>CM034151.1:756202658-761002658 GCA_019776745.2 Taxus chinensis | reverse complement strand
TGAGTGAAAGCGATAGCCCTGGAGTGAGATGGCAAGGATACCGAGGAGGACGAGGCATGTGGATCGCATCTGAGGAGTACATGCGGGACCCAATAGGATGGACCTTTCATGAGTGGCCTAATCCCCCTATTAATTACACATTTATTGCCTTTTTTAGGGTTTTCTAGGGTAGGTAGGATGAGAATTTGATGCATGCGTGTGGGCGTATGCGTCAGTTTGATGGGTACGTGCATGCACATGCATCAAAATAGACATGGACACAAACACACGCATCCATTCATGGGAGGCAGGGACATACGCATACCTGTTTGGAAGAAGTGGGTACACACATGCGTATCCATTGGAAGAGGTAGGTACATGCACGTGTACCCATAGAAAAATTAGATGGGGTGCACGTATGCATCGGCTAGGTTTAGAACAGCTACGTGCATGCATGTGCATTGTCGAAGCAGGCATGTAGGCATCATACTGGGTGTGTATGCGTCCTGTATGGCCTGCGCCAAAAAGAGAAGAAGAGGGGGTGTGTGCATGTATGCATCCGTAAGGGCGTGTATGTGTCATTTAGGGCACGTAGGTGCCAAAGGAGGCACGTAGGCACTAGAATGAAGTGAGAAAAGACAACTGGCTAGAAAATAGCCAAGTATAGAAGAATATAGGTGAGATTAGTTCAGAAGAAAAGAATAATTAGTAAGTTAGATGCATTAAAAGAATTATTTTTCCTTAGAAAAATATATAGAAATAGGTAAGTGCCTAACACTTGCATTGATTTTGCAGCGTATGTTACCCGTTCTTCAGACTCGTGAGCGCTACAGGTCGGTTAGCTGTGATAGAGGCACAGTTTGATGATGATGATAGAGTGACTCTGGAGAGCCTTTTGCACGTGACAGGACTGACTCATGTGGCCGAGATGCCACAGATTACATTAGACCATGGCCTTTTGACAGCCATAGCAGAGCGATGGCACAACAAGAGTCAGTGCTTTTACCTCCCGACCAGGGAGATTACCATTACCTTGGAGGATGTATGGCACATCATGTGGGTCCCGATTCAGGGACAACTTATCGAGACTACGAGCCGCTGGACCAATATTCAACGACATATCATACATTTTTTCGGTGTCCCTACTATACCACGGTGGGATGTCCATCAGATTATCCCGATGTATAGATGATCCAGAGTTAGACCGAGTAGTGGTCTATATGATGGCTTTTGTCAGTGGAGTTCTACTCCCTGACAAGACTGGTGCTTCATTTCCACTTGGACTCCTGGGAGTGATTCTTAGTTTGGTGGAGGGAGAGACCTACTGTTGGGGTCAGTGCATATTAGCACATCTATACTGGGACCTCCATTTGATCACTTACTACCATCAGAAGACGGTAGGACCTGCTCTTTTGCTACAGATTTGGGCATGGGACCACATTGCTATTGGTCACCCCTTAGGTGTTCTGAGAGTTCGGGCTCCCGACGAGCCTTCTACGATGGGCTGGGTCCCAGCAGGGGATGATGTGTGACCATTTATGGGAGTTACATACCACTACCGGCACGAGTTGGATGAGCTTGCGTAGGCTTCCATTGTATGGAGGCCTTATAGACATTTCCAGTGGCCAAAGGATGGTTTAGAGCTCAGCACTGCTACCATTGAGCATTTTATCTTGGGCAGCCGCAAGCTATATGTGGGAGTTATATAGAGTAGATCGGTGCCAGAGGTAGTTTGGCCTTACCCAGGATGTTCCTGGGCCAGATAGATGGTATGCTCACAGAGCCAGAGAGCATTTTGATATGGGTCCACAGATTGCCCATGACAGAGCACTGGCCAGTTTTCGACAGGTGGTACCTGTTATTTGGGTACCACTATGGTAGATTAGAGATCTGGGCACTACGCTAGAGTATGGGCCATGGTACCATGGTGTGCTCCCATGTCGTTTGAGTATTCCTAGAGTGGCATATGACATTGGTGTGAGACCTCCTCTAGTGGGGCCTCCTAGCGGTGGTGAGGGTGGAGCTGATAGTGATGATGACGATGATGAGGGTGGGCCCGATGCACACCAGTATGTTAGAGGTAGGGGACAGGGTCCCATACCACAACAGCCACAGGGATAGGGCCCTAGGCCCAGGCCAAGACATGTATATAGGGCCGTGGATATAGAGTTTCCCCCAGTGGGCATTCCAGTGGGGATATATACCCCTCTTCAGTAGGTACTTCTAGAGCAGGGCCCACCACTTGATATTCCAGAGAGTAGCAGCGCTGGTGGGTAGTGAGGCTGCTCTTCAGCAGTAGTTACAGGTAGCCATTGTTGTACAGTTACATGTGGCTGGTGAGAGAGACATAGCTAGG
This sequence comes from Taxus chinensis, assembly GCA_019776745.2. Taxonomy (NCBI): domain Eukaryota; kingdom Viridiplantae; phylum Streptophyta; class Pinopsida; order Cupressales; family Taxaceae; genus Taxus; species Taxus chinensis. The sequence goes on along the minus strand of CM034151.1, from coordinate 761,000,323 downwards.
GCATAGGTACAGGCCCTCATAGCAGAGTGAGATCAGGCACTCACCCAGGTGTAATATTTTGATAGTAGAGAGGGATCAGGCTAGGGCACAGGCTACCTAGGGCAGTGATAGTGCTTCATGGCAGAGTCAGATGCGAGAGATGGCCACACAGGGTGCTCAGATATTGAGCCTCCTACACCAGTCCCAGACTCAGGTGTGGATGGTTGTTGCCCAGAGGGACCATGCACAGGCACAGTCACAGGGCTATTTTACACAAAGGGATTAGGCACAAGCCCAGGTGCAGGTTATTACAGAAGATAGGGATCGAGAGGCTACTGCCTTGAGACAAGCTCAGGCTGATATTGGTAGTTTGATAGGCCAGCAAGATGCCACCCTATAGGCAGCTCTCACTTCTGGAGATGCAGACTTGATACGAGATGTGATGAGATCCGGTGGTGAGGCCTTGTACTATAGGACTACCTACTTTAGGGTAGTTCCAACAGATCAGTGAGTAGTCTCATTCCAGCAGTCAGAGGCTAGCGTGACAGGCTCCAGGTCATGGAGATCAGGTCATTCAGTGAGATCAGTTAGGCAGCCTATACCAGAGCAGCCAGCTGGATAGGGGCCATCTAGATAGTTTGGTGGTACTCCTAGTGTAGGTCCATCATAACCACCATTATTCCGTCGACCAGGTGACAGACCTGGGAGCCCCGGTGAGGGTGAGAGCTGTGGTTGAGCTCTATATTCTTTTTTTGTACAGATATCTTGTATACATGCCTCTTATGAAGGCTGATTTTGATGTATAGCTATGTATACCATTATTTTGATGATGCCTCGTGATGAAGGCTCGATTCTTTTTTATGCATGCCCCTTTTTGATGGCATATTGTATCGATGATGTATTATTTTGAGTACTGACCTGGACAGTTATACATGTATATATGGACATTTTGATGTATCATTATGATGGATTTATGATGTATGATTTGTTCTTTCCTTTATGTATGTGGCATACCTTAGATTCAGAAATGTGTATATTTCCTTCTTTCATATTTGATGATGTATCTGTAGATAGCACCACATGTTTTGGATTCATGAGTTGTTTCTGAGTTTTTATTCTAGCACTTGGGATGATACTAGATGATATTGGTGTGGGGGGGGGATAGATTTGTGATTATGCGCAACCCCTCTTGCCCCCATTGATGATACGATATGTGATGATTAGCTTAGCATACATGCATGATGTAATACTTAGCATTTTTGTATATATATGATGTAGTGAATGATGTTAGAAATGTGATGAAATGATAGATGATAGATGTGATAACAAACAACTGTGCAAAAACACACAAGCAAAAGTTAACAAAACTAAACAAATATACACATACAACAACAAACTACTACTAAACAAACACATGCAAAAGCTTAACAAGAGATTAAAATGAGATCTAATCTAAGCAAGTAAAAATGAACTTTAAAAGATGCACATAACAAATAAAGAAGCCTACAACAATTGTTTACAAGCATGAGAGTTCTCAAATGTATGTAATGCATTACATAATTTAAATCAAACAAGATTCAAAATCAGATAAGCAAATGATCCATTTAAAGAACCAACAATTCAACAGACTAAGTACATCAAAACTATACAAACCAACAACTAAAAGTAATTAAAGCACTACTTTGTTTTTGTGGGACAACATTGACATATTTTCTAATGTTTTTGGGTTTATCTAAAAAGATAAGTTTTCGCAGCTACGTTTTTCCATTGTTGTCTAGGTGTTCCTAGGATAACATTGTGAGATGAATGTAGCTTTATCCCTAAAAGGGAAATTTTCCAGATGTTTAGATTTTTTGTGTATCATTTTCCAAATGTTTTTGTATTTTCCAAGGTCATGTTTTGAAAGCAATGTACAAGAATCAAAGAAGCGTGGATGCCCCCAGCGTGATGTGGGAATATACAAAAGGTAGAATGCCACACGTGTAATGTGTGAGAAGGTGGAAATGGTACTTTCATGCTCAGCATTAGATGGGAGTATACAAAGGTGATGTCCTCCATGTAGATATAAGAGCAAAACAAACCAGATCATGGCAAGGCAAAGGTGGTCCTAGTAGGGTTCCTAGACCTAGCAGAAAAAGTCGTATCTAAAAAGTGGTAATGATTACCCATCCTTCCGTAAGAGTAACTTGTGTCTGGTGAATCTTCCTTGAGTGCCAAAAACTGGTTTTCACTCAAAGACCTGCCCACTGCGCCACAATTGTGTGGTTTTCACATGAGGACGACCTACTTTTTCTTTACTATTTTCTCATTTTTCCATTTTTTTGTTTGTTTTTTCTTTGTTTTCCAATTTTTAGTTCTTATTTGATATTCTCGTCATGCCTAAGCATAGAACCACTTCAAGTGCATGGCATTCATAGGTTCTGGAAGCTCTTCACCATCTGAATATGCAAGTTTGTAGGCTCCTGATCCATATTTTGTAATTACAACATAAGGACCTAACCAGTTAGCCTCAAACTTTCCTTTCTTTTCTCTATCTTTGATGGTGTTCTTCTGATTTTCTTTGAGAACTAGATCTCCTACATCAAATTCCTGATGAATGATGCATTTGTTATATCCTCTGGACACTCTGTTCTGATAGAATTTTAGGTGATTGAGCGCTCTGATACGCCTTTCATCTAATAGTTCTAACTCTGCTAGGCGAGCAACTCTGTAGTCTTCATCTTTATCAAGATAGTCTTTGAGAGATATTCTCAGGGAGGGAAGCTCCACTTCCAAAGGTATGATGGCTTTAGTGCCATAGACAAGTGAATAAGGGGTCACACCAGTAGGAGTGCAGATGGAAGTATGATAGGCCCAGAGGGTGGGATGTATCTGCAGATGCCAATTACGGCCGGTTTTACTGACCATTTTCTCCATGATCCGTACAAGGGTCTTATTGGTGGCTTCTGCCTGTCCATTACCTTGAGGGTAATAAGGGGTAGACCACTTAAGTTGGATATGGAAGCATTGACACAATGTTTTAACCATTTTATTTTTGAAGGATTTACCATTATCAGTGACAATGGCCAAGGGGATCCCGTAACGGCATATGAGATGGTTCATGATGAATTTTGAAATCTATGCACCAGTGACATAGGTAAGAGGGATGGCCTCTACCCATTTGGTAAAGTATTCGGTGGCAGTGATGATGTGAGTATGACCATCTGATGAAGAAGGATGGAGCTTCCCTATGAGATCCAGGCCCCATTTAGAGAATGGCCAAGGCATTGCAATAGGTTGTAAGGCTTGTGCTGGTGCATGTATTAAATTTCCATATTTTTGGCATAGTTCACACTTCTTTATGAAGTTGCAACAATCAGATTCCATGGTAGGCCAATAATAGCCTACTCTCAATAGCTTTTTAGCTAAGACCATGCCACTAGTATGTGCTCCACAAATACCACTATGTACTTCCTTAATTGCGTGGATAGAATCAACAACATCCAAACAGCGAAGCAGATTCCCGTCATAGCCACGATGATAAAGGGTGCCTCCTAGGAGGGTATAACAGGCTATGTAGTGAATAAGGGATTTCTTTTCAGAATGGGTGATGTCAGGGGGAAGAGTGCCATCTTATAGGTATTGGAAGATAGGGTCGTACCAAGGGGATAAAGGACCAACAACTTCACATGCCAAACATGACTCTGATCATATCATATGCAGGTACCTGTAAATGTTCCACGAAGAAAGGCATCTTTCTTTCTTCAGGTGCTATGAATAAGAGAGACCCAATAGTAGCCATAGCATCCACGGATCTATTATGTGACCTTGGTTTTTGTTCAAATATGACTTGTGTGAAATATTCCTTCAAAGTTTCAACCATTTTCTTATACAGAATAAGCTTCTCATCTTTAACCTTGTACTCATCATTAACCTATTTTATGATAAGTTGAGAGTCCCCAATGACTCACAGTTGTCTGATGTTCCATGTAATAGCTAGCTTGAGGCCAACGATGAGTGCTTCATACTTTTGTAATGTTATTTGTACATAGGAATCCCAACTGGAATGCTCATGGTATGACATCACCTGTTGGAGTGATGAGCACCACTCCTACTCTAGATCCATGGAAGGTAAAAGATCCATCAAAATGAACCTACCATTCCATGGATTCCTCAATATACATCATAGATGCATCTGGTAAATCTAAGCATAAAGGTTCCATTCCTAGGAGAGGAGCTTCTGCCAACTGATCAGCCAGTACCTATCCTTTTAAAGACTTCTGATTCACAAACTCAATGTCAAATTCACTCAGGAGAATGATCCAATTAGCCATTCAGCCTGTGAGGGTGGGTTTGGATAAAAGGTACTTGAGAGGGTCAACTTTGGATATGAGCTTGGTTTTATTATTCAAGAGATAATGGTGAAGCTTTTGAAATGTGAAGACAACCTCTAAGCAGGCCTTTTCTATTTGGGGATAATTCAACTCGTATGCGATCAAGGTGTGGCTAAGATAGTAAACTACTCTCTCTTTATGGGCTAAGTCATATTGGGCAAGTAATGCACCAATGGAAAACTGGGTAGCAGAAATGTATAAGAGGAGAGGTTCACTGGGGGTAGGTGGCATTAGTACAGGTGGGCTAGACAAGTACTGTTTGAGTAGTACGCAAAGGATTTCTGACAGTCAGGTCCCTAATTGAATGTGACATCTTTCTTGAGAAAATGAGTAAAGGGGTGGAACTTATCCACAAGTTGTGAAATAAAGTGATGGATTGCTTGAATCTTTCCTTGTAGACTCCTTAACTGTTTGAGAGTGGTAGGTGGTGGCATTTTTGTGATAGCCGTAACCTTTGCAGGATCCACTTCAATCCCTCTTTGTGAGACAATGAACCCTAGGAGTTTTCCTGATAAAACACCGAAGACACATTTCTTAGGGTTCAAACAAACCTTATAGTCTCTTAGACACTGAAAGATATGCCTCAACACTTCAGGGTGTTCTTTTCTACTTTTGGATTTTGCTAGGATATCATCAACATAATCCTCCATGATGTCACTTATCATATCATGGAAAATAACTGTCATGGCCCTGCTGATAAGTAGCCCCAACATTCTTAAGCCTGAAGGGCATGACTTTGTAGTAAAATGTTCCCCAAGGGGTGATGAATGTTGTCTTATGTTGATCTTCTTCTACAATTCGTATCTGGTTATAACCTGAAAAACCATCCATCAAGGACAACATTTCATAACCAGCTGTTGAATCGACTATCATGTCGATGTTAGGTAGGGGAAAATCATCTTTTGGACATGCTTTGTTGATGTCACAGAAATCCGTGTAGATCCTTATGCCAACAGGTTTTTTCTATACTGGGACTATGTTAGAGATCCATTCTGAATAGTCAATAGGTTTAATGAAATCAACAGCTAACAACTTTTCTAATTCTTCTTTGACTAAGAGCGCCACTTTAGGATGCATCTTTCTCAACTTTTGTTTGATTGGTTTGGCATCTGGGTGCACAACGAGGTTGTGCACAACTAGCTCATGGTCCAAACTAGGCATATCTACATATGTCCACGTGAATATGTCCACATATTATTTTAAGATCTCTACAAAGGTCTTTTGTTCCTGAGCTGAGAGTGAAGCTCCCAACTTGACTATTCTAGGTTGCTCCTCTGAGCCAATGTTGACACTGATTATTTCCTCAATAAGCATTTTAGAAGCATCTTCCATCCACGTAGGATCAGGGGAAGAGTAAGATCGACCTCCTGTGGTAGTTCATGATCATCTTTGAATGGATAAATCACTTCATCTTTAGACTCTTCATTCTATTTTGTCTATGAGTTTATCAAAGAGTCTGTCACTATGGGATCTCTATTGAGCCTTCTTGTTTGGTTTCTCAGAAGTAGGTGTACTTTTATTTACAACCTTTTTATTCAACCATCCACACATCTCTGCTTCTTCCCCGAAGTAGGTGCAGGTGTCTAGTTGAATCTTAAATCCTTTCTTGTGGTCTCCAGCTGGAATAAAGTCCCTGAGTCCCATGAACTCTGTGAATGCCTCATCATTTTCAAAGAAATCCAGGGGCATGTGAAGTTGTTGATCCCAATCTATAAGTTCAGGATATACAAGGGCTACTGGATATTTATCTAGGGGGATGGATTTGGATAAGGTAAGGACCGATGAATCTGGGAATAGGTTCGTGGAGGAAAGATCCTCGTAAAGGCTACATTGGGAATCTGCGTCACTATCAGAATGAGATGAAATGTCCTCATGTTCAGAAGAGGTGGTGTCATTCTCAGAAGGTAGAGTATCATGGGGCCTTATTCCAAGGCCATGTTTATCAGTTTTAAAATGAGGGATAGGGATAGGCTCCAACTGGCCTTGTGCATTAACGCCACATCTAAACCCACTATAGCCCATGATAAACATCATGCGAGGACCTTTGATGTACTGAGGTGCTTGATTGCATGAAGCCATGGTGCCTTCTGGATACTCTGCTGGTAGGGTCTTCTAACATTTTCTCCTCAGATAGGAGGCCACTATGGACAAATTTTTCCAATGGTTTAGGAAATTTCTCGCGGGTGCTCTTGAACTTAAAATAAGGCTTACCCCTTGTCCTTGGGGATACTGATAAGTCTGATATCAACAGAGCCTTCTCAAGAGTGAATGGTCTACTTGGGCCATATTTTGCTGATGTTGCCTCCCATGAAGCAAATGGATTGACCAATGAGGGAAAATCTTGATTGAAAGGCATGAGGGACTCTGAATCTATTCAGTTTTTTATAGCCTCCATCTATAGAGGGACAACAACATCCACAGAAGGACATTCATAAGTGGCACGAGAAAAACTGTGCAATGTTATACAATGTGTGAATGGTTCTGGGTCACCCAAAATGGTAACCACCTGCCCTTCATGACATAACTTGATGCACTGATGAAAATTTGATGGAATAGCTTGCATGACATGGATCCATGGGCATCCCAAGAGCATGTTGTATGGAAGGTCCAAGTGGGACATGAAACCATGACATGTTGGTCCTACCTCCATGGGGACCACTATAGTCCCTACTGAATGTCATATGTATTGTGATAGTCTTAGCACCCAACTCTATTTCTAAATGGCCTAGCTACTTTACCAGCTTCAAGGTGCAAATATTCAGACCAGATCCCCCATCTACAAGTACTCTTTTGATTTTATGATGGGTAACCACCACTTTGAGATACAATGGTAAGTTATGCTCTGGGTTGTTATGTGGGATTGCAGTATGATCAAAAGTAATATGATCATTTGTGTCTAAGCATGCAATCATGGCTTGAAGGTTCGTGGGATCTACCTCTATGGAAACCCCTAAATTTTGCAAAGTTTTGTACAATATGTTCTTATGGGCATTAGAGATCTTGAGAAGATCGAGAATAGATATCTTAGAAGGTTTTCTCTAACTGTTATTAAGTTATACTAGGGGGTAGGCATAGGATCTGGTATGATTAAGTGGGCATGTCTTGTCCCGACTACATAGCTCTTTTCTAAAATCCAAATGGTGTTGATCTATTCGTTAGATGAGTTAATACATCCAATGAGGGAATCATAAGGACTATCATTTGTAGGGTACACATAGGCAGTGGTCCTATAATCGTTGGAAGTTTTCCCTTGATCTGTTTTCTTTTTCTTTTTATCTTTATGGTTCAGGAAAAGGTTCCTTGTAAATACCCATTTTTTCATTTGAAATTTTACCGGTCTCAGGGGGAGACTCCACAACAATCTTCCCTTCCTCTATGAGGTCTTGGATATAATGGCGTAATCTCAAACATCTATCTGTTTTGTGTCCTTTAACAGGGTGGAAGTTGCAATATTCATGATCTTTGAACCAAACCAGTTTTGGAGCATCTTTTGGATATGGTACCATTGAAGTTGGATACTCTACCATTTTTGCACCATCTAATTATTTTAGGATGGTAGATAAATATTCTGTCAAGGATGTGAATGTACGTTTTGTAGGAACTTTGGGATGAGGTCCTTGTGAAAGTTTTAAGAGTGGGCTTGTCTCTATAGCTTGGACTCTCTTGGAGTTTATAATGCCATCACCAAAAACATGTTTATTCTTATTGAAGAATTTAGGTTTTTCTGTGGATTCGACTTCATGTTTGTTTTTAGTAACAGGTTTAAGCATTCCTTTGGCAATGAGAACTTTCTCAATTTGAATTCCTTTCTCTATGACTTCTTCGAAGTTTGAGCCATAATGCATTTTTAAGTGAAAGGCTATTTCTAGGTTCAAGTTAGGAATGAATATGCTCACTAACTATTTTTCATTGGGTTTTTATTTTTTGTCTGGACAGTTGCATAATTCATTGTGATGTCACTCTCCATATTATAGGAGTAATGCCTTAAAAATTTCTCTGCTAATGCGGGCCACGTTGTAATGAAGCCCTTGGGTATGCTATAAAACCATTCCAATCCCGTGGATCCTAGGCTACGAGGAAAAATTCATATTAAGAAATTATCGCTATACGTGACCTCTTGGCAAGCCATGTAAAAGTATTTTATATGATCACGAGGTTCACTTTTGCACTTATACTTATCAAAATTGGGAACAATAAAGTGTTTTGGGAAAGGCTGTTGTAACATGTCGTTATCAAAGGGGTAAGGATATAGTTTTTCATACAAATATTTTCTATTTTGGCCTACATTTCCCTGTTGTAATGTAGTTAGTGTATCTTTCATAGATTTCATTTCATCTTGAATGAGTTTCTCTTTAATAGGCAATATTGACCTTTGAGCCTGAGCTGCCTTAAAGGTATAGTCTGTATGCAGATCAAATTGAAACTCATTAAGTTTGTTTTTGTCTTTGTCTTTGCACATGTTTCTTTTTGAAGAGCCTAGGTATGCTAGTTTTTGACTCAACTTCAAGATATTTTTTTGGAGGATCTCCTCCTCAACCAGGGGGTCCTCTTCTTCATCAAATTTTTGAGTAGGGGAAGCTTGCTGCTTAGTTTTTACTTTATGTGAAGCCTTAAAGTGAGGTTTACATGATGATTCACCTTCGACAACAACCTTATGTTTCCCAGAAGTGGAAGCGTACCCCACATCAAAAGGATTATCTGTGGCTAAGATGAATATTTACTCTCCTAAGTTAGGGTTAATGACCTTTGTTTCTTATTTGCGCTCGTGCAAAAGTTTAGCTCCTAATGATAAGACTCTTGCCAGTACTTGATATTTGTTATAATATAGGAGTTCATCAAATCTACTTAGGTCTAACATTTCTTGTTCTCCCGAAGAGTCTGACTCTTCTCCACTATGATCAATTAACTTCTCTATATCTTTGACTTGAGAGAAGAGTGGTCCCAAATTGTGACCAGTGAATGGGAAGGTGTCGAAAGGGTTTTCTCCCATATCATGCTCATTTGATTTTGCTGCCATTTTAATGATTTTAGGCATCACTAGAGGACGTTTGTATGTAGCTAGCATAACCCCCAAGCATATCATTTTCTGTAAGCCTTTCAAGGTGATGTTGGAATTATACTATAGTGTATCCTGTTATCACCGAATCACAGCACCCCTATGTTTATACAAGCACATATACTTGAACTCGTGGTGTGATTGGATAACATGGGTACTATATCCAAGTTTTGGGACTTGCTAATTGAGATAGACCTCCAGAGAGAAGCTGGTTCTTGCTCCTAAAATACCTGCCACAATCTACTCTAATGCAGGGGAAACCAACTATTCTAATCTAAATTTCTGAGGGACCAGGGAGAGAGAATGAATGAAATGAAATCCTACACTACAGCAGTGATACACCAGAAAGGGAGGGTGTGAGAGTAGTCTTCAAATGCGTGAGATACAGAAGCAAAGTGCACACTAGAAGGGGTGATGACAGTTCTCCATAATCTAGCAAAATGTATTTTACAACAATATTTCAAACATACAAAATGATAATGGATCCCTGCAAGAACATAATAATAGACACAATATTCTTGTAATCAAGGTTAAAGGGGCAAGAAGAATGTAAGAAAACATAGCAGGGGAAGATACATCCACAAAATTGTATTTTATTGCTTCCTGATATGCACAGTTCAATCGGTTACAAGATAAGGGCCTGGATCACCATGCAAGGAGTCCACAACAAGCACCTGCAACACATTGGCTTCACAAAGAAATTTTGGTAGAGCTTTGCTACAAAAAATACCGCCTTTTACAATGAACTCAACACTCCCATTTATAGAAAAAATGAGAAGAAAGAGAGAAGGGAAAATGGAAATCCCGAAATTTATCCTTCAACCACTTGTATGAGGCATTAAATGGAGTAAAATGATTTTATATTATTTTCAAAAGGCTCCCCATACTGTCCCAGGTGCTGCAACAGAGAAAGAATGATGACCATGCCTCTTAATTGCACTCCCAACTACCAAATAAAACACTGTTATGAACCCGGCCACGTTTTAAAAAAAATCCCAATCAATTTCTCATTAAATCTGGAATTTATTGAGTATTTGTGCATTGGACTAATCAGAGCCACGATTCCAACGATACCAATTTTGTGTGATTTCGTTGAGAAACACAAAAGTTATGGCCTTCTGAGTGCGGGCAGCTGTTTTGGGTTTGGCAGGCGTTTTCTGTCATTTGACGGGAATGAGCATTAACTGACTGGAGCCGAATATGTTTCTTTTAATTAAATATATCTAATTTTTGTGAAATATATCTACCTCATTAAAAGTTATGGCCTGTTTGAAGTTCCACGGGTCAAACGTTGACTTTTCTTCTTGCCTTCGGCCGCTTCGGACGCGTCCCACGCGTCCCTTTGTCCCAAATGTCCCAGTTTGTGGAAAATTCTTCCGAACCAGCCCGAAATGGGCTTCCATGTCCTTTTCTGTTCACGGGTGAAACATTGACTTTTCTTCTTTGGATTTCGGCCATTTCGAGCTTTCCGCGTCCCACGTAATTTTATCCCAGATGTCCCAGATGAATTCTCGGCCGAACCGGCCAATTCGGGCTTTCTTGTCTCTTCTGTCTTGGGAAAAATTTTTCACGATTCGCCCACGCGTCCCTCGTACTTTTGTCCCGGCTGTCCCAACTCTGAACTGCAAATGGATTGTCTTGTGGAAAATTCAGACGATTCGTGCCGGTTCACGTACTTTTTACCTTCGGCTGTCCCAAACCGTGTGAAACAAAAAACTTGGACGATTTTTTTACCTTCAACGTTTCGCCTTTTCGCGTACTTCGCGTCCCGACATCCCAACTGTCCCGCGGACCGCCTGGGACAAAAATGTCCGGCCTAGCTGATTTTCTTTGTATTTTGGCCCCAAACCTGGTACGAAAAACCTTGGTAAGAATTGCACTCGGTATGACCCAAACCCTTCAGACCTATTGAAATTCTTTAAAACAACCCATGCAACCTTATTTTTTGCATTTTTTCCATTTTTTCCAACTTGTTGGGATCTTCTTCTTGGATGGGAGAGTTAGAGAGAAGCCGAGGGGGCCCCAAAAACATGATTTCAGGCCTTGAATTGATCTACTTGCTTGGGACTAAATAATTTGATGCATGTTATCAAAATTACCTTGAGGGGTGAATTTTGGATAACATATCTTAGATGTAATTTTATGCAATCATCTTTATCAAGGAACATTCATATGCACACCTAATGTAATGACCACTCAATTTGTTTTTACCAAGTCTATGCTCTAAAAATAGATAGTGACAATGATGTATCAATATGTAAGTCAAGTTAGAACCCCAATAAGGTCTAAGCACTGATGTGGTGCTATCACATTCCCTCGACAAGGTATACTTAAAACTAGTTTGAATGTCGATGAAATCTAAACCTTCTTAAAAATGAAGTCACGAATAGATATAGCATAATAATGTCACTATGATACATTAACCGAGCAAGCAAGGTGTTAGTACCATGAAAACTTTATTATGATATATGTAAGGTGTTATCAACACTTTTGAAGAAGACTCAGATGACGTCAAAATTGAGATCAAGTGATAAGTATAACAAGGAGTTTTGAATTGTGTGAGTAGTATAACCATACAATAAGGGGAATTATACCATATTCTCACAAAATGAGAATATGATGTAAGTACTAAGATTATACATCTAGGATGTGAACAAAACTATCAACTCAAGAAGAGAAAAAAGATGAACTTAACACACATCGGTGAATATGATCTTGAAATCTAGATGGAAGGACTTTTATCAAAGATACAAAAATCATACCCAAACACTTTAGACGTTTAACAACCCAGCCACAAACATGGATGGGCATAAATGGAAAAAAAAGTGACGAGTACTATCGCTAATAAAAATACATGCATGTATGCACCTGTGTCACCCTGAACAATGGGTGATGAGAACGCAAGGGTAATGATCAAACGATGGAAATAAACTAAACATCACTTAGGCAGATCTTCACCTCGTCTGAAGACAATAATAAGACTAAAAAAGTGAGATGTAGTTTAGCTTCATGATGAAAGACACTCAGATCAAAATCATAAGTATTCTTTGCCTTTTTCGACAAATAAGGTTCAGATTCTAGATGAGTTGTCACTTTGTGATGGCTTGATGCAACAAGGAATAGTAAAGTGGGCTCCAAAAACAAATGGATTTTCCTAATAAGTTCTCACAACTAGGTGTCACAAAGTTATCAACGAGCGAGGTGATTTATCCAAAAAGTCGCAATGACTAGTTTGGGAGTATCTCATTTTCCCCCTTCAAGCACAGTGGGAAATAAATGCATCCATTGTGTACTTTTAATAGGGTTGCGATAGGGAAAAATTGTAGCTCTATCTCACAAGGAAAACTAATCAAGTGGGTAAGTGAAGCGCTTCCTGTTTCATCCACAAGGTTACATAGTGGTGGACTACTTTAGGGTTCTTGGAACCAGCTCCATTGTTATAGCTTAAGGCATTATGCCAAAGGGGTTATGTTTGAGTTGAACGGATAGGGACGTACCCTTTTCTGAAACCTGTAATACAATGTTTTGAATATGGTGTGTTTTTTTATCTTACTTAGCTTAATGTGGTTTCAAGTAGCACATCGTTTGGGAACCTATAAGAACACGTGTATTAGAAGGTTTGTGTTTCGTTTTTGATTCCTTTATTTGACAAGCGATAGGTCCTGTAGGTAACAAGTGTTTAGTAATTTTCTAATTCGTAGGTTTATGTTTAAGAAAGAGAGTTTTTCACTTTGGTTTTGATTCCTAAGATTGCCAAAAGGCACGAAGGAAGAGCATATGCAACGTGAAAAATTCTACTAAAATCACATGAAAGTTTTACTTCAACCTTTATAAAACAAGTGTTTTTTGAAAAATTTATATGAGTTTTGTATAGGTATTTTTGATCTCCAAGATCACCTTAGAAGACGTGCAAGGAGAGAGCATACACACTTCTACAAAGCTAATTCTAAGCCAAGAACAAAACACTTTTAATCTATGTAAACTGAAATGTTTAAGAAAGAACCCTGTTTATCAACTTGTTAGTCCTAGAAACCTACAGTAATGGATCAGAGAAAAAGATTTTGTAGACTATAAAAAAATTTCAATTTTTAATACAGACACCTGCGTGCCTATAGTGACACCAGTGCTCTCGAACCGATGGATACATCACTTAAAATACGCCTACAGTAAAAAAGTAATGAAACCTAATGTTGTAAACTCATATGCTCATAATATGATAGAGACACACCTATATTGACATATATGTTTAGGTTCCGACGTGTATGCACCCAAGCTTGAAACAAAAAACTACAAACTTTTTACATAGTCAAACCATTTACGCCTACGTGGCCAGAGAGACAGATACGCACCTCAGATGATAGAGATGCATGCGCATCTCTGTAGAGAGAAAAAATTTAAATGATGAAGACCTCCTGATAGGTACATGCCTGATCTGACAGGTACGCTAGGGTTTTAACGTGTATGCACTCTTTGTTTGACACCTACGTGCATCCTATGAAAAACCTACAAAAAACATGGATTTTTAAATTTTTCAAGAGCAAACAGGTTAGTTGTTAGTCAAAGTGTCCTATTTCTATATCAAACCCAAAAAATATATATAAATGAAATTCATTTATCTAGGGTTATAAATAATAATGAGAAAATAAAGAGTGATTTGAGAAAAAAACTTAAAAATGAACTATGAAAAATGTAAAAGACCTCCATTAATGGAGGGTTGACATAAGTGTCCCACTGGGCGTGCCAAATGTGTTCAATGAAAAGATGTAAAAGCCATGGATTTAGGGTAAGAATCTCAAAATAAACCCCAAAGGATTTTAACAATCTTATCAAGGGACCATGTGGTAAGAAATGAGCAAGGTTTTCTTATTTGCATACATTAATTTGAAATAAACTTGAAAACTAAGCAAATGAAGTTAATCTCTATTCTTTGAAATCTTGAAATAATGAACCTAAGAGGATCTAAGCATTCACTTTATGTGTTAAGAGAAAGAGATATCCCCATTAATGTCTTCAAGGTCAATGTATCTTCCCTTTTACTCCATGCTAATGCTATGAAATACAAGATTAAATGCTTTTAGCTCAAATGGAAGAAGATGAAATAAAAACTAAAGCCTAAACAAATTTCTATAATCTACGCTAGGAAGAAGAGATAATTCTTAGGAAATGAGGGAGGGGGTATAACCTTATTTATAGTTTTTGGTTTGGAAGAAAAAGGGAGATTTGGGTGCATGTGGGACAAATGCTAAAGTCCAAAAAGAACTTTTAGCAAGTCAAAGTGTGATTTGACTATGTTTAGGGTATTTAACCTAGGTTAGATTGATTAATCTCTCTTAGAGAGTAATTAGGGTTTTGGAAGGGTTTATGAAGGGCTTAATCAATCCAACGAAGTGGATTGATCTTCCAGGGAACTAATAGAAGCAAGATAGAAGAGAATAAGAAGCTAATGTAGTTAGAACGAGGCTATAACAACCTGTTTAAATGATTTATAAGAGAAAAAACAATCAAACGAGTGTCATAAGAAAGGAGTTAGATAGGTCTAACTGGTGGTGTGCCATCAATTTAAAAAGGAAGAAGTGTTAGCGCACCATTAGAAATAATAGTGTATTGATCAAACTACAGGTGTCTACAGAAACAATTTAGAAAGAGAAAACCAAGGTTAACAAGAGGTTTGTCCTAAAACTTGATATAATGTTCTTTCAAAAACATAAAGCCTACTTTCATATGCACATACCTCACAAAACATTATTAGGTTGACCAAAAAATAAAAAAAATAAAAAAATTGGAAAATTTGTTGCATACCTTTTCAGCCTACCCTAAAGAGGGCATAGAAAGGAATAACTTCCATTGCTCACCCATTTCTTCCATAGCTATGACCTACTCTGCTCCTTGAACTATTTTCTCCCTCAAAACAACCCAAAACATAAAGACAACATACAAATGCATACCCTAAAAACCATGCAAAACACATAAATAATGACCCCAAATAAACAAAAACCAGGTAAAACACATAAACAAGGAGGAAAAAAATCAAATAGCATCACCATGCAACAAAAAAATGAGAGACACAAAAAAAACAAAAAAATATATCACAATCATAAAATCAAAAAATGCATCATATGCATAAAATTGTAGAGCACCGAAAAATTAGGGAAAAAAATGTAAAATAAAGTACATCTTTTAGTCTGGGAAAGAAGTTTATATTGACTTTTCATCATCTGCTCCATTACACGCTCCATGTCAGCTGTCCACAATTCAATTTATTGATATCTGCACTTTGTTTGAAATGAATCCTCTAAATTAAAATATTACCGTTTAGGGGATGATTTTATTGTTTTCTTAAAGGGTGCTCGCTTATATTTTGTTAGTTAAATCACATTAATCACGTGTAGTTTCCAAATTCTCAAATCTTGACTTCTTCAAAGAAGAATTTTTGCATAAAAATATAGATGTAGAATATATTTTCTCTACGTATTTTATGTATTCAAATTTTGTATTGGTATTGAAATAATATTTGTTAGAGTAGGTATTTACCTTAGCTCATGTTCACCTAGGTACATAATTTACCTTTATTGTATTTATCCTCATCCACTTATGTGTGTGGATATTTATTTTATCTTATTTAGATATTAGGAGATATTATCTAGTTGTTAGGTATAGTTCTTTCCTTGATCTATGGTATTGACTAGATCCTTGATGTCTAGTTCTCTCCTAAATCTATGGTCTTAACTAGTTCTTTGATGGCTAGTTATTTCCTTGATTTATGGCTTGATCTACGACCTTGACTGGTTGTTAGATTGTTATTCCTTGCTTATATAACCAAGGCCCATTCTTATTGTAATTCATTGAGTTCCATAATAATATATGATATTACTGCTCATTTTTTTGCAAAGGTTTATGTAAATTTATTTTGGCAAATTGCTTTCATCTTATTGATCGTGATGTTTGATTAGCATATGTGTTCTTGGCTTGGTACGATCTAGTTATCATTCCTTTTAATATTATTAGCAATCTCATGTGCGTAGTATAATGGAATTACGGAAAAGGATGTAATGAAGAAGAAGTTAAATATAGAGGGGGAAATATTGGTAAGAGTAAGATGGGTAATAAAGTGGGGGATAGAGGCATAAGTTAAAAGGGGGGCAATTTTTTGAATTTTTTCTTGAAAAAACAAAAGTGTGTATTAACATGCAGGTTACTGTCATCTGTAATTTTGTTTTTGTCGATCAGTGTTAAACATGTAATTGGACTCTTTTTTGTGGCTTGAAAATTTAAAAATGTATTTAAACCAACATGGAGAGAGAAAAGAGAAAGAGAATATAGAAGAAACATTATCATTATAATTTCATTCAGCAAAATTTTAGGAAACCTTGAAAAGTATAATTCTAGGTTGTTATAGATGGGAAAGAAATGATGGTTTCTTACAAATATGGTAGTCAATGAAAAGAAGTCAGAAGCTCCTATGTTTTATTTTAAGAAGATGTCGTGACAAAGTTTAGAGTAACGTTTGAAAATTAAGGAAGGTGGAATGTGGAGGTCCTTAAGTGAGGAAACCTTGACAATAACAATAAATGTAAGGACATATCTTTCGATGGTTCCAATATCAATAGTGGTCATTTACAATGTTAGACTTTGGGTCTTGTCAATTGTCAAATCCCAAGCCATTTTTAGAGGTAGTTTCTTGCAGTTACCTCTTACAATTAGAGGCAAGTAACATACAACGGGTTGTTAGTACTTCCTACCACGAGCCAATATATCTATCAAATTTGATGAAAACAAACAAGGTGAGATCTTTCAATAATACAAAGTTGTTGTAGATGATGTTAATGACTACGACAATTCTACTATTTACAAGTCATGTTTCAAACCCATAGATTATTTGTAAGCATAACATTTTGATATTTGTAAAGAAGTATTTTGAGTTATAATTGATCATTAGGATCCCTAGAAAGCCCAATAAAACAAGCCATATGAAATGTACATGTTTTTAACATATTTAAGTTGTAATGGCCCATAAGGCAGGTTGCTATAAGTAAATGGGGGTAGGATTGAAAATGACCAAGTTCTTATTCATATAGGTGGGCATCAATGCGACACATGAGGGTTTCCCAAACCTTGAGAATGTGAATTGCATTTTGAATCTCATGTAGGATTTGGTGAAGACAGACTTACGATTGGTTAGAGCCTTGTTAATGGAAAGGTGTGAATAATGTGACAGATGTAGGAAAGTTGTTCCAAATACTTCCTCCATATAAGTGACCCACATACGAAATGGAATGTACCTAATATGAGGTAATTGGATATGGTCATGATTGATAATGATATATTTATTATCTAAAATAGGTGTCTTAGTAGTTGACCATGGTAATCAATTTGGGGCCAATGAAACTCATCTCATCAATGAGAATACAATTCACACGTTTGAGGGATTCTAGAAAAGTTGAAAATGTTTGGCCTTCCAATAATTTGATTTCTTTAATGGGCATGCATAGGTAAGCATGTTTAGTCAATAGAAAAATGTTGAAGGCCACCACATGATAGTGCAAGTAATAAGAAAAATAAAACTACTCAAAATAAAAATAAGACAATTGTGTCTTCATTAATCAGGATATCAAGCTAAATTTGAAAAAAAATTACACTTTTATTATTTAATGACAAGTTTAAATACAATATACAATAATTAATAATATATAATCTATAAAATATGTTTGCAAAGAGAATCCTTTCAGTTAGCATTTACCATGGTAAATGGTGAAAAACTACTTTAAGGCAACAATTCAAAGGTTGTTAACATAGAGGAAAAATGTAATGCCCTATGTGCAGGGAAAAATGTATACTCTCCTATTAGGTCATAACTTTGAATAAAATAAAGTGACTCCCCAGCTAATTAAATTAATTTTTTAAAAAAATCATAAGATTAATAAAATTTTCCCAAAAAAATTGCTTAAGGGTTTAAAGAAATCATATTTGGGACCACAATTTCCTAAAAGAAGACAATAAATATACTTCCAATAAGCAAAATCACAAACAGTTTCTTATCTAAAAAAATTGGTTAGATTTTACTATTTTAGACTCTGAAACTAAATAACAAGACGAGACACACTTTCATTATAAACCATTTATAATCTACTTGTTGATTAAAATAAATGATATGTTTCCCTATAGTATAAATGATTAGATTTAACACAATAATTTAATATCTTGTATTGCCTACAATCATTTAACATAACATAATATTATAAAAACACTATTACTCGAGAAGATACTTTATTTGAGAGAAGTGCATGCATTTTTTTCTTTTTTTAAATGTGTTATCACTTAATAACGACTATACAAATGGCAAGACATAAGTTAAGTACACCTTCATAATTACTTTGTTGAGAAATACATAAATTTTTGTGGGGAAGATTTCCATAAAATATAAAACAAAGAAAAAGAATTGATAATTGATAAAAATGTTGTGCTTCCATTTTCACCTCTCTAGATATCCTGAGCTTATATTTTCATTTGCGACTCATCATAGTAGTATATGGAATTGGATATATTCAATATCTCAAAAAAAATCAAACAAATCACTATTAAATTTGATAAAAGTAATCGTCTCTACAATTTCATTTTGATTGATTTTTTGGATATGAAAGCATCCCTACTATTTATAGGTTTGTTTCCACTTCTTCAGAATTTGATGTTCCCTCATTCTGATGATGATTTGATAATTATGAAATTATTTTCCTTGAATCTTAGTTTCTTAAAAAAATTGAAATATTTGGAGAACTGGTTTTCCCCCTCTTAGTGGAAATTAAACTCTCGTGAAATTCCTTTATCATTCTAGATTTCAAATTAGTGGAAATCTTCCTATGTGAAAAAATAATTTTAAATTATACAAAAAATTACTAACCCAAATTGACATCATTAGGCACTGTTGTGACAATGATTAAGCTTCCATGTTTGACAATAAAAATTTCAAAATTTAGCACAATAATAATGCTTTCCTCGACATAGTAAATATATTAACACTACACTCTTTGAACATAGTGTACATGCTTAAATGTAACATAAAATTTATCATCTAGTGTAGACACAAAATCACACACTTGGGTACATTTCTACGTCCTCAAAGCATGCTAGCATTTACATGACTCCTAAGCAAGAAAACTAGTAATTGGCAATTCCCTTTTAGCCTTTTACTTTATCTTATGTAATTTTATTGGCTTTATACATAATGCACTATTGTCGACATTCAATTGTTTTATATTTCTATGGCCTCAGACATTAGCTCCTAGCAAGGACACTAGCGCAAGCACTCATGTCCTCATGGGTGCTCATGTCCTTCTTTACCCCTTTCTTATCCTTTTGGACCCCTTTCACTTCTTAATTACCTTGGTCACTTTGGGTTGGCCTTTCAATTGTTAATTACAAAATTCAAATAAGGGAATCATATAAATACATAGTTATGTTTTAAAAATGAGAGACCAAGCACTAAGCATTACTACTATCACCTAAGATTGCATCCAAAGGCACAAAGAGAATTTCAAGGTATCCATCTAGCACACTCACTCAAGGGACAAGTGCTTCATAATTTTTCATAAAAAACATAGGAGGGGAAGTTTATTCCATTCTATACCACACATTCTATACGTTTGTTACATTTTAGATCTATCCCACTATCATTGTACAACTTACATAATGACATCCTAAGGAATAATTTCTACACACATACACACAAGAACTACATAGAGTCTGAAATGTAGTCTAGCACTCGATCGTAAGTTACCTCTTTGTGTGACCGTCGGTGTCAGTTCAAAACCCCATTCTACATTTTACTTTTTAGGTTTGATATGGTTTGTGGGTATGTGTAATTGAACTTATTTCTTGTAGGTTATAAGTACCTTTGGTGATCAAGGAGTGAATATCAAGTGACAATTAAGAAGTAGTAGCAAAACCCTTGTGACATAGAAGAAATCAGATCTTGAGCATTTACACAGCCACCAATGCCCAGATCCAATCGACAGTGCCTAGCCACCTATGTTTTGTTGCAGGTGCCCTTGTCCTGTGTTGTTCCTGAGTTCCAGAATTCCAAGGGAGCATTTATGACACTGTTCATAGCCTGTTTTAGTATTTTACCTGACTATATCACTTCCATATTATGTGGATATCAGCTAAGTCTTCCTATCTCCCTCTCTTGTTTAGGGTTTGACATTATATATGTTTGTTTTCTTGTGTCTTATTATATATTAGCACTTATATATCATCATTTACAGTATTTACTCTATAATTAGATTTAATACAATTTGAATTAAATCATTTTGTCAAACCCACTCGCTCAAACCATACCTTCATTCTTTTTATGCACATCAACTGTAGTGGTTGTTTTGGTACCTTTGAGCATATTGAGCTTCCTCCATCTTGTCATAAATCCTCTCAAGAAATGGTTGAGTCATCTAGCTCCTTTATTAACTCAAAAAAATTCCCTCTTGAGAACATTCAAGCTTCTGATAGTGAACACTCATATGATGAGGATACCAATGTTGATCAAGAACAACTAGACAAGCTCGTAAATTTCCGTCAAACGTTGTGCACCAACCCTCTACATATTCTGCATGTTCTCAATGCTTTGTTTAGTGATAAACATTCTTGAGATGTTGCTTTTGTCACTCTTGTAGGTTCCTCCTCGAATGTCATGGCCTTCACATAGCCTCTTAACATTATTACTTTCATTGCTACCACTACCACTCCCCTCATTACTCATAATACTTCTAATACATAACTTGTTCCTCCTTAGGCACTCATAACCTAGATTCCTTATATCAGGATTTGTAAATTCAAATCTCTCATTTACAATACATGATAATTCACATTTCTCTCCATCTCTTGATTCATCATTACTCCTTCACATCCCTTTTTCACCCGCCATATATGCTTACCCACTTCCTCCTAACTTCATTACACCTAATTTTCCCACCTTCAGTGGTCATGGTGACCCTCAAGAGCATATTTAATCTTTCCATGTGGCATTTATTAACTATGGGAATGATCATACCTTATTAGATAAACTATTTCCTCAAAGTTTACAATATTACGCCATGTATTGGTTCTATGATCTACCTATTCACTCGGTAAACTATTTTACACACTTAGCTGATGCTTTCTTTGCTCACTTGTCTATCAATTTCAGCACCAAGATCTCTTATGCACAAATTTTTCAAATAAAACAAGTATCTAATGAGAATATAGTAGACTATGTTTTTCATTATAGGAAAAACCTTGCTAAGATGACTAATGTGCAAGCTGATTCTGGATTACAAGATCGTTTTATTCAAAGTCTCTTACTTCCATTTTAAGAGTGTTATCTTTGAAACCTCTCCCTCTTTTTATCAATTACTTCATACACTCAAAATGCGTGAAGGTAAAATTTTATCTATGGGAAAATTAAAATACTATAAAAATGATTCGTCCTCATCCTATAATTTGTTTCAAGCCAAATATGCATTCAAACCATCCACTAATCCCACCAAAGCAAAGGCCATTGCTGATGTTGTTTCTGCACCTAACAAGATTCAATTGCAACCTCCAAAGTGTACCTTTACAAAATTACCCCACGCACCTCGATTTCTATTACCGCAACTTATGGAAAGTAATCTCATCACTCTTCCACCATCACTCAATCTCGATCTGTTTCGCCCTTATAGACGTAACTATGATGAAAGTTCTAGATGTGAATATCATTAATGCATCAGACACTCTACTGATCACTGATTTAAACTTAAATATCTTATTCAAGATCTCATTGATAAAAATGTAATCAATATCCATGAGGCATCTAGTTCTAAGCTAGTCAATGATAATAAAACGCTAAAAATCTTTAATGACCCTTTGCCCAAGCATGAAAAACAAGATAATGATTCTTCTGTCAATCATACATATTGTGATGTGCATCCTCCTTCATCCATTCCTCTTGATTTCCTTGTTGCTAGTGATGATGGACCACCAACAGTCATTACATTCCCAAATCATGATTATCATGCTACATTCTCTTCTGATTCCTTGCACATCAATTCTTCTATTGGTTCTTATATTGTCAATAATACTACGATCTAACCATCAAATCCTACTAATGTATGATCCATTGCACTCCTCTTATCTATCAAATATCCACTATCTAATATCACATTTCCAGTTCTTAAGTATTTTGGTTATGTCAAGCTTCCCATTATAATTGGGTCATTTACAATGCTTGTAATATTTGCCATTACATCTTCAATCAAAGGATATGACATGATCTTAGGTCTCTCTTGGCTCCACATTGCCCAAGCCATCCCATCCATGAATAATTTGTGTCTCAAGTTTATCCACAATAAACAAGTTGTTACTATCAAAGGTGTTCCACCATGCACACCATTACCTTGGCCCACTCTTGCTCATATTTATACACCATTCATAGAATCTAGGCTTCCTATGCCTCTCAAGTATAAATCCACCTCTGCACTTGCTCTCTTATTCAGACTCGACCTACATCATGACCTTATCAACCTCATCGGTCCATTAACCCACCTCGTTGGCCTAAGTCCCCTACTCAAGTAACCTCTTCTTACAAGTGTTAACCACCTCCTTCACCAAATAGGTATCCTTTACGCATGCACATTTATTATCCTACTCCACTGATCTTAGAGAATTTTCACATTCCTTTTTCTCCTCGAATATCAAGTGGAGGGTCCTCACCCTTCACTATCATCATAAAGTCTTCTATCCCTTACACACTTGGGGGCATCACACTTTCTTCTCCCTTCTAACATTATCAGTTGTCTCTAGTCTCTACTACTACATTTAATATTTCATGCTTCATGTCTAATCTTTCAAAGTAATCCTACACTCCTTGATATGCAACTTGCATCGTCATTATCTGGTGAAAAACTCTATTTCCACAATTCATACTCTACTGCGGAGGCTCTAATTCTGAATTAAACCTCACATCCACTACAATTCACACTCTGAGATTCATGAAATATCTTATCTAGTATTTACTATCCCACTACACACTCATTTCCCGATGACACACTCTTAAAATATTTGGTAAGATGTGTTCCAAAATAGTTTGGATGTTTTTGAAGGTTATTGTTGGAGATGCATATACATTGATGACCATTAAAATTTGTCCATGTAGAATAATATTTGCATAAATCACTTTGACATTTTTGTCATGGAATGAAAGTGTTAGGAGAAAGGGTATTTTTTTTGGCACATATCATAACACCATGGACATGGTGAGAAAATAGACAATGGTATCTTGGTATAAAGTGATTTGTGGTAAGAGAATGAATTTGAGTTTCTTGTAAAAAAATTATTTGAGATAGTGGTCATAAATAATGTCGTCTTTGTGAGCATAAAGACTCTGTGTGTTAAGTGAAGAAAACAATATTATAGAAGAGAAATCAATGGTGGATAAGTAATGTTGTAGTTAACATTTTGAATCTACATTCATTCATGCCATTTCCGCAATGATTTTTTATGGTGATTTTTTGTGTAAGAGGATACAATAAATACATATTTGCCACACTTTTGACGTTAGAGAGAGTTGTATATATTAGACCATGTCCCGTAGCTCCATGAGGGATAAATATAATATTATCTAGTGTTATTTATTGTGCTCTATGAATTGTATGAGGACAACATAATTAAACAAGGTTTACTTTCGTATGTTTTTTATGAAGGGGTATGCATATACAAGTAATGGGAACCCATGCAGGTATAACTTCATTTATATACATATGTGCATACTTTGAAATTTGTCGATGGCCAATGTTTATAGAATTGAATTGAATCCATACCAAGTCTAGATCTGGTGTTGTTGTGTTGGCTTTGAAAATTCCATCAGGTCTATTCACTAGCCCGTCTTGAATGTCATAATTTCTAGCAAAGAGTTCAACAAGCATACCTTTGTTTATTTCATTTTTTTGGGTAGTTCCATTATTTTTGATTAGGTATGTGTTTTACTATGAGATGTTTCTTCTTCATCAAGTGAGTAGAGGACAATTTTATCACCAGGTGCAAGCAACAACGTTTTGTTGCTATGGTTTTAGACATTGAAGTTCTTACAGAAAAGATATGGAAATGTAGGGTTATTTAGTGCAGGAGGATAACACGTTAGGTTTTAAAAAGTGATATTAGAGATAATTTGTGAACTAGTATGGATTGTATTTAGCACAAACACAAAGTGTTCATATTTTTGTTGAATAGGTTTAACAAGTTCAAAAAAATTCATTATTTATTTCCAAAAATCATATAATAATAGTTGTGGCAATTTTCGGGGCGTCAAATACTAGACAATCATTAACATGTTGTTCTTGGCAGAAATCCCAAAAAAAATCATGTCAATGTTTCCAAAAAACTTAGTTGGCATGTGTTTTATTTATTGTATATGCCTGTTAAAAAAGAATAGTAGCTTTCCTCCAACTAAGGAAACCTCATCTATTAGGCCAAAGTTTTAACTGTTCATAGTATTTTGCCAACATCTAAGTGTTTTCTATTTAGTGGAAGGATCCCAGATCAATTGAAAGCTAGTAGAAAATAAGAATGAAGTGTGATGCCACTGACATTATAAGCAACCTTACCTGTGAATGCCAATATTAAACATTTGGTTTTTATAGGATCATTAAAGGATTTTTAAGTTCTTTATGTTTTTTACATGCAATCCATGCACAATAGCTCTTTATTTTGCATTTAACAATCACATATTTGGGTAAAAGGTGGAATTTTTTTCGATAGAAGTATTTCTACCTATTTGAAAACATTGCAACATTAGATGTGTGGTCTTTTTTAGTTTTTTCAGGGGTATTTTAACTTGTATGTCATATTTTTCATGTGTTTTTGTTTCTTTATCATGATGGA
This sequence comes from Taxus chinensis, assembly GCA_019776745.2. NCBI lineage: Eukaryota > Viridiplantae > Streptophyta > Pinopsida > Cupressales > Taxaceae > Taxus > Taxus chinensis. Next base: position 760,975,033 of record CM034151.1, on the reverse strand, counting down.
AAGAACGTAAAGTAACAACTTTTATATCAACTTGTAAGTCATGAAGTGTTATTTACACGTCACCCCCCATTTTTTATTGATAGCATAGGAAAAATTGGGTTTATTTTTATGTATGGTATCTTGATGGAAGGTATATGCATTGTTCCATGTAAAGAAACCAATTTTAATAGACTCTTTACTGTCTCTGTAAGGAACATAAAGCATTAGTTTTTCACGGTAGTGGTTTTCACTGGACCATAATGTTTTTTGTAATTAAAAAATTAAATGACATGAGGTTTGCTATGTGGGTGCATCTTTTTTCCATGTTTGTTGAAGGAAGACACAAAATCAGCAAGGTAGATCAGTTCTATGGAGCGTGGGTGCATAACGTAGTGATCTATAATAGATTGGCACATAATTTTTGTATAATTATCAGGTTCCTACTCTAGTAGTGTAGGACATTTCAAAATGAAAGTGTGATTTTCGTGACTGGAAGCGAATATGAAAATACGCTTTCTGGATGTGTTATCTAATGGAATAAACAATATTATGTGACATGTTAGTTGTGAAGACATTTGTTGCATATTAAGAATCACATTTCACATATTTCAAAGCATTTTTATAGCATCTGTATGCATTGTTTGATGTTTTAATCAAATTATTGTGAATGATTTTTTCATCGATTGATCAATTTTCAGTCATATAAGGAGAATAATAAGTCGCAATGACATATGTATTAAGCACAAATTGTGCATCTGTGTTTGCATTCTAGAGGAGTGACCATTTTTTTAGAAGCTCTTATTTTGTGCCTTACTTGGTTTTCTTTTCAAGAACAATGTAGGTTATTTTAGTGTTTGCATGGATGTATTGGGTCTTGTCCATGTCTAGTTCTTAAAGGAATGTTTCAAATCAAATCGATATTTCATAATGGTTTCTTTCAAGAGATGGCAAAATATATCAACATTTGCAATAACAATTGGGTCAGGATCTTCACAAGGTTCAATGATTTTTGTTTTTTTCATTAGTGGAAGAGGAAAATTGTAATCTACACTTTGTTTTGTGTTTCTTTTTGTAACTCTTTGTATGATGATGTTGATGTAATTTTGATATGTGTGAAGGGAATGGTTTAGTGTTACATGTTATGTATTTTTCTACAAAGTTCTCAATTTGTATATTGTCACTATCTCCATAGACTGGTGCATTTTTAATGCATAATAACCAATAAATATGTGTGTTGTTTATGTTTTGGAACTTAGTAACCTAAAAGTAGTCCATTATATCTCGAAAAAAGGTTTTGTCTACACAAAGTAGCCACTTTAATGCATTTAATATTTGTTTTTAGCAATGTCTGCATGTGACTGGGTATTTTTTCAAAAGAATTTTGTCATCATGTAAATTAGGCAATTGTGGCTTATCGAAGGGAAAAGACTATCAATGATTTCTATAAAGCTTTGTAAGGGTTGTAGTAAGCGGTTGCAAATAATGTTCTGCACTATAAAATGTGGCAAAAAAAGATGGAGGTCCCAATTTTTGAATCATAACGAACACATTTTTTCGTGTTTGTTGCAAATAGCCTAGTAAGATTCGATTCTTTTTGAAATTAATGTAACCAATATCATATTTTAAAATATGTTCTAAGTTGGGTTTATATTTGAAATAATTTGCTAGTAATTGTTTGACCTTTTAGTTTTGTTTTCCTAATACGCACCCATATGGACTAACTAACTTTTTGAACTAGTATATTCATTGCTTTGAAGAAGATATTAGTAATGGGATAAGAAAATCTATGGTCTAAATTTAGTAAATCCCATTGTGCTACTTTTTGATATGAAAATATTTGCAAGGTTATTGGATTCGAAGTTCACCTAAAAACAATGTGGGAAAATTCATTTCTTTAGAATATTTATCTTGGAATATATTAAGTGGTTTAAACCCTTTAGCAAGATAAACTTCTATTATTTTATCTTGAAGAGCATTTGTGGTTACAATATTTTTAAATGCATGGATCAAAGTGTCACATGAAATATCATCTTCACTATAATCATCTAAAGAATCACTATTAATGGGGATAAATATGTTTTCTTCATCCGTGTTTTGAGAAATCTGAGGGTCTAATGTAAGGAAATGTGCCCATACACGGTTAAGTTTTACATTTTGCATTTGGTACAGTGTAGTTTTACATAATTCTTAAGTGTTGTCATGGTGATTTTTATACACATGTTTCTTGACATATAAGGGTTATTATATTTAAGGTGGCATTTAAGCACAATGGAAATTATTTTTGTTTTTTAAACAAATTGGGGCAATCCAATTTGCATAATATCGATATTTGTTGGTACATTTCTAATTTCTCCTTTCAAGGAAATTGAGGATGTTTGTACGATTGATGTCTAATTTGTGCAAATGCAAGTCCAAGAGAAAATAACCTTTATTCAATGTTAGTGAGAATTGATACATACAGAAGAACAATAGGCATGGAAATATGTTTAGGGGAAACATAATTTGGCAAAGCATAACTAGTTACAAAACAAAAACAAAGGACGACATATTGACATTTTTTGGGGTGGAATTTGACGAGAAGTCAATGAAAAATGTGTTCTTTTTACAGATTTAGTAAATTTTATCATATTGAAATTGAAATAGAGATGCTTACAAATCCATCATTCATTAGTTGGTGTGTCTTTTTCTCGAGAGTTAAACAAGGAGATGTATCGTGAAGATTACATTATGCAATATCCACATTCACGCATTGTGCCCTTTATATGGTTAAAAGATGAGGAGGTAATTGTTTTGTTTTTTTTTCAAAGGATTTTAGATCAGAATTCAAAGAAATTGTTAATGGTTTAGGCAATGCATGTTTTTCTCTAAATTTTGGTTTTGTTCATGTTTTTTTCTTTCCAAGCATAACAAGGTTTCTCTAGTTGATTTTTTCATTTTTCAAAGGCTTATATGTGAAGGTGAAAATGAATGCATATCATGTGCAGTAGGTAGAAAGATTGTGTGGAGAAGAGAGCTCTTTTTAGGAAAGGTTTGATAATGAAATTTACCTTACACTTGTTAAAATTGGATCATGTTATACGTTATAGAATGAATTGGATGATCAACATAGATTTTCAAAATATTCAATGGGTTTGGTTTCCACAATTGTATTTTTGTATAAAATATTATTGAATGCACCCTAAACTTTACAAAGTAAAATACAAAGCTAAAAAAGAAGGCTAACACCATTACCACCTAATTATCTAGGGCTCTAAGTCTAGGAATGTAACATTAAAGATAGAAGCTTAAAATAATGCCTAATTAGTATGGAAACAATTTAAAAACTAACTAAACATGCCTACTAATATGAGCAATTACCTAACATGGGCCTAAATAGACCTAAGGGGCAATCAAATGGTTATGGTTGCTACTCAAACAATGGTGAAATGACCTCTCCAAATGACTTGTTAAGTCACTTTAGATTATTCATATACGAACCTTGTTCAAGGTTTTAAGCATGTATTAGACTTGGCTTTGAAATCATATGTATTATATGAGATGTAAATCAAAGCATGGTGTGTAAAATATAAAGGAATGAGGTTCACCATTTTTTATAGTTTTCCTTTTGGGAGAAACTTGTATTTTGGAGGATGTGGGAATAAAATCCCAAAATTAGATTAGAATTTCTATTCATGATTAGGCCTTGCTAAGCACAAGTAGTGAATTACCAAGTGATTAGAGGTGTGGAGCCTTAATCAACCACTTAGTGTCAACTAGGAGGCTAGGATAAGATTTTGAAGCTTGCTGAGGCGTTGTGGAGGTGAATGGGGTTATTTTGAGTGGTTGGAAGCGGGGTTTGAGTCAATACTAGGGCATATTGACAAAATCAAGGGCAAAATAGGCTTATTTATCTTATAAATGCTAATTGTTTGTTTTAAAGTGGAGGTTGTCTTACGATTCATCATAAAGTGGCATCTTGAATGTGAAAGGGGTTACATAATCATCAACAGGGTGTTAATTAGATAATTTGGTAAGGAACATTAGTTAATTAGAGAAAATATATAATTATAATGGATTTGGAAAGAATAAGAGTGATTTTGTGTGCGTTTGGCAATAAGATCGCAAAAGTGGGATTTAGGTGTCTACATTTGCCCTTGTTTGAGGTGAAGTAAGTGAATTCTCTTCAAATATAGTAGACAAGCATAAATAAGTAAATTTTTGAAGAAAAATTAGCAGGATGAAAGATTCCCCCTCGAGTGTCGAGTGGTGATAGAAGAATTCAATTGACGATCAAAAATATGTTCAAACTGGATAAAAGAAAATAGGTTAGAACAGGCGAGAAACCCTTAGGTATTGAGAAGGAATAAGGAAAGGGATAAACATGTTAGTGCAAATCAGCAGCACCCTTGGATGTCTTCTCAGATTTCTAGTTTGATAATGGGCATCCAGTGTGATTGCACAATATTGAATCTTTTCCCCAAGTGTGGGACTTTCAGAAATGGGAAAAAACTCTCCAGATGAAAGGTTGGTTCCTCTACTCCTCTGATCAGATGTATGCATGAAATTTGTAGAGGTTCAACTCAAAATCCTACTCTAATTCTGCCAAGGAGACAAGGATAGAAGAGAGAAAATAAGATAAAACTAAACTAACAAGGTGATACACCAAAGGAGTGGTGAACATCTATCTCTGAAAATTGACACAGATTATAAAAATGTAACAAACATCATGCAAAAATTTCTAAAAGGTAATGAAGGATCAGAATGAAGCAAACAACACAAGAAAAGGATTGAAAACTCATTCACAGAGATTGTATTGTCATTTCCATTTTTAAATACAGTGCATTACAACAACAAAGAGGTAGAAAACATGTTGCAGTCCTAAAAGAGGTCTGATATTCCACAAATCCACTTGCCAAGGTGAAGAAGGGAGCTTGCAGTTCATAAAAAAATGTCCAACCCTTTACAAATGAGCCAAATCTAGCTTTTAACAATGAAAACCCGAGCTTAGGAAGGAGAAACACGGGAAAAATGAAAGGAACCATTTAACCACTAACCAAATCCATAAAAATAGCATAAGTACCCTTAAAATTTCATTCCCCAAGATTTTCTACCATGCTGGAGAAGAATGAAAGCCATACTGCATTAAAAATGGTGGTTGAATGTTAGTTCTGCCCTTTTCCCCATGTCAGAGGCGTTTTCTCATTTTTATCTCACCAAACTCCATCAAAAAACAAAATTGAAGATTCCATTATGTAGAGGACTTCAATATCTTTCCAATGGCACCAAAATCAAGAAAAACTAAGCTTTGGATTGAAAGATATGCCCCTCTGAAGATTTAGGGAAAAATAGGGCAAAAATCAGGTCGACGGACCGAAACCCAAAAATTTTCCCCTTTTGCGAATTTGGGAAAATTTTCCCAAAAAAATCAGCCCCCCGCTGCTCTGATGCCACGTGGCACATTCATGTTGGTCCGCGGGTTCAAACAGATATTTTTAGCCTTTTTGAATTTTGAATTTTTTTCCAAAATTCCTCCGCTACCCCGTTGTTCTGTCGCCACGTGTCATCCTCTAATTCGCTCGCGGGCCTTCACCAATTTTCTCCTTTTGCGGGCCCGTGGGAAAAATCTCTTGTTTGTGCCCCTTTAAACCCTTTGTAAATTTTCACCAAATTCCCCCGCACCCTGCCGATCCATGCCACATGTCATATCCCTATTCACCACGGGGTTGCGGCCAAAATTTTCTTCCTCTTTGGCGGACCTGGGGGCCAATTTTCTCCTTTTGTGCCCTTTGATAATTTGGTGAAAAAACCAAAATTCACCCCGCGCCCCTGACCTCCACCGGTTCCATGGACACACATCATATTTCTTTTGGTTCGCGGGGCGTCAGGCCAAAATTCTTCTTTGCGACCCGCCGAGTCCTTAAAAAATTTTTAACTTGACCCCCCGCTAGTCCGACCTCCGACGCCACATGTCATCTCATCATTCACTACGGGCCTTCAGGCCAAGATTTTTCTTTGCACCCCCAACCAATCCTTGGTGAAAATTTCTAACTTACCTCCGCTCCCCGCCATGTGGCGCATTTTGATTGGTCCGCGGACCTTCCTAGGGAAAATTTCCCTCAAAAACTCCGCCGAGCCATAACTTGACAAATACAAGGAGTTAGAAGGAAAATTTTACCTTTATGGAAAGGTGAGGAAATTCTCTATCTGTTGAAGCAATTTCTAGAAAATTTTGAGTTCCTGAAAAGTGAAAAAATTTGACTAAGGCACAAGGAAGGAAGGAATGAAAGGAAGTTAGCCAAAAATGAGCAAGGGGCTTATTTTGGATAACAAAACCTGGTTTTTTATTTCCCTAGGTGAGTTTTTAGAAGAAAAATTAGTAATGGTGATAAATGGTAATGGAGAAGAAATGATTAATGGAGAATATAAGACAAGCCCAATCTTTGCATCCAACCTTTCAATAAGCAATCTGTTTATATCAATGTTTCCCCTAGGTCTACATCATTGACCTTTATTTAAAATAAAATAAAAGTGTGATATAACATGAAAAGATAAATTACTAACAATTGTTTAAAGCAAAAAACACGTAATTCCATGTAACATACATTATGCAATGCAATACGTGAAAGTAAAATGATATTTAGCTCCATGCAACATACATTATACAATGCAATACGAGAAAGTAAACTAGCTAACCTAATAGAGAAACAAGCACAATCACATATACTCAAACAAACAAAATTCAAGACAGTTGTACCAATGTTTTTGTTATCAAGTTGCAGTTCCTGAATGTTCGTGTTATAATGAAAAGGGTGAAAAATGATGCCCTAAGCAATAACACATGTGAGGGAACAATGGAGGACACAAGTAGTCCCATGGAAAGCATTCGTGCATTATAACACAATACCTGACAACTCACTATTACATGGGAGTACCAACATAATAAGCTGACCTAGATTTGTTAATGGAGGTAGATCATGATGATCTGCATGTCGTTTGAGACAAGAATAAGCAAGAATGCCTAAAATATGGTTTTGTAGGACCAATTTTAATGTTGAGGATAATGCAGGTGATACAGGATTCAGTTGTATGCAAACCATTTAAAAAAGGAAAAACCATAAATTTTGGTATATAAAAATCTAAAATTAATGTTACCATTTTGTAACTTGCTTCAATACCTTTCCAACAAAAAGAAAACGAAGTCGTTTGAAGGTCAGGAGCAAAAGTTATGGCCTACACAATACTGGGTTTGCTTAGGCACTTAAGGGAATGCCTACGTTGGCCTCCTTTTTAGATTTTTGGGTTTTATTGAGCAGCATGGGCGCCTGGGCACCTATGTTGACCCTATTTAGGGGTTTTTAGGCTTGTGTGAGGCAGTATAGGTGCTTGAGAGCCTGTGTTGGCCTATTTTTTGAGTTTTTTTTATTTTGTTAGGTAACATGGACACTCGAGCACCTATGCTAGCCTCATTTTTTTTTTTGGATTTTTGCATACAACATGGGCACCTAGGTGCCTGTGCTGGCATGCAAGGGCACCTGGGTGCCTATGCCTAACTACAAGGGTGTTAGATTGTGGAGCTAAATAGCTTCACTGGCACATGCAATGGAAACTTGCTGGAAAATACAGCAACCCGTCATCGGTTAGAGCAAGTGGGAACTACAACCCATCATTGGTCAGACATGACATACATCGGTCAGAGTAAGTGGGAACCAAAACTCGTCATCGGTTAGAGTAAGTGGGAATCACAACTTGTCAGTGGTCAGATAGAACAGACATCGGTCAGAGCAAGTGGGAATCGGCCTCGGTTAAGGCTAATCGGTGTCGATTACCTGTGCGATGATGTTTTAATTAACTCTCAGGAATTAAATCTATCTTTAGCATTAAAGTAGATTTATTCGATGTAATTACATGGCTAAGGTGCCCTAAGTTTATATACGCTTATATAAGCATGAAAGCTAGGGTTTAGAAGTGTGATGAATGAAGAAAAGGATCAAATTAGATCCTTGATTCTCCGATAATGAGAAGATGAAGATGAAGAAGAAGAAGAGGAAAAAGGAACAGGTTACATGAAGACAGAGACTCCATGGAGAGGAGTTGGACAAAAGGAAATAGCAGGCTACTATATTTCCTTTGTATATTTATCATCTCATTGTAATGGCTTGCATAGTATGCAAAGCACATAGTGTTTCTTCTTGTAGATCCACATATTGGTGAGGTCTTGTATTATAGATCATATTGTATTGTTGATCCATGTAGATCTAGTCTTGTATTATAGATCCATGAGATCATATTGTATTGTTGATCCATGTAGATCTAGATATTGTAGAGGAGGTCGTCTTCATGTTTACATAGGTTATGCAGTGATGGAGAGATAGACTTACTTCTTGGTGCATAGTCTAGTTGTACATCTGGTAGACCCATGTGATAGGTCTTGTTTGTAGATCCATAGAGAACTTGGTCGCAGTTCAAAGATGTTGTAGTTCCTAGTTATGTGAGATCTGTTGGTGGAGTTTGGAGGCACAGTTTAGTGTACTCAGGCATATCCGGTTGGAGATATGGGAGGAGGAGATACTCTTGTAGAGATAAATGTACTCTTGTGCAGAAGAGTTAGTTTGTAATCTCTTGTTATATTATATATATGAGATATTTATCTTTGGTGGACATAGCCCACATTGGGTGAACCATGATGCATGCTTGTTATGTGTGTGTACTTTTGTGTGATTTAGATTATTCTATTTTATACTTCCACTACTGTAGATTTTGTGGGTAAATTGTTTGGATCCTATGTGCATGATTTTGTTTGTTATTAAATCATAGCACTATTTCGTTGTCCCCAAAATCCCATTAAAGGGTACCTGTGCAACACTAAGTGCACTCCTTATCTTCCAGAGGCCATAAATTTTTCTCCCGACCTCGAAATGACTCCGTTGTTTTTGCATTTGAAAGGTATTGAAGTAAACTATGCAATGCCAACATAAATTTTGGGTTTTGATTTTTTTACTAATTTTTTTGGGCTTTTGAATTTTTCTCACAAAATTGTTTTTTAGATGTTTTGACTTTTTCGACTAACATATTTGAATGTTTTTTATTTTCTAGAAGTTTTAGGAAGCTATGTACAGAAAATAAAGAAATGTGGATACCACCAGCAACAGATGGGATGTACAAGGGTGGAACACCACATGCATTCGTAAGAAAGTGAAGATGTGAAATTACCCCAGCATTAGACGGGAATATTCAAAGGAAAAATATTCATCCAGAGATTTCTTCACTTTACACCATACTTTATGGGTGCATCAATGTGCATTTTTTAAGCACGTTTGATTCTGAACTTTAAGATTGTTTTAATTTTTGTGAAATTTAGAGCTCTTGGAATTTTTGATTTGATCCTGATGAAGGAACTATTTTGGTTTCCTATAAGCCACTACGTGACTTGTCTGATCATGAGAAGTGGGAGAACAAAGTGGATGAATAAAATTGATGTGAGAAATGACAATGGGTTTTCCAAAATAATTAATAGAAGAACAATATGATGGATGTAAAGGATACGGTCTAAGAATTGAAGAGGATGGGATACCAGGAGGTATGCCATAGACTGAAGATAAATGAATACAAGGATGTGGTGCTAATATTGAAGATGAAGGACTGCTTGGTGGCATCCCTAAGATTGAAGATGAGGGGGTTTTAGGACATACTCCTAGTATAGATGAAGATGGGATACCAGGAGGTGAGCCACATATAGATGATATGGGGCTACTTTGATGTGGCCTACATATAGAAGAAGATGATGGGCTACCAGGTGGTGATCCAAGGTGAGAAGAAAATGGGCTACCAGAAGGTGAGCCATAAATAGACAATGACGTGAAACTTGGAGGTGCCCTACATATAGAAGTATACGATGGGCTACCAGGTGGTGACTCAAGGTGGGATTGCGGTGGAGGAATCCTGATAGATAAATAATGATGTGAACAAACTATAAGATCCTCCTAAATGGTCTTAGGATCTTCCTTAGTATTCCAACAAAAGGAATCAATTTCTTCTTCCCAATATGCAAGCATATCGAAGTCAAGATTAAATCTTTGATTTTGATCCTCTAAGGGAATGCCAACAACTTTTAGTTTGGTGGAAGTAATCTGGAAACACAATAACAAACATAACACAAGAATACCATAGACTATGATACGAAGGAATGATGAAAAATATGAAATATAAGTGTAAATTATAATATCAACATGAAATTGTTACAATCTCACCCATGAAGTACTTCAAGTGTTACCAACTCCACTTTCCTTCCAACAATAACTATGGGAGAAACTTCACAATTACACCTCTTAATGGCTTCTTTAACACACTTTCTAAATGATGGCTTCCTTCACACACTTACTCATACAATATTTCTCACTACTTCCTTCTATGCTAAATGAGGGGGGTGGCCTCTCTATTTATAGAACTTTCAGGCTTATCCACCTTATCTCTAAGATAGGATAAGAAATCTACTCTGACGAATCATATTCCATACCTTAACTCTTATCTTTACATGTAAGCTTATCTTTTAAGATAAGATAAACCTTATCATTTCACATGGGTTCCACATTTTTAGAATTTTTACAAATAAAATACACAAAATATTTATGACCTCACTCCTTGTCCTTATTACCAATATAATATTTCTAATTCCTAATCATGTAGACCCTACTTCTCTACTTACCCTAACTTTGACATTTTAACATTACCGAACCACTTACGACAAATATTTACTTTTTACCACAACATTCCTATTGTACTTTGACTGTTACCGTACTATACATTATTGGTGGCATTGTACCGACAGTGTCCATTATCTTCTATCAGACGCTACTACTAATTATACTTAACAACATCCTATTCCTAATACATACATTAATGAAATAGAAATTACAGAGGAAAATTTTAGTGTTGACATCTTCCCCCTTCCTAGCTTCTACTCCGTCCTCGGAGTAGACTATTCTGGTGCTTGGAAAATATTTAACTTGTCATGGTTGACCCATTTCGTAATGGGAGTGCCATCCAATTCCTCCAGTCGATATGTACCATTTTCATGCACAACTACTATTTTGTAGGGCCCCATCCATTTGGGAAGAAATTTTCTCTGCCTTCTTTTTTTGTATCTGGAATCATATACTAGAACCAAGTCATTCACATGAAATGGAGACCAACGGATCTTTTGATCAAAGTATTCCTTCTGCTTCATTTTCTTCTTATAGCTTGTATCCTTCACTATTTCTCTCATTTCCTCTAGCAAATGAAGATGTACCAACCTTTCTTTTACTGAATCACTTTCATCCATCCTTTCATTTTTCATAACTCTCACAGTGGGAATATCAAACTCAATAGGAAGAACTAGATCAATGCCATAAGCCAACTGAAATGGGGAGTATCTTGTTGCTGACTTTGATGTTGCCCTATATGCCCACAATGCTGCATGAATCCTTTTATCCCACTTATGTACTTGCAAGGCTGCATCTTTTGCTAGAATTTGACACAACACAAAAAAATGTTCGTTCCACCTGTCCATTTGTGTTTGGCTTGTATGTTGTTGCCTTCCTGTGCTTAATAGAAAACTTGTTGACTAGGGCTTCTACCACCTCATTAATGAAGTGGCTTCCTTGATCTGTTACAATTTCTAATGGACAACCAAATCTGGTGACAATGCGTTCATATATGAACCTTGCCACTTCATCCATGGAAGTTGTTTTCAATGGCCTAGCTTCAACCCACTTGGTTAAATAATCTATGGCAACTACAATATACTTATTTTGGTGTGGGGTAGTTGGAAGTGGACCTACAATATCTATTCCCCACTTTTCAAAGGGACCAAGTGGAAGAATAGGGCATAATGGAGCTGATGAAGTCTTACGGTTACCATGTGTTTGACAAATATCACATGTCTTACAATAATTATAACAATCTCTAAAAAGAGTGGGCCAGTGATAACCTGCATCCAAGATCCTTCTTGTTGTAAGTTGTCCAGAGAAGTGTCCTCCACATGTACCATTGTGGAATTCTTCTATTAGCTCCTTCCCTTGATCACATCCAACTGCCCTCTTGTACTGTCCATCAGGTCCTATTCAAAATAATACTCCATGCAGAATAGAATATGGATGACTAGCTTGAGTAATCTTCCTCTTAGTCTTTGCATTGGCACCATCAGGAAACTTGAATTCATTCAGATAATTCCAAATATCTATGTATTCACTAGGGATTGTGTCAAGGGATAACAATGCTACATCTGGGAAATCATCATCATCACAAGATGAACCTAAACCATCATAGGCTCGAGAGAGTGCATCTGCATTGACATGCTTCTTTCCTGGCCTATCTATAATATCAAATTCAAATTCTTGTAGAAAAATTATCCATCTTGCTATCCTCCCTGATGGGTTAGGCTTATTTACAATATATTTTAGAGCCTGATGATCTATTACAACTATAAATTTCTACCCTAGCAAGTAATTTCTAAACTTCTTTACAACAAAAATGATAGCTAGAGCCTCTTTTTCAGTTACAGTATAATTTACCTCAGCACTGCTCATTTGTCTGCTCCCAAAGTAAACTGGATGATCATTCCCATTTTCATCATTTTGGCTCAGAGTACTTCCTAGTGCTACATCTGAGGCATTAGTATACACAATGAATGGCTTGCTCCAATCTGGATTCTTTAAAATAGGTGAAGACACCAAAGCTTCCTTTAGTTGTTCAAAAGCTTCATGCGCCTTCTTTCCTGGTTCATAAGTAACATCCTTCTTCAAGAACTGGGTTAGTGGCTGTGCAATATTTGAGAAATTCTTGATGAACCTTCTATAGTAACCCACATGGCCTAAAAATGATCTCAACTTACTTCTATTCATAGGAAATGGTAACTCTTTGATTTTTGAAACTTTATCAGGATCAGTACCAATACCATCTCTGGATACAACATGCCCTAACAAAACACCTTTAGAACATCCAAAGACACACTTTGTAGGGTTTAGTGAGGCTTGTGCTTCATCTAACCTTTGAAATGTTGTCTCCATCTGGTGCAGGTGGTCCATCTTGCTCCCATAGATGCAAAAATCATCCAGAAATACTCTGATGAAGTTCCCAATGTAGGGTTCAAACACCCTATTCATCAAACGCTGGAATGTTTACAGGAGCATTACACAACCCAAAAGGCATAACTCTATAAGAAAATGTTCCCCAAGGAGTGGTGAATGTGGTCTTCAGTTGATCTTTCTCCGCTATACAAACTTGGTTGTATCCGCTATATCCATCAGCAAAACTATAGCACTCCTGGCCAGCTACTTCATCCAAGATCTGATCTGAGAATGGAAGAGGGTAATGATCCTTCTTTGTTGCCTTGTTGAGATTCCTATAATCAACACAAATGTGTAGCTTCCCATTCTTTTTTATTGAGATCACAATGGGAGAAACCCATTCTGAATTCTCCACAGCAAATATGAATCCTGCATCAAGCAACTTATCTATTTCTTCTTTTATAGTCTTGGAAAAATTAGGATTCATTCTATATGGCATTTGCTTTATGGGCTTAGCACCATCTACCAGCTCAATAGAATGTTCTACCCAACTTACTTGACGGAGTTCCTTGTAATCAAAAGTGAATAGGTGTATGTACCTTCGAAAGAGCTGGAGGTAGGATTCCTTCTCACTCTCCATCACAGCATCACCAATCTTTATTTGTTGGAGACGATCATCAATTTCTTCTTCAGATAATTTTATGGGTTCATGAGTCAGTGTGACTGGAAGGATATCCATGACTGAAACATCAACCTCACTTTCTTCATCTTCTGTGTCCACTTCACTAGTACTAGAGTAATCAGAGGATGTCCAATCATCAGTTTCATCACTTGAATCCATAGGTTTTGCCTTATGATGCCGAGGGATCACGTTTATCTTCACCCTCTCTCTGCCACGTCCAAGTGTCATGAAGCCTTCATTCCATTAGTTTCTCGCATGAAATCTCCTTAGCCATGGCCTTCCAACAACATTGGGTATGTAACAGTACCATTTTTCATCACCTGAAAGTCTACCACACATACAACACCCATAACAGATATTGCCACATTTGAAACAACACCTTCTGGTTTAGTTTTTCCCTTATTTAATGACCTTAACATAAGTGTTGAGGGGTGATCAATTTTTAAACCCAACATATTCATTACAGACTCGGTCATTACATTAACTGCAGCACCTCCATCAACTAAGACATCATGAATTGAAATACCATTACATAATACCTCAGCTTGTGGAGCATAGGGATCTGCCTCTACCTCCAAAATAGGGACCTCAACCTCCTTCCTTCGTCGAGCATTGAGTCCACTTCGCAGCTCCTGCCTCTTCTCAGAAGACATAGCCAGAAGTTGACCATATGTAATATTTGCAGGCCTTTTGGATAGATCTTCTAAGATGGAGTATGGTCCTTGTCCCTGTGAAATTAGAAAATCCTGCACACCCAACTTTCTTCTCCTATGTTTCTTACTAGTTTCTCCTTTCATCTTCTTAGGATCATTTCCATCTTGGTTATCTTTTTCTTTCTTTCTTTTTGTTACAAACACATCTGCTTCATTATTTATGCTCCTATCTACTACATCAAAAGAATTCATAGGTGACTTTTCCTTTATCATTATCTCTTGTACCAGATGTAGAAGCTCTATCTGGACAATTATACTTATAATGACCCTTTTTATGACAACCATAACATACAACTTCAGAAATATTTCTTTTTGGACCTCTATCTCCTCCCTGAGAACTAAATTCCTTTCCTTGAAGAAGATTAATAGTTAACTGGCCCATCTTCTTGAGCAGATCTTCATACTCAGTAGATGTACTAGGAGAAATATTTGTGCTCACCGAGAGTGGTTGTGGATTTTGGACCAAAGGTGTTGGTGTAGGCTCTACCTTAGCAACAATTTCTTTGGGCTCTTCTTCCATGCTTTCTTCTTGCCTTCTTGTAATCTCCTTTGCTTGTTTGAGGGTCGTTGGGTGGTCATACTTCACTCATTATCTGATCTCTGGCTTCATCCCAAGAATGAAGTGCTTACAGAGGAGATTATCCATGCCATTCATCAACCCATCCACTAATCCTTCCTTCCAGATCTGGGCATCGAGCTTCCTCCTTAGCTCTAGAACATGAGCATGATAATCCCTTATCTTCTCCTTCTCTCCTTGGGATAGCTTTGTGATATCGATCATGAGATCTACATATTTCTGTTGTTCACCAAATTCTTCAAGAAAACTTTCAGTTAATAAATCCCATGAGTTTTTCACATTATCACCTAGTGTTTCAAACCACCTAAGGGCTAAACCATCCAAAAAGGTAGGAAAAAATTCAGTCCATTATTCCCTTCTTATGAGGCCATTACAAATACAAGATCGTTTAAACTCTTGAATGAAAGAGGAAGCATCTTCATTAGATTGGGCTGAAAAAATAGGAATCTTCCCCATTTTCAAAAGTAACCACAGTGAAATACCAACCCACAAGTACAATCAACAAGACTTATGTGCACAAATAATTAGAATCACTATAATAGAAAGTGACTTTACACCTTTCTATAGTAAAATAGGAATGACCATGGTAAACTATGGTAAAACTTGACTTACTGCAGTAAAAACTGACTTTACTGTGGTAAACACTATTCACGGTAAAAAGTGAAGTTACTGTGGTAAATACTATTCACAGTAAAAAGTAAACTTACTATGGTAAATACTATTCATGGTAAAAAGTGACTTTACCATGGTAACTACTATGCACAGTAAAAACAAGGTTACCCTCCAAATGATTTCTGACTAAGTGGGAATATCTCTCGAGAAAATCCACCAACGAGGAATGGTCCTGGCAACGGAACCAAAATGTCATCACCAATCCGACACTATGATAATTCTCCACTGGGAACTCCTCATGCTATGATTATTTACTAATGCATAACTTTTAGTTTGGTGGATGTAATCTGAAAACACAACAATAGACATAACACAAGAATACCATAGACTATGATATGAAGAAATGATGACAAATATGAAATATAAGTGTAAATTATAATATCAAAATGAAATTGTTACAATCTCACCCATGAAGTACTTCAAGTGTTACCAACTCCACTTGCCTTCCAACAATAACTATGGGAGAAACTTCACAATTACACCTCTTAATGGCTTCTTTAACACACTTTCTAAATGATGGCTTCCTTCACACACTTACTCATACAATATTTCTCACTACTTCCTTCTATGCTAAATGAGGGGGGTGGCCTCTCTATTTATAGAACTTTCAGGCTTATCCACCTTATCTCTAAGATAGGATAAGAAATCTACTCTGACGAATCATATTCCATACCTTAACTCTTATCTTTACATGTAAGCTTATCTTTTAAGATAAGATAAATCTTATCATTTCACATGGGTTCCACATTTTTAGAATTTTTACAAATAAAATACATAAAATATTTATGACCTCACTCCTTGTCCTTATTACCAATATAATATTTCTAATTCCTAATCATGTAGACCCTACTTCTCTACTTACCCTAACTTTGACATTTTAACATTACCAAACCACTTACGAAAAATATTTACTTTTTACCACAACATTCCTATTGTACTTTGACTGTTACCATACTATACATTATTGGCGGCGTCGTATTACAGGCAGTCACCATTATCTTCTATCAGATGCTACTACTAATTATACTTAGATGTTTGAGTAGAGAGACTTTGGGACACATGGATCTTCAAAAGAGGAAGATGCCATTTAGGTGACTGATAAGGGGAGTCCTGCGAAGAGAGGGAGGATTGTGACTCAAGAGTCGAATGAGGTGAGTAACTATGATGATAATCTTCAAAAGATCAAGGTGAATCAAAAGAATAGTTTATATTGGAGTTAGATGAAGAGTGGGGGGAACCTGAATAATAATTTGGAACAAAATTTTCCAAACCATACCATTAACTATGAGATGAAGGTGGGAAACATGGTACCCAAATGGGCTCTCTAGCGTGAAGAACCAAACAAGGTATAGTTATGATAAGCATCCTTTGATGGGAATGCTGAAACCTATGTTCCTTACTGTCATAAATATGTGGAACTGCATGATAATCAATATTTGTTGGCACATGCCTAGACATAGATAGTCCATGGGATATTACATGGGTTATTGTATTGATATGTTCAACAGGTGTATCTATACAACCAATGAGAGCATCAAAATTATTCTCCTCATTAGAAATAGAATTTACATTCTTTTCTTGATTATGTTTAGGAAAATTCTTTGTATTGGGTGATTTGTTAGGAGTGGATGAATCCATCTCCACATCGCCACTTTTGATTAAGTCCCAGATGTAGTTCTGGAACTTCAAACACTTATTTGTTTTGTGACCTTTAACGTGGTGGAATTGGCAATATTCATTATCTATAAACCATGATGGTTTAGGTGTGTCATCCTCATAAGTCATGGTTTTAGGATATCTAACCATATTAACTGCCTCTAGTTGTTTTAGTATTGACAACATTGATTCTGAAAGAGTATTGAAAGCACGATGTTTATACTCCATAGGTGGAGCTCCCTTTGCAAGCTTCAAAGGTGCATGGTTTTGAATGGATTGTAATGAATCTACTATCCCATTAGTAATGACGTGCTTATTTTTATTCTGAACAAATTTGTGTTTATCGTTAGATTTAGAATCGTTGTCTTCGTGGGAGAAAGGTTTTAGAGTCCCCCTAGCTAACAATGCCTTTTAAATTTGGCTCCCTTTTTAAATGACCTCTTCAAATGTGTTTCCATAATGCATTTGCAAGTGGAATGTAATGTTTGGATGGAGGTTGGGAACAAATTTACCGATTAACTACTTTTCAAGTATGGAGTAAGGAAAATGACTAGCTAACCCTCTCCATCTTTGTAAAAATGCAATGAAGTTTTTGTTATTTCATTGCTTAACATTACAGAGATTTAACATGGTAGTGTCATTTTCTATATTGAAAGAGAATTGTCGTACAAAACTCTCTGCTAGTTCTATCCATGTTGATATGGATCCCTTAGGGATGTGTACAAACCATTCTAGCGTTGTTACTCCCAAACTTCGTGGAAAGAGGTGCATAAGATAATTCTCGTTGAATGTAACCTCTTGACATGTCATATAAAAATCTTTAATATGGTCACAAGGATCACCTTTTCCCTTATACTTGTCAAAATTTGGAAAATCAAGTGTCTTGGTAAATGTACTTGTAGCATTGCTTTGTCAAATGTGCAAGGACATAACTCATCAAACCGGTATTTCTTGATATTGTTACCGGTTTGGCCCTCTTGTAATTCTTGAAGGGTGTTTTTCATTATTGACCACTCTTGATTGAAAAGTGGATTTTGCATGGGTGGCATAGGCCTACACATATGATGAAATCTAGGTGTATTCCCACCAATATTTATTATGATAATATCTTCATAAGGATCTTTTTGTGCCTCCGATTAAGGAGTGTTTATTGGGAACTCATAAAAGGAAGTTTTTGGTTTCACTTTTGGTATAGCTTGTTTCAAAACTTTTGGTTTTTCCCTATGTATATGTGATGCCAAAATTGTCAATTGATAAGTGAGAGCTTGGACCTATTGTTCTAACATCACTTCTTTAATAGGTATTTTATGACGATATTTGTTAGGATAAGGTTGTGCATGATGAACATTGTCTTCATGATCTTCACAATGAACCCTAATTGTAGGCATGTGATAGTCCCCATTATTTTCAAAAGGAACCTCTACGCCAGAAAAGCGACAAGCGAGCGTGGGAATCTATAGGTAACTCTTCCACGTACCCGACCTCCCGAGGTCGTGCCGAGATAGTCAGTGGGGATGGAATATGCGTGGGATGCAAACAAACTAGTTAGGTAATCTAATGTCTTCAATACGCACTAGTGGAATTTGCGAATCTAAGGCAAAGAAGGCCCTTCTAACCTGAACTGGTGTGATAGATCGATCGGTAAGGATGACTGCTCGAAGGCTCCAATCAATATCAAGCTCTGGCGTGATTCGATCTATGGGTTGTGGAATACGTGGAAAATGACCTGGGATAGTTTCGTGTATGTCTCCAGATAAGGTCATATGGTGGGTAATGAATACAATCGACTCATGGACGATTCTCTGGCCTAGTCCAGAATTCTCTAGCTTTGTTAGCCGCTATATCTAGTAAGGATAACTGTTCGACGATGGTGGGTGGATGTGAGGTAGATCTGAATACTAATATGCGTAGGCCAGTGTCTATGTCTGATTGACTTATGGATTTGTTAGGTTGTGGGATTTTTGGATCACAACCGTAGACTCTTGGTCGTTGCGGTCCTGCTATGGTCATGTACGAAATCAAGTCCTAATCCCTAGTATCCAATAATCATATGCTTTCTCAGCTTCTATATTTAGGATTAATAACTACGCGATCTTCTCAGAGTACCTCACAGGCGTTCTTGCAACCTGGATTCTTAGGCTGGTATCTATATCTAGAAGAGTGTCTCCTGTATCTGGCTTTGGGACCAAAGGATCAAAACCAAAGGTTTGTTCTCTTTCAAACCCTTCTACAGTCATGTGTATGCTTACCTAGGGTAATCTGTAGTTCAGTTGATTTGACCAAAATGTGTGTGCTTGGTCGTCTTCTATATTTAATCCCCTCAACTGAGAGTTGATCTGTCATAAATCTACTGTTGTTTGGAATATTTGTATTCTAAGGTTTTGGTCTATGTCAACTATTGCCGTGACGAGATTGGGTTGAGGCAAAATTGGCTCAAATACATATTCCCTGGGCTCCCTAGGTCCCGTGATTGTCATACAAAACAATAATGTAAATCTAACTGCAACAAAACAAATTTTAACTACGTGGAATAAATCTAGAACATATATATAATTTCTATTTTTGTATTTTCTGAGAAACTTTAAGAATTTAAGAAAGTAGCTATTTAAATGTATCTAGAATTTGACAACTAAGATAAAACTTAAAACAAACAAAATAACTAAGTGTAGTTATTTATCTGTGTAATTTGTAGATCTATTCTAAATAATGAAATAACTTGCTTAATCTATTTGCCAGACTCTCGATCCTACCTCAGAAGTGAGGAATGAATCATAGTTTCTCAGAAACTATCAATCCCCACAGCTTCCCTGGCAATACCGAAAGTAAACTTAACTGAAAATAAGTGATTATCTACTCTATTTGATATATTTCTAACTTTAGAACTTTGAAAGCTAGAACCTAGATTCTACAGAACAGTGGCGAATCCAATGGTGTGTGTGATCTTGTCCCCTCAGTGTGATATCCTCGTTCCTTTGTGTTCATGTGAATCCAGAAAAGCGTGTAATGCTAGCATCAACAAAAGTAGATATTGGGACAAAGGCAGCTCGGCATGCAGACTGAATATAATGCGAGTAGGAGAGGGATAGCGCAAGAGTACAGAGCTTGGCTTATGCAATTCCTAGCGGGATTTATTGCGATTCATGCAACATAAAGCGTCTAGAACCTGAAACTATTCTGTTTTGAGGAGCAAAACCTGTAACTTTAATGGCTTCCTAAGCTATTCTACTCCAATGGATTAGGTGAAATAACAGCACTGCCTGCACAAGATGGATATGTGGCTTACCAACAGCTGAACAATGCTAACTAAACATGCAAAGAATTGAAACTATGGCTTCTAAGCAAAATAATAGACTGAACTATTGAAAATGAGAGTATGAGAAGTGAATGAGGGGGCCGACCATTTGTTTGAGCACAAGCCATTTATTTATAGCTTTTCATTCACCCAAAGATCAAAACCAAACTGAACTCTAAAACTATAAACAATGGCCAAACACTATTCCAGGGGACCAAAAACATAAATGCAAGCCCAAGTCAGTAAAAAAAAGCTGGTGAATCGTTGATTTTTATGTGAGTCGCGTTAAAAATGCTTTCTGGAAAACACATAAAGGACCGCCACTCTGAGCAAGGTGGCGGTTACAGGACCGCCGCCCATGCAGGGCGGCGGTTTCGTCACTGAAGAGCAAAAGGCCAAGAAAAGAGGGGAAAAGGGAAAAACAAAGCACGCGGGGGCTAAGCAAGGCATGCGGGATGTTAACGCACACTTGGAGATCTTTTCTGGATCCCAAACACCTTGCGAGGAAACCTGTATCATCATTGGGGCACTTGTCACGTTGTTCCGGCAGTACAGTACCTTACAATTTTGGGTACGTACATATTGCCCCCTCGGAGAAGCGTTTTAGCCATGGAGAGGCGTAAAACGGTGGGTCCGAGTATGGAAATCCTGAAATGGGAAGTTAGAAGTTATACCTGACACGTCCGTGTGTTGAAATGACGTCATCTAAAATTCCCGCTACCTGTAAAACGAAAAGAGAACTCAAGTGCGAATAGATACAATAGTTTGAAAAATAAACGCTAAGATAACAGGGAATGAGAACGTACCATTTTTGTGAGGATAGGAACTTACCTCCATCAGCACTCCAAACCTGTGAAAAAGTCATTTTAAAACGAAATAGAGTGCTATATATATGAAAGTGGGCCCATTTTCCTATTCATTTGCGCAAGTTGATTTGATTGATTTTGACTCTAGGACCCACGGTGACGGTTTCTTGAGTAGAGTCAAAACGTCTGACGAGATAGCCATGCCTCCACGGTGGAACATCGACTCACGAGATCACAGGTTAGTTTTCTTCAGTTTTTCCTTTTGCCCCCCTTAATTTTGAAATGTTAAAATCTTTGTCATGGGGGGATCATTTTTGGAAATGCTAGTGTCAAAAGGTCCACCTAGGGGGGGCGCCTACTGGGTAGGCTTCGTATTTAGGAAAAAGGGTCATTTTTTTTGCATTTTTAGGCTTGTTTAGCATTTAAAACCCGCGTGGGTTTTCGGACCACGACCACCGCCCCGCTGCCTAGGGCGGCAGTTACACGACCGCCGCCCTTAAGGTGGCAGTTACAAAACCGCCCCTCTACTCAGTGTGGCAGTTTTGCACAGAATGCAAAAGAATCCTTTTTTAAAAAATGTTTTTGCTTTTCTAGCATTTCTACGTGCTTACATGGTTTTTCTAGTATTACTCGGATGCTAACTTGCTCTGTTTTGTGTGTTTTTGGGTGTATGCAGGTGAGAGAGGAGTACATCCGATGGAGTAGAGAGAGGGAGTGTGATTAGCTCCCAGGGGTACTAGATGCCCTCTCATAGGATGAGGAGGACACACTTCAGAGAGCTGGCATACTGCGCATATCGCGCGTGCCTCATGTTGCACCATCTAGTCACATCCTTTGTGATCTATTCTCATACTGGGATGCAGATCGGAACACCTTCTAATTGCCAGGGGTCCGTGGTGAGTGGACCATTACATTGGAGGATGTCTATCGTATTCTGGGGGTCCCGATCATCGGGAGACGGCTTAACCTAGAGACAGCAGGCTCACGAGCACAGATTGCACAGTGGGCCACATATATGGGAGATGTAGTCATCTCCACGGGGTCGAAGAAGGGGGTGAGAGTTCAATCTATTCCTTCTTTTCCCATCCCCTTACTTCGCCAGGCCATCATGGGGATCCTTGCCTTGAGATTGATCGGGGACAAGGGAGGGGACACATTATTATTCTGTTGGGCCCCCATTATTGCACAGATAGAGGGGCATGGATGGAAATATGCCTAGGGGGTAGACATTCTTGGGACTACCTACCATGAACTTATACAGGGTAGTCCGTTTACAGGGGCAGTCATTGAGCCACCCGACTCTAGTCATGAGTTGGGTCTATGAGCATTTCATCCCCTATGGCAAGGGTGTGGAGGTGGCAAATCCTGGGGCTGTGAGGGCAGCCAGATGGACAGACATGTCGGTGCTTAGAGCACCTCATCAGCTAGTTGCCTCCCTGACTACTGCTGACATGGAGGCCACACCATATCAGACTATGGCGGGCATATGGGGTGAGGAGACTCTTACCTTGATCTCCTGCTCCACGATAGGGTAGCTTATTGACAGAATGGGACGTGTGGAGATGCACCCCTTTGGCCGAGTTCCTCAGCAGTTTGGCTTACCATACACGGATATGCTTCCCCTAGCGGCGCCAGTCTACAGATCAGTTCGTGAGGCTAGAGGGGGGCCTAGAGGCCGAGGTTGGACAGTGGTTACTCCTGGGGTTCCCATTGCAGCCAGGAGGATAGTACGTGCTAGAGGGAGAGCCGGTGCACCTCAGGCACCTTTGCTTCAGATTGCCACGGGTCCTGCTCATAGCAGCTATGACCCTATTGATATTGACTCTGATTCTGAGGAGTTCACAGAGGGAGGAACAGAGGAGGAGACCGATGACAGTGATCCTGAGTGGCATGACACTCAGGATATTATGTAGGCAGAGAGGGCCAAGCAGAGAGCAGAGAGGGTGACTCTGGTTTCAGAGGAGCCACTCTCCCAGGGCCGTGGTAGAGAGGATGAGTCCGTTGCGGGGTGATACGTTGCTCCCACCACAGGAGCAGCCCCTCAGTCGGTAGTGGCATCCGCGGTAGGTGCCGGCCCCAGCAACCCATCTTGGAGACCTGGTGATCCAAGTAAGTTACCCTTTCTCCCTTTTAATGTTTGCTTGTAGGCTCTCCTTAGTTATAATCTTGTATTCCTAATTTCTTGTTTGGTTTCTAACTTTTTTTCTCCTTTGTTTGCAGAGACTATTGATGAGTGGTGGGATTTGATCCGCAAGGTATGTACTGATTCCCTGATGATCCCCATGGATAGGACCCATGCAGAGCTGTCCATAGACGCTGGGGAGCCTTTAGCAGCTGGTAGGCATACCGATATCTTTGCTCCAGTCTGGCATGTGGCCAGGATGGTATCGACCCTTCGCACTGAGCTAGCGGGGTATAGGACGGCTGAGCGTCTTATGAGGAGCCGTTCTCGTGGTGAGACTGCAGCTGCTCCTCGAGACCCTGAACCCTCCATACATTCAGAGCATCGGCGTAGCCAGAGTCCTAAGCATGGGCGTGCACCTTGGGAGGGGTCGCGTAGGGATTGAGAGGCCACTTGGCTCTCGTAGATTTTGTACTATATATTCTTTGTATATCCCGGGCTCTTTGAGCGTTTTGACCATGCTTAGTGCATGATGGCATTGTATATAAACATTGATCATTTATATATACGTATTTATTTTGGATCAAAATCTTGGCACTCATGGTTTCCTTTCTATTTCTAGTTTCCCTATGTATACTACGATGTATGTTTATATGCTTTTTAGAATGTATGCAATGGTGAAAAAATGATGTAAATGTTTTTATTTCCTTTTGTGTTTCATGATGCTGATATATGGTGATGTAGATATAATGTGATTTTGAATCTTAGCTTCTGTAAGAAATTTTGGATACCTCATGTTTGTTTTGCAAAGTGATGAATACAAACTAGTACAATGAACAGATAAACTTGCCCCACTCCTAACTCCACGCAACTAGTAAGATGCGAGGGCTTATCACCAAGAGTCAAGAAGGGCACAAGTTATGAAATGTGCTAAAATGATAGTGATGAAAGACAGACAAAGCTTTGGTGGAACCAAATTGGAAGCTACAAGCTTACTCTACCCGAGTGACTTCATAGTTTAGAATGCAACTTACTTTGCGATTTATCTAGACTTAGATCCATAGATGGCCACATAGTAGACAAAATCTGGGTTTTTAGGATTTTAACTCTCTTGGAATTTTGAACATCTGATTCATTTATTTTTGACTCAAAGTTTCAAAGTTTGAATTGTTTGTGTATGACCATTTGCATTTATTTGTCAAGAGGACCCCCTACACTTTGCCCCATGCTACTAGTAAGAAGTGTGGGTTTAACACCGTGGGCAAAGCATAGGTGAGTAAGGGCATTTCCATCCTTTCCCAACCCTACGTCACTAGTAAGAGACGCAAGCTCATCACCAACGGTTGGTGGGGCAAGGAAATGTGTAAAATTAAAATTTTCTGTTTGATCAACGTTTGACTTGTTTTCTTGAGTAAAATGTCAGTATGTGCTTATTTCCAAAGAGACATATATATGGGATAGATGTGACACCATGAAGCTTCTAGAACAAACCATAGGCAAGACACCTATCCTAAGAAGCAACTAAAAGTGAGAACAAGCCCGCAGATCTTGGTATGGTTACCATTTAAGACTTTGTCATATCTAGCTTTATTTGATAAAATGATTCCGAGATAATTTGATGACATCATGAAAATGGAGAGGTACGATCAAAGAGTTTATGCCAACAACATCATGAGTTTGTAATGAATTACTTTGAGAATAGATTAATTGATCACAATTTGTGTACAAAATAAATGGACAACATGATCCTAATATGTATGAAAATGCAATGTAGATAGTTATATAAGTAGTGCTAGCTATTTATGCGTAGAACCGCTTGAGGTGCAGGGAATTGACTGTTTCGCCAAATTCCTCACCTTCTAGCGTACATAAGAGGTATGCACCATTTCCATAGTCCTTCATGACTCGGTATGGGCCCAACCATTTGGGCCGGAATTTCCTTCCTTCGCCGGTCTTCTTGTCAATCCGGCTATCTAGCCTTAGAACTAGATCACCTTCGCATATGTTGCATTCATAGACCTTCTTGTTGTACTGTCGGCACATCCAGTCAGCATAAACTCTATGTCGTTGTTTAGCATCTAACCTAGTTTCATCTAGGCTTTCTAGTTGGGAAAGACGTGCTTCTCTGTAAGCATCTTCATCCAGAATCCCTTGTAATGAAATGCGGAGACTGGGTATTTCAACCTCGAGTGGGAGAACTGCCTCTGCCCCGAACACTAGTGAGAAAGGAGTTGCTCCCGTTGGTGTTCTTATTGAGGTTCGGTGGGCCCACAAGGCCGGATATAACTTCAAATGCCAATCTCGTTTGTTTTCTTTCACAGTTTTAAGGAGAATGGCTTTCAGTGTCTTGTTTGTCGCTTCAGCCTGTCCGTTGGCTTGAGGGTAATACAAGGAAGTCGTATGATGGCTTATCTTAAATTTATTGCATAGCTCGTGAACCTCTTCATTCTTAAAAGAAGTTCCATTATCGGAGATAATGATTTGTGGGATACCGTATCTGTAAATGATTTGGTTCAAAATGAACTTGGCGATTACAGAACCTGGTACAGTAGTAAGAGGCATAGCCTCTACCCACTTGGTGAAATATTCGGTGGCCGTGATTATAAAATTATGGCCATCTGTAGATGAGGGAGAGAATTTCCCTATCAAATCAAGACCCCATGTAGAAAAGGGCCATGGAGTAGCAATTGGTTGTAGAGCTTGTGCTGGCATATGAATTTCGTGGGAGAATTCTTGACACTTATGACACCTGTGTACAAACTCCACTGCGTCGTGTTCTAGAGTGGGCCAGAAATAGCCCATTCGATGTATTTTGCGAGTGGTGGCATGGCCACCAAAGTGGCCTCCACACATTCCACTGTGAGATTCATGGAGAATCTTCTTGGATTCTTCTGTGTCGACACATCTCAGGAGCATTCCATCGAATGCTTTTCGGTAGAGCACTTGCTCTATGATGACGTATTTGGCTGCAAGAATACGTAACCGCCTTCTTTGTTGTGGTGTAGCTCCTTCTGGGTACGTATGGTCCATGATATAATTAATGATATCAGTGTACCAGGGACACTCAGAGATAGAGGGTCGGGTTTCGATGTAGTATACGCACTCATCTGGAAAATCTAAATCTACTAAATCACCTCCATCTAATGGGTTATCAGCTAACCAATTTGTGATGATTTGTCCTTTAACCGACTTCTGATTTACAAATGTTAATTCGAATTCCCCCATTAAGGTTATAAAACGTCCAGCCTTTTTAGACAAGGATCCTTGTGTGAGGAAAGTTCGTAAATGGTCCGTTTTTACCATGACCCTCGTTTCTTGATTCAGTATATAGTGTCTTAAGCATTTAGTAGCAAAGACTATGGCGAAACATTCTCGTTCTGCTTGTGTATAGCATGTTTCATAGTCGAGTAGTGTTCGGCTAATGAAATAAATCACACGTTCTCTCTTGTCATCGTCCTCTTGGGCCAACATACAAGCTAACGAGACATTGGTAGCTCGTAAGTATAAAATTAACGGGCGATCTAGCTTAGGTGGCATTAGCGTAGGTGGTGACAACAAGAAACGCTTAACTGTGTCAAAATCTTCCTTGCAGTCTTCGGTCCAATCGATGCTATAGTCTTTTTTGAGCAAATTGTTGATTGGATGAATGGCGAAGCTTAAGTCCGAGATGAATCTCCGGATTGCACCCAATTTTCCGAGAAATGACCTGATTCCATATTCATTCGAAGGTGGGACCATTTCAAGGACAGCCCGAATTTTGGTTGGATCAACATCTATCCCTCGTGACGATATGATGTAACCTAGGAGCTTTCCTCCTGTTACACCAAAGACGCATTTCTCTGGATTTAGTGTGACTCCGTATTTTATTAGGCATGAAAGAATGACGTGGAGTACTTCTGGATGGTCACAACACTTCTTGGCCTTAGCCAACAAGTCATCTACGTAGGATTCCATGATTTTATGAATTAAATCATGGAATATATATGTCATAGCTCGCTGGTATGTAGCACCAGCGTTCTTGAGGCCAAATGGCATAACAACATAACAATAGGTTCCCCAAGGAGTTATAAACATGGTTTTGGCTTGGTCTTGTTCAGATATTCTGATTTGATTGTATCCCGAGAATCCATCCATGAGAGACAAGAGTTCAAATCCAGCTGTTGCATCAACAATGACATCTATGGGTGGTAATGGGAAGTCGTCCTTAGGACATGCTTTGTTAATGTCTCGGAAATCTATGCAAATGCGTATCTTCCCATTCTTTTTGAGAACAGGAACAATATTAGATACCCATTGAGAGTAATTGACTAGTTTGATGAACCCTACTTGTAAGAGTTTTATTATTTCGTCTTTCACCATGAGAGCCACCTTAGGCTTCATGGGTCTTGATTTTTGTTTAACCGGTTTTGCATCAGATTTAGTGACGAGGTTATGTACCGCAATGTGTGGTGCAACGCCTGTCATTTCCTTATAATTAAATGCAAAATCTTTCTGATGTTCTTTGAGGATCTGAGTGTGTATTTCTACTTCTTCTGGGGTTAATGAGGACCCTAATTTCAATATTTTTGGTTCATCCTCCGTTCCGATGTTAACATCAATTATTTCTTCGATTAAAGAGGCATTACCTTCTTCAAACTCAGGTGGGGCTGGAGGTAAATCCAAATTGTCCCCACTTTCTACCGTGTATACGCTAGGTTCCATTATGGGATTTCCGCAGTAAGAAGATGAATGTGGGATTAAGGAAAAATCTATCATATGATAGGAGATATGTAGTGCCGCATAGGTGTTTAAGTAATCCAAAGTGGCCATATCACTATCAACATGGTCTAGGATAGTAGATTCATTTTTGTTTAAAAGAGAATTTTTCATTGTCTTTATCAATGGTTCATCACGAAGGGATACTATGAAATGGGTATCCTCTAACTTATTGCTTGGAGTAAAACGTGATGCGGAAGTTGCTATTGAATCAGCGAGAATATTTTCTTCTCGCGGGATTGTTTCAATTGATATGAAGTCAAATTCCTTGCTTAAATCTAATGCAGCTTTTTTGTAAAGCTGTAGATGCTCGACTTTGGTTTCATATATCTCAGAGACTTGGTTTGCTACCAATTGTGAGTCTCTTAATACTCAGATGTTATTAATACCGATCCTCTTGGCTAAAATGAGGCCAAGGAGGAGGGCTTCGCATTCAGCGCCGTTGTTTGTACATTCGAAATTGAGTTTGAAGGCGAATGGTAGGACCTTTCCTTCAGGGGAAGTAAAGATTACACCAGCCCCCGCTCCATAACGGAATTTAGCTCCATCAAAATGGAGAGTCCAATATTTAGCTGGGAATACGGACGTTGGGATATTTGTTGTGTTTGCGCATTCTACTTCCACCATATAGAGATCCTTAGCTGGAAGAGAACCAACACCTAGGGAATTTCCCATGCCCACATAATCAAATGGTAGGAACATTGGTAGATCATGTTCTAGTAACTAAATGATTTTTGTAGTGGTTCCTAATGATACCGTTTCTACAATGTTAGCCTCGCCTTTTGAGGCTGGGATTGTCTTGACTAGATTCATAGTCTCAAGATCCGTTGAAGGTACCAACTTCTCCTCTGGTTTTGCGTCAGTGGGTTTATTAAGTTGGTTTGTTGGAAGTTCAAATTCTGAGTGCACACCTGGTCTTTTCTTTAAGTCAGCTAGGTGTATATCGAAAGGTTTTGGATCACCTTTGGCTACAAACACCTTTCCTAGATGCAAGAATCTTACTTCTTGGAATAACGTAGAAGGGATTGCCTTCATTCGGTGTATCCATGGTCAGCCGAGGATCATATTATAATTAGTTTCCCGATCTATAATATAAAACTCAGTCAGGATTGTTTTGGGTCCTAAGGTGACCGGTAGTATTATAGTTCCAATCGAAGTGGCTTTAAGGCTATCATAGCCTCTCAATGTATTTCGAGTGGTGGAACAGTTTGTTTCCCCATATCCTAATTTTTGAAGGAAAGAGAAGGGGACTATGTTAACTGCGGCCCCATCGTCAACCATTGCTCATTTTACGTAGTTATTATAAACCCATACTTGTAAGTGTAAGGCTGGATCACCTCGGCGTGCAATCTCAGCATCTGTAGGCATTTTACTTATTTCGAATATGAATTCGGCATCCTTGTCCGGCTGCCCTGGAGGATGAACATCAAAGTCTACATGATTTACCTATGTTTCAGGAGGTGGAGTGATGTTAATTAAATGACCTAAACCTAATGCTTCTAAAAGAGCAGCCATGTGGGCAGGAGAGTTCTTCAGTAAGTCCAAAAATGAAATGTGCGAGAAGGTTTTTATTAGGTCGTTAATTAAATCATAGGCACCCACGGGTTTTTCTACTATTTGTTGACTCTTATCTGTTCCTAGCAGGTGACTTGGGCTTGGTTGAGATAAATATTCTCGTGTTCTTGTTATAGCTTCGATAGGTAGTTCAAATCTTGGGTCTCGGCTGATTTCCTAATTGTGGCGCAACTGATGGACTTAGTGAAGTCGAGGCTTCATGATCATTGTTTCCCGTCATTACGCCTTTGTTTGTCCCATTTAGATTTAGCCTATTATTATCATGATTTGGGAGTGGATCGTTAAAGATCTTGAGGGGAGCATTCTGAGGGGAAACTGCCCCTGCGAGCGTGCTTGGTGGTGGTGACACGGAATCTGCCAAAAACAAATATGTGAAGAACTGTCTTTGTTCTTCTGGCAAACGTTGCATGAATTTATTGTAGTCACGGCACGTTCTAGTATCATGACCTCAAATTTTGTGGAAACCACAATATGAATTGGGATTGTAATTCCTGGTTTGTTGGTTTGGTGTATATTGTGGCCTAAAACTCTGATCAAACTGTTGCCTATTAGGATTAAAGTTTTGCATTTGTTGTTTCTGGCTTTGATTTTGGTTTTGATAACCAAATGAGTTTTGGCTTAGACCCTGTGTGGGATTTCACCATTGTTGTTGTTGTTGAGGATGATTAAAATCCACTGTATTGATTGTGGGGGTAAATTTATTGTTTCGTTGATTTTTCATTGGTAATGAAGTATTCACAGTATTTACCTTTCTAGGCTGATCAGTTACTCCATCTGTTGTTACACCCTGCGATTTTTGTTAAGGATTTTAGGTCCTTGATTGACGTTTGCGGTGGTGGGATAATTTGTAGTGTTCTGATTGGGGGTGATTAACCTCCCGTTTGCTCCATATGTCTTACGACCACTATCAATTGCTGCTTGATCTATTCGAAGAGCACTCTCTAGTACTTCATCGTAAGTTCGTAATGGGAACTTCTGGACTTCTTCCTTCACTTCTCTACTAAGCGAATGAAGGAATAAATCACATAGTTTCATTTGATCCATGTTTGGCGCACTTTTCGAGGAATAAAGGACTGTACGCCACCTTTGGATGAAATGGGCGACAGATTCGTTGTGTTCTTGTTTGATGTGTAAGAACTCCCTGATTCCTGTTCTTAACAGTTTGTTCATGTCAAATGCCTTAATGAACTCTGATACGAGTTGTTTAAATGAATGGATGGAAGCCTCAGGTATTCTATAATACCAATCAAGAGCGATGCCTTCCAAAGTTTTGGGGAATATTTTAGCAACAACCCCGTCCCAAGGGAGTAGTTCTCGTATGGCTGTAGCATAAGCTTTGATATGCGCATTTGGATATCCCTCACCTTTGTACTTGGGTAAATCGGGAAGGGGTCTTGGAAGCATGACGCTTCGTATGGCGAAGTCTAAGGGCTCTTTCAAATATTCTGAATAAGTCCCTATCGTATAGGTTTCGACCATTGATGGTGCCTGCTGAGGGAGTGGTGGTGGGATGGGTTGTTGATATGGCGCAGCGTATGTGTTAGTAGGGGCATAAGGAAACACCTGTGTTTGAGCAAGCATGCCGGGAGAGGAGAACATATCTCCTTGTGGTGATTTGGAGTACATGTTTAAGTATGATGGGGTATTGTCCAGGAATGGATTGTTTGATACTAGGCCGGGAGGAATGGTGTTAGAGATGATGGGCCTAGTTGGCGTTTGTTGTGGATACTGAGGAGGCATGCCTAAGGTGCCTACTCCTGTGAGGAGATCTACTTGGCTAGGATGGTGTGGAGGATTGGAACCCCCTGTTTACACGAATTGTGAATTTTGACTTGCTTGGGCAAGTTCTAACCCTCTCACTTTTTCTACTAACATTGAAATGACTTCATTTGGTGAAGTCACGATATTCTGCCTTGGTGGCGTTTGTTGTATACCATGGTTTTGTATAGGCATGTGATATCCTGCTATGAACTGATCATTATCTTGCCAAGTTTCTCTGAGAGTATTTCCTATATGCAATGGTATAGAGGTATTTTCTTGAAAAGAGACCTCGGGTTGCGTTTGTAAACCTCCTACAGGTGGGTATATACCCTGAGAGTGTTGTTCACTCCTAGGATAACGTATTGACTGTTCATTATCTAAGACCAGGTATGGGTCTGATTGTCTACTAATTTGTGGTCTAAGTAGCATCTGAGGAGATGATCCAGATTCTCCGGTGAACGTCATATTATTCGAGCCTGAAGGCTCTATTTGTTGTTTTTGAGGGGGTTGATCTAACTCTTCAGTTTGAAAAGACGAATTATATCTGATTCTTGGAGTTTGTGTTGACAACTAATTGGTTGAGTAGTTGTCCCCCCATACTGAGAGTGAGGGTGATGATTGTCTATTTTGTTGGGCATAGTATGCCTCAAGACCCAAGAGGGGTCTGCCATATGCATTGAATCCCAACATATTCAGGGGGTATATGAATACCTGCAGAATAATGGGAGAGAGTGAAAATGATTTGTGAAAGCTAATGAGGCGGAGAAGATGAAAAGTAAACTAAACTTGAAAGAAAACGTAATACTATGACTCCAGATGAGAAAGCAGGAAGTTCACGTTAGCTTCACTAATTTTGTTTGCTTCACATTGGGTTCACCAATTTTGTACGCCGGAAAAGTGACAAGTGAGCGTGGGAATCTACAGGTAACTCTTCCATGTACCTGACCTCCCGAGGTCGTGCCGAGACAGCCTGTGGGGATGGAATATGCGTGGGATGCAGACAAACTAGTTAGGCAATCTAATATCTTCAATATGCACTAGTGGAATTTGTGAATCTAAGGCAAAGAAGGCCCTTCTAACCTGAACTGGTGTGATAGATCGATCGGCAAGGATGACTACTCGAAGGCTCCAATCAATATCGAGCTCTGGCGTGATTCGATCTATGGGTTGTGGAATACGTGGAAAATGCCCTGGGATAGTTTTGTGTATGTATCCAGATAAGGTCATATGGTGGGTAATGAATACAATCGATTCTACAGATGATTCTCTGGCCTAGTCCAGAATTCTCTAGCTTTATTAGCCGCTATATCTAGTAAGGATAACTGTTCGACGGTGGTGGGTGGAA
The DNA here is from genome assembly GCA_019776745.2 of Taxus chinensis. NCBI lineage: Eukaryota > Viridiplantae > Streptophyta > Pinopsida > Cupressales > Taxaceae > Taxus > Taxus chinensis. The sequence continues at coordinate 760,942,073 of CM034151.1, read as the reverse complement.
GTGGGGTAGATCTGAATACTAATATGCGTAGGCCAGTGTCTATGTCTGATTGACTTATGGATTCGTTAGGTTGCGGGATTTGTGGATCACAACCGTAGACTCTTGGTTGTTGCGGTCATGCTATGGTCATGTATGAAATCAAGTCCTAATCCCTTTTATCGAATAATCATATGCTTTCTCAGCTTCTATATTTAGGATTAATAACTACGCGATCTTCTCAAAGTACCTCACAGGCATTCTTGTAACCTGGATTCTTAGGCTGGTATCTATATCTAGAAGAGTGTCTCCTGCATCTGGCTGTGGGACCAAAGGATCACAACCAAAGGTTTTTTCTCTTTCGAACCCTTCTACAGTCATGTGTATGCTTGCCTAGGGTAATCTGTAGTTCGGTTGATTTGACCAAAACGTGTGTGCTTGGTCGTCTTCTATATTTAATCCCCTCAACTGAGAGCTGATCTGTCGTAAATCTGTTGTTGTTTGGAAGATTTTTATTCTAAGGTTCTGGTCTATGTCAACTATTGCTGTGACGAGATTGGGTTGAGGTACAATTGGCTCAAATACATATCCCCTGGGCTCCCTAGGTCCCGTGATTTTCATACAAAACAATAATGTAAATCTAATTGTAACAAAGAAAATTTTAACTACGTGGAATAAATCTAGAACATATATATAATTTCTATTTTTGTATTTTCTGAGAAATTTTAAGAATTTAAGAAAGCAGCTATTTAAACGTATCTAGAATTTGACAACTAAGATAAAACTTAAAACAAACAAAATAACCGAGTGTAGTTATTTGTCTGTGTAATTTGTAGATCTATTCTAAATAATGAAATAACTTGCTTAATCTATTTGCCAGACTCTCGATCCTACCTCAGAAGTGAGGAATGAATCATAGTTTCTCAGAAACTATCAATCCCCACAGCTTCCCTGGCAATACCAAAAGTAAACTTAACTGAAAAGAAGTGATTATCTACTCTATTTGATATATTTCTAACTTTAGAACTTTGAAAGCTAGAACCTGGATTCCGCAGAACAGTGGTGAATCCAATGGTGTGTGTGATCTTGTCCCCTCAGTGTGATCTCCTTGTTCCTTTGTGTTCACGTGAATCCAGAAAAGTGTGTAATGCTAGCATCAACAGAAGTAGATATTGGGACAAAGGTAGCTCATAATGCAGACTGAATATAATGCGAGTAGGAGAGGGATAGCGCAAGAGTACAGAGCTTGGCTTATGCAATTCCTAGCGGGATTCATTGCGAGTCATGCAACATAAAGCATCCAGAACCTGAAACTATCCTGTTTTGAGGAGAAAAACATGTAACTTTAATTGCTTCCTAAGCTATTCTACTCCAATGGATTGGGTGAAATAACAGCACTGCCTGCATAAGATGGATATGTGGCTTACCAACAGCTGAACAATGCTAACTAAACATGCAAAGAATTAAAACTATGGCTTCTAAGCAAAATAATAGACTGAACTATTGAAAATGAGAGTATGAGAAGTGAATGAGGGGCAGACCATTTGTTTGAGCACAAGCCATTTATTTATAGCTTTTCATTCACCCAAAGATCAAAACCAAACTGAACTCTAAAACTATAAACAATGGCCAAACACTATTACAGGGGACCAAAAACATAAATGCAAGCCCAAGTTGGTAAAAAAAAGCTGGTGAATCGTTGATTTTTACGTGAGTCGTGTTAAAAACACTTTCTGGAAAATGCGTAAAGGACCGCCGCTCTGAGCAGGGTGGTGATTTCATCACTGAAGAGCAAAAGGCCAAGAAAAGAGGGGAAAAGGGAAAAACAAAGCACGCGGGGGTAAGCGGGGCATGCGGGATGTTAACGCGTGCTTGGAGATCTTTTCCGGATCCTGAACACCTTGCGAGGAAACCTGTATCATCATTGGGGCACTTGTCACGTTGTTCCGGCAGTACAGTACCTTACAATTTTGGGTACGTACAGAACCTCTTCATTATTATACCATCCAGAAGTAGAAGCATGACCTAGGTTTAATATCTTGTTAAGAGTATGATGAGGGAAGTCTACTTATTCTTCTCCCCAAACCATGTTGGTGATAAGAGACACGTCTATTGTGGAAGGTAACTTGGCCCCTACTTCCATAACACGCATAAGAACTTCATGTTTGTTGTGACAAATGTAATCTTCAAAATGGGCAGAATGAAGCTCTACAACCAGAAAAGGAGAACCCTCCTCTCCACCACTATGGTGAACCATGAGATTATCCTCTAAAAGAGGGTTTTCACCTCCAAATACATTGGCTTCTAACTTTGGGGACCCCATTCTCGTAGTAGGCATTACTTAAACTAGAAGGTACAACGTGAAAGATTTCCGCTAAGGTTTATTAACAAGGGACCCTAGTCAAATTTGTGCAACGTAATGACCCTAAGTCATCAATAACAATGGTGACTATAAAATAGCCACAAATTCAATAGGTTAATGTGAACCTAAGAACTAAAGAATAAGCTATACCCTAGCAAGGTACTACATGACACAAGTTTTTCTAGAACACTATAGTGATGTATAATACTAAAAATTTAGTCACAACAAATAGTGTATTCCCTAAAATTTACCTAAGTAGGTTTGAAACCAAATATTGACAAAAAAATATTACCAGTTAGGTCAAGTTTGCAACAAACAAGGCCTAAATGATAAGGAAATGTTGACGTAATCTTATAACAAGGTATACTAAAAACCAGTTTCTAAACACTAACAAAGTCTAAGTCTTGTAAAATGGATGATAACAATGTGAGCAACATCACAACAATATTTGGACACGTGAACTAAGCTTTCAGGAAAGTAAGATTTTAGTGTCAAAATGATGTTATCAAGATGCTAGCAATGTATCCTCAACACTCACAAAACTCAAGAAAAAACTAGGATGTAAAAAATGTGTCTAAGTATATCAAGAATTTGTTAAGCATACAAACAATGTAACTATACAATATAGATATTTAGGCCTAATTTCACAATGGAAACAAGACGTAAATATCTAAATTGTATAGCTACAATGTGGGCAGCGTAGCAACTCAGAATAAGAAAATGATGAAATCACCTAACTACGATGATAATAAGTCTCAAATATGGGTCTTTGAGACAAGGAGGCCTACTAGATCGTAAGTACGTACCATGCACACTTTCAACACTTGCATTCCGGTTTTGCAACCTAGTTAGGTAAGTAGAATACAAAAGTGGTGGACACATGATATCTAGCGGTATCCAGTATATGTTGTTTCCTTTTTTCCAAAAATGGGAAACAAGAAAACAAAGGTGTAGACCAAATGGTGTTGAAATAAACTTGGTGTTATTTTGGAAGAGTTTCACCATGTCTTAGGACAAATGAAAAACTAGGACTAAATGACACTAAGTAGATTTCGTGATGAAAATCATGCAGTTACAAATTTAAGAAATTATTTACCTTGTTTGAAAAAAAAGGGTTTGAATCTAACAAAGTTGTCACTTTTTGAGAGATCTCAAGTATACTACCTAAGACAAAAACAATGGATCCAAATTGTCAAGCTTCCTAAGAGCTTCTCTCTCTAGGTGTCACAAGATATCTATGGTGAAATCAATTTACCCAAAAAGTCACACTGACTAATTTGGTAGTATCTCAGCTTTACTTTACCCCTTCAGTATAATGAGCACCAAAGTGAATTCAATTACACTTTCACTAGGGTTGCAATACAAATATCTTTGACTCTAATCTCACCAAGGCATACTAGACAAGTTGGTAGTGTGGAACACTTTTCTGTTTCATTCATAAGGTTCCCTCTTGTGTGAACTAGTTTAGGATTCCTAGAACTACCCCTCTTATGAGCTTAAGGCTTATGCCAACGAGGTTATGTTCTAGTTAAATGGACAAGCTTTAGCTCTTAACCAACTTCCAAATCAAGTGTTTTGTATAGTGGTGTATTTTTTAATCTTTTGGATTAAGTAATGTGGTTTTTTCCACCTTTGGCAACCTACAAGCACATGTGTAGCTAGAAATTATTTTTAGGTCCTCCTTTCTTTGACTAACATTAGGTCCTTCACACAAATGGTTAGTAGTTCTAAAAAGATTCATAATATCATAAGAAAATATCAATGAAAAATGCTTGTAAATTAACTAACTACCATCAAACTTTGAAAAAACAAGGTTTATTCCCAATTAATCCAAGTCGTTCTTAATGAAAGACTAAAATTTATTTTGATTCCCAACATCACACTAGGTGCAAGGAAAGAGCACACACAAATTTTATCCTTGATTGTTTACTAAGTGAAAAAACTCTTAAACTAAAAGATCAAGCACATGTAAAAAAAAATGAAGGTTTATTCTCTTAAGCATAAAATGAATGGTAATTGTTCCTACTTACTCCTAAGAAGCAAAAATAATGGTTTAGAGGTGATTTTGGTTCTAAAGATCACACTACGTGCAAGAGAAGAGCATACATAACTCTATTCCAAACTCAATCAAAGTATGAAAACATAATCACTCATCAAACCCTGACCCAATTTACTCAAAAATTCCTTATCAAACCCTATGACAATTTTGTTAGGAATATTTCTCTAAAATCAATAAATCGAAAATACAACATTGAAAAACCCTTAAAAACTGATAGGAATCATAAAATTGAAATTGAAGTTCTGGAATTTTGAATTTTTTTTACCTTGATGCACAAGTGACCCTACTAGTGCACAGGTGCTCACAGTCATGCACAGGCACTCATAGTCACGCACAGGAACTCATAGTCATGCACATGCACTCACAGTAATACAAAGGCGTCCCTCTGTCATTTTTCACACAGTCAATGATGCATGGGCACTCATAGTAATGCACAGGCACCTTTATCCTGTAGATGCTCAAAAATATCTTATGGAGGCCATAAATTTTGCTCTTGATCTTGAAATGAATATGTTTTTGTGTGTTGGAAAGGTATTGAGGCGCTCTACACAATGCCAAAATAAATTTGGAGAAAACATTTACCAAGTATTTAGGGTATTTATTTTTTAGAAAACTATTCCTTTCTAACATATCTCAATGCTTTGATGAATGTTGTTTTGAGAAGATTTCTTAAAAAAGGTCCAATCTTTGGTATTTTGAGGGAATTTCGACAGGGCTTCGCCTCCTTATATCCTGCAAAAAACATGGAAACATAACTTCTACCACTAATCTAATTGAAAGAACTTTTAAAAAATGGAAATTGATCTTTAAAACTTTGAAAATTACTCTAAAACTTTGAAATTGATCTAAAAATCTTGAGAAACTAATCTAAAAATCTTGAAAGTAAACTAGAAACCTTGAAATCAATCTAGGAAACTTGAAACTAATTTAACACTTGAAATGAAAAAATTTGAAATTAAGTTAAAAATCTTTAAAAATTTGAATGCAATGAGGTATTGTCCCACCGAGCGTGCCAAATGAATGCACCCTAAACTTTACAAAGCAAACTACAAAGCTAAACAAGGAAGACTAACACCATTGCCACCTAATTATCTAGGGCTCTAAGTGTAGGAATGTAACATTAAGATAAAAGCTTAAAATAATGCCTAATTAGTATGGAAACAATTCAAAAACTAACTAAACATGCCTACTAATATGATCAATTACCTAACATGGGCCTAAATAGACCTAAGGGAAAATCAAATGGTTATGGTTGCTACTCAAACAATGGTGAAATGACCTCTCTAAATAACTTGTTAAGTCAATTTAGATTATTCATCTACTAACCTTGTTCAAGATTTTAAGCAAGGATTAGATTTGGCTTATAAATCATGTATTATATGAGATGCAAATCAAAGCATGGTGTGTAAAATATAAAGGAATGAGGTGCACCCTTTTTATAGTTTTCCTTTTGGGAGAAACTTGTATTTTGGTGCATGTGGAACTAAAACCCCCAAATTAGATTAGAATTTCTAATCATGATTAGACTTTGCCAATCACAATTAGTGAATTACTAAGTTATTAAAAATGTGGATCCTTAATCAACCACTTAGGGTTAATGAGGAGGCTAGGATAAGATTTTGAAGCTTGCTCAGATATTGTGGAGGTGAATGGGGTGATTTTGAGTGGTTAGAAGAGGGGTTTGAGTCAAAACTAGGGTATATTGACCAAATCAAGGGCAAACCAGGCTTAATTAGCTTATAAACACTAATTGTATGTTTTAAAGAGGAGTTTGGTTTACGATTCATCGTAAACTAGCATCCTCAATGTGAAAGGGGTTACACAATCAACAATGTGATGTTAATTGGATAATTTGGTAAGGAGCGCTAGTTAATTAGCAAAAATCTATAATTATAATAGATTTGGTAAGAATAAGAGTGATTTGTGTGTGTTTGGAAATAAGATTGTAAAAGCAGGATTTAGGTGTCTACAATTATAGACACCATTGTAAATAAAATTCACCTTCTTCTATTGTACGAGGACGGTATGCCATGGCCATGTTTATTATAGTCCCTTCCTATTTTGTAATGCCTGGGATGTTTTCTAAAGAATTATGATGAAGCAAATTAGAGAGAAATTTTTTTTATTTCTCACATCCACAAAGATAAGAGTTGTACAACAATTGTGAAGCATAGTGACAAAAACATTGTACATCAAATGTATTGTTAGAAAGTAGATAAATAAAACCAAACAAGCTATCGATGCAAGTTTCATTGTTTTCTCGTAAATGAGACATGCCAAAAATTTCAACTTCATTTAATATATCAATCCAATAATGCTAACTAAATATGGAAGAGAAAAATACTTGATTGTGAGCAATGATTTATAGTATAGTTGTCATTTTTTTCCATAATAGTGGCTCATAATGACCAGAAAGGGGGTATGAATCATGGAATAAAAGACAACATGGAAGGGTATGGGATGATGCATTAAATTAGAGATAATTGTTGGGCATAGTTGTTGATCATACCCATATTGATATGATAAGCCACTTAGATCGCCATTTTATGTTAAAAAACGTCTCCCCATGAGTTGGGTTCCTCTTCGTGGTCATTAGTAACTATGGATAATTTCATTAGACGAAAATAGCTTTGGGGATCATCATGTATTCCATGTAAAGTTTCAAGAGTCTCTCAATCAAGTTCCAGTTCTATAGATTCCAATGCACCATGATCCCTTTTTTTAAACAAGCTAGAAAGTGGTTTATAATGTCAACTCTTATTTCAATGGAAGTATACGAAAATGTAGCAAAACAACAAAGGCATCAAATAAGCAATCTCTAACATTATATTTAAATGTATGGTCTTTGCAAAGATTAAATTTTGGTAAAACGGTCTCAATAGAAGGATATGTATGAGTATTGTATGTGTAGACTTCTACATAAATAGGGTTATGGATGAGATTATTTTTTGCTTAGCTATCTTATTTTTTCTTGGGGGCATTTTTTGGTTTTTTATCATAAAAGTATATACAAAATAGATAATTGTATTTGAATGTAAATATCTTCAAAAATGAATTCTTCAATTGAATATACAATTTACAGTCATCAAATATCGTTATTTCAATATTCAAGGAAAAATATCATACCTGAACTAGAGAATTAAAGTGAACAGGAGCATGTAGAACATTGGTGCACTTTGAGAGAAAGGAGAACTAAAAAATATATTGTCATACTTCCATTTTTTACAAGCAATTATATGAATTTATTTTATTTAAGTAATAACATTTTTTAAAAATGTTTGACCATGCTTGTCTTTCCAAAAACAATTTTTTATTTGACTCATGTCATTTTTTAGAAGCAATTATAAACATTTATTCTAGTTATGTAAAAAATAACATTTAAAAAAAATTGACCATGCTTGTCTTTCCAAAAACAATTTTTTATTTAACTCATGCATAATTATAGTTTATTGGTCAATGATGTTATCCAACCTCTGAGCAATTAGCAAAGTGTTTTGTTTAATGATCTACTCAATCCTTTAAAATGTTGGCTAGATTTTCTGCATAGTTGAAAACCTAGGCAGTCATGAGATAAATCTCCCTCATTTACTGGTGAGGCTCCTGTGTCAGATTTGTCAATTAAAATATGCTAGTATCTATATGGGGGTTTTACTTTAACTATTCAGCTCATGAACCATAGCTGTATAGTTCTGCAACAAGTAAGCAACTGTCTAAAGAAAGGAAATATTTAAATAAGAAGGGAATTATATGAACACAAGGAAGAAATAGGGAAGATGTGCAACCCAATCAATAGATAACAGAGTTGATTGCATGCACATAGAAGAAACCAATATATATCAACACACAGAATTATGAGCAAAGGAAGCTCCATATCTAGATCTAAAATAATGCAAAGTTTATTAGAATATCTAAGATAGAAAGCTAGAAACAAAATGCACCGTGACACAAAATTCTCTGGAAATCTACTCCTTTATATTCCTTTGCTTCAAGTGGCTCTCAGGGGTTTCAGCACAAAGTCTAGAACACAAGAATGCTACTTACAAATTATCCTCCTTAACCCGGAGGTTCTTCTTCTACTTATAGAATGTAGAAGGGAAAGTAAAAATGAGAAACTCAACTGAACTGAAACATAAACAAGAAGTAAAGATGACATTTGGCAATCATCCTCCTCTAACTTCTCCTCAAGTGACACATCTATCACTTAACTAATAGAATCGTTCCACATAACTTAAATCAATGGTTTCAAAACCAATAACTTTAAAGTTTTATAATTTCATCCGGGAATGTGAAAAATAGAAGAAGAAAGAATAGAAGGAGAAAGTCATGACAGTTGTAACATTTATATCTTATTTTTATTCTGATACTGAATATACTTGTCGAACATATTATTTAGCATCTTCCCATCTGTCTTAGCCACAACTTCCTTTTTTGTCCTAAACTGCAGCAAGCCTTCAGTCAACACCCTAATACCTACTTCCACATCCTCCAAGCTCGGCCTGAACTTCACAATATCCGACTGCAGTGCCACCAGTCTGCTGATGGAATTCATCATGAAAGGCTTAGTAGCTCCATCAATTCTCCCTTGTATCATTAGAAGATACCCTTCTAGGGAATTAGGCACTCTGCTAGGAATGATCCGTACGTATCAAGTAACATTCCCGACTACTTCCTCCTAAGTGAAAGCAATGATATTTTCTGGTAAAGATGATGCCATACTCTCAAGTGTCTACATCCTCTACAACATAATTCTACAAATCTCCAAATGGAAAGATACTGAAAACTCCAGCTGCTTCCCCTTCTCAACTGATCCGTCAAGTACAATATGTTCTGCAACCAACACTTCTCCTAGTAGCTTATTGATTTCGGCCAAAGTACTCAGGTTACTCTCGGTAACTGTGTTCATATCTACTATACTCGTCACCAGTTGCTTCAGCTGATCTGCTGCATCTTTCATAATCTTTGAAAGGAACGATAACCAGATCATACCAAGCCAAGAACACAGATGCTAATCAAACACCACGATCAATAAGATGAAAGCAATTCACCAAAATAAATTTACATAAAACCTTTGCAAACAAATGAGCAGCAATATCATATATTATTATGGAACTCAATGCAATATAATGAGAATGGGCCTTACTTAAATAGGCAAGGAATAACAATCTAAGAACCAGTCAAGTTCGTAGATCAAGCCATAAATCAAGGAAATAACTAGTCATCAAAGAACTAGTCAAGACCATAGATTTAGGAGAGAACTAGACATCAAGGATCTAGTGAATACCATAGATCAAGGAAAGAACTATACCTAACAACTAGATAATATCTCCTAATATCTAAATAAGATAAAATAAATATTCACACACATAAGTGGGTGAGGATAAATACAATAAAGGTAAATAAAGTACCTAGGTGAACATGAGCTAAGGTAAATACCTACTCTAACAACCTTCAGGTGGGTTGGCACCTCTCCGAGTTATACAAAAGCTTGACAAATAATCAGACTTTTCCATTCGTCAATAGCTTTCACCTGGCTACTTACATCTTCCACTTCCTGCATCAAATGATCAGTCACCTGGTCTTGAGCTGAAATGGGCTAAGTGGAAGATTTAGCAACCTTGGCAATGATCTCACACAACTGAGATACCTACTTCTAAAGTTTGACTTTCTCTGCCTTTTCTCTGTCAAGCCTAAGGAATAGAGCATCTATCAATGTATGTGTAGGAAGTTTGAACTTCAATGTTTCAATGTTTCAATGTTTCAATCCATATGTATCAAGTAACATTCCCAACCACTTCCTCCTGAATGAAAGTAATGATATTGTCTAGTAAAGATGATGCCATACTCTCAAGTGCCTGCATTCTCTGTAGCATAATTCTACAAATCTCCAAATGGAAAGATACTGCAAACTCCAGTTGCTTCCCCTTCTCAACTGATTCATCAAGTACAATATGTTATGTAACCAACACTTCTCCCGGAAGCTTATTGATTTCGGCCAAAGTACTCAAGTTACTCTCAGAAACTGTGTTCATATCTATAATACTCATCATCAGTTACTTCAGCTGATCTACTGCATCTTTCATAACCTTTAGGCGGGCTGGCACCTCTCCGAGTTGTACAAAATCTTGATGAATAATCAAACTTTTCCATTCGTCAATAGCTTTCACCTGGTTACTTGCATCTTCCATTTCTTGCATTAGATGATCACTAACCTGTTCTTGAACTGAAATGGGCTGAGTGGAAGATTTAGCAACCTTGGCAATGATCTCACACAACTGAGATACTTGCTTCTGAAGTTTGACTTTCTCCACATTTTCTCTGTCAAGCCTAAGGAATAGAGCATCTATCAATGTCTATGTATCCTACTTCAATCCTTCTGTGGTGGCTTGACCGATAGGTACTCTAGTTACTGTTATGTCTTCTATCGTGAGCTCATCCTCTTTCTTCCCTTCCACCAGAACTGACATCTCAGCAAACTTCTACCCCCAACTCCTTGATGATCAACCTTGAAGTTACCTTAGCAACTTTAGGTTTTCTGTCTTTTCTTCCTAGACTCAAGAGTAGCTGCAAGTCATGTTCCTCTAAGTTCATTTCCACTCTAGCTTTTGGAACCAACTGTGAAGTCAACCATTCTGAGAAATTACTTCTTGGAGAATGAGAAGTTGCTGAGTGTACTACTATCTCCCACTCTGATTCCTCCCCATCAAAAACCGCTACAGTGTTATGGTTGTCATCCTCTTAATCATCCAAAGACAAAGATCTTTCAAACTCTACCATCTGCAGCTTCAATGTTTCTTCAGGAATAGGTGCTGAACAGAGCGAATGAGGAGAGAAGATAAATGTTTCTAGATTCAATTGAAGAATGGCAGTATCCTACTAAGGTGTAAAAGTGGATGAAGTACTGGATGCTGGAGAATCCAGAACTAATGTCATAACTGTGGAAGTGATCTTCTCCTTTGATTGAGACCTTCTATGTAATTTCATCTTCTCGAGCCTTCTGCTGCTTTCTCCTCCATGCTTCCTCTTGAGGGAATCTCCTACGCCGAAGTTTCCCGTGACTTCATTCATCAAGGCAGTATCCCTTCGTCAGCAACCAATTTGAACTATTCACAAGAATAGCGCCAGACCTTTCCTCAATTGTATGGCAGCCCCCTACGTTCTCATGAAGTATAGCTCTATCTCCTCCCATTTGATGGTATGTATCAAGTAACACAATCCCATCATCTTTGAGATCCGTAGTATTCGTGTTAATCCAAAGTCAAACATTTTTCGTGTTGATAGCCTGCTCAAATCCTTCTTTCTAACCTCGTACTCGCTTTTGCACTTCATCCAGAAATCCTCTAATGAAGGCACATGTACGTACTCCTAGGAGATGTCTTCCTGGCTACTCCAAATGGATCAAAGTTCAGTCGTGCTGGGAACAACTCTTGCTCGTACTCAGATAACATTTATGCTTCCAATCCTCAGGCTTTATGAATGCTTTGGCAGCTATAATGTCCCACAGTGATCGGGAAGAAGCCTGTAGACTTGTACCATTTCGACTGAAGGTCATGCATCTCCACAAGTATTCTGCTCAGCTCCATAGTGATCAATCTATCATTTGAATATCTGGGTAGCTTAACCGGCTTTCCAGAAAAGCCGGTGACCTAGAGGTATGTGAAATCCGCAAACTGAATGAAGAGACTACCAATTCTGGACACAATTTCCCACGCTTCCTTGCTCACCCTGTTGGCCTTCAGATCCCTGTCTATCCTATAAATGAATTCATAGACGAATCCATCGTTGACTACTTTGAAATATTTCTTACACGTAGGTACAGTAATCTGTGGGTAGCACTCGAAAATGGGGTCCTTTGATAGAACACCACATATATCCAGCTTGGAGAATATACCTTGTGAGGTTGCTACGTATACCAAGTAGGAAGTCATTTTGAAGCTAAAAATTACACTTCACGTTCTAGATTTTTTGACCAATATTGTCATTAATGATTTCTGACCAATTGATTAATGAATCCACTTTGTTGATTTCAATGGTCCTGATGAAAGCATACATCCATGTGTGGAGAAAGGGTGAACATTTGCTTCACCATTTATCTTGCATAACAATTTGGCAATATCATCTACCTCCTATACCAGATTAGATCGCAAAAGAGTTCTTGGGAACATGGAAGGAGATCTAGACTTCCTCATGCTTCATCAAGGTAGTATCCCTTCGTCAGCAACTAGTTTGAACTATTCACCAGAACAACGCCAAAACTTTCCTCAATTGTATGGCAGCCCCATATGTTCTCATGAAGTACGGATCTATCTCCTCCCATTTGATGGTATGTGTCAAGTAACATAATCCCATCATCTTTGAGATCCACAGGTATTTGTGTTAATCCAAAGTCAAACATTTACCGTGTTGATAGCCTGTTGAAATCCTTCTTTCTAACCTCGTACTCACTTTTGCACTTCATCCAAAAATCCTCTAATGAAGGCACATGTACGTACTCCTGGGAGATCGTCTTCCTGGCTACTCCAAATGGATCGAAGTTCAGTCGTGCTGGGAAGAAATCTTTCTCGTACTTAGATAACATTTCCGCTTCCAATCCTCGGGCTTTATGAATGCTTCTGGAACCAAACTGTGAAGTCAACCATTCTAAGAAATTACTTCTCTCGGAAAATGAGAATTTTTTGAGAGTACTACTATCTCCAAGTTTGATTCCTCTCCATCAAAAACCGCTATAGTGTTATGGTTGTCATCCGCTTAATCATCCAAAGACAAAGATCTTTCAAACTTTGCCATCTGCAGCTTCAATGTTTCTTCAGGAACAGGTGTTGAACAGAGCGAATGAGGAAGAGAAGATAAATGTTTCTAGATTCAATTGAAGAATGGCAGTGTCCTACTGAGGTGTAAAAGTGGATGAAGTACTGGATGCTGGAGAAGCCGAAACTAATGTCATAACTGTGGAAGTGATCTTCTCCTTTGATTGAGACCTTCTGTGTACTTTCATCTTCTCGGGCCTTCTACTGCTTTCTCCTCCATGCTTCCTCTTGAGGGAATCTCCTGCGCCGAAGTTTCCCGTGACTTCATTCATTAAGGCAGTATCCCTTCGTCAAGAACCAATTTGAACTATTCACCAGAACAGCACCAGACCTTTCCTCATATTGTATGCCAACCCCCTACATTCTCATGAAGTACAGCTCTATCTCCTCCCATTTGATGGTATGTGTCCAAGTAACACAATCCCATCATCTTTGAGATCCGCAAGTATTCGTGTTAATCCAAAGTCAAACATTTTTCGTGTTGATAGCCTGCTGAAATCCTTCTTTCTAACCTCGTACTCACTTTTGCACTTCATCCAGAAATCCTCTAATGAAGGCACATGTACATACTCCTAGGAGATCGTCTTCCTGGCTACTCCAAATGGATCAAAGGTTCAGTCGTGCTAGGAACAACTCTTGCTCGTACTCATATAACATTTCTGCTTCCAATCCTCGGGCTTTATGAATGCTCTAGCAGCTATAATGTCCAACAGTGATCGGGAAGAAGCCTGTAGACTTGTACCATTTCGACTGAAGGTCATGCATCTCCACAAGTATTCTGATCAGCTCCATAGTGATCAATCTATCATTCGAAATATATGGGTAGCTTAACTAGCTCTCCAGAAAAGCCGGTGACCCAGAGGTATGTGAAATCCGTAAACTGAATGAAGAGACTACCAATTCTGGACACAATTTCCCACGCTTCCTTGCTCACCTTGTTGGCCTTCAGATCCCTGTCTAGCCTGCAAATGAATTCGTAGACGAATCCATCATTGACTACTTTGAAATATTTCCTGCACGTAGGTACAGTAATCTGTGGGTAGCACTCGAAAATGGGGTCCTTGGATAGAACACCACATCTATCCAGCTTGGAGAATATGCCTTGTGAGGTTGCTACATATACCAAGTAGGAAGTCATTTTGAAGCTGAAAGTATGCTTCACGTTCTGGAGTTTCTGACCAATATTGTCGTTAGTGATTTCTGACCAATTAATTATTGCATCCACTTTGTTGATTTCAGTGGTCCTGATGAAAGCATACATCCATGTGCGGAAAGTGTGAGCGTTTGTTTCACCATTTATCCCGCATAACAATTTGGCAATATCATCTACCTCCTTTACCAGATTGGACCGTTAGAAGAGTTCTTGGGTACTTGGAAGGAGATCTGGACTTCCTCATGTATCTGTTGTTCATTATGTTCACATAGTCAACGCTATTGCTTCTCCCACCTGCTGCCAGCATCCTAAATGCTAATAGAAGTCACCACCTTTCATGCCGGAATCTTCAAACAATAATTGATGAACTGTGCGTCCAACTGGATTATTGTTTTCCCCTATAGCATCTCGGACTAATTTGGATGATGGATGGTAAGACCTTAGTGCACTCCATAATGAACTCTGGCAACTGGGCTGTGTATGGAAACACTGCAGCTCGAATAATTCCACTGCTTTTAACTACACACATGAGGGAAGTCTTCCCTGCTCTGAATCTGTCAATCAATTTAGAAAGAGGTTCCGGACCTAGATCTATGTCTCCAATGTCTATGAATTTTGAAGTGATGCATGACTCCATTATGCTCTCTTTTTCATCTCTGTTTGCCATCGTTGTGTCTATCTTTGTCTGAACAATTATTTTTTCTTCTTACTCGGCCGGAATTCTTCAAAACTGGTGCAGATTTGGATAATTCTTTAGATTCGGGAGGATATATTCAATGTATTGGACATTGATTTAAGCTCCCTTTCTCTTATAAAGCACCTAAGCACCTGTATCACTTATGCAAACAATTATCCAAACACAAATCAACCTCCTCCAACATGTGCACCAATTCTGGAAGCTTTTAGCATTAATTACACCTTCTTCTGAGCAAAAATCCTCTCCAAATGGGGCGCACTTTTTGTTTTGGCTGCACTTCTTTGCTTGTGAATTAATTAATTCATCCTTATGGCAGCCCCCTACTTATATAATCCTCATGATTCTATAATTAATTAATGTTTTTCTTATACCTTCGCAATTAATTAATTAATTAATAAGCTTCACTCTTCAAATGGGGTGCCTATTTTGTGCATGCTCATGGCTGCCATTAAATAAATTAAATTTATTTAATTTTAGACTTCTGCTTCCAGTTAACTCAAGCCTCACAATATGCTTTGACTTTAGCCACTGAAAATAGGAATTAATTTAATCATTGAATACTTAAAAAGGTATTATTTCTCTCCCAAATGGGGCACACTTTTTGACATGAAGGGGTTGCATTAAATAAATTAAATTTATTTAATTTTAGAACTGTCTATTTCCAACTTTCTTTTGTCCTCTTTCCTTTGTTGACTTTTCCACAAGCCTGGGCACCAAAATTGGAGAAGAAATTAATTTAATTAATTAATTTAAGGTTGCCTTTCATTCCCTAAAGGGGTCACACTTTTTGGCATAAGAGATTTCTATTTTTAAAATTCAGATGACAATGAGATTATTTACCCTGCCAGGCAGCCTTGAAAATCCCATGATTCACTTAAGTGATTTTTCTTTTATTCCACAATGAGAATTTTTACCCTGCAAGGCAGGTAAGAAACTCCCGCCTGCCTGCTGCCTCTAATTTTCCCATTATGACTTAAGTGGCATTGCTTCCATGGGAAAAAGTACTCTGCTAGGCAGGTACAAAATTCCCACCTGCCTACTGCTTCCAAAAATCTCATGATCCTCTTCAAACCCCCTTATTCCAAAAATGCGGCCAGCCGAGAAGAAGCTTTTAAGTGCACGACTTCGTCTTTTCCAAGAGAATCAGACCTCCAATGGAAAATTCCTTTTAGCACAACGTGCGTATACGATCTCCAGATACTCCAGGGTAAGAATCAAGCCAAACCGGAAAATGAATTGATCCAGAGAAATTTCACATAAAATGAAACGGGAAAACACAAAAACACAAAACGTTGCGAGAAGTCACAAATAAAGCCCAAGATTCATTCCTGGTTAAAACCCTATTGGTATATGGGAATAATGATATGTACAATCACAACAGAGTTAAATTGGAGCACAAATTTCCTCAAACGGGGCTCAAAATAATTAAATACAAATTTCCCGCAGGCAAATCCCGACGACAGAATAAAACAATTTTGGGCATCTGGGTATTTGGCAAAAATGACTACTATGGCTCCTTGGGAATATCTTGACACAATACAGTAACTTTCTAGAAATAAAAACACAAAACGACCCATTATTTTAAAAGTATGATTTTTTTTCGAATAGGGTAGTCCCAGATTTCAGGGTGAAATCTGGGGACACCAAAAAACATATAAACTAAGCAATTATGGTTCTCTCAAGATAAAGGTCTATTTTGCTATAATGGGCGGCAATTGGAAGGATTCAAAACTTTGGCTACTTAGAAGGTGATCTCTTTACACATCCGTCAAGTATATAAGAAATTACATAGATGATATAGATTTTAAGTTATTAGATTAAAATTGTATTATTAGAGATGATTCCAAGATATTTGAATTACCATCACATAACCAAGGAATAAAAATTCACGGCACAAGACATTCCCACCTTGTGTTTGATTTAGATGCACAACCTTGTACTCAGTTTTATAAAGGATGGATGTGGATGCCTCAATGAGTAATGAAGGATATGCTCCTTCCTAGGAAGACATCTATGATTTTATTAATAAGCTACGAAAAATGTTTGATAGTCACTTAGAGGGAGGATGAATAGGTTTTCTGAAGAACAATAGCAACAGAATAATGCAAGCTCCAACTATGAAAAACTACTAGGTGTTTATTAATGCCAGAGTATTTAAAATTTGTGTAGACCACATTCAAATAGAAAATTGTGAAGCTTTTGGCATGTAAACCTTATCAATGGTCTTCTCTAATGCTATATGTGTGTTTGTATCTCACCTAATACTTATATAAAGCCAGGGTGATAATTTTTAAAATTCTTACTTTTTCTATATCAATTTTTAAATCTATCAAATTTATATTTTTACAACATTATTTCAATGTTTAATTTTTTTTTACTACCCAAAGGTGGTGACATGATGATCTAGCTAGTCAATTTAAATATATGTTTCACGCATTATAAATCACTTTCATGTCAATATAGATCTAATATTGATGCATGTCAACTTGTAGGGTGAGTATGAAAGCTTAAAATTGAGGATTTCCAAAGCATCGGAAACATGACAAGTTCCAACAAATTTGATTTCTCATGATAGTGTTGAATTTTTTGTGCATAAAAGCTCTGGTATCAGAAATAAATCGAGTATAGTGTAGGTGACAACAAGATTATAAAGTCAAAATTCATCATTTTGATGGTTAGAATTGATATCCATCTTCGAGTAGTATGATCCTTCATGAAACTGTATATTTATAGGTTATTAATGAAAATAAAGGGGTTCAAGGATAGGAAGGAAATGCTCTTCCCCATCTAATATATGTTACTAGAAAAACGCACTAAGCTTCTTTATCATTATAAAGTTGGTGACATGAATGTCATGGTAATTTGAATTTCGTTATCTTTTTTTCCACGAGTTTCAATGACAAGGCTTGTGCATAACACCTGAATATATTTAATTCGGGTGAGCTAAAGTGAGATGAATATGTATTAAATCTACTGACAGTGAACCAAAAAGCCACATGAATATGTAATATATAATGTCATTTGTTATTAGTTTCAATTACATTTGAGTATATATAATATTATATCATTAGTTTTGTGTGTTGGGATTTTTAGGCAAGAGGATAAATAGTGATGACCAATGCTCCTTTCACACTTATTCTAGAATATGATATGCATGTGAATGATTGCGGAGTCATAAAACATGTTATGTGCTTCTTCCTTCACTATAAATTTTAAAGAGAGTAGTTTTGTGTAATTTCCTTAATTAATCCATAGACGTCTTAAGGATGATCCCTTTGGAAATAAGTTGAAATTAATAGTCAAAGTAAGAGATAATTTTAAAATTTCTGAATTGGTTAGGCAGGTTTCTGTAGATGATGAATTAAGATCACAAAAAGGACATGAAACCCATGGAAAAGATAGAGTAATAACCTTATAGATCAGTCCCCCATAAAAAGATACTAGTCTTGTAAATACTGCCAATACTATCCTAAATGAGGTCTCCTTGAATAGGTGATAAAAAAAATACTTGAAGGGTAGTTTTAATTTAACTTATGTAATGGTAGAATTTTTTAAGGGAGTAAGAATAAGAGAATAGTCTATTTTAAGAGCCATTGTAGAAACTAAAATAAACCTTGAAGATACTTTATGATACAATTTTACTTAAGTATTATAATGTCTATCCATTTATCTTAAGCAGGGTTCCCCAATTTTGTGTCCCCTTGTTCTTATGAGGGTTTGAGAAATACTTTTGGATAATATTCTCTCCTTATAACAGCACCTTAGACTATGTCAACATTAACTCCATGCAATAACTATGCTCCTCCTTCACTGGTTACACAAGAGGCCTTGAAGGTTGCTAGTTGTAGCTATAAATCAACACTACCTGGGTTAAAGTGGTGTAATCACTATCCTCTCTACACCTAATTTTGTTTCCATCCCATCATAGTATCATTTATAGGATTGTTCTTAGGTTTTTTATTAATTACAACTTCAAAACTACTAATAGAAGAAGTAATATTCTAAAGGGTACTATGAAAAATTCTCAAATCCTGCTGCAGCTGCGCGAGCTCTTCCTGCATGCCACAAATGACCCACGAGGTTTGAATATTAAAGAAGGATGTGAACGAATGTGATTTTCGATTTGATTTAAGAAGGATGTGAGCAAATGATATACTAATCAAAATAGGTTAATTATTACTAAACATGCTCACTTATTGTGATGTATTACAGGTAGGATGGATGTATGGATCTACTATTGAGGATGTTATGACTGGGCTAAAAATTCATAGTCTAGGATGGCATTCTATTAGTTTCAATCCCAAGGAACTAGGTTTCATGGGATGTGCACCAAGAAGTGGGGAAGAAACTCTAGTGTAACATAAGAGATGGGCTACATAACTACTAGAAATATTTATAAGTAAATTATTTTCCTTCCTAGGCATGAAAAGAAATATTTTACTGAGGCAAATGATGGTTTATGCTCATTTCAATCTATGGGAAATCTGGTCATTGTTAGTACTTTGCTATACCATAGTTCCTACTCTGTGTTTACTGCATGGGAAATCATTTGTGCCCAAGATAAGATAATTACATGATATTAGTTATTCATAAATTCAAATGTAACATTAGTTCATTACCAAAAACAGGGTGTGTAAAAAAAATCCAAGAATTGTCAACTGAAATTCAAATTTTTGAGTCAAAGAATTGAATAGAATGCTTTATTGTTTTTATGATAGTGAGATCTTCCTTGTAGAAACCATTTTCGTGCATAGCCTTAAATATAATTTTCTTGAAAATTACCAGTAAAAATTAGCTTAAAAATAAAATGAAAGGTTAGTGGAATCCGACTAATCATTAATAACGTGACAAAAAAAATTCTTTAATAATTTAAAATTTGTATCTCTTTTGCACATGTGTAAATAGAAAAAGCATTCAATCAGTCATTGATGATTATGTTGTAGCCTCCATGTGGCTGATCACATTGGAATGAAAATTTTGGCAGTAGCTCCTTAATTTATGGAAAAAGATTATGTTTGTTATAGTTTTGTAACTACAAGTGGCACGGTAGAATCAGTTGAGGTGCAAGAATGAGAATAACAACTACCATATCTACAACATAATCATCAACGAATGATTGAATGCTTTTTTAGAATTACAAATTTTAAATGATTAATAAAATGTTTTTGTCACAGTATGAATGATTAGTCGGATTCCACTAACCTTTCATCTGATTTTTAAGTTGATGGAAGATGAAGATATTTTATCAAAATATGTAAAATTTCCACAACTATGATATTCCAAGCACATGCATGTTCAACCATATATCCGATGCCAAATGTATTCATGCTAGAATAATGAATGAATTGTTGGCATTTAGGAAATATTTGACTTCTTCCAATGCCATAAACAAATGGATAGAAGTGTATGAGGTGTTGAATATAAAATGATCATACTGAGAGGTGAGAATGTAAGATCTACAAGCTTCCATGAATATAAAATCTGGGATTGAGTTACAGTGACTTGGAGTTTGCCACCAAGTTAAGTGACTTGGAGTTTTCCACCAAGTTAAGTTACGGTAATAAGGCTTGTGCATAACACCTAAAAAGATTTAGTTCATGTGAACACAAGCCACATGAATATGTATTAAAACATCTCTTTGCCGAGTAAATTACAAAATACGTGAACGTGGACATTACATAATACAGTCTTCACAATACATCTCCCTGTTTAACTCTCGAGCAAAAGACACAAAGACTAATGAATGTTGGATTTGTAAGCAACTCCATTTCAATTTCAATATGAAAAAAATTATTGAATATGCAAAAAAAAAAAAATCATTGATTTTTGCCCCCAAAAATGTCAATATGTCGTCCTTGTTTTTGTTTTGTAACTAGTGATGCATAGCCAAATTATACATCCCCTGAACATATTTCTATGCCTATTATGCTTTTGTATGTATCAATGTTCACTGACCTTGAAGAAAGGTTAGGATCTCTTAGACTTGCATTTGTAAAAATTAGACATCAATCCTAAAAATGACCTCAATTTTCCTTGAAAGGAATAAATATAAATGTACCAACAAATATTGATATCGTGCAAATTACATAACCCCGATCTGTTGAAAAAACAAAAAAAAAATCCATTGTGCTTAAATGTCACCTTAAATATAAGAACCCTTATATGTCAAGAACGTGCGTATCAACATCACCATGACATCACTTACAGAATTATGTAAAACCACACTCCACTGAATGCAAAATGTAAAACTTAACCATGGATGGGAAAATTTCCTTGCATTTCTTGAAACGTGAACGAAGAAAACATATTTAGCCTCGTTGATAATTATTCTTTAGATGATGAAAGTGAAGATGGTATTGCATGCGACACTTTGATCCATGCATTTAACAGTCCCATAACTATACATGTTCTTCAAGATAAAAGAATAAAGTTGTTCTTGTTGAAGGGTTTAAACCACATGGTATCTTCCAAGATAAATATTCTGAAGAAATGAATTTTTTGACATTATTTTTTGGGGAATCTCAGCCTCCAACAACCTTACAAATATTTTCATATCAAAAAATTGTGCAGTGGGAGTTACTAAATTTAGACCATAGATTTATTTGTCACATTACTGATATTTTCTTCAAAGCAAGAAAAATGTTGGTTCAATAAGTTAGTCAGTCCATGTGGTTGCATATTAGGAAAGGCCAACTAAAATTTTGAACACTTATTGCAAAATATGCCAAATATAAAATCAAATTATAAAGGCTTTTAAAATATGATATTGGCTACATTGATTTTAAAAAAATCAAATCTCCCCAAACTATTTGCAATAAATAAGAAAAAATGTTTTCGTCATGATTCGACAATTGGGAGCAACTTTTTTTACCACATTTTCTAGTGTAGAACATTGTTAGCAACTGTTTACTATAGCCCTTACAAAGCTTTACAAAAATTATCGACATTAGTTTAACTTTGACAAGCCACAGTTGCCTGATTTACATGATGACAACTTTCTTGTGAAAAATGACCCAGTCACATGCACTCGTTACTACAAACATAGATTAAAT
This sequence comes from Taxus chinensis, assembly GCA_019776745.2. Taxonomy (NCBI): domain Eukaryota; kingdom Viridiplantae; phylum Streptophyta; class Pinopsida; order Cupressales; family Taxaceae; genus Taxus; species Taxus chinensis. Next base: position 760,919,970 of record CM034151.1, on the reverse strand, counting down.
GTGTAGACACCTAAATTTCACTTTTGCAATATTATTGCCAAACGCACACAAATCACTCTCATTCTTGCCAATTCCATTATAATTAGTGATTTTCAATAATTAACTAATGTTTCTTACCACTTTATCCAATTAACAACGAGTTGTTGATTGTGTAACCCCTTTTGAATTCAGGATGCCACTTTACGACTAATCGTAAGTCAAAATCCTCTTTAAAACAAACAATTAGCGATTATAAGCTAATTAAGCCTATTTTTCCCTTGATTTTGTCAATATGCCCTAATATTGGCTCAAACCCCTCTTCTGACCACTCAGAATCACCCCACTTTCCTCCACAACGTCTCAGCAAGCTTCAAAAGCTTATCCTAGCCTCCTAGTTGACCCTAAGTGGTTGACTAAGGCTCCCACATCTTAATCACTTGTTAATTCACTAATCGTGATTAGAAAAACTTAATCATGATTAGAAATTCTAATATAATTTGGGGATTTTAGTCCCACATGCACTTAAGCACATGTTTTCCCCAAAGTGAAAACTATAAAAAAGAACTTGTCTCATTCCTTTATACTTTACACCATGCTTAAGTAACATCTCATATAATACATATGATTTCTAGCCAAGTTTCAACCCTTACCTAAAAAAATCAACAAGGTTAGTAGATGGATATTTAAAGTGACTTAACAAGTCATTTGGAGAGGCCATTTCACCATTGTTTTGGATTAGCAACCATAACCATTTGATTTCCCATTTAGGTTTATTTAGGCTCATGTTAGGTAATTAAGCATATTAGTAGGCATGTTTAGTTAGATTTTGAATTGCATTCATGTTAGTTAAGCATTCATGTAAGATTTTATCTTAATGTTACATTTCTAGACTTAGAGTCTTGACTATAGGTGGCAATGGTGTTAGCCTTCCTTGATTAGTCTTGAAACTTGCTTTGTAGAGTTAGGGTGCTTTCATTTGGCACGCCTGGTGGGACCATACCCCATTGCATTCAATTTTTAAGCTTTTTAACTTAGTTTTTTTTTTAAATCATTTCAAGTTTTCTAGCTTAGTTTCAATTTTCCTAGATTAATTTTAAGTTTTCTAGTTTAATTTCAAACTTTCTAGACTACTTTCAAGCTTTTTAGATTATTTTCTCAAACTTTTTATATTAATTTCAAATTTTTGTAGATTAAATTTTCAAGCTAGGTAGTTATTTCAACTAGATTAGTGGTAGAAGTCATGTTTTCATGTTCTTTGCAGGATATAGTGAGGCGAAGCCCTATCAAAATTTCCCCAAAATCCCAAAGATTTGACATTTTTTCAAAAGATCCTCTCAAAAATCCATTTTTAGCACCTACAAGAAAATGGCACTTGTGCATGCAGAAGTGCGCCTGTTCTGCAGAAAAATCACCTATGTATCTTGAGGAGCACCCTTACAACACTAAATTTTTGGCTCTAAGTGTAAAGTGCACTTGTGCATCCAAAAGTGTGCCTATGCCTCACTAGAAGTGCCCATGCATAACTGACTATGTAAAAATTGATAGAGGAGTGCCCATGCATTATTGTAAGTGCATGTGCATCACTATGAGTGCATGTGCACTACTGAGAGTGCCCATGTACAAATAAGGGCACCCGTGCATCAAGGTAAATTTTTATCAAATTTCAATTTCGGTGTTTTTAGGATTTTGGTCATTTTTCAAGGGTTTTTAGTTGTTGTTTTTGTCAATTTATTAATTTTAGAGCAATATTCCTAAAAAAATAGATTAGGATTTGATGAGTGATATGTTTTCATACTTTGTTTTGAGTTTAGAATAGGGTTGAGTATGCTCTTCTCTTGCACCTAGTGTGATCTTGAGAACCAAAAACACCCCTAAACCACTTTTTGCTTCTTTGGAGTAACTAGGAACAATCATCATTCATTTTGTACTTAAGGGAACAAACTTGCATTTTTTTTACATGTACTTGATCTTTTAGTTTAAGATATTTTTCATTTAATAAACAACCAAGACTAAAATTTATGTATGCTCTTCCCTTGCACCTAGTGTGATCTTGGGAATCAAAATTAATTTTATTCTTTCATTAAGAATCACATGGATAAATTAGGAATAAACCTTGTTTTCAAAAAGTTTTATGGTAGTTAGTTGATTTACGAGCATTTTCATTGCTACATTTCTATGATATTGTGAATCTTTTTGAACTATTAAGCATTTTTGTAAAGGACCCAAAACACTTTTCAAAGGAAGAAAGGATGTCTTCAAACCAAAATTATAATATTCACGTGTGATTGTAGGTTTCTAAAAGGAGTACAACAAAACCACATTAAACCTAAAAGATAAAAAACACACCACAACCATCACACTGTAATTGCAAGTTTCGGTTAAGAGCTATGACTTGTACGCTTAACTAGAACATAACCCTTTTGGCATAAGCCTTAAGCTACAACAATGGGGGTGGTTAGAGGAACCCTAAAGTAGTTCACGCAAGAGGGAACCTTATGAATGAAATAGGAAAGTGCTCCTACTACCGACTTGACTAGTACACCCTTGTGAGATTAGAGTCAAAGTTACTTCTATTGCAACCCCAGTGATAATACAATTGAACGCACTAGTTGCTCATTGTATTAGAAGGGGGTAAAGTAAATTCAGAATACTCCTTGGGAAACCTTGGAAAACTGAGCTCGCAGAACTAATCATGTGACACCATAGAGAGAGAACCACCTAAGAAGGTTTTTGGCTTGGAGCCATTTGTTTTTGACATCGTAGTTTACATAGCTCTCACAAAGTTTGTACTTTGTTAGATTTAAAGTCTTGTTTTTCAAACAAGAGGAATAATATATTAAAGTTAGAGTCATGTGATATTTCATCGTGAAATTTATTTAGTGTTACTTTGACTTAGATTTTCACTTGCCCTAAGACCAGGCAAAGCTCTGCCAAAGTTGCACCAAGTATTTTTCACCACCACTTGGTTTATACCTTTGTTTTCTTGTTGCCCATTTTGGGACAAAAGGAAACAACTTACACAGATATCGCTTGATCATATTACATTTCTACCACTTTTTTATTATACTTACATGACTAGGTTGTAATGCCAGAGCGTAAGTGTTGAAAGTGTGCGTAGTAGGTACTCACGATCAAGTATGCCCCCTTGTCTCAAAGATCCATATTTGGGACTCATTATCATCATAGTTATATGATTTCATCTTTGTGATCTTTCGAGTTGTTACACTGCCCACATTATAGCCATAATATTGAGATATTTACGTCTTGTTTCCATTGTGAAACTTGACCTAAATCTCTATATTATATCATTACTCTACTCGCACATATAATAGTTTCTTTTTATGCTTAGACATAATTTTTACATCCTAGCTTTGTCTTGAGTTTTTTTGGTGTTGATGATACATTGCTAGCATCGAAATAACATCATTTTGACACTAAAAATATTACTTTCCCGAAATATTGGTTCACGTGTCTGAATAGTGTCGTTACGTTGCTCACATTGCTATCATCCATTTTACAAGACTTAGATTTTGTTAGTGTCCAGAAATTGGTTTATAGTATATATTATTAGAGGATCGTGTCAACATTCTCTTATCACTTAGGTCATGTTTGTTTCAAACTTGACCTAACTGGTAATATTATGTTGTCACTATTTGGTTTGAAACCTATCTAGATAAATCTTAGGGAGTAAACTATTTGTTGTGACTGAATTTTAAGCATTGTACATTGTTGGATTGATTCTAGAAAAACTTGTGTTGAATATTACCTTGATAGGGTAGCTTGTTCTTTATTCTTTGGTTCTTAGGGTCACATTGACCTAGTGGATTTGTGGCTATCCTATAGTCACCTATTTTTTTGATGACTTAGAGTCGTTACGCTATGAAAATTTAGCTAAGGTCCCTTTTTGGTAAACCTTAGTGGAAGTCTCTCACGTTGTATCTCTTATTTCGAGTATGCCTACTATGAGAATGGGATCCCAAATATTAGAAGTGGATATATTTGGAGGTGACAACCCTCTTTTAGAAAACAATCTCATGGTTGACCATAGTAGTGGAGAGGAGGACTCTCCTTGTATGAATATAGAGCATCGTCCTGCCAATTTTGACAATTACATTTTCTAAAAAAAACATGAGGTCCGTATGTGTGTTATGGAACTAGGAGCTAAGTTACCTTCCATGGTAGACCCTTCTCTCGTTTCCAGAATGATTTGTGGAGAAGAAGAAGTAGAACGACCTCATCATATTTTTAATTAAATGTTAAACATAGGTCATGCCTCTTCTCTGCATGACAGAATAATGAGGAGATACCATTTGAAAATGATGGATATTATTGAATACATGTTGTTAGAATACGTTGTGAAGATAATGAGGAACATGTTAATCATGCACAACCTCCCCCTAACAAAGATAGTCATGAATTTCCTATTCAAGAGGTGACATTAGAAAAACAGGTCTAAGCCTTACTCACCAATTGGTAAGTTTGGCTTCACATATACAAAAGGAAGGACCCAAAGTGTTGAAAAAAGCTATACCAAAGGCAAAACCTAAACCTTTGTTTTAGGAGTTATCAATAAACACTCCTCGACGGGAGGCACAAAGATATCCTTATGAGGAAATTCTCACAACAAATAGGGGTGGGAATACACCAATATTTAATCTTATGTGTAGACCTACACCACCCACACAAGATCCACTTTTCAATCGAGAGTGGTCAACTATGAAGAACACCCCTCTAGCATTGCAAGAAGGCAAAATTGATAACAATAAGAAATAATAGTTCGATGAGTTGTGCCCTTATCCGTTTGATAGGGCCATACTACATGTACCTTTCCCATGACACTTTGATTGTCCTAAATTTGACAAGTATAAGGGAAAAGGTGACCCTCATGACCATATAAAAGACTTTTATATGGCATGCCAAGAGGTTGCATATAACGACAACTATCCTATCCACCTCTTCACATGAAGATTAGGAGGACATGGGCAAGAGTGGTTCCTACACGTTCCCAAGGGATACATAGCAACATGTCTAGAATTGGCTGAAAACTTTGTATGAAACTTCTCATTCAATATTGAGAGTGATGTCACTATGATGGATCTCTGTAATGCTAAGCAAAGAAATAACAAAAAATTTGCTGCATTTTTACGATGATGGAGGGGATTAGCTAGCCATTTTCCTTGCTCCATACCTAAAATGTAGTTAATCAGTACATTTGTTCACAACCTCCATCCAGACATTACGTTCCACTTACAAATGCATTGTGACAACACATTTGAAGAGGCCATTGAAAAAGGGAGTCAAATTGAGAAAGCATTGTTAGCCAGGGGGACTCTAAAACCTTTCTCCCACAAACATAACGACTCTAAGTATAATGAAAATCAAAAGTTTATCAGAATAAGAACAAAAACAATGTTAATGATGGGATAGTAGATTCTAAGCGGGTGCAAGCCATTTAGAACCACACACCTTTGAAGCTTGCAAAGGGAAATCCACCTACTGAGTATAAATTTCATACTTTTACCCCTCTGTCTGAATCCATATCATTCATACTAAAGTAGTTAGAGGTTGTAAACAAGGTAAAGTAACTTGAACCATAACCCTATAGGGATGACACACCTAAATTGTCATGGTTTAGGGATAATGAATTTTATGGGTTTCACTGTGTAAAGGGTCATAAAACTGACAAGTGTTTAAGATTAAAACACTATACTCAAGACCTAGTTGAATAGGTGATATTGAAGTAGACTCCACTGCCACTACGAAATATCCAAATGCAAACTTAGGGATATTCAAAGAGCCTTTTCCCAATCACAAAGAAAAAAATTTCAAATAGGGGACAATCATCTCAGAATAAGAATGTTAATTGTGTGTCAAACAAAGACCATTTTAATACATTAATAGGTTGTGTTGATCCAATCATAGAAAAAATATATACAATTAGAATTAAAATAAGAGAGCGCATCGTGGCAATGCGATGGGCTTGCGTTGTTATAAATTTTTAATCTACTCCCCCTCCTCCTTAAGAGAGTCATTATGATGTGTTAGATTAACTAGAAAAGACTACAACTAAGATTTCAATATTAGACCTTTTAAAGATATCTAACGTCCATAAGGATATACTTTATAAAACCTTATAGGGATTAGGAGTATCTATTGATGTTGACCCAACACATTTACAGGACATGGTAGCATAAATCACTCCCGCAAGACATATAACCTTCACTCCAACATAAGGCTTATTTGAGAATCCCTCACATAAATTACCCTTACATATTGAGGTAATCATCAAATGCAAAAGGGTCAAGAGAGTGCTTGTGGATGGAGGATCGGGTCTCAACATATGTACTCTCAAACTAGTTCATCAATTAGGCTACACATAAGCTGATCTGGAGACAAATTTCATCACCATTAAGGCATATGACAATGAGGAACGAAAATCAGATGGAATGATCACTTTCTCATTGGAATTAGGTCCCATAACACATGATACAAAGTTCCATGTCTTGGACCTAGAACTCCCTTACAATATCTTGCTTAGTCACCCATGGATTCATGTCATGCAGGTTGTGCCATCAATGTATCATTAGTGTTTAAAGTTGTAACATGAAGGACATACATTTACCATACAAGGGGATCCCTAAGCATTCACTTATTGTAGAGCGTTTTCGACCTATTTTCGTACAATCTATGAGTTTCCCTCTATGGATATTATTATCCATATTCAATCAGAGGCCCTCACTTCACGATTGGATCCAGATACCTTGTCTACCAATGAAAATGGGGTTTCCGCCTTAGCAACTCCCTTTGATACATGGGAGATGAAGGTCAGACCAATTGGTTGTGGAGGGTATGATCTGCAACAGGCCCTTATGGTTCAAAACATTCCCCTATCTGACAAAGCATATGGTATACCATGCTACAAATTCCAAAGATCAATGAGAATTGCCCTTTTGACAATTTCACTTTAGGTGAATTGCTAGAAGATGAAAGAATCATCTACGATATCATATTTCATACTCAAGATGATGACATGGATTTGTGTTACAAGTCATCTAGGTATTTTATCCCAAATAGAATCATGCTTACAATGAGATATCAAAGACATGGTTGTGGCCGCTACGAACAAGGTATGTTACAAGATATTTCAATACCTCATCGCATACATGGAAAATTGGGTATTGGCATCCTTTTATATGAGTCTCACCCTTCAGATAATGAGTATGATTCTTCTGAGAGTGAGGATAGTTTTTCCGAAAATGAAAACGAAACAAATTCCCTATTTAGTCCTTACAAATACCTCATCTCTAAGAACTTATTCTCTAACCTGGCTATCCTTACTATAACCCCTATTACACCAGCCATATCCCCTATAACTTAGACATTAACCCTCAACTACCCATCACTCATGAATTGGGATCAACAATAACACATAATTATTGACGTGTTTAAGAAGGACGAGGCTATTAGTGAGTTCTTGGGTATTAGAGATAATATTCAAAGAAATGATCACAAGAAAGGGTTCTCCATTTAGCTCAATGTGTGTGCATACTTTGGAGAGGAGGTAGAGTTGTGTGGAAACTTAAGTAAAAAATTGAGCAAGGGAAAAAATCCCAAAGAAAATCCTTACGGAAAGAAAAATCGAAAGTCTTATAGTGAAAACCTCTTTGAGGCACTTCTGGAAAAACAATCAGAAAAACCTATGGATTAAATAGTGTACCCACTTAAAGATGAGGATCTCCCTGAACCTTTGGTGGAGGAAGATCTCAATCTACCTCTCGACCCTACATGCATGGAGGATGAGTCAAAGCTGGTAGTGGAAGATACAATAGATGTTAACATCGACATGGATGAGTTGTCAATAATAGTTAAGTTGCGAGCTTCACTCTCAGCCAAAGAACATAAAAAATTTACAGGACTCTTGAGAGAGTATGTAGACATCTTTTCTTGGTCTTACGCTGACATGCCAGGACTTGATCCTGCATTAGTGGTGCACAACCTTGTTGTGCACCTAGACGCCAAGCCCATCAAACAAAAGCTCCAAAAAATGCATCCTCGCATCGCCTTGTTGGTAAAGGCAGAGTTAGAAAGGTTATTAGAAGTAGGATTCATTAGGCCTATCGACTACTCAGAGTGGATTTCTAATGTGGTACTAGTGCAGAAAAAAACGGTCGATATTAGAATGTGTACCGATTTTAGAGATATAAACAAAGGTTGTTCCAAGGATGACTTTCGTCTTCCTAACATCAACATGATCATCGATCCTACTGCCGGTTATGAGATGATATTACTTATGGATGGCTTCTCAAGTTATAATTAGATAAATATTGTGGAAGAAGATCAACACAAGACAAATTTTACAACCCCATGGGGGACATTCTACTGCCAATTCATGCCCTTCTCCCTTAAGAATGCAGATGCTACATATCAAAGGGAGATGACTATAATCTTTCACGATATGATAAGTTACATTATGGAAAATTATGTAGATGATATACTAGCTAAATCTAGAACTTGGGAGGAGTACCAAAATTTTTACGGTATATCTTCCACCATGTAAGGGACTACAAAGTTTTCCTTAACCCGAAGAAATGTGTCGTCGGTGTGCTATCTCGGAAATTACTAGGATTCATTATATCAATGACAGGAATAGAGGTGGACCCCGCAAAGGTCACAACTATCACAAAAATGCCTCCTCCTAAGAATATTAGACAATTGCGTAGCGTACAAGGGAAAATTTAGGCCATCAGAAGGTTTATCTCACAGCTAGCAGACAAGTGTCATACATTCACACATCTTCTTAAGAAAGATGTTAAATTCACTTGGGGGTAGGAACAACAACAAGTGTTTGCGTTACTAAAAGAATACTTGGCTAAACCCCCATTCTCATGTCACCCATGGCAGGAGAACCCTTGGTGCTTTACATCTCTGCTACACATTTTGCAATTGGGGCATTATTGGCCCAATATGATAAAGAGAAGAGAGAAAAGGTTATATACTACTTAAGTAGAACATTAATAACATATGAACTCAATTATCCACATATCGAGAAGGCTTACCTAGCCATGGTGTTTTCTTTCCATAAGTTATGTCACTATATGCTCAATAATAAAATCAAGATTATCTAGAAGGTCGGTCCTTTAAAATAATTACTATTAAAACCTTCCCTAACTCGAAAGATGGCTAATTGGATCATCTTATTAAGAAAGTTTGACATTGAGTACATTCATCAAAATTCAATGAATGGATAAGTTCTAGTAGATTAGCAAGAAAAATCTCCACTACAAGGTAATGAACCCTTCAGTTTGGAATTACCATATGCATCAGTTGTGTACCTTGAGGAATCTATTTTTTGGAAGCTATACTTTGATAACTCCTTTACCTTTCATCGTTCAGGTGTCGGAGTTGTGCTAATCACTCCTACGGGAGACTTGATTCCCCAAGCCTTCTAACTTCGGTTCCCATACATGAATAATATAGTGGAGTACCAATATCTCATTGTAGGGATGAAGCTAGCTATCAAATGGGACATCAGACAAGTTAATTGTATTGGTGATTGAATTTTTATTATCAAATTGGTCACAGATGAATACAAGGTTAAGGATGAAAATATACTTCCATATAAAAGAATGGTTGATTCCTTGAAATAATTCTTTAAGTAGATTAAATTTGAGAAAATATCGAGAGGACATAATAGAGCAACAGATGTTATGGCTACGATTGGATCCATGTTGAGTATTCTGCTAGGCGTCAATGATATGCCATTCTTTGTTGATAATCTATGAACAATAACATATGACATACCAAACTCATGTTTGGTGTGCGAGGTTATTGGTCCCTTTTCATAATGCAAAGTTAGGCACATGTTCACTACATTTTGTGAAAAATCTAATGCATTTCACGGTTATATATCTCTTATTAGAAATTAATATTTAATTTTGTTTGTGAAGAGATATTGTGTATAACTTATTATCCCAATTCTATTTTCTTCGTGTAGAGAGACTGTGTTGATATATGAAAATGACATGATTTCAAGGGTAATTAAATAACAATCTTGAGCATAAGGTGGCTAAAATCATTATTGAAGGGAATTCTCTAAATATTTTAATTTGTATAAAAAGACTTATATCACTATACATGATATAATGGAGGAAATATGGATGTTAATTGAATCCTTCGACAAGGTGGTTATTCAACACACCTATAAAGAGGCCACTAATGTTGTTGATTAGATTTCCAACTTAGGCATCAAGGAATCATTATCTATTTGATGAAATAACATGAATAATGTACCAACTCAACTCTAAAATATTATTAACTGGAAATAATTCTATCTTTAAAGATGGAGTCCAATGCTTGGAGATCCACGTGTGAAGAATAATTCTATCTTTAACTGGAAATAATTCTATCTTTAAAGATGGAGTCCAATGCTTGGAGATCCACGTGTGAAGAATAGGAAGGCTAGGCCATAAACCCCCGAATCTACAAATCAGAGCATGCTCTTTGTAGTAGATCTCAGATGAAATGACATCATCCCAAAATGTAATACATGGGGTAATGTCTGCAGGTTTCATGGAGGATTCCTTGCTTTTTATGACGTCTTTGAAGGAGGTTTCAAGAGATCCACGCCTAAACTCATTACCCAACAATGGAAGAACGGGTAGATCTCCCTGTTCCAGCTCACCACGATCATCACCTTTCCCAGGAACACCCCCAGATGGTGATTGAATAAGGCTAGGGTTTGCAGGACCATCTGAGCGAACAGTTGCAGCATTGGTAAAGGTGAGGTCGATCCACGACCAAGGAAACCCTGAAGCCAGATTCGAGCCTCCATCGTCTGGCTGAAGAGCTCCAGACTGAACTCGTGGATCAACAGGGTTCGTAGGCTTGCGTGTAGCGAGAGCAAGGGCGCACGTAGACACCATAAGGGTAGGGCAAGGTGTGAGGGTGCAAGGGCTGAACAGGGGGCGGTGAGGGTGCGAGGGTGCGGACAGAGGCCGAACAGAGGGTGCGAGGGCACAAAGAGGCCAGACAGAGGCCAAACAGTGGCCGAACAGAGGCCGCGAGGGCGCGGCGAGGGTGCGTGATAGAGGGCGTGATTTAATAAAGAAGTTATATTGATATTAGTGGAAGGTAAATCCAAATTTTTAGGGTTTTCCTTGTAACACAGTTAAAATTTCCGTGGTCGGTCTATCATGTTTTAAATAATATGGGTGGTAACAGGTACAAAACAAAACTGGTTAATGTCGAGGATGTCAATAACAACAAGGATTCATGGAAATTTTTCAAGAAGAAAGGTATGATTAATTTATTTAAATGCATCAAAGGTTTTGATCCTCACTTGTCGATTGAATTCACTAATTCTTACAATAATAGGGTGGTTAACATAAGAGGGGATTTGATTACTGTTTTAAGGATCTCATTTCTCATACAATTAGGTTGTCTACGGAGGGTAAAGAAATTTAAATCTAAAACCAAAAATAATAGTGAAATAAAGATTTTTTTTGAAAGAAGGTGAAAAATTGTGACAATTTTCATTGATACTCATGCTTTAATCATATTGCTCTGTCAATCCAGGTCAGTGTCTAGGATAGTTTGTAACAAAGGAAATAGTAGGAACGATTTTACAACACATACTTTAGTAACAAGAACTAGGAAATTGATGAACTGGTCGTGATTACAAATAAAATACTTAAAATTAACATTAAAATGAAATGCAGAATGGAAAGATTACTAATCATGAAAACAAAAGTGAGTCAACATAAAGAAATAAATGTTGGAACAATAAATGCATTCACGAATACTAAAAATAAGTCCATTTTCATTGGTTAGGAGTGGCCTTGATCCTTTCCTTCGATCAAGTTTAACACTTGAATTTAATCAAAAAAAAAGTTCCCATGAATCTACTATCTTTATTGAATAAAAAATGTTTTGTTACAGTGAACTAAAACAATTAAAAAATCAAACCACTAAATCTGAGTACATGATCTCTTTTATACAAGAGATATTCTAGCTCTGTTAGGATAGAACTAGTTATTTTAATGACTAAGTCTATTTAATTGAATGCTAACTGAAGTGACATATTTCTAATCAGGAGATTCATTAATGAAAGAGGCAGTGACAACTGAAGAGGGAATCCACTATTGGCTCCTTTGAAGGAGTCAATCACTACTAGAATATTTTCTATCTCATGACTGATTGAGAGAATTTTTGTGATGACAAGGCTCAGTTCGGGATACTTCATCCTAAAATTTTGGGTAGAATGTTTCCTAAGTTAATGGTGTCACTTATGTATAAAATATAATACTAGTAGATGTGATTCCAATCATTTGAACAATCTGCATGAACGTGTGCATTTTCCTACCTTGTAGAATAAGGGTTGATGACCTAGAGGGTCTCGATGTGGTACTCTGAGTTCCCTATTAACGCGGAGGCGAGTCCTGTGCCAACACTTTAATTAAAGTCCTGCACCATTGCATGAATTAAATCATGCACTTCATGTTATAACTCAACACATATTCTTTCAAAAGTGCAATTATTATTTCACAATAGTATTATTTAAGCTATTTCTAGAGAATAATTAACAAGATAAAAATACCAAGCATATGCACAATACTTCCTCCATAATCATAGTAAAGTATTAAATATAAAGAGTAGTCATTGTTCATCATGTGTCATGATATCAAAATGGTATAACTTTAAGCGTGGCTTAAACATAACAAAATGGGGTTCATCACTCCCCCAGACTAAGGATTTAGTAGGCCCTCCTACTACTTATCATTAAGTTGTTCAAATATCCTAGAACAATTTTACTCATTGGAAAAGGTTTGCCAAGTTTCATCCAAATATGTATCAAAAAACCCAAAATGATCAACAAAATTCTTCCTCCAAGTCGCGTAGTTGTCCTCTGATTGGTCACTTGTTGAATTTTACTGTGGCACTAGTGCAAGAATTAGAGGGGGCATGTATCTCATTCCAATCCATTGTTCTTTAAGGCCTAGAATGATTTTGTAGATATGTTTTTCTCATTTCAAGGACCACCTGAGGTTTGTTGGTGAAATGACCTCTTTCCTTTTGTATAGATCTGCAAGCAACTGATATTGTACCTGGGAGGAAAGAAAGTTAACATTTAATGTGGGGAGCACATCTTCTCTAAAATCATTTATAGAATTATGAAGAATATCTATATACATGTCTACCAAATGCAGATAGTACACTTGAAAACAAAATTTGTTGAAAAACCGGAGGGAACTGGTAAATCATGCCTCATTAAGAAGCCAATGTTAAAATCTGCTTGAACAAAGATTGTTCTTTGATCCAACAACACACACTGATGTCTGGGCATTAAAATAAATGCTCTCAGCTGAACGTCCCCCACATATAGATTGAGTAGGATTTCAATCTGATCTAGAATCAGAAACTTATGAACATAGAACTCACATAGCAATGTTTTTCTCAATATCATTGACGACAGTATATGCCCCTACAAAATGAAGGTCATCTTCAAATTAAATATCCAACATTTCCTTGGATCTAATTATTTTCCATCTGAAAAATTGTTTCTTTAAAAATAGGGCAGAAAAGTTAGAAGGGGTTCTACAAGAGAGTACCTGATCATAAAGCCTACTGACTGTGACCACATTTTGTTTAAACAATTTTTTTTTTCTTTTAATTTTTTGTTCTCCTCCTCCATTGCTCTGAGCCTATAACGCTCCTCCATCTTGTTGGTGCTCAAATTAGTCTCGCCCTATTTGTCATTGAATTTCCTCAGTCTGCGGCTATACGACGGAAAAGTGACAAGTGAGCTTGGGAATCTTCAAGTAACTCTTCCTCACACCCGACCTCCTGAGGTCGTGCCGAGACAGCCGATGGGGATGGAATATGTGTGGGATACAGACAAACTAGTTAGGCAATCTTATGTCTTCTACACGCACTAGTGGAAATTGCAAATCTAAGGCAACTTCATCATTCTTAAAAGAAGTTCCATTATCTGAGATAATGATTTGCGGGACACCGTACTTGCAAATGATTTGGTTCAAAATGAACTTGGCGATTACAGAACCCGGTACAGTAGTAAGAGGCATAGCCTCTACCCACTTGGTAAAATATTCGGTGGCCGCGATCATAAAATTATGGTCGTCGGTGGACGAGGGAGAGAATTTCCCTATCAAATCTAGGCCCCATGTGGAAAAGGGCCACAGAGTAGCGATCGGTTGTAGAGCTTGTGCTGGCATGTGAATCTCGTGGGAGAATTCTTGACACTTATGACATTTGTGTACAAACTCTACTACGTCGTGTTCTAGAGTGGGCCAGAAATAGCCCATTCGATGTATTTTACGAGCGGTGGCATGGCCACCGAAGTGACCCCCACACATTCCAATGTGAGATTCATGGAGAATCTTCTTGGATTCTTCTGTGTCGACACATCTTAGAAGCATTCCATCAAATTCTTTTCGATAGAGCACTTGCTCTATAATGACGTATTTTACTACGATAATGCATAACCGACTTCTTTGTTGCGGAGTAGCACTTTTTGGATACGTATGGTCCATGATATAATTAATGATATCAGTGTACCAAGGACACTCGGAGATAGGAGGTCTAGTTTCAATGTAGTATACGCACTCATCTGGAAAATCCAGATCTACTAGATCACCTCCATCTAATGGGTTATCAGCTAACCAATCCACGATGATTTGTCCCTTAACGGACTTCTGATTTACAAATGTTAATTTGAATGCTCCCATTAAGGTTATAAAACGTCCAGCCTTTTTAGACAAGGACCCTTGCTTGAGGAAAGTTCGTAAATGGTCTATTTTTACCATGACCCTTGTTTCTTGATTTAGCATATAATGTCTTAAGTGTTTGGTTACAAAGAATATGGCGAGGCATTCTCATTCGACCTGTGTATAACGTGTTTCATAGTCGAGCAATGTTTGAATAATGAAATAAATCACACGTTCTCTCTTGTCATCATCTTCTTGAGCCAGCATACAAGCTAGCGAGACATTGGTAGCTCGCGAGTATAAAACTAACGAGTGATCTAGCTTAGGTGGCATTAGTGTAGGTGGTGATAACAAGAAACGCTTAACTGCGTCAAAAGCTTCATTGCAATCTTCAGTCCAATCAATGTTATAATCTTTCTTGAGTAGATTGTTGATTGGATGAATGGCGAAACTTAAGTTCGAGATGAATCTCCGGATTGCACCAAGCTTTCCGAGAAATGACCTTATTCCAAATTCATCTGAGGGTGGGACCATTTCGAGGACAGCCTGAATTTTGGTTGGGTCAACATCTATCCCTCGTGATGATATGATGTATCCTAGAAGCTTCCCTCCTGTTACACCAAAGACGTATTTTTCTGGATTTAGCGTGACTCATTATTCTATCAGACTTGAAAGAATGATGTGAAGTACTTTTGGATGGTCACAACGCTTCTTGGCCTTAGCCAACAAGTCATCTACGTAGGATTCCATGATTTTATGAATTAGATCATGAAATATATATGTCATAGCTCGCTGGTATGTAGCACCAGCGTTCTTGAGACCAAATGGCATAACAACATAGCAATAGGTTCCCCAAGGAGTTATGAACGTGGTTTTAGCTTGATCTTGTTCAGATATTCTGATTTGATTATATCCCGAGAATCCATCCATGAGAGACAAAAGTTCAAATCCAATTGTTGCATCAACAATGACATCAATGGATGGCAACGGGAAGTCATCTTTAGGACACGCTTTGTTAATGACTCGGAAATCTATGCAGATGCGTATCTTCCCATTTTTTTTAGAACGGGAACAATATTAGATACCCATTGAGAGTAATCGACTGGTTTGATGAATCCTACTTGGAGGAGCTTTATCACCTCCTCTTTCACCATGAGAGCTACCTTAGGTTTCATTGGTCTCGATTTTTGTTTAATTGGATTTGCATCTGATTTAGTGACGAGGTTATGTACCGCAATGTGCGGTGCAACTCCTGTCATTTATTTATAACTAAATGTGAAATCCTTCTGATGTTCTTTGAGGATTCGAGTGTGTATTTCTACTTCTGATGGAGTTAACGAGGATCCTAGTTTTAAGATCCTTGGTTCATCCTCTGTTCTGATGTTAATATCAATTGTTTCTTCGATCAAAGAGGCGTTACCTTCTTCAAACTCAGGTGGGGCTGGAGGTAAATCTAAATCGTCTCCATTCTCAACTGAGTATATGCTAAGTTCCTTTTGTGGGAGAAGTTCCATCATGGGATTCCCGTAATAGGAAGATGAATGTGGGATTAAGGACAAATCTATCACGTGATGGGAGAGATGTAATGCTGCATAGGTGTTTAAGAAATCAAGAGTGGTTGTATCACTATCAATGTGTGTTAGGATAGTAGATTTTTCCTCATCTTTGTTCATTAAAAGAGGGCTTGACATTGCTTTTACCAATGGTTCATCACGAAGGGATACCATGAAACGGGTATCCTCTAACTTATTGTTTGGAGTGAAGCGTGATGCTAAAGTTGTTATTGAATCAGCGAGAAGATTTTTCTCTCGCGGGATTTCTTCAATTGATGTGAAGTCAAACTCCTTGCTTAAATCTAATACAGTTGTTTTGTAAAGTTGTAAGTGCTCGGCTTTCGTTTCATATATCTAGGAGACTTGGTTCGCTACCAATTGTGAGTCTCTTAAGAATATGATGTTATCAACACCAATTCTCTTAGCTAAAATGAGGCCAAGGAGGAGGGCTTCGTACTTAGCGCCGTTGTTTGTGCATTCGAAATTTAGTTTAAAGGAAAATGGTAGGACTTTTCCCTCGAGAGAAGTAAGGATTATACCTGCCCCAGCTCCATAATGACATCTAGCTACATCAAAATGGAGAGTCCAATATTTAGATGGGAGTATAGATGTTGGGATATTTGTTGTGTTAACATCTTCTACCTCTACCATGCAGAGATCTACCGCTGGGAGAGAACCGACACCTAGGGAATATCCCACGCCTACATAATCAAATGGTAGGAACATTGGTAGATCCTGTTCTAATAATTCAACAATTTTTGTAGTAGTTCCTAATGATACTATTTCTACAGTGTTAGCCTCATCTTTGGGGGCTGGGGTTGCCTCGGCTAGGCTCATAGTTTCAAAATCTATCATAGGTACCAACTTTTCTTCTGTTTTTGCGTCGGTAGGTTTGTTAAGTTGATTTGTTGGGAGTTCAAACTCCGACTGCACGCCTGGTCTTTTCTTTAAGTCAGCTAGGTGTACATCGAATGGTTTTGGATCACCTTTGGCTACGAATATCTTCCCTAAGTGTAAAAACCTTACTTCTTGAAATAGCGTAGAAAGGATTGCCTTCATGCGGTGTATCCATGGTCAGCCGAGGATCATATTATAGTTATTTTCCTGATCTATATTATAAAACTCAGTCAGGATGGTCTTGTGTCCTAAGGTGACCGGAAATATTATAGTTCCAACAGAGGTGGCTTTAAGGCTATCATAGCCTCTTAGTGTGTTTCGAGTTGTGGAACAATTGGTTTCTCCATACCCTAGCTTTTGAAGAAAAGAGAAGGGGACTATGTTGACCGCTGCCTCATCGTCTATCATTGCACACTTTACACAGTTGTTATAAACCCATACTTGCAAATGTAAGGTTGGATCACCTCGGCGTGTGATCTTAGCATCTGTTGGCATTTTGTTTATTTCGAATATGAATTTGACATCCCTATCCGCCTGCCCCGGAGGATGAACATCAAAGTCTATATGATTTACCTATGTTTCAGGAGGTGGAGTGATGTTAATTAAATGACCTAAACCTAATGCTTCTAAAAGAGCAGCCCTGTGGGTAGGAGAGTTCTTTAGTAAGTCTTAAAATGAAATGTGCGAGAAGGTTTTTGCACCCAAAATTTTTACGATGTATCTTACAACGCCCAAGAGACTATAAACTTCACCTTAACCCGAAGAAATGTGTCTTCAGTGTGCTATCTCAGAAATTACTAGGATTCATTTTATCAAGGAGGAATAGAGGTGGACCCCGCAAAGGTCATGAATATCACAAAAATGCCTCCTCCTAAGAATATTAGACAATTGTGTAGCTTACAAGGGAAAATTTAGGCCATCAGAAGGTTTATCTCATAGCTAATAGACAAGTGTTATACGTTCACACATCTTCTTAATAAAGATGTTAATTTCACCTGGGGGTAGGAACAACAACAAGCATTTGCGTTGCTAAAATAATACTTAGATAAACCCCCATTCTCATGCCACCCACAGTAGGAGAACCTTTGGTGCTTTACATCTCTGCTACACATTTTACAATTGGGGCATTATTGGCCCAGTATGATAAAGAGTGGAGAGAAAAAGGCTATATACTACTTAAGTAGAACATTAATAACATGTGAGCTCAATTATCCATAGATCGAAAAAGATTTCCTAGCCGTGGTGTTTTCTTTCCAAAAGCTACATCACTATATGCTCAAAAATAAAATCAAGCTTATCTTGAAGGTCGATCCTTTAAAATACTTACTGTCAAAACCCACCCTAACTGGAAAGATGGCTAATTGGATCATCTTATTAAGCGAGTTTGACATTGAGTACATTCATCAAAATTCAGTAAAATGACATGTTCTAGCAGATCAGATAGCAGAATCTCCACTACCAGGTACTGAACCCTTGAGTATGGAATTACCAAATGCATCTGTCATGTACCTTGAGGAATATATCATTTGGTAGCTATACTTTGATGAATCATTTACCTTTCATGGTTCAGGTGCCAGAGTTGTGCTAATCACTCCTATGGGAGACTTGATTCCCCAAGCATTTCGACTCAGATTCCCATGCACGACTAATATAGTGGAGTATGAATCTCTCAACGCAGGGATGAAGCTAGCTATAAAATGGGACATCATACAAGTTAATTGCATTGGTGATTCAATGCTTATTATCAAACAGGTCACAGATGAATACAAGGTCAAGGATGAAAATCTACTTCCATAGAAAAGAATGGTTGATTCCTTGAAATAATTCTTTGAGTAGATAACATTTGAGAATATACTGAGAGCACAAAATAGAGCAGAAGATGCTATGGCTATGGTAGGATCCATGTTGAGTATTCTGCTAGGCGTCAATGATATGCCATTCTTCATTGATAATCTATGAACAATAACATATGACATACCAAACTCATGTTTGGTGTGCGAGGTTGTTGGTCCCTTTTCATAATGCAAAGTTAGGCACATGTTCACTACATTTTGTGAAAAATCTAATGCATTTCACGGTTATATATCTCTTATTAGAAATTAATATTTAATTTTGTTTGTGTAGAGATATTGTGTATAACTTATTATCCCAATTCTATTTTATTAGTGTAGAGAGACTGTGTTGATATATGAAAATGACATGATTTCAAGGGTAATTAAATAACAATCTTGAGCGTAAGGTGGCTAAAATCCTTATTGAAGGGAATTCTCTAAATATTTTAATTTGTATAAAAATCCTTATATCATTATACATGATATAATGGAGGAAATATGGATGTTAATTGAATCCTTCGACAAGGTGGTTATTCAACACACCTATAAAGAGGCCACTAATGTTGTTGATTATATTTCCAATTTAGGCATCAAGGAATCATTATCTATTTGATGAAATAACATGAATAATGTGCCAACTCAACTCTAAAATATTATTAATAATGAGAAAGTGATATGTTACGAACATGAATGTGCTGAGTAATAACACCTAAGAAAAAACAAATATGTAAATATATGGTGTTATCATTTTTAGAAAAAGATTATATTTTATGAGCATGTAAGGACCTATCACAAGAGATTATTCATTGTATTGATATTAGTGGAAGGTAAATCCAAAGTTTTAGGGTTTTCCTTGTAACATAGTTAAAATTTCTGTGGTCGATCTATCACGTTTTAAATAATATGGGTGGTAACAGGTACAAAACAAAACTGGTTAATGTCGAGGATGTCAATAACAACAAGGATTCATGGAAATTTTTCAAGAAGAAAGGTATGATTAATTTATTTAAATGCATCAAAGGTTTTGATCCTCACTTGTCGATTGAATTCACTAATTCTTACATTAATAGGGTGCTTAACATAAGAGGGGATTCAATTACTATTTTAAGGATCTTATTTCTCATACAATTAGGTTGTCTACGGAGGGTAAAGAAATTTAAATCTAGAAAGAAAAATAATAGTGAAATCGAGAATTTTTTGGAACAAGGTGAAAAATTGTGACAATTTTCGTTGATACTCATGCTTTAATCATATTATTCTGTCAATCCAGGGTGGTGTCCACGACTGTTTGTAACAAAGGAAACAGTAGGAATGATTTTACAACACATACTTTAGTAACAAGAACTAGGAGATTGATGAATTGATCGTGATTACAAACAAAATACTTAAAATTAACATTAAAATGAAATGCAGAATGGAAAGATTACTGATCATGAAAACAAAAGTGCGTCAACATAAAGAAATAAATGTTGGAATAATAAATGCATTCATGAATACTGAAAATAACTCCATTTTTCATTGGTTAGGAGTGGCCTTGATCCTTTCCTTCGATCAGGTTTAACACTTGAATTTAAGTAAAAAAATTTTCCCATGAATTTACTATCTTTATTGAATAAAAAATGCTTTGTTACAGTGAACTAAAACAATTAGAAAATCGAACCACTAAATCTGAGTACATGATCTCTTTTATACAAGAGATATTCTAGCTCTATTAGGAGAGAACTAGTTATTTTAATGACTAAGTCTATTTAATTGAATGCTAACTGAAGTGACATATTTCTAATCAGGAGATTCATTAATGAAAGAGGCAGTGACAACTGAAGAGGGAATCCACTATTGGCTCCTTTGAAGGAGTCAATCACTACTAGAAGATTTTCTATCTCATGACTGATTGAGAGAATTTTTGTGATGACAAGGCTCAGTTCGGGATACTTCATCCTAAAAGTTTGGGTAGAATGTTTCCTAAGTTAATGGTTCCACTTATGTATAAAATATAATACTACTAGATGTGATTCCAATCATTTGAACAATCTGCATGAACGTGTGCATTTTCCTACCTTATAGAATAAGGTTTGATGACCTAGAGGGTCTGGATGTGGTACTCTGAGTTCCCTATTAACGCGGAGGTGAGTCCTGTGCTAACACTTTAATTAGAGTCCTGCACCAGTGCATGAATTAAATCATGCACTCCATGTTATAACTCAACACATATTCTTTCAAAAGTGCAATTAATATTTCACAATAGTATTATTTAAGCTATTTCTAGAGAATAATTAACAAGATAAAAATACCAAGCATATGCACAATAATTCCTCCATAATCATAGTAAAGTATTAAATATAAAGATTAATCATTTTTCATTGTGTGTCATGATACCAAAATGGTATAAGTTTAAATAGGGATTAAACATAACAAAATGGGGTTCATCACTCCCCCAAACTAAGGATTTAATAGGTCCTCCTGCTACCTAGCATTAAGTTGTTCAACTATCCTAGAACAATTATACTCATTGGCAAAGGTTTTCCAAGTTTCATCCAAAGATGTATCCGAAAACCCAAAATGATAAACAACATTCTTCCTCTAAGTCGCATAGTTTTCCTCTGATTGGTCACTTATTGAATTCCACAGTGGCACTAGTGCAAGAATTAGAGGGGGCATGTATCTCATTCCAATCCATTGTTCTTTGAGGCCCAAAATGATTTTGCAGATATCTTTTTCTCATTTCAAGGACTAACGGAGGTTCATTGGTGAAATGACCTCTTTCCTTTTGTATAGATCTGTAAACAACTAATATTGTACCTGAGAGGAAAGAAAGTTAACATTGAATGTGGGGAGCACATATTCTCTAAAATTCTTGACACAATTATGAAGAATATCTATATACCTGTCTATCAGACGCAGATAATACACTTGTAAACATAATGTATTGAAAAATTGGAGGGGGTTGGTAAATCATGCCTCATTAAGAGGCAAATGTTAGACTCTACTTGCACAAAGATTGCTCTTTGATCCAACCACTCACCCTGATGTCTGAGCATTGAAATAAATGCTCTCAACTGAACTTCCCCCACATACAAATTGATTGGGATTTCAATCTACTCTAGAAGCAAGAACTTATGAACATAGAACTCACATAGCAAATTTTTCTCAATATCATTGATGACAGTATATGCCCCTACAAATTGATGGTCATCTTCAAATTCAATATCCAACATTTCCCTGGCTCTAGTTAATTACCATCTGAAAAATTGTTCCTTTAAAAATAGGGCTGAAAAGTTGGAAGGGGTTATGCGAGAGAGTACCTTATCATAAAGCCTACTGACTATGACCACATTTTTTTTATACCTTTATTTTTCTTCCTTCAGATTTTTGTTCTCCTCCTCCACTGATTTGAGCCTATAACACTCTTCCATCCATTTATCCATACCTTTCAACAAAACAATCTGAGGAAAGGTTTGTTCATGCTCTTTTCTGCTTTCTTGTAACTTTGTGAGTGATGTTCTCATCTCCAAATTTGTAGTCTCCAGTAATTTTAACTACTGCTATTTTGCTTCCAAGGCTTGTTATATCTGGAGAGTGGCTTCCTCATGGTGAACTATCATTTCTCGCAACTTTTAAATTTATTGGTCCTTGGAAGATAGCTGCTAGGAGAAACTAGCATCCTTAGCTTCCAAAAGTGACTACAATTGACCAATTCTCTCTTAATCTATCTCTAACCCGAATTGTATTTTAGATAAGGAGGGCACTTGGGGTAAAATAATATCAAGGTCTAGTGGAGAACTAGGTCCTCCTTCCACTCGTGACTTACCCTTATCTTTAGTTAATGACTCTTCAGAAATAGATGGAGATATTGGCTTATGTGGAGACTTGGGTGGAGTTTGAACCAATGTTTGCATAATTTTAGCTGCCTCGTGTTCTTCTTGTGACAATGGCTTATCAACCGTGGTTTCATGAATAACAAGGGTAGAATGGGAAGTACATAGGTGTTTCTTGGGCCTACCAAAGGTGGATGGAGTGTGTTCCATAACAGTCTCAAGCTTTAAGGAGTGTGATTATTAGAATTTAAGCTACCCATGCCTATTTTTCAAAAATTCGTGTTTGCAAATTAAGTGAATTAAACCCTGAAATTAGAGATATGAGACCCCCTAGCGAATTGTTTTCCATGGAAATACAAATGGACTCATAAAGGAATTGGGGAAAATTGACTTTATATTGAGGCTTGGCTTTGCCACGTCACAAATGAATGTGCATTCTTAAAACTGGACCCAACACAATTTCATATTGGCCTTCACATGTGAAATACCAAATTAACCACTTGGCCACTTCAGCCCAAGGTTTCGCCATGCTCAATATCTTAACTCATTTTTCCTTTCCCTTATTTTCAATTACCAACTGTAATTTCTCTTTCTTCCCTACTAAAAATCTCTTGATTATCTCATGATACATTATCCTATTGTTAATAGCTAACCCATCATTAGGTATACCAAAAAACTAACTGATTACAATGGGAGAGAAAGGAATTTCCTTACCATTTATAGTGACATATCACTCTCCCATGTTTCTTATAAATTCCTCAGTCATTGGGATATTGAACTCTTCGTATGCCAACAAAAAATCTAAGGCATAAAGGCAGAAAGGCACAAAAGGCACAAAGGCACAAGTTAATAAAAGACAGAAAGACACAAACAAACAAGTTAATAAAAGATACAAAAGGCACAAAGGAACAAGTTAATAAAAGACAGAAAGGTAAAAAAATGATAGTGCAGGAGTCTCAGGGTGATTGCGCAAGAAACTGATGGCGCAGGATTGAAAGTGACTAAGTTAGAAAACATATTTCGAACAAACTAAAGAAGCATGATATATAACCAAATTTGGAAAGTGGTGCTAAAATCCCAAGGTGATGAGGGGAGTAATGGGATGTGTCTATACATTATTGGAATTGAATTATGATCGAGTTGGGATTTGAGAAACGTGTGAAGTAAATGGTAATCAAGGTGCATGATATTCAATAATTATCAACTTATAATTTAAAACCATCCTACTTTTAAGAAATGAATTGATTGTGCATACCTTGTCATTAAAACTTGTCAAATTTCTACTGTAATTTCAAATTTGAAGCTTGTCACATCCCTGCCGCCATTTCAAATTTGAATCTTGTCACATTCCTGCCAATTTTTCATGATAATGTCATATTCCATGCATGTGTGGTATCTCCTTTATTGATGATCAGATTCACGGTAGAGGGCCGCTATTGTTGGTTTTCAGTCCCCTTCATTTATTTGAATTTTTTCTTTCTTTCTTTTTTTAGAAGTATTAACCGCCATTTTTGGTTTTCAGCCAATGCTTCTGAGGAGGATGACCGTCATCATTGGTTTTCAATCACTCCCTCTTATTAAGTAGAATTTGGATGCTCAAGTTTGAGTTGTGTTGGGAAAAGAGACTTTGCCCACACAATTCAGACCTGAATCCTCTTGAATTTCCTTTTGAAACTCTTCTTTCGATATTGGTTTATGGTATAACCTCAGTTTGTGTCTCAGTTTATGGTAGTAGCACTGATATATTTGAAGAAGATGTTCTTTCTAGTCGAGAAACTTCCATTACCAATATGATTAAGGAGTGGAAATATGTTCTCCACTCGATGGAATAATTACTATATTTTTTTAGGATGCTTTGTATAAGTTTATGTTAGTAATTACTTAGTTTATGTTTGTTTTGAATTGTGTTGGGTTTTTTAATGTAATTTTATTGTTATCAAAGGTGGCTTTATTTTGATGGAATTTTAAAGACCCAGTGTTTCGTTATACTTTATATGTACTTGAGCAAGCCCCCCTAAACATTATTTACCTTAGTAAAACTAATACTACTATAGAAAAAATTAGGAATCCTATATTTTTTAATTAGAAATCTCTTTTTTTAAGTGAAGAATAAATACGTATTAGGAATAAATGTCTTTCTTGTATATTAAACCCTCTTTCAACTTGTTTTTAGTATCTCTTGGGATTTATATTTTGGTTTATGGTGTGATAATGTACTTTTACTATCATGCATCATGCCCAAGGTATATTCCAAATTATAAGGGGTTGAAAGTACTTAGTTAATTATGATAGATACTCTAGAATTTTATCGACAACCCACATTGGACAACTATGACATTAAAACTTATACATCAAATAATGTGATTGGTTGTTTTGACCCACATACCCTATTAAATGTGGCTAATTCTTGTCATATAACTCACAAGCTTACTATTAAAAAAAGGAAATTACAAATTTTAATTAGGTTTTTAACCCTGTGGATGTTAAAGTTAGCGAGACACCTCCATTTTTTTAATTTTTTTAATGAGTAGTGCACTCATTGGGCACTAGATTACATAGATTGTTAGCATCTCTACTCACACTTCAAAGGAAGTATATAGTGGATTTATAATTATGAGTAAGCGTACAACTAAATTAGTGATCACCTTCAGATTAAGCAACTACGAGTAAGGGGCATCCATGCCGTAAAAGTCACCTAGGGCATGATCTTGGCCTTAACCATTTTGACTCTCCAGGTTGATATCTTCGGACCTTGCACTCAACAAGAATTCATCCTTGGTGGTATATATCAAAGCCAAGCATCGTCACCATTGAACCAAGGGCCCTTGGATGACACCTCCAATTTTTTTTATCTATGGAACCTTTAGAAAAAATGTGAGGGCTAATTTGGTGACACCTTTTCAACACTAAATGATAATTAATTTTCAATATTTAATTGTCTTCCTTTGCATAAAAACAATCTCTCGACCAAAGCTGAGATTTGATGGCCCATATTAGCAATCACACAAAAATTTAGCACATTATTTACATTTTAACAACCCTTTTTTATAAGCAAAATATATTTTCTAAAATTATAAATCTACTTCCAACACATTTATGAAGTAAAGTTTTAAAATGTTTTATATGTCATATGAAAATTCCACTTCATTCTTTAAAAAAGAATGAAGGTTCTAAAACTAATTTGACATAAATTAATAAAATGCATCACTTATATTGCGTAAATTTTAAAATGAATTAACGTTTGGAAAGACTAAGTGCATGTCATGATGGACATGTGTTATTTTCAGGAAAAATAAAATACATTTAAAAATTTGAAAAAATGATAGGACGAGAGTCAACTCTCTTCAGGGGTTAAATTTGACGGCCACCTACGCATGTCAAAATTTTTTTGGGTGACGGTAATTTTTCAGCACCGCCATTCAAAAATACATAACAATGTTATTTTTATTAATTATTCTATATTAATTATATATATTTTTAAATATATATTTACATATATTTTTATAATTCATATATAAATCTATATAAAAATTGATGGTCATATTTTAAATATACAGGACACGTGTGATTGTTATATAAGATATTTGCAAGTATTTTACGTCTAAAATCACAAAAAATGTCTAAACAACGGTCAAATTTAACCCTTGACACTCATCCCTATGTGTATGGAATTAATAAAAAATTCATTTTAATTTATTTTTTAAACATGGGATGATATGGTAGGTTGTTTTGACATCATCCTTGACAAGCTCACCTTTTGTTCCACTATTTTAAAGAGAGCTCCCATTGGCTAGGAAGGTTGTACTTACATATCTTGTTTTGTAGTTGACTTGTTTTAATCAAAAGCAAATGTTATAGATTACACATGTGTCGTCCTCTTAGACACACGTAATATCATCGGGTAGTGTACAATGATTCTTGTTAAAATTATGAAAGGGTTGAGATCAAAGAGAAAATGTGGCAGTGGGGCCCTTATTGTAATCAAGAGATGGAAAGTCAACTACAAAACACTAACTAGGGTATTGAACTTAAGAGAACATATCACACTAGTGAACTGCACACCTAACATAACTAAACTAAGCAAATAAGTAAGAGTAACACCTATTCACAACAACATTGTGGGAGGTGCATTATTATCTGTAACATTATCAACTAAAATGCTAAATAAATATCTAAAATGATAATTTTATCAGTTACATTAACAAAAATATCAAAAATAGATGTATCTAAAATAACCTATCTAAAGTTTTGTGACTGTACAACATCATTTTTTTAATTATAGTTTCATGCTTGCACTAGTATATCTCATTTCTAGGAGGAGAAGTGCATGTGGTTTGAGGCATCTTCATAATATTACCAATGTAAGCAACATAAAAATTATGTTTAAAGCCAACCACTAATATTTTTTCTAAACTCTCACCAAAGACTATGGTTTTGGATCAAGATGATTGATCTCAAAGGTTTTGCAAATGATCGAGACCTAATATTTCATAGAGATCCATATATCAATCATTCATAGATATCCTTAAAGTTACAAATCTTGATTTTTAGCCTAGAAACAACCATCTAAGAGTGCAAAACCATCCAATAGTCCCATCATGTACCCAATGGTTCCATTGGTGATAAAAACACAATTGTAAAATTAGAGACCAAGTATTTGCATAATACTTCAAGCTTGTTGGTGCCTATATCATACACAAATCAACTTCTAGACCTGCCTAAAATATAAGTACAATTGTATTTTTTTATTTATCTATCTATATTTGTCACATGTTCTAAATGTTGTATCTTTCAATATCTTATATGTAAGCTTATATATGAAATTTGTTTTTTATCTAATAATTTAAATAATAATATTTTTCTAACCCTAATGTAAAATTTATATGAGTGATAACCACATAGTTATTTATTTAAATTTATGGTAAATCGGTTTGTAGGTTTTTAATAGCTTTGGTTTTTCTCCTATGAAGGTTTAGTTTCCACTTGTGATTGTTTTTCCTTATGAGGATTCAATTTTTGCATGCTTGGCTCTTTCCTTCTAGTACGTTTGTTTTGAGAAATGTTTTTGGTTCTTAAGTATGTTGGTCCTTTCCCAACTACAAAATATGTGTTATGTAGAGTGGGCCTTGATTACTCATTGACATTTTTATGTTTTTAAAATCTTGGGACCTAAGATGAAGGATTTTGTGGCATGATTACAGTTTATTCATATTTGTAATGAGAGGTTTGTAATTTTTCTAAGTACATTATGGGAAAGTGGGTTCACATCATAAATGTAATACATATACCCATAAACATTAAAATCAAATCTAACCACAATGTAAAATAGTATAATCATCTTTAATTATATAAACTCTTTCTAGTTTAAGAGTAAACAAGGTTTGATAAGAAAATATGATTTCACAATAATATAGAATAGAAAACAACAATATGTGGTAGAATCAAAGGGTGTGTTAGATTGAGAGAACCCAGAAACCTCAAGTTGAATGCATGATTTCCTTATAACCACATAAATGTTCTTATAGGACTAAAAATATTTTATGGCCAAATCGAGAGAACCTAGAAAACTCATGTTGAATGAAGGCCTTCAAGATAACTAAGTACATGCTCTTCTAGTACCCTAACTATATGGTTATGGTAAATATAGTGAAGGATAAATATTGCTTGAAAATTTTGTTTAATAGGTCTATGGGTTTTAAAACCTTAAGGACACTCCTAAAATTTCTTGCATATATTTGGGATACTATTCTTCTTCCTCCAACACCTAATGAGGTAACTAGATCTAAAAAGGTGTAAGAAAAATATAAATGTTTCAAATATTCCCTTAATCTAAAACATTTAAAGTCATAACAAAACACTCTTAAATTCATTTTTTATCATGAAGTTGAATTATTGCTTATAGGATATTACTTAAAAATGCTATCCCTTGTAGGATATTACTTAAAAATGCACAAAATATAGAAAATTTGTAGCAAAGTAAAATATTGATTTTTAATGAAAATGTCCAACTAGGACAACGAATGGTATTGAATTAATATCACACAAAATGTCCAACTAGAGGATGCAAGTTGCCACGCTAGGAATGGAGATGGGAAACGAGGCAGACACCTTCCACGTGCTGCCACGTCCAGCCTAGATGGTTGCCATGAGTCAAATCTAGAGCCCCTCTGATTGTCTTCCCCGAAAGCCCAAAAAATCCTTGAAACCCTTCCTTTGACCCTCTGGAAATATATTTGTAGCACGGCCCAGAAAATGGCTCCAAGATGACAGAATAGGGTAGATCTTTCACTACCGAAGAATGTCCTGCTAGCTAGGGATGAGTCTCTCACCACCAAAGCTAGGGTCCCTGTGGGATTTGACTCCACAAGCTATTGAAACGCAACAACAACAGCTACATGAGAAGAGGCTAAGAGTGTGCAAAAAAAGGTCCTTTTCTTCCTTCCTCGTCTCCATATATACCTTTCCTTGGCAAACGAGCCCCCACAACCCTAGCAAATTTCATTCCATGGAGGGCCAATAACATAAAAGTATTTATAATTACTTTCTCCCTTTTTGAGTCTTCGTGTCCAAAAGTGACCCCCAAACGCCAACTAGGACATTAAAACCACGGGGCCTATTCCCACAAGCTTTCAACATCCACAACCCCCTTGGGACTGACCTCATTTTGGGCTTGAATTGGCCCTTGGGCCATTTGGCGTAGGAAGAAGGGGCGTTACAGAAAGGGGACATTACAATCCTCCCTTCCCAAAATTTGCTTGTCCTCAAGCAAACACAAATTAGGATGCTTCAAAATCTACTCCCCCCTCCCAAGTAGCATCCTCAAGTGGTGGTCCCTTCCATCACACCAAATACTCAGTGGATTTCTATGCTCCTGAGCCCCCTCCGTCTCGTTTCAATAATGGCTTCCGGTTCCAGCACCAACTTCCCTTCCTCATCTAGTGGCGGTAGCTCTGTAGATGGTCAAATATGTGGTCCGAGCGCCTTCTTAATGCATGAAACATGGAAGAAATTATGTATCTTACTATGCTCTGGTATCTCTAGCTCATATGCCACTCGCCCCTACTCGACAAACTATTTGGTACGGACCATAAAATCATGGTTTCAATTTCTCTGCACCCTTCTGCTTCAGTGAGGACTACATATATGGCTGTAAATGTAGGAACACTAGATCCCCAGCCTCAAAAGACCTCAATGTCCTGTGCCGATCTGCGTATACCTTCTGATGATTCTGTGCCTTCTGAAGATTCTGTGAGAGCCTTTAGAATCTCCTAGTTCTCCTGCAACCAATCTCGAGCTTTGGGAGCTTGGCTATCTGGTAATAACAAATCTATAAATGTCATTGCATTGTACCCCATACAAGGCTCAGAAAGGGGTCATACCTATGCTCATCTGGTAGGTGGTATTGTAACAATACTCACCCATGTGTAACCATTTGATCCATTCCTCGTTGGTGTCGTGTCATGTAACTCTCGCAAGTAGCCTTCTATCCACTTATTGACTATCTCCGTCTGCCCATCTATCTGTGGGTGGTAGCTAGTGCTAGGAGTTAACTCCGTACCTACTAGTCTGAAGATCTCCTGCCAAAAGGTGCTCATGAAGATCTTGTCCCTGTCACTAGACGATATTTTTAGGTAACCCATGCAGCCAAAAAATACCGGTATAGGAGATCTGAGCCACATCCACAGCCTCGTGCCCTTTGGGTAGGGAAAAGAAATGAGCATACTTAGTTAACCGATCAACTACAACATAAATGCAACTATGCCCATGCACCAAGGGAAGCCTTGTGATAAATTTCATAGATATGCTTTCCCATTTCTTTTCGGGAATGGGGAGAGGTTGAAGTAATACTGCTAGGAAAGAACACTCGGATTTGGTTTGCTGGCAAACCATACATTCTTTGACATGATTTAGGACATTGTTCTTACTCCCCTTCCATGCAAATCTCTCCCTGATGAACCTGTATGTTTTGAAATACCCAGGATGTCCAGCTAGGGGTGTATCATGTACTTCTTGAAGGATCTTCCCCTTCATTTTGGATCCTGGTACAAGGAAGATCCTATCCTTATAGAAAATGAGATCATCCACTACTCTGTATCAATCAGTCTTGTATCATACCATCCATGATCCCACATGCAAACTAATTTTTGGAATACTCAAAAAGTATACGAGCCTTCCAATCCGTTGAAATCTCAGACATAGAACTAAGCATAGCAGTGAGGTAAGGCCTCCTAGATAAAGCATCAACAACAATATTATTCGTACCTCGAGTGTACTCAATGTCAAAGTCATATGTTTGCACCTTGTTCACCTATCTCTACTGGTGATCGTTGAGCTCTTTTTGTCCCAAGAAGAATTTCAAATTGTTGTGATCTGTACGAACCACGAATTTTCTACCCACAAGGTACTGTCTAAATTTGGCCAAGGCATGCATAATGGCCAACATCTCCTTGTCGTAGATTGAATACCCTCTCTCCACGGGTTTCAATTTTCTGACTCTCATAGGTGATGGGATGTCTGATCCTGCATAAGAACTGCCCCAACACCCTCTCTTGAAGCATCACACTCTAGGATGAATGAGCAGGAGAAGTCTGGTAATGCGAGGATGGGACACGAACTCATTACCTCCTTGAGGTGGTCAAAAAACCTGTTGAGCAGTGTCTAACCAAGCAAAAGCCCCCTTCTTGGTCAAATCAGTCAATGGAGTAGTCAACCAGGAGAAATTCTTCATGAACCTCCAGTAGTATGTGCACAACCCCACGAATCCTCTAAATTGTGTCAATGTTCTAGGTGGGGGGCCAATCCAGGATTGCCCGTATCTTCTCTCTGTCCACCTTCACTGTACCCCCCGCCAATTACATATCCCAAGTACAGAAGTTCGGTTATGCCGAACTCACACTTAGAAGCTTTCGCATATGACGAATTATCTTCTAATATCCCCAATATCTCACCCAGGTGCCTAATATGGTCCTCCCAAGACCTGATGTAGACTAAAATATCATCAAATAAAATCAACACAAACTTTCACACGTGGCGGTTGAACACATGATTCATGCAAGACTGGAATGTAGCTGGAGCATTAGACAATCCGAAAGGCATCACCAAGAATTCAAAATGACGGTAATGGCATCTGAACGTTGTCTTATGCACATCCTGCTCCCTGACTTTGATTTGATGATATCCAGAGCGTAAATCTATTTTCAAAAAATAGATTGGTACCATGTAGCTCGTCTAACAACTCATCAATGCATGGTACGAGATACTTGTTCTTTATTGTCTTCTTATTTAAGGCCCGGTAGTCTATACACATCTGCAGGGTCCCATCCTTCTTCTTCACCAAAACCACTGAGGAAGCAAAAGGGCTAGAACTCGGTCTAATATGTCCCATATCCATGAGCTCCTGTATAGTCTTCTCGATCTCATTCTTAAACCACTTGGGGTGGTGGTAAGGAGAAATGACTGCTGGTCTAGCATCCTCGAACTGAATCACATGCTCAAATCCCCTATTTGGAGGTATGCCTGGAGGTATGTCACCAAACATGGCACTGTGTTTGTCCAATAGGCCCTGTATATCCACATGGTACTGTTGTTGTCCCTCCTCTGATTTCTTGGTCAAAACCAAGCAGTGTACTGCCCAATCCACCTCGTCGTGCATATAGATCCTCTCGATCCTCTTTGTAGTAACAACTCAGGGTGCCCCCCGAGGATAAACCCCTCAAGATCACATTCCTCCCTTTGGATTTAAACTTCAGCTCCATCGTCTGGAAGTTAGTTCGAAATTCACCAAGGGAATGGAGCCACTATAACCCAAGCACTATGTTGGTCTCTCAAATTCCAACAATATAGAAATCATTGGTAATTGTATAGTTACCCATCGCGATGCTCAATTGGGGAACCCATCGTGTGCATCCCATAGACTCTCCATTGGCTACAACCATGTTGAAGCCCTCAAATTTCTCTGTCTGGAACCCCCGCCTCTCAACCAATGAGGCATCAATAAATTTATGGGTTGCCCCACTATCAATGAGTACCACCACTCGTTGTCCCTGTAAAACTCCCCTAACTCTGAATGCCTTGTACCTCGGGGTACTAGACAATGTGGCGATAGTCTCCTGGGGGAAAGTCTCGTTATATTGCTCCACACTCACACCATCTAATGCCTCAACATCATCATCCTCTAATGATTGTGTGTTCAACTCTTCGTCACCATCACTCTCCTCGAAGATCTCTATGTATTGGGCCCTCCCTCTGCCCTTGTAATCGTGTCCTGGGGCCAAAGGTGCGCGACAATTGAAACACAGTTTCTTTCACCTCAATTCCTCCCTATCCTCACTAGCTCCGAATGGTCTCCAGGTTGTATCCTTCCTAGGTGGAGGTACCTTCAGCTGCGAACCCCCGGTTGTTGAAGGGAAACCCTTAGGCTGCACTCGAGGTGGAAATCTCAACTTAGGAGTGGATAACTCTAGGTCACAAGCTCTCCTAATAGCCTCATGCAACGAAGAAGGCTCGAATGCCCTCACAAATCGAACAAGATTATTTTTCAAACCTACTGTGCATAGGGAAATCAGTCTCATCTTTGTAATATCAGGTACCATGACCGATAGTCTCTGAAAATCGGTGATATACTGATCCATGGAACTAGTCTATTCAGATGAGTCAGCTCTCTAAAATACCCATCAGGGTCCCTCTTATCAAATCTGCTCACTAGCCTCTTTGTGAACTTTGCATAAGTCATGATGTATATGTGTCCTTGTGTAATCAACCCATGATGCCACCAATCATGAGTGTCTCCCTTTAGATGTAGGATTACAAACTTAATTGCATCTTCCTCCCGCATCGGATTCAGGTCGAAGTATGTCTTCAACTTCTGCACCCAAGACTGTGTAGTACACTTCTTAGAATCATCGAAATGTGGAACAAAAATCTGTCCCAACCTCCTTTGAATCTCTGGTACTTGTGCCTGGTAATCTCTCATAGGCCTGCTGCTAATCTTCATTTTGCAATATTCCTAGAATGGCATGTTGTCACGAAAGCCATCACTTAAAGTTTAGTACCTTTCCCAACAAGACTCCTCATCTACAACATCCCCTGGCTTCTGTACTTGTGAAACTTCTAGATCCTTCAAGAAAGAAGGTTCATGAGATCCCAGAGGCCTGGTTGAAGAATGGGGGGACCGCTATCCTGAATGTCCACCCTCACCTCTTTAACCATATTGTTCCCTGTTGTTATTTTCTCCTCTTTCCACATGAGTATCAGATCTATCCTATGCTAATCTCCCAGTGAGTTGGCTCAAATAGAGATTGGTAGTCTCCTGCTGCTTTATCATGTTGGTGAACAATTGTTTCATCAGCTCCACCCCTATATCCTCACTGTCTTTGTCCCCCATCTTTCAATCCCAACAGGTCAGAGAAACAACCGCTCTGATACCATTGAATTATCCCTTGTAGGATATTACTTAAAAATGCACAAAATATAAAAAATTCGCAGCAAAGTAAAATACTGATTTTTAATGAAAATGTCTAGCTAGGACAACGAATGCTATTGAATTGATATCACACAAAATATTTGCCCACAGTGCATGAAATTACAAGGGAAGCTTACAATAATAATAATAAACACTATGCAGACATTTTATGGAATAATATATTGCTGCCTGATAACGTACATAAGGCCCTAGGCGGCTAGTCAACTTCAGAGGTCCATGACCCTCTAAATGCAAGAGCAAAATAAGGGTATTTGAAAAACAACAATGACAGATGTAGGGGAATAGCGCTGCCACCTGCAGATCTGACCCGACTGACTGGAAAACCCCCAAATAGAGGCTGCGAGTTGCCACGCTAGGAATGGAGACAAGAAATGAGGGAGGCGCCTTTCACGTGCTGCCACCGCCTAACCTAGATGGCTGCCGTGAGTCAGATCTAGAGCCCCTCTGATTGTCTTCCCCGAAAGCCCAAAAAATCCTTGAAACCCTTCCTCTGACCCTCTGGAAATATCTTTGTAGCACGGCCCAGAAAATGGCTTCAAGATGACAGACTAGGGTAGATCTTTCACTACCGAAGAATGCCCTGCTAGCTAGGGATGGGTCTCTCATCACCGAAGTTAGGGTTCCTATGGGATTTGACTCCACAAGATGTTGCAACGCAACAACAAAAATTGCACGAGAAGAGGCTAAGAGTATGCGACAAAAGGTCCTTTTTTTCCTTCCCCGTCTCTATATATACCTTTCCTTGGCAAACGAGCCCCCACAACCTTAGTGCATTTCATTCCATGGAGGGGCCACTAACATAAAAGTATCTATAATTACTTTCTCCCTTTTTGAGTCGCAGTGTCCCAAATGTGACCCCCAAATACCAACTAGGACATTAAAACCACGTGGCCCCTTCCCATAAGCTTCCAACGTCCACAGCCCCCTTGGGTCTGACCACGTTTGGGGCCCAACTTGGCCCTTGGGCCATTTGGCGTAGGAAGAAGGGGGCATTACAGAAAGGGGACATTACAAAAGTCCTAAATGTATTTATTAAATTATTGAATTCAAATTAGGAGCCTATTGTAAGGTATGTTGATAAACAATGGATGAGAAAACAATCAAAGGACTAAAAGCCATTGGGGACCCAAACAAGGGTTGGAAGTCTCATATAGAAAGCTCTGGATCAATTGCAGTTCTAGTGAACCAAAAAATATATAAATATGGTTTTGAGGAACACATATTTACACCAATATGACTATTGGGAAAACATTAAAAACATGAAGAAACGTAGGAAAAAGAGAAAATATATAGGACATGATATAGATGAAAACACAACAAAAATAATTTCCTCTATTTCAAAAACACACATATAATAAAATAATATCATTTTATGACTAACAAAAAGATTTAATGTCTACAAAAATAAAATATCTACATTTTATTTTAAAAGCTTAAATATTTCTTAGTATTACACCCCGACATTCATTAAATATTCACAAACATATGTTCAAAATCTACATAGCCATTAAATATTCACAAACATATGTTCAAAATCCACATAACCATTAAATATTCACAAACATATGTTCAAAATCCACATAGCCATTTATTACAATTTTAGAGTCTAACCCACATTTTTTATTTTATTTTACTACATAGGGGAAAGGCGAAAGTGAATAGAATAGATATAGCCATTTTATATCATTCTATAATCTAGGTTGAGATCAAACCCTTATGTATATCCATATCCATATACAAATTTGGGAACTTCATAGAGCTTCACACGTTTACCTAGTAATTAATGTGATCTAACAAAATATAAGTAAGCACCCTTTAAAAAACAATATAGGTATTCGTCCCCTTAACGGTCATATTTCTATTTAAAAAGATTCATTTTAAACAAGGCGGGATAAATTCTGGACAGCTGGCATGGAGCGTGTACAGCTGGGATGGAGCGTGTAATGATGAAAGGATATATAAACCCCTTTCGCAGACTGGTCTATGTACTTTATTTTACATATTTTTTTCCTGGTTTTTACCTGCTCTGCAATTTGTAATCTCTTGCATTTTTTTGCGTGTGTGTGTGTTATATTTTTGTTGTGTTGCATGGCCATTGCTAGGTATTTGAGTCTGTATTTATCTCTGTGTTATTGTGTTTCAATGTTTTTTTTTTTCTTGGTTCTAGAGGGTCTGTATTTCTATGTTGTCTTTATATTTTGGGTTTTTTTTGAGAGAGAAGAATAGTGAGGAGCAGAGCAGATCAGAGCCGTGGACGAAATGAATGAGCAGTGGAAGCGATTATGCTTGGGTAAAGCTGAAAAGGTAAGAAAAAGGTTTCTCTGCTGTTTGTTTTCTTCCCTCTGCATATGAAAGTAGGTTTTATTTTCAGGAAGAAAAAATATATTAGGATTCAGGAGAAGCCTCTAGGTAACTTTGGTTTTCTGTTCTAAATTGTTTTGTCAATCTTATGATTTCAATTTTCCATATAATTGATTGTAGATCCCTCAGTAGAAATGGTTTGAGTTGTATGTTTCTGTGTGTTGAAGCTCATCATTATTAAATTTGACCATACCATTATTCCCTAATACCCAAATCGAAGTAAGCTAGAGAGACTGTTTTAGAATCACATACAAGTTTGGAAAATCGACCCACAAAAATATGTGATCAAACCCTTATGTATATTCATACAGATCGTATTCCATGATCTGGGTTGAGATCAAACCCTATGTATATCCATATGCTTTCTCACTCTTAGTCTTAATGTGTGTTCTTAAGAATAACCTTATCTGTCTGTACTGTTCACGGACATGAATCAACCAATGCTAATGTAATGCAAAATCTTAAGAATTACGAGTTTTATTTATCTTCCGCTTTCTTGTTTTTGTATTTCAGCGACGAATCTTAACAAAGATAATATTGGTATATTGCAAACAATCCACATTCTGAACCCTACAAATAGCCAGTACCTTGGTGGTAGGAAAAAACATCTTGGGGGTATCCTAGATTTAAATCTTAGCTGGCTCATGGATATTTCGCATTTCATTCAAGCTAGACTAGAAGTCGCAACAACAATTTGTGTCTGGGGTTCCTAGTTTAGCTCTGATAAACACATTAAATCTGGTGGGTAGCGCTTGTGAGATTAATAAGCTTTCTGTGATAATCCTTAAAATCTTCTGAGCACCCTTCATTTTCAACGAAATGTTGCATTCCTTCTATGGTACATTTATTTGTGTCTGGGGTTCCTAGTTTAGCTCTGATAACACATTAAATCTGGTGGGTAGCGCTTGTGAGATTAATAAGCTTTCTGTGATAATCCTTAAAATCTTCTGAGCACCCTTCATTTTCAACGAAATGTTGCATTCCTTCTATGGTACATTATTTGTGTCTGGGGTTCCTAGTTTAGCTCTGTCTACATTCCTCTGATAACACATTAAATCTGGTGGGTAGCGCTTGTGAGATTAATAAGCTTTCTGTGATAATCCTTAAAATCTTCTGAGCACCCTTCATTTTCAACGAAATGTTGCATTCCTTCTATGGTACATTGATCCAGTCGATTTAAAGAAGACCCTGCCAAATCTTTCAAGCTCTAAAATGAATCTTTTCTGTCATCAATTTGCTGAGTTTATGAAAGATAATACTCATATACATATGCCCATTTCAATAAGCGTCTACATTCCATAATCTATAACCAAACATCACTCACAAACTTAAGCTTTATATCTGGTGGGTAGCGCTTGTGAGATTAATAAGCTTTCTGTGATAATCCTTAAAATCTTCTGAGCACCCTTCATTTTCAACGAAATGTTGCATTCCTTCTATGGTACATTGATCCAGTCGATTTAAAGAAGACCCTGCCAAATCTTTCAAGCTCTAAAATGAATCTTTTCTGTCATCAATTTGCTGAGTTTATGAAAGATAATACTCATATACATATGCCCATTTCAATAAGCGTCTACATTCCATAATCTATAACCAAACATCACTCACAAACTTAAGCTTTATATCTGGTGGGTAGCGCTTGTGAGATTAATAAGCTTTCTGTGATAATCCTTAAAATCTTCTGAGCACCCTTCATTTTCAACGAAATGTTGCATTCCTTCTATGGTACATTGATCCAGTTGATTTAAAGAAGACCCTGCCAAATCTTTCAAGCTCTAAAATGAATCTTTTCTGTCATCAATTTGCTGAGTTTATGAAAGATACTACTCATATACATATGCCCATTTCAATAAGCGTCTACATTCCATAATCTATAACCAAACATCACTCACAAACTTAAGCTTTATATTATATCTACCTAGATTATCAATCGGAAATTTCTTAAAATGCTGAAGATGGGAGACTTCCTTTGGCTGCCCATTTTTTACAACGTATCTCTCAGAAGGATTTCTCAGTGGCTGTAGTGTTTGCTTAGGCAGAGGCTCCGGGTCTGTATTAGAATCAGAACAAGACCCAAAATTAGAATCATAATCAGACTCATTCAGACAACCACGATGCTCCTCTGACCAATCAACAAGGCATAACTAACAAAATTGAAAATAACATTTACAAGTAACCTCATAGCAAATTCTTAACTGTGAGGCTATCATCCACACTGGACTAGGGCCGCCAACTTTCCTAAACCCAAAACAGGGCCTCAATAAATCAGTAAATTCTTAAAACATAATCATTTACAATCCTAATATTGTGTTCTTATAAATATGTTTTTTAATTTAATGGAATCATCCATTCCGTTTTATGCTAGAATTTGTGTTTTAGGAAAACTCTAGGTACCTTAGAAAATGCTCCCAAATGGAACTCCTAATCGCAAAGAGACCCCAATTTTTGATGAGAGAGACAAAAACTGATATGGGCAAGGTAAATCTGGCCCATGTTGTTAGTGACAGTTCTTCCTGATCCTACACCACACAGAAACACAACAAACAGTTCAACCAAAAGGTAAATTCCTGCAATGCCTCGAATATGGTATGTTCTTCACTAATAGGGGTGCCTTCTAAACTCTTCAAATCCCTTAGACATACTTCTCCCCTACTCCTAGAACTCCCTTTCAATCACCTTTAGAGTTCCATCATCATCTCTGTTTTCACTTATCAAAACTGTACTTCACTGTCTTGAAAGTTAACCAGACACAAAAATGCTTCCAATATGAAACTATCAGGACTCTCCACTGAGAAAATTCCTTTGTAGTACTCTCAAGATACTATCCCTCACAAATTTTAAGTCGTCCTCTCTAGAAGTGTAGAAATGTTGATTCCAACTGTCACGTTATGCCTCCCTTAGTAACAACTGTACTGTGATCTGAACTGACAAGAATTAAGGGCTACAGGTAAAGTATTTGGACCTGTAGCTTTCAGGTTCTTATAAAGGAAGGTGGCAAAATATTTATTTTCTAACTTTCAACCATTGGTTCATCTCACTGGATTCCATTTTCTGACTCTGGGTTCTTTTATCTAGGCAAATTTGTATTATCTCAGTCGTTTATCCTTCCTTTGTTTCCTCAAACAATTTTTGTGTTAAAAACAGTCACCTCAGACTCAGATAATTGATCAAATCAATTAGTGGACTGGTGCAACCTCTCAAGGCTTCAATTTCATCTAGTTACCAACCCTTCTTTTTGATTTCATGTTCTTATTAACAAGTGTCAACCCACTTTAGGCCTTCTTTAGGCAATACTGTGCTGTACAGTTTTAGGACTTTCACCAAATACAATAATATATGACCTCTCCTCCTAACTTAAATCTCCTGCCAAATTGTTCCTTACTGGACTGTATCAGGACTGCCACCAATTACAATAATATATGACCTTACAAGGATCCAAACAATTGAAATAACCTTTGAAAAGACTTCAGACCTTACTTACACATTGGGGTTTTATCTCACTGCCTTGGCCTTCTTTAGGCAATACTGTACTGTACAGTTTTAGGGCTTTCAGCAAATACAATAATATATGACCTTACAAGGATCCAAACAATTCAAAAGACTTCAGACCTTACTTACACATGAATTCAAATGACCTTTGAAATGACTTCACGGACCTTACTTACACGTCCCTTGGCCATACTGTACTATACAGTATTCTGACTCTCAATCTTTGTTTTCTAAGCAAATTCAAACACTCATAATGAGTTCTAATCTCTGTCTCATCCTTTTTATGCTTTCTTTTTGTAGAGTTACAATTTTCCATTCTTGGTGCTAATTAGACACCTACAGGTTAGATACCCACTGTCACGGTTTCCTTATGCAAGATGTTTCTCAAATGATAATCAACTTCTTCCATCTCATTTGGACTTCATTCAATGTACTTGAAGGTCTTAAGGATTGACTCTCACTTTGTTTCACTAAATCTCTCATTTTCCCTAAAACTCTAAGGAGGGTTTATCTCAGACCCGAGAGATGATATACTGGCAATACAGTAACAAGAATGTAATTTTCAAGCTTTTACCTCTGATCTCACACCTGACGCACCTCTATAAACGTATAAATCTTGAGTTTGACAATGAATCTTGAATATTCAAACAACTTTGAAATTGATAGAGAAACTCCCTTCTCTTCCTGTAGGAACAGGTTTATCCACTTATAGAAAATCTTAAGTCTGATTATGATCTTCTTTCCTTTCTATCAGGCTTCTCTAGACTACTCTGGGCTTGATCACATCTTCTAAACCACTTAAACATCCTCCACTCATTTCTTCAACTGCAACTTATCCTCTTTAGTCTCTTAAGTTCCGAGTTCTTGCACACGGTTACAGATCCTATAGAAATACTCTCTCCAAAAATAACTACTACTTCAACATGCATGCAAAAGAATGATTCGTAACTCAGGAATAAATCCTTACATGTAAACACCTCAGGCTTAGCAGCCACCTTATGTAGCCGAGAAGCCCTAATGCTTCTTAAATCTGCAATATAATGCATACCCGGGCATTGTATCTTTCTTTAGGTCATCCATGTTTTCCACTCATCCATGTTTTCCACCTCATAATAGAAATCATTAAATTTTATTGAAAGGTTTTATCATAGAAGTTACCTGCAATGTATACGTGAATTCGAGTCCTGCCAGAGTTGGAGGAGGGAACTGCACTTGAGGTGGCCATTGCGAACATTGAAATTGTTCTACCCCTGTTTTTAGCACAAAGGTGATAACAGAATATGCTTCGTGACCAAATCCCCAATTTCCTTTGTAACAATTTTGGTGAATGAATTGTCTTTTACCGTTATTCCTTAAAGACAGTCAGATGTCTCTTTATTGTGGTGAACCAACTGAGTTGTCTTTTCTGATAATTAATGGCCAATTTCATTTCATTTTATTACTTTAAGCTCTGTTTACTTCAGGAGCTGAAGGCTCGTGATTGGACCCAGGTGGTACCTTATCATGTCATCTGAACTCACGGGGTTCTTGGGCTCTTAAAAGGTTATCACCATTTTGTGACTTGTAAACATCATCCTCATACTCTCCAACAATAACAAATTCTTCAATACATGCATGCAAAAGAATCATTCGTTTGACTTTCTTCTCAAAATTTTGACTGAAGTGGCTTTCCAATTATCCACATTTATAACCCTTGATCAATCCAACAAGTTTTCACTTACCTAGGAGAAACCTCTTGAGTTCACAAAAAGTGATTTGGCAAAAAAACATGAGACAAACTATACATACTACTTTGTCTACAAAGAACTTTGGCAACTTGACAACGTTACAAATTAAGCGATTTCATTAGTCTCCTCGTAGTTATTTGACAACGTTACAAATTAAGTGATTTCATTAGTCTCCTCGTAGTTATTTCTTGATTTTGTTGAGATGAGGTTACAACAGGTGTCTCGAAGGCATACCATCGAGGTGATAGAGAATTTTTCCTAGTGAAGGAAATCCACTATGGAAATGCCTTACACTTTTGTTAAGCCTAGAAAAATATTCACAGAAAAAAAACAGAGATTCAACGTATAATCACAAAATTTGTTAACTATCACTTAATCTGCTCCCATCTGTCTTTAATATGAGGTAAGAACAATCATCATACAAAGACTGGGAGCTGCATATTTCTAGGAATAACAATACTGGGAACTGCCCTGTAGTATTCCTGTACATTCATGCTTTCAATCCCATTATTGAGGCATATCACAGCCGATCTATTAGACAACCTTTTCTGATTTTGGGATTTTTGTCAATAAATGTTGGTTAAGTTTATCTGTTTCTGCTTGATGTTTTGCATGTTTTTATATTAATATTTTATTTGTTTCTTTTGCTGTTTGTTTTGTTGCAGGTTGAGAATCCTTCGTTCTTCAAAAACTGGCCCCTTATGGGATGGACCTTCACATGGGTTTATGTTAATGGATCTTTTATAAGTTTGTGCATTTTTTTTATAATGCAGGTTTATTCTATATTGTTATAAATCATAAATATTCTATGTTCTTTGTATTTTGTAGGTTTTCAGGTGGATAGGCGTGGATTAAGGGGAATAACTGGCATTTATATCCTTTTACCCAAATTTTATCTTATTTCATAAATAATTTCTTTTAGTAAAGAGTGGATGGCCATGGACATCCTTGGGGTCATGTTTTTAAATTTTTCTTTTTAATTATTATTTATTTTTGAAGTAAAAAATATTATTATAAATGATAAAAATAGATATGTTTATTAATTCATTCTTGTTCATCAATTTTTGACATAATAACAATAATAAGTAAATATCTTAATTCATTTTCATTCATTAAATTTTGATATAATAAAAAAAAAACCTAATAAAAATAAAAAATTTAGAAGGAGAAATGGGTGGAGGTCAGAGGGAAAAGGAGGAATGGGTGGAGGTTGGAGGGGAAAGGAGGAATGAGGGTGGGTTGGAAGTTCGAGGGAAAAGGAGGAATGGTTGGAGGTCGGAGGGGAAAGGAGGAATAAGGGGGGGTTGGAAGGTTGGAGGAAAATTAATATAACAAAATAAAAAATTAATAAAAACATTCACA
Organism: Taxus chinensis; assembly: GCA_019776745.2. Classification (NCBI taxonomy): domain Eukaryota; kingdom Viridiplantae; phylum Streptophyta; class Pinopsida; order Cupressales; family Taxaceae; genus Taxus; species Taxus chinensis. The sequence goes on along the minus strand of CM034151.1, from coordinate 760,876,750 downwards.
GAAAAAAAAAACAGAGATTCAACGTATAATCACAAAATTTGTTAACTATCACATAATCTGCTCCCATCTGTTTTTAATATGGGGTAAGAACAATCATCATATAAAGATTGTGAGCTGCATATTACTAGGAATAACAATATAGGGAGCTGCCCTCCTAGTATTCCTGTGCATTCATGCTTTTGATCCCATTATTGAGGCATATTACAACCGATCTATTAGACAACCTTTTTTTATTTTGGGATTTTTGTCAATAAATGTTGGTTAAGTTTATCTTTATTCTGCCTGATGTTTTGCATGTTTCTATATTAATATTTTATTTGTTTCTTTTGTTGTTTGTTGTCTTGCAGGTCGAGAATCCTTTGTTCTTCAAAAATGGCCATCTTGTGGGATGGACCTTCACATGGGTTTATGGAAATGGATCCTTTATAAGTTTGTGTTTTTTTTATAATGCAGGTTTATTTTATATTGTTATAAATCATAAATTTGATTCTTTATAAATTTTTTTTTTTTTGTTATAATGCAGGGTTATTCTATATTGTTATAAATCATAAATATTCTATGTTCTTTGTATTTTGTAGGTTTTCAGGTGGATAGGTGTGGATTAAGGGAATAACTCACATATATATCCTTTTACCCAACTTTTATCTTATTTCATAAATAATTTTTTTGAGTAAAGAGTGGATGGTCATGTTATTTTATTTTTCTTTTTAATTATTATTAATTGTTGAAGTAAAAATATTATTATAAATGATAAAAATAGATATGTTTATTTTCTACATAATTTTAATAATAAATATCCTAATTCATTCTTGTTCATCAACTTTTGACATAATAACAATAATAAATAAATATCTTAATTCATTTTCATTCATTAATTTTTGATATAATAAAAAAAGCCTAATAAAAATAAAGAATTTAAAAGGAGAAATGGGTGGAGGTCGGAGGGAAAAGGAGGAATGGGTGGAGGTAAGAGGGAAAAGGAGGAATGAGGGTGGGTTGGAAGTCGAGGGAAAAGGAGGAAGGGGTGGAGGTCGGAGGGGAAAGGAGGAATGGGTGGGAGGTTGGAGGGAAAAGGAGGAATGGGGTTGGAGAAGAAAATGTGATGATTTTATATTAATAGAAGAATTTTTTTCATAATAAAATTGAACGGTATAATAAAATATAAGGTTTTGCTTTCACCTTTAAGTAAAGCATATTTTTGAGGTCAAGTTAAAGCTTCCACCTTCACGTGGTTGACCTTGTCAGTAGAGAATATTATTCTTGAAGCTAAGAGAAGCTTGAAATTGTATTTTAATTTGGTAAATGATAGTAATGTAGAAATCAATTATTTTTTCAATTGCATATTTTTAACATTAATATTTATATAAAAATCAAATTATTTATGAATAAAAAATAAATATTAAACAATAATATAATTTAATAAAAATTAAAAATAAAAATTAATAACTTAAAAAATAGGAATCAATAAAAAGGAACAAAAAGTCAAAATTATTAAAAAACTAAAAATAAAAGATATTGAAAATTATAAATCAATAACAAAATAAAAAATTAATAAAACCTAAAATGTAATTGAAATTATTGAAAATTATAATTAAAGTTTAACAAAAATAAAAATTAATAAAAAAATATTAAAAATTTAAAAAATAAAATGTTAAAAAGTAAAAAGCAATTAAAAATTAATAAAAAACAAAATTCAAAATTCAAAATTCAAAATCATTTGAAAAATATAAAATAAAAATACGCCCATCTCATGCTCTTAGAACCCTCTACGTCAACCCTGCAAGATGGTTGTTACAACCTATTAGAATAACTTGATAAGACATCTATTAATATTTCAATCTTAGATCTTCTTAAAATATCGAATGTACATAAGGACATCTTTGATAAAAATATCTAGGGGTAAGGAATGCCAATGGAAGTAAAACCTTTGCATCTTCAATCCATGGTGGTAAACATTGCACCAACTGAATACATCTCCTTTAATCATAAGGAGATCCCTAGTGACGATTATACACATAATCTCCCCATGTATATTGAGGTATTTTTTACCTGCCAGAAGATAGAACAGGTGCTTATGGACAATGGATTAGGGTTTAATATATGCACTTTGAAACTAATTAAACAACTGGGACATATAAAATAATATCCAGAGTCCCATATTATTACCATAACCGCTTATGACAACGTGAAGTAGGAGTCAGCTAGAACAATCACATTGCTAATGGAGGTAGGACCAAATTCTCATCATACAAATTTTCATGTCTTATAATTGGAACATCCATATAATATGCTTCTTGGATGACCATGGATTCATGCCATGCAGGCCATACCATCAACATTCCATTAGTGCATCAAATTGAAACATTAGGGACAAATTGTTATAATACAAGGAGATCTAAGACCCTTTTCTCACTATAGAGCTCTCAATAGATTTTCTCATAAGGGTACCTATACATATCCCTCTGCTGATATAGTTGTTCCTATTAAATAAGAAGATAGGAATCACTGATAGATTCAGACTCCTTAAGTTCTTGTGCTCATGAAGCTTCTACATCAAAAACTCATGGGTGGGAGGTTGGAGGGAAAAGGAGGAATGGGTGGGAGGTTGGAGAAGAAAATGTGATGATTTTATATTAATAGAAGAATTTTTTTCATAATAAAATTGAACGGTATAATAAAATATAAGGTTTTGCTTTCACCTTTAAGTAAAGCATATTTTTGAGGTCAAGTTAAAGCTTCCACCTTCATGTGGTTGACCTTGTCAGTAGAGAATATTATTCTTGAAGCTAAGAGAAGCTTGAAATTGTATTTTAATTTGGTAAATGATAGTAATGTAGAAATCAATTATTTTTTCAATTGCATATTTTTTAAATTAATAGTTATATAAAAATCAAATTTTCATTTTCATTAAATTGTGGTCAATGATTACAAGATAGAAAGGGTATTTTAAATTATTAGGATGATTGCAAAATATAATTAGCAATTACATGTGAAATGGATGACAATAATTAATTGATTTTTCAATTATATAATTATTTTTATTTTCTATTAAAGAAAAATTAAAAATTAAAAATAATTTTTATTTAATTATTTTTTATTATAACCAACAAATAAATTTATAAATATAAAACACAAAATTTTGATAATATAAATATACAAAATAAAAGTAAATAAATATAGGAATCAAATTATTTATTAATTAAAAAGAAATATTACACAATAATATGTTTTTATAAAAATTAAAAATAAAATTTAATAACTTAAAAATCATGAATTAATAATAATTGATAAAAATAAAAAAATAGAATTTCATAAAATTTAATAAAAATTAACATTCATAGAAAATTACAGTTTTAATAAAAAAGGAACAAAAAGTCGAAATTATAGTAAAATTGTTAATAAAAAACTAAAGATATTGATAATTAGAAATTAATAAGAAAATAAAAAATTAATAAAAACAAAAAAATTAAAATGTAATTAAAATTATAATTAAAGTTTAAAAAAATATTAAAATTTTTAAAAAATAAAAGATAAAATAAAATGTAAAAAGTAATTAAAAATTAATAAAAATTAAATTCAAAATTATTTGAAAAATACAAAGTAAAATTATAAACTAGCAATTGCATGTGTACAATGCAATGTGAACGCTGAATGGTATATGCTCTTTATTTTAGAGGGATATTTATTACTTTTGTAGGGGATTGATAGTGGTAGTGTAGGAATATATATGTAAACATTACATTGATTTTTTCTGTGTGTACATGTAAATTTGTCACAAATTCATACATATAGAGTTACAAATATTATATCATGATACACGAGGATCAACATTTTCAAAATAGTTGGACCCAATTTGGCATTGTGAGCAAGAAAGGTTGTCTATCGTTCTCTCTGAAGGCCTGCATTTGAAGGTGTAGCTTGCTCAGGGTTCTTTATTTGTATGATGAAGGAACCTTCTGGTTCCACATTCAAGGACTCATGAGGCTCATGTTTTACTTTGGGGCGAGGGAGCTTCAGCTTGTATACCAAATGAGTGTGCATTCCCTTTTCATTTCACATATGATTGGGGGGATTTCCGCCATTATTGTGATTGGTGGATGATAATGCATGCGAGTAGTGCGAGGGCAAAGAGATTGGAACCTTGCAGCGATCCTCACGCCCAGATCTAGCATCTTTTAGTAGTTACCTAGCGCTGAGAAGTATTCCTTCATACGATGCTCTGCGCGATGTCAGAAGGGCGGGGCAGTTCTATCAGGGTAAACACCTTTGGCATAAATATATGAAAAAAATTATTTTGTACAAAATCATTCAAAAGGATATATAATGAAAGCAAAATCTGCAAATAAAATTCCAAGTAAAAGATGGGAGATTCTATGGAAACATGCTAATATGGAAATTTTTAAATTACATGTAAAAAGTATTTGATATATATGTATAAAGTAAATGACTAAGCTGATACAAAATGCAAGAGAAAATATAGAAAATTCTACCAAAAGAAGCCAACTCTGTAGGGCATACTTCTCAATGATAAATGCAATGGCTAAGACGAATCATGGACAACTGACAACATGATGGATAAAGAATGGTTTGTTCTTTGTCAGAGCATCCTATATTACATCACTTCAATTCCAAGCCATCATATATAAGAGGTGTGCTAAAATGAATAACTCTTCTCATGGTTGCATTTGCGTATGGTCCAAATTGGCAAGTAAAGATGCATAGGAAAGTGCCACCTATAGATGATCTAGAGGTGAAGGATAGACTCGACGGGAAAAACCATATAAATATAGCCATATAAAAATGGAGGAATAAAGAAATACACTTGAAATATTTATCAGAAACTTGTTCGGTCCTTGCTCAACCCTGCTATGTCAAAGCCATAATCACCAGGAGCTTCACCAGTAAGATAATTTGGATAGTTGTAAGGAATGATCCCAAGCCAGTGAGGTCGGTCCTTGTCATACCATATACTACATATAATAAACACTATGTTACTATACGTTTGATCAGGAATTTTCATTTATGCGTGCCAATGAAGAAATCCTCAAAATATGTAAACAGACTCACAAGAAAAGAAATTAAGAGATTATATTGAAATACAGAATAATTTGAACTCACGAGCTGAATGATTTTCTTAGTAGTTAATCAACGGTAGGTTGTTTCATTAGCATAGAATATCATGTGACGAAAAACATATATAGTACTTCAATCTATTTGTTGTACAATTATTTATAAAATAACTAACCCAAAAAATTCAAAATTTCTACAGAAGGAAAAATATCAATGTCAAAAATTGAGCCTAAACTCAATCAACAATGAATCATATAATTATGTTTAGAAAATAAAAGCCTGTATATTATGAACAAATGATACACATTTATAGTTACAACTTCACAAGTGGTGATGATCCCAAAAATATTACAAATTACTAGTTAACATAAAAAAGAAACATTAGGGATGGAATTCTTTATACTTAACAGTAGGCTAGTTTCTAATGAATCTAATAACTTTATGTAGATTTTATATAAAAATTCAACCACTAAATTAAGGAAGAAAACCATAGAGAATGCCCTGGTTGACAAAACCCTAACACAAATTACCATTAACACTCTAATTAACAACCACATTAAAAAAAAAGGTTGAGCAGCTACCTGTTACGTCTGGCCCTGTCCAAAGCAACTTTTCTCTTGGGGGCTTCCGTTATAGACGACAGAGAATATCAAAACTCCTACAAGCTACACTACATGAACAAAAGAATCGAGTTTGAACGATTCACAACAAATTTAAACGGCCTTTCACACTCATAAATATGAGCACAAAATCACCAATCCTGTTGCATACCTCCTGCCATGAGGCTCTGCATGAATGAATTTTTCGCCTAGATCTATGTGTCGAAACGGAATTGAAATTAGGATTGATTATCCCAAGTTTGAATGAACACAGGGTTCATGTTCACATTGGAACGAAATGACACTCTTTTGGGTAACACTTTCGTCAAATATTGCATCTTAACACAACCCCCTCCGGATTTCGAACTGCAATTCACGAAAGAAGAACGATATTGTAAATAACAACCCCTAATTAAAAGCATGCAACTGTCAATTCACTCGGTAATTTGGAGATTTTTCCTAAAAACACAAAAAAAACTGTTAAAAAGCAAAAACGTCCAAACGGCTGTCGGTTGACAAAACCCTAACACAAATTACTATTAACACTCTGATGAACAACCACATTTAAAAAAAAGGTTGAGGCTACCTGTCATGTCTGACCCTGTCCAAAGCAACTTTTCTCTTGGGGGCTTCCTTTATAGACGACAAAGAATATCAAAACTCCCACAAGCTGCACGAAATGAACAAAAGAATCGAGTTTGAACAATTCACAACAAATTTAAATGGCCTTTCACACTCATAAATATGAGCACAAAACCATCAATCCCGTTGCATACCTCTTGCCATGAGGCTCTGCATGAATGAATTTTTCGCTTGGATCTATGTGTTGAAAGGGAATTGAAATTAGGATTGATTATCCCAAGTTTGAATGAACACATGGTTCATGTTCACATTGGAACGAAATGACATTGTTTGGGTAACAACACTTTCGCCAAATATTGCGTCTTAATACAACCCCCTCCAGATTTCGAACTGCAATTCACTAAAAAGAATGATTTGATAAATAACAAGCCCCAATTCAAAGCATGCAATTGTCAGTTCACTGGATAATTTGGAGATTTTGCCTAAAAACACAAATTTTTTTGTAAAAAGCAAAAACGTCCAGACGATTGTCAAATTTAACATAGTCGTAGAAACGTCCGCAAGAGCCTTTCCCATAGGGAGAACGCCTTTGGCGTGATAACAAAATTGAATAAAAATTAAAATTAATTAAAATAAAAAATAAAAAATAAAATATAAAAAATATTAAAAAATAAATCATAAAACAATATTAACACCCCCCCCCCCGAAAAAAAAAAAAATAATAATTGAAAAATATTATTGAAAATTTTAATAAATTAATAATTAAAAAATAACAAAAATAAAATTTAAATTTGATAAAAATTATAAATCTGATAATATTAACTATAAAAATTATTTTTAATTTGAAAATTTATTATAAATTGTAAAAATTAATATTTTTTATTAATTTAAAAATTGATTATTTTTAAATTTATTAAAATATAAATTGGTTAAAAGTAAGATTAAAAAACATTTAACATCAAATTAACTTTTAAATTAATTAAAATTAAAAATTAATTAAAAAATATGATTAAATAAAAATTGATAAAGATTAATAAAAAGCGATAGAAATATCTTATCAAATGCTTCACATATCATTAATCAACAAAGAGATGATTGAGGACCAATCGATAGGCATCAATTGTCCTCAAATTTGTATTTTCAACAAACAATATGACGATTAGGTAGTCCGAGAGTATGTAACGACCCAAAAATTTCACACACAAACAACACAGTAAAATACAGGATAACTTTTTTTTTTAACACAAACACGACACGACATGCCACCACCGAGGTCACAACTAACTCCATGGATAACTCAATACAAGGATGACCACAAAGGTAGCACGGAAATGTTCACACCCACCAAGGATGGTTTACTTTTCTATTTGACAAAACAACATAAGAAGCCACCACATAACACACCTACAGATAGGGCAAGCCACAATGAGGAAATTATTGATGGTTATTTATTTTTATGTAACCTCTTTCGATCCTTAACTTCAGTTTGCTAAGACTCTAGATATGATTTGTACAATGCTTCTTACAATGCTAAGTTCTTACTTTTACTTTGAAGAGAAATTTGTTCTAATTCTTCTCTATTATGGCCTTTATTTGCTTAATTCGTTTATCAAGAAAAAGGAGTATTTAAATTCCACAAGGCCATCTGTTCACCTCTAACGCTACTAAGACTTGTTCTTGCCCACAAGACAACATGGTTTTAAGATCAACACACTTAAGAGAAGAAATACAAGGTGCCTTGGAAAAAGGTTAGAGGGAGAAGGTCGAGATGAAAACATCTTTAGGACCTCATTAGTTATTGCCCGTATTTAATTGAAGCTAGGGCTCTTAACCAGAATTATCAACGATTTTACTTAGGCTTCGCTAAATGAGTATTACCAAGGAGCAAAATTTACTTTCCAAATGGCGGTGAGAAAGATTGTGAGATCTCCAATTTTGTTTTCTCTGGCTTATTAAATCTTATCATCTTCTAACAACTAACAATTCATTTCACCTTAGGGTCATTTTACAAATTTCACCATAAAAGGAATAATGTTCACTAGAGGAGCTAGGGTTATCATGTTATATAATTCTTACTCATAATGATAGTCTCGCCTATGATTACTTCAGGAATCTCTTGTTCTCAAGTAAGTCATCTCTACATTAATTTATCTGAATATATATATTTAGCTAACTTCTATAAGGGTTAACCACTCCATTTAATTTTACTTATATCACATCATTACAAGGTGTCGGAGAGTTTTGACTGAACACTTTATTCTCAAAATCAAGGTTTTACAATACTTATGCCAATGTAATGATTGAATATCATTTCTCACCAAGGTAAGTTACTAGTCTAACAACAAAAGGGAAAGAACACTTCACCACGTAGTTTACCGAACATACTGAGACAAGAGATCTTCTAAACTCCTTGCAAGCAATGTTACAAAATTTACAACGCATTGAACTTTCTACAAAGAACTTCATAGTTTGAACTGATGAAACTTTTACACTCTTTTCCTTTAATCTACTCGCATAATCCATCTGCACAAATATTTACTAGAGTCAGTTCGCTAGAACTGAGCATGATAAGATATAAACCTCACCTAATAACTTATGCCATCTAGCATTTAAATAAATGAAAGTTTGCAATACTCCCTATCAAAATAATTCCTAATCATGTATTCAAAACTTAACTGCACAACTCTTGATAATACATTTCATACCCATTATTGTTCACTTCCCTAAAATATGCTTACATATGAACAAAAATTCCAAGTGGAGAGATATGCAACCTTAACCTTGCATTTAATCATAATTTAATTACAGTAGTAATAATAACGCTCACCTAATACCCTCAACCTACTTCACATATATAAGTGTCCAACAATATTATCTTTCAATTAAATAAAAGCACCAACGACATTAAGCTCCTATAATAAATACAAGTGTCAATCTTATGATATTCATCAATATTACCCAAGTATCAAACCTTTATAGAAAATCAAGGATATGTAAGTATACTTTTAATATTTATCTCACAATTTTAAGAATATACTTATGTAAACAAGGGTTCCACAAATCAGTAAGTTCATATATTATTTAGATATCCTATCGGTTGTTTATTATCATGTCTCTATATGCCTCTATTAGTATAAGAGTCCAACTCAGAGGAATGAATTACGAACAACAATACCGTCATACTTTGTTAATGAGTAGAAGGTACATTTGGCTAGCTAAAATATGTAAGCGTGGTCCAAGCCACTATAAATACAAGTATCAACATTATCTCAACTCCCAATTGAGATGCAAGTATCAATTTTTAGCTAACATAATAATCATCGTAAATGCCAGAAAATATTCCACGCGTTAACCAAGTATTGAAATAACATATTTATCCTTACTGGTTACCTGATAACATAATATATCATATTATATAATTCAACCCCCACTTGCATATCTCAATTTATGGGTATTAACCATTGTCCTATATAATAAGGTTAAATAATTACAGGTCGACTTCTATCCTTAACGTCATATATGGTATGTACAGTCCCATTATGGTAGTTGTCACCTTTACTTAAGGCTGTGTATGAATCCATTTTAGGGTAGTTCTCATAACTTCCCTATTCATCTGTTTTCCTACCAAAAGGCATTTCAACAAGCTTTGAAGTCAAAGTATAGGATAAATTTATAATCTCATATTTCAAGCATTGTCTGAATTCATATACCTGAGGGCCATCACATGTCAATCAAACTTGAAGAATGTACACATTCATGAGAGTTTGATGTATCCAATATTACTTTAACTGATTCGAAGATCTAAGTAGTGCCTCAAACTTAAGCCATATAGTTATCCACACAAGCTAACGTCTTGAGTGCTTACCGTATTCAAAAAGGTCACAAAATAGAAACCCCATTAACACATGCTTCAGGAGCGTTCCAATCTAAAAATAAGCTCATAGTAATAATAATAAAAGAGGGCCTGGTGAGGGGTTTTCAATAGTCCCCAAAGTAAACGATGATCTAAAGAGTCAGATAGTATCTAGAAAGACCAGTAAAACCAGTACGACTCTCCCCAAATAGAAGCCTCCAATCCTAATGGGGGGGTTTATATTATTATCAATCCACATTAATAGACAAACACAGTCTTCCAAGAAAGTTCCCGTTTTCAAGCCATGTTCTACATAATAAAAACAATACAAGAAATATTCTAAATCTCATTCACACACCACAATATTTTCTACAGAAACCACTGTTCACAGGACTAATCATGGCAAAATGATAAACCAACTTTATAAGATCGATAAGCGAGAATCACTGGAGAGAGATCAGCTCATGCAATTATGATTAATAGTCATTCGAAAACCCATCTCTTTTTGGGCATCTCTTTCCAAGAAAGAGTCAACATATATATGTAAATAGTTATTAAATAATATCAAGAGTCCGAACGTTATTTACTTAGTAAAAGAATAACGCAGCAACAATCCAAAAGAAACTCACATCTACAGAATTCAAACAAAATTGCAGAGATTGATTTATCTAAATGCTAAAGGAAATAAATCATCAAGAGAGAGGGTTAGGGCTTATCATGCCTTTAATGCGCTTCCCAAGACAAGGGCACGCTGAAACAGGCCCTTGAAGGTAGTAATGAGCCGAGGTTGGCTGCTACTAAGAACACCAATTTCCGAAGACCAAGTATCACCGTTACAGCATGCATAGTGCCCAAGTATACCACCAATCAGACCAGTAACCAAAGGTGCCTTTTCTGAGTTCAAACAGATATCATTCCAGCCTGTCAAATATGCTACTCCTAACGCTAGTGTTGTGGCAAATCGAACTATTCACTAGCACTTGCATTCAATCCCGTTGGCCTCCCTCCTTGTATTCAGCATCATTTTTGCACTTCTTTTCAGTACCAAGCTTTGTGAGCTTTGAGGATGTGAAGAGAAACACGAGGAGAGCTCCAAACCTGTAGGAAGCCATGATAGACGTTAACATTACCAGGAACCTGAGCAAAACCACCCGACAGATTTAAAGACTTCCGTCGAACAGCCCATCCTGCTATGAATAATGCAAGTGCCACACTTATGAAGGCTTTTATTACCAGGCTCTCCATTTTGCCCTATTCTCTGCTACGTTCTGCTCTACTCTGACCGAATTGTGATTTGTTCAAAAAAAATAAAAACTATGAAACGACGGAGAGGATGGATAACACCTCATAGTTCAAAATGCCAAACTACCAAAGAACAGTGTAGTGCAAATTCCGTCCAAGAAGATCCCACACCAGCCAAAGCAGGAAGAAGGGAGGCGTCCAGGATATACACACCAACATAAGGCGTGAGGGGGTTACATTTGCGGCCAAGGAAGACAAAGAAAAAGGACGCGCCCAGGATCTACGCACCAGAAAACGACCACACAGCAAAGGAAACTTGCAATAAACTCACAAATGTGAGCTTTTCATCTGGGTGCGCGACCCCCAATCCACTGAGCACGCAGATCCCCAATCTACTGAGCACGCGAATCCCCAAAACAAAGAAAACGTGGCTAGCAAGCCATAACAGCTCAATGAAGACAAAGCACAGGTAAAAAAAAACCAATAAGATTTCACTCACGCTTCCCCAGATCCCAGGGAAGGTCCAACACATTTTTCCCTTTACCGGACGGTGCAAAAAAAATGACAAGCCGTGTCTTCCTCATGCAAGCCATTTCGAAACTGCAGTGAAATCCTTCAGAATGTACGCCCGTTGATAAGGAAATAACGTCTATCTTGGAGGGGGAGATCTGTGTGATACGCAAATCCTAAATTCTTCCCATTCGAGCACGCCTTAGAAGATTTTACAAACCTAAACCATATTTAATTAGTTCACCTTAAATGCCGAGCAGGATAGAGCTTCATCCTCATTTCCTTGCATTATTTTATGTAATCGCTTATCAAAAATTAACATGATGGTTGGTAACAAATCAACGATCAGAAAGTGAGGTTAACGTCGACCGATAAATAAAAATATTATTATTATTATTACTTATTAATACCACTTATTAATCGAAATAACAAGAGCCAACTTGCGAGCTCAATAAATCGAGCGCACAATTTTCCTTTAATAGGAGTAAACGAAATGGGTGAGGCGGGGACACCCACAAAAAACATTGACACGACGCGCGAAGACAAGACGAAGTGGAAGAATTCCAATCATTTTTGTGACAAGAGCGAAGCCAACGAGAGGTCAACATGAGCACCACAACGTTAAAAACTTAGCGACATGGTCGTTGGAGAACGGGGCATTACAGAGTAAATGACGTAGATGATTATGTATTTGTTCTTTTTCGACATTGGTTATGTCTTCAGCTCCGTCTCTTCTGACGTGCTCTCTCATCCCATCATGTATCTCATATTCGACACGATGAATTCTTTTGGATACATATCCCTCTTCTCTTGAGTTTAATGCTGCACAATCTATCTCCACATCTCTGTAATATCCATCATTACAAATTTTGTAACGCAAATCATCGAGAATAACTGATCAACTAACAATACATTCGTACTCTTCGTGCCTAGTGTTTTGTCTCTTAACTATATGAATATTGACATCCTCAACTTGGTGTGGAAGGAGTCTCACAACAAAAGATATGTCTTGGGGAAAGAAAATCGTGTGCCCATTATAATTCATGTGTACATATGATTCTCTTCGACATGTTCTATCTATTCCATTCCACGAAAGAAATCTAGACTAAGCATCTCCTTTGTAACCTACACAAAAAAATTGATTGCATAGATTCTTGATATTCTCTACATCCTCACGTACCTTGCTTTGGATCCTGGTACATAATTCATGTGTACATATGATTCTCTTCGATATGTTCTATCTATTCCATTCCACGAAAGAAATCTAGATGAAGCATCTGCTTCATAACCTACAAAAAAAAACCAAATTAGACGAACATAAAAATCAAACAATGCACCATCTCTGACGTCACATCTTGTATTATTGTATAAATTTTAAAAACATCTCATGAAGTTAAATTTCACATGCACTTCGATTCATGAAAAAGTTGTGATGCTGTTGCGAAATCTCATTCTTAGATCAGGAATATCAGATATTCCAACCGAAAAATGTTGCAACGACCCTCTCCCATAACTACATCCACTCAGTCCCATGTTTCTGGGGTGTGCATCTGTGTCGATTGCAGCAGTAGCAGTGCCTATACAGTAATCATAATTTACTGAAACAAATGTTGGCAAATGGTATCTAACACGGTTCAAATTAGCTGACACACTTTTTGCATACAAAGAGTAATCTCTTTTTGTGTCTTCAATATTACGTAGTGCACCATCTTGATCTTCAAGTCGTATGTGCATATCTGACATGACTCCTCGTCGATCATAGGACGATGAAAATTGTTGGCAAGATTCTACACCTAATCTAGGTACGAAAAACAACTTCCTCTCGATGCTCGAAGAATGGAAAATGTATGCACTTACCCCTTTAGTCGACAAATGCTATGACCTCAACTAGCACCTCTCTTTCATTTTCTCTTGTTCTCGGAGTTGCGACCTATGAAAATGATGATGATCGTTGACCCTCCGGGATTTTCCATGCGAATTTTATTTCTTATTAGTACGAATGGGAGTATGTTCGTTCATTACCCACAAACAAAAAATGACCCAATAAACAACCTTCATTACATATGCAATAAATATTTAGTTCTAAATAATACATGAACAAACAATAAAAAACAAAACATTACAACATGAACAATTGTGTTATCATGTGAAAACAATACGTGTGTCCCTTCCCCAACATAATCAATTCTAAGATCTTCATTTGATACCGGTATATCCTTTGTGAAGAAGACATCTCATCCACATTTTTGAAATAGACCTCTCTTGCTGTAACTTTTTTCTCAACTGGAAAATATTTGCACCAACCCATTCCGTTGAAAAATGCATATAACGTTGATCGTCCATCTCTCTCTTTGTCAAAGTTTTGATCTATGAAAACGATGAATGTAAGCATAGTTGCATGTTCATTTAGTAACCGCAAAGGGTAAAAATAATGTAATGAACAATCATCACTACATATGCATGACACATTTATTTTTCATTAAACAAGGAAGAAAGACATTAAATAGTTAAAAATGCAACATTACAGGATGAATAACAACCGTGTTATCATGGGAAATTGGTAGACACATTTCTTTTGCAAGACATTATCTTTTAGGAACGTAATTCGATAATGATATCCTATGTGAACAAGAGCCATCACCCACAAAACCCGCCAAAGATTGTATGTATTTGGTAAAGTTGAACATAGAAACTAGAGATGGCGTTTTCAACCTCACACGATTTCCCTAACCTTAGCTCTACTTTCGCCGCTCGTGGCAGCAATTTTCCCTCGCAAGAGGACGCGGATGGATTCTTGAGCGATGGATCTTGGTAGCAAATGGTGTAATGAGTGTCCAAGGTTAGCACCGTTTCCGGGATTACTCTCGACTCCAAGGTCTGTCCTAGCATTTCGGATTTTCAACACAGAATATGACTTCCCACAAATGGGGGGAAATAGTGGTGGTTCTAATTTGTTACCTCAGACCACCAAGTTGGATTCTAACCTCGCCTTCTAGGTCCTCGTTCGCACATAGTCTGGGTCCACGCTTTGCATCATGCTGCCTCAGAGTGCCAGGGGTAAGAACCTTAAAGTTGCTCTGTCCCTCAAAATGTGTTGTAGACTAGATTTTATAAATCTTATTTTTGGCGGAAAATTATTGGATGATAACTCCCTTCTAAGTTCTTACGGGATTAGAAGAGATTCTTTGATTTTTATGTCAGGATCTTTAAGGGGTGGAGCCAAAGCTCAAAACCCTATTTCATTTAAAGAATCCCTGTTTTACAGCCTACAACCTACATTGTAGAACAAGTTGAGGATCCCCCATCTTTGGAAATCAAAAATACAAAATCTTTGTCTTTACAAAAAAATATATAGGAAAAGGCTCTCATCTGCAGGTTTAATGGTGTTTAGCCCTCAACGAATGAACTTACCTCGTGGATCCATGCCAATTGGACTAAAAATTTGATAATTTCTTCTATGCAAGAGGCTTTTTCATTATTCTTTTTTGGATCAAGAGGAGTATCAGAAGGTCATTAATGGGGCCCCTTGGTATTAGGGCTCGACTCGTTTGTTCACTACCCCATGGTTCCCATAATTCCACCCATGCTCCTTCTCCATCTCGTGAGTCCCACTGTGGACGAGGCTTCCAAACCTTCCTCTCCATTTCTATCTTGCTGCGAAAGATATTGGGAATTGTTTAGGGAAGTTCATAAAAGAAGATGATACGATATTTCATAGTGGATAACTCACGTTAGAATTTATGTCAAAGTTGATCTCAGTAAAGGACTACTGGATAAAATAAACCTTAAGATGGGTGATGTGTCTCACGTCCAGTCTCTAGATTACGAAAATAGGACTTTCAGATGTTGAAACTGTAGGACTCTAGGCCATGTCCAGTCTGCACGCCCTCAAAAGAAAGCTCAATCTACGAATCCGCTAATTACAGCGTAATTTACTGCTACAGATGAATGTGGTACGACATGTCACAAGGTGCAGTTATCCCATCCGCGAGAGAGACCTACTCTAGGAACCAAGAGCCCTCATGAATTCAACAATTCTGATTCAGATAAGGATGGTCCCATATTTCTAAACACGGAATTACAGATTGGCACTTCTCTGATTTTAGCTTTAACTAACACACTGTATTCAAAGGAACAATTACCGGAAAATTGGCAGTTGGTGCACTCGAAGAAGGGGAAGAAGGGTAAGAACTGATTCAAACCTTTTCTCCTTCCACTCTCTTAATCAACTTCATTTGTGGTTGACTCTTGGCTATCTCCACTTCTTCTTTCTACAGCTTTTTTGGGGCTGCCTCTCCTCTTTCCCTTTTGGTTGGCCCTTCCCGTTGGTTTCAATTACATCTTAGGGTGTTCTTCCTTCTCTTCTTTCTAGGATTTCTTCAGCTGCTAGCTCTGAGTATACAACAGTTTCTCCTCTTCATCCTTTTGGTTTCTTCTTCTTTTCTCCCTTTGTTGTTTGGGAGAGCTCCTCACTTCTTCTTCTCTCCCCTCTACTTTGTACAAGGTTGTGGGCCCTTTCAAAACCTCTATCTACCCTAATAAAAAAAAACAAGAGCCATCACCCACATTTTCATAACGGGCCAGTGTAGCCGCATCATCTTAAATACATGCACATACATTTGTGTCAATTTTTGAAGGGCGCAATGTGAAATTTATTTTCCGGTGTAAATCCTCTATAAGATTTGGCAGAATAGTCGATCTTCTCATTATGTCAGATATGGGAAGAAGTTTTAATGCAACTTGTTCTGACTCGACCGTTCACAACACATAGAATTTTTCACATCCATAACTTGTTCATCGCAGAGATGTGCCACATGAAATCAACATCAATCAACATCGCTCGATGATTTTTTTGTTGATTTATTTTGCTTTCTGGTATGTACGTGTTCACTTTCTTCCATCATGTACAACGATTTTTTTTAACATGATAGTTTATTTCCTAACAACACTAACCATAAAGAATGTGGAAATAATTTAAGGCATACGATTTACTTCTACATGTGAAGTCTCTAATTATTTCCTCAAAACATTATCTCTGCAAATAAATATAATATTTTTTTGATACGTAATTATTATTGATCGAACAAATCTGTTAGCTAATGCCTTTATATCTTTGTTCTATGTGCAACTGTTATGATGTTGTTTTTTTGTTGTTGTTGGTTCGTAGCAGGGCTACTTGCAAGCAGATGACCCTTGTCTTATATTTACTATGTTTTTTGTCTTTTGGTTGGGGTGTGGCCCCCACGTATCAAAAAACCACATTACTATAATTTGAATATCTTGGATTTTGAGCCTTTGGATGTACTTCTGGGTAAGGTCCCTCCAAAACCTTTTACCTTTAATAAAAAAGTATTATTGATAAAAAAACACTTTGTGGAGCATCAATTGTAAAATCTACAACAGTTAAATAAAAGATACATGCTCATCAAAATGTGAAAAAAATACAACACAACACATGTAACAATGTAGTCACTTCCCTGTGAACATAGGGTACACTTAAACATGTATTAACATATGAGTGAAATATTTTTTTTAGGGGAAGAAAAAAAATATTAGTCGATGCTTAAATTATGTAGGTGAGAAATATTTCCACAACCAGATATCAATGACATGAAATCAATACCAATAACAACATCTCTACAATCTTCTCTCATTGCGAAGTAACATCCATAATGGTTTGATGTGCACAATTTTTTAAAACCCGACATACAATGTTTTTATCCAAATCACAAATCATGTATGTGAGTTGCACATATTTACACATAAGAACAATGGATCTGACCGACCAAACGACCATGTATCTATCACATTTTATGTTAATGTCTCGAGAAATTTCTATTAGATACTTCTATATAAATCCAAATCCATCAACAAACATAATCTCCTCATCACGTGGGAAACTCATCTCTCGTTCTTCACCTAACACTCCTTGCTTTACTTCCAATTAGCTCGCCAAATCATCAAAGGAATCGTCTCTCTGTTTGTAACCCCAAAGAGTTTGATCACTAAGCCTTAGGTGAGTTCCCGCCTTAGTGGCTATGCTGAGCTATATATTATTTGACCCCATGTTACTCACCTCGAGTTATGCCCCCGAGCTATACCATACAACGTTGAGTCTAGTATATATAACTCACCTTTGAAATTTTGTCCATCCTGGCCCATTGAGCCATTCATGATCTCACCTGAGCTATTTAATCAGCTTGGATTTCACGTCTAATGCATTACTCAACCAACTCGAATACCAACTCGATGAGCTGGTAGATGAGTTATTTTAGCTCAGTAGTTCATTTAGGCCCTTCAACTAACTCCTTGGCTGATATTAATTTCTTTGGACTTTATCTCGAAACCAAGTGAGTGATGAAAACACAATTGGACCTTTTAAACGTGATTAGTCAATTTTGACCATTTTTGTCCTTGTTGAATGAATGTGTGTTCGTTAGAGGTTGTGTCCGCACTCGGGAAATACTGAACCATTTGATGTTGTGAATTAGTACTCATTGCGTGAACTTGATTTCCTCTATAACTCATAGATCAAGATGGATTCAAAAATTATATCCTCATCCTCAGTTCAGTTTCACGTTCTGTCAGTTTCGTGTAATTTACAACCGTTGTCCATTTTTACCCGAGCAGGTAAAAATGGATAAAAATTTTAACGACCTCCCGGGGATGATTCCCTGCTAAGCATTAGTCTAGTAGCCTGTAACATCCATTGGGCATAGAGAAACTGTTATTCCCAAAACTGATCTTGAACTTGAATTAGATGTTTGACCTTATCCCAAAATATGACGTTCTCAAATATGAAGCACATTGGAACCCATGACTGCTTGGAATATGAACCAAATTGAAGCAAACATTTTCCAAATTTCGGAGAATAAGGAACTCTATTAAAACTTGACTTTTTCCTTCTTCTGAATATTTCCACCTTCGACACATTGTGTAAGAGAAACGAAAAAACACAACACACACAAAACTAAAAAACATACATGCTTCAAGTGAAACATGCAGGGTGTGCTAGACACTTATTCTGCTGAAAGAAAACCTATTCCTACTTAATGCTAACTGAAAGCACAAGTGAGCTAAATGAACCCTGAAACTGGTTGTGCAAAATAGCTCCCTTTCCTCACAATGGACAACCATCCAGATGATTTGACAATGGACATGGCTGAAACTAAGATTGAAAAACTGAAACAAGCCCAATTCTCCACTTGGTTCACCAAGGCATCATTTAGAAAGAGAAAGTATGCCTCATTTATTTTCTCTGCATTTTTTTGTAGAGGCATTGTAACTGATCCTTAGGTTTGTAAAACTTATCCTCACATTCTAAAGTGAATGTGACTGGTTGTGGCTTCTCCTTTGGCTTCAATGAAGCCAAATACCTTATGAGACATGGTCTAACTCATTGAATTTTCCCGTTTCTCCGAAATTCAACTTTGATAATGAAGTCCTGCAGACATTCCTAGATAAATGGTGTTGAAGTGATGTCCTCTTTGTACCCTTTTCATTCTTTGACAACAATAAATTCTTCCACGACATGCAGTTCCTTTAGATTGTTTACAGTTTCCAATGTTGAACTACTGTAAATTTCTAAAATGTGTTGCTCATCTAAGAAGTCTTCCTCCTTTGATTGACCTGCACCATTAATCTCCTTATTCAACATAAAACCTTCTGTTATCACCAGTTCATGAACCAAGTTAGATTCTCCAATCGAGAGAAAGAAACTTTCAATGATGTCATCTTCGCACAAGATTTCTGAATCTGACTCAGTATTTCTAGTGGGCTCCTTTTCCACTTCATTCAATGAGCCGTATGAAGATTCAATTGCTCCACATCTGACAAATAACTTGCTTTTTCATTCTTACGTTGTGGCAAGGTTTTTTCTCCAACCTAAGTATCCTCTGAACTAGAACCTCCTTCACCTTAATATTATTCATTCCCAAACATGAAATTGGAAAGATCAAATTCATCTAAAAAATTAGCTTTTTGATAAGGTAGAGAGGGGAAAGGATTTGAAAGCCTTTACGTGGTCTCATCTACTTTCACGACCTCTGAATCTACCTTGGTCTCATGAAACTCTTTGTGGCTGATTGTAACATCTAATGATGACCTTGGAAAGATGCTACAAATGTTCAGAAGTGTTTCCAATTCTTGACATGCATGTCGATTAGGATCATCGTACTCATTAGAATTACCTTGTACACTTGAGAGTCTTTCTTCTTCAACTTGTGCATACCCTTCTTCTTGTGGAATTAGGGCCAACTCTTTCTTTTCCATAGTTGAATTCACAATATGTAGTGAATCATCCACCTCTGATGACATGGAACCCACATGGATGATGTAATACGAACAAACAGGTTGTTGATAATCACATTTTATTTCTGGGATTTTCGATGCTTGTTCTTGAGCACACTCCATCTCCATCACTTTCTCTTGAGCTTTAACCTTAGCTAGAGGCTTAACCATGAGTGGGATCTGTTTGATGTCAAGTCTTATAGAACACACCTTCAAATTCCTCACACATTCTTCTTTGTTAAGCTCTTCAATATTTGCCTCCCCGCTACTTATTTTATGACCACACTCTTCCCAAAATGGGTTTGGGACTATAAGAGGAGGGGTGGGTTGGGATTCAACATCTTCCTTCACTATTTGAGGTGGTGGAAGAGGTGTAACTTCTTGTCTTGATGGATTTTGTAGAAAAGAAGGAACTTTAGAAGAATGAGGAACAAAGGATTCATGATGGGATGAAAAAATAGGAGATAAAGAATTAAATTCCACCATAGGGGTTGTAACTAGAAGGCTAGGACTATAGGAAAGGGTTGTTGCTGTTACAAGTGGGAATTCCACCGTGGAAATGAAGCCATGATTGCACAACTTCATGAATGGGAGAAAAATGGAAAGATGTGGAAGAAAAATAGATGGAATGGGTAAAAAATGAAAGTCTAGAACACAGAGAGTGGGTTACTTTGACCAATGGAGTCGCTAGTTGTGCTTGCGAATACCTCATAAGGTTGGAATTTCACTAAGAGCATAACAACTTAATGAAATGAAGTGAACAAAATACACACACCTGTGTAATATATAACTCTTTTGGTCCCACCGGGCGTGCCAAAAAATTGTTATCACCAAATCACTGCACCCTTTGAATGGCCAATAGATGAATATGGCATTAAGTGTGATTGGGTAACATGGGATCACCTCTCAAGCTGTGGGACTTGGTATTGAGGTGAACCTCCGGAGAAGGTCCGCTTCCTTTTCCTAAACTAAACACAAAACTAATTCTAATGTAATAGAAATAGTTAACTAGACCTATACTAACATTTTCATGGGATTTAGGGAGAGAGATTTGCAAGAAGTAAAACCTATACTAGAAGTGGTGATGTACCAAGAAAAATGTGTTGCTAGAAAAGATTTCTATTTTCCATTGAAGGAAGATGAAAATGAGAGGGATGAACAAGCACCACATCTCAACCACATATAAATCTTCCCTCTCAGATAAGCACAAAACTCCCAAAACCTGCAATAGAAACCTAAAGTTGCACAGTATCCCTGCATACACGAGAAAGGCACAACGAAGTAGTTAGAATGATGAAAGGACCAATAATTAGTCACAAAACAAAATTTTATTACTTCAATCACATGTACAATGCATCATTACACGAGGAAGAGGAAAATTTTTCCATCACAATGTAGGAAAAGAGGCTTGAAAGTTCCCACAATCCACAATGGACTAGCTTGCAAAAAGAGAGGAATTTTAGAAAATATGTCTAACCCTTTGGGATGAATTCATCCTTTACATTTATAGAAAATCCAATTGAAGAGAAAGTAGGAAGAAAGCCTAAAACCTGGGCCAAAATGTAGCACATGATGACCTACATACTTAATTACATCATTAATTGCACATAGGAAGAACATTCCATTATGCCTTCATAAATTTTAAAAAATTAAATTTAATCCTCCATTTTAATAAAAATAACATTTTTAAGGCATCTCGGCCTTTTGAAGCTTTTCCTTGATCCATTGGTAGGACCCATGAATTTTTTTTTTACCGAGGGGTTTTAAATACCATGGTTTGGAAAATGGCTCGCTAACAAGCTCGCCGAGCTGATTGGCAAGCTACCTTGAATTGCACTATAACGGCTTGTCACATTTTATTTTGATTTGGTGGGCTCCTCGAAAATATCTCCCCTCGTTCTACATTTTTCAACCTTATAGATTAACTCAGCGGTTCCCGCTGACACTCCATCGCCATCCTGCCATGTTTTGCATTGGCGAGCCCCACGATTATTTCACGTCGACCAACACTTTTTAGATTGAACGAGTTCTTCCTCCAATGCTTAACCGCCATCCAATTTACCTTCTCTTGACTTAACCACCGATATCTTGTGAACTAACTCAACTCTTTACCGAAAACACATGGCTCATTCGGTGAGTTACATGTCCCCATCACCTTTGTTCACTTTCGCGAGATGAGCTCATTGTTATGCCTTTATTGGCCAACAACTGCCACGATTTAACTTGATCTCGATGCAAAGTCTCTACCCTAACAACGTGCTCATTTTTAGTAAGTCTTCATTAGACTTCAACGAACTAAGAATATCTCGACCAATAACTCGAAGATATCATTCCATGTGCACCCACCAAATGCATTAGCTCATGAATCGGCTAGCTCAGAGATAACCTCCCTGTTTGCCTTGATAGTTTATCCTAAGTGGCTCTTCTATCTTGGGGGCCTAGACATCATTTATTCCTATGCACCGAATTAATCATCATGGTTTCCATGACATAGAAACCCGCAAGTCCCACAGTGGTGGATTTCCAGATTTTGGAAGCAAACTTGCATGTGCACCAGCTTGGCCGAATGGCTCATAATCACTGCTTTCTCACCAGATCGCCATGGACTTCCTGAATTCACCACCGAGTTTCCTGGAGCTCACCATTTCCACCAGCTCGAACTCAGATCACCAAACTAGTCAATTCATCGAGCTCCATCCTTCGCCATGCGAATGTCGATTTGTCGAGTGAATTCCTACTGAAAATTTCCTCATCGAAAAATTCAAAGCCTACGAGCTATTTCCAGCTGAGTTCGGTTTTGACCTCTCCGAGCTAGTCTAATGAGATCCTTAGCTGACCTCCTCCCACCAGTGATAGTTGCATCGAGCTATTCTCCTCACGAAATGGAACTAGCTCCTTCATTGTCGAGCTCTACTACCTCCTAACCAAGCCATTCAAATGACTTGCCCAATGCTACATGTTAAGAGTGCAATCTCGACTCATTGATTTTAATATTGATTTGGAATATCCATCATCTTTACACATTGTCATGCGGTCGGCCAACGTTACGTGGTGAGTCTGCCTTGCATACCCCACCGAAACCTTACAACCTGGCTCCACACCGTTCTACGAACTATACAAGTTTGAGCTTGGTTTCCTCATCCCGATGCTCTATGTATCCTCCATAGCTCGCCAAGATACCCTCTACTTCCTCGGCTTGGGCATACCTTGACTCACCCTTTTTAGCTCCTTTTCACCTCTACCGATTCACCTCATCAGCACGACTCATGAACCTTGTTCTGCATAACTTCCCCATGGCCTAGTTCATCTTCTCTGTATGACCACCGAGCCCATCCAATGATGCACAAATTTGTATATGGATCACTGAGCCAAACACCGAGTTGTCTCCATGTTGGGATGTCTATGATCATGCAACACTCCTTGTGATGCTTAAAATTAGTTCGCCAAATAATCGAAGGACTCGTCTCTCCATTTGTAACCCCAAAGAGTTTGATCACTAAGCCTTGGGTCAGTTCTCGCCTTAGTGGCTATGCTGAGATATATATTCTTTGACCCCAAGTTACTCAGCTTGAGTTACGTCCCCGAGCTATAACATACAACATTGAGTCTTATATCTATAACTCACCCTTGAAATTTCGTCCATCCTAGCTCATTGAGCCATTCATGAGCTCACCCGAGTTATTTAATCAACTTGGCTTTCACGTCTGTTGCATTACTCAACCAACTCTCCTACCAACTCGGTGAGCTGGTAAATGAGATGTTTTAACTCAGTGGTTCACTTAGGCCCTTAAACTAACTCTTTTCCTGATATTTATTTCTTTGGACTTTCTCTCGAAACCAGGCGAGTGATGAAAACACAAGAGGACCCTTTAAATATGATTAATCAATTTTGGCCATTTTTGTCCTTGTTGAATGGATGTGGGCCCGCTAGAGGCTATGTACGCACTCAGGCAACCCTTAACCGTTTGATGCTGTGAATTAGTACTCATTGTGTGAACTTGATTTCCTCTGTAACTTATACATAAAGATGGATTCAAAAATTGCAGCCTCATCCTCAATCTAGTTCCACGTTTTGTCAGTGTCATGTAATTTACCACCATTGTCAATCAAGTGCTGTTATATTCTACTCTTTCCTTGCTTCAGTTCTTCCATTCATTTGTATTGATAATATTTTGGTATAAAAGAATTTCAAGATGTCATAGGTCCAGCTTTAAGATGAAAACTGTACATTTGTCTCCTTGTTTTCAATATGGGAACCTCTCCCATAAAGAGGAGGGACTTGCTGTCCCCTTATTGTGGTTTTGATCAAAGTAACATTTTAAAACCCAACAGTTTTTGGCGACTCCGCTGGGGATTTTGTTTCAAACATATCCCTTTTAAAAGAACAATTTCAAGATCATTTTTGATTTGGCGAATCTATGATATACACATGGGAAGAAAGCTCTCAGGGTCGAAGATCCTCATTTTCAAATTCTGGAGCAACAAAATTTTCCTCTTCTTCCAGCAAGAAGGAATAGAGGAACTCATTCTTCAAGCACACTCCCTGTTAAGGACAGAAACTTTAAGAATAACATTCCTCCAGAACAACTCATACCTAATCTTCTTCCTCTGATACTTGCTGGTGTCTCAGTTCCCCTTCAGACAATCTTCCCACAAATGGCTGTTCCTCTGCCTTGGGGAAAACAAATTGGGCCTCTTGCTCTTCTTCAACCATTGCATGAGTTACCCAGGAGTAGTAGGAAAGGTTTTCCTAAATTACGAGGTGATGGGAAGGTACACCCAGATGAACACATTGTAGCCTTCAGCATTGCATGTGGGATTCTTGGGATTGAGCATGAAGACATTTCTGTCATGCTCTTTGTAGAGACATTGTAGGATAATGCTGCTGATTGGTTCTATCATCTTCCTACTGGGTCAGTTATTGATTGGACCACCTTGACAACTCAGTTTGAGCAATGTTTCAAACATGTTGAAGATGTGCATGCTCTCTTGGCTCAAATTTCTCATATCAAGAAGGTACCACATGAGCCCATGAGAGAATTTGTGGGCAAATTCAACAAGCTCATTCATAAAATTCCACATAACACTCATCCTATGGATCAAATAAAAAAATGATTCTTACTCAATGCTCAGTTACCTGAAGTGAGCTATACACTAAGGAGAGCTAACCTTGCAACTTTGGATGCTGATCAACATTTGGCTATCGAGGTTGAGGATGACTTAATCATGTATCGTAAACTGAAGAGAGAACCCTCCAAGTCTAAAGCATCCCCCTCTTCCTCTCCTGGAGCCAATTTAGATCAATTAGGGTAGAAGTTGGCAAATGATCTCATTGCCATCAAAAAGCAGTTGGCTCAACATACTCCTTATCAAGATATTCCAAGAAGGAATTTTCAGCCTAGGAATCGGTTACCTCCTTCTCAGAATAAATTGGCTATTAAAGGCCCACCTATCAAGGTTCCAGTCAACACAAATTTTGAAGTTCAAGAACCCGATGATGAGGAGTTTAATGAAGACTCTGAAGACCCAGAAGAAGAGGTTGATGAAGAACTGGAAGAGCTTGGTGGATCTCAAGTTCATTTCCTCACCACTGAAGGTATAGACAATGAAGATGAATATGATGAAAGAGTGACATAGATGAATAGTGAGTCATATGCTGTTATGACTCAGGAGAAACGAACAGAAAAGAAAAAGTGACGCAGCTTGCTAAGAAATCCAAGGAGTTTCCTGTAACTATTCCGGTGGTTGCTAAAAGAGGAGCCTCTATTCCCACTACCTCCACACAAAAGGTGAGTAATGCTAATCCTTCTCCTTATACTTATGTTTCCAAAAATTCTTGTCCTTCAACTCCTAAAAATGATAAATCAAAAGTTTCTCCTATTCCTAGTAATGATGCCCCATCCACCTCTGAGTCTTTTGATATTATTGATCACCTAAAAATGACCAAAATCCAAATTTCAAAGCCAGAGTTTTACCAGACCCATCCAAAAGTCTTCGCTAAAGTGGTCAACTTTGTAAATTCCAAATCTAAAGCCTCATCCAATACTTATAAAGGCGTGTTGCCCACTCCCTCCTCCTCACCTCAACCAAGCCTTATGGCTGTAGTCACTTCCCCTAATGGGAAAATTGAACCATTCTATGTGACTCTCCTCATAGCTGACCATAAACTCAATAACTGTGTTATAGACTCAGAAGCATCAGACAATCTAATGCCTGCAAAAGTAGCTCATGCTTTGGGTCTGACTCTAACACTTACCTTTGGTTCTTACTATTCCATGGAGAGTAGAGAAGTACCTATGGTTGGGAGAATGAAAGATGCACAAGTAGCCTTCATTGTTTTTCTAGAGAAAAGGGTCAAAGCCACTATTTTAGTAGCCGATATTCCCCTTCCTATGGTATGTTACTGAGTAGAAATTTTTATAAAGAGGTAGGAGGTGAAATTCAGATGGATTGGTCACATGCTTTGATCCCAGTCAATGAAAAAATAAAAAAGTTGTTACCAGAGAAGCAAACTGAGTATATTGTGTAAAAGACTGATGATCCAAAAACACAAATACTCTATGAAGATATAGGGCATGACAACTATATGATCATGTTAGAGGATGAGGAAAAACTTCCTAAGGGAATGATTCATGATCCCAATGGAATTTGGACTATGGAGTTTGATGGAAGTTATTCTTTAGCTGGCTCTGAAGTTGACGTGGTGTTGATCTCTCCAGAAGGGAAGATTCATCCAGTCTTGTTTGAGCTTTATTCTGAAAATGCAAACAATACAGCTGAGTATAAGGCTCTCATCCTTGGGTTGAACATGGCGAAAGAAATGGGAGTGAAGAATATTTGTGCTTGTGGTAATGCAGAGTTGATTGTGAAATAGGTCAGAGATCCTCACCAAATCAAGGATAGGAGATTGAAACATTTTAGAAATTTTGTCCGGGATTCTATCGAGTTTTTTGATACTTTCTCCATTGAAGCTATGCCAAGAGAAAAGAATACTAGAGGTGATTCTCTAGCTGTCTCAGGATCTCTGCTGATTCCTCACCCAGATTTCTCTCAAGAGAAATTTACTATTGAAATGACTCATAGGCCTAGTGTGCCAGATAATGCAAGCAACTGGCAGGTTTTCAATGATGATCAACACTTGCTCTCTTTCTTGGGGCTTAAAGATAACTTCAATCAGTTATATTTTGAAGGAAGTGAAACTCTACCTAGGGATTATGCGCCCTCTAATGAAGAATATATCAAAGAAGAAATGGACAAATTTCCTCTCTCCAATGACTGAGGAATTTCAATGAACTGAGATGAAGATCATTGTAGACCATCCCCTTGTTGTTTTAAGTTCTCCCAAAGACGAACAAATGCATGTACCCAAAGAAGAAGAAATCAATGAGATCACTAGTTCCCTTACTGTATCTATGGATGAGATGAGCACACATGAGCCTTTTTGCAGTCCTTCGAAACAAATAGAAAATGGAGAGCCATGCCTGAAATATTTTCTTCAAAACTATGACAGTCCTTTCTCAGTTCACCCTTCAGAATGCAAACAAGAGGAAGAGGATGATGTTGTTGATAAATCTTTACTTAGTCTGACAACATTTTAATTCCCTGCTAATCATGAAGACAAATCAACAATGCAACTTGTACCTAAGAGTCATGATCTTCTAGAATCAGGTGCTGATTTTGAAAAAATAGCAGGTATGTTTTTTAGAAACATGGTCAAGATTACACATAATGTTAAATCATCCAGTACGTTTTTCCAAATTCCCCTTGAAGATGGTTACAAGGAAAATTCAATGGAAGTGTATGTTTCTCATGAGATGTACCATGATGATAATTGCAATCTTCATTCATATGCTAACATCATTCCATCAAAGCAGGGAGTTAACACTATAAGGATTGGATTTTCTCATGAATCTAGTTGTCAGAGTTCAGTGATGTGCAGAAATCAGTATGGAGGCAGTCGAGGGTCATACAAGTTTTTGTATGGCACTATTCATCCATAAAAGAGGAGCCTTAGGAAGACATTCAGTTCTTCAAAGGAACTGAATATTTTTAGTATGGAGTATCACTGTCTGGACGGTCTTATTTCCTCAAGTTTTCTTTTCAAGCCGCATAGTGTTCCCACGGTATTCTGGTACTCCCAATTGCTCATTTTCAATTCACGGGTGCCTCATACTTTCACTATGTTGTTCCATAGAGGTAAATATTTTTCTCAGTCTGTCTCGGGAGTCGTGTAAGTTCCATGCAGTCCTTCTTCTTTCCCATGTAAATATACCCTTCTTTCTTTGTTTTGGCTTGTTTCCTTTCCTGTTCCTTTCTGTGTGCGGTGCTTTGTTTTTGTCTTTCCCTTTTGGTTTGTTTCTTTTCCCATTGCTTGTGTGTTGTCTTCTATATTGGTTTTGCCTTTTACTCTATTTGCCCACTGGATAAGGTACTGGTATACTTTCCCAGAGTTTTTCTATGGTTTTTGATCTTGACTCGTTCCTCTGTCCTAGCCAAGTCATCCCCAGAAAGAGTCAACTATTGCCACCCTCAAAATTCCCCTCATTTAAGTCAAGCTTTCAAAAAAATTTAGTTGGTGCCTTTAGGAAGAGTGAGAAGTCTTGAGAGAGAAAAAATTCTTGCTTTGAAGAAACTGGCGCTCATTTGCAATCTCGCCCTGTTAATTTAGAATCTTGCAATCCACATGGTTCCCGTCTGGATTCTTGAAAATTGTTTCCTCCATTCAAACGAAATTGTCAAATCCTTTTCTATGACCATGGATCGCATTGAGCATTGTGTTGTTTACAGTTCTCCTTTCCACGGGGCACAATGCATAATTCAGGGGTAAATGGCAGAGTTTTCCCTCTCTATATTTTTCCATAGTCGTGAGTGACAGGCGTGTCTTCCCTGTCAATTTTTGGCCCCAGCATCCACGAGTACGTGGGCATCTCTGATTGGATGCTAGAAGGCAATGTTCAATCGAGGCCCAAATCGGCTAAGTATAGAAGGACCGCGGAAGGTGCCACGTGTCTCTGCGGCACAATTTTGGTATGGCGCACAAAAGTGGAGACCCCAAACATGTGTAGGCCCTTCACGTGTCTAGAGTCTGAAAAGATAAAGCCAGCCGATAAATTGGCTAAGTATAAAGAGCCGGTGGAAGCCTCCACGTGTCCCAACGACGCACCTCCAAAGGGCAAGTTCAAAGTAGGATCCTAAGTGAGTGTAAACTCGACACGTGCCTCATCGACGTAACTTAAGAAGTGAGACCCAAGAGACAAACCCTAAATGAGTACGAGGCTTCCACGTGTCCAGAACCCAACATATTCACTCCTAAATAAGCAGAAGGGACCCAACCAAAAAATGAAGAGAGAGGAGTGGGCCCAAATCGGTTAAGTACGAAAGGATCGGCGGATGGTGCCACGTGCCTCATCGGCGTACCTTTAAGGGTTAAAGCCAAAGCTAGTCCCCCAAATGTGCACCAACTCTCCATGTGCCTCATCAGCGCAAATTCAAAGATGCGGCCCAAAGAGAGACCCTAAACTAGCACCAACCCTCCATGTGTCTAAGGTCCAATAAAAGTTAAATGGGTAGCAGACCCAAATTGACTAAGTATAAAAGAACCAGCGGAGCTCTCCACATGTCTCAACGATGCACCTTCAAGGGTCAAAGCCAAATGTGGTCCCCCAAAAAAGTTCCAACTTTCCACGTGTCAGCTCGGTGCAACTTCAAATGCTAAATCTGGAGGTATGTCCCAAATGTGCGATAAGCTTCCATATGTCCAGGGTCACACTTATGACCTTGCCAAACAAAAGGGACTTAGCCAAAACACAAAGAAACAAGGTGAGGCAGTGGAAGGAGCCACGTGTCTCTTCAGTGCTCTTTCAAGAGGCAAATACAAAGCGAGTCTCAAAATGAGCGGGAAGCCTCCACGTGTCCCAGTTCAGACATAAAGGGATTTCGTTGAAATTCAAATGTTAAGGCCGTGTCAAAATTCAAAGTGGGAAGGTGGGCCAATGGAGGACTTTGAGGTGTTTAGCCTTGTTTCCATAAAAGGCGTAAAGTAAAAAAGTGAAGCACGCCCCCGCTCATGCCAAGGGAAAAAGTCAAATATCAAGCCCGCATGAAGAGTCAAAGTGGGGAAGTGGACCATCAGAGCCTTTTGAGATTTTGAACCTTGTTTCCAAGAAGGGAAAATTCAAATGTTGAGCCCACATCACAAGTCAAAGTGGAGAGGCGGGTCGGCAGAGAACTTTGAGATTTTGAGCCTTGTTTCTAAAAGAAGTAAAATTATAAAGTGAGCCGCGACCCCGTTACCACTTAGGTAAAGTCACGTGTCAAACCCAAATGCAAAATGTGAAGTTCCAGGATTGCGGGGTTGTGAGGAAATTTTGCACTTTATTTTAATTTCAGACCCGCGGATCCATTTTGCATTTTTGCCATTTTTGTACATATTCGATTCAAATATTCAAATGAGCATAAATTTCACTCTAGTGCTCAAAATTTGACAAATTTTATACTGTTGGAAAGGTCTTGATCTCCTCTACACCATGGAAGCATAAAATATTGTTTTCAGCAGAAGTTGGTGGTTGGAAAACTAGAAAAATGTATTTCATGCCATTAATATGTGATCTAATTGCTTCAAGCAGATCAGATTTGATCTGATTTCTATCCTTCCTTCTCCAACATGCCAAACAGACATGGAGAGCCAACTGGATATCTTGATTTAGGTGAAAATCTAGAAAACATCTCTCAAGCCTTTAATACGGGATCCGACTGCTTCAACTAGATCAAATTTGATCCAATCTTCCATCCTTCCTTCTTTAGCACGCTAAAGCCATGCAGAACTAGATTTGATAGATTGTAGGTGGATTTGAAGAGGCATTGATGGTTGGTGGTTGGGCGCCAAATCAGATTTTCTTCCTTCTCTTATTCTCCTCTATTGGCTTCATCTATAAATGTAAGATCTTGGCTCATTGTAAAAGGTTAGACTCTAATACTTTTGAAGTATAATTATAGTCGAAAGTAAATCAATACAGAAGGATTTTCCCCTTTTCTCTATCTTCCTCCATTGTCCCTTCTTGCTCATCTGAAATTCGTGGATCATTTACTTTCTATGATAAGAAACTTTGTGTTCTTATTGATATGATTTATGAAACTTTGTGTCTGTGAAATGATATCTTATGCTATGAATGTGAATGATTCTATTCTGTATCACTCTTGCTCAGTACATATAGGGTTATACTCTGCTATCTATATTTCATGAAATCATTGTTATATTCTGCTCTTTCCTTTCTTCAATTTTTCCATTCGTTTGTATTGATAATCTTTTGGTATAAAAACATTTCAAGATGTCAGAGGTCCAACCTTAAGATGAAAACTGTACATTTGTATATAAGCTTTGCTGCTTATTTTCAATAAGGGAACCTCTCTCATAAAGAGGAGGGACTTGTTGTCCCTTGACTGTGGTTTTGATCAAAGTACCATTTAAAAACCCAACACTTTGTAAATCATAGATCAAGATGGATTAAAAAATTACATCCTTGTCCTCAGTTTAGTTCCACGTTCTATCCGTGTCGTGTAATTTACCATCGTTGTCCATTTTTACCAAAGCGGGCAAAAATGGATAACATTTTTAGCAAGCTCCTGAGGATGTTTGTCTGCTAAGCATTAGTCGAGTAGCCTATAACATCCATTGGGCATGGACTCACTGTTATTCCCAAAACTGATCCTAAAATTGAAGTAGAAGTTTGACCTTATCCCAAAATCTAACGTTGTCAAATATGAAGCACATTGAAACCCATGACTGATTGGAATGCACGATACAATGCAAAAATTGAAGCAAACATTTTCCAAATTTGGGACATCACGGAACTCTATTAAAACTTGAAATTTTTTTCCTTCTTCTAAATACTTCCACCTTCGACACATCGTGCAAGAGTAACGAAAAAACACAACACACACAAAACTGAAAGACATACATGCTTCAAGTGAAACATGTAGGGTTTGCTAGACACTTATTCTGCTGAAAGAAAACCTATTCCTAATCAATGCTAACTGAAAGCATAGGTGAACTAAACGAACTCTGAATCTGGTTGTGAAAAATAGCTCCCTTTCCTCACAATGGAAAACCCTGCAGATGATTTGACAATGGACATGGCTGAGACTAAGTGTGAAAAACTAAAACAAGCCCAATTCTCCACTTGGTTCACCAAGGCATCAACTAGAAAGAGAAAGTATGCCTCTTTTATTTTCCCTGCATTTGTTTTGTAGAGGCATTGCAATTGATCCTTGGGACTGTGAAACTCATCCTCACATTCTAAAGTGAATGTGAATGGCTGTGGCTTCTCTTATGGCTTCAATGAAGCCAAATCCATTATGAGACATGGTATAACCCGTTGAATTTTCCCATTTCTCCGAAATTCAACTTTGATAATTAAGTCTTGCAAACATTCCTAGATAAATGGTGTTGAAGTGATGTCCTCTTTTTACCCTTTTCCTTCTTTGACAACAAGAAATTCTTCCACAACATGCAGTTCCTTTAGATTGTTTACAGTTTCCAATGTTGAACAACTAATTTTTTTAAAAATGTGTTGTTCATCTAAGAATTCTTCCTCCTTTGATTGACGTGCACCATTAATCTCCTTATTCAACATAAAACCTTCTATCATCGCTAGTTCATCAACAAAGCTAGATTCTCCAATCAAGAGTAAGAAACTTTCAATGATGTCATCTCTGCACAAGATTTCCGAATCTAACTCAGTATATCTCGTGGGCTCCTTTTACTCTTCATTCAATGAGCCGTATGAAAGATTCAATTCATCCACATCTGAAAAATAGCTTACTTCTTCATTCTTCAGCTGTGGCAAGGTTTTTTCTCCAACTTGAGTATCCTCCGAACTAGAACCTCCTTCACCTTGATATTCTTCATTCTCAAACATGAAATTGGAAAGATCAAATTCATCTAAAAAATTAGCTTTTTGATAAGGTAGAGAGGGGAAAGTATTTGAAACCGTTTACATGGTCTCATCTAATTTCACGACCTCTAATTCTACCTTGGTCTCATGAAACTCTTTGTGGCTGATTGTAACATCTAATGATGACCTTGGAAAGATGCTACAACCTTTCAAAAGTGCTGCCAATTCTTGACATGCATGGCGATTAGGATCACAACAGTCATTAGAATTACCTGGTACACTTGAGAGTCTTTCTTCTTCAACTTGCGCATACCCTTCTTCTTGTGGAATTGGGGCCAACTCTTTCTTTTCCACAGCTGAATTCACAATATGTAGTGAATCATCCACTTTGATGACATGGAACCTGCATGGATGATGTTATACGAACAAACAGGTTGTTGATAATCACCTTTTATTTCTGGGATTTTCGGTGCTTGTTCTTGAGCACACTCCATCTCGATCACTTTCTCTTGAGCTTCAACCTTAGCTATGGGCTTAACCATGAGTGGGATTTACTTGATGTCAAGTCTTGTAGAACACACCTTCAAATTCCTCACACGTTATTCTTTGTTAAGCTCTTCAATATTTGCCTCCCTATTGCTTATTTTATGATCACACTCTTCCCAAAATGGGTTTAGGACTATAAAGGAGGGGTGGGTTGAGATTCAACATCTTCCTTCACTATTTGAGGTGGTGGAAGAGGTGTAACTTCTTGTCTTGATGGATTTTGCAGAAAAGAAGGAACTTTAGAAGAACTTCTTGTCCTGAGTTTGAGCAAAAGAGTATAAGCTTACTTAAGGATATTAAGCAGGGCACTATTGAGAGTGTTCAGGAATATGATTCTCATTTCAAGACACTATTGTATAAGCTTTCTTATGATATCCATGCAAGAAAACATACACAATGGTTTATTGGGGGCTTGATCATAGCTATTTAGGAGGGCGCTGTCACATAAGACCTATATAGACCCGCGTGAAGCACTTGAAACAACTTTGCATGCTGAGGCAATTGGAAGTATAGACAATGGAGTAAGCCCATTCCTGGAAGCACAAATTGCAACTATGAAAAAGTAGTTAGAGAAACTATCGGAAAATTCAACACATGAGACACTCTCCGGGACTTGGTGTACAAATTGTGAAGTGGAAGGGCACACCAAGGATAGTTTTCCTCGTAGATAAAAGCATTCATTATTGTTATACTGTGAGATATGTCATTTGGGCCATGATGCCAGCCGCTGCCCATTATTACAACGTGCGATAAGAAAGAACGTATCTTGTTATTGCAAGATTTTTTGGTCCACGACTCATGATACTGAAGATTGCAGATTAATTGATCAGATCCGTGATGCCATTAACATTGGTGTACGATAGAAAGGGGTTGTAAATAACACTAAAGGTAAAAATGAGCATCATGATCATGACCACACTCAAGCGTGCTATGATCGAAACGAAGGACTGTTTGAAGGAGTGCGTGGCAGAGGTAGAGGATACTGTGGAGGATTCGGGGGTCGAGGTCATGGCAGTGGACAAGATGAATTCCCTTGAGGCACATGTTATATGTGCGGATCCCTTGACCACTACTGGCGTAAATGTCCTTTGAATGTTACTTGTTATTTTTGTGGCAAGAATAATAACTATGAGGAATGCCCGAACTTATATGAGCACTGTAGCAAGCAACATAAGAAGGAAAACACAGGCGCTACGATGGTTTGGATATAACACACCATAGAAAATCAATGGATGCCAAAGTTGGCACCGGAACCAAATGTTGTGCCTGTGAAGATCACTACATGCGCCGAAGCTGCGCGCTCAAGGGAAATATTGTAGCAAAAGCCTATCATTACTAAGGAGTATTTTTAGCATGCCTGGTACCCAGATCCTACACATCAGAAGGAGGTTTATCAGGAGACCATGTAAGTGATCAGAAATCTTCAAGGTGAAATACAATGTTTAAAAGAGCAGTCATGGAAGCTGGAACAAAAGAAGGCAACAAATACAGTCCAGCCTGATGTTGATGATCTAAAGGAGGTATGCAAGATGTTGCACCAGGAGAATATTATTCCATTACTAGGGAATTGGGTAAAAGGAAACACTCCACGGGTAAGTCTTGAGAATGGACGACATATCCTACATGCTAATATTTTTCCTCAGAGCTTGGATTATGATAAGGAGATTACTCTGAATGCTGTTGTGGATGGTTAGATTTTAAGAAACATCTTGATTGACACAGGCACAAAAGTTAATGTGCTTACTTTAGATGCATGGGTGCAGATGGGTAGGCCTCCATTAAAGCCATCATCTAATGTACTGTTTATGGAAAATCGAACTAAGGCCACCCCTATTAGCATATTGAAGTATGCATCTATTACTATACAAAGTGCTAAGTTCAGTGGGAATTTTGAGGTGTTGGCGCTTGCAAAAGCAGAAAGCTTCCCAACTTTACTCGGGCGCCCATGGTGTTATGTAAATAATGCTGATCTACAGTTTAACAAGGGTTACATCAGTTTTGAGAACAAGGAAGAGTGCATTGTCATTCCTCTAACAGATGGAAAGTCTGTGCCTTATGTGGAACCACTAAGTGAGGAATACCTGACCAGAATTTATGTACGCGCCATTCGAGACTCGGAAGTACTTGAGCCATGTAATGAACAAATCCTCTAGTGGAATGATGCACAGTCCATTAGTGACACTACAAGTATCACCTGTGATAATTGGGCACATGGTTCATATGAGATGGTTGGGCATGAAGTAAGAAGTGCATCTACGTGCGAATATAGGCTTCGTTGTGTCAGGAGGCAAAGTAACAATCTTGTACCCCGGTATACTGGTGAAGCAGACCCTAAGGTTTTCCTTCGCACCATGGAGGAATAGCGGAAGGATCAGGTAGAAAGAAGGAATATGATGGTATATACCCTACGCAGGACAGCAGCGCGTTGGTGGATGGTACACCATAATAATCTCATAGAATGGAGAGAAGTGAGAATTGTTTTATCAACCCGATTCCTCAGGAGTAATGCATCTACTCAGATATACACATACCATGGTAATAGTCCTGTTCAACTCCACATTCATTAGTGTGAGAGACTCTAGACAGAGGGGCAGGAGGCCTTACCACCTTTTTTATGGGTGCACAAATTTTAATCCACCTTGTGGGGATGCACACGCGCTTGGTACATATATACGGAGTTGCATATGGAGACTAGGAATTGGCAAGACTTGATTGTAGAAATGGTCGAGATGTTTGACTACCTCTCCACTAAGTCCCCGGTGACAACGACATTACATGTTATGAAGCAATTGACTATGGGGGACAACGTGAAAGCTGAGGAACTGATTCAAGAGTTATTTGGTGAGGAAGACTCAAGAGTGCATTTTTCTTGAAGTAGAAGGAACATATATGGAACTTCTTGCACACACTTTTCTGGAGAAGGAGAAGGGAAAAATGGTCTATATAGTGGATGACGAGGAAATAGAAAATATGGATATTGATCATTTAGAAGGTACTCGTGTGGTATTGGACAATAGAGATGAGAAGGCACACGTCTACCATGAGCCTATGAAGACTAAGAAGGTAAATGTTGGTATGAATGATGAACCTAAAGAGGCCATAATTGGGGACTATTGGTTGAATTCTGAGGTGGCTAAGATCATTGAGTTGTTACGTGATTACAAGGATTTGTTTCCTAGGGTATACCATGAATTAAAGGGACTTCATGAATCTTTGGGTGAGATGAATATTAAGTTAAAGAAAGGTGCGCGCCTAGTTAGGAAGCGACCTTACAAAATGCACCCTAACCTACTCATAAAAGTCAAAGAAGAGATCGAAAACATGTTGAAATCTAGTATCATTAAGCCCTTAGAAGAGTCGGAATGGGTTAGCCCAATGGTAATTAGTATAAATAAAGATGAAAAGATTAGGATTTGTGTGGATTATTGGGAGTTGAATGTTGCATGTGTAACTGATCCTTTCCATACACCCTTCATCGAAGAAATATTAGAAGGCATTGTAGGGCGCGAAGTCTACTCCTTTACAAATGGATTCTCTGGGTATCATCAGGTGCGAATTGCTAAGGAAGATCAAGAGAAAACAACATTCACAACTGAATGGGGAAGCTTTGCATATATAGTGATGCCCTTTGGGTTGAAAAATGCGCCTGCAGTATTCTTATGCATAGTTGTTCAAGCATTCCAAAATTTTATTCACAAATTCTTGCAGGTTTACTTGGATGACTAGATGTGTATGGGCTTGTAAAAGATCACTGTGATAACTTACGCCTAGTGTTTGAAAGATGCAGATAGTTAAGCATCTCTTTAAACATCAAGAAGTGTGTGTTTGCTACACTTTTTTGAACGTTTCTAGGGCATATCATCTGCAAGGAGGGTTTGTTAGGAGATCCAGCTAAGGTTGCAGTCATTGTGGACCTAGAGGATCCTACCAGTCAGAGTGAGGTGTGTGGATTCTTGGGCCACATAGGGTATTATAGAAAGTTTATAAAGGGATATGCTAAGATTTCCGTGCCCTTGGAAGAGTTATTAAAAGGAATAGGGACATTCTATTGGAGAGACCCTTAACAATGCACATTTGAATCACTGAAAGAGAAACTTACCATTGCGCCTATCTTAAGATTCCCTTCATGGAGTTTTTCTTTTCATGTACATGTGGACACCTTTGGTATGGCCATTGGCACCGTACTAGCACATCTTGGAGAAGGTATTATCGATCATCCTATTTGTTTTGCTAGCATAATTCTAACTCCTGCAGAACAGAATTAGAAAACCACAGAGTGTGAAGCCTTGCCAATGATCTACACATTGTATAAATTTTGATTGTACTTACTGAAAAAACCATTTTTATTCTATACAAACCATATGGCATTGAAATATTTGGTAAACTAACTTGTTTTATAGGGGCGCATATATCGATGGGTGTTGTAATTTCAAGAATTTAACTTTACAGTTGTAATAAAGCCAGGTAAAAGCAATTTTGACTTAGATCATTTTTCATGAATTCAATCACGAGAGGACGCACAAAATATCGAAGATATAATGCCCGATGCACAACTATATAGGTTGAATTGCGCACCCTTGGAGTTAGAAGATATTGCTCTCTTTTTATGCACAAGTATGACACCAGAAGGAATAAAATCTTTGGAGAAGAAACAAATTGCAGTTCGTGCCGCACCTTACATGGTGATCAGTGGTGACTTTTATAAACAAGGTTGAGATGAAGTATTATGTCATTTTGTACTAGAACATGAGCACTCGACTATCATGGATGAGGCTCATGGTAGTATTGCAGGTGGACACTATGTAGGTGACACCACCACACACAAGATTCTACTTGATGGATTATGGTAAGAGACCTTGTACAAGGATTGTAAAGAGTATTGTAACGTGTGTGATCACTGTCAGTGCCATAGAAAACCTGGGCAAAGAGATGAAATGTCGTTGTGACCTATTGCTAGTGTAGAGTCATTTGAGAAACAAGCTATAGAATTTGTGGGTCCTATTTCACCAGCTGCGCGTAGAAACTAGATTGCACTATATCGTCACTTGCACAGATTATCTTACAAGGTGGGCAGAAGCAACACATACAAGAGATTATACAACGGCTACAACAAGGTTTTTCTGGGAAAATATTCTTACCAGATATGAATGTCAATTAAGTTTGAGAAGTGATAGGGGCACACACTTCTTAAATGAGACTGTCAAGACTCTATTGGATGAATTTATGGTCACACACCACAAGACTACCCCCTACCACCCTCAAGAGAA
This sequence comes from Taxus chinensis, assembly GCA_019776745.2. Lineage (NCBI taxonomy): Eukaryota > Viridiplantae > Streptophyta > Pinopsida > Cupressales > Taxaceae > Taxus > Taxus chinensis. The sequence continues at coordinate 760,837,899 of CM034151.1, read as the reverse complement.
TGGGACCACTAAAGCCTTTAAGAAAATACTGAGCCAAACATTGATAAAAATTTGTGATGTTGGAAGGAACGATTAAAATGAAAAAGTTTTTGATTTACTTTGGTCGTATAGGACAACCTACAAGAGTTTGAATAATGCCACACCCTTTCAGTTGATGTTTGACACATAAGAAATTCTTCCTATGGAATTCATGTTACCTTCATTGCGTATTGCGCGCGCGGGAAGTCTAGCTGATGAACAAACATTAGAAGAACGAATTGACAATTTAATACAACTTGTAACATCCCAAAATTTCTTGTAAGTTAAATTGACTACGGTTAAGTCTAAACAGGATTAGACGAGATAATCATTGAGTGTAAAATTCATTTGGTTCGTCGTATGATGACCCACAACTTATGCTGCGGGGCATGACACTGCGAAATGAATAACCCCACACCCACCTTGATGATCCTTCCTAAAACATGATTAAGGCTTAATTATAGGTAAAACAATTCATAAATGATAGTGAATCTTTCGGTTATTTGTATTCTGGTTACTTTATTTTAATCGGTTTGGTCGTCTTTTGTTTTGTTCGACTTTTGCATGACCGCGATGATAATTGTCTCTCTTTTATTTGACTTGGTGGTTTTCGTATTGGAATGTTTTTTATAAACCTGGAAATTCAACTAATTTTTATGATAATATATTGTTGGAAATATGTAGACGTGTATTATGATGGTTAATTTTAACTTAACCATTAAGTTGGGTAACAACTAAAGTAAAAAAAATGTATGAAATATATATATATATATATATATATATATATATATATATATATATAAGAGGGATTTGGCATGTAAGCCAAAAGTTTTATTTAGTTATTAAAATTTATGGGCTTCATAAAGTGAAACACCTTCACATGGCACAAGTGTGCGGCATGCACTAAAACACGTACCAACATTGGGAAGCCTGAAAATTCTTCAATATACCGCCCATTTATAGTTCTTTCATTATATTTTTCTGTTATTTTTCCTTCGTTTATTTTCATTCTCCCCTTCTGGAATACCTGCGTGAGTTTTGGAGGAAAGAAGGATTCAACTTGTTGGAGCAGGAAGAGTAGTAGGTTGTTGGTTCTGGGTTTACTTCAAGCATGAATATCTTCTCCTCTCTCTGCTGCATTATTTGTAAAAAAATGAGGAAATACACATTTTGTTTTTAATGGCAATTAAGGAAATTGTGGACAGTTTTTGATTTAATTGTTTGGAGATGAAGTATGGAAAGGAAATTGATGGATTCTGTATTCTTTTTAGTTTTCTTTGTGTGGTTTTAACCTAACCAGAAAAATACGTAGATGGGGTTTTGGGTTTTGATCAGCAAAAATAAAGTAAAAGAAAAGTTAAAATTTCCTTCTCTGCATTATAATAAATTATACCCAAAAGGAAAAGAGTTGGGTTTTCCCTGTACAGGAAGAAGGAAAACATTTTGTGAATTTGTGTGTTTAAAATCGATTGGTGCTTGTGGGTTTTCATTTTGTTAAACTAAAATTTGATTGTGTTTTTTTTTGTAAACAAATCGATTTGGGTATACAAATCGATTTGCATAAAGGAATCAATTTGGGTAACCCGATCAATATGGGTATGCAACCGGTTGGGGTTTTGTATTTTTCTTCTTGGTTGTTATATGCAAGACTGATTTTTAATTTATTGAGATCTTTTGAATGATAATTTGTGGGTGTCAAAGCTCTTGCATGTGGCTACATTTTGCAAAAAAAATATTATTATGGACCACTAAATCGGTTCATGCATAAATGAGGGTGTCTTGTTATGTGTGAATAATTAAAAAAACAAAATGGCATTTAGCATGTAACTTCTAGCCTGACAATATGACTTGGATTCTTGTAAGACTGTGAAAAAGAAATTACTTGTCTTGGTAAGGGCATGAAAGCTAGGACAACTTGACTGAGATGCACCAAGGAGTAATTGGAGGCATGATTGGGTTTAAAATAATGTTATCTTATGAAAGAAATTATTAGTTGTTCTTTTATTAAAAAGAGTATGTTTACATGATGTAACCATGGTGCTACTATATTGTTTGTTGGGTTGTTTGGTTACCAGATAGAACATGTTTTTTTTTTATTATTGGCAAATAGTTTTTTGAAAGGGACTATACCCTTGTACAAGAAGGCTCAAAAGCCAAGATTGAATCATGAAAGCCCAACATCAGAAAACAGTCTGCTTAGAAAAGAACCAACATCCAGTAACAATACAAAAAAAAAAAAATAGTTGAAAAACAACCAGTCAGCAACTGCCCCACAGCACCCTGGCAAAACCAAAAAATAATGTTCGGAAAAGACATGGGACAATGTAGAATAGCTGAACATCAAAAGAGAGACAAATCATCGAGGCGGAGAAGTGGCATTCTTTAAAATAACCTTTTTCTTTTTACGGACAGTAACCCACCCTGATGATGCCTCCACAAATGGAGGGTTAGAAAAAGGAGAATCCTCCAAAGTTGCAAAATTTCCAACTGAAACAACATCATTGTTTTCATGAGATAATTTTTCCATGCTATCAACAACTAAATGAGATAAATTTGTTGCAATTTCCTTGCTGTTGGAAATAGGATTTTCCAATAAAGGAATTTCAGGGACAAACCTAGATTCAACCTTAGAATTTGAATTTGAATCAAGGTCCTCTTTTGCATCGAAAACCAAATGTTCCGGGAGGGCATCCTTCCACCAACTACGTTTCTCATGCTGACCCTTTGCCAACCCACAAGCAATAGAGGTATGACCTAAACAGAAACACTTTCTGCATCAAAATGGAAGGCCCTCGTAATCTAAAGGTTGTGACCAAGTTCTGGTTTGCACCCTAAGATCAATGGTTGCTGGGAGGTTTTTAGCCGTGTCAAGTTCCACCAAGATTCGAGCATAGGTAGTGTGGGTGTAATCAGCAGTTTGAGAGTCTATAAACAACGTAGTTCCCAAGGTGTTTCCAATAGATTTCAAACATTCACCACTCCAAAATTGGAGGGGTAAATGGGGCAGTCAGATCCAAACAGGTTTGGTTAAAAGAGGGGAACCAGGGTTTAATGATCAGGTACTTAGATTGGAAAACCCAAAGCTTGGAAGCGATGGAGTTTTTATCAGCAATTGAAGAGAAAGTCACTATGAAGATACCTTTAGCACACGGATATAAGTCTAACCTCCCAACGAGCAAAGGAGTCCAGTGCTTGGAAACCCATGCATGTAGGTCAGGAAGGCTAGGCCAGAGTCCTCCAAATCTGCAGATCAGAGCATGTTCCTGATAGTATTTTTCAGTTGTAATGACCTCCTCCCCAAATGTTATGCATGGAGTAATGTTTGCTGGCTTCATAGGAGAATCCTTACCTCTTAATGCATCCTTGAATGAGGTTACAGTGGGGCCGTGAGTAGATGCGCCTTGGCCAGACCCGACAAGAGCATGGTGAACTCCCAGGACAGGTGCTCCATCACCACCAGGGGGAGCTTGACCGGTGATTGTGTCGTCGCCCTTAGAGGATGTAAAAGAGAGATTAATCCAAGATAGGGCCGAGTCCTCATGATTAGCCTCCAATGTCGTGTCGCCTCCAACTACAGAGTGAAAGGGTCGCGTTATAGCCAGATGTGCAGGAGCCGAAATACAGGCCTGACCATCACCTGGGGAGGAAGGAGGACCGCTGCCCACCCTAGTCCTGGTGTCTCCCGTGGATCCCATACCCGCAGCCGCATTGTTTTCCCGTCCAGGAGCAGAGCCGCCACCATGGACCAGATAGAACATGTTAAAGTGATGTAAATATGGTGATATTTGTGCTAATTTGTAGAGCTTCTCATTGATTGAAAAAATACTCTTCTTAATCATATTGTTTTTACGAAGTTATGTAGAAATTTTAAATGTCAAATGCTTATTGATTGAAACTGGAATATAGATATAATGACCTTTGTGATTAGAGGGAAACATGATTGCTGAAATAGAAATTGGTTGTTCTATTTGTGTACATCCATAGTTGTATCTTTATAGAAACCAGGTAGTAATACATTTTCAGTTGTATTACCATGTGCTTGATGATAAAACAACATGTATATCCTTTCATATTTTATTAATTAATTGCATCAGAAAATGGAGTTAATATTCATGTCAGTTCATTTTGAACTAACATCATACCAGTATTCCATTCCTGCAGGACCATTAGCTGTTACATTCAGATGTGCGGAAACTCATGTCTTGTGAAGTTTTATCGTACCATGGATCTAAATGAGATAATTGGATTTCAATTGGTGAAAGGATGAAATCCTTGAATTTTTGGATTAATTATTGGGATCTTGGATCCATTGTAAATATTCAAACCTCGCTATGTGAGAATTATTATGGCGGTTATATATTTCACCTTAACGACATATGCAATATATGGTTTTAATAAAGAGATGATTACTTTGTGTGTAATAATATCTCAATATGAGTAAATGATGAATACTCGAGTTGTGAAAGCATATTTTTCACAAATTGTTGGATACATTTATTTGATAGTTGTAAATGTATGAAGCCGATAATTGTGTAATTATTGTAATAATTAATTGTCTTTAATTTCTAAATTAAATAAATTATTTAGTGGCGTAGCTAATTGAAGGAATAATTAAATATACATGTTTTAATATATATTTAATTCAGCCTTTCGGTAAACTCGGTATTAATATGATAAGATTGTAAATCCTGTTATATAGAGAATGGAAGAATATTGTTGTAAAAAGGTAATTTAAGGTTAAAGAATCAAACATCAGGAAAAAAAGAGACTAAATGGGATGGTAAATAGATGAAAAGATCCATTAGGCATATTAAGGGATAAGTACATGCGAAATGTTGATATAATTACATTTTAGCATAACGAATGTACTTATCTCGTAAAGATCCTAGTTGGCCTTTGACATCTATCTCAATATAAACCTTTTCAAGATAGGTTTAATTGGAAATAAAATAAAAACAAACTATAAAGATATAGATAACTGTGAAAGGGATAGTTGTGAGGTGGCGGAATACTTAAAACTCATAAGACTAGTATGTTGTCTTGAGTTTAGCCGTAACCTGCACGGCAGATAACTTTGGCCAAAGTAATGCATTGATGGCTGTGCATTGATCACCTAGTCCTCCAATTAAAAAAAATTGTTTGTAACCTGATAATGAGAAGTTGAAATACTGAACATGAGGTAGACAATGGTCAGATACCAGAATACGAATTCGGGAAACTAGTTTCGTGGTAGACCCAAGGACTTTCACATAGTTCCCATGCCCTTTAAAAGGTTGAGCTGAAATGCTAGTAAGCATTATCGCTCGAACTAGTGACGAAGGGAGATCGTGGAGATGTGGATACACCCTTCTCAGCCACACATGGCTTATATGGATGTTATCAGATAGATCAAAAGAGAAAAATTGATTAATGAATTTGATAAAATAAATCTGTATGATTGCAGCTGTGTAATTTGTTATTATGTTTATGTGTTAAAAACACTCTTCATTTTTCAGCTCTTGTAATTTTGAGCGTTACATAACTAGATGAGAGGTGTGCCATAACATGTTGGATTCAAAAGTAGGAAAAGGCCAGACAGAAAGCATGACATGATTGACTCATCAAAAATAAGAAGCTTGAGGTTGGACATCAAGTAATTCTTTACGATTATAAGTTTTTGTGCCATCCAGGAAAGCTTAAGGTGCATTGGTTGGGACCATATGTTATCACCCATATACTTGAATCAGGGGCATGTCAGTTAGAAGAGCTTGATGGAACACGGTTGCTCGGTTACTTCAACAGGAGTAGGCTCAAGCCCTACTATAAATAAGCCTTCTTGGTGTTTTTAATAAGGTAATATTCCCATTTAGATTAGATTTACTTTACTATATTTTCTTTCATGTATTTCCTTCTTCATCACTATTCTATGTCAATTTAGTTCAGTGTTTTGTGTAATAAGCGTGTTTTCCCGCCAAAAGCTAACCACAACATAAAGTGTTTTTATGCGCAGAGGACTACGTATACCCTTAGTGTGGGGTGGTTGTTATTCAAACATGGACCCATATAAAGAAAATGATGCTACAAGTGATGTATAAAAGGTGCAAAGTATGGTTCAAATAAATATTGACTCCTAAGGAAGACCATAACTGAAAAATTGATGCATAATATAATGTGAGGTAGGTAGCAGCCGTGAAAACTACTATGGGAGGGCGTAATGGTGAGGTACTCAGGCACATGGAAGCACACTGAAGAGAAGTCTGTAGTTAGAAGGTAGAAAGGTGGGCTAGAAGGTTATAGCTGGGGCGCGTAGATGTACCACGTGGAAATAGGGAACATGGTCAATTAATGAGGGGATTATTGGTAGGTGGAGGAGCAATAAATGCACTAAATTTTTGAAAATCTATATAAGGAAGTGATTTGGATTCATTTTTACCTTTGCAATTACACGTATTCGAGCGAGCTAAGTGCAACCGAGCCAACTAAATCTTATTGAGGTGCGGAAGTGTTACAAAACTAGACATGGAGAGCAGATTTATACGTGAAAAAGGCTTGCGTCCCCATTAGTGAAGGGTTTGAGGGAAGGAAAAGCATTGAGAAGGAGTTAGGGCACACGATTTCGAGCTAGGGCATGTGGTTTCAAGCTAGGGTTTGAACTTACTTGACATGTAAGACAAAATGAAGGATTTTTACGATGACACCGAAGAAAGCACCTACAGTGGGTGTAAAAGGGAAGAAAAAGGTGGAGGTTGAAGTTGAAATTGCTCCCAAGAGAAATTTTTTAGAGATGCAGTACCCAAAAGAAGTGATATTCAGACAAGAGTGGGATTCCCACATCTGTAGATGAAAAATAAGTGTCTATAACCACCTCACCACTGATAACAAGGGAGAGTTAGACAGTTTGTTGAATAGGAAGACCAACAAGTGCACGAAGGAAGATATGCCAATGTATGATGACGCTGGGGAAAATTTGCTTAAGTAGGCAGGCATTTATCAACTATATGAGCTCCCATATTTTGGAAAATATGAACCTTTATGCCAATATCTTATGAGAAGAGTCCATGATGACTTCTTCTATTCCACTGGATGGAGGGTTAGGATCACAACGACCCTAATTGCGACATTAATAGGATTGAAGGGCACAGGGATAGACATTGTTAGTGATCTGACTGATAAAGCAAAGGTTACAACCACCAGCAAGAAGTTGGGGTATACCAAAGGTCCGCGCGGAATTGACATATAAAAACTAAAGAAGTACCCTGTGGTGTATGCGGCCACGCATCTGCTCACCAAACTGAATGACCAAGAGAGATGGCCGCAGGTAAACACCATGTGGCTTCATATTGTAAAGAAAATGTCCTAGGGAGAAGTATACTACTTAACAGGCTATATAACCAAAAAAAATTGTTGAGGAAGAGAGCGTAGGTGAAAATATATGTTTTGGCACCATCCTCTTATCTCTTGTGTTTATATAAATTGGAGAGCTCGATAGGCCAAAGAACAAGATTTGGGAATACCCCTAGAAAAGAAGTCCCTAGCGAAAAGGTTCAAAAAAATATTTATGTGAAGGATCAATGAGCAGACCATTCAAGCAAAGGGAAGAAATGTGGTATGACCAAATTTGCGTGACATTTGAGGAGGAATGGCACATTCCAAAGGAGCTAACTTTGGTAGTAGGCAAGGCAGTACAGTTTGCGGTGTATCAACATTTTTTCACTATGCGTGGTTTGCCATTAAGGATGGGACATGGAGCCCATGGTGAAAATTGCCATATGCCTTTACAATGATCTACTTCCAGGCCTCAACCCACATATTTACTGATTCAAATCGTCTGAAATTCAATGCAGAAAAGGTAGATTGTGAATGCCACACACCCTCAAGAAAACATATGCATATCTGGGTCGGTCTGCCTACATTGAGAGGGCTTCCTTTCAGACATCATAAATATGAAGCAACAAGTTTGGCTATTAGGGACGTTGGAGCCACACTCATATATATTTAACTCAGGCCTAGGCTGGAGAAATAATAAATATGTGGAGAATGAGCTCATGCTCCCAAGGCCACCTAAGGGCAAGCACACAATGGAGACTGTGCCAGCTCCATAGCCTACAATGACTATAGAAGTTGGCGAAGAAGAGGAACATGAAGATAATGGAGGCTTGGATCATAGAGGTTGGAGGCAGCCCACAGACAAAGTAGAGAGTGAGCACACAGATACTCCACCATAGGCACAAAAAGGATATTAGGACTTGGATAGGGATGCATTCCCTAAAGATCACTTGTTTAAGAGGGTATTTAGAAGAACCAGGACCCAAGGAAAGGGAACATTGCAACTTGTATGAAGATCACCTAGACTCTCCCCTAAGAAAGAAGCACTAGAGAAGAATATAAGAAGGAAGATGAAGCTTGGTGAGGAGGTGGAGGAGTCTGAAGAGAGCGTGCCTAGAACCCTTGTTCGGCCAGAAGATGAGGAGGAGCCACAAGACGAAGAAATGAGAGATGAGGAAGCAAGAGCAAGAGCCAACATTGTTAGGAAAGTTTCAACATATGAGGCCTTGCTCTAAATGCTGAAAGAAGAGCTGAAGAAAGAAGATCAAGCTCTAAACTTTTGCGCAACGCCAGATGCCTTAATAGGAACCAGGACCTTGATAGAAGATAATGAGGTTCTAAAAGAAATGAAGGATGAGAATATGGGACACGCTGAGAGGTTGACATTGGTGAAGCAGAAGTGTGAGGCCCTTATAGTTGTTTAAGATCAACAAAGGGAAGCTCATCGCGCAAAGGATGGAATCCCTGTAAGTCATGTTGTTGGGTATGGCTAATGTGGTCCAAGTATTGCAGAATGAGAAGGAAAACATTACTCAAGACAAGCTAGAGGCCATAGCCACCAAGATACTAGAGAAAACAAGAAGCGCATTGGATGACTAACATACCTTAGAGGCTAAGCGCAAGGTCAATTATCCAAAATTGATCCTCCCTATTGAAGAAGAAGGTGTTGCGGGATAAAACTTCATTCTTTTGTATAATGATTCTTTACATTATTTCCTTTCTTATTCATTATTATTTGGGAACACCAAAAATAAGCTCCATTTTCGGGACGATAATGTACTTCAGTGTGGGGTAATGTTGAGTAGACATAGTATTACACTAAGGAGAAGAAACCCATTGGATTCACGCATGGGAACAAGGCGTATTTGAAGGCCCAAAAGGATAGGAAGGAAAACAAGCGCTAGAATAGTCGGTTCGGGACTTAGCCGTTTTTATGGATACATGCTATTTTTGGAGATAGTGTGAGGAGAACACATCGGGAAGGAGACTTGCGTGGCACACAAATGGTATTTTGGGAACAAGCAGCTAGAAAGCACCATGCATAGGTTAAGCTAATAATATGATTACTTCTTCCAGTTAACTATAGGATATCTATTATTGAGGGCACTTGCATGTGTGCATGTTATTGTAAAAGCGCATGGCTATTATTAGCATGTGACCTATTTTTAGAAGTGTATGGGTGGTGAAGGGAAATTCCCCACCCCTATAAATAAGTAACTGAATTGTGTAGCTGATAGACACACAAAGATATATGCAGAGAGACAGTGAGACTGAGTTATTATAGAGTTATGCTGCCAGATCTAATACACACATAACTTATGGTGATACTTTGTAATGTAAGAAGCTTCTATGACTTACCGTGTTTAATGTAATTGAGTTTATTAGATGGATAATGGTGTTAAACATGACTATAACTGGTTCTTGTATGGTTAATCTTATCATAGTTATTATTAATTCATGATTCTCTAAGATCTAGATCGGGGTTATGCACTATGGAATTTTTTATATTTATTTATGGATCTATATACGTTTTATCTTCATTGCACTAAAATCCTGCACAAGCAACTCTAAAGAGGAACCTGGTACCTTTGCACGCTTTGGGTGAGTGCTCAACTCAGGATGGGTGATATGCAAACACACCTAGGTTATTTGTGGTAGATTCTAGGTTGCATCAAAGAAGGATAAACCCAAATCTTAGAGATTCTATAAAAACAAAGATTGAAAATATTTTGAATGTAGGATTTATCTACCCAATCTCAGACAATCAGTGGGTTTCCCCTTTGGTCACAGTGCCCAAAAAACATGGAAAATGGAGGGTTTGTGTGGACCACAAAGAATTGAACAAATCCACTCATAGGGATTACTTTCCATTGTCCTTTTATTGATCAGGTCCTAGATAATATTTCTGATAAAAGTTATTTTTCATTTCTTGATGGATTTAGTGGATATAATCAGATAACAATGGCTCTTGAAGAACAAGATAAGATAATGTTCACACCTATCCTTAGGGGACATTTGCTTACAGAGTGCTACTTTTTGGGTTATGTAATGCACCTACCACTTTCCAAAGAGTTATGTTGGCAATCTTTTCTGATCTCACCCATGATTGTGTAGAAATTTACATGGATGATTTTACGGTCTGTGAGGAAACATTTCAAGAGGCAGTTAATAATATGGATAAAGTTTTTGCTCACTATGAAAAATATCATCTATCCTTAAATCATGAGAAGTGTTTATTTATAATTGAGCAAGGTATAGTATTAGGTCATCATGTTTTAATTGAGGGAATTAAGGTTGAGCTAGATAAGGTGAACATCATTGTAAAATTGGCATCACCCACTAATCAAAATGAGGTAAGACGTTTTCTTGGTCATGCTGGTTACTATCGTAGGTTCATATCATATTTTAGCAAAATTACTTCTCCACTTTTTTTCTCTTTTAACTAAGGATTCTGACTTTAAATGGACAGAAGCATGCCAAGAAATTTTTGATGCAATTAAGGACAAATTGATTAGTACACCGATGTTGAGATGGGATTTTACCTTTCACATCCAAATAGATGTCTCAAATGAAGCAGTAGGTGTTGTCTTGGGACAACAAGAGGAGGGAAAACCCATGCATGTAATTTACCATATCAGTAAATATATTTCCCCTACTGAGAGAAATTACACAACTGAGAAGGAATTATTGGATGTAGTTTATGCAATCAATAAGTTCAAAAATTATATTAAATGTTATTAAGTGATTGTACATAGCGACCACTCTCCCATTAAATACCTAATGAATAAACATTTAGTTCATGGTAGGATTGTTAGGTGTTTGTTGCTACTGTAGGAGTTCATGGTAGGATTTTTAGGTGTTTATTACTACTGTAGGAGTTCAATATCAAAATCATTGTAGCTGACTTTCATTGTAGGCTTACCACTTCAGAAGAAGATGAACATGTCAATGATGAATTTCATGATGAGCATTTGTTTGTACTTTCTACTACCACTCCTTGGTATGTAGACATGTCTAATTACTTAGCCACAAGGAAGTTTCCAAACTTTTTCACACCAAAGAAAAATAAGTAATTGATTAAATAGAGCATAATGTACACTTGGTTAAATGAAATCCTTTTTAAATACGGGCCTGACCATGTCTTACACATGTGTGTAGCTGAAAATGAAGTGTTTGACATACTAATAACATGCCGTGATGAACCATTAGGAGGATACTATTCATTTCAACGAACCATCCACAAAATTCTTGGAGTTGGTTCTTATTGTCCTTTCTTGTTTAAGGATGTCAAGAAGTATGTATGGAGGTGTCATCAATGCCAGAGGGTAGGGAAACAAACATTTACACCAGAAATGCCCCTCCAAACAAAAATTTTCCTAGAACCATTTGAGAAATGGGGACTCAATTTCATTGGGTCATTTGACCCAATCTCCCAAGGTAAGGAATACATATTGGTTTGTATTGATAATGTTACTTAATGCGCTGAAGTGTAGGCACTTCCAAATGCAAGAGATGAGAAGATTGCATATTTTCTATAAAAACAGATCTTTCAAAGATTTGAAGCACCGAGATCAATTGTGTTAGACCAAGGGCCACAATTCATGTAAGGAGTAATAAGCTCTTTCATGGGGATATGTTAGCTAAGGAACAATAAGTCATTCACTTATCACCCACAATCAAATGGTCAAGTTGAAGTAACCAATAAAGAGTTGGAAAACATACTCATGAAGATTGTAGACATCTTAAGGAAAAATTGGGCTCACAAATTACCAGAAGTAGTGTGGGATTACAACACCACATGGAAGACAACAACAAGGTTTACACCGTATGAACTAGTCTATGATAAGAAACCAATATTTCCCATAGAGTTTGAAATAAAAACATTAATAACAACGTCTGAGGTAGGCATTGAATTGACAGAAGAACAATAGACAAGAATTGTTTAATTAAATGAATTAGATGAAATCATTCTTCAAGAATTACACCATACTGAACTCATCCAACAACAAAGGAAAATTTCTCATGACAAACATATAAAGCCAAGGAAATTTTAGAAAGGAGAATGGGCCTTGCTATTTGATTTAAAGTATAAAGAATTGAAAGGGAAACTACAAATGAGATGGATGGGCCTGTTTCAAAGTGCAGAAGTGTTTGACAATGGGATAGTTCAATTGGTTCCAATTGATGGTGAAAGGAAGGAAATGTTGGTTAATGGGCACATGATGAGGTTGTACCATAAACTAGCACCTCAGGAAGAGTTTCAAAGAGAAACTAAAGAAGATTCAGATATGAACATCCATTTTCTAAAAATAAGAGGGGATGGTTGAAAACTAGAAATAGAAATCATCTCCCTCCGGAGTATTAGTTGAAAACCAGAAATGGTGGCAAATACTTTGTGGGAAAAAAAGAAAAAGAAAGCAGGGGATTGAAAACCAGTAATGGCGGGATTCTCTCCTGAATCTAATCAGCAAAACAGAAAAGGGAATACCATGTATGCATGGAGGATGATGTCATTATAAAATCAAACGAATATGTTGAAATGGCAGTGGAGATTGACAAAATTTAATGTCAAGGTATGCACAATTGATTACTTCTAAATTAGGAGAGATTTAAATTTAAAGTTTAATTGTTGCCATCGTGTTTATTAATTGCCCATCTTTTCCCAAATCACTTTGCACGCTCCCAAAATCTACATCAAATCTATAACCCATTAAATACAATCATGCCAACATGCATCACATTACTCCCCTCATCACCTCAATATTTTAACACCACTAGCCAAATTCGGTTATATAACATGCATGTTAAGTTTCTTTAATTTTTTTTTTCAAATTTAGTCACTTTCAATCCTGCGCCATCAGTTTCTTACGCTATCACCCTGAGACTCCTACATTGCCGGTTCTATACCTTTTTTCATTAACTTGCTCAAATCTAGCATGGGTCTCAGATTGCGACATGAACCCATCAGTTCTGTCATTCTTTTGGCAGACACAAAGTTAGTTGAGGTCTTTGAGAAGGCAGGATGGTTAGATTTACTATTGGCATAATAAGAGTTCAACATCCCAATGACTAAAGAATTTTCACAGAACAGGGAAGAGGGCTACTCCACTTTAAACGGTAAGGAAATTACTTTCTCTCCCACTATAACCAGTTAATTGTCTGTTGTACCTAATGACAGATTAGAAATTAATGAAAGAACAATGTATCATGAGCTAATCAAGAGATTTGCAGTAGGAAAGAAAGAGAAATTACAGTTAGTAGTTGATATTAAGGGAATGAATAAAGGGATTAAGAGATTTAGTATACCAGAAACTTGGGCTAGAGTGGCCAAGTGGTTAATTAGGTATTTCACTTGTGAAGGCCAATATGAAATTGTTCTATGTCCAGCCTTAAGAGTGCTCATTCATTTGTGACATGGAAAATCCAAACCCCATTATAAGGTCAATTTTCCCCAATTCCTTTGATGAGTCCATTTGTGTTACCACATAAAAAATTTGTTGGGGGGCTTCATATCTCAAATTTTAGGGTTTAATTCACTTGATTTGCAAACAAAAATATCTAAAAAAGAGGAATGGAACAAAGAAGCGACTAAAATTCCAAAAATCATACTCCCTAAAGCTTGAAACTGTTGTAAAACACACTCCATCCACTTCTGGTAGACCTAGGAAGCACCTCCATACCTCCTGACATACCCCTACTATTCATGAAACCCCAGTGGATAAGCCCCTGTTAGAGGAAAAACAAGAGGCAACCAAAATTATGCAAGCATTGGTTCAAACTCCACCCGAGTCTCCACATAAACCAATTTCTCCATTTGCTCATGTAGAGGCATTAATCAAAGATAAGGGCTAAGGCACCAAGGGAAGAGGGATCTAGTTCTCCACCATTTCCTGATACTATTTTACTCCAAGTTATCTCCTTATCTAAAGTACAGTTCAAGCTATAGTTATCTCAGGAGATAATTGGTCAACTCCAGTCACTTTTGGTAGCTAAGGATTCTAGTTTCTCCCATTAACTATCTTCCAAATAAGAAAAGATTCAAAAGCTGTAAGAACTGGTGACTCACCATGAGGAAGCCAATCTCCAAATACACTAGGTTATGGAAGAAAAAGAGCAACAGATACAACTATTGGAGGCTACCAATTTGGAGTTGAACACATCACTCACGTAGTTATAAGAAATAAAAAAAGAGCAAGAACAAATCTTTCCTTAGGTTATTGTGTTGAAAGGTATGGCTAAATGGATGGAGGAGTTTTATAGGTTTAAATGAGTGGATGAAGAGAACAAAAATTTAAAGGAAGAATATGAATTGTTGAAACAAAATGTGGTCATAGTTAGTAGGCTTTACGATTAGGTACTCTCTTGCAACACCCCTTCCAAATTTTATGCCCTATTTTTAATGGAACAATTCTCCAAATGACAAATAACTAAAGCCAGGGAAATCTTGGATATTGAATTTGAAGATGACCATAAGTTTTTTAGGGGCATATTTTGCCGCCAATGATATTGAGAAAAAATTTCTATGTGAGTTTCATGTCCATAAGTTTCTCCTTCTAGGAAGATTGAAATCCCTATCAATTTATATTTGGGGGAAGTTCAACTGAGAGAATTTATTTCAACCCTTAAGTATCGAGGTGAGTGGAGGGATCAGAGGGATATATTTGTGCAGGCAGAGTCCAAGAATGGCCTTCTCAAGAGGCATGATTTACCAGATCCCCTTAGGTTTTTCAACAGATTCCCTTGATAGGTGTATTGTCTACATCTGGTACACAAGTACACAAATATTCTTCGAAATTGTGTCATAAATTTCAGAGAAAAGGTGCTACCCACATTCAATTTCAATTTTCTTGCCTCCCAAGTACGCTATTAGTTGCTTGCAGATCCATAGAAAAGGAAGGAGGTTGTTTCACCAACAAACCTTCGATGGTCCTTAAAACGAGAAAAGGATTTTTGCAAGATCCTTCTTGGCCTCAAAGAATAGTGGATTGGAATGAGATACATCCCCCCTCTAATTCTTGTACCAGTACCATGTTGGAATTCAACCAATGACCAATCAGAGGAAAAATATATAACATGGAGGAAGAATGTTGTTGATCATTTTTGTTTTTTCTGATGCATCTACAGATGAGACTTGGCAAACATTTTCCAACGAATATAAATTTTCTAAGATTGTTGAACAAGTTAATAGGTAGCAGGAGGACCTGCTAAATCCTTAATCAGTGGGAGTGATGAACCCCATTTTGTTATGTTTAAACCTTTTTTAAAATATGTTTTATCCCTTTTTAAACTCATACCATTTTGAGATCAAAATAAAAGATAAAAAATGACTACCCTTTATATTTAATACTTTACTATGATTATGAAGAAACTATTGTGTATACTTAAAATTGTATGTTCAGTTTAAACTCTTAATCAAAAAACATAATTTACTTAAACTTGTATGTTCAATTTAAATCTTAATAAGAAAACTTAATTTATTTATGAAATAAATAAATAAGACTAAACTTGGGTAAAAGGATACATTTGCCAATTATTGGCTCTCAACCCAAGCCTAAAAACCAGCAAAATTCAAAGAACATGAATATTAAGATTTATTACAGTATAGAATAAACCTTGAATATGCATCACTATGAAAAATATATTGGTGAAGTATATTATTTAGGATCCATAAAAATTATACAAACTTATTTGATCCCGAAAGAGGTCCATTCCATTTAAAGCACTCAAGGATTCCTAACCTGCAACATGGGAAACAAAAATGAAACAAATAAAAAATATTAGACTGTCAAACCCTTTCATATCACTCACCAACATTTATTAGAGAAAATAAATTATATTTTAAAAAAATTATCACATTTTCTTCTCCAACCCCATACATCCTTTCCTCACCAACCTCATTCCTCCCTTTCCATATAACCTCCAACATCCACCTCCATTCCTCCCTTTCCCTCCAACCCTCAACCCACTTCAGCCTTCCTTTTCCCTCCAACCTCTAAATCCACCCATTTATCCTTTTCCCTTCGACATTTAACACCCACCCTTGTTCCTCCTTTTCCCTCCAACCTCCAGTAATAAACAATTAAAATTATTATGATGTGAAAATTCAATGATTGAGAATAAATTAGGAAATTTATTATTAAAAGTCTACTAAATATAAATATATCTATTTTACTTATTTATAATTACGCTGAAGGCGTCCCACCTATGCGAAAGGCCCTTCTGGACATTTCTATGACTGTCTTAAATTTGACAGTTTGACAAACCATCTAGACGTTTTTGCTTTTTAACAGTTTTTTTTTGTTTAGGTGACTATTTGTTAGAAGAGGGTAGTATGCATTCATATAAGACTTGGAGATGGAAGGCAGAAGAGGGATGGACCATGCAGAATAGGTAGGGGTAAGGATCTAGATTTGAATTCAACAATAGAAGGCTTTCCAAAAAAACTCTTCGCATGCTCTAACCAGTGCAGTGGTAGATGCATTTTTTGATTAACTTTAAGGCAAGGTTCTCGTGATCTCCAGTAAGTTGGGATTCATTCTAGTGAAGATCATCATAGAAGTAGAGATTCACCTGGGAATAATGCTTGCGATGCAGTTAATGTAAGAAAAAACATTATCACAAATACTCAAACGTCAGCACTGACACAATCCTTTGTTGGTGGAGTTGGAAATGGATGAAATTTGGATGCAGATAACAGAGTCCGGCATACACTGCAACATCTTAACATACAGGGATTTATTATCTATAGCCATTTCTTAGCGAAGGTTCTCCAGACTAAGAAATTACAGTTGCCTATGGAAATATTTGTGGATTAAAGACTTTCCCTTTGAATCTTTTCCATAAGTTGTTGAGAAGAATATCAAGTCTCTAAAAAAACCCTTGGAAGTTCAAGCGCTGAGGATATTTTATTTCTATAATTGTAAGTTTTTTTATTTTATTTTGTTTTTTGAGGTCTCATGATAGTTGGCGGCAGGGACACTATGGAATTACCCCCCATACAGTAATAAAAAATGTTAGAGATGACAACAACAAAGGAAGTAAAGATTTCCCTTTTAATATTTTGTTGGTCATTGGGCGACCAGTGAGAAAGCTGGGAGTCTGAATTAGGGATGTTTGGGGTTGTTCCTCCAAATGAAACCAATGGGTGTCCAATCTAATAAATTCACCTTTGCCAACGTACTCTCATCCTGTTCCAAAAATAGAGCTTCGAACAGGGTATGTACACCATTTTCGAAGGAAATCTCGTTTGTAATGATGTGTCATGCAAACTGTTTGACTAAATGCCTGAAACAAATGTGACCTCATGGACTTCATTTATCACAGGAGATGAACAAAATGGTTTTGGATTGAAAGGCTTGACACATTTCTAAAAGATGCAGTCGGCAGGGGTACAGGCGAGCTCCACAACCTTTTCTAGCATCCTCCCAACTTCTGTTGGAATGGGAGATTTAGAACAGGGCACCTAAATTGTTTGATGAAATGCCTTAGTTAGGAGTGGTTTTGCACAGGGAAAAAATTCTACATCACACAAAGTGGTACCATGCGAACTGTTTGACTAAATTGCTTAAACAAATGTGACCTCATGGACTTCATTTATCGCAGGAGATGAACAAAATGGTTGTGTTTGAAAGGCCTTTGACACCTTTCTGAAAAATTAAAGCAGTAGGAATACAGGTGGACTCCTCAACCTTTTCCAGCATTCTCCCAACTTCTGATAGAATGGGAGATTCAAAACAAGGCGCCTAAATTGTTTAATGAAATGCATCCTTTTCACTAGAAATATTCTGCAGTTTTCAAATACAATCATAAAACACTTGAGAAATTATGTTTCCCAACCTAGTGGTCAAAGAAAGCTTGTGAGAAACCTATACCAGTGATAATAGCACCATTGATCGCATATAGCATCAGATTATGCATAGGAGAACCTCTTCTTTGGAACTTGAGTTCTAGATCTCTAGTCTATCGTTTGTCTAAACTATTGTTTATAACATGGCATTGTTGTATTAGTAAGTCTTAAAGATGTTTACATAACTTTCCTCTTGTGAGTAATTGATCTCAAGTAACAAAATCTCTTTGTGGTTATGCATATGCAAAGTGCTTATTCCTTGTAGAAGATTGGGTGTTGAAATATCCTATAGATGCATTGTTGTGATTAGTCTATTTTTAGCTGATAAAAATCATTGTTATGAGAGCCTTCTACAAAGTGACCCCTAATGAATTTTTATTTTAAAACTCATGTTCGTTGTTGGGCTCATCTATCTATTTACAATTATTTGGGGAAAGCATAGTGCCATATTTGTCATCTACTTGCCCTTTCCTTGTGTTTAGGTCATGTTTCCTTGTCGTTAGACGTACAAATTGTTATCTAAATTTTCAGAGTCCACTCTGTTCCCAAGGATGAAGTACTTGGAATAGTATTCTATTGAGTGTGAATGATATTCTGGATCACAAATTTAAAGAGAATATGCTCTCCAAAGGAATTCATCACTCTGGTTTAACTTGAATTATTTTGTTAGAACTAAAGTAGTAAGCCCTATTTAGGTTAAACCATCAACTTGTTAGTTCGTAAAATACAATACTCATTTATATTCATTTCTATCCACCCCTCAGTACTTTTCTGTATTTTTTTGTAATTGTAAATATTCAAGGTTTGAACACTTTCACTCAATTGTATCCAGAGAAAGATCATACAAGCCAAACTATTTCTTATAATTTTGTCTATTCTTCATTATTTGTTTTTTTTCTTTGAATTCCATCTAAATAGGTACTCCTACCAATGTTGGCTATCTAGGATATGTTGAGTTGAAGATGTAGTGGGCAGAAGGACTTATTTGTGTCACACAATTTCTTTACTATACTTTATAGAAATGAGATTATAGTTGCATCAAATTCAAGGACAAGAACCGGGGTGAGTTGAGCTAACACGTATCTTACATACATAATTATCATGTCTTTAGGAATTACAAAGGGTTGTGTTTGGATTGTGATCTTATATGAAATTATGAATTGCATACATTACATCACTGTGGAAACCCATTCCAAGAAAGGTCCCAGGGAAAATTTATGCCCTGGTATAACATCTGAATCTACGACTTGTTTACAACCATGCCCCACCTTGACAAGCATGAAATTTACATGCTTATCATGATGTAGCTGATAGGTTGACCCATGGGTGGCCACTTAGCCATTGTTAGTGTACTCTTCCGTAATGGCCTAGCAGTACCAAATTTGACTCAACTTGTTTTTGTTTGAACATTAGTAACTATCTCCATATTACAATTTATATTCGAATGTTTGTTATTTCTAGGTTTTCCTTTTTCCCATAACTTGATCGTCATATAGTCACAAAACCAAAGTGGAGAGGATAAAAATTAATGCACATGCAGGGCCTCTTGGGCTACTGCTATCGATTTAATCCCACCCTTTTAACATTCCACTCACAAGTAAATTACACAGACTCATGATCAAAGTCGACATTGTATAATGTTATCCAAAGACTGTTTAACTATATCAAATATGAAAGACCCTCTCCTCAAATATCTCAAACTGACCGTGATAAATGCTTCAAGAGTAGCTTAAAATAACATGCATAAACTCAAAACACAAGGCTACTAAAATTGATCTTGTTTAAACACCATCCTTTTTGAAACTATATTAAAACTCGGAAATAATTGAATTATTTTGATTTAGATTAATCCAAAACTCGAAACAGGGGAGTGAAAGGTGTGATCAGACAATCAGAGAGATGTAGATTCAAGGAATTTTTAGTAAGATTATGAATCCCTTCCATTGCTCCGGTGGTCTACTTATCTCATTAAGTGCATTTTAGGTACTTTTCACTTTCACACAATTTACAAGTTGTGCATTTGTTTCGGGATTCACTAATAAAACTTTACAATCATAACCATGCGTGATAAATCTTCGAAGGATGTTGATGGAGATCTTAACCAAGATTGATATTATGGTAATCATAGAATCAAGAAAATTCATAGTATTTTACATTATTTGATCATGTGTTTTATGGCCTGAAAGAAACCAATGACTAATGCAAATTAAGTTACCTTTGTTTTTAAAACAATGAAGGATGAACTTACTAAAATATATAGCACAGAAAAATTATTTTTGATAAATAAAATCCGGAATTCATTCACAGTAACATCAATTAAAATGGCTTGGGGATTAACTATCCACAAGTCCTAGGGACTTACTTTGCATAGAGCAACTGCCGACATTGGAAACACTGAAAGGCAAGGTCTGACATTCACAACTTTCTCTAGAGATCCCTCGCTTGACAATCTACACATTTCCCCACATTTTTCATTTGAAAGGTACTCAAAAATGGCCAACGTAACAACACTTGCAGCAAGAATAAAAGAGTCCAAACTACTAACATTCAACCAAAACAACTTGTCATAAATACTAACATCTACTTTGATAACACCTCTACTACTGCTTTACTTAACACCTCATATATCCAAAATGGTATCAAATGTATCCATGTTTAGTGCAAATAAAATGTCCATAAAAGGCTACCACCCATGATATAAAATCTACAAATGTATAGAAGCCTTCATGTATTAATGTTTAGTTCAAATAAAATAGTCCACAAAAGGCTACCACTCATGATATAAGATTTGCAAATATATATGTACGAATTTGTAACAAATTTGAAATGTGTATATAGTTACTTTCAATGTAATGTTTCATCTATATTCCTACACTTCCACTATCAATCACACCAATTTTAAAAAGGTGTTTTCAACAAAACCGTCTCAAACATGTTGCAACACTAACACAATTTCACCCAAATATACAAATCACATCAACTACAAAAATAATTAACTATCCCTCTAAATCAAATAACGTATACTGTTCGGCGTTCACATTGCATTGTACACATGCGATTGCTAGTAATATTTATTTTTAAAGCCTAAGAATAATTTTGAAAAGAATAATAATAAAAAATAACATGGACCCCAAAGATGTCCACAGTCATCCTCAAGAGTTTTGGAGTGCCTTTTCAGCCCCACACCAAAAATAATATTTTAATAATAAAAAATATATTAACAATATAATTTAAGGCTAAAAATTGTAAGTTCAATTTAAACTCTTACTCAAAAAACTTAATTTACTTAAAATTGTTTGTTCAATTTAAACTCTTAATAAGAAAACTTAATTTATATATGAAATAAATAAATAAAACTAAACTTGAGTAAAAGGATACATTTTCCAATTATTGGCTCTCAACCCAAGCCTGAAAACCTGTAAAATTCAAAGAACATGAATATTAAGATTCATTACAGTATAGAATAATCCTTGAGTATGCATCACTATGAAAAATATAGTGGTGAAGTAATTTATTTAGGATCGATATAAAGTATACACACTTATTTTATCTCGAAGGAGGTCCATTCCATTTGAATCACTCAAGGATTCCCAACCTACAACACATAAAACAAATAAAATATTAGTAGAAAAATATAAAAAAAACATAAGGCAGAAAAAGATAAACACAAAACTATTAAACACTTTCATATCATCAACTAAAATTTATAAAAAAAAAGCCCAAAATCAATCAAATCTGTCTAACAGATCGACTGTGATTCCCACATCATATGCCATGGCCTTGTAATTAAAGAGAATAATTGGATCAAACCCATGAATACTAGCTGGGAAGCTCCCATTATTGTTGTTATTCCTTGAAATATGCAAGGTCTATGTATGATGTTGTTGTTACCCCGTATTAAAGATGGATAGGAGTCGATAATGTGACATTTCACAAATTTTATGAATAAAATATGCATGTCTTTTCGTTGGGAATGTTTTTCATTTAGGATTAAATGACAATGTATGCGATTTCCATAGTGCATTTCCTTCAGTAGGAAAAGTTTTGTATCACTAAGAAGAAATATGTTGATAAAGATATGTCATGCCTTTGAGACACCTGATGTAAATTAGTTCTAGTTTCAAGAAAAAAAATATGAGAAATTTGGAAGGCGAAATCACTTAATTTGTAACATTGTCAGGTTGGCAAATTTCTCTGTAGATAAGTAGTATGTCTCATGTTTGTTTTCCAAATCACTTTTTCCTAGATACGTGGAGATGGGACAAAAATTACAACTAAAAATTTGTTGAACTGGTCAAGGCATGAAAATGTGGATAATTAAAGAGCCCTCTAGATATATAACCAGAAGAGTCAAATGAATATGAACAGGATTGCTCTACGGATGACTTTGATGGGTTAGAATATTTCTTATCATCCCTGCTAAATCAAGATTTCAATTTCGATATATGGTTAGAAATTATGATTTATTACACATTCTGAAACATAGTTGGAGATGCCGGCGCGATATTTATATAATTATGTGCTTACTACATAAAAAGAGTAAAAATAATGAAAACAGTCTACATTCCAAACCATTTAGAGGGCTGGTAACCAGTTGTAGAGAAACCCGAAAGCTTATGGGAAGACCTAGGTTCAAATACTGGTGTATGGAGATTTGACATGTTATTAGAGCTAAACTAGGAGCCCCAAAAATAAAATGCAGCTCCTAGTCTAGCTCTAAATACCATGTTAAATTTACATGACCCCCAAGATGTTGTGTCATCCTACCACCAAGCTATTGGATCTTTGTAGGTTTCAGAATGTGGATTGTTGCAATATATTATATTATTTTTATTAAGGTTCATTTCCTGAAATACAAAAACAAAAGAAAACAGTAACAAGAAAGTGGAAGATACTTGAATGACCATATTAGGAATCAAGAATGAATAAAGCTCAAAATTCTTAAGATATTGCATTATATGATCATTGGTCGATTCGTCTTCATGAACAATATGAAAAGAAAAGGATATTCTTAACAACAATAATCAAGGCTAAGAGTGAGAAAACATATGGATATACATAAGGGTCCGATCTTTACCCAGATCATAGAATGGTATAAAGATCAAGATATTTATTTGTCTATTGTGAAGAAATCTAAATGTATACTAATCCTTTCTTTTAAAGTGAATTAATTACTGCAGGTTGCAAATCTACTTAGTTGTGGAACTAGAGATAGAATATATATTCCTTTCACAAAATTTGAAGTATATGACCATTAAAGGAAAGCTGGTGTTTATTTTTAACGGGGAGCACTATGCTTTCATTTCTATGTTTTAAATTTTTTATGATGCCTGCAAGGCAGAGATAATGTGTCCACATGAAGTTTATCATTATTATCATGAAGAGGCGTACATAAATACTGGCTGGGCAATAGACGAAGTCGATCTCATGTTCCAAAACAAGAAAACTCAAAGAGAAAAATGAAAAGGGATTGTGAAAAATGTAGAAAACGGCTCCGTGATGGAGATGGAGATGAACGCGGTAAATCCTATACCGATTTTGTCCATAATACCCTGCAATGAGCTCGGGTTTGACATAAATTTGGTGGGGGTTAGGGTTAATTTTCAGTGGACAGTAAGATCGTGGGATTTTTCATTTATAACATTATCAGCCATTTCATGAATTAGCGGGCTTGTATACCTCCTAGGGTGTTCCTACTTATGGACTGACAAAGATATTTCTGAGCAGAGGGAAATGGAGGTGGTTTTGAGGAATTTGGGCAGGGTAATTCAGATTGGATTCCTCCATGGCTGGTGGGTGGTGGAGATATGGGCTAAACATCAGCAGATAGAATCCTGTAAAGAATAAGATTGGCATTTCAAGGCTATACCAATTTTGTCCATAATGCCCTACAACAAGCTCGAGCTTGGCATATAAATTTGGTGGGAGTTGTGGTTAATTTGCAGGGGACAATAAGATCCTTGGATTTTTCATCTATAAGTCATAACACTTTCATGACTTAGTGGGGTTGTATACCTTCCATATTAAGGCTGTGGGTGTGCCTACTTATGGACTCGTGAAAAAAATTCTGAGCAGAGTGAAATGGAGGTGGTTTTGAGGATTTTGCGAAAGGTAATTGAGATTGGATTCTTCCATGGCTGGTGGGTGGTGGGGATACGGGATAAAAACACCAGCAGATAGAATCCCGTAAGGCATAAGATTAACATTTTATACAAAAACATGTTAAAAAAAAACAAGAACAAATCAAGGGTTCCCTGTTGAATAAAAAATAAAAGCAAACAACATAGATTTTCAGATCCCCCAGATTTATTTATCCCTATCCCCCACCCGCATAACACATATTACTTTGATTTGGGTATTATAGAATATGGTATGGTCAAATTTTAAAATGATGAGTGTCAACACATAGAAATACCTTTTACAGAGCAGGTATAAAACTCAAACAATTTCTACCAACGGATCTAGAAAATAAACATACATTTGAAAATCTGTTCTATGGAAATCATGTGTTTATTGAAACAATTTAGAAACATAAAACCAAGGTAAACCAGAGGTTTCTCCCGAAATCTGATATACTATTCCTTCAAAAAAATAAAGCCTACTTTCATAGCACATACTTCACAAAACATTATCAGGAAAACTGAAAAAATAAAAGAATAAAAATCAGAAAGGCCGTTGCATACCTTTTCAGCTTACCCTAAAGAGGGCAGAGCATAGAATAGATTCCACTGCTCACCCATTTCTTCCACGGATCCAACCTGCTGTGCTCCTTAACTATTTTCTCTCTCAAAAAAACTCAAAACATAAAGACAACACACAAATACAGACCCTCAAAAACCATGCAAAACACATAAACAATGACCCCCAAATAAACCAAAACCAGGCAAAACATATAAACTCGGAGGAAAAAAAAAATTCAAATAGCATGGCCATGCAACAGAAAAAAATGTGAGAGACACAAAAAATACAAAAAATGAATCACAATCACAAAATCTAAAAATGCATCACAGGCACAAAATTGCAGAGCATCGAAAAATTAGGGGAAAAATGAAAAAGAATGTAAGGGAGAGGAGCCAATAGTGGAGCATGGACCAGTAATGGTGAGGGTATTTGTGAAGTGAGTGACTAGTACATGTACAACATTTGAAAAAAAAGTAGCTAATAAAATGTGTCACATCAAATCACATCAAAAAATCACCCAATAACATGATGCCACATAAGTAGAAAAAAATGCATGACATGATGCCCTACTAATGGTCCACCCTTTTTTCATTTGTATGAAAAACTACTTGATTTAAATCCATTTAAAAACCACTTTCTATAAAATCTCAAAAAAAAAAAATTAGATTAAGAAGAAAAAAAACTTTTAAAGGGTATTTGTTTTTTCAAAATTTGATGTATTTAAATGTGTGTTGTACACCCCTCAACTTGGGTGCACAACTACTGGCTCCTCTCCCTTACATCTTTTAGTTTGGGAAAGAGGTTTATATTGCCTTTTCATCACCTGCTCCATTACAGGATCCATGCCAGCTGTCCACAATTCAATTCATCGATATCTGCGCTTTGTTTGAAACGAAACCTCCAAATATAAATATTACCATTTAGGGGAAGATTTAATTATTTTCTTAAAGGGTGCTCGCTCATATTTTGTTAATTAAATCACATTAATCACGTGTAGTTTCCAAATTCTCAAATCTCGACTTCTTCAAAGAAGAATTTTTGCATAAAATTATAAATGTAGAGTATATTTTCTCTGTGTGTTATGCATTCAATTTTTTTATTGGTATTGAAATGATATTATTAGCAATCCCATGTGCGTAGTATAATGGAAATACATAAAAGGATGTAATGAACAAGGCCATGATATGGCAAATTCTGCCGAAAATGAAGTTTTGTGGTGTGGATGAAAACTTTGTTGCGTAGTGGGAATCACATTTTAATTTCAAAGGAAGACATAAATGTTTTATACTTTTTTGAAGAGGAACAAAAACCCAATTGGTTTTTGTGTGACTAAAAAATGCGCAGTCAAGTGCTGTAAACAATGGAGAGTGTCACTTGTGCTAGAATACATGAGTAAGGCATTGACATGTATCCAAAAATCAATTGTTGTACGGGGTTCATTGGTGTCTTCGGTTAGTCGGTGTGGATGTTTCATGAATTGATTAAAGCCAAGGTGTAGAAGCACATTATATATTTGAGAAGATGCGTGAATTCTTCTTTTGTAGGAGATTGAGCCAGTGTAGTTTCTTTTAGCTATTATCGTGGAGATTTTGAAAATTTATTCATCTAGAAGGCAAATACGACGAAGAAAGTATTTGTTGTTTATATAATTGTTGAGTTTTGTATCACAATATTTTAAAATAAGTGTTATTGTTTTTCCGTAGATTATTGTGTATTTCCAAGTGTAATGTGAATATGATGGGAGGATTATTAGAACCATGTATTTTGCATAGTGGGAATCACATTTTAATTTCAAAGGAAGGCATAAATGTTTTATACATTTTCGAAGAGGAACAAAAACCCAATTGGTTTTTGTTTAACTGACAAGCGCGCACTCAAGTGCGGTATACAATGGAGAGTGTCAGTTGTGCTAGTATACAGGAGCAAAGCATTGACTTGTATCTAGAAATCAACTGTTGGATGGGGTTCATTGGTGTCTTCGGTTAGTCGGTGTGGATGTTTCATGAATGCGTGTAGGCAGATTTTGGGTCAATGTCCAATTTTCCCTGGCATGCTAGACTGTGGGATGATGAACAAGAGTTGCTTGGAAAATTGAGTGAAAGAAATATGGTGCCATGGAATGACCTGGACCATGTAGGCTTTTTTTTATTGTGAGTGTAATTTGTGGTGCCGCAACGTAGGCCTCTATCCAATGTTGTCACAACATAGGGCCAAATCCATTATTAAGGTGGTTGGATTGCAAGTGTTTGCAACCCTTTTAAAAGCATGGGATAAAATAAGATATTTCGCAACTATTCCTTATTCCTTTATACAGTAAAGCTTAAGTGAATTCTCCAAACAAATACTATTATTTTAAGTTCTGGTACACACTAAGATCTCTATTGATGATCACAAAAGTTTTACAAGTCTCATCTAAGTTGAATGCTCCTTGTTAGCTCCTGCCTAATCATATATGAAAAAGTTAAAACTAGAAATTACATTTGATATTTCATGGATTTAGTCAAGGTCTAATAATAGGTTGAATTGTCTTCCTATGAAGCTGGAAGTTGTGAAATAAACAAAACACAGGTGAAGTTGAGTCAAAATTGGAATGCACGTTGGTCCTTGCCTGAGAACATATTTTTGTTGTTGTCTCAAATAGTTTTCCTTGAATAGAATTGTTTTTGACAATAATATAGGCTGACACTCTATCTGATGATGAAACATTTTACACCATGTTGAGGGTGGGTTGTTCAAGAAAAAAATAGTGGATACTGTCTCAAAAGATGAATAAGATATTTTTGGGGATTTACAGAACCCTTGCTCATTTAAAGTGAAGTCGCCCCTTTCAAAGAACTGAATTTTGGACAGATGGTGGGAGTGGGGTTAGTTAAGGAAAGTCTTCAAAGTTCTTCTCCTCCGCCTAATCTTATCCCATGCCAATATGTACAAAATATTCCTGTGGGCAGAGATGTAGCCACATTGGATGATAAAAATCCGAGCGCGGTGGTCCCATTTCTACCAGATCTATCATATGTATGGTGTAAAGGAGACAAAAATAGATGCAAAGAAAACATGTATCTACTTTTGAAATACATACCTAATTCTAGCCCAGTTGCCAAACAAAATGCCATTACTGGATATGATATTGTAAAAGGATTGAAATCAAAAACAAATATGAAGATAATAAACATTGATTGGCTGCTGTTGAGAAGATGAAAGTGGATCAAAATTTGGCATTGATTACAAAGTACACCTGAAAGGACAGCTGTTGATATGGTCATAGTGGCATTCGTATCAGCGAAGGAATCTATTATGCATTCCCTTCCATCTTTCTTTTTGAAATTGTGATCCATGAATGACCATATCAGCAAATCACTTGGCACCAGTTAGCCAGATAGCTAATGAGACATTAGCTTAGCCAAAGAGGCTCTGCACCATTGCCCTCCAGTACTCAACCATGTGAGATAAACTGTTTCCATGTTATTCCGTTCCGCTTACTTTGCACCAATGTTATGGCACCACGTAGCCCCATCAACTACTACATGATGCCGCTTCTTCTTGTAGCCGCGAGAAGAACCGTTTCATCTTCTTCATTTTTAGTATACATACAAATCCATTCATACCTCCTCAATATTGCTTGCATAGAATTTTCAGATCAATAGAACTCCAATTTCAGTTCCAAATCTTTCTTTTTCACATGTGTGTGAAGGTCATTTCTGCTTTAGATTTTATGGTGCATAACTTGTTTCTGTTATAACACATTTAATTCTGAAATTTTGTGTATTGTCGCCCAAATTGCTCCTAGAACTAATCAAAGTTCTAGGCTCGACCAATTCTTCTCAGTTTAGTTTCACCACACAAGAAGACCAGGATGATGTTGTGACTGTTGATGAGTCTGCTACACCTACTAGTACCGATATCTTAAATACTATCTGAACTATGCCAAGAGATGTGAATTTCAAGGTTCTTATCTTGAATTTTTCACATACCACATTGATTAATAACTCCGTTACCTTCTCCACCATTTCCCACTGACTGTTGATAAACTGTATCAATCTAGCTGCACCACTGTATCAGGGTAAAACAACACTTTCCGAGAAAACACGGACTTCAAACTCCAACATATGGCCAATATATTATGATTTTTTGATTGACTTATCCAAGCAAAGCGAAAAGACTTCTAAGTGAAAGTCAAATGGAAGTCAAATTTAAAGTTTAAATTTCCCAGTGATGGTAAAATAGATGTCAAATTTAAGGCCAGATATTAATTGGGAACAACTCACGGCAATTCACCCCACCAACACCCCTGTTGCCATTGTAGGGTGGTGCCTATCAGCACAAGTAGTTCTTTAAAAAAGCTAGTTATGCATGCAGATTGTAACAGGATAGTTGAGGAGGATGAGGACAATTCTCTCAGTCTAGGTGCAAATGACAATAAGGAGTGTTGTAAAATGGTGTGGAAGTCATGACCTTACAGGTTATTGGGGATATTTAGTTTTATAAGTGGATGTTTTTTATGTAGTAAAAATGGTTTGCAGTCCTGATTAAAACAATTACTCGTTGTATTCTAGTAGTTGAAAGGTGACATTTAGGTAATTTTAGGAAAATGGTTTGCAGTCCCGATTAAAACAATTACTTGTTGTATTCTAGTAGTTGAAAGGTGACATTTAGATGATTTTAGGCAACTTAAGTTTATGTATTTGAGGGTATAACTATAAACATGCAATGAAGAAAAAAGTGCATGAGAAAAGATAAAGCAACACTTTGGTGATTATTTTATGGGTTATAGCTTCACCAAGAGGTACTCCCCACACAAGAACAAAGTAAGCAAATTAAATTCACATGAAAGCAAACATAAAATTGCATGTTTCATTTCAATACACAAGAGGAAACTAATATATTAGTTCATAACAACAAATACACTTGTATCTACAGACAAAAACAGTAATTGCGAACCACAATATAGATTATGAAATTACACATATCAAGAGATAGATAGATACAATTTTTTACACAAATGAATATGATTTAACCCATGCACACAGGGTTGAAGAAATACAACAATTGTTTATTCAAGATTAAATTTTCATATGAATGGAGCAATTAAACAGATTCAACCAAAACAATGTAAAACTTATTTACTATTTAAAACTTCCATTTATAGACAACACCTATATTTACCAACAAAAACCATAATCACAAACTACAATATAGATTATGAAATTACACATCTCAAGAAATAAACAGATACAATTTTTATGCAAATGAATATAATTTAAACTATACACACAGGGTTAAAGAAATACCACAATTATTTACTTGAGATTAATTTTTCGTATGAACAGAGCAATCAAACAGATTCAACCACAACAGTGTAAAACTTATTTACTACTTGAAACTTCCATATATGGACAACACCCTAAATAGGATAACCAACATATGTAAAAATAGAACAACCCTAAATAGGATAACCAACATATGTAAAAATAGAACAATACATTAACATCTATGCAAATATGCCCCAAAAAACAGGTAAAATCACATGTAGAAAATAAACATTCATATCTTGTTATGGTTTTTTTTATTGTCTTTTACTTTCAATTTTGTAAGCTCATTTTTTTACTTTCACAATGTTCATGGAAAATATGGATATTGTTTTTACTTTTTAAATAAAGTTAGCTCTGAATCAAATCAGACCAGTTCAGACAAAACCTTGTCCAGTTTTGGACTGACCTAGAAACTTGATCTTGGAAACTGTGGTTGAATTCACTTACCAATTCTAGTTGACACTGAACATGTCTCAAGGGGCACATCAGCATCTAAACTAATTTTAGTACTTGATGAACTTGGATCAAATTCCCTGTAATCTACTAGCTCTGATGCCCTCAAAACACCAATAGAATTGTAGGGAGCAATATGATGCGTTGTCAATTCTAGAGAACCCAATAACTCATTTTCAATACAATCATACCTGTAAGAGATAAATCATAAGATCAGGTTGACCTTAAAATACAAAAAATAAATTAAATCAACAAGAGAACATCAAAATAAATCACAGAAATAAGATCCTTACATTTTCTTGCACAAAGTATCATTGAGAACACTCAGATTGATGACTTGCATTCGGATCTCCATGACATAGTTTTGGTCATGCTCATCGAAAGGGCCCTCAATAAACTTAGATAAGCGCTCTACTGCATTCTCCAACTGTTGTTGTTGATCTTCAAAAATATTCTATCTCAGTGTCCTTTGATCATCTGTCATTTCATCCCTGAACAAGTCACCTCCAAACATGTAATACGCAAAAGGATAAGAGTAGGAAAGGGCACGCCTTGCTCTAAACAGCCTTTGTAGTCCATTTGTTAGCCAGTTGTAGTCTTTTACTCCAGACTCCATTTTTTCTAAATCTAAAATTGTTGACTGTATTGATTCCCTCTGTTTTGCTTCCAGTTTCAGAGAATCTATATGTGCTTTCCAACGTGAATGATAATGTATGTATCTTTTCAAATCACGTTTTTCCTTTAGTGACTCCTTTTCCCTCTCTTCTTTATATCGGCCACAACTATGGCCTTCAATGGTTGTCCAGGTATGCTCACGACTAGTAGCACCACCACACAGCCAACTAAAGCCAAAACAAAAAATGACTTCATCAGCACCAAGACAAACAAGAAACCAGAAAAAGAAAATACAATGATAGTTGATAAAAACAAGATGGAAACAACTGCTATTGACAAATAACTAAAGCCAGGGAAATCTTGGATATTGAATTTGAAGATGACCATCAGTTTTTAGGGGCATATTTTGCCGCCAATGATATTGAGAAAAAAATTCTATGTGAGTTTCATGTCCATAAGTTTCTCCTTCCAGGCAGATTGAAATCCCTATCAATTTATATGTGGGGGAAGTTCAACTGAGATAATTTATTTCAACCCTTAAGTATCGAGGTGAGTGGAGGGATCAGAGGGATATATTTGCGCAGGAAGAGTCCAAGAATGGCCTTCTCATGAGACATGATTTACCAGATCCCCTTAGGTTTTTCAACAGATTCCCTTGACAGGTGTATTGTCTACATCTGGTACACAAGTACACAAATATTCTTCAAAATTGTGTCATAAATTTCAGAGAAAAGGTGCTACCCACATTCAATTTCAATTTTCTTGCCTCCCAAGTAGACTATTAGTTGCTTGCAGATCCATAGAAAAGGAAGGAGGTTGTTTCACCAACAAACCTTCGATGGTCCTTAAAACAAGAAAAGGATTTTTGCAAGATCCTTCTTGGCCTCAAAGAATAGTGGATTGGAATGAGATACATCCCCCCTCTAATTCTTGTACCAATACCATGCTGGAATTCAACCAATGACCAATCAGAGGAAAAATATGCAACATAGAGGAAGAATGTTGTTGATCATTTTGGTTTTTATGATGCATCTACAGATTAGACTTGGCAAACGTTTTCCAACGAATATAATTTTTCTAGGATTGTTGAACAAGTTAATAGGTAGCAGGAGGACCTGCTAAATCCTTAATCAGTGGGAGTGATGAACCCCATTTTGTTATGTTTAAACCTTTTTTAAAATATGTTTTATCCCTTTTTAAACTCGTACTTTTGATATCATAATATACGATAAAAAATGATTACTCTTTATATTTAATACTTTACTATGATTATGAAGAAACTATTGTGTATACTTAAAATTGTATGTTCAATTTAAACTCTTAATCAAAAAACATAATTTACTTAAAATTGTATGTTCAATTTAAACTCTTAATAAGAAAACTTAATTTATTTATGAAATAAATAAATAATACTAAACTTGGGTAAAAGGATACATTTGCCAATTATTGGCTCTCAACCCAAGCCTAAAAACCAGCAAAATTCAAAGAACATGAATATTAAGATTTATTACAGTATAGAATAAACCTTGAATATGCATCACTATGAAAAATATATTGGTGAAGTATATTATTTAGGATCCATAAAAAGTATACAAAATTATTTGATCCTGAAAGAGGTCCATTCCATTTAAAGCACTCAAGGTTTGCTCCATGAGACTACAATTTTAGTAATCTAAACCAACATGTGGATCTCCTGCGAATTAAAAGCTCTAAAATTTAAGATTAACACACTTCTAAGTTCTTAGTAACATGGACAAGACATTGTTTGGGGTTTCTTATTTGGCCTTGATATACATTACTGAGTAATTTAGGTATTGCATAGATTCTAGAGTTTCAAACTACTTATAGTGCTGGTTCATCTATCACTTTATTGTTGTATTAAATGCGAGGAGTTACAAAAGAGGAGCTCAAGAGGCAATTCACAGAACTTGGGAACTAGTTTTAGGTGAAATCAGAATTGATCAACTAGCTAAAAATTTGGGTTTCTTTAAAAAGAAACAATGCAAACAGCTTAAAAAAACATTTTAAAGTAGACAACAGTTATAAAACTGTATTTCCTTGCTTGTAAACTCGGATGTGAAGGGCTTCTTTAAAAATTGGAAGCTTGGAAGATTCAGTTTCCAATGTGAACATAATTTTTTTTAACAATTCATACAAGGCATGTCCAACACTGAGCAAGGCACTACAACATTGGAGAATAAGTGATATGCTGCTACAACTTGGAGAAAACATTATCAATGACTACAGTGAGGTAGAAATTGTGAGGAATATGCAGTGAATAGAGATGCAAGCTCTTGTTGACGTGTGTTTCTTTTTCTAAATCAATTTATGACATGTACTCGTATGTCTGGAAAAATTGTCACAGATATTGAGCTTGCCTTATTTCAGAAGTTGTTCCTGTGGAAATAGACGGTATTATCTTTATTGCTTTCATTTTGTGCTTAGTTTTCTGGTTTAGACAAACATCAATGTTTAAGGCATGTCTTATAGGATATTTTCAATGTTTCTAATAGCTTACTTGTAAGAACTTGTTTTAGGAAAGTATAAAAAGTTCCTATAAAATCAACTGTTTTCCTCTGGGTATTTTACCATGATTAAGGCTGCAACTGAGAAACATAGTTTTCTTCTCTTCCAGTGGAGGGTCAAGGAATGGAAGGCATGGTTTTGATAATCAGTGCCTGCAAAGGGAAATAATTTCTCAATGCCTAATTGACTGGTTTGAACTCTTAGGGATACAGTATTAGGGGTTTAAATGAATGACGTAGACTATTCTAAAAAACCTTGCTTGCCTTCACAAGAATGAGACATCCCCATGCATAAAATGCAGGGAAATGTTTTCATAATTACAGGGGGGGAAAAACTCAACATACTGGAAAGATATATATACTGCAGAATTTCTCAATTCTGGTCTCTTTGTGAATGTGATATTATGCTGTAAAATTTTAGAGTAATAGCTGCAGCAATTTCATGTGGAAAAATAAAGTATGGCAAGGGAAAATTTTACTTGCTACTGATATTATATAGGTGTTTCATGAGTGTTGGCTACAAAGGAATATTTTTTCTCTAGTAAATTGCTTCTAAGTTTTGCATGCATTAAAACAGTTGGAAAGTATAAGGTGGATTCACGAATGGCTTTGCTATTAGTACCTTCATTGTTGTAGTCAGAAGTAGTTGTAGGCGTTCCAGAGATCTTTTTTCTTTTACAATGGTCACAAAAGTGGATTGGCAGCTGTGCAAGCTCTTTTCTGTGCTTTCGCTTCGCTTTGCCAGGTTTTTGAACAAGTATATTGCTGGTTCTTTCCTTCGGATTTTATTTTCAATGATATGAAAGTCTACTGCAAGTGTTTGGAAAATATATACCTGCCATCCAGTAAGTGAAATAACATTTAGTTTATTTTGTAATGGAACTACTATTAAATAATTGTTGTAGAGAGTGTGAGGCTTACCCGAGCTTTGTCATTGGGCGAGTTACCATCTGTAATGTCAATGATGAATTAGTTCGCTATTTGTTGGCATGATGTACAAATGACAACTATGGTTACAGTCGCATAGTGGTCAGTAGTGGAGAGTAGTTGGTGGATGCTTGAATTTGGGATAAACATATGGTGAGGGCAAATAGAATCAATAGATTGTATGGTTGTGTTTTTAGTAATTAACAATATGAAGTCACAGTCGCAGTGGTCGTAGTCACTTTTTGGAGCTATAGTAAAGTTTGTTGTGCAGATAGCTTTTTGCGGGATTATGCTAGGCTCATGGGTTTTAATGAAGGGTGCCATAATGTTGACAGTTATTGTCAGCTCACCTTTTTTGTCTGTGAGGTCCACTCGCAACAGTTCTTTCCCTCGTTGCTTGTCGAGGACTGTTTTATATGCAGCCATGATGTCACCCTCAAAAATTTCTTCAAATTTGTAGTTGTTGATATCGTCAATAGATATTAGTGTTGGCTTTCATTCCTCGGTCTGCACATTTTTTTTCCAGAAATAGGAAGTCAATTAGGAGTGAATAGCAATAATGTGAATAGAGAATGAAATCTGTAAACAACATACCTCTTTGGTGATTGTTGTGATGGAAGATCAGCTTGGGCAGTTGAAGTTGCATCTGACATGGTGTCTACAATGACAAAAGTTCGATAATAAATAGCAGCTTCCAAAAAAAAGACTATGGTTTTAGTTTTGTACACAATACAAGTAGAAGTATCAAATACCTTTTCTAATGCTTTTTGAAGTGTAGTTTTTTATTTGCAATTGCTTTTGTAGTATGTAGTTTGCTTTGTTATAAAATTGGAAACGAAATTAAAAGTGCATTATGGTCGGTCCAATATGCATGACTAATTTCAGAGGTGATTTTTGTAATATCCACATTTGTCCAGCATTGGTCTATTTGTGTGTTGTTATCGGTTGTCGCAATGGTTGGTATAAGGAAAAGGTTTTGTTGATTCATTTCATTGCGGAGTTGGGTTTGTTTGGTTTTGTACTTTGACATGTCAATGTTGAAGTCACCAACTATTATAAGTAGTGCACTTGTTGGTAAAGTAGAGGTGATGTCTTCTAAGAATCTTGTAATGTTTATTAGCGGCCTCAATGGTTTCAAATATATGTTTGCAACTCGTATATGTGTATTTAAGTAGCAAATGTCAATTGTAGTACTTTCAATGTGGGGTGTACTAAATGTTGTAATGTTGTGTGGGGTGTTTTTTTTATTGTAGCACGTAAGAAGCCCGTGGATATTCATGATAGGGAAAACGTTGAATATTTGCAAGAAAGTTGTATCAGTTGGCATTTTGCCAGTTTGTGTTTCTTGCAAGCAGACTATGTTTGACTGCATTATTGAAAAATCATGTGTTATGTGTTGCATATGTAGTGCTAAGCGTCTAGTATTAACTGAGCAGATGCGTAAGTGCTTAGGTCGTGTTTATGTGAAATTGTATAATGGTGTCCATTTCGAAGAATGTATAAGCCTATGAATTTCAGTTTCTACGTCAGTGGAAAGTACGAAGTTGGTTTGTTGTAGTTTATGTATAAGATACAATGATTCAATATTTTTTACACGTGAAAGTGCTATGTATACAAGACCATGGAAATTCACTTTGTGGGGGTCCAAAGCCAGTGCATTCATTGTTAGTCCTTGGGATCTATGTATAGTTCTGGCACAGGCTATTTGTACGGGAAATTGATGCCGAGTAATAGTTTGATTGCTAATTCGAATTTGTTTTGTAATTCTTGTTATAGGAGTGAAGTGTTTACTAATTTTTTCTGTGTACATTGTTTCCATTTTGGCACGTTCGTATTTACCAATGTCAATGTTGTTAAATTCTATCCAAAGTAAATCTAGTGTTCCAGTTGTAAAAGCTTTGAAAATTCCATCTGTTCCATTTACTAAACCATCGTTTATGTTGTAGTTGCCACCAATCAATTCTATTCGAATGTCTTGTTTTAGCGTTATAGTTTCTGGTAGCACTGGTTTTTTGGTAGGTATTAAGTCAGTGTTAGTGAGGTTAGATTCTATGTAGTCAATTGCATTTAATGTGCACATTTCTCCTGGTAAAAGCATAAGCATGTGATTGTTGTGGCGGTCGACATCAACGTTTTTGTGGAATAAGTATGGGAAGCTTGGGTCTAGTGGCGGGGGTCTGTAGCAATGGTGGTTTAAGTATTGAATGTCTGCATTTGTTTGTGTGCAAGTCCTAATACGGTTTAGGATCGATATGAACATGCAATTTTGTTGTCGCATTACATGGTCCAATTGAAAGCATTTGACGTAGTCTTGCCAAAACGTATATTGTATTGTTTCATTGTTCATGTTTGGTTTTTTAAATAGCCATGAGTCTAGAATTGGCTGTGCTTGGTATAAGTCTCCACAGAAAATTGTGTTCACATTTCCAAAGGGTTTGGTTGGCTTATGCATAATTTCGCATAGGCGTTTGTCTATGTTAAATAACATGCGGCTTCTAATTAACGATACTTCATCAATTAGTAGTATCTATAACTCACTGTAGCATTTGGTCATAGTATCTAAAGTATTTGCGTTTAATGGCAACATCTTTGACATTCGGTAAGGTAGCTGGAAAATAGAATGAACAGTTGAACCATTGACATTGTACATTGCTTTTCCAGTGTATGCTACGATAATGCCTTTTAATTTTAGAGGGTCGCTATTTAATTGTATATTGTAGAAGCGGAAGATTGCTTAGTATATTACTTTTGCAGTGTACGTTTTGCCTGTGCCTGCACCTCCTGTTAAGAATAAATGGAATGGCTCATTAGGAGCTAATAAATTTTTTGTGCTAATATCCTTTACTATGATTTGTTGTTCTTCATTTAACTGTTGTTGCAAAGTAAATTACTGGTTAGTATCCATTAAGAAAGGAATTTTTCTTATGTTGAAGCTATTGTTTGGTTGGGTATACATTGTTTTTTTTGTAGCATATTGAAGATCCGGCCCAATGTCATATTGTTCAAAGTGTTTAGGACCATCAGGGTCATTTACACTTTCATAGTCGAATGTCAAGTTGGGTTTGATTTCAATGTTGTAAGCAGTGGTATCTATGTTTCCCCATTGAGTATCTGTTTGTGCTATGAATTGGTTTTCATTTTCAGTTCCTAAAGTTTGGTAGGTAGTAAATGCTGAGCACCATGTGTCGAAATTATGTTTCAATGATTCTTCTGGTTCACGAAATGGCATAAACAACATAATTTTTTCTCTGTAATAGTTTTCTACATCGACATGTTTATTGTATCTTACATAACGTATGATTTTAGCTTTTTTTACGGCGTTTCATGCTTCCTGCTATTTTTGTATAGTATGCAGTGAATTCTACTAGGCAAATGCTTTCTAATGATGTAGGCCTTGCATTGTATTTGTCACTAATTGAAGCACATAAAATGTTTTCAGAATTGTCATGGTCTTTAGCAATCAACTTAGGAGGTTTTAAAATGAATGTTCTACTTGTAATTGGAGATGTGTTTATGAAAATAGTTTTTTAGATCCATAATGCAACGGCAGTGAAAGCACAATGTGCACTGCTTGACGTGTGGACATTTGTTGGTAATTAAGTAAACTACTTCCTAAATGGCGTATGAATTGCATTTCACTTTCATTATTCTTTGTTACATCTTTTCGTATTTTTTGAAAAGCAGTCGTTAATTTTCAGTCTAATTTAGTCATG
The DNA here is from genome assembly GCA_019776745.2 of Taxus chinensis. Classification (NCBI taxonomy): domain Eukaryota; kingdom Viridiplantae; phylum Streptophyta; class Pinopsida; order Cupressales; family Taxaceae; genus Taxus; species Taxus chinensis. Next base: position 760,799,507 of record CM034151.1, on the reverse strand, counting down.
TACGATGTACAGTAAGTTGCAGCTGAATCAACATCTAAAATGAATTGTGTATCTGTATTTGCATACCATATATGTGGTACTTTTCTGGAAAATGCATTTGTCCACATATCATGTGGATGTCTCTTTAAGATTATGGCAGGACGAATGAGAAGAGATTGTAATAGTGTAAGATATGTTTCCCTACTTAAGTTATGATCTTCAAGAAACGCAGTTTATGTTATGCAGTGCCTATATTTTTTTGTTTGTAGACTTTGGAAAAATTGTTTTGCTATGTTTTTTGTTATGTCATATGTATTTTCTAAAGGTTCTAGTATTGTGGTCTTATCCATGGGTGGTAATGGAAAATTAAATCTGCAATGCGAGTTTGCGTATTTTGTACATGTTTCCGTATGGTAGTGGGTTTGCATTTTTGCCAAATTCGTGTCAAGTAGTGCTGAATTTGTAGAGATGTATTTGTCTATAAATGTTTGTATTTCTTCATGCGCACTTTTTCCATAAACAGGAGCATCCTTCACCCATAGCATAAGATGCACATGTTCGTTTCCACAGTTTTGAAATTTTGTTACAAAGAAGAAGTCTAAGACTTTTCCAAATAGTGTATCATTAGTCAACATCAATTTTTTGAATGCATTTATCCTGTGGTTAAAGTAACGGCTACAGATTACTAGGTTTTTCCTTATAGTTGCATCGATGTTATCATCATCAATGTTTTCACTATGTCTTTTGTTTTTAGCAAATAGAGCACATAGTGCATTGCATAGTGAGGGCCATAAGTGATCAGCACTTGTTAGGATAACAAAAAAATTTGGTGCACCTAGTTGTCTTATCATTCCAAATATGTTCTTCCTGGTTTTTGCTAAATAATAAGGTGAAGTCCGGATGGTTTTTAAGCTTGTAAATCCTATTGACGATTTAAGGATGTTGGCCACCCCTGATTTGTTTTTTTAGGTCTTTGGCATATATTTTTTTCCCTTGTAATTGCCCTTTGCGTATGCATATCCATGCACATCTTGAAACTTGTTGCAAGATAACTTTAATTGCTTTGAAGAAAAGATTGGTAGTGTGAGTTGCAAAATCATTTCTACAATGCAGTAGTTCCCATTTTGCTATTTTTTGGTAATGGAATCTTTTTGTAATATCATTGTCATGATGCATTCCATAGTATAAAGTAGGAAAACTCATTTCTTCACAAAATGTGTCCCCAAAAAGACCTAAGGGTTTGAATCCTTCTGATGGTGCAATTGCAAGAACATTTTCCTGGAGGTCTTTTATCGAATGAGCATTTTCATAAGCATGTACAACTATTTCTGTGATGGGTTCAACCTCAATGTCATTAGGATTGTAATCTATTTCTTCGATATTTACAATGTTGTTTACTACATCTGCAATTTGTTTTTCAAAATTACTTTGCCAGTTATTGTTAACAACTACATGATTGTCAATATACAAGGGACATTTACATAGTTCCATTAATGCGTGCATGACGTAGTTAGGCCTAACATTTCCTCTTAGATATGCACTTTTATACTCTAACTTTCTTTTTATCTGAATTGCAATTGTTTCGGTTTCATTTTTTTTTTTGGCAATGCCTCTTATGCCTGGTTGAAATCGACAGGCACATTAATAAGCGTTCCAATGAGACCGAACTGTGGCCTTTTGTATCCAAGTTTCCTTATTTGTGCAAATGGCATTCGTAAAGCAACAAGTCTTTCTTCTAAAAGGCTTAATCTACGGACTAAAGATTTTTTTGCATTTCTTCTTATGTTGAAAGGCGCTGCAAATTTAGGAAGCAATTGATGTTGAATGGCATTATTGCATTGCTTACATATCTTGTCCCCTAATGTAAGTTTTTTTATTGATATGTCTCTAGATATAGATGAAAAAGCATTGATAGTACTGTTGGTAATCATGGTTATGTCTTTTTTGAAATGGAAGCATTCACAAAGAGCACAGGCATGTGTTGGCGTATCTTCTATAGCACGGAGGTATGTTGTAATTGTTTTATCTATTTGTTTGTTTTGTTGTTGCATTGCATGTTCTTGACCGTGTGTTTTCCTTATGTGGGCTTTTAAATGGTGCAATTTTATAGTAGCACCTGTATTTGCATTTGCAGCAGGAAAGGGCAAAGTTGTATGTTGACTACACCTGGGTGAGCCATTTTCATCTGTTGTGGGAAAGTGCATTTGTTTGGTCATTGCATTTTCTATTTTGTCTTCTTGTTGAGTTACTTGCTCCTTTCCTTTTGTTTTTCTTATTTGGGATTTAAAATGGTGAAATTTTGTATTGGCGCGTACATTTGCCTTCGCAGTGGCAGATAGTAATGTTGAATGTTGCTTAAACTTGGTTGACTCACTTTCATTGTTTCTTGTCGATTGCATTGCATTGGTCATTGTGTTTGTTCTGTGCATTGTGGTTTCTGTTGATCTATGCAAATGACTTAATGGCTCATAATGAATATGGCCTGTATTTGTTTCATATGTTATGACATTAAAGGTTCTTTTTGTTTGGAGACAAAATTTATATACATGAACAATTTTTTTAGTTGTTGCTGACCATTTTTGGATTTTTTCTTGGAGAATATGGGAAAGCCATACCAAGCATAAATCGCTACTTTCAATACCGCTTGTTTGGTATGGTAGTCCAACTAAAGAAAGATATATTTACGGGTCGAAAACTTGATTTTCTATTGGATGCCCAAAGTCTGGCCTGCATTACTGTAAGCATTTAATTGCGTATGTATCTTTTCCTAAAATTGCATTAGTCAAAGATTGCGCCATATACCAGAAAAGAGCTATTGAATTAAAATTTTCTATTGTCAGTAGACTAATTGCAATAAACATGCTCTCGCCATAGTCATTACTAAATACATGTGTTTTTAAAAGGCCAGAGTTTGCTATTGCAGGAGCAATGACATTCCAAATAGGAGTTAGATAATTACAAGTATGTGATAACTTTGTATGGGTATCTACAATTTGCCGTGGGATTATTATGGTACAGAACAACGGCTCATAGTGGCCACAAGTTGGGTTTCTATCGTGAAATAATATTGAATATGGTGGTGTTAATGATTCTTTGTTAAAGTGAAGGTATTTTCTTTTGTGAGTGACTGACCATATGCAAATTGAAATGTTTAGCCATTGAGACAGCCAATGGATACAAAATGTATCACCCCATAATCCTATTTCAATGCCATCTCTATTTGCATTTGCAGAAAGCCGCATTCTACGTAAGTAAGTGTCTTTTTCATATATTCTATGCAAATCGAAAAGCATATCAACATGCAATTCATTTTCATATGATGATATTGCTGTTGGTTCCCTATTGGTTAAGCATGATCTAAAATAGTCTATGGTACCCATACGCAATTCAAGTGACGTATACTGAAAATGCGAGCAATACTTGAATTGTGTCGAAAAGACAATCACCTGCGTTGTAATTGAATGATGTACTTTGAAACAGATGATCGTATTGCAATGAACTTTCAATGTCAACAAATGATGGCATATTTTGTGGCATATATGTTTCAGCATTGATTACTTCCTTTTCATATGTACCTTTTTTTGTAGGTAGTTCTATTACTATATTGGAAATCGAAGTGGGTTCGCAAGTTGTTTCATATTTCTTAACATGTTTTCCTAAATTGTTGTGGCTTTCTTTTCGCTTGCGCAATTTGTTTTTAAGCATATGTAAATTTCGAAACCTTATTTCTATATGATTCACAATTTTACCCATTTTTGTAACGAGTTATGTAACCTTAAATTGAATAGCTATAGTAGGAAACGTAATCTTTTATAAAATTCAAATGTACATAAATTGTATCAGACTACATCGAATTGAGAAGATATTGTAGATAGTATTACATACCTTTATAGATGTAACCGTAAAAGTAATGTGAATTTCTTACAGTTTTGTTGGGCTGTTATGGGAATTTGATACCTGTGTCCAAAATAAAAACATATCATTTGTAAGAACAATGCCATCAAATTAGTAATCATGTAAATTCAGGAAGATATATAGACACAGTTTTAAGTTCTTAAAAAAAATTTCCTATCCTCTAAACAATTCATATGCATTAGATATGCTTCCATGTTCTGTATAGATATCTACTATGGTACTTGCAACTACATCAACAAGAAACCGAAATCATGGTATTAGGCTAGGTTTTCAATTCCCATGTCAAATGACAAATTTAAAATTATAGTTCACGAAATTGAAACTGTATTTTTATGCACTTTTCAATTTAAAACTATCTATAGCCCTCATCCTCTAAATCTGCATTGTTGTATGCTAATAAAATAGAAATAAAGCTTAAATGGTCTGATCATGTTCTAAACTATTTAAGTATGTCAAAGAGTGGGAGCATCCCTACAAAATCCATCTGCTGCATATATTGCAATTATGACAATGCCTGATACCACATATTTTTCACGCATTCTTTGAAATAGTTCATGTGCATTAGGTATGCTTCGAAATTTTGTATGGATGTCTACTAGAGCAGTTGTAACTACATTAGGCATTCTTTGAAATGCAAGTACATGTAAGAAAGCATTATGCTTTGATGACTGTAAATGCACATTCTGCTTACTACACACAACCCCTCTGAAGATTACATATTTGCAATTACTGCAGGCCTGTATTTTCATGACCATGGTTTCATAAGGAAAAACACTCCACTCTTTCATTGGGCACATGTGATTAAATGGCATTTGCTAGACACAACTTTTCGTAAAAAACAGATTTAAATGTATGTCAAATACAAAGTTTTGATAGATGCCAGTAAAGAGTTTGAGCAAGTAAAAGAAGAAGATAGTTTCTCATGGAATACAATTATTACAGTATACAGAAGACATGGTTATCCTTACAAGGTAGTCATGGTATTTCACCATATGCATCAAACAAGTTTTCAACCTGATGAAAAATAGGATACCGTAAATGGCTCTGGTTTGTTTGTTTTATTCTAACAATTTGCTAGAAATACTGAACAAAGAAGACAACATAGGGTATAAATCCTACACTGTGGGCACATTTGAATTATGGAATTATTGAACATTGTTATTTCCCTCTTTGTATCTAAGGATTCTCTGATCATTATGAATTGAAGAACCTTGAATTCTTTTATACTATTGATATTGCCAACTTGTGTTTTTAAAGGAGAAGAGGAGGTTATAAACTTATACTGAACAAAATTAGCATGGAAGTTTCTTATAAAGCTTTTCTATTATTATTTTCCCCTTTTTTGTCATGATACGCTTAAATTGTTAATTTTTGTGGAATTTTAAATGTGTGTTTAAGTTTATTTGAAGATAACTATTAATTGTCATTATCAGATAAATGATATTTTTTTAAATTAATAAGAGGAAAAAATATTAAATTAAAAAATTATCAGCCAAGAGACAGTGGAGGGTAAGGATATAGGTATGCATGTATGCTCAAAATGCCTCAAATAAATGTGGGCTCATGGAATACCATGATTGCAGGATATGCACAATATGAATTTATTGAAAATGTGTTATAATTACTTACAAACATTCATGTAATTACAATTGGTAGATGTAAAGCCAAATTCCATAACCCTTGTCAACATCCTCCTTGCCTGTGCCAAAATGGGAGCTTTGGAACAGGATATGGACTTCCATCAAAGCATAATGGATAGAGGAATTTTGACTGATGTAGTTGCAACTGCCTGGTAGACATGTATGAAAAATGTGGAAGCATAGACAAGGCACGTGAATTGTTTGATAAAATGCCTCAAAGAAATGTGGGCTCATGTAATACCATGTTTGCAGAATATGCACAATGTGAATTTGTTGAAAATGCACATTAACTGTTTGATAGAATGCCTCGAAGAGATGTGATCTCAAGGAGTTCCATGATTGCAGTAAATGCATAAAAAGCCCATGAAATGTTTGATAGAATGCCTCAAAGAAAATATTTTGTACCAACCAATGCACCGTCTTTGGTCCTGCCATAAATCTGGATATGATCCTAACTACATACTGACATCTAGACTTCTTATTGCCAAGTAGATGAGGCTGCCTTTGATTCATCATGTGCTAATAATTTAACTTCAGTTGTTGTCACTGTTTCCTTGCAATCTTTCATCTTGGACGCCTAAAGTAAGTCTCATACATATTTTGATTCTTGTTCATGTGCCTCGTCTATGCTTCCACATTGTGCATACATGTCTACCAGGCAGTTGCAACTACATCAGTCAAAATTCCTCTATCCATTATGCTTTGATGGATGTCCATACCCTGTTCCAAAGCTCCCATTTTGGCACAGGCAGGTAGGATGCTGACAAAGGTTGTGGAATTTGGCTTTACATCTACCAATTGCAATTGCATGAATGTTTCTAAGTAATAATAACACATTTTCAACAAATCCATTTTGGGCATATTCTGCAATCATGACTGTCCACGAAACCACATTTTTTTCAGGCATTCTGTCGAACAGTTCATGTGTCTTGTCTACGGTTCCACATTTGTTCATATGTACATAGAGTATCATTTGTATTTGCACATCTAAGAGTATATACATAGCGCTGGTGTTTAAACTACTTCTCACAAGCGGCTATTGGAAATTTCAAGCATTCTCTGACTGAAACAGAAAAAGAAGACAGAAGCGACAATTTTAAAACAAATTGACTCGAGAATCTTAGATATTGAAGACCTGAAATCGGTACTTTGGGTTAAAAAACATCTTGGCCTAGGGCATTCCTCTTGGTTTCAACCTTATTGGAGGGTTTGGTGCCTATGCATCATGCAATTTTTCTCTCTTGGAACCTTGGAAGACATTATTCAGAAAAGGCTGTAAACTACTATATATCCTTTCATTCAAAGATTCAATCTAATGTATTATTTTCTACAAAAAAATAGGAAAAAAAAATATTAAACTAAATGTAAATATGTTTCTGAACACCTACTTTCCAGAATTTGAAGGACGGAAACAGTATAGTTTTGTAAATGCTAAAACATAGGTCGTAAATGCAGTAGAGCAACAGACCTGCAAAGGAAACCTTAAAACCAGGAAAATTGCGTGATCAAAGTCTGGAAAGAGAAACACTTGGTTGTTCGTAGCAAACACAACACACAGAGGGGAGGAAGACCCGTCTATGTTCGGCCACCGCCTTGTAAAGTCGTTGACTCCCAAAATTATTTGTTAGTTTCCAAGGCAGCGGAGTATGTTAATATATCAAAATGATTGATTGCCAAAACCACTAAGTATAAAAACTAAGTGCAAAATTGTCTAAAGATTTAACATATCCGTTTGTATATGTAAATTTATTAGGTTAAGTTAGCAGAGCAAACAAACATATCTAATTTTTGCAATCATTTTAAAACAAAAACCACAAAAAGAAGAACAATTCGTGCAAAATTGTGTAACTGTATACCAAGTCTAAATGTCAGTGTGCAAACTCAGTTAAATTTGCAGAACCTGCAACGATATGCAAAATCCAACATCGTTCGACACTGAAACTCAAAAATGTGAAAGATAGCGCAAACTTATTATAATGTTTAACTGAACCGCACTATGCAAATTCAGTTTTAAGTTTGCAGTACAGTCAAACCGATGCAAATGTCAAAATTATTTAATGTCGAAACCCCAAAAAATGAAAAACTTCATTTTAGCCCAAAACGTAAATTTAGTTTATAAAGTGAAACAATTGCCAGAATAAAGGCCCAGGTTCAATTCCCACGGTGAACTGCTAGGCCAAACTTCCTGCAACGATATGCAAAATCCAACATCGTTCGACACTGAAACTCAAAAATGTGAAAGATAGCGCAAGCTTATTATAATGTTTAACTGAATCGCACTATGCAAATTCAGTTTTAAGTTTGCAGTACAGTCAAACTGATGCAAATGTCAAAATTATTTAATGTCGAAACCCCAAAAAATGCAAAACTTCATTTTAGCCCAAAACGTAAATTTAGTTTATAAAGTAAAGCAATTGCCAGAATAAATGCCCATGTTTAATTCCCACGATGAACTGCTAGGCCAAACTTGCTGCAAATAAAAAATCTGAAGCCAAACCTTAATGAGAAGAATGCAACTAACTCTAAACTATGACATCATTGAGTTTGATTCTCAAATCCTTGTCAAAGCGATGGTGGCCAAGGGAGTATGGAGCCCTGTCTAAACACAACCAACAAACAATGTAAAATATATCTGAACATTTACTCAATCCAAATGCAAATGGAAATGCAAGTAGCGTCAAAAAAGGACTGAATCTGACGGCAGATACAAATCCAAATCTCATTTTTCAGTTTGTAGTACACACAACAAAAAAAACAGTGAATGCTAAAATCCTAAAAACCTTAGCAATTTGATATACCCATTTGACTATGAAGCGAATCAATAAAATGTAAAATACCTCTACGGCTATTGTTCTCACTACAAATTGCAAATTGTATAGCAAACCTACTAACCTTTAAGATGAGGCGATTCTTATGGTCTGATTGCCAATGTTTACGTAACAGCAACTGCAAACGTTTTGAAGATTGTACCTGAATATGACACAACAAATAAGAAAATGACATTAACCTATTGGTACATTAGCAATAACATGTAATATGTACACCATGAATAGAAAACTATCTATATTTTGAAACAATTGAGGTAGATGTCAGTTTTTCCCATGCCGTGTGTTATAGGCTATTTCTATATCTAGTGTGTAGATAGAAAGTGGGGGATTTCTATGACAATACATGAGAAGTGTGTGTGTGAGAGGGACAAGTGTATAATACTATACTCGTACAATTTTTAGTAGCTGGAGCCAAGTGCAGCAGGCCTAAGATCTGAAGGGCACTATTTAAGATGCAGGTAACATGACAGAAGTAAAAAGATATATCCACAGCGTAGACATAGCATGGAAAATGAAATCAAGTAAATAAGGAGTATGTTATTATGTATACCACATCTAAAAATAAGATTAGTTTTTACATAGGAAATAATCTGTTGACAACATTGAAAGAAAAGTTGCACTAAATTTGACAATACTAAAAGCAATGTTGCATGAAATTCTGCAACAGTGAAAGCAAAATTCCATTCGATTTTGCATCCTTTCTCTTGTCTAGTCTAATTTTGGATTCTGAATCTAGCAATGTTACAGTGAATGAAACTGGTGCTATTGAATCACAACTTCAGTTTTCAGGTCCTTTAAAAAAACTCTGTTCTTAGGCAATCAGTGTGTGAAAATCTATTTATTCCAAGTTAGAGAGTGGAGGAAATCTCTGGTGGATGCAAGTGGTTTTCCACTTTTAATCAATGCATACCTATTCCCAGAAAATAAAAGAGTCATTTGTATTGATTAGTTTATTCACTTCATCATACAACATGGGAAATTATGACTTGGCCGCAACCTAAAAACAACAAATCTGCCTTTTAATAATCCCCCAAACATGGTAACTTGCCTATTTTGTCTGCTCAGTCTCTTTGGCATTCTTTGAGCAAATAGCTTTCATACAAAATTAGGGGATTTGTCTTTGTATGCAATTAAATCTGGTTAAGGGATCAAAACGTAGAAGACCCAGAAGTTGTAGGGCTAGGGCAGCTAGCTAACCAGAGAAATGCAGAGCAAAAAAAAATGAAGGGGATTTGGAGGATATTTCTGTATCCACGATGACAGAAGAGGCACTCAATAATCGATGGGGGTCAGAGATCCATACAACGGCTCCAATTTCACCACACAACAGAGGAAAACAACAAAAAACCTACCAGCAATTGAACACAACCATGAAAATAGGAAATGAAAAGAAAACAAGAAGGGAAGCATGCCTCAGCGTACTCACATCTTCCACAATCGTAGCCGCCTTTGTGGACAGATTCAAAACAAAATAAAAATGATATCTCCAGATCTGCAAGCTCCCGCAACAAACGTCCGATACGGTAAAAAAAAACCTGCTTCTCTTCGACACTGCCATGTATACAGGTTATTGCATGCAGGAGGCCAGGTGTGAATCTCAGAGCACAATAGCAGCCACCGCTGCAACGACCAGTAGGGAAAGAGTCACAGAAAATACCTTAGCTACATGTCAAAATAAAAGAGGCAAAGAAAACTTTATTAAACCCGGTCATATCTGCGGCAGACGGTGGAGGGAAATCGGGCAATGAGGGAACAGGAATCAACCAATCATCGACGAGGGAATTCGAACATTTACCTACCGCTACCAATAGTTAAAGCAAATATTTACCAAAACATTAGCATATGTATATTGAACTGCACACCAAAACAAATTAATAGCAACATGCGAAAACATTAGTATCATGCGCGGAAGGTACTAATAAATGTGAGGACCTATCTTTTAGTGGTTCCAATATCAATAGTGGCCATTTACAATGTCAAACTTTGGGTCTTGTCAATTTTCAAATCCCAAGCCATTTTTAGAGGTAATTGCTTACGGTTACCTCTTACAATTAGAGGCAACTAATATCTACCGGGATGTTAGTAATTCCTAGCACGAGCCAATATATATATATATATATATATATCAATTTTGATGATAACAAACAAAGGGAGATATGTCAATAATACAAAGTTGTTGTAGATGATGTCAATGACTACGACAATTGTACTGTTTACAAGTCATGTTTTAACCCATAGATTATTTGTAAGCATAACATTTTGACATTTGTAAAGAATTATTTTGAGTTACAATTGATCATTAGGATCCCTGGAATGCCCAATAGAACAAGCCATATGAAATTTCAATGATTTCAACATATTTACATTGCAATGACCCATAAAGCGGGTTGTTGCAAGTAAATGGGGGTAGGAGCAAAAAGTAACAAGTTATTATTCAGAAAGATGGACATCAATGTGACACATGAGGGTTTCCTAATCCTTGAGAATGTGAACTGCATTCCGAATCTTGAGTAGGAGTTGGTGATAAGAGACTTATGATTGGTTAGAGCCTTGTTGATGGAAAGGTGTCAATACTATGATAGATGTAGGAAAGTTGTTCCAAATACTTATCCCCATATAAGTGACCCACATACGAAATGGAATGTCCCTAATTGGAGATAATTGGCCAAGGTCACGAATGAGAATGATATATTTATTACCTAAAATAGGTGTCTTAGTAGTTGACCATGGTAATCAATTTGGGGCAAATGAAACTCATCTCATCAATGAGAATACACTTCACATGTTTGAGGGATTCTAGAAAAGTTGAAAATGTTTGGCCTTGTAACAATTTGATTTCTTTAATGGGTATGCATAGGTAAGCATGTTTAGTCAAGAGAAAAATGTTGAAGGCCACCACATGATAGTGCAAGTATAAGAAAAATAAAACTACTAAAAAATAAAAAATAAGACAATTGTGTTTTCATTAATCAGGATAACAAGCTAAATTTGAAAAAAGAATTACACTTTTATTCTTTAATGACAAGTTTAAATATAATATATAATAATTAATAACATATAATCTATAGAAGATGTTTGCAAAGAGAATCCTTTCAATTAGCATTTACCATGGTAGAAGGGTGAAAAACTACTTTAAGGAAACAATTCAAAGGTTGTTAACATAGAGGAAAAATGTACTGCCCTATGTGCAGGGGAAAAATGTATACTCTCCTACTGGGTCATAAATTTGAATAAAATAAAGTGACTCCCCAGCTAATTAAATTAATTTTTTTATAAAAATCATAAGATTAATAAATCTTCCCAAAAACATTGCTTAAGGGTTTAAAGAAATCATATTTGGGACCACAATTTCTTAAAAGAATACAATAAATATGCTTCCAATAAAAAAAATAACAAAATGTTTCTTACCTAAAAAAATGGTTAGATTTTACTATTGGAACATACCTTTATATTAATGTAAAGGAGAGTTATATAGCGAGGTGAGACCAAACAACTCACGGTCCCAAAAAATTCCACGAGGGCAACAAAAGTATGCCACAAGGGAAAACATAAAACTCCATGAAGGCCTACAAGAGCACGCCCAAAGGGAAATTAGATATCATCTACAAAAGACAAAATAAACATCAGGCACATGCCACCGCCGCACTAGGGGGAGGGGAAGGATCATCTCGAGGGAGGGATGAAAGCTCCGCTAGTAGGTTCTACAGATGACAGATCCACTTCCCAACCCTCATGCTCTTGAAACCGTGTCTGAAGAGGCACCATAATTCCCCACCCACGTGGTGGTGATCCTGAAAAAGTGTTCATTATTGGTGACGAAGAGCCCCACCAAGGAGTGTTGGCAGACTCCAGTCAGGTCGAATTGAGGAAGGGGTAGAGCAAGCCTGAGGGGAGGCAAAGTGGTGGTTGCGAGAGTGGCTCCTCCGACGTGTTTTCACAGGCGGTGTTTGTGAGGGTGGCGATGGCCGAGGTGGTGGTAGCAATAGATCGGGCGGAACTTGACTCATGGTACATGGCGCACTCCCCCAGTGATCTAGTAATTGCTACTGGTGTTCAGATTCCAAAGAAACCTTTACAGCCCGAGCTTGAATATGATATCACATAGTAGACAGAATAATCACCTTGTCATTAGTAGAAAAGATGAGAGATGTAAGACCATTTTTGAAAATAAAGGAATTGCAAGCTTTCCATATATGAAATAAAATGCATGCACAGAAAAGATGCCATAAATTAACGATATAATGAGGCCATCGAATAAAGTCCCCAAATAAATCTAGATGCCAGGAGAAAAACTCGGGGTGATAGGGAGAAAACAAGGAATGAGTCCAATGCCAAATAGTCTGCGCATGTGGGTAAAACCAAAATAAATGTAAAAAAGACTCCATTCTAGAGCAAAAGGAACAGGTCGGGGGGGGAAATGCCAATATGCCGAAGCCATTCACCTAAAGGTAGACCTTGATAAATCAAGCACCATAGAAAATGATTAACTTTAGGTTCAAGAAGAGGGTTCCAAGAACGAGCAAGCCTGTGAATCCAGGTAGAGGGAAACGACTAGAGTCCTAGTGAGCATTTAACTTTGCAATTACAGGTGACATAGGGCAAAGAAGATGATAGAATTTGTGAGTATTTTAATGCAAAAAATATATATCTTGATTCCATCTCTAGTCGTGCCACCAGGCAACCGATGAACGAAGGCCAAGTTTATGAAGCATCACATCTAGAAGAAGCTCCTGAATCTTGCAAATTGAAGGAAGATTAGAATTTTGCAAATGAAATTTGGCTTCAAGTTAGGCCAAGTGATCTAATCTCTACGGTGCACTAGATCATGTATAGTGTGAATGCTTTTGAAAAAATGCCAAATGGCTTTGATGCATGGGAGTTCAGTTCAACAAACAAAAGCGTGCCCTAAAAAATAATTGGTGACCACCAGATGTTGTGAGCATTAAATGAAAGGACAGTGTGAAATCCATCGCCAACCCACCATAAAAAGGCTTCACTTGCTCGAATTCTTTCCAAATTCTCTTAGCCACACCATTCCAGCTCTGCCTACCATACGGGGCACCAGATTCAATACAATGTCTCAACATAGTCTTACAAACATCGATCCCCATAAAGAATGCAAATAATCCATTTAGGACATAGAGACACACTTTTCCTGTAGAGATCAAGTATGCCCATTCCACCTTGCTCACGAGGGAGGCAACAAACATCCATGGGTACACAGTGAAAGCCAACTAAACCAGAACTTTTACACCAGAGAAAATCCCATAGAAGTTTAGCAAGGTGATTGAACGAAGCATGAGATGGGCACCGACAAACATAGTAATAAACATGGGTGGTAGCAAGAAATTTGGTACACACCTAAAAATTTCTTGTTAAGGATAGCAGTTTGGAGGACCACTTCGTGATTTTATGCTCTACCTTGTTAACCACATACGTCCAAAGAGTAGTTGAATCACTATCAAAGGAAAAAGGAATGCCTAGAAAGTGAGATTTCTCACCATGACCAATCTAGGTCCAGGGGTATGCCCGAAGCCAATTAGCTATTGGAAAACACCTTTGGTGAAAACCAAGAGTTTTGTCCTTCTGAATGTTAGAACCAAAGTCTAAACAGAAAGTTGATAAACAATAAAAAATGACAGTGACATTCTGTTCAGAATCAACAACCGTAAGGAAGGAATCATCTGTAAAATGCCCATTAATCAACTGTGTGCGGGTGGTCAGGTAAAGTAATGTCATGAATTCGACCTTGGGTAGTGTGATGAGTAATTAAGTAGCCCAGAGAATCTTCTGCAAGAACAAAGAAAACTGGAGCAAGAGGGAAAATATGTCTGATGGAACAGTAGAGTCCAATGGCTTGAGACTGATGGCCATTAATAGTGAGCTGAGTGGAAGCATCAGAGAACATAGTATAAATAAAAGAACAAAATAAAGCACCAAACCCTAAGTCGTTGAGCATAGCTAGAATAAAGGGCCACTCAATATGATCATACATGTTGTTTCAAAATCAATTTTTAGAAAAATAGGCTTTTGACAGGAAATACAAGCCCATTCCATTCCTTCCCGCACTGCAAGAAGATTATCCAGAATATAATGGCCTTTGACAAAGTCAGTCTGTTCAGGCCGCACAATATTTCGCAGAATATTAGCAATCTGTACATAGCTAGAGATTTAGCAAGAATTTTCTAGGAGACGTTCAATAAAGTGATTGGCCACCAGTTGGTAATAAGATCTGGATTGCACGCTTTTGAAATGAACTTGATGTTGCCTTGATTGATGAAATTTCCCAAGGAGAAATATTGAAGCGCCTTAAGATATGCTCTGAGTAGATCAAGGACAACAATTGACCAAGTGAATTTATAGAATTCACTGGGAAAGCCATCCAAACAGGGAGGTTTATCATCGGCTAAACAAAGTAAGGCAACATGAAGATCATCTAAAGAAAGAGGAGCATCACAGTGAGCCAAATGGTCACTTTCTTTTTTTGAGAATCTGTTGAATGTAACTTTCTGCAAATCATGATCCAATATGTGCAACAAAGGTGCTTCGAATATTCCTCTTTGGTGGGGGGGAAATTGAATGTAAAGGGTTTATTATGAATGCAATGAGATTACTCTTGCAAATGGTCGGAGTTTGAATTCTTGAGAAAAATTTAAGAAATCCATCTTCTCGAGAGACCAAAGCCGAGATTACCTATTATTTTCTTATGTGTTAGATTTTATGTTGTGTCAAGTTGGTTGCAGATGTATAGCCATTGACAAGCTCTGAGATTTCTTTGGAAGCTTTCCCCTACTGATGAATCTAAGTAAGTTTGGAATTAATTTGTGTCTAATCTCTAGCAATTTTGTGTCTACTTTATTTTCAGAATGTCAGCAAATAGTTTCTTTCATTCCTATTGCAATCTTACATTGAAATTTTTGTGAAATCACACAGGATCTTGTCCCTATGACAGTCTAATGGTATTTGCAATTTCATTCCAAGAAGAGCCTTCATCTTGGATGAGATAAACAAATTTAAAATCAATTTACTATCATTTGTTGATAAAAAAATTTAAAATCAATTCGAGCCTTTGTGTTGGAGTCTTAAAGATTATGTGAAAACATGTTGATCTGTGCCTCCATTGAAGCACACCTTCTAGTTGAAGGAACGTCTTGACTATTCTGAAGCTTTTTGTTGTGAAGTTGTTCATTATTGTGAAGTCCCTCCAAATATCTGGTATAATCAACTTTATCCTGCTTCATCTCCCACCAAAATAATTTAAAAACCATTGATCCACCCTGAACGACCCCTATTTGTCATGTGTATCAACAAAGGAACAAAATCTACTTGCAAAAATATGCAAAACAATCAGGATTCCATAATTTCTTTGGTAACCTTAGCCTTGTGTTTAGAATATCTCCATCTTTTGGAAGTGACAACTCGTGAGAGTTAGATTTGGTGTGTTGATCATATTTTCCCAAGGTTTACTTTATAAATTTTGTGCAAAAGAAAGGTATTTTCATCTCCTTCAATAACTGAGGTTACAAAATAGGTTCTCTTACCTTGGTTGAAAGGCACAACCTAAAATAGTTAGGATAAGATTAAATACTTTTAAGGTTCTACCCACTTCTTCAAGGCTTGAGTGCTAAAAAGTCAAATAAATTGCTTCCCTGGCTACAAAATGACATACATAATCATTTATCTACTTTTGAGTGTCCTGTCAAATCCATGATGCTGCTCGGTTTGTGAAGAAGAATAAATCCGGGTACTAACACAGTCAATCCAAAGATAGAGCCCCTCATGAGAAAGCCGTTATCCAAATTCATTGAGGAAAAGATTATTTTTCCTATCAAGTACTCTACTTGGATCAAAAATCTAGTTCCAGTGCACAAAAATAATGGTGAAAACAAACTTTGTGTTGATTTCAGAGATTTGAACAAGGCGTCTCTAAAGGATCATTATCCCTTGCCTTCAATGGAGTAGATTTTACAGAATGTGGCTAGTGTGCAGAGGTTCTCGATGCTAGATGGGTATTCAGGCTTCAACTAGATCCTAGTCAAGGAAGAGGATCAATTCAAAACAACGTTTACAACCAAGTGGGGAACATACACATACCAGAAAATTCCCTTTGGTTTGTTAAATGTAGATGCAACATTTCAGCGCACCATGGATATTACCTTCAAAGGTTACATCAATGAGTTCACCTTGGTTTACCTTTACGACGTCACTGTTTTCTAAAAGAAAAGCACACATCATATGGCCCACCTAGAGAAAGTATTTGAGAGATGCAAAAAATATGGGGTATCTCTTAACCCCAAGAAGTGCAATTTTGCACTGGCACAGGGCAAGCTTTTGGGACATGTGGTTTTGAAGGATGACATCACTATTGATCTTGAATGTGTCTCAACCATCCTAGCTATTTCTCTGCCAGCACACAAGAAGGCCTTACAATCCTTCCTTGGCAAGATTATTTTTGTTAGGTGTTTTATCCCTAAATTTGTAGGACTAGTATGGCCCATCACCCTGATGCTCAAGAAGGACATTTCCTTCAGATGGAAAAAAAAGGAAAAGAAAGCTTCAACAAGGTCAACTAAGAAATTGCTTATGCACCAACACTCATTAACCTGGACTATTCCAATGAATTCATCCTTTATGTTTATGGCACTGATATGAGTGTTGCTGCTATCCTAACACAAGAAAATGAACAAGGGCTGGAACAACCAATGGCTTTCTTCAGCCAGACGCTAAAGGATTATGAATTGAAATATAGTCACACAGAGAAGTAGGTATTCACCATCATTCATGCACTCAATAAATTCAAGAGTATGCTCAACAAAAATCATATCAAGGTGTTAGTCTCCCACTCTTCTGTCAGAGACTTCATCATGGGAGCAAAAATCAGTGAAAAGAGAGCATGATGGGTGACCAAAATCATGGAATATGATGTGACTGTTAAAACCACTAAGCTGGTAAGAGGTAGTGTGCTCTGTAAGAAGATTGGTGAAGATTTGTAGAATGAACTTGAGGGTTCATTATTTCTGGATGAGGATTCCCCATGCACATAACTCGAACAGAATACAGACCCTAGCACGCACGACTGGATGAAGGACATGATCACATTCCTTTCTGAGGGTACATACCCTCCTAATTTGAATAAAGAAAAGAGAAGACATCCAAGGTTGCAATCCATCCCTTATGTTTTGATTGATGGAATTATCTTCAAAATAAATCTCGATGGCATGCTATTAAGATGTATCAAGGACACGTAGAATAAAAAAGTGTTATCGTAATTTCACGATGGATTCTCTGGTGGAAACTTCTCTGCCAAAACTACAACAATGAAAATCATAATGACAGGTATCTTTTGGCCTACTCTATTTCTATATGCACACAAGCGGGTAACAAAATGCAAGGAATGAGCTTTCTTTGCAGGAAAGGAAAGATTGGCAACGCTTCCCCTTTGACCAATCCAGACAGATCAGCCTTTTACGTAATGGGGTCTCAACTTCATAGGTATGATCAATCTACCTTCAAGCACGGGACACAAGTGGGTGTTGATGGTTATAGACTACTTCTCGAAGGTATAGTCACAAGGTTCGACATTCCTCAAACCATTATCTCTGATAATGCAAAGGCCTTCCTTGGGACCAAAATCACTGATTGGGCTCTAAATCTGGGCATCTATCTAAAGACTTCTTCTAACTATTCCCCCCAAGGTAATGGCGTGGTAGAGTCAATAGAAAAGAACCTGATTAGGATCATTAAATGAACAATGAACATTAGCCAAAGACAGTGCCACACAAAAGTCTTGTGCCGCTATGGGTAGATAGAATTACAGTTAAAAAGGAAATAGGAACTTTGCCTTATAAGCTTGTGTATGGCAAAGAGGCTACCCTTCCTATGACACTAAAATTAAACTCATTGGCACTTGCTCAGTAACTGGAACTTGAAGGTGCAAACCAAAGAGAAATCAGTATGACAAAACTAGTTAATCTTGAAGAGTCAAGGAACTTTACCATGATTAAGCTAGAACAACATGAACAAACAAAAAAGAAATAGTTTGAAAAACAAGCTAGGCCTCAAGATTTCAAATTTGGGGACTTAGTTTTAAAATGGGATGCTAACAGAGCTAAACCAGGGCTCCATTCAAAGTTTGATGCACTTTGGAGTGGCCCATATGTCATCAGTTAATGCAAAGAAGCTAACTCTTTCGAGTTAACTCATCTTGATGGAGGCAGACTGCAAATCCGAGTAAATGGGATCTTTCTCAAACAGTTCCATTAGGTTTGCTGCATCACTCTGTATATATTAGAGTAGTTTTAATTCCTCCAAGTGCGTTACACACACATTGTTTGTTTGTACACAGTTCTTTCCTCTCATGTGCTTCTTGCGCATGCTCTTATGTTGCTTTCAGGATGCAGAGCTTCTTTTAGTAGTTGCAAGATTTAGAATAGAGTTGAGAAATGATCCTTCATGTGGCTTCAGGGGCAATCCGTCAAAGTTACAGATCAGATCACATGATTACATAGCAGAATCCATGCCTAATGGATGCTCCAGGATACTGATCTCCTTCATCTAGCAGGTAGATGGTCCCAAAAGTCACCAAAACTATTATCCAAATAACTCTCCTAGTTATTTGGGTAAATTGTATGCATTCTCTGGCTCTAAGATATCCATTACTAGGTTACATGCGATCAACTTCACCGAGCACATTTCCTTGGTCGCAGTCTCTTTGCGCGCCCTCCTTTGCACCCTTCTATGTCAGGTCATCTTCTAACATGCTTGAATGTGCCGCATGCAACTAGTCAAAACGTGCCAACATTGTGCCAAATCCTTGCAGAAAATTAATGAGTGACACGTGGCAGAAATGAAAAACATTTACATAGATGACCATCTTTTCAGCCTATCCGTATGCATCATGTGTCTTGTGTGTGCTGACATCTCTAAAAAAATCCTAATGGACGTATCTTCTGCTACAGAGCTCCGATCGGCGTGCACCTAGACTTTTTAGGGATTTGCTGACATCAACTATAATGCTAGATATTCAAATTAAAATCCTTGGTGGATATGGTAGGTAAGAAATGGAAAAACATATCCTTGAGAATTAATGAGCAGATCCGATTGCTCCAACTACCTGATTTAATCTGATTCGCCCTCCTTCCTTCTTTAACACACCAAATAGGCCTAGGGAAGTGCATCTGACAAATAGAAAGGTGGATTTGTAGGCATTGAATGCCACTTGTTGGTGGTTGTGTTTTAAAATCAGGTATAACCTCCTTCTCTTCTTCTTCCACGGATTTATCTATAAATGTCAGAGCTAGGCTCATTTATTATGTTGGACACTCTAGATCCTTACGCATTCTACTAAGAACTTCATATATTCTGTATTTCGAGTTGCAGACCTTTAGATCTAGCTCTTGAATGTGGATATCGGCCTTTTTCACCATTGTAATAGCTATGTGCATTTCTGGAAGTAACATATGCACCATTTTATGACTATTCTCTATCCTTATGTGTTTGCATTTCTTCTTCTTGCCTTTTCTTTTGCGTTGTGTGTTGGTTGTGCTATTTCACGTCCCTTATTGCTCCTTATTTGATTGTGTCCCATGAAACTGATCTGGTGAATGTGTTCTAAGTCATGTTACACATGCCTAGCCTTCTTTCATGCATCTCCTTTCATTTTCATTCAGAACAGACAGGTTTCATCCCTCTTTTTCGGTGCTATCACCTTTAGTGTAGTTTACTTTCATGTCATCCTTCTATCCCTGGTCCCTTGGAATTCTTAGCTTAGTTTACCTTCAGCACTAGGAGTATTAGTAGCAATAGAAATAGATAGAGGAACCAACCTTCTCTGGAGATCCGTCTCAAGTGCGCAGGGTCCCACAACTTGGAGATGGTTCCATTGTGATCTCAAACAACTCGGTTCTCCCAGATCTAAGATGCGGGTGTAGGTTTGAAGACCATTAATAGTCACATCATACTCCATGATTTTGGTCACCCATCATGCTCTCTTCTCATTGATTTTTTCTTCCATAATTAAGTCTCTCACACTTACGTGTGAATACTGACACCTTGATGTGATTTGTGGCTAGAGCATGCTTTATGAACTTATTGAGTGCATGCATGATAGTGCATAGACCTATTTTTCTGTGTGAATGTATCTTCAAATCATAATCCTTTAGTGTTTCGATTGAAGAAATCCATTGGTTGCTCTCAGTCCCTTGTTCATTTTCTTGTGTCAGGCATAACAATAACACTTACATAAGAACCATAGGCATAAAGTATGAAATCCTTTGCAGTAATCTGGGGTTGCCAAGTGTTGGCATGTAAGAAATATCTTTCTTAATCTTTTTGAAACTATTATCTATTCCTTCCACTTTCCATACTGAAGGTTGTGTCTTTCTTGAGCATGAGGGTGATGGGTCTTGAATAGTCCTACAAAGTTAGGAATGAATCTCCTAACAAAAGTTGATTTTACCTAGAAAAGACTACAAGGCCTTCTTGTGCGTTCCGGTAGAGAAAGATCCACGATCATTTGAAATATGCTCAGGATCAATTACAATTCCATACTTTGAAACCACATGGCCCAAAATATTTCCTTGTGCCACAACATAAATTGCAATTTCTTGGGGTTAAAAGACATCCCACAACTTTTTGCAAATCTCAAATACTTTCTCTAGGTGCAGTTATATGATCTACACTCTACTTTGAGAAGACAATGATGTCATCAAGGTAAACCAAGATGAACTCATTTATGTATCCTTTGAAGGCAATATCCATGGTGCATGCTGAAATTTTGGGTCTGACATTTGACAGAACTAAAAGGAATTTTTTAATATGCATATGTTCTCCACTTGGTTGTTAACATTATCTTCAATTGATCCTCTTCCTTTGACCATAGATATAATTGAAGCCAAAATACCCATCCAGCATTGAGAACTTCTGTGTGCCAGCCACATTATCTACAAAATCTACTCTATAGAAGGAAAAGGATAATGATCGTTCAAGGATGCCTTATTCAAATCTCTAAAATCGACGTAGAGTTTGATTTCACAGCTATTTTTCTTGCTTACTAGGAACAAGATTCACGTAACCCAGGTAGATTATTTGATGGGAAAAATGGTTTTTTCCTCAATGAGTTTGGAAACAACTCTTTCCTCATGAGAGGATTATATCTTTGGATTGACTGAGCCATTGTTTTTGTTCTAATGGGCTTGATACTAGGATCAAGGTCAATAGAGTGTTGAGAAACAATTGGATCAAAACCTTTGAGGTCTTCATACTCCCATGAAAATATATCACTATATTTCTTATGCAGAGAGAGATGAAGGCCTATTTTTCATTCATGTGCACGCAAGCTTTACTGAGTAGTAACTCCTTCCCACATGCAATAGTGAAATGGGGAGTAGTATTCTTAAGTTTAGAGTGCATGTTCATTTTTTCACCCTTGAACTCATCATTAGGGCTGAATATTTTCTCTAAGGTGACCAGCCCTTTAGGCAACTTATTTTCCTTCAAGTGTATCACTTGGTCACCATAACTGTCATGCAAGTTGGCTTGCATACTTGATGAAAACTCAGCTTTATTATGGATGAACTGGACGATATGTACGGCACTGTAAAAAAATTTCCAGCTAGTAATGTTTTCTAGAATGGATGGAAAAATCACCATCTTGATGTGCTGAGTGTTTCCTTTGAAAAATCCTCAGTAGGGGAGAACAATGAGCCCAATACGGACATCTAATCAGCTTCTTTGTTCATATTCTGCGACACCACCTACATATTCAACACATCAAAGTTCTCAAGGAGGTCCCAGAATCTATGTTTATAAGCCTTAAGAAGCTTATTATTTGTAGCACACTTGTTTGTGACCTGGTGGACAATTTTTTTTGTGTCTCCAAAGATTGAAGCCCCTTGATATTCTTCTTCTCGGAAATCAACAAACCATGCACCAACACCTCATATTCTGCCACATTATTGGAGCATGTGAACTGCAACTTGTGTGCAAAGAATAACTTCTCATCCTTGGGGGAAATGAGAACCACTCTTGCACCAGCGCCATTTCTACTTCTGGATCCATCGAAGTATAACTTCCACATACCAGAATTTTCTTCATTTTGCTTAAGTGCGCATGACAACATAGATTATTTTTTAAGAATGCAGTATGTATGAAACCTAGTTTTATAAGCTTCCAAATCCTCAGCATATGGATCAAATTCATGGTGCCTTTCTGCCCACTCATCCAAAACCAAGTCTGGAATAGGAGGCAAGATAGGCTGCTCTTCAGAGATTGAAGCATGTTCTTCTTGGATTAAACAATTGACTTGGAGAGGAGATGGTTCATATGACTCTACATGATAGGAAAATATTGGCTCGACTTGTATGGTAAACCGGGGTACCATACCTTGTCTTGAGTAACATATAGGTTCAATTAGAAGATAAGTAACCACCCACTTTAGCGGTAAAATCCCTTAATAGACACAGGGAAAATAGAGGGGGAAGATCAATGATTGACACATCTTGAGTTATTGTGAGGCTTGGACATGCATGAAAGGTTAGTTCAAGATTCTTGATGATTCCTAGGGTGGTGATAGTCAAACCATCAAGTTGCAGGACTCCTTTTGTCAAAGGGCTATACTTAAGTCCTAAGACATCATAAATTTTCTTAGGCATGACAAAAGTATTAACACCTGAATCAATCATACAATTATGAACAAGGTGTTTGACTATGACCAAGGACATATAAAAAGGTGGGGTCTTGACAACCTTACTTACTTGCTTCTCTTCCTCATGACATATTTTGATAGAAGCGCGAGACTTCTGGACTATTGGATCATCGTGTGAAAGTTGTGTTAGAGCTTCGTGCAACAAGTCATGCTGATATGGAATGGCTAGGGCTTCCCACATTGTGACATTCATGTTTTTCTTCTTCATCTGGTCCATAATGTTGAACGAAATCCCGAGAGACTTGTGCATTTGAGGTATCATAGCATCCTTCTTCTTCTATTCAGGCGCAGAGGTAGGGGGCTTAGCTTGCATGGAGGTTTGACCTACCAAAGGAGTGGCACACGTTGCCTCAGAAGGAGCATTACGCGGAGCATCGCATGAAGGAACTTGATAATTTTTATTGAATGCCTTAGCTATCTCTTTTTGCTTTTGGGTATCATCTTGTGTTGTTGGGATTGTGACCTACGTGCTAGACTCGAGTATTCTTTTCTTATAACTTTTATTGTCTACAACATGAGTGCACAGTTTGCTTGTACCTTCTGCAACTTGATTGATTATGCATAATTCATTGGCACCAAAGAATATTAAGTTGGTCTGAGGAGGAAATTCTGGATTTTCTGCATTCTTAGGATCACTTGCACTTATGGAAGACTCATAGTTGGAAGCCATCTGAATCATGTGAGCTTGGGCATGCCAAAAATTGGTGCAGTGATATTGAATGTGGGGCATGTTGCAAGGAAATAACCATTATGATTCTTGTGCCATGTTGTTTTGAACAGGAACAAGTGCCTGACATGTGTTAGGCATTGGAAGAGGTTATGCTAGAGGAACAACTTGCAAAGGCTGACTGTTATATCTTTTATTTCCATATTGATCTTGCCAAGGCTGACTGCTTTTGGTTATGTTCCTGATTAGAGTTACTTCTAAATGCTTGTGCCTGTTGTTTCTCCAAGGAAATGACCTTATTCGAAAAGTTTCCAATGAGGGCCCCCATTTTATCATTTTCTTTATGCTGCACATGAGAATATGAAGTGCAACAGGTTGTGTGCTCTGTACTAGGATAGGAGCAATAGAAGGCTAGGGAACTAGAGACATCTCTAGAAATAACGTCGTGGGAGTCCTGGGAGCCAACTTACCAGCTTGAATAAGGTTTTTTTTCCTCCCTTATTTAAATGTTGTATGCAGTAGGTAAATTCCTTCTACCCAAGGATTTAATCATTGACTTGAAATGTCACTATTAAAGGTCTCTACACCTACAAAAGGAGGGGTACACGCTGCTTCAGAAGGAGCATTGTGTGGAGCCTACAACATGTAGGAACTTGATGTCCACTTTTACTTCTGGATGCCTTATTTTGAAATTCCTCATTTATTCGTTGAGAACGCTACTTCATTGTTACTAGAATCAGAAACTTGTGTGCCACACTCAAGGATAGGTGATCTTGATTGTACCTTCATATTAGTTGCTACAATGCCTAGGTGTGTAGTCTACTAGCATCATCTGAAGTTTGATTGATCATAGGAGTTAAGTCCTTGGCATGCCATTGAAGTGCTTAACCTTGGCCTCAAGAGGCAACTTCTGGCCTTTCATTGATTCATCAGGTTAATTTGTGCTTATGGAAGGTTCACAATTAGAAGCATTCTGGATCATATAGGCCTACACGCATCATAGCATGTAGCATGAATGATATGTAATTATGAGGCTCTATCATGAAGTATGGAAAGCACCATTCAAAATATTGCTACAAGCATATCATGTTGTCTAAACTAGAACAAGTGTTTGGCTCCCTATACTGAGGTGCTGGAAAAGATCCTGTGCAGGAGGAATTTCTTACAAAGGCAAGATAGTGCATTAGCATTCCAGTCTATCATTCTGATGAGGAGTACCCATATCTATAGTTTCCATACTGATTCCAGAGGGATGATACTTTATTTGAGAGAAGTGCATGTAATTTTTTCTTTGTTTTTATTTGTTATCACTTGATAACAACTATACACCGTTGGCAAGACATATGTTAAGTACACCTTCATAATTACTTTGTTGAGAAATACATAACTTTTTGTGGGGACGATTTCCATAAAATATAAAACAAAGACAAAGAATTGATAATTGATGAAATGTTGTGCCTCCATTTTCACCTCTTCATATATCCCGAGCTTATATTTTCATTTTTGACTCATCATTGTAGTATATGGCATTAGATACATTCAATATCTCAAAAAAATCAAACAAATCACTATTAAATTTGATAAAAGTAATCGTCTCTACAATTTCAGTTTGATTTCTTTTTTGGATATGCAAGCATCCCTAATATTTATAGGGTTGTTTCCACATCTTTAGAATTTGGTGTTCCCTCATTATGATGATGAGTTTAAATTTACGAAATTATGTACCCTGAATCTTAGTTTCTTAAAAAAATTGAAATCTTTGGAGGCATGGTTTTCCCCTCTTAGTGGAAATTAAACTCTTGTGCAATTCCTTTGTCATTACAAATTTCAAATTAGTGGAAATCCTCCTATGCAAAAAAAATAATTTTAAATTATACAACAAACTACTACCCTAAACTGACATCATCAAGCACTATTGTGACAATAATTAGGCTCCCATGTTTGACAATAACAAGCTCAAATTTTAGCACAATAATAATGCATTCTTTGACATAGTAAATATATGAACACTACACTCTTTGAACATAGTGTACATGTTTAAATATAACATAAAATTGATCATCTAGTGTAGACAAAAAATCACACACTTGGGTACATTTCTACGTCCTTAAAGCATGTTATCATTTACATGACACCTAAGCAAGAAAACTAGTAATTGACAATTCCCTTTAGCCTTTTACTTTATCTTATGTGCTTTTATTGGCTTCATACATAATGCACTATTTTCTGCATTTTATTGTTTTATTTTTCATTTATGGCCTTGGAAAATAACACCTAGTTGGGACACTAGCGCAAGTGCTCATGTCCTCCTAGGTGCTCCTATCCTTCTTTACACCTTTCTTATCCTTTTGGACCCCTTTCACTTCTTAATTACCTTTTATCACTTGTTGGTTCCTCAAATGTGCACCTGTTTCTCAGATATGAAAGAGATGGGTTGTTTGAGACAACAATAGAACCATCTCCAAGTTATGGTTCTTTGGAGAAGGCCAGTTCCTTTACGTATTTCTACTGCTACTGCTGATCCTAATGCTGGAAGGGAAAACTAAGCTAAAATACCAAGGGACTAGGGATAGAAGGATAACAAAATGGAAAACTAAAATAAGGGAGGCGATAGCACCAGAAAAGTGGGATGAACACTATCTATTTTGAGTGAAAACGAAGGAGAAAGCATGAAGGGAGGCTAGACATACGTAGCACAAACTGAAATGCATTCACACAAGCGATATCATGAAACACAACCAAAAAATGGAGATACAAGGAATTTATAATGAAACAACGAACATACAATGCAAGCAAAAGGCAAGGAAGAAGAAATAAAACACGCCAAGGCAGCGAATAGCCACAAAAAATGCTTATATTACTTCCAGGTATGCATCAATGGCATTCAAAGGTTGATATTCACATGCATGAACCAGATTTGGAGGTCTGTAACTTGAAATGTAAAGGTATATGATCCTTAACAAACACCAAAGGATGCAAAATGTCAAACCCTTTACAATGAGCAAAGATCTTACATTTATAGATGGATTGATGAGAGGGAGAAGAAGAGAAGGAGGGAAATATTATTTGAAATCCAACCACCAACTATTAATGCCTAAAAATCTACCTGTAATCTATCAAGTGCAGTTCTCCATGTCTGTTTGGCGTGTTGGAGAAGAAAGGGGTGAGATATTGAAGTGGATTAGGTGGCTAGAGCAATTAGATTTCACATTAATGGTGTGAAATACATTTTCCAACTTCTCACCTACCAGATCCGCCAATATTTTATTTTTAATGGCCCAACATGTAGGCATGTCAGCAGCTTTGTGAAAAGTTTGGGCGTGCAAGGATCTGAAAAATGACACAAAAGTTATGACTCTCAGAAGGTCTCTAGTGCTAACTAGGCACACAAGATACGTGGCATGCAAGGATTGACTGAATAAATTGGCCAATTGTTCATTTTTTTGTCATTTCTACAACATGTCATCCACTACTTTGTTACAAGGATTCAACGCCTTGTTAGTGTGATTTGATAGGTTGAGCATGATACACTTTAAAATTTTCAGATGATGACGTGGCACATGATGACACAAAAGAAGGCGCAAAGGTATACGCGTGGAAGAATGAAGCGCAAAAGGAAAACAAAGGAAGGCATGGGGAAAAGTGACGTATGTGGTAGGAAATGGGAGGAATTCCTGAGGAAGGAATGTATGTCAGAGGATAAATCATTACAAAATGATGTGCGGGGCGCATGAAGAGAGCGCGAAGGTGTCGGGGACTTAGTAGATTTAGAAGCAAGTTTAGGGCACATGTGGAAAGAACGAACTGTAGGGAAGAAGGTGAATATGCAGGGATAGTGTGTGAGGGAGGATGTAACAATAAGGAAAAAGAAATGGAAATATGGGAAGCACAGAAGCAAGGCGGGTAAGGTGCGCGAGAAATGTAGCCAAGGAAATGTGTTAAAGAGACATTTTGAAGTGCACACAACCTGCAACGAAGAATCACAAAGTCAGAATGTCAATACAAGTTATCTAAAATAACTAGGGGAGTTATTTAGATAACAATTTTGACACCTTTTGGGGCCATCTATCTGCTAGACGAAGGAGATTAGTAGCCTGGAGCATCCATTGGGTATGGAGTCTGTTATATAACCATAAAATTCTGATCTTCCACTTTGAATAACTACCCCTTGAAGTCACTTGATGAGACATTATTGAACTCTATTATGAATCCTGTTAACTCCTGAAAACCACTAGAAGAATACCATCATCTTGGAATAAAAAAGAGAGCGCACATAAGGTACACAAGAAGAAAGAGCTATGTACAAATAGAACAATGTGTGCACAATGCACTTGGAGGAATTGAAACTAATATAATATTTACAAAATGATGCAACAAACTTAATGGAAGGGTTTGAGATAGATCCCATTGATTGGGATTGGTAGTGTGCCTCCATCAAGATGAGTTAACTTGAAAGAGTTAACCTCTTTGCATGAACTGATGATGCATGGGCCACTCCAAAGTGCATCAAAGTTTGAATGACATCCTATTTTAGCTCTGTCAGCATCCCATTTTAGGACTAAGTCCCCAAATTTGAAAGCTTGAGGCCCATCCTCTCTGTTAAACCACTTCTTTGTTTCATGTTGATGTTGTTCTAGATCAATCATGACAGAGTTTCTTGATTTTTCAAGTTCAAGTAGTTCTTCCATTCTAATTTCTCTTTAGTCCACACCCTCAAATTCTATTAATTGGGCAAGGTCAAATGAAGGAAACACAAGAGATAAGGGGATTCTAGCTTCCTTACCATAGACGAGCTTATAAGGAGAAGTTCTGATTTCTATTTTTGTCATGATTCTCTCTGCCCATAGCACGCACGAGACATTTCAATGCCACTGTCTTTGGAATATATTCATTGTCTGCTTCATGATTCTGATGAGTATCACTCTGCTAGACCATTACCTTGAGGGTAATAGTTGGAGGAATTCTGTAAGTATATACCAAGGTTGATATTCCAATTAGTGATTTTTTTACCAAGGAAGGATTTTGCATTATAAGATATATTGGTTTGAGGAATGCCAAACCTTATTACTATATCCTCAAGAAAGTTTAAAATGGTTGACTTAGTTGATTCCTTGAGCGCGAAAAATTCTGTACATCTAGTGAAGTAATTTGTAACTATCAATACCCACTTATGCCCAATGCTTGAAGGATGATTGATCATGCCTATGAAGTCCAGATCCCATTGCATAAAAGGATCAACCGCTTGGATTGGTCGGAGGGGAAGCGTTGCCAATATTTTATTTCCTGCAAAGAAAGTGCATTCTTTGCATTTAATGACCCAATTGTGCGTGTTCGTGAAAAGGGTAGGCCAAAATATTCCCGCCATTATGATTTTCATCGTTGTAGACTTAGTAGAGAAGTGTCCACCAAAGAATCCATTGTGACATTCTGCTAACACCTTTTTCAGTTTGTGCATTGTTAATATATCTTAATAGCACACCATCAAGACTCCTTTTGAATAGAAGACTATCAATCAAAACATATGGAATAGACTACAACCTCAGATGTATTCTCTTTTCTTTATTTAGACCAGGAGGGTACATGCCCTTGAAAAATAATGTGATCATTTCCTTCATCCACTCACGAATGCGAGTGTCTTCATTTTGTACAGGTTCTACGCGTGATATCTCTTCATCAAGAAACAATGAAGTCTCAGGTTCATTTTGCATGTCTTCAGCAATCTGTTTGCACAATGCACTACCTCTAACTAGCTTTGTCGATTTGATAGCTGTTATCCAAATAACTCTCCTAATTATTTGGGTAACTTGTATGCATTCTCTGGCTCTAAGTTATCCATTACTAGGTTTCCCACACTCAACTTCATCAGAAAAAATTTCTTGGTCGGAGTCTCTTTGCACGCCCTCCTTTGCGTCCTTCTATGATAGGTCGTCTTCTAACATGCTTGAGTATGCCGCACGCAACCAGTCAAAGCACACCAACAGGGCACCAAATCCTTGCAGCAAATTAATGAGTGACACATTGTAGAAATGACAAACATTTACATAGTTGGCCATCTTTTCAACCTATCCACATGTGCCACGTGTCTTGTGTGTGCCGACGGCTCTGAATACCTTTATCTCAATCAAGAGGGGTGCTCAGGCCAATCAGGATGGATCAACCAAATCCTTATGTCAATTTCACTGGCATTAGCCACTCACTCTAAATGCACAAAATCTAGTCCCGATAGTAGCATTAAAGAGCATCATATATTTCATTGGGGAAAACAAAACTTCTCCTGGTGATAATGTCCAAGATATTGAAAATGTTTGTACAATCCACAAAATCCATGAGATGGAAATTGTAGTCAAGTTTCTCACCTCTTCACTCAAAGGTAAAGCTTCACAATGGTTCAGGAGCCTTGAAGCAGGTTCTATTCAAAATTGGAACTAGCTGTGCACAACTCTTCACAACTAGTTTGGAGAAAAAGGTGATAACTTATCTTTATTGGAGCAACTAACAACAATTAAAAGAGCCCTAAACGAGCAGTTGACGAAATTCAACCTCATATTTCAGAAGACCTGGGATAGGATTCCAACAGAAGTAAATCTCACTAAAGAAGGTTCCTTCTTATACTTTCTTAGGGCTTTAAATTCTTATATTTCTTTGATGATTGAGTCAATGGGAGGCACAACCTTACTTGCAGCCTATAGCCTTTCCATAGGGGCTAAGAACCATTTGATTTAGGCTAGAAAAATCAATCCTAGGCCATCAATGCCTCTGTACCCCAAGTTAGGAAGCCCAAATACATGCCAAACACCCACATTAGCCCTTGTACCTACTCCAAGGATCCAAAGCTCCGCTAAAGCCTCCACTTCATCATCTAACACCTCTAAGGATCTCAAGAAAGTCGTGAAACAACTTCAAAACCTGGGGAATGAGTTAGTAACCATCAAAAGGTAACAAGCTTAGAGTTCTAGGCCGTATCAGTCTCAGGGTCAGTACCAGGCTAGACCCCAGTATTACCAAAACAGACCACCATCTTAGGCGGTAAATTAGAGCCAAAACTAAGGATAGCCTCAAGATAATAGACCTTTCAGGTCATATGATCCAAACACAACTTCAACATCAAGGGCATTGGTTCCAGCAAAGAGCAATATGGCATAGGAATATGATTAGTGTTTCCCATGTAGTCAACCACATAGCCAATCAATGTGCTTTAATGGTGCACTAAATCAGGCCTTGATGGTGCAAATCAGTATGGTGTCACAATAACCTAGCCAAGAAGGAGATCAACAATAAGGAGCTCAGCAAGAGGGACCTCCAAGTGAGACTATGCTTCTCAATTGGAAAGCCGAGGACTTCTATGAGATGAATTAGTTTCCTTCTCAAAGCGTAGCTGCCAATACATGGTCTAAAAGGAAAAATATTGGAGAAGGCCAACCACTGAGCTTAGGTGACCCTCAACCTTCCATCACTCCATAAGGTTCTGGTGCTCCAAATATAACTCCCAACATGCATAACCAATCCAAGCCACCTTTCTGACCTAGTCAGGCACCAGTTGTGACATCCCACGTGAAAGAGAAAAATGTTCCAGGGAAGGGGCAATAGAAAGACGGTCCATTCAACATCATTGAGAAAATGAAGAAGACAAGTGTGAACATTTCACTATGGGAGTCACTAGCCATTCCAGGGCAGACGGATCTACTACAGACTGCCATGCAAAATTGGTCAAGCTCAAACCAACCCCCTAGTCAGCAAGAGAAAGTGTTTACCAATGTGGCTCAACCTGAGAGAAAGCATGGAGAACAATGAGGTAAGAATCTGAATCCTCCTCCATTCTATGTTTCATTGATTATTGGAGACAAATTGGTACACAATTATATGATTGATTCTGGGGAAAGTGGTTCCATAATACCCAAGCAAATAGCTGATCAATTGGGTCTCCAATACGAAGTCATCTATAGAGGGGTAGTGCAATCATATGGGACAACAGTGACAACTGTTGGAATCATCAAATATTTGAACCTCACTCTGCATGCTTGCCCCAATGTGACCATTTTGCAGAACGTATCAATCATAGATTTTCCACCACATTTTGCTTTGTGTTTTTTCAGGGACTTCACTGCCGAAATTGGAGGCTATCTGTCTACTGATTGGTCACATATGCTCTTTAGAACAAGGTATGGGGAAAATTCCACAATCAAATCTGAACCCATTGCTGATTATCATATCGAATCTTATGTGCCTAGCCTAATCAATTCCAACTGCTCATCTTTTGATCAAGAAGACTTTCTAAGCACTTATGAAGCAGACACCAAGGTGGGATGTATGCTAGACTTGACTCTCTATGAGTGGGCCAACAAGAGACATGTTTTTGACCCCTATAGGGAGATGGAAGAATATTAGCTAGTTGTATAATGTTTACATGAAGAAAATCATCATCTTCCTTACCTAATTAAGCTAGAATATAAAGATGATAATGAGGTATGGTAATTGTTCTTTGATGGCTCAAGGAGTAGACAAGGAGTTGGAGGAGGACCTATGATTGTGTCCCCCAAAGGTATACAATATTATTCAGCCTTCATATTTTAGTTTTCTTACTCAAATAAAATTGTTGAATATGAGGGTTTGGTCCATGGTCTTCATTGGGCGAGAAAGCTAGGAATCAAGAACTTGCAAGTGTTTGGTGACAGTGAGCTGGTTGTCAATCAAGTCAAAGGACTTAATGCTGTCGAAAATGACCTGCTTAATAACTACAAGAGTAGGGTATGGGATCTCATGGAGGATATTGAAGCCTTCAACATTGTGTCCATACCCAGGAAGGAGAATGAAGCTACTGATAGGCTTCCAGCAGTTGGATCAACGTTTAATGTGGTCAAAAACATCATAAGAGACAAGGAACAACCATATATCCATATAGTTGTGAGGCCAGCAGTACCAGATAACAACACATGTTGGAAAGTGTTCGAGAATGATCAACGGATCATTATTTTTTTGTAAGGAGAAGATGAATTCTAAGCTTAAAATCAAAGGAAATTAGAGTAACAATATGGGAATCAAATAGTACAGATGCATACAAATAAGCTTCCAAAAGGCCCAGTGACTTTGGAGTCTATTTTCAATCCTAATGATCAGTTTAGAATAGAGAAGACTAACATACAGATCAAAGGAGAAGATTCAGAGTCAATCTTTGTTGGAGAAAGTAAAACACTTCAAATTGGCAAAGTGGCCACCGAGCAAGAAAGGTACGAATTCATACAAATTTTCCAATAAGCCCCTGATGAAGAAAGATTTGAATAAGATGATAGAGGAAAGTATCATATTTCTAATCAAACACTCAAGTTGGGTTGCAA
This sequence comes from Taxus chinensis, assembly GCA_019776745.2. Lineage (NCBI taxonomy): Eukaryota > Viridiplantae > Streptophyta > Pinopsida > Cupressales > Taxaceae > Taxus > Taxus chinensis. The sequence continues at coordinate 760,766,442 of CM034151.1, read as the reverse complement.
ACCTGGTCCTAGTCAGGAAGAAAAATGGAGAGATTAGGTTATGTGTAGATGTTGGAGACTTGAACAGAGCCTCCCTCAAAGATCACTACCCACTCCCTTCAATGGAGAATATTTTTCAAATGGTGTTTAGATCAGAGAGATTCTCCCTCCTAGATGGCTACTCAAGGTTCAACCAGATCATGGTGAAAGAAGATGATCAGTTCAAAATAGCTTTCACCACCAAATGGGGCATCTATGCCTATAGGAAAATGCCATTTTGATTGTGCAATGCCAGAGCCACTTTTCAAAGGGAAATGGCTATGGCATTCAAAGAGATGATCAACAAAATAGTATTGATCTACCTGGATGACATCATGATGTTTTCCAAAAATGCAACAGACCACCTTTTCCACCTAAGGCACGTGTTTCAAAGATGCAAGAGTTTTGGGGTAACATTGAACCCTAAAAAATGCATATTATTAGCTCATGAGGGCAAGCTTCTAGGCCATATTATATCAAAGTAATTATTGGAAATTGACTCGAAGAGAGTTGAAGCAATAAGAGCATTGCCATTGCCAAGACACAAGAAAGCTCTTCAAAGCTTCCTGGGAAAAATTAATTTTATCTGCAGGTTTGTGCTAAAATTTACTGCCCTTGTTAAGCCAATAAAGTTGATGTTGAAGAAGATATTAGCATTCAGATGGAAAACTAAAGGGAGGGAACACTTTGAGGCCATAAAATAAGCTATATCACAAGCCCTAACTCTAGTAAATCCATATTTCTCTAAAGATTTCATATTGTATGCCTTTGGAGGCAGTGACACAATTTTTGTAATCTTGGTTCAGTAGAACAAATAAGGTATATAACAGCCAATTACTTTCTTCAGTCAAGGTTTGGAAGACTATGAAGTGAGATAATCCTTCATCAAAAAGCAAGTCCTAGTAGTAATAAGAGGATTAAAGAAGTTTAAGCATCTGGTTTCAAATAATAAGATCCAATTGTTGGTCTCCCATGCGGGAGTTAAAGATTTCCTTCTCAACAAGGATCTGAATGAAAAGCATGTATGATGGATCACTCGTGTCATGGAACATGACATTGAGATCAAGGTCACTAAGTTGATCTATGGTAAAGGGTTGTGTGAATAACTAGCTTCAAGCAAACAAGATGAAGCAAACAATGAAAAGGAGGCTATTTTTGTTCTATAGGATAATCAAGAAGAAGGAAATGATGATGTACTTACTCTTAGTTGGACTCGAGACATGGTGCATTTCCTTCAAATAGGCATGTGTCCTCATGGGATGAGTAAAGCAAAAAGGAGACATTTCAGACTACAGACCATCCCATATGTTCTTGTTGATGGTGTCTTGTTCAAAAGAGACATAAATGGCATTCTGCTGAGATGTATTGAGACAGATCAGGTTGAGAGAGTGCTACAAGAATTCCATGTTGAAGTAGCTGGAGGCCATTTTTCTCCAAGGGTGACAACACTCAAGATCATGAAGGTGGGTTATTATTGGCCCAGAGTGTTTAGTGACTGGTATGTATGGATCAAAACGTGCAAGAATTGTGCATTCTTCAAAGGGAAAGAAAAGCTAGCAATACTTCCAATGCACCCAGTTTCAGTCGACCAACCTTTCATGCAATGGGGATTGGACTTCATTGGATTCATTAATCCAAATTCAAGCCAAGGCCACAAATGGATTCTGACAGCAACAGACTATTTCACCAAGTGGACCGAGGTAGTGGCACTCAAGGAAGCTAATGAGTCTAGTGTACTAGATTTTTATGACGGGATAGTGACCAGATTTGGAGTGCCAACCACCATTATATCAGACAATGCATTGGAATTCATAGGTTCCAAGATCATAGGATAGGACGTTAAGAATGGGACTTACTTGAGCACTTCATCAAACTATTTACCCTTAAGGTAATGGCCAAGCTGGGTCCACAAACAAGAACTGACTAAAGATCATCAGAAGAAATCTTGATGAGAATCAGAGAGCCTAGCAAACAAAGCTCAAATCGGCCTTATGGTCTGATAGGATAACACTGAAGAGATTTGTAGGCAGCTCTCCCTTCAAACTTTTCTATGGGAAAGAGGCAGTGTTACCTATATCACTTTAGTTACCAGCATTGGAGCTCGTGAAGCAACTAGAGATGTCTGAATTTGAACCGATGGAGGCTAGGTATGTAGAGCTGATAGAATTGGAAGAAGCCAGAGAGTATGCACTCCAGGAAATAGAGAAGAATTAGGCCTTAATCAATAAATGCTTTGACAAGAAGGAAAAATAAGGATCTTCTAGGAATGAGATCTGGTTTTGAAATGGGATGTAGATCGGGAAAAACCAAGAAGGCATTCTAAGTTTGATGCCATTGGAGTGGCCTCTATATGGTCACAAGATGTAAAAGTAGCAATGCTTTCCAATTGTCTACTTTGGATGTAGAAGAATTGTAGATTCCAATAAATGGAATCTATCTTAAACACTGCTACTAGAAGAAGGGTTATCACCTTGTACATATTAGTTTAATTTCTTTTCCTCTAAGTGCTTGTGCACATTGTCTTGCTATAGTTTAGGTTGCTTTTCCCCTAAGTTCTTTGCATGCTCTACATGGTCTATCTGGATCATGTATGATTTTAAATTTTGTATATAGTTGTGGTGCTATTTTATTGCTCTTGTGCAGTCCGTTCAAAGAGACAGATGAAGCCCCAAGTTAAAAAAAACAATTTTCTACTCTCAAAAACCTTCATTTCAAGACTTCTTATGAAAATTGAAAGTGCGAACACCCAGGCTCATGAATAAGAGGTAGAATCAGTATCATACCGTCATTCTTGACTCCATGCCCAACAGATATGACAAGGCAATTGGTCTTTTCATCTAGCAGGAAGATACCCCTGTGAGTCACCAAATTTTTATCCATATTTTTCCCCCCGGTTCAAATATTGGATCAGCACGACCGCACATAGAAGGAACCTAAGAAAATTCATTCAGATCTTGTAAATAGATCTCAAAAGGATTCAATAACGGATTGGCTTGGGGATGAGAAAGATTAAATGACCCTATGTGAAAGAAACGACTCTATCGAGCCGTTTCCATGTCATAAATCCATTTTTCAAGTTACAGGTAGACTCAACAGTGGAATAATAGGGTCAAAATAGAAGAGGTAGTGCCGCAGAGGACCCAGGAGCAAGAAAGGGAAAAAAATGGTGATGTTTCAAAGTTTTTCGGGCTCGAGACCATTCAGGAAAGATTCCAAAATCAACTAAGTATGGAGGAGGCAGCGGAAAGAACCACGTGTCTACACGACACTTCTCCAAAGGTGAATCTAAAAATGGATTCCCAAATGAGCGCCATGCTTCCACGTGTCCAGAGTCCCAAAAAGTTGCGAAAGAGTTGAAAAGTCTTCAAATAAGATAGAAGGTGCTAGGTGTCAGCTCAGTACAAATATGAAATGGGAGCCTAGGGCAGAGACTCAAACTTACGCCAGCCCTCCATGTAGAAAATGGTCAAATAGAGTCCAAAGGAGGAGACCCAAACAAGCACGAGCTCGCCACGTAGCCCAAAGTCCAAAAAGTAAGAAGGATCGTTGAAAAGTCCACAGATATGCGGAGGTTGACAAGTGCCACCTCAACGCTCCTCCAAAGGAAAAATTTGAGCTAAGATTTTAAGTGAGTGCGGTGCCCCCACGTGTCTAGTCTCAAAGGGGGGAAGAGTCGATTGAATAGTCAATACATGGGGCAGGCCGGTGGAGGCTGCCAAGTGTCTAAATGGCACTAATTCAAGGATTGAAGAGAGAGAGGATTTCCAAATGAGCGCCAGGCTGCCGCATGTCCCAAGTTAAGAGATATGACCCCGCCAAGCAAAAGACTTAGCCAAAAAGCACAAAAATGGGCCGTGCCCCCGCACAAAGGAAAAAGTTAGCATTTGAGCCCGAGTCAAGGAAAGTGTGTCATCGGGGGGAAAGTTGGTGTTTTTCCCTTTGTCATCGTAAAAGGATAAAAGTTGCAAAATGGGCCACGCCCCCACCTAAAGGAAAAAGTCAGCATTTGAGCCCGAGACAAGGAAAACGGGCCATTGGGGGGAAATTTTGTTTTTTGCCCTTTGTCATCCTAAACGGATAAAATTTGCAAAATGGGCCGCGCCTCCACCCAAAGGAAAAAGTCAGCATTTGAGCCCGAGTCAAGGCCAAAGCAGGGAGTTGGTGGAAAAGGTGAAAACTTTCCTTTTGACAAAAAGGCACAGAGACAAAAGGTGAAGCGCATCCCCCCAGCTAACCAAAGGGTGCCACGTATCCAGGAGGAGCTTCGGGGCCACGGGAGTTTTATGAGTTTTGCATTTTTTGCAAAAGGGGAAAAAGATAAATTACGGACACGTAAACCCAATTTTTACTCTAATCTAGTTGCCATGTGACCCATATTAAAAGGAGCCCCATATTTCAAACTATTTCCTACCCATTTGTACGGACCTGATACAAATTTTGAAGGGGCATATCTTTCGACTCAGGGCTCAAAATATTACAAATCTAACACCATTGGAAAGATCTCAGCCCCGTCTACACCATGGAGATTTGAAACTTTAATTTTGTAGAGGTTAGGTAAAGGAAAAGGGAGGAAACGTCTTCAGGGGCCATCAATGCGGGATCCATCTGCCTCAATAACTAGATCGGATTCAATCTGTTCCGTTGTTTCTTCTCCCTCTGAGGTGCCGAATAAACGGTTGATGCAGTTAAGATGAATTTAGGGGTAGATTTTGTAAGAGGCATTAATGGAAGTGGTTGAGTTTCAACCTGATTTCCCACTTCTCTCTCTGTTTCTTCTCTCTGATTGAATCTATAAACGCAGGGGTGAGATTCATTGTAAAGGGTTGGACATTTTTTGTTTTAGAGGCTCCCTTTTCCTTCTAGTAAAGGAATTTCTGGAGTTCAGGCCTTCCATTAAAATTACAACATGTTTCTTGCCTCGTGACTATTTTGTAATGTATTGTATCAATCTGCAGAGCAATAAAACACGGTTATGATCGATTCTAGATCCTTTCTGTCTCTTTTGCTTGCATATGGTCTTTCATTATAAATCTAGTTATCTATGCTAGATTATTATATGTATTTTGTTGGTTTGTGTCTATCAGCAGAACTAATGTTCATCATTCCTTCGGTGCATCACCTTATAGTTTAGTTATTTCTTATTTCTTATTCCCTTCTATCCCTGTCTCCTAGGAAAATTTTAGATTAGATATAGAGATAGATCCTCTGCAAGTTCTCATGTATGCACCTAAATGGAGGAATAGGAACCAGCCTTTAATCTGGAGAGCTTTTCCCATTTGCAAGGTCCTAGACCTTGGGGAAATTTCAATGTTAAGCGGATCACACCAAATGATTCTACCTTAGAAAATCAGATCCATAGAACTCATTTGGAGCTGCTGTGATTTTGTACTAACAGTTACATAGCGAGTAGGTTCTGTTAGGAAGTAGAGAACAAGTATGTAGAAACAATTCCTCAAATAATAGCAGTAGGAAACTATTTAGCAAAATTATATTTGTAAAAACATAACAGCATATATAAACAATGCGCAAAAGAAGACAAAACAATATTTAACATGGTTCCCCCAATGTGGGCTATGTCCACCAAGAACTTGACTCTAATTGTATCGTCAACAACCTTCTCTCAGTTAAACAATTCTCACAGTCAATCACTCAGTGATGAACTCATAACATAATTCCCAAAGATGCTAAACCACATCTAAGACCACAATTGACATCTAATTTCTCAACCTTGATCACTCCTGATAACCTCTTGATCATTTTAAGACTCAAGATCCCCTTGATCACTCAAGATATCATTTAAGATGCATTAATACGCCCCTAACACCTCGATTTATATGTTTACAATCCTTCTAAGAAGTTTTATAAGATGATCCCTAGAAGTTAGAAATTCGTTACCTTTCATCATCCTACGGCTGGATAAAACTGTGTACGATGTGTGACAATCACCAATTAACATCCATATTAACATCAAAAAACATGGCAAATACGCATGAACAAAAAACAACACATGAATTACAGAATGCTCCTGAAGTCTCCAAACTTAACTGTTCAAACTTCAACACTTTAATGTTGATTTTAGAAGACCAAAAACAGGCTCCACACTCCAACAATCTCCCGCTTGGAGATTATTCCCATTGATAAAAGTTCTCAACCATTCATTATCATCCATGAAGGCTAGCCAAAGTTGAACATAAATTTAACTTATCCATTGTGACCGGACCTTGGTCATCATATCCATGCATGATTCTAACTAGTATGAATATTTTTCATCTTCAACTTATCTTCTTCCAAAGTTTCCTTGATGAAATGGTATCTCAACTGAATGTACTTCATTTTAGAGTGGAAAGCGGAGTTCTTCTCTAAATTACTAGTGCTCTGACTATCACTATGTACTCTCCTAGCTTCTTTCTTATACCCCAACTCATCAAGCAACTATTTTAGCCAAATCATCTCCTTTATTTCCTCTATGGTAAAAACATACTCGACCTTTGTGGTTTACAAAGCCACAACCTTTTATAACCATGAAATCCATCTCGTCGCTATATCACCAATCGTAAATACATAACCTTTCATGCTCCTCTTGCTATCCACATCTCTTGCCATGTATGAATCTACATAGCCATGCAATGTAGTGTCCAATCCACCGAAACAAAATGTTTCTCCCATGGTCCCTCTCAAATACCAAAAGATCCACTTCACTACCTATCTAATGCTCTCTACCTATATCAATCATAAACCTACTCACTATTCCCACTTCATGTGCAATATCCTAGGACTAGTACATACCATAACATACATCAAATTTCCAACCACTGATGAGTACGATACCATGGACATCTAGATTTTGTCCTCCCTCAATCTTGGGACTCTACTCCTTTGATAATTTAAAGTGACCTACCAAAGGAGTACCAAATGGTTTAGCATCCTACATACTGAACCTCTCCAAGAAATTATTTATGTACTCTTCTTGAGATAATACCAAACTTCCTATCCTTCCTATTCTGATTTATTGTCATACCAAGGATTTTCTTTTCTTACCCCCAAAGTACTTCATAGCAAAGGAACCACCCAGATACTTCTTGAGTACCTTTATTTCTTGCATGGTTCTTCCCTATAATAAGACATATCACCCACATACAGGCAAAAAAATAATATAACTACCATCAAGAAACTTCTCGATGTACATGCAATGGTCTGAGTGACACCTGGAGTAACCCTTACTCCTACATAAAATTATCAAACTTCTTGTATAACTATCCGTGGAGATTTTTTCAGGCCATACAAGATCTTCTTCAATTTTCACACTAACCTCTCCTTTCCATCTGATCTCATAACACTGGGGTTGTCTGCATATACAATTCCTCCTCCAACTCACCATAAAGGAATGCATTATTCACATCTAAATTCTCTAATTGCATGCCTTCAACCGCTATACTAAACCAAGAACAATACTAATAGAAATCATTTTAACAACAGGAGAAAAAATTCCATCAAATTCGATACCATTCTTCTGTGTAAATCCCTTAACCACCGACAAGGGCCTTGTGTCTTTTTCTACCTTCATCTTACTCTTTGATTCTATAAACACACATGTTATTCAATGCTTTCTTTCCCTTGGGTAGCTCCACTAAATCCCAAGAGTGGTTCTCCATAATATATTTATGATCTTCATCCATGGCATGTTCCCACTTCTTCGTGGCATCCACCTGCACTGCTTCCTCAAATCACTTTAGTCTCTCCACTGTCAGTGACCAATAAAAAATTCAAATATGGAGTAAAACCTTCAGAATTCCCTTCTTACCTTAGAATACCTTCTCACATCAAGAGTTTGGGGTTATTAATGAGTAGGTTCCTAAACTAGTTGTGTCAGAACATGCTACACTTTAACTGGATCCCTTTAGACATCTTGTTCATCCGCAATGTCCTCTAACATTTTGTATTCTTTATTTGATTCCTCTTTATGTTCCTGCAACTGATTCTTTATACATGAATTTTGCATTAAATGGAAATATTTCTAGACCAAAATATTTTCTTGTCCTTAAGACTGCAAACACATAAACTAAATTCATCTTCACCATATCCAATAAAGGTGAATTTCTTAGACTTATCCTCTAACTTGGTCTTATCATCTTTATCAATGTGAACAAATACCTCACATCCAAATACTCTAAGAAATGAGTAATCAATTTTCTTACCAGAAAAATCCTTCTCAGGCATACATCCATCCAAGTCCATAAAAGGTCCTCTGTTAATCAGATAAATAGTTGTGCTTACCGCTTCTACCCAAAACATGAGTGGCAACCCTGCATGTAACCTCATGCACCTAGCACACTCCATGATTTTCCTGTTCATTCTCTCTGACACTCCATTTTCCTGTGGAGTATTTGGAACCGTTCTTTTCCTGCGGATCCCATTTACCGAACAGTAATCAATAAATTCATTGCTGCAATACTCCCCTCCATTATCCGACCTGAGACATTTCAGACCTTGAGACCTATTTCATTCTCAACCAAGGCTTTCCATCTTTTGAAAGTTTCAAACACATCAAATTTCTTTCTAATGCAATATACCCAAACTTTTCTAGTTGCATCATCAATGAAATTGACATAATAACATGAACCACCAATAGAGTTTACCTTAGCTGGCCCCCATACATCTGTATGCACTAACTCTAACTTACCCTCCTTCCTGGTAGGTCCACCTTGAGGAATCTCACCTGCTTCTGTTTCCCATAAACACAGTCCTCATAGAAGTCCAAATCTAACTCCTTTAATCCAGGGTAACCTATCCTTTATAATCTGCATGCCCTTTTGACTCATATGACTGAGTCTCTGGTGCCATAAAGTTACATCTCCATCTGAAGCAACTAAATTACAATAATCAGCACCACTGGTTAAATACAAAGTACCAATTTTCTTACCTCTTGCAACCACAAGAGCTCCCTTGGTAACCTTCCAAGAATCCACTGTAAAACTAACCGTAAAGCCATCACTACCCAGCTAACCCGCTGATATCAAGTTATGCCTCAACTTAGGCACATACCTGACATCCTTAAGTAGCCATGTGTTCCCATTCTACATTTTCACTTGAACACAACCTTTCCCTACTATGTTGCATGGTTCATCATCACCAAGATATACATGTCCAAAATCACCTTGAACAAAATCAGTAAAGTAATGTCTATGTGGGGTGGCATGGAAAGAAGCCCCTGAATCTAACACCCAAGATTCAACAATATTATCTAAAGAAAGAATTAAGGAATCCTGAAAAGCATCACGTGCTACTAAATTTACCTCTTTAATTTCCTCCTTCTTGTTCTTCTTATCCCGAAGATCCCAACAATATTTCTTAGCATGACCAACCTTCCCACAATGCCAACATTCTAACTTACTCTTGGAATTTGACCTTCCACAATCATTCAACTTCCCATGGTTACCTTTCCCTCTGTTATTTTGTCTCCCTCTACTCTCCACGTATCAAAGCATTTCCAGAAGTATAAGAATCTCCGGTGCTCTTCCTTCACATTTCCTCGCTTAGGATCACACCTATTACATCCTCAAACTTCAGCTTTGATTTATTAGAGACTGAATTACTTACAGCCATAACCAAGTTGTCCCAGCTATCTGGTAAGGAGCACAAAATCAACAAAGCCCTAACCTCATCATCAAAGTCAATTTTTACCTATTTTAACATACTCACAACCTTATTAAATTCATTCAAATGATCAACAACATAACCATTCTCAGACATCTTCATATTAAATAAATTTTTCAACAAAAATGTTTTATTAGAGGCAGAGGGTTTATCATATAACTTCCCTAATGCATTCATGAGACCTTCCATGGTCTTCTCCTGCTATATGTTGAAAGAAACCGAAGATGCAAGGCATAAACTGAATTGCCCTGAGCACCTTTCTATCTAGCAACTCCCAATCCTCATCCGACATGGCTGTAGGTTTCTTTGATTTTCCAGCCAAAGGAACATGGAGGTCCTTCTGATATAAGTAATCCTCCATTTGCATCTTCTACAAACCAAATTTCCAGCCCATTGAACTTCTCAACCCTTGATCTACCCTCATCTGCCATAGCTCCCACTCAAGCTAAAATTTCCTTGTGATTTACTGACTTCAGAAAAAAACTCACCAAAGCTATGATACCAGTTGTTAGGAATTAGTGAACAAATATGTGGAAACAATTCCTCAAATCACAACAGTAGTAGGGAAACTATATAGTAGAATTATACTTGCAGAAATATAACAACATAAATAAATAATGCACAAAAGAAGACAAGACAAGATTTAACATGGTTCACCCAATGTGGGCTACGTCCACCAAGAACTTGCTCAGATTTTATTATCAACAAGAGTCTAAACAACTCTATACAGTCTTCTCTCAATTATGAACTCACAACAGAATTCCAAAGATGTTAAACCACATCTAAACCACAATTGACACCCAATTGCTTAACCTTGATCACTCTTGATAACCTCTTGATCATCTAAGACTCAAGACCTCTTGAACACTCAAGATATCTACAAGATACCCTAACACCTCTATTTATAGGATTAAATCCTTTAAGAAGTCCTAAAGATGACCCTAGAAGTTTGAAAGTTATGACCTTTCAACTTCTCACAGCTGGAAAAATACTCCCGGCGTTAACAACTAATGAACAACATGTTAACAGCAACGTAACAGCAATGGCATATCGACAACATGATCAACATCAGCAACAAATGACTGCAGAATGATCCTGAAGTCTCCAAACTTAACCGTTCGAGCTCCAACACTTCAACATTGATTCAAGAAGACCAAAAATAGGCTCCACACCCCAACAGGTTCAACACAGTCTATAGAAATCCATACACAATGGATTTTATAGGGAAGATTATACTTAGCACATTTTTGGGGAGAAGTTAAAGGTTAGAGGATAACATCATACCTTCCTTTCTACACTTGTTTTGTCATGGTTGCCAGATCACCCAATAAAAAGACAATACAAAGACCTCTACAATTTATAGAAGTGGTTAAAGGTTGGAGGATAAATCAGACATTCCTCCCTATAATTCTTTGGCCAATGGCATGATATTGCCCAAAAACTTGTACTTCATCAACAAGATCCTTTCTACACCCTTCAAATCATCATGAATCAAGTGCACATGTTCCTTTTTACATTTTCATACTTTCTTTTACATACATACATGCGTCTTTACACATGTTTTTCATACATATACATGCTTATTTTATTACTTGATCATCTTATATTTTGCAGGTCCATCTATATGGGAAGAAAACACTAAAATCTACAACAACATCACACACATCGACACTGACATGTAGGTACATCAAACACATTAACATCTACAAACATGTTTCCTCCCTAAGATCATTTTCATCACTTTTAACTTTTTTGCATCTTTTGTCTCCATGCTCCACCTTTTTCTCACTCCATGTTTTTTCTAGTCCCTTGTCACACTTTCTACATCAATCTACATGGATATCAAGTACACATCTCTATCTAATTTATGTTACCAAGAATTTTTCTTACCAACATAAAGTGGGGGAAAATGTAGACACTAAATCAAACACTTTAGGTATTTATCTAGTCCTGATTACATAATACTATTTACATTATTCCTAAGTATGAAAAGTAATGACTAACCCATGTCTTTGGCCACTTTTCACAGCTTTATGATTCCAATTTTAGTCTTGCAATCATACTTTCTCAGTATATCTTTTCACCTTTCGTCATTTTTCATTTTAAACTAGATTTACCAATCAGGATAGTAGCTCTAGCCACTTCTGTCCCCTTTCGGTTACCCTTTCCTCTTTACACTTTACTCACACTTCTTGGGTCCTTTCTATTCAATTTGAGCATCTTATCTTTTTGGTAGTCAACCTTTTTAGGGTTAATTATGGAATTCTAATAAGGTAATCATATAAATATAAAATTATGTGATCATAATAAGGGACCAAGAACTAAGCATTACTATCTCCACCTAAGGCTATATCCATCCAAGTCATGTAAAGCTCCATTTAGATCCATTTATCTCCCTCATAAGGGACATAAGGCTGGTTGTCTACATACACTTCATAGGAGTGGATTCTATTTTATTCCATGCACACATTATTTACATTCTAGATCTAGTTACTTATTCACTATTTTTAAGTGTGACATGCAAAAGAGCAACCTAGGGCATAATTCCACACACACACACATAGAACTACATTGGGTCTAAGATGTAATACAACACTTAGTCGTAAGTCCACCATTGTGGTGGTTGAGGATAACCCAACCCCTTCATATGCATTTTTTAGGGTTTTGATGTTTTTATTAGGGTTTTATAGGTGACTTATTCATTACAGGTTTATATTGACTTCGACCATCATATAATGACATTCACACAAAAATAAGAGAATAAGTGCAAATACCTAGCAACACCTTAGAGGAGGTTTTTTGGTCATTTCTAGAGACTAGGTTTCCAAAAATTCATACCACAGTACCCCAAGAGCCCCCATCCTTCTCCATGTACCCCAGTCTAGCCAAATATTCCAGATATGTGATTTCTTAGGTTCATGTGTGAAGGTTTCCTTCTCGTTATCCCATTCGACATAGTCCCACAAATTTTACGAATGAACTAAGGCCTTTACAAGCCTCTTTGAACTTAGGGTTTCATAAATCATTGCTTAGTTACTTGGATTACTTTCAACATTGCATTAATTTATTTATTGATTTCTTCTATAACATTTATATTAAGCTAGAATACTCAATTTTAGATTAATCAATGACTAAAAAGTAAAAGGATTAAAATCCTAATCAACAACAAAAAAATTCTTAGTTAAAACATCATGACACCATCGATGAAACCTCTAATGGGAATAATGTCTTATTAAAAAAATATTGTTAGAAACCTCCACACCATGTTCTATCTGGTATGTAGGATCAAGTGCAAGTAGACATATAACAAGATGACATGATTGTTTCTCCACAATTACTACATTTCTAACTAAAAAATTATTTTTATTAGGGGATGAAACTTCTTACAAGGTTCAAGGTACCAGATATATCATATTGTGTCATGCGAATAATAATTACACACTCAACAATGTCCTATAGAAACTAGGATTAAAAAATATATTAGTGAACCAACTATTGGATCACAATCTCTTAATTGATATTAACTACACAAGTGGAAAGAAGATATATAAAATTATTGTGTATGCTTCAAGAATTAAAAAAATATGTTTCATTTGGACTTTGCGCCACATGATAATCGGGAACTCATTGTTAAGGAAACCAATTCTATGAAATTGTGGAACCAAAGATATGGGTATCCAATTTTTGGATAGTTAGTAAATCTTGGAAAGCACCAAATGGTTAAGGATACCACCATTAGAGAAATAAACTGATACTTTTCCCATTTGTCTCATAACGAAATAAAATTGAGAACCCTTTCCAAATAATTTTTATAGATACATAGGTAATTTGGACCTACTTTATACTTCTCTTTGTGATTAGATGATAAAAACCATATGTGGTTATCAATAATTTCGGGTATTTGTTGACAAGTATTCAAGGAAAATTTGGTGTACCCATTGAAGACAAATATCAAACATTCCAATCATTCAAAGATTTCAAATTCCTTGTGGAAAAATAAAATTTATATCACATCAAGGTCCTCCACTTAGATCAAGGAGGGAATTCAATAACAATGCATTCTCTACATACCTAAAGTAATACGGAATTCATACTGAAATGAATACACTTTATTCTCCATAGAAAATGAGTTTTATAGAATTATGAAACCATAGATTCATAAATATGGTGTGGTGCATGATCGTGGATGTAATCTTGGATGTAACTTACACGGTAGAAAAATAAATACAATAATATATATACTAAACAGGTCACTCGACCCCATGAAGTCGTGCCAGAGTAGCTGATGTTGAATGTGTGTGGATAAATATAGGAGGATCAGTGACTAAGATCTGGTAGTGTGATCTCCTGGTAGTTGAGTTGGCAAAGGGGATATTTAGAGGCTATGAAAGGGTAGCGTGAATTCCCTATGGTTTATTTGCCTAATTTGGATCCAAGTTTTGATATAATTTGAAGTGTCTAAATTAATTAAGCTAAAAATAACAATCTATGCTACTGGTGAAAGGGAAACCAATCTAAAAAAATCTCAAAAATGAAATATTACAATCAGGAACAACAATTTTCTTTTATTCTAAATAATTAAAATATTTCTACACTAAAACTAAACAAGTGAGATAACCAGGTGTGGTTATTCACATGTGCTGAGTGTATTATAACTAATACTAACATAAAACAAGAAATTTTCCAATTAATGTATGATTTTTAGACAACCTCATAAATATATTCTCTCCTTAAAATCCACAGGGATAGGAAGAATAAGATCCATCATTGGGGGTTGCTATGAAATATTTAAACCCTCTTGGAAATTAACTAATTACTTGCAAATGAGAGGATATTTATTTCTAATCTATTTGATAATAGTGATAAATTACATGAAGAAATGAAATCAAACAACAAATCCTACCTGGAATTCACATAACAGAGGTAAATCCATCTATGTATTAATTTGTCCCCTCAGTTTTTCCCTTTCTTTATTTGTGTGTCCATATGAGTCCAAGGAATTGGGAATGCAAGAACAACATTAGGAGAAAGCACTTGAGAAATGGCAACTTGAAGGCAATCTAGTTACAATGCAAGTAGAAGAGAGATAACACAAGAGATCTGAGCTTGGCTATACAATTCCTAGCAGGATTGTGGCAACAATACTATGCAAGATACACAAAAATTCTCAGGGAATTTTCTTGAATGCATGAATGAGATATGTAAGAATTGGGGTTGGGATGTTCCTTCATGCAAAAGGAAAGAAGAGTCAATTATAACTAATTAAATCTATTTAAAAATAGAAGAGGGAAGGAATACCATGCAAACAAGACTATTTTTAGGCAATTTGGCTCACAAATACACCCTAAAAGCTAAGTTAAAGTAATCATCGCATGTCAAAAACACACATGACAGATTCTGGAAAAAGTGCAGAGGACCACCACCCTACGTAGGGAGGAAGTCTCAGGACCACTGCCTAATCCTGGGAGGTAGTCCTAGGACCACCACCGTACTCTGGGATGTGGTCCCAGGACCACCGCCTTGCCTAGGAGGTGGGTCTGACATTGAAGGCCAAAACATGCACATAGATGAGTGAGAAGTTGGAAGAAAATGTGGAAAAGCTATGTAAGGATTTCTAGGCTACAAATATACACTGCGAATGGGTTTAGGAACTCGAACACCTTCTAAAAGGACATGAATCATCATTGGGGACTTCTGTAACCATTTTCTGATAATGTAACACATGTAATTTTGGGTGTGTACATATTTCCCCCTCAGAGAAGTGTCTTATCCATGAAGAGGCGTAAAACATAAATTCCAAGTACGAAATTCCCAAAATGGGGGCTTATAAGCTATATCTGACACGCTCGTGTGTCGAAATGTTGTTTTCCAAACTCTCGCTACCTACAAGATGAAGAGAAGAATCAAGTGCAGATAGATAAAATATCAAAAAATAAACACTAAATTAAAACAAGAAGAGGACTTACCATTTGTGCGGGGATATAGAGATATACTTGCACCAATGCTCCATCCCTATGAACACATGCACTTAAAACGAGGTCAAAACAACATATATATTGAAGAAAACTCATTTTTAAATTCATTTGTGCATGTTTGGTTTGGTTATTTTCGAGCTTTGGGCCCACTTTGACCATTTTTTGTTTAGTATGGTTGAATTGGAATGGATTTGGGAATAGTATTTTGCGTTAAGCTTGGCCCTTTGCTGTTTGACTTCTTCTGAGAAGAACTCCTAGGAAATTCATAACTAGAGTGGTCATAAGGGGCATCAAAGAGGCGTATAGGAAGAGTGCCCTTATTGCTTAGTCTCCATTTTGTGAAGCATATATGATGTTTTTGTATTTCATGCTCATTGTGAGGGTTTTGACCACACCTAGTGTGTGATGGCATTGTATAAGGAAATGACACACCATAATATGTACAGATATCTCTTTTTAGATCTATTATTCCTTACATAGAGTTGACTTTCATTTATGATTTGATTCACTTGTTTACTCTTAGCTATTTAGAACTTCCGTTTTTCTATGCTTTTCAAAATGTTTGCAGTGGATATGAATGCTAACAGAATGATCTCTTTTTTACATTTTATAATGTTGATATATGATAATGCAACACAATGTGATGCTGAACTTTAGTTTCTTTAAGCAATCTTTGGTACTTTGTATTGTCTTGGAAAGATGTGGTGATATAGTGATATGATAAGTGAATGAACTTGCCGTACTCCTAGCCCCATGTAACTAGTAAGATGCGAGGGCTCAACACCAAGAGACAGAAAGGGCATAAGTTATGAAAAATTGTTAAATGGTAGTGATGAGAGAAAGACAAGGATTTGGAAAAACTAAATTGAGACACTACAATCTCACTCTACTCAAGTTTGCTTCATAGTTTAGAATGTGAACTGCTTTCCAATTTATTTAGAATTAGATCCGTAGATGGCCACTTGGTTGAAAAAATATGGGTTTGGGGTTTTAAGCTCTTTTGGAATTTTGGACATCTAACTCACTTTGTTTTGACTTATGATTTAACAATATTTGAATGAACTATTTCTAACTTTCAAGTTTATCAAAGAGACCCCCTACACCTTGCCACATGCTACTAGTAAGAAGTACGGGCTCATCACCATGGACAAGGAATATGTGAGTAAGGGTATTTCTCTCCTTTCCCAACCCTACATCATTTGTAAGAGATGCAGGATCAACACCAAAGTTTGGTACGGAAAAGAAATGTGTAAAACAAAATTTTTCTGTGGATTTGCATTTGACTTATTTATCTCAGAAAAATGTCTAGAATGTTCTTATTTCTAAGGAAATGTATATGGGATAGATGTGACACCATGAAGCTTCTAGAATAGACTATAGGAAAAGACACCTAATCTAGAAAGAGACTATAAGTAGAACCAAGTATGTAGGCCTTGGTATGGTTACCGTCAAATCTTTTTATTATCTTGCTTAGATTGATGAAATGATTTGTAAAAAATTGATGATATTATGAAGATTTGAAGAGATATGTTTTTAATGTTTTGCGAATGTTTTCATAAGTTTTTAGGAATTTCTATAAGAATAAGCCCCTTGATGACAAATTTTATGAAATGAATCGGAAGATGAAAATTGAATGCGGATGTTGTAATCTACATAAGGAAATGCAGGTGAAACTACATGTCATGATGTCTAAGGTGAATAAAGTTGACGAATATCGAATTATTCACCCCCAAAAGTACACAACAGAGAACCATGATCCTCAAAATTTCTGTTCTCTTGACAAGGTCCTACCATTATGGGTTTAAACTTACAACCATTTCCTAGAAGTGTATATGTCCAATCATTAAAATCATTTGTTTGAAAGAGGCGTTCGTGAACCTCTTTGCCACGTTCTTGAGACATGGTGTGTGGGTGAGAATGACCATGTTACTCGGCCTTGTTTCCTATGTAGTTCATTGTGTTTACTTGATACACTTGCTAAATGATGAGGCCTTACCCCATGGATATGGAAAGCTTAGTTTTAGATGCACATGGGTTGATATCGGGGTTTAGAATAAAATAACCCTCAGAGATGGTTTTGACAGGCATCATTTCATTCTCAAATTTCCCTTCTTATTTTTTTAATTCTATCATGTTTACACCTATACCTATGTCATTGGATGGAAGAGAAGTTAAACTAAGAAGACTACCCATCCCTTGTGGTTCAAATGGGAGGAAGGTCAAATCGTCACTCTCTAAGAGTTTCATAACTTTTGTTTTGGTTTTAGTGGACACTGTTTCCATAGATATTTATTTAACCCTATCTATTTTTTCCACCTCAAATGTTTTTGGGTCAATGAATTCAGCGTTAGGCACTCCCAAGGTGATCAGGGTTAACTCTTTTGATGGTGGTGGTTTTTTCAATTGATTCTTAGGAAGTTCATACTCCTTATGGATTCCTTTCTTCTTCTTGATGTTTTCTAAGTGTATATCAAAGGGCTTAGGATCCCCTTAAGTGATGGATACCTTCCCCAAATGGATGAATCTAATCTCCTAAAACAGGGCAGAGGGGATATCCTTCATTTGATGAATACATGGTCTCTCGAGGATCATGTTATAACTTGTTTCCCTGTCGATTATGTAAAACTCTATCAAGATGGTTTTTGGACCAAGAGTGACTGGAAGAACTATGGTTCCAATCGAGGTCGTTTTAAGACTGTCGTACCCTTGTAACATGTTTCTTGTAGAGGAACAATTTGTCTCTCCATATCCCAACTTTTGCAAGAAAGAGAAGGGAACTAAATTTATAGTAGTCTCATTATTAATCACGACTCTCTTGAAGAAATTTTTATAAACCCATACTTGTAAAAATAAGGCAGGATCACCTCTTTGGGCAATTTCAACATGAGATGACATCTTGTCTATATAAAAAAAACCCCCACTATCCCTATCATTTTGTCCTAGAGGATGTGTGTTGCAGTCAATATGCTTTATTTGAGCACTAGGATGTGGCATAACATGGATTATATTACCAATAACTAGAGCATTGAGCAACGCAGAACGATGTGTAGGTGAATTATTCAACAAATCTAGAAACAAAATGTGAGAAAAGGTCGTGTTTGAATCTGATATCAAATCATAGGCTCTTACTAGTTTTACAATTATAAAAACATCATCCTATGGGAAGGAAAGAAAAGGTAAGGGTTATGCAATGAACTCGTACATCCGAGTTGTTGCATTTATTTCACGCTCAACTTCTAGCTCAACTAATCCTAAGATTTTTATATTATCATTTGAACCAAGGTTAGGAGCAACCCAAGAGTTGTCAGAAGTTGAGGCTTCATGGTCGTTGTTTCCTATAGGAATGACCTTATTTATATTTTGATGATTCACTTGGGAATCCCCAGGATGTTTGTTTCAGGATTTTCTAGAACATGTATATAAAGAGCTTCCTTTGAGTTTTGGGATATCTTTGCAGAAAATTGTTGCAATTGCAGGAATTCCTATCTTTAGGACCTCTAAGCTTATGGAAACCATAGTATAGGTTAGGATCGTAATCTCTTGGCCTTTGATAAGCATCTTGAAATTTGTTATTATAACCATGATTTTCTTCCCCTTGACCAAAGTTTTGATACTGATTTGGGCCTTGAGTTTGGTTTTGTTTTTGAGAGGGACAATTTACATCAACTGTGTTGACTGAGGAGACAGTGGTAGGGGCTCTTTGATTTCTCATGTTTTTTTTATTATTGTTGTTTCCATTGTTTGGAAGACCAACATTCTTGGCTTAATCAGTAGCACTATTCGTGGTAGCACCTTGGTTGCAATTCACACCCTTAGGTCCTTGGTTGTTGGCACCATTGTTTTGATAATTTGCATTATTTTGATTTGGAGATACCAATTTTCCATTGGGACCATAGATCTTACTCCCACTATCTATAATGGCTTGGTCAATCCGAAGTGGACCTTCTAATACTTCCTCATAACTACAGAAAGTAAAATTCTGGACTTCCTCCCTAGTCTCTTGATTGAGCAAGTGAAGGAAAAGATCACAAATTTCCATATGGTCCATGTTAAGTGCACTTGTAGAGGAATAAATAACTTGGCACCATCTCTGAATGAAATGGGTGGAAAATTCATTTTTCTCTTGTCTTATATGCAAGAACTCCCTAATCCATGTACGCAACAACTTGTTCATGTCAAACTATTTGATAAACTTGGAAACAAGTTGTTTAAAGGAATGTATAAAAGCTTCCAAAATACGGTAATACCAATCCAATGTAATTACTTTGAGAGTATTTGGAAATATCTTAGCTACTACAGCATCCCAAGGAAGTAATTCCATGATAGTAGTAGCATAGGCCTTGATATGAGTGTTTGGGTCTCCTTCTCCCTTAATTTTTTGAAGATCTTGAAATGGGCGTGGAAGCATGACATCACGTATGGTGAAGTCAAGAGGATCCTTTAAGTAATCAACATATGTACCCATTACATAAGACTCCACCTTGAAGATCCTTGATGAGGAGGCAGAGGAGGATGAGTTGGATAAGCTGCAATTTAAGCATTGACGGGAACATATGGGGTCCCTTGATATGGCATGTAGGGAGAAGGAATGGTATATGGATCCATCTAGGGATTTTTTGAATACATGTGCATGTAAGGTGGGATAGTACCAGGATATGGACTAACATGCATAAAACCAATGAACATCACATTGCTTGTTGTGGTGGCATTCGAGAACGCACTTCCGGCCAGCCCTTGCGTAGGATAAGCTTGAGAAGGACGAGGACCTATCCCTAATGTGTCTAACCCTATGAGAAGATCACCTGGATTTGAATGAACTAGACAACCTTGTTGCATAAGATGTTGCATTGGTTACTCATTGGAAGGGATATATCCTTTATTGTCAACTGGATATTGTATGTTCTACCCTAGTGCATGTGTTGGTTGTGAAATCTTGGTACTTTCTAGCTCTCTAATCCTCCCTACCAAAGTATGAATAATATTGTTGGGAGAGGATTAAGTATCTTATTGGTGTGCATGTGGCGTAGGGTTTGATTGAGCAGGCTCATGATACCCTGTTATGAATTGTTCAGTGTTATAACTCTTAGCTTCCACAAAAGTAAGAATCTTAGGATAGGCATTTGATATCTCATAGGTTGTATCCTTCATTCTATCCAAATAATCATCTATCTAATGAAGAGGATTAGTTATTGGTGCAAATATATCATCTTCTGTTGATTACATGACAATGTGATGTCTTGACAAGACTCTATTGTAAGAACCTATTCCATTTGTGATAACAACGTGGTTTGCATTGGGTTGACCATATTTCATGTTTAATAGTTGATAAACCTCCTCCATCCTTACATATCTAATGGGGTTTGAAATGTAACTAGGGGAGGTTTAGATTTTGTTTTTGTAATTGTCACCCCACCTCGAAAGAGAAGGGGTTATAGTGGTTGAACATTGGTGTAATATCTATCAGAGCCAAATGGCCCACAAAAATCTCTTCTAAAAATATTTTAGAAAGTATAAAATACCTACTAAAATAGGGGAAGAAATAGAGAGGTGAGGTAATAGTAATGAAAGAAAAGGAAGAAAAAAGGAATTAATCCTTCGCGTTATGTTCACCAATTTGTACAGATGAAAATTGACATGCAACCTTTAACCACACTCGACCCCCCGAGGTCGTGCAAGAGTAGCCAATGTTGAATGTGTGTGGCTAACTATAGGAAGATTAGTGACTAAGATCTCATAGTGTGATCTCCTGGTAGCTGAGTTGGTAAAGGGGAGATTTATAGGCTATGAATGGGAAGCGTGAATTACCTATGGTTTGTTTGCCTAATTTGGATCTAAGAGTTGATCTAATTTGAAGTGTCCAAATTAATTAAGCTAAAAATAACAATCTATGCTACTGCTGAAAGGGAAACTAATCTAAACAAATCACAAAACTGAAATATTACAATCACAAACAACAATTTGCTTTTGTTCTAAATAATTAAAATATTTATACACTAAAACTAAACAAGCGAGATAACCCAGTGTGGTTATTCACCTGTGCTGAGTGTATTATAACTAATGCTTACATAAAACTAGAACTTTTCCAATTAATGTATGATTTGTAGAAAACCTCCTACATATATTCTCTCCTTCAAATCCACAGGGATAGGAAGAAGAAGATAATTCATTTAGGGTCGCTGTGAAATATTTAAACCCTCTTGGAAATTAACTAATTACTTGCAAATGAGAGGAGATTGATTTCTACTCTATTTGATAACAACGATAAATTGCATGAAGAAATGAAATCAAACAACTCCAATATGGAATTCATAGAACAGAGGTAAATCCAGATGTGTATTAATTTGTCCTCTCATTTTTTCCCTTTCTTTATTTGTGTGTCCATATGATTCCAAGGAATTGGGAATGCAAGAACAACAACAGGAGAAAGCACTTGAGCAATGGAAGCTTGAAGGTAGTTTGGTTGCAATGCAAGTAGAAGAGAGATAACACAAGAGATCTGAGCTTGGCTATGTAATTCGTAGCTGGATTGTGGCAACAATACTATGCAAGATACTAAAAAAATTCTCAGGGAATTTTCTTAAATAAAAGCATGGAATATATAAGAATTGGGGCTGGGATGTGACTTCATGCACAAGGAAAGAAGAGGAAGTTCTAACTAATTAAATCTATTTAAAAATAGAAGAGGGAAGGAATACCATGCAAACAAGACTATTTGTAGGCTATTTGGTTCACAAACACACCCTAAAAGCTAATTTAAGTGAAGTGTCACATGTAAAAAACACGCATGATGGATTCTGGAAGAAACACAGAGGACCACCGCCCTGATCTAGGAGGTGGTTCGAGCACAACTGCCTTTCCTAGGAGGCGGTTTTGACACTGAAGGCCAAAACATGCATAGAGATGAGCGGGAAGCTAGAAGAAAGCATGGAAAAGATAAGTAAGGATGTCTAGTCTACAAATATACATAACGAATAGGTTTAGGAACCCGAACACCTTCTGAAAGGACATGAATCACCATTGGGGACTTTTGTAACCATATTCTGACAATGTAGCACATGCAATTTTAGGTGCGTACAGTCACCAACAATTTTTCTTAACAACATGACTCCATAATAAGTATGGTTTGGATATCAGAAGAAAATATCATATGTTGTTCCCTAAATACAAAAGGACCATGTTTTACAAAAATTGTACTCCATACATCTAAGCTAGATATAGTGAAGATTCAATAGGATATATGTTAATAACCATAAAGACCAAAAATATTGTCATAAGTATGAATGTTTTGTGGTACATGTCAACCACTGATTGACTAAAAAGTATTCAAAATAGATACCTTTAATGATTTAAGAATATGAAGAAAATAGTGGCTGTAATAATGAGAAAATTGGAGATGAACAAACTCCACAACCCACAACTCATCACATGCCAATGTGGTGTATAAATTTTCTTAGAGATATTAAGTTTGATGTCATCATGGACACATGCATTACTAGATGAAGGACTCATATGCTATAAATTGAGAAGATGTAAATTAGGCCTTAATGAGTAAAGTTGTTGAATATATGTAACCTATAATAGTACATGAATACCTAATCTCTTAATCTTGGAAACAAGCCATAGAAGATAAATACTAGTCACTTATGAAGAAAAACATGATAGCTCGAAAAACTTTCACAAGTGAAGAATCCAATCAACTACAAGTTTTTCTTCAAGACAAAGTACAATACTGTGGATGCAAAAATTGAAAATAACAAGTCACAACTTATAGGAAAGTGGTATATTTAAAATAAAGGAATAGATTATGATTAAATATTTTCTCCCAAAACAAAGATAAAGATAATCAGGATTATGTTTTCCTTCGTTGCTCAATTTGGTTGGAAATTTCATCAACTATAAGTTAAATTATCCTTCCTCAAAGAAGACCTAATTGATTAATTCTAAATTACACAATCATATTAGTTTGTCACAGTTAACCAAGAAGAAAAGGTGTATAAAATTATGAATTCATTGTATAGAGTTAAGTAAGATTCTAGATCATGGTAAAATGAAATAGACAGACACGTTGATCATATTGGTTTTCAAATCAATCCCTATGATCCCAATCATTACCTCAAAAATTAAAGGGAGAAGATGGCGATCATAGTTTTCTATGTTGATGATCCAGGAATCATTTATAAATCAATACAAGTGAATGCAAACATAGAGAAAAATCTAAAAAAAATAACACGAAATAGCTTGAGTACTTCACTATTATCTTAGAGTGGAAGTATGGAAATTATATAATCACATTTATTTAGCTAGGTGAAATTTACCAAGAGACTCCTCAATAAAGTATTTATAATTGAATTTTTAATCCTATTGCTATACCATAGAGGAAAATATTCAGTTGCCTCACACTTATCCATCACTGTAGATAGATTCACCACTCTATTGATATTTGATTGGAAGTCACATATAATTAATCTACACTATGCCAAACATAATCTATTCAATATGCTACCCACAAAGATTCATGGAAGAACCAAAATTCAGTCACTAAAAATAAATGAAGAAAATTATAAGATACATTCGAGGAATCATGTACATTTTCCTATGGTATAATTTTTATCCATATTTCGCCCCCTGGGAGAAATATTGGATCAAATCATGACCCCACTTGAAGGAACCCGAGAAAACTCATCCAGATCCTACAAATTGGTTGCAAGAAGATTCAAAAATGGAGTGGCGGAGGCCAAGAAAGATCAAAGGACCATGTACAGAAAGAAAATGACTCTGTCAGGCAGTTTCTACATCTTAAATCCATCCTCAAAGTTACAGGTAGGCAGAACTATAAAATAACAGGGTCAGACAATAAGGATCAATGCTACAAAGAATCTAGAAGAAGGAAGAACGGTGAAGATTCGAAGTCCTCGGGCTTGAATTGGTTCAGGAAAAGGGAAAAAAATGACTAAGTACGGAGTAAGAAGCGGAAAGGGCCACGTGCCTTAACGACACTGTTTCAAGGGTGAATCTAAAAGGAGAAGTCCAAACTTGCACCAGGCTTCCATGTGTCAAAATTCCCCAAAAGTTGCGGGGCGTTGAAAAGTCTTCGGCTGAGAGCGAAGCATGCCAGGTGTCAGCTTGGTACAAATTCACAAAGGGAACCCCAGGCAGAAACTCAAACTTGCACCAGCCCTCCACGTACCTAAGGGTCAAACAGGGTCAAAAGGTGGCCTTCAAAATTGGTTAAGTATAGGAATGCAAGCAGAAAGTGCCACGTGTAAGCCTGACGTATTTCCAAGAGTCAGTCCCCAGGTGGAAACTTAAATGAGTGCGAGGCCGCCACGTAGCTCAAAGTCTAAAAAGTAAGAAGGATCGTTGAAGAGTCCACAAAGCAGTGGAGGTAGACAGGTGTTAACCTGACGCTCCTCCAAAGGAAAACTTTGGGTTGGATTTACAAACATGTGTGATGCCTCCACGTGTCCTCAAAAGGGGATAGAGTTAGTTGAAAAGTTGAAACATTAATAGGCTGGCGGAGGCTACCAAGTTTCTCAATAGTGCTGATTCAAGGGTCAAAAAGAGAGAAGGTTCCCAAGCAAGTGCCAGGGTGACGTGTGTCCCAGGGGAAAGTGGGGAGTCGGGGAAAAGGTTAGTTTTTCGCCCTTTGCCACAAAAGGGGTAAAAGTTATAAAAAGACCCGCGACTCCGCCTAAGAGGGAAAAATTCAACATATAATCCCGAGTTAAGGCTAAGCTGGGGCGTCAGGGAGAAAAGTGAAAATTTGCCTTTTGTCTAAAAGGCATAGAGGTAAAAATGGAAACACATTTCCCAGCCAACCAAAAGGAGCCACGTGCCCAGATGGAGTTTCGGGGTTGCAGAGGTTTTTGAGTTTTTGAGTTTTTTACGCAAAGGGCCAAAAGGTAAATTATGGGCCGTGGACCCAAATTTTTGATCCAATCTAGTTACCACGTGTCCGAATCAAAAGAGGGATCCATTTTCAAGTTTTTTTCCTGCCTATTTGTATAGAATCAATGCAAAACTTCAAAGGGGCATATCTTTCGACTCAGGGCTCGAGAGATTGCAAATATGATATCATTGGAAAGATCTTGACCTCATCTATGCCATGGGAGTCTGAAACTTTAATTTTTGAGAGGGTAGGTGTAAGAAAAATGGAGAAACGTCTTTGATCTTTTAATGCAGGATCATCAGTCTCAACAACAAGATTGGATTCGATCTTTTTCCACCATTTCCTCTTCCTTCAAGGTGCCGAATCAAGGATCGATGCATTTGGGGGTAAATTTTAGTAGAAAAAATTAACAACGGTGGTTGAGCTTCGACCCACATTTTCCCTCTTCTCTCTCTCTCTCTCTTTCTTGTTTCTAATCGATTCTATAAATATGGGGGGAGGATTCATTGTAAAGGGTTGGATATTCTTAGTTTTGCAGGCTCCCTTCTTCTTCTAGTAAAGGATTTGTGGGGTTCAGGCCTTCCTTTAAAATTGTATTATGTTTCTACCTTTCAGTTATTCTATAATGAACTGTATCAATCTATCAGAGCAATAAAATACGTTTGTGATCGATCTCAGATCCTTCTTGTTTCTTTTGCTTCTATCTGATATCTCGTTATAGATCTAGATATCTATGTTTATTTATTGTATGCATTTTATTGGTTTGTGTCGAAGGCAAACTAAGTATTCATCATTCCTTTCGTGCATCACCTGGTAGTTTAGTTATTTCTCATTTCTGTACTCTTTTAGCCCTGTCGTTTTGGCAAGTCTTAGACTAGGTATAGATATAGATCCTCTGCAAATCCTCACGTATGCACCTAAACATAGGAATAAGGAACCAACCTTTAATCTGGAGAGATTTTCCAATTTGCAAGGTCCCACACCTTAGGAAAAGTTCCATGTTACGCAATCACACTAGATGATCCTTCCTTAGAAAAGCAGATCTTTAGAAATCATCTGAGGGTGCTATGATTTCGTACTAACAATAATAAGAATAATCAATTCACATTGACAAGTTACTAACATTCATATCATGCATGTAACATCGATGATAGGAGATATCTCCTATTGGCTTTGTATTCTCATTGGTATCTAAACTAATATCATGATAAAAAAATAATTTTTTTATTGTTTCACACTCTTGAAGTAAAATAAAATATTATGCTATATGAGGAGTTTTCTGTAAAGTGATAAGGCTACATTAGATGCTTGAGGGATTACAAGTATCACAAAAGTAACCAACCACCATGTATGTTGATAGTGATGGTGTTCTCAAAATTTTTTGCAAGTCAATGTTTCATGAAAGAAAAAGAACATTAAGGTATATGCACATTTTATAAATTAACATGTTCTACAACACAACATCTAGTTCCAATTATACCTGATAGAAAAATAACGTGACAATGTATTCACTAAGACACTTACATGGGAAACTTTTGAGGAATTCACATAATCTCTCTTGTTCACTTGATTTGATTCTAAATTAAGGGGGAAATTTTGTATTTAGTTTTGATGTGTTAATTCATTATGAATAATTTAATGCCAGTAAGTAATATTACTTACTTAAGTCAATTATTTGTTATGGTGTACTCATCATATTGTTTAGGGACTAATGTTATTCATATTATTAGTACATGTGGTGGTTGTGCAATATCTATAAATATTGTAACCATGTTTATTAGTTTTGAATGAATAAAGATCAATCATACTTGAATCTTTCATTCAAATTATTTGAGTCAAATTCAAGGTATTTTAGTGGGTATTTATTATTAGCTTGTACATAGCATTTCAAATGTTAATGTTATTCACAAAATTATTACGACCTATAAAAGTACTTATAAAATCATTTGAAATATTAATAACTAATGTATCCCAAATTATTTATAAATCCCATGTTGTACTATGTTTTAAAGTTTTATGATATTAGTTATCTAAACAATTATTCAAAATAAAATTATGAGCACGGATTGAGGAAAGGTGGTGATGCTAAAAATCAACATTGAAAGTGATTGTAAATCTTTTTGAAACCACATTTACACTGGTTTCAAATTTGCTAAGTTAATAAAAAATATTTTATAAAAATCTATGTAATATTTAAAAACTTATTTAATGTATTTTCAATAAGGTAATCACACCGAAGACGTACCACAGTTGGATGCGCCCTTGCTGATTATGACAGTTGTCAAAAAATGGTCAATTGAGATTGCACCTGTTAGAGGCATTGAAATCCAGCGACCCCTCCTTCACCACATTTTGACCAATCACTTGCACGCTTGATTTCCTTTATTTTTTTATTTCTACACATTTGGATAGGATGGTGCTTTTTATTTCCTTTTTTTGCATTCTTTGGTCAACAGGTTTCAGGAGGAGCTTCAATGGGGGCGTCAATTTCTAACCCATGGATTTAGTGGTGCCCTTTTCTTCTTCTTATTTCTTTTGGAGTTTTATATTGCATTTTTTCATGGAGGTAAGAGGGTATTTGGTTGTCTTATACAACTGGTGGATTAAATCTATTTAACTATTTATTATTCCACTACCTTTATGGTAAATGGAGATAGAAAATTGGGAATTTTTGTAGCATACTCGATATATGTACATTTCAATATTTACCCAGAAAATCATTTATAATATTTATGAAGGACCTTAGGAAAAAAAAAATCCAGTTATTATGTTGATGTAGGAAACTAATATAAGTACATATAGATTAATAGAGATCAGTAGGGTTGTCTTGAAAGAAGAACATTGGAAAGGGGCAAGTTCTGCTAGGGCTTCAAGAGACAACGTGACCATTTGGAATCTAGAGACTATTAAAGGTGAATTTATTATCTCCTCCTCTTGTCATGTTTCTATAAGTTTCATGGAGATTGCTTAAAAAAAAAACTGGAGTGTGTCTAACATTTATGCTCCCAACTCGGTCGGAGAAAGGAGAAAGCTACGAGAGGTGATTTCTGGTTTCAGACTGCTCTTCAAAGATGTGGATTGGATTATTGGAGGATATTTCAATATAACTCTTTCTCCTACTGATAAAAAGGAGGTATTATCTCATATACCTATACCATGGAAGATTTCACTAACTTTCTAATGAGAAATGATATGTTTGAACTTGAACTGGGTGGAGCCAAATTCACTTGGGTCAATAGAAAAATGGGGACTAACATCATCTAAATTAGGTTGGACGATTTTTTTATTAGCCATCAGTGTATGATAAAACAAATTTGCTCTTTAACCACCCTCCCTAGGATTGGATCAGATTATAATACGATTCTTTTTAAGTTGGGTATGGACATACCAAAGAAAGCTAAACCATTTAGATTTGAAAAATGTGGCTGGAGTACCTGGATATTTACAATAGGATCCAAGACGGGTGGGAGGTGCAAGTGCATGGTGTGCCAAGTTTCAGATTGAAGTCCAAATTAAAGCATGTGGAAAATAAGCTTAAGGTATGGAATCAGGAAACTTTTGGAAATATCTTTCAAGAAAAAAACAAGATTGCGGAGCGATTATGAACTGTTGAGGAGATGATGGAGGAAGATGGGATTAATCCAACTCTTAAGGATTAGAAACATAAGCTTCTTATTGAATATCATGCTATTTTAGCTAAGGAGGAAGTCTATTGGAGACAAAAGTCCAGGGTGAAATGGTTAAATGAGGGGGATAGGAATATTAAGTTTTTCCACTTCACAGCCACTACAAAGGTCAAGCTTCTTAAAATAAATGAAATTAGGTGAACGAATGGTGAATTTACTGAGGAGGAGAATAAAATCCACAAAAAAGTTATTAACTATTTCAAGGATCTCTTCCTCCCAGGTCCTATTCTGGAGATTGCTATTTGGAATAAGGCTTTAGATCTGTCTTAGAATGTTATATCATAGCAATATATTAGAGAGCTATCCCTTATTCCTAGTGAATAAGAAATCAGGTTTGTTTTCTCTGATATGGAACTGGATAAATCTTTGGGTTTGGATGGGTTTCTGACTTTATTTTTCCAACATTTTTGGGAAGTGGTTAAGAAGGAGGTGGTGGAAATGATCCAAGAATTATTCATATCGGGTCACCTCATTAAATAGATCGATAATACCTTTCTAGCACTCATTCCTAAGTTGGTTGGAGATAATGATTTAAAAGATTTCAGACCTATAAGCTTATGCAACACCAGCTATAAATTGATCACCAATATCATCTCGTACAAGGTTAGGAAAGTTCTTTCAAATTTTATCTCCTCCAATTAGGGAGCCTTTGTTCCCGGTAGATAAATACTAGACAACATTGTGGTGATTAAAGAGGCCATCCATTTGGTGTAGAATTCTGAAAGATCGGCTATGCTCCTCAAGTTAGATATGCACAAAGAATATGATATGGTTTCCGGGCCCTTCCTTTGAGCTATCATCGATAAGGTGGGTTTTAGTGACTTTTTCATTAACATGGTTATGACCTGCATCTCCACAACTTATTTCTCTATTATTTTCAATGACAACCCTGAAGGTTTATTCAAAGTGGGACATGGGTGATCCTCTTTCTCCTTTTTTATATATCAATTTTTTTGAATCCCTGAGTAGGTTATTGAATCATTCCTTATCTCAAAACCTTATTCAAGGGATTAAAAATTCTAATGGTCAACCTCCTATTTCTATAAATCAATTTGTGGATGATAACTTCCTTCTGGGAGAGTATTCTATCCAACAATCCTCTAACTATAGGAAGGTGTTAAATGATTATGAGATGGTCTCAGGGCAGTTGGTCAATTTCCAAAAAGTGCAGTGTTTTTCATAAATGTGGAGGAGAAGTTTCAAATCATATTGGCTTGTATTCTTGGATTCAAAATTAAAACCTTTCCAGACTCCTACTTGGGTATGCTCCTCATCAATAATAAACTGAATCCTTCTATCTGGAACATCCTGATAGAGAGAGTTAACAGAAATCTTACCACATGGAAAGGGGCTCTTCTTACCTATGCTGGTAAGATTCAAATCCTCCAAATATCTCTTCAAGGAATCCCTATTTATGTTATGTCCCTCTTTAAGCTACCTGCAAAAGATAACGAGGACCTGGAAAGGATCAAGAAAAGGTTCTTGTGGGCTTGAGTAGAGGAAAAATTTAAATAACCCTTGGTGGCATGGGATAAAGTTGCTAGACCAAAAAATTATGGGGGCCTAGGACTAAAGAACATGAAATTAATGAATGAATCCTTGATGGCTAAAGTTGGTTGGAGGATTATCAAAGAGGAAGGACTTTGGGTGGAAATTATCAGAAAGAGATATCTTATGAATATAGGAAGACTGGAAACTTTCTTTATGTAAATTTATCTCCCAAATGGTTCCACATTCTGTAAATCCTTAGTTACTTCCAAGAAGATTTTGAGAAAGGGTATTAAATGGGACATTGGGAAAGGAAATAAAATCTCTTTTTGGGAGGACAGTTAGATCAAGGATAAACCTCTTGTTATGGAAGAACCCTGGAAAACCATCTCTCACTATTTAGAGAAAACTAAAAATGTTTGGGTTAAGGAGTATTAGATAGATAGTAATGAAGGGCCCAAATGGGGCACTATAGTTCCCCCCCAATTATATTGGAGACTTAAAACCCTTCACTGAAATTAATGACAAACTCAGGAATTTTCATATCCCTAGATTCCAATATAAAGAAGACTCTGTCATTTGGAAAGAAGAGGAGACAAGAAATTTCATGGTCAAATCAGCATATCTTCTAAATTTTAAAGATTTGGTCCAAAGAGAGTATTGGAATCTATTGTGGGTGAAATATCTCATACCCAAGGTTAATATTTTCTATTGGTTATTTGTCCAAAATAAGATCCTTACGGTGGAGAATCTGAGTAAGAGAGGCATGGTCATTCCTAGTATATGTCCTTTATGTGGAAAGTAGGAGGAAAGTGTTAATCATCATTTTGTTTTGTGTTCCTTTTCTTAGGTGGTTATATCTTCTGTGAAGGAAATGTTTCAAATCCAAGGGCTACAACCTAACACCATTGCTGATTTTTTCTTGTAATGGGAGTTCCCTTTCAGATTTCTTGTCTTGGTTAATGCTTGGAGGATGGCATTTCCCCAATTCCTCTGGAGTATGTGGAAGAAAAGGAATGACATTATTTTTAGAAACCAAAAATCTACTACCAAAAAGGTTAGTGCACGTTGTTGCTATTCTGTAAGAGAAAGTATCAAACTCTTCAAGGGAAAAATTAAAAATTCCTATCCTAAAGTAGAGAAAGTAGTCCTCAAACAGTTCTATCTTAGTCTTCCTAATGTTAAAGTGCCCAAAACAATTATGAAATGGTCTAAACTGGAGGAAAATTGGTTCAAGATGAATTTTGATGGCGCCTCAAAGGGTAACCCTGGGCAGGGAGGTGGAGGGGGGATTATTAGAAACCATGAAGGTGACTAGATTCTTGCATATGTTAGGTAGTTGGGGCTTCAAAAAAAAAATGTGATAGAGGATAGAGATTTATTATGGGGAGTTAACGTAGCCATAGAAAAGGGTGTTGAATTTATTCAAATAGAGGTTGACTCGATGCTCATCTTGAACACCCTTAAGAGAAATATTATCCAAAAATGAAAACTCGGTAATATCTTATAGGATGTAAAGGAACATATCAAATTTTTAAAAAATTATAAGATCACACACACCCCTCATAATGGGAATAAATGTGCTGATAAGTTGGATAACTTAGGGGTGTATAACAATGATTTAAAATTCTAGTTTAAGGGAAACTAAATATCCTTAACTATAAACAATAATATCCACCATGACAGAATGTTAATACTTCTTATCACACGAGGGAAAAATATTTTTGCACTTGCCAAGGTAGGGTTCTTAAGTGTGGTGGAATCAATACGAGGATTATCATTTACTCTGATCGTTACATATTTTTTGTGCGAAATGGTTTGGCAGTGGGAAGCTAACAGAGGAGCCATGGGAGGATATAGAATTTGGGTTGAACCTTCAAGTCATGAGGCCATTGTTAACAATCCTTCGATGCGACATATGCTTAGAATTGGGGGCTTCAGAAAGTATGTTTCCAAGTTAAAGGGGCATGATCCCTCTCTTACTATGGATATTGGTAGGGCTTAGAATGAGGGCATGGTTTCTATCAGGGGCATGGAAATGGAGATTTTAGAGAAGTTTATAGCCAAGGTCATGGGAATTGACATGCATGGTCTTCAAATATTCAAATACTGGAGCCGCAAAGACCATGAAATAAACACCTTTTTTGTAGGTAAGGAAAGAGTTTATTTTCTTATAAATGAAATTGTTAGGTATTGTATTATGGGGGTGTGTAAAGAGGTCTCCTACCACATTATGTGGTATTTCACCCTCGATGTAAAATTCAAGAATATATATACACACCATCTATCTCTTCTAAACATGTTCGGATATGGGATTATGTTGAGCATTCCTTTATTTTTATTTATGTCTCTCTCGAACTCTGTGAGGGATTTTAAAATGAGGAATATGGAAGCTCCCATTCATGGTGGTATTATTCTTCTACTGTATCACAACGATAAACCCATGGTGCCTAAGGGGGTTGAGATTAATGGTGGGTCTGATGATGACATTACTTTGGTGGAGTGCCTTGTAAAAATGCACATTGGTAAGATTCCCCAAAATAGGGACGGGGGTGATGCGAGCCTACCGACCATGGATTTAGAGGCTAGTAGAAATGAAGGGCCTTCTAAGGGAAAATTTAAAGTCTGTGAGGAAGAGGGACAAAATTATGAGAATCTAAATAGCAAAGTGAAGCATTTGGAGATGGTTGTGTAGGCATTGGCTGAAGCTAACTTAACATGAGAGAAGGGATGATGGATGGCATTAGGGTGTACTTGGGTGTCATGTCTCACCTTTTTCTTGTACTTGGTTTTTTTCACAATGTATTTTCTCTTGTAAGGCCCATGGGAGACAATCCCTGTTCTTACCTTATGTAATACAAAATTATAATATTTAGGTATTAACAAGTATAGAAATATTTAATGTTTTTAATTTTCCGTTAGCCCACAACGAAGTTTGCATGAAGGTCCTTTGAAGGTCGTACTCAGGAAACATGGGAGAGAAGAGGACAATATAGGAGTTGTGGTGGTCACGCCCACCACATGACTATGAATGGAGTAGGGTCTGCAACCCGTGAAGAGCCAAGCCCATTGGCAAGCTCAAAGAGGAGAGTGGGTTGGGTTGGGCAAGCCGCCCAACCGACCCAAAATATTATTTTCTTTAATTTTTTATTAAATATGAAGATAACATTTTGTTGGCTTGTTGTGTTTGATAGCTGCATATTTCATCCTTTTTCTATTGGGAAATTATTGTTCATTAAATCATATATTGTTCATTATGTATTTATGAGCTTGTAATAAGTTGCAAGAGTCTCAACTAAATAACATTTTGCTGGTGATATGTGTTTGAGTTATTTGTATTTTGTTATTGAAACATAAAAGTTTTCAGATTTTGCATCTGTATGATGTTTACTTGGTTGAATTATTTAAGGAGCTTCACATGAAATAGTTCTTCCTAGTTTTATATTTAAGGTAATAGAGGTTTTTAATTGCTAAATGTTTGAATCTAGAAAAAATATATAGATTGTGAGTGAAAATTTTGAATCAGTTGTAACAAATTTGAATTAGCTGCAACAAATGTTGTTTACCTGAGATTTTTATTTTTATTTTTTTGTTTAGAATCTAGAAAATATTAAACATTCTTTTGCATGAAAGGTACTTGAGCTACATGTGATTCTTTGCGTTGTGGTTAGAGTTATGCTAGGAAATGGGTGTATATAATGATATACTGACTTGCTTTTCTCTTTTCCACTTACAGGAGAAAGGCATTGTTTGAATTCAGAACTTTGGCATGCATGTGTTGGGCCACTGGTGTCCTTACCCATTGTTGGAAGTAGGGTTTTCTATATTCCACAAGGTCACAGTGAGAAGGTAAGATTATGACTTTATAGACTTGAAATATTGATCTGCATACAGTATGTGAAGCATGTTTGATAGGGTTGTGGGAGAAAGAAAGCGAAAAAATTTAAAGTGAAAGATACTTTTTTTATGTGTTTCATTTACTTATACTGTACTTTCTGAAATTGTAATCTAAACTGGTAAAATTGATCCTATTTTTGAAATTTCTAAAATTGTACTTTGAACTGGTAAATATCATTTGTTTTAACTATTGTATTAGTTAGTTTCTTATCTAAAGTTTAGTTTATGGGAAAAGGATTATTTGTGTGGTTTCTATTTAAATAGTGTCTTGGACAATTTTAACCTACAAAAGGCATGTGGATTGTTTGAAAAAAATGTATCAAATGGTTGTGGTTGCATAAATCACTGCAATAATTTCAGCGATATGCACACAATGGATTTTTTGACAAAACTTTAGACTTTTTCAATCAAATGCAGCTAGCAGGTGTAAAGCCAGACTCCAAAAAATTCCTGAAAGATTTGTTCGGTGTTGTAGTTTTAGGTGCCCTATTTTATATGTATGTAAAATGTAGAAGCATACACAAAGCTTGTGAATTGTTTGATGAAATTCCCCATAATCATCTCATGGAATGTAGTGATCTTAATATTTAATCCATATTATTATGCTTTCAATATTTATAAATTTGGAAATCTTCGCTATCATGATTGGTTAATTCTTTTCATAGAAAATCCCTATTTTGGTAACGAATTTAGCACCTTATGGGGTAATAAATTTTGTTATATTTTTTACCACACAAACAATTGATTCATTGTTCCTAAGGTTATCACTCACATTATTAAAATTTGATAGATCACACATTCAAGATTAGGAGATTTATATACAAATACATAGTTATTGTGAGATCTTCAATGGTTTTTTGGTGTGTACTAATTTTCAAAATTTGTAGCTCATATGGTCCATTACATTAGAGACTTTTCAAATGGAAACCTTTATTAGCGGTAACATGAAAATGGAATTTGGTTATTGTTTCTCAATGTGAAATACTCAGTTAAACCCATAAGATTGTCTTTTGACCTTTATGAGAAGGAAGATAAATATGTAAAATGTTGAGGCATCAATGATGCAGAATGAGTGCATCTCTTTAGGATGCTTCCAAATATGGTTGCTAGACATCCTCAATTTTCATAAGATAATAAGAATAATTTTTATCAGATAATAAGAAGAGAGAACATTGAAATAGTTTTTGATGTTTTTTCCCTGCGAAATGATATTCATAGTTGTATATATTTTTGTTAGAGCAAGTGTACATAGTGGGTTATTGCTCGTATATATTTTCTACAGTATGGGTCAGACGTATTGTACAAAGGCCTTCATAGTGTCATACAATTCTTCGTTTATTTCTTAACATTATAAAAATTCATGTCACTAATTTTGTAAGCCTGCGTGAATATACTCTATTTATTAATTTTGCAAGCCTGCGTGAATATACTCTATTTATTAATTTTGTAAGCCTTTTTTTCGTAATCATGGCCAATTCCATATCATCCTCTTTTTTATTGGAAATGCATTAGCCATTTTTCGGTCAAGTTTCGTGTAAAAAATGGGATAGAGATTGATATTTTTCGCATTAAAATTCAACATGTACAAACTAAGAATTTCAGTGGTGTTTTTTTGATTCCTCTCCAAACCCATGACATTACAACACTATTTGAAAAAAGAAATGCTCCTATTATTTATTATTTTTATTTCATTTTATAGTTCTATTCTAACAAAAGGAAAAAATAAAAAAAAATCCATTTAAGCCATGAAAAAATTAGGTCGAATAAATAATATGAGAAAAATTTCTCATACTTCAATTAAGGATAAATTAACATCAGTTTTGGATATTTCATTATGAATTTGAACAATACACGATCAAAAAATAAAATTATAGGGTCTACTGTGTCATAGGATTTTTTTGGCCTCATGGATGTTACAAGACAACTATCTAGCATAAAAAAAGATCATAAGTTCCCCATAAATGATATGGTTCACTTGGTCGGTGAAGCATTATGCTAGAGGATTACATATCGAGCCCCACCCACTACAAATTAGTTATAATTATTAATTATGTGTTCCTTCTTTGTGAATCGAATAGTCGTTTTCTATTTTGGGCACAAATACATTTCATTTAGATGACCATTAATGGCTTCGTCTATGTACCCAAACACTCATGTGAATTGTGGTTAGATATAACAAAGTGGTAATTTTCAAAATACCCTCCAAATAAATCAAAGAAGAGTTTGTACTCAGCAACGTATGAAACTGTATGGACTCTCAGTATTAAACTTTCACTTTAGCAAATTCTCTAGAAAAACATTGACCTGTGAAACATGTACAATGAATGCATTTTAGTTGAGTCTCAAACATGGAACCTTATCAAATTTCCCCATTTTTAGTTTAACCTCTTCATACACATATTGCAGCTTCGTGAATAATACCTATAGATAAAAATGATACACTAGAAATCAATGTGCTCCCCTTCCATCAAACCCCTTGTTGATCACCCCTCATCCTTTCCCTTTGTTTCACTTCCTCATTTTTTCATTCTCCACTCGATCCCCTTCGGAGTTTACATCATACACTTCACATACGATTGATAGTGTATTTAGAGTGGGTTAGAAAAGTATACATTGATAACAAATTCTATAAAAACCTATGTAATATTTCTAATAAGGTAACATATCTATCTAGTAAAGAGATATTACATCGATATCATTCTATATTAAGTGTTATTCCATTACAAAGGTATATTTACAAATGGAAAAATGTATATGTTTACCTAAAATATTTAAGTATTATATACAACTTACAGAGATGTTCAATGAAATTACTTCCTTGTCGAAAAATTCTCTCTTGATGGGTGAGGAGGGTCCTGAGATGTGATCTTGATACAAAAAGTTGTGTTATGAATTTGCTGAGAAAGTACATTGAGTAAACTAAAATTTATTCCTAAACAAGGTGTAGGAATTAGTTGTTTTAAAATTTTCATCCAGGTTATTGAATCATTCCTTATCTCAAAACCTTATTCAAGGGATTAAAAATTCTAATGGTCAACCTCCTATTTCTATAAATCAATTTGTGGATGATAACTTCCTTCTGGGAGAGTATTCTATCCAACAATCCTCTAACTATAGGAAGGTGTTAAATGATTATGAGATGGTCTTAGGGTAGTTGGTCAATTTCTAAAAAGTGCAGTGTTTTTCATAAATGTGGAGGAGAAGTTTCAAATCATATTGGCTTGTATTCTTGGATTCAAAATTAAAACCTTTCCAGACTCCTACTTGGGTATGCTCCTCATCAATAATAAACTGAATCCTTCTATGTGGAACATCCTAAGAGAGAGAGTTAAAAGAAATCTTACCACATGGAAAGGGGCTCTTCTTACCTATGCTGGTA
The DNA here is from genome assembly GCA_019776745.2 of Taxus chinensis. Classification (NCBI taxonomy): domain Eukaryota; kingdom Viridiplantae; phylum Streptophyta; class Pinopsida; order Cupressales; family Taxaceae; genus Taxus; species Taxus chinensis. Next base: position 760,728,456 of record CM034151.1, on the reverse strand, counting down.
AGATTCAAATCCTCCAAATATCTCTTCAAGGAATCCCTATTTATGTTATGTCCCTCTTTAAACTACTTGTAAAAGATATCGAGGACCTGGAAAGGATCCAGAAAAGGTTCTTGTGGGCTTGAGCGGAGGAAAAATTTAAATAACCCTTGGTGGCATGGGATAAAGTTGCTAGACCAAATAATTATGGGGGCCTAGGACTAAAGAACATGAAATTAATGAATGAAGCCTTGATGGCTAAAGTTGGTTGGAGGATTATCAAAGAGGAAGGAATTTGGGTGGAAATTATCAGAAAGAGATATCTGCAAGTAATAAGACTTGCAGAAATTTGACAAAGGCATTCGGGAAGTCCGGGGGGTTTCCAAGACTGCAGGGGCTGTTGGAGGAGTTCCCGGAATTGGAGAGTGGAGCAATGCCACGTCTTCAGACTTTACATATATCACGGAGTCCAATAAAGAATGCTCCGATTGGATTGGAGCACCTCAAAAGCCTGAAAAGGTGTGATTTCCGGAATGTAGGGGCAGACAGTGATCAAATTTGAAGGGCTGGTCTAAATTTCACTCTGAAGGGTAAATATTGGACCAACCTTTCGATGATGAAACGTAGTATAAATATTTCACACTTTGCATGACAAGAATAGATTAAGTAACCATGTCACAAAAATAAAGAACATTTTTTAATCGAGAGATTCATTTTTTTTAAATGAATGTTTTATAAAAACTAAGAACATTAATTAGGTGTTGAATATAATATTTTACATCAATCACATCTAAGAACAATATCTATACCCCCTGCATAGGGTCTATTTTATTATAACTCTATTTTAAAACTCAACCTAAAACAAGTCATTTATTAATTAACTCATTTACTTTGAAAAGTTGCTTAATAGTTTGTTTTTTACAACATTAAGCACACAAGTAATGAATAAGTTAAATGTTAGTAGTCTAAATGTGTTAGGGTGTGTTAATGCACCTCTAGACACTCGAGCATTTAGACAGAAAAACAAAAGAAAACTATCCATAACTATTAACTCAAACTCAAATTTGATTTTCTATATGCCACCTCTATGAATGCCATTATTATGCACCTTCCACTGTCTTTTCGAACTCACTTTGCTTAATGTGCATGTTAAACGAGAAGAACATCCCTTTGATTCATATTAAGCTCAAGCCAATACGCTCCAATGTAGTGATCCTCTGACTCGACATTGATATGATCCTTGGCTTACATAATTTATACTTCGAGCCTTCACGGTTAATTGATATTTTCCACTATTTCCATCTCATAGGTTGTGGGTTTCACTTACAGAAAATTTTAGTGGCAAATCTTCATTAATTCACGAATATTACGGTTTTTAAAATTTTGTGAAATTTTAGGTATATGGATATGACTAATTCGCCTAAATTTTAAAGGTTCAAGTTACTTTTAGGGGTTAGTTCATCCAATGTTTACACCAATTGCCAAATTTTTTAATTCAAATTGCTATTAGCGAGAAATTAAAATTTGTAAAATTCACCTTCATATATATAACATTACTAAATATCACTATGGTTATAGGGTAGTGGCCACTAAGCTATGCAAAGAGTTGTTTACAATGACAAAATCTAATGGAATTTGCTTGTATCTTAAAATTCATCATGGTCTAGCCAAAGTCACCTTGCAACCGCTAAGCTCTAAAATTAACCATGGTCATGTTGATGTATTACCAATTTAGCTAGTGACTACTAAGCTTTAAATATCTCTATTTTTTCACCAAAAAATCAGATTTTGAGAAATTTTTTGTTTTTTGAAATTGAATTATTAATCCTTTTGATTAATCCAAGAGAAATATGGCCAAATATCACTATGGTTAGAACCTAGAAGCCGCTAAGCTATGCAAATAGTTGTTTACAATGACAAAATCTAATGGACTTTACTCATGTTTTAAATATCTGCATCATCACTTGTCACATGATTTGATATATGGGATGTAAATTTGGAAAAATGATATACTTATGTTTGTAGTATATTTAATCCCATATTCCCAGTGCCCAACATCTAAATTTTGTGTTTGTAACTAAATATTTTATCAGGTTTTACAAACTAAAATGACAGTGGTTGACGACCATTTTTCCACATAGCCCTTCTTTTGACAATTTGAATAAAATATTACACTTACAATTTGTCAAATGATTTATAGGTTTTGAATTTTTTTTTACAGGCAAACTTTGACCTGCCCTTCTCTGACAGGTTAGAAGCCCTCAGAAGGGCTGTGACAGGTGCAATTTTGAACGCTGGGGGCAGATGTGAAAGAGGAGTTAAAGGAAGGTGGAGAATATCAGAAAAGAATACAGATTAATAATCCGCACGTGGATATTACGGTCTAGTACTTAGTGAGAATCTATGTTATAGATATTGGTTTTCAATATATTTTTGTTTTTAAATCTTACAAATAATATTAAGTTAAGCCCTTAACTATCTAGAAAGTGATTTAGGGGAGTGGGATGTTAATAAGGTGTCTTACAATAGTATCCAACATAACATATACCTGTCACAAAGCTCAAATTCAATACTATCAGAATGTGGCTACCCTTTTTGTTTTTCTTCTCCTTCATTTTTTAACTATAAAACTTCGTTTTGTTCATTCTTTTACATCTGAATGCGGTTCTTAGGTTGTCTTGATTGTTCATACGTGAATATAAAGTTTTATTCTTTAGATTAAATTTGACTTTAATTTGCCTATCACAAGCTAATTCTTGTCATAAAAATATTAAATAATTGGTACTTATAATTTTTTTTTTAAATCCATAAAAAAATAATAATATATTGGTTATATTGTAGAGTTTAATTTTTTTTTTTTTTAAAATTATCCTATTATTATATGGTTTATATGAATAGAATATAATAGGATTATTAGTGAATGTGATATGTTTAAGATCCATGAAATTAATATTTATATCAACCTTTTTTATTATGTTAAGTAAATTGTTATTTAAAATATTTTTTTAATTTACAATAATTTATAATGACATAATCTTTTAATGTATTTTTTTATAAAGAAGATAATTATAAACTTGATAAAACGTATTTTTTTCGATATTTATAAAATAATATTTCAATAATAAGTAAAGTTATTAATAATTTTAATTTGAAAAATTGATATTGCTAATGGATTTTTTTGGCTAAAACTACAATAATTACGCCAAAGGCATTACCCCTATGGAAAAACGCTTTGCAGACATTCATGGGACTGTGTCGAATTTGAAAGCCTAGATGACGGTTTTGCTATTTTTAACAATTTTGCTTTTTATTTTTTTAACAATTTTGTTTTTTCTGATTTTGCATGTTGCTTTGGCTTTACTATTTTTAAATTTCATTTAATAGCTTTTATATGCATTAACCTTTAAATACTCGTCAATAACACTATAATTGCATTATTCAAGTTGTCCAAGTTCCAGTCAATCCCCCGCGTTAAATCGAATTCTGCAGGTATGCATTTAAATTCATAGTCAATTGGCTGAATTCATTTGATCTCATGCGTCTTAAAATTGATTCTCTTTGAAAAAATATGATTAAGATTTAGATTAACGTAGATTCTTTCATAGCTTGTGACGTTTTTTCCTAGGACTATATTTTCTATGTATATGCAACCTCCTATGAAATACCTTTATTTTTAAAGATATTCATCTCATAATTCATGCGGCAAGACTAAAAAGAAACATGCAGTGCAAGATGAGAAAAGCATTTGCGCACATGCAAGTTGAGAAAGAATGTCAACCAAAGGAGACTAAAGGGAAAAAATTTGCAAATATCAAAACAAACGAAAAACAAGTTAGAAGAAAATTTACCTATTATAGCTAGAGAAAAAAGGGAATATGATCCTCCAACTACATACAAAATGAAGTCCCTATGCAATAGATTCAGAAGCAATCTTAAAGCTAAATTATTTTTAATGCCCATCAGTCATTGTGGTCACTTCCAACCATTTAGAATGAGGCAAGAAAGCTGCTGAGTAATCCATTGTAGTCCTCCGTTCTTTATAAAGCAGTGTCTGTCAACCTACTTGGCCAATTTCTTGTAGTTTGGGTTAGTTCTTGGATTCACAGACCACAATTGATAATGACCATGTAAAAGAAACAACTTGGTTCACCTTGGCCATTGATCTTGTGCATTCAGACTTTTAGTTTAGGTCATTTCTTTCCACCTGTGGGCATAACACAATACATTCTCTATTAAAAAAGACATTCAATCAAGTTGCACTTTGAACGTTTGTTTTAATAGCACTTCTAAGCATTCAACACTTTCATGTATCTAAACACGAGAGATCAGTTGCGGACTTGTCAGAACTAATCACAAAAATTTCTTGTTTGAGATGTTGTATGCCTAAACTCTCCTTATATACCCACAAATGTCACACAATGCTAGAGACGAAGAGGGAGATAGAGAAAAATTCTTAAAATAGAATTTGACTAACCTACAAATAACTTTTCATGTGCATCTCGTAACAGCTTTCATCAGGGCATGAAGAAAAAACTTCAAATTCAAAAATTAATACATATGATCTTAATACACCATGAAATTTAGAAATATGGAAGTTAAATCTAAAGAATGATATTGGCTAACAAGCAGTAAACAAGCCCATTGGTATGAGAGCAAGATACTAACAATGAAAAACCTATGCCCTTGGAGAAGGTATGTCTGAAAAGTCTTATCCATAATAGATATTTATAGGGCATCTCTTTTGTTGGTTTGTAGGCAAGATGCCAATATTTCATGAAGAGTATCGCTTTCTTTCAAAACCATGGTTTCCAAAAAAAGAATTGGTCTTCCTTTAAAGGCCTTCAAATATCCACTATCTGGTTTTTGATTAACTAGATTTTTTTTCGTAGAAGGCTACCAACTGATTTTAGCACAGCCTTTGCATGCAAAAAGATGTGAAGGCTTTGAATCCAGTGAAACTCTACAATAGGATGGGTTAGAGGAGACATAATGTCTCCATCGCCTGCTGACCCCTTTATCCCCTTCATGAAAATTTGGATCTTCCTGGAATGTATAAAAGAAAATATTGCTCATGCTTCAAGAAGGAGAAAACAAAGCTCAAACCAGCTAATCAGATACTATGAAATCTTCGACAGATCTAAAACGTTAGCAGGGAAAAGTACACGTGTTTTTTTATCATATCATGGATTTTTTGTTATCAAGATATAAACAAGCTCAAATTGTTTAAGGAAAGGTTTTCTATTTTTGAGGATTGTGCTCACATTAAATACTTAGTACATTGCAACCTTCAATTCATCTAGTTATCCTGCTACAAACAAGTTATAGTTGAACACTGCAACTTTTTATTACGTCTAATCTTTGTACATCAGGCCATCGTCCAATTCCACCCACAAATTCTTAGGGATGAATTTTCAATGGCTTGTGCCTTCTTGATGAAATCCAATATGCCTTGAATTCAACCTGATTAATAATATTCTCAATGCAATATGCTTGAATTACCTGATTAATAATATTCTCAAAAAAGGTGTAGTAGAATATTATTGTATTATATTTGCTTTTCCCATTAACATGTGACTATTGACATATATATAACCAGCGATGAAGCCCGACTCTTGAGCGATGGGGATATGGATTGCTTTAGCCTTTTCAATTTAAATTTTTAATCATTCATACAGTCTGTAGATACAGGCACCTTTCATACTCAGTAACTCAAATTTCAATACTCATTACACTTCCAGTGCAAAATAATTATTTTCTATGTATATGCAACCTCCTATGAAATCCCTATTTTTTAAAAAGATATTCATCCCATAGTTCATGCGGCCATTAATTTCATTTGAACGTTGGAGCTTTACTATTTAGAATTTTACCCTTAAATGTTCATCAGTGAAGTACCTTATTCTGGATGCAGGGAACTGGAAGCAGTGTGCTCCTGGGAGTTATTCGGCCACGCTTACATCTTTATCCAGCCATCTTGGCCGCACACAGTCTGTTTGGAGTCAGGTGATTGTATAATTTCTTGTTATTAGTTATTTCAATTTGTTGATGAGATCTGGATTTAGGCTAGCTTATTTGATTGATGTCAGAATGGTTAACTTATATTTTCCTTGCTCCCTTAGTGGTTAACTTCTCTGTGTAGGATAATTATATAGGACAATCGTTTAGACTTTAGTTCAAATGCCTAAAACTAAATTAATTAGTGGTGCTTGGTTCCGAAACCAAATTGATCTAGAAATCTGGGGACGATTTATTTTTTTTTGAAAAAGATAACTAAAATACATATATCTTGAAGTGCATTCAAATGAAAATTTGAAATCAAATGCAGTAGTTAATGAAAATGAGAATAAGGTTAGTGATAAAAATAAACAATCAGATTCAATAGTAGTTGAGAACACACAAGAAGAGGAGAACACACCACAAGAGGTCTGAGGAGAACAATGAAAATACTATTATTAAACTCATTCTTAATGAACATTTCATTATAGATCCTGATCCTACAAAATGGGTAATTGAAAAAGATACATATAATATATAATTTTAAATACGCCAAAACAAGATACGAATGTTGATTTTTCAAATTTAAAAAGTAATTTAAAGTCAACAATGGGGTGAAACTACATTGAATGCGACTTCACTACAACAATAAATTATGATGATGTCATTGATAGTTTTGCTATGGAAAAGGCAATAAAAAAGTTTTTATACCTTTAATTGAATGTGTTAAAAGTTATACTATAATTGTTTTAAAAACATGCATAAGCACTAGGCAGTTGGGTTGCTAGTGTCGGGTGAGGGGGGGGGCGTACGCTCCGAGTACTGCCTAGGGCACTCCGAAACTTTAATTCGGCCCTGGCAGTAATGTCATAGAAAGCACTAGTGTGTGCTCTCCCCAAATTATCCGCAGTGCTACATTGTCCGGAAATCAGATTTCAAATATTCCTGCAACCTTTTTCACCAGAATGAGGGTACTGCGGGGTTCTTGACTTAAGTGACACCAATACTTCTACATTGCCTGAATGCTTTGCAAATTTGAAACTCCTTAGAGTCTTGAAATGTACCAGAGTGTATTCGAAGTCTTAAAAGTCTTGTCTTCCTCCATATCAGTGGGTGCCGAGATGTGCGAAGGCTACCGGCGTGGATAGGAGAACTTCTCTGAACAAGTGGTAAGTGTTATGCCAAAGGGAATATCAAAGCTGCTCTGTTTGCAGACATTGAGGTCATATAGATTGAACCTCTCTATTGAAGAGAATGGAGTGTTAAAGATAGAGGATGTGGCCGCTTTGATCCAATTAAGCATGAAGTCCAATTGAGAAATATACGAAGAGGTATCTTTGACCCGCTGGTAAGCATGAATATCGAGAATGTCGTTCCTCAATCGGGCACCGTGGATCTTCCGCTCCTTCCGCAGAGCTTTACAGCTATGAGGGATCTCGAATCCCTTACATTGACAAAGTTTGCAATCCCAACTTGGGTATGTGAATTTACAAATCTAAAAACCCTTTCTTTAGATTATTGTGATGGCACTGACTATGCACAATTCGAAATGATGCGAAATTTAACTTGTTTATATTTGATAAGTAATAAGACTTGCAGAAATTTTAAATGTCAATGAGAATTGTTTTATATTTTAAATGTCCATCCATACTGACTATTTTGACTTGGATGTCTATGTTAGGATAGTTTCTAGTCACAATTTCCGTAAAATTGTTGAAAAACTACTTCCTATTTTCTTTTCTGCTTCTTCCCTTACACTCAATAAACTTGGAGATGCCATAAATGTAAGATTTCCATCTAGATAGGATTCTGTGCATTTATTTGGTATGAGAGTGTGTCAATGTAAGTTAAATATGCATCACAATAGATTTTTTATTTCATGGATCATGGAATTAAAAAATTTTCCTTTAAAGGCTTTCCCTCCTATAGCAGATACAAATTTGAAAAATATGGCCATCGCTTCTCTTCGTGGAACAACATGGACCCTAAAAATTAGCCTACCATTCTTGTGTCTTTAACCCAAATCGAGGAGATGCTCATCGCACGAGTCAATCCATTACTGCAGGTCACCCATGTATGTGGAGGAAAATACAAATACTCAGGATACACCATAAGTTTCCCACAAAACATTACTTCAATAGTAAAGTACCTACCACACTACCTTGGAGATTTGGATATAGTACTCATACAAAGGGAAGGATATAAATTTTAAAAGTATGATTTCTACGTCACTTAATCTTGTGTTTGGATAGCCTTGCAATATAAAATCCAATATGATCCCTATTACAAAGATGTCTTAATCGATCATAACACCCTTTCCTCCCTACCATCTGAGTCATCAAATGTTTTCTCATCTCTTAACACAACCACAGTGGAATTTCCCCAAATGCAAACTGTCTCTACATCTCATGGTATTAATGGATCCATAAACTCTGACGAAACGAATGAACACTCATCATTTTTCGTGCCAACACCACACAATTTAGGAACATAAGAATAGGAAATCGAATAGTTCTTACTCAACCACGATGGTAACACCCCATTTACCATGCCATGGCCAGATCTTGGGCTCTCACCTATAAGTGAATACAATACAGAGGGACTTTTCTCAATGGCCTTTCCAACTTTGTTTCTAGCTGGAAAAGAAATGTGGCAACAACCCCACATAAAAGAAGTTACAATGCATGAATATGTTCTTCATTTGATTCACTACCACGATGGCCACTTTGGTTCCCACCCAATATTTCACTACTTCCTTCTAAACCTCATAATGTAGCATAGAAGCCTGACCACAGCTACAATTTTTATGAAACAAAACATCAAATCAGGAATCCCTACAACAATTGGAGATCTATGAAGAGAACTATTAGAATGCCCCAAAGATAACCTACCAGATAGTTTAATGTGGTTTGGATCAAGCGTTCAAGGGACACATTCATTTTGGGAAAAAAATAGAAGCAAGCTTTCAGATATGGTGGAACAATTCGGGACACCAACCTTATTCTTCACTATAAGTGCTGCAAACACTAAATGGCTAGATCTCCATAGTATTGTGTATTGTGAATGCCCTACTGATCCTCGAGCCGCATAGCATTGGATAACACTTAACATTATCTCAAACCCTCATCGAGTATCAACATACCTACATCATAGATTCACAATATTTCGTGAAGAAATATTACAGAAGGAACTTGGAGCTATAGACTATTGGTACATGTAATAAAATCTACTATTTAATAAGTTTGGTCCATACTAAATAGCTAATATTTATATTATCTCATCTCGTAGGTATGAATGGAAACATAGAGGCTCCGCACATGTCAAAGGTTTATTGTGGATCGAGAATGCACCTAAATTTGATGCAATGGACTGGGAGGATACAACTATTATTGAGGTAACGAAACAATACTTTGATAAGTTCAAGTCTTCATGGAACCCCCATCTGGCTTACAACCACTTGGATTTTGTTTGCAGGTCACTGTTAGATGACCCTTGTTTTCTAGATACAACACAAATACTATCCTACTCCCCATATGTAGACCTTGAAGAACTTCTTAATCATGTCCATGCCACACAAAAATGTTTAGAATAGACATGCCTCTGTAGAAAGCAATCATTGTTGCATTGCAGGTATAATGCACCATGGGTCACACAACCTATTTCATCCCTGCTCATTGAAAGTGATGGGAAAATTAAGTACGTCCCTTTGAGAAATTATGATAGACTGAAAATACACAATCAAACAATGATATCCATATGGAGAGAAAATTTTGATTTCCAACCGGTACTTTCCCGCCATGCAGTTCTAAAGTATATTGCAAAAATGCTTCAAAAGCAGAGCAATGTTCAGAAACCTATCACCAAATGTTATATAGATTTTCAAGAGATGCTGAAGTGGATTCTCCACCGCACATTGTGATTCACAAAATTCTCATAGAGAGCGTTGTTGAACATGACATTAACGTAAAGGATACATGCCATATGTTGTAAAAATTGCCATTGGTTATGTGCAGTTGTTCGTTTGTATCATTAAATGTTGGAAAAATAATCTTGAGACGTGTCATTGAAATTTAGGGTGATGTACAAAAAACAACCACTTTCCTGGATGTATATAGAGTTTTCCCTGTAACCATGTAACACCTACCACTTATTCAGGTTACTCAAGATTATAGCTACAACAAGAACCGTAAAGGAGATAAATGGAAACTGTGGTTGACTAAAGAAATTGTTCAGGTCCACCCGAGATTTGTGGATGTCCCAACTCAGGATTCAATTTCATATGACCTTTTCTATTGGTCATAAATCCTTTTATACAAGCATTTCAGAAATATTTCCCCCGAATTTGGCTCAAGCCCACATGACATCAACGACACTTGGGAAATGTTCAAACACAACTATAGACCATGGCATGTTTTACGCACTACCATAGACACATGACATGATATAGATGTTAGTTCTGACTCTGAGGTCAAATGCAATATTCAACACGAACCATTGCAAGAATGTCAGGTATTTGCACAAATTCATCCAGGAAATAACATGGGTCTTGATAGTATTGAAATGTTGGGGAAACGATATTTTGACATACACAATAATTGGAACATACATGGTGTTATGCATGATTTACAGATAACTTGTTCATCATTCATCGAGAGAGAGAAGGAAGACACAAATAACACCAACATGCAAGCCACACCACCATCTACCACACTACTTTTGTCTTCAGAATAACAACTTGATATTGATACCATACTACACCATTCAACAAACAAAACAAAACTACCTCCACTAAGATTGATAATTCAAGGAACAATTGGCACAGGAAAATCATTTCTGATAAATAAAATAAGGAATTCATTTATAGTAGCATCAACCACATCTCCCTCGCCTCTCCTTATGCTAGCCCCTACCGATGTTTTAGCATTCAACATCTCCGCACCCATAATCCATGTAACCCTCTGTATTCGAATCAAAGAATTAAAACCCCTTGAAGGCCAAGCATTATCATCTTTTCAAGATTCACTAAAACATATAGAATATGTTCTTATTGATTAAATGAGTTTCATTGGTCCAAAGTTGATAGGAAAAATTGACAGTAGGCTACGCAAGGCTTTCACATGCTAAAAAACATCTGAATTTGGAAACAGATCAGTCATCCTCCTCGGTGACCTTGGGTAATTACCACTAGTTATGGACAGTCCTCTTTATGCAAGTAAATCCTTTGGAGCCACCCTTGTGAAGGGATTTCATTCATCTATTACATTGTAAACAATATTTCAGAAACAAGGAACAACCGATGCATAAGTTTCATTATGAAATTTACAGCTCAACATGCGAGATTCAACCCCTCTTATTGAGGATTGTGAACTCCTAATGTCTCACACAGACACACACATAACTCAACAAGAGCTCAAAACATTTAAGGACGTACTACATTTGTTTGCAAAAAATGACCTCGTGGAGTCCCACAACCTTCAAATGATGAAGGCATTGAACGTTCCGATCACCCAATCCATTGCTGAAAGTAACAGGCATGATGGACCAAGAAATCATGATGATGATCAATTAGAGCACAAATTTCTGTTGTGTAAATTTATGGGTTGATGCAGGCCTCGTAAATGGTGCTACAAGAACAATCACTAATATTTTCTATGACACATCAATGCCACCACCAGCATTACCTTTATTTATTATTGTCAAATTTGATAGATACAATGGTCCATGTTTGGATCCCTCCAACCCGTTACATATTTCGATATCCCCTATTTCGAGAGGGAATCGAAGACAATTGCCGCTTGAAATGGCCTACTATCCACAAGTCCCAGGGACTTACTATGCATATAGAAACTATCGACATTGGAACCAATGAAAGGAAGGGCATTCACAACTTTTTCCATAGTTTCCTCTCTTACAAATATGCACATTTCACCTCCTTTTTTCATTTGAAAGGTACTCAAAAAAGGCACACGTAGCAACACTTGGAGCAATAAGAAAGGAGGAAGCAAGACTACTATCACTCAAACCTTCGTAAATACTACACTCTACTTTAATAACACCTTCGCTACTACTTTACTCAACACTTCTTCTATCCTAGATGCCATTTCCATTCAAGGGGTATCAAATGTACTCATGTTTACCGGAAATAAAATTACCCTCAAAAGGTTATCATTCATGATATAATTCTTCTCATGTGAAGTTCAAATAAAACAGTCTGTAAAATGATACCACTCATGATATGAGATTTGTAAATATATATGTACAAATTTATAACAACTTTGAAATGAAGAGATGAAACCTTTAAATGAAGTGGTTGGTCTATATATCTACAATTACAAAATTACACTTTTCAACATACATGTTCAATTTTTCCTTTTTATTGTTGCATGTTTCTTTATGTTAACCAACAAAAAGACATTTTTAATGACTTCATCTGCACACAAATACCTAGATTTTAAAATACCGAAGAAGAAAAATGCAATTTATAGTTGTTTCCATCCAAAGCTTTGTACACTATATCACTTTTTTTCATTTTGAATAGTTTTAAGGGTTATACCTCATGTTTGTGCTTTTAAAATGAAGTGACGAGCATCTATATTTCTACACATAAAAAATCAATCACCCATACTTTAAACAAACACAACTACAAAAGTAAAAACTATCCCTATAACACAAATAACATATACTGGTTTTTGTTTGCAAAATGCCTCAAAGAAATGTGGTCTCATGGAATGCTATGATTGTAAGATATGAAAAAAATAGCTCTAACAATGATTCTCTCAAACTCGTCGAGGTAATAAAGAAATTTGGAATGTACAATAACCATTTCAGATTTGTTTATTTATAATTGCATATTTTGTCTGATTTTAGTTTCATGGAGAGATAATATGTTAAAGCACTTAGTAATTCTTTCAATCTACTTTGACAACAACACTTCACATTCAAAACATTCTTGAGAGTGACTATCAGCAAACTTACATGTCTCACTTGCATTTGTATTAAATTATTACACAACTAATTGTTATCTAACATCCCTTCTAATGTACTTTGCAACATTTGTTTTGGCTTTAATAGAAAATCATTATTGTCAATCACACCCCTTATCAACAACAACTAAAATAGTAATAACTGTGTTTATAAATATAATAACATATATCATTCGGCATTCACATTGCATTGGACACATACGATTGTTAGCTCATAATACATATCACATACACAATGCATGTAAAGCATGATTATGGATTTATCCTCGGCATAGTTCAAATAGATAGATGAGGGTGCGGAAATATTTAAATTCTACTATAAGATAATCCTCGGCATGTAAATCAATCACATGTGTACAATGCAATGTGAACACCGAACGTTTTACGTTATTTGATTTACAGGGATAGTTATTACTTTTGTATTTGACGACTGCAATAATAGGGCCGACTATTCTGACACTGGCTTTCACCTTCCACAGAATGAGATGGCCAATTAGAATGTTTTCCCTCTCCACCACAGTGGCAGTCACATTTTACTCTTATTTCCTCATATCCAAAGTGCTAGATATTTTAGTAATGGACCTGATTTTTCAACTGGTTTGATGTTTCCAATTTCAGGATTTTAGTAGGGGTCACTCCAATTTATTCTTATTTTAGTAAGGTTGTTTAGCTCCTCTATGATTTAACCATGAATTTACCATGCATTCTCAATTTGTATCCCGATGATTATGTAAGTCCGTACTCCCACACTTTAAGAAAATTTATAGGTCATCACAAAAATTACATGTTAGGACAACAACTTCTCAGTTGGAGCAGTTCCCAACAACAACAAGAGTATATTTATTAAAAGGACGTTGAAAATGTGGATTTTAAGTTGACCTCTTCCTCCAAACGTATTCTCTCATAGATTTTATGTTGACTTACATTTCCAACATCATTTATGCCAAATTGAGAAGGAAATCCAGGCAACTCATACTCAAAGCATTTTCTCCAAGCTGGTGCAAGACAATATAAAGCCCATACTTAGAAGTTTGGTTTAAGGTTTTGATAGAAATTAAATCTTTTAACAATCCAAGTAAAGAAAAACTTAATAATTTGTATAAAAATGTCGAGGGGACTCGAAGGTGATCATGAAGCAATTTATATTTGGCATCTAAGACAAACCCCATCCATCTGTCATGCATATTATTGCCTGAGAATTCTAGTTCTGAAAGGGTTAATTCAAAAAGGAAATGAGAATGATCCAAATGACCAGTTTTACACAGAGGCCTTTAACTGTGAATTTTTGAGTGGTGAGATCTTCTTGAGTTTAGGAGACTGGACGCATATAATATAAAATATACCATTATATTTCATGATGCATATGAAAGCATTTTGGAGCCCAACTCGAACTTACAATGAAATGTATTGTAAGTCAATTGCAACTCAATTTGTGAATGTCATATTCTTAGAGAAAATTTTGTGTTTGACTTAGAGAAAGGAATATGCTCTTCTTCTTTGGGATTATTATTTCATTTTCTTGAATGATATTCATCAAGGTGTGGGGTATATGAAATATATCAAGGCACAAGGTGTGGGGAACTAATGAAATGTGCAAGACTGCATAAAATGTTCAAGAACAAGTGATAGAAAACAAATTACAAAAAAACTAAACAAAGACTGAGATAATGAGGTTTATAAATCCATTCAATACGCTCACAAACAAGTGATACCGAACAAGATGCAACAAATATAAAAAAGGAGGGAATGTTTTTGTTTGAAGGTCAAATAAATCTAATACAACTCTTTTATAGCTAAATTTTTAACATGTTCCTACTATTTGTTTTATTTATATCAACTGAATAGAGAAAAGAAAAAAAACAATTAAAAAACACTTTATTGTTGAACAAAGTCCACCACACATTTCTCAATCCATAAATTTGAAAGGAACAACCTCCATTATGTCATGAATAGAATAACAGGGTTTCCATGAGTTCAAATGTAAATTTGTACAACCTATATAAATTTCTTCTAGGATGAAGTGAAATGTTATCTTTCAGTTAGTTCCCCAAAAAATTCAATATGTCATGAATAGAATTAACAACTTTTTCATGAGTTCAAAATTCAAATGTAAATTGGTTCGGAATATATAAATTTCTTCTAAGATGAAACAATATGTTATCTCATGTTAAGTTACCCATTTAGACAAGTGTCAAACAAATAGTCTCAAAATTTAGTAGGTCATGAATAGAATAACAGGTTTGCATGAGTTCAAATGTAAATTTATACGGTATAAATAAATTTCTTCTAAGATAAAGCAACATGTTATCTTTCAGTTATGCCATAGCTAGAAAATTTTCCTAATTCTTTTAAGATAAAGCAACTGTGTTATCTTTTAGTTATTCCATAACTAGAAAAGTTTCCTAATGATAGAGGCTAAATAGATACATTTTAGTTATTGGAACCATATCAATTTTTTGAAATAACATCAGTCTAAGGAAGCTCATTCTATCTGACCACTTATAAGGAAGCTCCTTCCATCTGACCACTAATTTAGCTATTTACAAGAAATTCTTCTTGGGGACAAGGATAGCTTTCTTCACTAAATACAACATTTCCCTATGAAGTCAATGCAAGTTATTATTTGGGCCATTACAACATTGAAAATACTTTAAAATATAATAAAGCTACTAAGATCATTCTTACAATTTGGATTGTGACACGGAATACCCTAATTTGTCACAAAATGGTTCCTGCAATCAAAATAGCTTTCAACATCCCAAATAAAGCTACCAAATGTAAAAATATCTAACACCAAGCTAGTCAAACCTGAAAAGCTTAACCAGATTATTTCATCATTGGAAGTTTCAACTAATGCAGCTGTAGTCTAGATTTTCGGCCTCCCAAACAAGGCCTCAGATGCAGTCTAGATTTTCTCCTTCATTGCAGATTATCCATTTGTTAGCTTTCCATTGATAAATGGCTAGTCTATCTACTTTCATTAAAAAAAGAGAGATATATGTGACAAAATAAAAATACAGTAGGAAAATTATAAATATACTTATGATATAGGTTCGGCGCCTTTTCAGCTCTAAACCACAAACTCAAATATCCTTTTAAATGGTAATAGCTTAAAACCTCATACTCAATACAAATAAAACTCCAATAGATATAAAAAATAAATCCTTAATATAACCACAAAAAAATATAAAATCAAGATGGTCATAACGTATTTGTAATATAAGAAGTTGTTGGAAGCCAATTTTTTTGATCAACAAATGTGTAATTTTAGAAGTTGCTTGCTGGAAACCAATTTGTTCAATCATAATATTTATAATTTAAGTAGTTGCTAGAAGCCATTTTATTTAATGGATAAGATCACCCAAATAAAAATAATGTGTGAAACAATGCTTCAATTGATTGTTTGGTTAGCAACCATAGTCTCAAAAATTTTGTAGACAAAGCTCAAACAACTTCCCAATATATCTCCCTGGAAAAAGAATTTATGTGTCAATCCAGGTTGATGTGTTTGCAACCTCCTCCTTTCTGAAACTAACATGGCTTAGAGGTGCTTGAGTACTTTTTCGGTCCTCTTGCCTCATGATTATTTCCAATGTACATGAGTGAAATGCTATGTTACCAGACACAAGAAATGGGAAATTGAATCAAAACAACGATGTAATGGAAAATGGGATATGATTGAGCTTTCTCAGAAAATGAATAAGAAACAATTTTTTGTATGCATACATGCTGATTTTTAGTAGTTGTAATTTATAATACTTGACATTGACACATGAAATTAGTGGTTCCATAAGCCAAAAGCTTGGAATTCAAGTAGAAAAGGCACAAAGAGAAAATTACCCACTCAATTCAAGACCACACACCTTGAAATGCATAACCTAAACACACTAAACACACTTCCCACAACCCATAAGGAAATATGGATTTATTCTGCACATACCCTAAAATATGGAAAAATCAAAACCTTGAAATGCACACCCTAAACACACTAAACACACTTCCCAAAGCTATGGAAACACGCCAGTGACCAATAACAAAACACAAGCTAAACAAATTCAATTCAATATAATTATCATCTCAACATTTAAATTAATTACATACAAGAAGCTTATAGATAAACTAAATTTGAGGAAATCACCTTAGAACCGTGAACAATGTCCAGATCACTGAGGAAAACTCAACAGGTGACGCCTGGTTTTTAAGCCTTTGTAAAGCTTCTTGAAGAAGAAGACATGTAGCAGATGATGATTCTTCAATTCTTCTTAAATCTGCACCTTAATTGAATTAGAAACTCTATAGAATCATGCAAGTGAAATGAAATACAAATAGGAAATTAATGGCACAAGAATTTTGACAGTCCCAACACACTATTAACCTAATCTTCGTCTTCTATCAAACAAACACATATGACATTAGCCAGAAGTTTTGCAGCCATATATTCAACTCAAAACCTGAGAACATTACTAAAGCTTTTCAAAGAGAAATGAACAATGAAATCGGTAAGTTCCCAAATTACAAAATAAAATAAAAAATCAGATATTTCAAACCTTCAACTTCAAAATTTGATCTTTTTAATAATTTTGATTGATGTGATTAAATCATTTTCATACATATAAAATATTTAGTAATGTGTGTAATAGTGTATCCATATTTGCTAGTGTGGATTGTGAAATTATGATTTATATATCAAATTTCAATGGATCGTGAATTCATTGTTTGGGGAAGGCTTCTAAATGTAAAACACTGGATACACTAGAAGCTTTGTTATTCCAAAAAATAGCCTCTACTAGATTTTGATGCGTCGGCATCTCTTTTACACATGGAACAACATTGCTTAGTCATTCTTTTTGGATCACTTTCCTTGTCATTTTTTTTCATTATAAATTCATTCCAAAAAAGATAAAGATTAAAAAACCAGTGGCATATCCCTTGTTAAGGGTTTTGTTCCAAATTAAATCCTAACTATGTTTTGCAACTTTAGTTTGTGTCATACCATTTCCCTATTTATATGTACCCAAAGATAAATATATAAATAAATAATTTCAAGAATCATGAAATTGGAAATCTGCAACACCCCGAAATCAACCTATATTAACCTATATTAAGAATGAAAACAAAATGAATACAGAACAATGAGAGAGATTAATTGAAATAAATCACCCAACATAGATCTTGTTGATGGATTTTCAAGGACCTGGGAATATCAATTATTTTACTGGCGTATTGAATTCTAAACTAATTTACAATTGGGAAGTTACAATTAAGGCCATGCTGACATGGGTTTCAAAATCAGAGAAATTACTCCATTGTAAATATAAGAAGGATTGCGTGCAATCTGTCTTAATGGGGAGGGGGGCAACATTCAAATAATTATATCAACTTCCATTATTTAAATTAAATCATCAGAGGACAATCAATCATGAATATGTGGTAGAGACCCTTTTGATCTACTCATTATTATTTAACTGCTCAGGAAAAGCTCTCAACTATTCGACTTTTGACATTAGAACTCTAGTATAAGTTATTTGATTTAGAGGGATGTTTTTGTGGTTTTTAATTATTTGGGGAGAAATTCTATTATATTATATAATTTATTTATTTAATATTTATAAACAATAAACAATTTGATATTTTTTTAATTCATTGGAATGATTTGAACACATTTTAATCCAGAAATCTGATCTAAAATTGTATACACTATAAAAACATAAAATATTATTAAACAAAACATTTTTTTAGTTGAAAAATCCCTTAATAAATAATTAAACACCAATATTTAATTAAAAACATTGATTTTACTTTTTACACTCATAATTAATTTAATAAATTATTATTTTTTAAAAAATGAACCCACATTATTTCCATATATTAAATGTATCATATTAAATACTATTTTACAAAAATTGTTACTTGGTTAAAAGTAATAACCCATTAAAAACATATATGCTTTGTAAGGATATTAAACATCATATTTGGAATCTTACAAGCTATAAATATTGGGTACCAAGGACGACATATATGGTTCTTCTTAACGCCAATAGAATATAAAGGATGTCGATTCCCACCTAAATTACCTACATAACCTCTAAATTGTCTTTTACCCAACTCAAAAATATGTCGTGATTCAGATTGAGATTCGATAAATGTGGGAGGGGACCCATGTTATAGAATGGAGTACCTTCATTGTGAAAAGTGTAGGGAACACATTTGTACGTGTGGCTGCAAAGTGGAGTGTGAATAGTGACCAAATAAAGCAATAATTCTGATGCCATATTCACTTCAAGCCAACAAGTTTGTATTATTGTACATGATACTTAATAAAATAATTTTTGAAGATTTTGAACATTTTGTAAGGAAAGATGAGAATGCCCTTGCTATATACATCAGATTTCTCATTAAGCCTTGTTCTTGCATATTCAGGGTCAATGTAACCAATGGTACCCATAACATAGGTAGAGGTGTGGGTTTTGGCCGAGGAAATGCACTTGGCAATGCCAAAGTTTGACAAATGTGCATCAAAATTATCATCCAAAAGAATGATAGAAGTCTTCAAATCCCTGTGAACAATGCGTGGGTTACATTCATGATGAAGATATGTTAATCCTTCTATAGCAACATTAGTAATCTTTAGTTGAGTGTCCCAATCTAGCTTTATATTCTTATAGGATCCTATATGAAAATAAAAATTAAAAAAACACTTGTTGGATTCTCCAACAATCCATTTTAATCAAAATGGTTAGAGATTGATTGGATTCTTATGAATCTTCAATGTACATATCCATTTTTCTTCATAACATAATCATTTTACTCACCGTGTAGGATGTCCCGCAGACTTTCGTTTACCATGTAATCATAAAACAATAGGTTTCCATATGGAGAAAGCGAATATCCATGCTATCTCACAAGATTCCAATGCTTGATGCTTCCAACAGTCTCCAGCTCAGTTTCAAATTCACGCAAGCTTTGTGGGTAGTGACTGTACAATCTCTTTATAGCAATTGGCTTACAATTCTTTAGAACACATTTATAAAGAGTGCTTGTAGCACCATAGCCAATTATATATTTCTCATTTAGATTTTCTGTTCATCATACATGTGAAGAGCCATGTCCATGTGCAGTATGACCAACCTTGGAGAACCTAAATGTAACAAATAGATGCGTCAATAAAGAAATTCTAATAAGATATTGCTTTTTGATTTGTTGTCTTATAATCTATACAATATGAAATCATGTCTAGCCAAGTTAGTTATATCACCTTGCTCCAAACAATTGCCAGTTTTGAGATGGATGATGTTCATTAGATTGGTCCACAATTTTGTTACACAACATCAGTACATACCCTAGATGCAGTGTCATCATACATTAGTAACTACAGAACTTCAGTTTTTGAGTCTGATGAGATCAAGCAGTAAGTAGGACTCTTTGATGCAGACTCACAAGATTTTGATGCTTGATGCTTCCAACTCACAAGTTTTGTTGGTATGACTGTATAGTCTCTTTATAGCAATTGGCTTACAATTCTTTAGAACATGTTTATAAACAATGTTTGTAGCAAAAAAATACAAAAATTACCAGATCTAAGCTACCAAATATAAAATCCCCTTCACTGGGTATTTAGAAATAAGAAAAGAAAGCAAATATACCCTTGAGAAAAATGAATATCAGGACTGTTGATAGAGGAAAACCAGATCTAAACATTAACTGCATTAAATCATCTTCAAACCACTCTATTAAATTCATCAGCACCATCTTAAGGGTTTCTGTCAGCAATCCATACAAATCCCTTCCATTCATCCCTTCAATGGCATCTCTCATTAACTGCTCATCCATAAAAGTTACGAATCCCAAACTTCAGGACATCCCAAACTTCAGGACCTTCTAGTCTCTTGGTCGTTCACAACTTGCAAAATATTGGAAACAAATTAAAAAAATCTACATAAATACTTTAGAAGAGAGCATCTAGAAGACAACAAAAACATAAGAACAGACCTTGGAATTAGAGACTTGGCCGAAGGGCCTGAAAGCGTCTTTGAGGATCCTGTCATTGGTAGACCAGGGGAGCCCGAGATTGTTTGGATTCTTCTATTTCAAAATATGAATCTACAATGTACATATCTATTTTTCTTCATAACATATTCAATTTATTCACCGTGTAGGATGTCCCATAGACTTTGGTTTACCGTGTAATCATAAAACAATAGGTTTCGTATTTGGAGAAAGCAAATATCCATGCATACTCACAAGATTCCAATGCTAGATGCTTCCAACCAGGGTTGGATTTTGCAAGGTGTTTAGACGTTTGTAGTCATTTTAGATGTCAAAAATACAACCACTTTTAAAATATGACTGTCATGATTGACATGCAAAAATATATTTTAAACGTCAAAATGACATATATATATATATATATATATATATATATATATATATATATATATATAAAGAAAGTTAATAATAATAATTTTTTTTTTGAGATTCATGAAAAATACAATATAAATAAAAATAGAAATTTTCAGATATAAATAAAATAAAACAAATAAAATCTTAATATCTTATTAATGATTATGAAATAGAAACATCTATTAATTTTGATTTTCAATTAGTTTTTCAATTTCGATTTTTATTTTTGTGTGATTTTTTGTTTTGCTTTTTCTATTGATTTTTGATTTGTAATTGTTTGTTTTATTGTTATTTGTTTGATTTTTTACAAATAAAAATTGGAAATTGCAATTATTGCAATAAATGTGAAATTTGAGAATTTGGATGTAAGAAGATAGCACTAATTTTATAATTATTTATTTCAATTTAATTTTAGAAAGTCATATAAATTTATTGTTTCAATCTTATGGATGTAAAATTTTACTCAATTTTTGTATTTTATAATAGTTATTATAAACTAAATTTGACGTGCATATTATATTTTGAATGTCAAATGACATCCATATAATTTTGTAGACTGTCAAAGAAAATTATTGTGACATGTAACATTGAACGTCAAAATCTAGCTTGACTTGCTTCCAACACGCAAGATTTTTGGGTAGTGACTGTACAGTCTATTTATAGCAATTGGCTTACAATTCTTTAGAACACATTTATAAATAGTGCTTGTAGAAAAAAAGTAGAAATTACCAGATCTAAGCTACCGAGTATAAAATCCCCAATTTGCCTTAGTTTTTTCCTCCTTTTCTTCTTCTGTTATATAAGCTAACGGAATAAAATCTTGTGTCCTAAGTTTTTTACAATCTTTTACCCATTTCTTCATTACACGAATGGTCACTGAAGTAACTCCAACAAGAATTAAATTAAGATACAAATGAAAAACGAATAGATAAGTTTTTTTCCTTATACTCCCAATGGATCTTCAGAGAATGGCAAGACATTGGATTATGAGTCAGTTCTTATATTTTTGCTTTGATCTAAGAACATGGGTATTGTAACTATTATTATGTTTTGTTGTGGTAGACCTTGGCCAAGGAAGGGCTGTAGGCATGGGAATTTTTTTATTATAATTAAAATTGATGACAACCTATTAAATCTAATGAGTCTTCAGACACTCTAATTAGAATATAGATCTAGGACTAGAAAACAATATACACATCATTGTAGTGGTATAATTCCATAAAAATTTTACCTTGATTGACTGAAATCACCTTTGCATTACCAAGAATGACCATTGTTCCTAGAGTCATGGATCTCACATCACATCCAATCAACAATGGTGCCTGAAATCATGATTTACAGTAAAGGCCATTTCAATTTGTTTCATCATCATGTATACATATCTTGTTCTCCTGTTTTAACAATATTGAAGAGGTAAATATTTTCAATGAGAGTTCAAATATTAACATTGTTTCTCTAATTATGGGTCCATGCATCCAGTATAGGATTCAAAACATGGGAACTAAAAACTTATATGCAGTCTTATCCAAAAAATATTGCTATAGTCTCTTATTATACTATCTCTTAATTATAATGAATCTTAAATATTTAATTAAGATTGTTTATCAAGCCTACAATAAATTCCATGTTCCCTGGCCATTATCTAATATTATACTTTCTATTGGTTCCCAGAAAAAATAATACATGAACATAATCTAAGAACTTGGGAAGATCAATAGCAGAGCATAAGATGTGAGTACCTTCACGAGGGCCCAAAGGCTACAATGTGAACAGTCTCCTCTAGTCACGTTACCATTTCCTACCTCCAACATGTCTGGGTCTGATCCCCAAAATGTAAAATGAATAAGACTGAATACAAGAATAGGTCTAGGATAATCTACAGAGCATAGAGGCTCAAAATGGGTGATTAATTCTCTGTAATTTCTTCATGTAAACTATGGTCATTTTTAAATTCAAACAAGTACCTCTATTGGAACCTTAAATAACATTAGGTGAATCATCAAAGAAATAAATTAAATATGGTAAGGACTAAAGTAACAATTGTGTGCCCAATTATCATTTCAGTAGAAATTGAATTGATATGAAATAATCAAATATTTTTCTCAATAATTGGAAGAGGTCCTCACCATTCCATCCCCATGGTTTTGCATATTTTTCCCATTTGATATTCTGATATGCTCGAGAAGATATGCTATAGCAAATCAGCCATTTATGTTCCCATGCTTAGAACAATTGTAAAATACAAAAACAATCCATGAAATTTAAGGGATTCAGTTTTTCACCTAACCAAACTATTGTTTATGTCTTGTGTTGTCCTCCAGCTATGTCCGAATTTATCTACCCATTGAATAGGATGACCTATTCCTCTGTAAGAATATCATGGTATGATAAGGGAGATTTATAACCAGGGGCAATTTTATGATGTATATAGCTTAAAGCTTACCACCATTCACACAGAGAGTAAAATATTGGACACCCTATTTTGAGAAGTGCCTCTTTCATTACAGGGTTTCTATAATTGGATTACAAATAAAAACAATAAATTAACATCAAATATACTTAAGTAATAGGTGTGCAACAAGATCTTGAGACTTGTAAAACACCAACATACTAAACTTATACCATACATGGGAGAAATTTCATAATTTTTTAAAGTAAAATTAACATATTGTAATTCTTTATACATATCAAAGCATGAGTTACAAGAAGAATTTTCCCACCAAATCAGAATACCTTCTCAATTAGGGTAGTCC
The DNA here is from genome assembly GCA_019776745.2 of Taxus chinensis. Lineage (NCBI taxonomy): Eukaryota > Viridiplantae > Streptophyta > Pinopsida > Cupressales > Taxaceae > Taxus > Taxus chinensis. The sequence goes on along the minus strand of CM034151.1, from coordinate 760,704,350 downwards.
ATTCCTTCTATAGAATTTGGAACCCAATAATATGTGTAACGCTTTCAAATTAGAAATCACTTCTCAATCCAAAAAAAGAAAATCGAGGGTTAGAAAAAGCCAATGGAAAATTTCTGAAAAATAAAATCAGCAAAAAAATTTAATATTAGCAATCGCATGTGTACAATGCAATGTGAACGCTGAACTATATATGTTATTTGATTTATAGGGATAGTTATTAATTTTGTAGTTGATGTTGATAAGGGGGTGTGATTGATTTTGTAAGTGTAGGAATATAGATAAAGCATTACATTTAAACGTTCTATATCTACATTTCAAAGTTGTTACAAATTTGTACATATACATTTGCAAATCTTATATCATGAGTGGTAGCATTTTGCGGACTATTTTATTTGAACTAAACATGAATACATGAATATTTCTGTACATTTGCATATTAATTACACTTTAGTCCTCGAGGATAGTCATTGCAAAACCAAACACCCAAATAATTATTAAAGGAATGAACAAAGGAAAACATAGAAAAGCTCTCCATTAACTTACCTTGGAAGATTACAGTTTTATTGAAACACTTTCTGACAAATATGAAAAGTTACTCATGTACCTATCTTAAAGAGTGGATTGAACTCTCTACAATGTTGTGGGAGGATCCCAGATATAAACCATTATATAATTCCAAAGATATGTGTAGTGTTGGAATGTAGAACCCAATGGCTTGTTTAGATCAATTATATATCATGTATATATCAACCCTGGTGTTTGATCCATCTGATGGAACTTTAAAAAGGTTTTCAATTCCTATTGTTTAGGAATTAGCATCTCAACACCTTAACAACCTTCCTCAAATGTAGATAATATCAAAGAAAGAGAGACTGAATGCATGTCCTAATAATCATTTGGACATCACCATTATTGATATGGGCATGTTTTTGGGAGATTTAGATCTCTACAGGCAAAAGGAAATGTATAAACTTGGAATTTCATGACAATAATGGGGAATTTTTCAAGTGGGTACAATGAAATTGATTATAAACAATATAATTGACCAACAATGGTAACAAAGTAGTAGTTTTTGTAACAAAATATTTGCTAATGTTGAAAAATAATCTTTGGGATTCAAGTCTACTTGTGTCACTTTGGACTAATATTGGAGGACATTTTAATTTCTTGCCTAATATTGCAAGACATTTTAGTGTCTTTCCTAGTGGGTTATTTCTAGGTTGTGGTTTGTGGTTAATATGTTATATTCCTCCCACTATTTTGTACTTATTAATAAGACAGATTATATTATTTAAAGGAAAAAAAGAGTTACATCAATATGATAACAAGGGTATGTGGAGCAGTAAGGTTTTCATGCATACCCCTCCCCGTTACTCCATAGTAGCTATCTATGTGATGTACCATGTCAGTAATTTGTAAGCCATTAATGGTGGTATATGGTTATGATGGTATTTCATTACAAATTAACTCACTCCTTTTCACTCACTTATTTATGATGGTATGCATGTCTTTATGATAGGTTGTGAATCATGGAATTAATCTGTCTCTGATGAAGAGAATGAAGGGAATTGTGAGAGAATTCATTCAACTACCATTGGAAGAAAAGCTCAAGTATGAAGTGTAAGATCTTAAAGGCTATGGCCAGACCTTTGTGGGCACTGAAAACCAAAAAATGGAATGGGAAGATACCATGTACTTGACCACTTTACCTCTAGAGCGTAGAAAATTGAACAATGTAATCATCCACATGGCTGCCAAATTCAACATAGTTATAGAAACGACTGGAAGGGACTTTCCCATAGGGGGAACACCTTTAGTGTAATTAAGACCCTATTTGTGAGAATTTGTATATTACATCCATATTTATAGGCTATAATAATATCTGTCTTCTTGTAGAATCTAAATAGTCACCATGTATATAAAGGGAATAGTCATTTTAAAGATGACTTGAATGGTCATACATTATATGTACTTGCATCTCATTTTGAAAAAGAGAATTTCAGGTTTGTGCATATATAATTTGAATTTAAATTCAATTCTATACTGTTGAATTGACTCTAGTATCAATGCACAAGTTGTTTTTTCATTTTTGACATCCTTCTTTTTATGCACCATTCATCTAGGATTTAAAATAATATTATTTATATTGATTTATCTTATGTCTACGTACTCTTCTTACTTGTAAGTTGTATGATGTTACTTCACCTATAGATTTTCTATTCTTTACTCATTGCACAATGATTCGTTAAACTTCTTGTCTTGATTATTGAACCATTAGGATGTTTGATGGAGTTGTTACTACAAGAAGAGTACAATTTTATTTAAGTAAATGATTTTATTATTTCTTGGAAGCATTAGAGTTTGTACCAAGCATTGAAAATTGTGTATTTTTTACACACATGAACCTTATGTCAACCTCCTTTCTCACCAAAATTACATTTAACCCAACCTCTGGATCTACCATGCATTGTATGTAAAATGGTTTTATTTCATGATAATTCAACAACAACTTTGATTTAGAATAGTTTTTTTGAAAATCAAATTTTGGGAAGTCCTTAAAATTTATTTTAGCACTTTAACAACTTTTATTATATTACATTTTTGAGGTCTTCAAATAACTTATAGGTTTTGAATTGGACTATGATATCCAAAATACTATTGGCATATCAACTTTTCTTGAGTTCATTCCAACATATTTCCAATAGATCTTGCGGTTAAAAAATTAGGTCAAGAGGCTAGGAGACCCCAAAGAGAAGCATTAAATAAAATAATGGTAACTATATGATAAATTTCAAATTTTATCTACTTCTGTCTTTCCAAATCCATCCCTAAAGTGTTATAGACACCAAATTTGGGTCACACTCCCCTTTTCCCCCTTCTATTAATTAACGTAATGTATAATCACCTAGCCATGACCCCTTTAGCACACATTCATATTGATTTAATTACCTTCAATTAAATTAATGTGTATCCTCACATTATTAATTATTTTAATTATTTTAATTAAGATAATTTAGCCCTCACACCTCCACCTCATTAGTACATCTCACCCTGGACCGATTCTAGGAGTATTTAACCCACAATGACCAAGTCATCACTCTCAGCACTATGTCATCACCCCCAGTGCTGAGTCACCAATTGACCTAACTAACTAATACTTCTTCCTAAACCTAATTAGACTTCTTCTATGATCTTCCTACATTTTCTCAAGTGAACTCCACTTTCCTAAGTGGACCCAACTTGGAAAGAACTCTAAATTTGGGAAGATATACATATTTTTGGTAAAATGAACTTTTCACCCTAACAAACACCAATTATACTCGGTCGACGTCAGTCACCTAACCGCCATCGGTTCCTTTATATACAAATTTACTACTCTTTACACGGGTTGATCATTAATTTTTGGGAGTGCTATTACAATCAAGCTCACACCTTCAAGCCTTCTAACCTCCAAATGACAAATACCTACAACCAGAGTGCAACACAGGCAATCGGTTCTCTTCAAGATCATCGGAGTAGTCACAAGAGCACATAGGTTGTACTGCCGCGGTACTAAATCCAGCCACCAACTCTTTGATCAATCACCAACCATCTCTATTAGTAGGAACGACATTACAACAAGTAAGTATTCTGGTTCTCATCACCTTTGGTTTCTTTTATTGCATATTTTTTACTTCTTCAGGTATTTCAATTTCAGTTATTACCTGGATATCTCAATCCTCCCACCAATCCACTAACCTAACCATTTCAAGCCTTTCCACCTTTATTAACATCTTCCTCTGAATTCCTGAGTCTCCTCAGTTATATCACTAGCCTAACCACACCTTCATCACTCTTTGTGTAATCACAGAGAGGCCGAAAATCCATTTTATTAACTTATCACCCATTGCCCCTATTGACGTGGGTTTACCTTACTACCGTCAGTTTCATCCCTATACCGACATTGGTCACCCACCCGATACCAGTCTCTGTGTTATTTTACACACTCTGACCAGAAAGCATTCCATTCATCCAAAACCAACCCAAACCTCACGTAATCAGTCCTAGACATTTACCAGACCTCTATCTGGCCTGCGAAACCTAGGACAACCCACCAAACTTCTGGATCTAATCGTAACTTTTCCTGTTAGAAATTAGATTTACTTATTTTATTAGCACAAGATACCTAAATCATACAAATACATTAGGATTTCCTTATTTCATGGTATTTTCTGCATTAAATTATATTTGAAAGTGGATTGTACACCCTTTTAGGAATCACCTCGCTTCTCGAATCAGCACTCGCTAGGCAATCCACTAACCTATATTGGTAATGTTATTTTGTGGTCTTGTTGTGTTTCTTACAGGTGGTTCCTCTTAGACAAAGGGAATCTATTCATGATCAGTTTGGATCAAAAGTCAAGAACGCATAGATTCTACCTTCCACCTTCATTTCATAGGTATTCCTCCCAACCTCTAACCATATCCATTTTACGCAACTTATTCGGTGAAACATTTGGGCACGCCCGGTGGGACCCTCGTTAGGTTTTGTTGCATTTGTTCATTTTGAGGGAAAAAATTGTGTGTCTATTTTATTCAAAACAAGTTCACATTAAGTTTTTTCTCTGGAAACATTCTCTTCTTCTAGTTGTCTTAGTGACATTTGTATTTTGGGATTAAAAAGAACTCTTCCTTCTTTTCTTGCATTGCATTTAGTGAAGTTCATGCCCTTTACCTCTTCATAATTTTTTCTCATCGAATATAATTTGTGGATTTTGGTTTAAAATCCTTGCATCTCATTTCTATATGTTGCATTATAGTTCATTTAAAATTGTGGGAAACCTATATGCTAGAAGTCATGACCAACTGATGGTTGAAAAATTGAACCGCAGCTCATAGTTTGCACACTCTTTCTATACCATATCACAGAAAATTAACTACACATTTCTTAAATAACATCTTTCTTGGAAGAATCTTTCAACGATCACACAATCAGAGAATTGACATTGGGCTCCAACTGGTTGTCTGGCCAGTCATCATATTAGAGTAGGGCCTCATGTACTGCAAAGTATATATTAGGGACACCATGTAAAAATTTACCTAAAACCATTCGTAGTTGTCAGTTTCCATAGGGCACCTTCGATAACCAAAAACTTTATTCCATTCACAAGTCAGTCCTAAATGGCATAAGCCACAACATAAAATCTATAGCATAGGATTTCGTGTTTGGTAGTTTTTTTCTTGATTTTTGTTTTGAGGTGTGAGTTTGTTTTCTAATTTTTTTTCTTCCCCTACATACTCCACAATCATAGTTGGTGTATTCCGACTATTTCTGAGTGTGTTAAGATCAATCATTTCCATAATTGGTCTCTAAGTTGGTCATTTTATTTGATCTAAATCACCAAAATTCACTTTCTCATCTTTTCACATATTTCACAGGAACTGGTATTGGTCCAGTGTCCACAACCAGTTTCATCATCTCACCGCCGTCAGTTTCATTCTATTTTTGTCATTTATGCCAAAGTAGTATTCAATCTACATTTATTTTCTTTCTAGCACTTCCTCTATAACATTACTATATCTCTCATTCTTTGATATCATCTTCAGAGTCTAGTTCTACACCATTTTCATCATTTATTGCTAGATTTACAAATCTTTCATTTCTCCATAGTAATCGGAATCATTTACCCTCTTATACTGGCATCGGTTAACCAACCTGTGTCAATCTCTATGTTTTGAATTTTCAATCAAAACAACGACTGGTTTCTGCCTTCTAGATCCATTTTGTTCCATATTTCTATGCTTTTGTATCATCAACAGAGCTTAGATTACTAGGTCTACTGTCAGTCACATGGTTTTGACTCATAGACAAGCCAACGCCCTTGTATTCCATGCTATCCTTAAGCCACTCCCGTATATTCCTTCATAACCTTCTATTTTATAACCTATAGAGCACAACCAGTCTATTACCATTAGTACCGATGATGAGGAGTTCATCAGACTCCTTGACCATAACCCTACCGCCGTATAGTATTATTTAGCCCATTCCTCCAACCGAGACTCTTCAGGGAAGCTTGCGTATGGAATGCCTATGTCCATTCCTCCTACCCTCATACCCACCTCTGCATCCGCTACTACTAGTATTTCCTTAACCATTTCCACCCTGCCACATGTGGTTTCGCAGCTTGATCCTGTCTCATTGGTATATGTTGCACCAATGGCATCTATCGTGCCTCTGATGGCTGTTGATCCTACAATGTTTGTGATGCCTATGTCTACCACCCTTAGTATATGTCCATCTACTTCATCAAATTTTCACATACCTATTTCCTCCCAGTCACCTTTGGTGTCGGCAGCCCCCACTCCCTTCCAAAACCTCATCCTCTCCATCCCGCAGTCTCTACCCCTGATCACTACTAGATTCTTTACATGCGCCCCACCTACTTACACCTATCACCAACACCCACCTATTTCATCTATTTCCTATTTAAGTTATGTGCCCCCCACATCCATTTTTTCTTATATACCCTGTTCAATTTTTTTTATACTCAGCACCACCACATACTAGAGTTCCGCCCACATCGCACGCATCCTATCTACCCCCTTATACCACAGGGAGTGTTCCATCATCACAACCTACAAATGATCTAATAAAAATGATGATGGAAAAGATGAAGACATTAGAAGCATCTCTCTTAGGCTCTCATAACTCTTTGCCATATGATAAGATTTGCAGTGAGCCATTCACCCATCCATTCCTATTCATCCATATCCTGTGCATTGGGAAATACCTCAGGATTTGCAGTCTTTGAAACATGTGTGTTATCTCATCACTCATGATGACACTTTTCTGCTATGAACATTCCAAATGTCCTTAACGGACCCTACTATAGTTTGGTATAGTGCTCTACCTAGGCACTCAATCTTTTCACTCAATCAGGTAGCTCAGGATTTTATAGACCACTTTTCTATCAATATTATCAAGAAGGTCACCATGACTGACTTGTACGTGATACGCCAATATGAGGATGAGTCTATCGCCAAATTTCTCACTCGTTAGCGAAGTCTGATTAACCAAATCACATTCCAATTACATCAGATAAAGTTGATAGAGTTGTTCACCAGAGCTTGTGAGAGACACATTTCACCAACCCTCCAAGTCCAAATCTTTCACATGTTTGATGAGGCATTCACAATGGCCCAAAAACTGGAAATCCATGTTGTAGAGGTGAAGAAGTTACAATTGCGTACCAAGGGCACTCCCTTCAAACCAAATGATTCTTCTTCTTCATCTAAACCACATTCCAATTATTATAAAGAAACAGGATCTGCTAACATGGTGCTCTTAAAATCCGGTCCATCTGACCCTTTAAATCAAGTAAAAACTTCCACCAACTTGTCTCCTATTCAGAATTTCTAGTTCAAGTGGGAACAACAAAAGTAGTAGGAAAATATTCTAAAGTCCGGAGCCATTTCTCTTCCTCCCATCAAACCACATACTATCTTTAACCCCTCTCATCCTCTACCTGCATGGTATGAAGAAAGTGACGAAAATTGCATAACCTTCAAGAATATCATTCAAGATATGTTGGATAACGGTGATCTTATTTTTGATAACCTCAATGCACCAGCCAACCAAAACCTCTATATCTTCAAGAAAACATTCCCAAACCAGGCCCCATCTTCTAACCAAATTTTTGAAACCTCTTCAAACGAAAACAATGTTCGAGAGGTCCATGTCATTTTCAATATCATACCTAACCCCTCCACTCAGTTTCATCCTATCTCCTCAGTGGAAGAAATCCTTGAACCGGTTATTCCACCTAATAAATAACCTACCTCATCTTCTCCTCTACCCATGAAGGAGTTGACAATATCGACCATATCATCCTTGGAGCATCCCTTTTCCTCTACACCTTCATATGTAGAGCCACCTACCCATCTTGCTTGTCCATATGTTGAGAAACCTACATTAGCCACTCTTCTACCCATGGAAGAGTTTGATCCCCCTTCTTCCCCACCACTCAAAAAGACTACATCCGCTATACTACCACCTCCTCTACCTATAGAAGATCCACTTGTAGAAATTATTCCCATTGGTGACAACTCTCCATCAGATTATAAAGACCCAATTGACCTACTGTCATCTCTTTTACCCACAGAATACGATTATAGAAACTATCCTATTTCAAAAACTGTAGACGTCTTCACATGGGTTATTAAAAAATATTCTCCATCCTCATCCACATGTATGCCATTCTCTCATTTGGCTGATCATTTGGATTACGTCGACTACTCCTTATTATGGGGATGCCTCTGAATTCCTATCTTGACCCAAATGTAGATGTTGTCTACTGACACTTCCATTATCTATCCAAAGGTGATTACGACAACCAAATCCATCGCACATATGCCAGTTATAGCTACCTCTTCTTCATCACCTCCACGTATGTTGAGGAAACTACCTACACCTATACCTTCACCCATATCCAAACCCGTTGCCACATTAGGATTTATGCTTACATCTAACTTAATCCATCTTCCAGTTAAAAAAGATTTAGCCACCCCCTCACAAGTTGTCATAAAGACTATTCCGCCACCTCAGAGGAAGACCCAACCTCTTAAGGCACCTATAACGGTCTTTCCCTTTACCACTCTGTCACCTTAACCAGTCCCTTCTATTTTAGGACCACACCCATCAAACTTGGTCAAGTAGCTTTCTACCCAAGGTAAACCAAAAATGTAGTAGCCTACCTTCTTGTCATGATCTTCTAGTTCACCAAAACCTTCTACCTTTCCTACACATTCGCCATGACAAATACCTTTTCTACCTCCCATACCTTATCCAATTTCCATATCTTCTCCATTTCCCATGTTGTTTCCCTCTCCTCAGCCAACACTTTTCTCTTTGTCACCTACTGTTGTTTTCATTGCACCTCCATTATCACCTTGGATAACCCGTCCCCTTCTTCCATGTTTCATTCCTTTTACATCTCGTGCTTATTCTCTACCTTTACCCAAGAAGGTGCAACCAAATCTCAAAACCATACTAACTTCTGAAAAGGTAGTGAAATATACATAGCTACTAACCACACCACCTGCTTTACCTTTACCTAAGAAGGTGCAACCCAATCCCAAATCCATACTATCTACCAAACAGATAGTCAACCTCACTCAAATTCTAGTTCCACCTTTGATGAAATCACCTAAACGTCCATCCAGAACCACACTCATTTCACATTGTGATCCATTGGCAGAGTCTTATGCTAACATCTTAGCTAACCTTTTGAAAACCTCGACCCAAAATTTACACTTACCATCGGGTGTCAGGGCATGATGTTTAAAATTGTAAGGCTCTTAAGACCATTCTTCTCCACCTATGTTCTCTTGATTTTTTTTTTGAGAATGATGATATTTTAGATGAGGAACCCATTCCACCTTCGCCTATCACAACAAAACCTCACCCCATACCTATTTAGCAACCTCCAGCTCTAGCTACACAACCCTTTTACCCTCCTCAAACATTTTAGATCAACATGGTCTATATTAGAGAGCTAGTAGAAACTTCTCTGAAATGCTAGTTCATCGCATTCCTTTCACTAGGCTCTCTTCTGTCATCATTTTTTTTCCCAGCCTACCGATAAACCTTAAATTATACACTTTCTCCTTTACCTCATATCAATATGGTTCAATTTTTTACTTGCGCTCAGAATGATAAAGGAAAGGAGAAACCAACCAGTTCCTCCATTACACTAGTACCTCACATCCCTTCTACACGTGCTCCCAAGGTTACCATCCATGGGCCCGCATACCCCATTTCTGATGGAGTCACCCATCGTGTTATGATTAAGAAAATTCATCAGTCACCCCTCAAGATGCCTTTATATGACCTCATACAAACCTTTGAGACTCATCACCAGGCCCTCATTGAGGTAGTGTAATCTATCGAGGTTCCACCCAATGATCCCACTCCTGTTGGTGTCATCATTACACCACACCATGTAGTGGATCTCACCACACCTCCTCCATATTTTATATCCAATACCACTCATCAAATCTTCGTTGTTAGTTTCTATGATGAGGAAATTTTTCCTCTCTAATCAAATGATCTCGATCTTTGCCATCTTCATCTCGGTCCACATTGATGATACGCATGTTGCATGCGTTATGATTGCTGGAGGTGCTAGTATCAACATTATTTCCTCACATGCATATGAAAAAATGTGTTTCCCCACAAACTACATGCATGCCAATGTAATCATGTTTTGCATATTCAACGATGTCATCACCTCCACCCTCGGCACCGTCATCCTCCACATTCATGTGGCCCCCCGTACCATACCTAATTTATTCTACATATTAGAGGGGGAATTCCAATAAAACATATTACTTTTCCAACCTTGAATTTGTGCCACGGGTTTTGTTCCTTCGACCTTATACCACTGCCTCAAATTTGAACATGAAGGACATACCTACACCATCAGTGCAGACCCTTCACCATTCAAGAACTGTATCATATTGTACTGACCTAATGATATCCTTATACCAGTGAAAGCATCTACTTCCTCCATCACTTCTTCACCTACCACTACCGTCACTGTTCCCTCATCCATCACGACTTCATATTTTACTACCACTCCTTCTGCTACTAGTACCTCTTATGTTCCTACCACTGCCGCAACTTCCATCACTAACCCATCAACCAACCCATCTACCTCACAGCCATCTGATGTTGCTTCTCCTTCCTAGCTGCTCAGTGATTCATCTATTCTAGCTACCCATATATCATCCACTGTTCCCTTAGAAGGTGTTTTCCAACGCCTCACTCTAGGGGACTACCACCTTTATAATGTTAACACCTTCCTTACTCCTTAAGATTATGGTAATATTCACCAACATCCCCACTACAATCACCATATAGGTGAGGTCCTCCCCTATGGTCCTCCCCACCTTCACACTAACATAACATATGGAGGACTTGATACTTCTACCTACTTTCCTAAACCACCTACCCAAACCCGACCATTTTCCTTCGACCTTCAATCTCTTTCCAATCGCCAGTTCACTCACACATTCCTCCATCATTGTGCCTGTAAAGGTTTTTCATTTGGATTCTATGAACAAGGTCACGATACTGTCATACCCTATACCACTCCTAAGCATAAAGACCGTAGTGGTATTGGATTTTCTGAATCACCCACCAAGAAGGCCGGATTATAACTCATTGAGGATGAAAAAACTTCTTTACCACCTTCACCCCTTCACGGATTTTATGGATCTAGAATCCATTCCACCTAAAAATTTTTTTTCGTGAACACTATTTCCCTAGGACTTCTCACCTATCAGTGTGATGGCGAGGCTCCTTCTTCTCTTCCCTTCCTGCATCCTGATATGATTGATGACATCACACCTTCTATTAATGTTGTTCAATGTCAGGATGATGAGTCTATTCTCACCTACCTGAGTGTGGAAGATTCTTATATTCATCATTTGTTACCTTATGATACACAAACCATGTTGAATGAATCCACCATTGAGATCAACATTCACACTCATGATGAACCTCACATTTTAAATATAGGCCATTTTGTAGATGGTGTTGAGAAGGAAGCTTTCACTTCTTTCCTCTGAGACTATACCAATGCTTTTGATTAGTCTTACGCAGATATGCCTAGTATTGACCCAAATATCATGGTCCATAATATCGTAACTATTCCTGACGCACAACCAATGAAAAATAAGCTATGAAAAATGCATCCCCACATTTCCCTTCTTGTGAAATAAGAAATCCAATTCCTCCTCTTTATTTCTTTCATTCTTCCCATTGATTATCCCTAATGGATTTCTAACATTTTCCCTGCCACCAAAGAAATAGGGGGACTTCAAATCTGCATAGATTTCCATGACCTTAACATGGATTGCCCTAAAGACAACTTTCCTCTAGCAAGTATTGACCAACTAGTTGATCTCACCATTGGACATGAGTTGTTATCCCTCATGGATGGTTTCTCTGGTTATAACCAGATATTATTATCCCTAGAAGATCAACACAAAACCTCCTTCATCACCCCTTGGGGAACCTTCTGCTATTGTGTCATGCCCTTCGGTCTTAAAAATTCTTGTGCCACATACCAACGGGATATGACCTATATCCTCCAAGATATTATGCATCAAATATTGGAAAATTATGTCGATGATCTCCTTGCAAGGTATAAAAATCATTCCGAGCACCTCACATTCCTTAAGGTTGTCTTTGACCGCCTCATCAAATAATGTGTTTTCCTTCAACCTAAGAAGTGCGTTTTCATCGTCCTCTCAGAAAAATTACTTGGTTTTATTGTCTTTTGTGTGGAATTGAAGTCAACCCCACTAAGAATGCACTTAAGGAATATGCCACCACCTATACCCTTTGTCAGCTATGTAGTTTGCCTAGATGCAAAAAAGGATAAAATGATGAATGTCACAAAGCCTTATGCCTTAAAACAATACCTTTTCTAACCACCTGTATATCTTTGGGGTGATAAATCACAGGGAATAAGTAGTTTATACCAACCCATTGTTGTGAATCAATTCAATGGTTTATACTAGTGTCATAATGAGGAGATTTCAAAAGTACCGCCAGACCTTAAAAGTACCGACATCATGTCTACATACCGATGTAGATTCCATTCTGTCAAAGGAAAAACCATACCTTTGACCTGAAATCAATCCTTGACACATTCAAACTATGTCTGCACTCCTCTAGATTGTACTAATAGCATGGCAAATTCATTGCCCTAGGAAAACCATTAATATCCCAACTTGTTGTGAATCAATTCAATGGTTTATACTAGTGTCATAATGAGGAGATTCAAAAGTACCGACATCATGTCTACATACTTTTAACTACCTTTGACCACCTTCACATTCAAACTATTCTGCACTCCTCTAGCAAATTCATGGATACCATGGCTTTCCTTGCCTCCCAAATACCTACTTCATCTTCTGATTCAATGATCTTCTTCACCATTCAACGGATATCCTCACCCTCTCATTTGTTCCACAATGGAAAGTTGTGCGAAGAGTTGAACTCGGTCCACGTGACCTATGGTATAAATAATTTTCCAACTGCCTTTCCCATTCAACTCTTCCTTTGGATCTAACTCGTAATGGCAGAAGTGATTTTGTCAAAAACATTTCTTGCTATGTCATTATGGGAAGTATTCTCTATAAACACATTTTTGATGGTATTCTTCTATGATACTTAACTAGCTTTGAAATCCCATACACTATCAAGGAAATCCATGATGGGATTTGTGGTAGTATTTTCAGTGGCCTCGTTGTTTCCAAATGCATTCTTTGCCTCGGTTATTATTTTCCTACCCTTAATCATGACTGTTATGAGTAGGTAAAATTTTGTGTCAAATTCCAACATCATTCCAAACTTCATCATATACCTAGTCATGCCTTACAAGTCACTCGAGACTTTTGGCCAATGGGGTTTGGATCTCCTTGGCGAGATTAACCTACATTCCTCTCAATGTCATTGTTGGATCATTATGGAAATAGAATATTACATAAAATGGGTGGAGGCCATCCCTCTCATTTCTACCAAATCCAAAAAGATCGTTGAGTTCATTAATCACCACATCATATGCCATTTTGGCGTTCCCCACCATTTCATCACTGATAATGGAGAATAATTTTAAAACAAAACCCTTAATAAAATTATTTTGAAAGTCGTTAATGATGCTAGAAAGGATTGGCATACACACATTCTTTTTTCCATATGGGCTTATCCACCAGTATTTGTACTTCTACTGATTTATCTGGTCTATAGTATGACAAATGGGGGTCTAGGAGGTTGGTGTGCCATATTATTTTGAGGAGCTGTTCCAATAGGAGGATTAAAATGGTGTTGGGCTGAGGGTCTTTGAGGAAATGGAGTGTGGTCCTCAAAGTACTGGTCCTTTAATGACTCAGTCTCACAAAAAACTCTATTATTCTCAAACAACAAAGGATGGATAAGAGAAATACCATGATTTTTTTCAAATGAAGGACCATCACTGATTGGAGTATGTAAATATTTGTTAGGACTGCTGGGCCCAGAGTAATCAAAAGTACTTGAGTAATATTCCACTAAAGTTTGATCAAAATCAAGAGTAGAAATAACTTTTCCATGTGTCTTTTGATCACTCAATGCTTTCCAAACTTGTCTCCTCTCATTATGTGTCCTTCATAGTTTTGGAAATATATTTCTAGTTATATCTATCTTAAAGAAAGACCTTATTCCTTGCAGTTTTGAAAATATTTATGATAAACCACAATAATTGAAGTTTCAAGCATTATTATTTACTAGATCTTTCTTAGTAGACTGGAGTCACCACCAATATCTTGTATCTTGGATGAGTAAATCAACTTAAAAAACTTTCCAATTGGATCTTCACAATCAATTTAGTCAAAGTTTAGCAAATATTACAACACGTTATCAATATTTTCTCCTAATCAAGTCAAATTTAATGGAGAAAGCTTTCTTAAACTAGGAAAATATGGAGCAAATAACTTCTGATTATGCTCATTTTTGGAAAATCTTGACAAAGGATCGAGTTTGGATCATGTCTTCGCATCTAAACATATTCCATACGTTATTAGAGGTAGATATTTTTCAACATTTCTGAAAATAGTCCTTGGCAACGATGCCACGAGGGTGTTGGTACCCAAATTAGTCGCACCTTGCAAGCTAAGAAGTATAAATGAGCTAAGCAAGATGCTTAAAGAAAGACATACCCAGATTTTGAGTCGTTTTGTAGCTGGGGATGGATCTGGAAATATATTTTTCACTTAGACTTGGGAAATATTGGATAACACCTCACTAAGGGTATGATCTACCCTTCTACTTTAGGTTCTTCCTATAACCTTGCTGAGATAACCCATTTTGGAACTTGTATTTATGAAAGAAATGGATAGAGCAATTGTATTTGGAATCTCTTTCTCAACGACATGAAAATGAATCCTCAAGAAGACATGGTGAATAAAAACATTATCTAACTCTCACAAGTTGTCACACTAGAAAAGGTAAATGTCTTCTAAAGAAGGCTTGGGTTACTAAAGGCAATAATAATTCCAAATTGCTTCGGCATATTTTAGGTAAAGGATAGAGAAAAATCAATAAATCTCCTTAGAATTTATGTATAAGCAGTGCAAGCAGGGGTAGTTCAGGTGGATCTGGTGGTTATTGGTTGTAATTTTGATGTATGGATGGGAAGTTAAGCATGATAAAGTTGATTATACAAAATACTTAAATGAACCTTGATAACTGATGTATATAATTGTTCTTGATGTAAGATACAAATCACACAAACCAAAGAACTTATTCAACCAGAAGGTTTGTATTCATGGAAGCCCAATAATATAAGATGTCACACAAAATTCAAGAATTTAAATAAAAAAGTGCATGATAAACTCTTAATAAAATACTAGAAATTTTTTTTTATCACATACGCTCCAGATACATTCAAGAACTGACAAAGATCTTAAATAAAATAGATAAAACTTGAATTTAAAATTGTTTACTATAATATGAAATAAATATCTATCAATAATGTAGTTCCAGATGCTAATTTTTCATTATCTAAGGTAAGGATTTGTGAAATTCAGATAAATTAACAATATAATATTGCAATAGAAATGCAGATAAGTGATTGTCAAAGTAACACATCTTGAAACAAACTAATGTTGTTCATGAGAATACACATAGATCAATTCAAAAAACACCAACACTTCAACAAGGGGACACAAAACCTATTACCGAAATTTCTGCCAATGAATGTATAGATTAATTCAATTTAAGACAATATAGATCAGTTTTTATTCCTTTATCTTTCTAAAGCTTAGAAATATATAACCCCCCTTTTATGTGATAGTATTATCATCGCATTTATACAATTTTAATCACTCATTCATTTTCAGTTTCCCCAAAAAAATTATGAATACTGAAAAATAATATCCCCTTTATGGTTTTCGAATTGATCTTATTATTATTCTTTTAAAAATATTCTACTTCTATGTTTCTAGGTGGAATAACTTACATATGATTTATATTTTTCATCATCTTAAGATGACTAGGATGCCACGTCACCCTTATAATATAACTTGTTTAATAATTTCCTTTTCTGACAAGTATACATACTTTTTCAATGATTTTTAGCACCTCCAAATGGTTTGATTTGACATGCAATCCATTTCACCTTTTGAGAACCCATCTTGAACAACACACAATAATTTCATGTCTTTTTGATTTGGGTACTTTCACATAGGTTACATCACACCAAACCAACCATTAATTTTTTGCATAATGCCAGTTCCCTCTAAACTTATTTTCTTTGTGTGGATATCTCATACAGATTTTAGACATCATCTTATCATGATTATATTTTACTCATCTCACCCACCTTTGGTCCTTATAAATGCATGTTGTTCCCTTATCAAACTTACATAATTTTGAGTGTGAAAGAGTATCGAGAATTTTTCTTATTGGTGACATGGTGGGAGTAGTAGTGGCGTCTATTTTGAAGGAAATATCTTTAGATGATTTACACCAATTCTTCGACATATCAGGCCCTAATGAGGCACCTGTAAGGATGTTATATGAAATTTCTGACCTAGAAGATTATAAGGGGCCATTGATCACCCAAACTATTCATGTAGCATTGATTAGAATGCTTATCAGGATAAGTCCTATATTTTCTACATTTTAGATGATGCATTTCCATCTCTTCACACTAGAACATCAAAAGACTCCTTATATGTTGAATAAATTTTGGCTTATGAGTCTGTACAAGGTGCATCCAACTAAACTTTCCCTTTTATTTGCAATGAGGGATCCATTGTGAAGGAGATTCCCTTAGAGTCTTATGCACTGAATGGGGAAATTTCACTAGGTAAAGTGACTACTCTCTTTCACAGGATGAACGAACTGGAGTAAAATATATCAAGCTTGGAGAAGAGACTGTCAAGGACCATACATTCTCATCCTCCTGAGGCATCGCCAATATTTTTGAAGTAATATATGGGTGATTCTAGTTCCAAGCTTCGTGCTACATATTCTCAAGGATCAGTTATAATCGAACTTCCATCTCATTCTACTAATCCATCCTCTTCTTTCAAAACTACACGAAAAAAGGCTTTCCCTAAAGGAGGTCTGGACATGATTGAATGGGTTTCCTCTTATAAGAGGAGATCACGATTTCTTATTTTGTTGGATTGTCCTATGGAAACTATAGATGAACTTATTTTTTTTTGTATGTCTCGCACCTTGGCAAGAGACATTTTGTTTGTGCAAATGGCAATGGAAATAGAGTAATTGTTTCCTAGAAAGAATAGGCTGGTAAAGAAACTTCCTCTTTGCAGAGAGGATTTTGTAGGGGAAGATGACTAGTCTTCTCATTTCTTGTTTATTTTTAGTATAGTTTCATAAAATGTATACAACCTTTTTCATGGGATGGGGCCCCTATAGAACCCAAATTTTAATTTTTCCCACAATAAAAAAATATATCAAATAGTTACAGTAGTTTACATGCTTCATAATAGATTTGAAATCCTATCAAAGTAATATAAAGATCTAATGTATTGCATCAAATTACATTTATGTTTGAAAACCACATTTGAAAATAATACTTAGTTCTCATGAAACAAGAGTAATAATTAAAATAAGATGAAAGAGTTGTTCAAAGAAAAAAATCATGAGCTTGCTCATCAATCTTCACATCTCTTTCTTCATCTCCATAATCTTTATCCTCCTTCAGCTGCCTCTCCACATATGCATCATATCGATGAAATAGCTGATTTACATCTTCGTTAGTTGACTCTCCACTTAGTCATAAGTCCAACTTGCTTTTGCATATTTTAGGTAAAGGATAGAGAAAAATCAACAAATATCCTTAGCATTTGTGCATAAGTAGTGCAAGCAGGGGTAGTTCAGGTGGATCTGGTGGTTATTTGTTGTAATTTTGATGTATGGATGGGAAGTTACGCAGGATAAAGTTGATTATACAAAATACTTAAATGAACCTTGACAACTGATGTATATAATTGTTCTTGATGTAAGACACAAATCACATAATCTAAAGACCTTCTTTAACAAGAAGGTTTGTATTTGTGGAAGCCCAAGAATACAAGATTTCATAAAAAATTCAAGAATTTAAACAAAAAATATTATGATAAAATCTTAATAAAATACTAGAAATTTATTATCAGATACACTCCAGATACCTTCAAGAACTGACAAATATCTTAAATCAAACAGATACAACTTGAATTTCAAACTGTATACTATAGTATGAAAGAAATCTCTATCAATAATACAGTTGTAGCTGCCAAATTTTCACTATCAAAGGTAAGGCTTTGTTTAATTCAGATAAATTAACAGTATAAGATTCTAATAGAAATGCAGATAATTTATTTTCAAAGTAGCACATCTTGAAACAAAATAACGTTGTTGATGAGAATACACATAGATCAATTCAAGAAACTTCAAAAATTCAAAAAGGGGACACAAAACCTATGACCTTAATGTCTACCAATTACTGTATAGTGCAATCATCTTGACATGAAGGTTTGTGAACGTATGAACAAAGAACTCAGGTATCTCATATTAATTCAATTTAAGATAGTACAGATCATTTTTTTCTCCTTTATATTTCTAAAGATTAGAAAAATTTACCCCGCCTTTATGTGAGAGTATTCTCATCACATTTATACAATTTCAATCACTCATTCATTTCCAGTTTTCCCCCCAAAAGTATGAATCCTAAAAAAGAATATCCCCTTTATGGTTCTCAATCTGATCTTATTATTATTCTCTTAAAATATTCTACTTTTTTGTTTCCAGGTGGAAGAACTTACATATGATTTATATTTTTCATCATCTTAGGATGATTGAGATGCCATGCCACCCTTCTAATATTATTTGTTTAATTATTTCCTTATCTTATGAGTATAGATACTTTTTTAATGATTTTTAAGTGCCTCTAAATGGTTTGATTTGATATGCAAACCTTTTCACCTTTTGAGAATCCATCTTGAACAACGCACAATCATTTCATGTCATAATAAGTTGAGTACTATCACATAGATTATGTCACACAAAGCTAGCCAATATCTTTTTGCATAGTGCCAGTTCCCTCTAAAATTATTTCCTTCGTGTGCATATCTCATAGAGATTTTGGAGGTCATCTCATCATGATTATATTTTACTCATCTCTCCCACCTTTGGTTTCTTATAAATGCACGTCGTTCCCTTCTCAAACTTACATCATTTTGAGTGTGAAAGAGTCTAGTGAATTTTTCTTGTTGGTGACATGGCGGGGAGTAGTAGTGGCATCTAGTTTGAAGGAACTATCTTAAGAATATTTTCACCAAGACTTCGACCTATCAAGCCCTAATGAGGCGTTTGTAAGGATGTTATTTGAAATTTTTGACCCAAAATATTATAAGGGGCTATTGACTGCACAAAATATACATGTAGCGTTGATTAGAAGACTTATCAGGATAAGCCCTATCTTTTTCTACATTTCAGATGATGTATTGCCATCTCTTCACACTTGAACATCAAATGAATCATGATATGTTAATAAATTTTTGCTTGTGAGTAGGCCTTCTATGCAAGGTGTATCCAACTAAACTTTCCCTTTTATTTGTAATGAGGGATTTGCTGTGAAGGATATTTTCTTAGAGTCCTATGCACTGAATGGGGAAATTTCAGTAGGTAGTGTTCCTTGTTTTCCACAGGATAAACTAACTAGAGAAATGTGTCTCAAGCTTGGAAACAAGACCGTCAGGGACCATACATTCTTAGCCTAACCAGAGAAATGCATCACCATGTCTCAAGCTGTGAAGAAACATAAGGGCCGTCATCTCCATCATCAATCTTCACATCAATCTTCAGCATCTCTGTCAGAAGCATCACCAGTATTTGTGAAGAAATATAAGGGCCTTCATCTCCATCATCAATCTTCACATCATATCTTCACATCTCTGTCTTCATCTCCATCATCTTTATAGTCCTTTGGTTGAATTTCCACATATGCATCATATCTCTAAAATAGTTGATTTACATATTCATTAGTTGCGCCTCTGTGGTGCTGAAATATTAAGGTCTTCCTATTCATTGCATCTCCGCATTGACTCATCCTTCGATTGTATTCCCATGGCCTTGTTTTCAACTCTGCAATTCTACCTTCCACATTCATTAGTGTCTTGATGTCCTCATAAGAAAATTTTTCCTTTCAGATGTTCTTCTCAAAATAACTGATTAAGAAATCAATTTGCAAATCACCATAATTTTTTTTTGAATTTTTCAAACACATGCCTTCTAATCTCATATCAATGGTGTCAATAATTTTCTTGACCCACTTCTTTTCTATCTGTACCTTTTCTCTGACTTCATTCAAAACTTCAACCCTGATTTTATCTAAATATTTGATTCCATATTCAGTTCCCATTTTTTCCAGTGGCACAATTCCCTCTTTTTCAACCAAATCTTCATCAAGTTGAGTGATATGGTTTAACTTGAGCAGAATTCCCTTATAATAGAAAATTTCATGATCACATCATTCAATTAGATCATCAATTTTACTGACCTTATTCTTTAGCTCTTCATACTTCACTTTGGATTTCTCCAAGCTCTTCATCCCTTTTTCAAATAACATTTTTTTCCTCAGCAACCGTTTTAACTTTCTTGGAATCTTTTTCAATTTGTCCAATAGTTTTAGGAGTAACAACAGAAATATCTTCTTGAATTTCACTATATTGGCCCACTAACTATTGTAAACATGAATTCAAGGACCTTACCTATTCTTTCAACTACATTTTTGATATCTTATCCTCGTCTAATTTATGCAACAAACCCTGAACTACATCTAAAACTTATTGCTTTAATGTTTCTCTTTAGGGTTTTCCTAAACAGATAATCTAGACACTATAATCATTTGTCGGTATATCACTTCTTGATTTATCTTAATTTGGGGTTGCTACTTTCAAAGTTATAGATCCATGTGGGTCTACATGAGTTTTGGTAATAACTCTGGCCCTTTTTAGAGTCTTCATGGGCTTTGGGAAGGCCAAGGTTATAATATCTATAGATTTTTTCAAGTACAATCTCTTCTTCTTCTTCAGAGATCAACCCTCCCAACCAACCAGTTGTGAGGGTAGTTCACACTTTTTCCCCTTGTGATACTTTTTGGCATTTGTCAGAGAAGACAACCAATTGCTTAGATGTTTCTTGGACAAATTACACTGATGGAACTTCCTGTTGTACCTTGACTGCTCCCAATGTTTTTTTATTAAGGATAAATAGTTTTGATATGGACTATACCCTGTTTACAAAAAAAGGCTCAAAATCCAAAAATAGCAGTAAAAATAGTCCAAAGATAAAAGGAACTAAAACCCTTTGCAAGGAGGCTCAAAAGATAGATACAACAACTTAAAAGTAACAAAAATGGATTAGAACACGAGGAACAAGAGAACCAACTATAGTTTAACCGAGAACTATAAAAAGGATCCAAAAAGAGATAGAGTAGCATCAAAACAGCTTGAAAACTTCTTCTTGACAGCAACACAACAACAAACTTGAGGCAGCTCTACCTGACTACTCCCAATGTTAATTCTATGGGTTTATCCTATTTTGGTACTTCTTCCAATTGTTTTTTCCCTTGATCTTTAACTTTGGATTATCAACTTAATTTTGAGTCACATTTTTAGTTGGATCATGTTTCTTATTTATTTCCTCAAATGGGGTAGCCATAACTCCTATGGTTTCCTTAGGATCCTCTTGGACTGGTGTTGTTATTTTGAGAAATTCTTCCTTTTTTGCAATGTTTGCCTCCTTTAGAGGCAGCTGTCCAATGAAAACATCTTCATGAGTAGGCATGTTAGTCATCTTTTAATCTTTAAATTCTTATATTTGTGGCTCTGTATTCTTACCTCCAGTAATTAATCTTTCACCTTTATTAATGGTCCACATATCTTAACTATCATCAATTTTCACCTTTGCAATGACTTCCTTTGCAGTTTCTACCATTTTTTCTTTAGTAAACTCTTCCTTCTGATGTCGTTCATTACTCTTGATGAATTTTGTTTCCTCTTAAGGATATTCCTTGTTTGGTGCCACAACATCTATAATTTCTTCTCTAGAAATCCCATGAGTTTTTGATTCACCTACTTCTGAAATAGTTTTTCCTTCAGCAAAAATTTATGGCCTTGGTGTTGTTGGCTTAATAATTGGCAAATGGGTGAGTTTCTTCACTTCCTCATCTGACTGGAGACACGTGTACCTTTTTTCACATGTGTTTCAATTGATACCTCAAATGGTTTGGGTATAATAATCTCTTTTTTTTTTATGTATATTATTTCAATTGGGACCTTATTATGTCCATGTGGTTGGTCAAAGAGAGGTACATTCACACCTTCAAATGGTGTGCATCAGTTTTCTCCACACCTTGTTTAATCATAGAACTGTCTAACATACTGGGTGGGAGATTACTATGGGTTACTTGTTCATGGATAACTTGAAATACTACTCCTCGTGGAAATAAATCTTGATTTGGGGAGATTGATTGCACAATTGGATTATCTTGGGGAATCTCTTGATTAGGTGGTGGTGGTATTACCTGGTGAGCCAACGAGGCAACTAATTTTTTTTATTCTTATGTAAGAGCAGAAGGATTAATTACCTTAGGTTTTCTATGCTTGTGCTTCTTTTATGCATGGCCACCAACATCTCTTTCCAAGGTCTTCTCAAATACAAGCTTAGTCTTCTTGTTGGCTCTTTAAAAATGCCTAACATATGGCGGCTCTCTTTATTTTGCACCTTGTGCCACTGATACAGTGACCACACCTAATATAGTTCCTCTCATTGTTTTATTTGAGCTGGGTGCCCCAATTAATATTATTGTTGGGGTTCCTGTTTTGGTTACACCAATTCCCTTGGCCTATATTGGTACTGCAAAAGTAATGGGATCATTCTGCATGGATTTGAGAAGAATTTCTTTTGTCTTATACCTAAAAGAAGACATGGATGTCCCGGTCTCACTAGTAGAAATAGTCCATTCATCAAAAATGCCTATGGTAGGTCTCATTAAAGGCAATTGAGTGACCTTTCCTCCTAATGGATCTATCATATTAACCCATCCCTTCAAAAGGGGAAGATCTTCATTCAAAATTCCCAAGTCCCTGAACTTATTAAGTATATTTGTGTTGAATGGATAGATCTGTATTCTTTCCTTTTATCCAAGTCAAGGTCCTCCTCATCACATTAGAAATCTTGTCATACTGATCATATGACTCCTTCTCATTCCTTTATAAGGGGCATTGGCTGTCCTTTTATCTTTTGGTCAACATAATATTGGCTGTCCTTTTATCTTTTGGTTGAGGAACCATAGCAATTTTAATATCAATAATTTGTCTGGGAGTCATCCTAGAGAAATATTTGAGTCTAACTTTCTCCTCATCTCTGCAATTCATCCAATAATCTTAAAAATGAGGCTCATGCTCAAAAGAATTTCCCAAAGTAGTGATGACCACCCACTTGATGTCATAGTTGGATCTTGTTTCAATTCTCTCCATGTCAAACCTTTCCATTTCCTCCTCCATCAATCTAGCTTTTATAATGGAGCAGCAAAAATATCTCCCAATTTTAATATGAAATTTGATGTTTTTTTTGTTTCTCCCAACAACCAACTTGTGAACTGGTGTCAATTGTTTTGAAAGTTCACATAAATTCGTCTTATCATCTAAATATTTTGGTAATTTATAGGGTTTCCCTTGAAACCAATTGGCTCTAATGTAGGTAAACATTATATATTAGATGAAAAAACAACCATACTCCATTATTGCATTCCTAGCTTATTCTGATATTTTGTATTGTTCCCATTCAAGTTTGAATAAGAATGTAACATGTACAAAGAATGCATCATTTACCAATCTCACATTTCCTTTCCAATTACTCAACTCTAATTTGGGATAAATCTCATGTATTTTGTTTTATTTGAAAGGAGCATGTGGTATAAGGCCAAGAAAACTTCTATGGCCAGAAATATTGTAAAGCAAATATTGCATTATGTAAAACTCAAGCTCCCCACTACCACCCATTTAGATTTTTCTAGCCAGTGGTAAAATATGGTCATGCATTGAATCAAATACAAGGATTACCCATCAAATGCTCCCTTTTCTTTCTTAAATAGCCCAAATATATGGGCACATCCATTCTTTGAATTCATTTGTTGTTCCCAGGCCACCCATCCTAATTAGTAACACAATAAAATCCTCCACTTCTACCACAAACTATGCAATAATCAGTTTTTTGATTAGTTTAGTAGTTATATTCTTATCTTCCTACAACCACTTAGTGTTTATAACCTTGGTATACTCATTCTTCTTGGCTTCGAAATCCACAAGGGATGTTTCAATGTTTAAGGTTACTGATGTTTTGATTATTGATAATCTCATCATTATCTTGAAAGCTATGGGTGTTAAAGTCAACAATGCCTCACCACTTCCATAAAAAACCTCCCTCTTCTATGGGTTATAATTCATAGTACAAAGCCTTACCAATTCGAGACAATGGATTAACTTTTCTCTGGGCTATTGAGCCTTTACAAAAAATTGTTCAAATCGGCATTCATCAAATATGTGTTTGTAACTTTATCTAAGTCACTGATAATACCGAATGTAACTTAAAAAATCAATTGTAACAACTTCATTTTTTTATGCCCTAACGTTTCCCTTTAACTTCTTTAAAAATAGCATAGAAAACAATGATAAAAATGAATACAGTACGATCCTTACAAGTTTTCGGTGTAATTGTTTGTGCAATTCTCCACACGAGGTTTCTTACAAATAAAGAAATACATACATATAATGGAGAAGAGGCAGAATGTGGCTTCCCTTTGTGTTTTTCTTCTTCATTTTGTAACTATAAATCTTTGTTTTGTTCATTCTTTTACGTCCTAAACGCAGTTATCAGGTTGTCTTGATTATTGGTACGTGAGTATAAGGTTTTATTCTTTATATTAAATTTGAATTTAATTTTCCTATTGTAAGATAATTTTGATCATAAAAATATTATGTCTAAGTTTAATTAGTACTTATAATTTTGTTTACTTTTTTATTTTAAAAATCCATAAAAAAATAATAATATATGGGTTATATTGTAGAGTTTAAAAACTTTTTAAAATATATATATATATATCCTATCGTTATATGGAAAATATGAATATAATATAATAGGATTATTTGTGAATATGATATGTTTAAAATCCATGAAATTAATATTTATATCAACCTTTTTATTTTGTTAAGTAAATTGTTATTTAAAATATTTATTTAATTTACAATAATGACATAATCTTTTAATGTATTTTTATAGAAAATATAATTATAAACTTGAGAAAATGTATTTATTTGCTATTTATAAAATAATATTTCAATAATAAGTAAAATTATTAGTAATTTTAATTTGAAAATTTGATATTGCTCATGGATTTTTTTGGTTAAAACTAAAATAGCTCATAATACATATCACATACATAATGCATGTAAAACATGATTATGGATTTATCCTCGACATAGTTCAAATAGATAAATGAGGGTGCAGAAATATTTTAATTCTACTACAAGATTAAAAACTATTAAATTTAAATTCCTAAATGTGATTACTGAAAAAATTAAGACCCTATTTGTGAGAAGTTGTATATTACATTCATAGTTTTAGGTTATAGTAATATTTGTCTTTATGTAGAATCTAAATAGTCACCATGTCTATGAATTCAATAGTCATTTTAAAGATGACTTGAATCGTCATACATTATATGTACTTGCATCTCATTTTGAAAAAGAGAATTTAAGGTTTGTGCATATACTTTGAATTTAATTTGCATTCTATGCTATTGACCTGATGCTAGTATCAATGCACAAGTTATTTTTTCATTTTTGACATCCTTCTTTTTTTTCTCCATTTTTCTAGGATTTCAAATAATATTGTTTATATTGTTTTCTCTTATTTCTACGTACTCTTCTTACTTGTAAGTCGTATGATGCTACTTCAAATAGAGATGTTTTTATTCTTTACTCATTGGATAATGATTTGCTAAACTCTTTGTCTTGATTGTTGAACCATTAGGATGTTTGATGGAGGTGTTAATACAAAAAGAGTACATTTTTATTGAAGTATATGATTTTATTATTTCTTGGAAGCATTAGAGTTCGTACCAAGCATTGAAAATTGTGTATTTTTTACACACATGAACCTTATGTCAGCCTCCTTTCTCACCAACATTACATTTAACCAAACCTCTTTATCTACCATGCATTGTATGTCAAATGGTTTTATTTCATGATAATTCAACAACAACATTGATTTAGAATTTTTTTTTGAAAATCAATTTTTGGAAATTCCTAAAAAATTATTTTAGAAAATTTTAACTACTTTTATTATATTGCATTTTCGAGGTCTTCAGATAATTTATAGGTTTTGAATTGTACTATGATAGCCAAAATACTATTGGCATGTCAAAGTTTCTTGACTTCATTCAAACATATTTTCAATAGATCTCGTGGTTAAAAAATTAGGTCAAGAGGGTACGAAACCCCAACGAGAAGCATGAAATAAAATAATGGTAACTATATGATAAATTTCAAATTTTATCCACTTTTTTCTTTTCAAATCCATCCTTAAGGTGGTGTAGACACAAAATTTGGATCACACTCCCCTTGTTACCTTTCAATTAAGTAACATAATGTATACTCACCTAGCCATGACCTCTTCACCGCACATTCATATTGATTTAATTACCTTCAATTAAATTAATGTGTATCATCACATTATTATTTTATTTTTATTTTTTGATTGATAAGCAGGGTTGAAGAGACCCTTTCCCTATTTATAAAATGGAGGCTAAACCTCAAATGTTCAAGAAGTCACCACAACCAAGTCACATTGGTGTACTAACAAAACCAGATTTTATTTTATAGCCAACTATAAGGACCTGCTAAATTTTAATTATCAGAATCCACCGAAATATTGAGACCCTCCGCAGACTGACCCTGATCTAGCCTGAGTTCTTCATCGGAGTCCCCAACAACATCGTTTTCTTTTAGCCAGCCCCTCCAAAGATCCTTGAAGGCTTCCCAAGTAGAGGCTCACAGCTCCATCCACCAACTTGACACCGGGATCCAAAGGAAGACCAAGGGCTTTCACGTTAGGGAGTTTAATGCGAGCCTGACCAGAGTTCTTCTCCCTCGTGAAGGCCACAAAATTCTCAGAAAACTCCAGCAACACCCTGAACCACTTCTCCAAGTCAGTGAAAGCCACAACATTAAAATCAGAAGAACCTGGAAACCCGTCATTCGCCGACCAAGACAAAATATTGAAGTTAGCAACCTCAGAGGAAATTTTCCCTGAGAAAGAAGGCCATATCTAGTGAGTGGCGAGATTAACCACCTTCGCTTTTGAGGGACAAAGGACAACAAAAAATATCACCGAATATATATGCAATGCCGCTATTGATCCTCGTCCACCATTCTGAATTCAGAAAATTGACCCCCAGGATCAATTTAACTACCTCCAAATCATCGGCACAAGAGATACATAAAATATTTTCCAACCTGCAATCAAAGACATTATTCCAGAAATCCATCTCTTGCATATCACACAAATAAGTAATCTTCGGAGCTCGAGGATGATCTATTGCAGAATCTAAACAAAAATAGGAAAAGGTGCTCCACACAAACCACCTTAAGTAGAAGCCCAAACCCTCACACGCAGGAGATAATACCATCATTTCCATAACAAGGTGAATCCTTCGAGACAATCATATCAATGCCCTCCCATGTAGAGAAATTAAATTCCACCTTATCCCAATGATCTTTCTCGATCCCTTTATTAGTCAGTCAATCGACACATTGATTACCCTCCCTATACACATGCCTAATACTCCAGATATCGAATTTGGATAATTTCCACAATACTTTTTGAATACCCAAATCAAGCTTCCATGATAAGGATCATTTTTTATTATGGCATTAATAATGACCAAGGAATCTCCTTCAATCTCTAGGCTCTCAATTTTAAGAGAGGAAGCTAAGATTAGACCCTTACGAAGATCTTGCAGCTCAGTAGAATTACACGTGCCATCCTTGAGCTTATAGGAAGTCACTCCCACCACCTTACCCATTGAGTTTTGAACCAGAAGCCCCAGGATTACCTCTGGAAGCCCCCATCAAAATTAAGCTTAAAGAATCTAGGGGGAGGGGAGACCATTTAGAATCACTCCTATCCAAAGAGGAAACAAGAGAAGATTTCAAAGCACCATCCCTAGGTTTGATAATCTTAGGCCGACTCTTTTCTAACTCGCTATCATGTGAAGTAAAAGGAAAATATCTATACCAATTCGAGGAAACTACTTCAGAGATAGGTCCTTCCAGCCTAAAAAGGATCATTTCCACTGTGCTACTTTCCTTCTTGAATATCCTTTTATTCATTTCCCACCAGATGTGCCAAAGGATAAGCACAAGGATACAAAGCCAAATCGAAGAAAGAGTGCTAGAGTGGAATTTAACAAGCCAAGCCAAGATGGCTTCAAGGAGGGGGCATATTTCAATAAAAAGGGGTAGTGCAATAACAGATGATCCCTATCTTGCTCATTCTTCTCACACAAAAACACCTAGTGGGACCTTCAAACCCATTTTTTCCCTCTTTTCTTGAGTAAGAATTTTTCCGTGGAAATCCATCCAAGAAAAAAGACCAGCCTTCATACCTCCACCTCATTAGTACATCTCACCCTGGACCCATTCTAGGGGCATTTAACCCATTATGACCAAGGCATCACTTTCAACACTAAGTCATCACCCCCAGTGTTGAGTCACCACCTGACCTAATTAACTAATACTTCTTCCTAAACCTAATTAGACTTCTTCTATGATCTTCCTACCTTCTCCCATGTGAAATCCACTTTCCTAAGTGAACCCAACTTGGAAAGCACACTAAATCTAGGAAGACCTACCTATTTTTGGTAAAAAGGACTTTTTCACCCTAACTAACACCGGTTTATCCTTGGCCAACATTGGTCACCTAACCACCATTGGTTCCTTTATATACAAATTTAAAACGCTTTACGCGGGTTGATCATTCATTTTTGGGAGTCCTATTGTAATAAAGATCATGCCTTCAATCCTTCTAACCTCTAGAAAACAAATATCTACAACCAGAGTGCAACAAAGGTAACCAGTTCTCTTCTAGACCATTGGAGTAGTCACAGGAGTATACAATTTATACTGTTACGGCACTAAACCCAGCCACGACCTCTTTGATCAATCACTAGCAATCTCTATTAGTAGGACCAACATTACAACAAGTAAGTATTTTGGTTCTCATCACCTGTGGTTTATTTTATCACAGATCTTTTACTTCTTTCATTATTTCCATTTCAATTATTACTTGGATATCTCCATCCTCGCACCAATCCACCAACCTAACCATTTCAAGCCTTTCCACCTTTCTTAACATCTTTCATTGTATTTCTGAGTCTCCTCAGTTATATCACAAGCCTAACCACACCTTCCTCAGTCTTTGCACTATCAAAGAGACGCCAAAAAGCCATGTTGTTAACTTATCACCCATTACCCCTACCGACATCCGTTTACCTTACCACCGTTGATTTCATCCCTATACCGACATCGGTCACCCAACCGATACCAGTCTCTATGTTCATTTATAGCCTCTAACCAACAAGCCTTCCAGTCAACCAAAACCAACCACGACCTCACCTTTTTAGTCCTAGACATATACTAGACCTCTGTATGACCTGTAAAACCTAGGACAACCCACCAAACCTCCAGATTTAATCGTAATTTTTCCTATTAGATTAGAAAAAAATATAGTGGGATGTATTAGCATGAGATACCTAAATCATGTACAAATATAGTAGGATTTCCTTATTTCATGGTATTTTCTGCATTAAATTGTATTTAAAAGTGGATTGATAGCCTTCTATTAAGCACCTCGCTTCCCAAATCTAGCACTCGCTAGGCAATCCACTAACCTATAATGTTAATGTTATTTTGTGTTCTTGTTATGTTTCTTATAGGTCATTCCTCCTAGCCTAAGGGAATCTCTCCATGATCAGCTCGGATCAAAAGTCAAGATCATGCACATTCTACCTTCCACCTTCATTTCATAAATATTCCTCCTAACCTCTTACCTTATATGTTTTATGCAAATTATTCAGTGAAACATTTTGGCATGTCCGGTGGGACCCTTGTTGGGTTTTGTTGCATTTGTTCATTTTTAGGGAAAAATATTGTGTGTCTATTTCATTCAAAACAAGATCCCATTAAGGTTCTTCTCTGGTAACATTCTCTTCTTCTAGTTGTCTTAGTGACATTTATCTTATGGGATTAAAAATAACTCTTCGTTATTTTCTTGCATTGCATTTAGTGAAAGTCATACCCTTTATCTCTTCATTATTTGTTCTCATCGAATATAATTTGTGGATTTGGGTTTCAAATCCTTGCATCTCATTTATGTATGCTACATTGTAGCTCATTTAAAATTGTGGGCAACCTATATGCCAGAAGTCAAGACCAGCTGATAGTTGACTAATTGAACCATAGATCACATTTCAAACACTCTCTTTATACCAAATAACTATAAATAAACTACACATTTCTTAAACAACATATTTCCTAGAAGAAGCTGTCAACAATCACACAATCAGAGGATTGACATTGGGCTCCAACTGGTTGTCTGGCCATTCATCATATCAGAGTAGGGCCTTGCCTGCTACAAAGTATATATTGGGGACACCATGCCAAAATTTACCTGAAACAAGCCATAGTTATTAGTTTCCATAGGGCACCTTTGGTAACCAAAAAATCTATCCCATTCACAAGTCCTAAATGACATAAGCCACAACATAAAATCTAATGCATAGGATTTCGTGCTTGCTAGTTTTTTTCTTGATTTTTGTTTTGAAGTGTGAGTTTGGTTTCTCCATTTTTTCTTCCCCTACATACTCCAAAATAATAGTTGGTGTATTCTCACTTTTTCTGAGTTTGTTAGGATTAATAATTGCCATACTCAGTCTCTGAGTTGGTCTTTTTATTTGATCTAAATCACCAAAATTCATTTTTTTTCATCTTTTTATAGATTTCATAGTAACCAGTATCGGCCAAGCGACCACAATCAGTTTCATCATCCCACCACTGTCAATTTCATTGTGTTTTGGTCATTTATGCCAAAGTAGCATTAAATCTACATTTATTTTCTTTCTGGGTCTTCCTCTATAACTTTACTATATCTCTGAGTCTTTGATATCACCTTCAGAGATCAGTTCCACTTCATTTTCATCATTTATCATCATATTTGAAAATATTTCATTTCTCCACAGTAACCGACATTGGTCCTTTGACCAGCATCAGTTACCCGCTGTTATCGGCATCGGTTACCCAACCGACGTCAGTATCTATTTTTTTATTTTTCAATAAAATAAACGACTGGTTTCCACCTTCTAGATCCATTATGTTCCATATTTTTGTTTTTTTGTATCATAAAAAGAGCTCAGATTACTAGATCTATTGTCAGACACATGGTTTTGACTTGTAGATAATCCAACGCCCTCGTATTCCACGCTAGCCTTCATTCGATCCCGCCTAGCCCTTCACCACCTTCCATTTTCCTCACATATGGACCCAAACTAGTCTATTACCATCAGTACCAGTGACGAGGATTTTTTCAGACACCTTGATCATAACCTTGTCACCCTACAATATTATCTATCCCATTCCTCCAACTGAGACTCTTCAGGGAAGCTTATGCATGAAATTCCTATGTCAATTCCTCCTACCCTCACACCCACCTCTGCATCCGTTACTACCAGTATTACCTTAGTCATTTCAAGCCTACCACCTGTGGTTTCACAGCATGACCCTACCTCGTCGATATCTACCACACCAATGGCATCTATCGTGCCTCTAAAGTCTATCACTCCTATGATGTCTTTCATGCCTATTTCCACCACCCTTAATATAATTCCACCCTCTTCATCCATTTCTTACATAACTATCACTTCCCAGCTAGTTTTAGTGTCGGAAGCCCACACTCCCTTCCAAAACATCATCCTCTCCATCTCACAGTCTCTAACCCCGATCGCTACTATATTCTTAAAATCCACCCCACCTACTTAAACCTATCACCAACAACCAACTATTTAATCTATTTCCTATTCACGGTACGTTTCCCCCACATCCATTCTACCTTATATACCCTCATCATAGTTTTTTGTACTCAACACCACCACATACTATAGTTCCTCCCACGTTATATGCATCCTATCTACCTCCTTATACCGTAGGGGGTGTTCCATCATCACAACCTAGAAATTCCATAATTAGAATGATGATGGAAAAGATGTAGACATTACAAGAATCTGTCTCAGGATCGCGTAACTCTCTGACATATGTTGAGATTTGCAATGATCCCATTCACCCATCAATTCCCATTCATCCATACTATGCGCATTGGGAAATGCCTAAATTCAACTGATTCAATATAAAAGAAGACACATAACAACATTTGTGGTCTTTCAAACATGTGTGTTATCTCATCGCTAACGATGACACTTTGCTCCTACGAACATTCCCAATGTCTTTAATGGGCCTTGATTTGGATTGGTATAGTGCTCTACCCAGGCACTCAATATTTTCATTTAATCAAGTAGCTAAGGATTTTTTAGACCACTTTTCTATCATTATTGTCAAGAAGGTGACCATAACCGACTTGTATGTGACACGCCAATATGAAGATGATTCTATTGCTGACTTTTTCATTCATAAGCGAAGCGTGATTAACCAACTCACATTCCAATTTCCTTAGACATAGCTGATAGATTTGTTCACCAAATCTTGTCGAGACACATTTCTCCAACTCTCTAAGTCCAAACCTTCCACACATTTGATGAAGCATTTAGAATTGCCCAAAAATTTAAAATCCTTGTTCTAGAGGAGAATAAGTTGTAATTACGTAATAAGGGCACTCCCTTCAAATCAAATGATTCTTGTTCATCATCTAGACTACATGCCAATTATTCTAAAGCAAAAGGATCTGCTAATGCAGTGGTCTTAAAATCCAATCCATCTCACTCTTCCAATCAAGAAAAACCTTCCACTAACCTCTCTCCTATTCAAACTTTCTAATTCAAGCAGGAGCAACGAAAGTAGGAATAAGAGCTTCTAAAGTTTGAAACCATTGATCTTCATAGCATGAAACCACATACTAGTTTTGATTCCTCTCGTCCTATACCCATATGGTATTATGAAAATTATTATTGTAATTCTCATTGTACGCGTTCATAGTGACAAAAATTGCATAACCTTCAAGTATATCATTCATGAGATGTTGGATAAAGGTGATCTTACTTTAGATAACCCTAATGCACCAGCTAACAAAAACCTCCATATCTTCAAGAAACATTCCCAAATCACACCCCATCTTCTAACCAATTTGTTGAAACCTCTTCAAATGACAAAAAATTTCATGATGTACATGTCATTTTTGATATCATACATGTTCCCTCCACTTTGTTTCCTTATATCCCCTTAGTGGAAGAAATCCTAGAACGATTCATTCCACCAACTAAAGAAACTACCTAATATTCTCCTCTACCAATGAAGGAGTTAACCATATCTACCATATCATCCCTGGATCAGCCATTTTACTCTACACCTTCATCTGTAGAGCCACATACCCCTCTCACCTATCCATTTGTTGAGCAACCTACACTAGCCACTCTTCTACCCACGGAAGAGTCTTATCCCCCTTCTTCCCCACCACTTGAAAATACTACATACTCAAAGTGAAATTCAATGGCACATGTAACAAATGTGGAAAATTTGATCATAAGGAGTTTTATTGTCATGTGAAATCAAATAAATTTGTAAGAAATACCAAAAATAGTAATTTTATCAATTAGAAGAAGGATCAGAACCATAATAAAAATCAAAATCATACAAATAATGTTGATCAATGTATTTCCCTATATACTGCACTCCCAACTTCTAATGACAATGAATTTATCCTAGATAGTGGTGCCTCTAGGAACATAACCTGTATTCGTGATATCTGCTCAGATGTTGTTAAATGTGAGAAAAATATATATCTAGGGCACAATTCTATCATTCAATCTGAAAGTTGTGGGCATATTAAATTTAAAAATGGAATAATTAAGAATGTCATATATGTCCCTCAGCTAAAAAAGAACCTTTTATCTTGCTCTCAATTAACTAAAGAAAACTATAAAGTTGTGTTATTGCAAAATAAATTGTATATGAAAAATGAACTTAGTAACATTATTACTTCTTGTATACAAAAAAAATGTTTACATATTTTTGATGGATTTGTTTCTAAATCTTGTTTTTCCTCTTCTTTTAGAAATTATCTTCAACTTTAATATTAAATACTAGGACATATGAATTTTAGGAGTATGTATAAAATCTCTCACCTAAATATTGTAATAGGTCTCCCTAAGATGAAATTTGATCATGAAACATGCGAAAGTTGCTTGTAAGGTAAGCAAAATGTTGAACCATTTCACAAACATCATGATCCAAATTCATCTCATCTATTAAAGTTGATTCAATGCGAGTTCAAATTGAATTTCCATATCTTAGTGGAGCCTTGTATGTTGTATGCTTTATTGATGATTTCTCTAGGATGACCTAGTCATACTTCATTAAGAAAAAGTTGGATGTCTTTTCTAAATTTCAAGAGTTTAAAGCCTTTATTGAAAAATATTCTAATATAAAAATAAAAAGAATTATAACTATTAATGGAGGTGAATATGTTAGTAATTTTTTTTTATGATTTATGTCTGTCATGTGGGATTCAACATGATTTGACAAATCCCTATTCCCAACAACAAAATGGCATTACAAAAAGTAAAAATAGGACCATTTTAGAGATGACTAAGACTATGATTCATACGTCGAATGATCCTAAGTTTCTATGGGTAGAAGTGATAAATACTGTAGTCTATATCCTAAATAAAGTTATAACTAAATATTTACATCAATCTAAACCTCTTGAATTATGGACAAAAAAAACACCAAATATCTCTCACTTAAGAATATTCGATAGTCCAACTTCTATCTTTATTCCAAAAGTTAAAACGAAGAAACTAGATCCAACCCCTTATTCTTGTATCGTTGTTGGTTATGGTTTTCTAAAAAAAGTATTAAGATTATATGACCCTTTCAAACATGACATAGTGGAAAATGGTAATGTTCATGTCTTAGAGAAAACATTCTGTGACACTTCCTGTGAACATTCTTCTGTTTCTCTTGAAACAGAACTTGATAATCCTTCTCCAGACAATATGAAAACAAAAGTTAAATAGGATGAATATCCTACTCTAGATATAATGGATATTGAGTGGGAGTCATCTCAAAATGTGTCACATCCTAGAATTCTTACATGGGATCAAAATCTAGTTGACTCTCATCCTGATAGCCCTAAAATGATGAGCCATAGTCATCATACTTACCATGCCTTGATGACCTTATAAGAGGTTGAACCACAATATTTTGAAGAATCTAGTCAAGAAAAAAAGATATATCGAAGCTATGAAAGTTGAATACAATTCTCTAATTAAAAATAACACTTGGAAACTAGTCCCTCCTCCTAATCGAAGCATTGTAGGATCCAGCTGGTTGTATAAAATTAAGTATAACTCTATAGGAGAAATATATAAATGCAAGGAAATATTAGTAGCTTGTGGGTTCTCTCAAAAACTTGGTATTGACTACATTGAAACCTTTTCTCCTGTAGATAAGATGAGATCTGTTAGGACTCTTCTAGTATTAGCTTCTCAATATCGTAGGGAGATTCACTAGATGGGTGTTAAAAATGCATTTATAAATGGCTACTTGAAAGAATAAATATACATGCGTCAACATAAAGGTTTTAAAGAACCTGGTAAGGAACTATATGTCTGTAAACTGAAAAAAAAAACCTTGTATGGTCGTAAGCAAGCTCCTAGAGCTTGGTATGCTAAAATTAACAATTTCTTTCAGTATCTTGGATTAAAAAATTGTTTTTTTGATAATGATTTGTTTGTAAAGTGTTAAAATCATCATATTATCATTATTGTCTTATATGTTGATGATTTTTTGATTACTAGTAGTGATAAGAATTTAATTCTTAGAAACAAATAAAGATTGAAACAACGTTTTTAAATGAGTGATTTAGGTATGCTTAGTAATTTTCAGGCATGGTTATATGTTAGGATCATAAATATATTGTTGCATCTCAATCTCAGTATGCTACTAATCTACTTAAAATATTTAACATGATTGACTTCAAACCTGTTTCCATTCCTATTGAATTTGACATTAAATTAGATCCTAGACCTGCATGTGCTAAATTTGATCCTCCTCTGTATAGATAACTAGTTGGTAGTTTAATCTATTTGACTATTACTAGGCCAGATATTCCATAAACAGTAGGAGGTGTTTCTAGATTCATGCAGGATCCTTATGATGATCATTAAAAAATGGAAAAAATAATTGTAAAATATGTTAAAGGAATAATTAATTATGGTTTGTATTATTCTTCTTATAATGATGCCAAACTATTTAAATATTGTGATCCTGACTGTAGACACCTGTAGTTTTCCAATGCACTATTACGACTAATATTGCACTAGGTGTGCTTCTCCTTTCAAACCGACAATACACCGCTGGTTCGACCTATCTAACTTTCTTCCTACGAAATCCCTTTTGTCGTTTTTCCTCTTGTAAACCATTTAAACAAGCTATGATAGCTTTGTTCTAACTTCATTAGCTTCTTACTCTCTTCCAGTCCACTTCTACCACCTTTCTGGCCTATTAATCCATTCCAATTGGATTGATCTGAACCTTCAAAACTCTCTCCAAACCCTAATCACCTCGTAAACATGTTTAACTAAGCTTAAACATGATTTGTCACTCCCTAAACCTAGTCAAAGTAAGATTTTACTTGCTAAAAGTGTTTTTTGGAATTTAGTGTTTGTCCCGCATGCACTCAAGTTTCCCTTTTTTCCCAAATGGAAAACTATATATAGGGCTAGACCCCCTCTCTCATTTTCAAGAATTCCTCCTTTCTTCCTAAGCATAAATTATAGAATTTTGCATCTAGGTTCTAGATTTCATTTCTAGATATCATTTCTAGTTTAGATATTGAGCTATTTACTATATTTTTTATATTGCTAATCCAATTTATAGGTTAAAAGAGAAAAAACCATTGGCTCAAAAGCGTATAATGGGGAGATCTTTGTCTCTTAATCACTAAAACTGATTTCTTAGGGCTTACTAGGTTCATTATTTTAAGCTTTCAAATAATAGAGGTAGTTTTAATTAGTTTAAATTTGAGTGTTTACTTCATAATGTATGCTAGTTAGAATAATCTTGCTCATTTCTTAGCGGATGGTCCCCTAATTTTTTGCTTGGAGCCTTTGGGGATTCTTTAGGAATTCTTACCCCCAAAATTCATGGATTTCACAACCTTTCTTTGAACAAACTGACCATGTTGGAGATATTATATATAGAAAATATTTTTTTGGATATATTTTCAAGTTTGGTGCACGTTCCATCACTTGGAGTAGCTAGAAACAACCAACAGTTTCAATCTCTTCTACTGAAGTAGAGTATATAAGTTTTATAGAAGAAGCAAAGGAAGGCATATGGCTTAAAATACCATTGGATGAACTCAATATGGGAATCAAAGGAAGTAATAATCTTCTATGTGACATCCATAGTTGCATTTCTCTTGCAAGTAATCCAGTTCAACATCAAATAAAAAAGCATATAGAGATTCATATGCACTTTAATGGAGGTCCTTTGAGTTCTTCAAAGTCCATTTTCAAGTTTTTTAGTTTAAATCACTTGTTACTTTTTCATTTCTGTTTTAAACCTTGGATTAATGACCTCTATTTACATGCATTTGTGGGTTTAACATAGAAATAAAAAGCTTTGACTAACCAATAACCTGTTTTCCTCTTAAAATTTTGAAAATCCGTGTTTTTTACAGGTTTTTCACAGGGCACGCGTAGCTATTTTAAGGTGACGCGTACACGTTGATATACGTGCGTCTCCGTCAGAAAAACCACGTACCCATCAGGGTGTCCTCCGTGTTTATTAATTTTTTTTTACAGGGACGCGTCTGTGTCTCTGTTGGTCTTTTTCGCGTCTCCGTCTCTCTAAACGCATCTGTGTAATTAATATCACTGTGTACAAATTTTACAAACTTCTTTTTAATTGGGCCATGTATCCGTCGGTAGGAGCGCGCCCCGCATTGAAACCCTAGTGTACTTGTTGGCTTATGGTGCGTAGGTGTTGGTGACTATTTTGTTCTTAATAGACCCACGTAGGTGTTGGTATAGGTGAATACCCATTGGATGGGGTGCGTACATGTCACTTTGGGTGCGCAGGTGTTACTGTCAAAATTGAAAGTTTTTACAATTTGTTTTAGCTATTTCTCTAACATTTTTGATGCAGGTTTCTAAAGGTTGACAGGTTTAAAAACAGGGCTATCTCTTTAAAATTTCAGTTTGCATGATTAAGTGTTTTTCATTCCTTAGCTTAAAATTTTTATTTATGAGAGGTGCGTATGCTCTCTCCTTGCGCTTTCCAAAGTGATCTTGGAGATCAAAAGTACTTGCAAAAAAATCTATTTTACACGTTAACAACACTTTCTTTTTAAAATATAAAGTAACATTTTTATGTGCTTTTAGTAGGATTTCCACTTTGTGTATGCTCTTCCTTCGCGCCTTTGGGCGATCTTAGGAATCAAAAGCAAGTGTGAGTTCTCTTTTACCTCAATCGGCAAATGAGAAAACTACTAACCAACTTGTTCTATACAGGACCTAACATTGGTCAAAGAAAGGTGTTAGAACGAAGTGAAAAAATTCTAATACACGTGTGTTTGCAGATTGCCAAAAGGTGTGCCACTTTTGAAACCACATTAAGATTTAAAAAGATAAAAAACACATCATATTCAACACATTATATTACAGGATTCGGAAAAGGGTAAGTCCCTCCTCCGCTTAACTAGAATGTAACCCGTTTGGCATAACGCCTTAAGCTATAACAATGAGGGTGGTTCCAGGAACCCCAAAGTAGTCCACTACTGAGTAACCTCATGGACGAAATGGGAAGCACCTCGCTTACCCACTTGTCTAGTACACCTTGTGATTTAGAGTTGTAAGTTGTCCATATCGCAACCTTAGTAAAAGTACACAATGGATGCATTCATTGCCCACTATACTTGAAGGGGGACAAATCTGAGATACTCCCAAACTAGTCATAATTTTTTTTTGGGTAAATCACGCCTCGCTCTTAGACAACCTTGTAACACCTAGTTGAGAGATATTGTTAGGGAATCCATCTTTTCTGGAGGCCAACATTACTAGTCCATGCGCGTCGTTTTGCCATCACAAAGTGATAACTTGTTTGGATTCAGCATCATGTTTTTTGAACATGGTAATGAACTCATCCCAAAGTTTGATCTGAGTGTCTTTCATCATGAATCTAGACAAACGTATTACTTATCTTAGCTTCCTTCTCGTTATTTTTGAACGAGGTCAAGCTCTACCCAAAGTGAAACTAAGTCTATTTTCACATATTCTTGATCTATACCCAGGCATTCGTACTTTCCACGTTGGAAGTCAAACAGAGGCATACTTTATGTGTCGGGTCAGAGATAGTGCTAGCTGATTTTTTGTACATTTACACTCATCCATGTTTGCGGTTGGGGTGTTAAACGACTAAAGCAGGCGGGTATGTTTTTGCGTCTTTGACAGTCCTACAATTTTGACTTCAGGATCTTCGTCATTGTTACAGGTCGGTTTTGTCATTTTGTAATCTCCCCTAGTTTGTCGACTTTTTCTTGCATTTTAGTCATTTATTATTGGCATTTACATTGTGTCTCCCATTCTTCGGGCACATAGTATGAATTTATCTATTACGCGGTTACGCTGCTCGTATTGTCGTAGACTTCTTGTTATACCTTCTACTTGGTTTTAGTTCTGACGTCATCTAGGTTTTTTTACGAGTGTTGATGACACATTATATATATCATCATGATGTTGTCTTGATATCGATACCTTGCTTGCTTAGTTGAGATAGCTTGATAGCGTTGTTACTCTATATCTAATTGTGACTTCCATTTTTCAATATGCTTGGCTTGTTGTCAGTACTTGAGTCAGTTCTAGGTATACCTTGTTAGAGGACTTTTGTCAGTATTGTGCTGATATTCAAACCTTGTTAGATTTCTAACTTCGGCCCACATATCTGGTACAACATTGTCATTCATCTTGGTCTTTTAAGTATAGATTTGACATAAAATGACTTAGGTAAGTGATACATTTTCATCTTTTCCATATCGATATCCTTTGACAACTAGTAAACATAGTGTTGCATCTGAGTATCGGCTAGTAATGCCTAGACTTTTCAAAATGGAAACAAAATCCAGTGAGCTTAATGCAGGAGCTAATCCTTTTGATGGTTTCCCCTTTAGTGGGAACAATTTAGGACCACTCTTCTCTCAAGTCAAAGATACAGAGACATTAATCGATCATAGTGGAGGAGAGCCGGACTCTTTGGGACAACAACAAAGGTTAGACCTAAATAGATATGACAAGATCTTATATTATAACAAAGATCAAGTACTCGCGAGAGTCTCGGCGTTAGGAGCTAAACTTCCACATGAGCGCGAAGAAGAAACAAAGGTCGTTGAGCCTAACTTAGGAGAGCAAAGATTCATCTTAGACACAGATAATCCTTTCGATGTGGGATATGCATCCACTTCTGGGAAACATAAGGCTGCTGCTGAAAGCGAAACATCACGTAAACCTCACTTTAAGGATTCACGTAAACCCAAAAATGAGGGGAAGGCCTCCCCTCCTCTGAAATTCGATGAAGAAGAGGATCCCCTGGTTGAGGAGGACACCCTCCAAAAACAGATCTTGAAGTTGAGTCAGAAATTAGCAAACCTAGGTGCTTCAAAAGGAAACATAGGTAAAGACAAAGACAAAAATAAACTTAATGAGTTTCAATTTGATCTGCATACAGACTATACCTTTAAAGCAACTCAGGCTCAAAGGTCAACATTGCCTACTAAGGAGCAACTCATTCAGGGTGAATTGGAATCTATGAAAGATACGCTCACAACATTACAACAGGGAAATATAGGCCAAAACATAAAGTATCTCTATGAAGAACTATGTCCTTATCCCTTTGGTAAAGACATGCTACTGCAGCCCTTTCCTAAACATTTCATAATCCGAAAGCTCGACAAGTACAAAAGCAAAGGTGATCCCCACGATCACATCAAAGGATTTTACATGGCTTGTCAAGAGATCACCTACAATGATAATTTTCTAATACGACTCTTTCCCCACAGTTTGGGAGCTTTGGAGATTAAATGGTTCTGTAGCATACCTAAAAGGATCTATAACAATGTGGCCGACACTAGCAGAAAAATTTGTGCAGCACTATTCTTTCAATATTGAAAATGATATCACGATGAATGACCTTTGCAATGTAAAGAAAAAACCTAATGAGACCTTTGCGGGTTTCTTACAATGATGGAGAGTGTGGCTAGTCGCTTCCCTTGTGCTTTACCTGAAAAACAATTAGTGAGCATTTTTGTTCCTAATTTAAACTCAGAGATAGCCTTCCATCTTCAGATGTATTATGGATCTAAATTTGAGGAAGTTATAGAGAAATGTAGCCAAATTAAAAAGGCTCTTATTACCAAAGGAACACTTAAACCCTTTGTCAAAGATAAACATGATGCCAAATCTGTAGACAAACCTAAGTTCTTTAATAAAAATAAGCACGTCGTCGATGATGGAATTACTGACTCCAAAAGAGTCCAAGCTGTGCAGACATGTCCACTTTTGAAGCTTTCACAAGGACCTCATCCCAAGGCACCTAAAAAAGGAATGTTCAAAACGTTGAGCAAACCCCTAACTGCTATATTAAAACAATTAGATGATGTTAAAATGGTAGAGTATCCAAGTACCACCGTACCATTCCCAGAAAATGCTCCAAAACCTGGTTGGTATAAAGACCATGAATAATGTGACTTCCATCATGTCAAAGGACACAAAACAGATAGATTTCTATGGCTAAAGAA
Organism: Taxus chinensis; assembly: GCA_019776745.2. NCBI lineage: Eukaryota > Viridiplantae > Streptophyta > Pinopsida > Cupressales > Taxaceae > Taxus > Taxus chinensis. Next base: position 760,662,169 of record CM034151.1, on the reverse strand, counting down.
CTTCATACAAGACCTCATTGAAGAGGGCAAGATTGCCGTAGAATCACCTCCATTCAGGACAGGGTCATAATGAAAAAATTGGCCATATACAAAGAACCTTTTCCCAATCACATGGATAAAAAGAAAAGGAAACCAGATCACAAGTAGGCCTCTAATGACTATCACACTTCTTCGTATGTTTACCCTAGTGATGACAGTCCATTCGACTCCCTTATAGGTTGCATCCGTTCACCTGATGAATGAGTAAACATAATCTGAATTCTCGAAAAGAGTTGTGTAGTTGGAACGCGACGTGCTTGCTTAATCATACCTGATCCAATACCAACTACCCAAAGGAAATATAATTTACTAGACCAGCTAGAGAAAACACTAGCTAAAATATCCATTTTAGACCTTCTTAAAATAATCTACTGCTCACAAGGATATATTGTACAAAACATTGCAGAATTCTAGAGTCTCTACGGAAGTAGATCCTGCACACATGCAAGCTATCATCGCCCACCTTGAACCTGTTGATCATATCACTTTTGATCGCAATGTTATCCCACGTAAAAACCTTGAGCATAATTTTCCTCTCTATTTACAAGTGGTGGTTACCCATCGTAAGATTAAAAGAGTGCTTGTGAATGGGGGATCTGGTCTAAACATATGCACATTGAAGCTGGTCAGGTAGCTAGGCCTTTCAAAAATGGATCTAGGAGCTAAGACCATCAACATCATAGCGTATGATAATGAGAAGAGAGAATCCACAGGTAATATTATAGTGCCCATAGAAGTAGGTCCAACCTGTCATGATATGACCTTCCATGTCCTAGATTTAGATCTCCCATATAATATGCTCTTGGGGCGTCCATGGATTCATGCCATGTAGGATATCCCTTTGACATTTCATCAATGTATCAAGTTGTGCCATGAAGGGCGTATAGTCACTATCTCAGTTGATCTTGAGCCGTTCACTCACTATCGGGCATTGCATAGTTTCTCTCGTGTAACCTATGAGTGCCCTTCCGTGGATGTTGTCATCCCTCTTAAAACGGAAGCTATGAAGAATCGGGTGGACTCAAAATCACTCACACCTTATAATTAGGGCTTCCCTTCTTTGGTCAATCCTTTTACATCTTGGGAGGCTACATCAGCAAAATATGGCCCAGGAGAGCCATTTACTCTTGAACAAGCATTATTAATTTCAGACTTATCAGTGTCACCTAGGACACGGGGTAAGCCTTATTTTCAGTTCAAAATTACACAAGAACCATGTTACGAACCATTGGATAAATTTGTTCATAGTGGCCTCCTATCTGAAGAAAAGATGTTGAAGGATCCCATTAGTAAGGTGCCAGAAGGAACCATGGCCTCATGCCATCAAGCACATCAGTATATTAAAGGACACAGCATGATGTTTGTCATGGGTTATAAAGGATACAGATGTGGAGCCAATGCACAAGGTCATCTAGAACCTATTCCTACTCACTATTTTAAATATGACAAGCATGGTCTTGGGTTAAAATCCCAGGATGCTCAACCCGTCGAGGTTGATGCTACCTTTTCTGAATGTGAGGGCGTTTCGTATAATGCGGATAGCGATACAAGTTCCCAATGTATTCTCTACGAAGATTTGGCTTCCATGAAACTATTCCCAGAGTTATCCAACCTTACCCTATCTGAATCCATCCCTTCAACTAATTATCAAGTCACCCTAGTTTATCCTGAAATTGTAGATTGGGACCAACGACTTTACGTACCACTTGATATCTTCGAGAATGATGAAGCATTCATGGAATTCATGGGACTCGGGGATTTTCTTCCTACTAGGGACCACAAGAAAGGATTCCAAATTTAGTTGAACACATGTGCATACTTCAGAGAAGAGGCAGAGATGTGTGGCCGCTTTGGTAAGAATGTTGTGAGTAAAAGTAAAAATACTTTAGAGCAGCCTAATATAAAGAATAAATGGAAAGCTCATAGTGAAAAAATATTTGAAACACTTATAGAAGAACAAAATGAAAAGCACATGGATAAAATAAATTATCCATTTGAAGATGATAAAGAGCTACCTCAGGAGGTTGATCTCACCCTCCCTCCTGATCCTACCAGAATGGAGGACGCATCTAAGATGCTCATTGAGGAAACCATCAGTGTTAACATTGGTTCAGATGATTTACCTAGGATGATCAAGTTGGGGGCTTCGCTCTCAGCTTAGGAATAGAAAAACTTTGTGGAACTCTTAAGAGAATATGTTGATATTTTTGCATGGACATATTCAAATATGCCCGGCTTGGATCCAGCAGTAGTTGTGCACAACCTCGTTGTACACCCAGACGCCAAGCCCATTAAACAAAAACTAAAGAAGATGCATCATACAGTTACACTTCTTGTCAAAGAAGAATTGGAGAAACTCATGGCTGCATATTTTATCAAACCTATTGATTACTCAGATTGGATCTCCAATATAGTTCTAGTACAAAAGAAACACGTTGGCATTAGGATCTGTACTGACTTCCGTGACATCAATAAAGCATGTCCTAAATATTATTTTCCTTTGCCAAACATAGATATGATCGTAGACTCTACCGCTAGCTATGAGATGCTATCCTTAATGGATGGCTTCTCTGGGTATAATTAGATAAGGATCACAGAAGAGGATCAGCACAAAACTACCTTCATCACTCCATGGGGAACCTTTTGTTACAAAGTCATGCCGTTCAGACTCAAAAATGTCGGGGCTACTTATCAACATGCTATGACTATCATTTTTCATGATATGATGAATGATATTATGGAGGACTATGTGGATGACATTTTAGCTAAATCAAAGAGCAGAGAAGAGCAATCAGAAGTTCTTAGATGTATCTTTTATCGCTTAAGGGACTACAAGGTTCGTCTTAATCCTAAGAAGTGTGTGTTCGATGTATTATCAGGAAAAATCTTGGGATTTATAGTATCACAGAGAGGGATAGAAGTGGATCCCACCAAGGTCACTGCTATTACGGACATGCCTCCACCCACCACTCTTAAACAACTCAGAATTTTGCAAGGAAAGATCCAAGCTATTCGCCATTTAATTTCTTAGCTTGCAGATAAATATCATTCGTTTACACATCTTTTGAAGAAAGATGTTGCTTTCAATTAGGGGCCCGAATGTCAGAAGGCATTTTCTCTACTCAAGCAGTACCTTGTAAATCCACCTGTGCTAATGCCCTCTACTCCTGGAGAGCCTCTCCTTTTATATATTTCTGCTACCAAGTTCGCTATTGGTGCACTGCTTGCCCAATACGACCTTGGCCATAAGGAGAGATTTGTTTATTACCTAAGTCATACATTGATTTCCTATGAATTGAACTATCCACAGATTGAAAAGGCCCGCTTGGCAGTCATCTTTACATTTCAGAAACTTTGCCATTACCTCCTTAACAATAAAACTAAACTTATTTCCAAGGTTGACCCTCTTAAGTACCTCTTATCCAAACCCGCCTTAGCAGGCCTAATGGCTAATTGGATCATTATTTTGAGTGAAATTGAGATAGAGTTTGTAAATCAGAAGTCCTTACAGGGACAAGTATTGGTAGATTAGTTGGCAGAAGCACCTTTACCAGGAATAAAGCCTTTGTGTCTAGATCTCCCAGACGCATCTATGATGTATATCGAAGAATTTGCGGAATGGCAGGTCCATTTCGATGGATCATTTACTTTTCATGGATCAGGAGCAGGAGTGGTGCTTATTACTCCCACAGGAGATATTATACCAAGGGCATTCCAGTTGGGGTTTCCTTGTACCAATAACATTGCAGAGTGTGAGGCACTCATTGCTGGCCTCAAGCTAGCTATCACTTGGAACATCAAATAGCTACGAGTTGTTGGAGATTCTCAGCTCATAATTAAGTAGGTCAATGATGAATACAAGGTTAAAGATGAAAATCTTATTCCCTATAAGAAGATGGTTGAAACCCTGAAGGAATATTTTTCACATGTCAAATTTGAACAAAAACCTAGATCTCATAATAGATCTGCGGATGCCATGGCCACCATCGGCTCTCTCTTGCGCATCCCGCCTGAAGAGAGTAAGATGTCTTTCTTTATGGAACACTTACAGATGTCGGCATATGATATGCCTGAATCCTGTTTAGCATGTGAGGTTGTTGGTCCCCTATCCCCGTGGTATGACCCTATTTACCAATACCTATAAGATGGAACCTTCCCACCTGACATTACCCATTCAGAGAAAAAAGCCCTTATCCACCGCATTACCTGTTATACCCTCCTAGGAGGCACCCTTTATCATGATGGCTATGACGGGAACTTGCTTCGCTATCTAAATGTTACTGATTTGGTTCACGCGATTAAAGAGGTACATAGTGGTATATGTGGGGCACACACTAGTGGCATGGTGCTAGCTAAGAAATTGTTCATAGTAGGCTACTATTGGCCTACCATGGAATCTGATTGCTGTAAACTTCGTGAAGAAATGTGAACTTTTTCAAAAGTACGGTAATCTCATACATGCACCAGCACAGGATTTGCATCCTATTGCAATGCCTTGGCCTTTTTCAAAGTGGGGTTTAGATCTCATAGGGAAGCTCCACCATTCTTCATCAGATGGTCATACACACATCATAACTACCACTGAGTATTTCACTAAATGGGTGGAGGTTGTTCCTCTTACCTATGTCACCGGTGTGCAAATATCCAAGTTTATCATGAACCATCTTATATGCCATTATGGTATCCCCTTAGCCATTGTCACTGACAATGGTAAATATTTCAAAAGCAATATGGTAAAATACTTGTTTCAATGCTTTCATATCCAACTTAAATGGTCCACCCCCTATTACCCTTAAGGTAATGGGCAAGCAGAGGCTAAAAACAAGACTCTTGTGTGTATTATGGAGAAAATGGTCAGTAAAAATGGTTATAATTGGAAATTGTAAATCCATCCCACCCTCTTGGATTTTTGAACCCCCATCCTCACCCCTACTGGTGCTACCCCATATTCACTTTTCTATCGCACTAAAGCCATCATACCTTTGAAAGTGGAGTTTCCCTCCCTAAGAATATCTCCCAAGGACTACCTTGACAAAGATGAAGACTATAGAGTTGCTTGCCTGGCAGAGTTGGAACTGTTAGATGAACGACGTATTAGAGTGCTTAATCACCTTAAAGGATATCAAAATAGAGTAGCCAGAGGATACAAAAAATGCATCATTCATAGGGAATTTCATGTAGGTGATCTCGTGCTGAAATAAAATTAGAAGAATACCACCAAAGAAAGGGAAAAGAAAGGTAAATTTGAGGCCAATTGGCTCAGCCCCTATGTGGTGACCGCTAAATATGTATCAGGGGCATATAGACTTGCCTATTCAAATGTTGAAGAGCTTCCAGAACCCATGAAAACCATTCATTTCAAGTGATTCTATTCTTAGGCATGGCTGGAATATTGAGATAAGAAACTAAAAAGTAGAAAACAAAGAAAAAACAAGGAAAAATTTGAAAAATTGAGGAAAAAGTAAAGAAAAAATAGGTTGTCCTTGTGTGAAAACCACACAATTGTGGCGCAGTGGGCATGTCCTTTTGTGAAAACTAGTTTCCGATGCTCAAGGAAGGTTTCTCATACACAAGTCACTCTTACGACAGGATGGGTAACTCTTGCCACTTGCTAAATTCCGTAGTACCCTAGCTAGGTCTAGGGATCCGACCTCAAGCTCCCTTGCAGGACATGTGATCTGATTTACTTACACTATATCTGTGTGAAGGGTGTGGCCTATTTGTATATTCCCACATCACACTGGGAGCACATTCACATTCCACTTCATTGTATGCTAACACATGGCATTTGACCCTTTGTATATTCCTACATCATGTTGGGGGCATTCCACATTTTTGTAAAGCTTGTACATTGCTTTCAGAACATGACCTTGAAAATACAAAAACATTAGAAAATATGTCAATCCTATCCTGAAAAAACAAAATGGTAGTTAGAATGCTTGTAGTTGTTGGTTTGTATAGTTTTGGTGTACTTAGCTTGTTGTGTTGTTCATTCTTTGAATGATTCTTTTCTTACATTATGTTAAATCTTGTTAGGTTAATTGTGTGTTGCACTGCATTAATTGTTAGGACTGTTATGCTTATAAAGTAATTGTTATATATTTCTTTGATTTCTATGTACGTCTATTGGAACTCATTTTTACTTGCTTGGATTAAAGTGTTAGGTTAATCTGCTTTTTTTTTGCATTGTGTTGCATGTGTGTGTTGGTTTAGTTTTGTGAACTTTTTTTTTGTGTGTTTGTTTAGCACAGTTGTTTGTCATCACATCTATCATATATCATTTCATCACATTTATCACATCATTTACTACATCATATATACAAAAATTCTAAAGTATTACATCATGCATGTATGCTAAGCTAGTCATTACATATCATATCATTAATGGGGGCAAGAGGGGTTGCACATGATCACTAATCTATCCCCCCACACCAATATCATCTAATATCATCCCAAAATACTAGCCATATGGAATCAAACATCTCATAAAGCAAAAAACATGATATCAAATACACGAGTATATCATCACTATGAAAGAAAAACATGTACATCTCTACATTTGAACATATGTCACATACATAAAAAGAAAAAGATACAACATGAACATCGGTGAATCATTATGACCATGACAACATATCAATACATGACAAGATATATAAGAGAGTGTCCATATGGTACATGTATAATAAAAATCTCAGTGTCAGAGTTTGGTATATACAAAATGCTCTGTCCATCTGCCATATAAAAGGGGCAGGGATCAGATACTAAGCCTGCATACAGAGGCATGGTGGTACATCAAACATTACCTACATCGATAAAAATCAAGCCTTCATCTAGAGGCATCTGTGAAAGAATCTAAAGAATCTATACATAGTCAAAACTCACCTTCATAAGAGGCATATACATCCAATACATACATATATATCATGGCATCAGTAGGAGACTCAGCCGTAACTCTTGCCCTCACCGGGGCTGCTAGGACCATGTCCTAGAGGATGGAATAATGGAGGCTGTGATGGGCCTGCCCTTGAAGAACCTACCAACTGTGAGGGAAACCCCTGTGTACCCCTCTGCTGTGTACTCAGCTATGTGGCCAGTTGCTATACTGACTTGACTGACCTCTATGATCTAGAGCCTGTGGTGCTCACATCAAGTTAGGAAAAAGGTGTCACTCATTCTGCTGTTGGAACTACCTGGAAGTAGGTTGTCTTGTAATAAAGAGCCTCACATGTGGCCCTGATAGTGTTGCTTATCAAATCATCATCTCCTATGGCTAAAGCTGCTTGTAGGGTGGCATCACGCTCACCTATACATCAACCTCTATCAGCAGCAAGCCTGTCTAGCAGTACAGCAGCCTCTCGATCCCTCTCTAGTGTAACACTCTGTAACTCAACACGAGCCTGGTCTCTCTCCATCAGATAGGTCTGTCCCTCGGCCTGCACCTGATCATGTTGAACCATGACGCTGTGTAACTAGCTCTATACCTGGCCTAAGGAACCTACTAACTGAGTGCCCTACAATGTGAACTATGTAATCTGACCCTGTCATACGGCCCTACCATTGTCCTGTAAATAAGACCTGGCTTGGTCTCTCTCGGCAGTCAACACCTGAACATGTGCTCTGGCCTGATCTCTCCCTGTGGCCACCTGAAGCTATACCACTATCGTGGCTTGTAACTACTGTTGTAGTGTAACAAGTTGTCCATCATCACCACCCCCTGGGGCTTGAGGAGGTGGACCTTTCCATGGTATAACTTGTTGTAATGGAACATATATGCCCACTAGAATGCCTACTGGAGGCAGCGGACCAGCTAGGGCCTAGTGTGCCTATCTAGGTATAGGCGTAGGACCCTGTACCTGTGGCTGTGGGGCCCTACCTCTAACTCAATGTTGCACATCGGGGCCATGATCATCATCTAAATCATCATCATCAGTATCACCTCTGGTGCCATCAAGTCATCGCTAGGCGGCCCCATAAATGAGGGAGGCCTCACACCTACCTCATATGCTGCCCTTAGGAATAGTCAACCTGTGTGGAATCACGTCGTGATACCAAGGCGTGTACTCTTCTGTACACCCTGGATCTCACACTTACCTCAAAGGTACCCATGCAACAGTTATCACATTTGTAAAACTGGCCTAGGCTCTGTCAAAGGCTATCTGAGGCCCCATGTCAAAATACTCACTCACCCTTCGTCCATACCACATATCAGGCCTCGGGACATCTTGTGTGATGCCAAACTTATCGCTGACATCTGTCAACCCTATAAAACTCCCGCATATAGCTGTGGTTACCCATGATAAAGTGCTCTACTTCGGCTATGGATATCTCTTGGGCATCCTCTGGCCACTGGTAATGTCGATATGACCTCCATACCATGGCTGCCTGTTGTAGGTCGTCGAGCTCTCGACGATAAGGATAGGGATCACCCCTGTAGGGCCGAACATCTGGTCCCTGACTGGGACCCAACCCATGGTAGATGGCTCCTCTGGAACCCGAAACTCTCAAAACGCCTAAGTGGTGCCCGATAACAATGTAATCCCAGGCCCATATCATAAGGATCCTGGCTGGGGCCTACTCGTCTTTTGACGTGTAGGTAGGTGATAAGATGCAGATCCCAATAAAGATGATCTAGGATGCATTGGCCCCAGCAATAAGTCTCTCCCTGTATCAATCCAATAATCACCCTAAGTAGTCCTAAGTGGAAATGAGGAACTGGTCTTGTCAGGGTTGTAAAAACTCCACTGACAAAGGCCATCATGTAAATCTATGACCCAATCTAGCTTAGGATCCTCGATGTAGCACAACAATGGGCTCATCGTCATCCTGTGACAGGGTATCATCGAGACTCTGAACAAGTATGCAATACATCCCTCCAACGCCACCATATCACTGACGTACTGGATCAGCTAGCCAATGATGGGAACATGCATGATGCACCAGACCTCCTCCAAAGTAATGGTGATCTCCCTTGTAGGTAGCTAAAAGCAGTGGCTCTTGATATGCCATCTCTCTGCTATGGCCATAAGAAGTGATATGGTCCAGTGTAATCTGGGGCATATCAGCCACATAGGCTAACCCTATTGAAATAAAGGAGGATGTCTAATATACTCCTATCCCCATCCACAAACTACGCCTCTATCATATTGAGACGGTCGTATCTCTCCCGCGTCTGAAGTGCGGGTAATTTGCGCTTGAGGAGTAAAATCATGGGTGTGGACACTGTGGACCAATCTCTAGCTAGGTTTCTAATTAGGTTAAGTCCCCTTAGGGTTAAGACTAGTTCATGATGAGGTGATGAAATGAGGTGGCACCCCTGGTACTCTGCAACGTGATGGATTTATTAATTCTAAGTGTAATTAATAACATGGAGCTTTTGTAAAGTTTAGGTGACCTCGAGAAATCAGAAAAGCTCTGCGAAATGAGATGCGGGGCACAGGGTATTCCTCTGACACAAATTGGGTGAATAAACTACAGAGAATTTACCATACTATGGTAGAACCTAATATAACTGGGACAAAATGCCCAGGGTAGAGAATGCCTACTGGAGGCAACAGACCTAAACTACTGAGCCTGATGTGCTTGTCTAGGTATAGGCCTAGGACCCTTACTTGTGGCTGTAAAGCCCTGACCTCATAACTGCGATGCTGCGCCATGCACAGGCCACCAAAATCGTCATCTGAATCGTCATCAAAAGTACCACCTCTGGCACCATCGAATACATCGCTAGAGCGGCCCCACTGGGGGAGGCAATCACAGCCTACCTCATATACATTGCCTCAGAATGGTCGATACAGTACATTGCAGTGGAATCACACCGTGCATACCATGGCACGTACAATCTACTATGGCACCCTTGAAAACTCCATAAATCCTACCTGCAAGTAGGTACCCATGTAACAGGGGATGCACATGTGTAAAACTGTCCAACCGTTTCTTCAAAGGCTATCTCCCATGTCATTTATACTGATGCACCCTGAGCACAAGACCACATATCGAAGCTCTCCGGAGCTATCCTGTGTGGTGCCAAGACTGTCATTCAACTCATCTCCTCATGGCGGTAGGTAAAACTCCCACATATACCTGCGGCTGCCCATGGCATAAATGTGACTCCTACGTCTGGCTATGGATACCTCTCGGGTTCGGAATCCTCTGGCGCATTGGAAATCGGGCTCAATATGGCCTCCATACCACAGCCGCTTGCTGTTCAGGTTATTCTGACGTGCTTCCTCGACGCTGAGACCTGATAAGCTTTGATGTCGCACTTGTCAGAGGCCCAAAGACATATTTTCTTTGATGTCGGGTTTTGAAGACCCAACCGACATGTTAGATGGCTCACTCTGGAGCTCCGAACTCTGTAGAATCCTAAGGGGCACCTTTGATAGAAATGTGATCCCAATGCCCATATTCCTTTGTTGAGCCTGGCTTTGGAGACCTACCGATCATGTCTGACGGTAGTCAGGTGATGGAGACACAGATCCCAGTACAGATGTGTCCTACTGCAACTGAAACCCAGTAATAAGTCTCTCCCTGTACAATCCAAGAATAACCCCAAGTAGTCCAAGTGGGACATGAGGAACCGATCTTGTCAGGGAGTAAAACGGGCCACTGCAAAGGCCATCATGTATACCATTTTGATCTAGAGAGAGGTCCTCAATACACTTGTGCCATAAAATCCACACTGTCATCCCGCGACGCCCGTAGTGTCGGGACCCCGAACAACTATGTTGCAGCATCCCATTGGCCAACGCTGCTCTAAAATTCACAATTCTCCCATGCTGGCCAAACGACTAAGCGAATTTTTCACATCCGATGTGCCAAACATCCTCCAATGTACACGTGGTACATTCTAACTCTGTAGGAAGCCAGAAGCACTGGCTCTCGCTGTGCCAAAATCTTCCTTTTGCAAATATGGTCCGTAAGAACTTGGAATTGGTCCAAGTGTTCCTCTGGGGCATGTCAGCCACTGTAGGCTAACCCTTGTGACGGGTAAAGGAGGATATCCCGACATATCCTCCTGATCTCACGTCCTTGAACTACCCCTCTATCATCTTGGTGTTGCCATATCTCCCCTTGTCTCCGAAGTGACCCGTAATCTACGTTTGTAAGGGTCAAAACAAGTGTTAGCGCACTTATGTAACTTCTAGCTATCTTTCTAAGGAAAAATGGTCTACGCTTGAGTCCTTGAACTTAATAATTTCCCGAGGGGGGTAAATATTACTAACAGTTATTCTAATTATTATCCTCTACACTTTGCTATTTTATTGCTATAAGTGTGTTTCAATTTTCTTCTAGACGCATGTGCACCCCTTTCAACACACACGCGTCCTCCTCGACGCCTACGCACCCTAACCAATGTGTACACGTCCCTTACCTTTTCCATTTTCTCTTGTGTATGCCATGCAGGATGCTCAATGTGCCCAATGTGACACCTACGTGTCCCTCCTAGTGCACACGTCATGCGCATATCTGTTCCCACTAATATTCAAAACTTTTCCCACCTAGCGCTTATGCGCTTGGTTCGATGTGCGCGTGCGCTTGTCCCCGTTTCCCCCCCTTTCGATGGCCACGTGTGTGCGTACCCATTTTTCAAGGGATACGCCTACACGTACCCACTTTTTCAATGCGTACGCGTACGCATCCCAGCATTTCCAACACCTACACATGCGTGCATGTGTCTTTTCCTGCCTACCTACCCTAGAAATGACCTACAAAGCATTAAATGCGTAATTTAAAAGAGAAAGGATAGACCACTCACGAAGGGTCCATCCGTGGGGTCTCGCTGGTACTCTCGGATCCAATCTGCTCATCTCTACCTCATCGATAACCTCTCCATCGCACTCCAAGCTCTCTCACTGACACCTCGCGGTAAAAAATTTACAAGGGCTCTGGTAAAAATGAATTGGTCATGACTGTTTTTACCCACCCCTCGGGGTGGGTATATTAAATTGTCACGATGCCCTAGGGGAATTGGTTTCTCTACCGTGATCTTTATAATCTTCTTCTACCTGCCGTAATAATTATTTTATTATTAAAATAATTATTTCTATTAATTTTCACACACTGGGGGACTTTGTGCTATCCTTGCGGGCACTTCCTCTTAACCCTGACATTTTTTACGAACCTTACAGGTGCTTTCCTTTGTTTTGATTCCTCTTTTTCATGTCTATCTACCTCCCATCGTGTGAACAATAATTATTTACAATAATTATTATCACCCTATCTATTTCTTTCCATGGGGATCCCCTTTTGGCTCTTTTTTCGGCCTCGCCTTCCCCCGTTCGCCTCCACGCGTACTTTTTAGAAGATCTTTGATCTTTTGAATTCTTCTGATAGATCAAAAAATTTTAAAAATTGTAAAATTGATTTAGAAATATCAAAAATAGTATAAAACTTTGAAAACGACCTAAAATCGGTAACCAACTCATTTTTCAGCTGAAATCTGTGTCTTTTGCATGACACTCATTCTATATCCTGTTGGCGTTTTCACATGTTTTGAAAACAATGACTTGCGAATCACCCTGATCTACAATCATTTACAAAAGACAGCTGCTTACTTCGTCTATACTCTGGGGCACTATTAGTTGCCTGGTACTGTTTCGTCGTGCACGTTGCTTCTTCATTAGACCCAAGTGTCCTCCGCCATTTCCCTTACCTGTGAATATTTCTTTGGGCATCATTCATACCCTTGTCATTTATCAGACCATTAGGGACTTCAGCTTGATGACAAAATATTTTTGCAACCCTCTTGAGCGTTGTTGGTTTAAGTGTGTGTGACTGTACTTATTTCCCTGTTACATGAGTTTGTTTACTTCTCATATTGCATTACATGTTTGTATGTTGCGCGGAGTTAGCATTTTAGCAATAGAAAATTGTTTTGTATCTTGGCTTTTCATGTCACTATACACTTCTGTTGTATGCTCACATTTTTAATAAGGACCAATGAGAAGGTCTCTAAGTAAAATGATGATTTAAATAATGGATACAATTGATTTGTGGATAGCTCAATATCTCTTTCCTTATTTCTCATCCTCTTCTCTTCGCACTTTCCTCTTACGCCTAATCTTCCCTCTCATTGGGGCAGGAATTGGGGCATCCTGCCCCTTCCCCATTCTTCTATCTATATCTCACCTTTTTCGAGCGTCGATCGACTTCCTTCATCACCCCATTGACACTTGAGGGGGCATCCTTCATCCTATTAATTTTTCTTCTATCCCTTTGCGGTCTTTCAACTGATAGAAGAAGACACCTAACAACATTTTCGGTCTTTCAAACAAGTGTGTTATCTCATCGCTCATGATGACACTTTTATCCTGCGAACATTCCCAATGTCTTTAGTGGGCCTTGATTTGGATTGGTATAGTGCTCTACCTAAGCACTCAATATTTTCATTTAATCAAGTAGCTAAGGATTTTTTAGACCACTTTTCTATCAGTATTGTCAATAAGGTGACCATAACCGACTTGTATGTGACACGCCAATATGAAGATGATTCTATTGCTGACTTTGTCATTCATTGGCGAAGCGTGATTAACCAACTCACATTCCAATTTCCGTAGACATAGTTGATAGAGTTGTTCACCAAATCTTGTCGAGACACATTTCTCCAACTCTCTAAGTCCAAACCTTTCACACATTTGACGAGGGCATTTAGAATTTCCCAAAAATTGAAAATCCTTGTTCTAGAGGAGAATAAGTTGTAATTGCGTAACAAGGGGCACTCCCTTTAAGCCAAATGATTCTTCTTCATCATCTAGACTACATGCCAATTATTCTAAAGCAAAAGGATCTGCTAATGCAGTCGTCTTAGAAGCCAATCCATCTCACTCTTCCAATCAGGAAAAACCTTCCATTAACCTCTCTCCTATTCAAACTTTCTAATTCAAGCAGGAGCAACGAAAGTAGGAAGAAAAACTTCTACAGTTTGAAACCATTGATCTTCATAGCATGAAACCACATACTAGTTTTGATCCCTCTTGTCCTGTACCCATATGGTATTATGAAAATTATTATTGTAATTCTCATTGTGTACGCGTTCATAGTGACAAAAATTGCATAACCTTCAAGTATATCATTCATGAGATGTTCGATAAAGGTGATCTTACTTTAGATAACCCTAATGCACACTAGCTAACAAAAACCTCCATATCTTCAAGAAACATTCCCAAATCACACCACATCTTCTAACCAATTTGTTGAAACCTCTTCAAATGACATTTTTTTTCGAGATGTACATGTCATTTTTGATATCATACATGTCCCCTCCACTTAGTTTCCTTATATCCCCTTAGTGGAAGAAATCCTAGAATGATTCATTCCACCAACTGAAGAAAATAGCTAATATTCTCCTCTACCAATGAAGGAGTTAACCATATCTACCATATCATCCTTGGATCAGCCATTTTACTCTACACCTTCATCTGTAGAGCTACATACCCCTCTCACCTATCCATTTGTTGAGCAAACTGCACTAGCCACTCTTCTACCCATGGAAGAGTCTGACCCCCCTTCTTCCCCACCACTTGAAAATACTACATACACTATACTGCCACCTCCTCCACTTATAGAAGAGATTACTTTTAGCACCTCTTCCCATTGGTGACAACTCTTCATAGGCTTCTAAAGACCCATGTTATCTATTGTCATCTCTTTTACCACCAGAATCTGAAGCTAGAAATGATCTTATTTCGTAAATTTTAGACGTCTTCACAGGGGGTTACTACTAAATCTTCTCCATCCTCATCCACATCTATGCCATTATCTCATTTGGCTGATCGTCTAGATTGTGTTGACTAATTCTCACTGTGGGGATGCCTCTGAATTCCTGTCTTGACTCAAATTTAGATGTTGTCTACCAACACTTCCATAATCTATCCAAAGGTGCTTATGAAAACCAAATCCACCACACACATTCCAGTTATAACTACATCTTCTTCATAACCCTCACCTATGCCTAAACTATTACCATCAACCAAACCGACACCTACACCTAAGCTGTTACCTACACCTATACCTTCAACCATATTCGAAATCCATCATCACATTGGGAGTTCTACTGGCATCCAGCTTAGTCCATCCGTTGGGTCAAACTAGATTTAACCATCCCTTTGACAAACTATAGTAAATACTATTCCCCCACTTAAGAGGAAGACCCAACCTATTAGGCCACCTACATCGGTCTCGCCCACTACCAATTTTTCACCTTCACCTCTCCGTTTTATTTTAGCACCACACCCATCAACCTTGGTCAAACATCCTTCTACCAAAGGTAAACCTAAAATGCAACAACCTACCTCCTCGTCATGATATTCTAGTTCACCAAAACCTTCTACCTTTACTGCACCTTTTCCATTACCAATCCCTTTTCTACCTCCCATACCTTACCCACCTTCCATATCTTGTTCATTTCCTATGTTGTTTCTCTCTCCTCACCCGACACTTTATTATTTTTCACCTACTGTTGTTTTCACTGCACCTCCATCTATTACCTTGGATAACCCATCCCATTCCGCCATCTACAATTCCTTCTACATCTCGTGCTCTGTTTGCACCTTTATCCAAGAGGTTGCAAAAAAATATCAAAACCCTACTACCTTCTAAAAACGTAGTTAAATCTACACAACTACCAGCCCCATCACCTACTTTAGCTTTACCCAAGAAGGTGCAACCCAAGCCCAAAGCTATACTATCTACCAAATAGATAGTCAACCTCACAAAACCTCTTGTTCCACCCCAATCGAATTCACCCAAACGTCCATCTAGACCCACACTCACTTGACATTGTTATCACATCGTCACCCCTTAACCCTTAAGGACCAACTTAAATCCAAGCCAAAAGGGTTTGATGATACCAAAATCCAGAATGCATAACTTTTTCCAGTGAAGAGAGGTGTTCTTGATAATGATAAACCACCTCGTGCTTGATTTTCTGCCATGCTTGTGAAGATATTATCTCCTTAAATATGTTAAGCTTCTGCTAGAAATAATCGCTCTAATACCAATTGTTAGATATCACAAGCAGTGAGAGGGTGGTTGAATAAGTGTAGATTAAAACTTTTACAATAATACCAATCTAAAAATCCTTTATAATGTGTAGTAGTGTACCAAGGGAAGTTAATCAAACATATGCAAAATAGTAATAACAAGGAACATGGAATTTATTGTGGGAAACCCTTGTTGATGGCAAATCACAACACCTCTGAATTTCTGCAACTCAATGGGTTGAGACTCTCAGTGCGATTGCATAACATGGAACTTTTCCCAAGTGTGGGACCTTGTGAATTGGGAAAAATCTCTGGATGAAGGCCGGTTCCTATTCCTCTGTTCAGATGCACACATAAAAATGTAGAGGGTTTACTCAAAAACCTAATCTAACTTTCCAAGGAGACAGGGTAAGAATATTCATAAAAATAAACCTAAACTAACAAAGGTGATGCACCGAGGAATGAAGAACACCTGTCTTGCCAATAAACACAAACCATTAAAATGCAATGCAAGATCATCCACAAATATTCAAATTTGTAGTGAAAGATTAGGAGGATGCAAATGAACACAGAGAGAGTTGAGAATCATCCACAGACATGCATTATTTTCTCCAAAGATTGATACAATACACTACAAAATGCCAAGAGGCAAAGTTGCATTACATTTTTAGATGGGAGGTTTGAACTCCACAAATTCACCTGCCAAAGAGAAGAAGGGAGGGGCAAAATGAGAATGGCCAACCTTTAGAAAGAAGCCCCTCCTTACAATTTATAGGAATAATGAGAGAGGGAAGAGAGAGGAATTCCAAATCTACCCCAACCACCTCCAGATTGTATTTAATTCATCTCATAATGGTGGTAGGTAAGAACCCTAGCAAACCCAAAAAGTGGCGAACTGTATTTTGCATTTTAAGAATTTGTTCTCACCCAATTAAAGATATCCTCGTAAGCTTTCTGAAAAGTCCAACCTTGCATGAATCTGAGCTCCCTGTGAAAAGCTATGGCCATTTGAATATCTGGGTCAGGATTTTCTTCCTGTCAGCGCTCAAAATGTTGCGCCTCCCGAAGGTGTGCCAGGGCACATGCATGTTCATGTTGACACTCTTTGACATGCACCTTCTACCTATGCCTTGGCATGAAATTTTTTGTGTCATCACTTTTCAACCTGCGCCAGGGAGCATGCATGTTCATTTCAACACTCTTTGACATGCGCCTTTAGATTATTCGAAGCACCCACGTGAAGATAATTGAGCACCCACTCAACAAATTTTAGCAAGCACCAACTTGCAAGGAACACCCACCCCTATAATATAAGAACCCACTTAGAAATATAATATTACAAATTTATTGATCACTTAGAATCAAAATTCCTTACATGATATATCATGATCACTTTTCTTTATCTTTTTGTGTTTTCTCTTTCAGTATCTTATACTCAACATTCTCTGTCTTTTGGTCTCTTTCTCTACACTTATGAATTGATTGTCTTGCACACTGATGCTCTTCTCATTTGATGTGTTCTTCACTACACCATCTATTGACTCTCCTTTTGGTTTCTTTCTCTATGTCCCCTTTGTATTTCCTTCACCACGAATATATCATTTCTTTATTGAGAATCACCTATATCTTTATTAGATCTTACTTTTATAGGCAATAACCACTCTTTATCACTACCTTGGCATGTCGTGTACCCTAAAATTCAATGACACCAACTCCATATTTTCTCTATCTATGTTCGTCTTGACTTTTTTGTTTTCTCAATGCATTAAATATTCAATACGTTAATTAAGGATTCATTTATGAGACAATTTATAAATTTAAATTTCCCATCATTTTAGGATTTCCCATCATGTGAATGTCTTGTCTTAAAATCAGGATTTTATATTTTGTGACTTGGAGAATCTAATCTTTTTTTCAAAAATTCAAAGAGCATTAAATACTGACAATTGGATCTATAGATTTCTCAAATTGGGTCTTAGTTTTTCATGGAACATAAGTTATATACATAGCTGCAATATACTACCTCTCTATTCGATATTCAGATTATTATCAATTTCAGTGAACAAAATTCTACTTGACCATATGCAACCAATTAATTGTTCTTGAGCCCTGTCTATTCCAGATTTGTGCATTTTGTGCATTTTATTGTCTTTAGTGACTTTCTCCTTTGTATCGCGGTTGTATGTTGTGTTTCACTGATTTTCTTTGTTACACACGGCCTCTTTAGTCTTCCACAGATTTTTTGGTCTTCTGTATATTTCACCATTTATCCGTGACTTCCCTTCTCTACCCACGACTCTTTCTCGTCACCAGCGGCTTCCCTTCATCTCTCATGGATTTTCTAGTTATCCACAACTATTTCTTGTCTCTGACATCTTTTTCACTTTATTCATGGATTCCTCTAGTTTACTTTACTTCCGCGGCTTTTTCTTCACATCCACAACTTCACCTTTTTCTCCTGCAGATCTCACTAAACCTCTTCGGCATCCTTTAGACTTTGGTGGCTACCTTCTTATGTATGTGGCATTAAATAAACTTTATAATTCCCTTGGTATCATCCTGAATCATCTGAAAACTGACACTACCAATAAACCTTCATACTATTCTTGCAAAGTCTCTATTGAACTACTTGGTTGACCTTGAGAATCCTGCACATCACTTGTACTACACAATTTTCCATCAATGACAACAACAATGACAATGAAAAAGGTCTAACAGTGTCTTCTCTCCGTTATTGATCGTATGCCATGTGTTCCTCTATTTGATCGACACGTGTTCGCTGACTGTTGACTCTTTCCTTCTCGCATGTGTCCCATTGTTCTATGATTGTTGACCTAAGTATTCCATTGAACACTAAAACTTGAATCATATGTTTCCTTTATACTGCGGGTTTTTAAATTCCTTTGTACCACGGGTTTTTAAAATTCCTTTTTAGCATGGGTTATTATATTCCTTTGTACCACAACTTTCAAAATTTGAAAATTTTATAAACTTTTCTTCTCTACTTTGCGGCCTTCCGCGTCTTGTTGTTTGTGTTTTGTGGGATTCCTTCTTGTTTCTTGAACTTTATTTGGATATTTTCATCAAGTTACGAGCTATTTTATTTGAAATTTTAATTTTTTGTATTTTATTTTTCATACTACAGTTTCCTTGTAACTTTTGAAAAACCTGCTTAACACTCTATTTTCAAAATTTTGCTGTTTTTTTTAAATGGCCATAACTGATGTTTTTTCAATGGATAAATCTCAATTATTAAATGGAAAAAATTACAGTATTTAGCGAGTTAGGTTAAAATTATGTTTTATGGCTAGAAAATTATGGGATTTGGTCATTGGTGTGGAAAAAAATGACCCATGGGAAGGAAAGTAAACACTGAAAATCTAAGTTCCTTTTATCAAAGATCCCAAGAAGCCCTATCAATTCTATTGTAGAGCATAAAAGATGATAATTAGGACATATGCCCTATGCTTGGAAATAACTTGAAACTATGCACGAAAGTAGTCGTATCTCGAAGATAATTAAGCTCATTATGGAACTATTTACGACTCCCATGAAGGGGATGAAAAAATAGTTAATTATCTAGCGAAAACCAAAAACATTAAATCACATTTATATGGATGTAATTATGAATTGTTTAAGGATAAAATAATTTATTTTATCATTCAGATAAATATCCATGAAAATATTTGTAACTACATCTCCATCCCAAACTCTAAATATCAGAATGAAAATGACGTACATGACCTAGATACCCTGTCCTCGCTTCTAATTCAAGAAGAGTTTTTAATGGAAAATTTTCATTCAAAAGAGAGAGCCTCTCAGGTTACGTTCTCTAAGAATCGCAAACCCTCTCAAAACATAAATAATATCAATCCTAATCTGAAACCAAACCTTAGATAAAATTTCAATCTAATTCTAACTCGAATTCTATCAGGAACATTCAAAATTTCAAAGTGAAATTCAATGGCACGTGTAACAAATGTGGAAAATTTTCATTATAAGGAGTCTGATTGTCATGTGAAATCAAATAAATTTGTAAAAAATACCAGAAATAGTAATTTTAGCGATCAGAAGAAGGATCAGAACCATAATCAAAATCAAAATCATACAAATAATGTTGATCAATGTATTTCCCTATATACTGCACTCCCAACTTCTAATGACAATGAATGTATCCTAGATAGAGGTGCCTCTAGCAACATAACCTGTATTCGTGATATCTTCTCAGATGTTGTTAAATGTGAGAAAAATATATATCTAGGGGACAATTCTATCATTCAATCTGAAAGTTGTGGGCATATTAAATTAAAAAATGAAATAATTAAGAATGTCGTATATGTCCCTTAGCTAAAAAGGAACCTTTTATCTTGCTCTCAATTAACTAAAGAAAACTATAAAGTTGTGTTATTGCAAAATAAATTGTATGTGAAAAATGAACTCAGTAACATTATTACTTCTTGTATACAAAAAAATTGTTTACATATTTTTGATGGATTTGTTTCTAAATCTTGTTTTTCCTCTTCTTTTAGAAATTATCTTCAACTTTAATATTAAAGCCTAGGACATATGAATTTTAGGAGTATGTATAAAATCTCTCACCTAAATATTGTAATACGTCTCCCTAAGATGAAATTTGATCATGAAACATGCAAAAGTTGCTTGTAAAGTAAGCAAAATGTTGAACCATTTCACAAACATCATGATCCAAATTCATCTCATCTATTAAAGTTGATTCAATGAGAGTTCGAATTGAATTTCCATCTCTCAGTGGAGCCTTGTATGTTGTATGCTATATTGATGATTTCTCTAGGATGACCTAGTCATACTTCATTAAGAAATTTTTTGATGTCTTTTCTAAATTTCAAGAGTTTAAAGCCTTTATTGAAAAATATTCTAATATGAAAATAAAAAGAATTATAACTATTAATGGAGGTGAATATGTTAGTAAATTTTGTTTATGATTTATGTCTGTCATGTGGGATTCAGAATGATTTGACAACTCCCTATTCCCCACAACAAAATGGCATTACAAAAAGTAAAAATAGGTAGGACCATTTTAGAGATGACTAGGACTATGATTCATACGTTGAATGAGCCTAAGTTTCTATGGGTAGAAGCGATGAATACTGCAGGCTATATCCTAAATAAAGTTCTGACAAAAATATTTACATCAATCTAAACCTCATGAATTATGGACAAAACAAACACCAAATATCTCTCACTTAAGAATAATCGATAGTCCATCTTCTATCTTTATTCCAAAAGTTAAAATGAAGAAACTAGATCCAACCTCTTATTCTTGTATCATTGTTGGTTATGGTTTTCTAACAAAAGTATTAAGATTATATGACCCTTTCAAACATGACATAGTGGAAAATGGGAATGTTCATGTCTTAGAGAAAACATTCTGTGACACTTCCTGTGAACACTCTTCTGTTTCTCTTGAAATAGAACTTGATAATCCTTCTCCAGAAAATATGGAAATAAAACTTAAATAGGATGAATATCCTACTCTAGATGTAATGGATATTGAGTGGGAGTCATCTCAAAATGTGTCACATCCTAGAATTCTTACATGGGATCAAAATCTAGTTGACTCTCATCCTGATAGCCCTAAAATGATGACCCATAGTCATCATACTTACCATGCCTTGATGACCTTATATGAGGCTGAACCACAATATTTTGAAGAATCTAGTCAAGACAAAAAGATATATCGAAGCTATGAAAGTTGAATACAATTCTCTAATTAAAAATAACACTTGGAAACTAGTCCCTCCTCCTAATCGAAGCATTGTAGGATCCAGCTGGTTGTATAAAATTAAGTATAACTCTATAGGAGAAATAGATAAATTCAAGGAAATATTAGTAGCTTGTGGGTTCACTCAAAAACTTGGTATTGACTACATTGAAACCTTTTCTCCTGTAGATAAGATGAGATCTGTTAGGACTCTTCTAGTATTAGCTTCTCAATATGGTAGGGAGATTCACTAGATGGGTGTTAAAAATGCATTTATAAATGGCTACTTGAAAGAATAAATATACATGCGTCAACATAAAGGTTTTAAAGAACCTGGTAAGGAACTATATGTCTGTAAACTGAAAAAAAAAACCTTGTATGGTCGTAAGCAAGCTCCTAGAGCTTGGTATGCTAAAATTAACAATTTCTTTCAGCATCTTGGATTAAAAAATTGTTTTTTTGATAATGATTTGTTTGTAAAGTGTTAAAATCATCATATTATCATTATTGTCGTATATGTTGATGATTTGTTGATTACTAGCAGTGATAAGAATTTAATTCTTAGAAACAAATAAAGATTGAAACAATGTTTTTAAATGAGTGATTTAGGTATGCTTAGTAATTTTTAGGCATGGTTATCTTTCAGGATCATAAATATATTGTTGCATCTCAATCTCAGTATGTTACTAATATACTTAAAAATATTTAACATGATTGACTGCAAACCTGTTTCCATTCCTATTGAATTTGACATTAAATTAGATCCTAGACCTGCATGTGCTAAATTTGATCCTCCTCTGTATAGATAACTAGTTGGTAGTTTAATTTATTTGACTATTACTAGGCTAGATATTTCATAAATAGTAGGAGGCGTTTCTAAATTCATGCAGGATCCTTATGGTGATCATTTAAAAATGGAAAAAATAATTGTAAAATATGTTAAAGGAACAATTAATTATGGTTTGTATTATTCTTCTTATAATGATGCAAAACTATTTAAATATTTTAATCCTGACTGTAAACACCTGTAGTTTGGCCAATGCACTATTACGACTAATATTGCGCTAGTTGTGCTTCTCCTTGCAAACCGAAAATACACTGCTGGTTCGACCTATCTAGCTTTTTTCCTACGACATCCCTTTTGTCGTTTTTCCTCTTGTAAACCATTTAAACAAGCTATAATAGCTTCATTCTAACTACATTATCTTCTTACTCTCTTCCAATCCACTTCTACAACCTTTCTGGCCTATCAATCCATTCCATTGGATTGATTTGACCCTTCAAAACTCTCTCCAAACCCTAATCACCTCCTAAACATGTTTAACTAAGCTTAAACATGGTTTTTCACTCCCTAAACCTAGTCAAAGTAAGCTTTGACTTGCTAAAAGTGTATTTTTGGAATTTAGTGTTTGTCCCACATGCACTCAAGTTTCCCTTTTTCCCAAATGGAAAACTATATATAGGGCTAGACCCCCTCTCTCATTTTCAAGAATTCCTCCTTTCTTCCTAAGCATAGATTATAGAATTTTGCATCTAGGTTCTAGATTTTATTTCTAGTTTAGATATTGACTATTTACTTCATTTTTTGTATTGCTAATCCAATTTATAGGGTAAAAGAGAAAAACCATTGGCTCAAAAGCCTATAATGGGGAGATATCTTTCTCTTAATCACTAAAATTGATTGCTTAGGGCTTACTAGGTTCATTATTTTAAACTTTCAAAGAATAGAGGTATTTTTAATTAGTTTAAATTTGAGTGTTTACTTCATAATGTATGCTAGTTAGAAAAATCTTGCTCATTTCTTATCGGATGGTCCACTGATTTGTTGCTTGGAGCCTTTGGGGATTCTTTAGGAATTCTTACCCCAAAATTCATGGCTTTCACAACCTTTCTTTGAACAAACTGACCATGTTGGAGATATTATATATAGAAAATATTTTTTTGGATATATTTTCAAGTTTGGTGCACGTTCCATCACTTGGAGTAGCAAGAAGCAACCAACAGTTTCAACCTCTTCTACTGAAGTAGAGTATATAAGTTCTATAGAAGAAGCAAAGGAAGCCATATGGCTTAAAATACCGTTGGATGAACTCAATGTGGGAATCAAAGGAAGTAATAATCTTCTATGTGACATCCAAAGTTGCATTTCTCTTGCAAGTAATCCAATTCAACATCAAATAACAAAGCATATAGAGATTCATATGCACTTTATTCAAGATAAATTCCTAAATGGTGATATTGATCTCAAATTCTGTTCGACTAAAGATCAAGTTGCAGATATCTTCACCAAGTCACTATGTGTTGTGAATTTTTGCAAGTTTTGTGCCTTTTTAGGCCTTTCAGAGTTGTCATTGAGGGGAGTGTGTATGACAATGCCACCTCTTAATGGTTTATTGTAAACCTCCTATACTTTCTCCATTTTTGTAAAAGATCACTGCATGGGAGTCTTAAGTAAATGATCATGTCATTTGAGTTTACTTGTAAATCTTAGTGAAACATTAGTTGTGTGAATGCCTTACTTTATAAAAGGCTCCATAATCTGATATAAGTCTTCATATGTAAAACACTTGTCCTTAGAATTTTTGTATGGTAAATCTGTATGATTTCCCTTGTTTACATGCTAGCCTGAATCATTAATGGTTTATGAATTTGTAAATATTTGTATAGAAAAAGTTAATTTGGCATGTTTTCCCCACTTAACATTAATGGGGAGTGTTAGGAACATAATTTCAAGTGGGGATACCGTTTAGGTTGACCACCACTTCACACCCCATGTTTAAAAGTTTATGTATAAACTTTATTACTTTTATTCGGTCCCCACATTTGATTAAATCATTTGGATTTAATTTTAAGAGTAAAATGGTGCAACCGATTCACCCTCTTTATTTAAATAGGTTAATTCCTCACATGATTCTATATAAATATCATTGTGAGATCAATTGCAAGTATTGCACATGACTGATCATGATATAATTTGAATTGTGAAGTTGTGAGAGTACTAAAAATATTTAGTATTTCAACATTGTATTACTTTACAATTATTTTTTGGTGGACCGGTGAGGAAGTGAAAGTGCTGGGTAAAATTTGTATTTAAAATTATAATAAAAGGAAGTTCTTTATTTTGGAGTAGGATTTTTTTCCTTCAGGTTTTCCCCACTATAAATCTGGTGTACTGTGTTGTGTTGTTTACATTTACAATATTTTACTTTACAAGTTATTTTGAATTTTTTTACTTCAATTAATTTATTGAATCTATGTACATTCACATAAACCTATAATCCTTGGAATTAATGATTATAAATTAATCACACATTTATCCTATGAATTCGAATAGAATGTGAATGCAACTCAATACTTTGATTCATGCCCTAGGAACCTCATTGATCTTCTTGCATTAACTGAGTAATTTTTTGTGATCCTTTACAATTTCACAAATGGAGTCTTTGATGTTGGGCAGGGACTCTAAGTTATCTTTATTGAAGGAAAGAGAGTATCCTGATTCTTTCTTGATTCTTGACCAACTCCTAGAAGGAAACAATGAGTTCTTCTGATGATGAATTATCACTGAGCGGTGGGAAACCAAGTTTCTGAACACAATTAAAAACTTCATTCAAAACCTCATAAGCCTCTTGTTCGTCGTATTCAATTTTGGAGATGGCATCTGATATCATACTGTATCTTTCATCTTTGATGCAAAACCAAACTAGAGACAAGTTCTTAGTATCTAATGCAAACATATCCTTACTCATGAGGGTGTGAGAGTTAAAGGAGCTCATCTCAGACACAAGTGGGAATGCCTCATCCCAGTGGATCTTATATTTTTCAACCTCCTCCCTTGCTTTCTTCACTTCTAACAAGATCGAAATAATGTACTTGATTAGAGAGATTACCTATGACAACATTTTATTACCTTTGTCGATGATATTATTAATCCACTTCTCATTAGCATTCCCTTGCATCATGCAACCTTGTGCTTTCTTGATCAATATTATCCAATTTTTTCCCCTAGAAAAATTGGCTAACTTGGAAAGAATTAGATTTGGGAATTTGGGATCTTGGTAAGAAACTGAAAATTTAGTATACTACGGCTCCCTGAGTTGTAGATAGAACTAGCTTCCCAGGGAGTGTTGTGTCATGATACAATAAGGAATCCACACAACAAAAGATTTGGAAAATTTCACTAAAGCCACAAGGTGAACACATGAGTATTGTGTGGGTTTGGTTGCCTAGTCCCTATAGAAGTGATAAATTCATTAAGCAAAATACATAGGTCAAGGCAAGAGTGTTTTATGATCCACGAAGGGCCGTACGAAACTAAATCCGTTGAGGAACAAAGTTCTGTGAGATGTGAGCTACCTATTGATGTGAAATACCTATAAACCAAGGTAAATGCAAGGAGTTCAATGTGTTACGGATCGACGGTGGGATGCGGGCATACATGGAACACACATAACCAAGTTTCTGAACACAATTACAAACTTCATTTAAAACCTCAAAAGACTCTTGTTCATCGTATTCAATTTTGGAGATGGCATCTGATATCATACTGTATCTTTCATCTTTGATGCAAACCCAAACTAGAGACAAGTTCTTAGTATCTAATGCAAACACATCCTTACTCATGAGGGTGTGAGAGTTAAAGGAGCTCATCTCAGACACAAGTGGGAATGCATCATCCCAGTGGCTCTTATATTTTTCAATCTCCTCCGTTGCTTTCTTCACTTCTAACAAGATGGAAAGAATGTAATTGATTAGAGAGATTACCTATGACAACATTTTATTACCTTTATCGATGATATTATTAATCCACTTCTCATTAGCATTCCCTTGCATCATGCAACCTTGTGCTTTCTTAATCAATCTTATCCAATTTTTCAGCCTAGAAAAATTGGCTAACTTGGAAAGAATTAGATTTGGTCATTTGGGATCTTGGTAAGAAACTGCAAATTTAGTATACTACGGCTTCCTGAGTTGTAGATAGAACTAGCTTCCCAGGGAGTGTTGTGTCATGATACAATAAGGAATCCACACAACAAAGGATTTGGAAAATTTCACTAAAGCCACAAGGTGAACACATGAGTATTGTGTGGGTTTGGTTGCCTAGTCCCTACAGAAGTGATAAATTCATGAAGCAAAATACACAGGTCAAGGTAGGAGCATTTTATGGTCCGCGAAGGGCCGTACAAAACTAAATCCATTGAGGAAAAAAGTTCTTTGAGATGTGAGTTACCTGTTGACGTGAAATACCTATAAACCAAGGTAAATGCAAGGAGTTCAATGTGTTACGGATCGACGGTGGGATGTGGGCATACATGGAACACACATAATAGTTCCATGAAACAAATGGTTCCCTGTAAGGTAATTTGGCCCACAATAGAAGACAAAGATAAAGAAGAGTTTGGCACAATGCAGATGGGGATGGAGTCAGAAGAATAAAGGAGTGGTAGAACTAGTTCCCAAAATGATGGTTTGGGTTGCATAAAAAAGAAAAGGAAGCGGTGAGTGGAATAATGTGGAGATGTGGGAGTTTTGGAGAACTTAGGCCTAGGTGGAACTATTCCAAAAATTCTACCCGAGGGCCAATAATCCACAAAACACGCCAACCCTAATCCCTTGCAGATGAAGCGGAAAATATGAGAACAGAAGAACCAGTTCCCAAGTACCTCATATTCCCCGACTCTCGATTTATTTAATGGGAAAAGGATAAAAAAATTAAAAGGATAAGGGGGGAAATTTTTTTAACCATGGACTGTAATGAAGAATCATGAGCTTGTGTTCCTCACGGCACCCTTGGACCCAATTTGACATATCTCCCTTCTTGGTGCTCCAAATTTTGAAATCTTGGAATTTTTGGAAACGTCTCTTCAGATGCTACATCAAAAAATCTAGAAAATACAAATTTGGAAGGAGTAGGTGGAATAAAAAGTAAAAATACAATCCATCATTAAAATTTGTAGTCCCATATAGCTAAAAAATCAGATTTGATGAAATTTGGTGCTCTTTCTTATTCCACAAGGCAAAGAAAATTAAAGAATGGATCTAACAGGTCACTCATCACTATTT
This sequence comes from Taxus chinensis, assembly GCA_019776745.2. Lineage (NCBI taxonomy): Eukaryota > Viridiplantae > Streptophyta > Pinopsida > Cupressales > Taxaceae > Taxus > Taxus chinensis. The sequence continues at coordinate 760,634,344 of CM034151.1, read as the reverse complement.
TCAGAAATTTAATGCATATTTTTGGTGGGTGAAGTAAAAATTGAAGGATTATCTTCTTTCTCTCTTCCTAATATTCTTCTATATTTGTAAAACGCTCTCATTTGAGGGGGGGGATGCTCCTTAATGTAATTGTACTTTGTCAAAATTGTTCAGAGAAGTGGTGAGTTACAAGCCTCAGATTTGGACATATTGCATGGTGATCCTTACCTATTCTCCTCTAATATAATGGATTTTTCATACTTAAAGCAATTAAATTCTTGTTTTATGGCTATCTTCTGCCCTAGATGTGTTCTATTACATTTCCTTTCCTTTCATTGCATGTGCAGGGGTTTTGTGCATCTTTTATTCTCTTTACAGGGTCTCAATGTGTTGTGTTCCATGGACATGGTGGTTTAAAATTTGTTTTGGACTATGTCACTCAATTCTTCCCTCTCCTTCATCATTTTAACCCATTTCAACTCACCTGAGAGTGTATCCACCCCTTTTATTGGTGTTATCACCTTTGTAGTTTTGGATTTATCTTTTATGCATCTCCTTATCAACTTGTTCCCTTGGAATTTTAGAGTAGAGTTATATAGTTTCATTTAAATTCCTAGGAGTAGTTTATCATTAAGATTAGGTATAGGAACCATCGTTCTCTGGAGGTCTGTCTCATAGTGCAAGTCCCACAACTTGTAGACAGTTCCATGTTGTCTCAAAATACTGGATTTTCTATGACTCGGGGAAGGGTGCAATTTTGAGCTCCAATAGTTTTGGCACACCAAGTGGGAAAAATATTGAAGAGCTTTACAACTTCATACCAATATGATTGATGTGTTCTTGATGTTATTCATCCTTTGGAGGTATGTTTTTAATACATTTGGTGACTCCACTGATTCAAGAAACCCATGATCTCATTTGCAGACCTTTCCCTTGACCCTTCCATTCATTTTAATGTTTCTAATTCATTCATGGCTCTCTAAAGAGATCTTCCATTCCCTCATTTTAATTTGAGCCCTCTCCATTTGCAACAATGGTATGATATTCCCAAATGATTCCTTAAAAACCTACCTCTTTTCCATGGGAATGAAGGTCAATCCTTTATTGATCATATTCAAGATATAGCAAACCATTATGTCATTCACAATATTGCAAAAGAGAACATTTGCCTCACAATTCTTGTTTTATCATTCAGAGGTAAATCAAGAGATTGGCACAACAATTTGGCTTCACCTTCCATTACCACATGGAATTAGTTGGGATAACAACTACACAACTGGTTCAAGGAGGATGCAGATGTCATTTTCCTAATGGAACATCTATCAAAATATAGTGGGCTCCAATGTATTTTATCTCTGATTCAACATCAGATTTACAAGGAATTGGCATAGAATTCCTCAAGAATTCAGACCCTCACAAGGTATGGCATTCTTGTATTATTTGATATCCTTTGATGTTGATTTATCTATATTAATTAAATCCCTAGGAGGCTAGAAAAGGAAAACCACCTTTGTTGCTACAATCCTTCCCTCACCATCTCAAATGCTTCCCTCCCCTTGTGCTAAAAATTGAAAAAACCAATGTTCCCTTCCAAAATTAGGAAGATTATTTTATTCCTTATCCTTCATTTTATGTTCCACAATTTTATCATGCCCAAATCATTCCCCAAACTTTGTAAATTTCCCTCCCATCTCCACACAGGGCATTACCCAATTTCACTAAACCTTGCATTAATGTTTCTGGGAGTTATTGTATTTCAAATGTTGTCCGTAGTTTCTACCCAAACCTTACTAGAATGAGTAATCATATAAGGTTGGTAAAATGGGAGGTCTTCTATGCTTTTGGAGAGAAGGAGAAACCCATGCAATACTGCAAAAAACAAGGCTTCAAGAAAAATCATGCATTTTTTATGGAGAAAGCAGGTCAGAAGAGTAGGGAGTATGTTTCGGAGGATAATTTGGCTTCTCCAATTGGTCATATCAGGTCTCTTGAGCATCAAACATTTCATCCCAAACATGCAACAAATCAATAGCCTCTTTTCTATGTTCTTTTTCAAACCAATTCTACTAAGGATGAAAATTGTATATCAGTGCATGATTGGTATGATTTGGATTGGGAGGATGAAAATGTGAAAACTATGTACAAAGAGGAGTTGAATATAAAAACATAACATGAAGATGTGAAGGATAATTAGGTTGGAATTTGGGAGGAAGAGAAAGTGTTTTTGAACACTAGTGCTACCAAAGGCTTTGTGGAAGAATGTGTTAAAAGTGAACAAGGTGACTTAATGGAATGCAATGATCAGCATTACTCTACATGTTTGGAGCTTGATACACTTTTAGTGGAATATCTGAGTGGAATAAAGGATGAAGATGAAGGAAATCGACATCCAAAGATGGAAACATAGTATTTTGTTGAAGCAGAACAAGGTTCAAATCACCTAGAAAATAACTTCATTCATTGAAAAAAATGATTCTATCTATGGGATTAATATTCAAAGAGATGGGAAAACCAAAAGAATCAGCCCATTGGTTCTCAAATCCCCTTGCCAATCAGGTATCTATCTAGCTTGGAGCTAAAATCAAATTTGAAATCAGTCATGCTTGTTTCAGAGCATGAGGATGAGTCTCAATGTGCCAAGGATCAGCTACAATACCCATCAAACGCAAATACAGAACAAATAAAAGAGGTATTCATTCTATTTATATTTAATAATTTGATGAAAAGGATGGAAATCCAAATTCATAGTAGTTTTCTACTCTCACTTATGACCATGTTCATTTCCAAATCCTTTACATGGTCTCAGTTTGTGAGGAAAAACAACTACTCCTCCCTGCTTGTTGTAGGATTTGTTTGAGTTTCCTTTAACTCTAGCTAGAGTAGGATATTGTAGGTTTTTTTTCTGTGAAATACGTGCTTGTACATACTCTACATGTTTCCACTTTGAACATGTATGATTTTCATGTTTTGTACATATTTTTTTACAGGATTTTATTGTTGTGCACAGTTCATTTCGGGGTGAAATCAAATAAGCTGGGAAATTTCCAAGCTTTATTCAGAGACCATGAGATCAATTTTTGTATATTTGAACAAAAGAAAAGTTTTAAGGAAATTTCGAAGTATATGCATCAACAACATGAAATTAAGTACTCCAAAATGTTCATCTTTGTAAAGGAATCATCATTTTGGTTTGGTTTTAAACAATTTTCAACTCTCATTAGGGACCAAGTTTTTCAATTTATTCAAAACATTTTTGAAATTTGATATGGTATAATTTTAGATTATTATTAGTTATCTCAACATATCAGTAACAAAGGAAAGAAGGTGAATTTCATGTTCAAAATATTTTTCCACTCACATAAAAACCTTATTCAGAAGAGTATTTATAATGTGAAAGGTCATTTCAAGCAACTGATCACTCTAGGTTCAGGAAATTCTTCAAGTAGATTTAGAGGTAAAATTCAAAGTTTCAGATCAATTTTAGACTATCAGGATGACTCCATGCCCAATGGATTCTCTGAGGCCATTGATTTTTTCAATCTAGCAGGAAGATTACCCTGTTGATTCACTAAACTGTTGTCTAATTTTTCCCCCTGGAAAAAATTGCTAACTTGAAAATAATTAGATTTGGGCATTTTGAGATATTGACAAGAAACTACAAATTGAGTAAACCACGCCTTCCTCAGCTGTGGATAGAACTAGTTTCGTGTAGGAGTTTTGTACTGTGACACATAAAGAAATCTACACAATAAAGGATTTGGTCAATTTCACTAAAGCCATGACATGAACACAGGAGCGTTGTGCTACACCTTTTGGAATACTATTAGGATATATAATCTGTAAGGAAGGTTTGTTGGTTGATCCAGCTAAGGTTGCAGTCATTCTAGGCCTGGAAGTGCCTACTAGTCAAAGTGAGGTACGCAGATTTTTTGGTCACACAAGATATTATCCTAATTTCATCAAATGGTATGCCAAAGTTTCTGTACCCTTGGAAGAATTACTAAAAGGGAAAGGTACATTGTATTGGGGAGAGCCGCAGCAACGTGCATTTGAGATATTAAAAGAGAAACTTAATATCGTGCCCATTCTGCATTTTCCCTCATGGGATAGACCATTTCATGTGCATGTGGACGCCTCTAGCATGGCCATTGGCACTGTGTTAGCTCAACTTGGCGAAGGTATTGTAGATCATCCAATTTTTTTGCTAGTAGGAAGATGACTCCTGATGAACAGAATTATACAACTATAGAGTGTGAAGCTTTGTCAATGATCTATGCATTGCACAAGTTTTGATAGTACTTGTTAGCAAACACTATTTGTGCTTTATACAGATCACATGGCATTGAAGTATTTGGTGAACAAAACCATCTTACAGGGGTGCATATGCAGATGGGTACTCCTATTTCAACATTTGTGGTGAAGCTAGGGAAAAGTAACTCTAGACCAAACGACTTGTCTAGAATTCACTCAGGAGAAGAAGCACAGACTATTGAAGAAACCATGCCAGGTGCATAGTTATATAGGTTACAACGCACGCCATCAGAATTAGAAGACATTTATTTCTTTCTACAGACTGGTGTGGCACCTGAAGGAATGAAGCTATTAGAAAAGAAACAACTTGCTATACACACAGAACCTTTCATGTTGTTCAGTCGTGACCTATACAAGTTAGGCAGAGATGAAGTATTACGCCATTGTGTATTAGAGCATAAACATAATGATATAATGGATGAGGCTCACGGTGGTATTGCAGGTGGCCACTATGCAGGTGATGCTACATCATGAAAGATCCTACTTACTGGATTATGGTGGGAGACATTCTATAAAGATTGTAAAGAATATTATAAGGCGTGTGATCATTGTCAGTGCCTAGGAAAACCAGGAAAAAGAGATGAAATGCCACTGAAACCTATTATCAGTGTAGAACCGTTTGAGAAATGGGCCATTGATTTTTTAGGACCTATTTCACCAGCCGCGCGCAGGACTGGATCGCGCTATATCATTACTTGCATAGATTATCTCACATGGTGGGCAGAAGCAGCACCTATGAAGGACTGTACAACAACTACAACAGATAGGTTTCTATGGGAGAATGTTCTTACAAGATATGGATTTCCTTTAAGTTTGACAAGTGATAGGGGTACACACTTTCTAAATGAAACCATAAGGATCCTATTAGATGAGTTTATGGTTTCCCACCATAAGACTACAACTTAACACCCTCAGGAAAATGGAACTGCTGAGGCTTTCAACAAGATTTGGAGCCAGACATTGACAAAAATTTGTGATGTTGGAAGAAAGGATTGGGATGATAAAGTGTCAGTTGTTCTTTGGGCATATAGAACAACTTATAAGAGATTAAACAAAGCCACACCGTTTGATTTGGTGTTTGGCACAGAAGTCCATTCTCCCTATAGAATTTATGTTACCTTCTTTGTGCATTGCGCACGTTGGAGGTCTAGTTGATGAGCATGCTTTAGAAGATCAGATTGAAAAGATGATTCAGTTGGATGAGTGACGAGCCATAGCACGTTGGATTTAGAAGTAAGAAAAGGCTAGGTAGAAAGCATGGCATGATAGAAACATAAGGGATAAGAATTTTGAGATTGGACAAATAGTACTTCTTTATGACTCTAAGTTCTTGTGCCATCCAGGCAAGCTTAAAGTACATTGGTTAGGGCCGTATGTCATCACTTACATACTTGAATCAGGTGCTTTCCAGTTAGAAGTACTTGATGGAACACAACTACCCGGTTACTTTAACAGGCGTAAGTTGAAGCCATACTATGAATAAGTCTTCTTGGTGTTTGTAATAAGGTAGTTTTGCCATTTAGATTAGGTTTCCATCATGTATTTCCTTCATTGTCATTATGCTTTATAAAATTAGTTGTTGTTCTTGTGTTATAAGTGCGCTTGTGTGCATGAAGCTAATTGTTATGTGAATAATATTTATGCACAGAGGACTGCACGTACTTTTAGTGTGGGGTGGTTGTAGTTATCCAAGTAAAAGACTGTGGGAATTGAAAGGTGAAAGGGATAAGCTGCTACGAGTGTGCTTTAAGTCAAAATAAGATTACTTCTCAAAAGTGGCCAAGGATGGAGATGAATGAAAGGATAGCATAACATGAGGTAAGCAGAGGCCATGATAACTACCAGGGGAAGGTAAAGTGATGAGGTACTCAGGCGCAAGGGCACGCGCTGAAGAGAAGTCTATGACCAGAGGGTAGGAAGGCGTGCTAGAAGGTTATAGCTAGGGTGTAAAGATGTACCACGCGGAACAAAAAAAATTGGTCAATAAATTGAGAGGATATTTGGTAGGTGAAGGAGAAATAAATACATCCAAATTTGAAAAACTATATAAGGATGGGATACGAATTCATTTTTAACCGTTGTGACTAAGAGTATTTGAGGAAAGAGCTAAGTATGAAGAGCCGAGTGATTGGTTTAAGGTGTGAAGGGTGTGAAACCAAGTGTGACAAACAAATCTATGCGAAAAGAAGCTTGTGTCCCCGGTGGTGAAGGGTTTGAGTGAAGCAAGGTGACAGAGAGGAGTTAGGGCACGAATTTTCCACCAAGGGAATGATTGAATCGAGGTAGGGTTTGATTCATAAATTACAGAGTTAAAGAGGAGACGATTGCAAGGTAAAAAAAATGGCACCCAAGAAGGCAGTTGGAGCAGGAGCAAAAGGAAAGAAGAAGGTGGTCGTCGAGGAGGAAGAGATGGCACCTGAAAGTGATTTTTTAGAAATGTAATATCTAGAAGGATTCATCATCAACTAGGAATGGGATTCACACACCAGAAAGAGTAAAGTAAGCGAATACAATCACAGGACCTCAGAGAACAAGAAGGATCTATATTCCTTGCTCACTATGAGGACAAATAAGCAAATGGCAGATGACATACCGGTATATGTTGATGTAGGTGAGAAGCTTTTGAAGAGAATTGGGGTCTACCAATTATATGAGTTTCCATATTTCGGGAAGTATGAGCCCTTGTACCAGTGGCTCATGAGTAGAGTGCATGAGGACTTCTACTTTGCAGGATGCAGAGTTAGAATATCATCTGTGCTTATCTCAACAATGATGGGTTTGAAAGCCAAAGGAGAGGATATAAAGAATGATCTCACAGATAACGCCATGATCTTAAAGACCAGACAGGAGTTGGGGTACATGAAGGGTCCACGTGGTATGGATATAGATAAGTTGAAGAACTGTTCGGTTGTGCAAGCAGCATCACACCTTGTTACAAAGTTGAACAATTAGGAGCGATGGTCACAAGAAAATAATATGTGATTACACATTGCACGCAAGATGTCAGAAGGAGTAGTCTATAATATTTCAAGCTACATTGTAGAGAAAATAGTCAAGGAAGCATGCACAGGAGGGAAGATTAGCTTTGGGGATGTTCTATTATCATTGGTATTCATGAAAACTGGAGTACCAGACGGGCCAAAGGAAAAGGTATGGGAATACCCCATGGAGAATAATTCACCAGCTGAAAGGTTCAGCAAGTACCTATGTAAAGGATCCATGCCATATGAAGTCAAGCAAAGGGCGAAGAAATAGTACGATAGGCTCTACGTGACATTTGGAGAAGAGTGGCGCATCTCAAAGGACCTACCATCAGTAGTGGGGAAACAAGTCTAGTTTACTGTATATTAGCATTTCTACATCGCGCACTTCCTAATGAGAGATGGAGTTTGGAGCCCTTGGTGTAAATTGCCTTACGCATTCACTGCAAGTTATTTCCAAGCATCTGTTCATAGATTCAAAGACACATGTCGACTGGTATTCAATGTAGATAAGCTAGACTATGACTACCACACGTTGCGGAAGAAGTATGTGTATCTTGGAAGAAGTTCCTATGTCAAAAGGCTCATTTCAGAGGTGTTGAATATTAAGCCAATAAGTCTGGTTGTAGCAGATATAGGGGTAGCATTAGTGTATCTTCAGCTCAAGCCCAAGATGGAGAACAATAAGTATGTGGAGAATGAATTCATGCTCCCAGGGCCACCGAAGGGTAAGCACACAATGGAAGACATATTGGCGCAAAGGCCCACAAAAAATATTGAAGTAGAGGATGAAGAAGAGGAGAGTGAAGATAGTGGAGGCTTGGAACGCAGAAGAAAGCAACCATATGACAGAGAAGAGTCACAGCGCGTGACCACTCCACCTCAAGAACAGAATGAAGAGCAAGATACATAGGTTGATCATGGGGAGCACAGATTTAAGAAAGTATTCAGACGCACAAGGGACTCAAGTTGGAACCCCACAAATGGTAAGGAAATCACCTCGTCTCTCTCCACACAAGGAGACCACTGAGCCAAAGAGAAGAAGAAAGTTGAAGTTGGATGAAGAAGTAGAGTAATCACGGAAGAGTGGGCATGCATCTCCTACCCCACTTGAGAAAGAGATGAGCCACAAAATGAGGAAGAGAAAAAATATGAAGAGATGAAGGACGAAGAAGAAAAAGAGAAGGAAACCTTCAGATCCATGCATGTGACTGCTCAAGTTATAGCGGGAAAGATTCCTAACCTTGAAGCTACAATTCCCAAGGGTACTAGATCAAAGAGGATGAGTGGGGAGCACAGTTCACTACTCATGGGATATGGAGAGGACACTGGAAAAATCATCCACGTCCGTTTCCAAAGAAATGTAGAACAAAAGGATCTATTTGGCTGGGAAATAATGGATGGGGATATGGCAACTATTCACACTAGAAATAAACTCTCATGGTCAATGCACACCCACATGGATGAGCTTGATTTTGATGTATGCGAGGAGTCATGCGTGTCAAGGAAAATGAAGAAGACACCTCAAGAAAGGCACATAACAGTTTATCTTACTATTATGTCAGATGAACATGTTAGCAATGCGCTGGTAAAAGTTTCTACTGAGGTTGCAAGAAGAAAGATGGACAAGGCCCCAACAATCAGAGTGTTGCGCAAGGATCTGAAGATGAAAGATGCAGTGATAGCACGCCTAACCCAAGAGAAGGAATTGGAGTAGAAAATTAATAGTGCGTTAATTGGCATGGCAGAGACCATTGAAGATCATGTGATGAAAGTGCTCCTGCATCTAAAATCTAAGGTACCAGAACAATTCCCGTCAGTAATGCATTATGTTAGAGATTTGGTGGACTTGGTATTGGAAGAGGACACAATCAGAATGCCAAAACCAAAGAATTCTGAAGAAGAGGCGGAAAGGGATAAGGATACAGTAGTCAGAAATATTGCGTCATACGAAGGCCTACTAAAATCACTCCAAGAAGAATTGAAAAAGGAAGATCATGCCTTAAATATATGCATAGCTCTAGAAGCGTTGATCAAGGTAAAGACTCTGGAAGAAGATAATGCAATCCAGAAGGCTATGAATGATGATACCTTGGACCGCGCAGAACGGTTAACACTCGTAAAGCAAAAGCACGAGGCCCTAGCAGCAGCAAAAGAGCCACACAAGGAAAGATTATATGAGCCTAGGAAACTCATCACACAAAATATGGATGCACTGGAAGGAAAACATATTGTAATGTCCAACATTATGTTGGTATTATAGAATGAAAAATGTAAAGTTACCCAAGATGAACTGGAGTCTATTATTGTGGACATACCAGAGTAGGCAGAGAAAGCATTCACTGAGTGGCAGGACTTGGAGACTGAAATAAAGGAGGCGTATCCAGAGGTGGTCCTTCAAACTGATATAGAGGAGGCTGCCTCATAAAACATTCTTTTCTTTAATTTTGGAGATAACCATTTTCGGGGTGAAAATGAGATTAGTGTGGGGTAATGTTGATCAAAAAATATTTGACATAATTCACACAAGAATTCCATGCGGGAAAACATGTCAGGTTTAAGGGCGCAAATGGATAGGAAGAACACATGCGTGGAGTAGAAGTTTAGCTTTTGGTACTTAGCCGATTTTGAGCATGAAGACCTATTGTTAAAAGATGGCATGTGGAACACACCAATGAAGACATGTGTGCCACACATTATCTATCTTTGGAGGATCATATAAAAGTATTTTGCACACTTGCATGTGTGGCTATGCATGTAAATGGCGCATGGCTATTAGTAGCATACGACCTATTTTGGAATAGATAAGCGGTGAAGGGAAAGTCCCCACCCTATATATGTAGTGAATTACCTGAGAGAGAGAGATGAGAGATATATAGGTATATGTAGAGCGTAAGAGGTAAGCATAAAGAGATATGTGCATATGACTGGATTATTGTATTAGATCCATGCGCACATCGGTATAGATTGCCAGTATTGTAAGAAGCTTCTGCGTTATTGTGTTTATTAATAGATGGAAGATACTGGATGAATCTAATGTCATTCTTGTGTGTAATTGAGTAGTGCATGTTCTTGATTCAATCATGATTATTGTTTAAGATTGTTCTTTCCTAGATTTGAATATGGCATGCATTGTAGAATGTTGGATTAGTTATGGATCTATATGTTTCTTCCTTCATCACGCTAACATCTTGCTACAACAACCATAAAGAGGGACCTGGTACCTTTGTGCGGTTCGGGTGAGCGCTCAGTCTAGGTTGAGTGATGTGTCAGCGCATCTAGGGTATTATCTGGTGAAATCTAGGCTGCATCAAGTGATAATCATGACAAACTATAACTTTCTACATCCAAAACTAAGACTTTCTATTATTTGTAGGTAGAACTAGGACTTGTTATTTTAGGAATTTTTACCTGTTTTACTCAAATTTGGTCTTTTGGATCTCCTAGCACATTCAATTCACCTTCATTGATGGTTATTTACCATTTTTGAAAATTTTCTATTTTTAGTGTTTGCCTTCTTGCTTTTTGTTTTTTCACAAAATTTACCAATTTTGTCCTTCCTGTTGTTTCGCGTCATTTCCAAATGAGATGAGTTATTAGAGATTGAAAATTGAGGGAATTACTTTTTTTAGCAGGTGGATAGACATGTAATATGCTAATATTAGTAAGAGGTCATTCTGGTCTTTGTTTGCATCAGAAACATCATTTTTGAATTCGACTCCTTGTGACAATCTCATGCTTCAATTTTTGATGTGTTCCGCCGATTGAAACTCTTGGAAATAGAAAAAGAAACGTTATATGGAAATTTTTTCAGGTATGAAGATGTTATTACAGCCATTGATGGATTCTCTGAGTTATATTGATCTCAGGGATTCTTAAAAAGATAAAAATTAGTTCAAACTTTTGGTACGATCAGTTTCCTGGTTCGCTAACAAAGAGAAAAGCTCCTTTCTTGTAGTCATGGATGCCCTAGAACAATTTTGATAACATGGTAGCTGTTTTTTAGGTATTTTGGATTTTTTTCAGCTTCAAATATGGAGTCCTAGTTGAACATGGAGGAATAAACGAGGTAAAAAGTAGCTTCTTGTGTTTTGTAACTTCCTGACAGTTCTTTTCCACATGCGGATGAAGTAGGAGCACTTGGTATAAAATCTAGGGTTTTCACTTCATGTCTTGGGGTACATTTTTCTGTACCCATTTCCGCCTTGGTAATGGGGAAAATGGGGGCAAGAAAATTCACCCTCACCTAGACTTGCCACTTGGCACCTTCAGATTGCACAATAGGGAAATGAGGAAACCAACCATTTAACAATGACGGACTAAGTCTGGGTCATATGGCCAACCATGAGAGGGGTTAGAGTGGGCTGAATTTTTGTGTCTCATTCATCCCCTTGGGAATGGGGACAAGAGGGACATAAAAGTTTTCCCTCACTTGGGCTTGAAAAGTGGCGGCATGATATTTGATGAGGAGGTGATGAGGAAAAACTAGTTTTACTACTCATGGGCTTGAAAAACGTTGTATGAAAAACTAGAGAAATGGATAGAGCGGGGTGTATTTTTGTGTCCACTCTATCATCTTTGGAAAGGGGATAATAGGGACAAGAAAATGTGCCCTCATCCTGTGTTGACAAGTGCCACCTTCACGCTACGAGATGGGAAGAGTGAGATAGGCCAGATGAGCCCTCCAGAGTGTTTGTCTTGGTCATGTGAGGAACTTGGAGGAAGGGTTAAGGAGGGTAAAATTTTGTGCCCCCTATGTCCCCTTGGGATTGGGGATAAGGGGGACACAAAAATGCACATCAACCTAGAGGTGACAAGTGTCCTCACACAAAATAGTTAAGTATGAGAAACATACCTCCCCAGAGAGAAGACTTGTCAATGCGATTTCCGGAGCTCCAGGAGGTCTTTTTTGATGAATTATTATATGATTTTTACTCCCAATAGAATTCAAATTACAATGGGAGGGGATGAAACCTTCAATTTTTCCTGCAACTCCCTGAAATTACTCCTTTCTCTTTAAGACAATAGGGTGTGTCTGCGTAGATTGAGCTTCCCTGAGAAGTGAACATGTCTTGAGAAATATTCTATGATTTCATCATGTAGAAAATTATTATATATTTCCAATTAATATTTTATTTACTCTTAATTGCTTACAGAGATCCTAGAATCATCCAATGAAGTCCATGCTCCAAAATTAGCTATACACTCCTTACACCTTAGAAAACAGTTATTAAACAGATTGTCCCTAAACCTCCAAATATGTCGTAAAATTTCCTAAATTAGTTCCATTGCTATAAAAAATATTGAATACCACCTTCTAATTCTTGTGGGATTTCTAGTCAGACCTAGAGGATGCACACCTATCCTGAAAAGGCTAAAATTAGCCTTTCTAGGCTTACCAGAGAACTAGCCGTTGGAAGCACTTTACTGAATGGAATGAATGACCATTCTTATCTCATTTTGAACACTAGGAAAATATTTTTTAACACATTGGAAGGTCTTACAAGGTTGGGATGAGCATGGTACAAAAGGAAAATTGGCTATGGATCAAGGTTCGGGAAGACTCAGGAGCAAAATTTTCAAATTTGGTTTGGTTTTCATGTTTGAAAGTTTGAAATTTTTATGCAACACAGTTACATGACAACAAATGTATTCTAAATTCATTAAAGAAAACAAAAAATGGATTATTTTTCTCAAAATTGGGGGGGGTGGGCGGTGTACATACAAATATTTCATTTCCGGGATGTATTTACTTTGAAAATTAGTAAAACATTATATATTCATCCAAAAATATGTTTATTTGAACCTCATACATGGTCTTAGATAATTGTCTATTTAAGGGATTTGTAAAATAGTTCAGGGGAATAAAAAAATGGTGGGGGGCGGTGGCGGGCGCACACAACATTATATTATCTTTTTGACACAAAAATAGACACACTTTGTGAGTGCACCACATTTGACCTTCTTAATCTCCACCACTTTAAAAAACAATTATTAGTTTAGAAACTATAATTTGAGCACTATAATTCTTATTGTCATTACATTGTCAAATTTTGAGCATATGCATGCCAAATTATTAGTTGAAGCTTATTTTTTGCTGATTTTAGGAAAAAATGGCCACTTTTGACCCCCTTTTGGTCCCCCATTTCCATGCACTTACCCTTAAGTGAAGCACTTTGAGTCAAACACAAATGAATGGAGTATAAACAATGCTTAGAGAGGCCACATGCAACCTACTTTGATACCAAATGTTAGGGAAAACCCATAATTTCAAAGAGTGTGAGCTCAATAATAATTCATTCAACATATAATCAATATTCAAATACACAAATATATATCTCATCATATTTTGACTCTTTTAACTACTAAGACTAATATATAATGGTTGTTATAACCATATAGGTTTTCTCAACCTTCATAATAATACTCTCCTAAATATCTACGTGATTTATATTATTAAGTAACTTATATTTTTATTAATTAACACACATTATTTCTCACAACAAATGTGAGCACTAACACTAGGTTTCTCTAACATTGGAAGAGAATTTATAATTAATTTAAAGCTAAAACCCCACATGTAAACGTAAACATGCTTGATTTACATGCATGGCTTGTTGCCAGTTGGAACTCTAAGCATTTCAACAACTAAGTTGTTAATGAGGACAATACCGACACTAACATAGGTGACTGTAATGGTTTGGACCAGTAGAATAGAGATGACCTCATTGTACAGGATAAGGCTTCTCCACAAAAAATCACAAATATCACTGACACCTATAATTTCACAACACTACAAAGATTTAGATTTTTTTGATTGAAAAGTGCACTTTTATTGATAAAATAGATAATTACAATATTGATCATACAAAATATGGGTGGACACAATCACACCCTAGAATGCCCATCAAATCAAGCTAACTGATCTCGAGAAAGAGGCCAATCAAAACATTATAAAAGTGCAGCCCTCAATAAAAAAGAGGGCGAACAAAATATTAATATTTAATAATAGATAAAATAAAATAAGCTTATCCATAGGAAAATGATAAAATGATTCTATATTATTAAAAAATAAAGTCTATATTGGCATGCAGATAGAAAGGGACTTTTTAAATCATAATATAGACTTTTTCAATTACATTTTGGGTTACAAACCTTATCTATATTAATATTGTTTTTTAATAAAATTTAGTAATATGTGGAGAGGTGATATTAAAACAAGGCCATGATATGGCAAATCCTGCCGAAGCTAATGCTTTGTGGTATTCGGGGATGAACATTACATTTGTGAAAAAATGTAAGGGCTTAATGAATAATAAGCATCATATGAGTTTTGTAAAATATAGTTATATGTGCTTGGGTAGATATATATGTAAAACAATTATTTATTCTTTGTTTCAAGTTATACTGACACAAATCTGGTACTGGTAGGCCATTAGGGAAGAGTATACGAACAATGGGTTAGCAGGCACCCAAGGGTCAACCTATCAGCGACATCATGATAGGCATGTAGATTCGATGCTTGTCAAAGCGGGGCGTGGTTGTAAAAAAGTATAAGCATCATATGTTATAGAAGGGCATATTTTTTTTCCTTGGACGTTGATTGGAATGGGTGTCCACAGTGATGCAATGTATGCAATTCTTTATTTCATATAAGATCATTGCAATTCGTAAAGACATGGGACAATTATGCATGTAAGCTATGTGTTAGCTCACATCACTGTGGTTCCTATCCTTGAATTTGATGCAACAATAATCTCAAATATATAAGGTAAAATATTTTGTTTAGCTTCTCAAAAAGACTATGATAAATAAAAGAACAAAGCCTTTCGTGAATTAGTGAGTCTCAATGAAGAAAAGGGAGATATGCATCTCAAATAAAGAAAGGGAAAGGAAAATGGTAAATTTATGTCCGGATGAAATTGGTCTGTAGAATAAAAATTTGTCTTACAGTCTTATTGTTCCATTTACTGCTTTGGTTGTTAATTATTGAAAATTATAAAGTAAATATCTTACTTCCATTTTCAACACTAAACACGGCTTGTTTAAATCCTATGCAATTTGTTTAAACCATCAACAATATCCCAAATTTGAATGACAAGCAATTTTTGTAATTACTTGAACTACCTATTATAGTAAGCAGTCCATGAAACTTTGATATTTTGCAGATTAAAGCTTTGTTTCATGTATCCTATTGATTCAAAGTATTCTCCTTTGAAAAATAAAGTGAAATTTATTTAGAAATATATGCAAAAAAAAGTTATATATTTAGAAATTTTAGCCTGCTTTTCCTCCAATTGTTTGTTTAGATCATAGATATTATTTCCAGAAGATATATGCAGTGAATTAGAGCCCATACAAATTCCAACAAGAAGTTCTACAAATGTACAAAAAAGTAGTGGGTACGAAATAAGGAAATTGTCACATACCTTTGTTAAAATAGGTTATACATGACACGTTTCCTACCCAAAACATTTGAGGTATTAGAAGGGCTCGTAGTTCCCCATGCATATGCAAATAGTTTGGTTGATTTTTGAATAGTATGATAATATAGTCAGGGGTGAATCTGCTCAAAACCTGCTGTAGTAATTGCATGTATCTAATTTTCAGTAACAAACTTATCATGAAAAACAAATTGATCCAAGAGGTGAAGTGAGAGATGTTGCACTTCTATGAAGAAATGAAACCAACATTCCATATTAATCAATGAATGAGAACATAACGTGCTAGGGAGACCAAAATTGGAAGGCAGGTCAGACCATACATTGGAATCACAGATAATAATTAATTGAGAATACAGAAAGGAAAAGTAACATGAATGCAAGATGTATGGGTTAACAAGTTACTTGTAGAAGTACATGTTGTTACACAAATATATTTAACTGTAATATTATGAATCCCCTGCATCCAAGGGTTTGGAAAATTTGTGTTTTCACTCCTCCGTTTTGCTATAAAATGCACGAGCCATGCCTGTTTGTCTTTGATCATGCCTGCTGGTCTCTGATGCACTAGCCATGCATGTTGGTCGCCGCATCGTCTGTCCTAAATCATGCCAACAGAGATTTACAAGTTCAATATAATATATTCGAATTTTTCATATAATGGATACAATCATTTTCTTGAAAACCAATACATGATCTAATAAATGTTGCAGAATGTTTTAAAAATAACGTTGCAGAATTATTTTAACAAAAATAATTGAAATAAATGTGGCACAATGGTTTGATGGAATTTTTCATATTTTTGAAACTAGAGAAAGTTTTGAAAGTATAAGAGAGCAATTACCCCCACCAAAAGGGTACCCGTGAATATGGTGGTAAATGAAAAAATTATGCACAAATAGTCTTACCTTTAGGCTGTGCCTGCACGGAAATTGAAAATTTTCACAAAATTTTATATAAACTTTTTTAGTGCAGTAGTAGATTTTGTGACTCGCAAGCCACAGATTCAAATCCAGTGATGTTTAGGAAAGCCAAAGATCTAGATCCAGTGATGTTTAATCTTAACGTTATGTTGGGGGAAGGGGCCTAAACTACAATCTGTGCATAGGACAGTCCCCTAACAGTGGGGATTAAGGAAGGCTTCAAGCCTATCATATGAGGGAGTGCACTAGCTAGACTGGAATATTCTTAGCTTAGAGCGGTACATATCCAAAAAAACAAGAGGACATTATAATGCCCCTAGAATAGAGAAAATAAAAGTAATAGGCACAGGGATTTTGGTGCACAGTATAGCAGATAATCATTATCTCAGCTGGTTATAGATAATGAAGTCACCAAGCTTAAGAAGCCACTTCTATACTATAACATATAATCATTATCTCAGCTGGTAATAAACGTTAAGCTCGGTCTCTGTAAGGGAGAGCAAGCCATGACAGGCTTCCAAATTATTCTTGGAAGGACTCTTCATCTCATTCACTGGAGATGAACACAATCTTCAAATCCTCACCTTTATTCTTTAGATCATTATCTCAGCTGGTAATAAACGTTAAGCTTGGTCTCTGTAAGGGAGAGCAAGCCATGACATGCTTCCAAATTATTCTTGGAAGGACTCTTCATCTCATTCACTGGAGATGAACACAATCTTCAAATCCTCACCTTTATTCTTTAGATCATTATCTCAGCTGGTAATAAACGTTAAGCTTGGTCTCTGTAAGGGAGAGCAAGCCATGACATGCTTCAAAATTATTCTTGGAAGGACTCTTCATCTCATTCACTGGAGATGAACACAATCTCCAAATCCTCGCCTTTATTCTTTAGATCATTATCTCAGCTGGTAATAAACGTTAAGATTGGTCTCTGTAAGGGAGAGCAAGCCATGACATGCTTCCAAATTATTCTTGGAAAGACTCTTCATCTCATTCACTGGACACGAACACAATCTCCAAATCCTCACCTTTATTCTTTAGATCATCATCTCAGCTGCTTATAGTATAGAAGTCCCCAAAAATTTTATTACTTCCTGTATATCATCAACCTTTCAAATGAAACTACCTTAGATAGCCTAGAGATCATATGAAGCAGCATACTGTGTTATAACATTTGTGTAAGCCTATTATTAAGGAGGAAATTGTTTCGGGTTTTCAAAATTACACATTTACTTGATAGAGGTCACACAAGTTTGAATTCTAGAAGGAAACAGGGAATGGAAGGCCGTCTCATATACAGAATATCAATGATGATCTTAAAAAGGCCTTGTTTTTTTTCAAATTAAGAAGAAATAATAGCAGAGATTATCGTTGATTTCGAACACAAAAATCATAATCTAATCAACAAGTTGAGGCAGAGGCAGAGGTTATCTTTGGTTTAGTCCATAGTGTACTTTGATGGTTCATATATGCAATGCACTTGGAGCATTGCATACATACTATAAGAAGATGAGAAATCTGGAACTTATTGGTGGGAAGAAACCTTGTTTGCTGGAGTATAGGGAAGAAATTTTCTGAAATACAAAACAAAATCATTAAATCTTGCAATTACCCATATTATAGCAGAAATAAAGCCACTTCGTCCATACAATAAAAACACCAACATAACTGATCTGGTGTGATCTGTGTAGTGTAACTTCTCATCCAATACATATAGAACTAAATACTGTGGGATATCTAAAAGAAATGTCATCCAAATGTTTTTTCATATAACGCCCTTGGAGCATATAAATCATTACATCAGACAAGCCACTGGTGATTGTATTCATATATTTTGTACTTGTTTTATCAGTGTAACCCACTATCCACACACTCACATAAATGACAAATGAAGGGTGTTAACAGTCATATTCACTCCCAATTTCCCTCACAGTAGGTGGCAGACTATCTGAATTTTCTTTGTTGGATGTGTTAAATGCAGTCCGTGGAATTTATATGAGAAACACATTACAAAAATCCTAATTTAAAGAAAATGGTTACCATAAAAACTAGTTCAGGATATAGCTATTCCCTGTATACAACTAGCAACAACACTCAACACATACAACAACGGGTTTTTTTTTAATATACTGTTGCCTTTCGAATTTGAAATCTGTTTCTGAAATATGAATTTCAAATTAGGTAAAGATAATGTAAATTAGAAGTTAGGGTATTCTTGTACGGGTGAAATTCTCTTTTATTAAGGTTTTGAATGGACTCTTGTAGTATGTGCATTTGGTGTTTGTGATTAGGATTCCATTAAAAAGAAAGAGGTTGTGCCTGAGATTCACACATACAAAATAGAAATGTATGTGCAAGAAGAGTTAAGTTTAAAGCGAGAATCTTCTAGGTGAATTGCATAGAATCATTGAATCCTTAAGTTTAAAGAAAGAATTTTCTAGGCGAATTGCGTAGGTACATTTTATTTTAGTTGTCAAAGTTTACGACTTGGGTGAGTACCTTGAAAGCTCATTATCCCATTTCTGCATGGTGCATCCTATTTAAGAGTGAAGAGAAGTGAATTATGAATGGAAAATGGTAAGTTAAATTAGTTACGATGTTAGGGAAAGCTTACCTTATCATCTGGTGTACAACAGAGTCGGAGAATTAAAGATTGCTAGCACCCAATTCAACTGAATTAAAATAAAATATACACCACAGCCATAAAATGTATTAATTGTTAAATAAATATATAGAGCCAGAAATGAGAAAACCATTGGTTAGAAATCCTAATATTAGAATATAGAGAAGAAGAATAAGGACAAATAAACGAATAGGATATACCATAGCTCACAATTTCATTATGTTGAAAGAACATTCCAGTTTCTATAATATATATGGAAATTTCTAAATATGCTCATGCCTTTGAACCTGACTGAACAAGCATACCATACCTGCACAATGGAGACCAAAGAAATATTAGACAATTCAGCTTTAGTATTTGTAGAATATGTAGATGGGAAGCAACTTGATGCAGACACTATTTCACATTATGCCTCTAAATAGAATCCCTGTGGCAATGAACACAGGAATGTACCTGGCTAAACTGAATGCACATGAAAATCTGGCGCTAAACTAAACCCCCTGAAATGGAATTCAAAGGTGGTGCTTAGCATAGTTAAAGTAAACTGAGGATGGTTGGGTGTGCTGAGTATGCACACATTCTTCCGAAACCATGCCCTACTTGAATAAAATCATTACCAGGAGGTATGCATCCCATTAGCATTGTAATTGGTATTTCATTCTTAATAAGTAGGTGTAGTTTATTGGTTTGGGTCCTTAGAACAAGTGAAAGACGAAGAATTATGACAGAGTTACTAGCAATCCAAATTACTAAAAGAAGCGTAGGCTAAGGTAAAAAACATTCTTAACAAAGGGTTCCTTAAGAAGGAAGTTCAAAAGAAACATAAATAAATATTAAAAGGCTAATGTTACAAGTGATACATTATTCATATCTAGAGCCTTTGATAGTCTCCAAATCAATGGGAAAAAGTGTTGCAATGTCGATTGATAGTGTTCACATCAATGGGAAAAAGTGCAGCAATGTCGACATTACTAGTTTCCATGTCATCAATGTATGTAGCATAACATATCTCAAATCTCTTGGATATGACACCCAACATTTGGGCAAGGTTATTGAGCCTACATGCTGCATTGGATATACTGAGTTGCAAGTAACTCTTGGTCCCAAAACATGCTCTATATGTTTCAGATTGATCTTACTTTAGAGCAATATGTTCCAGTAACTCTTGATCCTACTCATAGAACAAAGCAACGGGACCATTTGGAAAAAAAGTGATCATGAAGACAAGATAATTTCCATATCAAGAGATGGAACATATTCAAAACAAGAAACAAAATTCAAAGTTGTCCCTTTGATAACTACTACTCATGGAATAGAAGTGGATTCTTCTACAGTTACACATAAGATGAGAGAGTCTATTAATACTCGCATAGATGGAAAACAACTTATAGATGTGAAATCTCATCCGATTGGGATGTTTACGAGTATATGGAAAAAATATTATTTGAAACACCGGTGTTTCTATTTCAAGAAATGGAGCATTATCAGAGCACCCAGATACAATTTCTTCAGGTAGCACTGGTTCTCTTAAGGTTTATCAGATGCAGGGGTCATTATTTGTTCTTAGTCCTCAGTGCTACCGTTACAGTAGCCCTGAGGCATAGAAATAAAATGGGTAAAGTTATTTTAACGCACATAATCCATAGACATCCTTAAATTATTTTAGGAGTAAATGTGCAGGAAAGGACATAAAAATAAGCAGATACCTGTATGGTAAAGTGAAATTCATGATGAACTGAACTATTCCAAGGTAATATGTTGTCTTCAAATCTGGTAAGCCCTGAGAGATTTACAGAACAGAGTTCAGCCTGCTGTGAAACGTAAATTAATTTAAAAGGGGAGAGATTTCATGTTAGCTGGGAGAAAACAAAGATACCTGTAGTGTTAAGAGTGAAATAGGGCTCCCAAGAGTGTGATAGTGTTGACAAGCCCCCTGAGAGAAGTACTTCAAATGGATCACCCATTGAAGCCTTTTTATTAGTATCTGTATATCACCCACCATTCAAACACAGACACCCTAAATACTTCCAAATTTATTGGGTGTAGCATTCTGGTTCGGATCCCTAGTAACACCAACAATCAGACAAGCCAGAATACAAATTTCTCATAATACAAATTAAAAAATCATGAATTTCCATGCAGAAACAAAATTGTGTAATCAAACCAGATTTTATATCTGGCTTTTCTCTCGGTATCATGCATCCTACTTAGAGTGAAGAGAAGTGACTTATGAATGGAAATGGCAAATAAAATTGGTTATAAAGGTAGGGAAAAATCTTATCTTATCATTTGGTGTATAACAGATTCCGAGAAGTGAATATTACGACCACCCAAAGTAGAATATCAATCATTCCTACTACTATTCACATTGAATAAGATTGATAAAAGTTGTAAAATACAAATTTCCATCTTGTTTAGTCCACTCCCCAAATCGTTTCAAGAAAGAAAACAAGCCACATATTCTTGTCGAATTCCTTCTCCATGTTTCTCCTGTGTCGTGCTGATGGTGGCCAAGAAGAAATCAAACGTAAAAAACACAGACAGAAAAACAAAACAGAACGGATCAGATCATAAAATGAACACACGGGGATAAAATTGAACCAAAAAACATCAAATACCTAGCTACCTACTTGAAACACAGTAATATAGAAAACACAAACATCTCAAAAATACATAGGACACTTCATAGACATGCACAGAGACTGCAGACCTCAAAAATAGTTTAAAAATTTGAAGCAAAACCAAACAGAAAATGGAAAGGCACAACTCTAGAAAGGTGTTTATAGAGGATTTCCGAACGGCTCTTACACCTACGCTCCTTTCCAACAGTAACTTCGGTTTCTTTGCAACGTTTCATGGCTTTATCAGCAAATCCATCAATACAAGAAGGATTATACAACATACCTGCTACATTGTTGACAGAACCGCTGCATAATATTCCCAACCAGGGTTTTGGAAGCTTTGGAATGGGACTCACATGCTTTGTGTCTTTTGTGGTAATCTTTGGTAGCTGTTAGATCTGTTCGGAAATTGTCCACTTGGCATGATGGATAAGGGGTCACGGATGAACCAGATTTAAATAGCTTATTGCTCTTTGAATTACTCTCATCACCATATGAGCCTCCGCCAAGCTTCAATGTAAGGCTACCGGCATCTTCTTCTACTTCAGATGAGCGTTTTCTTTTATTGTTTTCGAGCCATGAATTCTAACTAAAATTTACATTTCTTGAAGTAGCTTCGGCATCGTGAATAATAGAATTCCCCTTCCATGCCTATTTTCCTCAACGGGCTTTGCCAGGAACATCATGCTGTCCCACTCCCAGGAATTCAAACTCCAGCCTGCGTTTCACGCTTGGCTATTATAATTTCCGCCATGTTTCTGCTGAGAAAACCCTCCAGGTGGAAACGGATTTGAAAAGCGCGCAGATGGAAATGAGAAATTGCACAGCATGTAAGAAAGAAACAGGCGTTTTCCTCGAGGCACTCAAAACTGTCAAAACCGACCTACTCTGTACATGACAGTCAATGCATTAATGTCCCATAACTCCTACGTTTTTTCAATGAACAGTGCACATAAAGCCAATGACCAATCAAATGTTGCCACAACAAAAAAATCAAAAGCAAAAATTATAGTCCAGCCTCATTTTAATACACATGTCACAATACGATTGGAAACATGAAAATGTTTAATTGCAAAAGTGAAGACAATATACCTGCCTTCGGGAGGATAAAAATAAATCCTTCATAGCCATACATGCAAAATAGGGGAAGATTAAATGCCTCAACAAAATGCCAACATTAGGAAGGGACCAACTCGCGAGACTGATCAACTGTCGTACAAGTGGCAGAAATCGTTCGACTGCGATTGATTTCCGTGTCCCTCAATCAATGCAATCAAATCTGAACACGTCAACAGATTGGGATTTTTGTATATTAACGAAACACCCAAAATTTCTTTCAAACATTATTGCATGATGGACAGTTGTGGAACTGGACAGTGTCGTGCATGTTGCTGAACCAATGTGGAAGGAATAAATAAAAGTATTGCCGACGCTGCCGTAAGAATTCAAAATATGCATTTCCAATCAAATCAATCATCTTTCACAAAGAAAGTGGAAGGCCGAGTTTAAACTTACACGATCAAATTCAAGGCAGTTTTAGTCTGTGAATAGCTCGTAATTTGTTAGGGCAAATGCAGCCAACTTTGAGTCAATTTGGAGGAAATTGAATCTGTAATAAATAAGAAATTTAGTGTACGTCTCCTTGGAATTTGAAATTTTGGCCAAATATTCGAAATGATGGTCATGGGTCCCCATTAGGAAGGAACCAGTCATGGCTTTTAAGATTTACAACGATTGATTTTTGTATTTTAACACAACACCCAAAATTTCGTACAACATTATTGCAGAGTGTAGTGCAAACATTATTGCACGAACAAAGCGTGGGCCACTACTACTAGACAACGGATAGGTTTCATACCTGGATTGAAAGCTCAACCACAATATATAGGGGAGAGGAGCCAATCATCGCGAATCATAATGTGGGAGGTTGTTAGAGCCACTTAACAATCATAAAAAATTTTTTTAAAAATACCCTTTTGGAGAGCATGATTTTTTTAATATACAGATTTTCTTTCAAAAAATTTGAGTATGTGGAAAATATATTTTTAAGGGATTTAAAATAAGTACTTTTGAATACAAAGGAATTTAAGGCAACCCATTAGTTGTGAATAAAATCACCTTTTATGGGTTGTTTATGTGTCATCATTTCATTGGTTTCATTTATTGATGTGACTTGATGTGCTTTATTGGCTAGTTTTTATTTCATTTTTAACTTTAATTCAAATGGTCATTGGCACTTTATTTTACATAACTACTAACAGTCATTGGGCCATTCACGGTCATTGGCTCCTTTCCCCTATCACTAACAATTGCACATGAGATGAAATCTATGTTATCTTAAAATCTTTGTTGTTGTGATGGGAAGGAGAAAATAGGGGAGAGGCACTGGTTGTGGTGCAGGGTCCAATAATGGAGATAGTAGGTGAAAAGACATTCACCTTTTTAAAAACCTATTTAGAATGATATATGAATTTAATACAACCTGACTGTATTGTATTGTATTATTATTATTTAAACATGGAAGCATGTTATGTTGAATAAGACACTTTTAAAATTAGTCAATATTCTCTTATTCATTGATAGAACTTAAAATATACATTAATTTATATACAAGTGTACAAATATCAAGTCTATGCAGTCAACTATTCATTAAGTAATATTTTCATTTTATGTACATCATATCTATTACAGTCACTTCAACAAGTCATTTCTGAAGACTTTCTAAACCTAGATCTCAAATATAATGCATTCTTTTTTATATAAGAGTCTTCAATCCCTAGTAACCACCTGCATAATAATAAATGAAATTATGGTCAGGCTCACCTTTCATAGTGTTTAAAAACTCAGTACCATATGAACAATAAATTGTGTAACCAGCTACATAAAATAATTAAAATAACCAACTAAAATATTATCCATTGGATTAAATCCCAATAAATCTCAACCATTCGATTGAACTATCATATTGAATCCATGTCAACTAACATCAACCAATCATAATTTAGGATGATAGAATAAAAGCTGAAGGAAAAATTACAATTCCAATTGTTCCTGTAGTTTTCATCTCTCAAAGTTGAAGAAGTGAGGAGAAGTGCAGTTCAGGTAAGACACTTATGAAATAAAAACTATTTTAGAATTCAAGCCCTCTATTCATTTTTTCAGTGTTGTATATTCCAGCAGTGTTGTATATGTCAGTAGATTTGTATAGTCCAACACTGTATTATGCTAAGTAATGACTATACATTAGAATGAGATATATAAGAAAAATAAACAACATAGTAAATTCTGAAATACAGTATACAACACAACTGAAATGTACAACACTACTGGAATATACAACATTGCTGGAATATAAGCACATCAATGTTCTATAGTCCAACAATGTTGTATATTGCATTTCTGAATTCACTATATTGTTCATTTTTTCCATATATCTCATTCTCTAGTGTATAGTCATCACTGCTATATTAGCATAAGTTTAATTGTATACATAAAAAGTTAGAAAGTATTCTAATTACATGTGCAAAATTTATATTGAAAACATAACTTTAAATTGAAAACAGTGTTGTACATTCCATTAGTGTTGTATATGCCAGTAGAGTTATATAGTCCAGCATTGTATTATGATAAGTAATGACTATACATTAGAATGAGATATATAGGAAAAATGAACAATATAGTAAATTCTTAAGTTCATATTATGCTAAGTAAATTCTGAAATACAATATGCAACACAACTGGAATGTACAACACTACTGGAATATACAACTTTGTTGGAATATGAGCACATCAGTTTTCTATAGTCCAGCAGTGTTGTATATTGCATTTCTGAATTTACTAAATTGTTCATTTTTTCCAGATATCTCATTCTCTAATTGAAAAGTATTTTTTCCAATCATCACTATGATATTAGCATAATTTTAATTGTATACATAGATATTTGGAAAGTACTCTGATCACATGTGAAAATTTTATATTGAAAACATAACTTTAAAAACTACATAGGAAGAGTCCAACGAATACACTAGAGAATTGTATATCATGAAAAAATGAACAATATAGTGAATTCTGAAATGCAATATACAACATTGCTGGACTATAGACCATTGTTGTGCTCATTTAGTCAAATACACATTGTCTATCCAAGCACTTTCTCTATTCAACATATTCCATACAAGTTTCATTGTCATAATAAAAACTACAAGTCAATTAATTGCTAAAAATGAAAAAGAATCATTCATATTCCAGCAATGTTGTATATAAATAAAAAAATATTGTTGTTTCATATCTTGTTTCGTATAAGATAATTTTTCATATATTTATAGTTTCTTTTCCAACAATCATCTTTCGTTCAACAATTAAAATTGAGTTGATAACCATGTACTTCCATTTTGTATTTCATGTTGTGAATCAGGTATTTCATTTAAACCATGAGAAAAGGTGCTATTGCTAGAAGATCAAGGAGGCCCAAAGTGAGAGGTGTACAATTATCACATAATGTAAGTGATGAAGAGGATAATTTAGCACCAACTAGTAATGAACTAGAATGTAGAAACCCACCCATTGTCTCAGTTCAAAGAACATCTGACAACAAAGAAGCTTAGTGTCATCCGAGGTTGGACAAAAGAAGATATGGAAAACATGATAGACTGATGTTGAGTTTAATGGGTTCTCAGTTAGAGAAGCAGCAAAGAAGTATTCCATTCCACCCACATCATTACAGTATTGGCTAAATGGTCTCACCCACACAAAGAGGAGGGGTCCTCCAATAGTTCTAACTGAAGAAGAAGAAGAGGAAATTGTTGAATGGTGCAAAGAAATGGCTGATATGGGTCATGGCTTGGAGTTAATGCAGCTAAAGGAAAATGTTGCTCAGATTTGTGAAACAAGACAAAACCCCTTAAAAGATGGGTTTCCTAGTAAATCATGGTGGGCTGGATTCAGAAAACGTCATCCAGACCTTGCAATCCGAATCACTGAGGGACTTGACAGGGATAGAGCTTTAAACTTGCGCCCTGTAATAGTAACCAAATTTTATGATAATTTAGCCAAATTTTATGGAACCTATTCATACGACGCTCATAAAATTTGGAATTGTGATGAGACTGGTTTGCAGGCTGAGAGAAATTGTGGAGTGCATGTAATTGCTAAGAGGGGCAGTCGAAATGTCCCAAAGGTAATACCAAAGAGTAGGGAGTGGATCACTATATTGTGTTGTGTCAATGCAGTAAGTTTTTCAATCCCAGGATTTTATTTGTTCAAGGGAAAGAGAATCGTAAAGAATTACATTAAAAATTGTGAACCTGGAGCATGTATGGCTTGCACATCCAAATGGATGGATGACAAAGGAATTGTTTTTAAATTGGCTATGTCATTTTTCACGTTCAGTACCAGGAGGTGTTTCTCCAAATAATAGACACCTATTGATATTTGATGGCCATGGCAGCCATGTAGCATTACAAACTATGGAGGAGGCAAACAAATTGGGCATTGATTTGATAACACTGACCAACACATGCTAGTCATAAGTTGTAACCTCTTGACCTGAGTGTGTTCAGCCCTTTCAAGACATATTTTAGAGGCTAAGAGGTACAAATGGATGGTAGAGAACAAATGTGCAAATGTGAAAAGGAATGACATTTCTAAGCTTGCAAGTAGAGCCTTAAAAAAGGCACTAACACCATCTAACATAATTGCAAGTTTCAAAAGAACTGGTATTTGGCCATTAAATTATGATGCTCTCCTAACTGACATGGCATGCAACCAGGCATTTGACATGCAAGGTGAGGAAGATGTTGATGCTGTCACAAACATTTTGAGCCTATCTCAAGGAATAAATTCAGAATTAAATAATAGTGAAGAGGTGGTACCTGGAACTCAATTCATGCAAAATGTTGACTCAAGAGATGATATGGAAGCAGCTGTAACATGTGGAGTGGAGCTAAACGGTGCTCTTGGAAACCCAAGTAACATCATCAACAATAATGAGGGGTCTATAGATTTTCTAAGTAACAATGATTTTTCCTTGCCAAGTCAAGTTAACCCGCCACAATGGTTAGAGGATGCCATGAAAAACATGGGTTACAAGCTACCATCTAGCATAGAAGATCAAAGCTTAAATCTTCCTTCCTTTCCTGAAGGACTGGAACAAGAAGCAATAATTCATTACTATGCAGATGTTGGAGATGAGGATGAACAAGACAAAGTCGAATTTCAAGAGGATGCTCAGGAAAATGAAAGAAAATTAGAAGTTAGGAAACATGAACCTCAACACCCTGAAGAGATTGAAATCCAAGATGGACGTGGTAAGTAACTTTCCCATTTTCTACGACTTCCAAGGGAGATCATAAACAAAAAGAGAGTAAAAAATTCATATGGTTCTATTAGACTGATAGGCATTCACAGATTTTGACTACACCTGAATACATGGAGATATTGGTTGATGTGGAAAGAAAGAAGGAGGAACAAGAAAAACTAAGGTTAAGGAAAAAAGAATTGGCATAAGAAAAAAAGGTTGCTAGACTTGCAGCAAAAGAAAAAAATTGCAGGAGAAGCTTGAAAGAGAAAGGGGGAAGCAGGCTAAGGAGCAACAAAAAGAGATTGAGAAGGCACACAAGTAACAAAGGAAAGAGCAAGAGAAGAGGGAGAGGGAACATGTAAATCAATTAAGGGAATACGAAAAGAGGATGCATGTAAGTTCTCCAACTGATCATGAAAATCGAAGGATTTTTCAAGATATGTTAAATATTCAAATTCCAGGTTATGCTCAAATTGGAACACCTCCATCACTTATGAATAACTCTTGTATAGTTCCATCTTGGTATGTATCACCTCATTTACTTTGTACAAGTTCAAGTAGTCCTAGTAGTTCATTTCCAATGCCACCATGGATGCAAGCTTCAGCAGGACAACCAACTCCTTTGTCAACAAAAGGGGAAAATCCTTTATCAACCGGATAACCAAATCCTTTTTCAGTAGGGGGACCAGATCCTTTATTAGTTGGGAAACCAAATGCTCTATCAAAAGGGGTTCTAAATCCCATTTCAGCTGGGCAATTGAACTCTGTATCGACAGGAAAAGAAAATACAAAAGCAGTATTGAAAGAGGGAAATATTACTTATACTAACTAAGATATTGAACATGTGCTCATAAACAATGTTTATTACACCATATGATGATGGTATTAATTTTGCTGGTGATAACATTTTGCTAGATGTATTCACCAGAGTCTTCTTATGTAGTCTCTAAAGTTATGTTTGTAATATAAATTTTGCGTATGTAATCAGAATACTTTCCAGCCCTCTATGTATATAATTAAACTTATGTTAATATATCAGTATGATTATGCTCTATATTTTACACCCAATTTGGCGGTGTAATCAGAATACTGATATAAATTTTGCATATGTAATCAGGATACTTTCCATCATTTTTTATGTATACAATTATACTTATGTTAATATATCAGTATGATGATGCTCTATATTTTACACCCAATTTGGCAATGGCATGTTTCTCTTGGGGTTGTCATTGGAATCAGAAAAACAACATAATATCTAACATAATCCAACTGAACTCCTAAAAATGCTTGAAGTGTGGACAGTGAAAGAAAACATTGTTGTTAGTAAACAATTTTTCCCACTTCTAGCAACCTTTGTAATGAACATAGGACTTCCACATCAAAAATTGCAGCAGGCATATCCAAAATAGAAAAATAAACTCAATGATAGGACTTCCACATCTAATGATAGCACATCTAATATTCTTAATTTCCAACCTGTAGCTTACAAATGGCGAGGTGCTGAAACAACAAAACCGTAATAAAAAAACCAGAACCCATTTCCTGTATACCCCAGCCAATATAAAATGAGCTTTAATAAATAATAGCCACCTTCCGTGTTACTGTTATCATTTTTCAATAGAGAACAAAAACATTGAATTCACTCTACAAAAACACCTCCAAAACCATGCAGGTCAGAAGTAATTTAAAAAATAATAAGTTCATGTCAGCCCATTGAAACGTCCCAAACAAGAAGATGAACACCATATTATCGTGTAAAGTTGGAAAAAATAGTGTAAAGATATCCAGGATCTCAAATACCATACAGGAGTAACCTGCAGGATCGTGCAGAGAATAAAGCAAGTTGGATTCACACAAATACTTAGAAATGATTTAAACCAATGATTGCACACCAAATAAATCAATAAACCAATGATTTTATGCATAGATTTGTAAAATATGACAAATGAAAAAATAAATTTCTTTTGTTGAATGGCAAACAACAAACTTTCCATAATAGTGCAGTGTTTAAAAACACTAAGGATCATTGCCTGTGTGAGAACCCTCTCACCTTCTTTACATTTTCTTCTCATCTTCTAAGTAGGCTGAGCCATTTCCGAGGAAGAAGTCACTCAGGAATGGAGAAAACCCACGCTACCACCGACATGAAATGTGAGGAGAAAATGGTAGTTGGAGTTTTGCAAATAAACAGGCTCCGTATCAGCTATGAATGTGGTTTGTTTCAATTTAGTGTGAAATCACAATGCTCAGATTTGGTGGTGGCAGGTTCCATTAACCAAGGCACACATATTAATGTGTGGTGGGTAAGCGGTAAATGAATGGTCATTGAATGTACTACAACTGGCACGCGAGAAATGGACAGTAGTTGGTCCTAACCAAAAACACTACCAAATTTTACATCCTCCAAAAATGCAGCTTGTACATGTGGCACTGACCTATAAATGACATGGCAAATGAATGTAGGAGGTCAAGAATTTAGTGTTGAATATTCTGGTGGTGTTTTTACTCGCCCACATGGAAGTGACGTGGCTCAGTGACTCTGCAAATATAGGGTGCACCACATCCGGTGCCTCTCCCCTAATGTAGTGAATTTTCACTACCTATTATGCCTTGACATATGTCTATACATTGTTACAAATTTCTTACACCAAACGTTAGAAAAAATAACGTTTTAAGATTTTCCTACACAAAACTTTAAAAAGTTGTAATATACATAAACTTTTACAGATTGTTTACGATATCTATAAACTTGTCACAAATAAGATAACAATAAGAAGACATCAATTGGAATTTGACTGTGCAAATCTGGAAGACTGTAACTACATAAGGAAATGATTTCGCTTATTACAAAGTCAAGAATGGCCAATCGGATTGAAGATTATATAGAGTCCAAAAAGTAGATAAACATTGTAGTCTGCAAAAAATATGATATAAAGTAGAATAATCAGAGCTTAGATATTATTAATAATACTAATTTTAAAAAATCAATGCAACACTAACAATATAAAAATTCTACTTATAAAAAGAACCGGGCAGGGTTTTTTATAAATTCATTAAAGCACAATCTCTCCCTATCATAGATTTTACGTACTTGTGTAATTTTTTTTTTGTGTTTGTAGGTATTGATTGTGGAGTGGAGTGGAGATGGTGTGAATTATAGAGTTGGGTGGGATTTGTTGACAAGTAACAAGAGTATTTCGATCATATTTTCAGCTTAAAACAGAGATGTGACAAGACTCGAGTCAAAGATTGCAGCCAATGCAGTGACCATAAAAGAAAACCATGAATTAATCGAGCAAGCAATGGTGGACATCAAAAGAATAGAACAAACATTAACAGAAAATGAAGGATATTGCAAGGGGCTTACATATTCCAGAGGAGGATATCAAAGAAATCAATAAATTCAGGGCTCGCGATGACTTGGAAGGAGAGATAGTAACCATTCCCCTCAACATCCCAGGCTCTCCTTTCTCAAGGGGAATTAAGGTACATTTACCAATATGATTGAATTTTGTTTTTTCAATTTCCTCGTCATCTAGGAAGGGCATTTGATTTGATTTGTTTGTAGGTGAGGAAAATTGTGCTAAAAAATATTCATGAGTGCATAACGAAGAGCAAGGAGCATCCAGAAGTGATCCACAATGACATGTTGACGTATCTGGTAAAAGACGACACCTTTCCTGAGGAGATCATTACAGACTTGATATTGTATCTCTTCTTTGCATCTTACGAGACTTCCTCCAAAGCCCTCACTTATGCTGTTAAATTCCTCACTGACACCCCACATACACTTGCATCCATTTTGGATCCCTCCACAAATGTAAAGCATAAAAGAAGAACAAGAAATTGATAGAAAATATAGAAGATACATTGTTGTAGTATGATACATAAACATTTTATGGTGGTTAAGAGACGCGTGAAAGTTGGAGAAGTAGGTTACATTTATTTATCCATTTAATGCTATTTACTGAAAATAAATAGGAAAGACTCCTAGCCTACCACATTCAAGATAAAAACAGAATATTGCAATATGTGGATATCTAAGATAGAAAAATATTTAGGATTGTAGAAAAATATCTAAATTCTGGCGACCTGTAAAATTGAGACCTCTAGAATTTGACACTTTTTAGCTCTTCAAAGGTGAATTCCTACCGACGAATAATCACTCTCTTGCAATTGCTGCTATGCACGAATTTTAGCACTACTACCTAGTACCGACTAAGTAAGACAACATGAAAAAGGTATTAGTATATATATAACATCATAGCATGCCTTGAATTTAAAATTACATGTGCCTCTCTCATCAAAATTTATTGATGGCCTAATTTTTTGAGGTGGTTATAAATTTCATTTTTTAATACCTAAAAATTGTACCATAAGTGTGCAATGGGTAGGTCTATAGGTGAATGAAAAAGGAAGGTTAACATTTGTGTAGGTGAAGGACAAAAGTGTTGAATTTTCTTATGTTGGTCCATACACACACAAAATTTTCTCTTAAAACACACACACACACACGATTGTAAACAAAAGATGAATGTTATTTGTTTCATCGATAGCAAGAAGTGAATTCTATAATAAAAAATGGTGAGAAATAACCATATTACTAACTTATGGGGAAATACTTATACCATAGTTTGTTTTCTAAAAAAAATTGCATATTTTAAAAAATTATAAAACAAACCATTAATAGCAACATAAAAATAAGAAACCATGGTCATGAAATAATATTCATACCAAATAATATGAATAGCTGTAATTTTTTACAATGGTTGTCCTGTTTCCAGAGAAATTGTTGAGTGCTAATTGGAGAAATCGGTTAAGTAAAGTCAATAGTATAACGACTATTGGCATAATCAGACATATAATATAATTGTAACTAAGCCAACTACTTAACATATTTATTCATTGATAAGCATGAAAGAACATAATCAAAACCATATATATGCAATATAGACATTGAATTCTGCAAAGACTCATACAGTAAAACATTGTATTGACATAATCAAATATATGTTAGACAAGTTGAAATATGGGAGTATAAGCCCCAAAAATAGTCCAATGGTCATGCCAATAGAGTGGCAATAAAAGTGGAGTGTGATAACAAAAAATTCTAGAATCAAATTCAACATTCATACAAATTTTCAATTGAATATTTCACTCAAAACAAATAAGCTCACAAATGAACAAAAGGCATGGTATATAAACTTATGTTTGAGAGAGAACACGATAAATTAAAAATATGTAACTACAATACATCACCAATCAACAAGCACCCATGATTCCAATATTTAACTATGTGATTTCTTATTCTTTTTCTATAGCTCCATAAACAATGCAATGTTTGTGAAGTTATAACTCTCTCCATATTTAATTTTAACCTATAAAAAAATAAAAAATAAAATCCAAAATTAAAGATGATGATAGTAGAAAACATCAACCATCAAGAGTTGTAACAACTATGAATCGTATCCAACAAGATTTTGTCATTGCTTCAAGCTCCAGCGCTTCATAACTACGTAAATTTTAATATAAGTATTATAAGCATTTCAAACATATAGAAATATTTAGTGGTGCACCTACTCGATAGTAAAACATTAAACAAATGGTAATACAAGAAACAAATGGTATTTAAAGCATAGTAAAATTATTCAAAATTGGACATGAACAAAGCAACCTTTGATGAAATTATCATAAAATAAGAAGAGTAGGAAAACAATATTACATCATTTTTAACACCAATTCTTATTCTTACAAAAATGTAATTTATAGTTTTTAAGATGTTTTTTGCCAAGTAAAACTTTGTATGACTTTTATATTGAGGGTGATATTAATTCCAAAATAGGATGTGCCCTTGAAAAAAAACTCTACATGACCTCTAGTTTCAGGTTTCTTCATGTAAGAATCATTATCAGTGGAATCTTGTGCATCAAATGTGACTGAAATATGAGCTCTTAAGCAACCAAGACAATCTTGTGCAACAATATCCTAAAGATATCTTTTGGTGATACTTTCTATAATGTAAGATCTAGTAATTTCACAATAAACACCACATCTTTAATACCTATTTAGGAAAATGGTGGCCCTCAATGGTACTAAAGTAAATTGGAGTAGAATATGATATTTCAAAATTTTCAAAGGATGTTATAATGTTATGGTCTGAATGTGAAAAAAACCCTTTTCTATTCTAGTTACTATAACATTTTCTATAATAGTACTCTTGAAAAAAATTGAACCATCAAATCCAAATGGAAACTTAACTATAATAGTACTCCTGAAAAAATTGAACCATCAAATCCAAATGGAAACTTAAAACGCATGTAAAATCCAACACATAGAAATACCACTTTAATATATCCATATAGCACAATAAGAAAACGTGTTACAATATCCAACTTGTAAAATATCTAGGAAAAACATAATCAACAAGACTTTCACCAATTGCATTGATCCTTTGGTTATATGTGATATATCAAGTTAGAAATTGTGATTTCAATAAAAAATAAATTTATATGAAATATTTATATGTTCACCTTATTTTAATATCAATAACCTTTAATAAAATAATATACTTCTATTTTTACCTTAAAACATGTGTTTGCTAAGATGGCTTCCCATTGAATCTTATCATTATTACAAAATGATAAATAGAAACAAAAATCAATAAATATAATATTTTAATTGAATTGTTTATAGAAACCATTAACTTCACACTGAAAATATATATTTAATATCAATAAGTGATAATATAGTTAAATGCCTTATAGTAGGTGACTATTGTGATTGGTTGTGGGATAACTATGCTTTTTAACCGGCTTTCACTCTCTCTTCTCTATAGATTTCTAATATCAAAAATATCATTTCTTTATTACCTAAGAAATACATGCAGTACTCCTTAAAGTGGTATATATCTTTTAGTGTAATTTAAAATTTCTTATGCAATTAATATATTTTCCCATTCAAAATTGATTCCAGGTGGGAAAAAATACCATAATTATCATATTATTGATATTGTTGCAATAATATATATAGTTTTTATTTATTTAACATAATTGGTTGATTGGTGAAGCTTTTCCTTCTATTCTCATGTGAATTAGGGCATAGGTTGTAGAAGGAAGAGAAATACTCTTGTTTCATTAGAAATTAAGTTTTGATAGAAAAGAGAAAAAGAAAGATAAAAGTGGCATAACCATCTATTAATGTGGTACAATTACAATAATAATCATCAAATCCAAAAAGCTCACTTGGATTCCAGTAAACACCTTCTTCCTCTCTCGAAGCGGTGAGATGGATAAAGCACCAAACACCCATCCTCTTGAAATGCCAAACTAGTAATATTTACTGGGTTGAATTTCGACTTAGAGTCTGACCGGGTTGGATGGTGTTCAATTTCTGCTAATCCTCGAGAGAGCGGTTGTGTACTCCATTGTACACAAGTTTCCATTTATGCTAATCTTTGCACATAAACTTTGAGTGCAAGGTGTACTGCATTGTAGCCTTTTTTTAAGAATATGAAAGCATAGAGAAATATAACCTTTTTTAATAGTAGCTAAATTGTTTCCATTCTGAGCTATCAAAGCCATAGTTTTCTTAGATGTGTAAATTCAAATCACACATATACTAGGTAGGGAGTAGATGTTGGGCTAATAGGATGAAATCTACAGGTCAATTCTCCGTGAAACCCATTTCGAATTTTTAGATTTGGAATGTGAAATAAGAGGTGAGCAAAGGGTGATAGCATGCTTCGCAAAATTTTGTGCTATAATGCACAAAATTATGCTCAATAAAATGAGGTGGAACAAGGGGAGCAACAACAACCATAAAATAATAGTTTGGATGAAAGGCAAGGCGTGACATTGCTGAGTTAAATGAAAATTGGGACAAATATCATGAATGTGAGTATCTGTTCTAAAATTCCCCTTCCAAATATTGTTGTGCAGTGCGAGTGATGGACTTGAAAATTATCACATCGTGGAGGTGGGTATATGCCATTTGTCTTATTATAATATGCTTGAAAAACTTTATTCATTCGGTGTTATTTGGATGAGGTGTGTTCAATTGAAAACCAATTATTCAGATTTGCCATATATAACATGAAAAAATTTAGTGGAAAAATTTCCGTAAAACTTGAGAATATTAGGAGTTTTGAAAATTTAAAATGGTTAATTTTCAATAGTTGGATGCCGACAGTTCACCTAAAATGAACCTATGCATGCATTTCATAAACATTTTGAATCAAAATGTGCTTATATTCACCAAGGTATAATACATATACATCAATTGTCTAAGCTATCAATAAAAAGATGCACGTCTCCTTTTTTGTGACACAGATGATCATCCAAGCCCCTTCATCCTACACATCTTCTGCCCTATTTTCATTCGCTTTGCAGTATGTAGTCCTACTTCTGTTGTACAACCTTTATCGTCCAACTCCTCATCCATCCTGCACCTATGCATCCTACTCCTATGCCTTTACAGTCAAACCACTACTTTTACCGTCCAACCTATTTTTATCATCCAACCATTGTAGTCACTGTCTTTAAAGAAAAAATCATGCACTTTGGGTCATATTTAGTCTCAGTCTCATATTACTATTTACAGGGTTTTTGAGAGAAGAAATTACTAATTAACCCCCATCTTTTGGCCATCTTCTTTTATTTTATTTCATCATTCCCAACCTTTTACACCCATATGCCCAGTCGAATTTCATCATTTCCCATCATTTTAGCCTTGATTGGGGCGCCCAGGGTAGTACTAGGGTGCCCGTGGGTGCCCTGGTCATTTTCTCACTTTCCCACCACTTCTTAGGCACTTTATAAGCATTTCAACTTTTGAATTTTCTTGTGGTCGACCTTTTCAAGGATAATTACAAAATTAGATCAACAGAACCCTGTAAATATAAAGTTATGAGACCAGAATGAGGGACAAAATACTATCACTACTATCACTCCACCTAGATTTACATCCATCTATTGCATTAGGAGATAATTTCTATCCACATAGCTTTATCACTTGGGACAACGCTTGGGACATATGCATCACACCTAGTATAGGAAGGAATTTATTCTATTCCATCCACCATATATTACATTTTTCTATACATAGTTAGCTCACTGCTTCACAAAGTGTGATTGGCACAAGAGAATCCTAGGGCATGACCACACACACATAACTACATTTGGGTGTGGAATGTAGTGAAACACTCAATTAGTAAGTCCACTATTGTTACAGGTGAGGTCATTCTGACCCTTGCATATGCATTTTTATTTTTTAGGAATTGATAATTTTTTAGGGTTTTGTAGGTCTTTCTTTTCTTAGAGTACATCAACAACATCAAAAGTAGTGTAGATAACTTGATGCGACAAATAATGAAGGTTTCGTACCATCTTCCAAACTTGTGAAATTGAGATCCGGACTTGTTGCTCATACCAAACTTCCTATTTTTCATACCATAGCACCCCAGGTGCCTCACTCCCTCTCTAGGAACTCTAGTCCCGAAGGTGAAACTCTGTATGCTCTCCTCTCACGTCCTAGGATGATCTTGAGGATCAAAAGTGGCTAGCCTTCCCATTTTGTTTTGTAGTGGAAATGTGACGTGGAAATGATATCCACACACTTTGCAGAGTCCTAGGGGTCTCATGACATCGGGCTTCATTTCCAGGCATGTAGACACCCCGTGTTTCGACGAGGTATATAAATTCAAGCATAACTATCGTTATTGGCTAAGCATTTTTTTTTTAAGAGTGGTGTGAAGTGAGGGGATTCCACATCCCAATACCAAGGATGTAGACAACATCCTTGCAACATGGAATTGGGCCCCACGTACCACAAGGTATATCGGGGATACCCCTAGAGAGCTCATGCATCCTAGACTAGGAAACCATTTGGCCACAGTAAGTTATAGTGTAAGGATGACACACTCCCCAAGATCACTTGTTAGCTGACCCCACATTAACAGTAAGTCCACTATTGTTACAGGTGAGGTCATTCTAACCCTTACATATGCATTTTTATTTTTAGGAATTGATAATTTTTTAGGGTGCTGAAGGGCTTATTGAGACCTTTCTGACGGTATGCTGAACTCCAGAAACAGAGTCCGTATGCAAATTCTATCGCCGGTCAAAGATGGGCCTCCAAACGGGTCAACTCTGGTCAATAGGTCAACCAGTGGACCAATGACAGGGTGACACGTGGAAGTTGGTGATAAGGAAAAATGGATGGTACTGTAAT
The DNA here is from genome assembly GCA_019776745.2 of Taxus chinensis. Lineage (NCBI taxonomy): Eukaryota > Viridiplantae > Streptophyta > Pinopsida > Cupressales > Taxaceae > Taxus > Taxus chinensis. The sequence goes on along the minus strand of CM034151.1, from coordinate 760,595,934 downwards.
GTTTAAGAATCAGTTCCATGGTAGAGATCTCATCGCAAGCTTTCCGACGCATTTTGAACGGACCAAATCTGAGTTCGTATGCGAAAGATATGCATAGTCAATGTTGCGGTCAAATGATGACGTGGCACACTCTAACGTGGACAAATGGCGTATTATGGGCGTGACACTTGGCAGGTTTACAGTGGATTTATATTTAAAAAATAATAATTGTAAAAATATATTTAATCCATTCCATGTGAATAAACTCAAATCCCATGGTATAAGGAGGATTTTGTGGCCAAAAAAGCTATTTTAAGGCTTATCTTATCTCTTTCCCACCAAACGTGGGGTCAATGGCTAAATTGGGCTCCTAAACCTATGAAAGGGGGATTTGAACCCTTTCCAAAATAGTAATCAGCCTTACCAAGCCGCCACTTTGTAGCAAGTGATAGAGAAGGAGATCACATCTATTTAAAGGGAAGATTTTGGTAGGTTGGAAAGGGGGACAACCAAGGACCAGTTTGCAGAGATCACAATTTTCGAGGCACTTATGTTTCAAATTAGGACTTGGTGTAAAAATAAAAGTTGTTCAAAATTATGAGATATTTCCAGAAAGGTAACTTTTGTTGCATGAAGTGCTATAGAGATTTCTGTGTAGGCGTTTTCCATCGCAGTTTCACAGAACAGGCACGAGGGGCAAGCAGAGATCTAGATTTTGCTTCCACTTCTGATCCGAATCAGACCATGAAGTAAAAAGGGAATTTTTTAATAATTTCCTAAAGTTTCCATAAATTTAAACCTTATTTGTATATGTCTTTTATATTTCAAGTTGTAGACATTTTTTGAACATATTTGCATAGGGAACAAACAGAAGAAATACTTTAGGAGCCACGGATGAACTTGGGAATGATTATGGTAAATTGCAAAGTTCCATGAGGTTTGAATCAACTCATTTGCAGGTATAAAGGCCTGTTAAGTCAAGATTGAAGGGATATTGTACTTCATTGGATGTTTAATGGATCGATTCATTTTTTGTGAATCCGGAGATGTAGCCTTCGGGTGAACTCCGTTATCAATTTCTTGTTTTGTGGATTTGTGCATTTCAGTTTTTAAAAGCTTTTTATCAGTTGAAATTCATGATTGGATTAATTTTATTAATTGATAAAATAAGTATAAAACTGGAGTAAATGGATTGAAGGAAATTTCAGTATCCATAACCCACAACAAGATTTGAATACGCTTATCATCTTAGATTCAAATGTCAGTTTGAGTGTATGATTAAAAATCAACTGTGAAGTAAAATGGATTTGTATTAGATTCAAGCGATTCACTTAAAGTTGAAAAATCGGATTAATTGGTCTTTTTGGAAGAGTTGAGGATTTGGGTTTCAAGACACCTAAAAATTGGATCAAATTAACTCAAGATCAATGTTGAGTCTGTAAATTTCAAAATCTGGAAATTTTCTAAGTACTTCAAAAAAAAATTAAGTACCATTTTCAGATCAAGTTGGTATCAGAGCTGGTTTAGCTTTTAATTTGCATCAGTTGGTTCAGTTTGGTTTTTGCATTTTGGGCTTGATATTTCATTTGCAGTGTGTAGAGTTTGGAGGAATAGGTGTGCAGGAATCATGGGTAAGATGTCCAACAAGACCAAGTTTGAGGAACTGGAAGCATGCAATCATCAAATTCAAGAAGAGAATGCCTTCCTGAGACGTCAAGTATTGTCTCTTGAAGAGAAACTTGACACATTGAGAAAAGAGCTAGAATCTAAGGATGAGCTCTTGATGGTGTTGCAAATTGATGGACCTAACAAGGTACCAGTTATTGTTGATGCCTCCACTATGACAGATGAGTGCATAGTAAGGATGACAACACTTAATTCCTTACCCAAAGCTAATTTGGATTCTACTATAGTGCTCAGTGAATTTGAAAAGCACACTAAAGGTATAGGATCTAAAATTTTGAATAACATGGGTTTTAATGGAATTAACCTTGGTAAGAATAACCAAGGTATAATTAACCCAATCTTGGTTGAGGAGAGACCTCGTTATGCAGGACTGGGATATGCTAGTGCAGGGGAAATGGAAATTGGAGAGAACTCCAAGAGCGCTGGAAGAAGAAAAACTTCTAACAGTAAAGAGTCATCCTCGCTAGCATCAGGTGGTTCATCCTCATCAGGAGGATCTGGTAATAATTCACCACAGAGAGGTATAGAAATCCCCCCACCTTTGGTTTACCATTGCTCAAAAATGAAAGGTAAACAAATTGATCCCTTATCTACGCTAGAAAAATTTGGCTATAATTTTCAAGCTATGTTGAATAGTTATCCGTGCACATTCTGTGGTTTGTCTAATAATTGTGTGGCCAAGTGTAGGAAGTATAAATCCCTAATGGAACAATTTGAGAAAATGCATTCTCCTAACCCGGGTTCGGCTAAGAGCAGTCAAGGTAAGGTTCCTAAAAATGTGGATCCTAAAAAAATGGATCAAAGGTTTTGTGATCATTGTAATAAACAAGGTCATGAAATTGGTAAGTGTTGGAAGCTACATCCAGAACAAAAATTAAAGTTTGTTAAAAAGGATAAAAGTTTTAAACCAACTAATTTGACCACTTCGGTGGCCTTGGTAAAAACTGAATTAAATCAACCCCCTAAAAAGGACAGTATGATGAGTAAAGTGGGTAAACAATTTATCAGTTTTATGTTTGCATAGTTGATTGTGGAATACATGCAAACTAACAAGGCAGTTTTGGAAATCCCACTAAATTGTGAAAAGGATAAGTACAAAATTTATTTTTCTGCCTTGGTGTTGGTGAAGTATCGTAAAGGGGAAATAATCAGGTGACAGGTTTAAAATACTTGATGTAATTTTCTTTTTTAATGGTTTTACAACTTCATTTTTCAGTAGTATGTACAGTTCAGTGGGTATGATCATTGGTCGGATGTCTATATGTGGATTGTAGTTAAAATACTGTTATTGTGCAATTTTTGGCATGTAGGCATTGTTTGTAAGTGCACAACTTATACAAACTCTTTGTTTACTATGCATGACATTTGTACATATGTAAGTCTTATTGATAGACTTAATATTTGTAACTGTTAGGTATAGTTGCAAATGGTATGTACAAGTTTTGCACTAACAAGCTGTGAGTGCAGGTTACATTTGCATTGTTGATACTAGTGAGTGCAGGATCAGGATGTACAAAGGAATATGGCAGTTGCAGTGTCATATCAGTTGCAGTTTAGGCCATTGGGTTATATTACTATTATTGGCATTTGATTATTGCAATTTTTATGGAAAAATTACCATGCTATAAACTGGGTTCTATGTTTGTATTATGCAGAGAACGTGTGTATAGTTCAACAGAGTGAATTTCCATTTTGACGTCAAAATGGTCTTACTAGGGAGGAGTGATCCGGAGGATTTTTCACTATGAAAATTTTCCCTAAAATTCCCTAAAATTGGACCATGCTGAAGGGATTATTGAGACCTTTCCGATGGTATGCTGAACCCCAGAAACAAAGTCCGTATGCAAATTCTATCGCCGGTCAAAGATGGGCCTCCAAACGGGTCAACTTTGGTCAATAGGTCAACCAGTGGACCAATGACAGGGTGACACATGGAAGTTGGTGATAAGGAAAAATGGATGGTACTGTATTGTTTAAAAATTAGTTCTATGGTATAGAGCTCATCGCAAACTTTCCGACGCATTTTGAACGGACCAAATCTGAGTTCGTATGCGAAAGATATGCATAGTCAATGTTGCGGTCAAATGATGACGTGACACACTCTAACGTGGACAAATGGTGTATTATGGGCGTGACACTTGGCAGGTTTGCAGTGGATTTATAGTTAAAAAATAATAATTGTGAAAATCTATTTAATCCATTCCATGTGAATAAACTCAAATCCCATGGTATAAGGAGGATTTTGTGGCCAAAAAAGCTATTTTAAGGCTTATCTTATCTCTTTCCCACCAAACGTGGGGTCAATGGCTAAATTGGGCTCCTAAACCTATGAAAGGGGGATTTGAACCCTTTCCAAAATAGTAATCAGCCTTACCAAGCCGCCACTTTGTAGCAAGTGATAGAGAAGGAGATCACATCTATTTAAAGGGAAGCTTTTGGTAGGTTGGAAAGGGGGACAGCCAAGGACCAGTTTGCAGAGATCACAATTTTCGAGGCACTTATGGTTCAAATTAGGACTTGGTGTAAAAATAAAAGTTGTTTAAAATTATGAGATATTTCCAGAAAGGTAACTTTTGTTGCATGAAGTGCTATATATATTTATGTGTAGGCGTTTTTCCATCGCAGTTTCACAGAACAGGCACGAGGGGCAAGCAGAGATCTGGATTTTGCTTCCACTTTTGATCCGAATCAGACCATGAAGTAAAAAGGGAAGTTTTTAGTAATTTCCTAAAGTTTCCAGAAATGTAAACCTTATTTGTATATGTCTTTTATAATTTCAAGTTGTAGAATTTTTTTGAACGTATTTGCACAGGGAATAAACAGAAGAAATACTTTAGGAGCCACAGATGAACTTGGGAATGATTATGGTAAATTGCAGAGTTCCATGAGGTTTGAATCAACTCATTTGCAGGTATAAAGGTCTGTTAAGTCAAGATTGAAGGGATATTGTACTTCATTGGACGTTTAATGGATCGATTCATTTTTTGTGAATCCGGAGATGTAGCCTTCGGGTGAACTCCGTTATCAATTTCTTGTTTTGTGGATTTGTGCATTTCAGTTTTTAAAAGCTTTTTATCAGTTGAAATTCATGATTGGATTAATTTTATTAATTGATAAAATAAGTATAAAACTGGAGTAAATGGATTGAAGGAACTTTCAGTATCCATAACCCACAACAAGATTTGAATACGCTTATCATCTTAGATTCAAATGTTAGTTTGAGTGTATGATTAAAAATCAACTGTGAAGTAAAATGGATTTGTATTAGATTCAAGCGATTCACTTAAAGTTGAAAAATCGGATTAATTGGTCTTTTTGGAAGAGTTGAGGATTTGGGTTTCAAGACACCTAAAAATTGGATCAAATTAACTCAAGATCAATGTTGAGTCTATAAATTTCAAAATCTGGAAATTTTCTAAGTACTTCAAAAAAAAAAATTAAGTACCATTTTCAGATCACCAAACCCCTACCTCTTCCCTAAATCCATCAATCGAGCTATCCCATCATTCCCTACCCATCAAATTAAACCATCTCACTTTATCCTAGACACTACCCAACACCTTATTAAATAAATATCAAAATTAACATCTTACCTTAACCAATCATCTCCTCATCCAAATCAACTATCCCACATCTATCCTAATATCCTAGAAATCATCCAACATATTAATTAACAAATATCTGACCTTCAATCTTAAATCAATCAATCACCCCCAAACCATCGTCTCCCAATCAAACCCATCCAAATTTTCCCTTCCTAAGCTTCCTACCCCTCACCTAATTGACTACCTCTTCAAGGAAACCAAATCATCCCAATCTACACCATGACCTAAACAACATAAGAATATATCCCCAAAATCCAATTACATTGACTTTGACCTAGACCAATAAGACCTCCTTATGTCCTTGATAATCTAGCCACTAATCCCAAACCCACACAACCATCCCACACCCCAATCTCCAAATCTCCTATCAATCATCATGACTTACATCTTCGTCCCATAAAAACTCATACAAATAATCCACCACCATTAAAAACCTCCACTCTTAAAACCTATCATCAAGTACCATTCACATATCCACAACAATCACAAAAATTTAATCCTAAATCAATATCACCCATATCTCATCTTAATCCTCCATCCTCGTCATCTGTGTCACCCCAATCCAATCCTACATACTTTCTCCTAGATAGTACAACATCCCCTAAACCATCGTCAAATTCATCCTCTGAGCCTATCTCATCCCTTTCATCACCTAATCCCAATACTATCTCCTCCACCGTGACTCTTAAGTCACCCTCATCCTCTTCTAACCCTAATCCTAAACCCTCTAATATGGCTCCTATGCCACCCTCATTATCTTTGTCCACATAAAATTCTAATCCACCCCCTTCATCACCTAAATCTCACACTATCCTATCCTCTAATCCCCCTTCATCCTCTTCATCTTCCAACCCTATAACATCCAAAGTGAATCCTAAGTCACCAAATCCCAAACCTAGCAACTCTAATTCTAATATTCTCCATGTACCATCTCCTAACCCATTAAATAAGGCTCATATGACACCTTCATCTACTTTATTCCCTAAATCAAAAAAATATAATGTGGTTCCTACATGGTACCCATCTCCCAAATATCCTTCATCTAAATCTACCCCACCTATCAATCCTAAACAATCTAATCCTAATCTAAAACCATCTACTTCAAAACCACATGCTCAAAGCAATAAAAAATATACCAAATCTAATTCGGCCTCCAAACCTAAACCATCCACTTCGGACCCTAGGCCTAATCAATCCCCTTCATATTCTAATCCAAGACAATCTAATATAACTCATAAATTCAAATCAAAAAAGACATCTCATTATCCACCCAATCCCACGCCTTTACTTCCTACTCCCTTCAAACCTTTACTTCCTACTCCCTCCAAAACTTTACTTCCTACTCCCTCCAAATCATTTAACCCAATACACTTCACTCTTTTAGGTGAATTCTTGACCACCATCTTCCATTGTCTAAAATCCTTCAACATGATCATTCATCCCCAAAACATATCACTTGATTAAAACCTTCCCAAACCATCTTGGTATCGGGAATACTACTATTGTGAGTTTCATCGCACCCATGGACATTCGAATAATCATTGCAAGAAATTTAGGTCTTATGTCCAATACCTCATTAATCAAAGAATTCTTATCATTGCACCTTTCTATCCACCACCTTTTCATCTCAATCCTATCCCTAACCATCCTCTATCATCCAAATTCCACTCGACATCCACACAAATTCAACCATCCAAATGTCATTGTATATCCAAACACCCCTCACAAATAAAAACAAAAATTAATCTCACCCCCCATCCTTCATTAAGTATGGAATTTTAGCAGATGATAAAATTACAGTCCCGTAAACTCATGATGACCACATGCCATCATCTCCCCCATCCACTGCATACTATAGCCAAAAATATGCTCACTAATACAGAACATCGAGGCAAAGGCTTAGGCATCAATGAACAAGGCATCTGCGAACCCATATCCCTTCATCAAAATCTAGGTCATTTAGGCTTAGGTTATAAACCTAACACTAACAACAACCCTCCCCTTAATCCATTACAACCCATTTCTACCACCTCTCTTGTTGATCCTACCATCCCAACCACTCAACCCAATAAAAAATCATGTAATTCCCCTACGAATACCAAACACCTAAAAATGGATTGAGCACATAAATCATAGCCCATGCATGGGTTTTCTTTCCTTACCACCCATCCTCCTTCCATCCAACATCAAAACCCCTTTTCATCTAATCCATGCTTATTATCACATCCATTCATAGCCTATTCCAATCCACTCATTTAGACACTTGATCATCTTGATCACACATGTTGTAAGCCAACAGTACCTACTACAAAAGTGTGACCTTGGTCTATCATCACCTCCAACATTTAAACACCATTGTGTTCCTGGATATCTATGCACTTTAAAAAACTTAATCAACTTATGGTGAAGACCCTTGGGTGTATCTTATGACACTCTGGCCAATGTCCTCACTACACTCCCCCATCAAGTCATTGGTGATTCTTAACCTCTTGAGAGTTTTCAAGAGATTGGAATATCTTAATGCCAAAAAATGTAAATATAAAAGAATAAGAAGAAGAAATAAAATCAAAATTAAAATATCAAATAAAATCCACCTAAAGAATCTCTTTAGGGGTGTTTCCAAAAACTCTACCAGGGTTATGGATGCCTGGTTGGTAGTAGAGAAATGTTGTGATAAGAATCAGATGTATATCCGTCGGGGCTATGGACGCTTGGCTGGTAACGAAGAAATGCACAAATTAACCTTCCATCAACCTACTTGACTTAATCACTCCCTATATATTGGCTAGTTTGTCTTCACATACTACCCAGTAAGTGTTCACTTCAAGCGTTAATTAAGCATCACATTTTCACACACTTCAATCGAAGAGACATAGGGATCACATGTTGCCAGGTAATGTTTAGAACTTGGTCACCATTTTGTTTTAGTTTTAATCTTTCCTTATAATATGTGTCGTTAGGCTCATATATTTTTTTATCAATGATGTCATCTTCCTTCCATCCATCACATCCACACCCTTTTTCCCTTAGGATTGAACAACCATGGGAAACCGATGATTATTTTCTTTTCATCCAATCCTCATGTCCCTTCCCGCACTGTCATCATCATGACTGGGGGAAGCCTTACTACCATCTATTGGGCGACATCATCCATTTTAGATACCCCTCACTTCCCATCCTACCCTACATCTGGGGGAAAATTGAAATCATCTAGCCTTCCATACACGCCACCATGCTTTACACTTGAGGGCACACCACATTTATCCCTCAATCCACCTGCCCATAGCTAGGGCCATATCTTATCATCTTCCATATCCCCCATATTATCCTACACCACCTCCCTCATCCTACCAATCAATCTCCCATCCCGTACCCCATCTAATCCTCATCGATTAACCAATCCCTATCCCATTCTTCAATCCTATCAACCATCCAACATCACACAATCCTTATCATGGCCTTCAATCCTATCAACCAATTCCTATCCAAAATCACATAACCCTATTCATATCCCTATCCTATCCAACCTATCCAATTTCTCTCATCCTATCAATCTATCCCCCGTCCCACATCCAACCTAATCCTAGCCTATCAACCAATCCCTATCCTACCCAACCTATCCAATTTCCCTAAATCCTTCTCTCACATCCTATCCAAATACATTTTGGACTTATAGGATAAATTCACATCCACCATCCCCTCCCATCCAAAATCCAACATTCAATTCCAAAATAAAAAATCCAACTCCAAAATCCAAAATCCAAGAATCAAAACATCCAAAATCTAAAATCTACAATTCAGAACTCTAAAACAAAAAATCCAAACATTCAAAATCCACCATCCAAAAATCCAAACATCCAACAATCCAAAATCCAAAAATCTCAGACTCAAAAAATTCTAAAATCCAAACATCCAACATCTAACATCGAAACAAAACACCCAAAAGTCAAAATAAAAAAAATTCGAAAAACAATAAAAATACGAAATGCAATGTGTGTTCTTTTGCTTGCATGTTTGCTTGTTTGTATGCATTTTCATTTTGGCTAGTGATATGAGGCCCCTTTTGTTTCTTTTAGATATTCCAATGATATGAGGACCATATTTTTATATTAATTGGTCCAATCATATGAGGACCATAATTTTTATATTAATATGTCCTATTATATGAGGACAAGGGAATTTGGTAATTCAGTCATTATGGTATTTATACCTTGGTGCATTTTTCTCAATGCCACATTCACAATAATAATGCTAATCATGATAATAATGTACACTTTATGGTAACACACTCTTTTATATCATCTTTTATCCCTATCAGCATCCACACTTGATCCTCACCATCATCCAACTAATTATTTAGCCTTCTCATCCTCCTATCCAATCAATCCTTTCATCAATCAATAACCCCATCCAAATTTTATCATCTCACATCCAACATCCTAAATCCCCACCCAGTAGTTAGGGCATCTTTGATCCAAAAACCAATATTTATTCTCTCATCCAAACATCCTCAAAATCTAACATCCACAAATCCAACCTCTCTAAATCTAACATCTTCAAATCCAAGACCTTATAATCCAAAATCCAAAATCTTCACGATTTTCATACATCATTGACTAGGGAATTCAACATATTCAAATACAGAATCCCCTAATCCAAAATCCAAAATATTCCCCCTTGTCATACATCATTTATTGGGGCATCCAAAATCCAAAAATCCAATATTTCTTAATCTTCTAAATCTCATGTTCCTCTAATCCTCCCTCATATTCCCAAAATCCTCCTATCTTCTAATCCTCTACATCCTCAAAGCTTCTCATCCTCTCATCCTAATCTTGTACATCCTAAAAATATTCTCATCCTCTAATCCTCTCTCATCTACAAACTTGGGCCTCTCCTCTTTTCAAGTTGTTACATGAATCATTCCTCCCTAGCCTAACCCCTCGAGGGGGAATCATATCACCATCCACACATCTTCTCTTCTTCTTCTTTGAACTATCATTACTACACGATAACACTTCAAAGAGGGGGAAAATGTAGAAATCTAAAATGTCAACATGATTAATTACGATTAATTTGTCCCACAACATCATCTAACTTCATATAATAATACAATCCATGTAATCAAATTAACAATCATCATTAATCAACTTAATATAATCCTAATCTAATCACATCCTCACACCTCTAAATCCAGAGGCTTCTAAATCTAGAAGCCTCTCTAACCTTCTCCTTCCATTGAATTTTTAATTCAATGGAAGCTTCTTCACTCCATTTAAAAATTCAAATAAACCTTTAAATCTTCTCTAAAATTCTAGAATTCTCCATTCTATAATCCTCCACCTCTCTCATCAATTCTCAACCATTGATCTAAATCCAACATGGCTTAATCCCAACCATCTAATCCAGCACCCACAAATTATAAATTCAGATCTCATCCTCCATGAAAGTTAATGAATGAGCAAAGCTATTAAGCAAGTTAGAAAATCCTTTCCATTTTTATCACTCAATCAATCTATTATCCATATACAATCTATCATCATCTAATCCTTCATTAATCATCAAGCATTCTTCAATCAAATCAAAGGGTAGGTATTTCCCAAGTGTATCCAAAATCTGAAGCAAGCAATAAAGTTCAACCCAATCAATCCAAGAGCAAATACGACACATCAAAGGAGGAGATTTTCAACTTGTAGGTAAGTGCAGGTATTTATCTTATCTCCTTTCAATCCATTGCTCTATCTAGGGTTTTTTTTAATAGATTATATTTAAGAATCAATTTATTTGTTTTTGGTTTCTAACTTTTATCTAATCTTTTCTTTCATTACATGTACTATCCACTAATTTACAAAAATTTAATCATATATTTTCCATACTATTTTTTCCTTGTACTCTTGTTTATTAAATTTATTATTCACTCTTTTTACTCTTGTTTATGTAGTAGTATTAATCATATAAATAATTGATACTAAATGTATATAACACTTAATTATGAAAACATTTGTCAAACACATTTAGAAACTAATGTATTTCGAGATGATCACATTGATGATAAAATTTATTCCATTGATGACATCGAACTAGAAGAAGACACGTAATATTCTCATCCAAAAATAACCTCGAACAAATATTTTAATCCAATATTTGTTTCCAAGAAAAGGAGAGATAACGATCAAGATATTCTTGATGAGAACAAACTTATAGAAGGCCTAAAGGAACAAGTTGAAGAAAGTAATTAAAAATCCCTAAGAAGAAAGAGGACTAACTGAAAAATACAAAGGACTTTAAATTTTGACTAGGAAGCCAAATATCCTTTTATTGAACCTGTGGAGCCAAAAAATGGTAACCATATTCCAACTCAATTTTGATGTACAATATGTAGTTGGAAACAAGGGAAATATCATACAATGCAACTCAAATAAGTCACTATTGAAAAACACTGCAGGAAAATATATATTTCACAAAAGAAAAAGGATGGGAACATAATAACGACTCTTAAATGGAAAAATGTAAAAGAATGATTACATGTAAAGTACGCAGAAGAGTATTAAAAATTTAAAAATGTTTTAAAAATCTAAATGAAAAATTCAACATAATTGCAGTGAAATTAGGAAAAGCTATGCATACTAAAATGCTTGCCAAAAGTATTCAATTTTATACGGTATTCCACATGTATATTGAAAAAGAAAAGACCTATTTTAGATTTCTCAGATAATAAAATTTTGTATCAGGTTACTGTTAGTGTGTGTTATTTTCCACATCATTAGGTGAGTCATCTCATTTAGGTGAGATCATAGGTCCACATGTCATTTATGGGTCATTATGAGGTTCTCTTAGCATCTGTGTGTCATGTGCATCATTGGGAGTTACACTTCTATTCTGGGAATGTAACTCCCCCTCTCCACTCAAGTTTTCATGATTGCAGGAATGGGGGTTACTCAACACCTCCTATATATGTAAACCCCTTTGGATCTACGAGATTGAGAGAGCATTTGTGGATTGTAACGAAGTTTGTTTCAAATCTTTGCATGCACATTCGGTTGATGCTCACTCCTCCTAAGATCTCCTCATGTTGCCCTTCGTACGTCCATTGATGTGCATGTCATCCCTTGTGATCCTCACATTTCAGGTTTCAAACCCTCTTTCATGGTATCAGAGTGGATCTTGTGGATTCGTCCACTCCTCAACATTTTTCATGCATTTTCTAGCTTTCGACGTGATATCCAGTTCTCGTTGCATCTGTCGTAATGGATATTCTGACCATACTCTACTTACATTGATTTCGAGCCTCATACCTCCATTTGGGTTTTTCGTGGTTCATTGTTTTCGGTTCGTGGTTTCAAGTTTTCTAGGATTTGCATACATTTTTTGTGTGTTCCGAGGTGCATTTCGAGTTCATGGGTTGCATATTTCAGAGTTTAGTCCTTCCTGAGCTCAACTGGTTGGTGGTTGCATTGGTATTTGAGGTTTTTTTATGCTGGCGAGCTCATTTTATTTAACCTGACTGGTAGTGAGACCGTTGTATGTTTGGGTTTGAGCCTCTGTTCTTGTGAATGCTTCCTCTGCATGCGATCTTTGTCATTTGTGATTCTAGCTTTGGGTTTTCTGCACTACATGCCAAGTTTTCAAGCTCTTCAATTTCATACCTTCGTGCCTGTTTGCTATTGTGATCCGACACTGCTCACCTTTACATACTACTGTTGGATCTTGTGTTGTTGGACTCCCGCTCATGATTTCTATTTGTTATTGGCTCCTATTGCATCCGCTGTTTGGTTGACTATTGGTTGTTTCGTCCTGGCTTGCCATCGTGTTGCCCAAATTATTTTACGTTGGATCTTTGCATATTGTTTCGGGCTCCCTTTCCCTGTGCCTACCTCTACAGATTTTCCATGGGCCTTCCAGTGATCCCAACCATCCATGTTCAACTCTCTGACTCTATGAACCTAGCTGTGTTGTTTGACTTCCAGCATTTCTGGCCGACTCACCGTGCCTGGTGCCATGTGCTCCCTGGGTTGGAGCATGGACCTCCATTTTTATTCACTCTTGGTTGAATCTCATCAATTTACTGTATTCCTATGCATCCATTTATGGCCTTTCCAATCAACCTATGCAGCTCTCCCATTGCAGGCAACTCACTGTCTCCACCAACCCACTGACCACCTCAGCGCTAGACCCGATCTACTCGGGGACCCTCTAATGGCTCTCCTGTCCTCCAACTGAATCTTTTGTTGCGATGTGTAAACTCTAACTCGGTTTACATTGCATCGACGATTTAGCTTGCCCTTCCGGAGACCCTTACTCCATGGTTCCTTCCAACGCCGAGCTTGCCTCTGCAACACATGGCATCCCCTACCATACATTCGAGTTACACCTTCCGTATCAGCTTAGCCAATTACTCAAGAACAACTCATAGCTTTTAACTCGGTGCATTGAGCCACCTCAAGACCTCATCCCTTTTAGACTTGTTTGGCAGTTAAAAAAATCCAGTTTTTGATGTTTTAAGGATAAAAACATTCATGTTTGGACTTGTAATATTTTTTGGGACCTATTTTACTTGTATTTAATGTCCTTCATTCATTTGTCGAAGACGAAGGGTGAGGTCCGGGGTTGGCAGGAGGCTAATCCCCCCTCACAAGCAAAATAAACCCTACCTAGAAATTTGATGTCATTTCAAATGAGTACCCACATGACACACTTTGCACCCATTTCGGGAACTTTTTAAATCCAGTTTGCAAAGCTTATTGGCATTTTTCCATTAATTTGCGGGAATCATTTTCTTGCTACAACTTTTGACTTGCTGCTCGGTTTTGAGTGCTTCTTTAGTCAAATTTGCATGATTTTTCACACATTACGTGATGACATTGTCAATTTTGTATACATGTTACTTTATAAAGTGCCACATTCAGGGGAGGTCACTAGTACTCTTGGGCCTTGTATTACATGCATACGCATTATCGGCTTGAGTCTGACGTCTTGCATTTGTGCACCTTGTAATTTTTTATTCCACATCATGGAGGGTTCTCTTTTCTAGACTTGAGCCTCATAGGATCACCTTACAACCTCCGTCCACTTCTTACTAGGAGAGAGAACTATTCGGCTTGGTGTGCTTCCATGAAACGTTACTTCACCTATGAGGGTCTTTCACCCTTCTTACTTGGGCCAATTCCTGCACCCACTAATCATCGTCATCTTCAAGAATTTCTCAACACTTGTAACCATGTTTTTGGTCACTTGATGATGCATGTCTCCCCATCTCTCTGGCTTCATGTGGCAGAATCAGATCCACCCCACCGTGTCTGGAGCATTCTTCAGTACCTCTATGGAGACATTTCACATATTGCCACCATTGTTGTTACTTCCGATTCAGTTATCTCCTCTATTTCTTCATGTGATGATAGTTCCACTAAAACAGACTCACTTGGTTCTAGTTCTGATGATGAGGATTGTACACCGAGTTCAGATGTTGAGAGTACTACAGAGGACTCTTATCCTCCTTCTCTCACTATTCTAGAGAGTGTTGAGACATCCCACATCTCATCAGATATTGAGCAATCTCATATACAATCTCATACAATCATCACACCCACCTCCTTTCCACTTTCAGTGTGTGAGGCCCCTTTCTCTCCTCTACCTTCATTGGATGACTCATACCTATCTAACATCGCTCTTCTGTTTGTTAATCCCCCTCATTGGGAAGAGTATCTACCTATGACTTTAGTCGTCTTTTTTCAGAGTCCACTTGTGATGCTCTACAAATTTCTCATCCATCTATCAAGTTCCTTCAGAGGAGTTCATCATCTCCGTTGTTAGGAGTGCCCCTTCTAGGACTCTTATCACTTCCACTTTTTTGGAGACCTTCATTGATCCACCATTGCTTTTGGATCCCTTTTCTATTGTGGGGGTTGTGTTTCCTTCACATCACTTGGACATCCTTTCTGCAAGTGTTCACTCTTCACACTCTGATAATTCTATGTACGTGGCATTACCTTCAGTTCTTTAGCGCTCATTTGCTAGACCTATGTCACACTCCCATGGACTAGACTAAGAGTTCTTCATGTTGTTGCCTTCAGTTTCCATTTGTGGAGCAGGAAGACTTACAACACGTCATTTATGTACTTCCTAAGGGTAGGCACACAATTCAGTGTGGATGGCTCTTTTTCAGTCTAAAGGTAGAAGGTATCTCATCATCGACATTCTTCTGGGAGACTTCTTAGAGTTGTAGAGTTCATATCCATCCATGGAATCTTCTGCATCCCTCTCATCTCCCTCTTCTTCTCTCTTCTTCATCTTCCTGAGATATTTCCCTTTTGTACATGGGTAGCTTTTCAGGCTAGTCTATGGTCAGGACCCATCTTTGGTATCTTTCTTAGATTAGAGAGTGTTTTTTCTCTTGTGGTGAATGTTTTTCCCACTGGGTTTTCCTTCACTGCTTGGGACTTCTTTTTGTGCATGGGTACCTCATCAAGCTTTGTGTTGGGATCCATTTCTCATTTTTGACTTTCTACCTCATCCTAGCTTATAATGAAGGGGGTGTTGGTGTGTGTTATTTTCCACATCATTAGGTGAGTCATCTCACTAAGGTGAGATAGTAGGTCCATGTGTCATTTATGGGTCATTATGAGGTTCTCTTACGCGTCAGTGCATCATATGCATCATTGGGAGTTACACTTCTCTTCTGGGAATGTAACTCCCCCTCTCCACTCGAGTTGTCATGATTGTAGCACTGGGGGTTACTCAACACCTCCTATATGTACACCCCTTTGGATATATGAGATTGAGAGAGAGTTTTTGGATTGTAACGAAGTTTGTTTCAAATCTTTTCATGCACATTTGGTTGATGCTCACTCCTCTTGAGATCTCCTCACACTGCCCTTCGCATGTTTGTTGATGTGCACGTCATCCCTTGTGATCCTCATGTTTCGGGTTTCAAACCCTCTTTCAGTTACTAGATTATATAACATTCTATAGTCACATTAGTTAGATAGAAGTGGATGGCAATCGTTAAAATATATTTCTATGATGAAAATGAGGATTTGAAAGAAGCTATTAAAATGTAAAGTTTATTTCTCTTTCAATTGATGAGGTCACAGTGATGGACAACACTTCATGTGTTTGTATTCAAGTCTATACTTTTATTAACGAAGTAATAACACACCATCTGCGAGCTACTCATAAAATGGTTGAAACGTACATTTTCGAAAAGCTTTACAAATTGGTGTCTATAAACACAAAATCATGAACTTTGGGTAATTATCTAGTCCTGATTGCATACTATTATCCATATGATTCGTAAGTAAGAAAAGTACTAATTAACCCATGTCTTTTGAACACCTTTTTTTTGCTTTCTATTGTTATTCTCAGTCTTGCACCCTTACTTTCCTAGTCTGGCTGTTTACTCCTTGACATTTTTCATCCTAGACAATAGTCCCATCCAAGACGCTAGTGATAGGAGTCCTCCTTCCCTTAAGATTCCCTATCCCCTTTATACTTTACTCACACTTTTGGGTAATTTCTAGCCATTTGAGCATCTTATCTTTTTGATAGTCGACCTTTTCGAGGTTAATTTCAAAATAAAAGCAAAGGAATCATATAAAGATAACGTTATATGATCATAATAAAGGAATAAGCACTAAGAATTAGATATCACCACCTAAGTTTACATCCATTAAGGCATCTAAGAGCTCCATTGCATCCAACTTACTCCATCATAGGGACATAAGGGTTGGTTTCCTGCATCATACTTCATAGGAGGGAAGTTCATTCTATTCCATGCACACATTTAATACATTCTACATCTAGCTACTTTATCAATATATAAGTGCCACACACACAAGAGTAACCTATGGCACAATCCCATACACACACACATAGAACTAAATTGGATCTGATATGTAGTGCAATGCTCAGTCGTAAGTTCACTATTGTGACAACTAAGGACAATCTGACCCCTCATTTTACATCTTTAATTTTTGGGATTTGATGTCTATTTAAGGGTTTTGTAGGTTCATTCTCCATTTCAGGTTTACAACGACCTCAATGAACTTGGTGCGACCTCAGAGCAATCAAAGGTGACTAAAGGAAAACACCTTCTGACACCTCATAGTATTTTTAATAAGTATTTCAGCAGACCCAGTCACCCAAAATAAGGTCTATGGTGACCATAGGAACCTTTTTTTCTCTTTAGGCTCCCCAGTCCATCTTATTCCTCCTATTCTGCATTTCTTAGAGCTTCAGTGCGACGACTAGTGCTTCATCTTTTCCAGTTTTATAAATCTATGCATTCTCCAAAACACTATGAATCAGCTAAGGTTTCTTACCCTCTCTTGAGACTTAGGGTTTTAACTTTATAGCTTAGTTTACTTCTGTATTATTGTTGTAAGTGGTTTATTATTTATTTACTACAATCTTGTATTAATAATAGGCTCTTATTTACATTTTAGCTAAATCATTTTGGTGAACTTGCATTCGAATACTCTTGGATCCTTATTTTTCTTCTATCATGGCTCATAAGGTCTGTCAAGTCTCTTTTCTTCAATTTCTTCAAATTCACCAATGTTTTAAAGATGCTTTCCACAAAACCTTAGACACTATGTATTTTCCTATCAACATGTTGCCTTCTCAAGTCAATGCTATCTTCTATCATATTTTTAGTGACTCTTTGGGTTCCAATTCCAATAAATCTATTTAAAAATCCATTCAAGCTCTTCATTTTTTATTTCAAGACAAATTTCAGGCTATGGAATCCATGATTATATCTTTTAAATCTGAAATCCAACATCTTAAGGATGCTTCTTAGGATTATGTTTGTTCTCCTTCTACATCTTATCTTCATTTTATGTCTTCAACATGTGTGCATATTACTGAGCCTCAAGTATTTCCATTATTGGAGCCTCTCACTTTTAATCACAATGTTAAGAAAAATGATATTCTTATTGAGATCCTTAGTCATCAATTGATCACTTTACCATCTACTCATGACTATCCTCTTTATCGTCTTGCAAAATATCAAGGTTTTCCATATTCTAATTATCACCAGATCAATGGACATAACGACAATGATTTCTATGATTTACAATGACGAATAAAGCATCTTGAGAATCAAGGCTTTATCCCATTCGATGCACAACATTATGTTGTGCGCCCATCTACAAATTCTACATCCAAATGGACCCCTAAGTTTTCTCCTTATATATCCAATGATCATCATGCCACTACTTCTAATGTGCCTTCTCTGATCAACCAAATGCCACCTATTCAATCCATTGAAACTTAAAAATGGTCTTTCAAAATTTTTCTCACTCCTCCACTCAAATTATCTGTGACATTACCAAGTCGCACAAAGCAATCACATCTCAAGTTTCATTCTCCTTCACCTCCTCCTACTAAGTCATCTATAGTATTACCAATTCAATCTAAGCTACCTCCTCTAAAGATCAATTTAACCTGGCCTCCACTCAAGTCTTCCACTACATTCTCAAATGAGCCACCATCATGTAAGGCCCCTCCCTAATCACCACTAAAGAAACCAATCATTTTTGTTAAAGAAACTACTCCTTCTACTGATGGTCAGGAAACATTTCAAACTCCTCCACATTCTTTTGGTCATGTGATGTGGCTTCCACACTCCACGACTTCTTAATATCTTATAGGTGACTTTTCTCACCTCACTTCTTAATGACACACTCTTGTGCTTTGATTCACACTTGTATTTTGAGGGCATCCTATACCCATGAACATCACATACTGCACACTCTACACTACACACTATACATTCCTACACACTTGACACATTCATAACACATCCTTCTCATCACTTGACCACACATTACACACTACACATGTCACACAACACATGTTATACACACACCACATATTCCTCTCACATCTTATATCATGCACTAGGTGCATTACTCATTATACACATTCACGCTACATATTTCTTACATCTACTTTTATGCGTTGTGCTCATTACTTGATGATGCATTCTAGTCCCATGGTTCATACTCAATTTCTAAGGGTCTAATTTTGAATTAAACCTTGCCTCCTCATCACACTTGATCTTTGCACCACTAATCAATTAAATCATTTTAGCAAACTATACGACATTTTTTAGCCATTACCTTATTCATACATTTTATGATATATATTTTATGCTAAATCATCACACTTTCTATCATCCTATCCATATATTTCGTGATATACACTTTAGAATAAGTCATCACTCATATTAGCAATCGTGTAATACACTTTAGGATAAATCATCACCTCTTCTCGATTACTCATCTCTATGTCGCATTCAATATCATCACCACACCATCATTATATAATCAACACTCCACACTTTATTCATTAACTCTTTCTAACAGATGATGACACATCACTCAAAACATTTCGTGATGACGCACTCTCATTTACGGTTCATTCTTGATTGTTGAGGGGGCATAAATAAATTAACCTCATTGCATACATGTTCATGTTATTACACATGGTAGATAGATATATTGTATGTCCTTATCTTTCCATACAAACATGCATGTTTAATTGTTTTCTATTTTTTATAGATCCATTACATGCAACATGTATTATTGGTGCAGTACCTATTACTAGTCCCACAGAGGCTCCTAGGGGCATCCACTTTCATACATTATAGGTGTTACTATTCCTTTTTTTTCATAGCGTACTATTTTCTCAAATTATACATGATTTGACATACTTTTTATCTTTATAACGTGTTAACGGGTGCTTCATGTGCAACATTTTTTATGTAGGATTGTTTTCTTCTATGGATGTCTAATACATTGTTTACCTTTGCTTGTCATTATTTCCAGGGTTTTCCCTATGTCTTGTTTTTTCTCTTATTTCTTGCGGCCATTATGGCCTTGATTGTCTTGCACTATTGTGAGTGGTGTCCCATGTTTGCAACCCACTTTTTACGGTCTACATTGGCTTCTTGCATGTTTACTTGTGTCATAGCTTCCACATTGTCTTCTTAGCTTACATTTAATATTATACATGCATGTTTGTCTTTGATTTTACTAAAACTTGTATCCTAGCCACTTGTTTGCGTGTTCCTTGGTTTTTACCAGGTACATTCCCTCACCTTGGAAGACATATATTCAACACAATAGTTGGTCCTCTTTTGGGTTGCATACTCCCTTAACAAAGTTGTACGTACCCCAGATGAGGGGGCACAATTTTGGTGAATCAGTCACCCCATACAGTGTTATACACATCACAACACGATACTTGTACAACACTATTTTAAATTTTGACTAGGTATTAGAATCATACTTGGGTCCTTAGCACAACAAACTTTCTTGGATACCTAAAATAAGGGGCAAATTCCATAACGATTGGTAGTTCAATACAATATATAGAAATCCACACACAACATATTTTATAGGTCATATGGTCCTTAGCACATGTGTTTATACACACCGTCTGCAGTGGTGCTCTACATTATGGGAAGCAGTTAAAGGTTGGAGGATGAAAGGTCAGAATAATCTCCCTACACTTATTCCATTTCATTGGCATGATATCACCTAAAAAACTCGTGTGTTGACAATATCTTAAGGATCCCTTTCTACACTTTTTTTCTCATCACGTATCAGGTGCACATGTTCCTTTTTCAAAATTTCAGTAGTTTTACATACTTTCCTTAAACACTATTTTTACATATTTTGATCATATAACATGTGGATTTGACTACTTATTCATCTTCTCTTTTATAGGTCCGTTTGTATGGGAAATAGTAGTCAACATCAATAATGACAACATTAAACACACCAATAATGACATCGATACCAATAATAGGTACATTGTGAGATCTACACATGTGTTTCTTCCCTAGGTTCATTTTCTAAACTTTTTGTACTTTGTCCTCCTTAAAATCCATGTTTCACATTTTTTTTATCTCTCTGCGCTTTGTCTAGTCCCTTGGCACATTTTTATCATTGATCTACATGGTTATCAGGTATGCATCTCTATCTACTTTATGTTACCAAGCTTTTTAGTCAACAACATAAAGTAAGGGCAAATGTAGACAAAAAACACTTTGGGTAAGTATCTAGTCCTGATTGCATACTACTATTCATTCACATGATTCATAAGTAAGAAAAGTACTAATTAACCCATGTCTTTAGCCACCTTTCTTTACTTTATGTTGTTATTTTCAGTCTTGCACCCTTACTTTCTCATTATACCTTTTTACCCATAGACATTTGTCATCCTAGACACCAGGACACCAGCGCTAGGTGCCCTCGTCCCCTCTAGGTGCGCCTGTCCTTGTTGTACTTCACTCACACTTTTTGGTTCCTTTTTAGCCATTTGAATATCTTATATTTTTTATAGTCATCCTTTTCAAGGTTAATTACGAAATTCAAGCAAAGGAATACTTTAAATATAAAGTTATGTGATCATAATAAAGGACCAAGTACTAAGCATTAGCTATCACCACTGAAGTTTGCATCCATAACGACATCTAAGAGATCTATTGCATCAATATAGCTTCATCACAAAGGACACAAGGCCTAGTTTCTTGCATCACACTTCATAGGAGGGAAGTTCATTCTATTCCATGCACACATTTACTACTTTCTACATCTAGTTACATGCTCGCTATCCAAGTGTGACACACACAAGAGAAACTTAGGGAAAAATTCTGCGCACACACACAAAACTACATTGGGTAGGAAATGTAGTGTAGTGCTCATTCATAAGTTCACCATTATGAAATGTGTGGATGATCCAAACCCTCATTCAACATATTTGTTTTTTAGGATTTGATGTTTATTTAAGGGTTTTGCAGGTTCATTCTTCATTGCAAGTTTACAACGACCTCAATGATCTTGGTGCAACCTCGAAGCGATCAAAAGTGACTAAAGGTGAACACTTTGCGACACCTCAGAGGAGGTTTTCTAAGTATTTCTACAAATATAGGCACCAAGAAATAGGTCTAGGGTACCCATGAGCACCCCTGTCCCTCTCCAGGAACCCCAGTCCAACATGTTCCTCTAGTTTTGCATTTTTCAAAGATTTGTTGTGATAGTCAGTGCTTCGTATTTTCCATTTTTCCAACTCTATGTATTATCCAAAACTCTGCGAATCAACTAAGGCTTCTTACCTTCTCTTTGCACTTAGGGTTTTCACTTTATTACTTAGTTTGTGTATCATTGTTGTAATTAGTTTATTATTTATTTACTACAATCTTGCATTCATATTTGACTCTTATTCACATTTTAGGTTAATCAGTGTCAATTTTAAAAGACATAACAGGTATGGATGATTTTTCCATTGTCATGAAGCTAGATTGTGTTGGAACTGATGGTGCAACAGTAATATAGGGGGTAGAAATGGTCTCTATGTCAGACTACGAACAAAATTTTTACCATATAAGATTAAAATTCATTGCATGTCTCATAGAATGAATCTGTGTATAAAATTGTTAGCACATTCGAAAGTGTTGCTAGAGTGGAGGATCTCATTCGTGACTTTCATATATATTATTCAAGTAGTACAAAAATATTTGTAGAATCCCATAAATTTTTAATTGGATTGATAGATGGGAAAAAACTTCTTAAAGATGTAGTTACCAGATTTATTTCCATGTATGAACATGCTTGTAGAATATTTGAAGAATATCCTTCATTGACATGTTTTATGTATAAATACCATAGGGAAGTAGATAAAGATAAAGATTTTTTGTATTGTATGATAGATATTGAAACTTTACTTACATTACGTGTTATTTTTCCAATGTTGAATGAGATCAATGTTTTAAAAAAGCATGCACAAGAGTGTTCCATCTACATTATTTGATCCATAGGGATCCAAAATGACTCTAATTTATCAAATACGTCAACATGAAGAAGGATTAATAATACATGGAGGTTCTATATTTTTAGTAATAGGACCACTACCATGTGTAGGGTAGCGGTTCCAAAACCACCACCCAACTAGGGAGGTGATCCTATGACCGCCGGTCTGCACTAGGCAGTGGTCCTAGCTCTTTCGGACAGAAAATAAAATATGAAACGAACAACCTCTGAATTTGAAAGGTTGTTCGTGTCTCTTCTCCTCCATGACCTTTCCCATTCTCCATTGCATGGGAGGAAATGAGAAAGGCTATAAATATGTGTTTGTAGAAGAGAAGAGGATCATCGAAGCATGAAAGCAAGCGAGCAAGAAAGTTCATAGTGCTAGAATTGTGTTTTGTAAAAGAAAGGAGTATTGAGAAAAAGAAAACAAGTTATTGGGAGGAAGTGTTAAATATTATCTACTTCACTCCTCATACTTATTGTAATTTATGTACTTATTGTTTGAATTGGCCAATAAAAGTAAGAAGAAAGAACAATTGCCCTTCCCGACTGGTTTTTCCTCCTCTGGGGGTTTTCCAAGATAAAACTTGTTTGTGTTTAGGATTTATATTCTTTCCTTTCCTGCACTTGTGAATTCTAAGCATAAGAAAAATTCATTCACTAGCTATCTCTGTCATTTTCTAATAGAAATTGGAACAACAACGTTAATTTGTGATTCTGTGGATAAGTCCAAAGTTGAAAAGTTTACGGATCATTTTGGTATCACAGCTAACAAGTATTCAAGACTGTGGTATTCATTCTTGGATTTGTATGACAATGACAAGATCTAAAGGTGAAGAGACTTTACCTTGCGATCCAGAAATTTCTACAAAGAAGTGCAAATAGAGAATTCGGGGACAAATGGAGGAAGAGAACTTGGTCCGTAGAATTGAGATGCTGGAGACCATGATGGATAGGATATTTAGAAGGTAAGAAGAACTTGTAGATTTGGAGAAGACAAATTTCGTCAAGCAAGTCTCCATGGACTCAGTGGTTTGAGACTTAGCTGAAAATTTTGGTATAGGGAAGAGCCACCATGAGGGAGATTATGGGGAAGAGCGTGAAGAAGAGACTTCAAACACAAGAGAAAAGGTAAAATCTGATCATACTCCTTTTAAAGTTGAGAAAAGTTGAGATCAAAATATTTGAAGGACAAGTAGATGTAGAGTTGCTTGATAAAGGGTTAAAACATTTGGAAGTCTATTTTAGTGTCCATAATGTCATTGAGGCACAAAGGATCACCTTTGTACATCTCAAAATGGAGGGACATGCTCTAGTTTGGTGGGAAACCCATCTGACCACTTGTGAAAAGAAGAAGTGTCCTGTTGTGAAATCTTGGCAAGAATTTAAATAATTACTTAGAGCTAACTTCTATTCTATTTGCCACAAGACTGACCAAATGATTAAATGGCAGTATTTTAGACAAGGTAGTGGTCAAAGTGTGCAAGACTATACTATAGAGTTTTGAATGTAGGCCATGTTGTAAACATGGAATTGGAGGATGAGGATATTATGACCAAGTATTTGGGAGGACTTCGCACTCACCTTCGAAGAAAAGTCATCTCCAAAAAGCCCAAAGATATCAATGAAGCATGTGTACATGCATACTACATAGATGATGAATAGAAGCAAGGAGAAGCAGAGCCAAGGGTAAAGGCAGTCGACAAATCAGCAGAAAAAAGAGTATGGGCAAACAAGTAACAAGAGCAAGTGGAAAGGGAAAGGTAAACAAGCTTCCACTACTTTAAATACTTGTAAAGATTCCATTTTTTTTTTCAAGAACTATGATATCAATAGTCATACTGATCGCTACATGTTGGAAGTTGCATCCGGATTTACATCCAAATAACTGAACCAAGGACTCAAAGAAGTCCATAACAGCTGTAAAAATAGACAGGGAGGTGGAAATCAAAGATGACTCTGATGTAGATGAAAGGCTTGGATGTATGGCCACCAACATGCACAACCAAGAAGAGGAGATGAGTAGATTATTCCAAATCAAAATCTAGATCAAGAGAACTAAGGTAAATGCTTTGGTTGATACCGTTTCTCAGTCTAACTTGTATTTCTGAAGCAGTTGTAAAGAAGCTTGGTCTTGAGACTTATGAGCACCCACACCCTTATCCTTTGCGTTGAGTGAAGAAGGGTGTTGAAATTTAGGTAACAAAAATATGTAAGGTCAAGTTCGGGATTAATTCCCAGTATATTGATGTTTTTGAGTGTCTGACGTTATTCCACTTAATGCCTTTTGATGTTGTATTCAGGAGTCCTTACTTGTATGTCAGGGATGCTATATTTATGAGAAGGGAAAACTCTATACAAATGGATCAAGGACCTGGGATCAGCTACAACATCCATGGCACACCAACGTAAGACATAGATTACTATGGTAAGTGCTAACTAAGAAAAATGACTTATTTAGGAAAATCATAATTAGTTTTGTTTACTTTTGTTAAAGACATAAAAAAGATGGGATAGAAGTTGTAGATATTTCTAACCAGGGAAAGCGTGATTTGGATAGTATTATTCAACTCTTTTTAGGAAATAGTTCAGGATCCTAGCGGGTTACCACCAAAATGGGAAGTAGAGCATGAGATTAAGTATATTTCCAGAATCCCCTCTACTGAACATCGGGTTATATAGGAAATCCTTGCTTGAGAGTATTGAAGTAAAGAAACAAATCCAAGAACTATTAGACCAAGGGGTGATACGTCTGAGCACCTCACCGTGTGGTTCACCTACTGTGATGGTGCCAAAGAAGGATGGTTCTTGGAGAATGTGCATCGACTACCACGCTTTGAACAAGATCACCATAAAGAATAGATATCCACTTCCCCCAATAGATGATCTCTTGGACCAACTTCAACATGCAAATTTTTCATGAAATTGGATCTCAAGTCAGGTTATCACCAAGTTAGAATGAAGGAGGAAGATATATGGAAGACTACCTTCATGACAAAACATGGTTTGTATGAGTGGTTAGTACTTCCTTTGGGTTATGCAATGCACCCATTACATTTATGAGATTGACGAATGATGTATTTCCGGATTTCATAGATTCATGTGTCATTATATATCTAGATGATATCTTGATTTTTAATGCCACATGCGAAGAACATCTAACTCATTTACAACAATTCTTGCAAGTTCTCAGGGAGAAACAACTTGGACTTTGTAATATGAAGAAATGTGAATTTTCCAAATAATCACATGTCTATCTTGGGCACATGGCTGGAAGAGGAGAGCTACGAGTGGATAAAAAGAAGGTGGAAGCCATCACTAATTGGCCAACACCAATAGGAGCCACAAAGACTAGGAGTTTTATGGGAGCAGTACATTACATGTGGAAGTTCATTCTGGGCTTCTCTATGATTGCAGCACCTCTAAACACAGTGGCCAACAAAGAGTAAGGATTTTGACTGGGGTAAGGAAAAAGAAAAATCCTTTGAGTTATTAAAATACAAGATTAGTCACCAATGCTCTAGTAATTTCTCTTCCTAGTTTGCAGCATCCTTTTGAAGTGGAGACAAATGCTAACTGATTACGCTATGGGCACAGTGTTGCTTCAAGGAGGTAAACCCATATACTATCATTCTGAAATTTTTCACTTCAGTACTTAAAGGATATTCAAGTATATGCTAAGGAAATGTATGCACTAGTTCACGCAATTAAAAAATGGAAGCATTATTTGTTGGGAAAAGAAACTATTGTGCACACTGACCACAAACCTCTCCAGTATTTGTAAGCACAGTCTAAATTGCAGTAGGCAAGGCACTGAAAATGGATGGGGTTTCTTCAACAGTGCTTCCTGGTGATAAAATACAATAAGGGTAATACAAACTTGGTGGCAAACATGTTGTTTAGGCCACCCACATAGGAGATAGTTCTATTGTTTGGCCACTATCTCTCAGATCGATCCCTTCATGAAGGAAGCTTACAGAGAGGCATATTCCTAGGACAAAGACTTTGGGGTGACATTTCAGAAGTTGCAGTCCTAAGGGACTGAAAGGACAGGGATTGAAGATTGTTATCTCAAGGATGGGCTACTCTACTGATGGGGGAAGCTTTGTGTGCCTAAATAAGAAAGAATTCTATTGATGAGGGAAGCACATACCTTGAAAGTAGCGGGAAATTTAGGTGTTGATAAGACCCTAGCCCACTTGTAAAGGTATGTTTATTGGCCCAATATGCAAGAAGAAGTATCAAAATTTATACGTGGATGTAAACTTTGTTGTACTAGCAAGCCTAAGACTAGGAAGGAGGGTTTGTATATGCCTTTGCCAGTACCTACTCGTCTGTGGGAGGAAATTTCTATGGATTTTGTAGGAGGATTACCTATGTATAAACATGGCCATGAGTATCTCTATGTTGTTGTTGATAGATTTAATAAGATGTGTATTCTTATGGCATGTAAAAAAGGCAGTAAAAGCACATGAGGCAGCAGATCTTTTCTTTGCTAATGTATGGGTGCATTTCAGTTTTCCAAAGTCTATTTTCTCTAACAGGGATTCCAGGTTCTTGGGGAAGTTTTGGACTACTTTGTGGGAAAATATGGATACCACGTTACAAAGGAGCACGACTTTTCATCCATATATATATGGACAAATAGATGTGGTAAAAAGGACTTTGGTATAGTTGATCAAAGGTTATAACAACAAATACCCAAGGACTTGGGATGAGTTGATCAGAGGGTATAACAACATTCAACATTCCTATAACCGGGAAGTACACACATCCACTATGAAGTCACCATTTGAATCATGCTTGGGATATCTACCTACAAATTCGCTGGACATAGTAGTTAGATAACAGGATGAGAAGGATACACGAGACACATATGTGACTAGATCCAACAAATTCATTGAGAGGATCTGAAAAATCCGTCTCAAATTAAAAGAACAACTAGAGAAATATCAAGCCAAGTACAAAGCTAGACACGATCAGCATAGGAGGGAACATAAGCTTCATGTTGGAGATAGAGTTTGGATTTACTTGATCAAGGAGACACTACAAGGTCAAGCATGGAAGCTCAAGCCACTACGATATGGACCCTTCACCATATTGGAGTAGGTTGGAGAAAATGCTTTTCAACTTGATCTACCATCATTTATGAGAATGTACTCTATAGTAAACTGTGAGAATTTACACCTATATGAGCCATCCATGCTAGATGAAGATGAAGAACTGCAGTTGCTACATTCCATTGAGGATTGCATCTTGGACTCACGAGGTGAATTGGAGGAGGATGTAGTGCTGCAATAGAAGGTTAAAGAGACTAGGAGAGGTCCACAAGAGTCTTGGTAGATTAGACTGAAAGGAAGGACACTAAGGTAGGCCCGGTGGTACTCGAAGGAGCAAGTGAGGGAAGTATTTCCTCATCTACTCCACCACTAAGATTTTGTGGGACCAAAATCCTCCTAAGCAGGGGAGGTGTGATCCATAGGGATCCAAAATGACTCTACTTCATCAAATCATTCAGCATGAAGAAGGAAAAATAATACACAGAGGTTTTGTATTTTTAGTAACAAGACCGCCGCCCTGTGCAGGGTGGCGGTTACAGAACCTCTGCCCAACCAGGGCGCCAGTCCTAGGACCGTCGGTCTATACTGGACATCGGTCCTTGATCTTTCAAACAAAAAATAAAATATGAAACGAAAAACCTCTGAATTGGAAAGGTTATTCGTGTCTCTTCTACTCCATGACCTTTCCCATTCTCCAATGCATGGGAGGACATGAGAAAGGCTATAAATATGTGTTTGTAAAAGAGAAGAGGATCATCGAAGCATGGAAGTAAGTGAGCAAGAAAGTTATTAGTGCTAGAATTGTGTTTTGTAAAAGAAAGGAGTATTGAGATAGAGCAAACAAGTAATTGGGAGGAAGTGTGAGATATTATCTAGTTCACTCCTCATAATTATTGTAATTTCTGTACTTATGGTTTGAATTGGCCAATAAAAGTGGGAAGAAAGAGAAATTTCCCTTCTCGACTGGTTTTTCCTCCTCTGGGGGTTTTCCAGGATAAAACTTGTTGGTGTTTAGGTGTTATATTCTTTCCTTTCCTGCACTTGTGAATTCTAAGCATAAGAAAAATTCATTCACTAGCTATCTGTGTCATTTTCTAATAGAAAGTATAACAACAACGTTAATTTGTGATTCCGTGGATAATTCCAAAGTTGAAAAGTTTACAGATCATTATTAACTTCATATGAATGAGAAAACATGTATGCATGACTCTAGATATTTGTATTTGTCAGATGGAAGTTTTCAAGGACCTATTTCTGAAAGCTGGAATACATTGACCAACCTTAAGAATCCAAGATTCTATTTAAATTTTAATATAAATGATCGTCTATGTATAACATTTAATGGGAAAGAGATACCACTTCACACTTTTCAGAGAAGAATAGATTTGGTTGGAACAGAGTTAGAAGTACAAACGACATATAATATTTCTCAATCTTTTTCTATAGAGATATATAAACAAATTAAAATAGATAAATTAATTGAAGCAATGGGAGTTGTGAATCCACTATTTTGGATTACAACTAGTGGCATTAATGAAAAGTCCATCAATCATTTATTTTTAAAATACATGAACTTAGTCTAATGGAACATTATTGTAAGCATAAAGAGATAAAATATGTTGTAGTTGAAGATATATTGTATAAGTAAATTATTGAGTTCTCATTCACAATATTTTCTAGACGATCCAACAAAAAAATGGTTCCATTAAAATTATTTGGAAGCATGTTTATTCAAGAAATATTTTGTGAGGTGATTTCAGAGATTATTTTTGACAATATGAACTATGAAAAACTATGATCCTAGGATCTGTTGAAGATGAAAGAGTATTCAATGCATTATTCTTTGTAAAATCAAAAGTTCATAACAGATTGGACAAAAATTTAGAAATTTGTCTGAGATTGTATGTTTCGAGTTATTCAGTGGAAATATTTCCTTATAAAATAGCACTTGGATTATTCAATTCACTCGTAAAACAAAGAGTAGGTAAGATTGTGACTGATGCAGGGGATCCGAGCATATCCACTGAACACGCTTCTAATTTAGTAGAATTTGAGGACACTTATGTAGAATAAGTTTCTCCAGCGTTGTTTCAATTGCTAGAGTCCTAATTTATTTTCTACATTCTAAACACTATTGACAAAATGATTTGATTATTTATATATTTCATATAGAATAAGAATAAAATGGTCTTACTAGACTATTTTTTTTTTTTACTTGTAACAAATTAATTTTTTATATTTTGTTTTATGATTTTAAGAAGGATAGTGATTTATTTAGATCCATCTCTATGTGATTAATATTTTATCTCTACATGAAACATAATTATTTTTGGTACTCAAAAAAACATACATCAAACATATAAAACTGGGCAAAGCATCTCCAAATAGTAACATTAAAAACATTCATAGGAAAGTAGAAATCCGAATACAAGAGTGCATATTAAATTGTTCAAAACTTTCAAAAAATGTGTCAGAGATGAAAATAGAGTTTCCAATTCATAATTAAACTTATATACATACTAACAAGTGGAAGATTACTTTATGAAGACATACATGTTTTCATAAAACAGTGTTGGCCAATACAATTACAAAATTCTGGGTTGTCATGAATTTCTTTTCAAATATTCTAGGAAATTTCTATCATATAAGAATAGATTATGAGGGAATACTCTTTTCTGCCTATGATTATGAGTCATAGTTGTCTTTACGTCTGCCACACAAAATAAAAAAATCAAAATTTAGATGGCCAATATCTTTTTATTTGTACGCCAGTGTCGAAATTGTGACAAAACACTTATCACATGGTGAAACTAACATTTTATTTTCAATTTTGTGTTGTAGTGGAAACTTGATCTTATTCTTGCAATAGAGGCGGAGCTTTCTTAGCTTTTATAATGCTTTGTGATAAAACTACAAATTTCTACAAATCATGCCCTGTGGTATTGATATTGGAAAAATTATTCTGCTACTCCCACACAACATATCTTGACGAAAATAGTGATGGATTAACATTTGTCTTTTCTGTCAGTAAGATTTATGGATCCATCACATGCTCCTTGATTATATTTATCAATGTATTATTTTTTTATTTAATAATAGAAGTCTATCTTTCAATTGTATAAATACAATCAAGATTTTGTGAGCATTCTTCAAATGCTCATCAAATATAGTTACACATTTCATTTAATTTTCATATTTTTCCCGCAAAACAAAAATCTCTTAGATAAGTTATATAAATAATTTATTGCAATAATCATAATTTCACAATTTTTCACTTGTAAAAAATGACCTACCACAACTTTTTCTTTTTCTGCATTTGTAATTAATACATTATTTTTATCTCTAGCCCATTTGTTGTAGTACGCTTAAGGTTCAACATTAAGATTTTCCAACCTGATTAACATTACATCTAAAATTTCATCATCATATATATTATTATACAAAATTGTACCATATTGAGCTTTATTTAGCAAAATATCAAGCCTTGTTGATTGGCTCTCTACGATAGTGAAAATTGAGTACCTTTGAGCATGATTTTGGTAACGGGTATTTATTTCTTTGTTCAAAAATTTGGCCCTGTACTGCCACTTGCGCACTAATTCCACATTTTCCATAACCAATTCTTGAATTATGGTCCCCATACTGTCTGATATTATATTTTGGAAGGAAAAATTTATCTTTTGATCATATGTGAGTGGAATGTGACTTGGTTGAGGAGGGGAATCTCTGATTTTAAAGATATATTATTTTGCTTGTGCTTAAAGAGGTGTAGGATTACTATGTATCATATTATGGTTGTCAAAATAGTTACCTGTCTTGGCGTCAACACTATCAAACCCCAAAAACTCTTCATCAAGCTCGATTTGGTTAAAAATCTAGGTACCAATTGCACTCTAGATACCACCTAGTTCAAAACCTTGAAATTCAAAGGTTGTAGGGTGAACTATTCCTATAGAGCCAACAGGAAATGTAATATTTTTCCTTAGAAATATTTTTTTCATTTGGACCACCCATGTTAGCGAGACCTGAGGAGGCTTGTTTGCAATCTGATGTGTTCGTCTATTAACTACAAGATGAAAATTATTACATAATTAAACAGTATACACTCGTAAATGCTATATATAATATTTGCAAGTAAACCAAAGAAATAAAACATGATAAATTACCTAGCATAGTTGGAGAAGATACGATAAAAATTTGTGACCGATCCCGAGTTTGATCTACTCCATCAAAATCGAAAGTTGCTGCAAATAAAAATTTAAAAAATATTAAAACACTTTAACACTTACAGAAAATTAGATAACTTATTAGTGATTCCTGCTAGTCGCTTATATATAAACAATAATATAAATACCGATAGAAAATTTTGGAGGGAAAGGTGGTGGCGGAGGTATTAATCCCCTATCTCTTTTCTGTTGAGTAAATGAACCCGGGGGTAGATTCTGGTAAATACATATCGGAATCAACAGAAGCCTCTGGAGGGGGTCTACCAAAGCAATAGCCTCCTTGTAAACTATTGTAGCTAAAATTATTCTCTTCAGAATATAAATTATTGTCATTATTGCATTAAAAAATAATTAATTTTTTTTGTATTGTTAAAACTAATTATTACCTATTGTTCTGTAACTGAAAGACCTATCAATAGTAATTTTTTGTTTAAGTCACTGTCGGAATTTATCCGTTTTGCAATTAGTGAAAATATTTTTAATAAAAAACAAGAAGATAATTGGTACAAGAAAATACAGTATTTGATTTATCAAATGCATTGATATTGGAATGACATTGTTGACATCTACTTCAATTCGATTATAAAAATATGTACAACAATAAAATTTCTACCCTACAAATGTCCATGATATATATTGAACTACCCAATGCAAAATGTCGATGGATCTACCCTACAACACAATCCTAGATGGAAAGAGTGATATCATTGCAAGAAATAAATTATGTGTAACACCTTGTATAAGAAGGCCTCTTTTTGATCGATTAACTGTAGCTGTAAAAAACACAAAAGAAAAGTTAGATACAGGGATAGTCAACTGCTATTAAGAATAAAAGGAACGATAACCAGATCGTACCAAGCCAAGAACACAGATGCTAATCAAACACCACGATCAATAAGATGAAAGCAATTCGCCAGAATAACTTTACACAAAACCTTTGCAAACAAATGAGCAGCAAAATCATATATTATTATGGAACTCAATGAAATACAATGAGAATGGGCCTTGCTTATATAGGCAAGGAATAATAATCTAAGAACCAGTCAAGGTCGTAGATCAAGCCATAAATCATGGAAAGAACTAGTCAAGTCCATAGATTTATGAGAGAACTAGACATCAAGGATCTAGTCAATACCATAGATCTAGGAAAGAACTAGTCAATACCATAGATCAAGGAAAGAACTATACCTAACAACTAGATAATATCTCCTAATATCTAAATAAATAAAAATAAATATCCACACACGTAAGTGGGTGAGGATAAATACAATAAAGGTAAAAAATGTACCTAGGTGAACATGAGCTAAGGTAAATACCTACTCTAACAAAGAAAGTAAATAATTGAAAAATAAATTTTAACTTACCATCAACCTACACATCGTAACGAGATTCCACATATTTTTTGTCTACATCAATTAAGATAGCCCTGGTAGTCATGACCATGTGGTTTGGATATGGTAATCCTTTTAATCGATGGATGTCTATGGTCTCCACGCTGAATGAAAATGTATGATCAATTACAAAAATGTTAAATCTTCTATCTATAGGGTTTTAAGAATTGATTAGGTAATCAATGACATGAGCGTTTGCTTCAAATTAGGGTATGTTGACAAGCCCCAAGAATTGTGTTTTCTACATCCAGTCTTTAGGTGTTTCTTTGAATTTCATTAGTGTAATGATTTGAGGGCACATGATATTTTTATACTACAATTTGGGGGCAATTATAGGATTTTTTTTAGAACTATCCATTCTTGAAACTTTGCTAAAATTATGCACAAGAGGGAGGGGCTAGAGGGTGGGTCAACTGCAGGTTTGGGCACGTTGGTTGTTGTTGGTGTTGGGATGGTTTTGTAGAAAATTGGAGTTGTGAGAGAACTTTATATTCATAGAAGTTTTGTCAAACAGTAAAGTAATAAACCTCGTAGTGATATATAGGTTGAGAGTTCTCAGTCATGTAACAAGTGACAAAAAATGATAGGTGGAGAGATTCAAGGTCACATGTGTCTAAAGACGTTTGTTCAACAAACGATCATCATGATCAATCGGAGGGACTATTTATGATATGTTGTATGTCCAATTTGTCTAGAGAGGGCCAAGATAATAACGTCTATCTGAATAAATATGTGTGAGATGAATTTCCAAGATTGGAAGAGACATTTGTTTTTTCTAGGGAGAGATTGTTTAGGAAACTCTGCACATCCAATCGTGTAGAGATGGACAAGATAATGGCATTTTTCTGACTAACTATGTGTGAGATGAGCATCTAGGATAGGAAGAGACTGTTATTTAAGAGAGGTTTGTCTGCTCAAGTGAGAGATGACTAGAAAAGAGACATACGTCTAATCCAACATTATCTAATAACAAGTTAATATCTACGTCTGTCCAATAACCATCTATTATTTCCTTGTTAGACATCTTCCTAAATTACATCTAACAACCTTGCAAAACTCCAAAAATCTGTAGCATATCGAATCGCCTTTGCCACGACACTTTTTTAGATATTTTCCATTTTATCAAAAGTCAACTTCGAAGATTTACCAAAATATTCTAAGTGTTTTTGGTGGGGGATCTTAATATGAACCCTGATATGTAACACCAAATGTCTCCACCATTACTTTCAATAGAATAGATTGATTTAATGGTCGTCCCTATACTCATGACCATTGATGGGTACTGCTAGGTATCTCTAGTCTACATTATAAATCATATCGATGTAATTAATTTTATGATTTATACGCATGTATACAAATTTAAATTATGTATTTTAACACACACACACACACACACACACACACACACACACACACACACACACACCTCTTTAAAAAAGTATACAGTTTTTACAAAATTCAGCTTGTCATTGTCTACAACCACCTAATTTTTTTACGATATTATATGGTTAAAATTATATAAAATGGCATATGGCCTGTTAATTTCCAAGGTTGATAGATATTATGACACAATAGGTTAACATGTCATAAATTTTGGAAATAATTTCTAGAAATGTATAAATATTTTTCAAATACAATTTTTTTCCAAAATCAATGTCACTTCACATTACAAAGCTATAATTTTCACAATAAAGAGTATTGTTGGAAGTGACAATAAATTGGTGCCCCGTTAACCAAAAATTGTTTTGTTATGTGTCTAAAAAAGATAAATAAATAATTAATATAAATTATTGTGTATGTCTCGTATCCTATAAAGAATTTCAAGTAAAATATTTTACTCATGCCATTTTTAATGGTAACTATATCAACTCAGATGTTGCTTCTCAACAATCAACCACAATATTGATTTCAAGACAACTCTATTTATGAACTATCTCTCAAAATGTTTTGAAATGCTTCAAACATATAATTGAGCCATCTAATTCTAATCCTCCTTGTTTTGATTCAAACTGTGTATTGAACAAAATAGGCGAGGAGGTAAAAGAAATATTCCTTTTCCACCATAGTAAGATATTGGAAAATGTGTTTATATTGTTAAACCTACAACATGGCATTTAGTTAAGAAAAGTAAGAAAAATCCTCTTTCCATCTACTTGACAAATTTCCATGCATTAGAGAAGGCTCCCATTATGGCATTGGTTGGGAGATGTAAGGCGCTTGATATCTAAAGCCCCAAAATTCCCATATTGACATAGGCACTGGGATCATTTTAAAGACCGATTTTGTGAATAACCTAATATCATGTTGTTATATCATCAAAACCAACTCCCATCTTCAAAGACCAATTTTGTGAATAACCTAATATCATGTTGTTCTATCATCAAAAACAACTCCCATCTTCAAAGACCGATTTTGTGAATAAAACAATATAATGTTGTTTTATCATTAAAAACAACTCCCATATTCCCAATTAAATGTGTTTCTTGTAAGTTATGGTTCATCTACTATAGACACTAGCATACGTAAACTCTGGAAAGTGATCAGCCATGCTCAACTACCCCCACGCCAATCACCCCATCATCTCTATTTTCTTCCCTTTTTACTTTTGAAGTTAATTTGCCTAAGTTTGTTTTTATTAGTTATTTTATTTTTATTATTGCTTAGAAAATCCCCCTTTTATGTAAGTTCGTAAAATTAAGCGAAGCCATTAAGTTTGAGTTTGAGCCCGAGTTCAAGTTCGAGGATAAAACTACTTTCCAATTCATCTATTGATAAAGTTCAAGAATAAAAAACCTCTCAGTTCGAACAACTTAATTTATTTAATAATAATAATTATTATTATTATTATATATTTAATAAAATTAAAGTGTATATATCTTATTTACAACTATCAAAATTATGTTAGGCGATATGAATTTCCAAGTTCTTATCCTAATTTCTCACATATCACATTTTAAACACTTTATTACTTTCTTCAATAATTTTTTATGAAAAAGTGGCTGACATGAACGGGTCTAAGGTCCACCCTCTGGCACAAACTATTAAAAATTTTCTATTTAATTTTCTAAGAAGAGGGAGGAAGTTAATTGGTGACGGTCAATGAGTCAACGGGTCACTGGTCTACCACCACCTCTCGGTGTGATTCAAAATTTAAAGGTCAACACTAGATGACCTTGCAAAACATCTCTCGGTGTGATTCAAAATTTAAAGGTCAACACTAGATGAAACACAAAAACTACAAATGTCGAATGTTGGCCATAGATTTGAAAACTGAAAACCCACAATACAAACAACCACCATAAAAAAATTAAGACATTACCTCATTTCTCCTATAGTCAAAACATTAGGTAACACATGTGAGCAACTTCTTTCTTAAAAATTTGAATCCTCTTACATGAACATAAACATTATGAGATTATTATTATTTGGGTAAAATTAACGTAACATTAATAGGCCCTTCAATGGATGCCGC
Organism: Taxus chinensis; assembly: GCA_019776745.2. Classification (NCBI taxonomy): domain Eukaryota; kingdom Viridiplantae; phylum Streptophyta; class Pinopsida; order Cupressales; family Taxaceae; genus Taxus; species Taxus chinensis. The sequence goes on along the minus strand of CM034151.1, from coordinate 760,558,699 downwards.
CATTTTTTATCCCTTCTGTAAAAGGGAAACAACTGTCCAGACCACAACAATGTATGCCACATGTGAAGGACTATAGATGCAATTAACATTAAAATCAAACATACACATCTATGTCACGTGAAAAAAAAACCTACAATAAGAATCAATGACTACAATGTTTTCAATAATCTTGCACATGTATGGAGAAAGAAATTTCTATGGATCTAAGTAGTGTAATCGAATCCTCACTTGTATAATTCCTATCAACATAAGTTCAAATCAAACTTATAAGTAAACAAAGTTATTCCATACATCTTGCAATGAGTGCGTAAGAATCAGGGAGAGGTGGTCATAGAATATTATTTTGCTACAAAACTAATTATATTTTACAAATAAAGTGAAAGGAATATAAAATTAATAATTAATGTAATGACTTTACCATTAATAAAACTTGTATGCCAAGTTTCTTAAATAGTGGAGAGTTGATCTTCTTACCTCGGTGAGGTTTTCAATGCGGTTTCAGTGAATATCATTATTTTCCAGTTATTGTCATTGATTTTATCATTTATACATAATTGTTTATAATAGTTATTCTAAAATCAGATTTAATTGTAAATTTATTAAATCAAATACATGGAATTCAAATTAAAGAGGTGGTTGGACATGCAACTTCTCTAAAACTTGTAAAACCCTTTAAAATTCTCAATTTTTCAAAGTGGAACTAACGTGTATCACAGAAAAGAAATGACATTCATATAAATGAAATATATCATGACCTCCATAGTTTAAAATTTTAAACTATGTCTTCTAGATTGTAATTTCATGTAATAGGTTTTTCCTATTTTATTACCTGCATGATTAAAAAAAATTCAATTTTCATCCAGATGATTGATGATATCCAATGCATTTTAGTTTTCGAGTATGCTTCAATCATACCAAGATTGTAGTCAATACAATACTCAAATACAAGTTAGTTATGTATTTTCTTTCTATGTTTACGCGGTCTTTGATAGATGGTGGAGGGATTTTATTTGTTGGGGGATTTGATTTGGGCTAACCATTTCCCCTGACTTTATTTGTTAGATCAATTTTGACGACACCTATATTATATGCACCTCGTTCCATGTATAAGAGACCTCACTACAAATATAATGTAGGGCACCATTTCTAAAATCTCGCTTCATCAAATATGTTATTTTACAATGTCATAACTAAAATACAACAAGGCTCTTGTGAATATCCACAACCCTCATGATAATGCATAATATTAGAATAAACTGATTGCTACAAATATTTAAGATTAGTGCTCACATAGTGATTCTAATATGTAACGCCTACTTTTCAAAGATTAAAATTAAAGGATTTTTTTTTTCAAAAATAACTTATGCCTTTAATGATTTAAATACTTAGAATTTAAGTCCAACATCAATATAATTCAATTTATCTGATAACAATCAAGAAACCATGTGCAACTGTATGGGTCAATTAGATCTATATGATCCCCCATAATTTACTCTTACGAGTGTGTACACAAGTAAAAAATTAGTTACCGTTCCCAGGACTTTATAATTCAAGTGATGTTTCTAAGTGTCTACCTGGAATTCAGTCAATCGAATCCCATCGAACATCCTAAACCCTTAGTTAGAACTTGGTGAGTCTGACAATGTAATCAACAACTTACACTATTTCGGAAAAAAATTCTGAGACATGATTGCATCCTCAATCTCGTGATGGTACACTTGTCATTCAAAAAAAATTTCCATCACCCTATCACTTCCTTAGCTATTAAGAAATGAATAAGTTAGTTATATCATTTCATTTACATGTTACGCCCAAGGTACGAGACCTGCATAACATTTTCAAAGGAACGCATTTGTGTAAACTTAGGTTTCCTATGGAAGATAAAATGATCATGTAATGACTAGCTTCATTACACAACCACTTCCTTCCGCATAGCTAACTTAAGTTGGTATTGAGGTATTTTTTTGAACAGGTTTAACAACTCACGTATCTTAGCGTAACACTACATTATCTGAAGTTATAACTATCATAATGACCTTAAAAGGGAATCTTAAAATACATGTTACGAGGTATTATTCACTTAATAACTTACATCATTAAATGAATACGAACTTATAACAATCATCATAAATTGACCTGTCAAGCTCCACTCCTTTGGAACATCTTATCCCAAAGTTTAACTATTTATAATTAAATCAGTTTGTAACAGGTTCCCTTTTAGCCACAATGATAAATTTATTGGATGCTCATTTGTATTTAAATGTTAATAAGTATATTATCATAACACAATATGATAATATACTCATAATTAAATGATAACCCATTTAGATCTTAATTATAATTTAGCATAACTTCTACGTTCTCGCAATAGATCTTTAATCGTAATTTATGAAATTGTCATAATTTACTTTTCCCATGTTAATTAATTTATTTGAACTTAACTAATGAAATAGTTTATAAATCATCATAAATATATTTGTTTCATATACAATTTAACATCAATTAATCAACAATTTAATAAATGATATCTTTTTTAATTCATTAATGCCATTAACGTTAACATTTCATCAAAGAAATTGCTGTAACCAGTATATCACAGAGAAGATGGGAGGACCTCCCTGCCAAATTGAGCCATGCACGGACCCCGACTGGAAGGAAAATACAGAGCTTTGGAACACTCTCAGCAAAGGAGGCTTCACCAACTTCGTTGATAAGGTGCAGGGACATGACCAAAGCATTTCTGTACGCTTTGCTAAGGAGTGGAAAGAGCGGACTATCGACTATGGGGAACAGAAGATTTTATTCAATGAAGATCTTATTGCTGAAGCGACCGGCCTTAGTTTGGAGGGGTACCGCTTCTTCAACAAAAGGGTTGACAGAGATGCTGAAGAAAGAAGATTTGTGGAGGGAACTGAGAAGCTCACATTTGGCACAGCAGGCCTGCTTGTCAGCTCAATTCCATCACCCTATAATGAGGTCACTCGCATGATGATTCGATTCATCTCTTTGGAAGGTAGGTTTTTCACTTTCCCTGCTAAACATCTTATCTTTTTAAACCACTTCCATAGGAATCGATTGGTTTGCTTCCCCCATTATCTGCTGAACTCCCTTGAACGCTCCATTTTGAAGTTTCAGAAGCACACCCGGGTGATTCCCTTGCATCAAGGACTTATTTTGTTGATTCATAAATGATGCCTTCTTAAGACCCTGGTCTTCCTTCCTCTCCTAGCCCGGCTCCCCCTTTGATGGGCTATGCTGCTGCCAGCCCTGTTTCTCCTGCTGCCCCTGCTACTGCCCCCTCCACCGTTACTGCCACCCCCATGCCGGCTGCACAAACTTCTCCTTCTATTCCCCCTGTTGCTGCTCCCGTCACCCACCTCGCCTCTACCTCTAAGAGACCAGTCACCAGGGCTTCCAGGAGGCTCAACCTTGAGACTCTTGCTGTGGAGAAGGAGACTTTTGAACTTGAGATTGCACATGACCTGCTAAATATTAGTAGTGCTAGTCCCCGGGAAGTACGGATGGATATCTCTTCTAAGAGGTTGGAGGCCTTAGAGGCTGAGATGAAATTGCTGAAGGATGAGGTCAAGAACCTAGCTAAACAGAAAGGCAAGAAAAGCATGGAGGAGGAGGGGAACATTGATAGCAGTCAGATTGAAGACATATACAAGAAGCTGACCTCCTTAGACTCCCGCTTAGGGAAGGCCAAGACTAGACATGGTTACAACATTTCCGCCTTTAGGGCGATTGAGGAGTTCATCGAGGGTCATGCCAAAAGTGTTTCCAACCTCAGCGGTGTCCCGGCTGCACTTTGGGGCAACGAAAAAGAAAGCAAAAGAACCATTGAGGAGCTTGATAAGACTGATGCTGCCCATATGACTGTTTGAGTATGTTTCATGCCTGGAAGAGAGTCAAGATCAGTATCGATAAAGCTGCCAAGAAGTAGTTCTGGATGCTTCTGCTGCTTTTAGTTGTTTTTTTGTTGTTTCTCTGCGGTCGGTTTACTGTTTTTTTGCTGTTGTTTTGCTGTTTTGTCTCGTTTGAGTAGTTGTTTCTGAGCTACTTAGAGCTTCATTGTAACACTTGGATCTTGATCCATTCTCTCTGTTTCTCACTCTTATTCCGGCTCTCAGGCCTTCTTTTATATTCAAGGGTATAGTCCCTTTCAAAAAACTATTTGCCAATAATAAAAAAAAAACATTTCATCAAAGATATACTGGTGATATCAACATCATGATGACGTAATATATAAAATAAGTATTTATTAACTTTATAAATAAATCTTAATAACAAAAACATGTACAAATGATATTTGTATTAATACATTGTTCAATTCAGACTATTTTCCCTTTCATTTATATAGGACAATGAAGTTCAATTTGTCTTTACAATAATGAGATAAATTTAATACTTCAGAATCGTCATATAATAAATCATCATTCAAGTAAATAGATCATGCGTAGTCTTTATAAAACACCAGCCAAGAATAACTTAATATATTCCATCTATAAGATGGAGAAAAATTGTAAAAGCAACCAGTTCAGAATGAGCTGGCATGAAAGGTTGTTCTCAACATCTTTAGAGTTTATGTTGCTATAATACTCAATTGATTAAATTACAGAAATCACATGATCATAATATTTATTAACTAAATAATGAAACCAAAATAATATTTCCTATCTCATAACCATATTATTACTTCCACATAAGTAATTCACATTTTATGAGATATTAATTTGATTCGAGTTAACAATAAATCATTTACCAAAACATAACATTATTCAATTAACAACTTCACAACTACCCAGATATTATACATCAAGCCTTGGATTTTATCACCCAATTGTTATTAACTATGCAATAATAATATTTATGTTACACTTCTGCGACTGGAAAATCCTTTAGCATTAAAATAATCAACACTAATGCATTCTATCTCTAAGTCAAGAATGTATATCAAACTGAAATATAATTTCTTTTATTCCTATTAAACTAGCAAACAATAAATATTATATCTTTCTTTGATAAGTCGTATAACCCTTATCCAAATATCTAGGAATATAAATGTATATACCTTCAACTTCAAACACACACACACCGCGCGCGCGCGTGCACGCACACACACAAGAGTTTTATACATTTACCATCAATTAAGAAATAGTCTAACATGTTCCTTGTAGACACAGAATTTATTCACAATGCAAATAAAACCCCACTTTATGTGCTCATATTCCTAAAGAAAAAATGAAAAGAAGAGTGAAGGAATGATTCGACCATATTTCAACATAAGAAAAAATTGAATACCTTAAAATAACGAACTTACCTTAACTCTATTGAACTATAATAACATGGTTCCCTGATTTGACATCTAAGACTTTTTTAATGCCTTTGACCAACTCTTCCAAATGATTCATCCATACCTTGCAACAAAATTAACTAAGTTTTCCACAGAGATTAATTCTAATTAAAGAATTCAATCCATACAATAACATATTCAACCCAATTATTTGGTTGATAATAACTGTAGACACCCTAATTTCACACTGTTTCCAAATCAATTAATTTCCCCACTCCATTTCCCACAAAAAATCCCCATATAATTAATCGATGTTAGTCGGTTAATTAATCCATCTCAACTCCATAAATTAAACCCAATCTTCCTCACATGCAAAATATTCCTTATGTCCCCCATTTGAGAATTAAAAATACAAGTTTAATTTCTCACCCCACTCCTTTTTTCCCCCCTACCTCAATTAATCATGCCCCTCATTTTTAAACCATGGTTACTTAAAATCCCCTAATTTAATCTGATTCCCAGGATATAAATACATCCTTACCCTTCCCCCTCTAAATAAATGGAGAATAAGCTTGAATAGCCTAGTCTGAACTCTTGCATCCTTTTAGAAAAGAACATCCTTCCCACCTCGTCCTAATTCCAAAAATATCCTTACTTTGAAGCATCCTAAATCCACAATCCCTTTATCCATTTGGTGCAAAGTAAATAGATCTTGTTGTAGAGAAGGATTTTCTCCATTTCTAGGAAGGCACCTACATATCATGAAATCAGAGCTCATCTCCATTTCCATGCCCATTCTGAGGTTTGCTATTGTGAGCTAGGAAAAATACACTACTAACAAGGAAGTAAAACACAGGGTAAGTGCCACGAAGTTGGTGGACAATTCCGTGGACATAAATAACCCCGAAATTTAGGAACCCGCGATCGTGGTCCTAAAACCCGCAATCACGTTTATTGAATTCTAGGTTTGGCAATAACCAAACCTAAAACCAGCGATCGCAGTTATAAAACCTGCGATCATGGGAACTCTGAGACAAAAAATTTAATAGTCCCACGAGTCCTCATTTTCCTAATTTTTCATTTCAAACCATGACTTTCTCCTAGACGTTTTTCACTAGCAGCTTTGAATACCACCTCAAAATTGCTCATCGAGACTTTTGGATAGTGATAGATTCAACCATGCCGCCAAGATGAGGAGGTAAGTCCTCCCGATTTTAATCATTTTTTAACATTTTAGGTTGTTTTTTTTGCATTTTAGGTTTTTTTTGGCATTTTCATGGGTTTTTGTGAAATGTTTTGTTTATGTATAACAATTTTTATTGTTTTGTCAGTTGGTCGGCAGAGCTCCAAATCATACAAACCGTCAAAACATGTCCTAAAAACCCTTTGAACATTCCTAAAAACCCTCCAAACATTCCTCAAAACCCTCCTCCAAACATAGATCCGCCTCCTGTGGCTCCTTCTGTCCCCACTGAACCAGTAGGAACACAAAATATTATCGTTGGAAGAATTCGAGAAAATAAAATTGTCATTGAGAACCTTATTCAGACTATAAAGATAAAATCATGCCACAAATCCGTCTCGCATGACTTTAGCCAACACATTACAAAACATTGATTGGCGAAGTTGACTCCGCAACCAACTCAAAATACATAGATGAAATACCTTTAGAGGTGATTGTAGGTGGTGGTATGTGGATAAATTATCCCATGCAGCCATCAAAAGACAATTTTTTTTGGAAAAGACCTCATTTGTGCATTATTTACTGACCCTGAGAACCAATGCCCCCCCCCTGCAGCTACTCGTAAATGGTTCCCAATCCATTGGTGCCCATGATGACCGAATCAAAAAACAATTTTTGGGACCGATGGTGGATGGTTTTTGATTATCCACCATGCAACAACAATGAGGTTCCTCTCTATTTTTTGAAGAAATTATATTGCGAGTGCGTTCTTAATGAGGTCCCCGAATTATTTTGACTTTTCTAGACTTTTTTGGGCGAGGAGGTGGCTCTGCACAGAGTAGACCTGGTGTGCATCGCGTAGGGTCAACCAAGGATCCCCCCATGCCCCAAAACCTCAACTGCCTTCAGTTATCCCTCCTACAGTGAAGGAGGTTGTGGAGATTGACACACTGCGTGCATTGAGGGAGCTCACTGACAGTCTGACCCAACATAGTGACCTAGATTGCATCTGGTGATGTTGGTGGAGGTGCCAGTTCTAGCGCACCACACACCACTGCGGATCATGTGGTGCCGTATGCACCAGACATCATTTGCTGGTTCACATGATTTTTTTTTCTATAGATGAGATACTGGGGGATGTTTTTTGGAACTGGTGCCAACTGATATTGGTCTTTCATAGGTTAAATTTCAAATAAATATAAATTATATATATATATATATGTACAATAATTTAATTCACATGTTTGAGGATTTTAATATATATGTATTTGATTGTACGTCATGTACATACATGTAAAAAAACTAATTTTTTATTTTATTTTAAATAGCAAGAGCCGATGAAGGAAACATCCGGTGTCGACATGCTAGCTAGTGCAGTTGGGGCGTGTTTTCAAACGTAAGTTTCAAGTTGTACAAACTTACATTTTTAATAAATCATTTGATTGCACTAGATTATTATTATAATTTGTTTCACGTGTATGTTGTACATGTATTAATATGTTTGTCTCTGTTATACACAGGACCCTGGCGGGTCATCATCTTCTCTGGGAACTGAAGGCTACTGGCACGGCCTCACAATGAGTTTTACGCAGGTTAGTTACAAATCTCTTTACACTTTGTTTCTAATTGTTGGAAGTTCACGTGGATTACATGAATTTGGAGGTCTCTGTTATGTGGTGCAGTCATGTAGATTTTAAAATACATAAAATTCATCTACTAACAGTGCCAACCACGTGAAGGTGGAAGCTTTTCTTAGCACCACTAACCTGAACATAAAGGTGTTAGTCAAAGAAATTTAAGTTTCAAATCAAAACTCATACTAGCAATATATACAAAATACACAAATTTAAAATAAAATATATGTAACTTGGAGATACATATCATAACTAGACTTGAGGTGCTTATATATAGGTCAAGAGAAATTATATATACCAGACATGAGCATTGTAAATTCATTCCATGTGGGACCCTATCAGGATCTAGATTTACTCTGAATAGTAGAAAAGATTGCTTCATGATCTGACTCTCTAACCTTCCAAAGAATCTTGGTTATTGAGGCCAATCCTCGATGATCTATACAGCTGAATATTTGTCGCTAGAACTAGATGTGAGTATAAGAGTATTTTCCTATGTGTCTCAAAGTCTTTGTAGTACCCAAACAGAGGAGTTTTTTACATGGACACCGTCGAAGCCAAGTTCCAGTAACTACCACTGACCCGTACTAAGACTACTCAATATCTTCACCATCTATAATAGGATGAAGTCAACTTCTTTCTTTCCTTGATGCAATGGCATAAGAATGATAGTCTGTCTCCATATCTTCATTGTCTTACTGTCGTAATAACTACAAACTTGATGTCCAACAAAAAAACTAAGGTCTGAAAAACTCAAATTTAAATTACCATATGTAAAATTTCAGGTGGACATAACTCGGGATACCAAAATTAAATAAATAACCATAAATATCTTGACGCACCAAAATCAAAATTTTGTCAAAGTCCTTGGATGTTACAACTTCATCTGCAGAAACTGAAGTCGATAATGCTACTGTGGGGTTGATAACTAGGAAGCGGAGTTAGAGGCCTACAAATCCATCCATCCACCCATTCTTGTGAATCACACTCAGCAGTGAAAAATTCGATACAAGATGCTTCAAAAACATTTGTCAACTTTCTTGTCCATACGATCCACGAAGTAGCGTCTGAGCTACAAAATGAGTGCATATCACTGGACCCAGTGAGTGTCATACAATCCTCGTACTTAGAAATTAGTTGTTCCTCTATCAACCAAAAATATCTACGAACTGTGGAAATTTTCTTGAGAATCTCAGGCTATATTGTCAATACACCATTCCACTATGTGCTTTGCATCTTTATAATTTATCACCATATTTGTACTTTATATCTTCTTCCTGAGATTACACCAGATTTCATCACACTTTCTCCTACACCCTACGTGTGGTGGGGGTTTAGCTAGCCATGGGTAGCCTCTCTAAATCCAGTTCTACCATCAAAATCTTTATTTCCAAAGTGATAACACACAAGTAAGATCCTCTAGGCTCGTGCACCAAAACTCTAACTCAGCTACCTGTTGGACACAAATACATGTTGATAGTGCATTATAATCTATATATTTGCAACACACTTGCCCACCAAGGATATACAACTCTAGTCTACTCTTTGTCTGATCTATATGTTTGGTCTGGTGATGTTAGATTTAAAAGTTCTTCAAATTTGAATGACGGTCTGGTAAGCTCTATATGTATGCCTCGCATACTCATAAACAATTTCATCCTTAAATTTTCTCATAAATTGAAAAATGGGCATTTGTTCTGTAACTATCTCACACCGTTTCGACTCTTTTCCATCTTTCAATCTGGTATGCAACTGATTTCCATTTATCAAATTCAATTGGAATTATGTCCTATTTGTACCTTCAATTTTGCTCATGGATGCAAACTTTCCAAATTTAGGTAATCTGCCGCATGTACGACAACTTCCATCTAAACAATCCTGACTATAAAAAAATTGTCCCATACTCTTTTTTCACAAAATATAGTAGGAATGAAATCCCTAGAAGATATTGGTGGAACTTGAACACCACATTCAGATAACATAGTTTCAGAATGTCAAATAGAACGAATACGTAAAAAATTTAGCATAATGCATCGCAAATTCAACATGTTGCCTACAACAACAAGTGGTGCAAGCATGGTTGATTTTCACATAGAATGGTTGTCAATATTGCGAAAAAAACGTTGACTACCTTCAATTTCCAGATGGTCTTGTTCAAACTTACGAAAAAATTGAGTTTGAGTCATATCTAAGAAAATGCTTTGGATGTGGTTCACGATTAGTAGAACCAACTCTCCGTTTTATAACATCTCTTGTATTAGGTGAAAACTCTAGTGTTATCAGGCCAAAATGTAATAAACAACTTCTCTTATAGCATCAGAATTATTTTTGTCCTTACGTGGTTTCATCTAGCAGAAAATGCCCAAAAAATCGAGCATTATTGAGTGATTGAAGGATATTACGTCTTTCAATTGCTTTCATTAGAGTTTTTCGATAAACTTGCAACATTCGACTTGTTTGCGTAATCAAACGTTGTTCTTTTATTGATTCACTTACAACATTAGTAGCAAGTACACGACGCACAATATTACTATCCCTAGTGCGTCTCTTGACACCTAACAGTTGTGATATGCATCATGAAGGTTTTCAACAATTGTAGAGGTTTTGACCACGTATGTTCCATCTTGTTCAATCCTAAGGTGTTTAATTGCAGGTCTAATTTTAATCAATTTCATACTAACCAACAACTGACATCTTTGGGAATCATTTAAAATTTCAAAATGATTATCCCAAATTTCAGTGGCTTTTCTTCTGATTTGTCGTTCAGAAAGTTTGTCAGACATTGGTTTCAAAATGTTTTCATCAATTTCAATCAAAAAATTAGGTTTCTTATGTAAAATCCTAGGAGGTGTTTTTGTCAAATTTTGTTTGTCTACAGTTTCAACATGAATTTCCTTATTCACATTTTCATTGTCTCCTTCAATTTCAACATTTGCTACATCATGAGTATTTAATTCTTCTTCAACATTGACAGTAAAAACTTCTTCATCACGAGTATTCAATTCAACTTCAACATTGACAGTAGAAACATTACCTAGTTCTTCATTGCTTACAGTAGTTGGGATTGAAGATTGAACTTCTTCTAGATTCAACGAAGTTTCCGCATTCGCTCAGCATTTTCAATTTTGTTGGCCTCTAATTCGTCTGGTGTTTTTTTACTTAATGACTTCCTTTTTTGACTTCATTTTTTGTCCTCCCAATGATGTTTTGCTTTCGGTGATAAAAAAAACGTGCCTGGAAAAAGACAGAATTTCACAGTAATTCGTACGGTAAGGTCAGAGAGTGAAAATCACATGGTAATTCAGACATTGGGATGTGTGTAAATATGATTTATTAATGCGCGAGCGCGCTTTATAAAACCGTGAGCGCGCTTTATAAACCGCGAGCGTGCTTTATAAACCGCGCGCAGCGCTTTATAAAGCGCATTCGCGGTATTTTACAAAAACCGCGATCGCTGGAGCTATTTTCTGAACCTAAGCCTCGGAAAATCTTTGTTTTTCCCCAACCAAAGCTATGGAAGGTCATTATGAAGTGCAAAAGGTCAAAAAAACCTCAAATCTGCTCTTCCAAAGACTTGAACCATGCTAAAAAACTGAAAACATTTCACAAAAATGGTGCCATCAATGTAGAGTAGACTCTTAGCTTTTGTAAAAAATATTGTTTTTAAAGTGAATAGAATAAGATAAATATCATTTTATAATTTATTACTAACAATAGGTCCTTAAGACATTTTTTCCCCTTGAATGTTCATGTCTACGTTTAAGACTGTAACTTTTTTTTCGCTTATCAAAATATGATAAAAATTATACCATCCCAAGCGTGGACAAATTATATACACCTTAAAAAAAAAAATTTGATTTCGATATTTTTTGATATAGTTATGGCGGGCAAACGGAAAGCGCTCCATTTTCTAAATATTTTCAGACCACTTTCACGGAAAAAATCATAAAAAAAAAATATTGTTAAAAAAAAATACAAAATAAAAATCCATCCCCAAGATAGACAACTACATCTAACGTTTCACCAAAGGAAAAAAAAACAACAAGATTTTGTCATCCAAAATGCGGGCAAACGGACTACAATCTTATAAGTTTTTTTCGAAAAAATAAAATAAGTCATATAATTTTAAGTGTTTAATATAGCTAAACTTGTCCATTTTTTTACAAAAATTAGTATTTTAGAAACTAGATTCCAAATGCTACGATTCTTATTTATATAAATTTTTCTAATTTAGAGTGCATGTATAGCTAATAATCCCTACAAGTTGAGATTTCACTGTTTTTTTGCAATATGACGTCCACGGATGACCCTATATTTGTCCATCAACTTCCTGCACTTACCCCACAAACAACAATACCTCCTCCTTCACGATTCCGTAGAAAACCTCAGTATGGGAAAGGAAATATAGATGAGCTCTGATTGATTGATATATAGGTAACTTTTTTCGAACTAGAGCAAGGCCTTTCTGCAACAAGATCTACTTACTTTGCACCTAAATGGACAAAAGGGGTTATGGATTTGGTGATGCCTCAAGATTGAGGCTATTTGGGCATTAGGATGAGATGATAAGGATTCTTTTTTCTCAAAGGATGTAAGAGTTTAGACAAGGCATTCAAGCTTATTCTCCATGCTTCCTTTTGAGGGGAGGGGGTAAGGTTGTATTTATAGCCTGGGGAAGTGATTAACTTAAAGTAATTTAAGTAATCATGGTTTGAAAATGTGGGCAAGATTAGGTGAGTGGTTTGAAAATGTGGGCAAGATTAGATGAGTGGTTTGAAAATGTGGGTAAGATTAGGTGAGTGGTGGCCACAAAGAATGGGTGAAGATTTGAATTATATTTTTAATTAAATATTGGAAAAACATGGAGAATAATGACATGTGGTAAGGATTAGGTCATTTTTTGGATTTAAAGGGATAATTAATCAAATTGTATTTGATTAATTCGAAGTCTATTTTTGTGAGAAATGAGGTGGGGTGGAATTAATTGATTGAATGACGGATGTGAAATTAGGGTGTCTACATTTTCCCCTCTTTGGAAGGGTATTATGAAAGTAGTATCCTTTCAAAGAAAGTAGATGAGGTGAATGAATATGCCCCAAGTAGCAAGATTGAAGGTTCTTGAAGGTATCCTCCAAGACAAAAATGTCATGAGAAGATGTGATTATGGGACAGATGTGATGATTCCCCTATTGACGGTGAATCATAACACCCCTGAATGTCTACAACTCGATGGGTTGAGACTCTTAGTGTGATTGCAATAACATGGAGCTTTTCCCAAGTGTGGGGACCTTGTGAATTGGGAAAGATCTCTGGATGAAGGTCGGTTCTTATTCCTCTGTTCAAAATGCACACATAAAATGTAGAGGGTTTACTCAAAAAACACTAATCAAACTTGCCAAGGAGATATGGTTAAGAAGATGCATAAAATAAACTTAAACTAATAAAGGTGATGCACCGAGGAATGAAGAACACCTTGTCTTGCCAATAAACACAAACCAATTAAAATGCAATGCAAGATCATGCATAGATAACCAAATTTTGTAGTGAAAGATCAAGAGGATGTAAATGAACACAGACATGGTTGAGAATCATCCATAGACATGCATTATTTGCTCTAAAGATTGATACAATACACTACAGAATGCCAAGAGGAAAAGTTACATTACAGTTTTAGATGGGAGGTTTGAACTCCACAAATTCACCTGCCAAAGAGAAGAAGGGAGGGGCAAAAACAAGAATGTCTAACATTTAGAAAGAAGCCCCTCCTTACAATTTATAGGAAGAATGAGAGAGGGAAGAGAGAGGAAATTCACAAATCCTACCCCCAACCACCTCAAGGGTTGTATTTATTTCATCTCATTATGGCGGTAGGTGAGAACCCTAGCAAACCCAAAAAATGATGAAAGGTATTTTACATTTTTGAAGAACTTATTCTCACCACAATGAATCTGAAAAGCTTTCCAGAAAAGTCCAACCTTGTGTGAACTCCAAGCTCCCTATGAAAATTTATGGCCATTTGAATATCTGGGTCAGGGTTTGCTTCCTGTTGGTGGTGTCAACACTCAAAATATTGCACCTTCTGAAGATGCACCTCGGCGCATCCATCCTCATGTCAACATACTCTTATGTGCGCCATAGGAACTGAAAATTTCATGTTGACACCTTCTGCCTCTGTGCTCTCCAACCTACGCCAGGGCACGAATTTTTTCATTGTCGACACCTTCTGCTCTAACGCCTCCAACCTACAACCTGGGCATGACTTTTTTCATGTCGACATCTCTTCTGCTCTGCGCCTCCAACCTGCGCCATGGGTGTGACTTTTTCCATGTTGACACCTTTCTGATCTGTGCCTCCAACCTACGCCATGGCGTGACTTTTTCCATGTCGATACCTTCTGATCTGCGCCTCCAACCTGTGCCAGGGTGTGACTTTTTTCATGTCAACATCTTTTGCTCTGTGCCTACAACCTACGCCAGGGGCGCGAATTTTTTCATGTCGACATCTTCTACTCTGTTTCAAGGGGTGCAACTGGTGGTGTAAAATAAATGTCACGTTTTGAGTTTTTTTTATTTCCATATTCTTCTATTTGTCTATATTTACCCGGGGAGGGGCATATATACAACAACCCCCTTAAGAGGGGATGACTAGGATGGAATAGATGACAGATCTCTCCAAAGGAGAAGAGATTAGTTTTACGAAGAGGAGGACAAGAATGTGGTGTAAAAGAATGGAATGAATGCATGACAAAAATGGAGAAAGGATTCAATCGGCCCTTGATTGCTAGGTTGTGAGGGTGTGTGGAATGGACAGGAGTGGTGGTTGATTATGAGAAGAGTAAGAAAGAGGAATCAAAGAGGGAGAAGAAAACAAGAGAAAGGGATGATAGTGGAAGAAGGAAATGATGAAGGAAAAAAAAGAAGAAGAAAATAAATTAATAGAGTAGAGGATGAAATCATGAAATAGAAAGGGAGAAATAATCAAAATAAAGGGAAGATAAAAATGAAGAAAATGAAGGGAAAGAAATAATGGAAAAATGAAAGAGATGATAGAGCTGAGAAAAACAATAAACTGTAGAAGAAAGAGGTGAAGAAGACAAGGGTATGGTGAATGGGGAAAGATAAAAAATAAGGAGAAGATGAGCTGAGATTAGGGGGGTAATCAAGAAAAATGGAGAGAAGGATACAAAAATAAAGGGGAAGAGGACGATGAAGAATTTAAAGAAGTTGAAAGAGGAGGTAGAATGGAGAAAATAAAGAAACTATGAGGAACTAGGAAGGTGTGGAAAACATCTGAGGAAAGAAGAGAAATAGGTACAAAATAAACGAAGTTAGGGGTGGTAGAGAAAAGGAGGGGTCGTTAGAAGAAATGTGAAAATGATGAGGGAGGAAAGGAGGACATAGCAAATACAGGGAGAAGATTGAAGGAACCGGGGTCCTTGTGGAGGAATACCAAGGCAAAGAAGATGGAACAGACCGCATGGAGATGCATGTGGAGGTACGATGATAAAAAAGATGGGACAATGTTGAATATTCAAGTTATCGATGGAGAAATAAGAAGAAAACGTGAAGAAAGAAGGGGAAGAAGATGATATAGAGGAAGTGAAATAAGATGAGGGGTGGGAGAGAGAAGAGGATAACAGAAAAAATGATGTAGAAGGAAGGGAATACAGAATGGGGATAATAAGAGTAGATGGAACAATATAAGGGACGTAAAGAGAAGAAATATAGGAGGAATGACACAGATTAGAAAAGATGCGGAGATGCATGAAATGAGGATACAAGATTTACGAGACAATAGAAAAAGGATGTATGATGAAGACAGTAAATCTATTGAAGAGGGAAAAGGGAAGATGGAGAGGTAGGTAAGAAGCAACAAGAAGAGGTGGGAGTGGGGAAAAAGGATGGGAGAGAAAAGAGAATGGGGATAGAAAAGGTAATGCTAGTGTGGGGATGTTAGGGGAAGTCCACTAACAATGAGGGGGTGGGAAAGAATGAGAGAAAAAATGAAGAAAGGGGGAAAGGAAACGAGGAATGGAAAGGGTAATGCCAACGAAGGGGACGTTAGGGAAAGCCAACTGACAATGAGTGGTTGGGCCCAGAGGAAGGAAGGAATGAAAATAAAATGGAGAAGGGCCAAGGGAGTGAACTGAGGCTATGCGGAATGAAGATTGATGATTTTTAGGGAAATGTCCACTAATAATTATTAGCGTGAGAACAAAAGATGAATTGGAAGAATATGTGGGTGATCAGTTGGGACAAAGGTGAAGGTAAAGAGAGGGATGCAGAGGATGAGGATGAACGAGGGTGATGATGAAGACATAAGATAGGAAGAGAATGGGAAGAGACCATATGAAGGATAATGGGTCAAGAAGGGAAAATGGGGGAAAATAACATGATGATAGGTGGAAGATATTAGACTTATGTTGTGAGATGATAGGTTAAGAAAGGATAATAGTTGGTAGGAGATACTAGGTGGAAGAAGTGATCAATAGAGTGAACAACTAATGAAGTGAAGGAGAAGTTTAGAACAATGAGTTTGACTTAAGGAGAAATTTTAAGTGAAACTGTCATGCGACGAAAGTGGTTAAGTAAGATTGCCAAGTAAGCGACGCTGGAGATGACAAGTGGGAAAGTAAGAAGTGGTGTTTGCAATAACGGAAGAGGAGGTGAGAGGATGTGATAATAGGGAATGCAAAGAAAAAACTGAATGAGGAGGATGTGGAGTGATGGGGAAAGGCAAGAAGACAGATCCTCCTTAAGAGGGACTCTTAAGTGAGATCTCCATGCCGCAAGAGTGGTTGAGTAAGATTGCCAAGCTGAAGATGGTGATTAGCAGTTGGTAAGAGGGTGTGGTGATGGGGAATGAAGAGAAAATGTGGATGACGAGAATGTGGAGTGATGGGGAAAGGCAAGAAGATAGATCATCCTTAAGAGGGCCTCTTAAGTGAGATCATCATGCCGTCAGGAGTGGTTAAGTAAGATCGCCAAAACCGATAGTGATAATATGCAAGGATAAAGACAAACTTGTATTGGAAAACAGGGGTGGAAATGGTTGTTTGAAGAAGATGATCATGACGAGAGGTGGCAGAAAGAATATGGGGGTAAATATGATGGGATGGGGGAAGGCCATAAGGGCAAATCAACCTTAAGAGGGACTCTTAAGTAAGATTTCCATGCGGTGGGGATGGTTAAGTAGAATCGCCAAGTTGAAGAAGAAGAAGAATGATGATAAAGTTGGTGGGAAGAGGGTATGACAAAATGCACTGAAGGGGAACCCTCAATTGAATTTTCCATACCATGAGAGTGGGTGAGTAGGATGACCAGGTAGAAGACATATGTAAAGAAGGATGAGAGAAGAGTGAGGGATGTATGCCAGAGTGGAAGAGGAGGGGAGAGGAAGCGATAACAAGAAAGAAAGGAAAAAAAAGAGTGTAACATGAATGGATGGAGGAATACATGCGATAGAGGGTGAGAGTGTGAGGGGAATCCTTAATTGGGATGCCCTCGTGATGAGAGTAATGATATGAGAATTAGAATCGGAAGAGGTGGAGTGGAAATATGTGTGTGGTGGTGATCGTTGTTGGATGAGAGGAGAGATGGCGGAGAAGCTTCTACAGCGGGAAGATTTTAGGGATGAGGGTATACCTCTACCAAGGGTCCCACATAGAAGGGGTTATCAAGTAAGATTGTCAAGTGGGAAACAAAAGAGTGAAAGGAAAGAATACAAATGGGGTGAGAGGGGGACAGGAATGGTGAGAAGGGTAATGTGGGGTTACAGGGGAGGAGGATTAGAAATGAGGAGCGAGGATGAATGGATCAAATATATGGAGACTATGGTGGGGGAGGAGGTGGTACTGAATAGTGAATGCTACTAGAGAAAGATCTTCAAGTAGGCTTCCCAAATTGGGGAGTGTGTTAGGACAGGTGAATGGATGGGTGCAAAGTAATATTTTGATCATGCAAGAAGATACTCACGTGACGAAAATCAACTTAATTTTAATATAGCACATAACAGGATGCATCATGATATAAAAGATCATGATGACTAGATTGTAAAATGCTTGATAGCATAGACAGAGGCCATAAAAAAGGTTTGATGCCCTAGTATAATATGCAAGTGGAAGAGAGCAAAAATAGAGGCCATCAAGAAAATATGATGCCCCAGTACGATATGCAATCAGATACCATAACTATATTAGAGACAACACTAGGATACATAAAATCAAGATGTCCCATGTAACATATCAAGATACAAGAGAGAAATTAATGACTTGTAACTAATAATGCAACAAAAGAACCAGTAAACATGTCCCTATTGTGTTCCACAGTGATGATTGATTGGATGTGCCCCAAAGCAGGGGTACAAGGGATTAGGTCAGTCTCCTCAAACAAGGAAACAATGAGAGCTGAATTTTCCCCAAGCGAGGATTCATGCGAGGAGAAGTGGTTTGAATTTGATAGTCATAAGGTGGTTAGACCATGCATTTGGGATAATAGTTCAAAGGATGAACTATGTTGATTATTGAGTTTTTGGGATATTACAATTTTTTTAGAATTATTGCGATTTTGTGGATGTTTTTTGGTCTTTTAAAAAAAAAATTCAAATGTTTTTTTTATTTTTGATATTTTCTAATGTTTTTGTATTTTTAGAGATTTTCTTATTTTTTTTGTATTTTTTTTATTTTCTAATGTTTTTTGGATTTTTGAATTTTTCGAATGTTTTTTTTGGATTTTTTGGATTTTCTAATTTTTTTTTTGGATTTTTGGATTTTTGAATGTGTTTTTTTTTTCTTTTTTTCTAATGTTTTTTCTTTGGATTTTTGGAGATTTTCTAATGTTTTTTAGATTTTTCAATTTTCTAATGTTTTTTAGATTTTTGGAAATTTTCTAATGTTTTTGGATTTTTGGAGATTTTCGAATGTTTTTTGGTGATTTTTATACTTTTTTAGAAATTTTATGGACCAGAATATCGTGCATATGTACCTTGTTCCTCGTGGTAACTTATGCTTCGAATAATAAAAAAATTCTCATTCCATTGGCAGGATATTTTGGTGATGATATGATGGAAAGAATTTAAGCTCCATTCTTGATTCCACGCAACTGGTAAGATGCGAGGACTTATCACCGAGAATCAAGAAGGACGCATGATGTAGATTATGAGTATAGAGACAAGTGCTAATAATAATCCTCTTGGGAAATTGTGACTGAATTCTTCTTAAGGTCACTGAACCATTTTCAAAATGAATTTCACTTTATGGGTCATGTGCTAGACTTGGACAGTTACGTGGCCTGCTGATTGGTAAGATATGAGGTGAAAGGATAGTTCTCTCTTCACTTAGGCATCTAAATTACTTCTGTAGGGATTTTATAATTGTAAGCACTTTCAGATTGATAAGATATTGTTTTCTTGAAATAACTCCCGATGCCTTGCCCCATGCTACTAGTAAGAAGAAAGGGCTCATCACCAAAGGCAAAACATAGGCGAGTAAGTGTTATTGAATGTTTTTTATTTATTTTTGAATTGTTGAATGTTTTTGCAAAATTGTTATACTTTCTTTTTTGCATGACCCTCTACGCTTTGCCCCATGCCACTAGTAAGAGGCAAGAGTTTATTACCGAAGGCAAGACATAGATGAGTAAGGGTGCCTCCCTCCATTCCCAGTCTCACACTACCAGTAAGAAGTGTGGGTTCATAACCAAAGACCGTGAAGGAAGGAAAAAGTGTGACAATGAATTATTTGAAATTTATTGAATTTGTTGAATGTTACAATAGTGTTGTTTATTTGGGAAGGAATGTATGCCGCAAATCTCAGCTACACATGACTAGTAGGACACGAGGGTTTAACACCGAAGATTGAGATGGACGATCAAACGAACCGAGTACAGAAGTTTAGAGATTTGTTATGAAAGAGATTTTTTTTTTGAAGGGAATATATTACCGTCAGGAAGCTTCTCGGTATGACCATAGGTGAAAGTGACTAAAGATGGGAGATATTATAAGAAGTATGATGCTCACAAAACTTAATAGGATCTATATTAACACATTTCTTGTGATTATAAGTATGAAGATGTGATGTCGATAATGAAAATAGCTGCAAATGGAAAAGCATAATGTTAAATTATTCAAAGACAAGTAAGACAGAAGGAACACGGTACAAGTCATTGTCTCCTAGAATAGTAAATGCCTCAAGGATAAAATTTCTTTACATGTACTGCATTCATTGGTTTAACAAGTTCTTGACCATCTTCAGTGGCCAATTTATAGGCCCTAGAGCCAAATTTAGCTGTAATTACGTAAGGTCCTAACCAATTAGGTTCAAATTTTCCTTGTTTTTCTTTCTCTTTAGTGGTGTTCTTTTTATTTTCTTTCAGAACGAGGTTGCCGACTTCGAACTCTCTAGGTCATACTTTTTTATGATAACTGCGTTGCAACCGGTTTTGATAGACTTGAAATTGATTAAGGGCATTAAGTCATTTTTCATCGAGAAGCTCAAGCTCTTGAAGCTGTGATTATCGGTATTCATCCTCATTAATTATATCTTTAAGGGAGATTCTCAAGGATGGGATTTCAATCTCAATAAGTAAAATGGCTTCAAAACCATAAACGAGGGAAAATAGAGTGGCTTCAGTAGGTGTGTGGTAAGCCCAAAGAGCGGGGTAAATTTGAGTGTGCCAATCTTGTCCATGTATATTGACAATTTTTTCCATGATGGATTTTAGAGTCTTATTGGTTGCTTCTACTTGACCGTTACCCTGATGGTAATATGGAGTGGACCAATTAAGTTTGGTGCGGAAGCATTTGGCGAGGTATTTTACATCTTGGTTTTTCAATGAGGTGCCATTATCTGTGACAAGAGAGGATGGGATACTAAATTGACAGATGAGATTATTAAAAATGAACTTCGATATTTGGCTACTGGTAAAATATGTGAGAGGCATAGCTTCTACCCACTTAGTAAAGTAATCGATAGTGGTAATGATGAGCTTATGTCCGTCAGAAGATGTTGGTCTGATTTTACCAATGAGATCAAGTCCCCATTGAGAGAATGGCCATGGTGTGGTTATCGATTATAATGCTTGAGAAGGTGCATAGATAATATTTCCATGCTTTTGACAAGCTTGGCATCTTTTGACAAAATGGCATGCGTCAGTTTCCATGGTGGGCCAATAATATCAAACATGTAGGATTTTCTTGGCTAAGGTTATACCATCCATGTGCGTTCCACAGATACCCGAGTGGAATTCAGTTAAAACACCAGATGTTTCCTCATGATTAAGACATCGGAGTAGGGTGTCATCGTAACCTCTTTTATAAATATTTTCTGCTAGAATGGTGTAACGAGATGCTTGTTGTGCTAAAGCACGTTTTTGCATTGGTTTCATGTTGGTAGGAAATGTTTTATCGTGGATGAAAGTGTAATATCATGATACCAAGGGTTATTTGGACCCAAAATTTTACATACCATAGTATTTTCAGGAAGATCATAGGAAGGCATTAGGAGATGTTTTACAAGAAAATGTGCCTGGGGTTGATTGGACGTGATTTATAACAAGGACCCAATAGTTGCCATAGCGTCGGTAGGTTTATTACAAATTCTAGGGATTTGAATAAAGCTAATTAACCAAAAATAGCTGCAAAGGCTATCCACCATGCGCTTATATGGGATAATTTTTTCGTCCTTGACTTGGTATTCGTCAGTGACTTGGTTGATGATAAGTAAAGAGTCACCAAATACAACTAACTCTTTAAGATTCCATGATATAGCGATATTTAATCCTACGATTAGAGCTTCATATTTTGTGATATTATTGGTACATGGGAATGCTAATCGAAATGATTTAGGGATGACATGTCCGCTAGGCGTGATAAGAAAAAGACTAGTACCTGATCCATGGAGATTACAAGATCCATTGAAGAATAGAGTCCAGATTGGCGCGATGTCTATGTACAGAAGATCTTCATCCAGAAATGTGAAATGGAGTGGTTCTGTTCCCGAAAGAGGTGCCTCAGCAAGTTGGTCGGTGAGAGCTTGTCCTTTAATTTCTCTCTATGGAACAAACTCGACGTCAAATTCACTAAGTAGGATGACCCAACTAGACATTCTTCTAGTGAGAATAGGTCGAGACAAGAGATACTTGAGGGGATCAATCTTAGCGATCAACTTAGTTGTGTGATTGAGAAAGTAATGACATAACTTATGGAATGCAAAGGCAATCGCCAAGCATACTTTTTCAATTTGGGAATATCATACTTCATGCTTAATAAGTGTTCAACTAAGGTAGTAAACAACTTGTTCTTTTGCTTGATCATTGTGTTGTGCTAATAGACCTCCTATGGCATGTTCAGTGGCAGATGTATAAAGTAACATGGGTTTATCCGTGACTGGTGACATGAGAACAAGTGGGCTAGAGAGGTACTCTTTCAACTTAGAAAAATAATTTTGACAATCATAGCTCTAATGGAATTGTGCATCTCTCTTGAGTAATTGGTTAAAGTGATGGCACTTATCGACCAACTGTGATATGAAATTTCGAATAGATTTAATTTTTCCTTGAATACTGTGTAATTGTTTTAGGTTTTTAGGGGGAGGTATTTCTAGAATGGATTTGACTTTTTTGGGATCAACTTCTATACCTCTCCACGAGACAATAAACCCTGACAATTTTCTAGAAGTCACCCCAAATACACATTTCTTTGGATTAAGACGAACCTTATACTCATGTAATCTCCCAAAAATGCATCTCAACACACATGGATGTCCTATTCGTGTTTTTTATTTTGCTAATATATCATCAACATAATCTTCCATGATATCATGTAACATATCATGAAAGATGACTGTCATTACTCGTTGATAGGTGGCACCGGCATTTTTCAAGCTGAAAGGCATGACCTTATAACAGAAGGTTTCCCATGGTGTGGTAAACACCATTTTATGTTGATCTCTTTCAGTAATACGTATTTGATTATTACCAAAAAATCCATCCATTAAGGAGAGCATTTCGTGGCCTGCCGTAGAATCAACAATCATGTCTATATTTGGCAAGGGAAAGTCATCCTTGGGACAAGCCTTGTTAATATATCAAAAGTCTATGCATATCCTGATGCCAGGATTTTTTTTGGCTACGGGAACTATGTTGGATATGCATTGCTGAATAATCAATAGGTCGGATAAAGTTAGCTTTTAAGAGTTTCTCGAGTTCGGCTTTAACAAGCAATGCTACTTGGAGATGCATTTTGTGTAATTTTTGTTTTACAGGCTTTGCATCTAGATACACCACAAGGTGGTGTACTACAAGAGATGGATCTAGGCCTGACATGTCCTTATAGGTCCATGCAAAGATATATTGGAATTCAATAAGGAGTGTTGTGAATTCTAGACATTTTTGATCAGACAGACTACTGCCAAGTTGTAAAATTTTCAGATGTTCAAACGGTTCCAATGTTTATGTTTTTAGTCTCTTCTATAAGCATTTTAGATGTATCCTTTTTGGAAAATGATGCTAATGGTTGATGTAAGTCATCGGTGTCGGGGGATTTGGCACAGGAATTTGGTGTGTGATGTTGAGACTTTTTATTGATATGTTCGTTTGATAGAGTGGCAATGAGATTTTGACTATGGAAAATCTTCTATTTGTGCTTATGATCCAAATGGTCCGAAGGTAAAATATCTGAATGTTCTATTTCTTCATCAAAATAGGCTGATTCATCTAGAGTGATTTCAATTCATTTTCTTTGGTCAGAAATAGGGATTTGATCATGAGTCCCAAGGAATTGTTTGATCACTTCATCTTTTTGGAACATGTCCATGGCCATATGATGTGATTGGCCATGGTCTATGAGAGTTGGATGCATAAGCTCGAAATTGATGACGTTAACGTATAAATATTCAAAGTAAATATTTATTTCAACGAGGTCTTCAAAAAGGTTGTGTGTGGACGTGGTATTGGTATCAGAGCTGATGTCATCGGTCTCACTTGAAATTAATACAGGAGCAACATCGAATACCTTGTAATCCAGACCATATTTACCATGATGTTGTGTGCAATCGATTGGGTCTAAATGACCTTGTTCATTTGTACTGAGTCCTTTACCCTTCAATCACATGTTTTTCATTATTCGATGAGCTTTGGTAAATTGAGGGGACTCATAACAGGGAGCAAAGTCGTCATTATATAACCAAGATCCTGAAGAACTTGGAATATGTTCATTGTCGAGCTAACCAAATTTTTTCCAAACTTAGTGTCGCAATTGGTAAGTGGGATGGATTCTCAGATGTGAAGCATTGGGTTTTCCATAGTTGTGTGGGGATTTGTTGATGTAAAAGGATTCTGCGACCTTTTCGAATTGATATTCTCCACATCCAATGTCAATAATTTTGAATGTGTGGGATGGGGGACCAGTGGGTACCTTACATGGCGGAGAAGTTAGTTTGGTAGTTATGAAAGATGAAGAGAATGGGTTATAAGAAGATGGGGGTGGATTAGAGGATGAAGCTTGGTTAATTGAAGGCGAAGGTATCTTAATAGAAGAGGAAGGGTTAGATGAAGAAGGTTGATGAGGCATGGGAGAAGATAGTGTTGTTGAAGAGTGTTTGTTGTTGGAAGAAGAAGCTTGATTAGTGGAAGAAGATGATTGATTGGTGGAAGATATGGTTTGGCTGGAAGGTGATGGTTTCAAATCATATTTAGGGAGTGTATCCAAATCGATGCGTGTTTCTCTAGAGATTACGCGAGGTGGAGCGTACTTGTCTGCTAGTGTATCCAAATCGATGTTGTTTTGTAGATCATTTTCGGTTGTAACCTAGGCATCGTAAGAGTTTCATGGAACAAATATTCAATGCATTTCCATTGTCAATTAATACGTGCTTGATATTACGATGTGTTGTATAACTCTCAACGTATAATGAATGATTATTAGCGATGTTGGGATTAATAAGGTCAGCGGGACCAAATGATAAAATAGGATTGGGTACCGAAAGATGTGCGATTAAAGCTTGAAATTGTTGTGAATTGATGTCTTGGGGACATGAGCGTTATTCAATGTTTGCATAAGGATGCGTTGTAGTTCCGGAGAAGAATTAAGCAAGTCCATGATGGAAATTTGTGTTGTAGTTTTCTCCAATTGTTTGACAATATTGAATTATGGTACATGTTGTGGACTAAAATTGGTGGCAGATTTAGATGATGGATTAAGAGGTGGCGCGGAAGATGAAGTAGCAGATCTGGTTGTTGTGGGGACCCACACTTTTTTTTATGTCTAATAGTGATCACACAATTGGTTTTGATCTTTATGGTTGCTATTAAGTCTTGGTCATAGTCTATGGTTGAAATGACTGAGTCATACTCAATGTTGCTTGATGATTAGCCCTTATCCTTTGAATTATCATCATGGTTAGGAAAGGGGTTTTTAAACATGTTAAATTTTTCATTGGGTGTTTTTGTCTGTTGAGTATTTTCAACTTCTATGTCTCCGCATTCAATCAAGTCTTGGACGTAATGGCGGAGTTACATGCATCGATCTGTAGAGTTCCCTTTTATGCGATGGTACTCACAATATTCATTATTGTTATACCAATTCGGTTTGGGTTGTCCTTCTTCAAAGGGTTTAACAATGGGATACGTTATCATGTTGGCATTTACTAAGTGACAAAATACGTTAGATATAATTTCTCCGATTGGAGTGATATGTCTTTGCCTATCTCAAGAAAGAGCCTCTTTTCTAGGAATGATGATCGATTGGTTTGATTTGAATATGTTGAGCATACTAATTTGAACATTTCGAACATGGCAGTAATTGGTAATGCCATCGTTAACGATATTGTGGTTTCAATTAAAGAATTTGGATTTGTCCTGATTCTAGGGGACGTCTCTATGAGATTGGTCCCTAAAGCTTGTTTTGAGTAAGCCCTTAGAAATGAGAGATTTTTCAATTTACGTTCCTTTTTCGATGACTTCGAAATTACTTAGACAATGCATTTGCATATGGAATGATAAGTCAGCAATGAGATTTGGAACAAAAATGCTAACTAATTTATTTTCTGGTATTAAGCAAGGGAATCAGCTTGCAATTCCTCGCCATTGTTGTAAAAAAGAGGAAAAGTTTTCGTTGGGCCTTGGTCTAGTGTTACAGAGATCAAACATGGTTATTTATGAGTTTAAGTTGAAGGAAAAAGGTTTAACAAATTTTTTTGACATGTCTGCTAACGTTGTGATTGACCCTTTGGGAAGATGAAGAAACCAGTCTAAGCCCTATCCTCCTAAACTTTTAGGAAATAAGCGCAAAAGATATATGTCATGATAAGTGACTTCCTTACATTGCATATAAAATTCCTTGACATGTTCACGGGGGTCACCCTTGCCTTTGTATTTGTCAAATTTTTTAATTTCAAAGGATGACGGAAATGGTAAGCGTAATATTTCTGTGTCAAATGGGTAAAGACATAATTCTTCAAAGTTGAATTGTTTCGATTGTTTTTGAAGTCCCTGGATGGTGTCTTTCATATGTTTCCATTCTTGTGTGAATGCAGAGGAAGGGGATGGATTATCAAAAATTTCATGAGTATTGGGGTTTTTTAACCTTTCAGCTATAGCAGTTGCTTCCTCAAGTTTCCTTGTTAAGTATTGAATATTTGTAAATAACTCATCGGTCGAAGAGCTATTTGGGTTATTTGGAATTTCATTGTGATAACTTGATTCACCATTGTCGATAAGTTTGTTTAAGTTTTCTATCCCGAAGTCGGGGGGTAGCTTTGCCCCCATGGCTAGAATGCGTAATAGATATTCATTCTTATTTTGCTCTATCACCCTATTTACTTGTTCTTGTTCTGCATCGGTGAGTTCTGGTTGCACTACTTCTTCATCATCGTTTTTATGATTGTGACTACGTGCAAATACCATGATGAGTGTGCCTGAATAATCTGTAGAAGTGGTTATAAATTTTGAGTGAACGTGATTAAACGAGGACTTGGTTGCTTTGGATTAGGCTTGAATAGGATTGTGATTACTGATAAGAAGAGTAACTCAAACAAGTTGTCTCAATATGATTGTTATATAGCTCGAGACGAGCTATTAGGGAATTTGCGTCACGTTTTATAGATTTGAATTAAACAAGCTCTGGATTATTGACAGGGAGAGTAACTCAAACAATTTAATGTCAATACAACTATGACACAACTCGAAACGAGATTATGAAGGAATTTGTGTTGGATGTGATTTTGATAAACTCGATAGTTGACAAAATAATGAGTGAACTCAAACAAGTCACCCAGTGTCAGTTTGATATAACTTAAAACAAGCTATGACTGATGTTTTGGCAATAAGGAGTGAATGCAAGTCACTCAATGCCTATTGGATATAGCTAAAAACAAGCTATCACAGATTTGTTGTTGTTGTTGTAGACTAGTGACGTTTTGATCTTTGTTGTGGGATTGCTTGAAATTTTTGCTTGGTATTGAATTGGTCGAGAAATTGGGTTGTGGAACACGACTATGATTTGAATTTTACAATAAAACACATTAATATCAACCGAGTTTTATGATAATGCTAAACTATTTTATTTACAAACAACAAGCAATCACGTGTATCAAATTGTTTTGGCTTAAGAGATAGATCCTTCAGGAATAATCATTGTCTCATGCAATCATACAAGTATGCCATGAAATGACGGATGCAGGCTCTTATTACTCAAAAAAGAAGTGTCCTCCAATAGACACTAGTCCTGATATACCTAATTCTGTACGGGGACATAATTGGTACGGGGAACCCTTAGAGTACTAGAGGAGACTCACCAATTCTTACTTACCTACTTCAGAGTGAATCACCATGTTCAAGGAAGGTTTTGTGAAAAGGTGGAAGGTGATGGGGGAATGAATGTGTATGGTGTCTTTATATTTCCCTGAAGATTTACAGGGACGATGCCCAGGCTTCGTTGTTACAGCTATTTAGGCGTGACTTGCATGCGCCGCACGGCAGCATTACCTGTAAGTGAAGAGCATGGGCGAGGTAAATGCCGAACGTTGTGATGGGATTATGTCTCAAAGTGCAATGCATATGCGAATGTTGTTGGTGTGTCGTAGTCAAGTCCACGTCACCGGTGTACCTTAGGTGGTGATGAAATCCACCTCTACTACATGTAAAAACAAGAATGATGTGATGTTTAAACGAAAGGTTTTTTCCAACTTGAAATAAATCATTGGCAGAAAATGATAGCATACCTGCTAATTTTTTTTTGGTTTCAGCAATTTTCTTTGAATGGTGGTATGTTTGCGGGATTTTTTTTTTAATGTTTTTTGACAATATTCCAACGATACAATCCTACAGAAAACAAATTAGTACTTATCCTGCAAATGAAATGTTAGAAAAGTGATCATGGTTGTTTTTGATTTTCTAGATCGTCCGAAGGCACAGGAAAAGAGCATACGCAACCATCGACCAAAAAAATAATATGACGAAGTAAAATAATGATTGAAATGGTAGTTAGGAAACAAATCTAGAGGATCCTACAATGTTAGAACAAGAAACTAAACAATTGCGACCGTTTCTGATTTTCCAGATCGCTCAAAGGCGCTGGAAAAGAGCATACGCGGATACAATTGGAATAGGTTTTGATTTTTTTTGTTTTTAAATGTTAATAACTATTGCAATTAATCATGATTGCGACATAGAGATAATGATTATTTTCACAAAAAAAAAAGAAAAACGACGAAAGAAGAGTGTGAAAACGTTACTTAGGTGTCATGCAAAATTGGAATGTAAGGCAATTTTTGTTGGTTTGTAGAGCCCGGGTGACCTCCAACGTGAAAAAGATGACTGGGAATGTGAATCCGATAGTTTTGGCTAGATAGGTGCGCAAAGGTCCCATACTGTCAAAAAGAAGGTCCTACAAGAAAATGATTAGTAGTTTGTACTTGCACACAGTGTTAGTAGCATGATCACTAAAAATAAGGAATTAAAATCATGAAGTGATAAAAATCGCAAAATTAAGTTGATAAAAGAAAATTTGGAGATGGTGAATAAAGATTCAACAGTCACAAAACATGATTACAAATGATCTTGAAAAATAATTATTGAAAAAGTGATAAATATCGCATGATAAGTTAGAAAATAGGTCATGAAAAAGTAAGTTTGTTTATGATCGTAAAGTGTTGCACAAGAAATTACTACATGAGTCTTAAAAATTAAATGGTGAAATTTTTTTATTAACAATTGTGCACAAAGCTACCAAAAGACTTAATTAAATAGTAATTAAACTCCTAAGAAAAACAAACTAAATAATAATAAAAAATAAATTAAAAGAAGCAAGCTCAGTCTAAAAAAAAAGTGTGAGTGACGATATAATGTATTTGAAAGCGTAGACTTGGAGGAAGAAAATGTGGACTGAGAGGCCGAAAATGTGGACTTTGTTGTTGGTAGAGACAAATGGAAAATTAGTACGCAGAAAGTTGATGGGAGGGTGACCGCCACTGGTTTGAATAATCACTTGTACAAATGTTAAAATGTAAATGGGGACTTATATGGCAAGAATGTGGATCGATATGAGGAAAAGGTGGACGTAGAGGAAAACAAATGTGTTTTGAATTAAAATTAGAAATGGGAAAGGCACGTAATGAGAATATACTAGGTAAACATTTTAATGGAATAGGGTACGTGATAGTCAAGTAATGGTGTTTAGATGGGTCAGGGAGAGAGGTGGCAGAAAGTGTGAAGCGCGGTATAGAGGCTATGTTGGACTGTCTTGGACGTCTTTGCCAACTATAAGTGCGTCCGTGTGGGGAAGATAAAAAGAAATACAATGGCGCTCTTGTTGACCTGGGTATTTACTTTCACCGACTTCTCAGTTCGTGACTACCAGACATGCGCGGGTATATGTTTAGGTGAAGTGGATTTGGGGAGTCGGAATGAGGCATGGGAGAGGGCTCGTTAGTGCGAATGAAGCATGGCCCTTCTATCGTTTCGCTACAGTAGAAGACCCTGTTTCATGAAGGATCAAGACAAATATGCCACGTAAAAACCAACGTTTATATGAAGTGGGACAAGAATGATGGATAATGAGTGGAGTAGCTCGCTGTGGAATGAAGCGTGGTATGATCAGGAATAGGCTGGGAATTGCAAAGTATCTGTGCCTGTCAAATAGAAATTCACCGACGGCTGAGCTCTTTCCGGTGGCTATAAATTCAATAATTTTTGTGGAAGAGGGGATGAAAGGGGTGATGTGGAAGGGAGTTGCGACGTGGGTAGCCAGGGTTGCGAGAGGAGACAGGATGGGGAAATGGGTGGAGATTGGGGGTAGTCGGCCACAGGTTTGTGAGATAATGGTGAGGGGAAAGTGAATCGGGGGTCGAAGGATTTGAGCGAGTCGAGGGTAGGAAATGTAATGTAGCTGAGTGGTCTGAGAAAATGGGTATGCAGGAAACGGGATAAGGGCATGGGATGTGGGAAGGGCTGAGGGTGACAGGGATGCAGGTCCACGTGGAGGGGAATGGGGAGGGGTTGATGTGGGTAGGCAGGTTTAGGGGGGCTGCGTGGAGATTAGGGAACAGATTGGTGGAAGCTGGGAGTGGGATCAGTGTGAAAGTTGGGAGGGGGATTATATGGAGATTGGGAGAGGGGTCGGCGTGGAGGAAGTGGGGAGTTGTGCGTAGAGGGGTTGGCGTTGTGCAAGGCTGAGGATCGATGGTAAGAGCTCGAGTGAGGAGCGAGTAAGGGAAGGGATGTTGGTGTGGAGGAAGTGGGTATCGGGATGGCGTGGAGGAAGTGGCGATGGGTGAGCTGAGGGCTCGGGTGGAGTTTGAATGTGCAGACCGGAAGGATGAAGTTGGTGTTGGGAGGACGCCAAAGGGGAATAATGAGTTTTTTTATTAAATTAAAAATAATCGAGTAAAGTTTCAAAATTAAGACCTAGATGTAATTGAAAAGGAAGATCAAAAGAAATAAGGTTTTTGTTTTTCATTTTTTAGAAAATAATTATGGTAGCAAAAAGAAATAAATAGATAAAGAAATGAATTTTCTGGATTGGTTTCTCATACCAAAAGTTGTCGTCCACGGCGACCCATGAGTAGCTAGAGCAGGGGATGAATGTTCTTTTTGCTAGACACCAAGCATTGTGGAGATCAAAGATAGGATGAGCATCGTGATGTCATCATTACAACAACTTGCAGATGCACCACAAGACACCGCACAACAAAAACACTACCCATAACGTGAAGGTTAACCAAAGAAGGCCATAAGGCACGGAAAAAGAGATAATGACAAACAATAATAAACAAAGAATGGATAACACCACTAATTGAGAAATCAATGGTAACAGATCAAAAGTAACTGGGCGTGCTAGAATGTGAGCTATGAAAAATACACTACTAACAAGGAAGTAAAACACAAACAACAATACGTCCTCCTTCGTGATTCCGTAGCAAACCTCAGAATGGGAAAGGAAATATAGATGAGCCCTGATTACTTGATATGTAGGTTCTTTTCTCGAACCGGAGCAAGGCCTTCCTCAAACAAGATCTACTTACTTTGCACCTAAATGGACAAAAGGGGTAATGGATTTGGGATGCTTCAAGATGAGGCTATTTGGGCATTAGGACGAGATGGTAAGGATGCTCTTTGCTCAAAGGATGCAAGAATTCAGACAAGGCATTCAAGCTTATTCTCTGTGCATCATTTTGAGGGGAGGGAAAGGTTGTATTTATTGCCTAGGGAAGTGATTAACTCAATGTAATTTAAGTAATCATGGTTTGAAAATGTGGGCAAGATTAGGTGAGTGGTTTGAAAATGTGGGCAAGATTAGATGAGTGGTTTGAAAATGTGGGTAAGATTAAGTGAGTGGGGGCCACGAAGAATGGGTGAGGATTTGAATTATATTTTTAATTCAATATTGGAAAAAAAATGGAGAATAATGACATGTGGTAAGGATTAGGTCATTTTTGGATTTGGAAGGGATAATTAATCAAATTGTATTTGATTAATTCGAAGTGTATTTTTGTGGGAAATGAGGTGGGGGAATTAAGTGATTGAAGATGGATGTGAAATTAGGGTGTCTACAGCTATGGAATGCGAAGGAGGAGGTATTATCGTTAATGTTTTACTTTCTTATTAGTAGTGCATTTTTCATGGCTTACATTTTGGCACGCCCGATTACCTTTGCTCTGTTACCATTGATTTCTCAATTAGTGGTTTTATCTATTCTTTGTTTATTATTGTTCATTATTATTTCCTTTTATGTACCTTATGGCCTTCTTCGGTTAACCTTCACGATATGAGAAGTGTTTTTTTAAGCAGTGTCTTATGGTCCTTATATAGGTTATAGTTGCACCAAATATACGATGCTCGTCATACCTATGATCTCCTCGGCGCTCCGACGAAGAAGGTCCATCACCCGATCCTGATATTCGTGGGTTGTCGTGGAAGAAAATTGATTTTGGCATGGGAAAACCAGTTCGGAAAATAAATCTATTTCTTTATTAAAAAAATGGTTTTGTAGGAAATCGATCTTATTTCCTAGTAAATTTTTCAATCTTAGTTTTAAATCACTATATATCATGTTTTCCTCGAAATCATTCTTTTCAATCTTCGATTAATCAAAAAACACACAAAATAATTTTAATATTTTCTTATTTCAGTTTGATTTAATACTCAGATCTTGCAACTTGGTTTCGTATTATTGTTACTGTCATGTAAATTTCATGTTATTTTCTTTCTGTGGTTTGTATTAATCTAGTGGTCTCTTCTTTTCTGATCTTTTTTTATCTACTACCTCCAAAAAAACAATTAGTATTCAATAAATAAATAAAAAACAACTAACCTAGATCTACTTTAGATGTTAGTTTAATTAAAAACACAATAGTCATATATATAAATCCTAAAATACATTCTATCATATATTCTACACTCCTCGTATCCTATCTCCCCATCTAGATAAACCCCTTACCTGAGATCCTACACGAGTGTCCCAAATCCTTCACTTGGACTCCTCACAGCCACCCACCCATCTTACTCATCCATTTCTCCTCGCTTCCCAAACTCCCACCTCCCACGTACTCTAGTAAACTTTGCCAAGCTCCACACGACCCATCTCCCGACACCCATCCAATCCTCCCAATGCCAACCTGAATCCTCTCCACTTGAGCTCCCTTTTCCAACCCTCTCCCTCCACTCGTCTCCATCCACCTCGGCCTTCCAAAAACCACTCTCCCTTTCTCCACATAGACACTTTCCCTAACTACCCCGGTTACCCACATTGACCCCTTCTCCCAACTTCCCGTCCACCCATCTCGACTCCTCCCTTCCATGTCAGAACCTTCACCCTTCTGTGAACCCTCCAACTCCATCCTCTCCCCCAGACTCTCCTTCCAATCCCCCCTTTACCCTTTATCCCAACTACCCACATCATAGCCCCATAACCCACATCCCTACACTACCCAGCTTAACCCGATCCCCACCAACCCCACATCCAAACCCCCAACTCGACCCCTTCTTCTGTCCCTGTGGACACACCATTCCTACCTCCTTCCCACACTTCCAACTGAATCCTTCCCACCCTTTCCTGTCGACCTCTTCTCCCAAATCCTCCCTCCCCACACTGACATCCCTTCCCTGCTCATCCATCCCATGTTCCTCACCTGAGCTCCTCCCTTCGACCCTTGACCCTGCACAACACCTCCAACACCTCCATGTCCTCTCACAACCATGGTTCCAGCTCGACCACCAAACCATGAATCCCCTCTCTCTGATCCCACACTCCCATGCTCACACCCGCCTCACAGATCCGCTCCAGCCTGACTACCCAAGGCTCTCGGCCCCCTCCACCATGCACGTCCAAACCACACTAATCCATTATTTCATTGGTCTAATTGAATTTATATTTCAGGTCAATATAATAGTTTTAAACTTTAGGTTTTTTCCTTAGTTTGTTTCTATTTCAATTTATTTACTAATAAATTACACCATATTTAATTTCCTTTTTCTTTGTATTCTTATTTTATTTTCCTTTCGTTTTCTTAGAATATTTTAAATAAAAGGCCTTTTATTTAATTCCTCTAATAATGAAGTCATTTAACCTTATTTAGAAGCACTAATTATTAGGATCATTACCACTCATTTAAATCCACTCATTTAAATTTTTTTAACTCAAATTCTCTATTTAATCATCTCTAATTGCTTTTCTCTAATTAGGATATTTAAATTCTTCTCATATTTTTTAACATCTGGACTAATCTTGTTATTTGATCTCGCAGGTGGAATCTACGATGTACTCCTACGCAGTCAAAGACTATATTTCGAAACCTATCCACGATACATCGCTCTCTTTTGAAATTTTTGCCACTTACACCAGTTGTGAATTAGGGTCCCCAGATGTTTCGACACCCCTTGGAGTCCATTTTTCATCAATTTTTCATTATTTAAATACCTTGCACTATTATCTAACATTGTTGAGAACATCTAGTTTTCATTTTTTTTCTTTTTTGTAAAGTTAGTTGTTAATTGTAACCCCTTGCGCGTATGCTCTTTTCTCGTACCTGTTAAGGCAACCTTGAGAACTAGAAACACAGTGGTGTCATATTTTATCATGCTCTATACCTTGTTTGCATCGTTAATAATTGTATGGTAGTTGGTTGTGTATGCTCTTTTCTTGTGCCTTTGAGCGATCTGGAAAATAAAAAATAACCAAGATCACTTTTCTAACACTTCATTTGCAGGGTAACTACTAATTTGTTTTCTGTAGAACCGCATGTCGCTAGAATATTGTCAAAAATACAAAACAATAAAACAATAAAAATCCCCCAAAAATTATCACCATTCAAAGAGAAATTTGTTGAAAACAAAAAAAACAGTTACACTTCAGGTACACTAATTATTTTTCTGCTAGTGATTTATTTCCAAGTTGGAAAGAACCCTTGCATTTAATCACTTTATCATTATTGTTTTTGACACGTAGTACAAGGTGGATTTCATCACCACCAAAGATACATCAATGACGTAGACTTGTCTACCATGCACCAACAACATTTTGCATCTGCATTACACTTTGAGACATAGTCTCATCATAGTGTTTGGTATTTACCTCACCCTTGCTCTTCAATTACAGGTAATGTTGTTGTACAGAGCATGCGAGTCTCACCTAAATAGTTGTAACAAGGAATCCTGGGCATCGTCCCTGTAAACATTTGGCGAGTTATAAGGACACCATACACATTCATCCCCCCATCACCTTCCACCTTTTCACAAAACCTATTTTTGATGTGGTGATTCACTTTGAAGCAGGTAAGTAAGAATTGGTGAGTCTCTTTCACTGCTCTAAGGGTTCCCCGTACCAATTTTGTCCACATACAGAATTAGGTATATCATGACTAGGGTATATTAGAGGACGCATCTTTTTGGAGTAATAAGATTCTGAATCCATCACTCCATAACATACTTGTATGATTGCATGAACAATGATCATTCCCGAAGAATTTATCTTTTGAGCCAAAACAATTTGATCCACACGACTGCTTGATGTTTGTAAACAAAATAGTTTAGCATTGTTCTTATCATAAAACTTGGCTGCTATCAATGTGTTCATTTTAAAACTTTAAACGCTATTCGTGTTCCACAAAAAAAAACATTTCTCGACTGATTCAATACCAGGAAAAACATTCAAGCAATCCTATAATGAAGACCAAAATATCGCACCGATTTCATTAGCTTGCTTCAGCCAATCCTTCATAGATTGTTATCAGCTATGTCAAACTGATATTAAGTGACTTGCATCCACCCCCCATCTCATCAATTTTTATAACATCCTTCATAGCTTTTTTCAAGCTATATCAAATAGATATTGAGTGACTTGCGTTCACTCCTTATCTCATCAATTATTAAAACATCTTTCATATCTCATTTCAAGATATATCAAACTGACATTAGGAGACTTGTTTGAGTTCACTCCTTATTTTTTCAACTATCAATTTTATCAAAATCACACCCGACACAAATCCCTTCATAGCTCGTTTCGAGTTGTATCACAATCATATTGAGATCAACTTGTTTGAGTTACTCTCCCCATCAACAATCCAGAGCTTGTTTAAGCCAAATCTACATAACGTGACACAAATTCCTAATAGTTCGTCTTGAGCTATATCACAATCATAGTGAGATAACTTGTTTTAGATACTCTCCTTATCAACAATAATAAGCCTATTCAAGCCAAATCCAAAGCACCCAAGCCCTCGTTTAAATCACGTTTACTCAACATTCATAACCACTTCTACAGATTAATCAGGCACACTCCTAACTCATCATGGTATTCAAATGTAGCCACAATCATGAAAATGATGACGAATAAGTTGTGCAACTTGAACTCACCAATGAAGAACAAGAACAAGTTAATAGGGTGATAAAACAAAACGAGAATGAATATCTATTGTGCATTCTAGCCATGGGAGAAAACTACCCCTCATCTTCGAGATTGAAAACTTAAGAAAACTTATCGACAATGGTGAATCGAGTTACCACAATGAAATACCAAACAACCCAAATAACTCTTCAAACCGACAATTTATTCAAAAAAATCCAAGACTTAACAAGGAAACTCAAGGAAGTGACTCCTAAGGCTGAAAGGTTAAAAGACTCCAATCCAGAACCCAATACTCACAAAATTCTTGATAATTCGTCCGCTACCTCTCCATTAGCACAAGAATGGAAACATATGAAAGATACCATCTAGGGACTACAAAAACAATCGAAACAGTTCAAATTTGAGGAAATATGTCTTTACCTATTTGATACAGAAATATTACGCTTACCATTTCCATCATCCTTCGAAACCCCAAAATTTGATAAATAAAAAGGCAAGGGTGAACCCCGTGAACATGTCAAGGAATTTTACATGCAATGTCAGGAATTCTCTTATCATGACATATATATTTTACGATTATTTCCTAAATTTTTAAGAGGACATGCCTTAGACTGGTTTTTCCATCTTCCCAAAGGCTCAATCATGACATTTGTAGAATTATCAAAAAAATTTGTCAAAGATTTTTCCTTTAACTTAGACTCAGAAATAAGCATGCTCAATCTTTGTAACACTAGAAAAATTCCCAACAAAACATTTCCCTCCTTTTCACAATGATGACGAGGAATTGCAAGCCAATTTCCTTGCTCAATACCAAAAAGAAAATTGGTTCGTATTTTTGTTCCAAATCTTATTGCCGAATAATCATTCCATATGAAAATCCACTGTCTAAGTAATTTCGAAGAAGTTATTGAAAAGGAAACAAAGACCCAAAAAGCCCTCATTTGCAAGGGCTTATTTACAACACCATTTAGGGACTAACCTCATAGAGATGCCCCTCATAACTAGGAAAAATCCAAATTCTTTAATCGAAACCGAAATATCGTCAATGATGGCATTGCTAATTGTCGCCATGTCCAAAATCTTCAAAACAATCCACTCAACACAATAAAATCCAACAAAAAATTGATCATAATCCCTAGAAAATAAATTCCTTCTCAGGACAGGCGAAGATAGTTCCCATTGTCACTCCACTTGGAGAAAGCCTATTTAGTGTCTTTCGTCACTTGGAAAATGCTAATATGATTACATATCCCATCGTCAAACCCTTCAAAGAAGGACAACCCAAAGAAAACTAGTATAAGGACAATGATTATCGTGATTACCATCATATAAAAGGGCACTCTACAAATCGATGCATGAAAATATGCCAATATTACATCCAAGACTTGATCGAATGCAGAGACATAGAAGTTGAAAATACTTCTGAGACAAAAACATCCAATGAAAAACTTAACATGTTCAAAAACCCTTCCCTAACCATGATGATAACTTAAAGGATAAGGGCCAATCATCAAGAAACGTTGAGTATGACTTAGTCATCTCAACCATAGACTATGACCAAGACTTAGTGGCAACCATAAAGATCAGAACCAACTACATGATTACTACCCAATAGAAAAAAATGTGGGTCCCTACAATAAAAGAATCTGCTACTTTGGCCTCCCACACCACCTCCTAACCCACCATCTCACTCTACCACCAATTCCACTCCACAACCTGCACCATCATTCAATATTGTCAAACAATTAGAGAAGACTACAACACAGATTTCCATCATGGAATTACTTAATTCTTCTCCCGCACTACAACACATCCATATGCAAACATTGCATAACACTTGTGTCCCAAAAGACATCAATTCACAACAATTTCAGGATTTAATCGCACATCTTTTGGTACCCAATCCTATTTTATCATTTGTCCCTGCTGACCTTCTTAATCCAAACATCGCTAATAATCATTCTTTATATGTTGAGGTTTATATAAATCATAGCAAGATCAAGCACGTATTAATTGACAATGGATCCGCACTGAATATTTGTTCCGTGAAACTCTTACGTTGCCTAGGTTACATGGAAAATGATCTAGAAAAAAACATCATAACCATTCGTGGGTATGATAATAGTGAAAGAAATCCTCAAGGCACAATCACATTACCACTCCAAGTTGGACCCATCACCTTAGAAACGATATGTCATGTGGTGGATGTAGAAGTTTCATTTAACATTCTCATCGGCCAACCATGGATTCATGCCATGAAAGCCGTCCCATCAAAATTCCACCAATGTATTAAATTTCCTCATTTGGACAAGGAATTTATGCTGCATGCAGATCCTTAACCCTTTGAGTATTATAGATTGCTCAAAGGACGGTATAGACATGATCCCTATTGTCCATCAACAGATAAGTACGCTCCACTCGCATAATCCCTAATGAAACGCATGTCGATCCAGATACACTTCCTAAATATGACCCAAAACCATCACCTTCTAACCAAACCAAATTTTCCAATCCATTCTATACACCATAATCTTCAACAAATCCTCCTCTCACTAATCAATCATCTTCTTCCACTAATCAAGCTTCTTCTTCTAATGGCAACCACTCTTCCACCACAAAATCATCTTCCTCGCCTAAGATACCTTCTCCTTTGATTAACAAAACTTCATCCTCTAATCCACCCCCCTCTTCTTATAACCCATTTTTTCCATCTTTTAGAACTACCAAACTAAATTCTTCACCATGTGAGGTACCAAATGGAGCCTCGTCCCATACATTCAAAAATTTTGACACATGATACGGTGAATATCAATTCCAAAAGGTTGTAGATTCATTTTATGTCAACAAATCCCCACACGAATATGGAAAAACCAATGCTCCAAATATGAGAATCCATCCCACTTACCAATAGGGACAGTTTGTTTGGAAAAAAATCGGTCATCTCGATGATGAAAATATTCCAAGTTCTATAGGATCTTAGTTATATAATGACGACTTTTCTCCCTGTTATGAGTCCCCTCAATTTACGAAAGCTCATTGAATAATGAAAAACATGCGATGGAAGGGTAAAGGACTCAGTCCAAATGAACAAGGTCATTTAGACCCAATCAATCACACACAACATCATGGTAAACATGGTCTGGGTTTCAAGGTATTCGATGTTGCTCCTGTATCAATTTCAAGTGATACTAACAACACTAGCTCTGATAATGACACTAGGTCTACACAACCTTTTTGAAGACCTCGCTGAAAAAAATCTTTAGGGTAAGTGCACGAAGTTGGTGGACAATTCCGTGGACATAAAAACCCGAAATAAAGGTACCGCGATCGCGGTTTTAAAACCGCGAGCGCGGTCCTAAAACCGCGATCGCGGTTATTGAATTCTAGGTTCGGTAATTACCGAACCTAGTTCCGCGATCGCGGTTTATAACCGCGAGCGCGGTTATAAACCGCGATCGCGGAACTCTGAGACAAAATTTAACAGTCCCGCGACTCGTTATTTTCTTAATTTTCAATTCAAACCGCGACTTTTCCTAAACGTTTTTCACTCGCACTTTCAATACTATCTCAAAATTGCTCATCGGACTTCTGGATAGCGATAGATTCAACCATGCCGCCAAGACGAGGAGGTAAGTCCCCGATTGTAATCATTTTTTTGCATTTTAGGTTGTTTTTTTTGCATTTTAGGTTTTTTTTGGCATTTTCATGGGTTTTGTGAATTGTTTGTTTATGTATACAATTTTATTGTTTTATCAGTTGGTCGGCAAGCTCGGGCTCGTGCAAACCGTCAAAACATTCCTCAAAACCCACCGAACATTCCTCAAAACCCTCCGAACATTCCTCAAAACCCTCCTCCAAACATAGATCCGCCCCCTGTGGCTCCTTCTGTCCCCACTGAGCCAACAGGAACGCAAGATAATATCATTGGAAGAATCCAAGAAAATAAAATTGTCATTGAGAACCTAATTCAAACTATAAGACAAAACCATGCTACAAATCCATCCCGCATGACTTTAGCCAATACATTGCAAACATTGATTGGCGAAGTCGAGTCTGCAACCAACCAAATACATAGATGGAACACCTTTAGAAGTGACTGTAGGCGGTGGTATGCGGATAAACTATCTCATGCGGCCGTCAAAGACAAAAAAATTGGAAAAGACCTAATTTGTGCATTATTTACCGACCCTAGAACCAATGCCCCCCCTGCAGTTACTTGCAAACGGTTCCCAATCCATTGGTGCCATGATGATAGAATCAAAAACAATTTTTGGGACCGATGGTGGATGGTTTTTGATTATCCACCATGCAACAACAATGAGGTTCCTCTTTATTTTTTGAAGAAATTATATTGTGAGTTTGTGCTCAATGAGGTCCCGAATTATTTTGACTTTTCAGACTTTTTTGGTCGAGGAGGTGGCTCTGCACAGAGCAGACCTGGTGCACGCGTAGGTCAGCCTAGGATCCCCCATGCCCCAAAACCCCCATTGCCTTCAGTTATCCCTCCTACAGTGAAGGAGGTTGTGGAGATTGATACATTGCATGCATTGAGGGAGCTCACTGACACTCTCACCCAGCATAGCACCCAGATTGCATCCGGTGATGTTGGTGGAGGTGCCAGTTCTAGTGCACCACACCACTGTGGATCATGTGGTGCCGTATGCACTGCAGGCGAGACATCATTTGCTGGTTCACAGGATTTTTTTTCTATAGATGAGATGCTGGGGAATGTTTTTGGAACTGGAGCCACTGATATTGGTCTTTCACAGGTAAATTTTAAATAAATTTAAATAATATATATATGTACAATAGTTTAATTCACATGTTTGAGATATTAATATATATATGATTGTACTTCATGTACATACATGTAAAAAACTAATTTTTTATTTTATTTTAAATAGCAAGAGCCGGTGAAGGAAACATCCGGTGTTGACATGCTAGCTACTGCGGTTGGGCGTGTTTCAAACGTAAGTTTCAAGTTGTACAAACTTACATTTTTAATAAATCATTTAATTGCACTAGATTATTATTATAATTTGTTTCACGTGTATGTTGCACATGTATTAATATTTTTCTCTTTTATACACAGGAGCCTGGCGGGTCATCATCTGCTCAGGGAACTGAAGCTACTGGCATGCCTCCCGTGAGTTTTACGCAGGTTAGTTACAAATCTCTTTAATGAATGATAAGAGTGATGAAGAAATGTAAAAAAGGTTAAATCCTCTCGTACCCTTTATCTAAAAAAATCTATGCGTCCTTTCCATATGATTATAAGTTTTATATGGATTGGTGTACTGAGATTTAAGAATTTACAACATCATTGTACCCTTAATAGACAACTCCTCCAATTTATGACAACTCCTGCGAACCCTAACTCCACCACTCATATGAACCCTAATAGATTTGGAGGCGGCGGACATATATATGTGCACACGTAGGGTTGTGTGAAATTACGTGATGGAGGTGTCCTTTCATTTTAGAAACTACATCCCCCTCTGCAGAACATGTAGACCCCTAAGGGTTTGTTTCTAGAAATATTCTTGGGCACTGGGTGTGGGGCTTCAGTTGCTCAAA
This sequence comes from Taxus chinensis, assembly GCA_019776745.2. Classification (NCBI taxonomy): domain Eukaryota; kingdom Viridiplantae; phylum Streptophyta; class Pinopsida; order Cupressales; family Taxaceae; genus Taxus; species Taxus chinensis. The sequence goes on along the minus strand of CM034151.1, from coordinate 760,516,674 downwards.
CTGCAGGTGGCAATGGAGCCATTGTTGGGGTTGGATCTGACACTACTGGCACCAATGTTGCCAAGAACTTGCAAGGAGGAATGGAAAATCCTGTTATCTTTGTTGGGGACACTAATAACCCATTGGGAGGTTGAGTGAATCCTAACATCTTTGTTAGGGGTGCAAACACTAGGGTTTTCTCCCTTGTTGATAGCTTGGAAACTCCTGCTACAACTAAAGCTTTAGTCAATCACTCATTTAATGAGGTTTTGTAAAAGAAGACATAGATCAAAACCATGAGGCCTACTAAGAGAAACCCAAGTGTAACCTTTGGCGATGAAGTCCTCGAAATATATTCATTTTACCAAGATCATGCCTTGATCTGTAGATTCACTCATCTTTAGCCTAGCCTCCCTATCCTCCATGATTAGATCTCCAAGAATTGGTTCCCGCTTCTAGCGGGTAAGTTAGACCTCTACCCCTATGCTAAGGGAATTTTTATTATTTTTTCCCCTCTATAGCTGACAAGGACAAAATTTCTAAACAACTTTGGGTTTTCCAACAAAGGTACCTTATCTTAAAACCATGGTTCACATCATTCAACCCTCTCACTGAATCTTTATCACACAAACCAATCTAGATCAAATTACCCCACTTACCCCTATAATTTTAGGACCATAGTTGTCTGATATCCATAGGAAATACCTTGGGAAACATCATTAACGTCGAATCCCAAACCTATGATTTCACACATACAATGTATATGCAAGAATCCTAGTTGAGATTGATACTTCAAAGAATCTTCCAACCCACCTTAATCTTAAAGTGCAAAATCAAACTTGCACTCATCCTCTGGACTATAAGGGCCTACAGGTTTCAGATGTAGGAGATGTATTTTTTTGGGGCATTCTGCTCCTGATTGTGAGATGGTAAAACATTAAAAAAGAGAATAATAATTGGTGGATAAATGCCCTCCCTAAACATATCGTATTTAAATCTAAGTAAATCCCTAATTCAAACACTAAGGAGGAAGACATGGTCAAATCTTTCCTAGCAACCCCTTTGAGAGAGATCACAGATCATGTAAACAAGGGGTTATCCGTGGGTGAAACATAGAGGACCGGAAACACTAAATCAAAACCGCATGTAGCGGCAAAGGAGAATGTTCCTCCTCATTCTCCTTGTTCAAGCAACACATATCAGTCGATCACAGATTTTGAAGTTGTTATTCCTGTACAAAAAGCTCCCAATGTGACCAATGTCTCACTCTATATCCACTTCGCTTCTACTAGATAACGAGTATTCTCCATCCCAACCTTTGGACACAAATACATATGAAGATAGATGGCCTCCGTGCTAACATTTATAGATCCTATGTATTTAGCCTAAATAGAAGATAAAATTTAATAATGTATTTTTATTCTTTCTTGAGTAACTAAATATTGATTTGTACATGTTTTTTGTATAGCTCTTAAGTAGATTTTAATAAATTGATTTGTACATGTTTTTTGTATAGCTTATGACTGCTACAGAGACTCCTCCACATATGCAGACTGTGGAGGCTGCTGTAGATACCGCCATAGCATCTGCAAATCCACTAACCGAGGTACACAATTTTTTAAATTTGTTAAATTTTGGAGGTTCATTATTTCTTATTAAACTTAAATCTACAATATCAAATTTTGTAGGTATATATATGAGTGTGAAATATTTAATTTGAAAATTAATTATTTGTATGTAGCTTACCCCTCGTGAGTCTATTGTTGTCCCTGCGAAGCGTCAACAACAAATCGATAGGGATCATGACATTGCGGTAAGATTGCACATGCATTTTAACTAAATTGTACAAGTTTCTAAATTTTGAAGGTATTTTAAAATTTTGGGTGTTAAAAACTTGTTGTTTATGAATGTGCAGGTTAGGTTGCAGGCATGCTTGGAGACACCTAGGACCACACGGATGAAATCCGTAGTGGCATCTCCCTCCACTACATCCCCAGGTCGTGGACGTGCTACTTCTAGCAGGGCGAAGAGAGGGAAGATGTTTCATGAGTAGATTTATAGTCCACTTGGATGCCACATATATGTGGTCATGAGTACATCTATTCACAGTCCATTGTATATATATCTAGCCTTTTGCGACCGCATGTGGTCCCATATGTACATTATGGCACGTGCTTAGTTCGAGATCTGTATACATACATTATGAACTTATACATGTACATATATATTTTCAGAGACGTGCGCGTCTGGAGCACACTTTATTTGATTCTTATATATATATATATATCCATGTGTGTTGGTTAAATAAGGCTATAAATTTGGTTATTTTGGTATTATTGCTAACTCTGAGAAAGTGGGTTTTGATCTTTGTTCGGTGGATTTAGTGTATTACTTCTAGTTATGGATTTAGTGGAGAAAGTAATGAAATGGCGGACTTAGAATTTGGGAGTGAGAAAGATGGATATTTTTTGTAGGTTGATTACTTTTTATTTTTCTCATTATTTTTCTCTAGTTTTTTATTTTGTTTAAATAAGTTAATTTTTTGGAAAACTCAAAACTATACTTAGCCATTTAAAACTTTAAACTAATCTGGAATAAGTTGTATTCTTAAATTATGTATCTTCTACCTTCAATGATGATGTGGATCTGTGAACTGTCTTCTTGAATACATGTAGATTATGATTCTATATGCACACTTTGTCATCTTCTAAGTAGTTTTGAGTTTCTTGACTATTATGAATAAGAGGTTTTTCTTAATGATTTTATTTCATTTAAGAAACTATATCTCTAGCAACATGAACTCTTTTTGTACATGCATAACTATTTCATCTTTCTCTCAATCTGTGATTTCCTTGTAAGAGCTATGGTATTTAGATAATTTTTGTACCTATTGTACACTTGTAATCTATATTTTCTGAGATTCATTCCTTGTTGTATTTAATTTTTAATTCAGACCTTTAAAGGCCTCTTCACAAATTTCTTCTCATATATTGTGTACTTATTCTTCATGACTTCAAAAAATCATGGAAATTGGTTCTCCTCTTTAGTGTTTTTCTAACTTGCTTTGCATCTTACTCATTTAACCATGATTATCATACAAGTGCTGCATATGATACACTCTTTGTATAGAAATTTTCCTTACATTTAATAAATTATAACCTTATGGATGCAATGTATTTTATTCTATTGAAGTTTGTTTATGTTCTTTCTACTTTTTCAAAGCTTATTCTATCTCCTTCTTGCAATATTTTGCAAATTTTTAGACTTAATCATATTGAAATATCACTGGAAAACTTTTCTTATAAATTTTTTAATCTTTGAAGCTTGACAAGTTCTTAGAGCTAAAATTTTAAACATATGCTTTCAATTTTATTTCATTAGTCTTGACAGATATCTTAGTTTGTACTTTGATCATTTAGCTTTGATTATAAGTTGGAATGTCGCCCCTTTTAATACAATCTACTTCCTTTGCAATCTATAATGGATGATGGACCTTATTGTACTCTATTTTTATTCTTACGTAATTATTTCCTTAAATGTGACAATTTATATGAGTCATTTGTCACATTCGATAAAATATGACATTAGATTCCTTTGAAAATTGTATTGTTATCAATATGATATAACTTTAGTTGATCAACATAGGAAGTATTCGTCGGGAGACCCAAATATCGTTGAAATTCGTCGGGTGACTACTCGTCCGTGGCACCTAGAGAGGCCTCGTCTGATCCAACACCTCGGCATACGGACCCTCTACAATAGCCTCTCTCATTTTTTTCCTTCTCATTTCGGTGCTCTCGCTGTCCTAATGTTTGCAAACGCGCGAAATAGTGCAGTTGGAGCCAGTGTAAGGTTGCCAAACGCTGTATTTTGCAAACGGTGGGCCGTGGCACCGAACCGCCTGCGCCGGCACGTCTGGGTGGCCAGGTGAACGCTAGAGGAGGCGGTGTTTCGGTGCGCGAAAGGGTCGTTGATTCCGGGCTACTTCGTTCGGGCTTAGTCCCTTAAGAGCCCTGAGACCAAAATATCGTTCAAATTCGTCGGGTGACTACTCGGACTCCGTGGCACCTAGAGAGGCCTCGTCTGATCCAACACCTCGGCATACGGACCCTCTACAATAGCCTCTCTCATTTTTTTCCTTCTCATTTCGGTGCTCTCGCTGTCCTAATGTTTGCAAACGCGCGAAATAGTGCAGTTGGAGCCAGTGTAAGGTTGCCAAACGCTGTATTTTGCAAACGGTGGGCCGTGGCACCGAACCGCCTGCGCCGGCACGTCCGGGTGGCCAGGTGAACGCTAGAGGAGGCGGTGTTTCGGTGCGCGAAAGGGTCGTTGATTCCGGGCTACTTCGTTCGGGCTTAGTCCCTTAAGAGCCCTGAGACCAAAATATCGTTGAAATTCGTCGGGTGACTACTCGGACTCCGTGGCACCTAGAGAGGCCTCGTCTGATCCGACACCTCGGCATACGGACCCTCTACAATAGCCTCTCTCATTTTTTTCCTTCTCATTTCGGTGCTCTCGCTGTCCTAATGTTTGCAAACGCGCGAAATAGTGCAGTTGGAGCCAGTGTAAGGTTGCCAAACGCTGTATTTTGCAAACGGTGGGCCGTGGCACCGAACCGCCTGCGCCGGCACGTCCGGGTGGCCAGGTGAACGCTAGAGGAGGCGGTGTTTCGGTGCGCGAAAGGGTCGTTGATTCCGGGCTACTTCGTTCGGGCTTAGTCCCTTAAGAGCCCTGAGACCAAAATATCGTTGAAATTCGTCGGGTGACTACTCGGACTCCGTGGCACCTAGAGAGGCCTCGTCTGATCCGACACCTCGGCATACGGACCCTCTACAATAGCCTCTCTCATTTTTTTCCTTCTCATTTCGGTGCTCTCGCTGTCCTAATGTTTGCAAACGCGCGAAATAGTGCAGTTGGAGCCAGTGTAAGGTTGCCAAACGCTGTATTTTGCAAACGGTGGGCCGTGGCACCGAACCGCCTGCGCCGGCACGTCCGGGTGGCCAGGTGAACGCTAGAGGAGGCGGTGTTTCGGTGCGCGAAAGGGTCGTTGATTCCGGGCTACTTCGTTCGGGCTTAGTCCCTTAAGAGCCCTGAGACCAAAATATCGTTCAAATTCGTCGGGTGACTACTCGGACTCCGTGGCACCTAGAGAGGCCTCGTCTAATCCGACACCTCGGCATACGGACCCTCTACAATAGCCTCTCTCATTTTTTTCCTTCTCATTTCGGTGCTCTCGCTGTCCTAATGTTTGCAAACACGCGAAATAGTGCAGTTGGAGCCAGTGTAAGGTTGCCAAACGCTGTATTTTGCAAACGGTGGGCCGTGGCACCGAACCACCTGCGCCGGCACGTCCGGGGTGGCCAGGTGAACGCTAGAGGAGGCGGTGTTTCGGTGCGCGAAAGGGTCGTTGATTCCGGGCTACTTCGTTCGGGCTTAGTCCCTTAAGAGCCCTGAGACCAAAATATCGTTGAAATTCGTCGGGTGACTACTCGGACTCCGTGGCACCTAGAGAGGCCTCGTCTGATCCGACACCTCGGCATACGGACCCTCTACAATAGCCTCTCTCATTTTTTTCCTTCTCATTTCGGTGCTCTCGTTGTCCTAATGTTTGCAAACGCGCGAAATAGTGCAGTTGGAGCCAGTGTAAGGTTGCCAAACGCTGTATTTTGCAAACGGTGGGCCGTGGCACCGAACCGCCTACGCCGGCACGTCCGGGTGGCCAGGTGAACGCTAGAGGAGGCGGTGTTTCGGTGCGCGAAAGGGTCGTTGATTCCGGGCTACTTCGTTCGGGCTTAGTCCCTTAAGAGCCCTGAGACCAAAATATCGTTGAAATTCGTCGGGTGACTACTCGGACTCCGTGGCACCTAGAGAGGCCTCGTCTGATCCGACACCTCGGCATACGGACCCTCTACAATAGTGCAGTTGGAGCCAGTTTAAGGTTGTCAAACGCTGTATTTTGCAAACGGTGGGCCGTGGCACCGAACCGCCTGCGCCGGCACGTCCCTTAAGAGCCCTGAGACCAAAATATCGTTCAAATTCGACGGGTGACTACTCGGACTCCGTGGCACCTAGAGGAGTCGTTTTCAAAATTTACAACTTTTTCAAAATTTACAACTTTTTCAAAATTTACAACATTTTCAAAATTTACAACTTTTTCAAAATTTGCAACTTTTTCAAAATTTACAACATTTTCAAAATTTACAAATTTTCAAAATTGACTTTTCAAAATTTACAAATTTTTCAAACAATGTTCAAGCTTCTCTTAGCTTCGAGAATTTAAAATTCTCTACTAACGATACCAACCACGTGAAGGTGGAAGCTTTTCTGGCACCACTAACCTAAACATAAAATTGTTAGTCAAAGAAATTTAAGTTTCAAATCAAAACCATATACTAGATCTTTAAACTAAAAAAAAATAGAATATATATATATATACGCTATATAAATTGAAACTTGAAATTAAATATATACCAGACATGTGAGCATTGTAAATTCATTCCAATGAACCATCAGGATCGGATCTACTCTGAATAGCAGACAAGATTGCTTCATGATCTGACTCTCGAACCTTCCAAAGAATCTTGTTATTAGGTCTTCCTCGATATCTATACAACTGAATATTTGTCGCTAGAACTAGATGTGAATATAAGAGTATTTTCCTGTGTGTCTCAAAGTCTTCAAACACCCAAACAGAGGAGTTTTTTAATGGATACCGTCGAAGCCAAGTTCCAGTAACTACCACTGACCCTGTAGGATACTCAATCTCTTCGCCATCTATAATAGGAGAAGTCAACTTCTTTCTTTCCTCGATGCAACGACATAAGAAATAGTCTGTTCCTTCTTCATTGTCTTCTGTCGCAATTACTGCAAACACATGTCCTACAAAAAAATAACCAAGGTTGAAAAACTCAAATTTAAATTACATATTAAAATTTCAATGGACATAACTCAATACAAAAATTAAATAAATAACTGGATAAATACCTTGTCGCACCAAAATTGAAATTTCGTCAAAGTCCTTGGATGTTGTAACTTCATCTGCAGAAACAAGTTGTAGTGCTTGTGGAGGTTGATAACTAGGAAGCGGAGTTAGAGGCCTACAAATCCATCCTTCCACCCATTCTTGTGAATCACACTCAGCAGTGACAAATTCGATACAAGATGCACAAAAACATGTCAACTTTCTTGTCCATACGGCCCACGAAGTAGCGTCTGAGCTACAAAATGAGTGCATATCACTGGACCCAGTGAGTGTCATACAATCCTCGTAGTTAGCAATATGTTTTTCCTCTATCAACCAAAAATATCTGCAAACTGTGGAATTTTCTTGAGAACCTCGGGTCATGTTGTCAGTACACCATTCCACTATGCTCTTTGCATCTTTTAATTTAGCACCATCTTTGTACTTCAACTCTTCTCTTGCAAGAGCTCTTTTCACACATGCCCCTGCACCGTCATGCTCTCCTTTTCCATGTCCAGCCTCAGTGAAACTCCAAATATGTTGCACACCCATCTTGACATGCATTCTGCTCATCCAATAAAACATTCGTGCATTCTTAAACTGAGACGTGCAATTATCTGACCATATATAATGTTGTTTGAAGTGGATGTCCCTATCAGACAAGTTTTCATAAAATAACTGGAAACACCCTTGCACAAATTCAGTAGAATGAGTACGATCATCACTGATATAAAAGTGGTACTCTCTTAAAATTTTTCGATCATTCTCTGTACTGTCAGGAGAATGTAGAAATGCTATATGCACAAAAATGGCAACTTGTACTGAGTTGTAATATTGCGATTGAACCTCCATTTGTGGTTGCAATGTGTAATTCTCTGCAAAATCGACCACTGAAACAATAGTACCAATAGGAAATGTGTCTTTGCATAGCTGGAATTGTTCATCCAACCATCGAGCTCTATGTGTATGCCTCGCATACTCATAAACAAGTTCATCCTTAAATTTTCTCATAAATTGAAAAATGGGCATTTGTTCTGTAACTAGCTCACACCGTTTCGATTCTTTTCCATCTTTCAACTGGTATGCAACTGATTTATATTTATCAAATTCAACTAAATTATGTCCTATTGTACCTTCCATTTGCTCATGGATGCAACTTTCCAATTTAGGTAATCCGCCGCATGTACTACAACTTTCATCTAAACAATCCTGACTATAAAAAAATTGTCCAACTTCTTTTTCACAAAATATAGTAGGAATGAAATCCCTAGAAGATATTGGTGGAACTTGAACACCACATTCAGATAACATAGTTTCAGAATGAAAAATGGAACGAATACGTAAAAATTTAGCATAATGCATTGCAAATTCAACATGTTGCCTACAACAACAAGTGGTGCGAGCATGGTTGATTTTCACATAGAATGGTTTCAACATTTCAAAAAAACGTTGACTAATTTTAATTTCCAGATTCTCTTGTTCAAACTTACGAAAAAATTGAGTTTGAGTCATATCTAAGAAATGCTTTGGATGTGGTTCACGATTAGTAGAACCAACTCTCCGTTTTATAACATCTCTTGTATTAGGTGAAACTCTAGTGTTATCATGCCAAAATTTAATAACAACTTCTCTTATAGCATTAGAATTATTTTTGTCCTTACGCGGTGCTCTAGCAGAAAATGCCCAAAAATCGACATTATTGAGTGACTGAAGGATATTACGTCTTTCAATTGCTTTCATTAGAGTTTTTCGATTAACTTGCAACATTCGACTTGTTTGCGTAATCAAACGTTGTTTTTTTATTGATTCACTTACAACACTAGTAGCAAGTACACGACGCACAATATTACTATCCCTAGTGCGTCTCTTTACACCAACAATGTGATATGCATCATAAAGGTTTTCAACAATTGTAGAGGTTTGACCACGTATGTTAGATGTTGTCAATCCTAAGGTGTTTAATGTAGGTCTCATTTTAATCAATTTCATCAAACTAACCAACAACTGACATCTTTGGGAATCATTTAAAATTTCAAAATGATTATCCCAAATTTCACTAGCTTTTCTTCTGATTTGTCGTTCAGAAAGTTTGTCAGACATTGGTTTCAAAATGTTTTCATCAATTTCAATCAAAAAATTAGGTTTCTTATGTAAAATCCTAGGAGGTGTTTTTGTCAAATTTTGTTTGTCTACAGTTTCAACATGAATTTCCTTATTCACATTTTCATTTTCTCCTTCAATTTCAACATTTGCTACATCATGAGTATTTAATTCTTCTTCAACATTGACAGTAAAAACTTCTTCATCACGAGTATTCAATTCAACTTCAACATTGACAGTAGAAACATTACCTAGTTCTTCATTGCTTACAGTAGTTGGGATTGAAGATGAACCTCTTCTAGATTCACGAAGTTTCCGCATCCGCTCAGCATTTTCAATTTTGTTGGCCTCTAATTCGTTTGGTGTTTTTTTTACTTAATGACTTCCTTTTTTGACTTCGTTTTTTGTCTCCCATGATGTTTTGCTTTCGGTGATAAAAAAAATGTGCCTGGAAAAAGACAGAATTTCGCAGTAATTCGTACGGTAAGGTCAGAGAGTAAAAATCACATGGTAATTCGGACGTTGGGATGTGTGTAAATATGGTTTATAAACCGCGAGCGCGCTTTATAAACCGCGAGCGCGCGCTTTATAAACCGCGAGCGCGCTTTATAAACCACGTTCGCGGTAGTTTTACAAAAAAAAAAACCGCGATCGCGGAGCTATTTGCCGAACCTTAGCCTCGGAAAATCTTTGTTTTTCCCCAACCAAAGCTATGGAAGGTCATTATGAAGTGCAAAAGATCAAAAAACCTCAAATCTGCTCTTCCAAAGACTTGAACCATGCTAAAAAACTGAAAACATTTCACAAAAATGGTGCCATCACGTAGGGTAGACTCTTAGCTTTGTAAAAATATTGTTTTTAAAGTGAATAGAATAAGATAAATATCATTTTATAATTTATTACTAACAATAGGTCCTTAAGACATTTTTTCCCGTGAATGTTCATGTCTACGTTTAAGACTGTAACTTTTGTTTCGCTTATCAAAATATGATAAAAATTATACCATCCCAAGCGTGGACAAATTCTATGCACCTTAAAAAAAAAAAAAATTGATTTCGATATTTTTTTGATATAGTTATGGCGGGCAAACGGAAAGCGCTCCATTTTCTAAATATTTTCAGACCACTTTCACGGAAAAAATCATAAAAAAAAAAAAATATTGCTAAAAAAAATACAAAATAAAATCCATCCCAAGATAGACAACTACATCTAACTTTTCACCAAAGGAAAAAAAAAAAAAACAAGATTTGGTCATCCAAAATGCGGGGCAAACGGACTACAATCTTATAAGTTTTTTCGAAAAAAAAAAAAGTAAGTCATATAATTTTAAGTGTTTAATATAGCTAAACTTGTCCATTTTTTACAAAAATTAGTATTTTAGAAACTAGATTCCGAATGCTACGATTCATATTTATATAACTTTTTCTAATTTAGAGTGCATGTATAGCTAATAATCCCTACAAGTTGAGATTTCACTGTTTTTTTGCAATATGACGTCCACGGATGACCCTATATTTGTCCATCAACTTGGTGCACTTACCCTTTACTTTGAACATTTATTCATTAACGTCATCAATTTCGAGCATCCAACTCTCATAGACCATATCCAATCACATCAGATGGCCATCGACATGTTCCAAAATGATGAAGCCATCAAAGAATTCCTTAGAACTCGCGATCAAATCCCTAATTTCAACCATAGAAAAGGATTTAAAATCAAATTCGATGAATCCAGCCTATTTTGGTGAAGAAATAGAATATTTGGATCCTTTACCTTCATAAAATTTGGATCAGAAGTGCAAACATTAAATTTTCCATAGTCAAAATCTCATTGCCACCCTATCAAAAAAACATGTCAATAAAAGGTCTCAACATCACAAACAAAACTCTTGTGCTAACTCCCTTGAATCACCCAACACTTATGACTTACATCAACCATTAGCATCATTTTCTGAAAAGGATACATGTAAAATGCTTGTAGAAGAAACTAAAGACATAAGCATTGGAACTGTCGAACAACCATAAATTTTACAACTTGGCGTTAGTCTATCTAGCCAAGAATGCATAGAATTCACAACGCTCCTTATTGAATTCCAAGATATTTTCACATCGACCTATAAGGACATGTCAAGCCTAGATCCATCTCTTTTGGTACACCACCTAGTGTTTTATCCAGATGCAAAGCCTGTAAAAAAAAACTACGCAAAATGCATCCCCAAGTAGCATTGCTTTTCAAAGATGAACTCGAAAAACTCTTAGAAGATGACTTTATCCGAGCTATTGATTATTTCGCATGGATATCCAACATAATTCCTGTAGCAAGAAAACCCCCGGTATCGGGATATGCATAGAATTCTGAGATATTAACAAGGCTTATCCCAAGGATGAATTTCCCTTGCCAAACATAGACATGATTGTCGATTCTATGACAGGTGATGAAATGCTCTCCTTAATGGATGGATTTTCTGGTTACAATCAAATACGTATTACTGAAGGGGATCAACATAAAACAACATTTACAATACCATGGGGCACCTTCTGTTATAAGGTCATGCATTTCAGCTTGAAAAATGCCGGTGGCACCTATCAACGAGCAATGACAGTCATCTTTCATGATATGTTACATGATATCATGGAATATTATGTTGATGATATATTAGCAAAATCAAAAACACGAATAGGACATCCAGGTGTGTTGAGACGCATTTTTGGTAGATTACGTGAGTATAAAGTTCGTATTAACCCAAAGAAATGTGTATTTGGAGTGACCTCTGGTAAATTGTTAGGATTTATTGTCTCGCGGAGAGTTATCGAAGTTGATCGTACAAAATTCAAAGCCATTATGGAAATGTACCCCCTTAAAACCTAAAACAATTACACAGTCTTCAAGGAAAAATTCAATCTATTCGACGTTTCATATCAGAGTTGGACGATAAGTGCCATCACTTCAACCAATTACTTAAGAAAGATGCGCAATTCCATTGGAACCATGATTGTCAAGATTCTTTTTGCAAGTTAAAAGAGTATTTCTCTAGCCCACCTATTCTTATGTCACCAATCATAGATAAACCCATGTTGCTTTATACATCTACCATTGAACAAGTCATAGGAGCTTTGTTAGCACAACACAACAATCAAGGAAAAGAACAAACTATTTAATACCTTAGTCAAATACTTATTGAGCATGACGTATGATATTCCCAAATTGAAAAAGTAAGCTTGGCGGTCTCCTTTTTATTCCATAAGTTATGCCATAAATTTCTCAATCGCACAAATAATTTGATTGCTAAGATTGATCCCCTCAAGTATCTCTTGTCTCGACCTATTCTCACCGGAAGAATGTCTAGTTGGGTTGTCCTACTTAGTGAATTTTACGTCGAGTTTGTTCCACAGAAATCAATTAAAGGACAGGCCCTTGCAGACCAACTTGCTGAGGCACCTCTTCCTGGAACAGAACCACTCCATTTCACCATTCTCGATGAATATATTCTGTATATATACATCGCGCCATCCTGGACTCTATTTTTTGATGTATCTTGTAATCTCCATGGATCAGGAGCTGGTATTTTACTTATTATACCTAGTGGACATGTCATTCCCAAATCATTTTTATTAGCATTCCCATGTACCAATAATATCATAGAATATGAAGCTCTTATCACAAGATTGAAACTTGCTATATCATGGAATCTCCAAGAGTTAGTTGTGTTTGGTGATTCTTTACTTATCATCAACCAAGTCACTAACAAATACCAAGTCAATGATGAAAAAATTATCCCATATAAGTGCATGGTGGATAGCATTCGAAGCTATTTTCAATTAATTAGCTTTTCTCAAATCCCTAGAATTCATAATAAATCTACCGACATTATGGTAACTATTGGATCCCTGTTAGAAATCACATCTAATCAACCTCAGACACATTTTATCATAGAACATATCTTAATGCCTGCCTATGATATTCCTGAAAACACTATGGTATGTGAAATCGTGGGTCCAAATAACCCTTGGTATCATGATATTTACACCTTCATCCGTGATAAAACATTTCATACCAACATGAAACCAATGCATAAACGCGCTTTAGCAAAATGTGCTTCTTGTTACACCATTCTAGTAGAAACTATTTATAAACGAGGTTATGATGGCACTCTACTCAGATTTCTTAATTAGGAGGAAACATCTGGTGTTTTAACTGAAGTCCACTCGAGTATCTGTGGAGCGCACATGAACGGTATCGCCTTACCCAAGAAAATCCTACGTGTTGGGTATTATTGGCCCACCATGGAAAGTGACACATACCATTTTGTCAAATGATGTCAAGCTTGTCAAAAGCATGGAAATATTATCCATGCACCTTCCCAAGCATTGCAATCAATAACTACACCTTGGCCATTCTCTAAATGGGGACTTGATCCCATTGGTAAAATCATACTGGAACATCGTGTGACAGACATAAATTCATCATTATCGCTACCGATTACTTCACTAAGTGGGTGGAAGCTATGCCTCTCACCTATGTTACCGGTATCTAAATATCAAAGTTCAGTTTTAATAATCTCATTTGTCGATTTGGTATTCCATCTGCTCTTGTCACAGATAATGGCACATCATTTTAAAACTAAGATGTAAAATACCTCACCAAACACTTCCACATAAAACTTAAGTGGTCCACTCCATATTAACCTCAGGGTAACGGTTAAGTAGAAGCAACTAATAAGAGTCTAAAATCCATCATGGAAAAAACTGTCAACACACATGGATGAGATTGACACACTCAAATTTACCCCACTCTTTGGGCTTACAATACATCTTACCTCACACCTACTGGAGCCACCCCATTTTCTCTCACTTATGGCTGTGAAGCCATTTTACCTATTGAGATTGAACTCCCATCCTTGAGAATCTCCCTTAAAGATATAATTAATGAGGATGAATACCGACAATCACGGCTTCAAGAACTTGAGCTTCACGATGAAAAATGTCTTAATGCCCTCAATCATCTTGAAGTCTATCAAAACTGGCTTCAACGTATTTATCATAAAAAATTAATATCTAGAGAGTTCGAGGTTGGTGACCTTGTTATCAAAGAAAATCAAAAGAACACCACTAAAGAATGAGAAAAATAGGGAAAATTTGAACCTAATTGGTTGGCACCTTATGTAATTATAGAAAAATTTGGCTCCAGAGCCTATAAATTGGCTATTTGAGATGGTCAAGAACTTGATGAGCTAAAGAATGCAGTACATCTAAACAAATTCTATCCTTGAGGCATTCCCATTCCAGGAGATAACAACTTGTACAATGTTCCTTCCCTCTTTCTTATCTACGAATAATTTAACGTTATTATTTTCCATTGGTAGATATTTTCCTTATCAACATCACATCATCATATTTATCATTATGAGACATGTGCTAATATAGATCCTATTAAGTTTTATGAATATCATACTTCTTATAATATTTTCAGTCACTTCCACCTATGGTCATACCTAGAAGCTTACTGATGGTATTATATTCCCTTCAAATAAATTTCTCTCCTTCATAACAAAGCTCTAAAATTCTATACCCGATTCGTTTGATCATCCATCTCATTCTTCGGTGTTGAACCCTTGCGTCCTATTAGTCGTGTGGGGTTGAGATTGGGGGAAGATGTTCCCTCCCAAAAAATCAACACTATTGTACAAATTCAATCAATTCAATAAATAGTGAATAATTCATTGTCCCACCTTTTGTCCCTTGCAATCTTTGTTGTTGAGCCCACACTTCTTACTGGTAGTGTGAGACTGGGAATGGAGGGAGGCTCCCTTACTCATCTACGCCTTGCCTTTGGTGATAAACTCTTGCCTCTTACTAGTGGCTATTAGTGTGTGTAGTTTTCCACATCATTAGGTGAGTCATCTCACTTAGGTGATATCATAGGTCCATGTGTCATTTAGGGGTCATTATGAGATTCTCTAATGCATCAGTACATCAGCACGTCAGTGCGTCAGTGTGTCATGTGCGTCATTGGGAGTTACACTTCTATTCTGGGAATGTAGCTCCCCCTCTCTACTCGAGTTGTCATGATTGTAGCATTGGGGGTTACTCAGCACCTCCTATATGTACACCCCATTTGATCTATGAGATAGATGAGAGTTTTATGGATTAACCAGGTTTTTCCTGTGTTTCAAATCTTTGCATGCACATTCGGTTGATGCTCAGTCCTCCTAAGATCTCTTCATGTTGTCGTTCGCACATTCATTGATGTGCACGTCATCCCTCATGATCCTTGCTTGTGGATTTTAAACCCTCTTTCATGGTATGAAAGTGGATCTTGTGGATCCATGCACTCTTCGACGTTGCTTGTGTGTTTTCCGTCTTCCAATATGATATTCAGGTTCTCATTGCATGTGTCATAATGGATATTCCATTCATGCAATTCTTGCATTGATTTGTGCGTCATACCTCTTACACGGGTTTGATCATGGTTCATTTGGTCGTGTTCGAGTTTTTGTTGTTGTCGGGTTTAGTGTCTTTGATTGATCGATTCTCTAGGGTTACATGCATGTTTTGTGGATTTTAGATTATAGGATTAAGATTTTGATCAGTGTTGCTTGTGCTATTTTTGTGCCCTTTTATAAGGTTATTAAAGTGTATTTTTGGGGCACCTCGGCCCCAACTCGCCGCCTTAGGCATTATCTAGCTCTCCCATACAATGTTTTCAACTCACCTTGCTCAGCAATTGATTCGGTTTGCACTCTTCAGGGGTTGTTCCTGAGATCTTGTCATCAGCAATCCGGCACAATGATAATTCTTCACCGGGAACTCCTCGTGCTATGATTATTTACTAATGCACAACCTTTAGTTTGGTGGATGTAATATGGAAACAAAACAACAACATAACACAAGAATACCATTGACTATGATAAGACAGAATGACGAGAAATCTGAAATATCAAAATAAATTATAATATTAACATGAAACTGTTACAGTCTCACCCATGAGATTCTTCAACAAGACTATGGGAGAAACTTTACAATTACACCTCTTGATGGCTTCTTCAACACACCTTTAACTGATGGCTTCCTTCGCACACTTCCTACAATATTTCTCACTACTTCTTTCTATGCTAAATGAGGGGGGTGGCCTCTCTATTTATAGAACTTCCAGGCTTATCCATCCTATCTCTAAGATAGGATAAGAAATCCACTCTGACGAATCATATTCCATACCTTAACTCTTATCTGTACATGTAAGCTTATCTGTTAAGATAAGATAAACCTTATCATTTTACATGGGTTCCACATTTTTAGACTTTTTACAAATAAAATACACAAAATATTTATGACCTCACTCCTTGTCCTTATTACCAATATAATATTTCTAATTCCTAATCATGTAGACCCTACTTCTCTAATTACCCAAACTTTGACATTTTAACATTACCGGACCACTTACGACAAATATTTACTTTTTACAACATTCCTATTGTACTTTGACTTTTACCGTACTCCACATTATTGGCGGCACCGTACTGACGGCGCCGTTATCTTCTATCAGACGCTACTACTAATTACACTTAACAACATCCTATTCCTAATACACACATTAATGAAATAGAAATTTTGGAGGAAAATTTTAGTGTCGACATCTTCCCCCTTCCTAGCTTCTACTCCGTCCTCGGAGTAGACTATTTTGGTGCTTGGAAGATCTTCAACTTGTCGTGGTTGACCCATTTCGTAATGGGAGTACCATCCAATTCCTCCAGTCGGTACGTACCATTTTCATGCACAGCTGCTATTTTGTAGGGCCCCATCCATTTTGGAAGAAATTTTCTCTGTCTTCTTTTTTTGTATCTGGAATCATATACTAGGACCAAGTCATTCACATGAAATGGAGACCATCAGATCTTTTGATCAAAGTATTCCTTCTACTTCATTTTCTTCTTATGGCTTGTATCCTTTGCTATTTCCCTCATTTCCTCAAGCAAATGAAGATGTACCACCCTTTCTTTTACTGAATCACTTTCATCCATCCTTTCATTTTTCATAACTCTCACAGTGGGAATATCAAACTCAATAGGAAGAACTGGATCAATGCCATAGGCCAACTGAAATGGGGAGTATCCTGTTGCTGACTTTGATGTTGCCCTATATGCCCACAATGCTGCATGAATCCTTTTATCCCATTTATGTACCTGCAAGGCTGTATCTTTTGCTAGAATTTGACACAGCACAAAATTTGTTCGTTCCACCTGTCCATTTGTGCTTGGCTTGTATGTTGTTGCCTTTCTGTGCTTGATAGAAAACTTATTGACTAGGGCTTCTACCACCTCATTAATGAAGTGGCTTCCTTGATCTGTTACAATTTCTAATGGACAACCAAATCTGGTGACAATGCGTTCATATATGAACCTTGCCACTTCATCCATGGAAGCTGTTTTCAATGGCCTAGGTTCAACCCACTTGGTTAAATAATCTGTGGCAACTACAATATACTTATTTTGACGTGATGTAGTTGGAAGTGGACCTACAATGTCTATTCCCCATTTTTCAAAGGGACCAAGGGGAAGAATAGGACATAATGGAGCTGATGAAGTCTTACGGTTACAATGTGTTTGACAAATATCACATGTCTTACAATAATTATAACAATCTTTAAAAAGAGTGGGCCAGTGATAACCTGCATCCAAGATCCTTCTTGCTGTAAGTTGTCCAGAGAAGTGCCCTCCACATGTACCATTGTGGAATTCTTCTAGCAACTCCTTTCCTTGATCACGTCCAACTACCCTCTTGTACTGTCCATCAGGTCCTATTCGAAATAATGCTCCATGCAGAATAGAATATGGACGACTGGCTTGAGTAATCTTTCTCTTAGTCTTTGCATTGGCACCATCAGGAAACTTGAATTCATTCCGATAATTCCAAATATCTATGTATTCACTAGGGATTGTGTCAAGGGAGAACAATGCTGCATCGGGAAAATCATCATCATCACAAGATGATCTTAAACCATCATAGGCTCGAGAGAGTGCATCTGCATTGACATGCTTCTTTCCTGGCCTATCTATAATATCAAATTCAAATTCTTGTAGAAAAATTATCCATCTTGCTATCCTCCCTGATGGGTTAGGCTTATTGACAATATATTTCAGACCCTGATGATCCGTTACAACTATAAATTTCTGCCCTAGCAAGTAATTTCTAAACTTCTTTACAGCAAAAATGATAGCCAGAGCCTCTTTTTCAGTTACAGTATAGTTTACCTCAGCACTGCTCATTTGTCTGCTCCCAAAGTAAATTGGATGTTCATTCCCATTTTCATCCTTTTGGCTCAAAGTACTACCTAGTGCTGCATCTGAGGCATCAGTGTACACAATGAATGGCTTGCTCCAATTTGGACTCTTCAAAACAGGTGAAGACACCAGGGCTTCCTTCAGTTGTCTAAAAGCTTCATGCGCCTTGTTTCCTGGTTCATAAGCAACATCCTTCTTCAAGAACTGGGTTAGTGGCTGTGCAATCTTTGAGAAATTCTTGATGAACCTTCTATAGTAACCCACATGGCCTAAAAATGATCTCAACTTACTTCTATTCATAGGAAATGGTAAATCTTTGATTTTTGAAACTTTATCAGGATCAGTACCAATACCATCTCTGGATATAACATGCCCTAACAAAATGCCTTTAGAACATCCAAAGAGACACTTTGTAGGGTTTAGTGAGGCTTGTACTTCATCTAACCTTTGAAATGTTGTCTCCATCTGGTGCAGGTGGTCCAACTTGCTCCCATAGATGCAAAAATCATCCAGAAATACTCTGATGAAGGTCCCAATGTAGGGTTTGAACACCCTATTCATCAAATGCTGGAATGTTGCTGGAGCATTACACAACCCAAAAGGCATAACTCTATAAGCAAACGTTCCCAAAGGAGTGGTGAACGTGGTCTTCAGCTAATCTTTCTCTGCTATATGAACTTGGTTGTAGCCGCTATATCCATCAGCAAAACTATAGCACTCCTGGCCAGCTACTTCGTCCAAGATCTGATCTGAAAATGGAAGAGGGTAATGATCCTTCTTTGTTGCCTTATTGAGCTTCCTGTAATCAACACAAATGCGTAGCTTCCCATTCTTTTTTATTGAGATCACAATGGGAGAAACCCATTCTAAATTCTCCACAACAAATATGAATCCTGCATCAAGCAACTTATCTATTTCTTCTTTTACAGTCTTAGAAAAATTAGGATTCATTCTATATGGCATTTGCTTTATGGGCTTAGCACCATCTACCAGCTCAATACAATGTTCTACCCAACTTACTTGACGTAGTTCCTTGTAATCAAAGGTGAATAGGTGTATGTACCTTCGAAAGAGCTGGAGGTAGGTTTCCTTCTCACTCTCCATCACAACATCACCAATCTTTATTTGTTGGAGACGATCATCAAATTATTCTTCAGATAATGTTATGGGGTCCTGGGTTGGTGTGACTGGAAGAATATCCATGACTGAAACATCAACCTCACTTTCTTCATCTTCAGTGTCCACTTCACTGGTACTAGAATAATCAGAGGATGTCCAATCATCAGTTTCATCACTTGAATCCACAGGTTCTACTTTATGATGTCGAGGGATCACGTTTATCTTCACCCTCTCTCTACCATGTCCAAGTGTCATGAAACCTTCATTCCAGTAGTTTCTTGCATGAAATCTCCTTAGCCATGGTCTTCCCAGCAGCATTGGGTACGCAACAGTACCATTTTTCATCACCTGAAAGTATACCACACATACAACACCCATAACAGATATTGCCACATTTGAAACTACACCTTCTGGTTTAGTTTTTCCCTTATTTAATGACCTTAACATAAGTGTTGAAGGGCGATCAATTTTTAAACCCAACATATTCATTACAGACTCGGTCATTACATTAACTGCAACACCTCCATCAACTAAGACATCATGAATTGAAATACCATTACATAATACCTCAGCTTGTGGAGCATAGGGATCTGCCTCTGCCTCCAAAACAGGGACCTCAACCTCCTTCCTTCTTCGAGCATTGAGTCCACCTCGCAACTCCCGCCTCTTCTCAGAAGACATAGCCAAGAGTTGACCATATGTAATATTTGCAGGCCTTTTGGACAAATATTCCAAGATGGAGTATGGTCCTTGCCCCTGTGAAATCAGAAAATCTTGCACACCCAACTTTCTTCTCCTATGTTTCTTACTAGTTTCTTCTTTCATCTTCTTAGGATCATTTCCATCTTGATTATCTTTTTCTTTCTTTCTTTTTGTTACAAACACATCTACTTCATTATTTCTGCTCTTATCTATTACATCAAAAGAATTGACAGGTGCTTTTCCTTTATCATTATCTCCCTTACCAGATGTAGAAGCTCTATCTGGACAATTATACTTATAATGACCCTTTTTATAACAACCATAACAAACAACTTCAGAAATATTTCTCTTTGGACCTCTATCTCCTCCCTGAGAACTAAATTCCTTTCCTTGAAGAAGATTAATAGTTAACTGACCCATCTTTTTGAGCAGATCTTCATACTCAGTAGATGTATTAGGAGAAATATTTGTGCTCACCGGGAGTGGTTGTGGATTCAGGACCAAAGGTGCTGGTGTAGGCTCTACTTTAGCAACAATTTCTTTGGGCTCCTCTTCCATGCTTTCTTCTTGCCTTCTTGCAATCTCCTTTGCTTGTTCAATGGTAGCTGGGCGGTCATACTTCACTCGTTGTCTGATCTCTGGCTTCATCCCAAGAATGAAGTGCTTACAGAGGAGATTATCCACGCCATTCATCAACCCATCCGCTAGTCCTTCCTTCCAGATCTGGGCATCGAGCTTCCTCCTTAGCTCTAGAACACGAGCATGATAATCCCTTATCTTCTCCTTCTCTCCTTGGGATAGCTTTGTGATCTCGATCATGAGATCTGCATATTTTTTGTTGTTCACCAAATTCTTCAAGAAAACTTTCGGTTAATAAATCCCATAAATTTTTCACATTATCACCTAGTGTTTCAAACCACCTAAGTGCTGAACCATCCAAAAAAGTAGGAAAAAATTCAGTCCATTGTTCCCTTCTTATGAGGCCATTACAAATACAAGATCGTTTAAACTCTTGAATGAAAGAAGAAGCATCTTCATTAGATTGAGATGAAAAAACAGGAATCTTTCCCATTTTCAAAAGTAACCACCGTGAAATACCAACCCACAAGTACAATTAACAAGACTTATGTGCACGAATAATTGGAATCACTATACTAGAAAGTGACTTTACACCTTTCTACAGTAAAATAGAAATGACCACGGTAAACTATGGTAAAACTTGACTTACTACGGTAAAAACTGACTTTACTGTGGTAAATACTATTCACGGTAAAAAGTGAAGTTACTGCGGTAAATCCTATTCACGGTAAAAA
Organism: Taxus chinensis; assembly: GCA_019776745.2. Classification (NCBI taxonomy): domain Eukaryota; kingdom Viridiplantae; phylum Streptophyta; class Pinopsida; order Cupressales; family Taxaceae; genus Taxus; species Taxus chinensis. The sequence goes on along the minus strand of CM034151.1, from coordinate 760,495,222 downwards.
GTGACTTTACTGCGGTAATTACTATTCCCAGCAAAAAGGACTTTACTAGGGTAACTACTATTCATGGCAAAAATGACTTTAACATGGTAACTACTATTCACGGTAAAAATGACTTTACCATGGTAACTACTATGCACAGTAAAAACAAGGTTACCCTCCAATTAATTTTTGCCTAAGTGGGAATATCTCTCAAGAAAATCCACCAACGAGGAATGGTCCCAGCAACGGAACCAAAAATGTCATCAGCAATCCGGCACAATGATAATTCTTCACCGGGAACTCCTCGTGCTATGATTATTTACTAATGCACAGCCTTTAGTTTGGTGGATGTAATCTGGAAACAAAACAACAACATAACACAAGAATACCATTGACTATGATAAGACAGAATGACGATAAATCTAAAATATCAAAATAAATTATAATATTAACATGAAACTGTTACAATCTCACCCATGAGATTCTTCAACAAGACTATGGGAGAAACTTTACAATTACACCTCTTGATGGCTTCTTCAACACACCTTTAACTGATGGCTTCCTTCGCACACTTCCTACAATATTTCTCACTACTTCTTTCTATGCTAAATGAGGGGGGTGGCCTCTCTATTTATAGAACTTCCAAGCTTATCCATCCTATCTCTAAGATAGGATAAGAAATCCACTCTGACGAATCATATTCCATACCTTAACTCTTATCTGTACATGTAAGCTTATCTGTTAAGATAAGATAAACCTTATCATTTTACATGGGTTCCACATTTTTAGACTTTTTACAAATAAAATACACAAAATATTTATGACCTCACTCCTTGTCCTTATTACCAATATAATATTTCTAATTCCTAATCATGTAGACCCTACTTCTCTAATTACCCAAACTTTGACATTTTAACATTACCGGACCACTTACGACAAATATTTACTTTTTACAACATTCCTATTGTACTTTGACTTTTACCGTACTCCACATTATTGGCGGCACCGTACTGACGGCGCCGTTATCTTCTATCGGACGCTACTACTAATTACACTTAACAACATCCTATTCCTAATACATACATTAATGAAATAGAAATTTTGGAGGAAAATTTTAGTGTCGACAATCTCTGCATTGATTTTGTGCATGGTTTTTTGCTTCTCGCATTAGATCCTCCTCTACACACTCTATGCAACTCGGTCTGCTTCGTGATTGCTTCTACATGCTTGTTTTTTTACACTACCTTGGGCTCAATGTTTGCGTTGGATTCTCTCAAACTCTTTTTTTTCCTACCTGATCTCTGTGCATTACGTGTTAATCTTGGCTCGTGCTCTCATCCGGTTTGCTTACCTTGGCCCTATGGCCTGCTATAGTTCTTGTGTTTTCTGGGTGTTTGCTCGTGCTTTTCATCATTGAGTTGTAAACTTCCTCTGCTCGCTGGTTTTGGCGTTATTTCCATTTTCTCACTGTTTTTGTCATTGTATCCTTGTTTCAACCATTCAAATTTGCAGCTTTAGCACGTGGCATCAACTCACATGTGTTTCCATCCTTCAACGATTCACACCTATAAATCTGTGTTGGAATCTGTAGAATACAACTTCATGGCTTCAACCTGCAAAAGTTCGGTCAACAACCACACCATCCAGCTTGGCAACATTCCAAACGTGGGCCCCCTCCTTCCTCCTGTTTTAATGTTTTGAGGTAAAAAAAAACATTCAGCATTTGGCATTGTAATATTTTAAGGCTGCATTTTTTCTTGTAATTAAATCCCTTCCTACGAGTGTCGAATACGGAGGGCGAGGTCTAGGGTTGGTAGGAGGCTAATCCCCCCCTCGCAAGCAAAACAAACCATGCCTAAAATTTGATGTTGTTTCCAACAGGTATCCACATGACAACCTTCACATTCATTTCGGGCACTTTTTTAATGCGTTTACAGCATTTATTGGCATTTTCCATCAGTTGCAGGAATTGTAATAATGCCATAACGTTTGACTTGCAGTTCATTTTTTAGCGCTTCTTTAGTCAAATTTACATGATTTTTTGAACATTACGTGATGACATTGTAAGTTTTGTAAACTCACTACTTTATAAAGTGCCACATTCTGGGGGGTTGACTAGTACTATTGGGATTTCACACACAGACGCATTATCGGCTGAGTTCGACATCTTGCATTTGTGCATCTTGCATTTTTCATCATCGAGAGTGCTTTTTCCACACTTGAGCATCGTAGGATCACTTTACAGCCTCCGCCACTTCTCACCGGGAGAGGGGACTATTCAGCTTGGCATGTTTCCATGGAACGTTACTTCGCCCACGAGGGTATTTTACCCTTCTTGCTTGGGCTAGTTCCTACACCCGTTGATCATCGTCATCTAGAGGACTTTCTCGACACTTGCAATGACATATTTGGTCACATGATGATGCATGTCTCTCGATCTCTTTGGTTTCATGTGCCACACTCAGATCCACCTCACCGTGTCTAGAACATTCTTTAGTCCCTCTATGGAGACCCTTCACATACTACCACCATTGTTGTTGCTGCTGATTCAGTTGTCTACTCCATTTCTTCATGTGATGGTAGTTCCAATGACATAGACTCATTTGGTTCTACTTCTGATGACAAGGATTGTGCACCTAGTTCTGATGACAAGATTAATACAGAGGACTCTTCTCCTCTTTCTCTCCCTATTCCAGAGAGTGTTGACACATCCCACATCTCATCATATATCGAGCAGTCTCCTACTCAGCCTCATATAGTCATTACACCAGCCTCCTTTCCACTTCCAGTGTGTGAGGCCCCTTTCACTCCTCTACCTTCATTGGATGACTCATACCTATCTGACATCACTCTTCTGTTTGTTGAGCCCCCTCATTGGGATGAGTATCTACCTGACCTTAGTCATCTTTTCACATAGTACATTTGTGATGCACTACAGGTCCTTCATCCAACTACAGGTGTTTCAGAGGAGTTCATCATCTCTGTTGTTGGGAGTGCCCATTCTGGGACTTTTACCACTTCCACTTCTCCGGAGACCTTCATTGATCCACCCTCAGCTGTGGATCCCTTTTTTGTTGTGAAGGATGTTTTGTTCGCTTCATATCACTTGGACATCCTTTCTGTGGGTGTTCCTCTTTTTCACTCTGATAGTTCTATGCACATGGCATTACCTTCGGTTCCTTAGCACTCACTCGCTAGACCTATGTCACACTTCCATGCACCAGACTCAGAGTTCTTCATGTTTCTGCCTTCAGTTTCCTTTATGGAGTGGGCAGACTTCCAACACGTCATTTTTTTCCTTCATAAGGGTAGGCACATAGTTCGTTGCGGGTGGCTCTTCTTCAGTCCATAGGCAGATGATCTCATCATCGACATTCTTCTGGGAGACTTCTTAGAGCTTCAGAGTTCAGATCCGTCCATGGCATCTTCTGCATTCCTCTTGTCTCCCTCTTCTTCTCTCTTCTTCTTCTTTCCGAGAGATTGCCTCTTTGTACATGGGTACCCTTTCAGGCTCGTCTATGACCGGGACCCATATTTGGCATCTTTCTTAGATTAGAGAGTGTGTTTTTCTCTTGTGGTGGATGTTTTTCCCACTGGGTTTTCCTTCACTGCTTGGGACTTCTTTCTTGTACATGGGTACCACATCAGGCTTTGTGCCGAGACCCATGTCTCGTTTCTGACTTGCCACCTCATCCTAAGTTACGATGAAGGGGGGGGGTGTTGGTGTGTGTTATTTTCCACATCATTAGGTGAGTCATCTTACTTAGGTGAGATCATAGGTCCATGTGTCATTTAGGGGTCATTATAAGATTCTCTTACGCGTCAATGTGTCATATGCATCATTGGGAGTTACACTTCTATTATGGGAATGTAACTCCCCCTCTCTACTCGAGTTGTCATGATTGAGAGCACTGGGGGTTACTCAACACCTCCTATATGTACACCCCATTTGATCTATGAGATAGAGGAGAGTTTTATGGCTTAACCAAGTTCTTCCCATGATTCAAATATTTGCATGCACATTTGGTTGATGCTCGCTCCTCCCGATATCTCTTCACGCTACCATTCACACGTATGTTGATGTGTACGTCGTCCCTCGTGATCCTCGCTTGCGGATTTTAAACCCTCTTTCAGTGGCATGGGGTAAAGCATAGAGGGTAATTCACAAAAGTATACAAATAGTGTAAAAACATTCAAATATTAAAAAAACATTCAAAAACATTCAACAAAATTTACTCACCTATGTTTTTCCTTTGGTGATGAGCCCTTCCTTCTTACTAGTAGCATGAGCAAGGAATCGAGAGTTATTTCAAGAATAAAAAATCTTATCAATTTGAAAGTAATCAAAATTATAGAATTCCCAAATAAGTAATTTAGATGCCTAAGTGGAGGGAGAAATATCCCTTTGCCTCGTATTTTACCAATATGTAGGCCACATAATTGTCTAATTCTAGCACATGACCTACAAGGTGAAAGTAATTTTGAAACTAGTTCAGTAATATTAAGAAGAATGGAGTTGCAATTTCCCAAAGAGATTTTTATTAACACTTGTCTCTATATCCATTATCTACATCCTACATTCCACTTGATTCTCGGTGATGAGCCCTCACATCTTACTAGTTGCGTGGAGTCAAGAATGGAGCTGGAATTCTTTTCACCATATCATCGCCATCATATCTTGCCAATGGAGTGATAATTTTGGTATTATTCGAAGCATGAGTTACCATGAGGAATGCGATACATATGGATGGTAACCTGGTTTATCACCTCTCAAAATAAGTTTTCCTTCTAGTCAATAAATTACCAACACAAAAATCCCCTAAAAACAATTATAAATCTCCAAAAAAGTATAAAAATCAAAAAAATCCAAAAACATTAGAACATCTTCAAAAATCCAAAAACATTAGAAAATATCAAAATCTAAAAAAAAATTTCAAAACATTTCAAAATCTCAAAAACATACAAAAGAATTGCAAAAAAAAATATTCTAAAAAATTAAAACCCCAAAAAATTTAATAATCAACGCAATTCATCTTTTGAACTATTGTCCCTAACAAACATTCCAACCATCTTATGACTATAAAATTCAAACGACTTCTCCTCATGTGAATCCTCGCTTGGAGAAAATCCGGTTCTCATTGTTTCCTTATTTGAGGACAATGATCCAAACCATTCCACCCTTGTACCCCTGCTTGGGGGCACATCCAATCAATCATCACTCTGGAACACGTTAGGGACATGTTTACTAGTTCGTGTGTTGCATTATTAGTTACAAGTTCTTAATTGCTATTTTTTTGCATCTTGATTTTATGTATCCTGGTGCTCTATCTAATATACTTATGTTATCTTCTTACATATCATACTAGGGCATCATACCACCTTGATGGCCTCTGTCCATGCTCTCTTCCACTTGCATATCGTATTGGGGCATTAAACCTTTTTGATGGCCCCTGTCTATACTTTCACACATATTACAATCTAGTCATCCTGATCTTTTATATCACGATGCATTGTGTTATGTGATATATTGAATTAAGATTATTTTTGTCACATGAGTATCTTCCTGCATGATTAAAATCTTATTTTGCACCCCATCCATTCACCCATAATAACACATTCCCTAGTTTGGGAGTCCTACTTGATCACTGTTGCAGCTTGCGAATCCTACTTGAAGATCTTTTTCAAGTAGCATTCACTATTCAGCAGCTCCTCCTCCCCCACCATAGTCCCCATATATTTGATCCATTCATCCTCGCTCCTCATTTCTACTCATCCTCCACTTATCCCCGCATTACCCTTATAACCATTCCTGTCCCCTCTCACCCATTTGAATTCTTTCCTTTCACTCTTCTACTTCCCGCTTGACAATCTTACTTAATAACCCCTTCTATATGGGACATTCAGTAGAGGTATACCCTCTCCCTACGATCTTCCCGATGTAGAAGCTTCTCTACCATCTCTCCTCTCATCAAACAACACTCACCACCACACACACCTTTCCACTTCACCTCTTCTGCTTCTCATTCTTGATTCATTACTCTTACCACGAGGGCATACCATTTAAGGATTCCCCTCACACTCTCCATGCTCCACTGCATATATTCCTCCATCCATTCATGTTACACTCCTTTGTTTCCTTTCTTCCTTGTTTTCACTTTCCCTCCCCTCCTCTTCCACTTCAGAATCCATCCATCACTCTTTTCTCATCCTTCTCTGAATCCATCTTCTGCCTGGTCATTCTACTTACCCACTCTCATAGTATGGAAAATTTACTTGAGGGTTCCCCTTCAGTCCATTTTTTCATACCCTCTTCCCACCAACTTTATCATCATTCTTCTTCTTCTTCATCTTGGAGATCCTACTTAATCATCTCTACCGCATGGAAATCTTACTTAATAATCCCTCTTAAGGTTGATCTACCCTATGGCCTTCCCCCATCCCATCACATTTCCCCCATCTTATTTCTCCCACCTCTCGTCGCAATCATCTTCTTTAACCAAAAATTCCACCCTTGTACCTAATACAATTTTTTTCTTTCTCCTTGCATATCCTCACTTTTGGTTTGGCGATCTTACTTAACCACTCTTAAGGCATGGAGATCTCACTTAAGAGTCCCTCTTAAGGATGATCTATCTTCTTTCCTTTCCCAATCACTCCTCATTCTCACCATCCAAATTTTCTCTTCATTCCCCATCACCTCCACCTCTTACCACCCCTATCACCATCTTCAGCTTAGAAATCTTACTTAACCACTCCTGTTGCATGGCGATCTCATTTAAGAGTCTCTCTTAAGGACGATCCATCTTATTGACTTTCCCCATCACTACACATCATCAACCTTCACTTTCTCTCTGGCAATCCCCATTATAAAATCCTCTCACCTACTCTTCCATTCTTGAAAACACCACTTCTTACTTTCCCACTTGTCATCTCCAATGTCACTTGCTTTGAAATCTTACTTAACCACTTCCATCGCATGACATTTTCACTTACGGGTTCCCCTTAAGTCAAACCTGTCATTCTAGACTTCTCCCTCACCTCATTCTTTGTTCACTTTATTGATCGCTTCTTCCACCTATTCCCTCCTACCAACCACATTTTCCTCTTAACATTATCCTTTCTCACCCTATCATCTCACAACATCCTTCTAATATATTGCACTTATAATCACATTATTTTCCCTCATTTTCCCCTTCTTGATCCATCATCCTTTATACGGTTTCTTCCCATTCTCTTCCTGTCTTTTTTCTCCATCATCACCTCATTCATCCTCATCCTCTGCATCCTCTCCTCACCTTCACCTTGTCCCAACTGGTCACTCACTTGTTCTTTACTCTTTCCACTTCATCCTCTCAAAATATCCCATAGATTTACTCCCACACTTACTTGCCATTGTTGGTGACATTACTCTAACATTATTTCATCATCATCTTATGTTCCCGCGCTAATAATTGTTAGTGGGATTTCCCTAAAAATCATCAATCCTCATTCCACACAGCTTCGTTCACTCCCTTTGACCTTCTCTATTTTCTCTTCATGCCTTCCTTCCTCTGGGCCCACCACTCATTATTAAAGGGATTTCCCTAATGTCCCTTCATTAATGTTACTCTTTCCAATCCTCATTTACTTTCTCCCTTTCTTCATTTTTTCTCTCATCTCCCCCATCACTCATTGTTAGAGGGATTTGCCTAACATCGCCTCACCGGAATTTCCTCTTCTATCCCCCATTATCTCTTCTCTCCCATCCTTTTCAACCACTCCCACCCTTTCTTATTACTTCTTCCCCACCTCTCCATCTTCCCTTCGCCCTTTTAAATATAATTATTGTCTTCATCGTACATCCTTTGTATATTGTATCGTAATCCTTGTATCCTTATTTCATGCATCTCCACATCTTTTCCAATCTCTTTCATTCCTCCCCTCTTTCTTCTCTTCATGTTCCTTATACTGCTCACTCTACACTTATTATCCCCATTCTCTATTTCCTTCCTTCTACATCATTTTATTTATTATCCTCTTCTCTCTCTCAACCCTTGCCTTCTTTCATTTCCTTTATATCATCTTCTTCCCCTTTTTACCCCATGTTTCCTTCTTACTTCCCCATCGATAACCTGAATCTTCAGCGTTGTCCCATATTTTTTATCATCCCACCCTCCACATGCATCTCCATGCGGTCTGCTCCATATTATTTACCTTGGTCTTCCTCAAAAAGACCCGATTCCTTCACTCTTATTCCTGTATTCACTTTGTGCTCCCTTCGTTCCTCATAATTTTCATGTTTCTTCTTACCTCCCCTCCTTTTCTCTAGCACCCCTACCTTTCCGTTTATTCTATATCCATTTCTCTTCTTTTCTCTAATATTTTTCACACTTTCCTCGCCCCTCATAGTTTCTTTTTTTCTCTGTTCTACCTCTTCTTTCATCTTCTTTCAATTTTTTGTCAATTTTACCCCCTACTCCCACCTCGTCTTCTCCTTATTATTTATTTTTCCCCATTCCCCATACCCTTGTCTTTTTCATATTCTACCTCTACCATTTCTTTCTTTTCTCAGCTCTATCATCTCTTTCATTTTTTCACATTCCTCTTTATTATCTCTATTTCCTCCTCCATAGGCCACATTTGTCTCTATTTCCTAATTTCACCCTCTTCTCTATCATTTTATTTTCTTCTTCTTGTTTGTCCTTCATCATTTCCTTCTTCCCTTATCATCCCTCTCTCTTATTTTCATTTACCATCTTTCATTCACTTTTCTTTCTCTTCTCATAATCAACCACCACTCCTGTCCATTCCCTTTTCTCTTTTTCACGACATCATTCCACACATCCTCACACCTAGCATTCAAGGCCGATTGAATATTTTATCCATTTGCATCTTGCATTGATTTTGTTCTTTTACACCCCATTCTTGTCATCCTTTCCGTAGAATTAAGCTATCCTCTTTTCGAGCACTTTGTCGTATATTCCATCCTCGTCAGCCTGCTCGAGGGGGCATCATCACATCTATTCACAATCACATCTCCTCATGAAATTTTTGTCTTGGAGGATACCATGACATCTGTCACACACCACCTTCTACTCTCCCCAACAAACATTCACTCTACTTTTAGCTTAAGAAAAGTAGATTGAATTATTCCCCCATTCTTACAAGATAATTTTTTTTCTACTTATTAAAGAAGGCTTTCTCTTTTATTCCTTCTTATCAAAGGAACACCTTCCTTAAGAAGAATCTCTTCAAAAATCTTCAATCTTGCCACCGGGGGCATATTCATCCACCTCATCTACTTTATTTGAAAGGATACTACTTTCATAATACCCTTCCAAAGAGGGGAAAATGTAGACACCCTAATTTCACATTGTTTCCAAATGAATTAATTTCCCCACTCCATTTCCCACAAAAATCCCCATATAATTAATCGATTTTAGTCGGTTAATTAATACATCTCAACCCCTAAATAAAACCAAATCTTCCTCAAATTAAAAATATTCCCTATGTCCCCCATTTGAGAATTAAAAATACAAGTTTAATTCTCACCCACTCCTTTTTGTCCCCCACTCACTTAATCATGCCCTCATTTTTAAACCATGGTTACTTAAAATCCACTAAGTTAATCTGATTCCCAGGATATAAATACAATCTTACCCGCCCTTTAAAGACATGAAGAATAAGCTTGAATTCCCAGTCTGAACTCTTGCATCCTTTGAGAAAAGAGAATCCTTCCCACCTCATCCTAATCCCCAAATAGCCTTACTTTGAAGCATACTAAATCCATAATCCCTTTATCTATTGGGTGAAAAGTAAATAGATATTATTGTAGAGAAGGATTTTCTCCATTTCTAGGAAGGCACCTACATATCATGCAATCAGGGATCATCCACGTTTCCATGCCCATTCGGAGGTTTTCTATGGAACGTGAAGAAGGAGGTAGTATCGTTAATGTTTTACTTTCTTGTTAGTAGTGATTTTTTCATAGCTTACAATACCCAAGTCATTTAAATATCTTTAAATTTTATGTAGAAAACCTCTATCCACATTCGAATTCATGGGTGTAAATTAATAAGCACAAGTTTCAAAATACACACGGTTTAAGACTCAAAGTTTGATACTTAGGTGTAAAATTTTAAAATATAGGAATATCAACTTTACATTTACATGCTTGAAATAGGAAGGTTTTTTTTACAAGAGTTTGATTGTATGATTCTCGAATTAAAAATAACTTTGCTTAGAATAACCCAAGACATATAAAAATTATACCTGGTTTTTATATTAGTTTCCCCAAATGATTACGCAAAGAAATGAATGAGTTAGACTATACATGCCTACTATAATTATATACATATGTTGATTGGTATAAAATTTATTAATGTATAGTTTCCTCTAGTGGGTACCCAAAAAACATAATCAGAGACACAAAGGACTCATATACATAGGCTCAAATTACACCCACAATGGGTTATTAATCAAATAACAAAGGTGAATGCATATATTTGCATGCACGGCTACAAAATTTCTTAAGTCGTTTAGCCATAACCAAAAAATGTCAACCTTTAAGAATAATTGCCAAACATTTCTTTATATAATTTATCTTGTTCATGAAAGAAAACATTATTGTAGTGATTTCAAACATTAAAATATTATAATGAATTAAACCATGAAGAAGAAGAGAAGAACATTTCATGCATGCATAATGAATCCTGAAATCCTTCTTGTTTCCTCCAATTTTTTTATGTAATCTCAAAAGTAGATTTTCCTACGAATCCACAAACAAATAACAGTCCCCATAAAAGTCCCATTTAGATTTTATTTATTAATCAACAATCATCAATGATTCCCAAAATTTCTCAACTAACCATTTGAGAGCATGCATACAACCTCAAGCAAGGATAACCAGATTAAATTGAAACAAATTAACATTCTTCCCTCCATATAGAGCTTGAAGGAGCCAAAAACGTAGTAAAAAAATGAAGGCAAAAAATACCATAACCAAATCAATAGATTCCTCAAAAATCTTCGTGCTTCTCATGAGGTCCGCGGAGAGGGGTAAATGTCATTAATGAATTTGGGTACGAAGTTCCAATTTCCCTCCAAAACCATTGGGGTATCAACCATCAATTAAATTGATAATCCCATTAGATTTTTAGCAACTAATCACCACCTTACAACTTGCATGGTGATCCTATGGAACGGTCGAGGAATATTGCACCATTAAATATTAGCACTGTATGGTCGACCAAAGGGTTAATCAACTGAAAACCGAAAAAATATAGCAGCTCGGTCGTTCAAAGTAATCTTAGGTTGACATGGTTAGGCTAAGCTAGTTATGGATTTATTTTAATTCTAATAACATGCATAGCTTGGTCTATAATCTACCCAATTATTAACCTTTGAAAAGAATAAAATTTAGTCTATTCACATGGTCGAGGAACATGGTAATTATTTTCAAAAACTATATCATGTTAGACCATTAATATGATTACAAACTCATATATATTAACCTAGTACTTAATCATTGCCCATATAATCTAGATCAAACTGTTATAGTCGTGTCCTTGCCTTACACAGTGTAATTATCACCATAATACAAACTTATGTTATTGTCTACCCTGATTTATGAGGGATTTTATTCATTTAACAATGATAGAAATGATGCTGCCACTAAACATGAACAAGTGAAGATCAAATGAATTTTAGACAATAGTCGTCCATATGATCTCATAATGAATCAGAATAGTTTCAACTCAGTCATGCAAAGAGGAAAATTATGTTCATCTAATAGCATATTTATAAACAAGATCATTGGAAACACTATCAATCCACCAATAGTGTCAACTATATCCATAATTCAATAAAAACATAAAATTGTGTTATAACTCCAATGACTGGCAAAAGTATGACGACAAGTCAAATCATCAACTATGATAAGAATGAGATATCCATAGAATTCAAGGTACACAAAATGAATTGTGATATATAAAAACTTGCGGGACATGATGGTAAGTGCAGATACACTGTCGAGTTTATGGGAACCATACCAAACCCGGTCCTCGTGTCCACAAGTTTCCCGATATTGGAACTTGATTGTGTTATTAAATATATTGAGAAAAATAGGGGTGTGACATACTTTCCTTTTTAAAAATCATCCTCTGGATGATTAAATCTAACCATTAACAAATTTAAAACATATAATATAAAATATACTTATTTTGTGTATCAAATATTCAAGAGATTATAGATAAAACTTGTAACCTTAGAGTTTCTATAACTTATAACTAGAATTTTTTGGCTGTAATAGCCCATTTTCAATAATGTTTTTCCCAAAAAACACAAATTATGATGTTTTTCAGTCACTCAAACAATAGTAAATATTAAATGTATAATATCTGACAAAAAAGTTCAAGTTTTTTATCACTAAAACAAGTGTGGAAAAGTAATTTTAATTTCATCTAGATTCTCCCAGGTTGCACTTTCTTCAGAAAATTGGTCCCATTAGACCTTGTAATAAACTATTTATCACTTTCTTAATTACCATCTATGAGTTTCCAACACTCTTACTGTAAGCTATGAAAAATCACAATAATGAAAGATAAACAACTAATTTGTAAACCTTCCAGTAACCTTCAATTCAAACCTCAATAAGGGTCTCCTATGAAACCTTGCAAATGAATATCAGAGATGATTTTGGATGCTCTTGATTTCTCTTAAAATTTTGAAAGCAAATGCTACCAACATAAAGAATTCAATAGATTTTTTGTACTTCATATTCAAGAGGATTTGTAAGGAAGGTAAGCCTGTAATTTATAGAGGCAGAAGTAGTTAAAGTTGGTTATACACGGATGAATGAATATGATAAAAATAAATTGTGGGAAGTTGCAATAGTGATGGGAGAACTAAATGAATTAATTGTAAAAAGTTGCATCTAGAAAGGTGGTTGTACATGCAATTTAATTGCCCCCACCTTTCTAGGATTCTAGAAGTGCAGTTAACTAGGATAAGGATAGGAAGACAAAGTGGAGTCTAAGTGGAGTTTGATCAAGTGGAAGATGACTAGGATGTGAACACACTGAATTAATTAATTATTTAATTAATAAATACTAATTAATTTAGCCAAAAGGGTACAAAGGATACATGGGATTAATTTAATTAATCCAAAGGGGTATAATGTGTACTGATTAATTGATTTAATCAATTAATCACAAATTGGTGAATAACATGGTGTACTAGGATAAAACTAGGAAAAAGTGGAAACAAAAGTGTAATTTAGGGGTCTGTACACTTACGGGCTCAACCAAAATGATTCCTAGATTCTAAACTTGTAAGGAGTTCCAATTCAGAACATGAGCTAAATCACATACATACTTTTTAAGAAAAGAAATATGAAAAACATCATGCATCATGGACAATGCGGGATGTAACACTAGATGGTATGTCATAAAGACTGATTACTTTAATTACTTTAAAAATCCAAACAAAGAGAGGTGATAGTTTGACTAATTTTCCAAATGAAATTGAAATTTTCTTAGGCTTGAATCTTAAGAAAAATTTGTGCCCTTGCTCAGTTTTTTTTTCAACTCTATTTAAATAAGCATATCTCTTCTTCCTATCGGTAACTTCTTTCAACTACTGATGAATGAGCTTAACTTATTGTTTCATTTTTGTCAACATTTCAGGTTCTATTATTTCAATATCTTTAACACTATATCAAATGATAGGTATCTCAACTGATAGGTGTATTACACCTACTTTTATATAATGCTTCAAATGGAGACATTTTCAGTGATGAATGGTAAGTGTTATTTTAAGAAAAATCAACCAATGGAAGGTGTTCTTCCCACTTATACTACTGATCCAAGAATTACATCTTGAGAATATCCTACATAATCTAATTGACTCTTTCAGTTTTCCCATCTATTTCTAGATGGTACGCAGAACTGAAACTCAACTTTGTCGCCAAGGATGAATTTAAAGTTGGTCAAAAATGAGAATTCATCCTAGGATACCGATCAGAAAATATTAATTCAGGTACTTCATGTAATCTAATAAGTTTTTGCATAAAACTTTTAGCAAGAAAAAGTGAATCATCTCTTAGATTCCTTGGTATGAAGTGAACTAATTTTATTAGTTTATCAACTACAACGAAGGATTACATCGTGTTTATTTTTTGACATAGGAATTCCTTGTACAAAGTCCATGTTGATCACTTGCCATTTAAATTATGGAATGCTGTAAGGGTACATCAATCCTACTAGATACATATGTTCATCTCTGACACGTTGACATTCTAGCCAACATTAGACATAGTTCACAATGTTCTTTTTCACCCCTTTCCAAAAATGTTGTTGTTTTACATCAATAAGCATTTTCGTCACTTTGGGATGTCTAGAATAGGGAGTTTCGTGAAATTCCTTAATCACTTTTGTCCTTAACTCATTTTCTAATGGTACATAAAATAATTGTTTATACCTTATGAATCCTTTGTTATCAGATCTGAATCCTTTATACCTTTTATCATTTGGATCTGTAGCAAGCATTGTATTAACATGCTGATAATAATAATCAACCAAAAATTTTCTCTTAACTTCATCTTTGAATTGAGTTCTTAAACTGAAAAGAGCGGGAATGTTCTTCCTACGAATTAGTGCATCTTCCACTCTATGTTCCTTACCTTTTATAATGTTGGTATCAAAGTTATATTGAGATAGAAACTCTAACCATCTTCTTTGCCTCGCATTCAATTTAGGTTGAGTGAAGATGTATTTTAGTATGAGATGATCTATTTTAAATTCAAAGGGCTTTCCCAAAATGTAGTGCCTCCAAAATTGCAAGGTATGTACAATGGAAGAAAGATCCAAGTCATTGCGGAGCATAATTTAGCTCATGTCCTTTCAATTTTATGCTTTTATATGCAATCATGTGACCATTTTGTAGTATTATACCTTCCAAACCTTCACCGGAGGCATAAGTCACTATGGTGAAGTTACCCTTGGGATATGAAACTTTTAGTATAGGTGTTGTAGTTAAGTTTTCCTTTAGGAATTTAAAACTATTTTCACACTTATTTGTCTAGATAAATTTCTTATCTTTTTTCTACAGCGAGGTAATTAGAGAAACACCTTTCGAGAAGTCTTTTATAAATTTATGGTAATATCCAAGAAATCATATGAAGCTTCTATCTTCATGCACATTCTTGGAAGTTGGCCAATCATTTATTACAACATTTTTTATGGATCCACATAAATTCCATCTTTATTTATTATGTGCCTAAGGTACTACACCTCATTTTTGGTAAAATGAACACTCTAAAAGCTTACCATATAACTCTGTTTTCTTTAGTACATGTAAAAAAATATTAAGATGTTCATTATGATTGATGCAAGAGCATTATATGCTTCTACAAAAATGGTTGTAATTTAGATAGTTGAGTCTATGTGGTCTAGGTCTAGTTATGTAGTTTTCCCTCCAAAAGCACTCATTCAAATTTGTCAAGATTTGAATAAGTGTTCTTAAGCTTGTAATAAGGCCTAATATGTGGATAATGAAAAAAAATATGTAAGAGTGGATAAATAAGACTTTAAATCCTCATTTCTAGGTGGGATTAGAGTAGTTGTAAGGATTTCCAAGCATTAATGGTCTTATTTAAGCTAGAAAGGCAGTTGAGTCTTATTAGGGAGTTGTTGAGTTAGTTTAGGAGGATTCTATAATTAGAAAATATACATCTATTCATAGGTGATTCGAATGTAATGAAGAGTAATTATTGATTCTTAAGGTTTTGTAATGAAGAATGAAGTATGTATGTTGATTTTAAGATATACTATATTCTGTTTGATGGAATTTTGCATGTTTCTTATGAACTGTGTTGAGAAGAAGGACATGGAAATGGGTATGAAACCCTCCATGCTATTTATATAACAAATTTATCTTGATTTTTAAGGTAGGAATGTTTTCCAGGTAATGTGGATTGCAAACATAATTTTTATAACCCTTGAAAATGTACGATCTGGTTATTATAGTAAAAAGTTTGTCCACAGGCTCAAACTAGGGAAAGTTGTAACTATTTTTCTAACTATAAAAATTCCTTTAAACTTTGAGGAAATATATTCCCTTATATAATGAAGGAGTATGTCATTTTTTAGGGTGAAAAAATACATGTGAAAAAAGATCTCGAGGACAAAATTTCTGTAGGACTGTGAAGAAATACAATGAGCAGAGTAAAGAGAGTTTGTTGCTTGTTGGGAAAAAATTTCATGTGTCAAGAACAAGGATGATGTTAAATGATATATCAACACTCAAAGAAGTATCTTGAATGAGTTTTGGGGAAGTTTTATGAATGAATTGCCACTGTCCTAGAAACAAGCCTGACTGTGCATCTAATTTGATCACTAGAGCCCTTGTCAAAGAAAGAGAGTTGCGAGAAACCAACATAAAAGTAGTGCATGGGAATTGATGTAGACCTCCAAAATGTTAAACGGAACCTATAGAGCATGGATTTATGGCATGAAATGCTACTACTTTCATTGCAAGGCTTGAGTTGGGAAGTGAGAACCATAAGAGGCCATAAGGCCTTAGGTAGAGAACAAGTATGATATAGAGGAATGAAATTGTATGAAGGGTCAAGAAACCTTGAATTAGGTCATAAAATTTCCCTATGAGTGATTGAGGGTATTGAGAAGACTATCTTATGCTTTTGAGCATCTAGACCAAAAGAGGCCTATTTAGACTTAGGCTTGATTAATAGAAGCAATGCATGTTTGAAATTGTTTTGATGAATCAAGGTATAGAATGATGGTAAAGGGTATGAAAAGATGATGTCAAGATAATAATGGAGGATTATGAGCAGTGGAGCCATGATCAAAAGCCACGGGTATGCTTATTATTT
Source organism: Taxus chinensis (assembly GCA_019776745.2). Lineage (NCBI taxonomy): Eukaryota > Viridiplantae > Streptophyta > Pinopsida > Cupressales > Taxaceae > Taxus > Taxus chinensis. The sequence continues at coordinate 760,478,373 of CM034151.1, read as the reverse complement.
TTCTTCTAATGAATGCAAGTACTAATACAAGTTTCTAGAGGATTAATACTTCTTGTGTTTGTTTGAGAACATGATACAAGAGTTATAAGATGAAGTGTTGTTAATGGAGGTCCTTAGCAACAGGGGAAGCATGAATCAACATAGACAAGTTGTGAGTCCTTAGAAGAAGGGACAGGAGGCCTAAAGGTAATCTTGCAATCAAGAAGTATATACTGGTAATCTATATAACCTCTGAACTATATTGGTATTAGAGTTGGTTGCTCTGCTATAATCAGATAAATTTTAGATATTTATAGCATTTGTGATTGATTAAAAGTCTGTAAATTTGATTGTTGATAGAATGGAAAAGGGTGAGAAATCATCATTGCAAGGTATTAGGAAATTGATTCAAAAAGTAGTGATGGGTAGAATGGATGACATGATGAATGCATAATGGGATATGAAGTATGAAATCAGCAACCTAGAAACAAGGATGAAAATCATGGAAGTAGTATACTCAGGTATAGAGAAGATAGAAAAAGAAAAGAGGCAGTCAAAATTATCCAAGAAGAATATTGGATAAGAAAGAGAAACAAGGCTACAATCCAATGTGATAGAGATTTGTATGAGAGAGAGAGAGAGAGAGACCATGTAGGCTATACCATGGAGACAGATAATGGTTTTGGTTCAAAAAATGAAGAGGATGAGAGTGACAGAAGAAAAGAAGAGAAAAGAAATGAAGAGAGCAAGGGATATTGTTGATACTAGGCATAGTCACGATATATATATATATATATATATATATATATATATATATATATATTTGTGTGTGTGTGTATGAGGCATGTAAGTGGAGCAATATTAACTTGTGAATTTATGATTTTATATTATATGCATTTGGGAGAATGTTAAATTTTCTTAGAGAAGGGGTCTAGAACCTGATAGGATTCCTAATTAGAAACCACATCATCCTTAAATCATTTTATTGAGGTATATTAGAAAAATCACTGACCTTGCATACACATGAAGTCTAGAACATGCCTTCAGAAGGGAGGAAAACTTATAGAATGAACAAGATAAGGAAAGGACAATGGTCAGGTCCTCTACATTGTTTGAGAATAATATGGATTTTGAATGCAAGCATGGACTCAAAGATCAGAGAGCAAGGTTTTTATAGATGATTAGGTGTATTGGAGATATGAAGAAGCTTAGGGAGTTGTGAGGAAGATTCAAAGGATTGTACCATGTACATGACTTCCCTTAAGAAATTCGAGAAGGAATAGAGGGATTGCAAGTACTTGGATACAATTCCATTTGTATGGAGTGAGCTATACCATCCTAGCAAAGAGCTAAGGAACAAGATACAATCTTGGAAGTAGGGAACTAGAATAGCAAAGAGGAGGATGAATTAGACAGTGCTTGAGGGATAAAATAGAGTATAGACAAGGTGAGATGAGTATGAATCCTCTCAAGAAGGTAGTATGATGAAATCAGGTCTAAGGTGGACACTGAAGCATTGAATGAGCATAGCTTGAGGAAAGGACATAATATTTTATGTCTAGGTAGAGTGAGTATGTCAAGACTATGGAGATTGTATGAGGAACATCTGATCCTAGGTTGAACCAATGCTCCTCAATGATTTTGGAATAAATAAGAATATCATCCAAGAAGACCACCACAAACTTGTCCAAGTATTCTCGAAAGATATTATTCATTAAATTCATAAATGTTGTTGGAGCATTAGTAAGGAAAAATGAAAACACATTGAATTCAAAATGTCCATACCTTATCCTAAAGGAAGTGTTATGAACATATTATTATTTAATTCTTAGTTGATGATAAATTGGTCGCAGATCGATCTTAGAGTAGACTAATGCACCATGCGTTTGGTCAAAGAGGTCATAAATTATTGGAAAGGGGGTATCTATTTTTTTATCATGGATTTGTTAAGAATTCAATAATCAATGGATAGCCTCAATGTTCCATCTTTTTTCTTGACAAAGACGACTGATGCTCCTCAAGAGGAGACACTCAGTCTGATCAAACCTTTAGATAAGAACTCATGAAGTTGTGCTTTCAGATCAATAAGTTTAGTTACATTCATTCTATAGGGAGCCTTGGAGATTGGTTTGATTCCTAGTTTTATGCCAATAGGGAAATCAAACTCCCATTTATATGGAAGACTAGGTAGTTCCTCTAGAAAGACATTGTTTTACTCATGTAACAATGGATAGTCTCCCACAAAAGTCTCACCTTCTTCCACTAAATCTAAAAATTTTACAGCAAAAAGCATGGAACCCTTGTTCTTGGCATTTTTGAGTTGCATGGCTGAAATTTTTCTTACAATAAAGTCTATTTTTTCCCCCTGAGTTACTGTTGTTTTCTACAAATTGTCAAATTATTTTATTTGTTTTTCATAGCAATCTATTGTTACATTATGTTGTGTAACTATTTTACACCTATGAATACATCATATGAACCTAGAGGAACTACATATAGGTCTAATTCAGTGATGAAACTAGGCAGTTCCAATGTTGTGTCAAACATACATTATTTTACCATATGAACAACATTATTCTCGTAATGTACAGTTCATGAATATTTCATATATCCATCTTTTCTTTTTAGTTTAGATGTTAATTTCTTTTAAATAAAGCATTTTATCGCACCCGTATCAAATAATATAGTTATAGATCATTCAGCCAACTTATCCGCTACCTCAATGGGTGTAGCTTATTATTTTGCTTTCTTGTCAGCAATCACAACATGTATTTTGTGTTGATGATTATTGTCCTTTTTTCTTTGATGGTAGTTGTTTGTATAATGAGAGAAATCACATAGAAAATATCCCTCAATAGGTACATTTATTTAAGTTTTATTTTCAGAATTGGCTACATTATTCTATCCATTCGTTTTAAAATTTGTAGCAGAATTAGCAGCTATAGTTTTCTTCTGATTTCCATTTACAGTTTTGTTCTTGTTCCAAAAAAATTTCAACTCAACCTTTGTAGGTGCAAGGGGTGAAAGCGTGTTAACAATTTTCTTTTTCTTTGCTTCTCTATGAGAAGAAACAACCTTCAATCTCTTCTCTTGTCTTATTGCTTTTTAAAACAAAGCGTCCATAGTTGATTGTCCATGAACATCATCTTCTCTGCCTATGATGGGGTTCAAACCCATAATAATTTTTCTGATGTAAAAATTCTCATCAATCTTGTTTTGAGGGATGTATTTTAGTAGTTTCGTGAACTTCTTCCAGTACTCAGTTACTGAAATCTTTCCCTGAGATATAGTCTGAAATTCAGACATCTTTTAGTCATAGTATAGTTGTAGTAACTAGCATAGTCTAAAATAGTCCTTGAACTATTCCCAAGTTATACTAGCTTTGTCAACACCCAGTTACACATTATGACTATCCCAGAAGGAGGATGCTTCATTGGAGATTTTATAATCTCCCCAAACCGCCTTATTTTTTTTCAGAGAAATTCTTGATGGTGAAATACTTCTCTATCTCAGAGAGCCAGTTCTTGACTCCATCTCCTAATGTAACCTAGAATTTACTACTAATAGCCCAAGGCACGCTGACATATCACTCATCCTGAACTGATCACACACGTGAAGCACTCAAGGGTACCATGTCCCTCTTTAGAGTAGCTTATAAAAGATGTTAGCATGATTGAATGTGTATTTAAGATGCATAACATATAATCAATGAAACCACACTGCATAAACCGGATCTAGATCTTACTCATACGAAGGAATAACTAAAAAATTACTATAAACAGATTTACCATATAAGATCCATGTTCAGTTACATCCAACACCAAGATCCAACCAATAAGACTCAATATATTAAATAATTTAAGACACATAAGCTTCATACATCATAATAATGTCACTATGAGTCATGCACATGTATATTCGAGCAACATAACTTAAATACAAAGTGATCATGTCCTTAATTTGTGTAAATCAATACATATTTATAGGGGTGAGGACTTGTCCTTCACCACCCATGCACCTTAAAAAATAGGCTACATGCTAATAATAGATCATCTACTAGAATAACTGTTGTTTAATCCTATTATTAGCTAGAAAGCTATGTATGACGCTTGATCTTCTGCTAGTCCCAAAATAGCCTTTTTGTATTCATCAAGTCTTCTAGAAAACATGCTCCACACTCCATGTCCAAAATCAGCCTGGATATGTAAAAATGGCTAAGTCTTGATTTCCAACTGTTCTGGGCATGCCTTGTTTCATTATATTTATGTGCACTCATGTGCACCCTGTTTCTGCGTGCCCAAATCTTCTGTTCTTTCAATTTTGAGCTTTATTTCCTCAGCTCATGAACACCTAATTTTCAAATCTTCAAATTAATTTTTTTTTTTAAAATTCCAAACTAACTTATTCCTTCAATGATTTAAATACTTATCATTTAAATCCAGCATCAATATAATTTTGTAGAAACAAAATCACACACTTTGGGTAATTATCTAGTCCTGATTACATACTAATATTCATATGATACCTAAGTAAGAAGAGCACTAGCTAACCCATGTCTTTGGAAACCCTTCTCTACATTCTATTGCTACTTTTAATCTTACACCCTTACTTGCTCAGTATGCCTTTTTACTCTTTGACATTTTTCATCCTAGACACCAGCGCCCAGCCAAGACACCAAGGCTAGGTGATCTCATCCCCTCTAAGTTCCCTTGGGTCCTTTCTAGATGTTTTAGCATCTCATATTTTGGTTCTCATCCTTTTTCAGGGTTAGTTACGAAATCCAAGGAAGGGAATCATATAAATATAAATTTATATCCAAGCACTAAGTACTATAGATGTGTTAGAACCAAGCACTAAGCACTATCTATCACCACCTAAGGTTTCATCCATTAAGGCATCTAATAGCTCCATTGCATCCATCTAGATCCATCATAAGGTACAAAAGGTGTGGTTTTTTGCATCACACTTCATAGGAGGGAATTTAATTCTATTCCATGCACACATTTATTATATTCTACATCTAGCTACTTTTTTGCTATCCAAGTGCGACTGGAATAAGAGCAACCTAGGGCACAATTCCACACACGCATAGATAGAATTACATTAGGTTTGAGGTGTAGTGCAACACTTAGTTATAAGTTCACCATTGTGATAGTTGAGGAAAATCTGAGCCCTCATTTTAAATCTTTCGTTTTTAGGATTTGATGTCTATTTGAGGGTTTTACAGGTTTATTCTTCATTGTAGGTTAACAATGACCTCGGAAATCTTCGTGCAACCTAAGAGCGATCAAAGGTGATTAAAGGTGAACAAATTATGACACCTAAAAGGATATTTTATGAGAATTTACGTAGACGTAGGCACCCAAAAATAGGTGTAGGGTACGCAGGGGCGCCCCTGTCCCTCTTCAGGAACCCCACTCCATCCTTTTCGTCTAGTTTTCCATTTTTGTGTGCTCTAGTGCAATGGTATGTGCTTCATATTTTCAAGTTTTCCAACTTTATGACTTCTCCAAAACTTTGTGAATCAACTAAATATTTTTACCATCTATTTGCAATTAGGGTTTCATTATTCATTGTTTAGTTGCTTGAGTATTCATTTTTTTACTTAATTTTTATTCATTTACTGTTGCTATGGAATTCAAATTAGGAATATAAGTACATTTTAGATTAATAATTTTGGTGAACCTGATACTTTCACACTTAGGATCCTCATCTTTCTTCTATCATGGTTCATAAAGTTCCTCAAATTCCTTTGATTGATTTACTTAAAATGCGTCCCATTTGCCAGATTGTTCTACAAAAACCCTTTGACTCCATGTGTGTTCCTAAAGATATATCACCATACTAAATAAGTCCTATTTTCCATCGTCTATCTAACGACCCTAGCTTTCGTGATCCTCAATCCAATCAGTCCATATTGGAGTCAATTCAAGCTTTACATTCTTTATTTTATGAAAACATTCAGGCTATGGAATCCACAATCACATCTCTTAAATCTGAAATCCAACAACTTGAGGATGCTTCTCAGGATGATGTTTGTTGTCCTTCTACATCTCATCCTCATTCTATGCCTTCTACATGTGTTCATATTAGTGAACCTAAAATATATTCACTCCCTACACCTCTCAAGTTTGCAATCAATGCTAAGCAACAAGATATTACTCCAAAACTCATAACTCATCAATTAATCAGCTTACCATCTACTAATTTCTACCCTCCTTATCAATTTATAAGATATCAAGGTGTTCTATATTGCAATTATCATCAAATCAATAGACATAATGACAATTACTGTTATAATTTATAATGAAGAATCAAACATCTTGAGCATTGGGATTTATTTCATTCGCTGCACAACATTCTATTGCATGTCCATCTACAATTGCTACATCCAAATGGACTCCTAAGTCTTCTCCTTCTATGTCCAATGAGAATTAGGATACTACTTATAATGTGCATTCTCTGATCAGTTAATCTCTTCCTATTCAATCCACTCAAACTATGAAAATGCATCTCAAAATTAATCTCACTCTGCCTCCTCTCAAGTTAACTATGGAGCTACCAAGTCAACCTAAATATCCACCTTTAATAATGAGTTTAACACCTCATCCTACTAAGACTACTACATCATTACACAATAATACACCATTCTAGAACCCAATCATTTTTTTCAAAGAAACTACTCCCTCGAATTTTGGCCTAGGCACAACTCAAATACTGCCACCATCTCACGGTCTTACTGTTGCTTCTGCCACACATGATTCCATCACTTCATGCCAAGTTGGTCTTTGGTAGGTGAATCCTATCACCTTACTTCCTAATGATACACTTGTATTCTTATGGTTCTTATATGATTATTGATGTATCTCTTCTAATAAAAATCTCATTCCATCGCATAATCACTCACACCTACATACCTTTAAAACAATAACACATACAACACAATTTTCTATTATTTGTTACACCCCTCAGTAAATCATACATTACCTCTTACACTTTAGCACCATCACAAAACATCTATTCCAAACAAACATTCATCACATCACACATCTATCACCATCACTCTTTTCCACTTACACATGTTGTGTCTCATCATCCTTTACACTCATCATATGCATACATTTCCATCATAATTACCCTATGACACACTCTTGTGCTATGGTTCACACTAGCTTATTGAGGGCATCCCATAGACATGAACCTCACATACTGCACCATCGACAATACACATCAAATCTTCACACATCATACACTTTTCTACATATACAAGATTCCATTTACTTTGCATCATTCACACCTTCTGCTTCATACACCTATACATCATAAATATTTTACACACTACATCATTATACAATCTACATACGTTGCATTGCACATTATACTGTTATAATTACACACCCTACATTCCACATTACACATTTCACATGTCGCACACCAATGACATATTCTTCACTTACTAAGCACATCAAAAAAAAAAATCATCCAGTTATATGTGCTGCACTCACTACCTGACAACGCACTCTAGTCCCATGGAACATACTCGACTGATGAGGGTATACATATAAAATGGACCTCATCACACTCAAACATTCAATCATTCAATCCTCTTATCATGCAACATATATAGCCATCACCTTACTCATACACTTTTTGATATACATTTTATGCTATATCCTAAAGCTTTCTATCATTCTACTCATATATTTCATGATATACACCTTGTGCTACATCATCACACTTTCTATCATTTCCATCCATACATTCTATGATATATGATTTGTTCTACATCATCACATTTTCTAACATCTTATTTATCGTGATATATGCTTTAGGCTAAATCATCACACATTCTACCAACTCATCAAATTTAATTTATCGCATTCAATCATACACATTACATGAAAAATTATAATCACCATATTTCTTCTGTACACATTTCAAACCATTTTTTGATGATGCACTCTCGTTTATGGTTCATTCTTGATTGTTGAGGTAGAATAAATAAATTAACCTCATTACATGCATACACATCTACTCATGGGGCATGCTGATCCTATCATTTACTCTGCATTCCATTCCACCTCATCCACAACATACTGCATAACTTGGTTGCCTTTACTCTTGCTTACATTTACTTGTTACATGTTCATCTTATTACACATGTTAGATGGATATCTTATATTTCATTATCTATATCATACACACATGCATATTCACTTTCTTTCTAGTTTTGATCATAGACCCTCTAGATCTATTGCATGCATAATGGATTCTTGGCATAGTACATATTACCAGTCCCATAGTAACTCTTGGGGGCATGTACTTTCGTACACTGCAAGTGTTATTGTTTTAATTGGTTTAATAGCACACAAATTTATTAGATTATAAATGCTTTCACATATTTTTTTATCTTTCTAACATGCTAACAGGTGTTTCATGTGTAACAATTGTTATGCATGGCTACTTTATTCCATGATTGTTTGTTACATTGTTTGCCATTATATGCTATTGTATATAGGTTTTACCTTTATCTTGTGTGCAAAATTACCTGTTTGCGACCACTACGGCCTTGATTGTCTCACGACATCATGAGTGGTGTCCCATGTTTGTAACCCATTTTTCACATTCTACATTTCCTCCGTGTGTGTTTACTTAGGTCTTAGCTTACACATTGTCTGCGTAGCTTAAATTTCATCTTTTAAATGAGTGTTTGTATGTGTTTGTACTAACACTTGTTTTCCTAGCCACTTGTTTCTGTGTGCCTTGGTGTATACCAAGCACATTCCCTTTCCCTTACAGGACACAATTTTAGCACAATGGTCAGTCTTCTTTTGGGTCGTATACTCCATCCGCGACGTCGCATGCACCCCAAATGAGGGGGGGCATCATTTAGGTGAATAAGTCACCCCCATACAATGTTAGACAAGACACGGTACTAATATAACACAATTTTCACTTTTGGACAAGTCTTAGAATCAGACTTAGGTCCTTAGCATAGTGGCATTTCCTGGTTGCATGAAACTAGGGGTAGTTACAGAACTATTGGTAGTTCATCATAGTCTATAGAACTTCATACATATTGGATTTTACAGGGCATATAGTACTTAGTATACATTTATACACACCATCTGAAATGGTTTTTTACATAGCGTGAAGTAGTTAAAGTTTGGTGGATGACACCAAAAATTTATCCCTACACTTCTTCCATTACACTAGCATGAGATTACCTGAAAAACTCACACGTCGATCCTTTACAGGATCGTTTACAGGATCCTTTCTACACCTCTTTCCTCATCACGGATCAGGAGAACGTGTTCCTTTTTCACACTTTTACCATTTTTTAACATACTTATGTACATACTTTCCTTACACATTCTTATCATATACATGCGTATTTGACTACCTGTCGGGTTCTCTTTTATAGGTATGTCTGTATGGGAAGCAGTAGTCAACATCAATGTCATCAACAACACCACCCACATTGACATCAACATAGACATTGAAAACATGTACATAATGAAATATACAGATGCATTTCCACCCTAGGTTCATTTTCATCACTTTTTGCACTATCCCCTCTTTAGCATCCATACTTCACAATTTTATCACTCCACGCTTTATCTAGTCTCTCGGCACATTTTCTACATTGATCTACATGTATATAAGGTACGCATCTTTATCTAATTTATATTACCGATATTTCCGCTCACCAACTTAAATTGGGGGGTAAATGTAGAGACAAAATAATGCACTTTGGGTAATTATCTAGTCCTAATTACAAACTACTATTCATATAATTCCTGAGTAAGAAAAGTATTGATCAACACATGTCTTTGGAAACCTTTCTTTGCTTTTCGTTGCTACTTTTCAGTCTTACACCCTTACTTTCTCAGTTTTCCTTTTTACTCTTTGGCATTTGTCATTCTGAACACCACTGCCCAGCTAAGACATAAGCACGAGGCACCCTCGTCCCCTTTCTGGGCCCCTTTCCTCTTTGTACTTTACTCACACTTTTTAGTCCTTTCTATCAGTTTGAGCATCTTATCATTTTGGTAGTCAGCCTTTTCGGGGTTAATTACGAAATCCAAGTAAGAGAATTCATATAAATATAAAGTTATGTGATCATAATAAAGGACCAAACACTAAGCACTATCTATCACTAGTCACCTAAGTTTGCATCCATTAAAGCATATAAGAGATCCATTCCATCCATCAAGCTCCATCACAAGGGACACGAGGGTTAGTTTTTTACATCACACTTCATAGGATGGAAATTCATTCTATTCCCCGCATACATTTATTACATTTTACAACTAGGTACTTTCTCGTTATCCAAGTATGACTGACACAAGAGAAACCTAGGGCATGAATCCACACATATAAAAAAAATACATTGGGTTTAAGATGTAGTACAATTCTCAATCACAAGTTCACCACTTTGATAGGTGAGCAGAGTCTAACCCCTTATTTTGCATATTTCATTTTTAGAATTTGATGTCTATTTGAGGGTTTTCCAGGTTCATCCTTCATTGTAGGTTTATGATGACCTCAAAAAACCTTGGTGAGACCTTAGAGTGATCAAAGGTGATTAAAAGTGAACACCTTACGACACGTCAGAGAATATTTTTTGAGAAATTCCGTAGACCCAGAAACCTAGAAATAGGTGTAGGGCGCGCACGAGCACCCTTGTCCCTCTTCAAGGACCCCCCTCCATCTTGTTCCTCCAGTTTTGCATTTTTAAGTGCTTTGCATTTTATAGTTTTCCAATTGTGTGCCTTCTCCAAAAATCTGTGAATGAACTAAGGATATTTACCCTCTCTTTGCAATTAGGGTTTCATTATTTATTATTTAGTTTCTTAAGTATTCATTCATGTACTTATAAATTGTTATTTATTTACTGCTACTATGGCATTGAGATTAGGCATATAATTACATTTTGTCTTAATCAAATTCAATCAATCTCATAGCAATCAAGAAACCATGTTGAGTTGTATGGTTCAATTAGATCTATCCAATCCCTCATAATTTACTCTTACGAGTGTGTATACAAGTACACAATTGGTTACATTTCCTAAGCACTGATATTAACCGGTCATGTAATTTATAAGCATAAAACATTATTGAGAAAATACATTTGTTAATGTAAATGGAGGGCCCTCAAGTAATATTCATAGCCAAGCAGTTGTTATGGGCGTTCTGGTGTTATTCTACACATTGTCGCTCTCTATTTCTATTTCTTTGCATGTTGCTTCCACTAATTTTATGTCTTAGGGTCAAAATTGGTATATAAGCCGGTCATGTAATTTATAAGCATAAAAAATGACTGAGAAAATACATTTTTTAATGTAAATGGAGGGCCCTCAAGTAACATTCATAGCCAAGAAGTTGTTATGGACGGTCTGGTGTTATTATACACATACTTGCTCTCTATTTCTATTGCTTTGCATGTAGCTTCCACTAATTTTTACACAGAGTTTGACATCACATGGGAATGAGTCTAGACAAAAATTTAGGCTTAAGGTTTCAACCCAAGCAAGGAATACATGTTTTCCACCATTGATATGTAGATTAAGTTGGTCCCTAGAAACTCTGCATGCACAGTGATGACCTACTATCGATCTCTACTCTCTACTCTCGTGGTATTGATATTGCTTAGTATGTCATTTCTTAGTTCTAAACAACTCTTTGTGTTATAGCTTTCTTCTCAAGGCCCCATGCATGACGAAATAGACTTCAAATTTCTGGGTAATCTGTCGGGAGATCCCTATGTTATACACACCAACGTGTTTTCTCAAGGCAAAGGAAATCGTGAGCAACAATTCTATTTGTGGTTCGACCCAACCATGGATTTCCACACTTACTCTATTTCATGGACTCAACGCCACATTATGTAAGCATATCATTCTACTATTCTGTTTGTAACTCCCATTAAATTAGTGATTTCTACACCAGAAGAACAACTTCCATTAACTGCATTGGTGATTACATATTTTTTGTAGATGGGAGCCCTGTTAGAGTGTTCAAGAACAACGAGTAGTTGGGCGTTCCTTACCCCAAGAAGAAACCCATGAGAATCTAATCCAGCATGTGGAATGCTGAGGACTGGGCAACTAGAGGTGACCTCTTCAAGACCGATTGGACCAAAGCCCCCTTTCTCGCCTCCTTCTGCAACTTCAACTTCAAACCACATAGTACTTCTTCTTTCGAGGAGGAGGAGGTAGAGACACAAGCACAACCTTTGGATTCCACCCAGACGCAGAGGCTCAATTGGGTGCGTAAGAAGTATATGATCTATGATTACTATTCTAACACCAAGAGATTTCCCAACGGCCCTCCACCAGAATGCACTCTCAATTCCAAGCCATAGGATTCTCCACCATTCTTTCAATTATTCTAACAAAATTTGAATGCCTTGTTAGCACCTACAATGGTAAATGATTAGAGGTTCTTCAAAACGTCTCAATTGTTTCATTCTTTTTTCTCTCTCTTTAACAATCCATTGCACATCGTAATGGCCTGGTTTAGTTGATTTGATGTACTCTAAGAAGAAATAGAAGGTTACATTGGTAACCTCCTGCTATTTTGCAATGCGAAAATTTACTCTTTCCTTGATTTTTCACTATTGCCATTTCTGTTTCAACTTCAGAAAATATACTACGTACCAATTAGTAACACGCACTCATATGAAATGGAGGTTGAATATGAATGTGAGGATGGCCTATAGTCTATGTTGCCTTGTGGGCAATATCATTTTAGCATGAATAAAAATATCTAACAGTATTGAACCATAATAGTATGTGTCGTAGTTGCATTGTTTACACGTTTAAAACACATCGTGTTTACACGAGAAAAGACTTTGCTTCATTAGGTTTTACGTCTTTTCAGAGTGAATGTCATTTTATTAAAATGTAATAATGACTCCATCGAAATCTGATTTTCTGAAAGCCGCCTTTGCCAGCCATTCAACTTCCAACGCCTTTGGCTTTTCGAGATCACAAGGTCGATGGTTTGATCTTTGGCGCCGTTTTTGAGTGCCCACACCAAAAATAATAAAACCATTATGAGCATTCGTTGCACTAAGAGGAATGATACTCAAACCGGAGACACTGCGCGTAAATTTAAAACTGGATCTGATTCTTCTATCCAACGACCTGCACAAACCCCACGGTTCAGTTTTGTTCTCCTTGCCGTAAGATCCACCATTGAGAATCTCGCGACTGCTGCTCGTATATACATTTTGTGGAATTCTTGAACTGGAAACTGCAGACGAATTTGTTGTTGTTATTGGGGAGGCGGTCGTTGGTAAAGTAGCGTCTTGCAGCTGGGAGAAAAATATTCTTGTTGCGGCAAGTTTAGATGGACATTAGTTTTTGGAGATACTGGAATGCCAATTTATTGAATATCTTGAACGTAAACAATTCATTTTCATTGAACCCAAAACATTTGATTTTACTGTAAACAGAAAATCGCATACATCCAAATTTAAGGGGATAAAAATCAGAATAGATACAGAACTCCTGTCATAATACAATAATTCCTTCATTCCTCTAAATCTTCGTCTCAAAAGACTGAAACCAACCAATGAGCGAAACCACGAAATGGCAACGCCCACAGGGGATCCGATAGGGGGATCACGTCCGCTGGAAGTGAGTAAAATATCCTTAGCAGAGATGAGACACTATAATAAATAGAATACGACTAAAAGAATATGTCATCTACGTGAGTAGGAATCTGAGTAGACGATTATGTGCGAATACGAGGGTTTAAGGGCAGAAAATGTAGAGTATGGGTGTGGGCGTGGATAAGATCGCCAACTTTGCTGCTCATTATTCCATTAATGGGTCGATCATGTCCGCATTTGGAAATGAAATGAAGACTTTGCATCTGATTCTATCAACGAGACTCACAGTAAGTTTGAGTCCCTCTCCTGATTTCAAGAGAGTTCATGGACTTCATCAATGGTGGTTGTGGGACCTCCAATTTTGGTGTACACAATTACCCTATTTACCTCTTATAGAAGAATATTTAGGATAGGAAAATATTTAGGACTGTAAGAAAATATTTAAAATCCGGCAATATGTAAAGTTAGAACTCTCAGAATGTGACACTTTCCAGCAAGAGCATCTTCAAAGATGGATGCCTACAGGCGAAATATTAAACTTATTGCTTAAATAACATTAAGAATAAAGTTTTCTAAAAAGAAACATACCCGACGCCTGCAATACTCTTTTGCAATCAAATCAGCCATCCTTTAAAGAAAGTGAAAGGAATAACTAAAACAAACACGTCAAGTTTTCACCTTTACTTTGTAAAAGAAATATTCTACCTACGCTAAGTTCTTAAATATCACAATGTTCAAACTGCAGTCTGAACGTGTGAGTTGAAATCTGCAATTTCTAAGAAACTAAACATGTCGATTGGTATTGCTGATGCTCTCATCGCAAAACTTGTACAGAGAACTGCACAGCATGTGGCCGAGGAAGCCACACTCGTTGTGAACTTCACAACTGACATTCATTGGTTGGCCAAGAAGCTCACAACCATGAGGGATTATCTTCAAGATGCGGATGCAAAGAGTTCAAATAATGATCTTGTACGAAAATGGGTTCAAAGTATTAGAGATATTGCTTGGGATGCAGAAGATATATTAGAAGAATCTGAAGTTACTCCCATGTCTTGTGTCTGCTCTTATTCTCAGCTAATCTTTCGCTACCGAATGGGGAGAAGGATTAAGAATGTCAAAACCAGAATGTCACGTCTGATGCAAGATGCAACTGATTTGATGCTGGTTCGTAATTTGTCCACTTCTGAGCAACAACCCTCAGCGAGCTCGTCCCAGACTGTAACGCAGAGGGGAACAAGTATTGTGGAGAGAGATTCACCAAAGGTAGCCATAGACACCAAGGTTGAGCAAGTCCTCGCATTGTTAGACGGGGGTAGCAGAAGCAGTTATTGCCGTTGTTGGTATGGGTGGCAGTGGGAAGACATATTTACTCCAGCATGTCTTTGAGCGTGTAAAGGAAAGGTATGTGAACTCAATTTGGTTGTCTATTTCGCAAACATATTCTCTTAGAAAATTGCAGTCTGACCTAGCCTCCAAAATAAAGTTAGTCGAAGATGATGATGAAGGCAGGGTAAGTGAAATGAAAGCAGATCTGAAAGAAGTTGTTCGGAATGCCATGATAAGTGAAACACGAGCTGCTGAGATTATTCATGACTGTTTACAAGGGAGAAAAACGCTTGTTGTGTTAGATGATGTGTGGAGGGCAACTAGGGAAGAGAATTTGATGGCAGATCTCGGTCTTCCAACTGGTGGTACCAGTCAATGTAAAATTGTGGTCACCACCAGAAGTAGGGATGTTTCTAGAAACATGAGAGCCCGTGTTTATGAAATGCAGCTCCTGTCCAATGAAGAAAGTTGGGAACTCTTCAGTTTTCATGCCTTCCCTGAGCAAAGAAGACCGCCACCGTATCTTGAGGAAATAGCTCGTGAGATTGAGAAAGAATGTGCAAAATTACCGTTGGCAATCAGCATAGTTGCAGCATCCCTGGCCACCGAAACGGTGCGGAGAGAGTGGGAGGTGAAGCTGGGTCAGCTAAAACAGGTAACTATTGATCGCAACGATCCCATCATAAATATTCTCAAGTTCACTTATGACTCCCTTCCTGCACCTCTTAAGCCATGCTTTGCTTACCTTTCTTTCTTTCCCGAGGATAAGAAAATAAGATGCCAATATCTCATATATCTGTGGATAGCTGAAGGATTCATTCCTCGAGGGGAAGACCAAGACCAAATGGGGCTTGGATGGGATTATTTGTATCAACTTGAAAGTGTGTGTTTACTTAATATAAATCATAAATATACAGAAAATAAAACATGCAGTGTACATGATTTGGTGCTTGATTTAGCTCTGTATATATCCAAAGAAAATAAATGTGCATTTTCTGTGGAAGATGTCTTCGCTAATGTTCCGAATACGAGTGGCTGCGGTAGGATTTTCTTGGCCAAAAAAGGCATCCAAAGTAATGTCATAGAAAGCACTAGTGTGTGCTCTCCCCAAATTTGTAGAAAATCTGCAGTCTTATACAACAAACAACATAAAAGAAATAAACAGAATACTTATATAACTTGCATAAACAGATGAATATTCGAACCAGCACTGCTGTGCATAATCTCCATTAATAAAAGCTTCATCATACTCAGAGCTTCAGCTCTTTACAATCAAGCTGTGCGTACAGCTGTGTGCTTTCAATGCACATCCTTCCTTGCTTGTGCAGATTTCACACCTTTGTGTGTGCATACAAAGCAATTACAATTGTTGTTATTTAAATAGAATAACTCAACCACTAACAGCTCTTCAACTGAGCATTCTAAATCTAAACTCATGCTTTAAAACAGTTGCATGCTATGCATGATTTAAAACAGATTTATTTGAATTAAATCTAATGATAAAAATAAGATAAAGCTAACTTAACTAAAGCAAACTAAAACAAGACTAAAGCTAAAATTAGCTTTCCTAAAAAAGCTATAGTTGGAATTAAATATGCATCACATGCATATTTCCAACACTCCCCCTTAATTTCAAACTGTAGCTTTCACTCTTCTAGAGTTGTGTTTGCTTTTTCAGATCTGCCATGTGCAGGATCACATACTCCCAAACAATCTCTCAAATATTCGAAAACTTCTTTTGCTAAAGCCTTTGTAAAAATGTCTGCAAACTGATCTTCGGATCTACAAAATTCAAGATGAATTTCCTTGTTGTTTACCAGCTCCCTGATGAAATGATACCTCGTATCAATATGCTTGCTTCTCTTATGAAAAACATGATTTTTAGACAACGCTATGGCTGAGTTGTTGTCACAAAAAATCTGTGTAGCTTCCTCTTGTTTCTGTTGTAAATCTGTCAACACTCTTCTCATCCAAACAGCTTGACATGCTGCTCCTGTTGCTGCTACATACTCTGCTTCTGCTGAAGATAACGTGACAATGGGCTGCTTCTTTGATGCCCATGAAACCACTCCTGTTCCAAAGTGAAAAGTATAGCCGGATGTGCTTTTCCGATCATCTATACTTCCAGCACTGTCACTATCTGTATAACCAATGAGTTTGAACTCATCTGTACTTGAATAAAGAATTCCATGATTTCTTGTTCCACGTACATACCTCAAAATTCTTTTTCCAGCTTGCCAATGTGAATCTTTTGGAGATTCCATGAACCTTGATATGAGGCTCACACCATACATGATATCAGGCCTTGTGGCCGTCAAATACATAAGACTTCCAACCAACTTTTTAAACAATGTTGGATCCACAAACGATCCTTCATCCTCTTTGCTCAACTTCAAACCTACTGCAACTGGTGTTGGTGCTGGCTTACAATTCAACATGTTAAACCTTTTCATAACGTCACTTGCATACTTTGCTTGTGAGATAAAAACTTCACCTTCTGATTGTTGAACTTCAATACCCAAAAAATAATGCATAAGACCAAGATCTGTCATCTCAAACTCCTTCTTCATGGCTGATTTGAATGACTCTGTAGATAGATTTCCAGTAATGATCAAATCATCTACATATAAACAAACAATTAAAATTTTACCTTGTTCATTTATCTTGGTGTATAAGGTAGGCTCACTGCTGCTCCTACTGAAACCATTCTCAATCAAATAAGAATCTATTCTGCTGTACCAAGCTCTAGGTGCTTGCTTGAGACCATAGAGCGCTTTCTTCAATCTGTATACTTTTCCTTCATGACCTTCAATCTCATAACCTTCTGGCTGATTTACATAAACTTCCTCTTCAAGGAATCCATTTAAGAATGCTGATTTAACATCCATCTGATAAATAGGCCATTTGTTTTGAGCTGCAATTGCTAAAACCATTCTTACCGTGTCCAAACGTGCTACTGGTGCAAATGTTTCGTTGTAGTCAACTCCATATTGCTGCGTAAAACCTCTTGCAACCAGCCTTGCTTTGTGCTTTTGTACTTTTCCATCAGCATTGTATTTTGTCTTGTAGACCCACTTGACTCCTATCACGTCCTTTCCTTTTGGAAGATCCATTAGCTCCCATGTCCGATTCTTCTCTATAGCATCAATCTCATCATCCATGGCTTTTTCCCAAACTTCATTCTTTATAGCCTCTTCGTAATATACTGGATCTGCAGCTTGAGAAAATAATGCAAAAACTGAAAATGAATTAGTTGTATCAACATTATAAATCTCACTTAGACTTCTTGTTTTCCGCTGCGTAGGAGCATTTGATGAAGGACTACTTTTTGGTGATGGAGTAGCTTCTGATGTTCCTTGTGGTGTCTCTTGCATGGATGAAGATGGCTAAAATCTTGGTGACCTTCTGACTGTAGATGGCGGTGTAGCTTGTGCTACAACTTGTGGTGCATGTCCAAGATTTGTAGATACAGTAGCTTGTTGCTCTAAAGTTTCATCTGTCATATCATCATGCGGAATAGATGTTGCTATACTCACTGTTTTCTCTATACTTCCATCCCATGCTTCATTCTCAATAAACTGTACATCCCTGCTGATCACAACCTTTCCAGTGACTGGATTGTACAACTTGTATGCTTTTGTATTCTCTGAATACCCAACAAAAATACATTTTTCTCCTTTGTTGTCTAACTTCTTCCTTAGCTCATCAGGTACATGTGCATATGCTACACAACCAAAAACTCTGAAATGTGAAACACTGTGTTTCCTATTAGTCCATGCTTGTTGAGGAACCATGTTCCTAACAAGTTTCGTTGGACACCTGTTCAAAATATAAACAGAAGTTGCTACTGCTTCTGCCCAATACTCATTTGGAAGATGTTTTGATCCTTCAACATGCTTCTCGCCATCTCCATGATGGTTCTATTTTTCCTCTCTGCCACACCGTTCTGTTGTGGTGTATACCTGGTAGTAAACTGCTTGTGTATACCATGATATCTACAAAAATTCATAAACTCATTAGAAACATACTCACCTCCTCTGTCCGTTCTGAGAACTTTGATGTAGTATCCACTTTGCTTCTCCACTAATGCCTTGAACTGCTGAAATGTATCAAAGGCATTTGATTTATTTCTCAGAAAATAAACCCATGTCTTCCTTGTGTAATCATCAATGAATGTCATAAAATAAATACAACCTCCAATAGAAGCTGTCTGCATAGGTCCACATAAATCTGAATGTACAATCTCAAGTGGTGCACTTGCTCTTGCTGTTTTGCCAACTGGGAATGAATCTCTGTGTTGCTTTCCCAAAATACAACCTTCACATACCCTTTCCGGTTTCTGAATCAATGGCAAACCTTTAACCATATTTTTTCTATATAATAAATTCAAACCTCCAAAATTCAAATGTCCATACCTTAGATGCCAAAGCCATGTTTCATCCTTCATGACTGAATGAAAAGCTGATTGTGTTCCTTCAGCGTAGGACTCAACTATATTTACGTAGGAATCAGCGCAGGACTCGCTTACTGTAGCGCAGACCTGATTTTCATTGGCGCAGGACTCATCTGTTTGAGTGCAGGACTCAACAAAAGACTGATTTGGCTTAACGCATGACTTTGCTGCAAACAGATCTGATTTCTTCTTCTTTCCAGGTTTCAAAATCAATGGAAACATCCTATTGCTGCTCATCTTCACTTTTGCAATCAACTGAGTGCTAGGAGCTTTGTCCACAATCACGCACTCATTGTCTTCCATATAGACTCGGTATCCTTTCTGTACCAGTTGTCCAATACTCATAAGGTTATGTTTCAAACCTGCAACATAGTAAACATCTTGCATACTTGTTTGCTCCCCCTGTCTTGTTAGAATACTAACCGTGCCTTTTCCTTTCACAGACACAATATTGTTATTTCCAAGAGTTACATCACTCTTAACTGAATCATCCAAACTAGAAAACAAATCTAGATTACCTGTCATGTGATTACTGCAACCTGAATCTAAATACCATACATCACATGGACTCTCTTTTGACAAATTACATTCAATAGGGGATAAAGAAGGTATTGCTTCGGCAATCCTTGTGCATGCAATAAACATAGGTTTAGAAATAGAACTTCCAACCTGATTTTGATTTTGTCTCTCCTGATCATATTGCTTTTTCTTGCAATCATAAGCATAGTGCCCATACTTCTTGCAATAATGACACTGAATATGAGATTTATCTTGTCTCTGACCATAACTCTGTTCTTGATTATATCCTCTTCCACTTGAGTTTGATGAACCACTGCCACGTCCTCTAGATGGACTTCTTCCTCTTCCTCTTGGGCTGAAACTTCCTCTTCTTTTGCCACGACTACCTGCTGTCTGAGATGCAAAAGCCTGATCTACACTTGCATGTGATCTATTCATCCTCTGTTCATGATTGATTAGTGATGCATGCAACTCATCAATAGAAAATTGACTCAGATCCTTAGTTTCTTCAATAGCAACAACTAAAGGATCAAATTTCGTAGGCAAACTTCTAAGCAATTTTTCAATAATCCTTCTGTCCTCAAGAGTCTCACCATGGGATTTGATTTGATTGACTAAGCCAACTACATATGTAAAAAATGATTCTACAGAATCTGAATCTTTCATTGCTAAATTCTCAAAATCTCTACGAAGTAACTGTAGCTTGGCGGTTTTTACTTTCTCCTTACCTTGATATGCAACTTGTAAAGTATCCCATGCAGTCTTTGCTTGACTAGCTGCTGCCACTCTTGGAAGAATGCTTTCATGCATTGCCTGATGAATATAGAAAAGAGCTTTTCCGTCCTTCTTTCGTAACTCCTTCAAAGTATCTTTCTCTGCTTGAGAAAGTGCAATATATGCTGCTGCATTTGCGGGCTCTGTGTACCCATCTTCAACGATCTCCCACACGTCTTGAGATCTGAATAGCGCCTTCATGGTCAACGACCAGTATTCGTAATTCTTTCCATTAAATTGCGGCGTCTGCATGCCGGATGTAGAAGCCATAGCTTGCTACCAATTTAATAAGCTGCTGGAATAACCTTGCTCTGATACCAATTTGTAGAAAATCTGCAGTCTTATACAACAAACAACATAAAAGAAATAAACAGAATACTTATATAACTTGCATAAACAGATGAATATTCGAACCAGCACTGCTGTGCATAATCTCCATTAATAAAAGCTTCATCATACTCAGAGCTTCAGCTCTTTACAATCAAGCTGTGCGTACAGCTGTGTGCTTTCAATGCACATCCTTCCTTGCTTGTGCAGATTTCACACCTTTGTGTGTGCATACAAAGCAATTACAATTGCTGTTATTTAAATAGAATAACTCAACCACTAACAGCTCTTCAACTGAGCATTCTAAATCTAAACTCATGCTTTAAAACAGTTGCATGCTATGCATGATTTAAAACAGATTTATTTGAATTAAATCTAATGATAAAAATAAGATAAAGCTAACTTAACTAAAGCAAACTAAAACAAGACTAAAGCTAAAATTAGCTTTCCTAAAAAAGCTATAGTTGGAATTAAATATGCATCACATGCATATTTCCAACAAAATTATATCCGCAATGTTTCACTGTCTGAAAAATCAGATTTCAAATATTCCTCAACCTTTTTGACCAGAATGAGGGTACTGCGGGGTTCTTGACTTAAGTGACACCAATATTTCTACATTGCCTGAATGCTTTGCAAATTTGAAACTCCTTAGAATCTTGAATTTAAGTCGTAGAAAAATTGGGAAGGTACCAGAGTGTATTCGAAGTCTTAAAAGTCTTGTCTTCCTCGATATCAGTTCGTGCTGAGATGTGCGAAGGCTACCGGCGTGGATAGGAGAACTTCAGTTTCTTCAACATCTCGATTGCTCTGAAGAAGTGGTTAGTGTTATGCCAAAAGGAATATCAAAGCTGCTATGTTTGCAGACATTGAGGTCGTGGGATGGTTTGAGGCTCTCTATTGAAGAGAATGGTAGTGTTAAAGATAGAGGATGTGGCTGCTTTGATCCATCTCCAACAAATAAACCTAATTATTGAGCATGAAGTCCAATTGAGAAATATACAAATAGGTATCTTTGACCCGCTGGTAAAGATGCGATATCTGGAAATCGAGAATGACGTTTGTCAATCGGGAACCGTGGATCTTCCGCCTCTTCCGCCTCTTCCGCAGAGCTTTACAGCTATGAGGGATCTCGACTTCCTTAGATTGACAAAGTTTGCAATCCCAACTTGGGTATTTGAATTTACAAATCTAAAAATCCTTTGTTTAGAATATTGTGATGGCAGTTGGCACTGTGCCACTGACTATCCACAATTTTTAATGATGCCAAACTTAGCTCTTTTATATTTGAGAGGTAATAAGACTTGCAGAGATTTGACCAAGGCATTCCGGAAGTCCGGGGGGGTTTCCAAGACTGCAGCACCTATCGATTTGTGACTTCCCTCTGTTGGAGGAGTTCCCGGAATTGGAGAGTGGAGCAATGCCACATCTTCAGAGATTACATATATCAGGCAGTCCAATAAAGAATGCTCCGATTCAGTGTTCAAAATTGAGCCCGGTCAGAGCCCCGTTCAAAAGGGCTTCTAACCCGTCAGAAAAGTGCAGAAACATTTTGGCCCGTAAAAAAAAATTTCAAAATATAAAAATTGTTTGACAATGTGGAAGCGTTAGGATTTTAATAAAAATGTCATATGAAGGGCAAAATTCAAAAATGTCACTTAGGTTACAGGTAGTTGAGAATTTGGAGGGACAGGCAGACGCAGGTAGTTGAGAATTTGGAGGGACAGGCTGCGGAGGGACAGTGACAGTGGAACTGGACACCAATCAGTGAATCACCATTGACAAAGAACAACATACAGTTGAATCAAATTAATTATGTGTCATTGAATTTGCTAAAACACGGCTTTGGAGGGAGTTGGGAAAGTGACACCATTGACAAAGAACAAAGTGCAGTTACCATATTAATTATGTATCTTTGTAAAAAGTGTTTCAATTTTTTACGACATGTGTGATTTCTTTACTATTTTCATATGAAGTGTAAAATGATTATAATACTTTTCATAGTTGAAGGGTTGGTCCAATATTTACCCTTCACAATGAAATTGGGACTAGCCCTTCAAATTTGATCACTGCTCCGATTGGATTGGAGCACCTCAAAAGCCTGAAGACGTGCCGGTTCAGGAATGTAGGGGCAGATGTGAAAGAGGAGTTAAAGGAAGGTGGAGAATATCGGAAAAGGATACAGACTAATAATTCGCACGTGGTTATTGTGCTGGATTTGTGAGCACCTCTGTTACAGATATTGTTTTTCAATGTTTTTGTTCTCTAATTTTTGAAAATAATATTGCTTTAATTTTGATCATAAATATCATGTTAATTTAACTGTCACATAGAGTTTATTTTACTTCAATTTTACAAGTCCATCAAAAATAATAATATAAGGTCTGTTTTCAAAAAAAATAAATATATAATCCCATCATTATATGAGAAATATGAATATAATATAATAAGCTTATTAATAAATGTGATATGCTTAAAATCCATGAAATTAATATTTATATCTACTTTTATTATTTTGTTAAGTAAATTGTTATTTTAAACCTTTTTCTAATATTTATTTAATGTACAATAATTTATACTAGCATACTATTTTACTATATTTTTTAATTGAAAAGATAATTATAAATTTGATAATAAGATTTTTTTTTACTATTTATAAAATAATATTTCAATAATAATGTAATTGTCCCCAATTCCGAGCAGATGGCCTAGGAGTTTGTAATGTCCCCTTTCCTACGCCTAAGGCCTAAGGATCAAGTCGATTCCAAGCTGTGGTCATACCCAAGGGGCTGTGGACGTTGGGAGCTATTGGGGAGGGGGCCACGTGGTTCTAATATTCAAGTTTTACGTTTGGGGTTCACTTTTGGACCATGGCGACTTAAAAACGAAAAAAAGGTTAACTTTAGTTACTTTTATTTTATTGGCCTCTCCATGGAATGAAATGCGTCTAGGGTTATTGGGGCTCTTTTGTCATGGAGAAGTATATAAGGAGCTGGGAGAGAAAGGAAAAGGAATTTTGCATACATTTTATTTACCATCATGTGCAACTGTTGTTTGCGCATCTACAATTTGTGGAGTGAAATCCCACAGGGACCCTAGCTTCGGTGGTGAGAGACCCGTCCTTATCTAGTAGGGCACTCTTCGGTAGTGAGATATCTACCCTAGTTTGTCATTTTGGAGCCGCTTTTAGGGTTGTGTTACAGACAAATTATCAAAGGTTTCAGAGGAAGGAATTTGAGGGTTTTTGGGGCATTTGGGGAAGATAATCAGAGGGTTTCCAGATCAGATTTACGGAAGCCATTTGGGCAAGGCTTAACATCACTTTGAAGGCGTCTTCAACAATTTCTAACCCTTTTCCAAGCTTGAGCGACTTGCAAAATTTATTTGGAGGGTTTTCTAGCTGGCCATTTTCAGATCTGAAGGTTAAAATATCATTCCCTATATCTGTTAATGCTATTTCCAAAGTCTCATAATTTTTTCTCCTATATTTGGAGAGCTACGAACCTCTGAAGTTTTCCGGTTGTCTAGGGCACGTTGTGCTTTTTCTGGCAGCATTTTAATTTCTGTAAAACTCCAAAAAACAGTTTTATTATGTCCTTTATAATAATATCAAGCTCTCTTTAAATTTTCAAGTAATTCGAGTGGATATTTTGGGAGATATTAATTTTCTTTAGTTCGTTGCCCTTAATGTAAAAATTTGTAAAAATGAGTATTTTATTTGGCTGCAAAATTTCAGTATTTTGTGCATTTTAAAGTGGTATACCACAAGGGATATTTCAGTGGGGTGAGTGGAGTCATGGATGCGGGTGTAACCAATAGTGTTACACATGAGACAGTTACAGAGATTGGAATTACAGGGTCAGATCATCCGAGTTTATCATTATGTTGGTTATCTGAGGTTTCAGTAGACTGGAGATCTCATTTGCTTGTTGAGTACTCCAAGAACCGACACATTTGTGAGATTCTCGATGGTCACATATAGGATGACAACTACAAATTGGAGGATGAGACAATCTTCTATCAGGACAGATTGTACCTTCACTACAACATATAAGCTTTTTTTACCACAATTATTCCACAAATTTTCCACAATTTGGAATAATTGTAGAAAAAATGATGCATCTGTATGAAAAATTCATTTCTTGATTTCTAGGTATTGTGGATGCTCCACAAATTATACATAGTTACTAGAATTCATAGACAACTTACATACCCTACCATTCCTTGTAGAAAATCCAAAATTTTTTAAAAAATAAAATTACAATGTATCATAAAATATAGTTACCAAATTATGGTTATAAGATATTTTTAAAGAATAACATAGATTTATATTAGTATAGAATTTCTATTGTCTATATTTTCATATTTTGTATATGTTTTAAGACAAAATACAAAATGTT
This sequence comes from Taxus chinensis, assembly GCA_019776745.2. Taxonomy (NCBI): domain Eukaryota; kingdom Viridiplantae; phylum Streptophyta; class Pinopsida; order Cupressales; family Taxaceae; genus Taxus; species Taxus chinensis. The sequence goes on along the minus strand of CM034151.1, from coordinate 760,452,971 downwards.
TAAATTAGAATACTATCCAATTGTATAAAAATATATTATTATTGTCATATATTTTAAGATGAAATTAACAAAAAAATCATTAATATGATTAATATAAAACTATAATAGTGTAATAATATTATACTACCTAAAATATATATATTTTTACCATAAAATTTCCAAGATCTTTTTTATCACAAAAATTTCACAAAACTTTGACAATCTGAAAGAAATGTAGAAATTTGTGACATCTCTATGATATTTTCTATTTTTTTCTTTTTTAAGTATTGTGGATGTTCCACAATTTAAATAAGTGTTAATAATTTGTAGACAATTCACATCTCCAACCCTTTCACATTAAAAATCCACAAACTTAAAAAAAAAGGAGAATAATTAGCCATACTTAAAGATCCACTATATTTAACAAAATGGTAGAATAATATTAAAACTCCACATTAATTAATATCTAAATAACACATAATTCAAACTTTTAATTTTCTTAATATTTTAAGAATAATTCATTAAAATTAAATAGATAATACCATAAAAGTCCAATGATTAGATATTTTTTGCAGATTTATCTTTACTCAAAATACTTTCAATCTTTTACGAATCCCTTGCAAATTGCGGACTTTGAGGAAGATAAGTAAACTTAAGTTTACATTTTTAAACGTGACTAACACTTTCCAAAATCATTATTGATTACAAGTCCACCATATGCCACGTCTAACCTTGAACATGTGACGTGTTTATTCACTCTTCTAGACACGTAATTCTCATTTATGTTGTGACTTTATGTCCTTTAATAGCTGTCAACATCTCATCCTCCTTCACAATTTGCATGCATAATTACGCCGAAAGGCGTGTTCTCTATGGGAAAAGGCTCCCCCTCTCTGACATTGACAGTGACAGCAATGGCTGTGATCAATTCGTCGACGATGTACGGAAGCTTTCTAGCCTTACACTTGGCACTTGGCAGTAGCAATTCAGTTTAGTAGGTTTTTCTACGTGGGTGCAAAGAAATTGACAGGTTTGAAATGCAGACTGTTCAGCTGGATATGACAGACAATGACAGTTTTGCAGCGCGTCCTTCCTTCTTGGTAGGATTGCTGACATGGTTGCTTGAAAACTACAACTCAGCCATCCCTCTTTTAGCGGTCGGTGGTGTATAGTGTGTGTGGGGTTGTGGGAAAACTATGTACCACCAATACATACACTCCTCTGTAACCCTACATTCTATAGGACGCTTGCAACGGGAAAGGTATGAATTTTTGCACGATGATTTTAACCATAGGGTTAGGTGTTTTGCTACTTGCTATTTTTCTTCTCTGGAAGCCCTCTTCAGGCCTCAATCTTCCCCCTAGCAGCTTCGTCTGGCCACTTCTCGGAGAATCGGTGGAGTATCTCGCCTCTCAAAGGAATAACGCAACCCGCAATTTCATGGAGAAGAGAATTAAAAAATACGGAGGAGACATTTTTAAAACCCACTTTCTGGGAGCCCCTATGGTCGTCTTCTATAGCCCTGCAGGTAACCACTTTCTCTTCTCCAATGAAAACAAACTCGTCCAGATCTCTTGGCCTACTTACGAAAGTTGGGGATGAAGTGAAAGATGTGAGGAAGACGTTGCTTACCTTCTTAAAGCCGGAAGCGCTGCAAAACTTCGTGGGCAGAACCGACTCCATTATCCATGACCACCTCACCCATTACTGGGTTGGGAACGAACAAGTAAAGGCCTTTCCTCTTGTAAAGCGTTGCTTGTTTGTTGTAGCTTGCGTGCTTTTTCTCAGCCTTGGCGAAGGACCACAACAAGCTAAGTTGTTTGATCATTTTATGGACATGTTGAATGGAATGCTACAGATTCCCATGGATTTTCCAGGAACTTCTGTACCGCAAAGCCAAAATTGGTAGCAATCAGATACGGCGAATACTACAATGTGTTATTGACGAGAGCAGAGAGGACCTGACAAGCGGTTTGGCTTCTTCGGATCAGGATCTGCTATCCTACCTACTCTGCAACGTAGATGGATGGGAGAATCCATTGAGTGATAGTGACATTAAGGAAAACATTTTACAGCATCTAGTGGCCGGCCACGACACCAACGTTGTTACTGTAACACTCCTGTTGAGGAATCTGGCTCTCAATCCACACTGTTACCGCCAAGTCCTCGAAGGTATAATAATAAGCCCTCGATAATGTGTTTACGTTTCTTATATTATGTCTGAATTTGGAATTGGTTGTAGAGCAACTGAATATAACCAGTGAGAAGGGGGGAAAAGTTACTGCGATGGGATGATATTTAAAGGATGAAGTATACATGGAACGCTACACAAGAGACTATGAGACTCAATCCTCCTGCATAAGGAACATGGCGGAAGGCCATTGCTGACATCTCGTATGGTGGTTTCACTATCCCAAAAGGGTGGAAGGTATGGTCCTTTAGTTTTTAGGGATCTGTTGCACTTACTTTGGTATAGCTATGATATAATCTTACTGTGACGCAGCTTCAATGGACAGCAAACTCGACACATAATAATGCAAAGTACTTTCCTGATCCAGAGAAATTCCGTCCAGCAAGGTTTGAGGGGGACGGACCCGCCCCCTACACATTCGTCGTATTTGGAGGAGGGCCTCGAATGTGTCCCGGCAATGAATTCGCACGGATGGTAACTCTGGTTTTCCTCCACAACATTGTAAAAATGTTTCGAATGGGATTTGGTAGATGTGAATGAGAAGGTGATTGTTGATCCCTTTCCTACTCCGGATTTGTCTTTAGCAGAACCATGAGGGACATCCACAAGCTTCCCTATCTGCAGGCGGTGGAAGAGACTTGTCTTGGCAGTTTCGAGCAAAGCAGTTTGGAGGACAGATGGAATTTGGTGTGCCTTATGTAGAAAAGGTTTGGTCCTTGTTTATTGTGAATGTTTAGCAATGTGCTTACATTGTTTGTGGTGAATTATGTGCCGACATTTTTTGATAAATTTAGTGCCAATGTTGTGGCTGATGGCAACATAGTCTATCTTGGCCTGTGGGATACAGTAGGTATGAATCTGGGATGACATATTTTTATATTAGATGGATCTTAGTTGATTTATTAAGAGTTATAACTGCGATTCCATGGTATGTGCTTTTCATGGGTTAAATTTTTCAGAGATCATTTTATTGTGCTCCATTTTTTCTTCTTTCACTTTCAAGGAATGGGAAACAGTTGTAGAGCTTTAAGTTTGTATGGCTGCCTATTGAACTTTTATGGTATAGGTCATGTGGACTACAATAGATTGAAACCTCTGAGCTGCAGGGGAGCAAATGCATTTCTTCTAGCATTTTCTCTCATGAAAATATCTCGAAAAAGGTTTTCCTTTTGTCAGTACTACAATTTTATAATCTTTATCTTTATTGATAACTTCCTACTAAAATCTTGCTTTCTGCTTCTGTGAAAATGTCGATGTTCCTCAAAACGGATAAAGACTTAACTTGGGTGAAGCCTTGACTCTGCAGGGGCTTCCTGAGCTGAGGCATTTTTCCCCTGACGTCTGACCATAGTACCGCTCATATTATGGATATCATGTAATCGCTTCGATCTTTACCTTGTATGAATATGGATAGTGTTCACTTGTTCAAAGACACGAGTTTCATTGCCTTATTAACATGCAGGACGATTTACTTTGGGGAGCAGCGTGGTTGCAAAGAGCCTCGGAAAATTCATCTTATGTGAATTATATTCAAGCAAATGGACATACTTTGGGTGCTGAGGATAACGTCATTATATTCATCTGGGACGACAAGCATGCCGGAACTGGTGACATTTCTCATAACTAAGCGCCCTCTCTCTGGGTCAATATGTAATTTAGCTAATCTATATCGTTTTCTTATTCACAGGCATTTATGGTTAGAAATGTTCATTCCCTTGAGGATTAGAAGGGACATGTGGACAATTTTATGAAAAGGTTTTAGAATATTTAATAAAAACTCCTGCCATAGTTATCACACCTATGAGTTTACACCAGTTTGTGTATTCAAGTAATGTTTGTTCAATGCATGCATGTATGGATAACACCTTTAAGTAGTTTGCGAATCATGTATTTCATAGTTTCTGTCCTCTTTGTTAATGTCATGAGTCTCCATTGAAGTTCAACGGTCTTTAGGATACTCAAATGTATTAATGTCAAAAAAGTCTTTTTCTTATTATTAGTGTTGGTCTAGAAAGTAATTAAAATATTGTTTTTTATTCTCCAAAATTTAATTATAGTTGTCTCTTTCACACCACCTTGTTTAAGTTTGGGCAATGCATTACTTTTTGAGTTAAAAGGATTCATAAATTTGGGACTTCTTATGCATCACCATGCACAACAATGAATTTGGATTCTGGAGAAGCCCAAATTTAAAAAAATGTTATGCTAGCCATAATATTGAACTTTATGAATGGGGCCTCTCTGAGCAAGTGGTAGACACTACAACAAACAGGGTCTTTTTACCACAATTATTCTACAAAATTTCAACAATTTAAGAGAATTGTAGAATATTTGTGGTATCTCTATAATAATTTTAAAATCTGTTTTTTATGTTTTGTAAAAGTTCCACAATTTTTATATACCTCTAAAAACTTGTAGAAAACCTCCATTTCTAAACATCTATTATGGAATATCCACTTTTTATTAAGTTTTCAAATATTTAATTTAAATAATATCTACAACATTTATATTGTTCTTGGAATAAATTATCAATTAGAATAATAATATGTAGGGATGCCACATTAAATAGTGTTGAATGTTATATATAAAAATTGTGGAAATGCCACATAACTCTGATATTTAGACTTTTAGTATGTTTTATGTGGGTAAATTAAAGAATACACAAAAAATACATTTATTCTTCTTAAAAATTCATGATCACCTAGTGTTATAGAATTGCTCTTCAGAGGGGGCAACGAGATTAGCTTAAATTAAAAAAAAAAAAAAAAAAACTCAAACATTTGTAAAAATAATATAAATTATGTAGGTATGGGCAAATAGTTGAAAACTTGGTGAAAATGTAGGAAATGGAATTTTCTCACAAGGCACAAGTTCATGACTTTAAAAACAATTGATCCATACAATAACTCACTTAAAGTAAACGGTAATCCTCACTTCCACCCTCCTTCGTCTTCTTCTCTAAGTTATTTTGGCTTTGACCTACTTGATATTCGTTTCAGGTAGATGTCCTATAAATGTAAGCTTTCATAGTGTGTCTCTTGTCAAAACAAATCAGGACTTTGGAGTATGAGACGTAGGCCTAACGACCCGTGAATTTGTGACATTTATATCCATTTTTCCTTGGGTTCTTCCTTATTTTGCAGAAGAAAAATAGTAACAGAAAGCAGTAAAATCTAAGGAATGAAACCAAGTGTAAAATGAATGAAGTGGGGCATGAATTTATAAAATATACAGTTTTCTTGAGAATAAGTGTGGCCATGTATGCAACTTGCTCCAATTGAGGGTGTGGAAGACTGATGATAAGGAACGTAATGCTAGCCGTGGAAGCTTTCATAAGTACATGTAATCATAGTTGTGGGTATTGCAATTTTCTTCTTTTGGAATGAAAAATCACCAAAAATAATATTAGAATTTGAAGCCACAAATCATTAATAAATTGTAGGTATTACAAATCAGAGATGACTTTTGGTCCTTGCTGAGAATTTTTAAAAGATCTTGACACTGCCGAAATCCATCGACCCATGGCACTTATTGGAGCCTTCAGTCCTAGATTCTCATATGGTATTTTTTGCCCTCCTGCTGTGAGCTTCAAGTTAAGGAACTTGGGTGTCATGGAAGGTTTATTAAAAGGCCATGCCCCACCGGTCAAATGGTGCAGTTCACTAGAATAGTCATTGCCAGGTTATAAATTTACAGTATTTGCGTTTTAGATTGCTTAATCTTTTATGAAGTTTATTTTGATTATTTTGATTATTTTATAATGATTTTATGAAAAAATATTTTTTTTATAGATTTTATGAATTCTAAAATAATTTTAACGTTTTTATTTGGAGATCTTATTACAATAAGTGTAGATAAATACATATCTATGTCATCGCAAAACATAGTGTTATGGCAGGTTTTTACGCTGAAAGGCGTGTTCTCTGCTAGAGAGCCCCTTGTCATTTGACACAGGATAGATAAACGAGAGGCTATGATCATTTGGTTGATGATGCACATATATGGATCAACATTACATGTGTCAGGCATTGAAATGAATGTCGGAACCACTGAAGTGAATGTCAAAAGGTATTAAAAGTCAGGACTATGGTAACGTATTCTCGTTTGATTTCTATCTCTAAACCATATGCAAAGGAGGGAAAAATAGGGTTCTTGTCATTAATGGTGGACATGTCCAGTGGCCTATCCTCCATCGTCATCTTAAACAAGTGACTGTGCTCATCCTTGCTCAGCCATTAGAAATGACCCACTAAAAAACATTTCTTCTCTAGGGCTTCAATCAATATTTTAGTTTATAGGGAATGCGATTTTTGGATAGGTTCTTTTAGTTGTCTCTCTCTGTAGCTATTTCTCCCTTGCCTATGTGATTTTTTGAAGGCTGAGATTGTGTGTGGTTTTGTGCGTAATATCACTCGTGGACATATTGTCTCTTAGGAATCTAGCCAGCTATAAAGGTATGTTTATTTTGAATAATGTCTCTACAAATGCGAGTCTGGTTCTCACTTGGATGAGGACTAAGTGATTTTTTAGGAGGCTCATAAAGTCCTAAGTTGAAATAATAAGTTACCTCGGGGTACCTGCAATGTTCTATACAAATTCAATTTTTTTTTCTTTGAATCTGACAGTTGTTGTGGAGTGAAATATTTGTAGAAAAACTTTATGGTTTGTTACCAAGATGGTGGCGAAAGATAGAAGAAACTTTAATTTATCCCTCAAGTCTCCAATTGTTTTACAAAACAATCCACAAGACGAGTTTACTATTATGGGTTTCTAGAAAAAAATTATCTCATTTTCGTACTTTTGGTCTTCAGGATGTTTTGCCTGCCTCTTTTTTTATATGGTGGTTCAATTTCGTCCCTTGAACATCATTGTTTAGTAAGCTTCTTCAAAGCTGAAGCTTTTTGGAATTTTATCAGGTAATTAATTTTCAAATTATTTTTCTACTCTAGGTGGTGGAGTCTTGGTCAAATCTTATTAAATTCATCTTAACAAACACAGAAAGTGAATTTGGAAATGCTTACCAAGCTGATGAGATTATATTGATGGAAAATAATATACTGAATCTTAGACAATGGAAAATATGTGAAAGCTCTTTATGTGATAATTTGAAAGACCCTTTCCTTATATTCCTTTACTTTAGCAATGATGGTACAACTAGACAACTACTAGAATGAAAATCTGAAATGAACCATAATAACAAACATGCTTAGTTACCAAGTTGGGTTGCTTATCCCACTTCTTATTATATGTGACACTACTATGCATAGTCATTATTAATTTTTACTATATGGAGCTAAGTTCTAGGAAATTCTTTCAAAGTGATTTACGGGTTCGAAATGCATTGTAAATGTTTAGGTAGTGTCGAACTACTTAGACGTCTATTAGAAACATCCGGACAACAACACACCTATTTGTGGGATGTTTTTGGAAGGCATAAAAGCATTATTGTAGGCAATTTGGGTGTTTTTAATGCTTGAAAAAAACTCAAAAAAAAATTAGAAGGAAAAGAGACACTAAAAGTAAACTAAATTACCATAAACTCCACCCCCCTCACTAGTCAAATCCACTCAAAAACATATTAAAAAGTGCATTCAATGTTAATGAATACCATGTATTATAAGTGTATCTTTTATGGACTAAAAATGACTATTGGGCATTTTTATACGTATTTCTATTATTAATAATTTATTCTATAGATGTTTTGGTATGTATTTCTATTATTAATAATTTATTTTAAAGATGTGTTTGTGTGGGTTTTGTCTCCAAGGTTTCTTGGGAAATTGATATTTAAGTTTTCTTATCCGTTTTTAAATAATGTTGATATAGCATAATTTGTTTCCAAGGAATGCTTAAAGATTGACTTTTCACAGTTTTTGATTTGTTTTTGTGTAGCGTAGATATAGATTAATAGTAACAAAGTTTTTTAGAGCAATTGGTGCACTTATAGTTCAAAATTTTAGGATTCAACAAAAACTTAGCAGGGGAAAATTTGACTTGGGTTCATGTTTGTTGAAAATTTGACAAAAATTTGAGAAATAAGCTACATATTCAATCATAATAACCTTAAATAACATGTAAAATATAGTCAAAACATAAGAAATGAACTTCAAGAACACAAGACTATTTTCTATTAGATTTATGGAAAAAATTAGAGTGCATATCATATTATCATATGATGATTGATTATCATCACTGGAAATTAATAATCACACAAAAAATAAGATTTTCTTCCCCTTCCCCATCTCCGTCAAATTGAAATTGGATGGTAAACCATGATTTCTGCTAACTTATGGGTGGATATAGGTCTTGTGATTGGCGTTACCGGATCTATCGTCGACATTGTTTACACAGGCCCTCATTGGGATGCCAACAACTTCCTCCATGTTCCTATTCCACCAAATTCCAGAGGAAACCAAAGAAAAATACTACTCAAAATGGCTTGGGTATTTCCAATCCGTAAATCTCAAGGGCTTACTCTGCAATGGGAAGCTATTGACATTACAGGCACATAAAGACAAGTAATGTCCTTTACGTCTATATTGAGAGCTCCCTGACTATCGGCCCTTCAAATGTCCACTCCATTTTCATTTGGTCGTTACTCCTAAATGTCCTTCACACCTCTCTTTACGTCATGCTCATAAGAGAAATATCATCTTCGTCACCTTCCTTCCTCTCTCCCCTCTTAATCCACGTTGGTAATTAGCTCTTTGGATGCTCTGTTACTTTTCATCTCAAAAATATTTTCTCCTTAATGTGTTTAAGAAATTCCTCCCGTAGTTGTTCTACCACCTACATTTACATTTTTGCTTTGTTATATTTTTTAGTTTCCTTCTCCATACTCCCTTGTTTTACTTTCGGCATTTTCATCGCACACTTCACGTACGATTGCTAGTTGTCTAGTCAAAATTTGACACTTCACCAAGAAAAAATATCTCTTAGATTCTCAAGGCTGTCTTGCATTATCAAATAATCAATTCTATTAATCATTTTCCTGACTTCACTCAAATTAACATATAATTTTATAATTCATGTTACTGCCTAGCACTGCATTCATTCGTGATCTACCTGCTTGTGATCCCTTATGCAAAAGGCATTTGAATGCAAAGGGTTATATTAAGAGCCTTTGGATTGTTCAGGTATTAATAATAGTTTTGTACTACAAGGTAGGTATGATTTCAATTTGATCATTTTTACTTTTATGTTTTTTTTTTGTTTCCATTCTTGCAAAATAGTTTACTTGAAGATAGATAGATATTCACTTCGTCAATTTTTTATTTGGTCGATTCCCACTTGCAGTCTTGGCGTAGTGCCGACAAAAAATCAGGACCAAAATAATTTTTAAAAAAGGTAATGCATGGGGCAGGCTGGGAGGAAGGAGACGGGTCTTGAGTGGCGCCGATCATTGTGGGGACTTTTAAATTTAATAATGACTTCTTTTCACCTAGCCACTGACACTTACCCCCTTAATCCCATACTGAGCACACATGTCTTATCCCTTCCAGCATTGGATTCCTTGGTGAGATTTATATTTTAAATAGAAAGTGGGTGCATGGGGATGCTGGCCACCTGCTCATATTTATTATTTTCATTATTGCTTGCTTGGGCCACGATTTGAGGATATGAAACACCTTTGTCCTTTTTGGTTGTTTTCTGCATACATTATTATAGTTTTAATTAAATGTATATGGATTGAATTTTGTTAGTGACTTGGTCACCCCCCATTTTTACTTGCCGTGTGGGTTGTTTTGTGAAAAATGAAACTACAGACTGGAGAGAATTATTTCTGGCACAAAATCAATCTCATGCTATGCGCATCAAGCATGGAGGGAATGGATTTTTCTTTGGGTGATTCAAGCAACCTCCCTACCTGTGTAAAATGCGGGGCTTTAGAATAGGTGGACATCCATCAAAGCATAATGGAAATATGACTTTCCTTTGCCTGCCTTTCCCATCCTGCACCCAAAATGGAAGATTGGAAATGGTAATGGAAGTCCATCAAAGAATTATATAAAGGAGTTTTGTTGGATGTTTTTGTTGCAAATGCTCTAGCAGATATGTATGCAAGCACAAAAGCATGCACTTGGCATGTGAACTACTTGACTGAATACCTGAAAGCAATGTGGCCTTTGGCCTGCAATGGCTGTAGGATATACATGAACTGGGTTTGTTGAAAAAGCTCACAAACATTCAAGCAAATACATGCGTAGGTGTAGAGCCTCCTATCCTTTGCCAACTTCCTTCTATCCTGCGGCAAAATGGGGATTTGTCAGATGATTTGGTTGTAAGTGCTTGGTAATCAAGTACAACATAATGGTGAAGCTCACATAAGCCAATTCATCTGTTGGGTGAAACACGTCAGAGAGAGGTGGTCCAATGGAACACGCACTTAACCATGTAAGCTTCATTTTTTTTAATTTTAAAAATGCAAGCTCACATGTTTAGTGGAAAGGGCTCTAAATACTTCAATGGAATGAGTGTTGGTTTTAACATGCCATCAAGAACTGAATTCATAGACATGTTTGGTCGACCTTCTTAGCTCTGCTAGCTATTTTTAGGAAAATCTAAACTTTACCATTAACTCACTAATTAAACCTATGGTGGTTGTGTGGACGTGTTTGGTTGGTACCCCTGTAGAGCGCATAATAATATGGGGCTGCAATAAATTTCAACTCTTCTTTTGAGGTGGATCACCAAAATGCTGCAACTTTTGTCTTCTGTCAAACATCTATATTTAAGGAGAACAGTCAGTAAAAAAGATTCATTTTATAGAAATAAATGTGTTTCCAAGCTCCATAAAACATTACCAACATTCTCCTAGCTCGTGTTCAGTATGGAGCCTTGAGTAGGCCCTAGAAAATCATCAAAAAATAATGGGAAACATATTTTGTTCAAAAATTTCAATTGATTTGGAATTTTTGTGTGTCGTAACGGAGGTCAGATCAACACTTGTGAACTGTCTGATAAAATGCCCAAGAGGGATGCTAAACAGAACCCTACGGGTTTTAACCGACTTCATCCCTTCTAGGCATGGTTCATCTCTCCTCATCTCTCATAATTTTTGTTCTTCAATTTTTCTTTTACAACGAAATGAAAATTTATAACCAAAGGATTTTCGTATGTTATAGTATAAAATTAACTTTTTAAAAAAATAGTAAAAACCTTGTATTGTAACTTACAAGATCCAATATTGCTTAGTAGACAATAAACTTGAACACTCATGTCATGATGATCTAGTAAATGTCAAAACCAAACTAGATTTCTACATTACCCTTTTTAATTGACAGATTGAATTTGAGTTCCCTGTAAATGAGGTTAAGGTTCCTTCACGTACCTTTTATATGTGAGGTGTCACTTCAATCCTTAGATTGACCCTGAATGAACATTTTTGATCTTTTTGATGCCCTTATAGGAGCCCTGTTACACATATTTGTAGTGGTAGGAAGTTGTTAAATCTAGAAAGTTGGATTTCATTTTGAACCGCCATTTGAAACCTGGATAGAGAAATTATTATCTGTCTTCTCAAACCTCTAGTGTTTTTACTAAAAAATTACATGAAACTTTCAGTTTAGGAAAAAATGTTTTTCTAGATAGTTTGGCAATGGCATTTTGTAGGCCTCTAGTCGTAGTTTGACTAGGTCAAACTAGGCCAATTATGATTGGTGCATCTAGAAAACATGTTTCCGTTCGATAACCGTTTGTTTATTCTCAGTCCTGTTGACTCTGGTGAATTCTCCATATATAGAGGAACTTGTAGGATGTTTCTCATCTCACATTCATCCAGTGGACGTCAGTTTGGATGTGGTTTTCTAAGCCCTCGAGCTAACTTTTATTCATTTACAACTAGGTCAATTACGACTGATGGCCCCAAAAAACTAGCTGCCAAATGCAAACCGTTCACCATTTCCAAATTCTGTTAGTTGCTATGAACTCTTGGAATATAAGTGGACATGTAGAAATTTTAATCATGGTGTGTTTACGCATCGAAAGACAACGTTTGAAAGTGGTTTCTTAGCCTCTGAGCCTGATTTGAACATTTTTGTAGCTAGCAAGAAAATGTAAAAATAGAAAGTTGTGGGAACGTCGTCGGGTTTCCAAACCACCTTGGAAAATTTTGACACATGTAAATAGCTATTTAAAAACTCTATAGTGTAACTTGTTGTGTGAAATAGAACTTTTGACAAAATGATGTTTCTCTCACTTCCTTTCTCTTTCTCTCTCCTTGGTTACGAAATGAAGTGAAATGAATACATGTCCCTAAACCTTTTTTTTGAAATGCAAATTGTAATTGTTATTATACATAATTGGGAAACTGAACAATGTTAATTATGTTAGATTAGAGTGGATGCCATGCCAGCGATTTGTCGCTGATTTCATCCTCACATGGTTTTCTAGGATGCAAGAATGATGGCGAAAAGGGGATGTGTAATTCATTATTTATCATTGTAATCTATATAGTTCACTGTAAAATTTATATATGTATAATGTAGTCTCATGTTACAGGAAAGTTATATTCAAAATTTGCTAATATATATGAGATGCTAGTTTTTAGGGACATCTAGGAAATGTGTATTTAATCATAGGTTCAATTTGATTCATAGTACATATGGTAAAAAGGTTTGATATATATATATATATATGGTAAATGAAATTGAAGTTAATATCTTGTAATGCATATTCAGTGCTCAATAAATGATTAATTAATCAGCCTGTTGCATTCCTACCTTGTAAACGTAATAAAGAAAGTTAAGCGAAACACTAAACCCTAGTATATTCGTGTATAACATGTCTTCAGGTGTCATCCTTCTTACCAGTTTAGGTAAATAAAACCCCTAGTTGGAGTTTACTAGCATAGTCGTTATGTTTATCGAGCTTGTCATGAATCCCATCTTTTAGGAATGACATGCTCTAACTCCATCCAGAGTTTGGTTTCCTTCGAGTTTTTGTAACCAGGAGGAGAATTTCATATCTTCAGCTCCGACACCGTGTTGAGTGGTCAAAACCTCCTTGGAAGTCACCTTATGAGTCCTTGTTTGAAGGAACAACTAAGCGGTGTAACTTTACCATCTGTAGAGTAGGCAGAGATATTACTCCCTTACTATCATATTAGATTACCGGGTCATACGCAATTAGATCTAGAAATTAACTTCATCAGTGAATGAAATCCCTATTGGATCCACATGGTATAGATAGAGTTATTGAAATAGTTGTTCTGGGTCTTAAAAGCTTGTTAATGAACTCCTTAGTTCCTCTCAGTTAAATGTGCTACCATGGTTTCTATCAACATAACACCTTGGTCTTTTCTTTAAGGTGGTTTAGCACAAATATGTCCCCTTGTCTTAAACTCATATATAGTTGAGGCGTAGATCATTAGGTGCAAATTGAAATCAAACCAAACCTTAGTTCATTAGGAGGTTAACTTGTGGTTCATGTGTAGTTTATAATGCTTTCAACCATGTACTTCTTCAAGATGGTAGGCAAGTACTTTCGTAACTCTTTTTTTGTAAATCGAGGGTAAAAATGAGACCAAAATGCAATGTAATAGTAAAGCATATAAGATTAAACATGAGATTTGAGGTCAAGAATAATGCCACTGTTGAGCCTATAACCCAATTAAGATTTTCATGTGTTACAAAGATATGAGTTTCCTTCCCCTTGGTGAGATCAAACTTTGAGTAGAACAAATATATATATATTATATGATATATCTAAATCTAAATCTATATCTAACACACACACACACACACACACACAGGATATACCTACATATTATATATATATATATATATAATATATATATGTATATATATATAAATACATTATACATATAATATATATACACCCACATATATATACATACATACATACAGTACATACATACATACATACATACATACATACAGACATACATCATACATACAGACATCCATACATACATACATACACATCATACCTCCATACACAACATCTATATATATATATATACATATATATATATATATATATATATATATATATATATATACATATATATATTATATATATATATAATCTATATACATACATACATACATACTACCTACACATACATCCATCATACATACATAATACAATCACATACATACATACATACATACATACATACATACATACATACATACATACATCATATATTATATATATATAATATATATATATATACTATATATATATAATATATATATAATATATATTATATATATATATATACATTATATATAACACACCTATATCTATATATATACACACATCTATATATATATATACCTACATATATATAATATATACTATATATCATATATCCATATATATATATATAGAATATAGATATATAATATGTATATATGATTATAATATGTATGTATGTATATATATATTATGTCTGTATGTATTATTGTATATATATGTGCTGTCTTTCTCTCTCTCTCTGTCCTGCTCTGTCTGCTCTGGCTGTCGTCTTTCTGTCCTCTATATATATATATATATATATATATATATATATATATATATATATATATATATATATATATATATATATATGTATGTATGTATGTGTGTATATCTATATATATATATATATATATATAAGCTAAATACAATTTCTTGTTTTAGGAATGTTGAATCGGGAAATAAAGATTCCATGATCGAAGAATATTTATAGGGAAAAATGTATCTTGAATCTAAACCACCCTCCCTTAAATCAACTAATATTGCTTTCTGGACATCAAGTCAGATTCACTTGAGTTGTCAAGGGGTAAAAGGTAGACATTAAATAAATGTTTGAGAAACATATTCTTAACATAAGAACAAGATAATTAAGTACTTTATATGCAATTTGAATTATGCCAAATAAGTATGTAAGTTATGGAAATTTCCGTAAAGGATAAAAAATGCCAACTTAAAATGGTCGAAACTGTAAATTAAATGTGGAATGAACTTAAGAATCTGTAGATGGAAAAAGGAGAAAGTTTTCCTTGCACAATAATGTTCTTGGAATGTTGATCGTAACTAAGAATGCAATTAAAGAAATGATGTGTTGTGGGTTTTCCAATCCTTGAGTCCTTTTCTTGTGGTTGGGTCATTGCTAGTATTCATTCATTGAGAAAAGTGTGGCATCGACATGTCTATGGTGTTGTTCATGTGTCTATGTGTGTCGATGACTTATGTAAGTGTCGTATGCATCTGTTGAAGTTTTTGTATTTGGAGCCCTTGTGGTGTTGTGTAGTGAGCAATGTAAGTCAAAAAAAATTATCCTGGTATTTTACTGTTGTTTTTGTGTGTAAAATGTGGGGCGTTACACTTGGTATCAGAGCAAAGGTTCATGCTCTCGAACCTCTGGGGAAGATTGGAGTTGTGATGGTGTTGCATGATGGTGGTGGATATTGGAAGAGTAATGTGATATAAGTTGTGATGTGAACAATGTTGTAATTGTGACCTTATGGAAGCACATGTGGTGCATGTCACTTAGTGCGTATTTGTTATCATGTTGATGTGCTTGTGATGAGAGTATTCACTCTGATTTTTCATTGATTCAATGAAGAATTTCACGTGTGATGTACCACCTTATTGTGTGTGAAAAATAATGTTATTGTGGATTGCGGAGTGTTGGAGCATTTTGGCATTATGTGATATGAAGGTGTGTTGATGTATTACATGACAAAATTGTTGTAAAGTGAATTGGATGTTATCGTGATGTCATCACCATGTTGTGATGAATCGTGTGTGTCACCATGTTGTAATTGGAATTGACTATATGTTGTAAGGTTAGACATTGTGTTCCTCATACGTATAATTCATGTAATATGTGATGGTTCATGTCATGATTTAGGGGCATATGGTGAGTGTATGATCCCTAGTGTACAATGATTGCACTTTGGGTGCAGAATGTGGTAATGTGATGTATCGTAACCCATAAAAGTAATGATTATGTTATACCTATGTATATATACCATGCGTAATACGTTATGGTTAATGTGCGTGAATCACCATTGTGTTAGTGATGTAGTTATATGTTATGTTGTGGACCCTTACACTAACCAACCCTAAGGGAAATTGGTAAAATGTGTATGTTTGGAGTGAGGAAATGTGTACCAGGTTGACCAGTCACTCGAGCCGAGTATGAGATAGGAAGTGGAGCCTTACATAGGCTGAAAAACCCACTTTTGTTCTATTTGGTATGTGTGACACTTGCTCAACGGGTGTCATGCATATTGTGTTTCGCGGACACCTTAGGCTTAACTAGATGGCGACTTGTACTCCTTTCTCTCTCCTGATATGGTTATCGTATGGATTCAACCTATGTGATTTTAACTATGTTGAGCCTTGTCAAAGTGGTGGCGGGATGATTTAGATAGAGATGATGACAGTTGATATTATTTGATATGTTATTTTACGAGCTGAGGCTCGATGTTCTGAGTGCCAGCAACTCGATTGAGTACCCCCCTGGTGGCCATATAAGGCCACATAGTTATTGTAATGTGTTATTCCTATACACGTATTTTATTCATAAATTGAAAACTTTCCCTTTTCTTGCTAGAACCAACAATTTTCTTGATTGACATGTTCTTATATTTTGGGCATTTGTTTGGTTGATGCATTAACATGCAGATTTTTTGCACTAACTATGGTTATTTGGCCATTTTTTTTGCTTAGATTCAAATTTTCTTTTTAAGTTTAAAATTTTTATAGCCTAGCCCAAGGCTTTAGATCTTGCCACTTGGCATTTGAATGGTTTTTTATGTTGGTTCTAATGTCATAATGTATTGGAATAGGGTCATGGGATTCACCATGGAGTGGTGGGACCTATGGACCCACTTCGTTGTATGGGGGTACGCCCCAAAGAGTTACAACATAACTAGTGGGTTGTTAAACCACGAGTTATTATGTCACTTGGGTTAGAGGTGTTTGGACCTTATGTGCCCAGGGCCATAGGGTGACCGACCTCTTTTGTGGAGCAAAAAGGAAAATTTATCTTTATTTTATTTTGATGAGGCTCTATGGCTTTGAGGGAGGCATAAGAGACACTTGAGGGAGGCATAAGATATTCTTTGTGGGTGTGATTGATGCTTTGGGAGGTATATGGTTTGTGACTTAATGATACTTTGGGAGGTATATGGAGTTGTTTTGTGCTTGCTTTGGGAGATACATTGAGTTGATTTTGGTGATGCTTTGGGGAGGTATATGGAGTTGTATTTTGTGATGCTTTTGGAGATATATGGAGATTGTTTTGTGATGCCTTGTGATGTGTGGAGTTGGTATAATGAGTTATGTGTACTCTTGTGAGTCTGGTTAGACATTGTTATGTTTGAGGATTGACACTCCCATTGGTTATTATGGACTATTGGATATTGTCTTGGCACTATGTTGGTACAGTCATGGATTTTTGGGTCATGTGATACCCGTTGTATATGTATCAATGTGATGATTTTGTTTTTCAGTCACATGTGTGTGACTGGATCTATGTCTATGACATAATTATTGGAAATTCTTGTTATGTGGACTACTTGTTGTCATTCCATGGTGGAATTAAAGGTCTTGTGATGTGATATAGTCATGAAAGTATGTAGCAAGATGTCTCATGGGTTGTTTGTGTTGTGTTAAGTTTTGTGTGATCATCTTGATGTTAGTTACTGTTGGGCACCCACGAACATAAGACAATTGAAATTATAAACAATGAATATTAAGAGCTTGAGATTAAGAAATATTGTAAAAAGAAAATACTAATTGAGTAGTAAAGTAAAAGATAACTAACTACCAATCTTCACAGAACATTATAATTTAAGATATTGCCAAAATTAGTTTTCTTCCTCGTGGTCACGTTGTACCAACCAGTTGTTTTCATACACCACATGTGTCATTATTATCTTCTTGCCTACGTATCCTCTGAGCTTCTGGTGTTGTGTCGCATCTCGAGGATGATGCTCTTTAAAGGGTTGAGGGAAATGTAATGCCTCCTTTAAATAAGGACCTAATGAGTAATTGTAAAAAAAATTCAAGTGTAAAGGGGAGTATTTGTGAACTGTGAGTAAGGAATACAGGTGTTAGTGGCGCCGATCATTGTGGGGACTTTCCCAGTTTTTGTGGGATGACTTGATTGTTTTCCACCCAGCCAGTGAATTCAAATCACCTTGTTGGGCAGACAACATAATTAGGGATCATTCAACTATTTGTTCCTATGTGAATTAAAAAAGATGTTAATTGAAATCTGGGTCTCATGGGGGCTGTAGAATGGCACAAACCTGCTAATAATACGTATTAAATAACACCTTATTGTCAATTCTTGGAAGGTTATTTGAGCTAGCTGAATATGTCCTCTGTCCTTAAACTGGTAGTATTGTGTGGGATTAGATACATTGCATAGTTAGAATTAAATCCCCCTAAATGCCTCCCACGTTTGAAAGCAGTGACCTCACTCACCCACATTTTCATTGCCATGTTCTTTCTAACGATTAAAAAGAAAACTTCAAGATGTTAGATGAATTATTTCTGTAACTCTTTTTAAATCAGACAATGCTACTAATGAGAACCAAACATGCGAGGTAAGTTGATTATCTCTTTGGGTTAGATGCTATAGTTAGAAGCACTGGTTGCAGTGTGTAAAATGCTTTAGAAATGTACGTGGACTGTTAGCTCAAAATTTCTGATACCATATGGAAACATGACTTTCTCGGGTGACTACCTATTCCTCTCAGCTTGCGCCAGATATCAAAGGCTAGAGATTGCTCCAAACAGGGTAATGGAGAGTCCATCAAAGCATAATTGTCAGGGAGTTTTCTTCAAAGATGTTTTTTTGCTAGTTGCTTTCCTCCTCGTGTGATGCAAGCAAATGGGAGTTTGTGATTTTATAGGCATGTGAACTGAGTATATGCACAAATGACAAACTAAAAGTAATTGTGGCTTTTGGTTTGAATAACATAGGACTACAGGATATTGTTACAAAAACTTGGTTGTTGACAAGGGAGAATGTCACTGCCATTCTGATAGATGTAACATGGAAGATTAAAACTATGCCGATTTGAAAGGCAGCAGTGTAAGATGATTGATCTAGGTCTAAATTGCCTGTTCACAAGAACAGAATGACACAATATCATAAGCATATACTGATAAGAGGAAATTCTTCACACTTAGAAGGCAAGTCATGGCAAAATTGCTTCAGCATATATTCCATTGATGTGGGTTATTCCTGTCTGCAAGTTTCACCTAATTGTTTTACAAAGGCATGCATATACGATATGGAGTTCTGTTTCACTATACTACCTAGATCTGGGTTGAAGGCATTTCCATTGGATTGAGCTCTTTCATGCCATCCTTTGCTCAGTCACCTTTGTTTTGAAATATGAAATAGGGTGTGTCATAAATAATAAGCATGCAAGGCTGCCAAATTAGGCATTTAATAGCCTTGATTTGGGTGATCAATGAATGATCTACTATTGTGAAAGCAAGACTAAATAATGTGAATAGATGATGTTCACAATCTTGTGCGTTTATTGAGACCACTGAGATTCTATGAGCAAATCATTGTGGACCTATCTTCTTTGATTCATGGAGGTTCTCTGTGAAATGCAAAATATCCACACCACTCCTTGTTTTGTGGACGTGCAGCAAAATAATTTGAACCGTTTGATTGGATTCCTTCACAGAGATAATCCAGCCTTCTATGGGGATGGATTATGAAGCCTTCACACGTGTTTTGGCACACTCTTTGTGATTATTTGAAACATTGGCATTGATAACCCCTCTAGGTTTTGAAACAAAACTTAAAATGTAGCTCGATGGAACACACGTGGATTCAACTCCTCGTACACTACCTCATGCCAATTTCGTTGTTCCCAGGCATGGTTCATCTCTCCTTGTCATCTTCATAATTTCATTCTTTAGTTTTTCTTTTGCAACGAAATGAAAATTTATAACTTCTGCAGGATTTTTGTATATTATACTGTATAAAATAAACTTGTTTTAAAATTAGTAAAACGCTTGTATCGTAACTTACAACATCCAATATTGCTTGGTAGACAATAAACTTTAACACTCACATTTTGATGATCTAGAAAAACGTCCTAACCAAACTAGATTTCTACAATTAACTATTTTTTATTGACAAGTTGAAGTTGAGTTCCCTGTAAATGACTTTGACCACTCCCTTGTTTAATTAGATAAATTGTAATTTTTAGGGACTTTTGCAAAGTAACCTTCGTAACTCTTGAAAAGGGAGGTTAAGCTTCCTTTGCATACCTTGTTATGTGAGGTGTCACTTCAATCCTTGGATCGACCCCGAATGAAAGTTTTACATTTGTGACCTTTTTGACCGACCCTTATAGGAGGCCTCCTGTTACACTTGTTTTGCAGTGATAGGAAGCTGTTAAATCTAGAAAGTTGGCTTTCGTTTTGAACCGCCATTTGAAACCTGGATAGAGAAATTATTATCCGTCTTCGCAAACCTTTAGTGTTTTTACTAGATAATTACCATGGTTTACATTCAGTTTAGGGGAAAAAATCATTTTTCTGAGCATAGTTTGGAAAAGGACCATTTTGTCAGGCCTCCGGTCGTGTAGTTTGACGAGGTCAAACTAGGACCAATTATGACTTGTGGCTCCAGAAAACATGTTGTCGCCTATTTGAAAACTATTTTCTAGTTCTCAGTCCTATCGACTCTGATGAATTCTCCATATATAGGGGAAGCTTGTAGGAATGTTTCTTGTCTGCGCATTCATCCGATCATTGGAACGGTCGAGTTTTGGACATGGTTTTATGAGTCCTTGAGCTCAACTTTTATTCATTTGCAACTAGAGTCAATTTATGACCGATGAGACCCAGAAGATTCTAGCCACCAAACGTAAAGCTTATTCCTCCAGTTCCAAATTCTGTCAGTTGCTATGAACTCTTGGTATATAAGTGGATTATGTAGAAATTTAACCGTGGTGTGTTTTGTAATCATTGGAAGACAACGTTTGAAAGTGGTTTTTCAGCCTCTGAGCTTGATTTGAACATTTTTGTAGCTAGCAAGAAAATGTAAAAATAGAAAGTTGTGGGACCCTCGTCGGGTTGCCAAACCACCGTGGAAACTTTTGACACATGTAAATAATTGTTTGAAAACTCTATAGTGTAACTTGTTGTGTGAAATAGAACTTTTGACAAAATGGTGTTTCTCTCTCTTCCTTTCTCTTTATCTCTCCTTGGTTATGAAAAGAAGTGAAATGAAATGAAATGAATACATGCCCCTAAACCTTTTCTTTCAAATGCAAATTGTAATTATTATTATATGTAAATGGGAAACTGAACAATGTTAATTATGTTAGATTAGGGTGGATTCCATGTCAGTGATTTATCACTGATTTCATCCTCACATGGTTTTGCAGGATGCAAGAATGATGGCGAAAAGGTGATGTGTAATTTATTATTTATCATTGGATAATTTATATAGTTCATTGTAAAATGAATATATGTATAATGTAGTCTCATGTTACAGAAAATTTATATTTGAAATTTGCTAATATGTATGAGATGCTAGTTTTTAGGGACATCTAGGAAATGTGTATTTAATCATAGTTTTAATTTGATTCATAGGACATATGGTAAAAAAGGTAAAAATATTTGACACATATATGGTAAATGAATTTGAAGTTAATATATTGTAATGCTTATATCAATGTTCAATAAAGTGATTAATTAATGTACTGTGTTATATTCTTACCTTGTAAACTGTAATAAAGACTGTTATTCGAGCTTCACTACAACCCTAGTATATGCATGCATAATATGTCTTCATGTGTGATCCTTTTTTACCATAGCAAGAGATTGAAAATTTTAGAATGAACTTAAACTCTACACTCGATGGAACCTCCTAGGTTTAGGTAAATAAAACCCAACTTGGAGTTTATTGTCATAGTCATGGCATGTTTAGCGACACTCGTCATGAACTTATGACAGTTAGGAATGCAACAAAGAGTCCAAACTAAACCCTAAGCTCAGAGTATGTGATCGTTAACTCCTCCCTTTTTAGGTACCTGTGATGTAGTCTACCTCTGGACAGGCTCCGAACAGATAGATTTAGAGAGAGTGAAAATCTCCTTCGAGGTCAATGAGTCATTGTTTGGGATCCAGACGACTCATGGAGCTATTAAATTTTGGTAGCTATCACTAGGTAAAATATTACTGCATTATCTGATCCTCTTTAGATTTCTCATGGCTAAATGTCTTACGAAATTGGATCTAGTGACTATTATCCATCAGTGAATGAAAAAAAATCGTGTTATCCAGATGGTTTATAGTCCTGAATATGTTCGTGAACCTTAATCTGTTCTATAATAGGGCTGTAAAGCCCTGAGTGAAAATTGGAATGAACTAAACCTTAGTGACAACTAGGAGGTTAAATTGTGCTAGATCATTAGAAGTAACTCTATGCAACAATCAAGTGTACCTTGTCGCTCTTTTCTGAAAGATGTGACTTGTAAAAAACCCAAAAAATGCAAATCTGTCCTCTAATCCCTTAAACTGCCCTTTAGTATGAGGCATTAGAATGTAACGTCTGATACATGCTGAATCGTGAAACCAGAACCTCGGTCCTTAATCGTTGTTTAACACTCACTTACATGGTTCATGTGTAGTTTATAATGCTTCCAAGGCATGCACTTCTTCAAGATGTCATGTGCAAGTAATTTCGCAACTGCCTTTGTTATAAAGTGACTTCCATGGTAATAGCACTGAGACCATAAAATGCGATAGTAAGAGTATATCATATAAGTTGAAAACAAGATTTGAGGTTAGGATTAAGGTCACTCTTAGAGTCCTTATAACTTAATTAAACATTTTCATGAGTTACAAAGAATATGAATTTCCTTGGTATATATATAATATATATGGAATTCAACAAGATCAAACAACTTTGAGAAAAACCAATTGAAGAATGTTATATATATAAAATATAAATCCTAATATAAACATCATCAGATTGACTTGAGTTGCAAAGGAAAAAGTTAGACATTGAATAAATATTCGAGAAGAATGTTCTTAACATAAGAACAAGATAATGAATAAATCTAAATGAATTCAACAAGATATTGGCAACTATTGTAGGGAAATAACTATACCATGATCGAATAATGTTTATGGGAAAAAGGTATCTTGAATCTAAACCACCCTCCTTAAATCCTAATATTGCCTTCTGGACATCAAGTCAGATTCACTTGAGTTGCAAGGGTAAAAGGAAGACATTGAATAAATGTTTGAGAAGCATATTCTTAACATAAGAACAAGATAATTAAGTACTTTATATGCAATTTGAATTATGCCAAATAAGTATGTAAGTTATGGAAATTTTCTGTAAAGGATAAAAAATGCCAACTTAAAATGGTCGAACTGTAAATTAATTGTGGAATGAACTTAAGAATTTGTAGATGGAAAAAGGAGAAAGTTTTCCCTGTGCAAAATAATGTTCTTGGAATGTTGATCGTAACTAAAATTCAATTAAAGAAATGATGTGTTATGGGTTTGCCAATCCTTGAGTCCTTTTCTTGTGGTTGGGTCATTGCTAGTATTTATTTATTTGGAAAAGTGTGGCATCGATCATGTCTATGGTGTTGTCATGTGTTTATGTGAGTCAATGACTTGTAAGTGTCGTATGCATCTTTGAGTTTTCTTTTCTTGGAGCCCTTGTGGCATTGTGTAGTGAGCAATGTAAGTAAAAAAAAAATTTATCCTGGTATTTTTACTATTTTTTTGTGTGTGAAAAATGTGGGTGTTACACTTGGCGTCTTGTGGATTTAGTTCAAGCCATCTCTTTGGCAATCATATGTTGCATCTGATACAAGTAAAGCTAGATTTTAGTTTTTTGAGATCTCGTGGCATGCAACATTAGATTTTATTTGAGAATTGTGTGGTGTGTTGATATAATCTATGACATGTTTCAGTTGGTTTACAAATAAAATCCAGCGATCAAATATGGAGAAGGATAAGGATTGAATTTTTCTTGGAACTTGAGATCTAGAAGCGATATTCATGGGGTTTTTATTTTTTGAATTTAATGTTTTGAAATTTGAGTCCAGTAACTTGTGATAAAATTGGAAGAGGCGGATTGTATGGTATGTTCCTAAGATTTTGATGAAGCAAGGTTCTCCATAAGGTGGGTAAGCAAAGGAACCATGGTACACTGTTTGTGTAATGCCCGTTCATTGTTTACTCCCGGAAAGCGGCCTGTACCCAAAGCGTGGGGCTCCAAAAATAAGATAAAATAAAATTTTTGCTATGGTTAGCTGGCAGTTAGGTGGAAAATTTATGTTTCCTGTTTGGCGTGGGACAGTGGGAGTCGGTGGAGTGTTGGGCGCATCTTCCTTTTATTAAATTTTTGGATTTGCAAATCTTCTGTTGACTCCACCTGCTGTCACGTGGTCTACCTGCTATTTCTGCCCAAAACCACGAATGCTTGTTGCGCTCCATCAAATGCTGAAACAGATGAATTGCTTCAGCGTGTTCTGGACAGTGGATTCATTGATGGTGAAATGAAGGTCTGTCGCCCTGATGTTGCATGGGTGGGTGTGGATCCTCAAAATCGTGCTGTACAGGCAGCTTCAGTGGAGCGTAGAACTGAAATTCTCCTAGGAAAGTGTCCGTGAGGAAGCGCTTGGCTGATATGCAGCAGCTACAGGGTAGAGAAGTAAACGTATCCCAGAAAATCAGTGGCCTCTAGAGAGAGCTAGTGCGACAGCTACTACAGGGCGAGCCCAAGGAACCGTTGGTGCTGAACCTGATGTTCTGGTTGCGCGCGACCACAGTCATGATCTGTCGTTGCAAAATCTTGCAGCTGTAGTAGAAGAACGAGGTAAAGCTTTAGTTGAGCTGTCTTGCCTTTTCTTTTTGGAAGTCACTTCTGTCCAGGTGGTGAAACTAACATGGAAGAAGCTCGATCAAATCTTGAGGCAAGTTTTGCAAGTGAGGCTGAGATTTCGTTCACTACTGTTTCTAATACTGACCGGAAGTTTTCCAGCGCCTAGCCATGGGTTAGATATGGTGGTTATAGATGAAGCCGCAAGCTGGTGAAGTAGCATATTACCTCCTCTTCCTGGGGCGCTGTGAGGTGTGTTCTTGTCGGGGATCCACAGCAGAGCCCTGCCACAGTGTTCAGCCAGACTGCAGGCACGTATCAGTAAGGAAGAAGTTTTTTTTTTAGCGCCTCCAGCAAGCAGGTTGTCCAACTTTGTTGTTTTCTGTTCTGTATCTCTGCATCCTCAAATTCGGATTCTCCTGCAAGATATTTTTTATCTAAATCGACCTTGTGACAGTGAGAGTGTTACCAGCAGACCTGATGAAATTTATTTACAAAGATTCTCTTTTGAGATCTTACTTGTTGTTCGATGTAACTCATGGAAGAGAACCTCATAGAGGCCGATCTGTTTCATATCAGAATATTCATGAAACACAATTTTCTCTGCTATTATATGAGCTGCTTCAACAAGTCACTAAGTTGGCAGGCATAAAGGTCTCTGTTGGAATTATCATCACCTTACAAGCTACAGCTGTACTGTTTGCACCGAGAGTTTGATGTTGTCCTCATATATCACAAGAGGAAGGAAAGATTGGTTGTTGTATCTGAGGAAACAACTACCGGTGTTCACAGGCTGTACTAGATGCAAGCTATTGGATCGCTGCTCTTCCCTACTATTAATGACAATGATTCTGTTACCAAGAGCAAGTTCGATAGCTTGTACGGATGCAGGCACTCTCTGCTAGATGGTCTGATGAGAGCCACTGATGTGATGATTGCTGGCAAGGTTGCTGTTGTCTGTGGAAATGGAGATATTTCTTCTGTTTCGTCGCCTTCACACAATTTTTACCTCCGTTGAGTTATTCCACTTCAGCTGCTCCACCGACTACGGCCTCTGTCTTCTCATAAATTGGTTTTCTGTCCAGTTTGTAGGCAGCTTGTTTACCCTAATGAGGCTGTGCAAACCCGATGCACACATCTTTACTGCAAGCCTTGCCTAGCTTATGTGCTGAGTACTACTAGGGCCTGCCCTTATGATGGGTATTTGGTTACTGATACAGATTCGAAGGCATTGCAAGAGGCAAATCCGGTACTGGCTGATGCTATAGGCTGTGTGACAGTTCATTGCCTGTACCCCCCCCAAAGCAGCTGCATTGAAGCAATCTAGTGTTTGGACAGCCACCTATTGCATCCTTCTAGTCGTGCCTTCAAAAGGGAATCCTGGTGTGGTATATTGCAAGAAAAGACCAGTGAAGCAGAGGATAAAGCGGAGGCGTGTGGCTGTAGCAGTCCCTGCTGGATGTTCATGACTGGTGGATGCGTTAAAACAGGCAAGATAGACTAACCATATACATAATATGCTAGTATCTAATAAACCTCTTGAAATGAAACTTTTTCCTTCTAGAAATTGGTTTAAATCTGTGATTTTGTGGATTGTGTTCAATATATGGTTAACAGTTTGTTACTTCTGGATTTGCCTCTGTTGGTTGTTCTTGTTGACGTGATCAAACCCATTTATATATAAAACAAACAAAGGTTCTCAGTGTATGCTTCGATTGATCATATAAATATATATATATATATATATTTATAAGTTACTTCCTTCTGCAAAAATGTCGTTGTTTTCTTTTGTGAACCTGGGTATGTAATCGCCCCTAGAACGTTGCAGCTTTGACTAGTATTGGGCTCCTATTATGTTATTGCCCTGGAGGAAAATATACAGTTAAATTATTATTATTATTTTTTATGATAAGCGTGATTATGCACTTCGTGTATTGTGCAAATTATTAGGGCTTTTGGAAATTAGAAGTTCAATATATATGCTTGTTAAGAAGGAAGTTTTGGGCCGAAAATATGTCCTGGGTTGATAGAAGGGCATAAATTATTGATAGAACCCCATTTGATTCTACTCTTCTATGAGTAAAATTTGATAAAATTAATGACCTTTATGGTGTTAAGATATGGTATGTTGATGTTTCCTTGTGTGATCGATTTAATTATGTATAGACATAATGCCTTGATGGAGTAAGGTAATATCTTTCACGGTTCGTGAAAGTTAAGGTTTTCATCAACTGCTTAAGGTAACATGAAGTTCCTTAATTTAGTCAAACTTGTTTTGTACTTCCTCCTTGATGAGTGACCTTTCATTACAAATTTAGATTGATTGTGATGGAAGGTCGTGAATATATTTTGTTGTCTAAAAAGGGAAAAGAAGCTATGGAATAGTTTGTTTATGTATCGAACGTAATAATTGTAATAACATCGTTATAGAAGTTCATTATTGGAGGATATCTATCTTCGATGGTATATTATGTGTTTAATCACTGCATAGGTTACCATAAACTTAGTGATGAGATGTAAATTAAGGAGAGTTGAGAGACCTTTCCCTTTGTATACATCGTTTATGATATTAGGAAGTGAGTTGATGTCGGAAAATTTCAACCAAGTCTAGATTCATGGCTATGTTCCTCTAGAACGGGAGGATTATAAATCTAAGGTATTATGAAAATTGCAAGGATGTGTTTAGAATGCTAGATTGCCTACTCAACTTGGGTATTAATGAGGCTTGTCGCTATTCCGGCCCTGGTTATGTTCAGTAGGTAGGCTGTTAGGCAATGCCTATTCCGGACATTCTTACCGTCCTTTCCACTCATCCTTATTAGCTATGAAGTCACTTATTACCTAAGATATAATGGTTGTGGGTTTGAATATAAGATTTTCATCCTTTAAACCTTTTTGATTACATGATGGAACTTTGTTTTTACCCTCGTTGTTCATTTATAGCCTATTAGGCCTATGGCCCTACGGAACGATTCCAAAACTATATTCTTTTTGGCAGCTAAGATCGGGTCTGGTTTTTTTATCTTTTGACTTCACCTTGAGAATGTGGATTGATGGGTTACACTTTAGATTTCAATCACGTAATCTACGGGATTACATGATTGAAATCCTAATACTCTCAACTCTTGTGTCTAATCATTTAAATTTCATAGTCTTGCGTATTTGGTTGTCAAACTTTTGTAGTTTTAGAGGTATTTTCATAACTAAAACTTATGGATTTCTTCTTAGTTGATATGTTGAAAATTATATCTTGTTCCAAAAGGTTGTTAGAGGTTAGAACTTTGATCCATTTCTTGAAATAGAATGCTTCCTTTCATGGTTTTGTTAGCTAGTAGCTTATTGTTGCTATGTATAGTCTTATCTTGCTCAGTTCTCGCGAACTGACTCAGGTTATTAATTGTTGCAGATGGCTTACGTGGTTAGATGATGGAAAGACTTGTAGATTATTGCATCAATCTTGGTTATGATGTTCCTTTGTACGAATGTGTATTATGTTATAAAAATTTGGAAAGGGCCTTTGGACATTTTAGAAGAAGGGTCAGTGCCTAGTAAATGTATTGTAGAGTATTGTTGTTGTAACTGTTGAAACTTTGGCTTGTTTGGTTATCATGTGAAAGATGAAATTTGATTACCGCTTGGTTATGGGATATTCTAGTGAATTTTAATCCTTAGAATAGTAGCGGGGCATGTCCCATGTTATTACTCTCTTGCTCCCTAGTCATGGTTCAATAGAGATGGTATGTCCCTTTGATTTGTGCATCATGTTGGAATGAATTGATATAACCTTGTTTTGTTTCCGCAAACGAGTACTGTTAAAATTTGCTCTTGAGTTAAAATGTTGAGTTGTAAATCCTCCTAAGGCTTAGTAGCAATGAGTTTGTAAGCACTATGAAGTGAGCTGGATAGTCCTGATAAAAGTTAAACCAAAATTTATGTATATGAACATATTAATGTAGATGTGATCTACTTGATAACCTTTGAGACCTGGAACAATCAAGAGGAAACTATCTTTTGTAACGAAATATGATTACTTATTATTATTTTTATTCGAGCCAAGCTAATAAACATTATCCTTTTATGGTGAAATCTTAAATGACCTCATGGTGAAAGCAATGGTTAGATTTTAGAAGATGATAGGATTTAATAAGTAGGAGGGAAATCGATTAATTAAACCTTAAATCTCTCTCTATCGTTTGGAATGTTTTCCTTTGTCAAACTTAATTAAGTAAAGTCTAGATGGAACATTTAACCAATCTTGATAAACCCTTAACCTCAATAAAAGACGGATAGTAAACCATGTGACCCTGAAGCTAAATTCTGTTGTCCTGTTCTGTTAACCCATGCCTTAATTCATGGTGATATTTCTTAAGCAAGGTCAAAATTTGATCCTTAAACAAGAAGGTTATTGTTATGAACCCTAAGCGGTACTTCCCTCAATCGGAACTTATGCCTTCACCTGTGCAACAGAGGTGTGGAACATGTGTTAGTGGCTTGAATAAGATTAATTAACCTTGTAAGAAATGGAAAATGTTCTAAAATCAAATGAATAAGAAAGATTTGGACATCAAATTGATGATCCCAGTTTAGAAAGCTTGGCCTTAAGCTATTTAGTCAACAGTTGAAAAGAAAGAAGTTCTCCCTTGTGAAAAGAATTGTGTGAATCATTACATGAAATTTTATAAGAACGTAAGTTAAGAATTAAGAGACACTTTAGTAAACAAGAAAATTTAACAAGAAATTCCTCATGGGATGCCCTAGCTGTGAGTGTGTCATGTGGTTGGACTTCCATGTTGTCTTGTCAAAAGAAGAGTACATTGTCCTTGATAGGTGTGAACGTTTCCGTGCTGCCTTTATGGCCATCCTTGTATCAAGTTGTTCACAGTGTTAGTTGTATCCTTGGTGACGACATGTTGCGTCATGTTATGTGTCAAGCAAGTCAAAAAAAAAAAAGTTATCCTGTATTTCACTGTGTTGTCCTTGTGTTGGTATTTTTGGGTCGTTACACTTTGGTATCAGAGCGTAGGTTCATGCTCTCGAACCTATGGGCCGGATTGGTGTTATATGATGATGTTACATGGTGGTGGTGGTGTTACATGATGATACTGCATGATGATGATGATGTTGCATGATGGTGGTAGATATTGGAAGAGTAATGTGCTTTAAGCGTGATGTGATTATTGTCGTAATTGTGATATTGTGAACGCACATGATGTGTATGTCACCTTGTGCGTGTTTGTGATCATGTTGATATGTTGGGGATGGGAGTATTCTCTCTCCTTCTTGTGGATTCTAGGAAGAGTTCACGTGTGAATTATTGTTTGTGATGTGTGAAAAGAATTCTAATGTGGATGACGTAGTGTTGGAGCATTGTGGCATATTGTGATATGTGGGTGTATCAATGTGTTGTATGACTAGTTTGATGTTAAAATAAATGAGTTGTATCATGATGTTTTTACCATGTTCTGAAGAAATGTGTGTACCACCTTGTTATGTAGCAATGGATGTTATGTTGAGATGTACTATGTTCATCGTATGTATGATTGTGCAAATATGTAATGCTTCATGTTGTGATTTTGGGTCATACGGTGAGTGTATGAACCCTATCGTATGGTGCTTGCACTTTGGGTGCAGAATGTAGTAAAGTGATGTGTTACACTCAGTGAATGTATAATCGTGATCTACCCTGTATACATACCATACGTGAGACGTTATGGTAGTTATGTGTGTGCCACCGTTATGTTAGTGATGTTGTTGTATGTTATGTTGTGAACCTTACGCTAACCGATCCTGAGGGAAATCGGTAGAAGTGTATGTTGAGAGTGAGGAATGGTGTACCATGGGTCAATAACTCGAGTCAAAACTCGGTTTAGTAGATAACATGTGATTCTTTCCTCTCTCCCTATGTGGTTGTATGTACACAACCTAAGTGCAACTATGACTATGTTTAGCCTTGTCGAAGTGGTGGCGGGATGATTCAGATGGAGGTGATGATAGTTGTATTATTGATATGTATTTTACGAGCTGAGGCTCGATGTTCCGAGTGCTAGCAACTCGTTGAGTACCCCTTTGGTGGCTAGATAAGGCCACACAGTTATCGTAATGTGACATCATTATAAGTTGATTTTATTCGTAATTGATTTTTTTTCTTTATTTTGTAAGGACCAGCAGCTTTTCTTGATTGCAATGCTTTACAATTTTGGGCATTTCCTTGGTTTGTGGCACTAACATGGGGATTTTGATACTAACTTTGGCTATTTGGCCATTTATTTTAGCTTGATTTGGGGTCTTCTTTTAAATTTGGAATTCTTACCGCCTTGCCCAAGGCTTGTACCTTGCCACTTGGCACTTTGATTGGATTGTTGTGCTGGTTCTATTGTCGTGATGTGTGGAATAGGGTCATAGGATGCACCATGGATTGGTTGGACCTATGGACCCGCTTCGTTGTATGGGGGTACGCCCCAAGGAGTACATATAACTAGCGGGTTGTTGAACCACGCGTTATTATGTCACTTGGGTTAGGAGTGTTCGAACTCTATGTGTCTTGGACCATAGGGTCAACCGGCCTCCTTGAGGGAGGCATAAGAGTTTGAGGGAGGCATAAGAGACTTGAGGGAGGCATAAGAGTTTGAGGGAGGCATAAGAGTTTGAGGGAGGCATAAGAGTTTGGGAGGCATAAGAGACTTGAGGGAGGCATAATAGTTGATGAGACTTTCAGGGAGGCATATATGAGTTTGAGGGAGGCTTATGATATTTGTCTGATGGTTGATGTTTCAGGATAGTTGAGTTATTGTGCTTTTGGTAGTGGTATGTATGTGCTACTCATGTCAGATGGATATGTGTTGTGATGTTGTGGTTATGTCATTGATTCCCTTGTGGACACTATGTACCTGTAGCATGGTTTGGTGTTATGTGAGTCTTTCATTGATGCAAATTGAGGAAATGTCTGGTGGATTGTAGTACTCTTTTGTTTGAGTATTTGGTATGTCAGTCATTGATGTGTGACATGTACTATGTATGTGGACTGTGCCTAATCCATTCCGTATTTGAGTAACCTTTTGTGGTGTAATACAATCGTGAAGTATATACTTGTGTGCTTGTGAATCTGTAGGGTCTTGTGAACCTGATAGGGTGTTGTGTTAGCAGTTCATGTTGGGCACCCACAATAAGGAATAAATCAAAACTCTTCAATGATGATATTTTTTTCAAAGAAACTAAAACTAGAAATAATGATAATGAAAAGAGACTAATGAAATGATGAACAAGAAAGAACTGCCAATCTTCACAGAACATTGAAAGTTAAAAATTCTACCAAATGTTCCTAAGGCTACCTTGTGACCGTGCTTTAATCAACTAAAATTTTAAACCATAGGGTGTAATGTCTCCTCTACCTGTCCTTGGTTGCAAATCATTTCCTTTCCTTGTGTAATGTCGCATCGAGGACGATGCTTTCTTAAGGGGAGGAGAATGTAATGCCCCGCTCATTGTTTTCTCCTGGCAAGCGGCCTGTCCCCAAAGCGTGGGGCTCCAAAAATAAGATAAAATAATTTTTTTTTGCTATGGTTAGCTGGCAGTTAGGTGGAAATTTATGTTTCCTGTTTGGCGTGGGACAGTGGGAGTCGGTGGAGTGTTGGGCGCATCCTCCTTTTATTAAATTTTTGGATTTGCAAATCTTCTGTTGACTCCACCTGGGTCACGTGGTCTACCTGCTGTTTCTTGCCCAAAACCACGAATGCTTGTTGCGCTCCATCAAATGCTGAAACAGATGAATTGCTTCAGCATGTTCTGGACAGTGGATTCATTGATGGTGAAATGAAGGTCTGTCGCCCTGATGTTGCGTGGGTGGGTGTGGATCCTCAAAATCGTGCTGTACAGGCAGCTTCCGTGGAGCGTAGAACTGAATTTTTCTCCTGGGAGGGCCGTGAGGAAGATTTGGCTGTATGCAGCAGCTACAGGGTCGAGAGGTAAACTTATCTCAGAAAACCAGTGGCCTCCAGAGAGAGTTGAGTGCGACAGCTGCTGCAGGGCGATCCCAAGGAACCGTTGGTGCTGAACCTGATGTTCTGGTTGCGCGTGACCACAGTCATGATCTGCCGTTGCAAAATCTTGCAGCTGTAGTAGAAGAACGAGGTAAAGCTTTAGTTGAGTTGTCTTGCCTTTTCTTTTTGGAAGTCACTTCTGTCCAGGTGGTGAAACTAACATGGAAGAAGCTCGATCAAATCTTGAGGCAAGTTTTGCAAGTGAGGCTGAGATTTCGTTCACTACTGTTTCTAATACTGACCGGAAGTTTTCCAGTGCCTAGCCATGGGTTAGATATGGTGGTTATAGATGAAGCCGCAAGCTGGTGAAGTAGCATATTACCTCCTCTTCCTGGGGCGCTGTGAGGTGTGTTCTTGTCGGGGATCCACAGCAGAGCCCTGCCATAGTGTTCAGCCAGACTGCAGGCACGTATCAGTAAGGAAGAAGCCCTTTTGAGTGCCTCCAGCAAGCAGGTTGTCCAACTTTGTTGTTTTCTGTTCTGTATCTCTGCATCCTCAAATTCGGATTCTCCTGCAAGATATTTTTATCTAAATCGACCTTGTGACAGTGAGAGTGTTACCAGCAGACCTGATGAAATTTATTTACAAAGATTCTCTTTTGAGATCTTACTGTTGTTCATGATGTAACTCATGGAAGAGAACCTCATAGAGGCCGATCTGTTTCATATCAGAATATTCATGAAACACAATTTGCTTTGCTATTATATGAGCTTTCAACAAGTCACTAAGTTGGCAGGCATAAAGGTCTCTGTTGGAATTATCATCACCTTACAAGCTACAGCTGTACTGTTTGCACCGAGAGTTTGATGTTGTCCTCATATATCACAAGAGGAAGGAAAGATTGGTTGTTGTATCTGAGGAAACAACTACCGGTGTTCACAGGCTGTACCAGATGCAAGCTATTGGATCGCTGCTCTTCCCTGCTATTAATGACAATGATTCTGTTACCAAGAGCAAGTTCAATAGCTTGTACGGATGCAGGCACTCTCTGCTAGATGGTCTGATGAGAGCCACTGATGTGATGATTGCTGGCAAGGTTGCTGTTGTTCTTGTGGAAATGGAGATATTTCTTCTGTTTCGTCACCTTCACACAATTTTTACCTCCGTTGAGTTATTCCACTTCAGCTGCTCCACCGACTACGGCCTCTGTCTTCTCATAAATTGGTTTTTATCACAGTTTGTAGGCAGCTTGTTTACCCTAATGAGGCTGTGCAAACCCGATGCACACATCTTTACTGCAAGCCTTGCCTAGCTTATGTGCTGAGTACTACTAGGGCCTGCCCTTATGACGGGTATTTGGTTACTGATACAGATTCGAAGGCATTGCAAGAGGAAAATCCGGTACTTTCTAGCTGATGCTATAGGCTGTGTGACAGTTCATTGCCTGTACCCCCCCAAAGCAGCTGCATTGAAGCAATCTAGTGTTTGGACAACCACCTATTGCATTCTTCTAGTCGTGCCTTCAAAAGGGAATCCTGGTGTGGTATATTGCAAGAAAAGACCAGTGAAGCAGAGGATAAAGCGGAAGGCGTGTGGCTGTAGCAGTCCCTGCTGGATGTTCACGACTGGTGGATGCGTTAAAACAGGCAAGATAGACTAACCATATACATAATATGCTAGTATCTAATAAACCTCTTGAAATGAAACTTTTTCCTTCTAGAAATTGGTTTAAATCTGTGATTTTGTGGATTTGTGTTCAATATATGGTTAACAGTTTGTTACTTCTGGATTTGCCTCTGTTGGTTGTTCTTGTTGACGTGATCAAACCCATTTATATATAAAACAAACAAAGGTTCTCAGTGTATGCTTCGATTGATCATATGAAATATATATATATATATATATATATATATATTATATATATATATATTAAAGTTACTTCCTTCTGCAAAAATGTCGTTGTTTTCTTTTGTGAACCTGGGTATGTAATCGCCCCTAGAACGTTGCAGCTTTGACTAGTATTGGGCTCCTATTATGTTATTGCCCTGGAGGAAAATATACAGTTAAATTATTATTATTATTTTTTATGATAAGCGTGATTATGCACTTCGTGTATTGTGCAAATTATTAGGGCTTTTGGAAATTAGAAGTTCAATATATATGCTTGTTAAGAAGGAAGTTTTGGGCCGAAAATATGTCCTGGGTTGATAGAAGGGCATAAATTATTGATAGAACCCCATTTGATTCTACTCTTTCTATGAGTAAAATTTGATAAAATTAATGACCTTTATGGTGTTAAGATATGGTATGTTGATGATTCCTTGTGTGATCGATTTAATTATGTATAGACATAATGCCTTGATGGAGTAAGGTAATATCTTTCACGGTTCGTGAAAGTTAAGGTTTTCATCAACTGCTTAAGGTAACATGAAGTTCCTTAATTTAGTCAAACTTGTTTTGTACTTCCTTCTTGATGAGTGACCTTTCATTACAAATTTAGAATGATTGTGATGGAAGGTCGTGAATATATTTTGTTGTCTAAAAAGGGAAAAGAAGCTATGGAATAGTTTGTTTATGTATCGAACGTAATAATTGTAATTACATCGTTATAGAAGTTCATTATTGGAGGATATCTATCTTCGATGGTATATTATGTGTTTAATCACTGCATAGGTTACCATAAACTTAGTGATGAGATGTAAATTAAGGAGAGTTGAGAGACCTTTTCCTTTGTATACATCGTTTATGATATTAGGAAGTGAGTTGATGTCGGAAAATTTCAACCAAGTCTAGATTCATGGCTATGTTCCTCTAGAACGGGAGGATTATAAATCTAAGGTATTATGAAAATTGCAAGGATGTGTTTAGAATGCTAGATTGCCTACTCAACTTGGGTATTAATGAGGCTTGTCGCTATTCCGGCCCTGGTTATGTTCAGTAGGTAGGCTGTTAGGCAATGCCTATTCCGGACATTCTTACCGTCCTTTCCACTCATCCTTATTAGCTATGAAGTCACTTATTACCTAAGATATAATGGTTGTGGGTTTGAATATAAGATTTTCATCCTTTAAACCTTTTTGATTACATGATGGAACTTTGTTTTACCCTCGTTGTTCATTTATAGCCTATTAGGCCTATGGCCCTACGGAACGATTCCAAAACTATATTCTTTTTGGCAGCTAAGATCGGGTCTGGTTTTTATCTTTTGACTTCACCTTGAGAATGTGGATTGATGGGTTACACTTTAGATTTCAATCACGTAATCTACGGGATTACATGATTGAAATCCTAATACTCTCAACTCTTGTGTCTAATCATTTAAATTTCATAGTCTTGCATATTTGGTTGTCAAACTTTTGTAGTTTTAGAGGTATTTTCATAACTAAAACTTATGGATTTCTTCTTAGTTGATATGTTGAAAATTATATCTTGTTCCAAAAGGTTGTTAGAGGTTAGAACTTTGATCCATTTCTTGAAATAGAATGCTTCCTTTCATGGTTTTGTTAGCTAGTAGCTTATTGTTGCTATGTATAGTCTTATCTTGCTCAGTTCTCGCGAACTGACTCAGGTTATTAATTGTTGCAGATGGCTTACGTGGTTAGATGATGGAAAGACTTGTAGATTATTGCATCAATCTTGGTTATGATGTTCCTTTGTACGAATGTGTATTATGTTATAAAAATTTGGAAAGGGCCTTTGGACATTTTAGAAGAAGGGTCAGTGCCTAGTAAATGTATTGTAGAGTATTGTTGTTGTAACTGTTGAAACTTTGGCTTGTTTGGTTATCATGTGAAAGATGAAATTTGATTACCGCTTGGTTATGGGATATTCTAGTGAATTTTAATCCTTAGAATAGTAGCGGGGCATGTCCCATGTTATTACTCTCTTGCTCCCTAGTCATGGTTCAATAGAGATGGTATGTCCCTTTGATTTGTGCATCATGTTGGAATGAATTGATATAACCTTGTTTTGTTTCCGCAAACGAGTACTGTTAAACTTTGCTCTTGAGTTAAAATGTTGAGTTGTAAATCCTCCTAAGGCTTAGTAGCAATGAGTTTGTAAGCACTATGAAGTGAGCTGGATAGTCCTGATAAAAGTTAAACCAAAATTTATGTATATGAACATATTAATGTAGATGTGATCTACTTGATAACCTTTGAGACCTGGAACAATCAAGAGGAAACTATCTTTTGTAACGAAATATGATTACTTATTATTATTTTTATTCGAGCCAAGCTAATAAACATTATCCTTTTATGGTGAAATCTTAAATGACCTCATGGTGAAAGCAATGGTTAGATTTTAGAAGATGATAGGATTTAATAAGTAGGAGGGAAATCGATTAATTAAACCTTAAATCTCTCTCTATCGTTTGGAATGTTTTCCTTTGTCAAACTTAATTAAGTAAAGTCTAGATGGAACATTTAACCAATCTTGATAAACCCTTAACCTCAATAAAAGACGGATAGTAAACCATGTGACCCTGAAGCTAAATTCTGTTGTCCTGTTCTGTTAACCCATGCCTTAATTCATGGTGATATTTCTTAAGCAAGGTCAAAATTTGATCCTTAAACAAGAAGGTTATTGTTATGAACCCTAAGCGGTACTTCCCTCAATCGGAACTTATGCCTTCACCTGTGCAACAGAGGTGTGGAACATGTGTTAGTGGCTTGAATAAGATTAATTAACCTTGTAAGAAATGGAAAATGTTCTAAAATCAAATGAATAAGAAAGATTTGGACATCAAATTGATGATCCCAGTTTAGAAAGCTTGGCCTTAAGCTATTTAGTCAACAGTTGAAAAGAAAGAAGTTCTCCCTTGTGAAAAGAATTGTGTGAATCATTACATGAAATTTTATAAGAACGTAAGTTAAGAATTAAGAGACACTTTAGTAAACAAGAAAATTTAACAAGAAATTCCTCATGGGATGCCCTAGCTGTGAGTGTGTCATGTGGTTGGACTTCCATGTTGTCTTGTCAAAAGAAGAGTACATTGTCCTTGATAGGTGTGAACGTTTCCGTGCTGCCTTTATGGCCATCCTTGTATCAAGTTGTTCACAGTGTTAGTTGTATCCTTGGTGACGACATGTTGCGTCATGTTATGTGTCAAGCAAGTCAAAAAAAAAAAAAATTATCCTGTAGACAATTAAAAAATGAGGAAAACAATAGATACTTGGAGACAAAGAATTCTAAAATGGGCCACATATATGGGAAAAATTTATCAATGTTGCCTTCTTCACCCCATCCGAGAAATGATATTGAAAACATTGCCTCCAAATCTTCATGACTCGAACTACAGATCAAATTCAGAGGTTTTTTTCAAGTACAATAATGAAATAATATTCTTAATTTCATTCTTTTACTGAAAAAGTGATTTAGAGGCATTCCACTATTATTGCTAACTACCCTTCTATGAGTTTCTTGGTGGATTTGGTATATTTTCCAATTGTGTGATAGCCTTTTCAAAATATGATCAAAGACAGAGTTTTATTTTAACAATTGGAATTACCAAGATAATATTTTATTTTCAATGTTAGAGTATGCAAAAATTACTTCCTCAAGTTTGGATATATGGCATTTGTTCCTACAGAACTATCACGTTTTCTCATCCATTTACTAGATTTTAAGCACTTCCACATTACTGCCCTCTTCCCTGTATTGTGGTGAATAAATATGTAGCATTAATAATTCCCTCTTCCTTGTACGTGGTTAGGTATCCATCTCGAAACCATGTTTTTGGGACAAAATCATGCAGATCATATGTTCGAATACTTGACCAATGGAGATCTGCGCATTTGAATGGAGTGTGGGAATTTTATGGGTTTTGTTCCAAAGAGGAAGAAAAAATAAAAGTTCTCATTTATGCTATGAGGAATTTTCAACTTGTAGATGGTGGAGGAAAAATAGAATCTTGTAATATTATATTATATATATATATATATTTTCAATTTAAGTTATTTATTATATTATATTATAAATAATAAATTATCTATATATAATTTAGATATGATTAATTAGTTTTAACTAAAAATTAATATTAATCTAAATATAAATTCATTGTTGTTTTTGGTGTGGAAATGAAGACAACCTACCTACAAAAATAATTAAAAGGAATGTGAAATTTGGATGAGGTTAATTGTAATATTTCTGACATTTTTTTTCATAGATATTGTTACAAATAATTATTGTGGCAATCAAATTGTAGCTTCCACCTACATGTTAATTGTGGTAAGTTTAATTATAGAAAAAAAATGTTGAAAATGCCACAAATATCAAGATATAAAAATATGTAAATTGTAGAAAATTTACAAAAAATAAAAATTGTAAAAAAGTTACAAACATGAAAAATTGTGGAGGATATACAATTTAAAAATGTAGATTTCCTATAAATTTCTTAAATTGTGGGTCGTCTATGATCTACCAAATTGTAAAAAAAACTACAAAAATCTATCAAATAATGGACAAGCTACATTTCCAATGCCACATTTTATATTTTTGTAATGCCTCGTAACCACAATAATATTGTTGAAAAATTGTGGCTAAAATCCCAAGTTGTTGTAGTACTTGTGTCAGATTTATGGTTGAGGATGGAGATATTGCGACATGTGCATTATTCTTCCATGACTAGACACTTGCACTTTGATGAGACCTACATGTTCATGTCATAGAGGTTCATATGGCATAGGTTGAGTGAGGATATCCTCAAAATTTATATAGGCATGTACGGTTTGTCTCTATGACAAGTGAGAGCTTACGGGTTCATCATTTTTTGAGTCGACATGGGATAACACTCCTATGTATTTTATTGCTTCTATGCCCAGTGAGCACTTCGTCAGTGGAGAGATGAAATTGACTCATGGTTATTCAGTAGGTTCACATTCAATGCAAGAGGAGGACTATGTGGAGCTGATATTACCGGTTGACTATCTACTGGAGTCTTGGGACTTTTCCCCCACAGGACACATTGAGATACATTATGAGGAGCCTTGCTCTCACACGAGTGCAAGTCATGTGGAAGAGTTAGCACCATTTGTGTGTATACAGGTTGTTTCATAGGTTGACCCAGGAGATTCTACAGGATTCAGAGTGGAATTTCACACCCAGGAGTTGATTGGAGAGGAAGTGAGTGATCACATGATGATAGTCTTGCATTGGCAGGGATTGGACAGATTGGCGATTTCGGTGTGGGTGCCAGTGGAAAGTCGGTGTGGGCATCATACTACTTCAACAGCAACATTGTTCTGTACATGACATAGATAACATGATGACTACATGGGGTGTCTTGGTTACTTCACATCACACCAATCATTAGTTGACTACAGGGTGAGGTGGAGAAACCTACTCTATGGTATTCAGCTTCTACATCCTCGTAGGATAATGCTTGGGGTCAAGAATTTCTCAGGAGGGGAGGATTATAATGTTCCCAATTCCGAGCAGATGGCCTAGGAGTTTCTAATGTCCCCTTTCCTATGCTAAAGGCCTAAGGACCAATTCGAGTCCAATTTGTGGCCATACCCAAGGAGTTGTGGATGTTAGAAGCTATTGGGGAGGGGCCACGTGCTTCTAATATTCAATTTTTGTTTTTGGGGGTCACTTTTGGACCATGGAGACTTAAAAAGGAAAAGTTAACTTTAGTTACTTGTATTTTATTGGCCCCTCCATGGAATGAAATGCGTCTAGGGTTATTGGGGCTCTTTTTCCATGGAGAAGTATATAAGGAGCTGGGAGAGAAAGGAAAAGAAATTTTGCATAAATTTTATTTACCTTCATGTGCAACTGTTGTTTTTGCATCTACAACTTTTGTAGTGAAATCCCACAGGGACTCTAGCTTCGGTGGTGAGAGACCAATCCGTAGCTAGTAAGGCACTCTTCGGTAGTGAGAGATCTACCCTAGTTTGTCATTTTGGAGTTGCTTTCAGGGCTATGTTACAGAAAAATTATCATAGGTTTCAGAGGAAGGAATTTGAGGGTTTTGCGGGCATTTGGGGAAGATAATAAGAAGGCTTCCAGATCAGATTTACGGAAGTTATTTGGGCAAGGCTTAACATCACTTTGAAGGCGTCTTCAGCAATTTCCATTCCTTTTCCAAGCTTGTTGACTTGCATCCTTTATTTGGAGGGTTTTCCAGTTGGCCATTTTCAGATTTGAAGGCTGAAATATCATTCCCTATATCTATTAATGTTATTTCCAAAATCTCATAATTTTTTCTCTTGTATTTGGAGAGTTACGAACCTCTAAAGTTTTCCAGCTATCTAGGGCACGTTGTGCTTTTTCTGGCAGCATTTTAATTTCTGTATTAAAACTCCAAAAACAGTTTTATTATTTCCTTTATAATAATATCAAGCT
Source organism: Taxus chinensis (assembly GCA_019776745.2). Classification (NCBI taxonomy): domain Eukaryota; kingdom Viridiplantae; phylum Streptophyta; class Pinopsida; order Cupressales; family Taxaceae; genus Taxus; species Taxus chinensis. The sequence goes on along the minus strand of CM034151.1, from coordinate 760,411,627 downwards.
CTCTTTAAATTTTCAAGTAATTCAAGTGGATATTTTGGGAGATATTAATTTTCTTTAGTTCACTGTCCTTACTGTAAAAATTTGTAAAAATTAGTATTTTATTGGGCTGCAAACTTTCAATATTTTGTGCATTTTAAAGTGGTATCCCACAAGGGATATTTCAAATAAGTAAAGTTATTAGTAATTTTAATTTGGAAAATTGATGTTTTAAATGACTTTTTTTTTTCAAAATTAAAATAGTTTATGATAATCACATACAAAATGCATATAAATCATGATTATGGATTTGTCCCCGACATATTTCAAATAGATAGATGATGGTGCGGAAATATTTTAATTCTACTATAAGCTTAAAACTATTAAATTTAATGTCCTAAATGTGATTACTTATAAAATTAACTCTATTTTTGCAGACGTTGTATACTACTGTTATAGTTTTAGCTTATAGTAATGTTTGTCTTCTTGTTGAATCTAAATAGCCGCTATGTCTATGAATTTAATATTCATTTTCAAGATGACTTGAATGGTCATACATTATATGTACTTGCATCTCATTTTGAAAAAGAAAATTTAGGGTTTGTGCATATATACTTTTAATTTAATTTACATTCTATACCCCTGACCTGACACTAGTATCAATGCACAAGTTTTTTTTTCATTTTTAACATCCTTCTTTTTTTGCACCATTTGTCTAGGATTTAAAAAAAAAATGTTTAAATTGTTTTCTCTTATGTCTACTTACTCTTCCTACTTGTAAGTCGTATGATGTTTCTTCGACTATCGATGTTTGTATTCTTTACTCATTGGACATAATGTTTTACTAAAATATTTTCCTTGATTGTTGAAGCATTTGGATGTTTGATGGAGGTGCTACTACAAGAAGACTAAATGTTTATTGAATTATATGATTTCATTATTTCTCGGAAGCATTAGATTTTGCACCAAGCGTTGAAAATTGTGAATTTTTTACACACCACAAACCTTATGTCAACCTACTTTCTCACCAACAAGGCCAAATTAAGGTTTTTGGGCACCCTAAGTAGTACTTTGAGCATATGCCCTCCTCCCTTTTAGCTGTTTGTATGCCCGTCCACCAAACAAATAAAACAAACTAGATAATAGGTCTCTACCTTTGATTTTCCAATTGCTTTTAATATCAATTTATTTATAAAACCTTTATTAACTTATTGCATAAATCGACAGTTTCAATGAATGATTATACACTATAATCTTCTCAAATGCAATGAGATAATGATTCAATGAGTAAAAATTATTGTGATTACCAAAAGCTACTCCGTTTTAAGTCATATTTCTTTACTTAATAATGTGGAATACTAAAATTTACTATGTTCAAGAAATTTTTTCACATGCTTAGCAATTCAATATTTTACAGATAATTTTATTTTATTACCAAAATTTCAAACATAAATAGTAATTATTACCCACCAAGATCAAAAATATAAAAAATGTAATCCAAAAAAAATACAAAACACTTTATAATTCAAGTAAATTTACGCCAACGGTTTATCATATAAATGTTTCTCTATTTGTTACATCAAACAAACTTATAGGAGGAATGCAAGCTTGGTAGGGTGGAACTTTAATGTTCACGAAAGGTTCAACTATAAAATGATTATTCATATACTCTAACATTAGGAAAATCTGTGTGCTTCATTTATATTCACAAAATCCTTAAAAAAATCATGCAAATAATCAAGAGGTGCTCAAAATGGATGAGGTGTTGAGAAGGAGAGAAGCATGAAATAGAGTAGATAGGGTGAAGAGCCATAGTCTATGCAATAAAATCTAGAAAGAAAACAATGCAAATCAATGTTGAATTTGAACCATATTTAATTTACGTATAGAAAGCTCGCCCTTGCACTCGATAATCATAAAGAGATAGTTTGATTAAAGTCTAATGGTTAGCAATTATATATGGATATTTATTGAATTTATTGTGATCATTGTTGTAGCCAATTTCACATATTCGACCTAGATAGCTCCTATGACGCTCCCTGCTCATTTAGTTCCCTATGCATCTTCCTAGGTTACCTAAGTCATGAAACGCCCCTGATCACTACCATTACATAACCCAATCTTCATCTACCATGAATTACATGTCAAATGGTTTTATGTCATGATAATTCAACACCGATATTGATTTAGAATAGTTTTTATGAAAATCAATTTTTGAAAAGTCCTAAAAATCTCTTTTGGCACTTTCTAACAGCTCTTGTTGTTTTACATTTTTGTGGGTCTTCAGATAATTTATAAGCTTTGAATTTTACTATGATATCCAAAATGATATTGACATAGAAACATTTCTTGAGTTAATTTTGACATATTTTCAACATATTTTGTGGTTAGAAAATTAGGTTGATTTTCTAGGAGACATGACCACAACAAGAAGCACAAAATAAAATAATAGTAAGTATATGATAAATTTCAAATTTAATCCACTTTTTTGCTTTTCAAATCCATCCCTAAGGTGGATACAAATGGTCTACATGTAGGATAACATTTTTCATTCCCATCCATAACCCTTCATGTTCTATTGTTAGTAGTTTTTATATTCTCCATTATATTTATATAAAGTAACTTTTCATGAATAATATCTAAAAAGTGATTTAGGGGAGTGGAATTTTGATAGGTTTTTTACATTAGTAATAAGGGGTGGTATGTAAATATATTGTTTTTTTCTCTACATTAAATTTGACATCTATTTGACCATCACAAGTTAATTTTGACCATAAATATTATGTCTAGTTAACTGCCACTTACATTTTTTTTACTTTTTTACTTTGGAAGTCCATAAAAAATTTGTAATATATTGATTATATTGTAGAGTTCAAGGTTTTTTTCTAAAAATGATTTTATCCCCATGATTATATCAAAAATATGAATATAATATAATGGGATTATTAATGAATGTGATATGCTTAAAATCCATGTAATTAATATTTATATCAACCCCTTATTATTTTGTTAAAGTAAATAGTTATTTTAAAAATATTTTAATATTTATTTAATTGACAATAATTTATAAAAAAAATAAATTTTATTCAATTCACAATAATTCAATTCACAACACCCTATGGACCCGATTTGACATATCTTCCTCCCTAGTTATCTAAATTCGATGAACTTGGACCTTTTGGAAATGTCTCTTTGAGCACTACATCATGGAATCCAAAAAAAAAAATATTAGCAGATGTAGGTTGATGAAAAAGGTAAAATGAATTCCAACATTAAAATTTTAAGTCCCAGGTAGCTGAAAACACAAATTTGATGAGATTTTGTGCTATTCCTTCTCCAGCAAGAAAATTGTCATGGAGGGATGGATCCGACAGGCTGCCCATGACCCTTTTCATAAATTTAATACAGGTTGCTGGTGGATGGGAGTAGAATTTTGAGTTTCTCTTTTCTCTATCTTTTCTCATATTCTATATATTGTAAAAACCTCTCATTTGATAGGGGGAATATTCTGGGATGAAGAGAAACTCTGTCAAATTTGTTTCTCAATATCAATGAGCTGTAAGAATTTTTTGGGCCTAGAAAGTGTTCTTGTGCCTCTATCATTCACATGTAATGGACTGTGTATATTCTGAAACAAATAAAATATCTAATTTTTGGTTTTTCTTCAACACTAGCACTTATTTTATTGTATTTCATTTCCTCTTCATTCTTGTTGTTTTATTCTGTGCATGTATTTCTCATTTGTAGGTTCAAATTGTTATGTTTCATGGAGAATAGATGGTGAACAAAACCTTGGGTCTATATCACAGTTGTCTCACCTCTCCCTACTACATTTTTCTTCCCCTTTCTCCCTCAATAGGATATTTCCAACCCCTTTCTTGGTGTTATCACCTCTATTTAGTGTAGGATTTCCCATTTTCAAGGATTCTCTCTCTCTCTCTCTCTCTCTCTCTCTCTCATCCCTTTGATTTTTAGAATAGGATTAGATAGCTCCATTTTATTCATTAGGAGTAGATTTTTGTATTAGGATTAGGTAGAGCAACCAACCTTATCTAGAGGTTTCTCTCAAGTAGAAAGTCCCATAACTTGAGAAAAAATCCCATGTTAGCGAAAAGAAGGGATTTGTAATGTGCAAATCCTAGGGCGATACTTTTTTCCGTAATAAGAGGTTAAGGGGAGGATTAAATGGAATTAAGGGAATCCTAGGGATCATAAATGGGGATGTTTATGGGTAAAATCCTAGGATGGTGGATAGGTTTTTAGGGTGGTTTAAAATATAATTAGGGATAAATAATAATAATAGGATGAGGATTATGTGATTAAAATATAATAGATTAGTTAATGGATTATTATATGGGATTAGGAATGTATCGAAGGGGGATGGATAATGCTAGGATTAAAATGGTATTAAGGTATGATAATAGGAATTAAAAGGTGTAATGGAGTTTGAGAAGGAAATAAGTGTTTAGGTGGGAAATAGAAATTTTCAATAGGAAGGGAAATATGAATGTACAAGGTGAAAATGAAGGGGAGTGAATGAGGGATGGGGGACAAGGGTACCAAAAATTGATGTCTATACCTAAATAGATCATTTTGATTTATTTCTTCAATATATTTGGACACAATGATAGAGACATGATATGATGATCAAAAACTCACTCCTTGAACCTCAAATTTCACCTTCAAACATAATGATCTCTTTATAAAATCACAATTCACCTCCTTGATCAGGCTTTTACCTAAGTGGAAGCATGCTTATGATGTATAGACACCCTCTTTCTCAAATTTTCCTCATGTATATAGGTTTCCTCCTCATGATATAAGGAATGTTCCCTGAATGGAACTTTGAGGAATGTATGCGAATGAATTCCATGCTCATGACCTCTACACTACACAAAAACCCTATAAATTCCACCTCCCAGACGTGCAAGATCTGAGTTCATTACCAAGCATTATTTAAGTGTATAGAAACAATCTCATGAAATATGCATTATTTGTGATCTGGAGATGATTTACACCATCACTCATGGTGAGATTCTATTATCATGCTCCTGATGACCATTCCCTTGATGATTTCACTCTCAATTAAGCTCTTGATGTTTCAAATAATTTAAAGACCTCATGATTTTCATGATTGAACCCATTGTCCTCATGATCTTTTATATCCTTCATGGACCTCATGATGACCATGCCCTTGATGATTTGAAATAATAAAAAATTACATCTTTTTTTTGATTTGTTATGTGCTATAAGGAATTGCATGAGTATATATATTCAATCAATTATTACTACCTTTGGGAATTGTGAGGTTTATAAAATATATTTTTGACACATCTAAAACTCCTAAAAATGTCAACAACCAATCAAGAAGACCCTAAAACATAAACAATGGCTATATTCTTTCCCAAAACAGATATCGAATGTATAATTTTAACCCTAAAAGATTTAGGCTGAATGTTGAAATCCTTTAAAATACCTATGTACTAACCATATTAGAATATGAAAAAATATCTTCTAAACCGTGACTTATGGAGTTGTGAGGCTACTTCCATAAAGTGTAGAGTGACCCTAATTTCTTATATTTAGTAAAATAAACTTAAAGTATAAGTTTATCATTTATTAATCTTTATAATTTGTTATTTATTATTAAGAAATAACAAATTATAAAGATTATTAAATGAAAAACGTATACTTAAATATTTATTTTTGTAAATACATACCTCTAAAATACACCTATAACACAATGCTTATAGGAATTCAAGTGCGTTATAACGTGATCATGTTATAACACAAGCACATTTTAGGCTAGCTGAAACCAATCCATAACACGCTTGCATTTAAACTTGAGATTAATTTTCCACTGTCGCATTATAATGTGAATGAGGCATAACATGAGCGTGTTATGGAAAAAATGAACAAAAAGCTGATTTTTGGCCACTTTTTGGTCCCATGTCTCCATGTACATGCCCAAAAATATATCTAATAATTTATGGAGAAATATGATGACGTGTTTGATCCATGTGAAAAAGGGAATATCCAAGAGTGTATGATGAAAGAAAGACAATAATTCTTATAATGATCCATGATATAGATAAGAAGAAGCATATATCGATGAAATAAAGGATTATATATATCTTTAAAATCTAAGGGAACGTGTATGTCATAATACATAGATCAAATCAGTGGAAAAGTTATATGTCTCATCAAAAAAATTGATGGATCAAGTTAACAAAAAAGTTGTTAAAATTCTCTCTATAGAGGGAATCAATCAATTGCTCATAATAGGCAATGAAACCTTAATAAGAAGTATTGAAAAGAAAAAGTGGGGAGTGGAAATAAGTTTTAAAATTATTATGGTAGAAATATTTGAAAGTTGATGGGATGGCTATAGTGAACTACTCACAAGATTGAAATCTCAAGGAAAATAAGGTGGGTGTGGTGGAGTACTTGTGGGTGTGCGATATTAATGGAATTTGATAGCATCAGAGTAGAAGGAGTAACGATCATAAAATATTTCCACCTCATCATATTTTCTCAGAAGGTGGAATATTTTATGGGTTAAAGATATCACCATAGTGGTATATTCTGGGAAATATAGGATATGAGGTTCAGTTTATAGAGTACATTGAAGATATCATGCTAGCAAGATATTAAAGTTGGCTGTCAAATTTGTATAAGCAGATCTTGTATCAAATTGACCTAGTGGGAGAAATGATAGAGGATGGAGAAGAGGTAAAAGATGTCATTCCTAATACATTTTGTGGGGGAGTAGGGTTAGAATGGGTTAAAATGCACCTGAGTTCTCACCGTAGTGAGACATGTGTGGGAATGGTCGTGAATAGTAGGAACATGTAATATCACCCCAATAATACCTTCATAGGCTTGTGATTAAAAAATATTCAAGGAAAGAACATGGGAATTCTCACCCCTATGGGAGCTCATGGAATGTTACGGATGTTACAAAAAGTACTCTTTGATTAACTAAAATTGGATTAAACTATGTAGTGCTAAGATAGTTAATCTAATATAGGAGGACATAGATGTAATTAATAAATGTACTTAAAAAAAATGTAAATTACTAAATGATTAAGCTAATAGAAATGAAACCCTAAATGTGCAAGAAGGGAAAAGGAAAGAACTCAGCTGATAATAGATGTATATTACAGAGTGTCGCAGAGGTAACTAGAGAAAACAAGAGTAGGAATGATGCTAAATAAGTCCCAAAAAAGACTAAATCTAGAGAATCTGAGTGGACTAGAGTGCCTGTGAGAGGAATGGGGTGCCAGCGGGCACTCTGGTATGCAATCTAGGCACTATGGTGTGTGTAAAATCCTCAAACCTAGTTCTCATAGTTTCGGAAGGTGATCCAAATCCTTTGATGTGTATGGCATCAAATTCAGTATCCTGGGCTAAATATCACCAATAATCCAAAGTGATGGAAAAACTACTCTCAGCAATGCTCTATATTTTAGACCCAAATTTAGTTCTTGTGTGTGTGTGTGTTTGTGCATAATATTCCCTAGGTGCTCTTGTGCTAGTCGCACTTTGTGAAGTAGCAAGAAATAACTAAATTTAGAAAATTTAATAACCTGTGTGAATGGAATAGAATAGAATCCCTCCCATTATGAAGTGTGTGATGAAGATGTACTACCCTTGATGATGGCACTATGTTGATGCAAGTGATCTCAAGTGAAATGGATGTAAATCTAGATGGAGTGATAGTAATAAGTGATACTAGGTCCCTCATTATGGTTTCATAACTTTATAGTTATAGGGTTCTCTTGATGTAATTTCATAATTAACCCCGAAATGGCCAACTAGCAAAAGGATAAAGATGTAAAATGGCTAAAAAGAGCCCAAAAAGTAGAGAGAAGATTTGAAAATGATCGGGACGCCCTAGGTGGGACCAAGATGCCTATGGGCACCCAAGTACTAGCCTGGGTGCCCAAGTCAAGGCTAAAACAACTGGAAATGATCAAAATTGACTGGGCATGTGGATGGCAAGGTGTGTAAATAAAGAAATAAAATAAGATAAGATGGCCAAAAGACAATGGTTAATTAGTACTTTCTCCACTCAAGAACCTATTAAATAGTAGTATGAGACCAGATAAATAATATCTAAAGTGGATGATTTTGTGAGTAAATTTTCCCCTCACTTTATGTTTGTGATTTGAACTATCAATAACATGAAGTAGATAGAGATGTGTACCTGATATACATGAAAAGTGTAGTAGAAATGTTTCGAAGGAATAGAACAAACCGTGAAATGAAAAATAAATATGGAGGAGCATGGAAACTAAAGATGAAAAACATGTAAATAAAAAGTGATGAGAGTGAACCTAGGGAGGAATGCTAGTGTAGCTATTACAGTGTATAGTGTACCTACATGGTTAGTAAAACCATGTGCTATCGCGAATTGTTGTTGTTGTTGTTGTTGTCGATAGTTTGATTGATTTTTTTCATACAACTGGACCTGCAAGGAAAAAATAATCAAGTAGTGAAATATGTATGCATGTAAGTGTAAAAAAAAATGTAAAATACACATGTATATGAGAGTGTATAAAATACACAAATGTAAATGGAACATTTGCACCTGATCCATGTCGAGAGAAAGAGTGTACAAGAATATCATGTACTGCTAGTTTTTTGAATGATCTCATGCCACCTTTGCTGAAGAAGTGTAGGGAGGAAATGATCCATGTCCTCTAAGCTCTAACCACTTCTACTGAAATATGTTTAAAGATTTCTTTATAACGTCTTATTTTTTAAGGTGATTCGACACCACTGGTTGAAGAAGTGTAGGCATAATCTTAGTGTGCATGTTATTTTCTTTTTTTTTTGTGATTTATCCCTCAACACATAAGTGTTTTGCGTTAGGATTTAGCTGGAACCCATTGGTTCGTGCTCTTTTAATCTTCTCTCAGTAAATTGTGCATGTACTCAATCAAAGCCCTCAATAAATTTGGCGTATCACCCCATTTAAATTTTAGTTACAACCATCTTTTTACCCTTAAAACCCCAAAAAAATATTTTAGGATACACCAATAAGGAACCAACATTATAATCCAGAAGACTCACTTAAACATAAGGATACCCACAACCTTGAGGTGTTTCCATTATATATATAGAAGTGAGTGAAAAGAAATATTAGAACACTTGTTGTCATCCCTTAATCAGGGTCCACTTCTGAGAGATAATAGTTTTTAGCACGCCCAATGGGACACGAATTGGATTCAAATTAGATTTTTAAAAAATTACAACAAATTTAAAGAAAAGAAAACAACACTTTTGGAAGGACAAAGCTGTTGATATTCATTGAAAATAAAAATAAAATTATTTGGCTACTTCGTAAGGCTGATTTCAGATAAATTTTGTAGCATGTTCCATGCCTAAGGTGACTAAAATATCAATGGTAAGAGGACTTCTTCATATATTTTTTTCTTTGCCTTTAATTTTAGTAGGAAGAAGAAGAGTTGGCAATACCTCACCCTGTAACAAGCCCATTTTTTACAATGCTCCTCCTCTTACTTCAACACATATCAATCTCGATGTTCAAATCCCAGTGATTCCAATGGATCAACAATTACCACAACCAACCAAAGATTTTTTGTACCTTTTAATAATGAAAATCATTTAGTAATTCTTGTTTCTCATGATATACCTATTGTTGTCTTAAAAGGTTTACCCTCGTTTACTGGTGAAAATCGTGTAACTCCTGAGCATAAATACATTACAGCCCTTTGTTCATTTCATAATATTACTTATGAAGATGTAGCTTTAAGACTTTTAGTTTCATCATTTAATGGAAAAGCCTTGCAATGGTACAAAACTTTACGAGTAGGGATTATAACAACTTCAGATGAATTGGGAGATCAATTGCATAAACAGTTTTAAGATAATTCAGATCATTTGTCGAGCTGATAGAACAATCCTCTACAATTAAGCATGATCCTCATGAATTTATGGATAATTTTAACATTAGATTTGAAATAACATGGGAAATAATTCCATCCACTGTTAAAGCTCAAGATGGTCATGAATTTTTATACTAGCTTAGAGCCTTAAAAAAAAATATTGCAGCCATGATACAGTACATGGGAGGAACTACACTTTGAGCAGCTTAGGACATTACTATTAGAGCTGAAAACAACCTTATTCAAGATGGTAAATTAGCCCCAAGGCCCTCAATGCCTATTATTGTAGATTTGGCACCTATTCCATAACCTATTACAATAATAGAGCCTGTTATTTCAACATCTCAAGATGAAGTATATAAAACTTTGCAAACTTATGGAAATGAGATAACATCATTAAAGAAATAGTTAGCTCAACCTTCTAGGCCTTATCAAGAAGCTTATGAGTAGATTAAGCAGCCATATCAATAAAATAAGAATTATAGGCAACCTTATTAACAACGGAAATTTGATTCTAAAGCTCCCAACTCATATAGTGCTCTTGTACACATGGCTTTAGAAGAGTGGTGTTTACCTTGCAATCAACCTCATTCAACTGCTAATTTCCTAATTACATTCTTGAATATAAGCCTTGTTACAAAATATCAATCTGAAATGTTATTCATTCCTCAAATGGAGGGTGGGAAACAAGATGCTCAGAGTCAAAAACCACCTTAGTAGAACTTAGTCAGTTTTGGAGAGGAAGATTTTATTACGGTTACAACTAGGTCTCATAAAAAGGCTCAAGATGATGAAAAATAGCATAAATGACCTATTTTGCCTGTAGTCACTAAAAAAACAGCTAACAACCATGTTTCAGCTCATAAAATAGCAATCAGTTTATCCCCTAAAGAACAACAAAAATAGTTGCAACCTGATCCTAAACGGTTATTCATTCCTCATATTTCTAAAGTTGTAGAAGGTGATTCAATTTTTTCTCAATCTTATTCTAAAACCATTACAGCTTCGTTTTATGTTTCTAAGGCTAAAAAAAAGTATATTATAAGTATTTCATTATGGAATGATTTGAGTGTTCCAAGACAACAAGCATTGCTTGCTCATGATCTTTCTAAGTTGCATATTTCTTCATAACCAACAAAGAAAGAAGCTCATAAAGATGATATGGTTCTTGCTACAGTTGGGAAAGATCATACGCAAGAAGTTAAGTGGATGGTACAAAAAGTAATAAAAATGTATGATGTGAAAAGATTATATTTTTAAATGGCCATCCATCCATGTGGGACACTTTTTTTTATTAAATAATTTTAGAAATATATTATTTGGTTGAGTTGTATTTATGAGTAACCGCAAGATTTGGGGATTATATAAACATTTTTCAAGTAAAATATGTTATTTAATTCTATATCCACATATATTGATGGTTTTCATAGTTATATTGACAGTTTTACAAAATTATAATATGTTATCTATGATGAGTAAACTATTTTGTTAACTGTAAAATATGATTAAAACAAGCAAAAATGCTCAAAACGAACGTCAAATCTAAGTACTAGGTACGAGGAAAGTTTCCATTCATTCTTCTAATTACAAATGCCTATCCAAAAAACATACCTAAAAAACTCATACATATATGGTATTTAAGTGGAAGGTGAAATTGTTCCTAAGCTAATGAGGGATCAACTCACATCATCTTAGATATGGAATGAGTGGGTGGAAGATGCTTAAAGAAGAGTGGTAAGGAATAACTTTTCTTTATTATAACAAGAGGTAGTGGAATGACACCACAATATGGAGTGCATAACCTATAGCCTACAAAGACATTAATATAACTTAAAATCCAAGTGATACTAAGTTAATCGACTTGATTAATAAAAAAACTAGACAAAACAACACAAAATATCAGAGATCTATAGTACAAGATCTAACCTGAAAAAGAGATTGAAAGTTTTGCATGATTCTTAAGACAACATGTGGATTGGTGCAAGCCAAGATCATGGCTCAATAAAATGTTTTGTCTCATGGAATTTATAAAAATATTATTTTATTCATTTATTTTTTAACTATCACACATGATAGATCCATTTCCCCTTAATTTTGTGTACTCTTGAACATCACATAATAATTTAGTTAGATAAATCCTTAATAGGGAATAAAATAAAATTATTCATTAATGTAATCAAGAAAATTTATGATAAAAACCTTAAAATTGATATCTATGAGTCCAATTTCAAATTGATGTATTTAAGATATCAGTAATAGTGATATGACTAACTAAAATATCCAATAGTCAATAATTATTTTAAATTCATGTATTTAAGATCTATATGTAATAGTGATATGACCAAATAAAATATCCAAAAATTAATGATTCAAATAAATAGAAAAAGAATGGATATTGACATATACCTTTTGTAGATGACGGGCACGATTCCTCGTATATAAATGGCGATCTGATCCCACACATGATGTGCCATGTCGAATTATTCTAGAAGAGGATTACACCACCCGCCCTTGTTGTTGGGGAGAGCATAATTCAAAGGGAAAATAGTAGTGGGCGTAATGGTAATGGACTTCCCAAGAAAATCCCATTGCTTATCCTTGTTGTTATTGCATTTTATCTCAAAGCATTTCCCACAAGATGTGTTGTTGTTAAATAACTCGATGCTCAGCGCCATCATTTTTGTTGTGTACCTCGTACTATACATGTTACCATACCCACCCGCCCATCCTAAAATTCATACAAATTGACAAAAAAATTAATACCAATATAGTTGTAATACTTCAAATGGAAAATAAAATTTTAAAAAAATTACCACAAAGAAAATTATAGTACCCACGACGATGTGGATCCAGATGCAAGAGGTTGAAATACCTCCAAAACAAACAAAGACTGTTTCCAAAAACATAGAAGCTTTAGAATAATATTCTTCTCATTCTGGAATCCACACTAATCTTTTACAACCTTACAATCTTCCTTTTATTTCCTACTATCTCTAAGAAACCCCTAAAATGCGAAAAAACCTAAAACTAAAAAAAAGCCCTGAAAAGTAAACACCTTAGATAGACCCCAATTTTTGCGTACAAAATATGCCTTTGTAAATTAAGGTGTGCATTGAATCTTGGCTTATTATATAAAATAGAGAAAAATAGATTAAAAATCTAAGTGCTAGTAAAAACCACCAAAAAAGTTCGGAGTCAATTTTAGACTATTAGATGAATGAATTAGGCCCCCCAAAATGTTGAAAAGTCATCAAATCTTTCTAGAAATGTTGGCGTGGTAGATTTCAAGATGATTCAATAGTCAGATAAATTTTTATAGTCTCCAGAAATTATGCTCCCGCATCACATGTTACCTGAGGCATCACCGCCTCCATAAAACATTGCATGGGCACTACTTTACCTGCCACCGCCATCTGCATCCTCTTACATAATTATAAGCAAGATTCCCACAATACTACCTTCTACGAACTTTATCTCCACCATAATATCCAGATCACCAACGTTCTATTTCTATATTTCCTTATTAGAAATATTCTCTTTTCCTTTTCGAAGGCTCGATGATATGTGTATATATAGAAAGTCGGTTTCCAAATCTATTATTTTGAATAATTGGGGTACCTGTGAAGCCTGCGGAAACATTAAATAAAATATTTTGCAATGTGTCAAAGATTATTTTGTTTAAATTTGTAGTCAAAGCTCTGTTGGGATCAATTTTTGGAACATAGTGCGTGATTTCATGTTGTTGCAGATGGGACCATAATTAACTCCTGAAATATCATAAAATTTTAAAAATGGCTAAAAAATCGCTCATATCTCGATTTTGTTCTTGCATTAACGTCCAAAAGGGAAGTATTGGAGGGGCGAACATTGAGGGAGACCACGTGGCTGCATGGTGGATTAGGAAACAGAGACAGGGTTGTCTTGTACACTTTTGCACTGCCCCAAAATTGTTGCAAGACTCGTGCATCCATCAAATCCGAAATGAAATGAAATGAAAGATTTTAATGACGTCCACGAGACTAAAGAGTCTATGGGACCACAGAAATAGTAATTTAATCAGATTTCAGACTCTTTTCAATATCCGCTCTTCGGCTGTGAATCTTGAAGATAAAGCCTGCTGTCACTGGAAGCTTTGTTCCTTCGAAGAGCTCCTCCAGTCTGTCCACCTTTAGATTGTTTTTATACTAAATACGGATATCATCATATGCAGAACATTCCATGACAAAATGCCATTCTGTCTCGACGACCCCTTTGCTGCAGAAGAGACAAGTTCTCCTTTCCCAATCTTCCTTTGGAATAGTCCATCTACCAGTTTCACATCGAAGATGATGTGATCCAGTTCTTAACTGCGCCACTTAGAATTTTTTGCTTTACCCTTGATAACCGTCCCTAGATAAGCTTTTTCATCATGTTCCCCAGTGAGATTGAATTCTCTAATATAATGCGCTTTCTTTCCGACCAATTTGACCCGTCCACATGGCAGTCCTGAAATTTTCTATCACATAATTTTTTATTTCCCTGTTGCTGTTAGGACACTCCTGCATGTTGATGCCCCATTTGTACATCCATTTAGTATTTTGATTCATCCATGTTTTCTTTCTGCGTTCCAAAGTGTCGTTTACAACCATTTTGGGCCAGCGAAGGTTGTCCATGTTTTCAACTTTTTTCAGATTAGCTTATCATCCCGAGCTATTGCCGATGCTTCCAGCGAGAAAGAACCCGCTTCCGCCAACAAGATCTCATAAGGAACAGTTGATTTGACTTTAAGGGAGCTTGTGATTATATGTTTCTAGATTCTTTCTATCTGTCTCCACCCATGCTTTGACATGCTACTTCCCCAAACTTCGCAGCCATATAGAACAACCGGGGTGACCAACAAACCAAAAAGGGTTTTTCTAGTTTTCCAGTCCCAAAGTTCAGCTTTCCTGCACCTGTTTTGAAGTAGAAAAGAAGCTTTCCAACCTCCCTGTATCCTTTTTGCTTTACAAGTCTCCCAGCTAAGTTTGTGGTGAAAGTCAATCCCAAGATACTTGTATTCATTGACTATTTCTAAAGGGCTCCCCTCAAAAAAGGAAGACGTTTTGTCTCTCATTCCTTTTCAAGGTGAAAATTAATATTAAATCATGTCTCTCATTCCTTTTCAAGGAAGTAACTATGAAATCATGTCTATCAAATTAATATTAAATTTTAAGGTGGAAGAAATATTTTCCATGTGGCATGTTTCTATTCATCATCAACAAAAAAAAAATTCAACTAATAGAAAAATTCGTGTGCACCTTGAGAATAAAGACTTCAACCAATAGAATTAAATTAAAAAGTTTATTTTGTAAAAATAAAATGAATTTGGATAACCAAACTTTAGAAAATTTCTAATCTAAATACATAAGAAAATGAGTATTTGTTTTGGTGGAAACAATATACTTGCCTTCAATGGGATAATAAAGTGCTCTAAACAAGAATGAGTTATGCATAAACAACTCAACTAAACAGAAGTTCTAAGATTTTCTACTAAAGGGATGAAGTCTATATGTGCTAAAACATTTTGAACTCAAAACCAAGATCGTAAACACCCTTATCGCACTATTAGGACTCTGATACCTGTTATAGTAATGTAATCATTTTCTCCTTTGGGATTTTTTTATAGCTACAATTACTAAGAATGTAGTAACTATTAACCATAGCTTGCAATTACATTACAAATAAACATCTTTAAGGTCCTATAGATTATACAACCTACAATGCAAGGCTCCCATTGTTGAGTAACAAATCCATTAGGAAGGAGATTGAAAACAAGAAACCTCGATTCAAACATTGCAAAACTAATTCCAATAAACATGTTTCGCATATAGAAGTAAATATTAGAAATATTGTTATATTCAATGATTAAAGTGGATTTGGAAATATTATTTAATCAACATCTCTCCTAAATATTTAATAATGTTACCTTTAAAATCACTTGTATGTAGAGGAACCTAATTCAAGACTCAATAATCATTTTTTGGGGTCATGGTGGTGGACATGATTGTTAAATTTTTTAACATTTACTTCAATGTGGATGTTTGTACAGGTTTGAGAATTTGTAAATTCAAGAAAAACAACAAAATATTAACCTTTATAAGAAAATATTAATTCATGAAAACAAGAATTTTCAATTAATCGTTACCAGAAAATATTAAATTGAAGGCTATTAGTTTTGAAATGGAACAACATATAGTCTATTTAAATAATCCAAATGCATATTTTTATTTCCACAAAGAGGGACATTTGTTTCATGATTGTCTAGTCAAGAAGGCAAAAAATGCTCAATCTCTCACTTCATCTCATCTCATTTGAACTTTGATTCAACCTTCTATCTTTAACCACTCTCTCCATAATGCATCCATTGAGCCCAATTTGCAACCTTCAAACAAATCATCTTGTCTAATTCTTCTTCAAAGCTATTATAAACCAACTTAGAACCCCAACTTCTTACAAGGATGTAATATTCACTAACATTTGGAATGTGAATTAAAAGGAAAGAACCTTTAAGTGTTTCTCTCCACTCAAATTGTCTTTCTCCCGCTCACGATCTCTCATCATCCTGGTCCCCAACCTATACAATTCTTCCAAATTATAATTATTATTCCTCTAAACATTGTCCTAGATCGAGATCTCCATACATTATTAAAGTATTTGAAACAATAATTATCGATTTTTATTGTTGTTCAATAGTTTTGAATTATTTCCTTTACAACATGACCATAATCTTCATCCCTCATCATGAGTTGCAATATGATTTCTTAGAATGTGATAGAGATTTCCCTCCCACAACAAAATAATAGAGTTAAAGAAGTTATTATTAAGTGTAAACCTGATATTTTATATCTTCAAGAAGTAAAATTAAGTTGCATTCATCTTAATACTTCTCTACATATCATATGGAAAGATGCAAGTTTGTTTGCATCCTTCTCATAGAGATATGAGTAGAAGATTTTCCATAGGTATGTCTATGTGGATGTCTAAGTATGTAATAAATGAGGGATAATATATGACATTTAGCTATGTCTGGGTTCTTCCTATTATCAATAGATAAAGTATTGGGTTTTACTTAGTTTATGTTCCTAACAATGCCAAAGAAAGGGTTTCATTATGGGATTAAATTTTCTAAAAATATTCCCAATGTTGATTGGCTATTAGGAAGATACTATAATATGGTGTAACACCATGAAAATCACAACTGATATAACCATAATAAACTCAAGAGAGATGAATTTAAAAACAAGATTTATCATTGTAACTCGTTGGGTGTAAATGATATAATTAAGTGAATATAAGCAAGTCATAAATTTAATTATTTTACATGGTCTATTGTAGATCAGAGATGGAAGGAAAATTCATTAGGTTAGAGAGATGTTATATCTCTCACAAAATGCATATGGCTCATTTCCATTTTGGTGTCATTCAAGTTGATTATTCGACTACACTTTTGGACATCGTTCCCCTAGTTTGTACCACTTCTCTTTCTCCTAATTCCTTGACATCCTTACATATTCCATTCAAAATTAATACCTCACACGTGAAAAATCAAAACTATGTTTCCGCACATGTGGGAATATGAAATTCCTTACGCAAACCTCTAAAAGGGAAATCATGGATAAAATGGTGGTACTCTGCTCTCTCACAAAGTATTCAATTCCTTTGTTATTTTGGGACAAGAGTGTCCTAACACTATAAATGGAGAGAAAAAATTCTTTAAGGAAAGCTTGAATATGCAAGAAAATAACTATTCTTAGATCTAAGTAATATCTAGGTTAAAAATTCTATTTCTTTTATTCAAAAGCAGTTGTGTAAAATGGAAAGTTACAAAGGAGAAGGTGTCAAGATAAGAGCGAGAATTCAATAGATTGAAGAGGGTAAAAAAGGTTCAAAACTCTTCTTTAATTAACTTAACTACAAATATAAGAGTGGAGATTATCCTATAACTGATGAAAATCGATCCTTACACGCAAATTCCATTGAAATAACTATGTTATTCTAGGATTTCTATGAGCATATCTTCAAACAGGACAACTAATTTGAGGACATTCAAAAATTACTTGAGGAGAGAGTTAAAGAGTGTATTCTCAACAAAATTGAGCCTAGTTATGGAAGATTTTTGGATCGATTACTCTCTGTAAAAGTAGTTAAACAAGCTCTTTTTTATGCCTTAAAATTCAAACTCAGACATTTATGGATTGCTTGTAGAGTTGTATCAGACGAATTGGATTTACATCAAAGAGGACTTTTATATGCTCTATTTAGAGGAAATTGAAAAGGTTTCATTTATCCCAATCATCAATAACAGTCACATTAAAGGGAATTATTAAGACAAATTAGTTCAAGTTTTGTACATCTTATCGCATTACTCAATACATCTTAGAAAATTATTAAAGGAACTAGCTATTCATATGAAGCTGTTGGTTCAAGATATTATGAGATATTAATAGATAGGTTTCCTTGGAGGACATTATATTCATGATAATATTATGTTATCTTCAGAAATTCATGAATGGGTGCAACGAACATGTCATAATGCCTTACTAGTTAAAATAAACTTTGACAAAGCATTTGACACAATACATTAGAATTTCATTATTGCAATGGTTTGGTTTTGGTCCATGAATTCTTACACATGTTGAAACATTGTTTAAGGATGCCAATGCTCACATTGTTTAATAATTTAATTTCAAAATCCATTCCACAACATCATTAGACAAGATTGTACCTTATCACCATTCTTATATGTGCTTGTTGCAGATGAATTGGGTTATCTATTGCAAAGTGCCAAGCATTTGAAACTCATTTTTTGTATTTACATACCCAAATGTTGTTTTGATTAACTCAAATTTTTCTTATGACAACCTACTATTTTTATAAAAATTTAAAGAGGAGCTAAATAAAATGATTTAAATTTAAAATCTTGGTTAGCACACGATTAGACTGAATTCTTAATGTCACAATTTGGTCCCATCTGTTGGGGATAGCACACCGGTTGTATAAATAATATATCAGATCTAAGCATACATGCAATAAAAATGGATATTCTACCAAAAGAAATATACAAAACAAGAGATATAAATCAACACCAGATTTAACATGGTTCACCCAATGTGGGTTACATCCACAAAGAAACAAGTCAACCTTTTATCCAAATCTTTCAGAAGATATACAATTAATATTTACAATCTTCCACACCTCTCATGATGTACAGTACTTTATTTCTCTCAAGATTTTCCTTCTTCCTCAAGAATTCTCTCTCACAATAATCATCAATTCTCTTTCATTCCTTACATCTAACCCTAGCTTTCTAGTTTATAAATACCTTATATAAAGTTAGGGAGTTTAGCCATGCAATTACAATCAATCGATTTACTTTAATACTAAAATTAGATCTAATTCCCGTGAGTTAAATAAAACACTCACACGTAATTGATGTTGGTTAGCCCTAACCGATGTCATTTACTCCTTTCCTGATTGATGCCGATCATAGGTGACCGATGGCGGTCCCTACATAACCAATGTTGGTTACTGTGTTTTCTAACACATTGATAAAACATGCTAAACTGAAGTAATTGAGCTCCACAACTCAACAATCTCCCACTTGGAGATAAATTACTGCACTATACATGTACATCGTCATTCTTGAATACTTTCCTTAGCATTGTTTCTTCCTCTTCAAGTCTTAAACTTGAAGACCAATAGAAGTGGAATGTAGCTCCAACTTGCTTTTTTTCCAATGGATTTGTTAGCATATCCGCAGGGTTCTCACTCATATGAATCTTCTTCAATTTCAGTTACCCATCCTCCAATACCTATCGTATGAAATGATGTGTCAACTGAATGTGTTTCATTCTAGAATGAAACGTTGAGTTCTTTTCCAAATGAATTACACTTTAACTGTCACTGAATAATTTGCAATCATCTTTCTCCTTTCCCAGTTCTTCCATAAACATTCTCATCCATATCATCTCTTTGATAGCCTCTATAGTTGCAACATACTCTACCTCTATAGTAGAAAAAGTCACAACTTTTTACAATCTTGATATCCAGCAAAATGCCATCCCACCTACTATGAAAATATATCCATTAGTGCTCTTCCTACCATCCAGATCTCTAGCCATATCTGAATCAACATAGCAACATGAATCAATATCTGAACCTCCATAGCATAACTACATTCTAGATATCCCTCTCAAATACATGAGTATCCATTGGACTACTTTTCAATGCTCTTTACCCAAATTGGCAATAAATCTACTCACAACTCCCACTTCCTGTGCAATGTCTTGTCTGGTACAAACCATAGCATACAAGAGACTCCCAACTGCTGAAGCATATGATACTCTTGTCATGTATTTGACCTCCTCATGTGATGAAAGAAACTGATATCTCCTCAATTTGAAGTGTCCAGTCATGGGTGTACTTATAGGTTTTGAATTTTGCATTTGAAATCTTTCTAACACCTTGTAGATATAATCCTCCTCAGACAAATATAACTTCTTGTTCTTCTTTTCTCTTTGTATTTACATGCCAAGGATTCTTTTTGCAGATCCTAAATCCTTCATAGAAAATGTGTGATTTATGTTTCCCTTAGGCTCACTAATGTCCTACATATTAGATCCTACATTAAGCATAACATCCACATATAGTAAAAAAATAATATAGACCCCATTTTCAAGCTTCTTGAAATAAACACAATGGTCAGATTCACATCTTAAATAACCATGTTCATGCATGAACTAATCAAAACTCATGTACCATTTCCTTGGAACTTGCTTGAACCCATATAAGCTCTTTTTTAACTTGCACAATAATTTCTCCTTACCCTTGAATTTATACCCAAGTGGCTAGTACATAGAAATCTTTTCATCCAAATCACCATGAAGGAAATTTATCTTCACATCCATTTGCTCTAAATGCAAATCATGTACTGCAACTATACTCAATACAATGTGTATGGAAGTCATTTTAACAACAGGAGAAATTTTTTTTCACCAAAGTCAATACCTAATATCTATACAAATCATTTTACTACAAGCCTTGCCTTGTATGTTTTTTTTCCAACCTTTTCTTCCTTAATTCTTTGAACCGATTTGTTCAAAAATTTCCTCTTACTTACTAGCAACTTAACCAAATCCCAAGTCTTTTTTTGTTCCAAGGATTCCATCTCCTCATCTATGCCGTTTTCCTACTGTCATGTGAATCTTATCATACATTTCTTCCTCAAAACTTTTCTATTTCACCATTATCAGTTAATAATAAATAAGATAGAGAAGGTGTAAATCTTTCTAGAGGTTTATTTACCCATCATGACCTTCTCATAGGACGTTTGGGGTATCGGAGGCTCATCCTAGACGTCCTAGACATTTGTTTCCAATTCTAATAGTGACCGATGTCTGGTCACCAGTAATCGAAACCGGTTCTAATAACTGATGTTGGTTCTCTTTTATAACTGATACTGGTTTAGATAACCGATGTTGGTCAGGGGTCAACTAACACTGGTTACTAGGTCAGTCTGGAGTCAACCGACACTGGTTACTGTGTAACCCTGTAAGTATAGACTTTTAAATCTGAGAGTTCATTTTCATTCACAAACTTCTCAACCATTTCATCCTTGGGTACCAAAATTTGATACCTTTACATTCTCTTTTCATTCCATTCAATATCACGACTCATAATAATTTTAGAATTATCTAAATTCCAAAAATGGAATCCGAAATAACCAAATCCATAACCAATGAAAGTGCATCTCTTGGATTTTGCATCATAAAATTTCCTATTTTCCTTATCAATATGCATAAAAGCTTCTTAACCAAAAGATTTAAGAAAAGAAAGATCTACCTCTTTTCTGGTCCAAGCTTCCTCTGATATTCCTCCATCTAGTGAACTTGAAGGCCCACGGTTAATCAAATAATTTATTGTATGAACTCTTATGCCCAAAACTACAAGGGCAATCCAGGAATGTATCCTCATACTTCTAGCATGTTCCATTGATTGTCATGTTCATTCTTTCTACAACACCACTCTCTTGTGGTGTTCTTGGAACCTTCCTTTCTCTATGTATTCCATTCACTGAACAATAATCATTGAAAACCTTCATACATATTCACCACCATTTTTATATCTAAGGCACTTTAACTTTGAATTTGATTCATTCTCAACAAGGGGATTTCCATATTTTAAAAGTATCAAAAACATCAGATTTACATTTAATATAATAAATTTGTACCTTTCTTGTAGCATCATCAATGAAAGTAACATAATAATGGGATCTTCCATGAGAAGCTACCTGGGCTGGTCCCCACACATCTTAGTGTACAAGCTCCGATTTCTAGTCCTTCTTAGTTGCCCCAACTTTGAGAAATATCACTCTCTTTTGATTTCCAAAGATATAATGCTCACATGAATCAAGATATAAATATTTCAAATATGATAACTTACCCTTAGCCTTTAAGACATGCATTATTTTTTGACTCATATGGCCCAACTGATTATGCCACATGCATGCATTTGAATCTGAAGTAGATAATACAGAAATGGAATCAGTAACACGGGTAGATAAATATAGCGTTCCTACCTTCTTGCCTCTTTCCATAACAAAAAGCACCCTTGGTGATTTTCCAAGAGATTCTATTATGAATATAACCATGCAACTAGCTTCACCTAGTTTCCTTGCACAAATAAGATTCCTCTTTAGGTTTGGCACATGCCTCACATCTTTCAATACCCATATATTTCCATTATATAATTTTATATGAACATCCCCTTTACCAGTAATACTGCAAGGTTCATCATCACCAAAATAAACATACCCAAAATTTCCCTAGACATAATTTTTAAAATAACCCTTATTTGGGGTTGCATGGAAATAAGCTCTTGAATCTAAAACCTATGATTCTATTCTATTATCTAAAGAAAGAATAAGAGCATATTGCATTACCTCTGCTACAATATTTTATTCTTTATGTTTTTCTGGGTGTTGGTTCTCTTTATCCTTTGACCAACAATATTTCTTTGCATGTCCTTTCTTTCCACATTTCTAATAGGTAATTCCCTTACCTTTCAATTTATATTTTCCATCCCTTGACTTTTATTTCCCATTATTCTTACTCTTGGATTTATCATTCTACCTGCCTCTGCTTTCTACATTCAAAGCATTCCCAAATGATGATTCCTCTATACTTTTCCTACAAAATTCTTCATTCAATATTATACTAACCACATCATTAAACTTCATAATATTATTATCAAATGTTGTATTAATAACAACCATTTCCAAGTTATCCAAACTATCAAGAAAAGAACATAAGAATAAGATTGCTTTCACTTCATCATCAAACTAAATATCAACCGATTTTAACTGATTTATAATAGATTGGAAATTATTCAAATGAATAGATGCAGATCTACCTTCATGCATCTTAGAAATAAATAGTTTCTTCATCAAATAAAATTTATTTGAAGCACTAGGTTTTACATATAAATTAGCAAGAGATTTAATTAACTCTATCGTATATGTCGCTTCCATAATATTAGAAGCCATCGATGCTGTCAGGCTCAATCTTATAGATCCCAAAGCCTTTCTGTTAAGAATCTTCCATTCTTAATTAGTCATCTTCATAGTTCTAGACTTTTCATCCAATGGTAAGTACAAATATCTTCAATACAGATAATCCTTAATTATGCATCTTCCATAATTCATAATTTTGGTCGTCAAACTTCTCTAACTTGTATTTATTTTCTTCTACCATTGTTCTAGCTCCCACTCAATCAGAAAACCCTCTATGAGTAAATTTTTCAACACAAAAAACCCTAAAAAAAATCTCTGATACCATTTGTTGGGGTTAGAAAAAGGTTTTATAGATAATATATCAAATCTAAGCATACATGCAATAAAAGAGGATATTCTACTAGAAGAAATTTACAAAACAAGAGATATAAATCAACACCATATTTAACGTGGTTCACCCAGTGTGGGCTACATCCACCAAGAAACAAGTAAATCTATTATCCAAAGCTTTCAAAAGATATACAATGAATATTTACAATCTTCCACACCTCTCATTATGTACAATAATTTCTTTCTCTCGAGCTTCTCCTTCTTCTCCAAGAATTCTCTCTCTCACAATTATTTTCACAATAATCATTAACTCCTTCAATTCTTACTTCTAAACCCTAGCTTTTATGCTTATATAGGCATACACAAACTTGGGGCACTTAGCCATGAAATTACAAATAATAGATGTGCTTTAATACTAAAAATGGATCTAATTCCCATGAGTAAAATAAAACACTCACGCATAGGTAACTGACGTCAGTTATCCATAACCGATATCAGTTCCTCCTTTCCTGAATGATACCGGTCATAGGTGACTGATATCAGTCATAGGTGACCAATTTTGGTCCCTTCATAACCGATGTTGGTTACTATGTTTTCCAGCAAGTTTAATATTGCATGTTAAACAGAAGTAATTGAGCTCCATAACTCAACACTCTATGTTTTATTTCTTACAATAGATAATCCCTAAACTTATACTACATGTTTATTTAACTTGCATTTTTTCCTCCAATATGTGGCTATACTTAGGCAGATGTATTCATGTTCTCTAAATAGCTTTCTTTATCCATGCATGTGTCCTATATTTAGATCTATTCATGCACAATTCGTGTCCATCCTACATGTGCTTTATCATATAGTGATGATTTATCTTTATTGATTCTATTTCTAAACTTATCTTGTGCAACACGCCATCTCTACTTTTCTATATTTTTAGGTCGTTCTCAATTCTAGCTATCTCTTGTACAATGTCCTTATGTGCAGGGCCTCTACACTCTGTTACCTTTTTCAGCCTTGTGTGCATCTTCGCGACGTGATCCATACTTGTATCATTTCCATGTTCTTGCACGTGCCTCCATGCATATGTTCCTATCTCATTAAAACTTATATTTATGGTTCATCCTATGCACATTATTTCATCCTCCACATGTGGCCTTTACTTAGACACTTTATTATTCCAACATTACCCCACACTAGGGATATTTTCCATCCTTGGAGATACAAATAATTAAGGAATATCTAAAAGAATATGGGAAATAACCTAATGAATATCGAATAATAAAGAATGTTACTCCTCTGAGTGACTCAAAATTCATTATCATGATGATGGTAGAAGTTCAAGTTACTCTAGGATGATTCCATTCTCCATTTTCTTCCATTCTTCAAGCCTAATGTAGACCCTTTTTGGTGTTGACTAAACAATATCTGGGATATTTTATAGAATTAATCCATCATCCTTCTCTTGTAACTCCTTTCATACGATATCCCACTTTATGGTGATGTTGTCCAAAACACCTCCCCTATGCATCACCATAGTTTGTACATCACCAAGACATTATTCTATCATGTCATGCATTGGATTTTATTGTTTCTTTCTTCCCACTAACTTCCTGCAAAACTTTCTCATCCTCATTAACAATGAGGATTTAAATACTTGTTCATTAACAATGAGGATTTAAATATTTTAATTTTATCCTCATTTTTAATAATTCACATGTTTAGAATTGTCAAAGTATCTGGAAATTTTGAAAAAAAAAATTCATCCTTTTGGGTGGGTTCCTTCATTTATGTGCCAAGTGTTATATATTCTTCTAGTTTTTTCTTCATCTTCTCCTTATTTTCACTTTCTTTCTCTTCTTCTATAGGCCCTTACCTATTGTTTATCTTTACCAATAATAGTTATATCATCTCTTTCAAATACTCCATTTCCATGTTATGGTCTAGTTTGTCTTGCATTACAATATCAAAACATGTGCGTGTAATATTATTTACTAAGTCATCTATCTTAATGTACATATTGCATTCTTTTCTTTGTATCATTTAGATACATATTATTTTGTTTTCCTCTCTCCTTATCCCTTTGCATGATACGTAATTTGGTAATTTTTTCAACATTTCTTCGAGAGTTGAGTAGATTCTACCTTGTTAGTTGTTTTTTATCAAATCATTTCTTTCTTTCTCATCTGAGAGTTGAGTAGATTCTAACTATTAGGAAGGACGTTCTTAGTTGTATTTTCCACATTAGATAAATATTGACTCTTTCTTCACTTCAAATTCCGCGTTCCTCTATGTGCATATTCATTTCCTAGGAGAACATATTATGTGTGCACAAGTGGACCTTGGCCTTATTAAACATGTCCCAAAAAAATATTTTTTTGGTGGGAAATGATCTTTGAAATATGGCCCTTAGAAGTTTGGTCATATCATCTATGTAGAACATCTCAGGAGGTATCTGTGGAGGTTACCTTGGCCTTATTCCTCCTACCTTTTTCCTATGGAGTGTCTCTTATGTAATATCATGATGCACGTGACCTATTTTACCACTTATACCTTGGTATTCCCAAAGTCCCTACTCTTGTGGCTCCTCTTCATTGCACACCTCTTCATGTTATTCCTCGTGCTACTATACATACATAGTTTCTTCTTCTTAGAATTCATCTTCTTGTGGATATTTTTGTTCCAGATCTTCACATTATTTTTCATTTTCATGCACAAGGTGCTCTAAATATTTCACCTCCTATTCAAAATCATGAACAGTGAAGGGTTGTTCCTCCTCTGTTGGAATGGACCTTTGCACGATCCTCACTGGGATAGTTGGAAAATCTTGTGGAGTTTGTGATTTACTTTATTCTTGTTTCCACCTCTACATCTTCTTCCTTGTGTTGTGGTCTAGTGAAAAATCCATCTCATCTTCTTCTTATGTCTCTTCAGGGGTGGGCTTGTGTAAGAAATTTGTAATTTCTAACATTTCTCTTATTCGATGGAGGTTGTTGGAGGTTAGAGGTTGATGTGGCACAAAACAACCACCATTCCATCCCTAATCTTCATATTTGCATAAATGCACACTCATCACACCTCTTTCCATATTGCTAGTTTCATGATGTGATGTAAATCCATTGTGTCAGTTTCCATCATTTCTATATAGGGTTCCTTTGTTTTGAGCCTTTATGTCTTGTAATATGTGTGGTAGTTTGCATCTACATTTTCTACGTTGAATTTCAATGGTTGTGCATCCTTAATCATGTTTAACATGCTCTTGAAGTATCTCGTGGTGAATGCAAATGGTAGTTTACACTAGGGCCTTATTTCTCCATTGTTCAACAAAAAAATGCCAAGGTAGAAGTGTTGTATTATAGAAAAATTTTCCTTCCCTCTCAATTTTGGTGGTAGTGCCCCAAGCACACACCATTCATTTTTAAAGGTGTCACGCATCCTCTTGTACCATTTATCCAATCACAAATTATATACATTAGTAACCCCACCAAAACAAGTATACTTTTCACACCTTTTGGCTAGAAATTGATTCTCCATCGAGTGCTCTCATTCATTTCCATCTATTCTACTAGGCACATATAGGAGCAAGATTGATCCCAAATTTATCTTCTCACATTTCTTGTGCTATATCCTTACTTCCTCAACAATGCCTTCCTCAATGTATAACATAATTTTATACTTTGTTCCCCATGTCATCTTCTATGTGATATGACGGAACTTCTTGTTAAACTCTTACCATCTCTCATAGGTGCCTAACTTACAACTCACCAGGCACATGTATACTCTTGTACCCAGGCTAGTAATATTCAATATGTTGAACACATGGCCTCCCATTTGATAGTGCAACTCAAAAATTATCTTCTCTATTGCAGTCTCGTCATGCATATATAGAGTAGTCTTTGTGCCACTATCATGCATCCCTATTAATTTGATAATTAATTACTTATTGATGTGCAGAATTCTATCAACAAAATATAAATAATCCTCATGGACCGTAAACAAGAAACATTGGTAATGTGTGTTGGATTTACCAAAGAATGGTTACTCAAACAGTTGTAACAATTGACATCCATCAAGGTCTTGTGCACCTTGTCATTGAAGACTATTTTTCCTTCGTGAGTTTGTTACCTCATCTCTTGTAAGATATATTTTTTTATATTTTTTTATATGCATGGCCTTATATGCGATAGTTATATTCACTAATTTTACACTTTCATATATGAAATGCCCATAGTTTTCCCATAATCATCTCCTGTGAATATTGCATCTATGAGAACTAGTCATCTGTTCATTCCTCTACTATCATCTTATTCTTTGGTCTCTTTATTGGTGCCATTGTTTACGATGTTTAAAATTTCTGCAACATATTCTAACCTAAAAAATTGTGCCATAGCTGTTAAAAACCCAAGTCTCACTTACTCATTTAGTTCTTCAACCCTATCGATCACACTCAATCATGCAACCCAAATCCGTTCCTTAGATCAATTATGAAAACTATCTTTGTGCCCTAATCCTATAAGTCTCTTTGTAACCCTATTTTTTTAACCCTTCTTCAAAAATTTCCACTTCACACAAGGAGTTAAAGTTATGTTCTAGAGTTTTGTTGCTTGATCACTTTTCATCACAGCTTTGGTTTGTACTTCTTCTCAATTGTTCTTTGATTCGCAAGAGCTCTTTCGTGCACCAATTCTCAAATCGTAAGGTAAGAATGACTACACTCAATCCTCCTTTTATAGATTTGGAATTTTTGATCGCATTAAATGCATTCACCTACCACCATTTTAAATATTTAATATTAAATGAATGATTCGTTAGTTATATTATTTTATAGTTTTTAATTAAATATTAATCCATTTGGTTGGGAATGTGAAAGAAAATCATTTAAAACTCAACATTCGCATGGATATGGTTGTATTGGGTGAAGGAAGATAACACTTTTAAGTCCAAGAGCCAATGATTTTGTTATATCTTAATATATGAGTTAAATGTGGTTGGGGATTACACTTTCGACCAACCCAATCAACACTATGAATGGTGGTTTCCTCGTACCTTTTCCTTGGAATGGCTTGTCTGTCAACATTTAGGGAATAAATGGCTTCCACTTAACTATAGTCTAAGCCTACAAACCTTACGAAATAACTGGCCCACTTGCAATGATGCAACCCTTAGAATATGTGTTGAAATTTAATTTGTGTTCACCATTTTTTTTTACATTGGAGTTGAACATGTTTTCAAGGCATGAAATCTTATGTTGAACAAGCTTAAGACATCATAAATCATCATTTTCTCAATTGAAAAGGAATATCCAAAGCAAGAAAAATTTATTTTTATTTTCTTCAAAGGCTTTTGGGTTTGTACATCAAACATCAACAATTAATGCACTAGAATGGGGTCCATTCATTGCAATATTTTGGGATGAGAGATGATGTTTGGACTTCTATAATATGACAAAGAAAAATGAGGAAATTATATATATATTATATGTATATATATATATATATATATATATATATATATATATATATATATATATATATATATATATATATGTCCACACAAAAACCTATTCCATTATTATTTCTACGTAAATAATATTTGTGATCTTTGATCCACTTTATCGTCTTGGGTCTAGCTCAAATTTATTCATGCGAGTGCAATTAATGCTTAAAGGGCCCGCAATCAAAAATGGAGAATATCCAATGCCAATGCCTCGTGTGAGACCAAATAGGTTGGACATCTATTAGCAAAACAATGTCAATGCTATGGGAGGATGCATGTAGAAATTTTTTTGCTAAGAAAAAGATGATGTCCAAAAAAGTTGCGCTGCCACGTGGATGGATCATATGCAAACTTGCAAATATAGACTTTATTGCAAAGATGTTCCTTGATTTTCGATCTTCTCACATGCATTGGAGCTGAGAACTCTTCATTCGGTAAGGGAAACCTATCGACATAAAAATAAAAAATAAATAATCTTTATTTGGTAGCCCACTTGATGAGAAATGTATTTAAAGTATCAAAAATTAGGAAATTCAAAGGTAGTTGTAACATAGCTAGGTGCCATTAATAATATTAATAAACTAGCAATTGCACATACATTCAAAATTACACCAAAAAGAATGACAATATCCTTTTTGTTGGAGTTTTGATTTTGAGTGAAATATATGCTTTTTAAAATTGTTTTAAGTTTTTTTTGTGATGGAGAGGAGAGAAAAATGTAATACAACCAAAAATTCGATGAAAACTACCTCCCATTTTATCATGAAGGATGTTTATACCTTGCTCCAAAACTCTTATCTTACCTTAATGTTATGGGCATGCTTTGGATAAATTCCAAGTGAACTGTTTTGATTTAATGAAATAAGAAGAGGAGATAATCAACTTTTTCTTTATCATCCAAAATATACACCTAAGAAATCTCCATCAAGTACAAAAATGAATGAAGGAAAAAAATATTAGCATCTGATAGAACTAAACAAATCCTACAATAAGCAATAATGTAGAGAATAGTATGATATCTCTTATAATTGATTTGATCTCAAGTTAATTAACTTGTAAATGTAAGTCCACACCAAAACACCAAACGGGGGTGCTTGATAAGACACTTACAAATTTGCATGACATATGATAGCCTCTCTTAAGCAGAAGCTGTAGATTTGTGTGGCATAGACATGCCAGTTATGTCAATTATCTATTTCTGTGTTCATCATAGTAATATTAACTACGCCTTGTAGTTGCGGGTCTTAATTAGATGGAGACCTATTGCGTTGCAATGGCAATGACATAAAGCAATGATAAAATGTGAATTTGATATTGTTGGTGATGATAATTTTGATGATTGTTGGTGAAATCTTATAGAACTTTCCAATTATACATTCGCATTCTTCATTTTATACTAACTTGACTCTGATCTTTTTAACTTAGCACCAACAATGTGCATGGAAAATACATACCTTAGCCTTTTTCTGACATAAATTATTGATTCCATCACCATAAAATGAACTCAAATCCCAGAAAACGTGAAAAAATATGCAACAAAATTCATACGATTTCTAACCTCGAGTGGAAAATTGAAACATAGCAAATTCCAGTGTGAAAACACTAAAACTTGAACTAAATACCCTTTTCGTGCAACCAAACGAGTCACAATAACATATATAATTATACATGATTGAGTGATTCTCTCATTTTTGAAGGTGGGCAGGAAAAAGGAATGACACAATAGATCACATGTCAATTGAAGTGTGACCAGTTTTTTATGTTTTATGTTTGCAACGATTATTTATGTGCATATTAGAATCATCCCACTAGAGATATATTAGAAATTCATTTTAGTGAAGATGTTATATAGAGTAGATTTTTTTTGACAATGGATCACCTTGCTGAACTGCTTTATACCTAATACAGTGTTCTCAATTCCATACATTATTCAAGGGTTTCATAAGTGAAGTGGTGATATGGCCATGAAACATATATTTTACTTGCTAATTATGTAGACTTAATATGTAAAGGTTTTCGTCATTTCTATTGATTGGTTTTGACTTTAAATGATTCTATGGATAAATCTCCAAAATATTATTAGCATGGATGCATTCATGTTTTTATATACATCCTGTATTTAGTTTAATTACTTCTATATTCAAATTATGTCTCTCACTCTAAACATTCTCATTCATTTAAACAATAATCATTGTTGTCGCACTAACATAAACATTCTAATATACTATAATGTTATATCAAATATATAATACCATATTTGAAATTAAAAGCAATAATATACTTTTAATGTTTAAAACATTGAAATTTATTTTAAAAAAATTAATATTACTTCATTTTTAAAATAATAAACTATATACTTGCCTACGTTTTATTATGGAATATGATTTAAAAATATACTCATACACTAAACATAGCAAAACTATACATATCAAATTTGAAATTACCAAAACTTTTTTTAAAAAGTATAATTAAATTATGGTACGCAAAGCACATGAAATCCCTAACGAATTTCACATAATTATTTTGAAAACAACACCACCAATCCTCTTGAAAATATGGATTTTGCGGACTCAAACTTGACTGCTGCCCATAGCTGTCGGCTAGGGAGGGCAATAGCCAGTCCAACTGTGCCTGCCATGCAGAGTTCGCCAGACATGATTCTGCCGTCCGCCGAGGCATTTTCTCAAACAATTCACTTGCCTTATACATCCTTCCAAACTTTGCATACATATCTAACAGAGCATTTACAACTATAACATCAGATAAAAATCCACTTTTTCATTATGCTTTGATGGATGTCCATTCCATATCCTAAAGCTCCCATTTTGGCACAGGATGGGAGGATGGTAGAAAAAGATGAACAGTCTAGCTTTACATCTACCAATTTCATTTACTTTAAATTTTACAAGGCCTCGTCAACAAACCCATTTTATGCATATCCAAAAACCATTGTAGTCCATGAGACAACATCTCTCTACAATGTTTTGTCAAATAGTTTCTATGCCTTGTGTATGCTTCCACATTTTACATACATATCTATTAGTGCACACTTGCAACTACAACATCTGACAAAAAACCAATTTCGGTTATGCTTTGATGGATGTTCATGCCATGTTCCAAAAGCTCTTATTTTGGTATAGGCTGACAGAATGTTGGCGAACGTGAACCGATCAGGTGGGACACATGTTCGTTGCATTTGGTGAAATAATGCCAGTGCCTCGTGAGGATACTCATATCTTCTGTAAGCTACAATTACAATATTCCATGCGAAGAGGTCTCATTCAATCATTTGGTCAAACACTTGGCGAGCATTAACCAAACACCCACACTGATCATACATGCGTATAAGAGAATTTTGTAATACTTTGTGGATTGAAAACTTAAAACAACTCTCATTGATGTGGGAGTGGATTTGCTTACCTTCTGAAAGGGATTTCTTGGAAATGCAGGTTTGCAAAAGTTTAAGGTATATGGAAGAGTTTACATGGGGACTGTGTGTAGTAAGTAGAATGTGTAGCGCCTCTTTCAACCGATCCTTCTCTACATAATGTTGTCAGATTGAAATTGGCAGTGGATGGAATTGGCAGTGGATGGAATTGGCATTGTTTGGTTATAAATGAAGCGTTGAAAATTTGCATTGTTATTCATTCTACTTCTACCACATTGAGAATAAAAAATTGTAATTGTATGTGTCCTCAAAAGTGTTTTTTATAGGCATTTATTAATTATCTTGTGAATGATAGTGATTCAAAGGTCTCAGATGTTAACCAAGAAATGCAGAAAATGGAAACATAAATACCACAAAAAATTGTCGCCTACCGAAAGTTGTAGCTGGGAAATATTTCCGTGAGGAGGGCCACAGGATTTTGAATTTTTCGAGCAAGGCTCTTTTCAAAGGAGACACCTCTGGTGTAAAAATGATGAATATAGCATGTTAATAACTTTTTTTCCCTCGCAAGAAAATTGAGTGTTACATATTGTATGGGGTGTGAAAGGAGTGGAAGTAAAGTACTAGTAAAGGTGTAACAATAACTTTCTTTTTGGGAAGAAACATGGCAATGGCAAGTGGATCGTGGTGGCCCAGTAATATGCTTTTCCAATCAAATCAATCATCTTTCAAGTAAAGAAAGTGGAAGGTCGAGTTGTCAAATTTAACTTGACATAATCAAATTCAAGGCAGTTTCAGTCTGTGAATAGCTCGTAATTTGGAGGAAATTGAATTTGTAAGGCTAAGCTCAAGTCGCCAAAAAATTGGCAAAGCGTAAGTAAATAAAATCCAAAATAGATAAGAAATTTGGTAAAGCGTAAGTACATAAAATCCAAAATAGAGAAGAAATTTTAAATTTTGGCCAAATATTCGAACTGCCGTATGATGGTCATGGGCCTGCATTAGGAAAATTGGCCATGGAGGGAGGTTTGGGAAGACTCGGGAGTAAATTTTTCAAATATGGCTTAGTTTTCATGCTTGAAAGTTTGAAATTTTTATGCAACACATTTACATGATAACAACTGTATTCTAAATTCATTAAATAAAACAAAAAATGGACTATTTTTCTCAAAATTAGGGGGGTGTACAAACAAATATTTCATTTTCGAGATGTATTCACATTGAAAATTAGTAAAACATTATATATTAATCCAAAAATAGGTTTATTTGAACCTCATACATGGTCTTAGATAATTGTCTACTTAAGGGATTTGTAAAATAGTTTAGGGGGAGGGGGGAGAGGGGGGCACACGGACATTATATTATCTTTTTGACACAAAAATAGACACACTTTGTGAGTGCACCACATTTGACCTTCTTAATGTCCACCACTTTAAAAAAAATTATTAGTTTATAAACTATAATTTGAGCACTATAATTCTTATTCTTATCACATTGTCAATTTTTGAGCACATGCATGCCAAATTATTAGTTAAAGCTTAGTTTTTTTTTATTTTAGGAAAAAGTGGCCACTTTTTACCCCCTTTTGGTCCCCTATTTCCATGCACTTACCCTTGAGTGAAGCACTTTGAGTCAAATACAAATGAATGGAGTATAAACGATACTCAGAGAGGCCACATGAAACCTGCTCTGATACCAAATGTTACCTGGAAAACCCATAATTTGGAAGAGGGTGAGCTCAATAATAATTCATTCAACATATAATCACGATTCAAATACACAAATATATATCTCATCCTATTCTAACTCTTTTAACTACTAAGACTAATATAGGATGGTTGTTATAACCATATAGGTTCTCTCAACCTTCATAATAATACTCTCCTAAATATCTACGTGATTTATATTATAAAATCACTTACATTTTAATTAATTACCACACATATTATTTCTCACAACAAATGTGAGTAGAAACACTAGGTTTCTCTAACATTGGAAGAGAATTTATAATTAACTTACAGCTAAAACTCCACATGTAAACATAAACATGCTTGATTTACATACATGGCTTGTTGCCAACTAGAACTCTGAGCATTTCAACAACTAAGTTGTTAACGAGCACAATATTGACACTAACTTAGGTGACTGTAATGGTTTGGAACAATAAAATAGAGATGACCTCATTGTACAAGATAAGCCTTCTCCACAGAAAAACACAAATATCATTGACACCTCCATAATTTCACAACATTACAAAGAATTATATTTTTTTAGATTGAAAAGTGCACTTTTATTGATAAAACGAATAATTACAATATTGATCGTACAAAATATGGGTGGACGCAATCACACCCTAGAATGCCCATAAAATCAAGCTAATCAATCTCGAGAAAGAGGCCAATCAAAACATTATTAAAATGCGGCCCTCAATAAAAAAAAAGGCGAACAAAAGATTAATATTTAATAATAGATAAAATAAAATAAACTTATCCATAGAAAAATGATAAAATGATTCTGTATTATTAAAAAATAAAGTCTATATCGGCATGCAAATAAAAAGGGACTTTTTAAATCATAATATAGACTTTTTCAATTACATTTTGGATAACAACCCTTATCTATATTAATACTATTTTTTTGTAAAATTTAGTAATATGTGGAGAGGTGATATTAAAAAAATAAATCTTTCATAGCCATACACGCAAAATAGGGGAGATTAAATACCTCAATAACATGCTAAAAAAAAAGTGCCAACATTAGGAAGGGACTAACTCACGAGTCGCGAGAGTGGTCGACTATCATACAAGTGGCAGAAATGGTGTGACTGCGATTGATTTCCGTGTCCCTCAATTAATGCAATCAAATCTGAGCACGTCAATAGATTGGGATTTTTGTATTTTAACGAAACACGGCCACCCAAAACTTATTTCAAACATGAAGTTATTGCATGATGGACAGTGTCGTGCAAACTTGAGCGCAATAACATTCATGCAATAATGTTTGAAAGAAATAGTCTTGTTGGTATTCTGCAATATGCTTTTTCAATCAAATCAAATCATCTTTCACAAAGAAAGTGGAAGGCCGAGTTGTCAAATTCAGCTTGACACGATCAAATTCAAGGCTAATGAATAGCTCGTAATTTGAATCTGTACGGCTAAGCTCTTCCCCCAAAAATGGCAAAGCAATGGTCATGGGCCCACATTGAAAGAGCAGAACAAATTTCATCACAGAAAAAATAATAATTATCTGATATTGTATTCGACCTCTTCAGTTATTTCATACATTCAGAATAACATATATATAGGAGTAAGCTTTCCTATAAATATGGAGGTTGCTCAACAACACTCCTATTCTACGTGAGTTCACAAAACAAGAATATTGTTATGATTTGTTTATAATAACAAATCTTATAACAATACAACTATATACGGTTTACACATTACACATTAATAATAATAATCACAAATATATATTTTGCTCAAATATGTGGAGCACTACTCCATTTTCCTAACATTCCCCCCCTTAGTGCGAACATGGGGAAAACACCATCTTCAACCAAGCAGCACTGACTATGGGAACTACATCATCCAGGGACCGTTCAACCTATTAGATGAATACATGAATTGGGACCGTTCAACCAATTCACATCAACCATCAAATCAGTCTGATCAAGAACACTTCCTGCAATAGTATCAATGGTACAATTTATCATCATCGGGGACACACAAGCACTGTACTGCACACAGGAACAGGGATGCTCATCTGTTCTTATTCATCACACAAAACACAAAGATGTCACTAAAGCAGTTTGCGGCCTCTGAGGTAGTGACGAACTCGAGGACGCTGATTGTCCTCCTGTCTCTGTTGCCTCCATCCTCCGATAAGAGGATATCAAAATAGATAATCTTCATCACTTGAATAATTGATAGGTTCATTGTCACTTGCAGGATTAGAATAATCATCCCAATCTTCTTCAGCAGCTAAAGCCTTTTGTTCCAACTTATCATCTAAGAGATCTTGAGCTCTTTTCTTACAATTCACAAAACCATGTCTTGGTTGTTTACAGTAATGACACAAAAGACATGTCTTTGACGATACAATTTTTTTTTTACCTTTATAGAATGATGATTTATTGTTTGCAACCATGACACTTTCTTCTTCTGGTACAGACCTTTTGTTTTTTTTCTTCCTCGTCAAGAAAAGAGGAAATTAAATTTTCCAAACTAGGATTGATCTTACTAAGAGTAAA
Source organism: Taxus chinensis (assembly GCA_019776745.2). Lineage (NCBI taxonomy): Eukaryota > Viridiplantae > Streptophyta > Pinopsida > Cupressales > Taxaceae > Taxus > Taxus chinensis. The sequence goes on along the minus strand of CM034151.1, from coordinate 760,374,752 downwards.
AACAATACTTGAATATTCTTTTGGCAAACTATTTAGTAAGATTGCTTTAGCATCTTCTCCATCTACCTCTGCTTTTATTCCTGATAATTGATTTAAAATGGATCGAAACTTACTGATATGTTGAACCATATTGTCATTTTCACCCATCTTTAGCCCAAAAAGTTTTTGCTTCAGCGCCATTGCTGCACTACCTGCTTGAGATCCAAATAACTTGTTCAACGTCACCCAAATGTTATTAGATGACTTGGTTAGATCAATATGATGCAAATATGCATCAGAAAGACCAAGGCCGATAATTGCTATTGCTTTTCGATCATTACTTTCCCATTTCGCTGCTATCATCTGCATCATTCGGTTTTTTAATTTTTCCTTCGATAATATCCCATAAGTCTTTATCAATCAATTATAATTGGGTTCTTACTTGCCACGTGTGGAAATCTTTACCATCAAACCTTTTCAATTAAATTTTTCTTTTCCATTTTGAAACTCCACTAAATCAGGGAACTTGAACCAAATAATTAATAAACTTCTTTATACTGGCAGAGATAAAATATATTAGAACTTCACAGATAACCAACTTACTGATGTAAACAAGCAGATTTTCTAAAGGTTGTGCATGAATGAGCCACACATCAAGGCTATGACAGATCTGACATCATATCCAAATAAATACTGGCTGAGACCGGTGGTTGTGACTTCTTTATACTGCCTGTCGAAGTTATGCATGCGGCCTATAACCTCTTGGTCAATCCTACGCAAACTATGTATGCGGCCTGCTCTGTTTAAATTGGGCCGACCATATATGCAAACGTTGTACATGAGGGTGCATAATACATCACCACCACGCTTCCAGTTTCTACAGTTTTTTATTTTCTATCAAATCATCTATTTCATCTTCTACACCATGATACGAGATAAGGTGCGCTTTGAGCAGCCTGTGCTTGGACCTGACGAGTCCGCATATACAACAGCTGTAACGCATTTGTATCCCTCAGTTTCGAAGCGTGTTCTGAACTTATTTTTGCTAGATAACAATCTATTTCACCCTAAACGGCATATGCACAGACCATAGCCTGCTCTGGTACCACATGAAAGAGCAGAATGAATTTCATCACAGAAAAAATAATAATTATCTAATATTGTATTCGACCTCTTTAGTTATTTCATACATTCAGACTAACATATATATAGGAGTAATATTTCCTATAAATATGGAGGTTGCTCAACAACACTCCTATTCTACGTGAGTTCACAAAACAAGAATATTGTTATGATTTGTTTATAATAACAAATCTATAACAATCCAACTATATACAGTTTACACATTACACATTAATAATAATAATCACAAATATATATTTGCTCAAATATGTGAGCACTACTCCATTTTCCTAACACACATTAGGAAGGGACCAGTCACCAGTCAAGTCTGGCGACTCACAAGATCTTTTAAGAAGCACAGCGATTGATTTTTGTATTTTAAGAAAACACCCAAAATTTCTTACTAACCATTATTACAGACATTAGGTAGTGCGCGGTGGATAGTTGTGTACAGTGTCGTGAAAACATTACTACTAGACAACGGACAGGTTTCATACCTCGATTGAAAGCTCATCCACAATTACTAACTTACTAACCATATTACTAACTTATGGAGAAATACTTATACCATAGTTTTTTTTCTCTAAAAAAAAAGTAAAAAATATTTTAAAAAATTATAAAACAAACCATTAATAGAAATATAAAAATAAGAAATCATGGTCATGAAATAATATTAATATGAATAGCTGCAACTTTTTACAATGGTTTTCTTATCTCTAAAGAAATTGTCAACTGCTAACTGGAAAAATCGGTTAAGTAAAGTCCATAGTATAACGACTATTGGCATACCCTGACATATAATAGAATTGTAACTAAACCTACTACTTAACATATTTATTCCTTGATAAGCATGAAAGAACATAATCAAAACCATAAATATGCAATATAGGGGTTGAATTCTACAAAGACTCATAGAATAATCAAGTGTATGGACATAATCAAATATATGTTAGACAAGTTGAAATATGGGATTATAAGCCCCAAAAATGGTCCAATGGTCATGCCCATAGAGTGGCAATAAAAGTGGAGGGTGAAAACAAATAATTCTAGAATCAAATTCAACATCTATACAAATTTTCAATTGAATATTTCACTCAAAACAAATAATCTCACAAATGAACAAAAGGCATGGTATATAAACTTATGTTTGAGAGATAACACGATAAATTAAAATTTGTAAGTACACTACATCACCAATCACCAAGCATCCATGATTCCAATATTTAACTATGTGATTTCCTATTCTATTTCTATAACTCCATAAACAATGTAATGTTTGTGAAGTTATAACTTTCTCCATATTTAATTTTAACCTATAAAAAAATAAAAAATAAAATCTAAAATTAAAAATGATGATAGCAGAAAACATGAACCATCACAAGTTGTAACAACTATGAATCGTATCCAACAGGATTTTGTCATTGCTTCAAGCTCTAGCCCTTCATAACTGCTTAAAATATAATATAAGGATTATAAGCATTTCAAACATATAGAAATATTTGGTGGTGCACCTACTCGACAGTAAAACATTGAACAAATGGTAATACAAGTAACAAATGGTATTTAAAGGATAAAAAAATTATTCAAAATTGGACATGAACAAAGCAACCTTTGATTAAAGTATAATAAAATAAGAAGAGTAGGAAAACAATATTACATCATTTTAAGCACCAATTCTTATTCTTACAAAAACATAATTTATAGTTTTTAAGATGTTTTTTGCCAAGTAAAACTTTGTACGCTTTTTATATATTGACGGTGATAGTAATTCCAAAAAAGGATGTGCCCTTGAACAAAAAACTCTACACGACCTCTAATTTCAAGTTCCTTCATGCAAGAATCATTATCAGTGGAATCGTGTGCATCAAATGTGACTGAAATATGATCTCTTAAGCAACCAAGACAATCTTGTGCAACAATATCCTAAAGATAGTTTTTGGTGATACTTTCTATAATGTAGGATCTAGTAATTTCACAATAAACACCACATCTTTAATACCTATTTAGGAAGAAAATGGCCCTCAAAGGTATTGAAGTAAATTGGAGTAAAATATGATATTTCAAATTTTTCAAAGGACATTATAATGTTATGGTCTGAATGTGAAAAAATCCTTTTCTATGCTAGTTACTATAACATTTCCGACAATAGCACCCCTGAAAAAATTTGAACCATCAAATCCAAATGGAAACTTAAAACACATTTAAAATCCAACACATAGAAATACCACTTTAATATATCCATTTAACACAATAAGAAAACATGTTACAATATCCAACCGATAAAATATTTGGGAAAAACATAATCAACAAGACTTTCACCAATTGCAATGATCCTTTGGTTATATGTGACATCTCAAGTTAGAATTTGTGATTGCAATAAAAATACAAGTTATATGAAATCTTTATATGTTCACCTTATTTTAATATCATTAACCTTCAATAAAATAATATACTTCTATTTTTACCTTAAAATGCGTGTTTGCTAAGATGGCTTCCCATTGAATCTCATCATTATTACAAAATGATAAATAGAAACAAAATTCAATAAATATAATATTTTAATTGAATTGTTTATAGAAGCCATTAACTTCACACTAAACATATATATTTAATATCAATAACTGATAAAATAGTTAAAGGCCTTATAGTAGGTGACTATTGTGATTGGTTTTGGGATGACTATGCTTGTTTATTGGCTTTCACTCTCTCTTCTCTATAGATTTATAATATAAAAATCTCATTTCTTTATTGCCTCAAGAATACATGCAGTACTCCTTAAAGTGGTATATATCTTTTAGTGTAATTAAAAATTTCTTCTGCAATTAAAATCTTTGCCCATTCAAAAATTAATTCCAGGTGGGAAAAAATGCCCTAAAATATCATATTATTGATATTTCTGTAATATATAGTTTTTATTTATTTAACATAATTGGTTGATTGGTTAAGCTTTTCCTTCTCTTCTCATGTGACTTAAGGCTCAGATTGTAGAAGGAAGAGAAATACCCTTGTTTCATGGGAAATTAAGTTTTGATATAAAAGAAAAAAAGAAAGATAAAAGTGGCATAACCATCTGTTAATGTGGGACAATCACAATAATAATCATCAAATCTAAAAAGCTCACTCAAATTCCAGTAAACACCTTCCTCCTCCTCCTCCAAGCGGTGAGTGGGATAAAGCACCAAACTCCCATCCTCTTGAAATGCCAGCTAGGATCTGCCAAACAAGTAATATTTACTCAGTTGGATTTCAACGTAGAGTCTGACCGGGCAGGATGGTATCCGTGGGAGCGTTCAATTTTTGCTAATCCTCGAGAGAGCGGTTGAGTTAAAAAAAGGTGCGAGTATCCATTGCAGCCATAGATAGGGCACTTAACCTTTGAGTGCCAGGTGTACTCCATTGTAGCATTTTTTTAAAGAATATGAAAGCATAAATAAATAGACCCTTGTTCAATAGTAGTTGCATTCTTGCCGTTATGAGCTATCAAAGCCATAGTTTTTTTTAGACGTGTAAATTCAAACCACACATCTACTAGGTCGAGAGTACATGTTGGGCTAATAGGATGGAATCTATAGGCCAATTCTCCATGAAACCCATTTCGAATTTTTAGATTTGGAATGTGAAATAAGACGGGAGCCAAGGGCAATAGCATACTTCGCAGAATGTTGTGTTATAATGCACATAATTATGCTAAAGAAAATGAGGTAGAACAGGGGAGCAATAACAACCATAAAATAATAGTTAGATGAAAGGTAAGGCGTGACATTGCTGATTTAAATGAAAAGTGGGACAAATATCATGAAAGTGAGTATTTGTTCTTAAATTCCCCTTCCAAATAATGTTGTGCAGTGCGAGTGATGGACTTGAAAATTAGCACATTATGCAGGTGGGTATATGTCATTTGTCTTATTCTAATATGCTTGAAAATTTTATTCATTGAGTGTTATTTGGATGAGGCGTATTAAAATGAAAACCAATCATTCAGAGTTGTCATATATCACTGGGAAAATTTTAGTGGAAAATTTTCAGTAAACTTGCGAATATTAGGAGTTTTGGAAATTGGAAATGGTGAATTTTCAACAGTCGGCTACCATCTAATTCATCTAAAATTTCGGTCGACATGTCATTTGTATGGGTCATTTTTCCTACTATTTATACTAAAAATGAACCTATACATGTATTTCACAAACATTTTGAATCACACTGGCATCATATTCACCAAGGTATAATACATGTACATCAATCGTCTAAGCTATCAATAAAAAGACGCGTGTCTCCTTTTTTGTGACATAGATGATTGTCTAAGCCCGATATCCTTCACATCTTCTACCCCACTTTTGTTCATTTTGTAGTCTGTAGCCCTACTTCTGTTGTCCAACTGTTTTTGTCCAACCCCTCATCCATCCTGAACCTATGCATCCTGCTCCTATGCCTTTACCGTCAAACCACTACTTTAACCGTCCAACCTGTTTTTACCGTCCAGCCATTACAACCACCATACGTAGACACAAAATCATGCAATTTGGGTCATATTTAGTCTCAATCTTATACTACTATTTAGAGGGTTTTTAAGAGAAGAAAGTACTAATTAACCCCCATCTTTTGGCCATCTTCTTTTATTTTATTTCCTCATTCCCAACCTTTTACACCCATATGCCCAATCAAATTTCATCAATTCCTGTCATTTTAGCCTTGATGGAGGCACCCTCGGTAGTAGTGGGGTGCCCGTGGGCACCTTAGTCCTACTAGGAGTGCCTTGGTCCTTTTCTCACTTTCCTACCACTTTTTAGGCACTTTATAACCGTTTTAGCATTTGAATTTTCTTGTGGTCGACCTTTTCAGGGTTAATTACAAAATTAGATCAAGACAACCCTATAAATATAAAGTTATGAGACCATAATGAGGAACCGAGCACTATCACTCCACCTGGAGTTGCATCCATATATTGCATTGGGGGATCGTTTATATCCACATATTTTTATCACTTGGGACAAGGTTTGGGACATCTGCATCACACGTAGTATATGAAGGAATTTATTCTATTCCTTCCACCATATATTACATTTTTCTACACATAGTTAGCTCGCTACTTCACAAATTGTGATTGGCAAAAGAGAAACCCATGGCATGAACACAGACACAAATACATTTGGGTCTAGAATCTAGTGCAACGCTCAGTTAGTAAGTACACTATTGTTACACTTGAGGTCAGTCTGACCCTTGTATATTATAATTTTTTTTTTAGGAATTGATGCTTGTTTAGGGTTTTGTACGTCTTTTTCTATCTTGGAGTATCAACGACAATAGAAGTAGTGCAACAAAGTTGATGTGCCAAACAATGAATTTTTCATACCAACTGTCGAACCTGTGAAATTGAGATCCAAACCAGTTGTTCATATCAATCTACCTATTTTACAGACTAGAGCACCCCAGGTGCTCCAGTCCCTCTCTAGGAACTCTAGTCTAGCTATATTACCCAGATCCATTCTTTTTGGGGCTTTCACATAGTCACTCTTTCTTCTAGATTCTTTAGTCATCTCTTTGACACAATCCTACGAGAATCTTCTATTCATCTGAGTTCTTTCCTCTCTCTTTTACACATTAGGTTTTCCTAATTTCATTAATTTGCTTTTCTTAGATCATTTACATACTGCTTCACTTAATTTATTTACTGCATTTACTTGTCCTCCTATATTAGATTAACTATATAGTGCTTATTTACATTTTTTAGTTAATCACCGTCCTACCCTTTACCATCTAGTCCCTCAATCATCCTGCCCCCTTCCGTGCACCCCTTTATCATCCAACCCTCAACCATTAATACTTGTAACCATTTGTCAATAGTCAATATTTGCGACGTATCCATGGATTCTTGAAACAAGGTAACAAGGATACTGTCAGTTCAAAAATGAGTAAGACGACATTATTTGGCTATTTTGGCCAGTCATAAAAAATGAAATTCGTGTCACGATCTGTAGAAAATATAAGTATGTAATGTAGATATCTAAAATATCGACATGATTAATTATGATTAATTTGTCCGACAACATCATCTAAATTCATATAATAATTAATCGCAAGATTAATTATTATTAATTTCATCATTAATCCCTTTATTCCAATATTTCATCATTTATCTAAATATTCCATTTTATCATTGATCCCAATAAAAATCCCTTTTATCACATTTAACCTTTAATCATTTATCATTTATCTCATTTTATCATTAATCACTTTAATATCCTAGTATCCTATTTTAAATCCTTCATTAACATTTTATAGGAATTTAATATTCATACATCTCACCTACCACCTACCCTACACATCCCTACACCTATCCTTTCCATGTAATCAAATTAATAATCATCATTAATCAACCTAATCTAATCCTAATCTAATCACATCCTCACACCTCTAAATCTAAAAGCCTCTCTAACCTTCTCTTTCCGTGAATTTTTAATTTAATAGAATCTTCTTCCCTCTATTTAAAAATTCAAATAAACCTTTAAATCTTCTCTAAAATTATAGAATTATCCATTACAGAATCCTCTATCTCCCTCATCAATTCTCAACCATTGATCAAAATACAACATGGCCTAATCCCAACCATCCAATCCTCCACCCACAAACTATAAATTCAACTCTCATCCTCCATGAAAGTTAATGAATGACAAAGCTAGTAAGCAAGTTAGAAAATCCTTTCCATTTTTATCACTCAATCAATCCATTATCCATCTACCATCTATCATCATCTAATCCTTCATCAATCATCAAGAATTCTTCAAGAAAATCAAAGGGTAGATGATGCCCAAGTGTCTCCAAAATATGAAGCAAGCAATCAAGTTTAATCCAAGCAATCCAATAAAAAATCAAACACATCAAAGGAGGAGCTTTGCAATTTGTAGGTAAGTGCAGGCATTTTTCTTCTCTCTGTAACGAAATTAGTGTGTATAATTTAGATTATGAGCAGCAATAGAACACAAAATAACACAATATTTCAAAATAATGATCTCAATATGCAATGAGAATAGCTTTGCCACTTCGAGGGGGAAACCTCCAAACCATAAAATAAACTCAAATGCTCCAATGATGATTCATCTACTACCTACAATCCTCTATATATACTATTCATATGTTATGGCCATCACCAAGGCCGACCTACTAAGCATGAGAAAGTATAAATGATATAATAAAATGATATGGTAAGCCACAAGTTGGCTACTCATATCCTAATACAAACAATAGGTTAAGGGTGTAGCATGCCCTTCCCCTTCAAACCAACGTTGTCCTCAATGTTGTATAATCCTGGATGTTGCTGTAGAAAACCTTCATCCTCCCAGGTTGCATCTTCTATGCTTAGATTCTTCCACTTGATCAAATATTCCTTAATGTCTCTGGTTCTCAGCCTCTTAGTACGTGTTTGCATAATCTTCTCTGGCTCCAAAATGATTCTTCCTTCCTCATCAAGTTCTGGTAACTCTGTCTAGGCTTCAAATTTTTGTCCAATAACCTTCTTCAGGCAGGAAACATGGAATACTGGGTGTATGCATGAAGATGGAGGCAACTCTAGTTTATAAGCAACACTGCCAATTTTCTATAGAACCTGATAAGGGCCATAATATTTAGGAGTAAGTTTTTTGTCCTTTTTCTGTTTCTTTAGGGACATCTTCTTGTAAGGCTGGAGATGTACAAAAAACCAGTCACCAATTTCAAAATGTCTTTCACTACGGTGTTGATCTGCTTGTTATTTCATCATGTTTTGTGTTAGTGCTAAATTCTCCTTCAAACTAGCCAAAACATGTTGTTGATTTTGAATGTGTTCCTCAACATCTCTAACCTTAGTTTGCACCCTTAAGGAAGAAGTGATAGAAGGTGGATGGTAACCATATAATGCTAAAAATGGGGTCATTTGAGAAATTGTATGAAAAGATGTGTTATACCACCATTCTGTAAGTGGTAGCCATTTAATCCACCTTTCCTACTTATCTGATACAAAACAACATAGATACCCCTCTAAGCATTTGTTGTCCACTTTCATTTTCCCATCAGTTTGAGGATGATAAGATGAACTGTGAGCTAGCTGAGTACCCAAACATGAAAATAATTTTGTCCAAAAATTACTTGTGAAAATAGGATCACGGTCACTTACAATTATCTTTCGGGTTCCATGTAGCCTTTGAACTGTCTCCAAAAACATAGTTGCGACTGTACTGGCTGCAAATGGATGTGATAGGGCACAAAAATGGGAATATTTTGTGAGCCTATCCACAATCACCAAAATAACATTCTTACCCTCTGAACAAGGCAATCCGGTGATGAAATCCATGGAGACCTTCCTCCCATCTCTGACTAGGAATTGGTAAGGGTTGCAACAGACCTGGTGTCTTAATTATTTTCCCTTTGTTCTATTGGCACACTAAACACTCTGATACAAAATTTTGTACATCCCCCTTGAGTCCTTCCCAAAATAATTCTCTTTTTATTCTATGACATGTCTTTAAAAACCCAGAGTGTCCTCCAATAGGTGAGGCATGTAGCTCTGCAAGAATCTTATGCTTCAACTTAGAATATTTACTCAAGTATAACATGTCCTTGTACCATAGCGCATTACCTTTCCACTAAAATTTGTTAGATGTTATAGAGCCTTGCTTGATAATATGTATTAGAGATTTTGTATCCTTGTCTTGATCCCATTCCAACTTGCTTCATCCACCCAATCGGCCATCAACATGGACATTCCACATAGTAAGGCATCTACGGATGTATCCCTTCCGGACAACGCATCAGCTACTACATTTTCTTTACCCTTTTTGTATATGATTTCAAAATCATAACCCAAAATTTTTGTTACCCACTTTTGTTGTTCCTCAGATGATAACCTTTTCTCCAAAAAGTATTTGAGACTATCATGATAAGTTTTTACCTTGAAGTGTCTACCCATGAGATAGGGCCTCCATTGCTTGACCGCATGAAGAATAGCCATCATTCCTTTTCTCATAGAAAGGTTTGAGTAGATATTTTCCTTTGAATTGGAGAATCTCAAATGTAATTGGTCTTCCTTCCTGCATTAGAACTACTCCCAATCCTGATCCTAAAGCATCACATTCAACAATGAAGGTTTTTGAGAAGTTGGGAGTAGCCAAAACTTGGGTGCTGCACATGGCTTCCTTCAGCTACTTAAAGGATTTAGTGGCTACATCTGTCCAATGGAAGGCATCCTTATTTAACAAGAGGGGTTGCTATTCTACCATATCCCCTACATAAATCTTCTATAGTACCCTGTTAGTCCTAGGAACCCACAAAGATTTTTGAGAGTTTTGGGCCTTGGCCATTCCACCATAGCTTTGATCTTCTGAGGATCAACTTTGACACCTTCATGGGATACAATGTGACCTAAGTACTCTACCTCTTGTACACCAAAAGAACATTTGGATGGATTTGCATAGAGAGTATGTTTCTCCAAAACTTCTAACACTTTATTTACATGTTGTAAGTGTTCTTCCCATGTCTTACTCTAAATCAATATGTCATCAAAGAAAACTAATACAAATTTCCTTTAAAAGTGGCCTAAAAATAGTGTTCATCAAGCTTTGAAAGGTTGAGGGAGCATTTGTAAGACCAAAAGGCATTACCAAAAACTCATAATGGCCCTCATGAGTCCTGAAAGCCATTTCATGAACATCTTCCTCTCTTATTCTAATTTGATGGTACCCCGAATGAAGATCTAATTTTGTGAAATAAATAGCACCATGTAATTCATCAAGTAAATCATCAATTACAGGAATAGGAAACTTATCTTTGATGGTTTACTTGTTGAGTTCTCGGTAATCTAGACACATCCTCCATGTTTCATCCTTCTTACGTACCATGACCATTGACGAAGAATATGCACTCTAGTTATGCCTGATGATACCTGCCTTCAACATTTCCTATACCATTTTCTTGATCTCACTTTTATGGGAATATGGGTATTTGTATGGTCTGATGTTAGGTGTTTGGCCCCCAGGAATCAACTGAATGGCATGATCATGATCCCTAACTAGGTGGTAGTCCCTTTGGAATTGCATAAAAAATAGATGAGTGAGCATCAACAATCTTCTGAAGATTAGGTGGCATTGAAGACTCTGTATTTTGTACTTCTATGGAAAATAAATTTTCTATAAATCCATCTACTCCTTTTCTGAGAACCTTATGCATCTGATGAGAGCTAATAATCTGTGGAGACTTAGCTACCATCCCATTCAATTGTATTGTCCTTCCATCTGAATGAAATCACATAAACAATTCTTGGAAATTCATCTCTATAGTACCTAAGGTTGTGAGCCATTGGACACCCAAAACAATATCTGCCCCTCCCATAGAAATAGAAAACATAGGTGAGTCTAACATGTAGTCTCCCATGGAAAGATTGATACTATGGCACTTTCCTGTGCACTTGACTGTCCCACCATCCACAATCATAACTTGCATTTCTGGAGTTGGGTAAATAAAACAATTGAGGCGGGAAGCTAACTTACTATTTATGAAGTTATGAGTACTCCTCGAGTCAATCAACACCATCACCTTCTGTTTTTTGAGATATCCAATAACCTTGAGTGTTTGAGGAGTAATAATACCTGACAATGCATGTCAAGAAATTGTAGGTTGGTGATCCTCTACTTCATCTTCTATTGGTTCCTCAACCTCTCCTATAATTTTAGCTTCCTCATTATCCTCATTACCTCTGTCAATATAGAAAAAATTCTTCTCAGCACATTTGTGTCCCGGTCCATATTTGCTGTCACCGTTAAAACATAATCCTTTTTCTCTCTTTTCTTCCATTTGTTGAGGAGTTAGTCTAATTGGCCTAGCAAATGAAGGGGAAGAGATACTACGGTCTCTGGTGTTAATGAAAGGCGGACCTCCTACTACAAAGAACTTTTTCCTCTGCTTGACGTGCCATGATAATAGAATAAGAAATATTGAGTGGATTAAACATACGTACCTCATGCTCAATGTGGTCCTTAAGACCCCCAAGAAATAGGTCATTCAGATTCTCTTCTAGAATATTACCCACCCTTAAGGATAGGTTATGGAATTGATGCACATAATCTTTGACTGATCCTTGTTTTCCATAACTTTGCTAATTGACTAAAGTAGTTCTCTGAAACACTAGAACTATAGTGCAATTTCAACTCCTCAATAAAAAATGTCCAAGTGACACTAAGACCATTCTTCTACCTCTGAGCACATAACCATCGATACCAAACGAATCGGTCTAGTTCAAGATACACGGATGCCAATGTCACCTTTTTTCCTGATGGTGTTTGATGTAACTCAAAGAATTTCTCCATTTGATTTATCCAATTTAGGGGATCCTTACCATCAAATTTGCGCATATCCACTTTCAGCATCATGTTCTCATGGTTGCAAATAAGTTGGATTCTGATGGGGATGGAAAAGTGATCCAACATGGTTATTTTGTCCATGATTTTGAACTGAAGATCCTCCTTGGTTGATATGGGGTGATTTGGAGCCATAATGTTTACCCTTTACATGTTGCATGATATCATCCAAACTGCTGATTGATTTGGTCTATGTCTCCTTTAGAAGCCATCTCAGATTGTACATTTCACAGCTCATACTCAAGTTGGCTCACCTTATGATCAACTGAGGTAAACCCTAGTGCTGAGGAATCTGTATTTACCCCTTATGAACTCCAACTCTTCAATCACTACCCCATCTTTATCTGGGGTTTTACCTAGAGTGACCAGATTCTTTTTTTCTCTTGTGGAAGGCCCCTGCCATGATGTCAAACCTTAGAGTTTAGGGTTTCGATACAAATTCGGTCGAACAGGAAAAACATAGAGAATATACTAATACTATTTTTTTAGATCTTCCGAAAATGTAAATAAATTGAAAAATTCTACAAATTTGGTCTAAGAGTGTTTTTATCAAAAACCCTAAATTTGTAATAACTTTTGCCAAGGATATCAAAAAGTCTGAAATTTTTCAGATAATTTTACTTGAAACTGATTTCGCAACTTTGGTAAAAAATATCTCCCACAAATTTGATGTGGTTTGTAAGATAGAGTGGAAACAAAAAATTAGGGTTTTTGCCCTAATTTTGGCCCAGATCACAGCTCTGATACCACTTGTAATGAAATTACTTGTATAATTCAGATTATGAGCAGCAATAGAACACAAAATAACACAATATTTCAGAATAATGATCTCAATATGTAATTAGAATAGCTTCGCCACTTCGAGGGGGAAACCTCCAAACCATAAAATAAGACTCAAATGCTCCAATGATGATGAATCTACTACCTACAATCCCCTATATATACTATTCATATGTTATGGCCATCACCAAGGCCAACCTACTAAGCATGAGAAAGTATAAATGATATAATAAAATTATATGGTAAGCCACAAGTCAGCTACTCATATCCTAATACAAGCAATAGGTTAAGGGTGTAGCACTCTCATCCTTTCAATGTATTGAATTACTCCATTTAATATTTTTGTTTGAATATTTGCTAGAAGGATTAGGAACCAAAATAATTTGTTGTTTGGTTCTAAATTTTATATGAATATTTTCTAACATTACATTTTTGTGCACACCGATGTGGGGCTTAACCCCCATTTAGTTGTTGTCATTTCCAATCTTATTCTATCCCTATAATAGGTTGTCAAAGTCTCAATAATTTTCACTATGTTATTTACACCTTCAAATTTGAAAACTTTCAGCTCAAAATTTTGTTTCCAGCACAAAACAACAACTTGACTCTATGTATTGGCACATATGCTGCACATAATGGCACATTGCCCTGTGACCTATTTTGGTGGATTTGTTTTAGCACCTTCCAAGATGCCATAAATTTTGTCGCCGAACTGTTGCATGTTTTAGCACCTTTTCTATAGCCTTTTAAACTCTGAAAGTTATTTTTGCTAGATTTTGCAATAAAAGCCTTTGTTCACATTCAGAGCCTTTGTGACCTTTATTGGCACCTTTTTTACATTGGCATTTGGCCTTTTCATTGTTTTAGCACCTTGACTTGGTAATCAGCATTTTGCATTTTAATTTTTCTTATAACTTACAGTTCACTTTTTTCTTGTTGTGTGACTTTTTACAGGTTCTAACATTTTGTTTTTATAGGATTATCCAGACGCAAAGGGAATTATGTCCATACAAATTTATATTGTTCCAAAAATACTAACCCTTTTCATTTGTAGCACGATTTAGTCCAAGACATTTTGGGTTATCATCAAACTAATAATCTTTGTTTTACAGGGCCTCCTCTTGAAGACCCCATTACATAATTTTTAATCATTTTTAATCTTACATGAATTTTACTTCATCATCTTGCATTTTTGTGTTTTTTTCATCATTGTGCTTGTTCATCCCCAAAGGTGAAACTATGTATGCTCTCCTCTCACGTCCTAGGATGATCTTGAGGATCAAATGTAGCTAGCCTTCCCATTTTATTTTGAAGGGGCAATGTGACATGGAAGTGATATCAACACACTTGTCATAGTCTAGGGTCTCATGACCATGGGCTTCATCTCCACACATAAACACACCCTGTGTTCCGGAAGGGTATATAAATTCAAGGAAAACTGTCATTATTGGCTAAGCAGCTTGCTTGTTTTAAGATACTGGCATGAATTGAGGGGCTTCCATGTCCCAATACCCAGGCCATAGACAACATCCTTGCAACATGGACTTGGGCCTCATACCGCAAGGTATATCGGGACTCCCTTAGTGAGCTCGTGTATCCTAGACTAGGTAACCATTTGGATGCATATTAAGCTATACTACAAGGAGGACGCACTCCCCAAGATCACTCATTAGCCGAGCCCACATTGACACATAGGTGGAGATCCAATTGTGGCACCACCATCAGTGTGTGGTATTGAAATCAGGCTATAGCTTGATTGTAATCCTGCACTTGACTAGTTAGGGTGTGTGTTGCATGTTTGTTGCTTGTTTATGAACAACCTTAACCATCCCATCACCTTCAAAATTAATTAATAAAACAATCAAACCATCCATCCTTAATCACAAATCCCAATCCCAATCCCATTGCCGCCCTTAATCAAATCTTAATCCAACCATTACCTAATCCATTACCATTGAATCCTAATCCATCCTATTAAACCTATTTTGATCCTATCAATCCATCCATTCTGATCTGAAATCCCCTTCCTCTCCAAACCCCTACCTCTTCCCTAAATCCATCAACCAAGTATCTTATCATCCACTACCCATCAAAGTCAACCATCTCACTTTGATCATGAAATACCACACACTATCCAACACCTTAATAAACCCAAATATCAAATCTCACATCCTATCCTTAACCAATCCCTATCCTTGTCATCCAAATCAATTGTCCATCCCATATTGATCCTAACATCCTAAAAACCATCCAACATCTTAATTAATAAATAT
This sequence comes from Taxus chinensis, assembly GCA_019776745.2. Taxonomy (NCBI): domain Eukaryota; kingdom Viridiplantae; phylum Streptophyta; class Pinopsida; order Cupressales; family Taxaceae; genus Taxus; species Taxus chinensis. Next base: position 760,359,217 of record CM034151.1, on the reverse strand, counting down.
CTGACATTCAATGTTCAAGACCAACCAATCACCCCCCTAAACCATCATCTCCTAATCAACCCCATCCACAATTTTCCCCTCCTAAGATCCCTACCACTCACCCCATTGACTTCCTCTCCAAGGAAACTAAATCATCCCAATCCACACCACGACCTAAACAACATAAGACCATCTATCCCCAAAAGCCAATTACATTGACTTTGACCACCTCACTAACTTTGACCTATACCAATGTGACCTCCTTTATGTCCTCGATAATCTAGGCATCAATCCAAAACCCACACAACCATCCCAAATTACAATACCACCAAACCCCCTATCAATCATCATGACCTACATCTTTGTCCATCAAAAATCATACAAATAATCCACCAACCATTTAAAACCAACTCCACTCCATTGTAAAACATATCATCGAGTACCATTACACATATCCACAACAATCACAACAACTTAATCCTAAATCGATATCACCCATATCTCATCTTAATCCTCCATCCTCGTCATCCTCATCATCCCCAATCCAATCCTACGGAATTTCTCCTAGATAGTACCACAATCCCTAAACCATCATAAAATTCATCTTCTTATCCTATCCCATCACTTTCATCACCTAATCTCAAAACTATCTCCTCCATCGGGACTCCTAACTCACCCTCATCCTCTTCTACCCCTAATCCTAAACCCTCTAATGTGGCTCCTATGCCACCCTCATTATCCTCTGTCTATATATAATCCTAATCTTAACCCCTTCATCACCCAAATCTCAAACTATCCTATCCTCTAATACCCCTTTCATCTCCTTCATCTTTTTCCAACCCTATAACATCCGAAGTGAATCCTAAGTCACCAAATCCCAAACCTAACAAATCCAATCCCAATCCTCTCCCCACGTCATCTCCTACTCCATAAAATGAGGCTCATACGACACCTTCATCTACTTTATCCCTAAATCAACCAAAACTATAATGTGGTTCCTACACTGCACCCCATCTCCCAAATCTTCTTCATCTAAATCTAATGTGACCCGCCTATCAATCCCAAATAATCTAATCCTAATCCATAAAACCATCTAACCTCTACTAAACCACATGCAATCAAATCCTAATAAAAAATATACCAAATATAATTCCAACCTCAAAGCCTAAACCATCCACTTCGGACCCCAAGCTTAATCAATCCCCCTCATCTTATAATCCAACACAATCTAATCCAACTCATATATTAAAATCAACCAAGACATCTCCTTATCCACCCAATCCCACACCTTTACTTCCTACTGTTCAAACCTTTACTTCGTACTCCCTCAAAATCATTTAACCCAAACCACTTCATCCTTTAGGTGAATCCTTGACCACCATCTTCCATCATCTAAAAACCTTCAACATGATCATTCCTCACCCAAACATATCACGTGATCAAAACCTTCCCAAACCATTTTGGTATCGGGAATACTATTATTACAACTTTCATCACACCCATGGACATTTGACTAATCATTGCAAGCAATGAAGGTATTTTGTCCAATAGCTCATTACCCAAAGAATTCTTATCCTTGTACCTTTCTATCCACCACCCTTTCATCCCAATCCTATCCCTAACCATCGTCCACCATCCAAATTCCACTCGAACGTCAACACATCTTCAACCATCCAAATCTCATCATACATCCAAACATCCCTCACTAACCAAAAAACCAAAGCTAATCTCACCTCCCATCCTTCTTTAAGTCCGACATCTTAGCAGATGATAAAATTACAATCCCCTAGTCTCATGATGACCACATGACATCATCTTCCCATCCACTTCATATCCTATAGCCAAAAATATGTTCTCTAATAAGAAACATCAAGGCAAAGGCTTAGGAATCCATGAACAAGGCATTCACGAATACATCTCCCTTCATCAAAATCTTGGTTGTTTAGGCTTAGGTTATAAACCTAACACTATCAACAAACCTCACCCTACTCAATTACAACCCATTTCTACCACCTCCTCTTTTTGATCCTACCATCCCAACCACTCAACCCAAAAAAATCCTTTAATTCCCCTACGAATACCAAACACCTAAAAATGGATTGAGCACATAAATTGTCACCTGCATCTAGATTTTATTTCCTTACCACCAATCCTCCTTCCATTCAACATCCAAAACCCTTTTCATCTAATCCATGCTTATTATCACATCCATTCATATCCTCTTCCAATCCACTCATTTAAACACTTGATCAAATTGATCACACATGTTGTAAGTCAATAATACCTACTCCAACTATGTGACCTTGGTCTATCATCACCTCCAACATTTAAGCACCATTTTCCTCCTAGATATATATGCACTTCAACACACTTAATCAACTTGTGGTGAAGACCTTTGGGCGTGCATCTTTTGACACTCTAACCAATGTCATCAATACACTCCCCCATCAAGCCACTGGTGATTCTTAACCCCTTGATATTTTTCAAGAGATTGAATGTCTTAATGCCAAAAAATATAAAATATCAAAAGAAAAAAGAAAAAATCAAATAAAAATTAAAATATCAAATAAAATCCAGCTAAAGACTCTCTCTAGGGGTGTTTCCAGCAACTCTACCAGGGCTATGGATGTTTGGTTTTCAGTAGAGAAATTTTATGACAAGAATCAAATGCATCTCCATCAGGGCTATGGATGCTTGGATGGGAACGAAGCAATGCACGACTTAACCTTCCATGTTACCTTCCATTAACCTACTTGACTTAATCACTCCATGTATACTGGCTAGTTTTTCTTCACATACTACCTAGTAATTCTTCACTTCAAGCGGTAATTAACCATCACAATTACACATAAGTTTATCTCAAAGAGACATAGGGATCACATGTTTCCATGTAATGTTTATACCTTGGTCACACTTTTGTTTTAGTCTAACTCTTTCCTTATAATATGTGTCGTTAGGTTCATATTTGTTCATCACTGATGTCATCTTCCTTCCATCCATCACATCCACTTCCTTTTCCCTTTAGGATTGAACAATCTATGGGATGCTGATGATTATTTCCTTTTCATCTAGTCCTCATGTCCCTTCCTGCACTATCATCATCATGAATGGGGAAGCCTTACTACTATACACTAGGGGGCATCATCCATTTTAGATACCCCTCACTTCCCATCCTACCCTACACATGGGGGAAAATCAAAATCATATAGCCTTCCATACATGCTGCCATACTTTATGTCGGTTATGGAGCCTGAAAGTGATGGGGGTTGCAAGGGGGGCTTTATCCCCCCTTGCGGGGGTCTGGGGGGATGGCCTCCCCAGCAGGGGATATGGGGGCCGCGCACCCTGGCGATGGTTTAGGGGCAGTGCCCCCGTAAGCCACATTTAATATGTATTTATGCATTGTGAAATATAGACCATTCCTTATTAGGTCATAGATCTAACAAGTGGTTTTCTATGTTTCCATGAAATGATAAAAAACCTATTATCTTTAAAGGGTCGTTATATATGAGGCTCATTGTATTTGAGGTGGCACTATGAGAGAGAGTTTGGCTAGAATTGAATAAAAGGATTGGATGTTTTTGGTGGACGTAGCCCATTTTAGGTGAACCACATTAAATCTATGTCTCTATTTTATTGCATTCTTTTCTATTTTATGTTTTCTACATTATTCATTGCATGCTTGTTTATCTATACAAACTAGTATAATCCTAACAATTGCTATCAGATATTGTTTGAGATTTATTCGTTTGTAGTATACTCATAGAGGTATTTCTATTTAAGTGGGAGAAGCAACAATGGTAGAGGAGAATAAGTTTAGAGTTGATAAGTTTGATGGCAGAAATTACCAGCTATAGAAAATGTAGGTGGAAGAATTACCTATATCAAAAGGATCAATAACTACCGTTGGGAGGTAAAGAAGTGAAACCCTCAATCATGTCTGATGAGGAGTGGAAGGTTCTAGACAGGAAGGCTGTCAATGCGATTCAATTGAGTTTGGCATCATCCATACCTTCAAATATCTCACAGGTGAAGAGTACAATAGAGTTGATGAAAACCCTAACTAATTTATATGAAACACCTAGTACATCCAATAAAGTTTATTTAATGAAAAGATTGTTTAATCTACAAATGTAAGAAGGCGGATCTATATCTAGCCATCTTAATGATTTCCACACTATTGTAAATAAGCTATATTCAGTTAAATATCCCATTTGATGAGGAGGTTAGATCATTATTATTCATGTGTTCTTTGCTAGAAATTTGGGACAACTTAGTAATGGAAGTTAGTAATACATCATATACTTCTCTTAAATTTGAAGATGTAGTCAGTGTCATTGTAAATGAGGAAATGCGTAGGAAAAGTACAGTAGTAAATTTTTTCTTCTAGAAATGTATTGAATATGGAGATTAGAGAGAGGAGCAAGGAGACATCGAAGAGTACGACTCGTGGGATATTTAAATCGAAGATGGGAAGATCCAAATCTAGGAGTAGAGGCATTACTTGCTAGAAACTATGGAAAGAGAGGACATGCTAAAAAGGATTGTTGGTTCAAAGAAAATAGAGAAAAATAACCTGAAGGTATTAAAAAGGAAAATCCGACAGGTAATATTGTTCGGGATGATCTTATAATTTCTCTTGATACTAGAGTAGAATCTTGGGTAATAGTTTCAGGTGCCTCTTTCCATGCAACCCTTGATAAGTGCTATTTTAAAGAGTATGTCCAGGGAAATTTTGGACATGTTTATTTGGGAAATGATGAGCCGTGCAACATTATTAGGAAGGGTAATATACATATGAAATTAAAAAAATGGAAATATATGGATATTGAGAGACGTGAGGCATGTACCTAGCCTCAGGAGAAATATCATCTCTACAGAACAGTTGGGTGGTGAAGGTTACACAGTCACATTCACTTCAGATTCTTGGAAGGTTTCAAAGGGTGCCCTGGTAGTGGCACGGGGTAAGAAAGTAGGCACTCTTTATTTGTCTACTTGTATATCTAATCCTTCTACCATATGGTCTACTTTAGTTGAGGATGCTAACATGTGGCACAATAGATTGGGACATATGAGTGAGAAGGGCATGAAAATTCTACAGGAAAAAGGTAAGATTTCTAGTTTGAAGAAATTGGACTTATAATTTTGTGAGCATTGCATTTTTGGGAAACATAAAAGAGTTAGATTTCTCAAGGCAGTGAATACCAAGAAAGAGAAAAATTTGGAGCTAGTTCATACAGATGTGTGGGGACTGGCCCATGTTGCATCTCATGGTGGTTTTCTATACTATGTCACATTCATAGATGATGCCACAAGGAAGGTATGGGTATATTGCATTAAGTGTAAGTTTGATGTCTTTGATACATTTAAGAAATGGAAAGCACTTGTTGAGAATCAATGTGGTTTTAAATTGAATTTTTTTAGATCTGATAATTGCGGTCAGTATTGCAGTAGTAAATTTGATGATTATTGTTCCTTGAATGAGATTTGTAAAGAGAAAATAGTTCTCAGGACTCTGCAACAAAATGGTGTTAGTGAGAGGATGAATAGAACAATAATGGAGCATGCATGGTCAATGATATTCCACGTGGGGTTGCCTCTTCAGTTTTGGGTAGAGGCCATAGTTACTGCTGTGTACTTAATTAACCATGGGTCTTCGAGTGCACTAGATGGAGGAATTATTGAAGAATCCTAGCCTGGGAAAGAGGTAGACTTTTCATTGTTAAGAGTATTTTGTTCAAAGGCATTTTTGCATGTTAATAAAGAAAACAGGAAGAAATTGGATTCAAAATCCAAATGTTATACATTCATAAGCTATGGCTCCAATGGTGATTATGGATTTTGGTTTTGGGATCTAGATGAATCTAAGATAATTAGGAGTTGTGATGTTGTTTGGCATGAAAATAAAATGTACAGGGATCAAGTACAAGATGAAAAAAATCCCAAGGAAGAATTGGTTGAGGGTATAGCTCCTACAAATGAACTCTCGGGTGGAAAATATCCACCTATAGGTACCGAGGTTAATAGTTCTATAGGCTGAGCATGACATCTAGTGTCGGCATCGACACCTCTGTCAGAAATTCAAGAAAATGTGCAGCAAGTAAATAATGATCCCGTGACACACCCATCTTTGGTAAGAAGGTCACAACGTATTAGTAGACCTCCAGAAAGATTTTCCCCTGCTTTGTATTATTTTTTACTAACAGATAGTGGTGAGCCAAAGAGATTTGATGAGGCAATCCAGGTGAAGTCCACTAAGGAGTGAGAGCATGGCATGAATGAGGAGATGGAATCCCTGGAGAAGAACCAAACATGGGATTTAGTGAAATTACTGGCTGGGAAGAGAGTACTACAAAACAAATGGGTCTACTGAGTGAAAGAAGAATAAGATAGATGGAAAAGGTACAAAGAAAGGCTTGTAGTGAAGGGGTATGAACAAAAGAAAGGTGTCGATTTTGATGAAATTTTCTCCCCTGTTGTAAAGATGTCTTCCATTCGTACTATATTAAGTTTAGTTGTTGTTGAAGATTTTTACTTAGAGAAACTTGATGTCAAGATGAAATTTCTCCATGGTGACTTAGAGGAGGATATTTATATGCAGCAACCACCTGGATATGAGGTGAAGGGTAAGGAGAAATTGGTTTTCAGGTTCAAGAATATCTTATACGAGCTCAAGCAAGCTCCCTGACAATGGTATGTAAGGTTTGATAGTTTAATGCATGAGCATGGTTTTACTAGATGTCAATTAGATCATTGTGTGTAATTTAAATGGTTGGATAGTGGGAGATACATTATGCTTTTGTTATATGTAGATGATATGCTTGTAGCAGGGTCTAATATGCAAGAAATTACAAAGCTTAAGAAAAAGCTTGCACAAACATTTGCAATGAAGGATTTGGGTGCAGCAAAGAAAACCCTCGGTATGCAAATCAAAAGGGACATAAAAAATAACAAATTCTTGCTGTCTCAGGAGGACTATTTAGAAAAGGTATTAAAGAAGTTTTAGATGCAGAATACAAAACCGGTTAGTACACCATTGGCTGGGCATTTTAGATTAAGTAAAAAGCAAGGCCTAACAACACAAGAGGAAAAAGATTATATGGCACAGGTTCCTTATTATTTAGTAGTTTAGAGCCTCATATATGCCATGGTTTGTACCAGGCCAGAAATTTCCCAAGTAGTGGGAGTTGTTAGCAGGTATATGGAAAATTTGGGTAAAGCACACTGGAAGGCAGTCTAGTGGATTCTCAGGTACTTGAGAGGGACCAATAGTAGGCACTTGTGCTTTGGAGGGTCACATTATAATTTGCATGGATTTGTGGATTCAGATATGGTAGTAGATGTGGATAGTAAGGAGGAGCACTATTGGATATGTGTTTACAGTTGGTGGTGCGGTAGTGAGTTGGATCTCAAATTTGTAGAAGGTAGTTGCCCTATCTACTACAGAGGTAGAATATGTTGCAATGACTAAGGCAAGTAAGGAAATGTTATGGATGAGAAGGTTCATGGAGGAGTTGGGTAAGGAACAAGGGGGTTGTAAGTTACATAGTGATAGTCAAAGTGTAATTCACCTGGAAAAGAACTCGTCCTTCCATTCTAGAATAAAACAGATTCAACTAAGATATCACTTCATACGACAGGGTTTGGAGGATGGGTAGCTTGAGTTGGTGAAGATTCATACAAATGATAATCCTACTGATATGTTTACTAATCCAATGAAAAATGAGAATTTGGATTTTCATTCAACTTCTTTGGGTCTTTAAGATTGATCTTGAAGTGGAAGAAACAATCCAAGAAGAAAAATCCAAGAAGGAGCTATAGTGGTGGAGTTATAACAATTAGTCTCCAAGTGGTAGATTGTTGGTTGTGAAGATTGATAGTGACAAGGGTTACAAGGGGGGATTTTCTCCCCTTGGGGGATCCCGGGGGGATGGACCCCCTGGTGGGGGGCTCCAGGGGCTGTGCACCCTAGTAGGGATTTGGGGGCACCACACCCGTAAGCCACATTTTATATGTATTTATGTATTGTGAAATATGGACCATTCTATGTTTCCCTGAAATGATACAAACCCTTATATATTTAAAGGGTCATTATGTACGAGGCTCATTGTATGTAGTGGTGGCACTGTGAGAGAGATTTTTGCTTGGACTAAATAAAAGGATTGGATGTTTCTGGTGGACGTAACCCATTTTCGGTGAACCACGTTAAACCTGTGTCTCTATTTTATTGCATTCTTTTTCTATTTTACGTTTTCTTCATTATTCATTACATGCTTGTTTATCTGTACAACTTGGTATAATCCTAACACTTTACACTTGAGGGCACACCACATTTATCCCTTAATCGACCCACCCATAGCTAGGGGCATATCTTATCATCTTCCATATCCCCCATATTGTCCTATACCATCTTCCCTCATTCTATCAATCAATCTCCCATCCCACACCCCATCTAATCCTCATCGATTAACCAATCCCTATCACATCTTTCAATCCTATCAACCATCCAACATCACGCAATCCTTATCCTGGCCTTCAATTCTATCAACCAATCCCTATAAAAATTCACATAACCCTCATCCTATCCCTATCCTATCCAAACTATCTAATTTCTCTCATCATATCTATCTATCCCCCGTTCCACATCTAATCTAGTCTTATCCTATCAACCAATCGCTATCCTACCCAACCTATCTAATTTCCCTAAACCCTTCCCTTTCATCCTATCCAAACACATTTTGGACTTATAGGAGAAAGTTACATCCACCATCCCTTCCTATCCAAAATCCAACATCCAAATCCAAAATAAAAAATCCAAAATCCAAAAATCAAATCATCCAACAATCCAAAATCCAGACTCAAAAAATCCTAAAATCCTAAAATCCAACATCCAACATCAAACATCCAAAACTCAAAATCAAAAAATTCAAAAAACAATAAAAATATAAAATGCAATGTGTGTGTGTTTTTACTTGCATGGTTGCTTGTTTGTATGCATTTAAATTTTTTCTAGTGATGTGAGGCCCCTTTTGTTTCTTTTACATAGTCCAATGATATGAGGACCATATTTTAATATTAATTGGTCCAATGATATGAGAACCATATTTTTTATATTCATATGTCCGATGATATGAGGAAAAGGGCATTTGGTAAAGAAGTCATCACAATATTTATACCTTGGTGCATTTATCTCAATGCCACATTCACAATAATACTGCTAATGATGATAAAAGTGCAAAATTTATGGTAGCACACTCCTTTATATCATCATATTTTATCCCTATCATCATCCCAACTTGATCCTCACCATCATCCACCTAATTATTTAGCCTTCTCATCCTCCTATCCAATTAGTCCTCTCATCAATCAATCAGTAAACCCATCCAAATTTTATCATCTCACATCCAACATCCTAAATGCTCACCCCCTGGCTGGGGCATCTTTGATCCAAACATCGTCAAAATCTAACATCCACAAATCCAACCTCTCTAAAGCTAATATCTTCAAATCCAAGATCTTCTAATCCAAAATAAAAAATCTTCACCCTTGTCATACATCATTGACTGGGGCATCCAACATCTTCAAATCCAACATCCCCTAATCCTAAATCCTAAATCTTCACCCTTCTCATACATCTTTGACTGGGGCATATAAAATCCAAAATCCAATATCTCTTAATCTTCTAAATCTCATATTCCTCTAATCCTCTCTCATATTCCCCACATCATCCTATCTTTTATTCCTCTAAATCCTCTCATCCTAATCTTGTACATCCTCAAAATATTCTCATCCTTTAATCCTCTCTCATCTACTAACTTGGGCCTCTCCTCTTTTCGAGGGGTTACCCAACTCATTCCTCCCTGCCTAACCCCTCGAGGGGGAATCATATCACCATCTATGCATATTCTCTTCTTCTTATTTGAACTATCATTACTACACAATAACACTAAAAAGAGGGGAAAATGTAGACATCTAAAATGTCAACATGATTAATTACGATTAATTTGTCCCACAACATCATCTACATTCATAAAATAATAACTCACAAGATTAATTATTAATTAATTTCATCATTAATCCCTTTATTCCAATATTTCATCATTTATCTAAATATTCCATTTTATCATTTATCCCATTAAAAATCCCTTTTATCACATCTAACCTTTCATCATTTATCATTTATCTCATTTTGTCCTTAATCACTTTAATATCCTTGTATGCTATTTTAAATTCTTCATTAACATTTTATTGGAATTTAATATTCCTACATCTCACCTACCACCTATCCTACACATCCCTACACCTAGACTTTCCATGTAATCAAATTACTAATCATCATTAATCAGCCTAATCTAATCCTAATCTAATCACATCCTCACACCTATAAATCTAGAAGCCTCTCTAACCTTCTCCTTCCATTGATTTTTTAATTCAATGGAAGCTTCTTCACTCCATGTAGAAACTCAAATAAACCTTTGAATATTATCTAAAATTCTAGAATTATTCATTCTAGAATCCTAAATATTTCTCATCAATTCTCAACCAATGATCTAAATCCAACATGGCTTAATCCCAGCCATCCAATCCTCCACCAATGAACTCTAAATTCAGCTCTCATCCTCCATGAAAGTTAATGAATGAGCAAGATAGTAAGAAAGTTAGAAAATCATTTCCATTTTTATCACTCAATCAATCCATTATCTATATACAATCTATCATCATCTAATCCTTCATCAATAATCAAGCATTCTTTAATCAAATCAAAGGGTACGTACTGCCCAAGTGTCTCCAAAATATGAAGCAAGTGTTGACAATTTTTGCACTTATGTAAAAATGGGCAACTTGAAACTTCGTTACAATGGACAACTTGGGTGAAGTATACCTAAGCTAAGGGATTTACGTCAGATTATTTTGTTATTGTTGATTTGTGACAGAGATTAAGTGAAATTTGTCAGCTATGTGTGCTGTTACAAAACGTAACAACTCACATAGTCTGAAATCTCATGAATATCCTTAGTAAGAGAACACAAGCCCTGAAGGATAGTTATGTTATCCTGATGAAGACACCAGATTGCAGAATATGTAAGGTGTATAGTTTTGGAACAACAGACATAGTGGCAGTTTTTAGACAATCATATTCACGGTTATTATCTTGATGTCTATCAGTTTTATTGCTCTATGTTCATTAAAGTCATTGTGATTTATAAGTTTGCATTTACCTATGCTTCCATAAAAGAATACAATTGACTCATTTCCTTCTACTTCCATCAAGAAAATATTGACAAACAAACAGTGACAATAATGTCCAAATGGAGATAGCAGAAAGGAGTCAAAATGAAGAATGGAAGCTAAGATAATCACACAGCATACAAAGAGACACATTTCATTCAATAATTATCCACTGGAGTTACAGGTATTCACTTCAAGTTATCACTTATGTTAATTCATTTTATTGAGATATTGAGTTGCTTACATCATTGTACAATCAAAGGAAAACTGAATGCAGAAAGAGATAATCAACTCATTATTTCAATTTAATGCTTTATTCAGAAGAGATCATAAGATTTCCCACACAAGCCATGGGATATAACTAAGTGACTCATCATATACATGGAAATGAGAATACCGCATGTGCTAAAGAATAAGAGTAGAAAAGTAAAAAGGAACCCATCATTGCCTTTTCTGTCTTCTGTCTCCACTCCTCAGCCTTTCCATCTCCATCTCAACTCTTCCATCTTCTGGTTCCATCTCCATTTCTTAACACCTGCAAGACAAGAGAAGCATCTGTCAAATTGAGCTCAGGGTACAATGTTATTCCAATACTCATGTTCTAAAGTAAATAAAAATTCTGAATTCAATGTATCTAATGGTACTTGAAAGAAAGAAGTACAGAAACACATGGCACAGGAAAACAATGAAATACAGATGAGCTAGTAACAAGGAAGAGACAGAGTTCATAAAGTAAATCTGAAAAGAGAAGGTCAAATGAAGCTAATAGTTGATTTAAGAAAAGGCAGAATCTGAAGCATCTTGTAACAGAAACAGATGTGAAGAATGACACTTGAAAGAGGTTGGGAAATAGCTTGCAGAAGAAGGAAAGAAGAAGGAATAAATCACATGGATACACGAGAGGCCAAAAAGCCTATTTATTTCTAAATTATTTTTGAAATTTACAGGAACAGGTTACAACATTAAATGAAAATTAGTTTAATTGTTTAAGAAGGAAGCATCTACTGAATGAAGATAAATATCATTTTAAGATGGTTTACAGAAGAAAGAGGCATCATAACGAGTCAAGAAAGAGTTATTTTTTGGAAATCTGGATCAAAAATTTGGAAAAGCAGAGAGGAAAATGAATTTTAGAAAATATTTATTAGAGTCTCCCCTTGTAAAATTGACTTTTATTTTAAAACAAAATTGAAACACATGATTTTTAGCTACTACATTACTTTCTAAGCTATCTGAGCTTCAAAAGAAATAAAAACAGTCAAGAAAAGTATATGTTTCATCACTTCTAAGTTGACAGCACGACCAAATGAAACATACAGGTATTCCAAATTCTCATCATGCTACAACTATCAAAGGTTCCTTTTAATTTCCAAATTCAAGTGTTGATCAAAGAGCAACTACTTTGCAAATTTTTCAGAAGTTGCAATGAATCAAGTAAAGCCAACATGAATAGCTCATTCAAATGATCAGATAAGCAAGAAAAGATGTTTACATTTTTTTAGAAAGGTCAAATCATCAAAGTTTGAAAAGAGAAGGATTATGGGAAATTTTTTCTAGAGTTTCCCCTTGAAAAATGGACGTTTCCAGAATTTCAGAAATTGAAATATACTTGCTACTATGACTTATGGAAAGTGAAGTGTCATTACAGAGAAAGAAACTAATTATCTTCTTCATTTTCTAGAAAAGAGATATTTATTTCATTGTACAAAAAGTATGCAATCATGTTTGCAAACAAAGAAAAAACATACAACTGCCAAATCAGTTACTTCTACAGAATGAAGAAAGGGTTTGTAAACTCCAAGTGAGCATCTACAAAATGAAAGAGCAAATGACAAAGTCCAAAATATACATCTATAGGAAAATGAAATAAAACAGAGTTTGAATATCAAGGTGGAGCACAATAATTCAACACTTATAAGTATGGAGCCAGATTTACAGGTTAAATATCCAAACCCAAACACAGACAGGTTCGTCAAAATGCAAATGAAGTAAGATTCGTGCTCAAGGTCAAAGGAGAAAAGATGACCCACAAATATTTTCATTTTACGAACATTATAACCAAGGATTTGCCAAGTTTAAGGGATATAGGAAATAAACTCAAGCCTTGAAAAGAAAAGAAGAAATAGTGCAAGGACTCACCGTGTGACATAATGAGTAGGCAAAAAAATTGGTGGCATCTCTTTCCATAGGCTCATACTGAGCTCGATAACTACCAAGAGTAGAGAACCAGAAGAAAACAAAGATTCATCACTCCACAAGTGATACAGAGTAGAATAATAGATGAAAATGATATTTAGATCATATATAAATGGAAACGTCAAGCACAGAACCGAAAAACAAAAGAAAATACCTCAAGATCCTTCAAAAACACATGCAACAGTAAAGTAATAATGGCATCGAAGGCTCAGGAATAGAAATGCAAGCTCGAAAACATTTCAAATCTCCAAGCATTCATCAAAATCACAAAGTGAGCAAAATTTTTTTCCAGGGCTTCGCTCGCAGATTGAAAAACCAAATGAAAAACCAAATGCGAGCTCATGAGTATAAACTTGCATTCGAAACTAGGGTTCCAAAACCATAACCCATGGTAAAGATCAACTTTCTGAATGCCAAGTGCCAAGATGAATGGTGATCGGTCTACACAGGGTTCGAAGTGATAGAGTCCAATTAAATGCCATTGACCATATTCAATGCTCAGGCCAGAACCATAATCCGGGTTACAGGATCAATGGTGGAGAGAAACCGAGGCAAAAGATCAAGGGCCTTAAACACTTCGCAGAACCCAAGCTAAACTGCCATGGTCAAGTTACCACAGGCCAGGGTCAAATGAAGGGTCGAGTCATCATGGAGAGGGGCCAGCCCACGTGGATAGTCAACAAAATAATTCGCCAAGAATTTACAAAGTCTAAACTATATACATGCCCAAAAATTAAAACAATATTATATGCCATGATCACCAAAAAGGATAAAATTGTATTATGTGCCAAGGGGTCTAAAAGTGGCGAATCAAACTACATGGTGGGCTAGCCAAAAGGGTAAACCCCTTTAATATTATATACATGCTTATGCCTAAGTCCACAACATGGTAGCATCTAAAATCAAAGGAGGTCCCCACATGGGGTTTCAAACAAAATTTGCAAGTGTCACTCATGTGACTATCCAGGAAAGTGAACAAAAAAATAAAACATGTGCACTTAGGAGGTGGTCCCCACTTCATCTTAATTTTACAAATATGGCTAAGGTTGCATCCTTTTGCCTACACACAGGAGATAATTTTGCATGCCTTCACAACAGGACATAACAGAGAAGATGACAAATTTGCATGTGTAAAGAGAGAGAAGATGTTAGAGTAGGTATTTACCTTAGCTCATGTTCAGCCTAGGTACTTTATTTACCTTTATTGTATTTATCCTCACCCACTTATGTGTGTGGATATTTCTTTTATCTTATTTAGATATTAGGAGATATTATCTAGTTGTTAAGTATAGTTCTTTCCTTGATCTATGGTATTGACTAGTTCATTCCTTGATCTATGGTATTGGCTAGATCCTTGATGTCTAGTTCTCTCCTAAATCTATGGTCTTGACTAGTTCTTTGATGACTAGTTATTTGACTGAGATTGTTATTCCTTGCCTATTTATGGCTTGATCCATACGACCTTGACTGGTTCTTAGTTCTTGGCTTGGTATTGTTTCCTTTCATTCCTTGCCTATTAAGAATGATAATGGGCTAAGTACTTTAGCCCATTCTCAGGCTATGTAACTTTTGCTATATATTGTGTGCTCTTGCAAAGCATAATAATATATTTCAGATATTATTTCTCAGAAGAACTTTTGATATGAGTACTGAAGTAATTTCTACCAGTTTTACCCTCAAGAGTGTTGAATTACTCTTTGCCTTTCCAAGTTATTCTGCAGTCTTGTGTATGTCAGTATTAATCTTGTGAATCAATATTCCCTAATTAGTCACTTTACCCCTACTGCAGATTATTGATTTTGCTAAATTTCATTGTGCATGTTAGCTTACTAGGGTTGTGATTTTCCCTCGGTAGTGTTTTTTACCCTTAATTTTATAGAAAGTACAAATTGGTTCGTGCACATAAAGAATTCTTCACAAGTCAGTTGTGTATTCCACTCAAGTCAAGTTATTTATTTCAAATTTGGTGTATCACCTTAGAATTATTTCATTTTGAGTCACTTCCCTAACCCCTAAAACTCCCAGAAAGTAGTCTAGTGAACACCAATAAGGAACCGACCTTTTAACCCTAGAGGTTCACCTCAAAATAGGTATACCCACAGACCTGAGGTGTCCCCATTGTATCTATGAGAGAGAGGAGAGAGAGACGAGAGAGAGGAAGAGAGAGAGAGAGATGAGAGAGAGAGAGAGAGAGAGAGAGAGAGAGAGAGAGAGAGAGAGAATCTTTTGCAGACTTAGAACACCTGTTGCCATCTCTCTACCCGGGTGCACTCTTCACTTTTTGGCATGCTCGGTGGGACCACGAATCAGATCTGCATGCAAATTTCATATTCTAGAGCAGATCAAAAGTAGGTTTACTTTCTGCAACAAATTAATTCTAAAGATTTTATGATCTTTTGGGCTCTAAAGCTGATTTCAGACCTAGTATTACAGCATGTTTCATGCCTAAAGTGACTACAATATCCTCGGTAAGAGGTATTCCTCCTAAGTTTGTTTCTTTACCTTTGAAATTAAAAGAAGAAGGGTTGGTAACACTTTGCCTTATAACAGACCTAGTTTAAAAAACCCTCCTGATATTCCTTCACCACGAATAACTTTTTCAATCAATATCCCAGTTTTTCCAATAGTTATTCAACCACCAAGAAATTTTGCAGCCTTTACTAATGGCAGCCCATTAGTAATTACAGTGTATCATGACATTCCTAATGCTGCTTTGAAAAGTCTGCCATCATTTACCGGTGAAAATTAAGTTACACCAACTAACACATCAAAGATGTGGCAACCATATGTGCAACCATAATATTACTCATGAAGACGTAGCTTTAAGACTTTTAGCTGCATCTTTTAAAGGAGCCTTGCAATGGTATAGGAACCTAGAGATTGGAAGCATAAGAATTTGGGATGGATTAGGAGAGAAATTGTTGGAACAGTTCCAAGACAATTCAGATCATTTGTCCCTGATAGAACAACAATACTATTAAGCCCCTCATGAATTTTTGTCTAGTTTCAACATTTGTTTTGCTAGAACTTGGGAAAGAATCTTGGCAAGTGTTAAGCCTCAAGTTGATCACACTTTCCTTTATTACCTTGTGATATTGCAACTATGATTCAATCCATGGGAGATTTTTACTCTTCTATATGACACTGCTATAAAAGCTAAAACAACCTTATCCAGGATAGAAAGTTAGCACCAAGGCTATAATGCCTTTTTTGGTATCAGCTTCCCTATCCCAAACCTATTACAATCATAGAGCCTATAGGCCCCCATCCCCAGATATGTTTAAAGCCTTGCAAACCATGGGAAATAAATTGACATCAATTGAAAATAAGCTTACATTACCAAATAGGCCTATATCAAGCTCCTTATCAGCAAAAAATCACCAATTAAAGGCAGCCTTTCAACAAAGGCAGTTTGATTCTAATGTTCCTAGTGCATCTAATGCTTTGGTTCCAGTTAATATGGTTACAGAAGAGTGGTGCAAACCTTGTAATCAACCTCATTAAACTGTAAATTTCCCAAATGCATTCCTGAACCTGAATCTTGTTGCACAACCTCAATCTGAAGCATTGTTCATACCTCAAATGGAGAGTGGGCAGCAAGAAAGTCATGTTCAGAAAACACCTGAACAAAATTTGGTCAGCTTTAATGAGGAGGATTTCATTGCTGTTACCACTAGAGCTCAAGAGAAAGCTACCAAAAATAAAAAACAACAAAACAGACCTATGCTGACCATTATTAATGATATATCAACATCTACAGTCTCGAAACTAGCCAACAGTCCTGCTGTCCCTCAGAAAATAGCAAGTGGTGTAGCTGGTAAAGAGCAACAAAAACAGCTTCAGCCTGATCCAAGAAGATTGTTTATCCCTCAAATATCCAAGGCTGCCGAAGCAGAATCGGTTTTGGCTAAAGCTTATGCTAAAACGGTCGATTCTATCTCTAAGACTGTTTCTTTTTTTATATATTTGATGTGATGAAGAATCAAAATGTTAACATCTTGATGTGGGATGCCTTAAGCAATCCAGGACAACAGGATTTACCATCTCATGAACGAGCTAAACTGCAGATTTCTTCAAAAACAACTGTAAAGGAAGTCCAAAATACAGATATGGTCCTTCGGAACACTTGATCAAGATCGTGTAAAGGATGTTAGATGGATGGTTCAAAAGGTTATAAATGCTCATGACATAAAGAAGCCACCACCCTTTTACCTATCTCTGATCATTGGAGAAAATTTAGTTCATAACTATATGGTGTACAACAGTGCAAGTAGTACAGTCATGCCTAAGTCAATTACTTAAAAATTAGGCCTACAATATGAACCTACAGAAAGGAGTGTTTTATAGCTTGATGGGACTGCAACCAATACAGTTGAAGTAATTAGAAATTTGTAGGTAACGTTACATGCTTGCCCAAATGTTTCCATTTTACAAGATGTTAATGTTGTGGATTTACCTCCATATTTTGCTTTGTGTTTATTTAGAGACTTTACAACAAAAATAGGAGGCTACCTCTCTTCTGATTGGTCTTTCTTATTTTTCACTACACGTTATTGCACTAAGGTTACCATAAATTCTGAGCCATTGGCTAGATTTCATATTGAGCCTCATTCACCAAATGCAGTAGCGAATTATTCAACTTTAGATCAATCTGATTTTGATGATGTAGCTCATATTTCAGCACTAGAAGGTGTTTCTAACAAGTTCATGGATGAGAAAACAATTGAAGAACATATTTTCTGGTGTTTATTGCATGCACGAAGAAAGTGCAGTAGTTCCCTTGCTGTCCAAAACAGAAAATAAAACAAAAGGGATTTGGAAGCTTCATTTTGATGGAGCTAAGAATAAGAAAGGACAGGGAGCAGGTTGATGCTCACTTCCCCAACAAACGAAAGGTATTTTACAGCTCTGATTCTTCAATTTTCATGCACTTGTAATGTAGCTGAGTATGAAGCGTTAATTCATGGCTTACTTTGGGCTAGAAAAAGAGGAATCAACATGTTACAAGTCTTTGGCGATTCTGAGTTAGTAATAAATCAAGTAAAAAACTTCAATGTATGTAAGAATCCATTAATGAAGTCTTACATGCATAGAGTTTCAGACTTAGTGGAAGATTTTGATGCCATTAATATTCAGTCTATTCCTAGAGCTGAAAAATAAACATGCTGATAGACTGGCAGGCAGTTGGTGCTAGTTTCGAAGTGCTGGAACAAATAGAAAGCAACAAAGTTCAGCCTCATGTTAAGTTGATTGTCAGACCTTCTATACCTGATAATGAATCTAATTGGCAGGTGCTTGAGAGTGATGATAAAATTTGTAGGTCTTTGCAGCAAGAAGCTGAATTTTCTGCAGTAAATCAGGATAAATTACAACATCTATATGGTGACCAAATTGTTTAGTTAAAGACAAACAAGTTTCCTCGAGGACTTGTCACATTGGAAGACATCTTTAGCATTGATGACCAGTTAAGAAAGGATAAAGCTAAGATGTCTACTCATGCTGATAATTACGAAGAGGTTTTCGTTGATGAAGGAAAGCACTTATTTCTTGGAAAGGTATGTTTCTTATCCGAAAAACAATATTTTATTAAGCTTTGCATTGAATTTAAAGATGTTTTCGCTTGGATATACCAAGACTTGAAAGGGTTTGACCCCAGTCTTGCACAACATATGATTGAATTTTAGCCAAATTCTAAACCAGTTAGGCAGAAACAAAAGCCTATAAATCCCATAATAGAACCTCTTATGAGGAAAGAATTATCAAAATTGATTGAATCAGGAATTATTTTCCCGGTTAAGTATTCAAGTTGGGTAGCAAAACTTGTTCTAGTTAGGAAAAAGAATGGAGAAATCAGATTATGTGTGGATTTCAGAGATCTTAATAAAGCATCATTGAAAGATCATTATCCATTACCAAACATGGATAAGATTTTGAGAACAGTCTCAGGATCAGACAGACTATCCCTTCTAGATGGTTATAGTGGATATAATCAGATTTTAGTCAAAGGAGAGAACAGATATAAAACAGCTTTTACCACCAAGTGGGGAACTTACGCTTACAAAAGGATGCCTTTTGGTCTTTCAAATGTTGGTGCAACGTTTCAACGTGCAATGGACATGGATTTTCGTAACCTACTAAATAAATGCATACTTGTTTATTTAGATGATGTCACTGTATTCTCGAAAAATTATGATGAACATCTAATGCATTTGAGATAGACTTTTCAGATCTGCAGGTAGTTTGGAATATCTTTGAATCCCAAAAAGTCTATCTTTTTAGTACATGAAGGTAAGCTACTCAGCCATATTGTTTCCAAACAGGGTTTAACAATTGATCCTTTTAGAATTAAAGCCATATCACAGCTATCATTACCTCATCACAAGAAGGCATTACAAATCTTTCTAGGAAAAATCAACTTTGTCAGAAGATTTGTCCCTGATTTTACATCATTGGTTAAGCCATTGACAGCCATGCTAAGGAAAGAGAAAACATTCTCTTGGACCAGCAAAGGGAGAGAGGGTTTCGAGGCTATTAAAACAGCTATTTCTCAGGATCATTCTCTTGCAAATCCAAATTTTGAAAAATATTTTACAATGTATGCACTTGCAGGAGCTGAAACAAGCTCAGCTATTCTAACTCAAGTCAATGATGAGAATATTGAACAGCCAATTGCTTTCTTTGGACATAGCTTGCACGATTACGAAATAAGGTACACATTCCTTGAAAAACAAGTACTTTCCGTAGTCAGAGTACTAAAGAATTTTAAGTACATTCTTTCAAACAATAGAATTCATGTTCTTGTTTCTCATCCAAATGTGAAAGATTTCTTGCTGAACAAAGAGTTGAATGAGAAAAGAGCAGGATGGATAACGAAGGTTATGGAATATGATGTTGATATCCGAGTTGTAAAGATAGTTCGAGGTAAAGGTTTATGTGAGCATTTAATTGCTGACATGGAAAAACAACAGGCTGCAGAACCTGAAGATTCAAAACAGCATGCTGAAACTACGTATCAACAATCAAATGTTATGTTGCAGCTAGGAAATCAGCAACCTGAACTTCCTCAAGAAATTCAGGAATCGAGATGGATGACTGATTTGGTTAACTATCTACAACATGTCACCTATTCGGAAGGTATGGATAAGAATAAATGAAGATATTTTCATATTACAAGCTATTCCTTATCTTTTCAAGGATGGTGTATTATTTAAAAGAGATATAAATGGAATCTTGCTGCGATGTGTCGATTATGACAAAATTCAGAAGATATTATCAGAATTCCATGAAGGACCTATAGGAGGTCACTTCTCAGCATGAACTACATCTTTGAAAATCATGAAAGCAGGTTACTATTGGCCTAGCATATTTAAGGACTATTTCGAATGGATCAGGAAGTGCAAGAAGTGTGCTTTCTTTGATGGAAAAGAACGTTTAGCTTCGCTACCTTTGCAGCCCTTTTCAGTTGATCAACCCTTTATACAGCGGGGTCTTGACTTTATCGGAATGATTAACCCACCTTCTTCATAAGGACATAAATGGATTCTAATGTTACAGATTACTTTACAAGATGGACTGAAGCAGTAGCCTTGAAGGATGCTAATGAAGCTTCAATACTAGCCTTCTATGAAGGGATAGTCTATATATTTGGTGTTCCAGCAACTATCATATCAGATAATGGTTTAGCATTTCTCAGTGCTAAGGTAACAGATTGGGTTGTTAGCCATCAAATCTACTTGAGCTCTTCATCTAATTATTACCCACAAGGTAATGGATTATTTGAAAGAACTAACAAGAATCTATTCAGAATCATCAGAAGAACACTCAAGGATAATCAAAGAGCTTGGCATCTAATGTTGAATTCAGCACTTTGGGTTGATAGGGTGACCCCTAAGAGATCAGTTGGAAATTCACCATACAAGCTTGTGTATGGGAAAGAGGTGAGGATGCCAATTTCAATTGAGTTACCTACATTGGATTTGCTGCGTTAAATAGAATTACTTGAGAATGAACCATTGCAGGTCCGTTATGCAGAATTGATGGAATTACAAGAACTAAGAGACCAAGCTCATTCAAACATGGAGAAGAATCATAATCATATGAAGAATAATTTTGATAAGAAAGCCAAATTCAGAATCTTCAATGAAGGAGATATCGTGTTGAAATGGGATGTTGATTGTGCTAAGCCAGGAAGACACTCAAAGTTTGATATACTGTGGAGTGGTCCTTATATGATATCAGCTTGCAAAGAACACAATGGTTTTCAGCTTTCCAAGTTGAATGGAGAGGAACTTCCCATTCTTGTGAATGGTATGTTTCTCAAACACTGTTATTCAAAATCTTACAGTGATTGGTTAGAGTAGGATTTCCCCTTCAATAAGTGCAGTTCTACACATTGCATCATTCTTTATTTTCAATAAGTGCATTCATGCACATGGTCTAGTTTTCCAGATATATATATTTTTTCCCCAGCTTTAGTTCTTTTGAAAGGGTTGGACCTTTCAGAAAAAGGTAGTTTTTGGTTACAGATTTGGACTCCATACCCAGTGGACAAGAGTAAGGCACTAGTCTACAAGCTAGCAGGCAGCTTTCCAGGTAGGATCGCCAGAAATGTTGACAATTTTTGCACTTGTGCAAAAATGGGTAACTCGAAACTTCGTTACAATGGAAACTTGGGTGAAGTATACCTAAGCTAAGGGATTTACATCAGATTATTTTGTTATTGCTGATTTGTGAAAGAGATTAAGTGAAATATGCAGCTATGTGTGCTGTTACAAAATGTAACAACTCACATAGTCTGTAATCTCATGAATATCCTCAAAAAGAGAACACAAGCCCCGAAGGATAGTTGTGTTATCTCGATGAAGACACCGCATTGTAGAATATGTAAGGTGTATAGTTTTGGAACAACAGACATAGTGGTAGTTTTCAGACAATCAGATTCACGGTTATTATCTGGATGTCTATCAATTTTATTGCTCTATGTTCATTAAAGTTGTTATGATTTATAAGTTTGCATTTACCTATGCTGCCATAAAAGATTACAATTGACTCCTTTCCTGCTACTTCCATCAAGAAAATATTGACAAACAAACAATGACAGTAATGTCCAAATGGAGATAGCAAAAAGGAGTCAAAATGAAGAATGGAAGCTAAGATAATCACACAACATACAAAGAGACACATTTCATTCAATAATTATCCATTAGAGTTACAGGTATTCAATTCAAGTTATCCCTTATGTTAATTCATTTTATTGAGATATTGAGTTGCCTACATCATTGTACAATCAAAGGAAAACTGAATGCAGAAAGAGATAATCAACTCATTATTTCAATTTAATGCTTTATTCATAAGAGATCATAAGATTTCCCACACAAGCCATGGGATATGACTAAGTGACTCATCATATACATGGAAATGAGAATACCGCATGTGCTAAAGAACAAGAGTAGAGGAGTAAAAAGGAACCCATCATTTCCTTTTCTGTCTTCTGTCTCCACTCCTCAGCCTTTCCATCTCCATCTCAACTCTTCCATCTTCCGCTTCCATCTCCATTTCTTAACACTTGCAAGACAAGAGAAGCATCTGTCAAATTGAGCTCAGGGTACAATGTTATTCCAATACTCATGTTCTAAAGCAAATACAAATTCTGAATTCGATGTATCTAATGGTACTTGAAAGAAAGAAGTACAAAAACACATGGCACAGGAAAACAAAGAAATACAGATGAGCTGGCAACAAGGAAGAGGTAGAGTTCATAAAGTAAATCTTAAAAGAGAAGGTCAAATGAAGCTAAGAGTTGATTTAAGAAAAGGTAGAATCTGAAGCAGCTTGTAACAGAAACAAATGTGAAGAATGACACTTGAAAGTGGTTGGAAAACAACTTGCAGAAGAAGGAAAGAAGAAGGAATAAATCACATGGATACATGAGAGGCCAAAAAGCCTTTTTATTTCTAAATTATTTTTGAATTTTGCAGGAACAGGTTACAACATTAAATGAAAATTAGTTTAACTGTTTAAGAAGGAAGCATCTACTGAATGAAGATAAATATCATTTTCAAATGGTTTACAGAAGAAAGAGGCATCAAAATGAGTCAAGAAAGAGATATTTTCTACAAATCTGGATCAAAAATCTGGAAAAGGAGAGAGGAAATAGGATTTTGGGAAATTTTTTGCTAAAGTCTCCCATTGTAAAATTGACTTTTGATTTAAAACAAAATTGAAACACATGCTTTTTTAGCTACTACATTTCTTTCTAAGCTATCTGAGCTTCAAAAGAAATAAAAATAGTCAAGAAAAATATATGTTTAATCACTTCTAAGTTGACATCATGATCAAATGAAACATACAGGTATTCCAGATTCTCATAATGCAACAACTATCAAAGGTTCCTTTTAATTTCCAAATTCAAGTGTGAATCAAAGAGCAACTAATTTACAAATTTTCAAAAGTTGTAATGAATCAAGTAAAGCCCACATGAACAGCTCATTCAAAAGATCATATAAGAAAGAAAATATGTTTACATTTTTTTCAGAAAGGTCAAATCATCGAAATCTGAAAAGAGAAGGATTCTGGGAATTTTTTTCCAGAGTTTCCCTTTGCAAAATGGACTTTTCCAAAAAAATAGAATTGAGAAATAATTACAAAAATTGAAATATACTCGCTACTATGACTTATGGAAAGTGAACTGTCATTACAGAGAAAGAAACTAATTATCTTCTTCATTTTCTAGAAAAGATATTTATTTTATTATACAGACGGTATGCATTCATGTTTGCAGACAAAGAAACAACATACAACTGCCAAAGAAGGAGTTACATCTACAGAAAGAAGTATGATCAAAAAGCAATGATAAGAAGTGAAGTTCCCTCACTACACTTTCATAAATAAGTTCAACAATACAAGCATGTATCTACAGGGAGGAAGCTACTTAGGAAAAATCAATTACTTCTACAGAATGAAGAAAGGGTTTGTAATCTCCAAGTGAACATCTACAGAATGAAAGAGCAAATGACAAAGTCCAAAACATACATCTACATGAAAATGAAATAAAACAGAGTTCAAATATCAAGGTGGAGCACAATCAGTCAACACTTATAAATATGGATCCATATTTATAGGTTAAATATCCAAACCCGAGCACAGAAAAGTTCATCAAAATGCAAATGAAGTAAGATTTAAGCTCAAGGTCAAAGGAGAAAAGATTGACCCACAAATATTTTCGTCTTACAAACATTATAAACAAGGATTTTCCAAGTTTCAGGGATACAGGAAATAAACTCGAGCCTCGAAAATAAAAGAAGAAATAGTGCAAGGACTCATTGTGTGACGTAACGAGCAGGAAAACACAAAATGGTGGCATCTCTTGCCACAGGCTCATATTGAGCTCAATAACTACCAATAGCAAAGAACCAGAGAGAAAACAAAGATTCATCACTCCACAAGTGATACAGAGCAGAAGAATAGATGAAAATGATATTTAGATCATATCTAAATAGAAAAGTCAAGCACAGTAACTGAAAAACAAAAGAAAATACCTCGCGGATCCTTCAAAAATGCATGCAACAGTCAAGGTATTAATGGCGTCAAAGGATCAGGAACAGAAATGCAAGCTCAAAAACCTTTAAAATCTCCAAGCATTCATCAAAATCACAGAGTGAGAAAAAATTTTTCTAGGGCTTTGCCCGTAGATTGAAAAACCAAATGCAAAACCAAATGTGAGCTTGTGAGTATAAAATTACATTCGAAACTAGGGTTCCCAAACCCTAACCCATGGTCAAGATCAATAACTTGCTGAATGCCAATTGCCAAGATGAATGGTGATCGGTCTACACATGGTTCGAAGTGATATAGCCCAATTAAATGCCACCGATTTGTATTCAATGCTTAGGCCAGAACCCTAATCCAGGTTACATGATAAACGGTGGATAAAAACTGAGGCAAAAAGATCAAGGGCCTTAAACACTTCGTAGAACCCAAGCTAAACTCACCATGGTCAAGCTACCACACGCCAGGGTCAAATGAAGGGTCGATTCTTCATGGAGAGGGGCCAACCCATGTGGACGGTCAACAAAATAATTTGCCAAGACTTTACAAAGTCTAAACTATATGCATGCCCAAAAATTAAAACAGTATTATATGTCATGATCAACGAAAATGGTGAAAATTGTATTATGTGCCATGGGATCTAAAAGTGGTGAATCAAACTACATGGTGGGCTAGCCAAAAGGGTAAACCCCTTTAATATTATATACTTTCTTATGCCTAAGTCCACAACGTGGTAGCATCTAAAATCAAAGGTGGTCCCCACATGGGGTTTCTAACAAAATTCACAAGTTTCACTCATGTGACTATCCAGGAAAGTGAAAAAAAAATCAGAACATGTGCACTTAAGAGGTGGTCTCCACTTCATCTTAATTTTGCAAATATGGTTAAGGTTTCATCCTTTTGCCTACACACAGGAGATAATTTTTCATGGCTTCACAACAGGACAAAACATAGAGAAGATGATGAAATTGCATGTGCAAAGAGAGAAGACTTGCCTAGCAAGCAATTTGTAATTTTAGCAAACTATTCATCATTCTTTCCCAAAAATAGAATAATCAACCGCAGTTTGACTGGATTATATCTAAGACTGATAATGCCTATTTCTATCACGTACTTTAGTTTGTATTATTTTATTCGTTTATTTATTATTAAATAAAGGATAAAATTAGGATGCATGGGCGAGTTCATCCTTTAGACTATTTTTAGGAAGGGGGTGAACTTTTGCTATTTATTGTGTGCTCTTGCAAAGTAGAAAAAGGGGGGGGACTTTTTTTTCAGAAATTTTTCCCAGAAGAACTTTTGATATGAGTACTAAAGAAATTTCTGCTAGTTTTACACTCTGAGTGTTGAATTACTCTTTGCCTTTCCAAGTTATTCTGCAGTCTTGTGTATGCCAGTATTAATCTTGTGAATCAATATTTCCTGATTAGTTACTTTACCCTGTTGCAAATCTACTATTTTCTGCTAAATTTCATTGTGCATGTTAGCTTACTAGTACTATTGTGACTTTCGCTCAATACAAATTAAGTGTTTTTTGCCCTTACATTCTACAGAAAGTACAAATTGGTTCATGCACACAAATAATTCTTCACAAGTTAGCTGTGTATTCCACTCAAGTCCAAGTTCTTTATTTAAATTTTGGTGTCTCACCTTAGTAATTATTTCATTTTCAGTCACCTCCTAACCCTAAAACTCCCAGAAAAGTAGTCTAGTGAACACCAATAATGAACCGACCTTTTAACCCCAGAGGTTCACCTCAAAATAGGTATACCCACAGACCTGAGGTGTCCCCAGTGTATCTATGAGAGAGAGAGAGATCTTTTTCATACTTAGAACACCTACTGCCATCTCTCTGCTGGGTGCACTTTCGATAGATAACAGTAAGCAATCAAATTCAATCCAAAAAATCCAAGAGAAAATCTGACACATCAAAGGACGAGGTTTGTAAATTGTAGGTAAGTGCAAGTATTTACCTTCTCTCTTCTTTCAATCAATTTCTCTATCTAGGGTTTTGTTTAATAGATTATATTTAGGAATCATTTTATTTGTTTTTGGTTTCTAAATTTTATCTAATCTTTTCTTTCATTACATGTACAATCCAATAATTTAGAGAAATTTAATCATATATTTTCCATACTATTTTTTCCTTGTACTCATGTTTATTAAATTTATTGTTCACTCTTTTTAATGTTGTTTATGTAGTAGTATTAATCATATAAATAATTGATACTAAATTTATATAACACTAATTTATGCAAACATTTCTCAAACACATTTAGAAACTAATGTATTTTGAGATGATCACATTGATGAAAAAAATCATTCCCTTGATGAAATCGAACTAGAAGAAGACACAATCCAACACCGACCTCGAACAAAGCTTCTACTCCAATATCTATTTTCAAGAAAAGGAGAGATGACGATCAGGATATTATTGATGAGAATAAACTTATAGAAGGCCTAAAGGAAAAATTTGAATAAAGTAATTAAAAATTTGTGAGAAGAAAGAGGACTAATTGGACAATACAAAAGACTTTAAATTTCGATTGGGCAGCCAAATATCCTTTTATTGAACCTATGGAGTCAAAAAATGGTCACCATATCCCAACTTAATTTGAATGTAAAATATGTAGTTGGAAAGAAGGGAAAGATCATAAAATGCAACTCAAATTAGTCACTATTGAAAAACACTAGAAGAAAATACATATTTCAAAAAATTAAAAGGGTGGGCACATAGTAAGGACTCATAAATGGAAAAATGCAAAAGAATAATTACATGTAAAGTACACAGAAGAGTATGAAAAAGAACAAAAACGTTTTTAAAATCTAAATGAAGAATGCGGCAGAATTGTAGTGAAATCCGGAAAAGTTATGCATTCTAAAATGCTTGCTAAAAGTATTCAATTTTCTATGGTATTCCACATGTATATTGAAAAAGGGAAGACATATTTCAAATTTCTCAGATAATAATATTTTGTATTAGGTTATTGGATTATAGAACATTCCACAGTCACATTAGTTAGATAGAAGTGGATGGGAATTGACAAAATGTCTTGCTATGATGGAAAAAGAGGATTTGAAAGAAGCTATTAAAATGAAAAGTTTATTTCTCTTTCAATTGATGAGGTCACATCGATGGACAATGCTTTATGGGTTTATATTCATGTCTATACTTTTCCTAATTAAGTAAGAAAACCCCATCTCCGAGCTACTCATAAAATGGTTGAAACTTACATTTTTGAAAACCTTTGCGAATTAGTGTCTGTAAACAAAAAATCACACACTTTGGTTAATTATCTAGTCCTCATTACATACTACTATTCATATGATTCCTAAGTGAGAAAATTACTAACTAACCCATGTATTTCAACACCTTTTTTTCTTTATGTTTTTAGTCTTAGCCTTACACCCTTATTTGCAGAGTCACCTTTTTACTCCTCGACATTTGTCATCTTGGACACTAGTCCCATCAAAGACTCTAGTGACAAGTGCCCTCGTCCCCTTTGGATGCCCCTATCCCTTTTATACTTTACTCACACTTGTTGGGTCCTTTCTAGCCATTTGAGCATCTTATCTTTTTGGTAGTCGGCCTTTCCGAGGTTAATTTTGAAATACAAGCAAATGAATCATATAAATATGAAGTTATATGATCATAATAAAGGAATACGAACTAAACATTAACTATCACCACCTAAGGTTACAACCATCAAGACATCTAAGAGCTCCATTGCATCCATATTTTTCTATCACAGGGACATGAGGGTTGGTTTCCTGCATCACACTTCATAGGAGGGAAGTTCATTCTATTCCATGAACCCATTTACTACATTCTACATCTAGCTACTTTATTGCTATCTAAGTGCCACATGCACAAGAGTAACCTAAGGCATAATTCCGTACACACACACAAATAAATACATTGAGTCTAAGATGTAGTACAATGCTCAGTCGTAAGTTCACCATCGTGACAGTTAAGGAAAGTTCGAACCTTTATTTTACATCTTTAATTTTTGGGATATGATGTCTATTTAAGGGTTTTGCAGGTTCATTCTTCATTGCAAGTTTATAATGACCTTGGCGAACTTGGTGCGACCTTAGAGAAATAAAAGGTGACTAAAGTCAAACACCTTGTGACACCTCAAAGGATTTCTTATAATCATTTCCGCAAACCCAGTCACCTAGAAACATGTCTATGGTGCCCATGGGTGCCCTTGTCCATCTCGAGGCACATTGCTCCAACCTATTCCTCCAGTTCTAGATTTTTTAGAGCTTTAGTGCAACATTCAGTGCTTCATCTTTTCCAGTTTTCTAACTCTATGCATTCTCCTAAACTTTGCAAATCAACTAAGGTTTATTAACCCCTCTTTGCACTTAGGGTTTTCACTATATAGCTTAGTTTACTTGTGTATCTTTGTGGTAATTGGTTTATTATTTATTTACTGCAATCTTGTATTAATAATAGGTTCTTATTTACATTTTAGCTAAATCATTTTGGTGAACCCGCATTTGAATGCTCTTGGATCCTTATTTTTTTCCATCATGCCTCATAAGGTCTATCAAGTCTCTTTTCTTTAATTGCTTCAAATTCACCCATGTTGTAAAGATGCTCTCCACAAAACCTTAGACACTATGTATTTTCCTATCAACATAATGCCTGCTCATGTCAATGCTACCTTCCATCATCTTTTTTATGACTCTCTTGGTTCCAATTCCAATCAATCTATTTACAAATCCATTTAAGTTCTTCATTCTTTATTTTAAGACAAATTTCAGGCTATGGAATCCATTATTATATCTCTTAAATCTGAAATCCAACATCTTAAGGATGCTTATTAGGCTTATGTTTGTTCTCCTTCTACATCTTATCTTAATTCTAGATGTCTTCTACATGTGTAAATATTAGTGAGCCTCAAGTATTTCCATTATTGAAGGATCTCAATTTTAATCAAAATTTTAAGCAAAATGATATTCTTATAGAGCTCTTTAGTCATCAATTTATCAATTTACCATCTACTCATGACTATCCTTCTTATCATCTTGAAAAATATCAAGGTTTTCCATATTGTAATTATCATCAGATCAATAGAAATAATGAAAATGATTTCTATGATTTACAATGAAGAATAAAGCATCTTGAGCATCAAGGCTTTATCCCATTAAATGCACAACATTCTGTTGTACACCCATCTACAAATTCTACATCCAAATGGACCCCTAAGTTTTCTCCTTCTATATCCAATAATCATCATGCAGCTACTTCTAATGTGAATTCTCCGATAAGTCAAATGCCTCCTATTCAATCCACTCAAACTAAAAACGCACCTCTCAAAATTGTTATCACTCCTCCACTCAAGCTATCTGTGACATTACCAAGTCACACTAAGCAATCACCTCTAAAGTTTCATTCTCCTTCAACTCCTCCTACTAAGTCATCTACAGTATTACCAAGCCAATCTAAGTGACTTCCTCTAAATATCAATTTAACCTGGCCTCCACTCAAGTCTTCCACAACATTATAAAATGAGCCACCATCATGCAAGGCCTGTCCCTAATCATCACTAAAGAAACCAATTACTTTTGTCAAAGAAACTACTCCTTCTACTGATGATTAGTACACATTTCAAGCTCTGCCACATTCGTTTGGTCCTGATTTGGCTTCCATCATTCCATAACCACTTAATCTCTCGTAGGTGAATTTTCTCACCTCACTTCCTGATGACACACTCTTGTGCTTTCATTCACACTTGAATTTTGAGGGCATCTTATACCCATGAACCTCACATACTACACACTCTACACTGCACAGTCTACACTACACACTATACATTCCTACACACTTGACACATTCAAAACACATCCTTCTCATCACTTGACCACATTACACAATACACACTTCACACAACACATGTTATACACACACAACATCTTCCTCTCACATCTTATATCACACATTAGCTACATTACTCACTATACACATTCGTGCTACATCTTTCTTACATCTACTTTTATGCACTGTGCTCATTACTGGATGATTTAATCTAGTCCCATGGTTCATACTCAATTGTTGAGGGTCTAATTTTGAATTAAACCTCGCCTCCTCATCACACTTGATATTTGCACCACCAATCCATTAAATCCTTCTATCGCATTATACGACATTTTTAGCCATTACCTTATTCATACATTTTGTGCTAAATCATCACACTTTCTATCATCATTTCCATATATTTTTGATATAAACTTTATACTAAATAATGACTCATATTAGAAATCGTTATATACGCTTTAGGATAAATCATCACATCTTCTTGATTAATCATCCTTATCTCACATTCAATATCATCACCACACCATCATTATACAATCAACACTACATAATTTATTCATCAACTCTTTCTAACACATGATGACACATCACTCAAACCATTTCACGATGACACACTCTCCTTTATGGTTCATTCTTGATTGTTGAGGGGGCATAAATAAATGAACCTCATTGTATAAATACAAATACACTTGAGGGAGGCACACTAGTCCTATCATTCACTCTGCATTCCATTCTGCCTCATTCACAACATATTGCATAACATTTTTTGTATTTAACCTTGCTTACATCTACTTGTTACATATTCATCTTACTACACATGCTAGATATATATATATTGTATGTCATTATCTTTCCATACAAACATGCATGTTGAATTTATTTCTATTTGTGATCGTATATTTTATAGATCCATTACACATAGCATGGATGATTGGTGCAGTACCTATTACTAGTCCCACAGAGGCTCTTGGGGGCATCCACTTTAATACATTACATGTGTTATTGTTTCATTTTGTTTCATAGTGTACTATTTTCTAAAATAATACATGCTTTGATGTACTTTTTATCTTTGTAACATGCTAAAGGGTGCTTTATGTGCAACATTTGTTATGCAAGACTATTTTCTTCAATGGATGTCTAATACATTGTTTACCTTTGTTTTTCATTGTTTACCTTTGTTTTTCATTGTTTTTGGGGTTTTCCCTATGTCTTGTTTTTTCTTTGATTGCTTGTCGCCATTATGGCCTTGATTGTCTTACAACATTGTGAATGATGTCCCATGTTTGCAACCCACTTTTTATGGTCTACATTGGCTTCTTACATGTTTACTTGTGTCATAGCTTCCACATTGTCCTCTTAGCTTACATTTCATCTTATACATGTATGTTTGTATTTGCTTGTACTAACATTTGTATCCTATTCACCTGTTTGTGTATTCCTTGGTTTTTACCAGGTACATTCCCTCCCCCTGTAAGGCATAGATTTAACACAACAGTTGGTCCTCTTTTGGGATGCATACCCACTTAATGAAGTTTCATGTATCCTAAATGAGGGGGGAATCATTTTGGTGAATCAGTCACCCCATAGAGCATTATACACAGCACAACATGGTACCACTATAACATTGTTTTCAATTTTGAATAGGGAGTAGAATTAGACTTGGGTTCTTAGAAAAATAACCT
The DNA here is from genome assembly GCA_019776745.2 of Taxus chinensis. Taxonomy (NCBI): domain Eukaryota; kingdom Viridiplantae; phylum Streptophyta; class Pinopsida; order Cupressales; family Taxaceae; genus Taxus; species Taxus chinensis. The sequence goes on along the minus strand of CM034151.1, from coordinate 760,326,757 downwards.
TTCTTGGATGCTTGAAACCAAGAGAAAATTACATAGCGATTGGTAGTTTAGCACAATATACAGAACTCCACACATAATGTCTTTTACAGGTCGTATGGTCCTTAGCACATGTGTTTATACACACCAACTGTAGTACTGGTGTTCTACATTATGGGAAGCAGTTAAAGGTTGAAAAATGAAACCATACTATTCTCCCTACACTTATTCCATTTCATTGGCGTGATATCACCCGAAAAACTTGTGCTTTGAAAACATCTGAAGGATCCCTTTCTACACTCTTTTTCTCATCACAGATCAGGTGCACATGTTCCGTTTTCAAACTTTTAGTAGTTTTAAATACTTTCCTTAAACACCTTTTTTTACATATTTTGATCATATACATGCGGATTTGACTAATTGTTCATCTTCTCTTTTATAGGTCCGTATGTATGGGAAGTGGTAGTCAACATCAATAATGACAACATCACACACACCAGGAACGAAAATGATACCAAAAATAGGTATATTGTGAGATCTACACATGTGTTTCTTCCCTAGGTTCATTTTCATCACTCTTTGTACTTTTTCCTCCTTAAAATCCATGCTTCACATTTTTCTATCTCTCCATGCTTTGTCTAGTGCCTCGGGACACTTTACTCATCGATCTACATGGTTATCATCTACACATCTCTATCTACTTTATGTTACTAAGATTTCTGGTCATCAACATAAAGTAAGGGAAAATGTAGACAAAAAAATCACACACTTTGGGTAAGTATCTAGTCATGATTGCATACTGCTAGTCATATAATTCATAAGTAAGAAAAGTACTAATTAACTCATGTCTTTAGCCAGCTTTCTTTACTTTATGTTGTTATTTTTTCAGTCTTGCACCCTTACTTTCTTAGTCTACCTTTTGACTCCTTGACATTCTTCATCCTAGACACTAGTGCCCAACTAAGAGGCTAGTGATATGTGCCCTCGTCCCCCTCTAGGCGCTCTTGTCTCTGTTGTACTTTACTCACATATTTTGGGTCCTTTCTAGCCGTTTTAACATTTAATATTTTTTGTAGTCATCCTTTTCAAGGTTAATTACTAAATTCAAGCAAAGGAATCATGCAAATATAAATTTACGTGATCATAATAAAGGACCAAGCACTAAGCATTAGCTATCACCACCTAAGGTTGCATCCATCAAGGCATCTAAGAGATCTATTGCATCAATCTAGCTTCATCATAAAGGACAAAAGGGTTGGTTTCTTGTATCACACTTCATAGGAGGGAAGTTCATTCTATTGCATGTACACATTTAATACTTTCTACATCTAGTTACTTGCTCACAATCCGAGTGTGACACACACAAGATAAACTTAGCGAAATATTTCGCGTACATAGACAAAACTACATTGGGTCTTAAATGTAGTGTAGTGATCATTTGTAAGTTCACCATTATGACATGTGAGGACTGTCAAACCCTTCATTCTGCATCTTTTTTTTGGGATTTGATGTCTATTTGAGGGTTTTACAGGTTCATTCTTCATTGCAAGTTTACAGTGACCTCAACGATCTTGGTGCAACCTAAAAGTGATCAAATTTGACTAATGGTGAACACCTTGCGAGACCTCAGAGGAGTTTTTTGAGTATTTATGCAGACCTAGGTGCCAAAAAATAGGTCCAGGCGCTCACGAGTGCCCTTATCCCTCTCCAAGAACCCCAGTCTAACATATTCCTCTAGTTCTATATTTTTAAGATATTTGGTGCAATGGTCAATCCTTTGTCTTTTCCATTTTTCCAATTCTATGTATTCTCCAAAACTTTGTAAATAAGCAAAGGCTTCTTATCTTCTCTTTGCACTTAGGGATTTCACTTTATTACATAGTTTCTGTATCATTGTTTTTATTTTTTATTTTTGGTAAATAGTTTTTTGAAAGGGACTATACCCTTATGAACAAAAGAGGGCCTAGAAGCAAGAATAGGAATGAGAACCAGAACAAAAAGGATCAAGATCCAAATGAGATATAGAAACCCTAAGTAGCCCAAGAGTAGCTACCCCAAAAAAACAAACCAAGTCAAACACTGTAGGAAAGCAGTAAAAAAACAACAAAAGAAAAACAATAATTATAGAGAAGTGCAGCAAGAGCATCCACAATTACTTCTTGGAAGATTTGTCGATGCTGGATTTGATATTCTACCAAGAGGTGAACATAGCCAATGTCGTCATGTGGGTAGAGTCAGTAACATCCGGCTGTTCAATGGTCCTTTTGCTTTCCTTTTCTGTGCCCCTAAGGGTTGCTGGAATTCCGCTGAGATTAGAGACGATGCGGACATGCTGCTCAATAAACTCTTCAATTGCACTAAAAATGGCCATATTACGATCATGGCGAGTCTTGGCCTTCCCTAAACGGGTGTCTAAGGAGTTCATATTTTTGTATATGTCTTCAACCTGTTTATTATCAATAATCGCCTCCTCCTCCTTCTTCCTCTTACCTTTTTGCTTTGCCAAGTTTTTAACCTCTTCTTTCAACAGCATCATGCCAGATTCTAGCATTTTTGTGGAGCTCTCAATGTGTGCTTCCTGTGAACTAGCACTACTAATATGCAGGAGGTTATGGGATATTTCTACTCATGAGGGACATTCCCCACAGAAGGGGTATCAAGGTTTAGTCTTCTAGAAGACTTAGTAACAGGTCTGGCTGAAGTGGAAGTGAAGGGGGTGGGAGAAGAGGTGGGGGGATGATAGATGGAGCCGAGAAGGTAGGCAGAGGGGTGATAGCAATGGTGGTGGGGGCAGAAGGTGGAGAGATGGGGCTAGCGGCTGCTGTGCTGGGCAAAGGAGGAACAGAGCCATGGGAGGAAGGGATGCCGGGAGACCCAAAAAGAAACAGCTTATGCAACAAGAAAATGATACCTTGATGCAATGGAACCGCACGTGTATGTTTTTGAAACTCCAAAATGGAGTGCTCAAGAGAGTTAAGCGGATAGTGGGGGAAACATACCGTGAGACACCTGTGGAAGTGATTGAGGAACAAAAGATTCTTAGAGGGCACAGTGATGAACCTCCCCTCCAAAGAAATGTAACGAACCATCATACGGGTGACCTCATCAAAAGGTGAAGGGATAGAACTGACCTGCAGGCCCATCGTGACAAAGACCAGATTCTCATTACCCTCAACAAATTTCCTCTCCTCAGTACCTCTGTCAATCCTTTTATTAAAAAAGTGGTACCCCTCCATGCCAAGGCCAGTTGCTTCAGCAATTAACTCCTCATTAATCAAAATCTTCTGCCCTCCATAATCCACAGTGCAATCCTTCCAATACTTCGCAAAATGAACTAAAATACTTTGGTCGTGGCCCTAAATCTTCTCAATAAAGCTATGATGCCTCCCTAGCTAAGAAGATTCCAAAGTTCTTCATTATTTTTCCATTCTGGACGCGGGGCTTTATCTGGCAAGGGGCTCCTCCCATTATCACCGTGCTTAAGTGCTTGCTAATAAAAATTTTAGAATCCTTAAGAGGAGCTTTATAGCAGCCGCAGTTATTAGTCCACCTTTCACTATTATTTTCCGCGCGATGAGAGTGATGATTAGGATAGCCATTGCTGTTCCCATGAATACCTGAGTGACTGCTATTATGAACCTATGAAAATCTGCATGTGTGAACTACAGTCCTTTTAATAGCCCACTCCAGATCATCATTATCTTTATTACTGACTTGGGAATCCGTAAAGCCTTGTTTAAAAGCTATTGAGAGCTCTATATTGCCCGCATGCGAGTCTTTCATCTCCATATAAATCCACTTGAAGTTCCTGTTATCCAAAATTCACCCCTCAAGGTAATTTTGATAACATGCATCAGATTATTCAGTCCTGAGCAAGTAGATTGATTCAAGGCCCAAAATCATGTTTTTTGGGGCCCCCTCAGCTTCTTTCTAACTCTCCCATCTAAGAAGAAAACCAAACGAGTTGAGAAAAGGTGAAAAAATTACAAAAAACCAAGCTTACAGGCCAAAAAAAATGTTAAGAAAATTCGGGTCTGAAGTCCTAGTCCAGGTGGTACTGTGGGATAGTTGTACCATGCTCGGAGGCGCAGAAAAATCGGCCGAAAATTGGCTAAGTCCTAGTCCAGGCGGTCCGCGGGACAGTTGGGACGTCGAGATGCAGTTGGTACGCAAAAAGCCGAAACAGGCCGAAAGAGGGAAAAAATTACCTCAGTCTTTTGTTTCGCACAGTTTGGGACATTTGGGCCAAAAGTACGTGTGGGACGTGGATCGACCGGTTTGGCGCAAGTCTAGTCCATTTCAGGTGGTTCGGAGATATTTGTCCCAGGTGGTCTACGGGACAGTTGGGACAAAAGTACGTGTGAGGACGCGAACCGGCCAATTCGGCCGAAACAAGAGACTTTCATCTGGGAAATTTTGGGACATCTGGGCTAAAGGTACGCGATGGACGCGTGGGACGCGAAAAGCCGAAAAAGCTCACGAATGGAATCTCGCCACGTGTCTTCACCTCAAACAAGAACAAGGAAGCCCGAATCAGCGCGGTTCAAAGATATTTTTCCCAGGCAGTTTGGGACAGCCGGGCCAAAGGTACACGAGGGACGCGTGGGATGCGAAAAGCCGAAAGAGCCACCAACGAATCAAATCTCGCCACGTGTCTTCACCTCATCGGCCCGGCGGGAAAATTTTGAAATTTTTTCGAAAGGAAAAAAACAAAAGGGAAATGGCCAGGAAGGGCCCGCATCCAATGAGATCGTGCCATGTGGCACTTGAGTGGCAGAGCGTCGGGGGAGAAATGGGGAAAATTTTCCCAAAGTGAAAAATACCAAATTTTCGAAGGACAAAGTGCGCCCCTCAGGCCCGAGCCAATAAAATAGTGCCACGTGTCCAAGTGGCAAGAAATTAAGGAAGGGCCCGAAAGAAATTTTCGAAGGATGAGCCCGCGGATGAATCAGAGCCTGACACGTGTCATCCAAGTGGCAGAGCGCGGAAAAAATTCAAATATTTTCCCGGCAATCCATTTTGGCCTGTTTTTTCCCTAAATCTTCAAATCGCCATATCTTTCGATCCAGAGCTCAGATTTTCACGTTCTTTATATCAATGGAAATCTGGTGAATTTCTCTACACGATTCCAGGGTCAATCTTGCATTTTGGTTCAGTTTGGAGAGAGAAAATCAAGAAAATTCTCTGGCACGTGATAATGGCCAGAAATGACGTTTCAACAACCAGCTTAAATGCAAAATACAGTTCACCGCTTTTGCTAGGGTTCTCACCTACCGCCATAATGAGATGAATTAAATGCGACCTAGAAGTGGTTGGGGTAGATTTGGATTTCCTCTCTCTTCCCTCTCTCATTCTTCCTATAAATTGTAAGGAGGGGCTTCTTTCCAGAGTGGAACATTCTTGTTTTGCCCCTCCCTTCTTCTCTTTGGCAGGCCAATTTGTGGAGTTCAAACCTCCCATTTAAAACTGTAATGCAACCTTGTATCTTGGCATTTTGTAGTGTATTGTATCGATCTTTGGAGTAAGTAATGCATGTCTGTGGATGATTCTCAACCCTCTCTGTGTTCATTTGCATCCTCCTGATCTTTCACTGCAAATTTTGTTATCTGTGCATGATCTTGCATCACATTTGAATGATCTGTGTTTATTGGCAAGACAGGTGTTTCTTCATTCCTCGGTGTATCACCTCTGTTAGCTTAGGTTTATTTTTATGCATCTTCTTACCCTGTCTCCTTGGCAAGTTAGATTAGGTTTTGAGTAAACCCTCTGCATTTTTCATGTGCATCTGAACAGAGGAATAGGAACCAGCCTTCTCTGGAGATTCCTTTCTCATTTTTGTAAGTCCCACACTTGGAGAAAGGATTCCATGTTGTGTAATCACACTGGATGCTAGTATGATCAAACTAGAAATCTGATCAACATCCAGGGGTGTTGTGATTCTGCACTAACAGTTCTGGCACACCCGGTGGGACCTTAGAGGTCTTTACTTTCATTGCAACAAGATCGATGTGCACTTTGTTGTAAGTTCCAGCTTTGAAGGAGCTTTAAAATTACACATCTGGTGACTCCAAAAGAGGCATAATCCGCTGGTTTCAGCAGACCAAGCCTGGAAAATTTATGAGAAGAATACAGACTAGGTCAAGAACTAGGGAGGAAGGATTGTTTGTTTATCTGCACCTATCTCCAGGCAGAGAAAGAAGGGGAAGAAGAGCTCAAAGATCACCATCTCCACCTAACCAGACTTTGTCTACACCTCCACCTGGTAGACCTTTTCTCGCATCAACAAGGGTTCTCAGGCCGATCAGAATGGTGCAACCACCAAATCCCTTTGTTAACTTCACTGGCAGTAGCCCACTTGCCCTCAATGCACAGAATCCAGTTCCAATCGCAGCGTTGAAGAACATTCCATTTTTCACTGGAGAAAATCATACCACTCCTGGTGATCATGTCAAAGACATTGCTAACGTCTGTGTAATCCATGAGATAAATGAAATGGATGTGGCTGTCAAATTGCTGGCATCTTCGTTCAAAGGGAAGGCATTGTAATGGTTTAGGAGCCTTGGAGCTGGTTCTATCACAAATTGGAATCAGTTATGCATAGTTCTCCATGAGCAGTTTGGGGAAAAGGGAGACAATTTGTCTCTACTAGAACAATTGACAACTATCAAGAGAGCTCCCAACGAGCAGCTGACTGACTTCAACTTCAGATTTCAAAGGTCTTGGGAGAGGATTCCAGTGGCAGTAAGGCCAGCAGCAGAAGGTGCTTTTCTATACTATCTTAAGGCTTTGAATTCTGATATTTCTATGTTAATTCAATCTATGGGAGGCACAACCTTACCTTGCTGCTTATAAGCATTGCCATTAGGGCTTAAAATTGTTTGACCCAAGCTGATAAATTGGCTCCTAGGCCTCCCATGCCCTTGTATCCAAACTTAGAAAATCCAAGCACTAGTCAAGCACCCACTCTGGCTCCTATTCCCACTCCTAGAAATCAAAGTTCAAATGAGACTTCTACTTCATCCTCTAGTGCTTCAAATGAACTCCAAGAGGTCATGAAACAATTGCAAAATTTGGGAAATGAGCTGGTTACTATCAAAAGACAGTAAGCTCAAAGTGCTAGACCGTATCAGCCTCAAGCGCAGTACCAGGCTAGGCCCCCATACCAACAAAATAGGTCACCAACTCAGGCTGCAAATCAAAATCAAAGCCAAGTAAGGCCTCCCGCTAATAGAACATTTCAGCCCTATAACCCCAATGTCGTATCTTCTTCTAAAGCATTGGTGCCAGTCAAAAATAACATGGCCCAAGAATATGATTGGTGTTTCCCGTGCAGTCAGCCACATAACCAATCAATGTGCTTTAACGGTGCATTAAATCAAGATCTTATGGTGCAAACCATTGTTGGGTCGCAAGAGTCCAGCCAGGAAGAGGGTCAGCAGCAAGAAGCACCTCAGCAAGGAACATCTCCGAACGAAACTACTCTTGTCAATTGGCAGGCTGAAGATTTTTGTGGCATGAATCAAATACCCTCTCCAAGTGTTGCAGCCAACACAAGGTCAAAGAGGAGAAATTTTGGTGAAGAACAACCATTAGCCCCAAGTAATTCACGACCTTCTGTCACTCCACAAACTATTGGCAAACAAAATGCAATCCCAAGCACGCAAGGATTGCCTAAAACAGCCCCTAGACCAACCCAAATGCCAGTTGTTGCTGCCCATGTGCAAGGAATGAATGTGCAGGCCAAGGGACAGAAGAGGGATACTTCATCTCCATTCAGTATCATTGATCAGATGAGGAAGACAAATGTAAACATATCAATGTGGGAATCACTATCTATCCCAGGACAAAGAGATTTGCTGCAAGCTGCCATGAAGGACTGGTCAACTTCAAATCAACAGGTCCAAATGCAAGAGAAGGTACTCACAAATGCTGCCCAGCCTGAAGGAAATCATGGAGGACAACAAGGTAAAATGTTGAAGCCCCCTCCTTTTTATGTCTCATTAATCATTGGAAACCAATTGGTGCACAATTACATGATTGATTCCGGGGCAAGTAGCTCAGTGATGCCCAAGAAAATAGCTGATCAGCTAGGGCTTCAATATGAAGTCATCTCCAAGGGTGTAGTGCAATTAGACGGGACAACAGTGACAACGGTTGGAGTAATCAAAGGTTTGAGCCTCACACTGCACGCATGTCCCAACGTAATAGTGTTACAAGATGTGTCAGTCATAGACCTGCCACCACTCTTTGCATTGTGCTTGTCAAGAGACTTCACTGCTAAAATCGGAGGCTATCTTTCGGCGGATTGGTCACACATGTTGTTTAGAACAAGATATGGAACCAAAGCCACAATCAGGTCTGAACCTATTGCGAACTTTCACATTGAGCCTTACACTCCAAGCCAAATCAATACCAACTGTTCAGCGTTTGATCAAGAAGATTATCCAAGCACTGATGAAGCTGACACCAAGGTTGGAAGCATCCCAGATTTGACTCTTGATGAATGGGCAAGCAAGGTGCATGCTTTTGATCCTTATCAAGAAATAGAAGAATCTGAGCTAGGAGTTTATTGTTTACATGAAGAGAATCAACCTCTCCCCAGCATCACCAAGCCAGATCATAAAGACAAGAATGAAGTATGGCAATTGTTCTTTGATGGGTCAAGGAGTAGACAAGGTGCAGGAGGAGGAGCTATGCTCATTTCACCACAAGGTATAAAGTATTACTCAGCCTTCCGTTTTTAGTTTTCTTGCTCAAACAATACAGCTGAGTATGAAGCCTTAATTCATGGAATGCACTGGGCAAAGAAGAAAGGCATCAGGAATTTACAAGTATTTGGTGATAGTGAGCTGATCGTAAACCAAGTCAAAGGAAAAAATGCTGCCAAAAATGATCTGTTGAAGAACTACAAAAATCGGGTATGGGATCTTATTGAAGATTTTGAAGCTTTTAGCATCAATTCCATCCCAAGAAAAAAGAATGAAGCCGCTGACATGCTGGCAGCAATTGGGGCTGCGTTTGATGTTGTAGAAAGTATCAAAAGTGAGAAAACTCAGCCTCATATCAAAGTGGTTGTGAGACCAGCTGTTCTGGATAACAATACAAGTTGGCAAGTCTTCGAGAATGATCAGCAAATTGTTAATTTCCTACAAGAAGAAGCTGAGTTCTCCGCCAGGAATCAAGACAAGCTGGAGCAGCAGTATGGTGATCAAGTGGTGCAGCTGAGAACTAACAAATTACCAAAAGGCCTCATAACCTTGGAGTCAATCTTCAACCCGAATGATCAGTTCCGGAAGGAGAAAGCGAACATTCAAGTAAAGGGTGAAGATTCAGAGCCTATTTTAGTGGAAGAAGGCAAGACATTGCAAATTGGCAAAGTAAGTACCTCACAAGAGAAATCTGATTTTGTTCAGCTTTGTCAAGAGTTCCCAGATGTCTTTGCTTGGACTTACAAAGATCTAAGAGGTTTCAACCCAAAGTTGGCACAACATACTATTGAGTTGGATCCGGGATCCAAGCCTGTCAGGAAAAAGCAAAGGCCAGTAAATCCTCATATCGAACCTCTCATGAGAAAAGAGTTAAGCAAGCTCATTGAGGCTAGTATCATCTTCCCCATCAAACACTCAAGTTGGGTTGCAAACTTGGTGCCGGTAAGAAAGAGAAATGGAGAAATAAGATTGTGTGTGGACTTTCACGATCTAAATAGAGCATCACTCAAAGATCATTATCCACTTCCATCAATGGAACAAATATTGCAAGTTGTAGCTGGTTCAGAAAGGTTCTCATTGCTAGATGGATATTCAGGCTATAATCAGATAATGGTGAAGAAATAAGATCAATTCAAGACGGCCTTCACTACAAAATGGGGCACGTATGCTTACAAGAAGATGCCATTTGGACTGTCAAATGCCGAAGCGACATTTCAGCGAGCTATGGATATGGCATTCAAAGGCTTAATCAACAATATAGTACTGGTATACCTAGATGATGTCACTGTCTTCTCAAAGAATGCAGCAGACCATCTCTTTCACCTTAGACAAGTGTTTCAGAGGTGTAGAAGGTTCAGAGTGTCGTTGAATCCAAAGAAGTGTATATTCTTGGCACACGAGGGAAAATTGTTGGGTCACATTGTCTCTAGGGAAGGGCTAACAATTGATCCTGAAAGGGTTGAAGCCATCCGAACACTTCCATTGCCACACCACAAGAAATCTCTTCAAAGCTTCTTAGGAAGGATAAACTTTGTCCGCAGATTTGTGCCTAATTTTGCCACTCTTGTGAAGCCTCTAACAATGATGTTGAAGAAGAGTCTGGCATTCAAATGGACAGCAGAAGGCAAAGAGAGTTTTGAAAACATCAAGCATGCAATATCACAAGCTCCAACTCTTATCAACCCAGACTTTTCAAAGGACTTCATGTTGTATGCATTTGGAGGATCAGATACAATCTCAGCTATCTTGACACAGCTGAATAGAGAAGGTTCAGAACAGCCCATAGCATTCTTCAGTCAAACCTTGGAAGATTACGAAATAAAGTATTCTTTCATCGAAAAGCATGTCCTTGCCGTCATCAGAAGCTTGAAGAAGTTCAGACACTTGGTCTCAAACAATAAGATTCAACTGCTGGTGTCTCATGCTGGTGTCAAGGACTTTCTCCTAAACAAGGATTTGAACGAAAAGAGAGCAGGTTGGATCACTCGGGTGATGGAATATGATATTGAAATCAAAGCGACCAAGCTAGTTCGTGGCAAAGGCTTGTGTGAGCAGCTCGCTTCCAAACAACCAGACGGGTCAAAAAGTGAAGAGGATGTTGTCCTACTACTACAGAATGATCAAGAACAACCAGCTGATGATGCACTCATCCCATGTTGGACTCAAGACTTGGTGCATTACCTCCAAATAGGCTTGTGCCCTCCAGAAGTGAGCAAGGTGAAGAGGAGATACTTTAGATTACAAGCTATCCCATATGTACTCATTAATGGTATCTTGTTCAAGAAAGACATCCATGGTGTTCTATTAAGATGCATTGGAACATGTCAAGTTGAGAAAATTTTACACGAGTTCCATGACGGGGAAGCAGGAGGCCACTTTGCTCCATGAGTGACAGCTCTCAAAATCATGAGAGCTGATTACTATTGGCCTACTGTGTTCAATGATTGCTACTCATGGGTCAAGAAATGCAGGAAATGTGCATTCTTCACGGGGAAAGAAAGGTTAGCAGCGCTGCCCCTTCATCCAATTTCAGTGGATCAGCCATTCATGCAATGGGGATTGGACTTCATTGGGGTTATCAATCCCAATTCAAGTCAAGGCCACAAATGGATACTTACAGCAACAGATTATTTCACCAAGTGGACCGAAGCAGTGGCACTCAAGGAGGCAAATGAATCTAATATCTTAGATTTCTATGAAGGGATAGTCACGAGGTTTGGTGCCCCTACCACTATCATATCAGACAATGCATTGGCATTCCTTGGCACAAAGATCACTGAATGGGCTGTCAAGAATTATGTGTATCTCAGCACTTCATCGAACTATTACCCTCAAGGTAATGGCCAAGCCGAGTCTACGAACAAGAACCTACTAAGAATCATCAGAAGGACTCTTGATGAGAATCAGAAGACTTGGCACTCAAAGCTCAAATCCACCCTATGGGCCGATAGAATCACACCCAAGAGGTCTACAGGAAGCTCTCCATACAAGCTTGTGTATGGGAAAGAAGCAGTCCTACCTATATCACTCGAGTTGCCAGCATTAGAACTCATGAAACAGTTGGAACTAGCTGAGGTTGAACCCATGGAGGTTAGATATGCAGAATTGATGGAGCTCCAAGAAATTAGAGAGCATGCAGCCCAGGCGATAGAGAAGGATCAAGCCTTGATCAAGAAGACTTTTGATAGGAAAGCCAAGGCTAGAACCTTCCAAATTGGAGATCTAGTGTTGAAATGGGATGCAGATCATGCAAAGCCGGGAAAGCATTCCAAGTTTGATGCCATCTGGAGTGGCCCGTACATGATCATTGAATGCAAAGGTAGCAATGCCTTCCGACTGGCTGAGTTGGATGGTGAAGAATTACGAGATTCCGGTCAATGGGATCTATCTCAAACGTTGCTACTAGAAAGATAGCTTTTCACCCTTGTAAATATTAATTTAGAATTTCCATTCCTCTAAGTGCTTATGCACATTGTACTGCTGTTAGAGTAGTTTTTTATTTCCCTAAGTGCTTGTGCACATGTCCTATTACTTCTAGTATGTGCATGTTTGCAGTCCATCGAGCCTTCAGAAAAGAATTTGCAGCCACGAAAAACCAGCTCAACAAATGTTCAAATGGCTCATTGATACAAGCTTTCAAATTTCAGATCAGCTGAGAGATTATCAAACAGACTCCATGCCCAATGGATTGCTACAAGCAGCTGGCCGTTCTTCATCTGACAGGTAGATAACTCCACTGAGTCGCCAAAATTGTTATCCAAAATTCACCCCTCAAGATAATTTTGATAACATGCATCAGATTATTCAGTCCCGAGCAAGTAGATTGATTCAAGGCCCAAAATCATGTTTTTTGGGGCCCTCTCGGCTTCTTCCTAACTCTTCCATCCAAGAAGGAATCCCAATAGGTTGATAAAATGGAAGGAATGCAAAAAATAAGGTTGCACGACTGTGTTAAGGCATTTCGGGTCTGAAGGGTTCGGGTCGTACTGAGGGTCGTTGTACCAAGCTTGGGGGCCAGAAAAATGAAGAAAATTGGCTAAGTCCTAGTCTAGGCGGTCTGCGGGACAGTTGGGACGTCAGGACATGTGGCATGTGAAAAGGCAAAACAGGCGAAGGAGGGAAAAAATTGCGTAAGTCTTTTTGTTTCGCTCGGTTCGGGACAGTTGGGCCAAAAGTACGTGCGGGACGCGGATCGGCCGGTTTGGCACAAGTCAGTCCATTTCGGGCGGTTCGGAGATATTTGTCCCAGGCAGTTTGGGACAGTTGGGCCAAAAGTACGCGGAGGACGTGAACCGGCCGATTCAGCCGAAACAGGATACTTTTGTCTGAGACAGTTTGGGACATCCGGGCCAAAGGTACGCGAGGGACGCGAAAAGTTGAAAAAGCCCTCGAATGGAATCTCGCCACGTGTCCTCACCTCAAACAAGAACAAGGAAGCCCGAATCAGGTGGTTCGGAGATATTTGTCCTAGGAAGTTTGGGACAGCTGGGCCAAAGGTACGTAAGGGACGCGTGGGACGTGGAAAAGCCGAAAGAGCCGCCAACGAATCAAATCTCGCCATGTGTCTTCACCTCATCGGCCCGGTGGGAAAATTTTGAAATTTTTTCCAAAGGCAAAAAACAAAAGGGAAATGGCCAGGAAGGGCCCACGTCCAATGAGATCGTGCCATGTGGCACTTGAGTGGCAGAGCGTGGGGGAGAAATGGGAAAATTTTCCCAAAGTGAAAAATACCAAATTTTCGAAGGACAAAGTGCGCCCCTCAGGCCCGAGCCAATAAAATAGTGCCATGTGTCCAAGTGGCAAGAAATTAAGGAAGGGCCCGAAATAAATTTTCGAAGGATGAGCCCGCGGATGAATCAGATCCCGACACGTGTCATCCAAGTGGCAGAGCGCGGAAAAAATTCAAATATTTTTCCCGCCGATCCGTTTTGGCCATTTTTTGCCCTAAATCTTCAAATTGCCATATCTTTCGATCCAGAGCTCGGATTTTCACGTTCTTTATATCAATGGAAATCTGGTGAATTTCTCTACATGATTCCAAGGTCAATCTTGCATTTTGGTTCAGTTTGGAAAGATAAAATCAAGAAAAGTCTCTGGTGCGTGATAATGGCCAGAAATGACGTTTCAACAACCAGCTTAAATGCAAAATACAGTTCGCCGCTTTTGCTAGGGTTCTCACCTACCGCCATAATGAGATGAATTAAATGCGACCTACAAGTGGTTGGGGTAGATTTGGATTTCCTCTCTCTTCCCTCTCTCATTATTCCTATAAATTGTAAGGAGGGGCTTCTTTCCAGAGTGGACCATTCTTGTTTTGCCCCTCCCTTCTTCTCTTTGGCAGGCGAATTTGTGGAGTTCAAACCTCCCATTTAAAACTGTAATGCAACCTTGCCTCTTGGCATTTTGTAGTGTATTGTATTGATCTTTAGAGCAAGTAATGCATGTCTGTGCATGATTCTCAACCCTCTCTGTGTTCATTTGCATCCTCCTGATCTTTCACTGCAAATTTTGTTATCTGTGCATGATCTTGCATCACATTTGAATGATCTGTGTTTATTGGCAAGACAGGTGTTCTTCATTCCTCGGTGTATCACCTCTATTAGCTTAGGTTTATTTTTATGCATCTTCTTACCCTGTCTCCTTGGCAAGTTAGATTAGGTTTTGAGTAAACCCTCTACATTTTTCGTGTGCATCTGAACAGAGGAATAGGAACCAGCCTTCTCTGGAGATTCCTTTCTCATTTTTGCAAGTCCCACACTTGGAGAAAGGATTCCATGTTGTGTAATCACACTAGATGCTAGTATGATCAAACTAGAAATCTGATCAACATCCAGGGGTGCTGTGATTCTACACTAATAGTTCCCATTATACTTCATATAACCTTGATTGTCCGTCAATATTTGCTTGAGTGCTATTTTAAATTCAGCATGTGTGGGAGTTTTATTATTGTAATTCCACTCCCTATGCTCATACCCCATATCTCGAATTTTCATGTTTATAAGTATCTTCTTGAATGCTGCTTTGAAGCTTTTCAGGAAAGTTATCTTTATTATCCCAAATAATGTGATTAACATTTATGCCATAATTAGCCAATGCATCTGCCATCTTGTTATCCTCTCGGTAAGTATGCTTGATCCGAATGTTATTGAAGGTTTGGCAAATACTTATTGATTCCAAGATGAAATCCTTGACATTCCAACTTGTAGGTGAGCACTGATTAAGATGATTAATGATATTAAGCGAGTCCCCTTTAAGAATGAGGTTTTGGATATTATGAGTCTGAGCAATTCTAAGGCCCCATAAAGTAGATAATCCTTCAACAAAATGATTGTTTTGAATTCCCATTTTTCTAGCATATGCATCAATCAAATTGCCTTTATGATCCTAGATCACTCCTCCCCCCGCCAGCAATCCCAGGGTTACCCTTAAAGGCCCCATCAAAGTTCAAATTATACCAGTTAAGATCAGGAGGATGCCATTGAATCAAATATCTATCAATACTATTACCGGAATTACTACGGATATTGTCAGCCCCTATCTGCTAGTGGGATAAGACATGTTTTTCATTTTTTGGATAACTCTGGTTCTTGGTGGGGTTTTAAATCTAGCAATATTCTCTTTAATATCATTAGAAATTTTTACCAATACTGAGCTTATAAATCTGATTTTTATTTCTAAAGATAATATCATTTCTATCTTTTCATATCCTCCAAATAATATGAGCAATAACCAGATTCTAGAGCTTTCTAACAACACAATGTTTATAGGGTGGGCTCGATTGAGTCCAAAGCTGATTGAAATCCTTTGGAACCACCCAGAAAGCTTTAAATTTATAGAGGGAAAAACTCCATATTCTGGTAGCATAATCACAATGGATAAACAAATGACTGATATCCTCAGAGTCTTTTTTTACATAGATGACATCTATTAGGTATTATGAAACCTTTTCTTATCAGGTTGTCAGTGGTAAGAATCCTGCCTCTGAGAGCTAGCCAAAGGAAGAAATTTATTTTAGGTGTTAACTCAGCCA
The DNA here is from genome assembly GCA_019776745.2 of Taxus chinensis. Classification (NCBI taxonomy): domain Eukaryota; kingdom Viridiplantae; phylum Streptophyta; class Pinopsida; order Cupressales; family Taxaceae; genus Taxus; species Taxus chinensis. The sequence goes on along the minus strand of CM034151.1, from coordinate 760,311,043 downwards.
TCCAAATCCTACTCCATTTGAACTTAGTTTGACTATTGTCGAAGAAAGTATTATACCCAATTTTTGACAGAGTAGTCCCCATCAATAGAATTATTCTAGACCAATTCATCCTTAATATCCAGCTGACTTAAGGGGATAAGATCTAACTAATCTTGAAGGGAGGAAATATTTTGGATCAGATCATCTCTCTCCATAGAAAGTTGTTTCCTTTTTTTTTGTTTCCATTTCTCTCAATATAATCCTTGATTTTAGTGCCATACTTGTTTTCAAGAATGTCTTTGACCATCCCAAATCTATCCATAAGACTACCATTAAACCAGTAATCATCCCAGAAATTTATATCACAGCCATCTCCCACTTTCCATTTACTACCCTATTTGATGATGAATTTCTGCTCTTTACTAAATTGTTCCAAAAAATGGAACCATAGGGAAGGTGCTCATCTTGAAGAAAAGAAAAGGCAGTTTGTTGATTAATGTATTTAGCCTTAATTAAATCTATCCATGGTTGCTTCTCAGAAAGCATTCTCCAGCCCATTTTCACAATGAGAGCCTCATTCATTTTCTTGATGTCTTTTATACCCATCCCTCCTATAGATTTTGGAGTACAAACCTTATCCCAAGCAACTAAGTGAAATTTAAACTTCTCGTCCATGCCCTGCCATAAGATTTTTTTCTGAATACTCTCAATCTTTTCTCTGAAGGTAGAAGGGATCTTATAAAGTGACATGATATAGATGGGTAGATTTTGAAGAGTACTTTTTATGAGCAGGCATTTATCAGCACTAGATAAAATGGCTCCTTTCCATCCAGCCATTTTTATTAAGTCTCTCCCCAATAAATCATCCCACACCTTGTTAGAGACTTTTTTAGTGCCGAGAGGGAGTCCTAAGTAAGTGGCTAGAAGCACACTTATTTTACAACCCAGAATTTTAGCAATTTTAAGTTGTCTTTCCTCAGGAGTGTTGAAGAAGAAAATCGAGCTTTTATCATAATTGATGTCTTGCCCAGAAGCAAATTCATAAAGTTGCAGAATAGCCTTGGTAGCCTTAGCTTCAATGACGGAAGCCAATAGAAGGAGGATTGTATCATCCACAAATTGCTGATGGGAAACAACTTGGCTGATGGAAGTGGGCTTTGAGCCTTTCAAAAGACCGTCATTGACTGCTTTACCAATTTTTATACTAAGACTATCAGCCATAAGAATGAAGAGCAGGGGGGAGATGGGGTCCCCCTTGCCTTAGTCCTCTGCTACTAGTGAAAAATCCCACTGGCTCACCATTAACCACAACTGAGGAATCTGACCGGTAGAGATACAAGCCTTAATAATTTTTCTAAATTTGTCGGGAGAAAACCAAATTTAGTTAAGACTTTTTCAAGAAAAACCCAAGAAACCTTGTCAAAGGCTTTATTCATATCGAGCTTAAGCACCATATTCACTTTTTTATTATTCTCCATAGAATTTATGGTCTCATGAACCATAATCACTCCATCTTGGATAATCCTGCCTTTAATGAATCCACTCTTCTGCCTTGAGATTAAATCATTCATAATGAGTTGAAGCCTGGGTAGCAATAATTTTCGTAAAAATTTCTATAGATAGCATTCACAAGGCTGATCGGTCTAAAGTATTTGAAGTCTTTATCATCCATTTTTTTGGGGCCAACATAATGTGGGTGTTATTCAGTTCTTTCAAAATATTTCCAGTTCTGTAGAATTCAGTCACCGCTCTAAGAAAATCATCCGAACATATTTCCCAAAATTTCTAGAAAAAGTTAATGGAGAATCCATCTGGGCCTGGAGCCTTGTCGCCTTCTAAAGTAAACATAGCTTTTTGTAGCTCTTCAAGCGTGACAACTTTGGTGATATTTTTATATCTCTGCTCCTCAATTTTGTCTTGGGGAATAGCCTCCAACATGAAAGAATTTTCCTCAACGTTAATGATATTCCTCTCATTAAGAAGTTTTTTACAGAAATTTAGAGCTTCTTCTTTGATGCTATTGGGATCTTTTATAAAATTTCCGTTACTTTTAGCCACTTCCATGATCCTATTACAAGCTTTATGCTTCAAAGTGGTCATATGAAAAAAATTTGTGTTCCTATCTCCTTCTTTAAGCCAGATAGCTCTAGATTTTAGTCTCCATAAGGATTCTTCTCTGCTGTAAATCGTATACAGCTCTGAAAGAATATTGTTTTCATCAGTTTGGTCTTCAACGGATCTCCCCATTGTATTCATTTTGATTTCCAAATCCTGGAGCTTTTGTTTTAAATTCTTTTTATTATCAAACACATTGCCAAAAACTCTTTTATTCCAGATTTTAACTTGCTTTTTAACATTTTTGAGATTTTGAATCAATCTAAATTGAGTAGTGTCTTCACCATTCCATACCCACCATTCTTTAATTTTTTCGTAGATGTTGTCATGCTTCGTCCACATCTTTTCAAATTTGAATGAGCTTCTGATGGGCTTAGTCCAATTGAGAAGATTTAAAGAAATTGGATTGTGTTCCAATCCAATTCTGGGCAAGGAAGAGAGGTGGAAGTCTTGACTGAGAATCCAGCTAGTAGAAATCAGGGCTCTATCCAATCTAACCTAGATAAGATCTTTTCCCAACATTCTATTGTTCCAAGTGTATTTATTCCCATGAAGTTCCACATCTAAGAGATTAAGCTCAACAATAAAATCAGCAAAATCCTCCATAGCTGTGGAAAAGCTAGAGATTCCTTCATAATTTTCACCTGGGTTTAGAGGAGAGTTAAAGTCACCCATGATAAGCCAATTATCTGTATTGTATTGGTTTCTAAAGATCTTAAGATCAGTCTAAAGTTTACGTCTCCCACTAACCGTATTATGGGCATAAATGATAGAAAGGATCCATTCACCATTGTTCTCAATAGCATGAAATTTAATAGCAAGATGATTAGTGCTAGCATTAAGAACCATACGAGTACAGTTCCTTTTATCCCAAAGAGTAGCTAGACCTCCAGAGGCTCCCTGAGAGTCCACCGCCTCCATTTCAGAGTTTTCTCAAAAACTCTTTTTATTAGTTTCAAGGATCTTAGATTTCATCTTAGTTTCCTGCAAAATCAAAATACTAGGACTACTAGAATCACGTAACTCCTTAATGATTCTCTGTTTGGAGTTTCCATTTAGACCTCAGATGTTCCAAGATATAATATTCATTTGGAAGGAGTGGGAGTTGGGATTGCCTGATGGCTCAATTGATGTTGAATGCCATCTGCAATGTCTCTCTCTATTCTCTTGGATCTAAGAGCCTTTTTTGAGGGCCTTCCTCTTTTAGAACTACCTCCAAAATCTACTAGTCTTCTTGCAGAAGATCTAGTAGTTCTGGATGTTGAAGTATCCCAGTTGTCCATTTTCTTTTTCTTATCACTGTAGAGTGATTCTGGGATCATTTCAAATCCTTTCATTCTCTCTTTTTTTTTGAAATGACCTTTATGAATCCAGAAGTTAGCTCCTCATCTTCTTTGACTGGCATTACTTCTCCCTCTTCTTGCTCTTTCTAATTCGTATCAATTGAGTGTGGATCTATTGTTCTGTTGTTGTAGCAAGTAGGTCAAACCGCTGATTTTTTGCTGAAGCAAGGTGGTATATTTGTAGATAATTTATCATCGCCCCTAGGAGTGTTTTTCTGCAATGCTTCTTTAGAACTCATGCTATCCATGTCCAATATTTCCTCAATGATGCACAAAGGGTTATCTATCTCAGCTTCCTTATTGTTCAAAGTCTGATATAGATCATTAGGGATGATACTTATCTTTACAAATCCTTCTTGTTCATCCACCTCCATGGTCACCTTTATAGGATTTTCCAAGTCCTCTTTGATAGGTGCTGCAAGCAAAGCTACCGCTGGGGTTTTTGGATGCCAGACCAAATGTTTCCTTATTGGAGTTCTAAAACCCCCTTTTTTTCCCTTTTTATTGTAGTCCAACTCATTCTAGCTAGGGGCTTTGTCTTCTTTCCGACTATCAGTGTCAAGAACCCTGCGTTCCTTTCTCAAATCTAAGCCATCCACAGGTTGTTCATTCATTTTGTGTTTGACCTCCACTATAGGGATCTCCTTTTTGGGATAGTTTTTGGTGAAGTGTCCTATGCGATGAAATTGCTTACACCTTAAATGAAAAGTTTCAAATTCAATTTTTTGAATCCACATTCCATACCTAGATTTCAAGATGATGTGCTCTGGTAACTCCTGTTCCATTTCAGAAGAAATGCAGAATCAAGCAAAAGCAAGAGTGGATCTATTTCTTGTGGGCCCATCCAACTCGATCGGAGCACCTAAGGACTTAGCAATGTTTAGCAAAATTTCATCATCCCAAAAATGCAACGGTAACCCAGGGAGTCTACACCAGATTGGAATGGTGTTTATATTTCAATGTTAGGGTCAAATCCAGGATACCATTTTTTAAAAAAGAGGCCCATATTACCCAACCACCATGGTCCTCCCAGAAGCACCGATTCCAAATCAGCCTGTTGATTAAATTTTGCCAGAAAAAAACCCCGTGGCATGATGGTAATACTTAGATTCCCCTTAGGTTTCCACTTTCTCAGAGCCCATTTTCTAATAAAATCAATATTAGGTATAGAGCCTAGAAACTTACCAACAAGGGAAAGATTCACTTTGCTCAAAGCCCTATTAACATAACCATATGGGGCCATCAGGAAAGTAGCACCTTCACTATCCTTTTCCCACGTGAACTGTCATCTTTCAGGAGAATGCGGACCCACTTTTTTGATAGGGTTTTGAAGAATATTATTCCAAGCCAAAGGTGTGGATCCTAGCACTTCCAATTTTTCAGTTTGTAGCTTTTCATCCGTTTGGTTTTGGCCAGAAAGAAGCCTCTCCTTAACTATTCTTGGCTTAGTGCATAGACATTCTGCAGCCAGAACTACAGAAACTACGCTGACAGTACCTCTATCACCTCGCTTTCTCATTATTTGTGTATCATTGTTGTATTTAGTTTATTATTTATTTATTGTAAACCTACATTCATATTTTGCTCTTATTTACATTTTATCTTAATCAGTGTCAATTGTAAAAGACATAACATGTATGGATGATTTTTACATTTCCACGAAGTTAGTTTTTGTTGGAACTGACAGTGCAACACTAATGTAGGGGTAGAAATGGTCTCTATGTCAGACTACAAACAAAATTTTTATCGTATATGATTTAAATTCATTTCATGTCTCATAAACATAATTTGGTGTATAAAATTGTGAGTGCATATGAAAGTGTTGCTAGAGTGGAGGAGCTCATCCGTGACTTTCATGCATATTATTCAAGTAGTCCAAAAATAGTTTTAGAAACCCATAAATTTGCAATTGGATTGATAGATGGGAAAATAATTCTTTAAAATGTAGTTACCAGATATTTCCATGTATAAGCATGCTTGTAGAATATTTTTAGAATATCCTTTATCGACATGTTTTATGTATAAATACCATATGGAAGTAGATAAAGCTAAAGATTTTTTGTATTGTCTAATAGATATTGAAACTTTACTTACATTATGTGGTATTTTTCCAATGTTGAATGAGATCAATGTTTTAACGAAGCATACATAAGAGTGTTCCATCTACATTATTGACTCCATATGACTGAGAAAACATGTATGCATGACTCTAGAAAATTTATATTTGTCAGATGGAAGTTTTCAAGGACCCATTTTTGAAAGCTGGAATACATTGAAAAACCTTAAGAATCTAATATTTTATTTAAAATTTAGTATAAATGATCATCTATGTATAACATTTCATGGGAAAGAGATACCACTTCACACTTTTTAGAGAAGAGTAGATTTGGTTAGATCAGAGTTGGAAGAAGTAAAAGTGACACATAATTTATATGAAATAGTATTATGTGACACAAGAATTAAATTGAAAAATATTTCTCAGTAATTTTCTATGGAGATATATAAATGACTTAAAAAAGATAAATTTATTGAAGCAATAAGAGTTGTGAATCCACATTTTGGAATACATCTAGCAGCGTTATGAAAACTCCATCTGTAAATTATTTATAAAATACATGAATCTAGTATAATGGAACATTTTTGTAAACATAAAGAGATAAACTATGTTGTAGTTGAAGGAATTTTGTAAAATAAGTAAGTGAGTTCTCAATCATAACAATTTTCTCGTACTATGATAGAACAATTTCATTTTCTAAATGAGCCAACAAAAAAAAGGTTCCATTAAAATTATTTGGAAGAATATTTATTCAAGCATTATTTTGCGAGGTGATTTCAACAATTATTTTTTACTATATGAACTATGAAAAACTATTATCCTAGGATCTGTTGAAGGTGAAAGAGTATTCAATGCATTTTTCTTCATAAAATCAAAAGTTCATAACAAATTGGACAAAAATTTAGAAAGTTAACTGAGATTGTATGTTTCGAGTTATTTCCGTGGAAAATTTTCCTTATTAAAGAGATCTTGGATTATGGAATTCACTCGTAGAAATAAGAGTTGGTAATATTGTGACTGATGTAGGGGATTGAACATATCCACTAAAAATTCCTCGAATTCAGTAGAATTTGAGGACACTTATCAATAATGAATTTATCCAACGTTGTTTCAATTTCTAGAGTCCTAATTTCTGTTCTACATTCTAAAAACTATTGACAAAATGATTTGATTATTTATATATTTCATATCAAATAAGTATCAACTGGTCTTACTAGACTATATATATATTTTTACTTGTAAAAAATTCATTTTTTAATATTTTGTTTTATGATTTTAACAAGGATAGTGATTTATTTAGATCCATATCTATGTGATTAATATTTTATCTCTACATGAAACATAATTATTTTATGTACTCAAACAAGCACACATCAAACATATAGAACTAGAAAATACATCTCTAAATAGTAACATTAAAAACATTCACAAGAAAACAAAAATCTGAATACAAGAGTGCATATTAAATTGTTCAAAACTTTCAAAAAATGTCTCAGAGCTGAAAAAAGAGTTTATAATTCATAATTAAACTTGTATACATACTAACAAGTGGTAGATTAATTTATGAAGACATACATGTTTTCATAAAATAGTGTCAGCCAATACAATTACAAAATTCTAGGTTATCATCAATTTATTTTTAAATCTTCTGGGAAATTTATGTCATATAAGAACAAATTACGAGGGAATCCTATTTTTTGCCTATGAGTATGAGTCATAGTTGTCTTTATGTTTGTCACATGGAATAAAATATAAAAATGTAGATGACCATTATCTTTTAATTCATATGCTAGTGTCAAAATTCTGACAAAACACCTATCACATGATGAAAATATTTTTTTTCAATTTTGTGTTGTAGTGGAAGCTTGAGCTTCTTCTTGCAATAAAGGCAGAGCTTTCTCAGTTTTTATCATGATTTTTGATAAAACTCACAATTTCTATAAATCATTCCCTGTGGTATTGATGATATTGGCAAAAATATTCTGCTCCTCCCACACAACATCTCTTGATGAAAATAGTGATGGATTAACATGTATTTTCTGTCAGTAAGATTTATGGATCCATCACATGCTCCTTGATTATATTTATCAATGTATTATTTTTTATTTAATAATAGAAGTCTATCTTTTAATTGTGTAAATACAATCAAGATTTTGTGAACTTCTTCAAATGTTCATCAAATATAGTAGCTTATTTATTTTAATTTTCATATTTTTCCTGTAAAAATAAATCTATTAGATAAGTTATATAAATAATTTATTACAATACTCATAATTTCACAAATTTTCACTTGTAAAAAATGACCTACCACAACATTTTCTTTTTCTACATTTGTAATTAAAACATTATTTTTATTTCTAGCCCATTTTGTGTAGTATGCTTGAGCTTCATCATTAATATTTTCTAACCTAATTAACATTACATCTAAAATTTCATCAACATATACATTATTATACAAAATTTTACCATATTGAGTTTTATTTAGAAAAAGGTTAAGCCTTGCCGGTTGGCTCTCTATGATAGTGAAAATTGAGTACCTTTGAGCATGATTATGGTCACGGGTATTTATTACTTTAATCAAAAGTTTGTCCTTGTACTCCCACTTGCACACTAATTCCACATCTGCCATAACCAATTCCTGAATTGTGGCCCCCATATTGTCTGATATTATATTTTGGAAGGTAAAATTTATCTTTTGATCATCCGCGAGTGGAATGTGACTTGGCTGAGGAGGGAAATATTTGATTTCAAGGATGTATTATTGTGCTTGTTGTTAATCAAGTAGATGATTACTTTGTATCATATCATAGTTGTCAAAATAATTACCCATCTCGGAGTCAACACTATCAAACCCCAAAAACTCATCATCGAGCTCGATTTGGTTCAAAATCTAGGTACCAATTGCGCTCTGGATACCACGTAGTGAAAATTTTGGAAATTCAAAGGTTGTAGGGTGAAATTTTCCTACGGAGTCAACAAGAAATGTAATATTGTTTCCTAGATTTTTTTTTCATTTGTACCACCCATATCAGCGAGACCAGAGGAGGATTGTTTACAATCTAATGTGTTTGTCTATTAACTAAAAGAAGAAAATTACTACAGAATTAAATATTATACCCTTGTAAATACTATATATAATATTTACAAGTAAACAAAAGAAATTAAACATGATAAATTACCTAGAATAGTTGGAGAAGATACCATAAGAATTTGTGACCAAGCTTAAGTTTGATCTACACCATGAAACTCAAAAATTGTTACAAATAAAATTTAAAAAAAATTAAAACACTTTAACACTGACATAAAATTAGATAACTTATTAGTGATTCATGATAGTAGCTTATTTATAAATAATAATATAAATACTTATATAAAATTATGGAGGGAAAGGTGGTGGCAAAGATATCAAACCCCTAGTTCTTTTTAGTCAAGTAAATCAAACTGGGGGGTTGATTCTAGTAAATCCATATCAAAATCAGCAGAAGCCTCTGGATGGGATTTACCCCAAGAAATAGCCTCTTTGTGAGCTATTATAGCTAAAATTATTCTCTTCAAAATATAAATTACTATCATTATTGCATTAAAAAATAATTAATTGTTATATTATTAAAATTAATTGTTACCTATTGTTCTAAAACTTAAACACCTATCGATAGTAATTTTTTGTTCAAGTTGCAGTCAGAATTTATCCGTTCTGTAATTAGTGCAAAGATTATTGATAAAAAACAAGAATATAATTGGCACATGAAAATAGAGTCTTCGATTTATCAAATACATTCATATTGGAATGGGAATTGTTGACATCTAATTTAATTCTATTGGAAAAATATGTGCATCAATAAAATTGTTACCTTGCCAATGTCCATAATAAATACGGAACTACCCATTGAAAAATGTCGATAGATCTATGCTACAACACAATCCTAGATTAAAAGAGTGATATCATTGTAATAAATAAATTATGTGTAACACCTTATATAACAATGCCTTTTTTCATTCGATTAACTGTAGCTGCAACAACACAAAACAAAAGTTAGATATAAGGATAGTCAACTGATATTAAGAAAGTAAATAATTGAAAAATAAAATTAATCTTACCATCAACCTACACATCGTAATGAGATTCCACATAATTTTTATCTACATCAGTTAAGATAGCCTTGGTAGTCATAGTCATGTGGTGTGGATATGGTAAACCAATTAATCAATGGATGTCTATGGTATCCATGTTGAATGAAAATGTACGATCATTTACAAAAATGTTAAATCTTTTATCTATAGGGTCATAAGAATTGATTAGGTAATCAATGACATGAGTGTTTGTTTCAAATTAGGGTATGTTGACAAGCCCATGAATTATGTTTTCTACATCCAATCTTTAGGTTTTTCTTTGAGTTTCATTAGTGCACTGATTTACGGGCACATGATATTTTTATACTATAATTTGAGAGCAATTATAGGATTTTCTGTGGAATTAGCCATTCTTAAAACTTTTCTAAAAATTTGTATGAGAGGGAGGGGCCAGAGGGTGGGTCAACTACAAGTTTGGGAACGTTGGTTGTTGTTGGTGTTGGGATGGTTTTATAGAAAATTTGAGTCATGAGAGCAATGTATATTACTAGAAGTTTTGTCAAAAGTAAATTAATAAACCTCGTAGTGATATATAGGTCGTGGGTTCTCGGTCATGACAAGTGGCATAAAATGATAGGTGGAGAGATTCGAGGTCACACGTGTCTAAAGATGACCATTCAACAAATGATCGTCATAATCAATCGAAGGGAGGATTTAGGATATATTGCATGTCCAATTTGTCTAGAGAGGGCCAAGATAATAGCGTCTCTATGACTAACTATGTGTTAGATGAGCATCCAAGATTGGAAGAGATGGTTATTGAAGAGACATTTGTTTGTTCTAGAGAGAGATGGTTTAGGGTAAGCCGCACCTCCACTTATGTAGAGATGACCAAGATAATGAAATTCTTCTGACTAACTATGTGTGGGACGAGCATCCATGATTGGAAGAGATGGTTATTAAAGAGACATTTGTTTGTTCCGGGGAGAGATGACTAGGCAAGAGACATATGTCCAATCCAAAATTTTTGATTATCAAGTTAATATCTACATTTTTCTAACAACCATATATTACTTCCTTATTGGACGTCTTCCTAAATTGCATCTAATAACCTTGTAAAACAGCAAAAATATGTGGCATATCGAATTGTCTTTTTCATGACATTTTTTTTAGATATTTTCTATTTTTTCAAAATTCAACTTCGAACATTCGCCAAAATATTCTAATTTTTTTTTTATGGGGGGTTCTTAATATGAACCCTGATATGTAACACCAAATGTCTCCACTATTGCTTTCAATGGACTATTGATTTAATAGTCGTCCCTATACTCATGACCATTGATGGGGACTGCTAGGTATCTATAGTCTACATTATAAAGCCTATCGATGTAATTAATTTTATGATTTCTTTGCATATATATAAATTTAAATTATATATTTTCACACACACACACACCTCTTTAAAAAAGTATATAATTTTTTGAAAAATTAGCTTGTCGTTGTCTATGACCACCTAAATATTTTACTGATTTTATATGGTTAACAGTAGATGAAATGGCCCATGGCCTATTAATTTCTAGGGTTGATAAATAGTATCGCACCATAGGTTAACATGTCACAAATTTTGGAAATAATTTCTCGAAATGTATAAATAGTTTTCAAATACAATTTTTTTTCCAAAATCAATGTCACTTCACATTACAAAGCTATAATTTTCACAATCAAGAGTATTATTGGAAGTCACAATAACCTGGTGCTCCGTCAACCAAAAATTATTTTGTTATGTGTCTAAACAAGATAAATAAATACTTAATATCAATTATTGTGTATGTTTCATATCCTATAAATAATTTCAAGTAAAATATTTTACTCAAGTCATTTTTAATGGTAACTATATCATCTTAACATGTTGCTTGTCAATATTCAACCACAATATTAATTTCAAGACAACTCTGTTTAAGAACTATCTCTCAAAACGTTTTGAAATGCTTCAAACATATAATCAAGCCATCTAATTATAATCCTCCTTGTTTTGATTCAAACCATGTATTAAATGAAATGCGAGGAAGTAAAATAAGTATTCCTTTTCCACCATAGTAAGACATTGGAAAATGTGTTTATATTGTTAAACCTACAACATGACATTTAGTTAAGAAAAGTAAGAAAAATCTTCTTTCCATCTACTTGACAAATGTCCATGCATTAGAGAAGACTCCCATTATGGCATTGGTTGGGATACGTAAGGCACTTGATAACTGAAGCTCCAAAACTACCATTATGACATAGGCCCTAGGATCATTTCAAAGACCGATTTTGTGAATAACCTAATATCATGTTGTTCTATCATAAAAAACAACTCCCATCTTCAAAGAATGATTTTGTGAATAACCTAATATCATGTTGTTCTATCATCAAAAACAACTCCCATATTACTAATTAAATGTTTTCTTGCAATTTATGGGCCATTTACTATAGCCACTAGCATACGTAAACTCTAGAAAGTGCTCAGCCATATGCAACTAGCCCCCACACCAACCACACCATTATCTCTATTTTCTCCCCTAATTTTTTCTTTTGAAGTTAATTTGGCTAGGTTTATTTTTATTAGTTATTTTATTTTTATTATTGATTAGAAAAATCACCCTTTTATATAAGTTTGAGTTTGAGTCTAAGTTCAAGTTTGAGGATAAAACTACTTTTCAATTCATCTGTTGATAAATTTGAAGAATAAAAGACCTCTTAGTTCGAACAACTTAATTTATTTAATAATAATAATAATAATAATAATAATATATTTAAAAAAATTATAATGTAGATATCTTATTTACAATTATCAAAATTATGCTAGGCGATAGGAATCTGCAGGTTCTTATCCTAATTTCTCACATATCACATTTTAAACTCTTTATTACTTTCTCCAATTATTTTATATGAAAAAGTGGCCGACATGAACAGGTCTAAGGTCCACCCTCTGGCCAAACTATTAAAATATTTCTATTGAATTTTCTAAGAAGAGGGAGGAAGTTAATTGGTGATGGTCAATGAGTCAACGGGTCAGTGGTCTACCACCACCCTGAATAACATTAAAAAACATCTCTCGGTGTGATTCAAAATTTAAAGGTCAACACTAGATGAAACACAAAAACTGCAAATGCCTAATGTTGGCCATAGATTTGAAAACTGAAAACCCACAGTACAAATAACCACCATAAAAAAAACTAATACATTACCTCATTTCTCCTATAGTCAAAATACTAGGTAACACATGTGAGCAACTTGCTTCTTAAAAAATTGAATCCTCTTACATGGACGTAAAAATTGTGAGATTATTATTATTTGGGTGAAATAAAGGTAACACTAAGAGGCCCTTCAATGGATTCCGCCATTTTGTATCCCTTCTATAAGAGGGAAAGAACTGTCTAGACCACACCAATGTATGCCACATGTGAAGGAATATAGATGCAATTAAAATTAAAATCAAACATACACATCTATGTCACATGACAAAAATTCCTACAACAAGAATCAACGAGTACAATGTTTTCAATGATTTTGCACATGTATGAAGAAAGAAATTGCTATGGACCTAAGTAGTGTGATCGAATCCTCACTTGGATAATTCCTATCAACATAATTATATATGAGTTCAAATGACACTTATAAGTAAACAAAGTTATTGCATACATCTTGCAATGAATTCGTAAGAATCAGGGAGAGGTAGTCTTCGAATATTGTTTTGCTACAAAACTAATTATATTTTACAAATGAAGTGGAAAGAATATAAAAGTAATAATTAATGTAATGACTTTACCTTTAATAAAACTTGTATGCCAAGTTATTAAAGAGTGGAGATTTGATCATCTTACCCTAGTTAGGTTTTCAACGTAGTTTCAATGAATATCGTTATTTGCCAGTTATTGCCGTTGATTTTATCTTTCATACATAATTGTTTACAATAGTTATTCCAAAATTAGAATTAATTGTAAATTTATTAAATCAACTACATGGAATTTAAATTAAAGAGGTGACTGGACATGCATCTTCTCTACAACTTGTAAAACTCTTTCAAATTCTCAATTTTTCAAAGTGGCATTCACGTGTATCACAATAAAGAAATGGCCTTCATCTAAATGAAATATAACATAACCTCCATAGTTTCAAATTTTAAACTGCGTCTTCTAGATTGCAATTGTATGTAATTATTTTTTCCTATTTTAGTACTTGCATGATTAATAATTTTCTAATTTTCATCTAGATAATTTTTGTTATCCAATGCATTTAATTTTTCGAGTATGCTTCAATCATACCAAGATTCTAGTCATTACATAATCAAATACATGTAAATTATACATTTTATTTCTCTGTGTACGCGGTCTTTGATAGATGGTGGAGGAATTTGATTTTTTGGGGGATTTGATTTTGGCTAACCATATTCCATGAGTTTATTTGTTAGATCAATTTTGACAACACTTATATTGTATGCTCCTCTCTCCACGTATAAGAGACCTCAATATAAATATATTGTAGGGCACCAAATCTAAAATCTCACTTCATCAAATATATTATTGTCTAATTTCATAACTAAAATAGAACAAGGATCATGTTAATAGCCACAACCCTCATGATAATGCATATAATTCATAATATTAGAATAAATTGATTGCTACAACTATGTGAGACTAATATGTAACACCTACTTTTCAAAGCTTCAAATTAAGGGATTTTTTTTTTCCCAAAATAACTTATGCCTTCAATGATTTAAATACTTAGAATTTAAATCCAACATCAATGTAATTCAATCTATTTGATAACAATAAAAAAAACCATGTGCAACTTTATGGGTCAATTAGATCTATCTGATCCCCCATAATTTACTCTTATGAGTGTGTATTTACAAGTACAAAATTGGTTACCTTTCCTAGGAATTTATAATTCAAGTGATGTTTATAATTTTCTACCTGGAATTCAGTCAATCAAATCCCACCTAACATCCTACACCCTTAGTTAGAAATTAGTGAATCTGACAGTGTAATCGATAACTTACACTATTTTGGAAAATGTTTATGAGACATGATTGCATCCCCAGTCTCGTGATGGCACCTTGGTCATTCGAATTTTTTTCTTTCACCCTATCACTTGCTTAGTTATTGGGAATTGAATAAATTAGTTATGTCATTTCATTTATATGTTACGCCCAAGGTACCAGACCTGCATAACATGTTCAAAGGAACACATTTGTGTAAACTTAGGTTTCCTATGGGAGATAAAATAATCATGTAATGACTGGCATCATTACGTAGCCATGGCCTTCCCCATAGCTAACTTAAGTTGGTACCGAGGTGTTTTTCTAAACAGGTTAAGTAACTCATATATCTTAGCGTAACACTGTATTATCTGAAGTTATGACTATCATAATGACCGTGAAAGGGAATCTTAAAATACATGTTATAAGGTTGTATTCACTTAAAAACTTACATCATTAAATGAATACTAACTTATAACAATCATCTTAAATTGACATGTCAAGATCCGCATCTTAGGAACATCATATCCCAAAGTTTAATTATTTATAATTAAATCAATTTGTAACAGGTTCCCTTTTACCTGCAATGATAAATTTATCACATGCTCATTTGTCTTTAAATGTTAATACTTGTATATCATCATAACAAGATATGATAATATAATCATAATTAAACTATAACCAATTTGTACCTTAATCATGATTTAGCATAACTTATGCGTTCTCATAGTAGATATTTACTCATACTTTATGACATTGTCATAATTTACTTTTCCCATGTTAATTCATTTATTTGAACTTAAATAATGAAATAGTTTTTAAATCATCATAAATGTATTTTTTCCACATACAATTTAACCTCGCTTAATCAAAAATATAATAAATCATATATTTTTAAATTCATTAATGCCCTTAACATTAACCTTTCATCGAAGCCGTACTACTGATATCAACATCATGATGACATAACCTATAACACAAGTACTTATAAAATTTATAAATAACACTTAATAACAAGCACATGTACAAATGATATTTATGTTTTAATACATAATTCAAATCAGACTATTTTGCCTTTCATTTATATAGGACAATAAAGTTTAATTTCGCTTTTCAATAATGGGATAAATTTAATACTTTGGAATCATCATAATAAATCATCATTCAAGTCATTAGATCATGCATAGTCTTTATAAAACATCAACCAAGAATAACTTAATATCTTCTATTTATAAGAGGGAATTTTTTTTGTAAAAGCGGTTGGTTTAGAGTGAATTGGCATGAAAGATTGTTCTCAACATATTTAGAGTTTATGTTGCTATAATACTCACATGATTAAATTCCAGAAATCACATGATCAAAATATTTATTAACTAAATAATGAAACCAGAATAATATTTCCTATCTCATACCATAGTATTACTTCCACATAAGTAATTCACATTTTATGAGATATTAATCTGATTTGAGTTAACAATAAATAATTTATCAAAACATAACATTATTCAGTTAACAAATTCACAACTACCCAGGTATTATAACATTTTATCAATCAACTTTTATTAACTATGCAATAATAATATTTATGTTAAACTTCTGCAACTGAAAATCCTTTAGCATTAAAATAATCAACACTAATTCATTTTGTCTCTAAGCCAAGAATGTATTTCAAACTGAAATATAATTTATTTTATTCCTATTAAACTAGAAAACAATAAATATTTATCTTTCTTGGATAAGTCGTGTAACACTTATCCAAATATCTAGGAATATAAATATATATACCTTCAATTTCAAACACATGGAGAGAGAGAGGAGAGAGTGAGGGAGAGAGTTTATACATTTACCATCAATTGGGAAATAGTCTAACAATAAGAAAGCATGTTACAATATCCAACTTGTAAAATATCTGGGAAAAACATAATCAACAAGACTTTCACCAATTGTAATGATCCTTTGGTTATATTTGATATCTCAAGTTAAAACTTGCGATTTCAATAAAAATACAAGCTATATGAAATCTTTATATGTTCACCTTATTTTAATATCATTAACCTTCAATAATATAATATTTTAATTGAATTGTTTATAGAGGCTATTAACTTCACACTAAAAATATATATTTAATATCAATAAGTGATGATATGGTTAAAGGCCTTATAGTAGGTGACTATTGTGATTGGTTATGGGATGACTATCCTTTTTTACCGGCTTTCAGTCTCTCTTCTCTATAGATTTATAATATAAAAAATCACATTTCTTAATTTCCTCAAGAATACATGAGGTACTCCTTAAAGTGGTATATATCTTTTAGTGTAATTTAAAATTTCTTCTGCTATTAAAATCTTTGCCCATTAAAAAATTGATTCTATGTGGGAAAAAATACTGCAATTATCATATTATTGATATTGCTACAATAATATATAGTTTTTATTTATTTAACATAATTGGTTGATTGGTTAAGCTTTTCCTTCTCTTCTCATGTGACTTAAGGTGCAGATTGTAGAAGGAAGAGAAAAACTCTTGTTTCACAGGAAATTAAGTTTTGATAGAAACGAAAAAAAGAAAGATAAAAGTGGCATAACCATCTGTTAATGTGGGAAAATCACAATAATAATCATCGAATCCAAAAAACTCACTCGGATTCTAGTAAACACCTTCTTCCTCCTCCAAGCAGCGAGCTAGATAAATCATCAAACTCCCATCCTTTTGAAATGCCAGCCAAGATCTGCCAAACGAGTAATATTTACTGGGTTGAATTTCAACTTAGAGTCTGACAAGGCACAATGGTATCCGTAGGAGCATTCAATTTCTGCTAATCCTCGAGAGATTGGTTGAGTAAAAAAAAGGTGCAAGTGTCCATTGCAGCCATAGATAGGGCACTTAAACTTTGAGTGTGAGGTGTACTTTGTTGTAGCCTTTTTTAAGAATATGAAAGCATAAAGAAATAGACCGGCCTTTTTCTATAGTATCTGCATTGTTGCCATTCTGAGCTATCAAAGACATAATTTTCTTAGATGTGTAAATTCAAACCACACATCTATTAGGTAGAGAGTAAATGTTGGGCTAATAGGATGAAATCTACAGGCACATTCTCCATGAAACCCATTTCAATTTTTTAGATTTGGAATGTGAAATAAGATGTGAGCTAAGGGTGATAGGATGCTTCACAAAATGTTGTGCTATAATGCACAAAATTATGCTAAAAAAAATGGGGTGGAACAGGGAACAACAACAACCTTAAAATAATAGTTATATGAAATGCAAGGCATGACATTGCTGACTTAAATGAAAAGTGGGACAAATATCAAGAATGTGAGTATCTGTTCTAAAATTCTCCTTCCAAATATTGTTGTGCAGTGCGAGTGATGGAATTGAAAATTATCACATCGTGTAGGGGGGTATATGTCATTTGTTTTATTCTAATATGGTTGAAAAACTTTATTCATTGGGTGTTATTTGGATAATGCGTATTCAATTAAACACTACTTATTCAGATTTGTCATATATCACAAGGAAAATTTTACTGGAAAATTTCCGTAAACTCATGAATATTAGGAGTTTTGGAAATTGGAAATGGTGAATTTTCACTAGAAATTTTAGTGGACAAGTCATTAGTATGGGTCAATTTACCTACTATTTATAATAAAAATGAACCTATGCATGTATTTCACAAACATTTTGAATCAAATTGAGCTCATATTCACCAAGGTATAATACATATACATCAATTGTCTAAACTATTAATAAAAAGATGCATGTCTCCTTTTTTGTGACACAAATGATTGTCCAAGCCCATCGTCCTACACATCTTCTGCCCCACTTTCATTTGATTTTCAGTTTATAGTCCTGCTTCTGTTTTCTAATCGTTATCGTCTAACCCCTCATCCATCATGCACCTATGCATTCCGCTCCTATGCCTTTACCATTAAACCACTACTTTTACCTTCCAAACAATTTTTACCATCCAATCATTGCATCCACCATCTGTAGACACACAATCATGCACTTTGGGTCATATTTAGTCTCAGTCTCATACTACTATTTACATGGTTTTTGAGAGAAGAAAATACTAATTAACCCCCGTATTTTGGCCATCTTCTTTTATTTTATTTTTTCATTCCCAACCTTTTACACCCATATGCCCAGTCAAATTTCATCAGTTACCATCATTTTATCCTTGACTGGGATGCCCAAGGTAGTACTGGGATGCTCGTGGGCACCCTGGTCCCTTTCTCACTTTCCTGCCACTTTTGAGGCACTTTATAACCATTTCAGTATTTGAATTTTCTTGTGGTCAACCTTTTCAGGGTTAATTACGAAATTGGATAAAGATAACCCTATAAATATAAAGTTATGAGACCATAATGAGGAACCAAGCACTATCACTACTATCACTCCACCTAGAGTTGCATCCATCTATTGCATCGAGACATCATTTCTATCCACATAGATCTATCACTTGGGACAAGGCTTGGGACATATGCATCACACGTCGTATAGAAATGAATTTATTCTATTGCATCCACCAAATATTACATTTTTCTACACATAGTTAGCTCATTAATTCACAAAGTGTGATTGGCACAAGAGAAACTTAGGGAGTGACCACACACACATAACTACATTTGGGTGTGGAATATAGTGCAATGTTCAATTAGTAAGTCCACTATTGTTGTAGCTGAGGTCATTCTAACCCTTGCATATGTATTTTTATTTTTTAGGAATTGATGCTTGTTTAGGGTTTTACAGGTCTTTTGTATCTTGGAGTATCACTGACATCAAAAGTAGTGCAATGAAGTTGATGTGACAAACAATTAAGGTTTCATACCATCTGTCAAACCTGTGAAATTGATATCTGGAATTGTTGGTCATACTGGGCTTCCTATTTTGCATACCATAGCACCCCAGGTGCCCCAATCCCTCTTTAGGAATTCCAGTCCAACTATATTACCCAAATTCATCCTTTTTGAGGATTCTGCATAGTCATTCTTTATTCCGGATGCTCCAGTCATTTTTGCAACACAGTCCCGTGAGAATATTCTATTCATCTGAGTTCTTTCCTCTTTCTTTTGCACATTAGCTTTTCCTACTTTCATTAGATTAATTTTATTAGATCATTTATGTATTGATTTACTTCATTTATTTATTGTATTTTCTTGTCATCCTAGATTAGATTAACTATATAGTGCTTATTTACATTTTTAGTTAATCATCATCCAACAATTTACCATCTATCCCCTCACCCATCTTACCCCCTGTCGTGCACCCCTTTATCATCCAACCCTCAACTGTGAATACTCGTATTCATTTGCAATAGTCAATATTTATAACATATCCATGTATTCTTGAAAGAAGGTAAGAAGGATATTGTCAGTTAAAAAAGAGAAAGACGAAATTATTTGGCTCTTTTGGCTAGTCATAAAAAATGAAATTCATCTCGGGATCTATAGAAAATATAAGTATGTACTGTAGATATCTTCAATATCGACATGATTAATTACGATTAATTTTTCCCACAACATCATCTAAATTCATATAATAATTAATCCCAAGATTAATTATTATTAATTTTATCATTAATCCCTTTATTCCAATATTTTATCATTTATCTAAATATTCCATTTTATCATTTATCCCATTAAATTCCCTTTTATCTCATTTAACCTTTCATCATTTATCATTTATCTCATTTTATCATTAATCACTTAAATATCCAAGTATCCTATTTTGAATCCTTCATTGACATTTTATAGGAATTTAATATTCCTACATCTCACCTACCACTTACGCTACACATCCCTACACCTAGCCTTTCCATGTAATCAAATTACTGATCATCATTAATCAACCTAATCTAATCATAATGTAATCATATCCTCACGCCTCTAAATCTAGAAGCCTCTCTAACCTTCTCCTTTCATTGAATTTTTAATTCAATGGAAGCTTCTTCCATCTATTTAAAAATTCAAATAAACCTTTAAATCTTGTCTAAAATTCTACAATTTTCCATTATAGAATCCTCCATCTCTCTCATCAATTCTCGACCATTGATCTAAATACAACATTGTTTAATCCCAACCATCCAATCCTCCACCCAAAAACTATAAATTCATCTCTCACCCTCCATGAAAGTTAATGAATAAGAAAGACATTAAGCAAGTTAAAAAATACTTGCCATTTTTTATCATTCAATCAATCCATTATCCATCTACAATCTATCATCATATAACTCTTCATCAATCATCAAGAATTCTTCAAGAAAATCAAAGGGTAGGTGATTCCCAAGTGTTTCCAAAATCAGAAGCAAGCAATCAAGTTTAATCCAAGCAATCCAATAGTAAATCCAACACATCAAATGGGGTGCTTTGCAACTTGTAGATAAATGCAGGTATTTTTCGTCTCTCTCCTTTCAATCCATTGCTCTATCTAAGGTTTTGTTTGAATAGATTGTATTTAGGAATAAATTTCTTTGTTTTTGGTATCTAAATTTTATATAATATTTTCTTTCATTACATTTTGGCACCCACTATGAGGCTTACCCCCCATTTTTCATCATTTCCAATCTTATTCTACCCCTAGAATAGGCTGTCAAAGTTTTGTGAATTGTCAATGTCATTTACACCTTCAAATTTCAAAAAATTGATCTCAAAATCCATTTCAAGCATGAAACAACACATTTGCTCTATGTATTGGTGAGTATGCTGCACAAAATGACACAATTGTGACCTGTTTTGGCACATTTGTTTTGCATTTTTTTTCCTACCTTCCGAGAGCCATAACTTTTGACCCCAAATTTGAAATGAATCCATTTTTTCTCGAAAACATATTGAAGAGATATATGAAATGAAAGTGTTAATTTATAATTTTAGTGTATAATTTATTCATTGTTTTCATTTTATTAAATATTTTCATTGTAATTACACATTAAGTTATATTTTCTTATTCCAAACTACTAACACTTTGTGTATAGCTTCCTACGTTTACCAAAGATACAGAGTCAATCCAAAAATACCAATCCTTTTTGTTTTAAAACTTGTTTAGTCCAAGACATTTGGGGTTATAATTAAACTACTAATATCTTTTTTGTAGGGCCTCCTCTCGAAGACCCCATTACATAATTTTTATTCATTTTATCTTGCATCCATTTTCTTGCATTTATCATCATTTTTGTGTGTTTTTGTAATGTCCCCTTTTTCTACGCCAAAGGCCTAAGTGTCAAGCAAGTCCAATCTGTGGTCATATCCAAGGAGCTGGGGACGCTGGGGGATATTGAGATGGGGCCACATGATACTAATACTCATGTTTGGTGTTTGGGGTCACTTTGGACCTTGGCGACTTAAACCGGAAAAAGTAACTTTAGTTATTTTTATTTTATTGACCCCTCCGTGGAATGAAATGTGTCTTGATCTATTGGGCTCTTTTGCCTTGGAATGTATATAAGGATCCTGGGAGAGAAAGGAGATACACTTTTTATACATATATTTTACTGACCCCTTCACGTGTAGTTGTGCTATTGTGCATCTACAGCTTGTGGAGTCAAATCCCATAGGGACCCTAGCTTCGGTGGTGAGAGACTTGTCCCTAGCTAGCAAGGAATTCTTCAGTAGTGAGAGATCTACCATACTCTATCATTCTAGACCCATTTTTAGGGTTGTGTGGCAGAGACAATATCAAAGGTCACAGAGAAAGGATTTCATAGATATTTGGCGGCATTGCGGGAGGATAATCAGTGGGTTCCAGATCTAAATCCCAACAGTAGATAAGATCCATGGAAACCATTTGGGCAGAGCATGGCAATTCATTGGAGACATATCATTGAAGGATTTCACAGGTTTTGGGGCGTTTGGGGAAGACAAGCAGAGGGGCCCAAATCAGATTCATGGCAGCCTTTTAGGCTGGGCATGGTAGCATGCTGAGGTGTTTCCATCATTTTCTGACCCCTGTCCAACCGTGGTGACCCGCAACCTCTATTGGGGGGTTTTTCCAGTCGTTCGTTTCAGATATGAAGGTGGAAACATTATTTCCTATATCTATTAATGTTATTTCCAAAGACCCTTATTTTTACTCTGGTATTTAGAGGGTCACAAACCTCTGAAGCTTTCTAGCTGTCTAGGTTCGCTATGATTTCTTGTCAGCATTGTACTCTATAATATTCCAAAAACATTTTCCATTTGTCATTTATAATAATATCAAGCCCTCTTTATATTTCCAAGTAATTTGGGTGGTCATTTTGGGAAATATTAAGTTTATTTAGTTTCCTGTCCTAACCATAAAAATATGGTAAAATCAGCATTTTATGTGCCTACACATTTTCAATATTTTTGTGCATTTTTAAGTAATATCCCAATGGGGATATTTCATTTTTCCTTTGTTTCTTGTTCACCCCGAAGGTGAAACCGTGTATGCTCTCCTCTCATGTCTTAGGACGATCTTGAGGATCAAAAGCACTTACCTTACCATTTTATTTTGTAGGGGCAATGGGACGTGGAAGTGATAATATGCACTTTTCATAGTTCTAGGGGTCTCATGACTATGGGCTTCATCTCCACTCACGTAAACATACCTCGTGTTCCGGCTCGGTATATAAATTCAAGGAAAAATTTTGTTATTCGCTAAGTGCTTGATTTTTTTAAGAGTGGCGTGAAATGAGGGGCTTCCACGTCCCAATACTAAGGTTGTAGAAAACATCCTTACAACATGGACTTGGGCCCCACATACCACAAGGTATATCAGGAATACCCTTAGAGAGCTTGTGCATACTAGACTAGACAACCATTTTTCTACATAGTAAGCTATAATGCAAGGAGGCTGCACCCCCCAAGATCACTCATTAACCGACCCCACATTGACACATGGGAGGAGAGCCAATTTGCGTAACCACCATCAGTGTGTGGTATTGAAAGCGGGTTATAGCTTGATTGTGATCCCACTTGACTATTTAGGGTGTGTGTTGCATGTTTGTTTCTTTTTTACAAAAACCCTTAACCATCTGATCACCTTCTAATTTTAATTAATCAAACATTCTGATAACCATCCATCCTTAATCACCAATCCCAATAAAAATCCCATTGCCACCATTAATCAACCAACTTAATCCCAATCTTAATACCATTACCATTAATCCTAATCCAAAACTAATTCCCCACACATCCTATCAAACCATGACTTTTGATCCTAAATTCCCATCCTCTCCAAACCCCTACCTCTTCCCTAAATCCATCAACCAAGCTATCCCATCATCCCCTACCCATCAAAGTCAAAAATCTCAATTTATCCCACACACTATCTAACACCTTAATAAACAAATCTCAAACTTAACATCCTACCTTAACCAATCCTCTCGTCATCCAAATCAATTGTCCCATGTTGATCTTAATATCGTATAAATCATCCAACATCTTAATCAACAAATATCTGACCTTCAATATTCCATCAATCAATCACCCTGTAAACCATCATCTCCCAATAAACCCCATAAACAATTTTCCCTTCCTAAGATCCATATCCCTCATCCCATTGAATCCTTCTTTAAGGAAACCAAATCATCCCAATCCACACCATGACCTAAAAAACATAAGAATCTAACCCCAAAATCCAATTACATTAACTTTTACCACCTCACTAAATTTTACCTAGACCGGTAGGACCTCCTTTATATCCTTTATAATCTAGCTACCAATCCCAAAGCCACACAACCATCCCACACCCCAATCTCCAAATCCCCTATAAATCATCATGACTTACATCTTCATCCCATAAAAAATCATACATATAATCCACAACCATTCAAAACCTTCACTCCTCAAACCTATCATTGCGTAGCACTCACTTATCCACAATAATCACACCAACTGAGTCCTAAATCAATATCACCCATAGCTCATCTTAATCCTCCATCCTCGTCACCCCAATCTAACCCTACGGAATTTATGCTAGATAGTACCATATCTCCTAAACCATAATCAAATTCATCATGTGAGCCTATCTCAACCCTTTCATCACCTAAGCTTAATTCTATCTCCTCCATCGTGACTCTTAAGTAACCCTCATCCTCTTCTAACCCTAATCCTAAACCCTCTAATGTGGATCCTATACCACCCTCATTATCTTTATCCGCATATAATCCTAATCTACCCCCTTCATCACCTAAATCTCACACCATCCTATTCTCCAATACCCCTTCACCCCTTTCATCGTCCAACCCTGTAACATCCAAAGTGACTCCTAAGTCACCAAAACAAGCAACTGTAATCCAAATCCTCTCCCCACGCCATCTCCTACCCCATAAAATGAGGCTCATACAAAACCTTCATCTACTTTATCCCCTAAATCAAAAAAATCTAATGTGGTTCCTACACCGCACCCATCTCCAAAACGTCCTTCATCTAAATCTACCCCACCTATCAATCCCAAACAATATAATCCTAATCTAAAACCATCTACCTCAAAACCACATGCTCAAAGCAATCAAAACTCTACCAAATCTACTTCAACCTCCAAGCCTAAGACATCTACTGTAGACCCCAGGTCTAATTAATCCCCTTCATCTTCTAAGACAAGACAATCTAATCCAGCTCATAAATTCAAATCAACCAAGACATCTCATTATCCACCCAATCCCACACCTTTAATTCATACTTCCTACAAACCTTTACTTCTTATTCCCTCCAAATCATTTAACCCAATCAACTTCAATCATTTAGGTGAATCCTTGACTACCATTTTCCATCGTCTGAAATCATTCAACATGATCATTCATCCCCCAAACATATCACGTGATCAAAACCTTCCCAAAACATCTTGGTATCGATAATACTACTATTAGGACTTTCATCACACTCATGGACATTTGACTAATAATTGCAAGAAATTTAGGTCAAGATATGTCCAATACCTTATTAATCAAATAATTCTTATCCTTATACCTTTCTATCCACCACCTTTTCAGCCCAATCCAATCCCTATCCATTTTCTATCATCCAAATTCCACTCAACATCCACACATATTCAACCATCCAAATCTCATTGTATATCCAAACACCCTTCACTAATAAAAAACCAAAACTAATCTCACCCTCCATCCTTTGTTAAGTCTAGCCTTTTAGCGGATGATAAAATTACAATCCCCCAATCTCATGATGACTAAATGACATCATATCCCCCATCCACTTCATATTCTATATCCAAAAATATGTTCATTAATATGAAACATCAAGGCAGAGGCTTATGCATCCATGAACAAGGCATCTGTGAACCCATCTCCCTTCTTCAAAATTTAGGTCGTTTAGGCTTACGTTATAAACCTAACACTAATAAAAACCCCCCCTAATCCATTACAACCAATTTTTCCCACCTCTCTTATTGATCCTACCATCCCAACCACTCAACCCAGTAAAAATCCTTTAATTCCCCTATGAGTACAAAACACCTAAAAATGGATTAAGCACATAAATCGTCGTGTGCGCATGGATTTTTTTTCCTTACCACTCATCCTCCTTATATAAAACATCCAAACCCATTTTCATCTAATTCGTGCTTATTATCAAATCCATTCATATCCTCTTCCAATCCACTCAATTAAACACTTGATCAACTTGATCACACATATTGTAAGCCAATAGTACCTACTACAACTATGTGACCTTGGTCTATCATCACCTCCAACATTTAAGCACCATTTTTCTCCTAGAGATCTATGCACTTTGACATAATTAATCAACTTGTAGTGAATACCCTTGGGTGCATATTTTGACACTCTAACCAATGTCCTCACTATACTCCCCCATCAAGCTACTAGAGATAATTAACCCCTTGAGATTTTTCAAGAGATTGGAATATGTTAATGCCAAAAAAGCTAAATATTAAAAATTAAAAAGGAAAAATAAAATATTAATATAAATATAAAATAAAATCCACCTCAAGACTCTCTCTAGGGGTGTTTCCAGTAACTCTGCCAGGGTTATGGATGTTTGGTTGGCAGTAGAGAAATGTTGTGATAAGAATCATATGTATCTATGTCGGGGCTATGGATACCTAGCTGGAAACATAGCAATGCATGAATTAACCTTCTATTTACCTTCCATCAACCTACTTGACTTTATCACTCCCTATATATTGGCTAGTTTGTCTTCATATACTACACAATAAGTCTTCACTTCAAGTGGTAATTAACCATCACAATTGCATGCACTTCGATCTTGAAGAGACACAGGGATCACATGTTGCGAGGTATGTTTTATACCTTGGTCACACTTTTATTTTATTTTTAATCTTTCCTTCTAATATGTGTCATTAGGCTTATATTGTGTTCATCACTGATGTCATATTCCTTCCATCCATCACATCCAAATCCTTTTTCCCTTAGTATTGAACATCCATGGGCAGCCGATGATTATTTCCTTTTCATCTAATCCTCATGCCCCTTCACATACTTTCAGCATCATGACTGGGGGAAGCCTTACTACCATCCACTAGGTGAAATCATCCATTTTAGATACCCCTCATTTCCCATCCTACACTACACCCAGGGTAAAATAAAATCATCTAGCCTTCCCTATATGAAACCATACATTAAACTTGGGGGCACACCAAATTTATCCCTCAATCCACCCACCCAATGCTAGGGGCATAGCTTATCATCTTTCATATCGCACATATTATCCTATACCACCTTCCTCATCCTATCAATCCATCTCCCATTCCACACCCCATGTAATCCTCATCGATTAACAAATCCCTATCCCATCCTTCAATCCTATCAACCATCCAACATCACACAATCCTTATCCTAGCCTTCAATCCTATCAACCAATCTGTATCCAAAATAAGATAACCCTCATCCTATCCCTATCCTATCACACCCATCTAATTTTACTCATCCTATCTATCTATCCCCCATCCCACATCCAATCTAATCCTATCCTATCAACCAATCCTTATCCTACCCAACCTATCCAATTTCGGTAAATCCTACTCTTTCATCCTATCCAAACACATTTTGGACTTATAGGAGAAATTCAAATTCACCATCCCCTCCCATCTAAAATCCAACATCCAAATACAAAATACAAAATCCAAATCCAAAATCCAAAATCCAAAATCCAAAAATCTAAACATCCTAAATCCAAAATCTACAATCCAAAACTCTAAAACAAAAAACACAAACATCCAAAATCCACCATCAAAAAATCCAAACATCCAACAATCTAAACTCAAAAAATCTCAGCCTCAAAAAATCGTAAAATCCAAACATCCAACATCCAAAACGCAAAATAAATTTTTTTCAAAAGCATTAAAAATACAAAATGCAATGTGTGTGCTTTTGCTCACATGTTTTCTTGTTTATATGCATTTTCATTTTGGTTGGTGATATGAGGCCCCCTTTTTTATTTTACGTAGTCTAATTATATGAGGACTATATTTTTATATTAATTGGTCTAATCATATGAGGACTATAATTTTTATATTAATATGTCGGATGATATGAGGACAAGGGAATTTGGTAATTCATTCATCACGGTATTTATACCTTGGTGCATTTTTCTCAATGCCACATTCACAATAATACTGTTAATTATGATAATAGTGCACAATTTATGGTAGCACACTCATTTATATCATCATATTTTACTCCAATAATCATCCACACTTGATCCTCACCATCATTCAACTAATTATTTAACCTTCTCTTCCTCCTATCCAACCAATCATTTCATCAATCAATCAATAACCCCATCCAAATTTTATCATCTCACATCCAACATCCTAAATCCTCACCCCCTGGTTGGGGCATCTTTGATCCAAAAACCAATATTTATTCTCTCATCCAAACATCCAAAAATTGAACCTCTCTAAATCTAACATCTTCAACTCTAATATCTTCTAATCTAAAATCCTAAATATTCAACTTTTTCATACATCATTAACTAGGGAATCCAACATCTTCAAATCCAAAATCCCCTAATAAAAAATCCTAAATCTTCACCCTTGTCATACATCGTTTACTTGGGCATCCAAAATCCAAAATCCAAAATCCAATATCTCTTAATCTTCTAAATATTCTATTCCTCTAATCCTCTCTCATATTACCCAAATCCTTCTATCCTCTAATCCTCTAAATCATAATCCTCTACATCCTCAAACCTTCTCATCCTAATCTTGTACATCTTCAAAATCTTCTCATCCTCTAATCCTCTCTTTATCTACTAACTTGAGTCTCTCTTATTTTCAAGTGGTTACTAGACGCGTTCTTACCCTCCTAACCCTTTGAGGGGGAATCATATCACCATCCACACATATTCTCTTATTCTTCTTTGAACAGTCATTAGTACATAATAACACTTCAAAGAGGGGCAAAATGTAGATATCTAAAATGTCGATATGATTAATTTGTCCCACGACATCATCTAAATTCATATAATAATTAATCCCAAGATTAATTATTAATTAATTTTATCATTAATCCATTTATTCCAATATTTTATCATTTATCTAAATATTCCATTTTATCATTTACTCCCATTAAAAATCCCTTTTATCACATTTAACCTTTCATCATTTATCATTTATCTCATTTTATCATTAATCACTTAAATATCCAAGTATCCTATTTTGAATCCTTCATTAACATTTTATAGGAATTTAATATTCCCACATCTCACCTACCACCTACCCTACACATCCCTACACCTAGCCTTTCCATGCAATCAAATTACTAATCATCATTGATCAACTTAATATAATCCTAATCTAATCACATCCTCACACCTCTAAATCTAGAGGTTGCTAAATCTAGAAGCCTCACTAATGTTCTCCTTCCATTTAATTTTTAATTCAATGGAAGCTTCTTCACTCCATTTAAAAATTCAAATAAACCTTTAAATATTATCTAAAATTCTAGAATTCCCCATTCTAAAATCCTCAATATCTCTCATCAATTGTCAACCATTGATCTAAATCCAACATGGCTTAATCCCAACTATTCAATCCTCCACCCAAAAACTATAAATTTAATTCTCCTCCTCCATGAAAGTTAATGAATGAGCAAGTTAGCATTCCCTTTTCCTTTTTATCACTCAATCAATCCATTATCCATATACAATCTATCATCATATAATCCTTCATTAATCATCAAACATTCTTCAAGAAAATCAAAGGGTAAGTATTTTTCAAGTGTCTCCAAAATCTGAAGCAAGCAATCAAGTTCAATCTAAGAAATCCAAGAGAAAATCTGACACATCAAAGGAGGAACTTTGCAACTTGTAGGTAAGTGCAAGTATTTATCTATCTCTCTCCTTTCAATCCATTACTCTATCTAGGTTTTTTTGTAATAGATAATATTTAGGAATCAATTTTTTTGTTTTTGGTTTCTAACTTTTATCTAATCTTTTCTTTCCTTACATGTACTATCCACTAATTTACAAAAAATTAATCAGATATGTTCCATACTATTTTTTCTTTGTACTCCTATTTATTAAATTTATTATTCATGTAGTAGCATTAATCATATAAATAATTGATGCTAAATTTCTGTAACCCTTATTTATGAAGACATTTCTAAAACACATTTATAAACTAATGTATTTAGAGATGATGACATTGATGAATTTTTTTTTTCCCTTGATGACATCAAACTAGAAGAAGACACATCAAATTATCAGCCAACATCGACCTCAAATAATGCTTCTAATCCAATCTCTGTTTCCAAGAAAACGAGAGACGACGATACATATATTCTTGATGAGAACAAAATTATAGAATGCCTAAAGGAACAAGTTGAAGAAAGTAACTAAAAATCCGAGAGAAGAAAGATGACTAAATGGACAATACGAAGGACTTTAAATTTCACTTGGATAACCAAATATCGTTCTATTAAACCCGTGGAGCCAAAAAAATGGTAACCATATTCCAACTCGATTTTCTATGTAAAATATGTAGTTGGAAACAAGGGAAAGATCATACAATGCAACTCAAATAAGTCACTATTGAAAAAACACTATAGGAAAATATATATTTCACAAAATAAGAAGGCTGGGCACATAGTAAGGACTCATAAATGGAAAAATGTAAAATAATGATTGCATGTAAAGTACTTAGAAGAGTATGAAAAAGAACTAAAACGTTTTAAAAATCTAAATGAAAAGGGTGGTGCAATTGCAATGAAATTAGGCAAAGCTATGAAGACTAAAATGCTTGCCAAAAGTATTCAATTTTCTATGGTATTCCACATGTTTATTGAAAAAGGGAAGACCTATTTCACATTTCTCAGATAATTAAATTTTGTATCAGGCTATTGGATTATAGAATGTTCCACAGTCACATTGGTTAGATAGAAGTGGATGGGAATTGGTAAAATGTCTTACTATGATTGAAAAGGAGGATTTGAAAGAAGCTATTAAAATGCAAAGTTTTTTCTCTTTCAATAGATGAGGTCACAATGATGTACAACACTTCATGGGTTTGTATTCATGTTTATACTTCTCTTAACGAAGTAGGAAAACCCCATCTCCGAGCTAATCATAAAATGGTTGAAACTTACATTTTCGAAAACCTTTACAAATTGGTGTCTTAAACACAAAATCACAAAATTTCGGTAATTATATATTACTTATTGCATACTACTATTCATATGATTCCTAAGTAATAAAATTATTAACTAACCCAAGTATTTGAACACCTTTTTTTTTCTTTATGTTGTTATTCTCAACCTTGCACCCTTACTTACCTAGTCTTCCTTTTTACTCCTTGGAATTTGTCATCCTAGACACTAGTCCCATCCAGGACACTAGTGACAGATGCCCTTGTTCCCTTTGGATGCCCCTATTCCCTTTATACATTACTCACATTTTTTGGGTCCTTTCTAGCCATTTGAGCATCTTATATTTTTGGTAGTCAGCCTTTTTTAGGTTAATTTAAAAATACAAGAAAAGGAATCATATAAATATAAAGTTATATGAAATTAGCTATAAGCACCTAAAGTTGCATCCATCAAGGAACCTAAGAGCTCCATTGTATCCATCTTATTCCATCATAGGTACATAAGATTTGGATTCTTGTATCACACTTCATAGGAGGGAAGTTCATTCTATTCCATGCACACATTTACTACATTCTACATCTAACTACTTTATCGCTATCCAAGTGCCACACGCACAAGAGTATCCTAGGGGACAATTATGTACACACACATAGAACTACATTGGGTCTGAGGTGTAGTACACCAATCATTTAAAAGTTCACCATTGTGAAAGCTAAGGACAGTTCGACCCCTCATTTTACATCTTTAATTTTTCAGATTTGATGTCTATTTAATAGTTTTGTAGGTTGATTATTCATTGAAAGTTTACAGCGACCTAGGAAAACTTATTATGACCTTAGACCAATCAAAGGTGAATAAAGGAAAACACCTTGTGACACTTCAAAGTATTTTTATAAGTATTTCCGCATACCTAGTCACCTAGAAACATGTATATGGTGCCCATGAGCACCCTTGTCACTCTCTAGGCACCCTAGTCCAGACTTCCTCCAGTTCTACATTTTTTAGAGCTTCAGTGCAACATTCAATGCTTCATATTTTCTAGTTTCTAACTCTATACATTATCCAAAACTTTGCGAATCAAATAAGGTTTCTTACCCTCTATTTGCACTTAGGGTTTTCACTTTATAGCTTAATTTACTTGTGTATCATTGTTGTAATTGGTTTATTATTTATTTACTACAATCTTACATTAATAATAGGCTCTTATTTACATTTTAGCTAAATCATTTTGGTGAAATTAAATACTCTTGGATCTTTATTTTTCTTCCATCATGGCTCATAAGGTGTATCAAGTCTCTTTTATTCAATTGCTTCAAATTCACTCATGTTGTAAAGATGCTCTCCACAAAACCTTAGACACCATGTATTTTCCTATCAACATGTTGTGTTCTCAAGTCAATGATATCTTCTATCATATTTTTAATGACTCTCTTGGTTACAATTCCAATCAATATATTTACAAATCCATTCAAGCTCTTCATTCTTTATTTCAAGAAAAATTTTAGGCTATGGAATCCGTGATTATATCTCTTAAATTTGAAATCCAACATCTTAAAGACACTTCTTAGGATTATGTTTGTTCTCATTCTACATCTTATATTCATTCTATGTATTATACATGTGTTCATATTAGTGAGCGTCAAGTCTTTCCATTATTAGATCCTCTCACTTTTGATCACAAAGTTAAGAAAAATGATATTATTATTGAGAACCTTAGTCATCAATTGATCACTTTACCATCTACTCATGACTATTCTTCTTATCATTTTGAAAAATATCAAGGTTGTCCATATTGTAATTATCATCGGATTAATGGACATAATGATAATGATTTCTATTATTTACAAAGATGAATAAAGCATATTGAACGTGAAGGATTTATCCAATTCGAAGTACAAGATCTGTTGTATGCCCATCTACAAATTCGACAACCAAATGGACCCCTAAGCTTTCTCCTTCTATATCCAATGAGCATCATGGCACTACTTCTAATGTACCTTCTCTGATCAGTCAAACATCATGTATTCAATCGAATCAAACTAAAAAATGGCCTCTCAATATTGTTCTCACTCCTCCACTCAAGTTATTTGTGACATTATTGTTGATGCGTAATCATAGCACCCCTGAATGTTTGCAACTCGATGGGTTGAATCTCTCAGTGTGATTGCATAACATGGAGCTTTTCCCAAAGTGTGGGACTTTGTGATTGAGAAAGATCTCTGGATGAAGGTCGGTTCTTATTCCTCTATTCAAGTGCACACATACAATCTGTAGAGGATCTACTCTAAAACCTACTTTGGCTTGCCAATGAGACAGGGTTAAGAAGATGCAAGAAAATAAACGTAAACTAACAAAGGTGATGCACCAAAGGAATTTTGAACACTTTCATTTCCATTAAACACAAACCATTAAAAATGTGATACAATATGTTGGTGCTCGTTTTGATCTCTAAGCATTTTGCCCTAATTTTCCTATGATCTATGTGTTATGAAATGTTTTGTTTCTCGATGCGGACGTTCTGAAAGATTTTACCTCCATTTAAATGCCTCGAGTTATTTGTAGAATCCAATGTCATGTCCCTCCTTTAAGAAGTCTTTGAGTTTGCCCTGTTCTTGCCCTAGTTTCTTCAAAATCCACAGGCTTTGCCATTTTTCCTATTTTTCCTCGACCATGGAAGCTCAAGAAAGATTAATTAATATTTTTATGCCTTTGAAAATCAAAATCCATGGTCGAAAGATGCTTGGAACCATGATTCACTTAGTTTTTGTTTTGAACAGTTTTCATCCTTAGCAAAAAATCAAGTTATGAGCATGAATGGTGAATTTTTGTGTCTTTGATGATCTGACAGGTGTATTTTTCGTGTCAAAGTTATTCCTCAGAGTTCAGTGGTCATGTGGCTTATTTTGGTTGGTCAGGGGATGACAGGAAAATGCTTTATCTTATCACTTTTTTCTTTTCTGGCAAAAAGGTAAATTTGGTCCCATAGCCCCGCTCAAATCTGATTGATTCTTTTGGTGCTTACGTGGCTTCTTGTAATTGGATAGGGCGTGGTGGGTTTTTTTTTTAACTTGTTTTTTTTGGCTACTTTGGAAAAAAGTTTGAACCCACCCTGTGGCCCAGCTAGGCGTTGATTAAAGAAAATTTTAAGTGGTAGGGAAAAGGTCTTACCTTGACCTTGTAGAAAAACACATCGCAAAGTTAAAGGTAGAGATACGGGCCTTCAGAGGCAAGTTTGATGTTTTTCCATTTTGGAAAAATGGAGTAAAATTCTAAAATGGGAGCACACCCCCGCCAAATCATTTTTGAAGCCTTAAGGATTTTGAAAATCGTGCCATAACGACACGTGGAGGTCTCTACCGGGTCTTCTTTCCTTAGAATTTTCAGCAACTTCTTAAACGGCTCGAGACACATGGTGAGCCCATGCTCATTCAAGGTATCAATTTTTGGGGACCATCTCAAGATGCGCCATAGTGACACGTGGCGGTTTTAAAAGTCAAAGGGGTGGGGAAGCGAACCATTGGAGGAAACTTGGATTTTTACCTCTTGTCATCAAAAGGAATAAAATCTCAAAATGGCCCGCAAGCTTGACAAGAAGGAGGTCAAAGTTAGCATTGAAAATGTCAAAATGCGGGGAGGCGGACCATCGGGGACAACTTGGATTTTTTGCCCCTTGATATTAAAATGACTAAAATCATCAAAATAACCCACGGGCCCGATGGAGAAGGGTCAAAGCTTGCTCAAGTCAATGGCGGAGGTACTTGATTTGATAGATTAGAAGTAGAAGTAGAAAGGCAAAGTTGCGGGGAAAACTTGGAAAAATTTACCTTTTCAAAAAAAGAGTTGAAATAGCAGAATTTAGCCACGGTTCCTTTAGGACCCACCTCAGGACACATGTCAGGCTCAGTTCTCAAGGGCAGAGGTACGGAGTAAAATGTGAAAAATTTACATTTTTCTGAAAATTGTAAAAGGAAAAAGGGAACTCGCATGCCCATTTTAAAATGGATCTCCCACATGGATGGTCCAATTTCAAAATAGAAATCAATAGAAGTTGTGCACTTGTATCTGATTTTTCTACCATTTTCACTCCAGAGCTCTTGGAGATGCGAGTATTCATGATTTCTCGATATTTATTGAACGCCAAACAGGGAAGGGGAGTTAATTTGATATCTAAGTTTGGTGAGGAAGATCTAGGATATCTTTTGCCATTAAGAAGATATCTCACCTCTGGGCTCGATTTGATCTTCCATTTTTTCTTTCTCAGCACGCAAAGAACCAAATTTGATAGATTAGGGGCATAAGTTGTTAGCGAATGGAAGAACGAGTGATCTACCAGAAGGAAGACTTAAATGTAGGTGATATTTTAAGAGATCTACCCCATTGAGAACCTGACAAATTTTTATAGATCTGATTCCGAAAATCCTGATCGAGGTCATGACGAGCACTGGTGTACTCAATGTTTAGGATTTTGGGGAAAAAAATCTGTGGAAAATGTTATAAATTGCATGAATTTGTCGTGTAAAAGGTTGGTGTGTTAGAGGTCGAAGAAACTTCCCAAGAGGAAAATTTGACAAAGCCTGTCTTTTGAGAAGCCATCTGAGAAACCTGGTTATCTCTTTTGTATTAAGTTTTATCGTGTTAAGGTGGTTGTGAGTGTACAACCATTGAAAATATCTGATATTGTTCTAGAAACTTTCCCCTACTGATAAATTTAATCAAACTTGACTTATTCTGTGTCATTTTTGGACAAAATTGTGTCTGTTTTGTTTTTGAATGTCTGAAAATAATTTTTCTTGTTCTTATCACAATCTTGTATTATAATCTTCCTTAATCACATAGATCTCAATCCTTTTGATAGTTTCGTGGCATCTTCAATTTCATTTCTCAGAAGAGATATCATCTGGGAACGAGATAAATGATTTAAAATCACTTTTCTTTCATTTGTTGACTGAGATTGTTTGTAAGCCTCTAGGTGTACCTCAGGCATGATTGATCTTATATTTTGATGTTTATTGGGTCTTCTAACTGAGCCTTCGTGTTAGAATCTCATAGATTGTGTGAAAAAGTGCTAATCTGGGCGTCCATTGAAGCACATATTCTAGTTAAAGGAACATTTTAGCTATTCTGAAGCATTATGTTGTCTAGACTTTCCATTTTTTAAGAGTTCTCAGAGGTCTGGAAAATAAAGTTCATTCTTCCTCACCTCCCACCAAAATTTATTTAAAAACAACCAATCCTACCTATACTACCTGTATTTTTCCTGTGTGTGCACAAATGCATAATTTCTATCACCAAAACATGTAAAAATAGACAGGATTCCAAATGTCTTTAGTAGCCTAAACCTTGCTTAGAGAATATCTCCACTATCTTGAGTGACAACTCGTGAGAGTTAGATTTTGTTGCATTGATCATATTTTTTTCAAGATCTCTTTAAAAACTTCATTAAGAAGGATATTTCCATCTCCTCCATAAAAAATAGGTTACAAAAGGGTTCTCTTACCTTGGTTGAAAGGCACAACCTAAAATAGTGAGGATAGATCAAATCCTTTTAAGGTGCTACACACTCTTTTCAAAGCCTGAGTTCTAAAAAGTCAGATAGACTACTTCCCTTGCTGCAAAATGACGTACATAATCATCTATCTACCTTTGAGCATCCTGTCAAATCCGTGATGCTGCTTGGCCTTTGAAGGAGATTTTATTTGGGTACCAAAACTCTTCTGGAGCCATTGTCAGGGACGAAAAGATTACAGTTCACATTTAGACCCTGGTAAATTCTACCTTTATGATCTGAATGCTAATACATTTTTCAAAAATCATCTTGTGTTCGGGCCTGTAAGAAGTATTTGAATTTGTAAGTGTTGTGTGCAATTATTTTAGTTTCCACACCTAGTGCACTAGTTTTCATTGATAAATTTGGGTAATGAAAAGTTAGATCATCGCATTTCCAGTTTTTAGTATTGACAGATTATATTTTAGTGCATTTTCACAACTAAGGTGGAAATCCTTAGTGGTGACTCCCTGTTGATTCCGTTTTGATAAGGAATAGTGTCTTATAACTTTTTCAAAGTAAGATTTGTTACTAATATTTGAAAACTGGAAGGAAGAAGATCTTTCTTCTCTAAGGATCCTGCTAGGACACTATTTCTAGAGCTAGGAAGAAAAATCAGAAGGAAGAAGATCCTGGAGAGTTGTGGGATATCATCAGTCAAGAAGGGAGATCCTTATTATTGAGAGTGATCCAGCCTATCATTGAAGACTGCCATTCAAGTGATTCTGAATCAGGTAGCCTCTTTATGGAATTGAATTCTCTAACTGGAGAAGGGCCTTCATTTGATTTTGAAAAGTTTGCTTCTCATTCTGCCCCTGTCTTTTTAGAAGTTGATAGGGTTTTCCAAGAAACAAAGCCTTTAAGGGATATCCATTTTGAAAATTATACCCCTGTGTTTCAAAGACCCCATGCCCCTTATTAGTTTGTCTCTCCCCCAAGGTCACCTCCTCAAATCAACATGGCCCATCGCCCACCTAGACCTCCATTTGTTGTAAATACCTTTGGACCTATAAATTTTGTGGGAATGGCTGGTTATCCAAATGCAGTTCCTCAAGATGTAAGGAGCAGACTACCAAATTTCAAGGGAAATAATGCTATAACTGGTGATCAACATTTAAAGCTTTTTATCAACATGATGGAAGAATTTGAGATTGAGTTTGAAGATGTATACATCAAATTTTTTGTTCACACTTTGGAAGAGGATGCAAGGGATTGGTATAAATACTTTCCAGATAATTCCATTGATTCTTGGATAGAGATGAACAATGCATTTAGATTTCAATATGGTGATAGAACTGACCCTAGGTTTCTTCTATCAAAATTTGAAAATATTAAGAAGAATCCTAATGAGTCAGTACATGATTTCAACACAAGGTTTAACAAGACCTTGAGGAGATTGCCTTTTGGTTTGAGGCCATGTGACGAATCATGTTTGATCGAATATTCAAATGCATTTGATAAAAAGGATGCATATTACTTGAGGGATAAGAACCCTACCAATTTGAGGTAGGCCTTCACCATGGCTTACATATTACTTGAGGGACAAGAACCCTACAAATTGAGAAAATAGCATCAAGGCAATTGGAAAGCCTCCCAAAAGGGATGGTGTGAAGCTGATTAACATGGAAAAGCCTCAAACAAGTAAGGCTGCTTATTTGGAGGAAGTTGTGAAAATTTTGGCAGGGGCTATCAAAGAAATATCATACAAGTTATCCCAGGAAGAAAAGGGAATTGGACAAGAGTTCACAAGGTCAACACAAGTAACAAAGCCAAGATAGGTTTACAAATCACCAAAGATCTGATGACAGAGGCAAGGGACCTGTTGGATTTGGAAATAGATAGTCCCAGGCTAGGGAAAGTAGAATGGTACCTGACCCGTTGGCTGCCAGATTTGTTGTTGTGGAGGAGATAGATGTCATTGATTGGTGTGACATATGTTTCATGCCACATGCACCATGTGAGGAAGATCAACAACAAGAAGAAGAAGCTGATGATGATAATGATGATGAGGTCTGCATGGTGGGTTGCTCCATGAGCTCACAACAAGGGGAAACTTCAACTGAGGTGATAAGTGCTAGAACTGCTGCTGATTTTTGGGATTGCATCCATCGGGTACCTATCCTTCCTCCCTCTCATGCTTTAGATGTAGATACTCTACAAGCTTT
This sequence comes from Taxus chinensis, assembly GCA_019776745.2. Lineage (NCBI taxonomy): Eukaryota > Viridiplantae > Streptophyta > Pinopsida > Cupressales > Taxaceae > Taxus > Taxus chinensis. The sequence continues at coordinate 760,272,206 of CM034151.1, read as the reverse complement.
TGAATTTCCCAATAATGACCTTGAATATTTAAGGGCTTTAATAATAAAGAAGTATGATGGAGGAATCCCATCTGAGGAGGATAGACAGTTATTGATGAATGTTGTTGTGGCTCAAGAAAAGGACCACAACACAAGAAGTAGGGTTGTCAAAGGTGCAGGGCATCAGGCCAAACCAAAGACTCCATTTCTTTCAAATATTCCTAAAGAGGCCCCTAAGAAAGATGCATTTGCCAAGGGAATTTCTGTCCCAAACAAAAATCATACCCCTCCTCATGCCCAAGCTGTCAAAAATCCTATGCCACCTACTGAGTGTGTCAGCCTTCCTTCCAATGCCACCTTTCCAAAGTTTGTCCCTTATGATATTGCCCAAGTCTTGTGTCAGATCAAGATTTCAGTCCCAATTTTTGAGTTGCTCAGGATCCCTGAGCACAAGAAAAGGGCTTTTGAATATTTGGGGATGAAAGAGGAGAAGACTTCCCTAGGTAGAAAAATAAACATTGTGGAGTCTCCAATAGTCATTTAAGAGTTAGAGACACCACCATTGTTGGAGGAACTAAGTGAACCACCTGAGGTTTATTTGGGGATGTCCTTGGTGGAGTCTCAGCTAAATGTGGATCCGTTCTTCACCACCCTGATCATTAAGGACAGATTGCTGCACAACTGTATGTTTGATTCAGGGGCATCATGCAATGTCATGCCTTTGGAAGTCATGAATGAGCTGAATATTAAAGTGACAACAACATATGGGAAGTGCACTGCCATGGACTCCAGAGAAGTGACCAGTGGTGGGATGTGTGAAAGGTCTGGTGGTGTAACTTGTAGCTTACCCAGGTAAGAACCTGAAGCTTGATGTAGTCATTGTTGATTGTCCAGCCAAGTGGGGTATGTTGTTATCTAGAAAATGGGCTGCAAGTGTTGGTGGGAGTGTCCAAATGGATATGTCCTATGCTACCATTCCAATTGAGGGCAGCCTTGTCTAGGTTATATGGGGAAAAGAAGATGTTGCACCTTATTGAGGATCCCAACAATGCATCCTATGAGGTATTGTATACAAATGTTGATGCTGATAACTTTGTAGGATTTGCTGATGGAAAAGAGCATAAAATTGAAGAATGCAGGTGTCTTGAACAAGCGAGGATCTCCTTGGAATTTATTGTTTGATGGAGCTTGCTCCAAGTTTGGAAATGGTGCTGGTGTTGTTCTAATTTCTCCAAGTCAGGAAAAGTTTGTTTTTTTCTTTCAAACTCAACTTTGAGTGCACTAACAACATTGCTGAGTATGAGGCACTGTTGTTAGGTTTAAGAATTTCTTGGAAATATGGTGTTAAGGACATTATTGTCAAGGGAGATTCAGAATTAATTGTCAAACAAGTTAGTAAACTGTATGCCACAAAAAAAACAGTGAATGAAACAATACAAGCATGCAGTTTGGGATTTCATTGAGATGTTTGATTCATTCAACATTGTGCATCATGATAGAAAGTTCAATGATTTTCCAGACAAGCTTGCAGTGTTGGGATCTCAGTTTGAAAATTGTACAATGTCCCCATATTGTGAATATGATGTTGAGGTGTTGAACAAGACCATCTGTCCCTAACAATATTAAGCATTGGCAAGTTTTTGATGATGATACTCAGATCAAAATATTTTTGCAGAACAAGGGAGAGTTTACTGAATCAATGCATTGATTGGGAGCCAATGGTGTGTGCAACAGAGGGAAAGGAAACCTTGTTTGGCAAGGGCATCATTCAGCTAAAGACTAATACATTCCTAGAGGGCTGGTTGCTCTTGAATCAAATTTTGATAATGTTGATTGCATTATTAATAGGCATATAGCAGCCTCGAGGGATGTTGAGGAGCATGATCTTGGTACAAAGGAGAAACCAAGGAAAATTTGGTTAGGTAGAAATCTCAGCAAAGAGGAGAAGCAGTCATACATCTAATTGTTGAAAAAATACCAAGATTGCATGGCTTGGACCTATTCTAAATTAAAAGCATACAGAGAGGATTTGTTTCGACATGAGATTCCCTTGGAGTCTAATGCAAAGCCATTCAGGTAGAAACAAAGGTCAATCAATCCACTCTTATCTCTCAAAATGTAAGAAGAACTGAAGAAACTGAGAGATGGAGGGATTATTTAGCCCACAAGGTATTCTTCTTGGGTTGCAAACCTAGTACCAGTTAGAAAGAAGAATGGTGACATCAGGCTATGTGTGCTGATTTCAGGAATCTAAATAGAGCATCAATGAAGGATAATTATCCTTTACCAAATATGGAAAACATGCTGCAATTATTGACTGGTTCTGAGTTGCTTTCCACCTTAGATGGTTTCTCTGGTTATAACCAAGTTGTGGTGAAGGAATCAGAAAGGATCAAGACAACCTTTACTACTCCTTGGGGGACTTATGTATATGTCAGGATGCCCTTTGGTTTGATGAATGTTGGAGCCACCTTTCAAAGAGCAATGGATGTTGCTTTTTCTGGTTACATCAATGAGTTTATTGCTGTTTACCAAGATGATGTAACTGTGTTTTCCAGAAAGAGAAGTGATCACTTGCTGCACTTGGAGAAGATGTTGATAAGATGTAGAGAATATGGCATCTCACTCAATCCAAAGAAATGCATTTTGGAGTGCAGAAGGAAAATTTTCTTGGTCACATTGTGTCACAAGAGGGGGTGATGATTGATCCAGAAAGGGTGGAGGCCATCAACAAAGTCCCAATTCCAAGAACCAAGAAGGGAATTCAGTCCTTCTTTGGGAAAATAAACTTCATCAGGAGATTCATATCAAACTTTGCTAAGTTGACCATTCCAATCACTTCCATGCTAAAGAAGGACCAGGTCATCAAATGGGAAGAGACTTGCCATCCAAGCTTTCAATGGGATCAAGGAGGCATTAAAGCATGCCCCTGTTTTAGCAGCTCCAAACTATAAGAAGCCTTTCCAACTATTTTCCTTTGCTTCAGAGAACACTATTGCTTCTGTCCTATGCTGCAGAAGGATGATGAAGGGGTTGAGAGGCCAATTGCCTTTTTCAGTAAGGCCTTGCAGGGGGCTGAGCTGAAATACACTATTATGGAGAAGCAGGCATTTTCCTTGGTAAAAGAAACAAAGGTTTTTAGGCCTTACATTCTAAGTTCTAAAGTGGTTGCTTATGTTCCCCACACCATGGTGAAGGACATCTTATCAGAGATGGAAGTCTCAAGAAAAAGATGCATATGGGGTGAACAAGTTGCAAGAATATGATATGGATATCCAAACCATGAAGTTAGTGAGAGGTTTGGGCTTGGCTAAGCTTATGGCTGAGAGCAACTTGTAAACTATTGAGGTAAATGAGGTAGAAGAGGAAAGGGTAGGTGTTTTTGAAAGGTTGATGAGTTCTGAGTGGTACAAGGATGTGATTTTTTTTATCTCAGACACTTATACTACCCTGAGTATTTAAGTAAGAACCAGAAAAGAGCTCTTAAGTTGGCTTCCCAGAAATATGTCATTACTAATTTTGGGTTAGCTTGGAAGAACCCTGAGGGAGTCCTCTTAAGGTGCATTACTGAAGATGAAGCCCCTAAGATAATTACTTGATCTCCATGGAGGAGTTTGTGGGGGGAATTTTGCTGCAAGAGTCACAACACACAAGATCCTGAGGGTTGGTTATTGGTGGCCAAATCTCTTCAAGGATGGACAACCTTGTTGGTTAGAAGATGTGAGAGTTGTCAGCACTTCTCTAGAATACTGAAAGCTTCAGGCTCCCTACCTTTGTAGCCTATATCAATTGAAGCCCCATTCAAGCAATGGGGAATGGATTTCATTGGTGAGATTTCAGACCCTTCAAGTGCTGACCATAAGTGGATTCTTGTAGCCACTGATTACTTTACTAAATGGGTGGAGGAAATCCCCACCAAGAAGGAAACACACCAAATTGTCATGGATTTTGTGTTGAACCACATTATTTACAGGTTTGGAGTGCCAGTCAAAATTGTAGCTGACAATGCCATGAGTTTCAGAGCTAAACCTCTGGTGGCAATGTGTAAAGAATATGGGATCAACTTGACATATGCCTCTAATTACAATCCCCAAGGAAATGGACAAGCTGAGTCCAGTAATAAAAATTTGCTGAAGATTATCAGAAGAACCTTGGAGCTGAACAAGAGAAAGTGGGGTGAACAGTTGAAGTTTCCTGTTTGGGCTGATAGAATCACTATTAAAGAGAGCCACTAGAAAGAGTCCATTTGAGTTGGTGTATGGAACTCAGGCCCTACTGCCCCTGCATATGCAATTATCCTCATATCAGTTTATTCAACAACTGGAAGATCAAGAAGTAAGTCCTTATGATGCTCGCATTAACTAGATTGTTGAGCTTGATGAAGAAAGGAGGGCATCCCACCAGAGGCATGTAAAGTTCAGAGAAAAGCTGAAGAAGTTATTTGATAAGAAGGTCACTCCCAAGAGCTTTCAATGTTGGAGATCTTGTGCTGCTATGGGATAACAGGCATGAAGATAAGGGAAAGCATGGAAAATTTGAATCATTATGGATGGGCCCTTACTCCATTGATATTAGAATTGGTGAACATACCTTCTTCTTGAAAAACTTGGATGGGGAATTTACTCAAATTACCTGTTAATGGCAGGAACTTGAAGCACTTATTGGATTTATTCCCTAGAATCAAGGTGAACATCATTTGTACAGTGTATAGTTTGTTGGTTTGTTTCTTTGTCTCTCATGTTTTTTGTTTATTCTGGCCCTTGGTGGCCTATTTTTTATTGGTTTCTCTGTTCATTTTTGGGGGATGGTCCTAGTTTTGTGCTCTGCAAGCTGAATTTTTTTCCCAATGGATATTTTGGCACTTGGTCTACCTTTGTTCTTGTGGCACTCACAGGGAGTGCCCATCCCTGAGTCGGAGCCAATGTTGGTGCTCATTTTGATCTCTCACCATTTTTACCTAATTTTCCTCTGATCTGCCTGTTATGAAACATTTTATTTCTTGATGTGGATGTTATGAAAGCTTTTACCTCCATTTTAATGCCTCTAGTTGATTATCAGAATCCATCGTCATGTCCCTCCTTGAGGAAGTCTCCGAGTTTTCCCTGTTCTTGCCCTAGTTTCTTTAAAATCTACAGGATTTGTCCATTTTTTTCTATTTTTCCTCAACAATGGAAGCTTGAGAATGATCAATTTATATTTGTATACCTTTGAAAATCCAAATCCATGGTTGAAAGATGCTCAGAACTATGATTCACTTGGTTTTTTTTTTGTTTCGAAAAGTTTCCATCCTTAGCGAAAAATCAGGTTCTGAGCATGAATGGTGAATTTATGTGATTTTGACGGTCTGACGGGATGTCTTTTTCCTGTCAAGTTATACCTCAGCGTTCAGTGGTCATGTGGCTTCTTTTGGTTGGTCAGGGGACAGTGGGTAAATGTCTTTAACTTATCACTTTTTGCTTTTTTGGAAAAAAGGTAAATTTGGTCCACGTAGTCCCTGCTCAAATTTGATTGGTTCTTTTGGTGCTTACGTGGATTCTTGTAATTGGATGGGGCATGGACGGGTTTTTTTTTGAACTTTTTCTTTTTGGCTAGTTTGGTAAAAAGTTTGAACCTGCCGCTGCGGCCCTGCTAGGCATTGGTTAAAGAAAATTTTAAGTGGCAGGGAAAAGGTCTTACCTTGACCTCGCAGAAGGACACGTGGCAAAGCTAAAGGCGGAGATGCGGGCCTTCAGAGGCAAGTTGGATATATTTGCCCTTTTGGAAAAATGGAGTAAAATTCTAAAATGGAAGCGCGTACCCTGCCAAATAATTTTTTGAAGCTTAAGGTTTTTGAAAATTGCGCCATAACGACACGTGGAGGTCTCCACTGGGTCTTCTTTCCTTAGAATTTTCAGCAACTTCTTAAAGGGCTCGAGACACATGGTGAGCCCACACTCATTCAAGGTATCAATTTTTGGGGACCATCTCAAGATGCACCATAGTGACACGTGGTAGTTTTAAAAAGTCAAAGGGGCAGGGAAGCGGACCATTGGCGGTAACTTGGATTTTTTGCCTCTTGTCATCAAAAGGATTAAAATCTCAAAATGGCCCGCAAGCCTGACAAGAAGGAGGTCAAAGTTGGCATTGAAAATTTCAAAAGGCGGGGATAGCGTAAGTGGACCATCGGGGGCAACTTGGATGCCTTTGAAAAAGAATTAAAATCTATAAAATGTCAAAATTGAAAATGTCAAAAGGTGGGGAAGCAACCATCAGGGGGTCAACTTGGATTTTTTACCCCTTGATATTCAAATGATTAAAATCATCAAAATAACCCACAAGCCCGATGGAGAAAGGTCAAAGCTTGCTCCAGTCAACGGTGGAGGTGTGGACCTTCGGAGGAAAAGTGGGAAATTTTCCCTTTGTGGGAAAAGGAGCTAAAAGTGAAAAAGGGAGCGTGGTTCCACTGGGACCCACATCAGAGTCTAGAAGCGGAAAGGTGGAGCTGCGGGGAAAACTTGGAAAATTTTTCCCTTTTCCAAAAAAGAGGTGAAATAATAGAATTTGGCCACGGTTCCTTTGGGACCCACCTCAGGACATGTGTTAGGCTCATTTCTCAAGGGCGGAGGTGCGGAGCAAAATGTGAAAATTTTACATTTTTCCAAAAGTTGTAAAAGGAAAAAGGGAACTGGCATGCCCATTTTAAAATGGATCTCCCACGTGGACGACCCAATTTCAAAATAGAAATCAACGGCAGTTGTGCAATTGTATCTGATTTTTCTACCATTTTCACTCCAGAGCTCCTGGAGATGTGAGTCTTCATGATTTCTTGGTATTTCTTGCACACTTAAATAGGGAAGGGGAGTTAATTTTTATATCTAAGTTTGGTGAGGAAGATCTGGGACATCTTTTTCCATTAAGAAGATATCTGACCTCTGGGCTCAATTTGATCTTCCATTTTTTCTTCCTGAGCATGCAAAGAACCAGATTTGATAGATTAGGGGTGGAAGTGGTTGGTGAATAGAAGAAAGAGTGATCTACCAGAAGGAAGAGTTGAATGCGGGAGATATTCGAAGAGATCTGCCCCCTTGAGCACCTGACAACTTTTTACAGATCTGATTCTAGGAATCCTGATCGAGGTCATGGCGAGCACTGGTGCACTCAATGTTTAGGATTTTTTGGGGGAAAAAAACTCTTTGGAAAATGTTATAAATTGCATGAATTTATCATGCAAATGGTTGGAGTGTTAGAGGTCTAAGAAAATTCCCAAGAGGAAAATTTGATAAAGCCTGTCTTTTGAGAAGCCATCTGAGAAACCTGGTTATCTCTTTTATTTTAAGTTTGATCGTGTCAAGGTGGTTGCGAGTGTACAACCATTGACAAGATCTGAGATTATTCTAGAAACTCTCCCCTGCTGATAAATTTAATCAAACTTGAGTTATTTTGTGTTGATCTTGAGAAAAATGTGTTTGTTTCATTTCTGAATGTCTGCAAATAGTTTTTCTTATTCCTGTTGCAATCTTGTATTAAAATTTGTCTTCAATCACATAGATCTCAATCCTTGTGATAGTTTAGTGGCATCTGCAATTTCATTTCTCAGAAGATCTTTCATATGGGAGTGAAATAAACGATTTAAAATCACTTTTCTTTCATTTGTTGACATGAGATTGTTTGTAAGCCTCTGGGTGTACCTTAGGCGTGATTGATCTTAGATTTTGATGTTTTATTAGAGTCTTCTAACTCGAGCCTTTGTGTTAGAATCTCATACAATGTGTGAAGAAGTGCTAATATGGGCCTCCATTGAAGCACATATTCTGGTTAAAGGAACATTTTAGCTATTCTGAAGCATTCTGTTGTCTAGATATTTCAATTTTGTAATAATTCTCAGAGATCTGGAAAATCAAGTTCATTCTACCTCACCTCCCACCAAAAATTCATTTAAAACAACCAATCCTACCCATACTACCCATGTTTGGTCCTGTGTGTGTACAAATGCATAATTTCCATTACCAAAACATGCAAAAACAATTAGGATTCCAAATGTCTTTAGTAGCCTGAACCTTGTCCTAGAAAATATCTCCACTATCTAGAGTGACAACTTGTAAGAGTTAGATTTTGCTGCATTGATCATATTTTCTCCAAGGTATCCTTAACAACTTCATTAGGAAGGATATCCCCATCTCCTCCATAAACAACAAGCTACAAAAAGGGTTCTCTTACCTTGGGTTGAAAGGCACAACCTAAAATAGTGAGGATAGATCAAATCCTCTTAAGGTGCTACCCACTATTTTCAAATCCTGATTGCTAAAAATTTAGATAGACTCACTTCCTCAGCTACAAAATGACATACATAATCATGTATCTACCTTTGAGCATCCTTGTCAAATCCATGATGTTGCTTGGCCTTTGAAGGAGATTTAATTTGGGTACCAACACAATATCCATGCATAGATAACCAAAATTACAATGAGAGATCAAGAAGATGCAATGAACATAAGAGAGGGTTGAAATCATCCACAGACTTATTTTATTACTCCAAGAATTTGATATAGTCCATTACAATGGCCAAGAGGCACAAAATTGCATTATTTTTTGAAATGGGGAGGGTTTGAACTCCACAAATCCACTTTCAAAAAGAGAAGAAGGGAGGGTACAAAACCAAAATGTCCAAGCTTTTGAAAATTGCCCCTCCTTACAATATATAGGAAGAATTAGAGAAGGAGATAGAAGAAATCTGAAACTTGCTTCAACCACCCCAAAATGATGGGAGCCATACCTCCTCCATGTACCATGCCTTACTGTGTAAGAAGAAAGCCCATACCTGATAATTTGGGTAGGTGAGAAGCCCTGACACCCTAAAAAATGGTAGACTGTATATTTCTTAATTTTCAAGAGTCCTATAATGGATGCAATCCTCCGAAATCCCAAAATTTGGTCTTTCTAGAAATTTTGGTTTTGGAAGTTCGAGCTATTGTTCACTGCTCAAAATGGCCTAAGATTTCCGAAAGTCATAAACCTGAAAGTCTAAAATTTCAAACAATGAAATTCTGAAATCCCAAAACATGAAACACGAAATCCTACAACCTGAAATCCCAAAATCCAAAATATCAAAATCTCGAAACCTAAAAGTTCCTGAAATCCTGAAATGCCAAAATCCCGAAATCCTGAAACCTGAAATCCCGAAACGTGAAATCCTGAAATCTCGAAACCTCAAAATCCCAAAATCCTAAAATCTTGAAATCCCAATATCTTGAAATCCCAAAATCACAAAAATCCTGAAATCTGGAAAACTCTGAAATATCTGAAACCCCAAATTCCTATATCCCGAAACCTGAATTCTTGAAATCCGAATATCCCAAAATCTCGAAACCTCTGAAATTTTGAAACCTGAATACCCAAAATCCTGAAATCCTGAAATCTAAAAAAGATCTAAAATTTCAAAAATCTTTAAAATTTCGAAAAACTAAAAATACCCATTTGAAGGATTAGCCCCATTGATCTATCAACTGCTGAAATTTGAACATTTTTCTGAGTAAGTTAAGCATCTGAAAATTCATTTCGGAGTTCAGCCTGAGGGGTAAAAAGTCTGAAATTGGAGAACTTGCAATTTCATTTGTCCAATTCCAAAATGACAATCCTCCATGACAATAAACAACCCCATCGGCTCCTCTGCATGCAAGGTCATGTTTGTCTATTTTTTCCTGAGATGAAAAAATGGATAACAATTTGGGTGACTCATGGGATCACCTGCCTGCTAGGTGAAAGATTAGTTTCCTTGAAGTATCCATTGGTCACAGAGTCATGAATGATAGTCTGATAATGATCAGAATCTCCAAAAACTTGTCCCTGAGCCACTTGAAACATTACTGGAACTAGAGCTAACCTCACCAAACGCTACCTCCAATGGACTGTGCATGAGAAACAAAACACCACAACACACTATGTACAAAAGAGAAACATCATACATGCCCCAAGTGGAACATGTAGAGTGTGCACAAGCATTTCTTCTGCTAAAAAAACATACCTACTCTATGCTAACTAGAAGTAAAGGGAACTCAAACAAATCCTGCAACTGGTAGGGAGAAGTAGCTTCCTTTTCTCAAACTAGGCAACCATGTATATGATTTAGCACTAAATTTGGCTATTAGTATGAGTTAAAAACTGACAAGAGGCTGATCCTCCACCCAAATAACCAAAGTATCAACATCAATCGAAAAAAACCTCCTGAAGTTGATTGACATTGGACTCCTAGAGGTATTGATTGTGACCCTTGGTGCTTTGTATATCATCCTCATGCCCTGAAATGGACATGACCTATTTTGGCTTCTGCCCTTAGATCCATTGAAGCTAAGTACCTGATTGTGCAAGGTTTTATCCCGATGGATGTGCGCATTTCTCTGAAATTCAACTCCAAGAGTAGAGTTTTCCTATGGACCTTCCTAGGTGGATGGTGGGAGAGATGACAATATCCTCTTGCTCTTTCCCTTCCTTTACGTCTGGAGTGTCTTTTGGAAGATCAAACTCTTCCAAATTTGATTCAAGAGGCATGCTACAAACTGTAGGTTGTGCTTGCATGTCCTCCTCCATGGCGGAAGGTTCTTGTGGTTGAAGGATGAATGAAGGGGCAGATGAAAGTTGTAATTTCTATGAGCTCCTCCTCATCAAAACATTCTTCCAATTCTGATAGGAAATCAAACTCTTCGTTATCCTACTACAACAAGATTTCTCCCTCTTGCATGACAACCTTCAAATCTTCATTATTTTCACTATATAAAGTTGCATCTTCATGTGTGACCTGTGCATGATCTAGTGCCTTTGAGTTTGTTTTTGGTCACCTCCATATACTCCTCTTTAACTGAACTTAGAGCTTGTTGTTCTTCCTCCTCCTTGACTGATTATGCAGGTATAATATGATCATCAATCTTTTTACACAAAGTGCCATCATTTACACTACATTCAGAGCATACAGACTGTTGATCTTCTTGTTCCATTGCTGCTGGAAAATCATCCTCCACCACCTGTGGTTTGACCACAACCTCTTTTGAAGGTTTAACCATCAAGGGGATTTTATTTCATCCCAAATCTGAGAGCCAAGCCTACCAAGATTTTGATAATTTCTTCTCTATTTGGCTCTCCTTCTTGCTGCTCTCCTTGACTGGTTGTTTAATTGTTTGCTCCCCAAGGTGAACTTGAGATGAAAATAGGAGGGATGGGTTGGGTTATAATTTTTTTTGCAATTACTTGTGGTGGTCGAGGAGATAGAACTTCCTTGTTTGTTTGGAGGGGATGACTTCTTGGAAGGGAGAAGGGAAGAGGAATTGAGACGAGATGGAAGATTAGAGTATGAAGAAGGGAAATCAACACTTGGGGCAGCATATAATGGGCTTGAATCTTGACACCATTGAAATGATAAAGCTTGAGATGGAGAAAAAGAAAGCTATGAGGTGGTAGACTTACCCATTCACAAGGTTGTTTTGCATTGTCCTGGTATGCTTCTATCTCCTCACTCCACTGTGAAAGTTGGGGCAAAATGAAAATCATTTCAACCATGAAGTCAAGCTTTTGTTGCGGGTTATAGTGTCTTGGAAAAGGGCCCTCCCATGGGAAAGGTTGCCCTGAAGCCAATCCTGAAAGCTTTCATCTACGCCGTAGCCATGGATTGAACCATGTTAGCCTCCATTCTTTGAATCTTCTAAAGTAGATCAACATTATCCATATAACTGTTATCATCATATGCACACCCTTGCTCTTGATAAGATCCATAGACAAACTAGTTTTGGCATTGTTCGTATCAGTAAGAATAATGTTTTTGAATCTGATCATAATGTTGATCTAGAGGAGTTGTTAAACTCATTAGAGGATGATTACACTATTGCATGTGTGAATTCCAAGATGGGAATGAATTCATGATTGCATGAATTTATGGAATTGAAGAACATGAAGATGTTGAAATAAAAATGTGTGGAAATGGATGGAAGGAAAGTCTGCAACTCAGAGAATGGGTTGTTGACTAGATGGAGTCACCAAATGTGCTTTGCATGTGCCTCTAAAGGATGGATTTTTCCAAGTCACACACCAAACTCGACAAAATTAAAATTTAATACTTTGAAGGATCTGTGTATTTGAGATTCTGGAGGATGAAAATTTATTTAGAATGATAGTCCTGAAAACCTGAAAATGTAAGAATTTCAAATGTCTGAAACCTAAAACCTTAATCTTGGAGAAGTCCAAAATTCTAAAATCCTGAAACCCAAAGTTCTAAAAACCCGAAACCCAAAATTTTGAAATCCCAAAACCCAAAATTCAAAAAAAATCTAAAATTCTAAAATCTTGAAACTCGAAGTTCTGAAAACCCGAAATCAAAAATTTGGAGAAGTCCGGAAGTCTGAAATCCTGAAACCCAAAGTTCTGAAAATCCAAAACCCAAAATTCCGAAATCCTGAAACCTGATATTAGAAAAACTCCAAAATTCTGAAATCCCAAAACCCAAAGTTCTTAAAACCCAAAACCCAAAATTCAAAAAAATCCAAAAATTCAAAAATTAAAATTTTAAAAAACAAAAAATACCCTTTTGAAGATTAGCTATAGATCTATCAACTAGGAAATTTGGACTTGTTTTGAGCAAGTTAAGCATCTGAAAATTGATTTCAGAGTTTAGCCCAAGGGGTGAAAAAGTCCAAAATTGGAGAACTTGCAATTTCTAGGTCTGAATTTAATGAAAATTCCTTCAAAGATTGTTGAATTACCTCTTGGTCCCACCAGGTGTGCCAAAACTGTTGATGTGTAATCGCAGCACCCCTGGATGTCTACAACTTGATGGGTTGAAACTCTTAGTGTGATTGCATAACATGGAGCTTTTCACAACGTGTGGGACTTTGTGATTAGGAAATATCTCTAGATGAAGGCCAGTTTCTATTCCTCTGTTCAAGTAAACACATGCAATTTACAAAGGATCTACTCTAAAACCTACTCTAACTTGCCAATGAGACAAGGTTAAGAAGATGCAAGAAAATAAACCTAAACTAACAGAGGTGATGCACCAAAGGAATGTTGAACACTTGCTTTGCCATTAAGCACAAACCATTAAAAATGTGATACAATATCCATGCACAAATAACTAGAATTGCAATGACAGATCAGGAAGATGCAATGCACATAAGAGGGTTGAAATCATCCACATACTTATTTTATTGCTCCAAGAATTTGATACAATCCATTACAATGGCCAAGAGGCACAAAATTGCATTACATTTTGAAATGGGAGGTTTGAACTCCATAAATCCACTTTCAGAAAGAGAAGAAGGGAGGGTGTAAAACCAAAATGTCCAACCTTTTGAAAATTTCACCTCCTTACAATATATAGGAAGAATTAGAGAAGGAGATAGAAGAAATTTAAAACTTTCTTCAACCACCCCAAAATGCATTGTATTCTCCTGCAATAGTGATGGGAGCTATTACAAAGCCCATACCTCCATGTACCATGCCTTACTATGCAGGAAGGAAGCCCATACCTCATCATTATGGTAGGTTAGAAGCCTGACACCCTAAAAAATGACGGACTGTATTTCTTCATTTTTGAAGTCTGAAATGCATGCAACCTTCAAAATCCTAAAATTCAAACTTTTGGAAATTTTTGTTTCGGAAGTCGAGCTACTATTCACCCCTCAAAATGGCCTGAGAGTTCTGAAAGTCTGAAACCTGAAAGTCTGAAAGTCTGAAATTTTGGACTTTCAGAATTCAGAATTTCAGACATTTAGTCTTGTTTTTTTATGTTTTGGTGTTTGACAGTTCTGAAATCCCAAAACCTGAAATCCCAAAACCTAAAATCCTGAAATCTAAAATCCTGAAATCTTGAAACCTGAAATCCCGAAATCCCAAAATCCAAAATCTTGAAATCCTGAAATCCTAAAATCTGGAAACATAAAATCTTGAAATCTCGAAACCTGAAATCTCGAAACCCAAAATCCCAAAATGAAATCATGAAATAAAATCCTAAAACCTGAAATCCTGAAACTCTCGAAACCCAAAATTCAAAAAACTCCAAAATTTTGAAAATCAAAATTTCAAAAAACTAAAAATACCATTTTGAAGATTAGCTCTAGATCTATCAACTGGTGAAATTTGGACTTGTTTTGAGAAAGTTAAGCATCTGAAAATTGAATTCAGAGTTCAGCCTGAGGGGTGAAAAGTCCAAAATTGGAGAACTTGCAATTTCATTTGTCCAACTCGAAAATGCAATCCTTCATGACGTAAATAACCCCATTGGCTCCTCTCTGTGTAAGGTCATGTTTGTCTATTTTTCCTGAGAGGCAAAAATGGATAACAAATACCAAGTCACACTAAGCATTCACCTCTCAAGTTTCATTGTCCTTCACCTCTTCCTACTAAGTCATCTATAGTATTACCAAGTCAATCTAAGCCACCTCCTCTAAAGAAAAATTTAACCTGGCCTCCACTCAAGTCTTCCGCATTATTATCAAATGAGCCACCATCATGTAAGGCCCCTCCCCAATCACCACTATAGAAACCAATCAATTTTTTCAAAGAAACTATTCCTTCTAGTGATGGCCAGGACACATTTCAAACTCCGCCACATTTTCTTGGTCCTAATGTGGCTTCCACCACTCCACAACCACTTAATCTCTCATAGGTGACTTTTGTCACCTCACTTCCTGATGACACACTCTTGTGCTTCAATTAACACTTGAATTTTGAGTGCATCCTATACCCATGAACCTCACATACTGCATAGTCTACACTACACACTATACAGTCCTACACACTTGAAACATTCACAACACATCCTTCTCATCATTGGACCACATTACACATTACACATTACACACTTCACACAACAAATGTGATACACACACAACATCTTCCTCTCACATCTTATATCACACACTAGGTGCAATACTCACTATATACATTCACACTATATATTTATTACATCTACTTTTACACGTTATGCTTATTACTCGATGATGCACTCTAGTCCCATGGTTCATACTAAATTTCTGAGGGTCTAATTCTGAATTAAACCTCACCTCCTCATCTCACTTAATCTTTGCACCACCAATCCATTAAAATATTTTAGCACACTATACGACATTCTTTAGCAATTACCTTATTCATACATTTTATGATATACATTTTATGATAAATCATCACACTTTCTATCATCCTATCTATATATTTCACAATATACACTGTAGTCATTTTTGCACCCACCAAGAACAAGGGAACCTCATGCGCGGACCTGCCTATCACCCAGAGGGCATTGGGAACTCACCCGAGGCGTGCGAGAGGGAGATGAGTCTCTCTTTTATGTCAGTTTAGTGGAAGGCATCATTCATGATCTTGAATTAGTTATTTAAAGGACATGAAAAAGCTATATAGCTCAGAACGGCTTATATACGCTTTCAGTCATATCAAAAGTAAAAGCACTTAACAAAATTAACAGAACTAGGAAGTTGTAAATAAAAAAATAGAGTTAACATTCAAATAAGGTTCATGATTATACAAGAACAAAAGCATAATAGAAATATGCAGATAATATAGAGAGAAGATTTTAATACGATTGTCATGGTAACCTTATCATATTCATTCATATCATTACTATAGAATATCACAGAAGGGGATACTGTAGTCATGTGCCATATCTGGATCCATACATGAAGACTTTCGAAACAAAATTTACATTCCCCATTCCCTTATTACATCCTTCCTATAATCATCTACCCCTTTTATCCCATAGTTCTCACAGTAATTCTGTAGAGCTCCACTTCCTTCCTCCTATTCCTTTTTTCTTCTCTAAGGGTACGCTTATATATAGGCATGTGATCTCCAAAAAACTCCTCTGTAACCTTAGATCTGGCCCCAAGTGTCAAGGTGTGGATCGCCTCAAGCACATGCTTCTCCATGTCATGATTAGCTTTTTGGATCTTCTTATCGTAAGGTATATTCCTTCCAGGACACCTTGTTGTCAGGCTAGAACCTTATCCAAATGGAACATGTTCTTCATGTGTTCTATCCAAAAGGCCAAAAATGGTTGAGTCCCGAATTGTTCTTTGTGGGCATGCATCCTTGGTTCTCTAAGAACCCTTTTCAAATCCTACCTTGTGTGCCTTAACTTGTACGCTTCCTCTGGCCGTGCACACCTACGCACCTTTAAGATTTTGTAGCTACATTAGGGTCGCACCATTACCCCACACTTCACCTGTTCTCTACCCTAGGAACCTTGTCAAAGAATTCGGTACAAAAAGGCAAGGCCTTGCCTTGGAAAAGAATCGAGGGAACGAATAAAGAAATGGGGAAGAGAGAGAATAGAAGGAAAATTTCCTAAAGAAGAAGAAGGGGAAAATTATGGTACAGGTCAGCCTCCAATGTATTCCAAGTGTTGACTTCATCTTGTGCCCTCTTACAAAGGTCACCAACCAATGTGCTCACCTCGTCGAAGGTTAATCCTTCCTTCTTTGTGTTTATGGTATCTAATGTCATTTCCAGTTCCTTAGCTTTATCTTCCAAGGCATCCATATTCCTCGTAATGACCGTGTAGAGCTCTTTAAGTCAGGTTTTGATTGAGACCCAAAGGATCTCAATAGCTTCAGATTTTCCTTCTACTTCGGCTAGAATCTTTTCTCGCTCTGCTCCATTACCTTTATTCTTTTCCCTAAATTCCTTCATCTCGGCCTCATCATTGGAAAACATCATGCTTATCACCTTGTCTTGATCCACGCAATGGTTGTATGCGACCCCAAAAATTTTTGTAACTAATTTTACATCAGCAAGCACCTTGCTATATTCAGCTACGAGCACAATGACTTTCAACTCGTCCTCATGCTCCAAGCGCGCAGCTACATCCTCTACCGACTCCAGGGCCAAAGGCTACCTTTCCATGGTGAGGATCCAGGTCAAGTCCTCAAAACACTCCAGGGGGGAAACATATTTTTGTGCGGGAGGGTTAAGGTCTGGGTGCTTCATGACAATAGCCTGGGAGATGAGATCCACCTTCTTGGAAACTTTGCACACTTTAGCTTTCTCCTCTTGTAATTCTCGCTGTAGTTGAGCACTGATAAGCTTTTCAAGGCTAAGTTCCTTTGTTAGCTCAACTATTTCTTCCATCCTCTTCTCCATCAGGTCCTCTAAGACTTTAATCTTGTCACTTCTGTAGAAGAACCTTGCCTCTACCTTCACAGAGACTTTGTTTAGCACATTACATACTTTCTCATGTGACAGTTGTTATGCATTTATTATGGGGTTGACCCCCTTTGTCTCGGATAGCTCTAGTATCGCCCCTTGGTTAACCTCAAACTCAGGCTCATCAATGTGGGAGTAGAATGCCCATGATAGCATCTTTCTTATGTATGGGTATCCACCCTCAGGATCAAAGGACTCCATGGCGGTGAGCTCCTTGATGGGTACAATAATCTAGAAGCGTGCGTGCAAAACTTTGCTAGGGTCATTAACATGCCCCATCATTGATTTTCCTTCCTCTGTGCATTTACTTCCCACGCGCACACCCTTTGGAATAGTCACTGTAAGATTTGGGCATTTTTTTCTACTCAAACTCTTCTCCCTTTGCTCTTCCTTGAATTCACTGAGCACGAACTCCGCGGTACACTCTAATTCCTCGTCAACCAAGGTATTAATCATCTTCGCTGTCTCCCTTATCGCTTTCTCATGCACCTCCTCCTGAGTGAGCTTGGGCATATCTGGCTCCTTATTACTTTCCCACTCACTCCTTTCTTAGTTTTGCACGCCTTCTTCCCCTTGGGCACCCTTCCTCCTTGAAAATATGAAAGCATCATTTGCATCTTCTACTTCCTCTTCCTCCGAATCGTGGACATCAATTAGCTCCTGATTTACCTCTAGCTCTTCCTCTTCATCATCATCCTTTTTACCTATATAGGTGTTCATGTCGTCTCTATCCTCAGACTTTGGTTCTTCCATCTCCTCTTCTTCTTCCTTTGTTGAAAACTCTGGAGTTGGGGATGTGGTCTTCTCTTCATCTGAGGGTTCCTCAGGGGATGGTGGCTTTGTAGGTTCTGGGTCTTCTCCTTGACCACCGTCCTCTTCTTCTTCCGCATGTAGGTACTTATCCCTGTAGCACCTACATCCTGCTTCTCCACCGCCCTCTGTTCCTCTTTCTCTTCCCTCTCCTTACACTTTGGCGTGGGCTTCTTCCTTCCAGTAGGGTCGTCTGGGATGGATATCTCATCCTCCACGTACATGCCCTTTTCAAATTTTGGCCTTATGCGTAGGTAAATCCTTTTGGCATTGCTCCCAGCAATACTTAAGGTCAAAGGCCTTACAATATGCACATCATACGACACGTACCTTTCAACATATGCGCGCTTCTCTAGGTAGACCAACTTCTTCCTCATTTGCCTATGGTCTCTATCAAGGGTGGACAAGTCAAGGTTTAATTTCTTCAACTCCTTGTATCTGTTTACTCCCGCTCGGAAAAAATTGGGCAGTAAATGAGAATGGGAGTTTTTTTACCATGGACTCTAGCTTCCTAAGGCACGTATACCATTTGTCTAAGCACGCCTTGTGTACCCTTGTCATTGATTCACATGTGTATTTCTGAAATATCTCCACAAGCGGGATCTTTAGCAAGGTACTCCCACACGAACTTGGCAGATGCATCCAGCACCCCGACTTCTGAGAACACAATTGTCAATAGAATGTTTCCAAATAAGATCTTTCCTCCCTTCTCCATGCTGCTTATGATTCCATCTGCAATATATTAGGAGAGGTTGTATATGGTTCCCTTTGTGACATTCTTACAGACATTTAGCCAGGGCTTCCTCACCTGTGTCCACCTTTCTTGTCCATTCAGCTTGGAGATAAGGTGTGTGGTCATCTTCATCACCAGATCACTGATATCTGAGATGTTGTAGTACTTTGATCCTTTCTTCAATTCCTAGGATGCTATGGTTTCTTTGATTGCCTCCTCATCCAGGAGGTCATCTTCAAGCGCGTCCCCTTCATAGTTTAGGCTTGTGAAGTGTGAAATTAGTTGGGGAGTTATGCACATTTTACACCCTGTGAAGTAGAAGAAGTCTTTGTGTACGCGCATAATCAACCATTGGTACAAGCACTCAGGGTTCCTGAAATATGGTAACTTGAAAATTTTGAGAATCCCTACCTTCTCTATTTTCACCTTGATCACGTCACTGTAGATCAGCAACCCTTCATATTTTCATTTATTTGTGGGGCGCACTAGCTCCAATGCCATTTCCTTCTCGATTGTACTTGACCGGTGATTGTAGTCAATCACGACCATCCTTATTATGTGGGACTCCCACTCTTTCCCTAGCAAAACCCCATCCAGGTATTGCATCTATGAGTACAATTCCTCATTTGTATCCAAGGGTATTTATTCTTGTTTCTTATTTCCTTTTCCTTTAAACTTTCCCTTCTTGGATTGTTCTGTAGGTTTATTAACTGGTTTCTTGGCCATCATTACACCCTTTTCTTTCATTCTCAGGTTAACTTGCGAGTTGTTTGAAACTTTTCCTCATGCGCCCCGTGCCCTAAAACACAAACCCTAATTTCAGATTTTTCTCCTTTGATCAAAATGCTTCCTCACACCCGTGAATCACTTCTTCTCTTGTTTGTAGATCCAATGAATCAATTGTGCTTAAGTTCTTGGGATTTTCCTTCGCACGAGTCAGTTCCCGAAACCCTAGCTCTTGAAAGAAAATTACTCTTCTTGTGTTCGCAAAGTAAAATAATGAAATGACCACTCTTGTATTTATAGCTTTTCCCACTGTTACGCATTTAAGGCTAGGCTACCTACCACCCTACGACAATATTTAATGCGGTGTTTTAAAAAAAAACTGTCTTCAGTGCTTCTCCTTATGCGCCCAATCCTTGTGCAAAAACATTTCCAACCTTCTGGTGCACAACCAATCCATCTTGACAGAAGACTCTTGCACACGTGTTACCGGCACCAAACGTACTTCTTCCATCCTCATGATTCTTTCTTTCACCTACCTCGTGTTTTTGCACTTTTTCTCCTTTATACGTGGATTTCCAATGTAACCTTATTTTGCCACTGACCCAAATCCTCCTAGCAAAATAACTCCAAATTTTTTTTTATCATCCCACCCCACACTAAAACGATGTGCGGTCCTCTGTGCATTCATAAGTAAAAAAGTAATAAGGTTACCGGTGCTCGTAGCGTAAAACAAAACAACAACGCGAAAGGGAAACACAAAGAAGGAAAAGCATAAAAGGAAATTCTAAACTAACCGACAAAACTACCTTATTTACAAACACCAAGAAGCATTATTTATAGTAGGGCTTCAGCCTACTCCCATTGAAGTGTCCAGGTAATTTTGTTCCATCCAGCGCTTGTAACTGGCATGCACCCGAATCAAGGATGTATGAAATTACATAAGGACCCAGCCAATGCACCTTCAACTTTCTAGGATTGCGTAGAAATTTTGAATCATATAGCAATACCATATGGCCAACCTTAAACTATTTGTTCTTAACATGGTGGTCATGTCATGCATTTTTCTTTTCCTTCTCAGTTGTTTGGCTCCATCTTGCTAGTGAGCACCTTTCATCCAAATTTATCAATTCATCTATTCTTTCTTCCAGCACTTGCTCATCGTCCAACCCTCTTGTGCGCACTATACGTAGAGATGGTAGCATGAATTCGAATGGAAAAACTACTTCTGTGTCGAACACCAATTGAAATGGTGTGGCCTTATTCAATATTTTATACGTTGTTCTGTATGCCCAAATAACTACTGACACCTTGTCATCCCAATCCTACCTACCCACATCACATATCTTAGTCAATGTGGAATGCCTTTGTAGTCCCATTTGCCTGAGAGTGATAAGGGGTAGTCTTGTGATGGGCTACCATGAATTCTACCAATAGAATCCTGATGGTTTCATTTAAAAAGTGAGTGCCCCTATCACTTGTTAAACTTAATGGGCACCCATACCTGCTGATAATGTTCACCCATAAAAATCTAACAGCTGTGGTTACGGTGAAATCCTTCGTGGGCACGGTCTCTGCCCACCTTGTCAGATAATTAGCACAGGTAATGATATACCACGAGTTAGTCCTTCACGTAGCCAGTGAGATTGGTCTGAAAAAATCTATTGCCCATTTCTCAAAAGGTTTCGTGCTAGCGATGGGGCACAAGGGAATCTCATCCCTTCTCCTAGGTTTTCCAACGCATTGGCAGTAGTCACAGGCTTTACAAAAATCAATGCAATCTTGGTGAATCATTTCCCACCATAGTCCGGTGACTAGGATCTTGCGCGTGGATACATTCCCCGCATAGTGTCCTCCAGAAATCCCACCATGGGATTCTTCTATTATGGCCATGCATTAATGTTCTAATACACACTAGCACAAAACCTCATCGTGGTCCATTTTATACAAATCCTCATTGATCAACATATAGGGCATGGTGCGTCTGACTAACCTTTTCCTTTCCAGTGCTTTCTTCCCTTAGGGTGCCACACCTTCCTTGAGAAAAATAGAAATGTCTTCTAACTCTGAGGGTGCGTGCTGCAACCTGAATAGTTGCACATCTGGCATGGTTTCCTCGATACTTTACGTGTCCTCTCCTGAATCAATCCTTGATAAATGATCTGGCCCACAATTATTCTTTCCATGTTTTACCACCACTTTGAATTCAAATTCCTGAAATAAAAGTACGCAACGACATATGCACCCTTGCAACACTGCTTTGTTTACTAGATACTTCAAGGCCATATGGTCAGTGTAGAATATGAAGGGAGTCACCAGTAGATATTGTCTAAATTTGTGGAGCGCATAGATAATTGGAAATGCCTTGTGCTCGGTCATTTTATAATTTTGTTCTACTGGTGTCAAGTTTCTACTTGCAAAACACAAGGGATGATCAACAATCCCCTCTCCTAGTTGAGCAAGAATGACTCCCATTGCTGTACCAGAGGCATCCACATGGACATGGAAAGGTTTATCCCATGATGGGAATCATAGAATAGGTGTGGTGACAAGAATTTTTTTTAGAGTGTCAAATGCCCTCTGCTACGCCTCTCCCCACTGAAAGGCACTCTTATGTCTGAGAAATATTTCCAAAGGTGCGGCGATCTTGGCATATCCCTTAATGAACTTTCTGTAGTACCCAGTGTGTCCAAGAAATCCATGCATGGTGCTTTGGCTAGTGGGCTCCCCTAATCCCACAATAACTGTAACTTTCGTGGGATCCACCAGCAAGCGCTCTTTGCATATGATATGCCATAACAATGTTCCAAAAGGAGTTGCAAACACACATTTCTTGCTGTTGAGGGAAATCCTCAACTGCCGATAGCTTTCAAACATCAATATCAAGTTATCACAATGATCCCTGACCAACCCATACATTCTCCAATCATCCAAATATACTTGAAGGAACTAGTGGATGAAGTCATGAAATGCTTGTACCACTATGTGTGAAAATACAACGGATGCATTCCTCAATCCAAAGGGCATGACCGTGTATGCAAAGCTTCCCCACTCGGTGGTGAAAGTTTTCTTTTCTTGGTCCTCCTTGGCAATCCTTACTTGGTGATATCCTGAGAATCCATCCGTGAAGGAATAGACCTTGCGCCCAGCAACTCCTTCCAAAATCTCTTCAGTGAAGGGGGTGGGAAAAGGATCTATGATACAAACAGTGTTCAACTCCCTGTAATCCACACATATCCTTATCTACCCATCCTTCTTTATGCTGATCACCATTGGACTTATCGATTCTGATTCCTCCATAGCCTCAATGATATCAGATGCTGTCATTTTTTCTAGCTCTTTTTAAACCCTTACGCGCATGTTGGGATTCATCCTATAAGGCTTCTTCCTGACTGAGTGCGCACCATCTTTCAACTTTATCCTCATTTCCCCCAATGAATGGTGGATGCTTTTAACTCATGGAATCCACGTGGGAATAAATCCTTAAATTCACGCAAGATATCGTTGATCTTTGATACTTCCTTGTCCGACCAGTAGTCCCCAATGATAGCTTCCTTAGGCTCCTTCTCCGAGCCGATGTTAACTTTCTTGGTTTTGAGTGGTTCATGATACATGTGCACACATGCATCCACACTGTCAACTACCTCACGTGTCTCAACCGAATGGTCGACATTCAGGCTCTCCATCTCCTCTCCATTAATAACATATACCATCTTTCATTTCTCCTTTTCAGCACACGTGCACTCGAATTGTATGTCTTCTAGTTCCTCCTCTTCAGACCGTTCTTCCAAGATAGGTCCACCAAGTAAGTCTACTAATCTATCTTCTGCCATGGCGTAATCCCCCAGTGTGAGGCACTTGACATCTTGCAATGCCTCATCAACTGGTTTTTTGGTACTTCGGTACTCAAATGTGTGAACCAAGTCAACCGCTAATTCCTGCTAATTTCTCGTCTGGTGGCGAGTTTCAGAATGGATGTAGCAAGCGTGCGTAAAAACTTGTAGTGTCGAATATAGCTTTTATACCCAAAGGGAGGGTGGTAAAGCTTCCGCGCCTTCTCCCCAGACCCTCTCACATGCCTGGATGTGGGAAGAGGTAGGTTCATTGCCATTGTAATCATTGATACTGGTGGGCATATTGCTCCTCAAGAATCAGATAGTGAGCGCAATTCTAACTTCACTCCACTCCAACAAGTTTTTACTATGCACGGTCCACCACCTCGCTGTTGTTCCTATCAAAACATAACCCAACATGCCTCTTCACTCATACTCCCTCCATTGAGCTTGCATTTCTCTTAAAAATACCTCAGGGTATTGGTTATTGCCTTTCCTCCTAGGTGTCGAACTGTATGTGCCATGGTTACCTTGGTAACTGATCCTTTCAGATGTCGCCGAATCAATTCATAAGTCCCATGCACCCAATTATCACATGCTATACTGGTAGTATCAATGACAGATTGAGCATCATCAAACTGGATGACTCCTTTTGTAGGGTGGATGGTCTCTGGATCTCTTATGGAGCACACATATATTCTGTCTAGGATTTCCTCTCTAAGGGGTTTAGTATAGGGTGTGAAATTTCCATCAGCAAGTGGTATAATCACCCTCTCTTCCTTGTTTTCAAAGCTTATGTACCCCTTGTTAAACCAAAGATCTGCATTATTCTTATCTTCCTCGGTAAGCACCAAGACTTCAAAATCCCCAGTGAACTTAGTCCCCTAAATGGTAATGGTCACATCCTTCAAGACACCTATGGGCATTTCCTTTGTCTTATTTTCCATATACAACACATTTGAAGATGACTGTAATACAGGTCTTCCCATTTGATGCTAGGCATCCAGAGTGTGAACATTAACCTTCGTGCCTATGTCAATGAGGATGTTGCTAAGCAGCCATCCATCCACTACTATGTTCAAGGTGATCTCTTTGTCATAATCAAGGTTGTGAGGTGGGAGGTTTGCATGCAAGATTTACCTTTTGTGCTCTTCCTCGGCATGTGGTACCTTTTCTCTCAACCATGCTCCTAGTAGGGGAATAACATTATCTTGCATCAGCAGTTTACACACCTCCTTAACCTCATCCAAGTCATCCCTTGGTGCTTCTACTGGTCTTCTTCACTCATCTTTTCTAGTTTTCTCTTTTAAGCATTGGTTCTCCCCTTGTAAGCTTTGAATTACATCCATGGTTTCCTGGTAGGCTTGTTTCTGGTGAGCCAAGTTTGGATACTTCCCATGTACTACTTCTTCCCTTGAAACCAAAGGTCTCTGCTTAGGCACTTCCTTTGCACTCACAGACTCTGCCCTTATTGTTACCATAACCGGCTCTAGTTCTGACTCACGTATTACTCGCGGGATACATTACACATCAGCCTTCTTAATACTCACCATGACAACACCCTTATCCTTCCAGTGCCGCTGACTCATATGTTCATATAACTCCAAGCACTCTTCATACTTATGTTCTTTCCCACACCAGGAGCATTGTAGAAGATCTGGACATTCATGCTTATAATGGTCTGTGGCTCCACAATTAAAGTATTTTCCACGTGGGAACTCACTTCTTCCCCTGCGGTTACCATGGCCATGAAATCCTCTGTGAAATCCCCTCCCTCACACACCTCCTTCTCTGCATTCTTCATACCAAAGCCCATCTCCTTTGGAATTGATGGCAAATCCATTCTGGTGCACACCAAGATCAATTGCCTCATGAATCTGGTTAATCAATTTACAATTCTTGGTGTCATTTGTGGTTGAGGTACATATCTTTCAATAACAAGATACATTTTTATAGATCACGCATTGTAAAATGGGGCACCTACTTGCATCATGGTCCCTGTGACATATTTCATAGTTTAGCGCTATGGCGCGTACCACCTTTCCGAGTACATATCCCGCCATTGTCCTTTGTGTGCCCTTCTATGTCACAATATGTGCACCTCATCCCACCGTGAGTCTCTGGAACTATGTTGGTAGATAATTTCTCCAACTGCTTAGCCATGGTAGCGATCTGAGCCCCCAGAAATGGGCTAACACCAGTGTCAACACTACCAATTGTCTCAGCATGCAAAGCAGCTTGCAATGCTTCGCATAGGTTTGTGAATGTTTTATAAGACAAAGCCCTCCTAAAGAGTGTGATCAACCCTTTGACAAACCACTGAGCATGTTGTGAAGGGTGGATATCATAAGATAGTTTAGACAATAGATTTTTAAAGTGCGCATCATACTCCCGCACGCTCTTTGCCATTCCCTGTTGGATTTCCTTGAGAGAGTTGATGCTCTTCTGTTCAAACTCAAGTATGTGGAATTCCGCCAAGAATGCATTTTTCAGCGTGGTATAATCCAGAACAGTCTGATGAGGGTCATACTTTCTATACCAAATATGCGCACGTCCTTGCAAGGTTGTTGCAAATTGTCTGGCCTTTCGATCTTGGGTCGTGATCCCCTTCACGTGCCATAGCAACTCACACTTATGGACATGCTCTGTGGCATCTTCTATCCCACTGTAATCTGGTAAGTGTAGAGACATCTCAAAAAAGACTTGAGGAGGTGGCTGAGGCCCTTGTCCTCCTGACCTAGTCCCTTGATTTCCTCCTGTGTTTCCTCCTCCGCTAGACCCACTAGATCCTGAGCCACCAGATCCTCCAGATCCTCCTGTGTTAGGTACAGGGCCTGTGTATGTCGTGTCAAACATTCCCATCATCCCATTGAATTACGTGCCGATAGTATTTGAACTAGTGCCACTCCTAGTCATATTTCCTCCACCGCTTCCTATCGTGCTCCCAAAACCAGTTGTATATGTGCCTTGTCCAAAAATTCCACCAAATACTGGAATAGTGTGTGAAGCCATAGAATTCCCAAACAAGAAGTTGTATCTTCTTGGCACCGATCGGTTGCTTCCACTGATATCAAATGGATCATATATACTTTTCCCTCATTTGAACAAACCAAGAGCCAAGGTTCGGTTGCTAGCTGGGGTTAGATGCGCGCCAACGACTCTTGTTTCTCCACACGACGGGCTCTCATTAGAATTAGAGGGGTTCTCTCTTCCGCACTTGCCAAGATGGGGTAGCACAGACTGTTCAGGATCCACCTCCTCCATGTGAACCTCTTCTCCTAAAAATGTCTACCTCCATAAATCCATCGTAAATGCAACCTCGTGCCGTCTTGTAATCTCCCTCTCACGCACTTCACCATACTTAAGCCATCTCTCCTCCCTTTCCTTTTTAGTCATTATATCAGCCATCTTTCCCTAACTTGGCTTCCTCGCCAAGCACTCATAGTGGTTTAGCCGGCCATTGGGAATGACTCTAAACTCATCAACTTCCTGACAAGAATACAAACTCAGCAACTTCAAACATGATCCTCTGGGCTCCTGAAAAAATTACCAAGGGGATAGCCCACAAAAATGATCCTCTGGGCTCCTGAAAAAATTCAAACTCAGCAACTTCCTGACAAGAATACATGGAAATTGCATATTACAGAGTGTAGCTAGCCAATACTCTCTTCCACCAATGATCTATAGCACGGGTCCACATTAGATCAACATCTTGTAAGTTCTGGTATGTTTCTTGGGTCCAAGGGTGTGATTTATAATACCACCCCAACCTAGATGCATATGCCGAGAGCAACTCAAATAATTCTACTTGGAAACAACAGAAGAAGGTTTCGTATAACTCATGATAGAGAGTGTCTTCCACCCATCTTTGCATATCAAACTTCGGTCCAGTACTGAATCTCTGAGAAAACTCATCCTCCGTGGTTTTAAACCAATTTTCAACACCTTCAAGTGTTAGGCACTCCGTCGTCAACTTTTTGCACAGACCATGATGTATGTCATGTTCCACTACAACTTTGAAAATAGGTCCCGGAAACAGAACCAAGATGTAGTCATTTTTTCACCCACCAAGAACAAGGGAACCTCATGCACGCTAACCTATCACCCAGAGGGTGCTGGGCGCTCACTCTGAGGCATGTGAGAGGGAATCGAGTCTCTCTTTTATGTGAGTTTAGTCAAAGGAATCATTCATGATCTTGAATTAGTGATTTAAAGGACATGAAAAAGCTATAGAGCTCAGAAAAACTTCTATACCCTCTCAGTCATATCAAAAGTAAAAGCGCTTAACAAAAATAATAGAAAAAGGAAGTTGTAAATCCACAAATAGAGTTAACATTCAAATAAGGTTCATGATTATACAAGAATAAAAGCATAATAGAAATATACAGATAATACAGAGAGAAGATCTTAATACGATTGTCATGGTAACCTTATCATATTCATTCATAGCATTACTATAGAATATCACAGAAGGGGAGACCGTAGTCATGCACCATATCTAGATCCATACATGAAGACTTTTGAAACAAAATTTACATTCTCCATTCCCTTATTACATCCTTCTGATAATAATCTACTCCTTTTATCCCATAGTTCTCACAGCAATTCTGCAGAGCTCCGCTTCCTTCCTCATGTTCCCTTTTTCTTCTCTAAGGGCGTGCTTATATATAGGCATCAGATCTCCAACAAACTCCTCTGCAACATCAGATCTGGTGCCAAGTGTCAAGGTGTGGATCACCTCAAGCTCATGCCTCTCCATGTCATGATTAAATTTTTGGATCTTCTTATTGCAAGGTATATTCCTTCCAGGACACCCTGTTGCGAGGCTGGAACCTTATTCAAATGGAACACATTCTTCATGTGTTCTGTCTAAAAGGCTGAAAGCGGCTAAGTCCCAAATTGTGATTTATAGGCGTGCCGTCCTTGGTTCTCTAAGAACCCTTTTTGAATCCTGCCCTTCGCATCTTAACTTGCATGCTTCCTCTGGTCATGCGTGCCTACGCGCCTTTAAGATTTGGTAGCTACATTAGGGTCCCAACATACACTTTAGACTAAATCTCAACTTGTATTAGTAGTTGTGATATAAACTTTAGGATAAATCATCACCTCTTCATGATTACTCATCCCTATGTCCACATTCAATATCATCTCCACACCATCACTATACAATCAACACTCCACACGTTATTTATCAACTCTTTCTAACACACGATAACCACATCACTGAAATCAATTCTCGATGACACACTCTTGTTTATGATTCATTCTTAATTGTTGAGGGGGCATAAATAAATTAGTCTCATTGGATACATACAAATACACTTGAGGGAGGCACACTGGTCATATCATCCATTATGCATTCCATTCTACCTCATTCACAACATACTACATAACTTTATTATATTTACCTTTTCTTACGTCTACTTGTTACATGTTCATATTATTACACATGCTAGATAGATATCTTATATGTGATTGTCTTTCCATATAAACATGAGCATTCAATTAATTTCTATTTTTGATCATATATTTTATATATCCATTACACGCAACATGGATGATTGACACAGTACCTATTACCAGTCCCACAAAGCTCTTACGGGCATCCACTTTCGTACATTACAGGTGTTATTGTTTCAATTTGTTTCATAACGTAATATTTTCTCAAATTATACATAATTTTTATCTTTCTAACGTGCTAATGGGTGCTTCATGTGCAACATTTTCTATGTAGGACTGTTTTCTTCCATGGATGTTTAATACACTGTTTACCTTTACTTGACATTATTTGCGGGGTTTTCCCCATGTCTTGTTTTTTTTTATTGCTTGCGGCCATTATGGCCTTGATTGTCTTGCAACATCGTGAGTGGTGTCCCATGTTTACAACCCACTTTTTACAGTATACATTGGCTTCTTGCTTGTTTACTTGTGTCATAGCTTCCACATTGTCTTCTTATCTTACATTTTATCTTATACATGCATGTTTGTCTTTGTTGGTACTAATACTTGTGTCCAAGCCACTTGTTTGCGTGTGCCTTGATTTTTGCCAGGTACATTCCCTCCCCCCTACAAGACATAGATTAAGCACAACAATTGGTCCTCTTTTGGGATGTATACTCCCTTAACGACGTTCCATGTACCCCAAACGGGGGGCATCATTTTGGTGAATCAGTCACCCCATACATCATTATACATAACACAACATGGTATTGATAGATCACTATTTTATATTTTTATTAGGGATCAAAATCAAACTTGGGTCCTTAGCGCAACGACCTTTCTTGGATTCCCAAAACCATGGTGAAGTTACATAGTAATTGGTAGTTTAGCACAATATAGACAACACCACACACGACATATTTTACAGGTCATATGGTCCTTAGAACATGCATTTATACAAACCATATGTAGTGGTGTTCTACATTATGGGAAGTAGTTAAAGGTTTTAGGATGAAACCAAACTATTCTCCCTACACTTATTCCATTTCATTGGTGTGATATCACCCAAAAATGCGTGCGTTGGCAACATATTTAGGATCTATTTCTACACTCTTTTTCTCATTACGTATCAGGTGCACATGTTTCTTTTTCAAACTTTCATCAAATTTTACATACTTTCCTTAAACACTTTTATTACATATTTTGATCATATACTTGTGGATTTAACTACTTGTTCATCTTCTCTTTTACAAGTATGTTTATATGGGAAACGATAGTCAACATCAACAATGACAACATCACACACACAGAAAATGACATTGATACAAACAATAGGTACATTATGAGTATACACATGTGTTTCTTCCCTAGGTTCATTTTCACACTTTTTGTACTTCATCCTCCTTAAAATGCGCACTTCAATACTTTTTCTAGTCCCTTGGTATGCTTTTATCATTGATCTACATGGTTATCAGGTACACATCTCTATCTACTTTATGTTACCAATATTTCTGGTGAACAACATAAAGTAAGCAAAAATTTAGACAAAAAGCACTTTGGCTAAGTGTCTAGTCCCAATTACATACTACTATTGATAAGATTCTTAAGTAAGAAAAGTACTGATTAACCCATGTCTTTAGCCACCTTTATTGAATTTATGTTGTTATTTTCAATCTTGCACCCTTACTTTCTCATTCTTCCTTTTTAGACCTCGACATTTGTCAACCTAGACACCAATGCCAGGTGCCCTTGTCCCCTCTAGGTGCCCCTGTACCTTTTGTACTCTACTCACACTTTTTGGGTCCTTTCTAGCCATTTGAGCATCTTATATTTTTTGTAGTCAACCTTTTTAAGGTTAATTATGAAATTCAAGAAAAGGAATCATTTAAATATAAAGTTACATGATCATAATAAAGGACCAAGTAGTAAGCATTAGCTATCACCACCTAAGGTTGCATCCATAAAGGCATATAAGATATCTATTGCATCAATATAACTTCATCACAAGGGACATAAGGGTTGGTTTCTTACATAAAGCTTCATTGGAAGGAAGTTCATTCTACTCCATGCACACATTTACTAATTTCTACATCTATTTACTTTCTCGCTATCCAAGTGTGATACACGTAAGAGAAACTTAGAGTGAAATTTTGTGCACACACACAAAACTACATTGGGTCTTAAATGTAGTGTAGTGCTCATTCATAATTTCACCATGATGACATATGAGGACGGTCCAAACCCTCATTCTAAATCTTTTTGTTTTGGGATTTGATATCTATTTGAGGGTTTTGTAGGTTCATTCTTCATTACAAGTTTACAACGACCTCAACGATATTGGTACAACCTCAATGCGATCAAAGGTGACTAAAGGTGAACACCCTGGGACACCTTAGAGGAATTTTTATGAGTATTTATATAGACCTAGGTGCTTAGAAATAGATCCAAGGCACCCATGAGTGCCCCTATCCTTCTCAAGGCACCCCAGTCCAGCATGTTCCTCTAGTTCTACATTTTTCATAGATTTGGTGTGACAGTCAGTGCTTTGAATTTTCCATTTTTCCAATTCTGTGAATTCTCCAAAACTTCGTGAAGCAACTAAGGCTTCTTACCTTCTCTTTACACTTAGGGGTTTCACTTTATTACTTAGTTTTTGTATCATTGTTTTACTTAGTTTATTATTTATTTACTACAATCATCCATTTTTTTATTAGGGGTAAATAGTTTTGAATGGACTATACCCTGTTACAAATAGTGCTCACAATCCAGATAGAGCAGTAAAAAATAGTCCATAGTTTTGAAGGGACTATACCCTATTACAAGAAGGCTCAATATCCAAATAATGCAATAAAAGCATCAAAATTGGATCAGAATCTAGGGTATACATGAG
Source organism: Taxus chinensis (assembly GCA_019776745.2). Classification (NCBI taxonomy): domain Eukaryota; kingdom Viridiplantae; phylum Streptophyta; class Pinopsida; order Cupressales; family Taxaceae; genus Taxus; species Taxus chinensis. The sequence goes on along the minus strand of CM034151.1, from coordinate 760,240,624 downwards.
GATCAACTATAGTTAAATAAAAAACTATATAAAATGAACAAAAAAATGAAAAATCTGCAACAAAGCAACATGAAATCAACATCCTTTCAACATGATAACAAAAATATGGAAGTAGGAACAATCCTCTTTATTTTTTTGCTTTATCAATATTTATCTTTACATTCTACAGAGAGGTGAATAGTGTCAGGGAAGTGACATGGGAGGGATCCTTCTTATCCAGTTGTGAGAAAACCAAGTCCCTTGTTAATGCCGACCCCTAAATGGTAGCAAGAATGTCACTGACTATACATAGACTTTTGACATGTTGCTCCATGAAGTTGTAAATAGCCTTAAGCATAGAAATTGTATAGTCATGCCTACCTTTTGAATTACCCAGTCTATTGTCCATAGAATTAAGATTCTCATAGGTTTGTAAAGAATGATCATTATCCTTGTCAAGGTCATTATGCATCTTAATTTTTCCTTCTCTCTTACAAATTTTCTTGAGCTCTCCTTTCATGTCTCCAACCTCCTTTTTGAACTTAAAAATTCTATTAAGAAGTCATTCCTCCGTTTCCATAGCATAAGCATCAGTAAGATTGCTAATATGGAGCATATTTTTTGCAGATTCAATTTATTTGCTGCTACGAAGGACCCTTTGGGAGGGAAATGATTGATTGAGGGGGTAAAGTGGATTTTATGTTCTAATTTTCCTACATGCAAAAGTGGTGGTGGGGGAAGTGGATTCAGGGTAAGGGAGGTAGGGGAAGCTAGGATTGAATGATAATGGGAAAGACAATCTCGATGAAGTAGTAGGATGAGGCCTTGGTGAAGGGGGTGGCATGAGTGTGGTTTTGAAACTCAAGAACAGAGTGTTCCAAGGAGTTTAAAAGATAATGCGGAAAGGTAAGATGTAAATTCCTTCTAAAATGAATAATGAAAACCAAATTTTTATGTAGAACCATCACATATCTGGCCTCCAAAGTGACATACATGTCAATCATCCTTGAAATTTCATCGAAGGGCTCTGGAATGGAGGTCACTTTTATACCTGTCATAACAAACTCGATATTTTCACCTTATGTCAGGAATTTCTTGGCTTCAATATTCTTGTCAACCCTTTTACTGAATAATTTATCCCCTTATAATCTCATCCCCATGACCTCAGCAATAAGCTCTTCAATGATTTCAACGTTAATCTCCCCATCTTAAACCGTCCTTTGTTTCCACCCAGCCATGAATTGAATAGAAATGTATCAATCGTGACCCTACATTTTTTCAATGAGGTTTGAGATATGGGTTCCGTTTTGCATGGAGGTACACCCATTTTACTGATATTATTTCTTTCGTTCCCAACTGAGATGCTTCTTCCCCAAAACCACTTTTTAACAATTCCTTTGCCTACCCAGAAAGCATGCAAAGGTTGAGTGATATTATTAACCCTGCGTGCAAAGGAGATAATCACTCTCGAAACAATGAAGGACTTCTTAATGATGATTATGAATATCATATTTATCCTTGATGATGTCATTATGTACCTTGCTAGGGAGAATGTCATCACTAAACCAATTTTGCATCTTATTACTAACTCCATAGTTAGCAAGACTATCCACCACTTTGTTTCCTTTAGGATAGGAATGAATGATTTGGCAGTCTGTAAAGGATTTACAAATCTCAATAGATTCATAAATGAAATCTCTAATGGTCAAACTAGGGGTTTAAACTTGATTTAAGAGGTTTATTATGTTTAAAGAGTTCCCTTCAATTATAATATTGGAAATATTGCAATCCCTTACAAGTCTTATCCCCCATAATGCTATCATGGATTCAGAATAATGGTTTGTTTAGTGGCCCATTTTTCCTATAAATGCAGCAACAAGATAGCCTTTGTGATCTTTGATCACCCCACCTCCTCCTGAAGCCCCAAGATTTCCTTTGGAAACCCCATCAAAATTAAACTTGTACCATAAGGTGGGTGGCTGAATCCAATCAACTGATGATCTGTCAATGCTATTTTGATCATTCCTATGTATATTTCCAATATCAATCTTCCGAACAACAAATATATGTTCTTATTCCTTGGGGTATGGTCTACTTTTTGGAGGCCTAAACCTTTCAATGTTATCCTTGACAACAATAAAAATTTCCTTAAAGATATTATTACATACCTGTTTGTTTTTCCTAAAAATTATATCATTTCTAGTTTTCCACAATCTCCATGTGGTATGAGGTAGGACCAAATTCCATAATTTTCTTATCATGCAATGCTTATATGGTGGATCACATTTATCCCAGGTCTGCAAGAAGGTATTAGGAAGGGTCCAATGCAGATTGAAATTTGCAAAGATAAGACTTCAAACCTTTGAAGCATATTCACAATGTAAAAAAATGTTTGACATCTTCAGCCTCTTTTTTTACACACAACACTTGTTACACATAATGAAATACTCTTTTATTAGGTTATCATCAGTGATAATATTTCCTTTTAATACAAGCCACATTAATAAATTATATTTTGAGCTTAACTTAGGCATCCATATTTTACTCCAGTTTATATCACTTTGATTATTATATAAAAAGCATTGTAGCCCGATTTGACAGTATAGACCCCATCAAAATAATCAACCCATAAGATCTCATCCTTGTTATCCTTTTGATTAAGGGGAATGATAGAAAGTTGTTGTAGAGAGGATACAACAAGTTGTAAATTTTTCTTATCCACTTTGAGCTGCTTCCAATTTCTCTTGTTTCTAGCCAACTCAATGTAATATTTTACTTTATTTCCATATTTCTCACTTAAAATTCCTTTGAGGGAACCAAATTTATCACTCAGCCTAAAATCAGTCCATTTTTCTTGCCAAAAATGTATATCCTGACCATTGCAAACTTTCCATCTACAACCTTTGATAAGAATATGTCTTATTTGAAGCAAGTTGTTCCAGATAATTGAACTAGTGGGAAGATTTTGTTCAAAAAGGAATGAATTCAAATTTTGTTGAGCTAAGTATTTTATCCTAATAAGTTATGTCTAAGGTTCTTTTTTCTGTTAAAAATCTCTAGCCAAGTTTGTCAATTAAAGAAACATTCATATTTCTGATATCTTTAATACCGAGTCCACCAATCATTTTTTGTATACAAACCTGATCCCAAGCCACTAAATCATAGCTAAATACTTCTTCAGTCCCATGCCACATAAAGTGTTTTTGAATTCTCTCAATGATGTCCATGATTATTGCTAGAATGTTGTACATTGATATGATATATATGGGCAAGTTGTGAAGTGTGATTTTGATTAACAAGCATTTTCTAGCACTAGAAAAAATAGAACCTTTCCATCTAGCCAATATTTTGTGGAATCTATCTAACAAGGCATTCCAAATAGCATTAGATACTCTATTAGTGCCCAAAGGTAATCCTAAATAGGTAGTGGGTAAAGAGATGATTTTACACCCCAAAATGAGTGGAATTATTTTATGACTATCATAAGGAGTATTGAAAAAATACACTGATCTTTTGTCAAAGCTAACTTTCTGGCCAGAAGCTACTTCATAAAATTTGAGAATAGTCTTTATTGCTTTTTCCTCAAGAATAGAGGTCATCAGTAGCAAAATTATGTCATCAGCAAATTGTTGATGCGAAGCTGTATGATTGGTGGAAGTAGGTTTGAATCCTTTTAGCATGCCATAATTCACAGCCTTATTTATGGATCTATTAAGGCTATCATCTATGATTTTAAAATGTAAGGGGGATATGGGATCCCATTGTCTTATACCCCTACTGATGGAAAAGAATCCCACCAAAGTAGCATTAACAACCACTGAAAATCTAGAAGCGGTGATGTAGGCCTAAATGATTTTTTAAATTTTCTCTGAAAACCAAATTTTGACAAGACTTTATCTAAAAATTTCCAAGACACTCTATCAAAGGCCTTATGCATGTCCAATTTTATTGCCATACCTAATTTTTTACTTTAATCCATGGAGTGAATGGTTTCATGAATCATGATTACCCCATCCTGGATAATCCTTCCTTTTATGAAGCCACTTTTTTGTTTAGAGATAAGATCAACTAGCAAAGGTTGTAATCTAGTAGCAATAATTTTGGTAAAACAATATGTAAACACCATTTACCACACTGATAGGTCAGAAATCCTTGAAGGCTTTAACATCCAAATTATTTGGGGCTAGAAAAATGTGAGTATTATTTAACTCCTTTGTTAGATTTCCTGTTCTATAGAACTCATTTACAACTTTCAACAGATCTTCCGAGCATATATCCCAATATTTTTGAAGGAAATTAGTAGAAAACCCATCATGTCCTAGTGCCTTGTCTCCTTCAAGTGTAAAAAATACCTTCTTCATCTCCTCAATGGATACATATTTTGTAAGACTTGTGAATCTCTCATCAGGAATATTATTACTTGGGATGTAATCTAGAAGGAAAGAAGTTGCTTCCTCGTTACAGATATTGCTTTCTGTCAAAAAATTATCATAAAATTTTAGAGCTTCTGATTTTATATCATTTTGATCCTTGGTGACAGTACCATTTCCTTTGGATACCTCAGTGATTCTGTTTTAGGCTCTGTGCTTAAGGGTGGTCATGTGAATTTTTTTTGTATTCATATCACTAGCTTTCAGCCATAGAGCCTGGGATTTCATTCTCCAAAAGGTTTCCTCTCTATTGTTGATGTTATGTAAATCATAAAGTAATTTCTTTTCAAGTTGTTGATCTTCATAATCCATACCTTTCATTGAGATTCTCAGCTCAAGCTCTTCAAGCTGTTGTTTTAGCTCTTTTTTCTGTTCAAAAATATTGCCAAATACCTCTTTGTTCTAGTTTCTAACTTACTGCTTTACATTTTGTAGTTTTTAGATTAACCTGAATTGTGTTATACCTTCTCCATCCCAATTCCACCATTATTTTATCCCTATCCATAATGTCTTCATGATCGAGCCACATTTTTTTTGAATTTGAAAGAGCTATGCGATGGTTTGGATCAGTTTTAAAGATTAAGAGCAATACGATTATGATCTAAGCCAATCCCAGGAAATTAAGAGAGGAAAAAATCCTGAATCAAAATATAATTAGCAGATATGAGAGATCTTTATAATCTTACTTGTATCAAAATATCACCAATTCTTCTATTAGACCAAGTGAATTGGTTTCGATGAAGATCAATATCCATGAGGTTAAAAGAAGAAGCAAACTCAACAAAGTCACCCATACTAACTGAGAAATAAGAGCCACCCCCATAGTTTTCCCCGAGGTTCAAAAGGGGTGTTTAAAATCACCCCATGACCAATGAATCATAATCATTAAAACTTCTTCTAAAGTATTTTAACTCTTCCCATAATTTTATTCTACCAGCCAGCAGTGTTGGGAGCATAAATGTTGTAAAGGATCTAGATTAAGTCATTTTCAGAAGCATGAAATTTAACAACTAAATGATTATGAGAAGCTAAAATAACATTACAATTGAGATATTTGATGTCCCTGAAAATTGCTACACCTCCTGATGCACCTTGTGAATCAACAACATCAATATCAGAATTCTCTTTAAAAAAAATTTTTATTCCTCCAAAGTTTTTGTCTTCATTGTAGTTTATTGTACTAAAAGAATGTTAGGACCTTCATTTAGTCCTTTGACATTCCAAGATAAAATATTCATCTAAAAAAATTGGAGAAGCAGTTTTTGGATGGCCCAATTGAGTTTGAGTTTTCATCTGCAATATCTTTCTCAGTCTCTTTCTTTCTTAATTCCTTTTTTCAAGGTCTGACTTTTTTAATATTAGCTCCAATAGCTACCAACATTTTAGGAGATGATCTAGTGATCCTTGATATAGAGGTTTCCCAATTCCCAATTTTTCTTCTTTTTATAACTGTACAATGCTTCAGGAATCCCTTTTAAAACTTTCATTCTTCATTTTTTTAACTTCAATGAAGACATTATTCAAATCATTCTGATAGTCAATGAGTATTTTCGATGAAGCTGGGGTAATCTCCCCTTCCTCTTTTTCAATAGTTTGAATACTCTTGCTGCAAAGTTACTGATTTGGCGTTGATTGAAATCTTTTCAACCATAGGAGATCGAGATGGAATTTACTCATTCATGAACTCATCTATTTCCTTATACTCTTCATCTTCATCTAGATCTTCTAATACAGATTCTAATAAGTCCTCAATTTCAGGAAGAGACTTCATCTCTTGTCCTTCTGATGTTGTTAAGTTGTTGCTTTTAATTTTCTCCTTATGTTGATTGTGAGAAGAAGTAATCGATTGATCAAAAATAAAATCCTCCATCCTCTCATGATATGAATCTACCAGGTTAATGGAAAATCTTTCGTTATCTTCATCCACTTCTATGTTTTAGCTTTACAGGATTTTGAAGATCCATATCTTTGACCTTGTATTTTTCCTTAAAATCATCCCCTCCCTTTTTAACTGAGGTAGTTTTTGGTCTCCAAAGCTTCCTATAAACTTGTGGTCACCTTATAGGGGTTTGTAATCCCTTTTTGTTATTTTTTATATTTAAGATCTGACCGATTAGAGATATTTTTATCTATCCCCCTTATCATTTTGATTCTAGGTTTGTAAATTCTTTTGCTTGAGGTGATTTATTCCCTTCCATTTTTTCTCGCTTGAGATATGTTTTCCACTGAAACCTCTTATCCGTTTATTTTCTCTTTATCCTAAGGATTCTTTTCATTCTCCCTTCAAGAATCTCCAGATCTCTCATTCTTTTGTTTATTGTTCGTAGGGCATTTCTTGGTGAAATTTTCCTATCTTATGGAATTTTTTGCATCTTAATTGAAAATTTTCATATTCTATCACCCATTTCCATGTACCGAACTTCGATTGAAGGATGATGTAATTAAGAAGTTTATTTCTCCATTTTAGAAGAGATGATAAATATAACAATGGCTAGTCAAGATATTTTTTTAGTAGGCCCATCTAATCCGAATGGAGAACCGATCGATCTTTCAATATGAAGGAATATCTCATCATCCCAGTAGTGTAGGGGCAGTTCTGGTAACCTACACAAAACATGAATAGTGTGAATATTTTATGTATTAGGGTTAAAGCTTGGGTACCATCATTTTAGGAAAATCTCCATGTTTCCTATACACCAGGGTCCACTCAGTAATATTGCTTCTAGATCTATCTGTTGATTGAATCAAGAAAGGAAAAAACCTCTAGACATGGTTATAATAACTAAATCTCATTTTGGTTGCCAAACGACTCATGACCCACTTTCTGATGACATCAATATTGGGCCTAACACCCAAGAGCTTACCAATAAGGAAAAGATTTATTTTCCCCATTTCTTCTATTCAGACATCCATGAAGCACATGCATGTGGGTCACACCCTCCTTTTCCTTTGTGCTTTTGAATAATGATTTTTGTTGTAAAGATGCAGGAGACTGTAGACCCACCTACTTGTCAGGAGTTACCTTATAAATGTCTACCCAAGTGTCAGATTCAATACCAATAATTTTTGTCATTTTTGCCTGTAAAGGTGGCGATACAACAATAGGTTAATCACAAGTAAATAGACATTTTGCAGCTAGTGTTGTAGCGACTACACTAAAAAAAACCCTCACTCACTCCCATCTCTTCCATGGTCAAGTCTCTTACAATATGAATCCTACTTTCATATTTTTCTCTTATTTACATTTTAGGTTAATTAGTGTCAATTTTAAAATACATAACATGTATGGATTATTTTTTCCATTGCCACAAAATTAGTTTGTGTTGGAAGTGACAGTGTAACAGTAATGAAAGGGGAAGAAATGGTCTCTACGTCAGACTAAAAACAACATTTTTACCGTATATAATTTAAATTCATTGTATGTCTCATAGAATGAATCTGGTGTATAAAATTGTGAGAACATTCGAAAGTGTTACTAGAGTGAAGGATCTCATTCGTGACTTGCATGCATATTATTCAAGTAGTTGTAAAAATAATTTTAGAATCCAAGAAATTTAAAATTGGATTGATAGATGGGAAAAAACTTCTTAAATATATAAATACCAGATGGATTTCCATGCATGGGCATGCTTGTAGAATATTTCAATAATATCCTTCATTGACATGTTTTATGTATAAATACCCATAGGGAAGTAGATCGAGCTAAAAAAATGTATTGTATGATTGATATTGAAATTTTACTTGCATTATGTGGTATTTTTCCCAAGTTGAATGAGATCAATGTTTTTAACGAAGCATGCAGAAGAGCATTTCATCTACATTATTGACTTCATATGACTGAGAAAACATGTATGCATGAATATAGATAATTTATAGTTTTCAGATGGAAGTTTTCAAGGACCTATTTTTGAAAGTTTGGAATATATTGACCATCCTTAAGAATCCAAGATTATATTTAAAATTTAATATAAATGATATCATCTATGTATAATATTTCATGGGAAAGAAATGCCACTTCAGACTTTTTAGAGAAGAGTATGTTTGGTTGGATCAGAGTTGGAAGAAGTACAAGTGACACATAATTTAAATGAAACAATATTATGTGACATAAGAAATAAATTGAAAAATATTTGTCAATATTTTTCTATGAAGATATATAAACAAATTAAAAATGATAAATTAATTAAAGCAATGGGAGTTGTGAATCCACTTGGTGGCATTAATGAAAAGTCCATCAATAATTTATTTTTCAAATACATAAATTTAGTCTAATGGAAATTTTCTATAAGTGTAAAGAGATAAACTATGTTGTAGTTGAAGGTATTTTGTAAAATAAGTTACTGAGTTTTTAGTCACAACATTTTTCTCGTACTATGATAGAATAATTTCATTTTCTAGACGAGCCAACATATAAATGGTTCCATTAGAATTCTTTGGAATAATCTTTATTCAAGCAGTATTTTGTGAGATGATTTCAAAAACTATTTTTAACTATATGAACTATGAAAAACTAAGATCCTAGGATTTGTTGAATATGAAATAGTATTTAGTGCATTATTCTTTGTAAAATAAAAAGCTCGTAATAAATTGGACAAAAATTTAGAAAGTTGTCTAAGATTATATGTTTCGAGTTATTCTGTGGAAACTTTTCTATATGAAGGATCACTTGGATTAAGAAATTCACTCGTAGAAAGGAGAGTAGGAAATATTTTGACTAATGCATGGGATCCAAATATAGGAAATATCTTCAGTAGAATTTGAGGAAACTTATGAAGAAAGAGTTTCTCAAATGTTGTTTCAATTGCTAGAGTCCTAATTTCTTTTCTACATTATAAACACTATTGACCAAATGATTTGATTATTTATCTATTTCATATAGAGCAAGGATCAACTGGCCTTATCAAACTATATATGTTTTTTTACTTGTAACAAATTCTTTTTTAATATTTTTTTTTATGATTTTAAGAAGGATAGCGATTTACTTAGATCCATCTCTATGTTATTAATATTTTATCTCTTGATGAAATATAAATATTTTCTGTACTCAAACAACAACACATCAAACATATAAAACCAGGCAAAGCATCTCCAAATAGTAACTTTAAAAAAATTCACAAGAAAGCAGAAAATCCGAATACAAGAGTGGCATATTAAATTGTTCAATTTTTTTTAAAAACGTGTCAGATCTAAAAATAGAGTTTCCAACTAATAATTAAACTTGTATACATACTAACAAGTGGAATATTACTTTATGAGGACATACATGTTAGAGTAGGTATTTACCTTAGCTCATGTTCACCTAGGTACTTTACTTACCTTTATTGTATTTATCCTCACCCACTTATGTGTGTGGATATTTCTTTTATCTTATTTAGATATTAGGAGATATTATCTAGTTGTTAGGTGTAGTTCTTTCCTTGATCTATGATATTGACTAGATCCTTGATGTCTAGTTCTCTCTTAAATCTATGGTCTTGACTAGTTCTTTGATGACCAGGTTATTTCCTTGATTTATGGCTTGATCTACGACCTCGACTGGTTCTTAGATTGTTATTCCTTGCCTATTTAAGCAAGGCCTAAGCAAGGCCCATTCTCATTGTATTGCATTGAGTTCCATTATAATATATGATATTGTTGCTCATTTGTTTGCAAAGGTTTTATGTAAAGCTATTCTGGCAAATTGATTTCATCTTATTGATCGTGGTGTTTGATTAGCATTTGTTTTCTTGGATTCGTATGATCTGGTTATCGTTCCTTTCATGGTATCAGAGCTATAGATGATGTAGACATCCATCTATAAGTTTTTCTTTGCAAACAAGGGTTTATTATTTTCATGTATTTGGAATTTGTTAGCACTTTTCTAGAGCATGAATTTTTATGTAAAACAGAGTGTGCCATTGGATTTGGAAGGTGCCAAAACCATATAATCGACAGTAAACTTGATTATGTTTTGAGACATTCAAATCTAGATGGAGATATGTACCCTCTGGGTGCATTCTTTTATCCATTGGATATAAGCGTGTACCTTCGAGATTCACTCTTTTACCCTTTGGAAATTTGGGTGTCACATGTACCTTTAAAAAAAATCAGCATTAAAATATTATTTTAATAGCAAAAACTTCTAGAGCTCATAACTTTTGATCTGTAGCTTGGATTAAGGTGATATATTTTTGAAATTGTGTATTTTTCGAGATCTACGCATTGGTGACATTTTTATACACATATTTCAAATGTAAAAGGTATTGTTACTCATTGTAATATTTAAATGCACTCAATTATAAAGTACAATTTTGGAGGGTGTTGTGATCACTTGTGGATGCAATTTTGGTTGAGCCCGACGTCCTAAACTTTTGGGTGTTGCATTCTTGTATCTATGAGTGTATACATTTATATCTCTCTTGTTTGTTGAGATATTTTGGATCTGTATTTTTGACACTTTTTTTGGCATGTTGACAGTATCTCTTGTGGGGGAGCTATTCTAGTGAAGCCTAGTGTTATTTTTTCAGTGTTTGAGTAGTTGATTTTGGCAACTCATACAGATCCGTGGTATCACTCTACTCATTCAGTAATATGGGAGGGTGTGGTGTTGATACTGCTTCTTCGGGTTTTATGTCCTTGCCTTATTACATTGGCTTTTCTTGGATCATGGCACTCCTATTTATTTGGATCTCATGTCATTGCCTTATTGCCTTGGTTATTTTTAGATCGTGGCACACCTATTTTTAGCAGTTGATAAAATTATATTTGGTGGTTTTTTGCATTTTCAACATCACTCCATTAATAGTCTCCTTGTATGGAGATATTCTGGTGAAGCCCAGTGGTAGTTGTTTTTGAGTTATATGATCGAGCAGTGGATTTAGACCACAGTGTGCACCACACTTCTTCAGCATTATATGATTTTTTGGAGCCAAGATTCTAAGGATATCTTTCAGTAGGATTTTTCTCTCTCTAATTTTTTATTACTGGTTTTGGGTACCTTGCGATGTCCATTTTTCCCAGTTGTTGTACGTGGGTACCTCATCAGGCCTTGTTTCCTAGACCCACCTTCTTTTCCACCCACCTAAGCTATGCTTACGGGAGGGTGTTAGTATATGTTATTATTTATCCTTTTATTTATTTATTAGGATAATTTTTACACTTGTGTTAGCCCCAAACTTATTGGGTTAGCTTTCTTTGGTGTACTAGTTGTGTGGAGTTAGCTTCTCAGTTATGTAGAGTTAGCTTACTAGTCTTTTGGAGTTAACTTAACTACCCCTATCAGTTAGCAGGAGCTCTTCACCACTGATTTAGGTAGTAGTTGCACTTCCTTCCTCCTACATGTACATATTTCTTATTGAATAATTCAAGTCATTGTATTGTAATGTATTGAGCATTATGGATTATGATAGATTTCCATATATGGTATTTTAGCTCTTTTGTTTTTGAAAATCTAAAGTGGTGTGCTATTATCATCTGAGATTGTGTCTTGGAACAATCTTCTTACCATTCCTTTCATGACACTTCTATTTTGGCCCCTAGCTTCACTTGAGGGGGGGTGTTAGAGTAGGTATTTACCTTAGCTCATGTTTACCTAGGTACTTTATTTACCTTTATTGTATTTATCCTCACCCACTTATGTGTGTGGATATTTCTTTTATCTTATTTAGATATTAGGAGACATTATCTAGTTGTTAGGTATAATTCTTTCCTTGATCTATGATATTGACTAGATCCTTGATGTCTAGTTCTCTCCTAAATCTATGGTCTTGACTAGATCTTTGATGATTAGTTATTTCCTTGATTTATGGCTTGATCTACGACCTTGACTGGTTCTTAGATTGTTGTTCCTTGCCTATTTAAGCAAGGCCCATTCTCATTGTATTACATTCAGTTCCATTAAAATATATGATATTGCTGCTCATTTGTTTGCAAAGGTTTTATGTAAAGCTATTCTAGCGAATTGATTTCATCTTATTAATCGTGGTGTTTGATTAGTATCTGTGTTCTTGACTTGGTACGATATGGTTTTCGTTCCTTTCAATACTTGTTTTCATAAAACAGTGTCGACCAATACAACTACAAAATTATGGACTGTCATCAATTTCTTTTCAAAATTTCCATGAAAATTCTGTCATATAAGAACAATTTACGAGGGAATCTTCTTTTCTACCTAAGATTATGAGTCATAGTTTTCTTTACGTCTGCCACACGGAAATTTAAAAAAATCAAAATTTAGATGGCTGCTATCTTTTAATTCACATGCCAGTGTCGAAATTGTTTCAATTTTGTGTTGTAGTGGCAACTTAAGCTTCTTCTTGCAATAAAGGTAGAGATTTCTTAGTTTCTATAATGCTTTATGATAAAACTCTGAATTTTTAAAAATCATGCCATGCGGTATTGATATTGGCAAAAATATTCTACTCCTCCCACACAACATCTCTTGAAAAAAAGAGTGATGGATTAACATCTGTCTTTTCTACCAATAATATTTATGGATCCATCACGTGCTCCTTGATTATATTTATCAATGTACTATTTAATAATAGAATTCTATCTTTCAATTATATAAATGCAATCAAGTTTTTTTGAGCATTATTCAAATGCTCATCAAATACAGTTACTTATTTATTTTAATTTTTATATTTTCCCACAAAATAGAAATATATTAGATAAGTTATATAAACAATTTATTGCAATACTCACAATTTCACAATTTTTCACTTGTAAAAAATTACCTACCACAACTTTTTCTTTTTCTACACTTGTAATTACAACATTATTTTTGTCTCTAGTCCATTTGTTGTAGTATGCTTGAGCTTCAACATTAATATTTTCCAACTTGATTAACATTACTTCTAAAATTTCATCATGATATACATTATTTTACAAAATTGTACCATATTGAGCTTTATTTAGCAAAATGTCAAGCCTTGCTGGTTGGCTCTCTACGATAGTGAAAATTGAGTACCTTTGAGCATGATTATGGTAATGCATATTTATTTATTTGATCAAAAGTTTGGCTTTGTACTCCTAGTTGTGCACTAATTCCACATTTTCCATAACCAATTCCTAAATTATGGCCCCCATATTGTTTGATATTATGTTTTGGAAGGAAAAATTTATCTTTTGATCATCCGTGAGTGGAATGTGACTTAGTTAAGGAGGGTAATCTCTAATTTCAAGCATATATTATTGTGTTTGTGGTTAATCAGGTGATGGATTACTCTGTATCATAACATGGTTGTCAAAATAATTACCCATCTTGGTGTCAACACTATCAAACCCCAAAAACTCATCATCGAGCTCGATTTATCAAATGCATTGATATTAGAATTGTATTGTTGACATCTACTTTAATTCAATTTGAAAATATGTTCACTAATAAAATTGTTACCCTGCCAATGTCCATAATAAATATTTAACTACCCAATGTAAAATGTCAATGGATCTACCCTACAACACAATCCTATATTGAAAGAGTGATATCATTGTAAGAAATAAATTATGTGAAACACCTTGCATAACAAGGCCTCTTTTCGATCAATTAAATGTAGTTGCGACAACACAAAAGAAAATTTAGATACAGGCATAGTCAACTTATATTAAGAAAGTAAATAATTGAAAAAAAAAATTAAACTTACCATCAACCTACACATCTTAATGAGATTCCACATAATTTTTTGTCTACATCAGTTAAAATATCCTTAGTAGTCATGACCATTTGGTGTGGATATGGTAAACCAATTAATCGATGGATTTCTATGGGCTCCACGTTGAATGAAAATGTATGATCAATTAAAAAAATGTTAAATCTTATATCTATAGGGTTGTAAGAATTGATCAGGTAATCAATGACATAAGCGTTTGCTTCAAATTAGGGTATGTTGACAAGCCCCATGAATTGTGTTCTCTACATCTAGTCTTTAGGTGTTTATTTGAGTTTCATTAGTCCAGCGATTTGAGGGCACATGAGATTTTTATACTACAATTTGGGGGAAGTTATAGGAGTGTGTGTGGAACTAGCCATTCTTGAAAATTTACTAAAAATTTGCATGAGAGGGAGGGGCCAGAGGGTTGGTCAATTGGAGGTTTGGGCACATTGGTTGTTGTTGGTGTTGGGATGGTTTTGTAGAAAATTGGATTCGTGAGAGCACTATATATTCATAGAAGTTCTTTCATAAATTAAAGTAATAAACCTCATATTGATATATAGGTTGAGGGTTCTCGGTCCTGACAGGTGGAAAAAAATTATAGGTGGAGAGATTTGAGGTCACACATGTCTAAAAATGACCGTTCAACAAATGATCATCATGATCAATCAAAGGGACTATTTATGATATGTTGCATGTCCAATTTTTCTGGAGAGGGCCAAGATAATAGTTTCTATTTGACTAACTATGTGTGAGATGAATTTCCAAGATTGGAAGAGAAATTTGATTGTTCTAAGGAGATATGGTTTAGAAAAAGCTGCACATCCAATCCTATAGAGCCGACCAAGATAATGACATTCTTCTGACTAACTATGTGTGAGACGAGCGTCCAGGATTGGAAGAGACGGTTATTAAAGAGACATTTGTATGTTCCAGGGAGAGATGACCAGGCAAGAGACATATGTTCAATCCAACATTATCTAATATCAAGTTAATATCTACGTTTGTATATCAACCATCTATTATTTCCTTGTTGGACTTATTTTTAAATCACATTTAACAACCTTGTAAAACCCCAAAAATATGCGACATATCGAATCACCTTTGGCACGACACTTGTTTTAAATATTTACCATTTTTCCAAAATTCAACTTCGAAGATTCACCAAAATATTCTAAGTAATTTTGGTGGGGGGTCTTAATATGAACGCTGATATGTAACACTAAATGTCTCCACCATTGATGTCAATGGACTAGATTGATTTAATGGTCGTCCCTATACTCATGACCGTTGATGGGGACTGTTAAGTATCTCTAGTCTACATTATTAAACCTATCAATGTAATTAATTTAATGATTTCTACGCATGTATATAAATTTAAATAATATATTTTCATACACACACCCACACACACACACACCTCTTTAAAATAGTATACAATTTTTTAAAAATTCAGCTTGTCATTGTCGACGACCACCTAAATTTTTTTACTGATATTATATGGTTAAAATCAGATAAAATGGCCCATGGCCTATTAATTTCCAGGGTTGATAGATAATATCACACCATAGGTTAACATGTCACAAATTTTGGAAATAATTTCTAGAAATGTATAAATATTTTTCAAATACAATTTTTTTTCCAAAATCAATGTCACTTCACATTA
Source organism: Taxus chinensis (assembly GCA_019776745.2). Classification (NCBI taxonomy): domain Eukaryota; kingdom Viridiplantae; phylum Streptophyta; class Pinopsida; order Cupressales; family Taxaceae; genus Taxus; species Taxus chinensis. Next base: position 760,224,920 of record CM034151.1, on the reverse strand, counting down.
CAAATCTATATTTTTCACAATCAAGAGTATTGTTGGAAGTCACAATAACTTGGTGCCCCATCAACCATTGATTTTTTTTTGTTATTTGTCTAAACAAGATAAATAAATACTTAATATCAATTATTGTGTATGTTTCATATCCTATAAAGAAATTCAAGTAAAATATTTTATTCATGTCATTTTTAATGGTAACTATATCATCTTCACATGTTGCTTCTCAACATTCAACCACAATATTGATTTCAAGACAACTCCGTTAAGAACTATCTCTCAATACATTTTGAAATGCTTTAAACATATAACCAAGCCATCTAATTCTAATCCTCTTTGTTTTGATTCAAACCATGTATTGAATGAAATAGGTGAGGAGGTAAAATAAATATTCCTTTTCCACTATAGTAAGACATTCGAAAATGTGTTTATATTGTTAAACCTACAACATGGCATTTAGTCAAGAAAAGTAAGAAAAAACCTCTTTCCATCTACTTGACAAATGCCCATGAGTTACAGAAGGATCCCATTATGGAGTTGGTTGGGAGATGTAAGGCACTTGATATTTGAAGCCCCAAAATTCCCATCTTGACATAGGCCCTTGGGATATTTCAAAGACCGATTTTGTGAATAACCTAATATCATGTTGTTCTATCATAAAAAATTAATCCCATCTTCAAAGACCGATTTTACAAATAACCTAATATCATGTTGTTCTATCATAAATAAATAACTCCCATATTCCCAATTAAATGTGTTTCTTGGAAGTTATGGGCCATCTACTTTAACCACTAGCATACGTAAACTTTGGTAAGTGCTCAACCATGCCCAACTACCCCTACGTCAACCACCCCATTATCTCTATTTTCTCCCCTTTTTACTTTTGAATTTAATTTTGCTAAGTTTATTTTTATTAGTTATTTTATTTTTATTATTGCTTAGCAAATTTCTTCTTTTATATAAGTTTGTAAAACTAAGCTAAGCCATTAAGTTTGAGTTTGAGCACAACTTCAAGTTCGAGGATAAAACTACTTTCCAATTCATCTGTTGATAAAGTTCAAGAATAAAAGACCTCTCAGTTCGAAGAACTTAATTTGTTTAATAATAATAATAATAATAATAATTATTATTATTATATATTTAAAAAAATTAAAGTGTATATATCTTATTTACAACTATCAAAATTATGCTAGGCAATATGAATCTCTAGGTTCTTATCCTGATTTCTCACATATCACATTTTAAACACTTTATTACTTTCTTTAATAATATTGTATGAAAAAGTGGTCGACACGAATGGGTCTAAGGTCCAGCCTCTGATCAAACTATTAAAAATGTTCTATTTAATTTTCTAAGAAGAGGGAGGAAGTTAATTAGTGATGGTCAATGAGACAATGGGTCACAGGTCTACCACCACCCTGAATAACATTGTAAAACATGTCTCGGTGTGATTCAAAATCTAAAGTTCAAAACTCGACGAAACACAAAACTACAAATGCCCACAATTTAAAGGTCGACACTAGATTTGAACACTAATTGAAAGTCCACAATACAAACAACCACCATAAAAAAACTAAGACATTACCTCATTTATAGTATATTCAAAACACTAGGTAACACATGTGAGCAACTTGCTTCTTAAAAATTTGAATCCTCTTACATGAACATAAAAAATTTGAGATTATTATTATTTAGGTAAAATTAAGGTAGTATTAAGATGCCCTTCAATGGATGTCGTCATTTTGTATCTCTTCTGTAAGAGGGAAACAACCATCCAGACCATAACAATGTATGCCACATGTGAAGGACTATAGATGAAATTAAAATTAAAATCAAACATACACATCTATGTCACGTGAAAAAAATACCTACAACAAGAATCAACGGCTACAATGTTTTCAATGATCTTGCACATGCATGAAGAAATAAATTGCTATGGATCTAAGTAGTGTAATCTAATCCTCACTTGGATAATTCCAATCAACATAAGTTCAAATGACACTTATAAGTAATCAGATTTATTGCATACATCTTGCAATGAGTGCATAAGAATCAGGCAGGGGTGGTCTTAGAATATTCTTTTGCTACAAAACTAATTATATTTTTCAAATGAAGTGGAAGGAATATAAAAGTAATAATTAATGTAATGAATTTACCTTTAATAAAACTTGTATGCCAAGTTCTTAAAGAGTGGAGAGTTGATCATCATACACTGGTGAGGTTTTCGACATGGTTTTAGTGAATATCATTATTTTCCATTTATTTATATTGATTTTATCATTCATACATAATTGTTTACAATAGTTATTATAAAATTATATTTAATTGTAAATTTATTAAATCAACTACATGGAATTCAAATTAAAGAGGAGGTTGGACCTGAAACTTCTCTATAACTTGTAAAACCCTTTCAAATTCTCAATTTTTCAAATTGGCATTCACATGTATCATAAGAAAGAAATGGCATTCATATAAATGAAATATATCATGACCTACATAGTTTCAAATTTTAAACTACATCTTCTAGATTGCAATTTCATGTAATAGTTTTTTCCTATTTTATTACCTACGAGATTATCAATTTTCATATTTTCATCCAAATGATTAATGATATCCAATGTATTTCAGTTTTCGAGTATGATTCAATCATACCAAGATTCTAGTTAACACATACTCAAATACATGTTAATTATGTATTTATTTCTCTATGTACGCAGTCTTTGATAGATTTTGGATGGATTTGATTTTTTGGGTGATTTGATTTGGGCTAACCATCTCCCCTGACTTTATTTGTTAAATAAATTTTGACGGCACTTATATTATATCTACCTCATTCCACTTACAAGAGACCTCATTACAAATATAATGTAGGGAACCAATTCTAAAATATCATTTCATAAAATACGTTATTGTCTAGTTTCATAACTAAAATATAACATGACTTGTGTGAATGGCCACAACCCTCATGATAATGCATATGATTCATAATATTAGAATAAACCGATTGCTACAAATTTTTAAGATTAGTGCTCACATAGTGAGTATAATATGTAACACTTACTTTTTAAATCTTCAAATTAAGATAATGTTTTTCCGAAATAACTTATGCCTTCAATGATTTAAATACATAGAATTTAAATTCGGCATCAATGAAATTCAATCTATCTAATAACAATCAAGAAACCATGTGCAGTTGTATGGGTCAGTTAGATATATCTGATCCCCCATAATTTACTCTTACGAGTGTGTATACAAGTACATAATTGGTTACCTTTCCCAAGAATTTATAATTCAAGTGATGTTTCTAAGTGTCTACCTAAAATTCAGTCAATCGAATCCCATCTGATATCCTACACCCTTAGTTAGAACTTGGTGAATCTGATAGTGTAATCAACAACTTACACTATTTAAGAAAAAATTTATGAGACATGTTCGCATCCTCAATCTCATGATGGAACATTCATTATTTGAAATTTTTTATTTCACCTTATCACTTTCTTAGTTATCGAGAATTGAATAAGTTAGTTATGTCATGTAATTTACATGTTGAGCCCCAAGGTACAAGACCTGTATAACATGTTCAAAGGAACACATTTGTGTAAACATAGGTTTTCTATGGGAAATAAAATGATCACATAATGGTTGGCGTCATTACCCAAACACTTCCTTCCCTATAGCTAACTTAAGTTGGTACCGGGGTGTTTTTCCGAACAGGTTAAACAACTCATGTATCTTAGCATAACACTACATTATCCGAAGTTATCACTATCGTAATGAACCTGAAAGGGCATCTTAAAATACATGTTATAAGGTATTATTCACTTAATAAATTACATCATTACATGAATACAAACTTATAACAATCATCTTAAATTGACCTTTCAAGCTCCACTTCTTAGGAACATCGTATCCCAAAGTTTAATTATTTATAATTAAATCAGTTTATAACTGGTTCCCTTTTAGCCGCAACGATAAATTTATCACATGATCATTTGTATTTAAATCTTAATAATTATATTATCATAACAAGATATGATAATATACTTGTAATTAAACTATAACCCATTTATTTATTAATTATGATTTAACATAACTTTTGTGTTCTCGTAGTAGATCTTTAATCGTACTTTATGACATTGGCATAATTTACTTTTCCCATGTTAATTCATTTATTTGTACTTAACTTATGAAATAGTTTATAAATCATCATACATGTATTTGTTCCATATATAATTTAACCTCAATTAATCAACAACATAATAAATGATATCTCTTTTTAATTCATTAATGCCATTAATATTAACCTTTCATCAAAGACATATTGCTGATATCAACATCATGATGACATAATCTATAACACAAGTACTTATCAACTTTATAAATAACACTTAATAACAAAAACATGTACAAATTATATTTTTGTATTAATACATTATTCAAATCAGGCTATTTTTCCTTTCATTTTTATAGGAAAACGAAGTTCAATTTTGATTTACAATAATGAGATAAATTTAATACTTCAGAATCATCATAATAAATCATCATTCAAGCAAATAGATCATGCATAGTCTTTATAAAACATCAACCAAGAATAACTGAATATCTTCCATCTATAAGAGGGAGAAAAATTGTAAAAGCAATCAGTTCAGAATGAATTGGCATGAAATTTTAATTTCCACATCTTTAGAGTTTATGTTGTTATAATACTCAAATGATTAAATTCCAAAAATCACATGATTAGAATATTTATTAACTAAATATTGAAACTAAAATAATATTTCCTATCTCATACCATATTATTACTTCCACATAAGTAATTCACAATTTTATGAGATATTAATTTGATTCGAGTTAACAATAAATCATTTACCGAAACATAACATTATTCAATTAACAATTTCATAAATACCTAGGTATTATAAATAAATCCTTCCATTTTATCACCCAATTGTCATTAATTATGTAACAATAATATTTATGTTACACTTATGCAAATGGAAATCCTTGAATATGAAAATAATGAACATTAATGCATTTTATCTCTAAGTCAAGAATGTATATCAAACTGAAATATAATTTCTTTTATTCCTATTAAACTATAAAACAATAAATACTTATATTTCTTTGATAATTCGTATAACCCTTATCCAAATATATACGAATATAAATATGTATACCTTCAACTTCAAACAGAGAGAGAGATTATAAATTTACCATCAATTGGGAAATATTCTAGCATATTCCTTGTATACATAGAATTTATTCACAATGCAAACAGAACCCAGTTTATTTGCTCATGTTCCTAAAGCCAAAATGACAAGAAGAGTGAAGGAATGATTCGACCATATTTCAACATAAACTAAATTGAATACCTTAAAATAATGAACTTACCTTAACTCTATCGAACTGTACCAACATGGTTCCCTGATTTGAAATCCAAGACTTTTTCAATGAATTGACCAACTCTTCCCAGTGATTCATCCATACCTTGCAACACAAAAAATTAAGTTTTCCGCAGAGACTAATTATAATCAAATAATTCAATCGATACAATAATATATTTAACCCAATGATTTGGTTGATAATAACCAAGTCATTTAAATATATTTAAATATTACACAGAAAATCTCTATCCACATTCGAATTCCTGGGTGTAAATAAATAAGCACAAGTTTCAAAATACACACCATTTAAGACTCAAAGTTTGATACTCGGGCATAAAATTTTAAAACATTAGGAACATAAAAGTTACATTTAGATGCCTGAAAAAGGAGGGGTTTTTAACAAGATTTTGACATTATGCTTCTCGAATTAAAAATAAATCTGCATAGAATAACCCAAGACATAAAAATTATGCCTGATTTTTTATATTCTTTTTCCAAAACAATTACACCAAGAAATGAATGAGTTAGAATATACATGCCTACTTTAATTATATACATATGTCGACTGGTATAAAATTTATTAATGTATATTTCCCTTTAGTGGGCACCCAAAAAACATAGTCAGAGACACAAAGGACTCATATATATATAGGCTCAAATTGCACCTGTAATGGGTTATTAATCAAATAACAAAGGCGAATGCATATCTTTACATGCACGACTAAAACATTTCTCAAGTCATTTAGCCATACCCAATAAACATCAACCTTCAAGAATAATCACCAAACATTTCTTTATACAGTTTATCCAGTTCATGAAATAAAACATTATTGTAGTGGTTTTAAACATGAAAATATTATAATGAATTAAACCATGAGGAAGAAGATAAGAACATTTCATGCATGCGTAATGAAGCCTCAAATCGTTCTTGTTTCCTCCAACTTCTTTCTGCAATCTGAAAAGTAGATTTTCCTTCGAATCCGCACAAAAATAAAGTCCCCCATAAAATTACCATTTAGCTTTTATTTATTAATCAACAATCATCAATGATTCCAAAAATGTCTCAACTAACAATTTTAGATCTTGCATGCAACCTCAAGCAAGGATAACCAGATTGACATTATTCCCTCCATGTAGAGCTTGAAGGAGCCAAAAGCATAGAAAAAAAGTGAAGGCAAAAAATACCATAACCCAACTCAATAGATTCCTCAAGAATCTTCGTTCTTCTCCTGAGGTCCGTGGAGAGGGGTAAATGTAGTTAATGCATTTGGGTACGAAGTTACAGTTTCCCTCCAAAACTACTGGCGTATCAACCGTCACTTAAATTTATAATTCCTTTAGATTTTTAGCAACTAATCACCACCTTACAACTTGCATGGTGATCCTATGGAATGGTTGAGGACTATTGCACCATAAAATATTAGCATTGTATGGTCAACCAAAGGGTTAATCAACTAAAAACAAAAATAATATAACATCTCTGTCATTCAAAGTAATCTTAGGTTGGACATGGCATGGTTAGGCTAAGCCAATTATGGCTTTATTTTAATTACAATAACATACATAGCTTGGTTTATAATCGACCCAATTATTAACCTTTGAAAAGAATAAAATTTAGTCTATTCACATGGTCAACCTGACCATGGTAATTATTTTCACAAAGTATATCATGTTAGACCATTATTATGATCACAAACTCCTTATATATATTAACCTAGTAATTAATCATCTAGATCAAACTATTAGAGATGTGTCCGTACCTTGCATAGTGTAGTTATCACCATAATTAAAAACGTATGTTATTTCCTGGCCTAATTTATGAGGGATTTTATCCATTTAATAATGATAGAAATGATGTTGCCACTAAACATGAACAAGTTAAGATCAAAGGAATTTAATACAATAGTCCTCAATATAATCTCATAATGAATCAGAATAGTACCAACTCAATTGTGCAAAGCAGAAAAGTATGTTCATCCAATAACATAATTATAAACAAGCTCATTGGTAACAATCTCAATCGGAAAATAGAGTCAACTATATCTATAATGATAAAAACATAAAATTGTATTATAACTCCAATGACTGACAAAAGTATGACGACAAGTCAAATCATCAACTACAAAAAGAATGAGATATCCATAACATTCAAGGTACGCAAAATAAATTGTGATATATAGAAACCTGCGGGACACGATGGTAAGTGCAAATACCTTGTCGAGTTTACGAGGACCATACCAAACACGGTTCCCATGTCCACGATTTTCCCGATATTGGAACTTGATTGCGACATTAAATATATTCAAAAAAATAGGGGTGTTACATACTTCCCTCTTTAAGAATTATCATCCTGATGATTAACTCTAACCATTTACAAATTTAAAACAAATAAGATAAAATATATTTAGTTTTTACATCAAATATTCAAGAGATTACAAATAAAAATTATAACCTTAGAGTTTTTAGAACTTATAACCAAAATTTGTTTGTTGTAATAGCCCATTTTCAATCAATTTTTTACCGAAAAAACACAAATTATGATGTTTTTCAGTCACTCAAACAATAGTACATTTAAATGTATAATATTAGATAAAAAATTTCAGATTTTTATCACTAAAACAATTGCGGAAAATCAGTTTAAATTTCGTCTAGATTCTCCCAGGTTGCACTTTCTTCAAAAAATTGGTCCCATTGAATCTTGCACTAAACTATTTCTCAATTTATTATATACAGCCTGTGAGTTTACAACACTCTTATGGGCTCGACCACGATGATTACCAGATCCTAAACCTATATAAAAGAGTTCTAGTTTAGAACATGATCTAAATCACATACATACTTTTTAAGAAAAGAAATATGAAAAACATCATGCATCTTGGACAATGCGGGAGGCAACGCTATATGGTATGTCATAAGACTTATTACTTTAATTATTTCAAAAGGCCCAACCTAGCAAGCTGACAGTTTGATTAATTTTCCAAATGAAATTGAACTTTTATTAGGCTTGAATGTTAAGAAACATTTTTGCCCTTACTCACATTTTTTCAACTCTCTTTAAATCAGCATATATCTTCTTCCTATCAGAAAATTCTCTTAACTGCTCATGAATGAGCTTAACTTATTGTTCCATTTGTGTCAACATCTCAGGTCCTACTACTTCCCTATCTTGAACACTATCTCAAAGGATAGGTGTCCTACACCTTCTTCTATACAATGCTTCAAATGGAGACATTCTCAGTGATGAATGCTAAGTTTTATTATAAGAAAACTCAACCAGTGGAAGGCATTCTTCCCACTTGTACTAATAATCCATGTAGTACATCTTGATAATATCCTCCATAATTTGGTTGAATCTTTCAGTTGTCCCATCTGTTTCTGGATGGTATACAGAACTGAAACTCAATTTTGTCCCCAAGGCTGAATATAAAGTTGGCCAAAAAAAAAGAATTCATCCCAAGATACCAATCAAAAAATACTAAATCAAGTTCTTCATGTAATCTAATAATTTTGTGCATAAACCTTTTAGAAAGCATAAGTGAATCATGTTTCATATTCCCTGGTACAAAGTGATCTACTTTTTTTAGTTTATCAACTACAACCAAGATTACATCGTGTTTATTTATCAACATAGGAATCCCTTTTACAAATTCCATGCTAATCACTTGCCATTTAAATTATGGAATGTTTTGAGGGTACATCAATCCTATTGGATGCATATGTTCATCTCTTACACATTAACATTCTAACCAACATTAGACATAGTTCACAATGTCCTTGTTCACCCCTTTCCAAAAATATTGTTGTTTTACATCAACAAGCATTTTAGTCACTTTGGGATGTTCGAAATAGCGAGTGTCATGAAGTTCCTTAATCAATTTTTTCCTTAACTCATTTTCCAATGGTACATAAACTCAATTTTCATACCTTAGGAATCCTTCGTTATGAAATATGAATCATTTATACCTTTAATCATTTGGATCTGTAGCAAGTGTTGTTTTAACGTGCTAATAATAATAATCAATGAACATCGTTTTCTTAACTTAATATTTGAATTGAATTCTCACAATGAAAAGAGAAAAAATGTTCTTCCTACGACTTAGTGTATCTTCCACTCTTTTTTCCTTACCTTTTATATAATTGATATCAAAGTCATATTGAGATAGAAACTCTAACCATCTTTTTTGCCTTGCATTCATGTTAGGTTGAGTGAAGATATATTTTATCCTGAGATGATCTATTTTAAGTTCAAAGGGCTTTCCCAAAAGGTAGTGCCTCCAAAATTGGAAGGTATGTACAGTGGCAGAAATATCTAAGTCATTGGGGAGCATAATTTAGCTCATTTCCTTTCAAATTTCTACTTTTATATGTAATCTTGTGACCATTTTCTAGTAGTATACCTTCCAAACCTTCACCGGAGGCATCAATCACTATTGTGAAGTTACCTTTGGGATCTAAAACTTTTAGTATAGGTGTTCTAGTTAATTTTTCCTTCAGAAATCTAAAATAATTTTCACACTTCTCTATCCAGATAAAGTTTTTATCTTTTTTCCACATTGAGGTAATTAGAGAAACGAATTTTGAGGAGTATTTATAAATTTCTGGAAATATCTAACCAATCCCACGAAGTTTATAACTTCATGCACATTCTTGGATTTTGGCTAGTCAGTTATTACAATAATTTTTTATGGATCCACATAAACTCCATCTTTGTTTATTATGTGCTTGAGGTACCCGCACCTTGTTTTGGTAAAATGAAGAATCTAAAAGCTTACCATGCAACTTTTTTTTATTTAGCACAAATAAAACAATCTTAATATGTTAATTATGATTGATGAAAGAGCATTATATGCTTCTACAAACATGTTTTTCAAGTGGTTAGTTGAGTCTAGGTGGTCTAGGTCTATTCATGTAGTTTTCCCTACAAAAAAACTCATTCAAATTTGTAGAGATTTGAATAAGTGTTCTTAATCTTGTAATACTACCTAATAGTGGATAACGGCCAAAAATATGTAAGAGTGGATAAATAAGACTTTAAATCTTCATTTCTATGTGAGATTAGATTATTTGTAAGGATTTCCAAGCATTAATGGTATTACTTAAGCTAGAAAGGTATATGAGTCTTATTAGGGATTTGTTTAGTTAGTTTAGGAGAAGTCTAGAATTAGAAAATATACACCTATTCATAGATGATAAGAATGTAATGAAGAGTAATAAATGGTTCTTAAGATTGTGTAATGAAGAATGAAGTATGTATGGTGATTTGAAGATATACTATATCTCTATTTGAAGGAATTTTACATGTTTCTTATTAACTATGTTGAGAAGAAGGATAAGGCAGTGGGTATGAAACCCTTCATGCTATTTATATGAAATTTTTCTCTTAAATGTTAAGGTAGGAAGGTTCTGCACATAATGTGGATTGAAAACTTAAATTTTATAACCATTGAAAATACATGATCTAGTTATTATAACAAAATGTTTGGCCACAGGTTCAAACTAGGGAAAGTTGTAACTATTTCTCTAATCATAAATATTACTTTAAAATTTGTGGCAATTTATGCCATTACATGCTGAAGGATTATGTAAAGATTTAGGGTGAACAAAGATATTGAAGGAAAATGTTTTGCAGGATTGTGAAGAAATACAATGAGAAAAGTAAAGAGTTTGATGCTAGTTTGGATAATTTATTATGTGTCTAAGAACAAGTATGATGATAAATGAGATATCAGAGCTCTAAGAAGGAGTTGGAATGAGTTATGGGGAATTTTTATGAAGAAATTTCCACTGTCCTAGAAACATACCTGACTATGCATCTAATTTGATCATTAGAGCCCTTGTCAAAGAAAGAGAGCTGGGAAAAAACAAACATCAAACCAGTTCATGGGAGTTTGTGTACACCTCTAACATGATAAATGGAACCCATAAAGCATGGATTTATGGTATGAAATCCTAATACTTGCATTGTAAGGCTTGAGTTGGTAAATAAATACCATAAGAGGATATAAGGCCTTAGGTAGAGAACTAGTATGAAGTAGAGGAATGAGATTGTGTGATGGGTCAAAACACCTTGCATTAGGTTAGACAAGTTCCCCATGAGTGAATGAGGTTAGTGAGCATCATATCTTATGATTTTGAGCATCTACACCAAAATATGCCTATTTAGACCTAGGATTGATTGATACGAGTAATGCATGTTTGAGGTTTCTTTGATGAATCAGGGTATAGAATGATGGTAAAGGGTATGTGGAGATGATGTCAAGAGAAGAATGAAGGATTATGAATAGTGGAGCCATGATCAAAATCCACATGTATGCTTATTATTTACCTTCTAATGAATGTAATTACTAATACAAGTTTCTACAGGAATAATACATCTTGTGTTTGTTTGAGCATATGATATAAGAGTTATAAGATGAAGTGTTGTTAATGGAGGTCCTTAGTAGCAGGGAAGCATGAATCAACACATATAAGCTATGAGTCCTTATAAGAAGGGAAACGATGCCTAATGGTAAGATTGCAATCAAGAAGTATATAGTGGTAATCTATATAACACCTATGCACCATATTGGTATCAAAGTTTGTTGCCTTGTTATAATCAGATGCATTGTAGATATTTATAGAATTTGTGATTGATTGAAGATTGTGTAAAGTTGATAGTTGACAGAATGGAAAAGGGTGAGAAAGCATCATTGCAATGTATTATAAAATTGATCTAGGAAGCAACGATGGGTATAATGGATGACATGATGAATGCACAACTATATATGAAGTATGAAATCAGTAACCTAGAAAATAGGATGACAAACATGGAAGCGGTATACTTAGGTATAGAGAAGATAGAAAAATCAAAGAGGTAGTTAGAAGTATCCAAGAATAATATTGGATAAGCAAGAGAAAGAATGCCACAATCCAAGGTGATAGAGACTTGGATGTGAGAGAGAGAGAGACCATGGAAGCTATACCATAGATACATGTAATGGTTTTGGTTTTAGCATTGAAGAGGATAAGAGTGACAAAAGAAAATAAGAGAAAATAAATTAAGAGATCAAGGGGGATTGTTGATACTAGGCATAGGAAAGATATATATATATATATATATATATATATATGTGTGTGTGTGTGTGTGTGTGTGTGTGTGTGTGTGTGTGTGTGTGTGTGTGTGTGTGTGTGTGTGTGTGTGTGTGTGTGTGTGTGTGTCTCTATGAAGCATGTAAGTGGAGCAATATTAACCTGTGAATTGATGATTTTGTATTATATGCATTTGAGAGAGTGTTAATTTTTCTTAGAGAAGGGGTCTAGAACCTGGTAGGATGTCTAATAAGAAACCACATCATCCTTGAATCATTTTATTGAGGGATATAAGGTAACTCACTGACCTTGCATACACATGAAGTCTAGAACATGCCTTCATAAGGGAGGAAAACTTATAGAAGGAACAAGATAAGGAAAGGATAGTGGTCAGAGCATCTACATTGTTTGAGAATAATATGGCTTTTGAATGAAATAATGGACTCAAATATTAGAGAGCAAGGTTTATGTAGATGATTAGATGTCTTGGAGATAGAAAGAAGCTTAGGGAGTTGTGAGGTAGATTCAAAGGATTGTACCATGTATATGACTTCCCTTAAAAAATTCGAGAAGGAATAGAGGGATTGTGAGTACTTGAATACAAGTCCATTTTTATGGAGTGAGCTAGACCATACTAGGAGAGAGACAAGGAATAAGATACAAGCTTAAAAGTGGGGAACTAGCATATTAAAGAGGAGGATGAATCGGATAGGGTTTGAGGGATAAAACATAGTATATACAAGGTGAGATGAGTATGAATCCTCTCAAGAAGGTAGCATGATGAAATCAGGTCTAAGCTAGACACTGAAGCATTGAATGAGCATATCTTGATGAAAGGACATAGTAATTTATGTCTAGGTGGAGTGATTATGTCAAGACTATGGAGATTTTATGAGGAACATCTAAGCATAGGTTGAAGCAATAGATCCTCAATGATTTTGGAATAAATAACAATATCGTCCAAGAAGACCACCAAAAACTTGTCCAATTATTATTGAAAGATATTATTCATTAAATTCATAAATCTTGTTGGAACATTAGTGAGGAAAAATGAAAACATGGTGAATTCAAAATGTCCATATCTTGTCCTGAAGGAATTTTTATGAACGTCTTCTTCTTTAATTATCAGTTGATGATAAATTGGTGGTAGATCAATCTTAGAGTAGAAAAAATAACCACATATTTGGTCAAAGAGGTCATCAATTATTAGAAGGGGTATCTATTTTTTTATCATGGATTTGTTAAGAATTTGATAATCAATGCATAACCTCAATGTTCCATCTTTTTTCTTGACAAAGACGAATGATGCTCCCCAAGAGGAGACACTCAATCTAATCAAACCTTTAGATAATAACTCAGGAAGTTGTGCTTTTAGTTCAACAAGATTAGTTGCATTCATTCTATAAGGAGCCTTGGAGATTGGTATGGTTCCCAATTTGATGCCAATAGTGAAATCAAACTTTCATTTAGGTGGAAGACTAGGTAGTTCCTCTAGAAATACATCGTTTTAATCACGTAACATGGGATGGTATTCCATAGAAGTCTTACCTTCTTCCAATAAATCTAAAAAAATTACAGCAAAAAGCATGCAACCTTTGTTCTTGGCCTTTTCGAATTGCATGGCTGAGAATTTCCTTAAAATAAAGTATTTTTTATCTCGTGAATTACTGTTGTTTTCTACAAATCGTCAACATATTTAATATGTTTTTCATAATAGTATATTATTGCATTGTGTTGTGCAACTAGTTTACACCTATGACTACATCAAATGAACCTAGAGGAACTACATATATTTTCAATTAAGTGATGAAACTTGCCAGTTCCAATGTTGTGTCAAACATACATTATTTAACATATGAACAACAATGTTCTCGTAATGTACAGTTCAAGAATCTTTCATATATCCATATTTTCTTTTTATTTTATATGCTAATTTATTTGAAATAAATCATTTTATTGCAATAGTATCAACTAAGATAGTTATAGATAATCCAACCAACTTATCTGCTACCTCAATGGGCGTAGCTTATTATTCTATTTTCTTGTCAGAAACTGCAACATGTATTTTGTGTTGTTGATTATTGTCCTTTTTTTCTTGGTGGTAAGTTGTTTTTATAATGAGCTAGACCACATAGAAAATATCTCTCAATAGGTACTTTACTTTCATTTTTATTTTCAGAATTGGATGCATTATTCAATCCATTCTTTTTAAAATTTGTAGCACACTTAGCTGCTAAATTTTTCTTATCATTTCCATTTACGGTTATGTTCTTATTACCAAACATTTTCCACTCAAACATTTTAGCTACAAGGGGTGAAGGTGAGTTAATAGTTCTATTTTTCTTTTCTTCTCTATGAGAAATAATGGCCTTTAGTTTCTGCTCATGTCTAATTGTTTTTTCAAACAAAGCATCCATAGTTGATGGTCCTATGAACATCAAATTCTTTACCTCTAATGCGGTTAAAACCCATGATAAATTTTATAATGTGAAAATTCTCATCAATCTAATACTAAGGGATGTATTTTAGTAGTTTTATGAACTTCTCCCAATACTCAGTTACATATATCTTTCCCTGAGATAGAGTCTGAAATCCAGACATCATTTGGTCATAGTATAACTATAGTAACTAGCACAATCTAAAATAGGCCTTGAAATGTTCCCAAGTTATACTAGCTTTGTCAACACCCAGCTCCTCAAACCGCCTTATTTTCTTCAGAGAAATTTTTGATGGTGAAATACTTCTCTATCATACAAAGCTAATTCTTGGCTCCATCTCCTAATATAGCCTAGAATTTACCACTAACAGCCCAAGGCACGCTGACACATCACTTAGCCGAAACTGAGCACTCACTTGAAGTATGCAAGGGTACCATGTCCCTCTTTATAGTAGCTTGTACAAGATATTAACATGATTGAATGTATATTTTATATCTATAACAAATAATCAATGAAACCAAAATGCATAAACCAAATCTAGATATTAATAATAAATTATCCCAAATCTACAAAAATGGCTAATTCAATATTTCCAACTATTCTTGGCATGCCTTGTTTCTCTATATTTCCACGCACTCCTACGCGCCTTGTGTCTGCACGCCTAAACCTTCTATGCTTTCAAACTTGAGTTGTATTTCCTTAGCTCAACATTACCCCACTCTAGTGTCATTACCACCCCCGGAAATGGATAATCACAACTTATATTTCTAGAAATAAATAATAATGAATGAAATAATATTTAAGTAATGTATAAAAAGAATCGAAGACTACTGTACGATGGAAAAGTGAAATGTGAGCATGGGAATCTACACATAAATCTTCCTCATACCCAACCTCCAGAGGTCATTCTGAGATGGTTGTTGAATGTGGAATATGTATGGATACAGACAAACTAGTTGGGCAATCTTATATCCTCAATACACAATAATGGAATCTGTGAATCTAAGGCGAAGAAGGCCCTCCTAACCTGAATTGGTGTAATGGATTGCTTCGGATATAATAGTTGTACATGGAGGCTCCAATCAATGTCAAGCTCTACCGAGATCCTATTTATTGGCTATTGGATACATGGGAAGTGACCTGTGGGAGCTTCATGTATATTTCCAGACAAGGCCGTGAAAATGGTGATGGGAGGTGTAGTGGATTCCTCCAGGTTTTTATGGATGATTCTCTGGTCTAGTCCAGAAATCCTTAGCTCGATTGGCTGCTACGTTTAATACAGGAGAATTGTGTAATAATGTCTGGTGGAAGTGGTGAGGACCTAAATACTAGTGTTTGTAAACCAGCATCAATGTCTGATTTGATTAGTAGGCCCATTTGGTTGTGTGACATGTGGATCACAACCATACAGTTTGTGGCTATGTGTCGGACCTCCTATGGTCATATGCAGGAGTTAATTTCACCTTCCGACTATCCAATAATCATATGCCTTTTCAGCCTCTATGTTTAGAACTAGAAGTTGTGTAATTTTCTCATAATACCTTATGGTGTTCTGGAAACTTGAATGTGTAAGCTAGTATCTATGTCAATGAGGAGGTCTCCTGCGTTAGGTTATGGAACTAAAGGATTGCAACCAAATACTTGTTCTCTTTCGAATCCTTGTAAAGTCATACATGCCTATCAAGGCAATCTATAGTTAGGATGATTTGACCAAAATGTGTATGCCTTATCGTCTTCAATATTTAACTCTCTCAGTTGTTCACTAATTTCTCTTAGGTTTACCATTGCTTCGAAAGACCTATATCCTAAGGTCTTGATCTATATCAGCTAGTGTTGTGGGGAGATTGGTTAAGGCACTATTGGTTCAAATATGTATTCTCTGAATTCTCTAGGTCCCGTGATTGTCATGCAAAACGTTTCAACTTTTAACTAAAACTAATAAACTAATTATGAAAGATGTATCTAAACTATGTATGTATTTTTATTTTTGTATTTTTGATGAAGTATTTTAACGAAATTAAAAGAGCGGCTATTTTAATATATTTAACAAATGGACAACTAATCTAGTAACAGAATTAAAACAAACAAAGTAGCCCGGTGTAGCTTATTTGCCTGTGCAGTTGTGAATTTATCCTAAATATCTAAGCAACTAATTGTTTTAAATTGAAAGGCTCTCGATCCTACCTCAGAAGTGAGGAATGAATCATAGTTTCTCAGAAACTATCAATCCCCACAGCTTCCATGGCGATATCGAGAGCGAGCTTTGACTAAAATAAAATAATTTACTACTCTATTTGATATGTTGTAACTAGAACTTTGATAGCTCAAACCTGGAGTTTACAGAACAGTGGTAAATCCAGTTGTGTGTGACTTTGTCCCCTCAGTGTGATCTCCTTGTTCCTTCGTGTTCTCTTGAATCTAGAAAAGCGTGTATATGATAGCATCAGTAGAATAGGGTACTCAAACAATGGCAGCTTTGGATATAGACCAAATACAATGCGAGTAAGAGAGAGATAGTGCAAGTGAACAAAGCTTGACTATGCAATTCCTAGCGGGATTTATTGTGGGAATACAACACAAATGCGCCGAGAGTTCTAGAAACTATCTTTTGTGACTAAACAAAACTTGCAACTCTAAATGGATTCCAATCTAAGAATGAAACTACCTTACTCTAAACTGGCTTGCATGAAACAACAATGAAACAAGATTGAAACAAGAAGATCAAATGACCTCTAAACAACAAAGGAAAGCTAACAATGGATGCAAAACATGAAACTATTGGAATTCTAAGCAAGAAACTCAAAATACTGAATGATTAAACAGAGAAGGAGAGGGGCATTTTGTTTGAAAACAAGATGGCTATTTATAGCAAATGCATTCACTAGAAGGTAACTTGGAATGAAACTCTTTTACCATTAAACAAAGTGAAAACACTATTCACAGGGCGGCCAAAACATAAATACAAAGCAAAGTAGCTGAAAAATGCAGATAAAAATTGAAATTTTACGTTTGACGCGATTGTTGGAACTTTCTGGAAAAACGTACAGGATTGTTGCCTTGTGCAGGGCAGCGGTTACAGAGACCGCCGCCCTGTCCTGGGCGGTGGTCTCGTCACTTAAGACCAAAATGTAAGGAAAAAGGGGGGAGAGGGCAGAACAAAGCACGCGGAGGCAGGATGAGGCATACGGGATACAAATGTATACTTGGCAAGATTTTCTAGATCTCAAACACCTTGCGAGGAGACCTGTATCATCATTGGGGTATGTGTAACATCTTTCCGGCGGTGCAGTACCCTACATTTTTGGGTACATATTGCAGTAGCAAATTAGCCATGAAGAGGTTCAAATAGTGGATCCGAGTATGGCGGTTAGTTGGGGAGTATAGGAGTAATACTATGATACGTCATGTGTTGAAAGTCATTAAACTCAATATATTTTGAAAAATGATTCATTCAAATCTAAGTTTTAATTAACATATTTTCACAATTCAATTACTGAGAAAATACCTTCATGTATAAGTTAAATATGGTCCATACCATCGAATCTAATCTAAATCATAATCATGATACAATTAGCTTATATTTACTAGCAATCACGTGTGTACAATGTAATGTGAATGTTGAACGATATGGTGCTATTTGATTTAGAGGGATAGTTATTACTTTTTGACAGTTGATGTTGATAAGGGGTGTGATTGATTTTGTAAGTGTAGGAATATAGATGAAGCATTACGTTTAAAGGTTATATCTCTACATTTCAAATTTGTTACAAATTTGTACATATACATTTGTAAATCATATATCATGAGTGGTATCTTTTTGCAGACTATTTTATTTGAACTAAACGTCAATATATGAAGACTTTCATATATTAATTCTAAATGTTAAAAGCTTGTGTCATAATGCTTGCATAGAAAGTAACGGGCTAACAGTTTCAACCACTAGTCAAAAAGTCCATATCCATCTTCCTAATTTTGCAATTACTATAAGATGCCCTCATTCATCTAAACCTAAAATAAACACGGGTGGGATGATATCCAAGTGATCCATTTAACATATTGAGATATGAATATTTTTGAATAAGCCTATGTAGAATTCATTAATGTATCATAGATTTTGATGATTGAACTATAATTATATTTTAAAAAGCTTTAAAAGTAAACATGTGATACATTTGATGGAGTTTTGGATTGTTAATTACTTTTTTAGTTGTTGTGGTTTGTAATTATTTGGGGTAAATTGTGTTAGTGTTGCAACGTGTTTGAGATGGTGGTTGCATCATTGTTTGGATGATTTTTTATTGAAAAATCCTTTTTTGTATTGTTCGAGAACATGTTGATAAGGAGTGTGATTAATAGTGGAATAAAAATAAATTTGGAAACTAGTTGAAAAACACTTATAATAGGCTCGACCAATACCCCTAAAAATTCCTTTTAAAAGTAAATGTAGCAGAAAACACATAAAACCTAAAAGATGGTCTCATCTCTTAAATTTTTGCAAGATGAGCTAGGTAGCCATGGGTTCAATGGTAATTGATATGGACAAATCAAATGCTTAACTATATCACATCTATGTAAATCCCTACACACTTCACAAAATAACTACAATATTTGAATCTTGGCGTTTACACCCATCTAAAAGGTAAGGTTTTCATGCACGGAGGGGCAACAACCATACTATCCGAACAAACCAACTGGGACCTAATAATAATTACATGAGGTATTTGAATGAATATGTAGATGGTAAGCACAGAGATGTTACAAGGAGCACAAGCAACACTTCTGATGAGCATTTATTTGTGATATTTGGTGAGGTGATTCCACAAAATAATGTTTGACTGGAATGGGACTGGGACGGTACTGTGTCAAAAATAAAATGCATCCCTATGAATCCTCTCTAATTGATGCATTCCATGAGACTAAAGTTTGTTGAGACATTTATTCCATAAGACTGCATTTTTTTGGGGCATTTTGTCAAACAATTCATGTGACATTTCATATTTTTGAAGATATTGCATACATGTCTATGACGGTATTTACAACAATAACATAGGAAATAATCTACTTTCAAGTACTCAACAGTTTGACCTCCCCTCTTCGAACGCTCCCTTTTTAGTACAATCTGTTTGCAAGCATGTTATCAAAGATTGCTAAGAGCTTGAAGCCGAGGATGAAGCACTACGGTCAACACCTCGCTGCCCACACATATCCATGTGATGTTGGTTTCCAGAACATCGAGAATTCCTCAATCTTGTTAACCCAGGTAGATGATACAGAGTTGGATAACTCTATGCCCAACAACTCGTAATTGAGCACAGTTCACCACCATCTCCATGCATTTTCTTCCCTAAACACTCAACATCCATCGATTCTGAGTGGCATGTAGGCTAACATGACTATCATATACTCCTCCATGAGAAGCAGATGGAAATGTTTATGGCCTACTAAATTTAATGGAGTAGATACTCCCAGACCATGATAGTAGATTAAATTCTGAATACAAGATAAACAGATTCCATTAAAAAACATAATGAACTAAAGCTCTTCAAACTGTTGTAATGGCACAAATAGGCCAATAATGTGCCAATATGAAATGTTATAAAAGAACATAAACATTTCTTTTCTTTTCCTCATAAATTTGTATACAGAACTTCGATATAGATTCCTATTATACAAATTATACTTGTCAAAGCGCTGACAAAGGGAGACCAAAAATATCTAATGACAGTATAAAATGTTTAAAAGATTGTATTTTGGGGAATAAATCAAGTGCCCTTATTTCTAGATCCTTTAGAGAATTTTTGCGTCTATTGTAGTTGACCTTCTTTGGCTTAGTGCCAAGGACCAAGAGTATCCAACAAAAAAATTCTAAAACAAAGCAGGCAGAATGGATTCATGCCCCTAAAGTCTAACATGTTAGGTCACATGACATGGGAGAAGCATCGAAAATAGAACATAGCAACAAGAAACCATAGATATCACCTAAAGCTAAATCATCTAAACATCATAAAAGCACAAAGTAAATGATGGTGTAAAAAGTGTTGTCTAGCCATCCACCAAGATTCCACTCCTGAGACCATACCCCAGAAACGTTTAACTAAATGGAAACCCCTCAATCCTTGACAACTACATCTAAGAATACTGTAGAACCTAATCCATACAAATTCTTCACAAATTCAATCAAAAATAAATAAACATAAAAAAATTTAAAACAAAATGCAATCAATAGAATCATTTGTAACAAAACCCTAACCAAACAAACACCTTTATACGAAACCGAGCTATTGACTCGAACGACATGTGCTTTAACCCACTCACCTTCAGCACTAGCAAGGAACGCCACGAAAGGAACCACGTCATCCACCTCCCCTATGCATTCGAAGGGACCCTCCTTGGCGATGAGGGCCTCGCTCTTGCCTTCAAGGAGCATATCTGTGGTCACGAGGCCAAGCGCCACATAGTTGGCTATAATTTTTTTGCCCCTCAATTCCCTCACCAATATTTTGGTCATGGTCTCCACACAGCCGTGTTGGCCACGTATGTTATATTCCCAGGCCTCAGCGACCTCCACCACGGAGTTGTTAATGTTTATAATCTGGCCCACGCCACCTTTGATGATTTTGTTGGCGGCTTCCTTGCAGCACAGAAAGGCCCCTTTACAGCTGATATCCAAGGTTCACTCCTACACTTGTTCAGAGGTCTCTACGAGAAAAGGGCATTTTCGGTCAAGAACACCTGCGTAGTTAACCAGAATTTGAGCAATTTTTCTGAAGGATTCTTCTGCCCTGTCGAAGAGTATGCTCACCTCGGAAGATTTGGAAACATCGACTTTGCAAGTCATGGCTTTTAATACAGTAGAATCCTTGATATTGATAGTGGAGGCCATCTCCTTTGTTTTCTCTACATTCCCGACGTAATTGACGACAGGTTTGGCACCCTTTTGAGCCAGATGAATAGTTATTACTCTGCCAATCCCTCGGGAGGCACCAGTAACAATGGCCTCATGCCCCTCCAAGCTATAATTGTCAGCCATTTTCGGGGGAAATTAAAATCGCAGGCTCAACCTGAAATTAAGATTAGCACACTTAACGTTGATTTAATTTAAATATTGTATTGTGGGAATTGGGAATTCACTATTTCTTCCCCTGTATAAACAAGTGATAAGTATTCGTTATATATATTTTTAGAGTATTTTTTTAGAGCGTCGTCGCAGCAAGAGTCCTAGGCGCGGCCATACACCTTCTGAGGGATCTCGCAAACATTGAGCGATCATAGTGTCCTTTTACTTTATTTAATTTTGCAATGCTGATATGTGATGACGAACATGTTGTAGTATTGAACTTTTGGCCTCTTTGGGCAATGTCTTTGATTTCTTCTTATGTTGGCAAAACGTGATGAATGTATAGTGATAAAGAGATGAAATTGCCCCATTCCCAACTCCACGCAACTAGTAAGATGCAAGGGATCAACACCAAGAGTTGGAAAGGGCAAAAATTGTATGAGTTTGACTGGATGGAATGATGAGAGATAGACAAACAAGTGATAGAAACAAAACTTAGACATACAAACTTACCCTACTCAGAACTACCACCAAGCTTAGAAGGCAACTTAATTTCTAGTTTATCTAGACTTAGATCTATAAATGGCAACCTGATTGACAAAATCTAGTTTTGAGGATTTGATCTGTTTGGAATTTGGACATTTGTTTTTCACTTAATATAATTTGATTTGTATTTCTAGAATACCAAGATTTGTTAATTTGTGTGAAGGGAACCCCCACACCCTACCTCATACCACTAGTAAGTAGCATGGGTTCGTCACCAAAGGCAAGATATAGGTGAGTAAGGGTAATTCTTTCCTTTCCCAACCTCGCACCACTAGTAAGAGATGCGGGCTTATCACCGAAGGTTGACAGGGCAAAGAAGTGTGTAAAATAAAATATTTTGTTTGCTTGGCATTTTTGATTCTATTTGATTTGGACACTTTTGATCTGTGACTTTGGGATATCCTTTCTTTCAAAGAGATATAATAGGGATAGATTTTACACTAAGAAGCTTCTAGAACAGACCGTATGTAAGGACAACTTCACCTAGTAGAAAGAAAGAGAAAAACCAAGTATGCAGGCCTTGGTATGGTTTTCGTCAATACTTTTCTATCAAACTTGATGAGAATATTTGAAATTACCTGATGATGTTTGAAGAGATGTAATTTGAATGCTTTTTCCAATATTTTCATAAATTTGTAATAAATTTCTTAAGAGTGAGTTTCTTGACTTCAAATTTTATGAAATGAGTGGACAAAATGAAACAACTAAATGTCTAATGCAATGTAGGTAGCTATAATGTACAAGTGGTGATTATGATGTTTTATGCGTAAAACTATTTAAGATGCAAGGAATTGATAGTTTCATTGAATTCCTCACCTTCTAGTGTGTATAAGATATATGCACCGTTTCCGTAGTCTTTAATGACTCGGTATGGGCCCAACCACTTGGGCCAGAACTTCCTTCCTTCGTCAATTTTCTTATCAATCTGGTTGTCTAGTCTTAGAACTAGATCTCCCTCATATATTTCTCACTCATAGACTTTTTTTTTATACTGCCAGCACATTTGGTTAGCATAGGCTCTATGCCATTTTTTGGCATTTATCGTGGCCTCGTCAAGGCTTTCCATTTGAGAGAGGATTGCGTCCCTATAAGCTTCTTCTTCCAAAATCCCTTGTAATGAGATGCGAAGACTAGGTATTTAAACCTCAAGTGGGAGAACTGCTTCTGCCCCGAATACCAATGAGAAAGGGGTTGCTCCCATTGGTGTTCTTATTGAGGTTTGATGGGCCCAAAAGACTGGATATAGTTTTAGATGCTAATCTCGATTGTTTACCTTAAACATTTTGAGGAGAATATCTTTTAATGTTTTGTTTATTACTTCAGCTTGTCCATTGGCTTGAGGGTAGTAAATAGAGGCCATGCGATGGTTTATTTTGAATTTTCTCCATAACTCACAGACCTCATCATTTTTAAAGGATGTGTCATTATCTGAGATAATGACTTGTGGGACACCATACCTGCAAATGATTTGGTTTAGAATGAACTTGGCAATTACCGAACCTGGTACGGTTGTGAGAGGAATGGCCTCTACCCATTTGGTAAAATATTATGTGGCCGTAATACATATGTCATTACCCCTGTCTAAAAGGTGGAAAAGATCATTACCTCCCTCCGCACCGAGCTGGCTGGATATAAGAATGCTGAGCGTTTGATGAGGAGGAGTCACTCTCATAGTGAGACCACAACAGATGGCTATGATCGTGAGCCCTCCTTCCATTTAGAGCATCATTGTAGCAGGATTCCTAGGCGCAGTCATACATCTTCTGAGGGATCTTGTAGATATTGAGAGATCATAGTTTCCTTTTTGTAGTGAATTTTGGTTGGATATTTTTACGATTGTTTTTGTATTTTCCAGGCTCATTGAGTGTTTTGACCATGCCTTAGTGCATGATGGAATTGTACATGAAACACCATTTATATATATATATATATATATATATATATATATATATATATATATATTTGGATCTAGACTATCTGGTGTCTAGAATATTGTGACTCATTTACCATGTGTATACTAGATGTTTTTAGAGTATTTGTTTTCATGCTCTTTAGAATGTATACAATGTATGACAAATGAAAATAAATACTAAACATAATGTTTTTACTTTATTTTCTTTTGCAATGCTGATATGTGATGACGGACATGTTGTAGTATTGAACTTTTGGCCTCTTTGGGCAATGTCTTTGATTTCTTCTTATTTTGGCAAAACGTGATGAATGTATAGTGATAAAGAGATGAACTTGCCCCATTTCCAAATCCACGCAACTAGTAAGATGCAAGGGCTCAGCACCAAGAGTTGGGAAGGGCACAAATTATATGAGTTTGAACGAATGGAACGATGAGAGATAGACAAACCAGTGACAGAAACAAAACTTAGACCTACAAACTTACCCTACTCAGAACTACCACCAAGCTTAGAAGGCCACTTACTTTCTAGTTTATCTAGACTTAGATCTATAAATGGTAATCTGATTGAAAAAATCTATTTTTGAGGATTTGATCTCTTTGGAATTTGGACATTTGTTTTTAACTTAATATAATTTGATTTGTATTTCTAGAATACCAAGATTTGTTAATTTGTGTGAATAGACCCCCCACACCCTGCCTCATACCACTAGTAAGAAGCATGGTTTTGTCAACAAAGGCAAGATATAGGTGAGTAAGGGTACTATCTATTGTCTAGAATTCTATGACTCATTTCCCATGTGTATACTAGATGTTTTTAGAGTATTTGTTTTCATGCTCTTTAGAATGTATACAATGTATGACAAATGATAATAAATACTAAACAAAATGTTTTTACTTTATTTACTTTTGCAATGATGATACGTGATGACAAACATGTTGTAGTATTGAACTTTTGGCCTCTTTGGGAAATGTCTTTGATTTCTTCTTCTGTTGGCAAAATGTGATGAATGTATAGTGATAAAGAGATGAACTTGCCCCATTCCCAACTCCACACAACTAATAAGATGCGAGGCTCAACACCAAGAGTTGGGAAGGGCACAAATTGTATGAGTTTGACTGAAAGGAACGATGAGAGATAGACAAACTAGTGATAGAAACAAAACTTAGACCTACAAACTTACCCTACTCATAACTACCATCAAGCTTAGAAGGCCACTTACTTTCCATTTTATCTAGACTTAGATCTATAAATGGGAACCTGATTGAAAAAATCTGGTTTTTAGGATTTGATCTCTTTGGAATTTGGACATTTGTTTTTCACTTCATATAATTTGATTTGTATTTCTAGAATACCAATATTTGTTAATTTGTGTGAATGGACCCCCCACACCTTGCCTCATACCACTAGTAAGAAGCCTGGGTTCGTCACTAAAGGCAAGATATAGGTGAGTAAGGGTTATTCTTTCCTTTCCCAACCTCACACCACTAGTAAGAGATGCGGGCTTATCACCAAAGGTTGGTGGGGAAAAGAAGTGTGTAAAATAAAATATTCTATTTGCTTGGCATTTTTGATTCTATTTGATTTGGACACTTCTGATCTGTGACTTTGGGATATCCTTTCTTTCAAAGAGATATAAGTGGGATAGATGTGACACTAAGAAGCTTCTATAACAGACCGTAGGTAAGGACAACTTCACCTAGTAGAAATAAAGAGGAATACCAAGTATGCAGGCCTTGGTATGGTTTTCGTCAATACTTGTCTATCAAAATTCATGAGAATATTTGAAATTACCTGATGATGTTTGAAGAGAAGTAATTTGAATGCTTTTTCCAATATTTTCATAAATTTTTAATAGATTTCTTAGAAGTGAGTTTCTTGACTACAACTTTTACGAAATGAGTGGACAAAATGATACAACTAAATGACTAATGCAATGTAGGTAGCTATAATGTACAAGTGGTGATTCTGATGTTTTATGCGTAAAATTGTTTAAGATGCAAGGAATTGATAGTTTCATTGAATTCCTCACCTTCTAGTGTGTACAAGAGATATGGACCATTTCCCTTGTCTTTCATGACTCGGTATGGGCCCAACCACTTGGGCCAAAACTTCCTTCCTTCCTCAATTTTCTTATCAATCTAGTTGTCTAGTCTTAGAACTAGATATCCCTAATATATTTCTCACTCATAGAATTTTTTTTTATACTGCCAGCACATTCAGTCAGCATAGGCTCTATGCCATTTTTTGGCGTTTATCCTGGCCTCGTCAAGGCTTCCCAATTGAGAGATGAGTGCCTCCCTATAAGATTCTTCATCCAAAATCCCTTGTAATGAGATACGGAGACTGGGTATTTCAACCTCAAGTGAGAGAACTGATTTTGCCCTGAATACCAACGAGAAAGGGGTTGCTCCCATTGGTGTTGTTATTGAGGTTTGATGGGCCCAAAAGACTGGATATAGTTTTAGATGCCAATCTCGCTTGTTTTCCTTAACCATTTTGAGGAGAATAGATTTTAATGTTTTGGTTGTTACTTCAGCTTGTCCATTGGCTTGAGGGTAGTAAATAGAGGCCATGTGATGGTTTGTTTTGAATTTGCTACATAACTCACGGACCTCATCATTTTTAAAGGATGTGCCATTATCTTAGATAATAACTTGTGGGACACTATACCTGCAAATGATTTGGTTTAGAATGAACTTGGCAATTACTGAAACTGGTATGGTGGTGAGAGGCATGGCCTCTACCCAACTGGTAAAATATTCTATGGCCGTAATTATAAAATTATGGCCATCAGTTGATGAGGGGGAGAATTACCCTATCAAATCTAGACCCCATGTAGAGAAGGGCCACGGGGTTTCTATTGGTTTCAGGGATTGTGTTGGCATGTGAATCTTGTGAGAGAATTCTTGGGATTTGTAGCATTTACGTACAAACTCTACTCCATCATGTTCAAGAGTGGGATAAAAATAGCCCATCTGATGTACTTTGCGAGTAGTGGCGTGACCACCGAAGTGGCCTCCAAATATCCCATTGTGGGATTCATAAAAACTATTCTTGGATTCTTCTGTGTCGATGCATCTTAGAAGCATGTCGTCGAAGGCTTTACATTAGAGTACTTGTTATAAAACAACATATTTAGCAGTGATAATGCGTAACCACATTCTTTGTTGTGATGTGGTAGTTTTTGGGTATGTGTGGTCCATGATAAAATTGATGATGTCAGTGTACTAGGGACATGTAGAGATGAGGGGTTTGGTTTCGACAAAGTATATACACTCATCCGGAATGTCTAGATTTACCAGATCACCTCCATCTAATGGATTGTCAGCTAACCAGTCTGCAATGATTTTTCTTCTAATGGATTTCTTGTTTACAAATGGTAAATCAAACTCACCCATTAAGGTTATGAAACACCCACCCTTTTTAGCTAAAGACCCTTGCATGAGGAATGTTCGTAAATGATCCATCTTTACAATGACCCTTGTTTCATGGTTTAACATGTAATGTCTTAAACGTTTTGTTGCAAATACTATGGCAAGGCATTGTCTCTCTACCTGTGTATAATGTTTTTCATAATCGAGCAAAGTTTGGCTAATGAAATAGACTACACGTTCTCATTTATCATTATCTTCTTGAGCCAACATGCAAACTAGCGAGACATCAGTGGCCCATGAGTATAGGATCAAAGGGTGGTTTGGTTTGGGAGGCATTAGCATGGGTGGAGACAACAAGAAGCGTTTAACTACTTTGAAGGCCTCGTTGCATTCTTAATTCCAATCAATGCTATAATCTTTCTTTAATAGATTGTTGATTGGATGAGTAGCGAAACTTAAATCTGGGATGAACCTTCGGATTGCACCGAGTTTCCCAAGAAATGACCTGATTCCAGACTCATCCGATGGTGGAATCATTTTGACAATAGCCCAGATTTTGACTAGATCAACATCAATCCCTCATGAAGATATAATGTAACCCAGAAGTTTACCTCCCGTCACACCAAACACACACTTCTCTGGGTTAAATGTGATGCCATATTCAATCAATTTTGAGAGGATGATATGGAGTACTTCTGGATGATCACAGCGCTTCTTGACCTTGGCTAATAAGTCATCCACATAGGATTCCACAATTTTATGGATAAAATCGTGTAATATGTACGTCATTTCCCGCTAATATGTAGCGTAGACATTCTTAAGACCGAAGGGCATGACAATGTAACAATAAGTTGCCCAGGGAGTTATAAACATGGTTTTGGCTTGATCATGTTCAAATATTTTAATCTGATTATACCCTGAGAATCCATCCATGAGGGAAAATAATTCAAATCCAGTTGTTGCATCAACAATAATGTAAATGGATGGTAATTGGAATTCTTGTCCCACTTTGTTAATATCCCGAAAGTCAATGCAAATGTGTATCTTCCCATTCTTTTTTAGAACATGGACGATATTAGATACCCATTGTGAATAGTCGACTGGTTTGATGAATCCCACTTGGAGAAGTTTCATTACTTCCTATTTTACCATGAGAGCCACTTTTGGCTTCATTGGTCTTGACTTTTGTTTAATTGGTTTTGCATCTAGTTTAGTGACAAGGTTATGTACCGCGATATGTGGTACAATGCCCATCATTTCTTTATAGCTAAATGCTAAAGCCTTTTGATGTTATTTGAGGACTTGGTTGTGTATTTCTATCTCCTTTGGAGTTAACGAGGATCCTAACTTAAAAATTTTTGGTTCTTCCTCCATTCCGATGTTTATGTCAATTGTTTCTTCTATTAAATAAGCATTACCTTCTTCAAATTCAGGTGGGGCTGGAGGTAGTTCCAAAATTTCTCCATCTTCTACCTTGTAGATATCGAGATTCTTTTGTGGAGGAGACTCTACCATGGGATTTCCAAAATAGGAAGAGGAATGTGGTATTAGGGAAAGATCCACTATGCGGTGAGCAAGGTGTAGCTCTGCATAGGTGTTTAGATATTCGAGAGTGACTCTATCACCGTCAAAGTGACCCAGGATAGGAAAATCATTCTCAGCTTCTCCACGAGTCAGGAGTGGGTTTGTTGGTATTTTACGTATTAATGGTTCAGTACAAAGTGCTACTGTGAAATTTGTATCTTCCAACTCATTGTTTGGACTGAAACAGGAAGCTGAGGTTGCTATTGAATCTACGAGAAGGTTCTGCTCTCATGGGATTGCTTCAATTGATATGAATTTGAATCCCTTGCTTAGATTTAATACCGTTGTTTGTAGAGTTGTAAATGTTCCTCCCTAGTTTCATATACCTCAGAGACTTGGTTTGCAACTAGTGGCGAGTCTCCTAGCACTCTAATGTTATCGACACCCATTCTTTTGGCTAGGATGAGGCCAAGGAGGATAGCTTCGTACTCAACTCTATTGTTTGTACACTCAAAGTTTAATTTAAACGTGAAAGGTAGAATCTTTCCCTTAGTTGAAGTAAATATCACTCTTTCCCCATCTCCAAAGAGACATCTAGCTCCATCGAAGTGGAGAGTCCAATATCTTCTTGGAAAAATGGATGTTGGGATATTTTTCATATCTGTTTCTTCTGCCTTAGTTACTTCTACCATTAAAAATTCATCTGATGGAAGAGAAGCAATTCCTAGGGTGTATCCCACACCCATAGAATCAAATGGTAGGAGAATAGGTAAATCTTTCTCTAGCAACTCAACAATTTTTGTCTTAGTCTCTAGTGACACTGTTTCTATGATGTTGGTCTCATTTTTGAGTGTTGGAATGCCCTCGACCAGATTTGTAATTTCCAATTTTGTGGTGGGTATCATATTCTCTTTTGGTTCTGAATTAATTGGTTTGCTAAGTTGATTTTTTGGGAGTTCAAACTTGGAATGAACACCTAGTCTTTTCTTCAAATCAGCAAAGTTTATATCAAAGGGTTTCTAGTCACCTTGTGTTACAAATATTTTCCCTAAGTGTAGAAATATTTTTTCTTGGAATAACGTGGAAGGGATTTCCTTCATGCGGTGTATTCATGGCTGACTGAGGATCATATTATAGTTGGTTTCCCGATCTATAATCTAAAATTCAGTGAGGACCGTCTTGGGTCCTAATGTGACTGGTAAAACTATGGTTCTAATTGAGGTGGCCTTGAGGCTATCATAACCTCTCAGCATATTTCGTGTTGTGGAACAGTTTGTTTCTCCATATCCTAACTTTTGAAGAAAAGTGAAGGGGACTATGTTAACTACTGCCCCATCGTCAATCATTATGCATTTAACATAGTTATTGTAAACCCATACTTGTAAATGTAAAGTTGGGTCGCGTCTACATGCAATTTCAGCATCTGTTGGCCTTTTGTTTATATCAAGTATAAACTCAGTATCCCTATTTGGATGCCCTGGAGGGTAGACATCAAAGTCTACATGGTTTACTTGCATTTCTGGAGGAGGGGTGATATTAATTAAATGACCAAGGCCTAATGCTTCTAAGAGAGCAGCCCTATGGGTGGGAGAGTTCTTTAACAAGTCCAAGAAGGAGATGTGAGAGAAGGTTTTTGTTAAATCATTAATTAAATCATAGGCATGTATGGGTTTTACCAACGTTTGTTAAATGTTGTGTAGTTTCAATGGATAACTTGGACTTGGTTGAGAAGAATAATCCTATGTTCTTGTTATGGTTTTTATGCATAGCTCAGTTTCTAACTCTACCAGACCAACTATCTTGGTTTGCGGTCGAGTTCCTAATTTGGGTATGATTGGTGGATTTAATGAAGTTGAAGCTTCATGATCATTGTTTCCTGTTACAACACCTTTGTTTGTTCTTCGTCGATACCTGTTATTGTTAGAATGGTTTGGGAGCCTATCATTAAAGATCTTGAGGGGTGTATTTTGAGGGGAAACTACCCATGTGTAAGTATTTGGTGCAGGTACTACAAAATTTGCTAAAAACATATCTATAAACAGTTGTTTTTGATCTTCTGGCAAACGTTGCATGAATTTATTATATTCGCAACAATTCCTAGTATCGTGGCCTTGAATCTTGTGGAAGAAACAATATAAATTGGGATTATAATTTTGAGGTTGTTGATTTATAATCTGTTGTGGCCCGAAATTCTGATAAGGTTGTTGGTTGTTAGAGTTAAAATTTTGAGGCTGTTACCTTTAGTTTTGACTCTGATATCCAGTTGGGTTTCAATTTGTACCATGTGTTTGGATTTGTCCTTGTTGTTGTTGTTGTTGTGGTTATGGTGGATGATTAAAATCCACTGCATTGATCATTGGAGTAAAATTGTTATTTCATTGATTATTAGGTGGTGAAATGTTTACTACATTTGTTGTTACTCTGCGGTTCTTGTTAAGGATCTTAGGTCCTTGATTATCATTCCTAGTATTAGGATAGGCTGTGGTGTTTTGATTGGGAGTGATTAATTTCCCGTTTGCTCCATAGGTCTTACGATCACTATCTATCATTGTTTGGTTGATTCAGAGAGCACTCTCAAGTACTTCATCGTAAGTTCTTAGTGGAACTTCTGGACTTCTTCCTTTATCTCTCTATTGAGAGAATGAAGTAATAAATCACATAGTTGCATCTGATCCATGTTTGGAGAACTTGCTAATGAGTAGAGAACCGTACGCCATCTTTGAATAAAATGAGCAGTGGATTCATTATGTTCTTGTTCAATATGCAAGAATTCCCTGATTCCTGTTCTTAACAATTTGTTCATATCAAAAGATTTGATGAAATCTGACACGAGCTATTTAAATGAGTGTATCAAGCCTTTAGGTATTTTGTAATACCAAAAAAGGGAAATACCCTATAAGGTTTTAGGGAATATCTTAGCAACAACCCCATCCCAAGGGAGTAATTCCTGTATGGCTATGAAATAGGCCTTAATGTGTGCATTTGGATCTCCTTCCCATTTGTATTTGGGTAAATTGGGAAGAGGTCTTAGAAGCATAACACTTCATATGGTGAATTCTAGGGGCTCTTTTAAATATTCTGAATAAGTTCATACCGCATAGGCCTCGACCATCGATGGTGCTTGCTGAGGGGGTAGAAGTGGCATGGTTTGTTGATATGGCATAGCATATGTATTTTCATGGATATAAGGGAATCCCTATGGTTGAATGAATATCCCATGAGAAGAGAACATGCCTTCTTGTGGTGATTTTTAATAAATGTTTAAGTAGGGAGGAGCATTGTTTTGGTATGGGTTGTTTGGTGCCAAGCCGAGAGGGATTATATTTTCAACTGGAGCGGCATTTGAAAACATGGTTCTAGTTGGTGTTTGCTATGGATAACTATAAGGATGTTGAGGAGGCATGCCTAACGTGCCTATTCCTGTAAGGAGATCAACATGACTGGGGTGATGAAGAGGGTTGGGGATTATTGCTTGCCCAAAAAATGACTTTTAATTTGCTTGAGCAAGAACCAATCCTCTAACCTTCTCAACTAAGGATGAAATGACCTCTATTGGTGAAGACACAGTGTTTTTCCTTAATGGAGTTTGTTGTATACCTTGAGGTTGTAAAGGGGTATGATACCCTGCTATGAATTGATCATTACCCTTCCAAGCTTCACTAAGGGCATTTCCCATAGGTAGAAGAATGAGGGTGTTTTCTTGGAGTAGGGTATTGGATTGTATTTGCAAACTCCCTATAGGTGGGTACATGTTTGGGAAGTGTTGTTCACTTCTAGCGTAACATGCTAAGTACTCCTCATCTAAAAATGGGAGTGGATCTGACTGTCTACTGATCTGTGGTTTGAACAAGACCTAAGGAGATGAAGTGGATTCTCCAATAAATGTCATATTGTTGGAGCTTGGGGGCTCTGGTTTTTGTGTTTGTGTAAGATGATCCAACTCCTCAATTCAGAACAAAAAACTAGAACTAGTTCTTTGAGGGGGAGTTTTAGATGAAAAGTAATTACTTGAATAGTTATCAGCCCATGCAGAAAGTGAGGGTGACGGTTGTCTATTTGTTTGACCATAATTTGCTTCGAGACTTGAGAGAGATCTTCCATAGGCGTCTTATCCTGACATATTCGG
Organism: Taxus chinensis; assembly: GCA_019776745.2. Classification (NCBI taxonomy): domain Eukaryota; kingdom Viridiplantae; phylum Streptophyta; class Pinopsida; order Cupressales; family Taxaceae; genus Taxus; species Taxus chinensis. The sequence continues at coordinate 760,191,499 of CM034151.1, read as the reverse complement.
GGGAAAAATGAATACCCACAGAATAATGGGAAAGAGTGAAGGTGGATGAGAGAAATGAAAATGAAAAGGGAATAATTATTTGTTTCACGTTGGGTTCACCAATTTTATACGATGGAAAAGTAAGATGTGAGTATGGGAATCTACAAGTAACTATTCCTTGTACCTGACCTCCTAAGGTTATGCCAAGACAGCCGGTGAATGTGGAATATGTATAGATACAGACAAACTAGTTGGGAAATCTTATATCCTCGACACGAAATAGTGGAATCTGCAAATCTAAGGTGTAGAAGGCCCTCCTAAACTGAATTGGCGTAATGGATTGCTCAGATATAATAGTTGTTCAGAGGCTCCAGTCAATGTCAATCTCTACCGAGATCCTATTTATTGGTTGTTGGATACATGGGAAGTTTCCTGTAGGTGTTTCGTGTATATTTCTAGAGAAGGTCATGAAAATGGTGATGGGAGGTGTAGTGGATTCTCTGGGGTTTTATGGACAATTCTCAGGTCTAGTCCAGAAATCTTTAGCTTAATTGGCTACTACGTTTAATACAAATAATTGTGTAATGATGTCTGGTGGGAGGGGTGAGGACCTGAATATTAGTGTTCGTAAACCAGTGTCAATGTCTATTTGATCAATAGGCCCATTCGGTTATGGGACATGTGGATCACAACCATAAGTTCGTGGCTGTGGTGGACCTCCTATGGTCATATGAGGAGTTAATTTCTCCTTACGATTATCCAGTAATCGTACGCCATTTTAGCCTCTATGTTTAGAACTAGAAGTTGTGTAATTTTCTCATAATACCTTGCAGGTGTTTTGGTAACTTGAATGCGTAAGCTAGTATCTCTGCATAAGACCAAAATGCTAGGAAAAAGGGGGGCAGAGGGCAGAACAAAGCACGGGGAGGCTAGATGAGGCATACGAGATACAAATGTATACTTGGTGAGCTTTTCTGGATCCCGAACACCTTGCGAGGAGACCTATATCATCATTGGGGTATGTGTAACCTCTTTTCGGTTGTGCAGTACCCTACAATTGTGGGTACATACAACTACTTAGCACCTTGCTCTTCTATAGGTATGATTAACTCTAGATATTTATTTTTAATCTCTCCCTCCAATGTCTGCCAATCATTATGTTCTTCACCTGTCTTATCCAGAAAATCCATAACTATGGCTTGCAAATCATCATGATTCTTGTTTTATTTTTCATTTTACAGGATCCTAACAATGTTAGCAATGTCAGAAATCATTCCCTCCATGTAATCCATTTTCTATGCAATGAGATTCCCAATTTCATTCATTCTTTCGTTGTGTGGTTCATGGGCTTCTACAAGAACTTTACACTTTTCTTTCACTAGAGAAGTCATCTCCATGTGCCCAAGTGTCTCAATATTTATTTCCTTTAGGACCTCAGTATCTTCTTCAATAGTCCTTGTCCTTGTAATTGCATCTGGCACTGCACACATATTTCAAGTTTTTTCTTCTTTCTTAAGTTCATCCTACAATTCCCATAACAAGGAATCATAACTTGCAACTTTCCTTACAATCATGGCCTTGGCCCTTGTAGCCTCCTTTGCAACATCTCTTTATGCTAGCATACATATGGACCCTTCCTCTAATAGAAATTGAACTATTGTGCATAAATAATGCAAGGTGGATTTAAACTCTTGCTCCAACTTATCATGAAAGTGTCTCTTCACTATGATTTCATCTTTGATCTGCTCAACCTTCTCATTTTCCTCTGTAGGGCATTGATTTCTATATCTTTTTCCTTCTTGTCCTCTAATAACACTCAAATATTTTTCACTTTATCAATGTTCCTGTGCATAAATTCTGTAGATACCTTTGTGAGGGCATTACTGATCTACTCATTTGATATTACTAGGGGTCTTAACAATGATATGGCACAAATGAAGTGTCTTCTTCAACCTGCGGGATACACAGGTCTCTTTTCACATGTCAAAATTAGGCTCATCCATATAATTATGCATCATCCATGATAGTGATTTCTTGGTGTAGGTGTTTTTCCATATCCGCATCCATAAGATCCCATCCATATAGTTCCTTGGGCTCCAAGGTACCTTGGAACCATGCATGTATGATTTTACTTGGGTCATTAGTGATACCCAACTATCAGAGTCTCATAAGATTCTTCCACTTTCATTTTACCAGAGCACTTACCCTCGGGAAGATTTTCCCTTGAATCCAATACTTGACTCTCACTTGATTGCGTTGTTGGGGGCATGCTAGATGGCTCGACCTTCTCTACACCTGATTCTAACCCAGGGTCTGCAATTTCCATATGATGATCCCTCTTCTCCTCTTCATATTCCTTTATCTCCTCCTCCTCCTCCTAAGGTTATGTGGTATCCTCAGTTGTGTCTGGAATGTGATGCACGTTGTCCTTGGACCCTTCTTCTTCATTATCCTTCTAGAGGATTTACGTGCATATTCCCTTCTTCTCAGGCTCAGGTTCCTAGGATAAGTCCTTAATGATCTCCTTAAGGGTCGTGATGTTCACACGCCCTATACCCTTGTTATTCTTATCACCCTTTTAAACTGAGGCTCCTTAGTGGTCCGATCTACATATATCTCCATTGTTCCTGTCTCCAAAATTCCTTCTTCATATTATAGGGGATGGGTTACCTCATGTGCACTTTCTGTCTCAATAGTGGGACATTTTTTTCCCCTATGATCTAAGCCACCAATATCTTCATGAATTTTTTCTTCTTCCTCTTCAACGGGAAAATCATATTCTTCCTCCAAAGTGCCCACATTATGTTTTCCCTTGAGTATTCCAGGAATCTTGAATTCAATCTCCAAATACTTCATGTTTTTTAATTTAGGCTTGAAGTATATATATACTAGATCCGCGTCTAAATTTCCAATGGCCAAACTCATAACCTTTATGTTAATATCATCTAAAATCAACCTTTCAATATAAGTAGTCTTACTTGGATAAATGTAAGACTTCATCAGAGTTTGGTAGTCACAATCTACCTTATCAACATTGAACAAAAACTGACGCGTGTTTGTGAACCTATGTACATATGCTTAAAAATAGTGCACAGTGAAGGCATATGGTAGCTTACACAAAGGGCCCCATTTTCCATCCTTCATCCCGAAGTACCCAATATAGAAGTGTTGATACACTGCAAAATGTACCTATTTATCTAATACTGAAGGTAACTTCTTGTGTGTCCTCCATTCTTCTTCAAAAGTAGCATGCAAGTGCTCGTACCAAATTTCTACCCTTTTCTTGAAGGGTACACTCATTGATCCAACACAAGTATAGCTGGAAAATATTTCTACCAAGGAATTGTTCTCATCAAGAAACTCCCAAATATGGTCTTTTGGCACATTAGGCTTTCCAATTTAAACAAATACTAATCCCAGAAGTATAGCACCAAAACTAATTTTCTCACCTTCCTGTGCCTCTTCAATAATTATCTCAACAATGAAATTTGATTTTTTATATACCACACCTTTTTCATCTTCTTCGCATCATGGAGCCAAGCCTTGATTACCTGAGACCAACGCTTTTTATTGTTTATCTTTGAGAGGATATGGGTTACTTCTTGAATAAATGGATACTTCTACAATTTATGGATTTCCATCCTGCACACTCCTTTAGTGTATCCCAATGCTTTCTTTATCTTTTTTATGGCCTCTTTGGTGTCTAGTTGAGGGTCGATAATCAACTCAATACGTACACTCTTTAGCCCTATTAAACTTCCAATAAAAGGCATGGTGATCCTCATTCGCCACCCAGTAAAATATAAGAAGTCCTCATAGATTCTGCTCATGAGCCACTGGTATAACCTTTTTGAGTTTTCCAAAATAAGGGATCTCATACAACTATAAAACTCCTACCTTAGTCAATAAATTTTCACCCACATTGTCTTAGAAGGCCATGCCATCCAATGTTCTCTTAGAGGTCTTCACAAAATTAATTTCTCCAATTCCTCCTTGGTATCCTTATTTTTTTTGTTGTAATCACTAACCTTACAGTGGTGAATGTGTGAATCCTAAACGCGGCCTATGAAAACACCTTCTATAGACTACATTTCTGAAAATCTAATCTCAAGATCATCCTCGATCTCAATCTTGACTTCCTTTTTCTTCTTTCACCTCTTGTACCGACCGCAGGTGCTCTTTTTGGTGTCATACTAATGAAAAAGGCATGTTCTTTTACCTACTCTAAGATCTACATCTTAACTTCACGTGCCTTTTTTCAAAACCAAACCCTATTTATCAATCCTCTTCTCCACACACATCCTCTTCGCTCAAACACTTCATGAAATGGAGCATAATACTATCCCGTGCACAAATATGAAAAAATACAACTGGTTCGTAGCTTTCCACACTTCAAACCTGTCTTTCTAGCTTTTTTTCCTTCATCTCAATTGAAATATCTTGTATGAAAAGGTAAAAATGACTTCACAACATGTCCTTATATAGATTTTCAAAAAGTTATCACATCTATTACTCTCCACCTACAACTGTCCCCAACATTAATTTATCATTTTAGCAACTTTTCTTTGTTGCTTCTTTCCATGCCATAGTCATAGCCGTATGGTTCCCCTTCTACTTCTCGGCCAAAGACATCCTTTTGCATGCCCTCATGCACCAAAGTACCTAACCACTACACATTTCACCAAGTAGTTGCCACTGTTACAGCCTACCTCGTGTTAAACTATGCGTCCATCTTTCTGTACGTGGTCTTCATTCATGGGAAAGTTTTCTCTGTCTACACCTTTACTTCATGCACCAACAAAAAACTTTCTTTATGCATACCCATATTCAGATGATAACCAAATTTAGAATTAAATCCTGGACATAATCTACCCCACACTAAGGGTATGCATGGTCTTCTACACATGAAAACACTTATATAGTAAACAAATTCTGGCGCACAAGCACACTTATTACACAAGACACCGAGATAAATTGACAAATCATATCAAAAAATGAAAGGAAACACATATAAAGGGAATTTGTTAATAAAAAACCTATTCTAATGGAAAAACTACCTTATAAAAAACACCAACAATACTTATTCACAATAGGGCTTCAACCTACTCCTGTTGAAGTAATCAGGTAATTGTGTTCCATCTAGCGCCTCTAGCTGGAAAATGTCTTAATCAAGTATATACGTGATAACAAGTGATCCCAACCAATGCACCTTAAGTTTTCCAGGGTGGCACAAAAAACTTTAAGTCATAAGGAAGAACCATATTTCCAACAACTTCAAGCTTCTTATCCTTGATGTGCCTATCATGCCATGCCTTCTACCTAAATTTTTCTTTCTTCTGACTCCATCTTTCTATAGCATGCCTTTCATCTAGTTGCATCAGTTTGTCAATACATTCTTCAATTTCTTGCTCATCAGCCAAACGTCCTATGTATGCAATATGTAGAGAAGGTAACATGAATTCATAGGTAGAATAGCCTCTATACCAAACAAAATATGAAATGGTGTTTCTTTACTCAACCTCATGTAGGTTGTCCTCAATGCCCAAAGCACAACATAGAATTTATCATCCCATTCTTTCCTTCCAACACACAATTTTATTTGTCAAAGTTTGGCTCAATATCTTGTTGAAAGCGTCAAGAGTTTCATTTTCCTAAGGGTGGTAGGGTGTTGTCATATGATGTGCAACCATGAATTCATCCAATAGTATCTTGATAGTCTCATTACTAAAATGATCACCTCTACCACTTTTCAAACTTAAAAGGAATCCATACTTGCTAATTATATTTTCTCATAGGAACCTTGATGTTGTAGCTACCATGTAATATTTTTTAGGCACCAATTCTTTCCACCTTGTAAGATAATCTATAAAAGTAATGATGCAGTACAATCCAAACCTGCATCGGGTGGGGAAATATGACCCATAAAATCAATTTCCCACTTTTTAAAAGGTTTTACACTATCAATATGCCTTAAAGGAATTTAATCTCAATGCTCAAGATTTCCAAGGCACTGACAGTGGTCACATGCCTTGCAAAATCCTTTTTAATCCTTATATAGCATCTCCCATCATAATCCTATGAGTAAAATCTTGTGTGTGATGCCATCCCTTGTATAGCTTCCACTTGCAATACCACCATGAGCCTCCTCCATAATTACTTTGTGCTTATGCTCAATTACACACTGATGAAAAAATTCATCCTGACCTAACTTGTATAAATATCCACTAATCAACACATAAGACGCAGTGTGGATAACAAGTTATTTCTTTTCTAAATCCTTCATACCCTCAGGTGCCACACATTTTCACAAAAAGATAACAATATCCTCTAAGTCTTAGGGCATGCAGTTCAATATGAAAAATTATTCATCTGGCATTAATATCCTCAATGATTTGTGTGTCCTCTCCTAATTTAATCCGTGACAAATGATCTAGACTAGAATTACTCTTACCTGGTTTCACCACTACTGTAAAGTCAAATTCCAAGAATAACAGAACCCACTGACATATGCGCACCTATAAAATGGGCTTGTTTAAACCAAGCATTTCAATGTCATGTGGTCTGTATAGAAAATAAAGGGGTGTTGCTAGTAATTACTACAAAAAACTTATTCAACGTGTAGATCATGGACAAAGCCCCACGCTCTGTAGATGTGTAACTTTATCTTGCTGGAGTCAAATTCCTTCTTACAAAGCATATACGATGATCAAAAATACCTTCTCTGGGTTGGGCTCATACTATCCCAATGTCCAAGCAAGAGGCATGCGCATGTACATGAAAAGTTATATTTCATGAAGGAAAACACATAATAGGCACTATAGTAAGTCGATCCTTCAATATTTCAAATTTTGTTCTAGCGCTTCACCCCAATAGAAATTACCTTTACCTTTTAATTATTCCTCCAAGGGCGCATTGATCTTAGCATATCCTTTGATAAATTTTCTGTAATATCATGTGTTTACCTAATAATACCCTCACCTCTCTCTAGTTAGTAGGCTCCTCTAAGCCTAAAATAACAACCTTCTTTGAAGATGATGTGTCCTAGAAAATTCCCAAAAGGTGTAGAAAACACACACTTTTTAATATTCAATGAGATGTTAAATTGATTTAAACCTCTCAGACATCAATCTCAAATTGTCACAGTGATCCTTGACAAGCTCATACATTTTCCAATCATCCAAGTAAACCTATAAGAACATGTGAATAAAATTCTGGAATGCTTGAACAACAATGCGTGAAAAGGACTACAGGTGAATTCTTCAATACAAAGGGCATAACCATCTATGAAAAAATTCCCCATTCAGTGGTGAAAGTTGTCTTCTCTTGATCCATTTTAGCTATCCTCACTTGATGATATCCATAAAATCCATTAGTAAAGGAATAGATTTCACGCCCTGTAACACCTTCTAGGATTTCTTCAATGAATGGTATGGGGAAAGGATCAATTACACATGCAACATTAAACTCCCAGTAGTCCACACAAATTATGATACTTTCATATTTCTTTATACTGATTACCATATGGCTAACACACTCTGATTCCTCTATGAGATCAATGATTCTAGATTTCAACATCTTGTCAATTTCTTCTTTAGCTTTACTGTGCATGTTAGGGTTCATCCAGTAAGGTCTCTTCCTAACCAGCTATGCACATTCCTTTAACTTAATCTTCATCTCGCCCAAAGATTCATGTAACCAGTTTACTTCATGATAGACTCTAGGAAACAAATATTTGAAATTATGCAACAACTCAATTATCTTGGTAACCTCAGAGTTAGACAAATAATCCCCAATAATTGCCTCCTTAGGTTCATCATCCACTCTAATGTTTAATTTATTTTTCTTCATAGGATCATGGTAAGCGCACGCCTTCTTATCTGAACTGTCTAAGACCTCGTGGGTAACCTCTAAATGCTCAACATCTACAGTTTCCACTTCTTCATAATCGATCATGTAGACCATCTTCCCCTTGTCTTTTTATAGGAAGGTACTTTAAAGCTATTCTACATCTGTCTCTTCCACTTATTCAAAATGCACCTCTAGGTTTGAATCACCAAGTAATTTCTGAATAAGTTTCTAAGATTTTGCACTATCTCCCATAGTCAAGTGCTTCATAACCTGTATTTCCTCATTCATGAGATGTTTAGTGGAAAAATAGTAAAAAAATCTTAATCATACCTGTAATTATTTCTTGTCAATTTCAAGTCTCTATTCAACTCCGCATAAACATACCATGTGCACATGCAACCTCACAAGGTGAAGCAAATATTATGCACCCATAAACAAGGTGGTAAAGCTTCATTCCCCTCTATCTAGGGTATCTCACACTACTGAACGTGGTGCTGAAAAAGATCATTACCATGAAATTCACATATATGAGTAGGTGTATTACTTCAGAGAAATCTAGCAAAAAAAGCAATTCTCACTTTCCACCATTCTAACAGTTTATCTTTATGAACACTCCACCAGTACGCTGTTGTCTTGTGTAGAGTATAAAATAGTATATTCCTTCTTTCCACCTGATATTCCCACTTTACTTACATAGCGCATAGGAATAATTTAGTATTTCCTTCACCAGTATACCGAGGTACGTGTTTGTTGCCTAAACGCTTAACATAACGAGGCCTACTTACACATGTAGTTGCACTTCTTACTTCATGCCCAACCATTTCATAGGTGTCATGTTCCCAATTATCACATGTAACACTTGTATTATCACTCATGGATTATGCATCATCCCACTGGAGAATTCATTTCTTCGACGGCTTGAGAACTTTTAGATGTCTAATGGTACGCACATAAATTTTTTTCAAGTCTTCTTCGCTTAAAGGCTCCACATAAGTTACACATTTTCCATCTACTAAAGGAATGATGAATAACTCTCCCTTATTCTCAAAACTTATGTAACCTTTGTTCAAGAACAAATCAACATTGTTTTCATAACACCAAGGGCACCCAAGTATTACTAGAATTTTTTTTTCTCTAGTTTAAACTTGGCCCTTAAACAGTAATACTTGCATCATTAAAAAATGTTATAGTTGTGGCTTTAGTCTTCTTTTCCATAAACAAAACACTTGAAGATTGTTGCAATGGTGGTCTGCCCATCTGAATCCATGCATTTAAAGTGAGTACATTCACTTCAGCACCTGTATCAATTAGAACATTACTCAAGAGCCAACCATCAACAATAGAATTCAATGTGATCTCCTTGTCATAATCCAAACTATGAGGAGGAAGTTTAGCATGTAGAATATGTCCTTCATTCTCAATTCCATCACATGGAGTGTTTTAATTTAACCATTCTCCCAAATAGGAATGATGTTCTCATGTCAGACCATCTTTCAAAATTCTTTCAAATCATCAACATTTGTTTGATAGAGCTCAATTGCTTTCTTTTTCTCTAACTTTCACGACTGTTCTTTCAAACATTGTATCTCACCCTGTAAACTCCTAATCAATTGCATAGTTTCTTGATAAAACTCTTTCTAATGTGTAGGGTTTGGATATTTTACATATAACACCTCCTCCTTCATAATAGTAGGTTTCGGGTTTGGAACTTCCCTGACATGCGCAACTTCAGCGTGTGTATTCATATTCACATGTACCAAATCAGGACCATGTGTTAACTTTGGCATCCACTAATCTTCTACAATGCACTATACTCTTACCATTCTTGTGCCCTTGTTGTCTTGTTTGTGCTTCTTTCTTAAATGTTCATACAAGTCTAGGCACTCTTCATAGTTATGATTCTTTCCACAAAAATAAAATCAATATTATGAGGGCACTCACACCTATAAGTATAAGGAGATACACATGTATAACATGTTCAATGGGGTAACTCATGTCGTCCACCACCTTGACCTCGACCTCTACCACGGCCTCCATCAGAGTGCTCTTCATTATGATCATGGTCACGATGCTCACTTTTATACTTAGTGTTATTTTCAACTCTAGTCTGTCGTACACCAATATCAATGGCATCATGAATTTGATCAATTAACCTAGAATATTCAGTATCATGTGTAGTATACCTAAAAATATTGTAGTAACATGACACATTCTTCCTTATCATGTATTGCAACAATGGGCACCGATTTGAACTAAGGTCGAAGTGATAGATCTCATAGTCCAAAAACAAGAAGCACACCAATTTACAAGGAAAAGTATCCTTAGTATGCCCATATACTTCAGTCTATACACAAAATTACAATGCATGTCTCATGTGTTGAGTTGGCTAAAAAATTCTCTAACTATTTTTCCATTGCTACAATCTGAGCTTCTAAGAAAGGGCTCAATCCTATGACTACACTTCCTACTTCCGCAACATGAAAAGATTCTTCAAGCACTTCATGTGTATTTGTGTAAGTTTTATGTGAAAATGCTATTCTAAAAGCCATGATAAGTCCTCCAATGAACCACTGGGAATGTTTTCTTGCGTGTATATCATAAGATAACTTGGAAAAAAGGGCCTTGAACCATGTATCATATTCCTGAACACTCTCAGTGGTTATTTTATTAATGTATTTCATTGCACTGATGATCTTATGATAACATTTACGGATACAAAAATCTTTCAATAAAACTTCCTACAGTGTGGTGTAATCCACACAAGTCTAATCAATATCAAATTTTATGTACCTACTATGCGTGCGCCCTTGCAATGTACTTAAAAATTGAGTTTCCTTTCACTCTGGATTTTTAATCCTCTTCGTGGGCCATAGTATCTCACACATAGATACATCTTTTACCCCATCTTCTATCCCTCAATATTCTGGAAGATGAAGAAATATCTAGTGGGGATCGTTTCCACTAGATAAAGAATCTATATTTCCTCCTATGTTTCCTCTACCTCAAGAACCCCTAGATTTTCCAGATATTGATCCACCTAATCCTCATGTTCCTCCTAATCCTTCTCCTGTAGCAGGAATTAAACCAGATGATACACTACCTTTTGTTCCAATAGTTGTGTTGAATTGATCTCCCACAGTCTGTGAAGTTGTATTACTCCCAGATGTGATTCCAATGTTCTGCATGCCCACATTATATGTTGAAGTCATACCTAAAATTATACCTTCTCTAAATAACAAATAAGATTCCTGACCTACTATAGATGAATATGATACTTGATTCACTCCTGAACTTGATGGTAAACTAACTTTTCCTCTCGCTACTCTACTGCCAACACTAGCTTACTGATTAGTGAGTGTCGTAGAAACTGGAAAACCATGTCCAAGGGCTAGGGAACTATGAAGGATCAAATTTGCACCCACAGATCACGTTGTTTCTAATGACATGCACTCATCTGAGGCTTAAGAGGGTTCCTTATCATACTTACCTAAATGGGGGAGTTCTAGATGCTCTAGATCCACATCCTTTGCATGATCTCCAAATCCTTATCAAGCCATCTCTCTCCACAATGCCATTCATTCTAAAACCTTTCCCTAATTCTCTAAATACCTCTTGCATGCCTCATTAAACTAAAGCCACCTTTATTCTCTTTACCTAGCAATAGGTTTTTCTTCCAAATTTAGGGTTAAAATTAAGATTTTAATACCCAAAGGAATACCACACAAATACGATCCTTTGGGCTCATGCAAGAACTGAAACTCATTAACCTATGGAAAATAATAATTAGAAACTTCGTACTCCAAAATATAGCTATTTAGAACACCACGAAACCAATTATCCACAACACACGTCCAAATCAAATCAACATCATATAAGTCCTGAAATTCTTCCTACATCCAAACAAGCGTGTAAAATATCCAATTCATTTTAGAAACATAATAAACCTACCACTCATATAGTTCTATATGAAAGATAGAAAAAAATGTCTCATACAATGCATCATATAACTTTTGTTCAACCCACACACGTGCATCAAAATCAGGCTTAGTGCTAAATCTACGAGCATATTCTTCTTCTAGATCAACTAACCACTCTTCAATACTGTCCAAGGTTAACCGGTACATCTTCATCATGCAACATCCTGCCAAACAACTGAAAAATAGGTCCCAACAATGGAATGAATGATGTAGCCTAAAATTTACCACTAATAGCCCAAAGTGCACTGACACATCACTTAGCCTGAACTAAGTGCTCACCCGAAGCACGCAAGGGTACCATGTACCTCTTTAGTGTAGATTGTATAAAATTTTAGCATGATTTAATGTATATTTCATATCCATAATAGATAATCAATCAAACCACGGTGCATAAACAAAATCTAAATATTACTCATACAAAGGAATAACTAAACAATTACTATAAACAAATTTACCATATAATATCCATGTTTAGATACATCCAACAGAAAGATCCAGCCAATAACACTCATTATTTTAAATAATGTAAAACACATAAGCTTAATACATCATAATTATGTCAATATGACTCAGGCGCATGTATATTCTAGCAACATAACTCTAATACAAAGTGATCATGTCGTTGATATGTACAAATCAATACATATTTGTAGGGGTGGGTACTTTTCCTTCACTACCCATGCACCTTCATAAATAGACTACATGCTAGTAATAGACATTCACCCTTACATAAGAATACAAAAAGCGTGCAAGCGCAAATAATAGATCATCTACTAGAATAACCAATGTTTAATCCTATTAATATCTACAAAGCTATGCATGACGCTTGATCTTATCCTAGTCCTAAAATAGCCTTTATGCATTCATCAATACTTCTAGAAAACATGCTCTACAGTCCATGTTCAAAATTATCCTGGATATGTAAAAATGGCTAAGTCCTGATTTCCAACTATTCCGGGTGTGCCCGGTTTAACTATATTTCTGTGCGCTCTTGTGCGCCCAAATATTTCGTGCTTTCAACCATGATATTTATTTCCTCAGCTCAAGAACAATTAATTTTCAAAGCTTCAAATTAAGGTATTTTAAAAAAAAATCCAAACTAACTTATGCCTTCAATGGTTTAAATACTTAGAATTTAAACCCAACATCAATGTAATTTTGTACAAACAAAATCATACACATTTGGTAATTATATAGTCCTGATTACATACTAATATTCATATGATACCTAAGTAATAAGAGTACTAATCAACCCATGTCTTTGGCAACCTTTCTTTTCATTTTGTTTCTAATTTTAGTCTTACACCCTTACTTACTCCCCTCTGAGTACCCATGTCCTATCTTTACATTACTCGCACTTTTTGGGTCCTTTCTATATGTTTGAGCATCTTATATTTTTGGTAGTTGGCCTTTTTCAGGGTTAATTCTGAAATCCAAGTAAGTGAATCATATAAATATAAATTTATGTGAATCACTAAGCACTATCTATCACCACTTAAGGTTTTATCCATTAAGGCATCTAAGATCTCCATTTAATCTATCTAGATCTATCACAAGGGACACAAGGATTGGTGTTCTACATCACACTTTATAGGAGGGAGGTTCATTCTATGTCATGCACACATTTATTACATTCTACTTCTAGTTACTTGTTCTCTATCCAAGTGCGACTTGCATTAGAGCAACCTAGGGAATAATTCCACACAAACACACATACTACATTAGGTTTAAGATGTAGTGCAAAAATCAGTTGTAAGTTCACCATTATGACAGTTGTGGACAATCTGACCCCTCATTTTGAATCTTTCTTTGTTAAGATTTGATTTATATTTGAGGGTTTTGTAGGTTTTCTCTTCATTGCAGATTTATAATGACCTCAGAAATATTAAGCGAACCTTAGAGTGATCAAATGTGATTAAAGGTAAACACCTTATGATACCTCAGAGGATATTTTGTGATAATTTCTATAGACGCAAGCACCCAGAAATAGGTGTAGGGTGCGCAGGGGCACCTCTGTCCCTCTTCAGGCACGCCACTCCATAATTTTTGTCCAATTTTACATTTTTGTGTGTTCCAGTGCAACAATATGTGCTTCACATTTTCCAGTGTAATAATATGTGCTTTACATTTTCAATTTTTAAAAATCTATGCCTTCTCTAAAACTATGCAAATCAACTAAGGATTTTTTACCCTATATTTGCAATTAAGGTTTCATTAATTATTGTTTAGCTGCTTGAGTATTCATTTTTGTACTTAATTATTATCCATTTACTGTTGCTATGGAATTCAGATTAGGCATATAATTACATTTTACATTAATAATTCTTGTGAACCTGACACTTTCACGTTTAGGATCCTCATATTTCTTCTATCATGGGTCGTAAAGTTCCTCAAATTCCTTTGACTAATTTACCTAAAATGTGTCCCATTTTCTAGGGTTTTCTACAAAAAGACTTGGACTCCATGTTTGTTCCTGAAGATATATCGCACAAAATAAGTTCAATTTTCCATCGTCTATGTGATGACACTAGCTTTTGTGATCCTCCATCCAATCAACCCACAGTGGAGTCAACTCAAGCTTTACATTATTTATTTTATGAAAAATTTCAGGATATGGAATCCACGATCACATCTCTTAAATATGAAATCCAAAAACTTTAGGACGCTTCTCATGCTCATGTGTTTTATCCTTCTAAATCTCATCCTCATTCTATGCCTTCTACATGTGTTCATATTAGTGAACCTAAAATATTGTCTCTCCCTACACCACTCAAGTTTGCAATCAATGCTAAGCAACAAGATATTCTTCCAAAATTCATAACTCATCAATTAATTAGCTTACTACCTATAAACTTCTACCCTCCTTATCGAATTGCAAGATATCAAGGTCTTTTATATTGCAATTATCACCGAATCAATGGACATAATGACAATGAATGTTATAATTTATAATGAAGAATCAAACATCTTGAGCGTTAGGGATTTATTTCATTTGTTGCACAACATTATTTTGAATTCCCATCTACAATTGTTACATTCAAATGAACCCCTAAGTCTTCTCCTTCTATGTCCAATCAGCATTAGTATACTACTTATAGTGTGCCTTCTCTGATCAGTTATACTCCACATATTCAATCCACTCAAACTATGCAACCGCATCTCAAAATCAATCTCACTCAACCTCCTCTCAAGTTTACTATGGAGCTACCAAGTCAACCTAAACAGTCACCTCTAAAAAAGAGTTTAAAACCTCATCCTACTAACCCTACTACACCATTACAAAATAATCCACCGTTTTAGAAGCCAATCATTTTTTTCAAAGCAAGTAATCCCTTGACTGGTGGTTTGGGCACATCTCAAATTCTGCCACCATCACATGGTCCTATTGTTGCTTCTGCCACACATTATTCCACTGCTTCTCGCCAACTTATTCTTTGGTAGGTGACTCCTATAAGCTTACTTCTTGATGAAACACTCACATTCTTATGGTTCTTATATGACTGTTGAGGTATCTCTTCTAATGAAAATCACATTCCATCGTACAATCACTCACACATACATACCTTTAAAACCATAACACATACAACAAAATTTCATATTATTTGCTACACCCCTCAATAAATCATACATTACCTCCTACACTTTAGCACCATCACACAACATCTATTCCAAAAAAAAATCCATCACATCACACATCTATCACCATCACTCTTTTCCACTTACACATGTTACATCTCATCATCCTTTACACTCATCATATGCATACATTTCCATCATCATTATCCAATGATACACTCTTGTGTTATGGTTCACACTAGATTATTGAGGGAATCCCATATACATGAACCTCACACACTGTACTGTCGATAATACACATCAAATATTCACACATCATACACTTTTTTACATATACAAGCTTCCATTTACTCTACATAATTCACATAGGTGCTTCATATACCTATAAATCATACACATTTTACACACTACATCATTATAAAATCTACATATCTTGCATTACACATTATACTATTATAATTACACACCCTATATTTCACATTACACATTTCACATGTCACACACCAATGACATATTCTTTACTCACTACACATATCACAGTTTTTTTCATCCAGTTATATGTGTGGCACTCACTACCCGACGATGCAATATAGTCCCATGGTCTATACTCGAATCCTGAGGGTATACATATAAAATTGACCTCATCACACTCACACGTTCAATCATTCAATCCTCTTATCACTCGACATTTATAGCCATCACCTTACTCATACACTTTGTGATATACGTTTTGTGCTACATCATAACACTTTCTATCATCCTACTCATATATTTCATGATTTACGCCTTGTGCTACATCGTCACTATTTCTATCATTTCCATTCATACATTCTGTGAGATACGCTTTGTTCTACATCATCAAACTTTCTAACATCTTATCTATACATATCGTGATATACACTTTAGGCTAAATCATCACACATTATACTAACTCATCAATTTCACTTTTTCGCATTCAATAATACACATTACATGAAAAACTTACAATCAACATCTTTCTTCTCCAAACATTTTAAACCATTTTTTGATGATGCACTCTTGTTTATGGTTCATTCTTGACTGTTTAAGTGGAATAAATAAATGAAGCTCATTGCATACATACACATATACTCATGGGGCATGTTGATCCTATCATTTACTATGCATTCCATTCCCCCTCATCCACAACATACTGCATAGCTTGGTTTCCCTTACTCTTACTTACATTTAGTTGTTACATGTTCATCTTATTACACATGCTAGATAGATATCTTGTATTTAATTATTTTTTTCATACACACATGTGCATTCAATTTATTTCTAGCTTTGATCATAGACCCTACAAATCTGTTACACACATCATGGATTCTTGGCATAATACATATTACCAATCCTATAACAACTCCTGGGGGTATGTACTTTCATACACTACATATGTTTTTGTTTAATTTTCTTTAATAACACACAACTTTATCATATTATACACACTTTAACTTTTTTTATCTTTCTAACATGCTAATGGGTGCTTCATTTATAACATTTGTTATGCAAGGCTAATTTATTCCATGATTGTTTGTTACATTGTTTTCCATTATATGTTATTGTTTACAGGTTTTTCCCTTTATCTTGTGTGCACAATTTTCTGTTTGCATCCACTACAGCCTTGATTATCTTGTGACATCATGAGTGGTGTCCCATGTTTGTAACCCATTTTTCACATTCTACATTTCCTTCTTGTGTTTTTACTTGTGTCTTACCTTACACATTATCTATATAGCTTACATTTCATCATTTACATGAGTGTTTTTTTTTGCTTTTACTAACACTTGTTTTCCTAGCCACTTGTTTCTGTGTACCTTGGTCTATACTAAGAACATTCCCTTTCCGCTACACATCACAATTTCAACATAATGGTAAGTATTCCTTTGGGCCATATACTCCATCCATGACGTTGCATGCATCCCAAACAATGGGGTATCATTTAGGTGGATAATTCACCCCATACAATGTTACACACAACATAGTACCTGTAAGTACAAAAAATTGTGGGGTACTGCACCACTAGAACAACGTAACACGTGCCCCAATGATGATACATGTCTCCTTGCAAGGTGTTCGAGATCTGGAAAAACTCTCCAAGTATGCGTTAACATCCTACATGCCCCACCTAGCCCCCGCGTGCTTTGTTTTTCCGTTTTCCCCTCTTTTCTTGGCCTTTTGCTCTTCAGTGACGAAACCGGTGCCCTGACTGGGCGGCGGTCTCGTGAACGCCGCCCTGAACAGGGGTGGCAGTCCTGTAACCGCCGCCCTGCTCAGGGCAGTGGTCCTTTACTTGTTTTCCAGAAATCTCTTTTAACACAACTCACGTAATTTAAACGTTTTACGAGCTTTCTTTCACTGCCATAAGCTTGCATTTATGATTCTGGTTCCCTGGAATAGTGTTTTGCCATTGTTTATAGTTTAAGAGTTCTATTTGGTTTTTACCTTGGGTAAATGCAAATGCTATAAATAGTTGGCTTGTACTCAAGAAAATGGCCCCTCAAATTTGCCTTTGAATTTCTCTTTGCAATAGATTTAGTCTTTCATTTTGTTTAGAGTCCTTAGTTTCTTTCATTGCATGCTTAGTTAGTATTATTTTGTTGTTAGGAAGCCACATATTCATCTTGTGCAAGTGTTGTTGATATTTCATCCAATCCATTGGAGTAGAATAGTTTGTTTTCAATAGGAAGCCATTAAAGTTACGGGTTTTGTTCTTCAAACAGGATATTTTTAGGTTCTGGACATTTCATTTTGCATGACTCATAATAAATACCACTAGGAATTGCATAAGCCAAGCTCTGTACTCTTGTGTTATCCCTCTCCTACTCGCATTGTATTCAGTCTGTATCTTGAGCTTCCTTTGTCCCAATATCTACTTCTGTTGATGCTAGCATTACACAATTTTCTAGATCCACGTGAACACGAAGGAACGAGGAGATCACACTGAGGGGACAAGATCACACACACCATTGGATTTGCCACTATTCTGCAGAATCCAGGTTCTAGCTTTCAAAGTTATAAATTAGAAACATATCAAATAGAGTAGTTAATCACTTTATTTCAGTCAATTTCACTTTCGATATTGCCAGGGAAGTTGTGGGGATTGATAGTTTCTGAGAGACTATGATTCATTCCTCACTTCTGAGGTAGGATCGAGAGTCTTGCAAATAGATTAGATCAGTTATTTCATTGTTTAGAGTAGATCTACAAATGGCACAGACAAATAGCTATACTCGGTTATTTTGTTTGTTTTAAATTGTCATTTTAGCAGTCAATTCTAGATATGTCAAACAATTACTCTTTTAGATTCATTCAAATAGTTCGTCAGAAAATACAAAAATAGATAAATCATATATGCTATAGATATATTCGAAGTAGTTAAATTTCACTTTGCTGTAGTTAATCTATATTGTTGCTTCTATATGACAATCACGGGACCTAGGGAACCCGTAGAATACGTATTTGAGCCAATCGTGCCTCAACCCAATCTCGTCACAGCAATAGTTAACATAGACCAGAATCTTAGAATCCAAGTCTTCCAAACAACAACAGACTTCCAACAAATCAATTCGTATTTGAGCGGATTAAACATAGAAGATTACCAAGCACACACGTTTTGGTCGAATCAACCAAACTATAGATTACCCAAGGTAAATATCCACATTACTGTAGAAGGGCTTGAAAGAGAGAAAACGTTCGGCTGCGATCCTTTGATCCCATAGTTAGACGCAGGAGACATTCTCACAGACATAGATACTAGCCTTAGAATTCAGGTTGCAAGAACGCCTGTGAGGTACTCTGAGAAGATCGAACAGCTATTGATTTTGAATATAGAGGCTGAGAAAGCATATGATTATTTGATACTAGGGATCAGGGACTGAATTCATACATGACCATAGCAGGACCGCAACAACCAAGAGTCTACGGTTGTGATCCAAAAATCCCGCAACCCAACGAATCCGTAAGTGAATCAGACATAGACACTGGCCTACGCACACTAGTATTCAGATCTACTCCACTTCCACCTATCATCATCACATAATTATCCGTGTTAGATATAGTGGCTAACGAAGCTAAAGAATTCTTTACTAGGCCAGAGAACCGCCCATAAAAATAACTACATCCATCATCCACTCTATGACCCTATCTGGAGACATACACGAAAGTATCCCAGGCCATTTTCCACATATCCCACAACCTATAGACCAAATCACGCCAGAGCTTGATATTTATTGGAACCTTCGAGTAGTCATCCTTACTGATCGATCTATCACACCGGTTCAGGCTAGGAGGGCCTTCTTTGCCTTACATTCACAATTTCCACTAGTGTGTGTAGAAGACATTAGATTGCTTAACTAGTTTGTCTGTATCCCACACATATTCGATCCCCACCGGCTGTCTCGACACGACCTCGGGAGGTCAGGTGCGAGGAAGAGTTACTTGTAGATTCCCACACTCACTTGTCACTTTTCCATCGTACAAAATTAGTGAACCCGACGTGAAACGAACACGTAACCTTCTGATTCGGAGTCATATTTCTACTAGTTCTTTCAAACTAAACGAATCTTTCGTCTTTATTACCTCTTTATCTTTTACCACCACTTTCGCTCCTTCCCATTACTCTGCGGGTATTCATATACCCCCCGAATATGTCGGGATTCAATGCATATGAAAGACCCCTCTTAGGCCTTGAGGCATATTACGCCCAACAAAATACACAATCATCACCCTCACTCTCAGTATGGGGTGACAACTACTCAACTAACCAGTTGTCAACACAAACTCCAAGGATCAAATATAACTCATCTTTTCAAACTGAGGAGTTAGATCAGCTCGCTCAAACACAACAAACAGAGCCTTCAGGCTCGAATAATATGGCGTTCACCGGATAATCTGGTTCATCTCCTTAGGTGCTACTTAGACCACAAATTATTAGACAATCAGACCCATACCTGGTTTTAGATGATGAAAAATCAATACGTTATCCTAGGAATGAACAACACTCTCGGAGTATGTACCCACCTATAGGGAGTTTACAAACACAACCTGAAATCTCTTTCCAAGAAAATACCTCCATACCACATCATATAGGAAATGCCCTCGGGGAAACTTGGCAGGGCAGCGATCAGTTCATAGTAGGATATCACATGCCTAAACAACACCATGATATACAACAAACGCCGTTAAGGCAAAGTATTGTGACTTCACCAAATGAAGTCATTTCAGCTCTAGTAGAAAAGGTTAGGGAGTTAGAACTTACCCAAACAAGCCAAAATTCACAATTTATGCAGGTAGGAAGTTCCAATCCTCCACACCAGCCAATTAGACCTCCTCACTGGAGTAGGCACGTTAGGCATGAATCCTGAGTATTCACAACAAACCCCAACAAGAGCTGCCATTTTTGACACTGTTCTAACACATCCCGGTCTAGTACAAAGTAATCCCTTCCTGGATAATACCCCGTCATACTTAAACATGTACTCCAAATCACCACAAGGGGATTTGTTTTCCTCTCCTGGCATGGTTCCTCAAATGCAGGGGTTTCCTTATGCCCCCACTAACATGTATGCTATGCCATGTCAACAACCCATTCCACTGCGACTCCCTCAACAGGCACCATCAATGGTCAAAACCTATGCGATAGGGACCTACTCAGAATATTTGAAAGAGCCCTTAGATTTCACCATACAAAGCATCATGCTTCTAATACCTCTTCCCGAATTTCCCAAATACAAAGGTGAGGGAGATCCGAATGCACATATCAAGGCTTACGCTACATCCATTCAAGAGCTACTCCCATGGGATGGGGTTGTTGCTAAAATATTCCCAAAAACCTTGGAAGGCATTCCTCTCGATTGGTATTATAGAATACCTGAGGCTTCCATCCATTCGTTCAAGCAACTCGTGTCAGAATTCATCAAGGCCTTTGACATGAACAAATTATTAAGGATAGGAATCAGGGATTTCTTACACATTAAGCAGGAACATAATGAATCTGTCACTCATTTCATCCAGAGATGACGTATAGTTCTTTATTCTTCAGCCAGTGCTCCAAATATGGACCAAATGAAACTATGTGATTTATTCCTTCATTCTCTCAGTAGAGAAGTGAAGGAAGAAGTCCAGAAGTTCCCACTAAGGACTTACGATGAAGTACTTGAGAGCGCTCTTCGAATAGATCAAGCGGAAATTGATAGTGATCGCAAAACATATGGAGCAAATGGGAGGTTAATCACCTCCAACCAGAACACTACAACTTATCCTACTACCACGAATGTCAATCAAGGACCGAAAATCCTTAACAAAAATCACGGGGTGACAACAAATGGAGTAACTGATCAGCCTAAGAAGGTAAATGTTATCAATACTCCATCAAAAATAAACAACCAACGAAACAACAACTTTAACCCCAACAATCAATACATGGATTTTAATCATCCACAACAACGACAATGACAACAAAAAAATCCCACACAGGGTCCAAGCCAAAATTCAACTAGGTACCAAAACCAGAATTCAAACCAAAGACAACAAACGCAAAATTTTAATCCTAATAGGAAACGGTTTGATCAAAATTTTGGGCCACAATACGCACTAAACCAACAAACTAGGAATTACAATCCTAATTCATATTGTGGTTTTCCACAAAATTCAGGGCCATGACACTAGAACGTGCCATGACTACAATAAGTTCATGCAACACTTGCCAGATAAACAAAGACAACTTTTCATGGATATGTTCTTGTCAGATCCTACGTCACCAGCATCAAGTACTTTTTCAGGGGCAGTTTCCCCTCAAAATGCACCCCCTTAAGATCTTTAATGATCCACTCCCAAATCACAATAACAACAGGATAAATCTATCTGGGACAAACAAGGGGTGTACTTACAGGAAACAATGATCATGAAGCTTCAACTTCGCTAAATCCATTAGTTGCGCCACAACTAGGAAGTCAGCCACGACCTAAGATAGTCGGTTTTGGTAGAGTTAGACTCTGAACTACCCATCGAAGCTGTGACAAGGACACGAGAGTATTTCTCTCAGCCAAGTCCAAGCCACCTACCAAAGACAGATAACTTCCAACAAGTAGTAGCAAAACCTGTGGGTGCCTATGATTTAATTAACGACCTAACAAAAACCTTCTCGCACATTTCATTTTTAGACTTACTAAAGAACTCTCCTGCCCATAGGGCTGCTCTTTTAGAAGCATTAGGTTTAGGTCATTTATTTAACATCACTCCCACCTCCTGAAACACAGGTAAATCATATAGACTTTGATGTTCATTCCCCCAGGACAGGTGGATAGGGATGTCGAATTCATATTCGAAATAAACAAAATGCTGACAGATGCTGAGATCGCACACCGAGGTGATCCAGCCTTACACTTACAAGTATGGGTTTATAATAACTATGTGAAACGAGCAATGATAGACGATGGGGAAGTGGTCAACATAGTCCCCTTCTCTTTTCTTCAAAAGCTAGGGTATGGAGAAACCAATTGTTCCACAACTCGAAACACACTAAGAGGCTATGATAGCCTTAAAGCCACCTCGGTTGGAACTATAATATTACCAGTCACCTTAGGACCCAAGACCATCCTGACTAAGTTTTATATTATAGATCGGGAAACTAACTATAATATGATCCCTCGGCTGACCATGGATACACTGCATGAAGGCAATCCCTTCTACGCTATTTCAAGAAGTAAGGTTTTTACACTTAGGAAAGATATTCGTAGCCAAAGGTGATCCAAAACCATTCGATGTACACCTAGCTAACTTAAAGGAAAAGACCCAGGTGTGCATTCGAAGTTTGAACTCCCAATAAACCAACTTAATAAACTTACCGACGCAAAACCAGAAGAAAAGTTGGTACCATACGACAGATTTTGAAACTATGAGCCTAGTTGAGGCAACCCCAGCCCCCAAAGATGAGGCTAACACTGTAGAAATAGTATCATTAGGAACTACTACAAAAAATTGTTGAATTATTAGAACAAGATCTACCAATGTTCCTACCATTTGATTCTGTAGGCGTGGGATATTCCCTGGGTGTCGGTTCTCTCCCAGTGGTAGATCTCTGCATGGTAGAGGTAGAAGATATTAACACAACAAATATCACAACATCTCTACTCCCAGCTAAATATTGGACTCTCCATTTTGATGGAGCTAGATGTCGTTATGGAGTTGGGGCAGGTATAATCCTTACTTCTCCCAAGGGGAAAAGTCCTACCATTTGCCTTTAAACTAAATTTTGAATGCACAAACAACGGCACTGAGTACGAAGCCCTCCTCCTTGGCCTCATCTTAGCTAAGAGAATTGGTGTTGATAACGTCAGAGTCTTAGGAGACTCACAATTGGTAGTGAACCAAGTCTCTGAGATATATGAAACAAAAGCCGAGCATTTACAGCTTAACATAATAGCTGTATTAGATTTAAGAAAGGAGTTTGAATTCATATCAATTGAAGCAATCCCGCGAGAGAAAAATATTCTCACTGATTCAGTAGCAACTTTAGCATCACGTTTTACTCCAAACAGTAAGTTAGAGGATATTCGTTTCATGGTATCCCTTCGTGATGAACCATTGATAAAAACAATGACAAATTCTCTTTTAAACGGAAATTAAAACAAATATACTATCCTAGACCACATTGATAGTGATACAACCACTCTTGATTTCTTAAACACCTATGTGGCATTACATCTCTCCCATCACATGATAGATTTGTCCTTAATCCCACATTCGTCCTCCTACTTCGGAAATCCCATGATGGAGCTTCCCTCGCAAATGGAACCTAGCATATACACAGTAGAAAATGGGGACGATTTGAATTTACCTCCATCCCCACCTGATTTTGAAGAAGGTAACGCCTCTTTGATCGAAGAAACAATTGATATCAACATTGGAAAAGAGGATGAACCAAAGATCTTAAAACTAGGATCCTCGCTAACCCCAGAAGAAGTAGACATAAACACTCGAATCCTCAAGGAACATGAGAAGGCTTTTACATTTAATTATAAGGAAATGACATGATTTGCACCCCACATTGCGGTGCACAACCTCATCACTAAATCAGATGCAAAGTCGATTAAACAAAAAATCGAGACCAATGAAACCTAAGGTAGCTCTCATGGTGAAAGAGGAAGTAATAAAGCTCCTCCAAGTAGGATTCATCAAACCAGTCAATTACTCTCAATGGGTATCTAATATCATCTTGGTTCTCAAAAAGAATGGAAAGATACGCATCTGCATAGACTTCTGAGACATTAACAAAGCATGTCCTAAAGATGGACTTCCCATTACCATCCATTGACATCATTGTTGATGCGGACAGCTGGATTTGAGCTTTTGTCTCTCATGGATGGATTCTCGGGATACAATCAAATCAGAATATTTGAAAAAGATCAAGCTAAAACCACGTTTATAACTCCTTGGG
Organism: Taxus chinensis; assembly: GCA_019776745.2. NCBI lineage: Eukaryota > Viridiplantae > Streptophyta > Pinopsida > Cupressales > Taxaceae > Taxus > Taxus chinensis. Next base: position 760,166,662 of record CM034151.1, on the reverse strand, counting down.
GAACCTATTGCTACGTTGTTATGCCATTCGGTCTCAAGAACGATGGCGCCACATACCAGCGAGCTATGACGTATATATTTCATGATCTAATTCATAAAATTGTGGAATCCTACGTAGATGACTTGTTGGCTAAGGCCAAGAAGTGTTGTGACCACCCGAAGGTGCTCCGCGTCATTCTTTCACGTCTAATAGAATATGGAGTCACGCTAAATCCAGAGAAATGTGTCTTTGGTGTAACAAGAGGAAAGCTCCTAGGTTACATCATATCGTCACGAGGGATAGATGTTAATCCAACCAAAATTCGAGCTGTCCTCGAAATGGTCCCACCTTCGAATGAATCTAGAATCAGGTCATTTCTCAGAAAACTTGGTGCAATCCGGATATTCATCCTGGACTTAAGCTTCGCCATCCATCCAATCAACAATCTGCTCAAGAAAGATTATAGTATTGATTGGACCGAACACTGCAATGAAGCTTTTGATGCAGTTAAGTGTTTCCTGTTATCACCACCTACGCTAATGCCACCTAAGCTAGATCGCCTGTTAATTTTATACTCGTGAGCTACCAATGTCTCGCTAGCCTGTATGTTGGCCTAGAAGGATGATGACAAGAGAGAGAGAGCGCAATTTATTTCATTATCTGAACATTGCTCGACTATGAAACACGTTATACACAAGCAAAACGAGAATGCCTCGCCATAGTCTTTGCAACTAAACGCTTAAGACATTATATGCTAAATCAAGAAACAAGGCTGGACATTTTATAACCTTAATGGGAGAATTTGAATTAACATTTGTAAATAAGAAGTCCGTTAACGGAAAAATCATCACGGATTGGTTAGCTGATAACCCATTAGACGGAGGTGATCTAGTAAATCTAGACTTTCCCGATGAGTGCGTATACTACATTGAAACCAGACCTCCTATCTCTGAGTGTCCCTGGTATACTGACATTATTAATTATATCATGGACCATACGTATCCAAAAGGGGCTACACCACAACAAAGAAGGTGGTTACGCATTATTGCAGCCAAAGTACGTCGTTATAGAGCAAGTGCTCTATCGAAAAGAGTTCGATGGAATGATTCTAAGATGTGTCGACACAGAAGAATCCAAGAAGATTCTCCATGAATCTCACAGTGGAATGTGTGGGGGTCACTTCGGTGACCATGCCACCACTCGTAAAATACATCGAATGGGCTATTTTTGGCCCACTCTAGAACACAACGCAGTAGAGTTTGTATGCAGATGTCATAAGTGTCAAGAATTCTCCCACGAGATTCACATACCAGCACAAGCTCTACAACCAATCGCTACTCCATGGCCCTTTTCTACGTGGGGTCTTGATTTGATAGGGAAATTCTCTCCCTCGTCTACCGATGGCCATAATTTTATAATCACGGCCACCAAATATTTTACCAAGTGGGTAGAGGCTATGCCTCTTACTACTGTACCAGGTTCTGTAATCGCCAAGTTCATTTTGAACCAAATCTTTTGCAGGTATGGTGTCCCACAAATCATTATCTCAGATAATGGAACTTCTTTTAAGAATGACGAAGTTCACGAACTATGTAATAAATTTAAAATAAGTCATCATACGGCTTCCTTGTATTACCCTTTAGCCAACGGACAGGCTGAAGCGACAAACAAAACACTGAAAGCCATTCTCCTTAAAACTGTGAAAGAAAACAAACGAGATTGGCATTTGAAGTTATATCCGGCCTTATGGGCCGACCGAACCTCAATAATAACACCAATGGGAGTGAATCCTTTCTCACTAGTATTTGGGGCAGAAGCAGTTCTCCCTCTTGAGGTTGAAATACCCAGTCTCCGCATTTCGTTACAAGGGATCCTGGATGAAGACGCTTATAGATAAGCACGTCTTTCCCAACTAGAAAGCCTAGATGAAGCTAGGTTAGATGCTAAACAGTGGCACAGAGTCTATGCTGACCGGATGTGCCGGCAGTATAATAAGAAGGTCTATGAACATGACATATATGAAGGTGATCTAGTTCTAAGGTTAGACAGCCGAATCGACAAAAAGACCGGCGAAGGAAGGAAGTTCCGGCCCAAATGGTTGGGTCCATACCGAGTCATGAAGGACTATGGAAATGGTGCATACCTCTTATGTATGCTGGAAGGTGAGGAATTTGGTGAAACAGTCAATTCACTACACCTCAAACGGTTCTACGCATAAGCAACTAGCACTATTTATAATTACATCTACATTGCATCTTCATATAGATTAGGATCATTTTGTCCGCTTGTTTTATACAAAAAAAAAATGTGATCAAGGAATTTGTTCTCAAAGTAATTCATTACAAACTCATGATGTTGTTGGCATAAACACTCTAATCATACTTCTCCATTTCCATGATATCATCAAACTATCTCGAATCATTTCATCAAATAAAGCTAGATATGACAAGGTCTTAACGGTAACCATGCCAAGATCTGCGGGTTTATTCTCACTTTTGGTCTCTTATTAGGATAGGTGTCTTGCCTATGGTCTGTTCTAGAAGCTTCATGGTGTCACATCTATCCCATATGTATATCTCTTTGGAAATAAGCACATACTGACATTTTACTCAAGTAAACAAGTCAAATATTGATCAAACAGAAAATTTTAATTTTACACATTTCCTTGCCCCACCAACCTTTGGTGATGAGCTTGCATCTCTTACTAGTGACGTAGGGTTGGGAAAGGATGGAAATGCCCTTACTCGCTATGCTTTTCCCACGGTGATAAACCCACGCTTCTTACTAGTAGCATGGGGCAAAGTGTAGGGGGTCCTCTTGACAAACAAATGCAAAAGGTCATACACAAACAATTCAAATCTCGAAGTCTTTGAGTCAAAAACAAATGAATCAGATGTCTGAAATTCCAAAAGAGTTAAAATCCTAAAAGCCCAGATTTTGTCTACCATGTGGCCATCTACGGATCTAAGTCTAGATAAACCGCAAAGCAAGTTGCATCCAAAACTATGAAGTCACTCGAGTGAAGTAAGCTTGTGGCATCCTAATTTGGTTCCGCCAAAGCTTTGTCTATCTTTCATCACTATCATTTCAACACATCTCATAACTTGCGCCCTTCCCAACTCTCGTGATGAGCCCACGCATCTTACTAGTTGCGTGGAGTTAGGAGTAGGGGCAGGTTTATCTGCTCATCATATCAGTTTATCTTCACCACTTTTCCAAAACAAATATGAAGTATCAAAAATTGCTTAAAGAAACTAAGATTCAAAATCACATTGTATCTACATTATCATATATCAGCATCATGAAATACAAAAGGAAAATAAACACTTGTATCATTTGTTCTCCATTGCATACATTCTAAAGAGCATACATACATAACATCATAGTTTACATGAGGAAATAGAATATGGAAAGTAAGCCATAAATATCAAGGGTTTTATATCCAAAAGAGAATATATATATAAATGATCAAAGTTTCTGTACAATGCCATCATGCGCTAAGCATGGTCAAAACGTTCAAAGAGCCCGGGATATACAAAAGAATATATCATACAAAATCTATGAGAGCCAAGTGGCTTCTCAATCCCTACGAGACCCCTCTGAAGGCGCATGCCCACGCCTAGGACTTCTGGCTATGCCGGCTCTCTAAGTGCACGGAGGGCTCAGGATCCCGAGGGGCAGCCACAGTCTCGCCACGAGAATGACTCCTCATCAGGCGCTCAGCTGTCCTATACCCCGCTAGCTCCGTGTGGAGAGTCGATACCATCCTGGCCACATGCCAGACTGGGGCAAAGACGTCAGTGTGTCTACCAGCTGCTGAGGGCTCCCCATCATCTACAGACAGCTCTGCACGGGTCCTCTCCATGGGGATCATCAGGGTATCGGTGCATACCCTATGAATCAAGTCTCGCCACTCATCGGCGGTCTCTGCAAAACAAAGGAAACAAAAACAAATTAGAAACAAAACAAGAGATTAAAGATAAAACAAAAAGAGAGATAGCAACTAAGGAAATCCTAACTAAAAACCAACATTAAAAGGAAGGATGGTAACTTACTCGGATCACCAAGCCTCCAGGATGGATCACTAGGGTCAGCACCTGCCACGGATGCTGCTGCCTGACTGGGGTGCTGCTCCTGTGACTGGAGCAACGTAGCGCCCCACAACGGACTCATCCTCCCCACCATGGCCCTGGGAGAGTGGCTCCTCTGAGACCAGAGTAACTCTCTCTGCACTCTGCTCGGCCCTTGCTGCCTGCATAATATCCTGAGTGTCATGCCACTCAGGATCGCTGTCCTCCTCTGTCTCTCCCCCTGTAAACTCCTCAGACTCAGAGTCTATGTCAATGGGGTCATCGCTACTATGGGCAGGGCCCGTGGAAATCTGAAGCAAGGGTGCCTGAGGTGCACCAGCTCTCCCTCTGGCACGTACTACCCTCCTGGCCGCAATAGGAACACCAGGAGTAACCACTTTCCAACCCCGGCCTCTAGGACCCCCTCTGGCCTCTCGAACTGACCTGTATATTGGCGCTACTGGGGGAAGCATGCCCATATAGGGTAGGCCAAACTTCTGAGGAACTCGGCCAAAGGGGTGTATCTCCACTCGCCCCACTCTATCAATAAGCTGCCCTGTGGTGGAGCAGGAGATCAAAGTAAGAGCCTCCTCGCCCCATATACCTGCCATAGTCTGATACGGTGTGGCCTCCATGTCAGCAGTGGTCAGAGAAGCAACTGGCTGATGAGGTGCTCGGAGCACCGACATATCTGTCCATCTAGCTTCCCTCACAGCTCCGGGATCTGTCACCTCTACACCTCTGCCATAGGGGATGAAGTGCTCATAAACCCAACTCATGACCAGGGTCGGGTGGCTCAAGGACTGCCCCTGTAAATGGACTACCCTGTATAAATCGTGGTAGGTGGTCCCAAGTATGTCTGCTCCCCAGGCATATATCCGGCCATGTCCCTCTATCTGTGTAATAATGGGGGACCAGCAATATAACAATGTGTCTCCTCCCTTGTCCCTGATCAGTCTCGAGGCAAGGATCCCCATAATAGCCTGGCGAAGTAGGGGGATGGGAAAACTGGGAATAGATCAAACTCTGACCCCCTTCTTCGAACCCGTGGAGATGACTGCATCTCCCATATAAGTGGCCCACTGTGCTATCTGGGCCCGTGAACCTGCTGTCTTTAGGGTGAGTTGTCTCCTGATGATCGGGACCCCCAGGATACAGTAAACATCCTCTAAAGTGATGGTCCACTCACCACGGACCCTTGGTAATTAGAAGGTGTTCCAATCAGCATCCCAATAGGAAAACAAGTCACAGAGTATGTGACTAGATGGTGCAACATGAGGCACGCGCGATATGCGCAGTATACCAACCCGCTGAAGAGTATCCTCCTCATCCTGTGAGAGGGCATCTAACACTCCTGGGAGCCAGTCACACTCCCTCTCTCAGCTCCACCAGATATACTCCTCTCTCGCCTGCATACACCCAAAAACACACAAAACAACAAGTTTGCATCCGAGTGATATTAGAAAAATCATGAAAACACGTAGAAATGCTAAAAACACAAAAACAACCTTAAACAGTTATTCTTTTGGCATTCTGTGAAAAACCGCCGCCCTAAGCAGGGAGGCGGTTTTGTAACCGCTGCCTTAAAGGCGGTGGTCGTGTAACCGCCGCCCTGGGCAGGGCGGCGGTCGTGTGCCAAAAACCCACGTGGGTTTTGTAGCTTAAAAAGCCTAAAAACACTAAAAAACAACCATTTTAGCTAAAAACAAAGCCTACCCAGTAGGTGCCTCCCCTAGATAGACCTTTTAAACCTAACATTTTCAAAAACTATCCCCCCACGACAAAGATTTTAGCATTTTAAAATTGAGGGGGGAAAAGCGGTAAATTGAAGAAAACCAACCTGTGATCTCGTGCGGTTCGATGTTCTGCTCGTGGAGGCATGATCACTATCTCGTCACGGACGTTTTGACTCTACTCACGCAAGAAACCGTCACCGTGGGTCCCAGAGCTCAGAATCAATCAAATCAACGTGTGCAAATGAATAGGAAAATGGGCCCACTTTCATATATATAGCAACCCGACTGGTTTAAATGCCTTTTTCGCATGTTTGGAGACGCCGACGGAGGTAAGTTTTTTATCCTCACACAAATGGTACATCCTCATTTCCTATTATTTTAGCGTTTATTTTCCAAATTATTGTGTCTATCTGCACTTGAGTTATCTTTTCGTTTTGCAGGTAACAGGAAATTTGGATGGTGTCATTTCAACACACGGACGTATCAGGTATAACTTCTAACTTCCCATTTCGGGACCGCCATACTCGGACCCACTGTTTTACTACGCCTCTTCATGGCTAAAATGCTTATCCGAGGGGGCAATATGTACGTACCCAAAATTGTGGGGTACTGCACCGCCGGAACAACGTAACACGTGCCCCAATGATGATACATTTCTCCTCGCAAGGTGTTCGGGATCCGGAAAATCTCTCTAAACATGCGTTAACATCCCGCATGCCCCGCTTAGCCCCTGCATCCTTTGTTTTCTCTTTTTTTCCTCTTTTCTTGACCTTTTGCTCTTCAGTTACGAAACCGCCGCCCTACCTGGGCGGCGGTCTCGTGACTGCCACCCTGATCAGGGCAGCGGTCCTATAACCACCACGCTTGCTCAGAGCAGCGGTCCTACACGCGTTTTCCAGAAAGCTCTTTTAACACGACTCATGTAAATTCAACATTTCACCCAGCTTTTTTTCACCGCCATAAGCTTGCATTAATGATTCTAGTTCCCTAGAATAGTGTTTTGCCATTGTTTATAGTTTAAGAGTTCTATTTGGTTTTTACCTTGGGTAAATGCAAATGCTATAAATAGTTGGCTTGTGCTCAAGAAAATGGCCCCTCAAATTTGCCTCTGAATTTCTCTTTGCAATAGATTTAGTCTTTCATTTTGTTTAGAGTCCTTAGTTTCCTTCATTGCATGCTTAGTTAGTATTGTTTTTCTGTTAGGAAGCCACATATTCATCTTGTGCAAGTGCTGTTGATATTTCATCCAATCCATTGGAGTAGAATAGTTTGTTTTCAATAGGAAGCCATTAAAGTTGTAGGTTTTGTTCTTCAAACAGGATAGTTTCAGGTTCTGGACGTTTCATGTTGCATGACTCGCAATAAATCCCACTAGGAATTGCATAAGCCAAGCTCTGTACTCTTGTGCTATCCCTCTCCTACTCGCATTGTATTCAGTCTGTATCTTGAGCTTCCTTTGTCCCAATATCTACTTCTGTTGATGCTAGCATTACACGCTTTTCTGGATCCACGTGAACACGAAGGAACGAGGAGATCACACTGAGGGGACAAGATCACACACACCATCGGATTCGCCACTGTTCTGCAGAATCCAGGTTCTAGCTTTCAAAGTTCTAAATTAGAAACATATCAAATAGAGTAGTTAATCACTTTATTTCAGTCAATTTCACTTTTGATATTGCCAGGGAAGTTGTGGGGATTGATAGTTTCTGAGAGACTATGATTCATTCCTCACTTCTGAGGTAGGATCGAGAGTCTTGCAAATAGATTAGATCAGTTATTTCATTGTTTAGAATAGATTCACAGTTGCACAGACAAATAGCTATACTCGGTTATCTTGTTTGTTTTAATTTGTTATTTTAGCTGTCAATTCTAGATATGTTAAACAGTTTACTCTTTTAGATTCATTCGAATAGTTCATCAGAAAATACAAAAATAGAGAAATCATATATGCTATAGATATATTCAAAGTAGTTAAATTTCACTTTGCTGTAGTTAATCTATATTGTTGCTTCTGTATGACAATCACGGGACCTAGGGAGCCCAAAGAATACATATTCGAGCCAATCATGCCTCAACCCAATCTCATCACAGCAATAGTTGACATAGACCAGAATCTTAGAATCCAAGTCTTCCAAACAACAACAGACTTACAACAGATCAGCTCTCAGTTGAGGGATTAAACATAGAAGACAATCAAGCGCATACGTTTTGGTCAACTCAACCAAACTACAGATTACCCTAGGTACATGCCCGCATGACTGTGGAAGGGATTTGAAAGAGAGAAAACATTCGGTTGTGATCCTTTGGTCCCACAGCCAGATGCAGGAGACATTCTCACAGACATAGATACTGGCCTAAGAATTCAGGTTGCAAGAACGTCTGTGAGGTACTCTGAGAAGATCACACAGCTATTAATTTTGAATATAGAGGCTGAGAAAGCATATGATTATTGGATACTAGGGATCAGGGACTGAATTCGTACATGACCATAGCAGGACTGCAACAACCAAGAGTCTACGGTTGCGATCCACAAATCCCGCAACCCAACGAATCCGTAAGTGAATCAGACATAGACACTGGCCTACGCACACTAGTATTCAGATCTACTCCACTTCCACCTATCATCATCACACAATTATCCTTGTTAGATATAGTGGCTAACGAAGCTAAAGAATTCTGGACTAGGCCAGAGAACCGCCCATAAAAACAACTACATCCATCATCCACTCTATGACCCTGTCTGGAGACATACACGAAACTATCCCAGGCCATTTTCCACGTATCCCACAACCTATAGACCGAATCATGCCAGAGCTCGATATTGATTGGAGCCTTCAAGCAGTCATCCTTGCTGATCGATCTATCACACCAGTTCAGGTTAGGAGGGCCTTCTTTGCCTTAGATTCACAATTTCCACTAGTGCGTGTAGAAGACATTAGATTGCCTAACTAGTTTGTCTGTATCCCACACATATTCCATCCCCACCGGCTGTCTCGGCACGACCTCGGGAGGTCAGGTGCGAGGAAGAGTTACTTGTAGATTCCCACGCTCGCTTGTCACTTTTTCCATCGTACAGTACCAGTATCACACAATTTTCACTTTTGGAAAATTCTTAGAATCAGACTTGGGTCCTTAACACAGTGGCCTTTTCTAGATTCATGAAACAAGGGCTAGTTACGCAATGATTAGTAGTTCAACATAGTCTATATAAATCCATACACATTGGATTTTATAGGTAATATAGTACTTAATATGCATTTATACAGCACCATCTGCAGTGGTGTTTAACATAGCGTGAAGTAGTTAAAGGTTTTCAGACGACACCCAAAATTTCACCCTACACTTCTTCCATTACACTAGCGTGAGATTGCCCGAAAAAATCACAAGTTGACATCATTAAAAGGATCCTTTCTAAACCTATTTCCTCATCACAGATCAGGAGCACATGTTCCTTTTTCACACTTTTTCCATTTTTACATACTTATTTACATACTTTCCTTACACACTTTTATCATATACATGCGTATTTGACTACTTGTTGGCTTCTATTTTATAGGTTTGTTCGTATGGGAAGTAGTAGTCAACATCAATGTCATCAACACAACCACACACATCGACATCGACATCAACATTGACAACATTTAATTAATGACATCTACATAAGAATTTCTGCCCTAAATTCATTTTCATTGATTTTTCCATTATCTCCTCTTTAGCATCCATGCTTCACAATTTTATCACTCCACGCTTTATTTAGTTCCTCAGCACATTTTCTACATCGATCTACATGTAAATTAGGTATGCATCTTTATCTACTTTATTTTACCAATATTTCATCTCACCAACATAAAGTGGGGGAAAATATATACATAAAATCACGCACTTTGGGTAATTATCTATTCCTGATTACATACTACTATTCGTATGATTCATGAGTAAGAAGAGTAATAATCAACCCATGTCTTTGGAAATCTTTCTTTTCTTTCTATTGCTACTTTTTTAGTCTTACACCCTTACTTGATCAATCTTAATTTTTAATTTTTAGAATTTGTCATCCTAGACACCATTGCCCAGCAAGGACGCCATTGTGAGGCACCCTCGTTCCCTTTGGGGGCCCCTTTCCTCTTTGTACTTTCCTCACACTTTTTTTTTCCTTTCTAGTCATTTGAGCATCTTATCATTTTGGTAGTCGGCCTTTTCAGGGTTAATTATAAAATCCAAGCAAGAGAATCATATAAATATAAATTTATGTGATCATAATAAAGGAACAAGCACTAAGCACTATCTATGACCACCTAAGGTTACATCCATTAAGGCATTTAAGATCTCCATTTCATCCATTAAGATCCATCACAAGCGACACAAGGGTTGGTTTTCTGCATCACACTTCATAGGAGAGAAATTCATTCTATTCCACACGCTCATTTACTACACTTTACATCTAGGTACTTTCTCGCTATCCAAGTATGAATAACACAAGAGGAACCTAGGGCACGATTCCAAACACATACAAAAATACATTGGGTCTAAGATGTATTACAATTCTCAGTTGTAAGTTCACCTTTTTATAGCTGGGGATTTTCGAGGTTAATTCTTCTTTCTTTTTTAGGATTTGATGTCTATTTGAGGGTTTTCGAGGTTAATTCTTCATTGTAGGTTTACAACGACCTCGAAAACTTTGGTGAGACCTCAGAGTGATCAAAGGTGATTAAATGTGAACACCTTATGACACCTCATGGGAGATTAAAAATAATAAATACCTTAAAAATAACAAACTTACATTAACTCTATCGAAACGTATGAGTGTGCTTTCCTGATTCAACATCCAAGACTTTGTTAATTCCTTTGACCAACTCTTCCCAATGATTCATCCATACATTGCAACACAAACAACTAAGTTTTCCACAGAGACTAATTATGATAAATGAATTTAATGCATACAATAACATATTTAACCAAATGATTTGGTTGATAGTAACCAAACCATTTAAATATCTTAAAATATTACCTAGAAAAACTCTATCCACATTCAAATTCCTGGGCATAAATTAATAAGCACAAGTTTCAATATCCACATGGTTTAAGTCATAAATTTTCCTACTCAGGCATAAACATGTAAAATTTTAGGAACATCAAAGTTACATTCAGATCTGAAAAAGGAGGGTTTTTTTTACACGAATTCGACTATGTTTGTTGACTTACAAATAATTTTTTTTTAGAATAACCTAAGACATATAAAAAATTATACCTTGTTTGTTATATTCTTTCCCCCAAACGATTATGCCCAAAAAACGATGAGTTAGACTATACATGCCTATTGTAATTAGATACATTTGTCGACTATTTTAAAATATAGTAATGTATACTTCCCTCTAGTGGGCACCTGAAAAATATAATCAGAGACACAAAGGACTCATCATATACATAGACTCAAACTACACCCGCACTATATATATTTACATGCACAACCATGAAAACTCTTAATTCGTTTAGCCACACCCATAAACCTCCAACCTTTAAAATTAATCCTCAAACATTTCTTTATACGGTTTATCTAGGCCATAAAAGAAAACATTATTGTATCAATTTTTAAAATGTGAATATTATAATGAATTAAACTATGAAGAAGAAGATAAGAACATTTCATGCTTGTATAATGAAGCTTGAAATCCTTCTTATTCCTCCTACTTCTTTCTGCAAGCTTAAAACTAGATTTACCTTCAAATCTGTAAACAAATAACAGTCCCTAGAAAAGTCCCATTTCAATTTTATTTATTAATAAAAAATCATCAATTATTCCCAAAATTTCTCAACTAACATTTTGAGATCATGCATACAGCCTAAAGCAAGGATAACCAGATTAACTTGAAACATACTATCATTTTCCCCTCCTTGCAGAGCTCGAAGGATCCAAAAAGATAGAAAACAAAAATAAAGGCCAAAAATACCATAACCAATTCAATAGCTTCCTAGAGAAGCTTCGTGCTACTCCTGAGGTCTGTGGAGAGGAGTAAATGTAGTTAATGCATTTGGGTATGAAGTTCCAGTTTCCCTCCAAAACTACTAGTGTATAAACCATCAGTTAAATTTAGAATACCATTAAATTTTTAGCAATTGATCACCAATTTACAACTTGCATGGTGATCCTATCGAATGGTCGAGGACTATTCCACCATAAAATATTAACATTGTATGATCGACCAAATGGTTAATAAACTAAAAATTAAAAAAAAATATAGCTTGGTCGGTTAAATATTTCTTAGTATGGACATGCCATTGTTAGGATAAGCCAATTATGGCTTATTTTTAATTCCAATAACATGCATAACTTGGTCTATAATCGACCCAATTATTAACCTTTTAAAATAATAAAATTTAGTCTATTCACATGGTTGAGGACCATGGTAATTATTTGCATAAATTATATGGTCTTAGACCATTAGTATGATCACAAACTCTTATATATATATATATATATATATATATATATATATATATATACTATATATATATATATATGTATGTATGTATGTATGTATGTATGTATGTATGTATATGTATATATATATATATATATATATAAACTTGGTAATTAATCATTTCCCATTTAATCTAAATCAAACCCTTATAGTCATGTCCTTACCTTTCACATTGTAGTTATCGCCATAATGCAAATTTATGTTATTGCTTGCCCAGATTTAAGAGGGATTTTATCCATTTAACAATGACATAAATCTTGTTGCCACTAAACATGAAGTAAAGATCAGAGGACTTTTAAACAATCGTCCTCAATATGATCTTAGAATGAATCAAAATAGTATCATCTCAGCCATGCAAATAAGACAAGTGTGTTCATCCAATAACATAATTATAAACAAGCGCATTCGTAGTAGTATCAATCCACCGGCACAGTCAACTATATCCATAATGATAAAAATGTAAAACTTAATTAGGTATAACTCTAGTGACTAGTGAAAGTATTACAACAAGTCAAATCATCAACTACAACAAGATTAAGATATCCACAACATCCAAGGTACGCAAAATGACTTGTGATATGTGACAACTTGTGAGACATGATGGCAAGTGCATAAACACTGCCAATTTTACGAGGAGCATACCAAACCCAGTCCCTGTATTCACGAGTTTCCTGATATCAAAACTAAGTTGTGGCATAAAATATATTTAGAAAAGCAGGGGCGTGACATAGTAGTATCAATCCACCGGCACAGTCAACTATATCCATAATGATAAAAATGTAAAACTTAATTAGGTATAACTCTAGTGACTAGTGAAAGTATTATAACAAGTCAAATCATCAACTACAACAAGATTAAGATATCCACAACATCCAAGGTACGAAAAATGACTTGTGATATGTGACAACTTGTGAGACATGATGGCAAGTGTAGAAACACTACCAATTTTACGAGGAGCATACCCAGTCCCTGTATTCACGAGTTTCCCGATATCAAAACTAAGTTGTGGCATAAAATATATTTAGAAAAGCAGGGGCGTGACATAATATTGATATCAAGATTCATAATGTGAATGGTAAGTGAGAATAAAGTGAGTTTCTGTAGTAACTCATGAGTAGAATGGGTTTAATGATCTACATAGTTCTTGTTATGAGCTATTAATATCTCGTTTATGTTGAGTGAGTTATTAAAGGAAATAGTTTAGGACTCATTATTTTTTAGTATATTTTGATCCAATATTTATGTAACAATCAACTATTGAATACTTAAGTAAGAAGAAATTATTATGTGAGTGAAACTTTGTACAAAAATCTTCACATAGTGAGTTTGGTTTCTTCGCAAGATCTTTTATACAATCTTCTTAGACTTTAAAGATTTGATATTTTTCGATTTTAATGTTTGTTTAAAACCAACTACCTTTCATACTATTAAATGTATATTAATATTAAATAAAATTTACTGAATTGACAGTTAGTCCATTTAATTTTGATAAATATAGAAGATTAAAAAAAATACTATATCGAAAAAAAAAAATGTCTTTCACTACATCAAGAAACAAGAAAATAATAAGAACATTTCCAGTTCGCAAGTTCGAATCTTGATGATAACATTGCTAGTAATGAATAAGTCGAAAAAAACATGGCAGTCGTGAAAACGTTGTAATCTATATAGAAAACTTGAATATAATATTATTAAATAATTTAATGAATCAACTATTAGTTTATATAATATGAAGACTGACCTATGATAATTGTTGATAAATATTGCACAACACTAACTTACATATCATGTTTCATGGTTTTCTAATTCAAATACTACATCGATTTGACACTAGATTCCAAGTCCCCTAGACATGTCTCTATCTCTAAAGTATCCCATGGCACATGCAAGTGAATTTCCCTAAAATTGTTTTGTGCTTTGCTTATCCACAAAACACAAGTGTTGACATTGATAATAGAAAGTACTGACTTTGTGTGTATTATTCGAGAGGGAATTTATCTCTAAGGTATCTCAAAATTACATCACCTCAATGTTACATGCACCACACCCCCTTTCTACTTCAAATGATTGAAACAAATAGCATGTGCTAAATATGTGTCTTCTCAGATGTAAGCATTGTTTCAAATGTATTCCCTACAACATTTCCCCTACACCTGGATGAATCCTCCCTTAATCCCTTCCTTCACCATCCATTCCTCTTGTAATGATTCACTCCTTCAACATTAAGATCCTCGACACACCCCTATACGCATTTCCATTACACTCCTCCCATGTGATTACTAGATAATATATAATGTATTTAAATTCCATGCAAACATTTGATGAACGAGAATGTGTTAATAAGTTTTCTTTTACTTTTTTGAATGAAAATTGACTATAAAAATCATCGATGTGAAAGCAGAATAACTAGCAATTACACATGAGTTGCAAATTATGCCGGATAGGATAACAACTTTAAATTTGTTTGAGTTGTATTTTTTGGTAAAATGTATGATATCTTCAATTGTTTTAAGTGGGTGACGAGGAGGAGAAAAAAATGTAGTATGACTACAACATTCAACAAACAACACTTCCTCTTTTTCCTTAATATTGGATGTCCATACCCTATTGTAAAGCTATTAATTTCTAGCACATGTGAGTAATCTGACAAAGTTGAGTCGATTGGGTTAAATATTTCTTAATTACATTTTGTGAAATAGTTTCGATAGCTCTTGAGGATGATTTGTTAGAGTTTTACTATGTGGTGAAATGTGAATTACAATGTATATCATTGTTGTCCACATTGTAATTGCATAAGGTTGTGAAGTCAAGCTTGGAGGCGTAGTCTGGGTGGGTGAGGTGTTGGGCCATCTAGGTGTATCCTACGGAGATGAGATATTCAAACATGGGACGTGGGGATTGCGTGGGAGAGAAGATTATGGAGGCATTGTCAACCTCGTGCGCATGGATGGCCATGCAAAGAATGAAGAACACAACGAGAGAGTGCAAGAAGGGTACCAAGTGCATGTTGAAATTCCTTGACAACCTAAGAAATCTACTATTTCTTTCCATTATCTCCATTGCAGCTGCAAGGAAAATAGAAATTAATTACTAGGTGAGATTTTTGTCATCTGACAATAGAATTCATGTCTAGTTTGTTATGTCTTAGGTCAAAATTGGTATTTAAGCTGGTCATGTAATTGATAAGCATAACAAATGACTAAGGAAATACATTTGTTAATGTAAATGGAGGGCCCTAAATAGCCAAGAAGTTGTTATGGATGCTCTGGTTTTATTCTACACATTGTCGCTATCTATTTCTATTGCTTTGCGTGTTATTTCCATTAATTTTTACATAGAGTTTGGCATCACATGGTAATGAGTCTAGACCCCACTTTAGGCTTAGGGTTTCAATCCAAGCAGGAATACATGTTTGCCACCATTGATATGTAGATTAAGTTGGTCCCTCGAAACTCTGTAGACATAGTGACAACCTACTATGTAAGCCAATAATCTATCTCTACTCTCTACTCTCTGGTATTGATATTTCTTAGCATGTCATTTCTTAGTTTTGAACAACTCTTTTTGTTACAACCTTCTTCTCAAGACCCCACCCACAATGAAATAGACTTCAAATGTCTATTTAATCTGTTGGGAGATCCCTATGTTATGCACACCAACCCGTTTTCTCAAGGAAAAGGAAATCGTGAGAAACAATTCTATTTGTGGTTCAACCCAACCATGGACTTCCACACTTACTCTATTTCATGGAATCAACACCACATTATGTAAGCATATCATTCTACTATTTTGTTTGTAACTCCCATTAAATTAGTGATTACTACACCAGAAGAACAACTCCTATTAACTGCAATGGTGATTGCAATTTTTTTGTAGATGGGGGCCCTATTAGAGTGTTCAAGAACAAAGAGTAGTTGGGTGTTCCTTAGCCCAAGAAGCAACCTATGAGAATCTACTCCATCCTGTGGAATATTGCTGAGGATTAGGCAACCAGAGGTGGCCTTGTCAAGACTAATTAGACCAAAGCCCCCTTTCTCACCTCCTTCTACAACTTCAACTTCAAACCACATACTACTTCTTCTTCCGAGGAGGAGGCAGACACACAAGTACAACCTTTGGATTCCACCCCAGACGCAGAGGCTCAATTAGGTGCGTAAGAAGTATATGATCTATGATTACTGTGCTGACACTAAGATATTTCCCAACGGCCCTCCACCAGAATGCACTGTCAATTCCAATCCATAGCATTCTCCACCATTCTTTCAATTATTCTAACAATATTTGAATGTTTTGTTAGCACCTACAATGGCAAATGATCAAAGGTTCTTCAAAACGTCTCGATTCTTTCATTATTTTTCTCTCTCTCTTTAACAATCCATTGCACATCGTAATGCCCTAGTTTAATTGATATGATGTACTCTAAGAAGAAATAGAAGGTTACATTGGGAACCTCCTACTATTTTGCAATACAAAAATTTACTCTTTCCCTGATTTTTTAAAATTTTGATTTCCTCCACCATTGCCATATATGTTTCAACTTCAGAAAATATACTACCTACCAATTAGTAACACGCACTCATATAAAATGGAGGTTGAATATGAATGTGAGGATGGCCTAGAGTCTATGTTGCCTTGTGGGAAATATCATTTTAGTATGAATGAAAATCTCTAATAGTATTGAACCAGAATAGTATGTGTCATAGTTTCATCGTTTACATGTTTAAAACACATCGCTTTGCTTCATTAGGTTTTATGTATTTTCAGAGGTAATGCAATTATATTAAAACGTAATCACGACTCCATGGAAATCTGATTTTCTGAAAGCCGTCTTTGCCAGTTGTTCAACTTCCAACGCCTTTGGCTTTTCGAGATCACAAGGTCGACGGTTTGATCTTTGGCACCGTTTTTGAGTGCCTACATGAAAAATAACAAAACCATTATGATCATTCGTTGCACTAAGAGGAATGATTCTCAAACTGGAGACACTGTGTGCAAATTTAAAACTGGATCTAATTCTTCTATCCAACGACTTGCACAAAACCCGATGATTCAATTTCATTCTCCTTGCCATAAGATCCACCATTTCAAATCTCGCGACTGCTGCTCTATATACATTTTGTGGAATTCTTAAACTGGAAATTACACACGAATTTTTTGATGTTGCTGGGGAGGCGATCATTGGTAAAGTAACGTCTTGCCGCTGGGAGCAAAAACATCTTGCTGCGGCAAGTTTAGATTGAAATTGGTTTTTTGAGATACTGGAATGCCAATTTATTGAATATATTGAACGCAAACAATTCATTTTCACTGAACCCCAAACATTTTATTTTACTTTTAAACTAAAAATCGCATACATCCAAATTTAGGGGAAAAAAAACCAAAATAGATACAGAACTCCTGCCATAATACAGTAATTCCTTCATTCCTCTAAATCTTTGTCTCAAAAGAATGAAACCAACCAATGAGCAACACAACGAAATGGCGACGCACACAGGGGATCCGATAGGGGGATCATGTCTGCTGGAAGTGGGAACAATATCCTTAGCAGAGATGAGACACTATAATAAATAGAATATGACTAAAAGAATTTGTCATCTACGTGAGTAGGAATCTGAGTAGACGATTATGTGCGAATACGAGGTTTTACAAGCAGAAAATGTAGAGTATGGGCGTGGGGCTGTGGACATGATCGCAAACTTTGCTGCTCATCATTCCATTAATCGGTCGATCATGTCCACGTTTGGAAAGGAAATCAAAGCTTTGCATCTGAATCCGTTAGTGAGACTGACAATAAGTTTTAGTCCCTCTCTTGATTTGAAGAGAGCTCGTGGACTTCATGAATGGTGGTCGTTGGATCTCCAATTTTGGTGTACACAATTACCCTATCTACATCTTATAGATTAATATTTAGGATAGGAAAATATCTAGGATTATAGGAAAATATCTAAAATCCAGCAACATGTAAAGTTAGAACCCCTAGAATGTGACACTTTCCAGCAAGGGCATCTTCAAAAATAGAGGCCTACTGGCAAAATATTAAACTTATTACTTAAGTAAAATTACGAATAACATTTTCTAAAAAGAAACATGCCCGACGCAAAAGGACAGTGGTGGTCCTGCAATATTCTTTTGCAATCAAATCAATCATCCTTTTAAAAAAAAGTGAAAGGAATAACTAAAACAGACACGTCAATTTTTAACATTTACTTTTATAAAAGAAAGATTCTACTCTACGCTAAGTTCTTAAATACCACAATGTTCAAACTGCTAAACGTGAGGGTTCGGGATGCGAAACTAGGGTTCTGCATGTCGAGAACAACGAGTTCATCTGCAGTGAGAGATCTATTTCTATTACGCATTTATTCGGCCTCTTTTCTAGAGCCTAGCCGCTTGGCGGGCTTTAAATATGACTTCGCATGACTCTAGTCCAATTATTTCAACTGCGATGGAGAGCGGCGATTTTACGAACAATGGCTCCAGGGAAACGCCCTCGCAAGTTCATGCTGAAAGTATTCCACGAGGTAATGACACTTCCCCTGATATTGTTTTACCACTTTCAAAATTTGATTCCCCCTGTAAATGGCTAGAACGATTCTGTTTAATAGGGTATTTTGTTGGAAGGAATCCCTCTGAAAGTATGCTTAAATAATGGGTCCAAACTGCTTGGACAACACATGGTATTAAATTGGATTCCATTCAGAACCTAACACGTGGTTTTTTTGCTTGCCTTATCTTGCATAAGTAGCAAACCTCGTATATAAGAAACTCCCTGCTAGTTTTGTCACCCTATACCAGAGACTTTGTTGTCTTTGACCAGATGCCTCTTAAGGTCCCCATTTGGGTTGAATTCCTAGGGATTCCTATGCCTTGCTAGCATTTTTTAGAGTGTATTTCCGCCACTCTTGGCTATTTTATATACATAGAGCCTACTAGGTTCTTTGCAACTCATTCGCAAAAGCGGGTTTGCATAGAACTTGATCTTTCAAAGGACCTGAAAGTGTCTATTGCCATTCAGGTTGGTGATGTGTCTTTTCCTCAGAAGGTGGTGTACATCAATCTTCCAAAAACTTGCTTTCATTGTCAATCGTTTGAGCATAAAATTTGGGACTATCTCTTTTTAGCCGCTCGCCACGCCGCTTCAAATCCTATGGTCGATCTTCACCCTCAACCTAAAGAGGAGGGCTGACACAAAATGGGTGGCTGTAAAATCAACAAGAACAAGGCCACTCATGTTGGGCCTTTGCAACATGTTTCAGTTGTTCAAGCCGGAAAGGTTTCTCCAAATTCTTTTAGTTCAGTTGCAAAGCAACCTTTGGATACCAAGTTGCCTCTAGCTCATACGAAGGTATTGGCTGGCAATATGGTGGGTTCTTGAGGCAAATTGGCACCTTTGGCCTCAAACTCTCAGCCTGATCTTTTGTAGCATGAGGGTGGTCCTCAACCATTACTCGTTCCTAACAAAGTGGTATCTCCATGAAAGTAGGTAGTTCGGTGTTCTCGCAACCCTCATCCCGAGCGCGAGGAAGGGGAGTATAGCCCTAACAGCTGGCAGGCTGCACAACTATCTGATTTCTTTCAGTTGACCATCAATGGTTTTTGTAAAACAATTTTGGGGTCCTTGATGGTTTGAGTGAGCTTGAATCAGAAATGCATCTGGACATTTTTTTCCTCATGAATTGCTACTCATGGAATGTTTGGGGTCTCACAGACTCCACTCGCAAATACATAGTGCAATATTTTAGGAAAAGCTTCTCAGATACGGATATTTTGTGTTTACAAGAAATCAAAGTTTTAGGTTTTCTACTTAATTCTGTTGCCAAGATTATTTGGCCAGACAATTTAGCTATCTCTAGCAACCATGTTGCTCGCAGAGGTGGAATGATCACATTTATTTCTCCGAAATGGCAGTCGTATTACGTCAATCATGGATGTGACCCTGCCAACCATATTCTCTAGGTACTATTCAATATTGAAAATATCTCCTTTGGGATTATCAATGTTTATGCGCCTAACGACGCGTTAGAAAGGATGGCGCTTTGGCGGTGGGTGGCTGATGACATTCCAAATGTGCACTAGCTAATTAATGGGGATTTTAATATGGTGGAGCAGCCCAATGATAAATTGGTCCTTTTACCCATGAGGTGGTGAGCTGGCGAAAGGGAGGCTTTGTTTTACAAGCGTAATAAATTTGGGTTTTATGACCCTAATTATTCGCGCCACACTAGCACGCTGCCATGGTACACTTGGTCTAATGTTAGAAACAACCAAGACCAGGTTTTTAAAAGGATGGATCGTTCCATGATCTCCTTGCAGCCTTTCTTTAAATTTTCTAGCTGTTATTCTCTTCCGATGGAAGCTTTTTAGGCCATTGTCCTTTCCGACCAAATTCTGATCTGGTTTCGTATTGAATGGAATTTTTAACTTCCAAAGATTAAAAAGATGTAGTTTTATTTAAATATTACTTTACTGCATCATGACCCCACTTTGGCACACATTCACCAATTTTGGAACCTTGCACCTTGCCCTCTTAGTAAGTTTGGATGGATAAGTTGGTGGAAGGACACTATAATTTGGATCACTAAATTCCTCCGGATTTACAGTGTCTAGCTCGCTAAATTTCAGTGGCGGGATTATTCCACCACCTCCGTTGAGCTAAGCCGCTCGATGGTGGCACTCGAATAGGATCCTTTCAATGTGGATCTAAAACTGCAAGTTGCTAAATTGCTGTAAAAAATCTGCATTGTTGATGATTACACAGCTCAGGGTGCCCAAATCAAAGCACGGCTACACTGGCTTAAAATTGGAGACTGTAACACCAAAGAGTTTTAAAAGCGGCTCAACGCAAAGCACATGAACCGAAAAATTTCTACTATAGTTGATGTTGGTGTTCAGATTACTGACACTCCTTAGATGGTCCAAGCCTTTGTTATGAACTATGTTTAGGTTTTCAAAGCATAGGAAGAGTCTCATGAGTGAAAAGCCGCGCTCGCTGAATGCCTCTCGGTAGTTCCTTGCAAGCTTCACCAGCACAAAGTTTTATGTGATAGATTGCTTTATCTTGAGAACTTATATGAATTTCTTTCCCTCATGGACAATGACAAAGCTCCTGGAATGGATGGCTTTCCTTGCGATTTTTACAAAACCCTTTGGGATATGGTTGGCCGGGATCTACTGCAAGTCTACCTCGAGGCTCTCCACTCAGGGTCCCTTGAGGCCTTTAGTAATCGTGGTCACATAAAGTTCATTCCTAAAGTAGGTAACCTTGAGCTCATATGTAATTGGCGGCTGATTACCTTTCTCAATGTCTCCTATAAGATCATAGCTAAGGATTTAGCTCTTCAGCTTCAACCCATCTTGCCCGTTATCATCAGTCTTGAGTAGATTGGTTTCATACAGAGAAGGTACATTCTCGATAATATTTTGGCTATCTAGGAAGGCATGGAGTGGGTAAGAACCTCTAAATAGCCAGCCATGTTCGTCAAAATTGACTTTGAAAAAGCTTATGCCAGGATTGAATGGCATTTCATTTTGGTGATGCTTGAAGCGCTGGGATTCGGTTCAGTTTTCATTGCCTCTGTCAAATTAATTTTTACATATGCCACTACCTCTCTATCTATAAATGGTCATACTTCCGAGTAGTTTGGTCTTTTCTGCTCTATTAGTCAAGGTTTTCCTTTAGCACCTGCTCTTTATGTGCTAGCCGCCGAAGGTTTTGGGTTTCTCCTTGCCCATGCTCGG
Source organism: Taxus chinensis (assembly GCA_019776745.2). Classification (NCBI taxonomy): domain Eukaryota; kingdom Viridiplantae; phylum Streptophyta; class Pinopsida; order Cupressales; family Taxaceae; genus Taxus; species Taxus chinensis. The sequence continues at coordinate 760,144,657 of CM034151.1, read as the reverse complement.
GATCAAGGGCTTGTGAGAGGAATTCAACTCCCTTCCCTAACTCCCCTTCAGCTTGTCAATGGGAATTTTGCAGATGACTCCTTCCTCACACTCCTGGAGGAAGAAGCAAATATCAACAATGTCATGCAATGTTTGGACATGTATTGTTTAGCTTCAGGTTCCAGTATCCAATGGAGAAAGACCTAGTTCTTTAGGAAATATTTTCTCCCCAATCTTGGTTGCCTTAATTGTTATGACTAGAAATACATCAAGCATGGAGAAATTTTTAAATTTTTGGGTATCCCCTTTGCTTTTGATGATGCTCCCAATCAACTTTGGCACTATGTTATTGACAGGGTCTCCCGCAAGTTAGAGTACTGGATTACTAAACCCCTTTCGCTGGCAGGAAAATTTCATATTTGCTCCAAGATATTGGCTGCCACACATGTTTATTATTCTTCATGTTGGGTGTCGGCCAAAGCCTCTTACAAGAATTTGGAAAAAATTCTCAAAGATTTCTTTTGGGCTAGCTCGGAGCTTGGCAAAGGCTTTGACAGAGTTTCCTGGGAATATTGTTGCCTCCCTAGGGATTCTAGCGGGCTTGGTCTGACCGACATTGGCCGCCAGGGGACTGTACTAGCTGCCAAGTGGATCATTCGGGCCTGCACAGGAAACGAAGCTTTGAAAGTGGTGATTTGCAACTGTATTTGCCAAGGCTCCCCTCAAGGGCGCAAAACTTGGCAAGGGCTATATTTTCACAGTCTTCTCATTCTCAAAGCCCCGGTTAAGATTTTGGGCACCTTTGTTGTCAAAAGCATATGGAAATCTTGGGAATTTCTCAAACCCTTTTTAATCTGGGAAGGGGATGGTTTCCATAATGGGATTTCCATTAATTACCATAGCATTTGGTGGTCTCCTCTCATCAATTTTCATGATGTGCAGCTTTCCCAAGTGCCTTGGGTTCATGCTCTTAAGTTATATCATCGAGGCTTGCACACTCTTAAGTACATCTTTTGCAAGCAGTCCAGACTGCTTCTCACTTGGCCTCAAGCTAAAGCCAAGTTTCGGCTTGCTTCGTCTGACAGAGAATCTTATCAAAAAGTTCTTGATTCCATTCTTATTGAGATGCTTCACAAAGTTGGTGTTATCTCTCTTAGGCCTTGGTGGAAGGATTGGAAATGGTTCCCAGATACCCCGTTCTAAAATTACTCCCCAGGCAAATGGTATGCTCTTCTCACCCCCAAGCTACCAATGGTGGCCTTGCTAAACTCCAGATGGTCTATCAATTAGGGATGGTCCTCCTGGGAAGCTAGATTTCATACAGTTTGGAAAGCCATCTTTCACCCCAAGCTAGCCTATTTTGCTTGGTACCTGCTTTTTCAAGACCTCCCTCTTGGGCATAAATTATCTCATTACGGGATTGCTCCTTGGCTTTTCCATTTTTGTGTGCATATTGAAACACTCACACATGCTCTGGTATTGCCCAAAAGATCAGGCTATTTGGGCCTGGATCCACGATTTCTTTCAATCGTTTTGACCAACTCCATTTCTTTGGCAACATACTTTGCTAGGAGATTCTATTCCCATTCCCCATGCTTTTGTACAAGTGTGGCATACTTTCAGAGTGCAGATCCTTTTTTATATATGGAAAGAATGTAATTCTGTTGTTTTTTCTAATTCTGTAGTTTATTGCATTCTTTTGCATTATGATAAAGCCATGCTTATCTCGAATGTATTCTTACAAATCCAGGACGAGGCCCACAAGGTGGATATGGAAGTGCGGCACCTTCAGACCCTTCTGGATAATTGGTCCAATGCTCCTTGCACTATGGTACGAGAACCCCCTACCTCCACTTCTGGGAGTGTACGTTCGAGAGGACGTCGTGGCCGAGGCCGGCCGGTTGACCGTGCTCACTGTCATCGCTCTCCTAGGTGACAACCTAAGCATCGGCGAAGCCCTGTTGACTGCGGTGGTTGGGGGTCCCCGCATCGATACACGCAACATAGTGGCTAGGGCTCCTGCCACCACTCCCCGCCTCCTTTGTAGTGGGATGGGTGGGATAGGGGAAAAGTCCCCCGGTTAGCTCTTGCCATTTCTCATAATCATCAAGACAACAAAGAAGAAGAATTTGCTTCCGGCTGGCTGCCCCTTCCAGATCGTAACAATCTTCCTGGTAGTATCCTGGAGGATAAAGGGCCTCCGTTGCCGCCCCCTGCCTCTATGTTTCTGTGGTGACTTAATTTGTTTTCCTTTTGTTTCCTGGGATTGTTTGTTATGTTTTTGGTTACCCCTTGGGCCTGATACATTTGTCTCCTAGCCATAGGTTAGTTTGATCGTGGGGTGTGCCCTTTACCACCCATATCTTTTGTAGATAGACTGTAATATTTTATTAAGTAATATAGACTATTTCATCCAAAAACAAACTGCTGAATGTGTGAGTTGAAATCTGTAATTTCTAAGAAACTAAACATGTTGATTAGTATTGTTGATGCTCTTATCACAAAACTTATACAGAGAGCTGCATAGCATGTGGCAGAGGAAGCCACACTCGTTGTGAACTTCACAACTGACATTGATTGGTTGGCCACAAAGCTCACAACCATGAGGGATTATCTTCAAGATGTGGATACAAAGAGTTCAAATAATGATCTTGTACGAAAATGGGTTCAAAGTATCAGAGATATTGCTTGGGATGCAAAAGATATATTAGAAGAATGTGCAGTTACTCCCATGTCTTGTGTCTGCACTTATTCTCAGCTAATCTTTCGCTATCGAATGGGGAGAAGGATGAAAGATGTCAAATCCAGAATGTCACGTGTGATGCAAGATGCAACTGAGTTGATGCTGGTTCATAATTTGTCCACTTCAGATCAACAACCCTCAGCGAGCTTGTCCCAGAATGTAAGGCAGAAGGGAACAAGTATTGTGGAGAGAGATTCACCAAAGGTATCCATAGACACCAAGGTTGAACAAGTCCTTGCATTGTTAGACGAGGCAACATATCCAGTTATTTCTGTTGTTGGTATGGGTGGCAGTGGGAAGACATATTTACTCCAGCATGTCTTTCAGCGTGTAAAGGAAAGGTATGAGAACTAAATTTGGTTGTCTATTTCTCAAACATATTCTCTTAGAAAATTGCAGTCTTACCTAGCATCCAAAATAAAGTTTGTAGAAGATGATGATGAAGGCAAGGTAACTGAAATGAAAGCATATCTGAAGGAAGTTGTACGGAATGCCATGATAAGTGAAACACGAGGTGCTGAGATAATTCGTGTCTGTTTACAAGGGAGAAAAATGCTTGTTGTGTTGGATGATGTGTAGAGGGCGAGTAGGGAAGAGAATTTGATAGATGAACTTGGTCTTCCAACTGGTGGTAATAGTCAATGTAAAATTGTGGTCACCACCAGAAGTAAGGATGTTTGTAGAAACATGAGAGCCCATGTTTATGAAATGCAGCTCGTGTCGGATGAAGAAAGTTGGGAACTCTTCTCTTTTCATGCCTTCCATGAGCAAAGAATACCGCCACCGTATCTCGAGGAAATAGCACGGGAGATTCAGCGAGAATGTGCAAAACTACCCTTGGTAATCAGCATAGCTGCAGCATCCCTTGCAAGTTGCCACCAAAATAGTGCAGAGAGAGTGGGAGGTGAAGCTAGGTCATCTTAAACAGGTAATTATTGATCATAACGATCGCATCATAAATATTCTCAAGTTGACTTATGACTCCCTTCCTGCACCTCTTAAGCCATGCTTTGCTTACATTTCTTTCTTTCCCGAAGATAAGGAAATATTTTACAATTATCTCATATATATGTGGATAGAAGAAGGATTCATTCCTGAAGGGAACAGCCAAATGGAGCTTGGATGGGATTATTTGTATCAACTTGAAAGTGCGTGTTTAGTTAATATATATGATGGTAATTATTTAGTTAGAAGTACAGAGTGCAGTGTGCACGATTTGGTGCTTGATTTAGCTCTGTATATATCCACAGAAATGAAATGTGCATTTTCTGTAGAGGATGCGTTCGCTGATTTTTTGAATAGGAATGGCTATCGTAGGATTTTATTGGCCAAAAAAGGCATCCACAGTAATGTCATAGAAAGCGCTACTGTGTGCTCTCCCCAAATTATCTGCAGTGTTTCATTGTCTGGAAATCAGATTTCAAATATTCCTACAACCTTTTTCACCAGAATGAGGGTACTGCGGGTTCTTGACTTAAGTTACACCAATATTTCTACATTGCCTAAGTACTTTAGAAATTTGAAACTCATTAGAGTCTTGAATTTAAGTGGTACAAAAATTGGGAGGGTACCAGAGTGTATTCGAAGTCTTAAAAGTCTTGTCTTCCTCGATATCAGTGGGTGCCAAGATGTGCAAAGGCTACCGGCATGGATAGGAGAACTTCAGTTTCTTCAGCATCTCGATATACGGAATTGCTCTGACGAAGTGGTTAGTGTTATCAAAGCTGCTCTGTTTGCAGACATTGAGGTCGTGGGATCGTTTGAGGCTCTCGATTGAAGAGAATGGACTGTTAAAGATAGAGGATGTGGCCGCTTTGATCCATCTCCAAGAAATAAGGCTAATTATTAAGCATGAAGTCCAATTGAGAAATATCCAAAGAGGTATCTTTTACCCGCTGGTAAAGATGTGATATCTGGATATCGAGAATGGCGTTTCTCAATGGGGTACTGTGGATCTTCCGCCCCTTCCGTAGAGCTTTACAGCTATGAGGGATCTCGAAATCCTTAGATTGACAAAGTTTGGTATGCGAGTTTACAAATCTAAAAAGCCTTTATTTAAATTATTGTGATGGCACTGACTATCCACAATTTGAAATGATGCCAAACTTAACTTATTTTGTTTTGAGCGGTAATAGGACTTGCAGAGATTTGAACAAGGCATTCGGGAAGTCCGGGGGGGTTTCAAGACTGCAAACACTATGGATTAGCGGCTTCCGTCTGTTGGAGGAGTTCCCAGAATTGGAGAGTGGAGCAATGCCACATCTACAGACTTTAAATACATCAGAGAGTCCAATAAAGAATGCTCCGATTGGATTGGATCACCTCAAAAGCCTGAAGACGTGCCGGTTCAAGAATGTAGGGGCAGATGTGAAAGAGGAGTTAAAGGAATGTAGGGGCTGTGGATGTTGGGAGCTATTGGGGAGGGGCCAAATGGTTCTAATATTCCAGTTTTGCATTTGGGGTTCACTTTTGGACCATGGCGACTTAAAAAGGAAAAAGTAACTTTAGTTACTATTATTTTATTGACCCCTCCATGGAATGAAATGTGTCTAGGGTTATTGCGGCTCTTTTGCCATGGAGAAGTATATAAGGAGTTGGGAGAGAAAGGAAAAGGAATTTTGCATGCATTTTATTTACCTTCACGTGCAACTGTTGTTTACGCATCTACAACTTGTGGAGTGAAATCCCACATGGACCCTAGCTTCGGTGGTGAGAGACCCGTCCATATCTAGTAGGGCACTCTTCGGTAGTGAGAGATTTACCCTAGTTTTGTCATTTTGGAGCCGCTTTTAGGGTTGTGTTACAGACAAATTATCAAAGGTTTCAGAGGAAGGAATTTGAGGGTTTTGGGGGCATTTGGGGAAGATAATCAGAGGGTTTCTAGATCAGATTTATGGAAGCCATTTGAGCAAAGCTTAACTTCACTTTGAAGGCGTCTTCAGCAATTTCCAATCCTTTTGCAAGCTGGGTGACTTGCAAACTTTATTTGGAGGGTTTTCTAGTTGGCCATTTTTAGATCTGAAGGTTAAAATATCATTCCCTATATCTGTTAATATTATTTCCAAAGTCTCATAATTTTTTCTCCTGTATTTGGAGAGTTACGAACCTCTAAACTTTTCCCGCTGTCTAGGGCACGTTGTGCTTTTTCTGGCAGCATTTTTCATTTCTGTAAAACTCCAAAAACAGTTTTATTATGTCCTTTATAATAATATCAAGCTCTCTTTAAATTTTCAAGTAATTCGAGTCGATATTTTGGGAGATATTAATTTTCTTTAGTTCCTAGTCCTTACTGTAAAAAATTGTAAAAATTAATATTTTATTTCGCTGCAAACTTTCAATATTTTGTGCATTTTAAAGTGGTATCCCAGAAGGGATATTTCAAATAAGTAAAGTTATTAGTAATTTTAATTTTGAAAATTGATGTTTCAAATGACTTATTTTTTTGTCAAAACTAAAATAGTTTATGATAATAACATACACGATGCATATAAATCATGATTATGGATTTGTCCCTGACATATTTCAAATAGATAGATGAGGGTGTGGAAATATTTTAATTCTACTATAAGCTTAAAAATATGAAATTTAATGTCCTAAATGTGATTACTTATAAAATTAACTCTATTTGTGCAGACGTTGTATACTACTGTTATAGTTTTAGCTTATAGTAATATTTTCCTTCTTGTAGAATCTAAATAGTCGCTATGTCTATGAATTTAATAGTCATCTTCAAGATGAGTTGAATGGTCATACATTATATGTACTTCATCTCATTTTGAAAAAGAGAATTTAGGGTTTGTGCATATATACTTTGAATTTAATTTACATTCTATACCCCTGACCTAACGCTAGTATCAATTCATAAGTTATTTTTTCATTTTTCACATCCTTCTTTTTTTGCACCATTCGTCTAGGCTTTCAAAAACAAATGTGTAAATTATTTTCTTTTATGTCTACTTACTCTTCCTACTTGTAAGTCGTATGATATTTCTTCGACTATATATGTTTGTATTCTTTACTCATTGGACATAATGTTTTACTAAAATATTTGCCTTGATTGTTGAAGCATTTGGATGTTTGATGGAGGTGCTACTACAAGAAGAGTAAATGGATTATTGAATTATATGATTTCATTATTTCTTGGAAGCATTAGAGTTTGTACCAAGCGTTGAAAATTGTGAAATTTTTACACACCACAAACCTTATGTCAACCTCCTTTCTCACCAGTAAGGCTAAATTAAGGTTTTTGGGCACCCTAGGTAGTACTTGGAGCATACACCCTCCTCCCTTTTAGTTGTCTGATATGCCCGACCAAAGAAACAAATAAAACATACTAGATAATAGGTCTCCACCTTTGAGTTTCCAATTGCTTTTAATATTAAATTTTGTATAAAACCTTTATTAACTTATTACATAAATCGACAGTTTCAATTATCGATGATACATTATAATTTTCTCAAATGCAATGAGATAATGATTCAGTGAGTACAAAAATATTGTGATTACTAAAAGCTACTCAGTTTTAAATCATATTTCTTTACTTAATAATGTCGAATACTAAAATTTACTATGTTCAAGAATTTTTTTCACATACTTAGCAATTCAATATTTTACAAATATTATTATTTTATTACCAAAATTTCAAACATAAATAGTAATTATTACCCACCAAACTCAAAAATATAAAAAATGTAATCTGAAAAAAATACAAAACACTTTATAATTCAAGTAAATTTACACCCACGGTTTATCATATAAATGTTTCCCTGTTTGTTACATCAAATATAATTACAGGAGGAATGTAATCTCAGTAGGGTGGAACTTTAATATTCGAGAAAGGTTCAACTGTAAAATGATTATTCATATACTCTAACATTAGGAAAATCTAGGTGCTTCATCTATATTCACAAAATCCTTAAAAAATCATGCAAATAATCAAGAGGGGCTCAAAATGGATGAGGTGTTGAGATGGAGAGACACATGAAATAGATGGCAGATAGGGTGAAGAGCCATAGTCGATGCAATAAATCTAAATAGAAAACAACGCAAATCAATGTTGAATTTTAACCATATTTAATTTACGTATAAAAAACCTACCCTTGCACTCGATAATCATATTGAGATAGTTTGATTGAAGTTTAATGGTTAGCAATTATATATGGATATTTATTGAATTTATTGTGATCATTGTTGTAACCAACTTCACATATTCGACCTAGATAGCTCCTATGATGCCCCCTGCTCATTTAGTTCCCTATGCATCTGCCTAGTTTACCTAAGTCATGAAACGCCCCCGATCACTAGCATTACATAACCCAATCTTCATCTACCATGAATTACATGTCAAATGGTGTTATGTCATGATAATTCAACACCAATATTGATTTAGAATAGTTTTTGTGAAAATCAATTTTTGAAAATTCCTGAAAATCTCTTTTAGCACTTTCTAACAGTTTTTATTGTTTTACATTTTCATAGGTCTTCAGATAATTTATGAGCTTTGAATTGTACTATGATATGCAAAATGATATTGACATAGCAACATTTCTTGAGTTAATTTTGACATATTTTCAACAAATCTTGCGGTTAATAAAATTAGGTTGATTTTCTAGGAGACATGACCCCAACTAGAAGCACAAAATAAAATAATAGTAAGTCATATGATAAATTTCAAATTTAATCCACTTTTTTCTTTTCAAATCCATCCTTAAGGTGGATACGAATGGTCTACATGTAGGATAACATTTTTCATTCCCATCCATAACCCTTCATGTTCCTATTGTTAGTAGTTTTATATTCTCCATTATATTAATATAAAGTAACTTTTCATGAATAATCAGATCAATAGAAAATGAAAAATATAAGTTAAGCCCTTTACTATCTAAAAAGTGATTTAGGGGAGTGGAATGTTAATAGGTGTTTTACATTAGTAAGAAGGGGTGGTATGTAAGTATACAATTGTTTTCTCTACATTAAATTTGACATCTATTTGACCATCACAAGATAATTTTGACCATAGATATTATGTCTAGTTAACTGCGACTTACAATTTTTTTACTTTTTAACTTTGGAAGTTCATAAAAACTAGTAATATATTGATTATATTGTAGAGTTCAAGGTTTTTTTTCTAAAAATGATTTAATCCACATGATTATATCAAAAATATGAATATAATATAATGGGATTATTAATGAATGTGATATGCTTAAAATCCATGTAATTAATATTTTTATCAACCCCTTATTCTTTTGTTAAAAAAATAGTTATTTTAAATATATTTTAAGATTTATTTAATTGACAATAATTTATAATAACATTAGATTTTATTCAATTCACAACACCCTCTGGACCCGATTTGACATATCTTCCCCCCTAGTTATCCAAATTCGATGAACTTGGACCTTTTGGAAATGTTTCTTCGAGCACTACATCATGGAATCCAAAAAATATAATATTGGCAGAGGTAGGTGGATGAAAAAGGTAAAAATAATTCCAACATTAAAATATTCAGTCCCAGGTAGATGAAAACACAAGTTTGATGAGATTTTGTGCTCTTCCTTCTCCAGAAAAAAAAAGGTCATGAAGGGATGGATCAGACATGCTGCCCATGACCCTTTTCATAAATTTAATGCAAGCTTTTGGTGGGTGGGAGTAGAATTTTGAGTTTCTCTTTTCTCTCTCTTTCCTCATATTCTATATATTGTAAAACCCTCTCATTTGATAGGGGGAATCTTTTGGGATGTAGAGAAACTCTGTCAAATTTGTTTCTCAATATCAATGAGCTGTAAGAATTTTTTAGGCCTGGAAAGTGTTCTTCTGCCTCTATCCCATTCTATCATGTAATGGACTGTGCATATTTTGAAAGGAATAAAACCTATCTAATTTTTTGTGTTTCCTTTAACAGTAGCACTTAATTTAGCTGTATTTCATTACCTCTTCATTCTTGTTGTTGTATTATGTGCACGTATTTCTCATTTGTAGGTTCAGATTGTTATGTTTCATGGAGAATAGATGGTGAACAAAACCCTGTGTCTATATCATAGTTGTCTCGCCTCTCCCTACTACATTTTTCTTCCTCCTTCTCCCTCAACAAGATATTTCCAACCCCTTTCTTGGTAGATTATCACCTCTATGTTTAGTGTAGGATTTCCCATTTTCAAGGATTTTATTTGTCTCTCATCCCTTTTATTTTTAGAATAGGATTAGATACCTACATTTTATTCATTAGGATTAGATTAGCATCAGAATTCGGTAGAGGAACCAACCTTCACTAGAGGTTTCTCTCAAGTAGCAAGTCCCACAACTTGCAAAACAATCTCATGTTAGCGAAAATAAGGGATTTGTAATGTGCAAATCTTAGTGTGATACTATTTTCCGTAATAGGAGGATAAGGGGGGGATTAAATGGAAGTAAGGGAATCCTAGGGATCATAAATGGATAGATATTTATGGCTAAAATCCTAGGATGGTGGATAGGTTTTTATGGTGGTTTAAAAGATAATTAGGGATAAATAATAATAATAATAATAATAATAGGATGATGATTATGTGATTAAAATATAATAGATTATTTAATGGATTCTTAGATGGGATTAGGAATGTATCGAAGGTGGATGGATAATGCTAGGATTAAAATGGGATTAAGATATGATAATAGGAATTAAGAGGTGTAATGGAGTTTGAGAGGGAAATAAGTGTTTATGTGGGAAATATTGAATTTTTAATAGGAAGGGAAATATGAATGTGCAAGGTGAAAATGAAGGGGAATAAATTGAGGGATGGGGGACAAGGTACAAAATTGATGTCTATACTTAAATTTATAATTTTCATTTGTTTCTTAAATATATTTGGACACAAGGATAAAGACATGATATGATGATCAAAAACTCACTCCTCGAACCTCAAATTTCACCTTTAAATGTAATGATCTGTTTATAAAATCACAATTCATCTCCTTGATCAAGATTTTACCTGAGTGGAATCATGCTTATGATGTATAGACACCCTCTTTCTCAAATTTTCCTCATGTATATAGGTTTCCTCTTCATGATATAAGGAATGTTCTATTGGTCCGAAAAATTGTCGGTTAGGCAGGTCGTGGGGAAACATGCCAACAGTGTGCAGGGGCATAGCCCCTCTTTGAGACAACAAAGTGAAACTGGTTTATTGCTAATCTATCAAGCAGGAATCTATGAAAATCTACACTATTCTAACTTCAGGGGGTTTTGGGATCTCATCCCAGTAGAGGTATTTCCAAAAATGAACAGAAAGGTAGGAGAGAAGGAACAGAGGAGGGATAGATCTGAAGTAAGAAAAGAAATGAATTCCAAGACAGAAAGGTTAGAAGGTTTATGCTTTGGGCTGGTAGTAAACAGAGCCAAAATTACTTGCATAAACAAATAAAGTAATACTGATGAACAAATGACAATAGTAGGAATGAATCCAATAGAATAAAAACATTGATCTAACTTAAGAAAGATATGATGCAAATAACACACATATGGAGCACAAAGTCTGAATACGTGTATTAATATTTCTTCTGTTACAAGAAAGCACAAAGTCTTTCTCTCCTCACTTCTCCTTTCATATAAAAAAATGTCAATCCTTTAATACAACAAGTATTCAAGTATTTATAAAAGGAGAGGAGGGAAGAAGACAATAGCAAACCCACAACTATTTACAAAATATCTTACAAGATATTTACAAAATATCTAAAAAGACAATAGTTGACTTTGGGCAAGTTTTTGGATGGCAACATCCCGTGGTCCAACATGGATGATGTCATCATGTATGCCAACAAAACTTTTTAAATATTTTACAAAAAATATCAAAGCATACACAAGAGGAGAAACTACTCCTCATCATCCCTTTGTTCAAACTTGGTGTCTTGCTTTTGATCAGGAGGGTCAATGTGACACTGAGCTCGATATTCCATAAACTTGTTGATCATCGCTTGAAGTTGATCATGATCTGGACCTTTAAAATGGTCGCCAATGACTTTGCAAGTTTCTTTCTCATTCTTGAGCTTGTTAGGTAATTCAGCAAAATCCTCGCATGCATCGATCAACAAGCCAATGAAATCACGACAAGAAAAGAGGTTATTGATTGAATCTCAGTCGAAAGTGACCTCTGGTGCCAAACCTTGAGTGACAATATCCTGGAAGTTCGCTGGAATGTATCGTCTGCTTGTCTCAATTTATACGATTCACTAAGCATCCCTGGAGACATTTTCGCAACTATTTGCTCCATGTTGTATTTTACATCCAAGGCTTCATCCTTGATTTTATCAATTCTCTCTAGGATATATTCCATCTGATCAACCCGATAATCTAATGCAATGAGAGCTTTATTATGTGCCCGCGGGTGATCAATGACGCCGACCTTCAATAGGTCGTCAGCTAAGCAGTTAGCCATTGCTTTGAATGTTTCATGTTGTAACTTGGCATTATCCAACTCCTCAGATAGGGAACCTGCTACTGCTTGTAGCTCCTTATTTACTTGATCTATATCTTAGTAGAGCACTCTGAATTTCCTAACCATTTCTTGACCATCTCTGAGGATCCGCTCGATCCAGGGGGATACTACTGCGCCTTGTTCACCAATCTTAACATATTCATTTATTTTATCATGACTGAGAACTTCAATGGGTTCGGCGGCAGTCACAGGAGGAGTGTTGCCCATTTTCTGCAATGCTCAGAGGAGATGTTTATTTTGTTCCTTGAGTATTCTCTTCTACTCTTTTGTTTCTTTGAGTTTCTTGCAAAGAGCATCTACTGCAGATAAGGATTCCCCTTGTAGGCTTTCAGATGAGGTCCCCATTGTGACTTGAGTCACTATGAACTCTGTGGGAGACAGATCCTTCTTTTCTTTGGTGGGGTCTAGGTAAGTAATTTCCATGACTCTCTCCCCCGAAGTGCTTTTAGAAAAGTGAGTTATCACTTTTCTGCTTCTTTGGTACCCTTCTTCGGAATAACGGAAGAAATCCATGGCCGTAATGGGAACCTTTCTCTATATGATAGTCCCAAATGGTCAGAAATCTAGCTAGGACTTATGGGAGAGGAAGTAGAGGGAATAGAATAAGAAACAGGGGTGAACAGGGGGAAGCAACTGTGGAGGATCCTCAGGGAATAATGTTAAAACACTTGGTGGTGGCATTGATAAGGAATCCAACGAACCGATTACTTGTGGGGCCTGGAGTTACCGTACAAGAGAAGAGAAGGACATGGAAATGGAAGGGATATACAATTAGATGGAGGGAATACTGGGTGACAGATCTACGAGAGAGGAGAAGATGGAAGAGGTGGGAGACATAAGGGAGGAAGGCAAGGGGAGAAGACACATCCATAGGAATAGATGCTTAAACAACAAGAGGAGGGGAAGAAATGGAAGAAGGAATAATAGGTACCTCGGCTAGTTGTAGTTGTGATAACATCCCGAGTGGATGTATCCGATTGGAACATATGTTGTCTCTTCTTCTTTACCTAGAGACTCCAAGGTCGACCACTTACTTCTCAGAAGTAGAAGGAATGTCCTTCAGGAGCATCTTCATGTTTTCTTGATTCTCCCTCCTTGTCTTTTCCTTTTCCTTTTGGCACTTGGGCTGGTCTAGGAGGTTCTCTAACCTAAAGGATAAGTAGTGAAATCTACTCCTGAGGTAGGTGAGACCATTCTATTTGCACCAATGTTCGGTGCACTGCAACGTGGTGCTTAACTCTTTCCTGAATGGTTTTGGGTGCCTTGGCTCTGTCGATCTCTGTGAATGGCCAATCATCACCATCTATGTCAAGGTAAACCTGATTCAATTTCTTGATCAATCTCTTGGAATCCCTTTTGGGACAATAGCAATGCCATAGTGGATGATCTCCTCCAGAGCCAGCTAGGAGTGATCCTTTCACCTAATGTCTATCTCATGTGTCAAGTCGATCTAAATTTCCTTGATCTCAAGAACATGGATGGGATCAATTTTTTCCTTTGGGAGGTAACTTCAGACAGTCGAAGGTCGGCCTTGCTACGAAGTTTTGCTTTATATTTAGTAATTCTAAAGCTCATCATACATCTCTTGATGCTTTGGCAAGGGTGGTGGTAGGTGTATCGGCCAACTGTAAGGGGGAATGGAGTTCCTCCTTTCTTTCTCTTCATGCACTTCTCATGGTAAGTGATCAATTGCCTTGAAAACTCCAAGAGGATCAGCTTTTGGCCCTACATACCTTGGACAGCTTCATTGGTTCACCCTCGAAATTCACCAGCTCTAAGATATGTGAATGTGGGGAATTGTGATGAACAATGCTCCCCATTTCTTCGTGGCAACAATCACACTCAGGCTGGTCTAACCATGTGTCTCATGTTCAGCCTCAGTAAGCATATTACCTCATAGAAGAAGGCATCATTAATCTTAGTAGAATTAGGGATATGCTGGCCGTCGAGCTTTTAGCTCTTGGGTAGAATTCATATATTTTGACTTGGGGCCATAACCCCATTTCGAGCTAAACCTAGCGAAATCCCTTATCTGCCACGTAGCAGTCGTATACAACGTAGGAGTTCATGTAGAACTTCCCAGTTGTTAGAACTTGTTGGAGCTGCTGGGAGATGGTGTCATTGATGATTTCACCCCAGCCAAAATTCTGATTAGGTGCATTCTTGCTCATGGTTTCCAAGATACCTCAGCATCCATTTGTGGAAATGAATGAGCATCAAGGAGCCCAAATACTCTATTTAAGAAGGTGATTGTATCACTCAACTCCTCATTGAAGTCACTATGATGGATGGTCTGTGGCCATCTGCTCACCGAGCTTCTTGTTCTTTAGATAAATCACATTCATCATTTGCATGCATATATCCCCATTTTTGTCCCAGGCCTTCTTGCAGTCTTCTAGACTTATCTCTACATATTGCCTGTGGTGAAGAATGCCCAGGGTCAGTTCAAAGTGATGAGTTGTGAGGTCGATGATCGTCTTTTGCTCTTTGTCTTTGACACATCTATTGTCTTTGCTATAGCAATGGGCAACCAACATGATGAATTAATTATTTACGGCACTTACTGGCAGCCCTAGCTGTAAAGTGTAATCCACTACCCACCAATTTTTTCATCCACAGAACCACTGCTTTCCTAGTTGGTCCTCACCCAGAAAGTCATCCATATCAAAATATGCCCTAGCTCAGAGTCTCTGATTTTGAGGCTGCACTCTCAGCATATGAGTCAGGCATCTTGACTCTTTGATACTTATACTTCATCTCTTGTTCCGACTACTTAGCTCTATAGCTTTAGACTTTGGTTGGTTTCTTGCTTGATGAAGACATGTGTGAGCTCGAGGATGGATGTTGTTGTTCTGCAAGAAGAATCAAGGAGGTCCAACATAGAAGATCCATTTCAACTGTCATGTTATCCATAATGAAAGCTTGTAGAATGAAGAATGAACAATTATAAGGCTTAGGGGCGCAAGGCACAGGTTCATAGCATGCTGCAGAGGCTTAAAATTGTTGGGTGCACTTTATGAAGATGTTGACATGACGTAAAAAGGTGCGCCAGTGTTGATATGAAAAAATTTGTGCTAAGGTTATAAAGGGTGCACTTTTTCAGAGGTGTCGTGCACGAAAAAAATGTAGCACCAAAGGGTGAAGGTGCAAGGTGCGTGGTTTAGAAGCATACAACATGTCATGGTTGATGTTAAGGGAATTATGCCTGTGCACCTTAGGTAAAAACTGCTTTGACTGGTGCATAGGAAAATTTTATGTTACATGCATTTTAAGTGTGCCAGGGGTGCTTCTTCGGAAGATGTTTGCAAGGAAAATTAGTGCACCTAAGGAGGTAGGTGCGAGGGCGCGGGTTAGAAACACACAACATGCAAATGTTGATGTTGTTCAAAATGTGCCTGCGCTTCTCAGGAAATTTTTCTACTAAGTGTTCTTTAAGTTGGCACGGAAAAATATTGTGTTACCTGGGCGTACAATGCACCCAAGGTGCAACTGTGGGAGGTGTAACATGGAAAGACAGTGTGCCAAGGGTTTGATGATTTTTTGTGATTTCTTTTATTTCTTCTCTCTTTTGGTTTTGTCAAATGGCAAAGAGAGGCTTTCAACAAGATAGCAAGTAGGGAAATATGGCCTTTTGGTTTCTTCAAAGGTAAGAGGCACTCCAAGATTTGTAGATCTGGAAGGAGAGGAAAAGGGGTATCCATTTTGGTTATAGATTGTTAGGTTCCTCTTCATAGATTTAATCTTTTTATACAAGCCCTAAGCCTAACACAACCAAAAACAATAACCACAATAACAACAAGGATGACATAAGCCACTTACCCAGATTTATAAAAGATGAAGAATGACATGGGATCCATAAACTTGAAAAATGGCATGTGGGGGGGACAAGGATAGCTGACAGGAGCATAGAAAATACTTTTTTCAATTTTCAATTCGTGAAAATGACAGGTGTCGGGCGCCTATTTATAGGAAAACTAGCATTTATTACTTCACCAACTTCTTTGGCGTGCCTTTGGAGTGTTGACACAAGGAAAAAGTGCACCTTAGCACAGATTTTTTGATGTCGACACAACATTTCCTGTGCCTAAGCGCACATTTTTTGGATGTCAACACAATGTTTCCTTCGCCTAAGCGTGCACATTTTCAGATGTCAACACAATGTTTCCAGCACCTAGGCACACATACTTAGCGCATGTTTTATGATGTTGACATGACATTTCCAGCACCAAAGGGCTTTCTAAGGGGTGCACATTTTGGTTATGTCAACACGAGAATTCCTACGCGTAGTTAAAAAAGGTGCGTTTTGAGAGTGTTGACACACCATTTTTTTTTGCCAAGTCAAAGAAGCTGAAAATGGCTAAGTTCTAAAAAAAACTTGATTTTTGAAAGGGGGTTTTGGACCATTTTGAACGTTAACAAAGTTCCTTAGGGGTCAAAACAGAATTTTTGGTATGGTTACCTGCAAATTGCCCTTGTCAATTTTGCAGGTTAATATGTTCCCTGAATGAAACTTTGAGGAATGTATGAGAATGAATTCCATGTTCTTGACCTCCACACTACATTGAAACCCTTTAAATTCCACCTCCCTAACTTGCAAGATTTTATTTCATTACCAAGCATTATTTAAGTGTATAGAAACAATCTCATGAAATATGCATTATTTGTGATCTGGAGATGATTTACACCATGACTCATGGTGAGATTCTCTTATCATGCTCCAGATGACCATTCCCTTGATGATTTGACTCTCAATTAAGCTCTTGATGTTTCAAATAATTCAAAGACCTCATGATTTTCCTGATTGAACCCATTTTCCTCATAATCTATTATATCCTTCACGGAGCTCATGATGATCATTCCCTTGATGATTTGAAACAATAAAAACTTACATCTTTGTTTTGATTTGTTATCTATTCTAAGGAAATGCATGAGTCTATATATTCAATCAAATATTACTACCTTTGGGAGTTGTGAGGTTTATAAAATATAGTTTTGACACATCTAAAACTCCTAAAAATGTCAACAACCAATCAGGAAGACCCCAAAACCTAAACAATGGCTATATTCTTTTCAAAAATAGATATCGAATGTATAATTTTAACCCTAAAAGATTTAGGGTGAATGTTGAAATCCTTTAAAATACCTATGTACTGACTATATTAGAATATGAAAAAATATCTTGTAAAACTTGACTTATGGAGTTGTGAGGCTACTTCCATAAGGTGCAGAGTGACCCTAATTTCTATTATATTTAGTAAAATAAACTTAAAGTATAAGTTTATCATTTATTAATATTTATAATTTCTTATTTCTTATTAAGAAATAACAAATTATAAATATTATTAAATAAAAAACGTATACTTAAATATTTATTTTTGTAAATACATACCTCCTAAATAAACCTATAACACAATGCTTACAGGAATGTGAGTGCGTGATAACGTGGTTCGCGTTATAACACAAGCACGTTTTCGGCTAGGTGAAACCAAGCCATAAATAATTGCGTTATAATGTGAGATTAATTTTCCACCGTCACATTATAATGCAGATGAGCCATAACACGAGCATTTTATTAAAAAAATGAACAAAAAGCTGAATTTTGGCCACTTTTTGGTCCCACATCTCCATTTACATGCCCAAAAATATATTATAAGAATTTATGGAGAAATATGATGACGTGTTTGATCCATGTAAATAAGGGAATATCTAAGAGTGTATGATGAAATAACGACAATAATTCTTATAATGATCCATGATATAGATAAGAAGAAGCATATATCGATGAAATAAAGGCTTATATGTATCTTTAAAATCTAAGGGAATGTGTATGTCATAATACATAAATCAACTCAGTGGAAAATTTAGATGGCTCATCAAAAACATTGATGGATCAAGTTAGCAAAAATGTTGATGAAATTCTCTCTATAGAGGGAATCAATAAATTGCTCATAATAGGCAATGAAACCTCAATAAGAAGTTTTAGAAAGAAAAAGTGGGGAGTGTAAATAATTTTTGAAATTCTTGTGGTAGAAATATTTGAAAGTGGATGGGATGGCTATAGTGAACTACTCACAAGATTGAAATCTCAAGGAAAATAAGGTGGGTGTGGTTGAGTACTTGTGGGTGCGTGATATTAATGGAATTTGATAGCATCAGAGTAAAAGGAATGGTGATCATAAAATATTGCCACCTCATCATATTTTCTTGGAAGGTGGAAGATTTTATGGGCTAAAGATGTCACCATAGTGGTATATTCTGGGGAATATAGGATGTGAGGTTAGTGTATAGATTACATTGAAGATATCATGTTGGCAAGATGTTAAAGTTTGCTGTCAAATTTGGATAATTAGATCTTGTATCAAAGTGACCTAGTGGGATAAATGATAGAGGATGGGGAAGAGGTAAAAGATGTCATTCCTATTACATTTTGTGGGGGAGTAGGGTTAGAATGGGGTAGAATGCAATTGTGGTCTTACCCTACTGAGACATGTGTGGGAATGGTAGTGAATAGTAGGAACATGTAATATCGCCCCAATGATACCTTCGTAGGCTTGTGATTAAAAAAAATTTCAAGGAAATAACATGGGAATTCTCACCCCTGTGGGAGCTCATGGAACATTATGGATGTTACAAAAATGTACTCTTTGATTAACTAAAATTGGATTAAACTATGTAGTGCTAAGATAGTTAATCTAATCGTAGGAGGACATAGATGTAATTAATAAATGTACTAAAAAACATGTAAATTACTAAATGATTAAGCTAATAGAAATGAAACCCTAAATTTACAAGAAGGGAAAAGGAAAGAACTCAGCTGAGAATAGATGTTTGTTGTAGAGTGTCATAGAGGTAACTAGAGAAAACAAGAGTAGGAACGATGCTACATAAGTCCCAAAAAAGACTAAATCTGGAGAATCTGAGTGGATTGGAGTGCCTGAGAGAGGAATGGGGTTCCAACGGGAACTCTGGTATGTAATCTAGGAACTTTGGTCTATGTAAAATCCCTGAACCTAATTCTCGTAGTTTCAGAAGGTGATCCAAAGCCTTTGATGTGTATGGCATCAAATTCAATATCCTGCGCTAAATATCGCCAATAATCCAAAGTGATGGAAAAACTAATCTGAACAATGCTCTACATTTTGGACCCAAATATAGTTCCTGTGTGTGTGTGTGTGTGTGTGTGTGTGTGTGTGTGTGTGTGTGTGTGTGTGTGTGTGTGTGTGTGTGTGTGTGTGTGTGTGTGTGTGTGTGTGTGTGCGTGTGCGCGCATAATATTCCCTAGGTGATCTTGTGCTAGTCACACTTTTTGAAGTAGCAAGAAATAACTAAATTTAGAAAATGTAATAACATGTGTGCATGGAATAGAATATAATCCCTCTCGTTATGAAGTATGTGATCCATATGTACTAGCCTTAATGATGGCACTATGTTGATGCAAGTGATCTCAAGTGGAATGGATGTAAATCTAGATGGAGTGATAGTAATAAGTGATACTAGGTCCCTCATTATGGTTTCATAACTTTATAGTTATAGGGTTATCTTGATGTAATTTCATAATTAACCCTGAAATGGCCGACTAGCAAAAAGATAAAGATGTAAATGGGCTAAAAAGGGCCTAAAAAGTGGAGGGAAGATTTGAAAAGGATTGGGATGCCCCAGGTGGGACCAAGATGCCTATGGGCACCCAAGTACTAGCCCAGGTGCCCAAGTAAAGACTAAAACAATTGGAAATGATCAAAACTGATTGGGCATGTCGATGGCAAGGTGTGTAAATAAAGAAAAATAAGATAAGATGGCCAAAAGACAATGATTAATTAGTACTTTCTCCATTGAAGAACCTATTAAATAGTAGTATGAGACCAAATAAATAATATCTAAAGTACAATATTTTGTGCGTAAATTTCTCCCTCAATTTATGTTGGTGAGTTGAACGATCAGTAACATAAAGTAGATAGATATCATGTGTACTTGATATCCATGAAAAGTGTAGTAGAAATGTGCTGAAGTAATAGAACAAACCATGGAATGAAAAATAAAGATGGAGGAGCGTGGAAACTAAAGATGAAAAATGTGTAAAGAAAAGTGATGAGAGTGAACCTATGGAGGAATGCTAATGTAGCTATTACATTGTATAGTGTACCTACGTGGTTAGTAAAACCATGTGGTATCGCGAAGTGTTGCTGTTATTGTTTTTTTCAACACTTTGATTGATTTTTTTTCATACAGTTGGACCTGCAAGGAAAAAATAATCAAGTAGTGAAATATGTATGTATGTAAGTGTAAAAATACAATGCAAAATACACATGTATATGAGAGTGTGTAAAATACACAAATGTAAATGGAACATCTGTACATGATCCATGTCGAGAGAAAGAGTGTAGAAGGATATCGTGTATTGCGAGTTTTTTGAATGATCTCATGCCACCTTGGCTAAAGAAGTGTAGGGAGGAAATGATCCATGTCCTCCAAGCTCTAACCACTTCTGCTGAAATATGTGTGAAGAGATCTCTATAACGTCTTGTTTTTTAGGGTAATTCGACACCACTAGCTAATGAAGTGTATGCATAATCTTAGTGTGCACGTTATCTAATTTGTCGTTGTGATTTATCCCTCAACACATAAGTGTTTTGCGTTAGGATTTAGTTGGAACCCATTGGTTCGTGCTCTTTTAATCTTCTCTCAATAAATTGTGCATGTAATCAATTAAAGCCCTCAATAAATTCGGTGTATCATCCCATTTAAATTTTAGTTGTAGCCATATTTTTACCCTTAAAACCCCCCCCAAAAAAAGAAGAAAACATCAATAAGGAACCGACGTTGTAATCCTGAAGACTCACTTAAACATAGGGATACCCACAACCTTGAGGTGTTTCCATTGTATCTTTAGAAGTGAGTGAAAAGAAATATTAGAAAACTTTTTTTCATCCCTTAATCAGGGTCCACTTATGAGAGATAATAGTTTTTAGCATGCCTGATGGGACACGAATTGGATTCAAATCAGATTTTCAAAATATTACAACAAATTTAATGAAAGAAAACAACACTTTTTTAAAGGAAAAAGCTGTTGATATTCACTGAAAATAAAAATAAAATTATTTGGCAACTTCATAAGGCTGATTTTAGATAAATTTTGTAGCATGTTCCATGCCTAAGGTGATTAAAAGATCAATGGTAAGAGGACTTCTTCATAGATTTTTTTCTTTTACTTTAATTTCAATAGGAAGAAGAAGAGTTAGCAATACCTCACCCTGTAACAGGCCCATTTTTTACAACACTCCTCCCCTTCAACACATATCAATCTCGATGTTCAAATCCCAGTGATTCTAATGGTCAACAATTACCGTAACCAACCAGAAATTTTGTATCTTTTAATAATGACAGCCATTTAGTAAATCCTATTTCTCATGATATACCTATTGCTGCCTTAAAAATTTTACCCTCATTTACTGGTGAAAATCTTATCACTCCTGAGCATATTAAAAACATTTCAGCCCTTTGTTCATTTCAGAATATTACTTATAAAGATGTAGCTTTAAGACTTTTAGTTACATCATTTAACTGAAAAGTCTTGCAATGGTACAAAAATTTATGAGTAGGGATTATAACAACTTCAAATGAATTGGGAGATCAATTGCATAAAAAATTTCAAGATAATTTAGATCATTTGGCTCTGATAGAGAAATTGTCTACAATTAAGCATGATCCTCATGAATTTATGGATAATTTTAACATTAGATTTGTAAGAACATGGGAAAGAATTCCATCCACTGTTAAACCTCAAGATGATCATGCATTTTTATACTATCTTAAGGCCTTAAACAACGATATTGCAACCATGATACAGTACATGGGAGGAACTACAATTTGAGCAGCTTAAGACATTACTATTAGAGCTGAAAACAAACTTATTCAAGCTCATAAATTATCCCCAAGGCCCTCAATTCCTATTATTGTAGATTTGGCACCTATTCTGCAACCTATTAAACTAATAGAGCCTGTTATTTCAACACCTCAAGATGAAGTATATAAGACTTTGCAGAATTATGGAAATGATATAACATCATTAAAGAAATAGTTAGCTCAACCTTCTATGCCTTATCAAGCACCTTATGAGTAGAATAAGTAGCCATATCAATAAAATCATAATTATAGGCAACCTTATCAACAACGGCAATTTGATTCTAAAGCTCTCAACTCATATAGTGCTCTTTTACTAATAAACATGGCTTCAGAAGAGTGGTGTTTACCTTGCAATCGACCTCATTCAACTGCTAATTTCCCAATTACATTCTTGAATATAAGGCTTGTTGCAAAATCTCAATCTGAAATATTGTTCATGCCTCAAATGGAGGGTGGGAAACAAGATGCTAAGAGTCAAGAACCACCTTAGCAGAACTTAGTTAGTTTTGGAGAGGAATATTTTATTGTGGTTACAACTAGGTCGATTAAAAAGGCTCAAGATGATGAAAATAGCATAAATGACCTATTTTTCCTATAGTCACTGAAAAAATAGCAAACAGTCATGTTTCAGCTCAAAAAACAACAATCAGTTTATCCCCTAAAGAGCAACAAAAATAGTTGCAACCTGATCCTAAACGGTTATTCATACCTCATATTTCTAAAGTTATAGAAGCTGGGTCAATTTTTTTCAATCTTATTCTAAAACTATTACAGCTCCATTTAATTTTTTAAGGCTATGGAAAAGTATATTATAATTATTTCATTATGGGATGCTTTGAGTATTCCAAGACAACAAGCGTTGCTTGCTCATGATCTTTCTAAGTTGCATATTTCTTCAAAATCAACAAAGAAAGAAGCTCAAAAAGATGATATGGTTCTTGCTACAGTTGATAAAGATCATACAAAAGAAGTTAAGTGGATGGTACAAAAGTAATAAAAATG
The DNA here is from genome assembly GCA_019776745.2 of Taxus chinensis. Classification (NCBI taxonomy): domain Eukaryota; kingdom Viridiplantae; phylum Streptophyta; class Pinopsida; order Cupressales; family Taxaceae; genus Taxus; species Taxus chinensis. Next base: position 760,121,560 of record CM034151.1, on the reverse strand, counting down.
TATGATGTTAAATGATTATATTTTTAAATGGTCATCCATCCATGTGGGACACTTATTTTTTTATTAAATAATTTTAGAAATATATTATTTGGTTGAGTTGTATTTATGAGTAACCACAAGTTTTGGGGATTATATAAACATTTTTCAAGTAAAATATGTTATTTAATTCTATATCCACATATATTGATGGTTTCTATAGTGATATTGACGGTTTTACAAAAATCCAATATGTTATATATGACAAGTAAAATATTTTGTTAACTGTAAAATATGATTAAAACAAGCAAAAAAGCTCAAAACGAACATCAAATCTAAGCACTAGGTGCGAGCAAAGTTTCCATTCATTCTTCTAATTACAAACACCCATCCAAAAAACATACCTAAAAAACTCATACATATGGTATTTAAGTGGAAGGTGAAAATGTTCCTAAGCTAATTAAGGATCTACTCACATCATCCTAGATATGGAATGAGTGGGTGGAAGGTGCTTAAAGAAGAGTGGGAAGCAAGAACTTGTCTTTATTATAACAAGAGGTAGTGGAATGACACCACAATATGGAGTGAACAACCTATAGCCTACAGAGACATTCATATAAATTAAAATCCAAGTGATACTAAGTTAATCAACTTGTTTAATAAAAAACTAGATAGAACAACAAAAAATATCAAAGATCTATAGTACAAGATCCAACCTGAAAAAGAGATTGAAAGTTTTGCATGATTCTTAAGACAACATGTGGATTAGTGCAAGTGAAGATCATGGCTCGATAAAATGTTTTGTCTCATGGAATTTATAAAAATATTTTTTTATTCATTCATTTTTTAACTATCACACGTGATAGATCCATTTCCCCTTAATTTTGTGTACTCTTGAACATCACATAATAATTTAGTTAGATAAATCCATAATAGGGAATATAATAAAATTATTCATTAATGTAATCAAGAAAATTTATGATAAAAACCTTAAAATTGGTATCTATGAGTCTGATTTCAAATTGATGTATTTAAGATATCAGTAATAGTGATATGACAACTAAAATATCCAATAGTCAATAATTATTCTAAATTCATGTATTTAAGATCTATATGTAATAGTGATATGACCAACTAAAATATCCAAAAATTAATGATTCAAATAAATAGAAAAAGAATGGAGATTGACATATACCTTTTGTAGATGACAGGCATGATTCCTCCTCTATAAATTGCGATCTGATCCCACGCACGATGCACCATGTCAAAGTGTTCCAAAAGAGGATTACACCACCCGCTGTTGTTTTTGGGGAGAGAATAATTCAAAGGGAAAACATTAGTGGCCGTAATGGTAATGGAATTCCCAAGAAAATACCATTGCTTATCCTTGCTGCTATTGCATTTTATCTCAAAGTGTTTCCCACAAGACGCCCTGTTGTTAAATAACTCAATGCTCAACGCCATCCTTTTCATTATGTACCTTGTAATATACATGTTACCATACCTGCCTGCCCATCCTGAAATTCATACAAATTGACAGAAAAATTAATACCAATATAGTTGTAATACGTCAAATGGAAAATAAAAGTTTAAAAAAATTGCCACAAAGAAAATTATAATACTTACGACGATGTGGATCTAGTTGCAAGAGGTTGAAATACCTCCAAAACACACATATAATGTTTACAAAAAAATAGAAGCTTTAGAATAGTATTCTTCTCATTTTGGAATCCGCGCTAATCTTTTACAACCTTTTAATCTTCCTTTTATTTCCTACTATCTCTAAGAAAACCCTAAAATGTAAAAAAACCTAAAACTAAAAAAAAAACCCTAAAAAGTAAAACACCTCGGATAGACCCCAATTTTTGCATACAAAATATACCTTTGTAAATTAAGGTGTGCATTGAATCTTGGCTTATTATATAAAATAGAGAAAAATATATTAAAACTCTAAGTGCTAGAAAAACCACCAAAAAAAGTTCAGAGTCAATTTTAGACCATCACAGGAATGAATTAAGCCCCCAAAAATGTTGAAAAGTCATCCAATCTTTCGAGAAATGTTTGCATGGCAGATTTCAAGATGATTCGATAGTCGGATGAAATTTTATAGTCTCCAGAAATTATGCTCCCACATCACATGTTGCCTCGATAAAACATCGCATGGGCAGTGCTTTACCTGCCGCCGCCATCTGCAGCCGCTTACATAATTATAACCATGACTCCCACAATACTACCTTCTACGAACTTTATCGTCACCACAATATCCAGATCACCAACGTTCTATTTATATATTTCCTTATTAGAAATATTCTCTCTGCCTTTTCCAAGGCTCGATGAAATGTGTATATATAGAAAGTCATTTTCCAAATCTATTCTTTTGAATATTTGGGCTACCCATGAAGGCTGTGGAAGCATTGAATAAAATATTTTGCAATGTGTCAAAGATTATTTTGTTTGAATTCGTATTCAAAGCTTCATTGGGATCAATTTTCGGAACATGGTGCATGATTTCATGTTGTTGCACATGGGACCATAATTAACTCCTGAAATATCATAAAATTTTAAAAATGGATAAAAAATCACTCATATCTCGATTTTTTTCTTGCATTGACGTCCAAAAGGGAAGTATTGGAGGTGCGAGAACTTAGGGTGACCATGTGGCTACATGGTGGATTAGGAAACAGGCGAGAGTGTTTATCACATGGATGTTTTTTTTTTCGATTATGATTTTGGAATGCGGAAAGATGGTGTTGTCTAGTAGACATTTACACTGCCCCAAAATTGTTGCAAGACACCGTGTCATGCATCCATCAAATTCAAAGTAACTATGAAATCATGTTTATGAAATTAATATCTAAACTTTAGGGTGGAAGAAATATTTTTCATGTGGCATGTTTTTATTCATCATCAACAAAAGTTCTTTTCAACTAATATAAAATCCGTGTGCACCTTGAGAATAAATACTTTAACCAATAGAATTAAATGAAAAAGTTTATTTTTTACAAATAAAATGAATTTGGATAACCAAACTTTAGAAAATTTCTAATCTAAATACAGGTTGCAACCTCTAATTGATACATAAGAAAATGAGTACTTATTTTGGTGGAGATAATATACTTGCCTTCAACGGGATAATAAAGTGCTCCGAAGAAGAATGAGTTATGCATAAATCACTCAACTAAACAAAAGTTCTAAGATTTTCTTCCAAAGGGATGAAGTCTATATGTGCTAAAAAAATTTGAACTCAAAACCAAGATCGTAAACACCCTTATCACAATATTAGGACTCCAATACCTGTTATATTAATGTAATCATTTTCTCCTTTGGGATTTTTTTATAGCTACAATTACTAAGAATGTAGTAAATATTAACCATAGCTTGCAATTACATTACAAATAAACATCTTTAAGGTCCTATAGATTATACAACCTATAATGCAAGGCTCCTATTGTTGAGTAACAAATCCATTAGGAAGGAGATTGAAAACAAGAAACCTCGATTCAAACATTGCAAAACTAATTCCAATAAACATCTTTCACATATAGAAGTAAATATTAGAAATATTTTTATATTCAATGATTAACATGGAGTTGGAAATATTATTTAATCAACATCTCTCCTAAATATTTAATAATGTTAATTTTAAAATTACTTGTATGTATAGGAACCTAATTCAAGACTCAATAATAATTTTTTTGGGTCATGGTGGTGGACATGAATGTTAAATTTTTTAACATTTATTTCAATGTGGATGTTTGTACAGGTTTGAGAATTTGCAAATTCAGGAAAAACAACAAAATATTGACCTTTACAAGAAAATATTAATTCAGGAAAACAAGAATTTTCAATTAACCTTTACCAGAAAATATTAAATTGAAGGGTATTAGTCTTGAAATGGAACAACCTATAGTCTATTTAAATAATCCAAATACATATTTTTATTTCCACAAAGAGGGACATATGTTTCATGATTGTCTAGTCAAGAAGACAAAAACTGCTCAATCTCTCACTTCATCTCATTCCATTTCAACTTTGATTCAACCTTCTATCTTTAACCACTCTCTCCATAATGCATCCACTGAGCCCAATTTCCAACCTTCAAACAAATCATCTTCTCTAATTCTTCTTCAAAGCTATTGTAAACATAATTAGAACCCCAACTTCTTAGAAGGATGTAATATTCACTAACAATTGGAATGTAATATCCACTCAAATTGTCTTTTTCCTGCTCACGATATCTCCTAATCCCATTCCCCAACCTATACAATTCTTCCAAATTATAATTATTATTCCTCTAAACATCATCCTAGATCGAAATCTCCATATGCTATTAATTTATTTGAAACAATAATTATCGATTTGTATTGTTGTTCAATAGTTTTGAATTATTTCCTTTACAACATGACCCTAATCTTCATCCCTCATCATGAGTTGCAATATGATTTCTTAAAATGTGGGATGGATTTCCCTCCCTCAACAAAATTATAGAGTTAAATAAGTTATTATTAAGTGTAAACCTGATATTTTATATCTTCAAGAAGTAAAATTAAGTTTCATTCATCTTAATACTTCTCTCCATACCATATGGAAGGATGCAATTTTTTTTACATACTTCTCATAGAGATATGAGTAGAAGAGTTTTCATAGGTATGTCTATGTGGATGTCTAAGTATGTAATAAATGAGGGATAATATATGACATTTAGCTATGTCTGGGTTCTTACTATTATCAATAGATAAAGTATTGGGTTTTGCTTAGTTTATGTTCCTTACAATGCCAAAGAAAGGGTTTCATTATGGGATTAAATGTCTAAAAATATTCCCAATGTTGATTGGCTATTAGGAAGAGACTATAATATGGTGTAACACCATGAAGATCGCAACTGATATAACCATAATAAACTCAAGAGACATGAATTTGAAAACAAGATTTATTATCGTAACTCGTTGGGTGTAAATCATATAATTAAGTGAAAATAAGCAAGTCATAAATTTAATTGTTTTACATGGTCTATTGTAGAGCAGGGATGGAAGGAAAATTCATTAGGTTAGAGAGATGTTATATCTCTCACAAAATCCATATGGCTCATTTCCATATTGGTGTCATTCAAGTTGATTATTCGATTACACTTTTGGACATCGTTCCCATATTTTGTATTGTTTCTCTTTCTCCTCATTCCCTGAAATCCTTACATATTCCATTCAAAATTAATACTTCACACCTGAAAAATCAAAACTATGTTTCTACTCATGTGGGAATATGACATTCCTTACCCAAACCTCTAAAAGGGAAATCATGGATAAAATGGTGGTACTCTGCTCTCTCACAGAGTATTCAATTCCTTTGTTATTTTGGTACAAAAATGTCCTAACACTATAAATGGAGAGAAAAAAATCTTTAAGGAAAGCTTGAATATGCAAGAAAACAACTATTCTTGGATCTGAGTAATATCTAGGTTCAAGATTCTATTTCTTCTATTCAAAACTAGTTGCGTAAAATGGAAAGTTACAAAGGAGAAGGTGCCAAGATAAGAGTGAGAAATCAATGGATTGAAGAGGGTAAAAAAGGTTCAAAACTCTTGTTTAATTAACTAAACTACAAATATAAAAGGGGGGGATTATCCTATAACTGATGAAAAGGGATCCTTACACGTAAATTCCATTGAAATAACTATGTTATTTTAGGATTTCTATGAGCATATCTTCAAAGAGGAAAACTAATTTGAGGACATTCAAAAATTACTTGAGGAGAGAGTTAAAGAGTGTATTCTTAACAAAATTGACCCTAGTTATGGAAGATTTTTGGATTGATTACTCTCTGTAGAAGTAGTTGAAAAAGCTCTTTTTTATTCCTTAAAATTAAAGCTCAGACATTTATGGATTCCTTGTAGAGTTGTATTAGACCAATTGGATTTACATCAAAGAGGACTTTTATATGCTTTATTTAGAGGAAATTTAAAAGGTTTCATTTATCCCAATCATCAATAATGGTCACATTAAAGGGAATTATTAAGACAACTTAGTTTAGTTCATGTTTTGTACATCTTATCAAATTACTCAATACATCTTAGAAAATTATTGAAGGAACTAGCTATTCATATGAAGCTGATGGTTCAAGATATTATGAGATATTAATAGATAGGTTTTCTTGGAGGACATTATATTCATGATAATATTATGTTATCTTTGGAAATTCGTGAATGGGTGCAACGAACATGTCAGAATGCCTTACTAGTTAAAATAAACTTTGACAAAGAATTTGATAGAATACATTAGAATTTCATTATTAAAATGATGCAATGGTTTTGTTTCGGTCCATGAATTCTTGCACATGTTTAAACATTGTTTAAGGATGCCAATGCTCACATTGTTTTTAATAATTTAATTTCAAAATCCATTCCACAACACCATTAAACAAGATTGCACATTATCACCATTCTTATATGTGCTTGTTGCGGATGAATTGGGTTATATATTGCAAAGTGCCAAGCATTTGAAACTCATTTTTTGTATTTGCATACCTAAATGTTGTTTTGATTAACTCACATTTTACTTATGACAACCTACAATTATTGTAAAACTTTAAAGAGGAGGTAAATAAAATTCTTTAAATTTAAAATCTTGATTAGCACACGATTAGACTAAATTCTTAATGTCGCAATTTGGTCCCATCTGTTGGGGTTAGCACACCGGTTGTACATATAATATATCAAATCTAAGCATAAATGCAATAAAAATGGATATTCTACAAGAAGAAATATACAAAACAAGAGATATAAATCAACACCAGATGTAACGTGGTTCACCCAATGTGGGTTACATTCACCAAGAAACAAGTCAACCTATTAACCAAAGCTTTCAGAAGATATACAATTAATATTTACAATCTTCCACACCTCTCACGATGTACATTACTTTATTTCTCTCAAGATTCTCCTTCTTCCTCAAGAATTCTCTCTCACAATTATTTTCACAATAATCATCAATTCTCTTTCATTCCTTACATCTAACCATATCTTTCTAGCTTATAAATACCTTATACAAACTTAGGGAGCTTAGCCATACAATAACAATCAATTTATCTACTTTAATACTAAAATTAGATCTAATTCCCGTGAGTTAAATAAAACACTCACATGTAACTGATGTTGGTTAGCCCTAACCGATGGCGATTACTCCTTTCCTGACTGATGCCGATCATAGGTGACTGATGGCGGTCCCTACATACTCGATGTTGGTTGCTGTATTTTCCAGCAAGTTGATAAAGCATGCTAAACTTAAGTAATTAAGCTCCACAACTCAACAATCTCCCACTTGGAGACAAATTACTGCAATATACATGTACATCATCATTCTTGAATACTTTCCTTAGAATTTTTTCTTCCTCTTCAAGTCTTAAACTCGAAGACCAACAGAAGTGAAGTGTAGCTCAAACTTGTCTTTTTCCAATGGCTTTGTTAGTATATCCACAGGATTCTCACTCATATGAATCTTCTTAAGTTTCAGTTGCCCATCCTCTCAATACCTGTCGTATGAAGTGATATGTCAACTGAATCTGTTTCATTCTAGAATGAAACATTGAGTTCTTTTCCAAATGAATTGCACTCTAACTGTCACTGAATAATTTGTAATCATCTTTCTCCTTTCCCAGTTCTTCCATATATATTCTCATCCATATCACCTCTTTGATAGCCTCTATAGCTGTAACATACTTTGCCTCTGTAGTAGAAAAAGTCATTACCTTTTGTAATCTTGATATCCAACTAAATGTCATCCCACCTACTATGAAAATATATCCATTGGTGATCCTCCTACCATCCAGATCTCCAGCCATATCTGAATCAACATAGCAACATACAGAAATATCCAAAACTCCATAGCATAACTACATGCTAGATATCCCTCTAAAATACCTGATTATCCATTGGACTGCTTTCCAATACTATTTACCTAGATTGGACATAATTCTACTCATAACTCCCACTTCCTGTGTAATGTATGGTATGGTACAAACCATAACATACAAGAGACTCCCAACTGCTGAAGCATATGGTCCTCATGTCATGTATTTGACCTCCTTATGTGATGAAGGAAACTGATCTCTACTCAATTTGAACTGTCTAACCATGGCTGTACTTACAAGTTTTGAATTCTGCATTTTAAAACTTTCTAACACCTTGTAGATATAATCCTCCTCAGACAAAGACAACTTCTTGTTGTTCATGTCTCTTGTATTTACATGCCGAGGATTCTTTTTGCAGATCCTAAATCCTTTATTGAAAATGTGTGATTTATCTTTCCCTTAAGCTCACTAATGTCCTACATACTAGATCCTCCAATAAGCATTTCATCCACATACAGTAATAAAATAATATAGCTCCCATTTTCAAGCTTCTTGAAATAAACACAATGGTCAGATTCACATCTCAAATAACCATGTTCATGCATGAAACTATCAAACCTCATGTACCATTTCCTTGGAGCTTGCTTGAACCCATATAGGATCTTTTTTAACTTGCACACTAATTTCTCCTTACCCTTGAATTTATACCCAAGCGGTTGCTGCATAGAAATATTTTCATCCAAATCACCATGAAGGAAATTCATCTTCACATCTAGTTGCTCTAAATGTAAATCATGTACTGCAACTATACTCAATACAATATGTATGGAAGTCATTTTAACAACAGGAGAAAATATTTCACTGAAGTCAATACCTAATATCTATACAAATCCTTTTACTACAAGTCTTGTCTTGTATGTTTTTTGTCCACCCTTTTCTTCCTTGATTCTGTGAACCCATTTGTTTAGCAATGTCATCTTACTTGCTGGAAACTTAACCAAATCCCAAGTCTTCTTTTGTTCCAAGGAGTCCATCTCCTCATCCATGTCATGCTCATACTATACGTGGGTCTCATCCTACATTTATTCTTCAAAACTTTCTAGTTCACCATTATCAGTTAATAATCAATAAGATAGAGAAGGTGTAAATATTTTGTAGGTTTACTTACCCTTTGTGACCTCTCACAGGATTTTGGGGGTACCGAAGGCTCATTATGGACCTCCTGGAAATTTTTTTTCCAATTTCGACAGTGACCGTCTCCAGTCACCTATAGCCGATGCCAATTATTTTATAACCGATACCAGTTCATCAGACCAATGTCGGTCAGGGGGTAAATCGACACTAGATCCCTATAAGTGTGAATTTTAAATCCAATATTTCATTTTCATTCACAAAACTTCTCAACCGGTTCATCCTTGGGTACCAAAATTTGATCCCTGTACATTCTCTTTTCATTCCATTCAATATCACAACTCTTAACAATTTTATAATCCTCTAAATACCAAAAATGGAATCCGTAATCACCACATCCATAACCAATAAAAATGCATCTCTTAGATTTTGCATCCAACTTATTGCTATTTTCCTTATCAACATGCACAAATGCTTCTGAACCAAAAACTCTAAGAAAAGAAATATCTATCTCTTTTCAAGTTCAAGCTTCCTTTGGTATTCCTCCATCTAGTGAACTTGAAGGTCCATGGTTAATCAAATAAACCATTGTGTCAACTGCTTCCACCCAAAATTGTAAGGGAAATTGAGTATGTATCCTCATACTTCTTACACATTCCATGATTTTTGTGTTCATTATTTCTGCAACACCATTCTCTTGTGGTGTTCCTGGAACCATCCCTTCTCTAAGTATTCCATTTACTGAAAAAAAAAAAAATCATTGAAATTATTACTGTAATATTCACCACCATAGTCAGAAGGCACTTTAACTTTGAATTTGATTCATTCTCAACAAGGGCTTTCCACCTTTAAAAAGTCTCAAAATCACCAGATTTACGTTTAATACAATATACCCATACCTTTCTTGTAGCATCATCAATGAAACTAACATAATACTATTAGGATTTTGAAAATAGTAAAATAGTGCTATGATTTAATAACAAACAAAATCGTGCACACAGGATCCAAACAATTTACCCACAAAATCTACAGTAGTGGAAGTATAGACTAGAATAATCCAAATCACACAAAATTACACACACATAACAAGCATGTACCGTGGTTCACCCAATGTGGGATACATCCACCAAAGATAGAGATCTCGTATATATAATATAACAAGAGATTACAAACTAACTCTTCTGCACAAGAGTACATGTATCTCCATAAGAGTATCTCCTCCTCCCAGATCTCCAACCAAATCTACCTGAGTACACTAAAATGTCCCTCAATACCACCATTTATATCTCCTCTAGATCTCTAACCGGATCTACCTGAGTGCACTACAATCGTGCCTCTCAAACATAACCAGATCTCACATACCTAAAGCTACCTTGCATCTTCCACTGTGTAGCCAAGCTCTTGTTGTATTGTGAATCTGCAAACAAGACCTTTAGAAAGATCTACCATATCTCTATCTACATGGATCAACAATACAATATGATCTCATGGATCTACAATACAACACTAGATCTACATAGATCTATAATACAAGATCTCACCAACATGTGGATCTACAAGAAGAAACTATATGTTCTTTGCATACTATGCAAGCCATTACAATGAGAAAATAAATATAGAAAGGAAATACAGTAGCCTGCTATTTCCTTCTATCCAGATCCTCTCCATGGAGTCTCTATCTTCATATAACCTGTTCCTTTTTCCTCTTCTTCTTATTCATCTTCATCCTCTCATTCTCGAAGAGTCAAGGATCTAATTTGATCCTTCTCTTCATTCATCTCACTTCTAAACCCTAGATTTCATGCTTATAAATGCGTATATAAACTTAGGGCACCTTATCCATGAAATTGCATCCAATAAATCTACTTTAATGCTAAATATAGATTTAATTCCCAAGAGTTAATTAAAACATCATCACACAAGTAACCGATGTCAGTTAGCCTTTAACCGCGGTCGGTTCCTACTTGCTTTGACCGATGTAGGTCATGTTCTGACTAATGATAGTTCTGGGTGACCGATGCTGCTTCCTCCTTGACTGATGATGGTTTTTGTATTTTCTAGCAAGTTTCCATTACATGCTCCAGTGAATATATTTAGCACCACAACCTAACAATCTCCCCACTTGGAGATAAATTGTTGAACCTCTTGACATGTACCTATACATCACTGTCCTCAACACACCATGAAGGCCATCTATTCTTTCCTTAAACAATTCTCTCAAAGATAAATAAAACTAGGAAGATCAAACCATCTTCTCAAACCAAGAAGATAAAACCATGACTTACCAAACTTGCATGAAGTTACAACTGATCCGTGATCAGCCAAACTATCTATACATCAAGCTCCCACTAAATCATAACACCAAACCTGTTATGCAGCTAAGCCATCATGACTAACACACCTACAAGATCTCCCCCTCAAAATGAAGTATTGAGCTTCAACTACAACCATAGCCATACCTGTAAAACCAACCATGTTCTCCATCCATCCATCCATCCATCCATCCATGTCTCCATGTAACCACCAATACAACTGACCATGACAAGTCAAACTGGAATATGTGAAAGAAAAAAAATATCCTAGTAAAGACATCCCAAATGAGTTCTACCTACAATAGTGGGTGATCAATCCACAAACCTACATAACTCAAAGAATCCAAACACTGCAATCTGCAAATCCATCCCTGCATAAACAATTGGCGTGTCCAAGACAATCATCTGTAGATAACATCTCTCAAGGAGTAACATATTAACTAAGAGGAAATACAAACATCCCCTACTCATGGTCAAAGCATCCATGTGGAAATCAAACATCTGCATCATCACAAACTCAAAAAACTGAATCTATCCAACATGTACAAACTCGGCAAGTACATTCATCCATATCACCAGATCTCTAGAAGCTCCAAGTCCTCCACCAGCTAACTCCAAAGCTGAATATAAATCCTGTGCTCATCAATATCAATAACAAACATCCATGTTAGACCATGCCACCAATACCAAGTGCAAATACCAGCAAACAAGTCATCAACATACTCTTCATAGACCAACCAAGATGAAAAGCAAGACAAGGGGTACCATCTTAAAATGGTAAATTGACACTGTTGTCAAACCTATGACCAAACAGACCACGGTTCCCCTAACCAGACCCCGATCACTTTCTGACCGACCATGGTTAATCCTAACCGAAACTGGTCCTCTGTAACTAGCATATTTTCTATTCTAAACCTTAAAACTCTACAAATCCGTGACTGTCCTCCAAAACCAACTAGTGCCTCTACCACTCTGAATAGTAGCAATCTCCCCTCACTCTGCATGTGCATCATGTATCCAATCTTTGCAATGCCAAAAAACATGGCTTGCTCCCACTAAACACCAAAATCCCCAGCACTGCCTCTAACACCAAGCTCAAAAGCTAATATGCCAGTGAGAAATAAAACCACATGAAAGAGAATATAAAATGATTCCCTTCTTATCAAAGAATACTTCTACATCATAGAATTTTGGACTTCTTATGAAGTAGGTGAATCAACTTCTTTCCATTCGTATGTACTCAACATCTCTCGTTACCTACAACTGTGTCTAACCATGAATTTTCCTTGAGGATCTCATCCTTAGACTAGAAAACCTTGTCCTCAAGATTCCACACAATCGTGAAATAAAAGTCAAACAACACCAAGAAACCATGGTGTAAATTTTTGCACAAAATCCAAACATAATATCAGTTGCTCCAATGAAAGAAATAAACATGAACGTATAGAGATACCTAACTCAAAGTCTCAATGGACTAACCGAGCAACTTTGTCCTCTTTTGATCCAAAATTGAAGTGATCAACACTTTTTCTACCTGTACACACTATGCCAAAAACCAGATCCTCTAAAACAGGACACTGAAACCAACTTCCCCATCTTGCTGCAAAAAACCTTGTACATATAAGTTACCACAAAGACCAACCACGATAATCCCCTAACCAACCACGCTTAGCTGGCCAGTATTGGTTCCTATGTGACCGATCTCAGTTCTCAGACCAATGTCAATGTTGTTGAAATGAACCCCAATGCCACACAATTTGGCATACCACACCACACTAGGTGCCTACTTTGACCATAGCCGATAATTGAGTTGATCCAGTCATTTCAAGAAGCATCCAAGTTTCGTACAAAAAAATACAAAAATCCATGCCAATAAATTACATCAAGATGAAATACATCACCTTACCAGCATCAAGATACTCAATGACATCTTAAACTGAAGTACATGATTCTCTAATATAAGCCTTGTCTTCATTTTGTGCTACTGCCCTCTCTACTGAAGCTCATGCATCTAACTACACAAAGGATGCATAACTGCTCCTCTATTTCATTTCTTAGATCTAGATCTGCAGTCCCAACATGCATGTGCAACCAAAATGATATAGGCACTGTAATACCAAGATAAAACCATACCTCAATAACCAGATATGTAATCTGACCAAACATGGTTATACCTCCAAGAACTAGGAACACCTCAGTAAACAAATACATTCTATACATCTTTCCATTCCTTCGTATCTATGATTTTTTGTTTAAACCCAAGCTACTCAGTAACTGACCACGGTTACCATACCAATGCCAGTTGCCACATAACCGACATCGGTCACTATGTTCTCCAGCAACATGCTCTTCCAGATCCCATTTGAGATTAGATCTCTTCCTGTGATCTTCTCATCAGGAAAAAAAATGTTACTCTCATACCAGTTGTTGGGATTTTGGGGACAGAGGAATAGTGCTATGATTTAATAACAAACAAAATTCATGCACACAGGATCTAAACAATTTACCCACAAATCTACAGTAGTGGAAGTATAAACTAGAATAATCCAATCACACAAAATTCCACACACATAACAAACATGTACCGTGGTTCACCCAATGTGGGCTACGTCCACAAAAGATAGAGATCTCGTATATATAATATAACAAGAGATTACAAACTAACTCTTCTACACAAGAGTACATGTATCTCCACAAGAGTATCTACTCCTCCTAGATCTCCAACCAGATCTCCTGAGTACACTAAACCATGCCTCCATACCACCACTTGTGTCTCCTCCAGATCTCTAACTAGATATACCTGAGTGCACTATAACCATGCCTCTCAAACATAGCCATATCTCACATACCTGAAGTTACCCTGCATCTTCCAATTGTGCAACCGAGCTCTCACTGTATTGTGAATCTGTAAATAAGACCTCTACAAAGATCTACCATATCTCGATCTACATGGATCAAAAATCCAATATTGATCTCGTGGATCTACAATATAAGACTATATCTACATAGATCTATAATACAAGATGTCACCAACATGTGGATCTATAAGAAGAAACTCTATGTGCTTTTCATACTATGCAATCCATCACAATTGAGACAATAAATATACATAGGAAATACAGTAGCTTGCTATTTCCTTTTTTCCAACTCCTCTCCATGGAGTCTATGTCTTCATGTAACATGTTCCTTTTTCCTCTATTCTTCTTCATCTTCATCCTCTCATTCTTGGAGAGTCAAGGATCTAATTCGATCCTTCTCTTCATTCATCCCACTTCTAACCCCTAGATTTCATGCTTATAAATTCGTATATAAACTTAGGGCACTTAGCCATATGTAATTACATCCATAATCTAATTTAATGCTAAAGATAGATTTAATTCCTGAGATTTAGTGAAAACATTATCGCACAGGTAACCGGCACTGGTTACCCTTAACCGCGGCCGATTCCTACTTTCTCTGCACCGATGCAGGTCTTGTCTAACTGATGAACATTTCTGGGTGACCAATGATGGTTCCCCCCTTGACTGATAACGATTGCTGATTTTCTAGAAAGTTTCCATTGCATGATCCAGTGAAGATATTTAGCTTCCACAACCTAAAAATATTGGGATCCTACATGAGAAGCTATCTAGGATGGTCCCCACACATCTAAATGTACAATTCCAATTTCTATTCCTTCTTAGTTGCCCAAATTTGATAAATCTCATGCTCTTTTTCTTTCCAAAGACACAATGCTCACATAAATCAATATCTAAATCTTTCAAATATGATAACTTACCCTCAGCCTTTAGATATGCATTCATTTTTGACTCATATGGCCAACGATTATGCCACATGCATGCATCTGAATCTTAATAGTTATACAGAAAATGAATCAGTACACATGTATATAATTATAACGTTCATACCTTCTTGCCTCTTGCCACAATAAGGGAACCTTTAATGACTTTCCAAGAGATGGTTGTGAATGTAACCATAGAACCAACTTCACTTCGTTTCCTCTACAAAAATAAGATTCCTCCTAAGGCTTAGCACATGCCTCACATCTTTCAATACCCATGTATTTCTATTCTGCAATTTTATATGAATTTTCCCTTACCCAGTAATACTGCAAGGTTCATACACCCAAATAAACATGCCCAAATTTCCCTGGACATAATTTCTAAAATACCCCTTATTAGGAGTTGCTTGGAAATAATCTCCAAAATCTAAAACCCATGATTCTATTCTATTATCCAAAGAAAGATGAGATCATCTTGCATTACTCTGGTGCAATATTCCACCTCTTTACCTTGTCTATGTGTTGGTCGCTTTTTTCTTTAAACCCACCATTTTCTTTGGGCATGTCCTTTCTTTTCCACAATTCCAACATGTTTCCTTATCTTTGGATCTAATATATCCGTCATTCTTTGGATTTTTTATTTCCCATTATATTCTTACTCTTGGATCTCCCTTCTTCCTGCCCCTACTTTCTACATTCAGAGAATTTCCCGATGATGATTCCTTTATTTTTTTCCTACGAATTGCTAATTCAAGATTATACTAACCACATCATCACAAACTTCGAATTTATTAGCAGATGTTTATTACTAATAGTATTTACCAAGTTTATAATCCCAACTACAAGCAACCACACATGATCATAGGGGGAGAGTGCTTTCATCACTTCATCATCAACTATAATATCAAATTGATTTTAACTGATTACAATAGACATAAATCATTCAAATGACTAGATGTAGATCTACCTTCATGCAGCTTAGACTAAATATTTCTTCATCAAATAAATTTTATTTTGAGTACTAGGTTTTTCATATAAATTAGCACAGACATATTTCATTAAACAACTCTCGTATAGTTGTCGCTTCTAGTAATTAAGCCACAAATGTTGTCAATGCTCACTATTATAGATCCCAAAGATTTGTGTCAAAATATCCATCTCCCACTTGGAGATAAATTGTTGAACCTCTTGACATGTACCTATACATCACTGTCCTCAACACACCATGAAGGCCATCTATTCTTTCCTTAAAACAATTCTCTCAAAGATAAATAAAACTAGGAAGATCAAACCATCTTCTCAAACCAAGAAGATAAAACCATGACTTACCAAACTTGCATGAAGTTACAACTGATCCGTGATAGCCAAACTATCTATACATCAAGCTCCCACTAAATCATAACACCAAACCTGTTATGCAGCTAAGCCATCATGACTAACACACCTACAAGATCTCCCCCTCAAAATGAAGTATTGAGCTTCAACTACAACCATAGCCATACCTGTAAAACCAACCATGTTCTCCATCCATCCATCCATCCATCCATCCATGTCTCCATGTAACCACCAATACAACTGACCATGACAAGTCAAACTGGAATATGTGAAAGAAAAAAAAATATCCTAGTAAAGACATCCCAAATGAGTTCTACCTACAATAGTGGGTGATCAATCCACAAACCTACATAACTCAAAGAATCCAAACACTGCAATCTGCAAATCCATCCCTGCATAAACAATTGGCGTGTCCAAGACAATCATCTGTAGATAACATCTCTCAAGGAGTAACATATTAACTAAGAGGAAATACAAACATCCCCTACTCATGGTCAAAGCATCCATGTGGAAATCAAACATCTGCATCATCACAAACTCAAAAAAATGAATCTATCCAACATGTACAAACTCGGCAAGTACATTCATCCATATCACCAGATCTCTAGAAGCTCCAAGTCCTCCACCAGCTAACTCCAAAGCTGAATATAAATCCTGTGCTCATCAATATCAATAACAAACATCCATGTTAGACCATGCCACCAATACCAAGTGCAAATACCAGCAAACAAGTCATCAACATACTCTTCATAGACCAACCAAGATGAAAGCAAGACAAGGGTACCATCTTAAAATGGTAAATTGACACTGTTGTCAAACCTATGACCAAACAGACCACGGTTCCCCTAACCAGACCCCGATCACTTTCTGACCGACCATGGTTACTCCTAACCGAAACTGGTCTCTGTAACTAGCATATTTTCTATTCTAAACCTTAAAACTCTACAAATCCGTGACTGTCCTCCAAAACCAACTAGTGCCCTCTACCACTCTGAATAGTAGCAATCTCCCCTCACTCTGCATGTGCATCATGTATCCAATCTTGCAATGCCAACAAACATGGCTTGCTCCCACTAAACACCAAATCCCCAGCACTGCCTCTAACACCAAGCTCAAAAGCTAATATGCAGTGAGAAATAAAACCACATGAAAGAGAATATAAAATGATTCCCTTCTTATCAAAGAATACTTCTACATCATAGAATTTTGGACTTCTTATGAAGGTGAATCAACTTCTTTCCATTCGTATGTACTCAACATCTCTCGTTACCTACAACTGTGTCTAACCATGACTTTTCCTTGAGGATCTCATCCTTAGACTAGAAAACCTTGTCCTCAAGATTCCACACAATCGTGAAATAAAAGTCAAACAACACCAAGAAACCATGGTGTAAATTTGTGCACACAATCCAAACATAATATTAGTTGCTCCAAATGAAAGAAATAAAACATGAACCGTATAGAGATACCTAACTCAAAGTCTCAATGGACCAACCGAGCCAACTTTGTCCTCTTTCTGATCCAAAAATTTAAGTGATCAACACTTTTTCTACCTGTACACACTATGCCAAAAACCAGATCCTCCAAAACAGGACACTGAACCAACTTCCCCATCTTGCTGCAAAAAACCTTGTACATATAAGTTACCACAAAGACCAACCACGGTAATCCCATAACCAACCATGCTTAGCTGGCCAGTATCAGGTTCCTCTGTGACCGACCTCAGTTCTCAGACCAATGTCAATGTTGCTGAAATGAACCCAATGCCACACAATTTGGCATACCACACCACACTAGGTGCCTACTTTGACCGTAGCCGATAATTGAGTTGATCCAGTCATTTCAAGAAGCATCCAAGTTTCGTACAAAAAACAATACAATAAATCCATGCAATAAATTACATCAAGATGAAATACATCACCTTACCAGCATCAAGATACTCAATGACATCTTAAACTGAAGTACATGATTCTCTAATGTAAGCCTTGTCTTCATTTTGTGCTACTGCCTCTCTACTGAATCTCGTGCATCTAACTACACCAAAGGATGCATAACTGCTCCTCTATTTCATTCTCATATCTAGATCTGCAGTCCCAAACATGCATGTGCAACCAAAATGATATAGGCACTGTAATACCAAGATAAAACCATACCTCAATAACCAGATCTGTAATCTGACCAACATAGTTATACCTTCAAGAACTAGGAACACCTCAGTAAACAAGATACATTCTATACATCTATCCATTCCTTCGTATCTATGATTTTTTGTTTAAAACCAAGCTGCTCAGTAACTGACCATGGTTACCCCTGCCAACGCCGGTTGCCACATAACCGACATCGCTCACTATGTTCTCCAGCAACCTTTCTCTTCCAGATCCCATTTGAGATTAGATCTCTTCAGGTGTGATCTTCTCATCAGGAAAAAAAAACGTTACTCTGATACCAGTTGTTGGGATTTTGGGGACAGAGGAATAGTGCTATGATTTAATAACAAACAAAATCATGCACATAGGATCCAAACAATTTACCCACAAAATCTACAGTAGTGGAAGTATAAAATAGAATAATCCAAATCACACAAAATTCCACACACATAACAAACATGTACCGTGGTTCACCCAATGTAGGCTACGTCCACAAAATATAGAGATCTCGTATATATAATATAACAAGAGATTACAAACTAACTCTTCTACACAAGAGTACATGTATCTCCACAAGAGTATCTCCTCCTCCTAGATCTCCAACCAGATCTTCCTGAGTACACTAAACCATGCCTCCATACCACCACTTGTGTCTCCTCCAGATCTCTAACTAGATATACCTGAGTGCACTATAACCATGCCTCTCAAACATAACCAGATCTCACATACCTGAAGCTACCCTGCATCTGCCATTGTGCAACCGAGCTCTCACTGTATTGTGAATCTGTAAATAAGACCTCTACAAAGATCTACCATATCTCAATCTACATGGATCAAAAATCCAATATGATCTCGTGGATCTACAATATAAGACTATATCTACATAGATCTATAATACAAGATGTCACCAACATGTGGATCTATAAGAAGAAACTCTATGTGCTTTTCATACTATGCAATCCATCACAATGAGACAATAAATATACATAGGAAATACAGTAGCTTGCTATTTCCTTTTTTCCAAATCCTCTCCATGGAGTCTATGTCTTCATGTAACATGTTCCTTTTTCCTCTTATTCTTCTTCATCTTCATCCTCTCATTCTTGGAGAGTCAAGGATCTAATTCGATCCTTCTCTTCATTCATCCCACTTCTAAACCCTAGATTTCATGCTTATAAATTTGTATATAAACTTAGGGCACCTTAGCCATGTAATTACATCCAATAAATCTAATTTAATGCTAAATATAGATTTAATTCCCGAGATTTAGTTAAAAAATTATCGCACAGGTAACCGGCACTGGTTAGCCTTAACCGTGGCCGGTTCCTACTTGCTCTGACCGATGCAGGTCCTGTCTAACTGATGAAATTTTTGGGTGACCGATGATGGTTCCCCCTTGACTGATAATGATTGTTGAATTTTCTAGAAATTTTCCATTGCATGATCCAGTGAAGATATTTAGCTCCACAACCTAACAAATATTGGGATCCTACATGAGAAGCTATCTAGGATGGTCCCCACACATCTAAATGTACAATTTCCAATTTCTATTCCTTCTTAGTTGCCCAAATTTTGATAAATATCATGCTCTTTTTCTTTCCAAAGACACAATGCTCACAGAAATCAATATCTAAATCTTTCAAATATGATAACTTACCCTCAGCCTTTAAGATATGCATTCATTTTTGACTCATATGGCCCAACCGATTATGCCACATGCATGCATCTTAATCTTAAGTAGATTATACAAAAAATGAATCAGTAACACATGTATATAATTATAACGTTCATACCTTCTTGCCTCTTGCCACAATAAGGGAACCTTTAATGACTTTCCAAGAGATGGTTGTGAATGTAACCATAGAACCAACTTCACTTAGTTTCTCTACAAAAATAAGATTCCTCCTAAGGCTTAGCACATGCCTCACATCTTTCAATACCCATGTATTTCTATTCTGCAATTTTATATGAATTTTCCCTTTACCAGTAATACTGCAAGGTTCATCATCACCCAAATAAACATGCCCAAAATTTCCCTGGACATAATTTCTGAAATAACCCTTATTAGGAGTTGCATGGAAATAATCTCGAAAATCTAAAACCCATGATTCTAATCTATTATCCAAAGAAATAATGAGAGCATCTTGCATTACCTCTGTTGCAATATTTTCCTCTTTACCTTTGTCTAGGTGTTAGTGCTCTTTATTCTTTAACCAACAATTTTTCTTTGCATGTCCTTTCTTTCCACAATTCCAACATGTAATTCCCTTATCTTTGGATTTATATCCGTCATTCTTGGATTTTTATTTCCCATTATTCTTACTCTTGGATCTCTCCTTCTTCCTGCCCCTACTTTCTACATTCAGAGAATTTCCAGATGATGATTCCTTTATATTTTTCCTACGAATTTATTAATTCAAGATTATACTAACCACATCATCAAACTTCAAAATATTATTAGCATATGTTTTATTACTAATAGTCATTACCAATTTATCCCAACTATCAAGCAACAAACATAATAATAAGAGTGCTTTCACTTCATCATCAAATATAATATCAATTGATTTTAACTGATTTACAATAGATCAGAAATCATTCAAATGACTAGATGCAGATCTACCTTCATGCATCTTAGAACTAAATAGTTTCTTCATCAAATAAAATTTATTTGAAGCACTAGGTTTTTCATACAAATTAGCAAGATATTTCATTAACTCTATTATAGATGTTGCTTCTATAATATTAGAAGCCACAAATATTTTCAGGCTCAATATTATAGATCCCAAAGATTTTTTGTCAAGAATATTCCATTCTTCATCAGTCATCTTCATAGGTCTAGATTTTTCATCCAACGGTAAGTACAAATCTCTTTGATACAAATAATCCTCAATCTCCATCTTCTATAATTGATAATTTCAGTCGTCAAACTTCTCTACCTTTTGTTTCTTTTTCTTTTTCCATTGATATAGCTCGCACTCAATCAAAAAACCCTCTGTGAGTAAATCTGTCAACACACAAAAACTTGAAACAAATATCTGATACCAATTGTTGGGGTTAGCATACTTGTTGTACAAATATTATATCAGATCTAAGCATACATGCAATAAAAATGAATATTCTACTAGAAGAAATATACAAAACAAGAGATATAAATCAACACTAGATTTAACATGGTTCACCCATTATGGGTTACTTCCACAAAGAAATAGGACAATATATTATCCAAATCTTTTAGAAGATATGCAATTAATATTTACAATCTTCCGCACCTCTCATGATGTACAATAATTTAGTTCTCTCAAGCTTATCCTTCTTCCTCAAGAATTCTCTCTCACAGTTATTTTCACAATAATCATCAATTCTCTTTCATGCCTTACATCTAACCCTATATTTCTAGCTTATAAATACCTTATACAAAGTTAGGGCACTTAGCCATACAATTACAATAAGTAGATCTGATTTAATACTAAAATATATCTAACTTCTGTGATTTAAATAAAATACTCACGCACATGTAACCAATGTCGGTTAGCCCTAATCGATGTCGATTCCTCCTTGCCTGACTGATGTCAGTCATAGGTGACTGATGGTGTTCCCTACATAACCAATGTCGGTTACTGTGTTTTCCAGCAAGTTAATAAAGCATGTTAAACATGAGTAATTGAGCTCCACAACTCAACACCATTCCTATTTGGATTCCCAAAGAGTGGAGACAAATCAAACATTGTGAAATAACTTGATATCTCGGCATTCCTTTTAGAATGGGATTCTCACTGCATGATATGTGTTATTGGCACCTTAATAGAGTTAAGAATAAACTTCTAAATTGGGATAACAAATTTATTTCCTTTGCTCGAAAAGGTTTGGTTACTAATAGAGTTTTTCCTGCCACACCTATTTATTTTTCTTCATGTTGGATGTCATCCAAAAAGAGATACATGGATTTAAACAAATTAATTCATCATTTTTTAGTTAGGTTTGGGAGGGTGCGACTAAAGTTAGATATTTTTCTTAGGATCAATGCATCCAACCTAGATCTAAAGGTGGATTGGGAATTATAGATCTAAAAAATCAAGGTACATTCCTAGTTGCTAAATGGATTGTTAAGAGTTGTGACTTGTGATGAGCAATGGAAAAATTTTCAGTTTCCCATGGCTCTTCCATATCCCGATTACAACTGACCGATTTAATAATTTGAACGTTGAGCTGGTTAGTTTCATCCCTAATAGGAGATTAACACGAGACGTTCGTTTGATTATTTTCATTGTCATCCCATCAAATCAATGTGGTGGAATTTGTCATCATGTCAGAGCACATGCAAGGTGAGTTAGCAGAGTACAATGTAAGTAGTGGGCCCCTTAACAGGTTGTACCTTGCACTTTCCTCAAAGGCGTCGCCGACATCAATTGTTCCATCACTTTCAACCAAAATATTTTAGAATTATTATGTGTTTTAGCAAATGACACGTGTTTTATGGATGTAATGCATTTGTTGTAGCATCAACTACAAGTGGAATATTTTTGAACTGGATCAGTTTTATCTACAGAATGTTGGTCACATAATCTCGTACATATCTTAGGTTTCCACTCCTAGCACAAATCACATGACGACTTCTTGTTATATGAAGGCTCACGCACATGTAAGCCAAATGCCGCCCAGCAAGTGCACTCATTGGTGATGTTGGAGGGCTAAAACACCATGTTTGCACACATGGTAACAAAAGAAATGTGATGCCCAGATTAAAACTATCAAAATCAATAGTGTACCATACAAACGTGTCATGATTTAATTGGATAAAAATAAATAAACGGGTCACTTTTGTCAAAAAACAAGTACAAAATTAACAAAGTTGTCGATGCCCCTCCATGTAGCCTCTGTAGCAGCGAATACTACTGCAATCTCCCACATTCGTTGTCTGAGGCAGGGGTTAAATTTGATGGCCTTTTAGACGTATTTCATGATTTTAGCCGTAAAATACTTGCAAATATTTGAAAAAACCGTCACATAAGACTTGTAAATTTTAAGTATAATTGTCATTTTTAAAATATATTTATTAGTAAACTATACAAATATATATTGGAAATGGTGAAATACGTACGAAATAATTTTTTATAAATCTTATTAACAGTATAAAAATAACACTATTTTACAATTTTGAAAGGTAAAATTTGAAACTTATCGTCAGCTAAAAAGTGTTTGACAGGCATAAGTGGCCATCAAATTTAACCCCTGATCGGAGGGCATCCTTAAGCTTGCATTTTGCACTATTTTTGGCACCCTAGGTACATACAATAATTGCAAATTATGCAAATTATGTAATGTAACATGGAAATTTTCAACTAAGCAATATAAATTTATATACTTGCAACAACAGTTGGTCAATTATTAGTTAATTAATAACGATTGCAAGTCAGCAACCCTGCAACCCTTGACTCTTCTTTAAGAGTTATGTCAAAGTCTTGGATCTAGATTCTTCTTTAAATTTATAACCATGGGATCTGCTAGTAGTAAGGGAAAGGACTATTTATAACTATTGGTATTCTGCAATGAAATCAATCATCTTTCACAAAGAAAGTGGAAAGTGGTGATAAACGATCGAGGAGGATCGAGGGCATGCGACTAAGTAGTTATGTACGATGTGATGAGATTTCCATGTCCAGTCTGATCAAAATTTATTGATGGCCTAATTTCTTGAATCAAATTCAACATCCATACAAATTTTCAATTAAATATTTCACGCAAAACAAGTAACTTCACAAATGAACAAAATGCATGGGTCTATAAATTTATGTTTGAGGGAGAATAGGGTAACAATACTTGGGACATGTACTATATGATTATAGTAAACATGCCTTTGAACTCTTAGATTTAATGAGCAACTTTCGATTCAATTTTGACCATGTAATATTTTGTGTGTTTTATTTCCAAGCAATTAATAAAGTCCAATGTGTAAAGCTTTTAAATACTTAATACTAATGAATGATTCTGTGTGCATCATGGATGTAATTGATCATTAGGTATATGTTCGACCTTCTTCTTCATGCTAGTTATATTATTTTATAGTTTTTAATTAAATATTAATCCATTTGGTTGAGAATGTAAAAAAAAGTCACTTAAAACTCAACATTAGCATGGATATGGTTGTATTGGGTGAAGGAAGATAACACTTTTTAGTCCAAGAGCCAATTATTTTGTTATATCTCAATATATGAGCTAAATGTGATTAGGGATTACATTTTCGAACAATCCAGTCAACACTATGAATGGTGGTTTCCTCGTACCTTTTCCTTGGAATGGCTTGTCTTTCAACATTTAAGGAATAAATGGCTTCCACTTAACTATAGTCTAAGCCTACAAACATTATGGAATAATTGGCCCACTTGCATTAATGCAACCCTTAGAATATGTGTTGAAATTTAATTTTTGCTCACCATTTTTTTTACATTAGAGTTGAGCATGTTTTCAAGGCATGAAATCTTATGTTGAACAAGCTTAGGACATCATAAATCATCATTTTCTTAATTGAAAAGGAATATCCGAAGCAAGAAAAAATTATTTTTATTTTCTTCAAAGGCTTTTGGGTTTGTACATCAAACATCAACAATAATGCAGTAGAATGGGTCCATTCATTGCAATATTTTGGTATGAGAGATGATGTTTGGACTTCTATAATATGGCAGAGAAAAAATTTGAAATTAAATACATATATGTCCCACATGAAACCTATTCCATTATTATTTCTACGTAAATACTATTTGTGATCTTTGATCCACTTTATCGTTTTGGTCTAGCTCGAATTATTCATGCGAGTACAATTAACGCTTAAAGGGCCCACAATTGAAAATGGGGAATATCCAATGTCAATGCCTCGTGTGAGACCAAATAGGTTGGAAATCTATTAGAAAAACAATGTTAATGCTATGGGAGGATGCATGTAGAAAATTGTTTGCTAAGAAAAAGATGATGCCCTAAAAAGTTACAATGCCATGTGGATGGCTCATATGCAAACTTGCAAATCTATACTTTATTGCAAAGATGTTCCTTGATTTTCAATCTTCTCACATGAATTAGAGCTAAGAAATCTTTTTTCGGTAAGGGAAACCTATCGACGTAAAAGTGAAAAATAAATAAGCTTTATTTGGTAGCCCACTTGATAAGAAATGTATTTAAAGTATGAAAAATTAGGAAATTCAAAGGTAGTTGTAACATAGCTAGGTGTCATTTATAATATCAATAAACTAGCGATTGCACATGAGTTGCAAATTACACCAGAGAGAATGACAATATCTTGTTTGTTGGAGTTGTGATTTTGAGTGAAATATATGCTTTTTTTTATTGAAAAGCATAACTGTAAATTAATGATGATATAATATGTACAATGCTAATCATACAAAATCGGGTGGAAAAGATCACACCCCACAAGCAAGATCAAAGTAGCCATAAAGGCTATGAGTTGAAAAATGTCACGTAATCATATCGACAGTAGATTTATCAATCAAAAACATTTAAAGCAAATGTGCAGAGAACCAGAGAAAACTCCAAGCATGGAACTAGGTAGCAACAACAAACATGGAATATGGTGGCAGTTGCGGTGGGCTCTTTGGATGGTCACCCCAACCACCAAGAGTAGTGTCGGGGGTGTCATCAAGCGGCTCCTAGCTATTTTTCTGCTACTGCTCCTCCTTGTTTCCCTGTCAGGAGTGTGAGATGGCCAAAGAGAGTTGAGGAAACTTTGATTGGTCGGGCGCCTGCCACCCCAAGCCACCATTGCTAGAGCCTAGCCGATGAAACACCCCGGTAGTGGGTGGAGTCCAAGATGGACGAGGAGAAGGGACCCACTGGTGAGGATAGGCGCTACACCGCCCATGAGCCAGACCGTGGTCGAAGTTTGCTCCACCCACAGGAAAGCGAGTGACAACATTGCGAGTGGGAGCGGCGGCGAGGGGAATCTGGCGGAACGCAACTAACTACACAGGGGGCACTCCCTGAATGGTCCAGAAGAGTTTGCAAGTGCTCAACTTCAATGTGGACTTTCTCCGCCTACACTTGGATCTGAAGTGAAACATTGGAGATGACAACAAGCTTATTAGAAATAGCAATAATTCTATCCACTATCTCCTTATTAAAAATAACAACATTTCTAGATTTCCAAATGTGATATAAAATAGCCGCTATGAAAGAATGCCAAATGTTTTAAAATTTTGTAGGAATAAAGGCTGAATCCCCCAGAAGAACCATTTTCCACGTAAATAAGGTGGGCAAAAATGTTTAAAATGGGTATGAATCTAGCGCTAGGCAGACTGAGCATGAGGGCAGAACCAAAAGAGATGAAGAAGAGTCTCAATGTGGTTACAGAAAGGTCAACGCAATGGGGGAGCTCCCAGAAGAACAAGGCACTTGCCCACTGGAAGCCCTTGATGAAGAATTCTCTAAATAAAGTGCGCAACTATGGGCTCTATAGGAATGGCCCAAATCAAAGTGAAGTAATATTTCCACCCAAAACGAGTGAAATGCAAGCTCTAGTGAGCATTTAACTTATTGAGAGGAAGTTGCTTCTGGGTGAGAAGCTTGTAGCCCACCCGAGGTTTATAATTTTTGAAGGGGGTGGTAGAGGGCCAATGCCAATCAAACCATTGTTGTATATATCTCCCTCCCCGGGTAAATATAGACAAACAAAAGAATATGGAAATCAAAGAAACTCAAAACCTGACATTTATTACGTCACCAACCACCCTTGCACAGATCAGAAGACGTCAACATGTAAAAAGTTACACCCTGGCGTAGATCAGAAGACGTCAACATGTAAAAATTTGTGCCCTGACGCAGATTAGAAAACATCGACATGTAAAAAGTTATGCCCTAGCGTAGATCAGAAGGTGCCGACATGGAAAAAGTCACACCCTGACATAGGTTGGAAAGGTGTAGGTTGAAAAACATCGACATGTAAAAATTTACGCCCTGGCGCAGATCAAAAGGTGCCGACATGGAAAAAGCCACGCCTTGGCGTAGGTTGGAAATGCACAGATCATAAAATGTCGACATGTAAAAGGTTTTGCCCTGGCGCAGGTCGGAAGGCGTTGACACCAAATTTCTAGCGCTTATGGCACACTTAAGAGTATGTTGACATGAGGATGGATGCACCGAGGCACATCTTTAGGAGGCGCATCTTCAGGAGGTGCAACATTTTGAGCGTTGACACCCCGAACCCGACAGAAAGCAAACCCTGAACCAAATATTCAAATGGCCATAACTTTTCACAGTGAGCTCGGATTCACGCAAGGTTAGACTTTTCAGAAATCTTACAAGGTCATGTGCCAAGAATTTTAGATTTCATATAGCTTTGCTTGGAGCTATGAAGACTTGATACGATTCAATCCGAAGTTGGCACAACATACCATAGAATTAGATCCAGATGCTAAGCCCATCAGGCAGAAGCAGAGACCAGTCAACCCTCACATTGAGCCTCTAATGAAGAAAGAGCTAAACAAGCTAATAGAGGACAGCATTATATTCTTGATCAAGCACTCAAGTTGGGTTGCAAACTTGGTTCCGGTCAGGAAGAAGAGCGAAGAAATCAAGTTGTGTGTGGACTTCCGAGACCTCAATAGGGCATCTCTCAAAGAGCATTACCCACTTCCTTCAATGGAACAAATATTGTAAGTGGTATCCAATTCAGAGATATTCTCTCTCCTAGATGGCTACTCAGGGTATAATCAGATAATGGTGAAAGAAGATGACCAGTTCAAGACGGCTTTCATCACCAAATGGGGCACCTATGCCTACAAGAAGATTGCATTTGGGCTATCAAATGCTGGAGCCACTTTCCAAAGGGAAATGGATATGGCATTCAAGGGATTGATCAATAAAATAGTTTTGATATATCTTGACGACATCACTGTATTCTCAAAAAATGTAGCAGATCACCTCTTTCATTTAAGGCAAGTATTTCAAAGGTGTAGAAGTTTTGGGGTATCATTAAATCCCAAAAAATGCATATTCTTGGCTCACGAAGGAAAAATTCTAGGCCATATTGTTTCAAAGGAGGGGTTGACGATTGACCCAAAAATATTTGAAGCAATTCAAGCGTTTCCATTTCTAAGCCACAAGAAGGCTCTTCAAAGCTTCTTAGGAAGGATCAATTTTATCCGCAGGTTTGTTCCAAACTTTGTAGCTCTCACAAATCCAATAATGCTGATGTTAAAGAAGAGCATGGAATTTAAGTGGACATATGAAGGCAAGGAAAGTTTTGAGGAAATAAAAGAGGCTATGTCTCAAGCTCCGACTCTCATCAATCCAAACTTCTCTAAGGACTTCATGCTATATGCCTTCGGTGGTGGAGACACAATTTCTGCAATCCTGGTACAACAAAACAAAGAGGGATTAGAATACCCAGTTGCTTTCTTCAGTCAAGGCTTGGAGGAATATGAAACTAGGTACTCTTTCAATGAAAAGCATGTCCTTGTAGTGATCAAGAGCTTAAAGAAATTCAAGCACCTAGTCTCAAACAACAAGTTCCAATTATTGGTCTCTCATGCGGGAGTCGAGGACTTCCTTCTAAACAAGGATCTGAAAGAGAAACGTGTAGGATGGATCACTCGTGTCATGAAATATGACATTGAAATTAAGGTCACTAAGCTGGTCCGTGGAAAGGGATTATGTGAACAACTAGCCTCAAGTCAACAAGTTGAAGCAGGTGATGAAAAAGAGATTGTCTTGGTACTACAGGATGGTCAAGAACAGGAAAATGATGATGTGCCCGCTCCTTGTTGGACTCAGAATATGATACACTTCCTACAGACAAGCCTATGCCCTTCAAAAATGAGAAAAGCAAAGAGGAGATACTTTAGATTACAAGTCATTCCATATGTGCTTGTTGATGGTATTTTGTTCAAGAAAGACATCAATAGAGTTCTATTGAGGTGCATTGGGACAAGTCAAATTGAGAGGGTGTTACGATATTTTCATGATGGAGATTCCGAAGGACATTTTTCCCCACAGATAACAGCTCTCAAGATAATGAAGGCAGGGTATTAATGGCCCACAGTGTTTAGCTACTGCAATACATGGATAAGAAAGTGTAAGAAATGTGCACTCTTCACAGGCAAAGAAAGACTAGCAGCACTTCCATTGCACCCAATTTTGGTTGACCAACCATTTATGCAATGGGGATTGGACTTCATCGGGGTCATCAATCCAAACTCAAGCCAAGGCCACAAGTGGATTCTCACGGAAATGGACTATTTCACCAAGTGGACCGAAGCAGTAGCACTCAAAGAAGCAAATGAATCTAACATAGTAGACTTTTATGAAGGAATAATGACCAAGTTCGGTGTGTCATCCACTATCATATTAGACAATGCATTGGCATTCATAGGTTCCAAGATTACTGAATGGGCTGTCAAGAATGGAATCTATTTGAGCACCTCTTCAAACTATTACCCGCATGGTAATGGGCAGGCAGAGTCCACGAACAAGAATTTGCTAAGGATCATCAAAAGGACTCTAGATGAAAACCAAAGAACATGGCATACCAAGCTAAAATCAGCATTATGGGCTGACAGGATAACACCAAAGAGGACTACAGGTAATTCTCCCTACAAGCTGGTTTATGGGAAGGAGGAAGTATTGCCTATATCATTAGAACTGCCTACATTGGAGCTCACGAAGCAATGGGAGTTGTCTGAGTTCAAACCAATGGAGGCCAGGTATGCAGATTTGATGGAATTGGAAGAAATCAGAGAACATGTAGTTCAAACGGTTGAGAAGGATCAAGCCTTAGTAAAAATATGGTTTGATAAGAAGGCAAGAACAAATACCTTCTAGGAAGGGGATCTAGTTCTGAAATGGGATGCAGATCGGAAAAACCAGGAAGACATTCCAAGTTTGATGCCATTTGGAGTGGCCCCAATATGGTCACGGGATGTAAAAGTGGTAATACCTTCCAATTGTCTACATTGGATGGAGAAGAACTCCCGATTCCGGTTGATGGAATCCATCTTAAACATTGCTACTAAAAGGAAAAGGTTTACCCTTGTAAATATTAGCCTAGATTTCAATTCCTCTAAGTGCGGATGGACATTGTCTTATTGTAGTTAGGTTTCAATTTCCCTAAGTGCTTCGGCACAGGTTTTTTTGCTCCCAGGTTGAATTTCTATAGTTCAGCATGCTCTCGGAGAAGGAGTTGTGATATCAGGCTCGAGATCAGATATCAAGTTGGTTTTAGGTTATTGCTTATGAATCCATGCCCAATGGATCGCTAAAAGGCCACTGATCTTCTACCTAGCAGGCAGGTGATCCCATTGAGTCACCATATTGTTGTATATATCTCCCTCCCCAGGTAAATATAGACAAACAGAAGAATATGGAAATCAAATAAACTCAAAACCTGACATATATTGTGTCACCAACCACCCTGACGTAGATCAGAAGACATCAACATGTAAAAAGTTGCACCCTGGAGCAGATGAAAAGACTTCAACATGTAAAAATTTGTGCCCTAGCGTAGATAAGAAAATGTTGACATGTAAAAAGTTGCGCCCTGGCGCAGATAAAAAAGTGCCGACATGGAAAAAGTCGAGCCCTGGCACAAGTTGAAAATGCGTAGGTTGAAAAACTTCGACATGTAAAAATTTGTGCCCTAGAGTAGATCAGAAGGTGACGACATGCAAAAAATTCACACCCTGGCATAGGTTGGGAAGGTGCAGATCAGAAAATGTCGACATGTAACAGGTTACGCCCTGGTGCAGGTTGGAAGGCACATGTTAAAAAATGTCGACATGTAAAATGTTGCGCCCTGGCGTAGGTCGGAAGGCATCAACACCACATTTTCAGCACCTATTGCACACTTAAGAGTATGTTGACATGAGGATGGATGCACCGAGGTGCATCTTCAGGAGGCACATCTTCAGGAGGTGCAACATTTTGAGCGTTGACACCCCGAACCCGACAGAAAGAAAACCTTGACCTAGATATTCAAATGACCATAACTTTTCACAGGGAGCTCGGATTCATGCAAGTTTGGACTTTTCAGAAAGCTTACAAGGTTGGCATTACAAGTGTCCTCACCAAGTTCTTCAAAAATGCAAAATATAGTTCGCCAATTTTTGGGTTTTCTAGGGTTCTCACCTACCGCCATAATGAGATGAATTAAATACAATTTGGAGGTGGTTGGGGTATAATTCAAATTTCTCTCTCTTCCCTCTCTCATTATTCCTATAAATTTTAAGGAGGGGGTTCTTTCTAAAGGTTGGATATTCTTGTTTTTCCCCTCCCTTCTTCTCTTTGGCATGCAAATTTGTGGAGTTCAAACCTCCCATCTAAAACTATAATGACACTTTGCCTCTTGGAATTTTGTAGTGTATTATATCAAACTTTTGAACAAATAATGCATGTCTATGGATGATTCTCAACACTCTCTATGTTCATTTTCATCCTCCTGATATTTCACTACAAATCTGGTTATCTGTGCATGATCTTGCATTGCATTTTAATGGTTTGTGTTTATTGGCAAGACAGGTGTTTTTCATTCCTTGGTGCATCACCTTTGTTAGTTTAGGTTTATTTTTATGCATCCTCTTACCCTGTCTCCTTGGAAAGTTAGATTAGGTTTTTGGGTAAACCCTCTGTATTTTTATGTGTGCATCTGAATAGAGGAATAGGAACCGGCCTTCATCTGGAGAGCTTTCCCGATTCACAAGGTCCCACATTTGGGAAGAGCTCTATGTTATGCAATCACACTGAGAGTCTCAACCCATCGAGTTGCAGACATTCAGGGGTGTTGTGATTCACCATCAACAACCACCATGGGCACTGTGTAGTGACACCAATTTTACGTAAACAATTGCCAAGTATGATATCTTGAATGATAGAAATAGCTTGTTTATCATTGTCATTTAGAGAAAATTTAGCCTTTAGGCTATCCCATAGAAGCCAATCCCTAGTGATAAGACAAAAAGGTCTTGAATATACTGAATCCATTTTTTGAAAACATCCAAACCCTTGAGCTACAAGGAAAGAGCAAGGGGTTTGTAAAGAAATTGAAACACCAAATTCCACCACAAATTAAGGGAGTTAAAAGAGAGCCCATTCTGGAAACCATCACCCTACCAGAGTAGATGGGGTTTGAGAAGTTCCCAAGCTTTCCATATGCTTTTTTCCAGAAAATAGCCACCAATTTTGACTATAATAGGGTATAGAAGTAAATAGTAGTAGTTCAAACCCTGTCATGCCTTTCGATTAATCAGAGACCCTTGAGATATACAATTTCTGAGAATAATTTTCCAAGACTCCTCATCTTCAAGGCTGCGAAGAATCCATTTGGCAATAAGAGAAAACCCTTGCATATGAATGTTGATTAGGCCAAGACCACCAATGTCCTTGGGTGTACGGCAGATGTCCCAAACAAGTATGTGAAAACCATGGTTCCCTTCAGAGTTGGCCCACAGGAAATCACGTAGAATTTTCTCGAGTCCATGGTAAGTGGCTTTAGAAGGTGCCCAACATAAGGAGTAATAGACATGAGTGGCAGCTAGAACCTTGGAACAAACTTGGAAATTTCCAGTAAGAGACAGATGCTTAGTAATCCAAAAAGATATTTTTTTCTCAACTTGCCGAATCACATAGTTCCAAAGGTCAGCAGGGGAAGCCATAAAGGAAAAAGGAATGC
The DNA here is from genome assembly GCA_019776745.2 of Taxus chinensis. NCBI lineage: Eukaryota > Viridiplantae > Streptophyta > Pinopsida > Cupressales > Taxaceae > Taxus > Taxus chinensis. The sequence goes on along the minus strand of CM034151.1, from coordinate 760,088,368 downwards.
CTAAAATTTAAATTGAACACCAGGTTCAATCCAAAGCCATTGAAATCCCTCTAGCCAAGGAGGTTTGGGACCCATCACTTGTCTTTAGCATTGGGTTTTCTTCCATTGGATAGCAGAACCAGAAGTAAGACAAAAAATATCAATACATTTCATGGCATTAGTGATTGAGGCCTCAGTTTCAGCCAGAGTGAGAAAATATTCATCTACAAAATGACCATTAATCAACTACTTAGGAGAGGAAGGTAGTTGAATACCTTTAACCAAACCAACACTAGGAGCATTAGCGAGCAAGTAGGTTAGACCTTCAACAACAATGACATAACAAGAAGGAGCAAGAGGGCAACCTTGTTGAATGGAACGATGAAGTGAGAATCTCTCAGACTGGTGAGCATTGATAGTAATACAGGCATCCACATTTTGAAAGATCATATTAACAGAGGAGATGCACCCAACTCCAAAACCGATAGCCTGCAGGATGGTCAGAATGAAAGGCCACTCAATTCTGTCATAGGATTTTTCAAAATCAATTTTAAAAAATAGAGTCGGTTGAGAAGTCTAGCAGGCATATTCCATGGCCTCCCAAATTGCAATAAGGTTGTCCAAAATATATCTATTTTTGATAAATCCGGTTTGTTTTCTCCTGATGATCAGAGGCAATAAATTAGTGAGCCTATTAGCAAGAGCTTTGCAAATAATTTTGTACAAAACATTGAGAAGAGTTATTGGGCGCCAATTCTTAATAAGTTCAGGATCTCAAAATTTGGGAATGAATTTGATGTTGGCTTGGTTAATCAGATCACCCATGGTGTTAAAGGACATGGCTTCTAGATAGACCTGATAAATATCTAGACCAACATTTTTCCAAAGAGACTTATAAAAATCACATGGAAAACCATCAACACTGGGGGCTTTATCAGAGGCCATCTACAGAACAACTTCCTTCAGATCATCAAGAGTGAGAGGTCTATCACAAGTAATGCTCTGACTTTCAGAGAGCTTGTAGGGAACAAATTCAATGCATTGGAGGAGAACAACATCACGAGTCGAAGTAGCAAGTTGAGTAATAAAAGAAACATGATAGTGATGCACAAAAGCTTGCAAAATGTTAAGCAAGAGAGTAAGCCTTTGGTTGCCTTCCTTCATAGCTTTGATTTTGGTGATATTTTGATTAGATTTAAGGGAAGGAAAAAAATCCTTAGTAACTTTGTCACCAATGCGAATCCAGTGCAGTCTGGCTCGAACTTGGGCTCCTCTAGCCTTATAGTGCTCCTCAGCTTGAAGCGTATGTGTCTAGTGAGCAGCGTGCACTTGTAGGTTTGTGTTGAAAGGAGACATATTAAGCTCTTGAATATCTCTTAGATACTCAATATGAGAGGATTCATGAGCATTATTGTGAAAAAGAGCAGCTTGTTTCCCATAGAATCGAAGGAAAGAAGTGGTACGAGTGATGGCATGAGACCATCAATCAATCCAGCTAATCCCATCCACAGGTCTCGGGTCAAGATTCCAAATATGTCTTATATAGTCCAAAGTTTTGGGATGAGAAAGGTGGGACGTATTTAAATAAAACTGGGTGGACTTGGTCTTGGGACACTAAAAGTTCCATTGAATCTCAAAGAAGATAGGCTTATGGTCAGAAACCAAATCAGTGTCCACTACTGAGATCGGGATGCTGTATGAAAAGTCAAAGGAAAACCATTGCTGCTTTGAAAGCAGAGCTCTATCAAGACACTTATAAAATCTATAATCGCTAGCTCTAAAATTAGACCAAGTGAACCAAGGAGTGGTAGCATTAGAGTGATTGCAGTGGTTGGGATAAAACAGATAAATTTTATTGTGCAAATAAAACCAGGCTTCACGTTCACCAGTTTACCAACACATTGGAAGCCGACCCAACTTGTCTTCGGGAGATTCAACCATGTTGAAATCACCACAAAAAAGCTAGGTAGCAAAGGGAAAATGATCAACCAACCACTTCCAAAAAGAAGAATGCTCAGAGGCATCATTGGAAGCATAGATATTGGCCAACCCAAGAATGTGGCCTTCAAAATCAAAAAGGGTCCACACCACCCGATGAGTGGGGTTAGAACCCCATGATATTATATAGGAGGTGAGGTCAGGGATTAAAAGAGTGACAACACCACCTCGACCATTATCATGAGTTGGCATCTGGTAGAGAGAACTAGGTCAGATGGTACACATAGTAGCAGAAAGATGGAAGCCAGATATTTTAACTTCCTGCAAACACAACACCTGAAACTTTGTAAAATGCTTACAAATGTCTATGAAAAGATATCTGCGAGTTAGATTAGTAAGCCTCCTGACATTCCATGAGTAAACTAACATGGAGAACTATCAAGGTTTATGTTTTCCTCCCCGAGGCCGGCTAACACTCCAAAGCGGTTAGATAAAGTGAATTTCTGCGCATTCCCATGAATATAATCACCGAGCTCGAACTGCCGGTGATGTATCTACAAAAAATATTCCTCGAAAGGAGGGTAAGGACTTCGGGAATGGCATAAGGAATCCTTTCTATCTGTTTGAGCAGCCGAGCCACCGGCAGTGTTATCCAGAAAGCTTGAAGTCTCGGGAAGTGAGGAGTGTGAAAGAGCAGGAGCAGAGGGGGGAGATCTGATGATAATTGCAGCTTGCGGAGTCCGAGAGATGGCGAGTGCAGGCTTGGGAAGGGTCACAAAAGTTGAATTCAAATGATTAGAAGTGAAAGTAACCACCGGCTTGTAAGTAGCTTGTTGTGGCTTATTTAAGGTCGAGGCCGAATGTTTTCTGCCAGTGACACTAGTCCATCCATTAGAGGAAGGAGCGTTGGATTTAGGGTCCATCGGGGTTTTCTCCGAAACAAACGGTGGGCTTGGAGTCATGAGAGGAAAATCCTTGATCATATGGTCAGCTGATTGGCATCGAGAAACAAAATTTGGACAGATTGATGTACAGAACTTTCTACGCAAAGCGTGTGTCTTCAACCTGAATATTGAGGGTGTTTTTGAGGTCTTTTAAAAGGTCAATTTCAACACAGACCCGTTTCTGGGGTCAAGCCAAATAGAACTTAGGCTGCTCATGGAAGATGAGGCGACCCAAGGGTCTGATAAGTTGATCAATGAATCCCCACAGAGGTAAAGGAAGGCCTGGAAATTTGACCTAAACAATAATTTTGAGTTTTGGCTTGCTCAGAGACTTGAAAGTCTCAAGTCGAGTGATAGAAAACCACAAGGGTATTGCGAATAAACCAAGGACCTTGGTTAACAATGGCTTTGCAATGTTCGTCATTGGTAAAGTGAAACCAAAAGAAACCCTAGGTCATGTTTTGGACTCCCTCTACCTTGACTCCATGAGGTTTCCAATGATTATGAATCCATTAACAGAGGATACCTTCAAGGGTAACTCGGCCCACAAAATAATCAACAAGAGAATATGATTCAAACCAGTTGAAAGCTTTATCAAAAGCTGGTAAATTAGGAAACAATATCCGGGGAAGGAATATCAGAATCCTTACCTCATCGAACACCTTCGGGACAAACTTCCTCAGCTCGTTTTGGTGCCATTGTCTAGAGCTCCTGCGGTAAGACCAACATCAATAGATGCATGGCCCGAGATGGTGGTCATTTTATAAGCCACTACCCAAGGGGCAGAGTGGTGATCAATACAAAATTAATGCATATAATCCCGCCTGGATCTGCAGATCAACAGTGTGATGCGATGGCGGCATATGGCAAGGCCGAGCATTCACTGCAAAAAAAAACACGCTGAGCCTAAACCCCAATGGATATCCTTCAAAAATTTATCCAAACCCCACACGTTTAACACAAATATATGATTATTAAAATAGTTTTAAGTTATTTTGTGATGGAGAGGAGAGACAAATGTGATACAACTAAAAAATTTGATGAAAACTACCTCCCATTTTATCATGAAGGATGTTCATACCTTGCTCCAAAACTCTTATCTTACCTAAATGTTATGGGCATGCTTTGGATAAATTCCAAGCGAAACATTTTGATTTAATGAAATAGGAAGAGGAGATACTCAACTTTTTCTTTAGCATCCAAAATATACACCTAACAAATCTCCATCAAGTACAACAATGAATGAAGGAAACAAATATTAACATTTGATATAACTAAACAAATCCTACAATAAGAAATAATGTAGAGAATATTATGAAATCTCTTATAATTAATTCAATCTCAGGTCAATTAACTTGTAAATGTAAGTCCACACCAAAATACCAAACTGGGGTGCTTGATAAGACACTTACAAATTTGCATGACATATGATAGCCTCTCTTAAGCGAAGGTTGTAGACTTGCATGGCATAGAGATATTAGTTAAGGAAATGATCTATTATTGTGTTCATCATAGTAATATTAACTACGCCTTGTAGTTGTGGGTCTTAATTAGATGGAGACCTATTATCGTTGCAATGGCAATGACATAAAGTAATGATAAAATGTGAAGTTGATATTGTTGGTGATGATAATTTTGATGATTGTTGGTGAAATCTTATAGAACTTTCCAATTATACATCCGCATTCTTCATTTTATCCTAACTTGACTCCGATCTTTTCAACTTAGCACCGACAATGTGCATGGAAAATACATACCTTTTCCTTTTTCTGACATAAATTATTGATTCCATCGCCATAAAATGCACTCAAATCCCGGAAAACGTGAAAAAATACACATTAAAATTCATATGATTTCTAACCTCGAGTGGAAAATTAAAACATAGAAAATTCCAGTGTGAAAACACTAAAACTTGAACTAAAAACCCTCGTCGTGCAACCAAACGTGTCACATATTATACATGATTGATTGATTCTCTCGTTTGCCAAAGGCGAGCAGGTAGAAGGACTGGCGTGACAGATCATTTATCAATGGAAGTGTGACCAGTTTTTTATGTTTTATGTTTCCAACGATTGTTTATGTGTGTATCGGAATCATCCCACTGGATATAGAGTAGAAATTCATTTTAGCGAAGATGTTATATAGAGTAGAATTTTTTTGACAATGGATCACCTTGTTGAATTGCTTTATACCTAATATGGTGTTCTCAATTCCATACATTCTTTAGGGGTTTCATAAGTGAAGTGGTGATATGGCCATGAAACATATATTTTACTTACTAATTATGTAGACTTAATATGTAAATGTTTTCATCATTTCTATTGATTGGTTTTGACTTTGAATGATTCTATGGATAAATCTCGAAAATATTATTAGCGGGGATACATTCATGTGTTTATATACATCTTGTATTTAGTTTAATTACTTCTCTATTCAAATTCTTTCTCTCACTCTAAACATTCTCATTCATTTAAACAATAATAATTGTTGTCGCACTAACATAAAAACTCTAATATACTATAAGTTTATATCAAACTTATACTACCATAATTGAAATTAAAAGCAATAATATATTTTTAATGTTTAAAACATTAAATTCATTTAAAACAAATTAATATTACTTCATTTTTTAAAAAATAATAAACTATATACTTGCCTACTTTTTATTATGCAACGTGATTTAAAAATATACTCATACACTAAACATAGCAAAACTATACATATCAAATTTGAAATTACCAAAAATTTAAAAAATATATATAATTAAATTATTGTACGCAAAGGACGTGAAATCCGTAACGAATTTTGCATAATTATTTTGAAAACAACACCACCAATCCTCTTGGAAATATGGAGTCTGCGGGCTCAAACTTGACCGCTGCCTGGAGCTATCGGCCAGGGAGGTCAATAGCCAGTCCAGCTGTGCCTGCCATGCAGAGCTCGCCAGACATTTTGTCGAACAGTTCACTTGCCTTATACATCCTTCCAAACTTTGCAGACATATCTAACAGAGCATTCGCAACTATAACATTAGATAACAATCCACTTTCCATTATGCTTTGATGGATGTCCATTCCATATCCTAAAGCTCCCATTTTGGCACAGGCTGGGAGGATGGTAGCAAAAGTTGAACAGTCCGGATTTACACCTGTCAATTGCATTTACTTTACATTTTCCAAGGCCTCGTCAACAAACCCATTTTGTGCATATCTGACAACCATTGCAGTCCATGAGACAACATCTCTCTGCAGAATTTTGTCAAACAGTTTCTGTGCCTTGTGTACGCTTCCACATTTTACATACATATCTATCAGTGCACTTGGAACTACAACATCTGACAAAAAACAAATTTCGGTTATGTTTTGATGGATGTTCATGCCCTGTTCCAAAGCACTTATTTTCCTACATGCTGACAGAATGTTGGCGAACGTGAACTGATCGGGTGGGACACCTGTAATGCCAGTGCCTCGTGAGGATACCCATATCTTCTGTAAGCTGTAATTATGATCTTCCATGCGAAGAGGTCTCGCTCAATCATTTAGTCAAACACTTGGCGATCACTAACCAAACATCCGCACCAGTCATACATGCGTATAAGAGCATTTTGTTATACTTTGTGGATTGAAAACTTAAAACCACTCTCATTGATGTGGGAGTGGATTTGCTTACCTTCTAAAAGGGCTTTCTTCGAAATGCAGGACTGCAAAAGTTTAAGGTATATGGAAGAGTTTACATGGGGTTTGTGTGTAGTAAGATGAATGTACTGTAGCGCCTCTTTCAACCGATCTTTCTTTACACAATATTAATCAATCTAATTCTACCACACTGACAATAAAATACTGTAATTGTATGTGTCCTCAAAAGTGTTTTTATAGGCATTTATTAATTATATTGTGAATCACAGTGATTCAAAGGTCTCGGATGTTAACCAAGAAATGCAGAAAACGGAAACAAAAATACCGTGAAAATTTGTCAACCTGCCGGAAGTTCTAGCCGGGAAATATTTCTGTGAGGAGGCCCACCGAATTTTGACATTTTCGAACATAACTCTTTTCAAAAGAGAAACCTCATGGGTAAAAATGATGAATATAACATGTTAATAATTTTTCCCCCCTAGCAAGAAAATTGAGTGTCACATATGGTATCGGGTGTGAAAGGAGTGGAAGTAAAGTACTCGTAAAGGTGTAAGAAAAATTTTGTTTTTGGAAGAAACATGGCAATGGCAAGTGGATCGTGGTGGCCCTGCAATATGCTTTTCCAATCAAATCAATCATCTTTCACAAAGAAAGTGGAACGCTGAGTTGTCAAATTGTCAAATTGCAAACATTAGCAATACCTAAAGTAAGAAAAAATTATTTTTATTTTCTTCAAAGGCTTTTGGGTTTGTACATCAAACATCAACAATAATGCACTAGAATGGGTCCATACAAAGATGATGTTTGGACTTCTATAATATGGGTCCATTTAGAGACGACGCCCAAAAAAGTTGCACTGCCACGTGAATGGCTCATATGCAAACTTGCAAATCTATACTTGATCGCAAAGATGTTCCTTGATTGCCTATCTTCTCACATAAATTAGAGCTGAGAATTAGTAATGGAAACCTATCAACCTAAAAATAAAAAATAAATAAGCTTTATTAGGTAGCCCACTTGATGAGAAATGTACGTATAGTATCAAAAATTAGGAAATTCAAAGCTAGATGTATCATAGCTAGGTGCCATTTATAATATCAATAAAAAATGATGAATATAACATGTTAATAAGTTTTTTTTCCCTCGCAAGAAAATTGAGTGTCACATATGGTATCAGGTGTGAATGGAGTGGAAGTAAAGTACTACTGTACTAGTAAAGATGTAAGAATAAACTTTATTTTTGGAAGAAACATGGCAATGGCAAGTGGACGTGGTGGCTCTGCAATATACTTTTCCAATCAAATCAATCATCTTTCACAGAGGAAAGTGAAAGGCCGATTTAAACTTACACGATCAAATTTAAGGCAATTTCAGTCTATTAATAGCTCATAATTTGCTACGGGAAATTGAATCTGTAGGAATGGACCATTTTTTTAACAAGCACAACGATTGATTTTTGTATTTTAAGAAAACACCCAAAATTTCTTACAACCATTATTGTGAACATTAGTGCGCAGTGGAAACATTATTGCTTAAAAAATGTGTGGGCCAATGGACATGTTTCATACCTAGATTGAAAGCTCAACCACAATTACTAAACTTAGTAACGATATTACTAACTTACAGGGAAATACTTATATCATAGTTTGTTTTATAAAAAAAAAAATGTATATTTTAAAAAATTATAAAAACAAACCATTTATAGCAACGGAAAAATAAGAAACCATGGTCATGAAATAATATGAATAGCTGTAACTTTTTACAATGGTTGTCCTACTACTTAACATATTTATTCGTTGATAAGCATGAAAGAAGATAATCAAAACCATATATATAGCATTATAGATAGGGGTTGAATTCTACAAAGACTCATACAGTAATCAACTGTACTGACATAATCAAAATATATATTAGACAAGTTGAAATATGGGATTATAAGCCCCAAAAATGGTCCAATGGTCCATGCCGATAGAGTGGCAATAAAAGTGGAGGGTGATAACAAAAAATTCTAGAATCAAATTCAACATCCATACAAAATTTCAATTGAATATTTCACTCAAAATAAATAAGCTCACAAATGAACGAAAGATGTGGTATATAAACTTATGTTTGAGAGAGAGCACGATAAATTAAAAATTGTGTAAGTACAATACATCACCAATCACCAAACACCCATGATTCCAATATTTAACTATGTGATTTCTTTTTTTATTCCTATAACTCCATAAACAATGCAATGTTTGTGAAGTTATGACTTTCTCCATATTTAATTTTTAACCCATAAAAAAAATAAAAAATAAAATCTAAAATTAAAGATGATGATAGTACAAAACATCGACCATCATAAGTTGTAATAACTATGAATCTTATCCAACAAGATTTTTATCATTGCTTCAAGCTTTAGCCCTTCATAACTGCTTAAATTATAATGTAAGGATTATAAGCATTTCAAACATATAGAAATATTTAGTGGCGCACCTACTCGGCAGTAAAACATCTGAACAAATGGTAATACAAGTAACAAATGTTATTTAAAGGATAAAAAAATTATTCAAAATTAGGACATGAACAAAGCCAACCTTTGATTAAATTATTATAAAATAAGAAGAGTAGGCAAACAATATTACATGATTTTCAGCACCAATTCTCATTCTTACAAAAACATAATTTTATAGTTTTTAAGATGTTTTTTGCCAAGTAAAACTTTGTACGCCTTTTATATATTGACGGTGATAGTAATTCCAAAAAAGGATGTTGCCCTTGAACAAGAAACTCTACACGACCTCTAATTTCAGGTTCCTTCATGCGAGAATCATTATCAGTGGAATCTTGTGCATCAAATGTGACTGAAATATGAGCTCTTAAGTAACCAAGACAATCTTGTGTAGTAATTATCCTAAAGATAGCTTTTGGTGATACTTTCTATAATGTAGGATCTAGTAATTTCACAATAAACACCACATCTTTAATACCTATTTAGGAAAAAGATGGCCCTCAAAGGTACTTGAAGTAAATTGGAGTAGAATATGATATTTCAATTTTTTTAAAGGATGTTATAATGTTGTGGTCTGAATATGAAAAAACCCTTTTCTATGCTAGTTACTATAACATTTCCTACAATAGCACTTCTAAAAAAAATTGAACCATCAAATCCAAATGGAAAATTAAAACACATGTAAAACCCAACACAAAGAAATACCCACTTTAATATATCCAATGTATAGCACTGTTAGGAAATACGTATCTTACAATGCTCCAACTTGTAAAATGGGTAGGAAAAACATAATCAACAAGACTTTCACAATGTGTAATTATTATTATGGTAATATTAGTGATATCTGATGTTACAATTTACTGATGTAAATGTAAATACAAGTAATATGTAAAATGTGGTTAGTATGTGGTAACCTTAGTAAGTTAGATATAATAAACCTTCAATAAAATAATAGAGTTGCCGATTTCAACCTTAAAATGTCTGTGTAGCTAAGATGGCTTCCCATGTAATCTGTGTCATTAGATCATAGTGATTTCTAGAAACAAAATTCAATACCAGATAAGGTTTTAATTTAATCTCGAATTATAGAGGCTCATTAACATCTTATTTCGCGAATCTACGTATTCTCCAAAATTTTGTACGTGATAACGATCGGTTAAACAGGAAGCTTACAGTAGAAATTTCAGCAAAACCCAGTTCGTGATTGGTTGTGGAGATGACTATGCAATTTACTTTACAACAGTATTGATCACTGCTGTTTTTTTTATAGATCTATAATATCAGAGAATCAAAGGTCTTAATTGCCTCAAGATCTACATGTCGTATTTTTTAACGTGGTATGATAAAATTTTAGATGTCAGTTAAAATGGATACTACCATTATATAAATCTTAATTGGGCATTCAAAAATTCCATACCAGGTGGAGAGTAACAAATACCAGATGTAGTTAATGAATAAAAACCTATGGAGGATAGTAGATGGAAATGAAAATAGCACCTTTTATTTATGTAAGCAAAATTGGTAGAATGGAAAAGCTAGAGATTGAACAAATAACATCATGAAATTGACTATAACTATGAATAGATTTCTATAAGGAAGTGAATTACTCTTGGAGGAAGGAGGCACATGAGGTTTTGATAGAAAAGTCATTCAAGCGACCTCTCGTCAGTCACCAACGACGGGGTCTGTATCAGCTATGGTGATTATTTTTCTATAATAGTCATCAAATCCTGTTGTTTCTTTGTATTTCTGGTAGAGTGTTTGGTTTGCAGTGTTCCTATTGTGGTTTGCAGATATAAACAGGAAATTTCACATCCTGAGGGGGAAACATGCATCTCAATGGGTTCCATTTCTAGTTAGAGTCTACCCCATTAAATGGTGATTTTCTATATATGTAACAGATTTTCTGAGCAAGAATTTCTACGTAGAGTTGTTCCCTGCAGTGAGATGGTATCCATGAGGAGCGTAAGAATTTCTACTTGGAATCCTCATGATGTCCATTGTAGGGTAAACCACTAGATAGGGAACTTCATTTTTGAGTGCAAGGTGGTACACCAGTTGTAATAAAACCACCATTTTCAGTTGTATGGTAAACCCTAAAGCAAATACCATCACCCTTTTGGTTTGTGGTAAACCAATTGTAAAACCACCATTCTTGGTTGTTGGCAATTTCCAGCTATTGCAAAACCATCACTTTGTGGTTTGATGGGTAAACTAATTACAAAACCACACATCTACTTGGTTTTTGAGTCAACCGTGTTGCAAAAGCATCCTTGAGGTTTGTGATCATCCTGTTGAAAATCACCAATTCATGAGCAGGTGCAAGTACAAAGGTAGGTTTTCCCATGTTCACACTAAGGGGGGGGAATGTTAGGAAATAAGATCTTAGTGCTCAAGCCTTTGTAGCATGGGTAGCAATAATAATGTACTATAATGTACATTATTATGCTCATGGTAAATTAGGTGGAACAGTACATTTACTATGTAAATGTAAATAGTAAGATGTAAAATGTGGTTAGGCATGTGGTACAGTTAGTTGAGTTCAATGAATAACTGGGACAAATATCATGAATATAGAGTATGCTGATTCTCATTATTGTCTGTGTAGCTATTTCATGTAATCTGTGTATTAGATCAGAGTGATGGACTTGACAATTATCACATAAGAAAACGGTGTTTACAATATGCCAACTTGTAAAATATCTAGGAAAAACATAATCAACAAACTATTCACCAATTGTAATGTATCCTTTGGTTATATGTGCATATCTCAAGTCAGAACCAATGTGATTTCAGATATACATACAAGTTATATGAAATTTGTATATGTTCACCTTATTTTAATATCATTAACCTTCAATAAAATAACGTATACTTAAGATTTTTGGACCTTGGAAATGTGTGAATCTTCGCTAAGATCAGCTTCCCATTGAATTCACCTGTCATTATTACAAAATGATAAATAGAAACAAATTTGTAATAAATGTAATATTTGCCTAATTGAATTGTTTACTAGAGGCCATTAACCTATGCATGTACTTCAAAATATATATTTAATATCAAACTAACTGTTAATATAGTTACCAAGGCCTATAATACATAGGTGACATCAACTTTGATAAGGTTTTGGGATGACTATGCTTGTTTAGTGTCTTTCACTCTCTCTTCTCTATAGATTTATAGATGATCAAAAATCTCATTTCTTTAGTTGTCCTCAAGAATACATGCAGTACTTCACTTAAAGTGGTATATATATTTGCATTAGTGTAATCTTAAACTTTCTGTCTGCAGTTAAAATCTTATCGCCCATTAAAAAATTAATTCCAGGTGGGGAAAAAATACTCCTAATGCATCATACTCCTATTTCAATATTACTGAAATAATACCACTAATTTTTATTTATTTAACATAATTGTTGACTGGTCCAACCATTTTAGCTTCTCTTCATCATGTAGACTTAAAATCTCGAACTTGTAGAAGGAGAGAGAAACACTCTTGTTTCATGGGAAATTAATTTTTGATAGGTTTTTGAAAAAAGAAAGATACTAAGTGGCATAACCATCATGTTAATGTCGGACAATCTTCAATAATAATAATCAAATCCAAAAATCTCAACTCGGATTTCAGTAAACACCTATCCTCCTCCTCCAAGCAGTGAGCTAGATAAAGCAGGAAACTCCATCATTTTATCCTCTTGAAATGCTAGCGTCTAGGGTAGTACTGGGGTGCTCGTGGGTGCCCTGTCCTTTTCTCACTTTCCCACCACTTTTTAGGCACTTTATAATCGTTTGAGCATTTAGAATTTTCTTGTGGTCAACCTTTTCAGGGTTAATTATGAAAAATAGATCAAGAGAACCCTATAAATATAAAGTTATGAGACCATAATGAGGGAGCAAGCACTATCACTACTATAACTCCACCTAGATTTGCATCCATCTATTAGCATTGAGAAATCAATTCTATCCACATAGCTCTATCACTTGGGACAAGGCTTGGGACATCTGCATCACACTTCATATAGGAAGGAATTTATTCTTATTCCATCCACCATATATTACATTTTTCTACACATAGTTAGCTCGCTACTTCAGAAAGTATGATTGGCACAAGAGAGAACCTAGGGAATGACCACACACACATAACTACATTTGGGTGTGGAATGTAGTGCATAACGCTCAGTTAGTAAGTCCACACTATTGTTACAAGCTGAGATCATTCTAACCCTTGCATATTGCATTTTTCTTTTTTAGGAATTGATGCTTGTTTAGGGTTTTATAGGTCTTTTTTTAATCTTGGAGTATTAACGACATCAGAAGTAGTGCATCGAAGTTGATGTGACAAACAATTAAGTTTTTTGAACCATCTGCCAAACCTATGAAATTGAGATCCAGACCTGTTGCTCATACCAGGCTTCCTATTTTGCAAACCATAGAGCCCCAGGTGCCCCAATCCCTCTCTAGGAATTCTAGTCCAACTATATTTTCCAGATTCATCCTTTTTGGGGCTTCTTGCATAGTAATTATTTCTTCTGAATTCTCCAATCATCTCTATGACACAGTCCTGTGAGAATCTTCTATTATGCTGAGTTCTTTCCTCTCTCATTTGCATGTATGAGGTTTTCCTACTTTCATTAAATTACTTTTCTTAGATCATTTACATACTACTTTACTGCATTTATTTATTGCATTTACTTTTCCTCCTAGATTAGATTAACTATATAGTGCTTATTTAGATTTTTTAGTTTAATCATTGTCTAACCCCTTTACCATCTAGCACCTCACCCATCTTGCCCCCCTTTCATGCACCCCTTTATTTTCCAACCCTCAACCATGAATACTTGTAGCCCTTTGTTAATAGTCAATATCTACGACATATCCATCTATTATTGAAACAAGGTAAGAAGGATACTGTCAGTTAAAAAAAGAGTAAGACAACATTATTTGGTGATTTAGGGGCAATCATAAAAAATGAAATTCATGTTAGGATCTATATCAAATATAAGTATGTACTATATATATCTAAAATATCGACATGATTAATTACGATTAATTTTCCCCACATCATCATCGAAATTCATATAATAATTAATCACAAGATTAATTATTATTAAATTCATCATTAATCCCTTTATTCCAATATTTCAGCATTTATCTAAATGTTCCATTTTATCATTTATCCCATTAAAAATCCCTTTTATCACATTTAACCTTTCATCATTTATCAGTTATCTCATTTTATCATTAATCACTTTAATATCCATGTATCCTATATTAAATCTTTCATTAAACATTTTATAGGAATTTAATATTCCTCCATCTCACCTACCACCTACTCTACACATCCCTACACCTAGCCCTTTCCATGTAATCAAATTACTAATCATCATTAATCAACCTAATCTAATCCTAATCTAATCCTAATCTAATCACATCATCACACCTCTAAATCTAGAGGCTTCTAAATCTAGAAGCCTCTCTAACCTTCTCCTTTCATTGAATTTTTAATTCAATGGAAGCTTCTTCCCTCCATTTAAAAATTCAAATGAACTTTTAAATCTTCACTAAAGTTCTAGAATCCTCCATTATAGAATCTTCCATCTCTCTCATCAATTATCAACCATTGATCTAAATACAACATGGCTTAATCCCAACCATCCAATCCTCCACCCACAAACTATAAATTCAGCTCTCATCCTCCATGAAAGTTAATGAATCAGCAAGCTAGTAAGCAAGTTAGCAAATCCTTTCCATTTTTATCACTAATTCAATTCATTATCCATCTACAATCTAGCATCATCTAATCCTTCATCAATCATCAAGAATTCTTTAAGAAAAATCAAAGGGTAGGTGTTTCCCCAAGTGTCTCTAAAGTCTAAAGCAAGCAATCAAGTTTAATCCAAGCACTCCAAGAGTAAATCCCAACACATCAAAGGAGGAGATTTACAACTTGTAGGTAAGTGCAGGTATTTTTCTTCTCTCTCGTTTCAGTCCATTGTTCTATCTAAGGTTTTGTTTGAATATATATAGTTAGAGGTTCCCCCTATCATATTATACTATAGAGGTTCCCCTCTCCTAGATAGAGTTCTTCAAGTGAGGTAGATAATATAAAGAGGGTGGGGGAGATTCCCCTACCTATATATGGGTTCCAACATGTACGATTCCGGCTGTAGAGACTGCGACCAATGATTCTCTTCCTAGGTGAACCCAAACCCACATCATTTGTAGATACTATAGATACTCCCCATGATCATGATAGTGTTGTTAAAAAGCGTATGACTCAAGATAAATAGATAGATAGAAAGATAGGGGCTCCTAATGATCGGCAGAACCCCCGCCCTCTCTATAGATTCTTTCCTAAGCCATAATCTAGATCGATATCAGACTATAGAGAGTCCCATGGAATCTATCCATCTACAGCAAAAGAGAGCATCCCTATCTATATATCTTAGAAACCCCCTATATAGATACATATACAGGGGAGGACATACGGTAATCAGTTCCCATTCTGGACCATAGAGGAAAGAAATATATGTGTTGTGATAGAGGCCATATCCCGAATACTCCTCTTCCTGAATAGGAAGACAAGATATTCTCCCAGCACGGCAGGCTCTAAGAAGATAACAAGGATGGATCGGATGGGAGATTTATTGATTGAACTGGTAACTAATCAGCTATCCCCTATTTACTTGTCCTTATGATCTAATCGTTTTACACTTCCTACTTAGTGTAGCTTTCTACATGGGTCGTGAGTTAGATTTAGGAAGAAATTTCTTTGTTTTTGGTATATAATTTTTATCTAATCTTTTATTTCATTACATTTTTGCACCCACCATGGGGCTTACCCCCATTTTTCATCATTTCCAATCTTATTCTATCCCTAGAATAGGCTTGTCAAAGTTTTGATAATTTTCAATGTCATTTACACCTTCAAATTTACAAAAATTGAGCTCAAAATCTATTTCAAGCATGAAACAACACATTCGCTCTATGTATTGGGTGCATATGCTGCACAAAATGGCACATTTGTTTTGCCTTTTTTTTTCCTACCTTTCGAGAACCATAACTTTTGACCCCGAACTTGAAATGACTCCATTTTTTTCTCGAAAAGGTATCAAAGAGATATATGAAATGAAAGTGTTAATTCATAATTTTATTGTATAATTTATTCTTGGTTTTTCATTTTATTAAATCTTGTCATTTGAACTACACATTAAGTTACATTTTCTTGTTTCAAACTACTAACACTTTGTGTATAGTTTCCTACACTTACCAAAGATAAAAATTCAATCTAAAAAATACTAATCCTTTTTGTTTTGCAACTCATTTAGTCCAAGACATTTTGGGTTATAATCAAACTAATAATATTTTTTTTTATAGGGCCTCCTCTTGAAGACCCCGTTACATAATTTTTAATCATTTTATCTTGCATCCATTTACTTGTTAGGTTGTGGAGCCTGTTTTCATGTGTGAAAGTGTTTGAATACTGTACACTAAGAGTACTGTACACTTTTCATATTTTTTTTAGGCATCAATTTTTTTTTGGCCTCAAAAAATGCACCCGACATATCAGGAAATGTGCTCTTCTCATATGGGCGAATTTTTTGACCCATAGGTTTATGGGACAGGTTTTTCACATGGTTTTGATACCCACAGTTTTGTAAAACTACTTAAGTAGTTGTCTATTTATATGGTCTTATGTATATGATAGATGTAAAAGCAAATGTATTGCAAATGTGTTTAGAATTTGGGTGTGAATTCTGTAGAGTTTGTTGAGCATAGCTCCAAACGGATCTGGGGTAAATTGTATTGAGAGAGTGGAGGCTTGTAATAAAATATGAGCAAGTGATTCTTGGTGGACGTAGCCCAAATTGGGTGAACCATGTTAAATCTTGTCTCTCTGTGTTGTGTTATTTATTCTACACTTTTATTTGAGATCTGTAATATTTTATGCATATTAGTTTCTATTGTTGTGATTCTGTAAGGGATTATTCTACATATTTTATCTCTTATTTCCTAATAATTGGTATCAGAGCGAGGTTTAGTTTGATGAAGTGTTGAATCATTGGGAAAGTTTTATCTTGAGTGGGAGCTATGACAGATGATGGAAGACCTACGGTTGATAAATTCAACAGGAAAAATTTTAGTCTTTGGAAGATACAGATGGAAGATTACCTTTATCAAAAGGATCTTTATACTCCCGTTGTCTGAGAAGGTGAACAAACCCTCGAGTATGACAGATGCAGAATGGGATTTGCTAGATAGGAAGACACTTGGGACAATCCGGCTATGTCTTGCATCTTCAGTATTATTTAATGTTTCAAAGGAAAAGACTACAAAAGATCTAATGGATGCATTAGGGAAGTTGTATGAAAAACCCTCTACCTCTTATAGGATATTTTTAATGAAAAAGTTGTTTAATATGAAGATGTCTGAGAATAGTTCAGTAGTAGCTAATTTAAATGATTTCAATACGATTGTGAATATGCTAGCTTCGGTTACAATAGAATTTGATGAAGAAGTTAGGGCTTTATTAATTCTGTGCTCTTTACTTGAGAGCTAGAATAGCCTAGTAATGGCAGTAAGTAACTTGGTTCCAACTAACTCGAAGTTGAAGTTTGAGGATGTTGTAGGGGTGATTCTAAGCAAGGAAATGTGAAGAAAAATCCCTAGGGAATATTCTACTTTAGGGAATGCTTTGACAATGGAAACTAGAAGGATACCGAATAATAGAGGAAACCGTGGAAAATCAAAAGATCGGGCAAGGTCAAAATCCAAGAACAAGATTGTATGCTGGAATATTGGAAAGCCTGGGCATGCAAAGAAGGACTGTTAGGATCTTCGGGATAAGAAGAAACAATAGGAATAAAACAAGGAGGCAAATGTACAAGTAATGTATGTCAAGATGCTTTGATTCTTTCTTTGTGCAATATTACTAAATCTTGGGTTTTAGATTCAGGGGCTTCTTTCCATGCTCCTCCACATAGGCATTATTTTGTTGATTATGTTCAAGGAGATTTTGGGCATGTTTTTCTTGGTGATGATGAGCCTTGCAACATAGTTGGAAAAGGTTCTATTCATGTTAAGATGCAGAATGGGAATACTTGGCTATTGAAGGATGTCAAACATGTGCCTACATTAAGTCAAAATTTGATATCGATAGGGTAGTTGGGAAGTGATGGTTGTACTGTGATATTTACAATGAACTCTTGGAAGGTTACCAAGGGTGCTCTTGTGGTGGCAAGAGGTAAGAAGGTTGGAACCTTTTATTTAACAACTGATAGTACTAATGATTATAATCTTGTGGCTTCAGATGCAGATACAACATTATGGCACTATAGGCTCATTCATATGAGCCATAAGGGCATGGACATCATAAAGAAGAATTTTCCTGGATATACAAAAATAGGTTTGGATTTCTGTGAGAACTGCATATATGGGAAACAGAAGAGAGTAAGGTTTCTCGAGGTTGGACCTACGAAGAAAGAGAGTAAGTTAGAGCTGGTACATTCTGATGTGTGGGGGCCAGCTCAGGTATCATCTCTTGGGGGTTCAAGTTATTATGTTACTTTTATTGATGATGCAATAAGGAAAGTTTGGGGTTTATTGTATTAGAAACAAATCTGATGTATTTGGTACTTTTGTTAAATGGAAAGCCTTGGTAGAGAATGAAACATACCTTAAGTTAAAATGTCTCAGGTCAAATAATGGAGGGGAGAAATGCAACAATGAATTTGATGATTATTGTTCTAAGAATGGAATCTGCAGGAAAAAGATGGTTCTTGGAATCCTGGAGCAGAATGGGGTGTTAGAAAGGATGAACAAAACAATAATGGAACGTGCTAGGAGCACGAGGATACATGCAGGACTACCTCTTTATTTTTTGGTAGAAGCGGTGAGCACAGTTGTGTACTTGATAAATAGAGGACCCTCAAGTGCCTTGGATGGAGGCATACCTGAGGAGGCTTGGTATGGTAAGAAATTAGATTACTCATTTCTTAGAGTCTTTAGATGTGAGGTGTTTGTTCATATTGACAAGGATGATAGGACCAAGCTAGAAGCTAAATAAAAAAAAATCACTTTTATTGGTTATGGTGGTGATGACTTTGGATTTAAATGTTGGAGTATTAAAGACAAGAAAATAATTCGGTCTAGGGATGTGGTCTTTAATGATAAATTCATGTATAAGTAGTAGTTGTAGGAAAATAGGGAAGAATCCAAGAAAGAATATGTAGCAGTAGAGGATCTTTCGGATGGAAAAGTGACACATGAATCAGTTCAGGAACCTCCTCAACAGGAACCCCAAACTCCTATATTGAGGAGGTCTTCTAGGGTAAGAAGAGAACCTGAACGTTTTTCTCCTTCTCTTTATTATTTATTACTCACTGATAGTGGAGAACCAGAGAGATTTGATGAAGCAATGCAGGTAGATGCCAGGAAGAAGTGGGAGCAAGCCATGGATGAGGAGCATCAAGCTCTCATGGAGAACCAGACATGGGATTTGGTAAATCTACTCAAAGGAAAAAGAGCATTACAGAACAAGTGGGTGTTCAGAGTCAAAGAGGAAGAAGGACGGCAAGAAAAATATACAAGGCCTAGTTTGCGGTCAAGGGGTTTGCATAGAAAAAAGGTATAGATTTTGATGAGATTTTTTCTCCTGTAGTAAAAATGACTTCTATTAGAACTGTTCTAGGAATAGTTTGCAACAAAAGACTTGTACTTAGAATAGCTTGATGTAAAGACTACATTTCTCTATGGTGATTTGGAGGAGGAACTATATATGCAGCAACCAGAGGGCTATGAGGTCACTGGTAAAGAGGAGATCATGTGTAAACTGAAGAAGAGCTTATATGGCTTGAAACAAGCTCCACGTTAATGGTATAAGAAATTTGATAGCTTCATGATGGAGTAAGGTTATATTAGATGTCATTATGACCATTGCATGTATACAAATAAATTTGAGGATGGTAGTTATATTATCCATTGTCTGTATGTGGATGACATGTTGGTTGCAGGTAAAAACATGCAAGAAATAAAAGTACTCAAGAAGCAGCTAAGTGAATCCTTTGCTATGAAGGATTTGGGAGCAGCCAAACAAATCCTTGGTATGAGGATATCTCGAGGATAGGAAGGAACGGAAGCTGACTCTATCTCAGGAAGAGTACATTAAGAAATTCTTGGAGAGGTTTAATATGTAGGATGCTAAACCGATTGGGACTCCTTTGGCAAGCCATTTCAAGTTATCAAAGGAGTAGTGTCCCAAGACAGAGCAGGAGAGAAACCAAATGTTGAAGGTACCTTACTCATCAGCAGTTGGCAATTTGATGTATGTCATGGTGTGCACTAGGCCTGATATTGTCCATGCAGTGGGAGTGGTGAGTAGATTTATGAGTGATCCAGGTAGAGATCACTGACAGACAGTAAAGTGGATCCTTCAGTATTTGTGGGGGACCATGGGGACAATTTTGTGCTATAGTGGATCAAACACCATTTTGTGTGGTTATATAGATTCAGATATGGCTGGAGATGTAGAAAGCAGGAGGAGCACAACAGGTTATGTTTACACTATAGGTGGAACAACAGTAAGCTAGATTTCATGACTACAGAAGTTAGTGGCTTTGTCAACCACGAAGGTTGAGTATGTTGCTGCCACAGAGGCAAGCAAGGAAATGATTTGGTTACAACAATTACATGAGGAGTTAGGGCATAAGCAAGATGAAGGAAATTTTCATAGTGATAGTCAGAGTGCTATACACCTAGCTAAGAACTCTTGCTTTCCACTCTAGGACAAATCATATATAGTTAAGGTACCATTTCATCAGGACAACTTTGGAGGAAGAGAAGTTGAAGTTGGAGAAGATTCATACCAGTTAGAATCCTACAGACATGATGACCAAGGTGGTCACAAGGGAAAAACTGAAGTTGTGTTCAGCTTTGGTTGGTCTTCACAGAAACTAGTGAAGGGTTGAGAAGCTTTTCTCAGAGGAAAACTAGTCTCCAAGTGGGAGATTGTTAGGTTTTGGAGCCTGTTTTCATGTGTGAAAGTGTTGAAGACTGTAAACTAAGAGTACTATACAGTTTTCATGTATCTTTTTTAGGAATAAATTTTTTTGGCCTTGAAAAATGCACCCGACATATCGGGAAACATGCTCTTCTCATATGGGCAAAGTTTCTTGACCCATAGGTTTATGGGATAGGTTTTGCTCATGGTTTTGATACCCATGGTTTTGTAAAACTGCTTAAGCAGTTGTCTATTTATATGGTCTTATGCATATGGTATATGTACAAGAAAATGTATTGGAGATGTGTTTTGAATTCAGGTGTGAATTCTGTAGATTTTTTTTAGCATATCTCGAAATGGATCTGGGTATTGTATTGAGAGAGTGGAGGATTGTAATAAAATCTGAGTAAGTGATTCTTGGTGGACGTAGCCCAAATTGGGTGAACCACGTTAAATCTTGTCTCTCTGTGTTGTGTTATTTATTCTGCACTTTTATTTGAGATCTATAATATTTTATGCATATTAGTTTCTACTATTGCGATTTTGTAAGGGATTATTCCACATATTTTATCTCTTATTTCCTAACATTACTTGCATTTATCATCATTTTTGTGTGTATTCCTTTATTGCTTGTTCATCCTGAAGGTGAAACTATGTATGGTATCTGCTCATGTCCTAGGACAATCTTGAGGATCAAAAGAGGCTAGCCTTCCCATTTTATTTTGTATTGGAAATTTGATGTGGAAGTGATATCCACGCACTTGTCATAGTCCTAGGGGTCTCATGACTATGGGCCTTCATCTCCATGCACGTAGACACACCCCGTGTTCCGGTGGGGTATATAAATTCAAGGAAAACCATTGTTATTGGCTAAGCGCTTGATTTTTTTAAGAGTGACATGAAGTGAGGGGCTTCCACGTCCCAATACCAAGGCCGTAGAAAACATATTGCAACACGGACTTAGGCCCCATGTACCACAATGTATATCATGGATTACACTAGGGAGCTCGCGCATCCTAGACTAGGCAACCATTTGGCCACATAGTAAGCTATAGTGCAATGAGGCCACACTCCCCAAGATCACTCATTAGCTGACCCCACATTGAAACATGGGAGGAGAGACAATTTTTGGCACCACCATCGGTGTGTGGTATTGAAAGTGGGTTATAGCTTAATTGCGATCCCACTTGACTAGTTAGGGTGTGTGTTGTATGTTAGTTGCTTGTTTACTATATACACCTATAATTTGGTCTACCTAATCTTATCACTAAAATAATACTAACTATTCTAGTCTCATGTCAATTTATTATGCTACGCTAGTAAATCACCCTATCTAACCCCTTCGAAACCCCCTAAAGATGCTAATTCATATCTAAACAACTTTTATAAGCTTGTTACCCTCTAAACTAACCTTGTTTAGGTTGATTTAATCCTCATATTGAATTTATAGTAAGAGTTTGAATTTCTAAAAAAAAATCTTACCTTTTTGGAATAACCACTTAGCTTTCTAGAATCCAGTTCACACCTCCCAATGTGCTTTTTCCAAAAAGCACCATTTGGCTCCTTTTAGTCCCACATGCTTCTAAAAACACCTTTTCCTCCAAACAAAAAACTATAAATAAGAGGGTACCCCTCCTACCTTTTCCTAAGAACTCTCTCTCTCATCTCATTTCTGATTTAAGTTATGCTTTAGTTATTTAGAGTAATTTCATTTCATATTTGAGTTATTTACTTGTATTTGTTAAAATATCTCAAAGCTTGAAGTAAATGGGAGAAGCCATTAATGGTGAAACCTCATTCTTGAGATTTTGAGACATCAATAAACACACAACTGATTGCTAGATCCTTAATAGGTTCATTTTATACATAGCCTTTAATGGAGTAGAGAACTGATATAGTCATGTTTATAGGTTGATTATTTGTTTCAAGATTTATATATGCATGCAATTAGATAGATCTTGTTTAGGTCTAATATGATGTTCATTGCATTTTTTGTTCCAAAGCTTTTGGGGTTTCTTTAGAGATTCTTACCCCATGTTCATAGCTTTAACAAACTTTTCATTGTACACATTTAGCACGCCCGGTGGGACACTTAGTCCATCCTCCATTAATGGAGGTCTTTTAAGCTTTTCAAAGTTCACTTACATGTTTTCTAGAAGAAACAAATTGTTATTTGCTAGTTTCTATTTCTAAATCAAGTTAAATCATCCTTGTTTGCATATATTATATGGGTTTTAAACTAGAATTAGGATTCTTTGACTAACAAATAACCTATTTGCTTTTGAAATTTTCAAATTCCGTGAGTTTTGTATGATTTTCTAGGTGGTACGCGTAGGTGTCTTCAAGGGGCGCATCTCCATCAAAACCCTAGCGCACCTGTCGAAATAGATGCACACCTATTTGGTCGTACTCTCCACTTTTAGGTCATTTTTCAAAAGGGCATGTAACCATTGAACCATACATGTCTACGTCAGCTGACACGCATCTCCATCTCTTTGGACGTGTTGGTTTATGTGACCCCACTATGTAAATCTATCATTTTTTTCTTGAATGCATCTCTCTTAACATGTTCGCATCTCCATTGATTTCTAGGCATATATGTGTGTCTGTGCGCACTGGTGTATTTAGATATACTATGGATTTAATAAATTATGTTTGCAAGCATATCCACTGATATAGGTTCTTCTGCGTCAAAACCCTAGTGTACCAGTTAGACAGGACTGTGTAGGTGTTATACCCCCTATCATTTCTTCCTACCACGCATCCTTGTTGTTTAGGGTGCGTACCCATCGGATGGGGCACGCTGGTGTCATCTTGGGTGTGTAGGCGTTTGTGTTAAAACTTGAGAAAATTTTCCCTAGGTTGTAAGATCTTTTTTTCTAAATTTTTCTTAGGTTTTTAGGGACTAACCAAGTAGGTATAGGGTGTTGTTTAGTTATTTTCAACTAACATAGCTTAAGTGTTTTCATTTCTTAGCTTAGATGGGGTTTGTAAAGTGTGTATGCTCTCTCCTCGCACTTTCTAGGTGATCTTGGAGATCAAAAGCACTTATATAACCCTTTGTCACACTTTAAAAAGACTTTTTTTATGATTCTAAAGGATAAAAAATTTCCATATGATTTGTCTTAGTGGAATTTTCACATTGCATATGCTCTTCCTTTGTGCCTTTTTGTGATCTTAGGAAACAAAAGCAAACTGTAAATTCCCTTTATTGATTTCAATTTGCAATGGAAAACTACTAAACTCATTGTCTACAAGACGTAACGCTTGTAAAAAAAATGCATTAAAACAAAAACAAAAACTTCTAATACACGTATTTTCATACAGGTTGCCAAACAGTGTGTTACTTAAAATGACATTGAGTTAAGCAAGATAAAAAACACACCATTACACTTCAAACTATATTATACGTTTCGGAAAAGGGTACGTTCCTATCCGCTTAGCTAGAACATAAACCCTTTGGCATGATGCCTTAAGATACAACAATGGGGGAGCTTATAGGAACCCTAAAGTAATCCACTACTAAGTAACCTCATGAATGAAACAGGAAGCGCTCCGCTTACCCACTTGACTAGTATACATTGTGAGTTAGAGTTATAAGTTTTTTGTATTACGACCCTAGTGACAGTACAACTGAATGAAATAGTTGTTCATTGTATCAAAAGGGGGTAA
Organism: Taxus chinensis; assembly: GCA_019776745.2. Lineage (NCBI taxonomy): Eukaryota > Viridiplantae > Streptophyta > Pinopsida > Cupressales > Taxaceae > Taxus > Taxus chinensis. The sequence goes on along the minus strand of CM034151.1, from coordinate 760,063,709 downwards.
AGTAAAGCTGAGATACTCCCAAATTAGTCAGTGCGAATATTTGGGTAAATCGAGCTCACTCCTAGACAACTTGTGACACCTAGTTGAGAGAACTTATTAAGGAGGCCATTCTGTCTTGGAGCCCACTTTACTAGTCTATTGTTGCATCATACCATCACAAAGTGATGACTTTCTTGGAGTTTAAAACTTGTTTTTTGAACAAGGAAAATATCCCACTTAATTCAGATCTAAGTTTCTTTCATCACGAAACTAAATGACGTCTCACTTAGCTTAGCTTCTTTCTCACCTTTGGACGAGGCGAAGCTCTGGCCAAGTGGTGCTTAGTTTAATTTCATTTTTTATCTATACCCTTGCATTCACGCTACCAAATTTTGGGGTGAGAAGGAAATCATACCTCGAACATCTTATCAAAGATAGTACTCACCACTTTTTTGTCTCGTTTACGCCCATCCATGTTTACGGCTGGGTTGTTAAATGTCTAAAGTGCATAGGGTATGTTTTTTGTATCTTTGATAGTCCTTTGATCTTGATTTCAAGATCGTATTCACTACTAAGAGTTTGGTTCATCATTTAGTTCCCCTTAAGTTGATAGTTTTTCTCGTATTGTATTCACACAATTTTTTTACTTACATCGTGTTTTCAATTTTTTGAAAACTTGATATAATTCCCTCTATTGTGCGGTTACGCTACTCGCACAATTAAAAATATTCTTATTATACTCATACTTAGTTTCAATTACGACATCATCTATGTATTTTGAGAGTGTCAATATCACCTTATGTATACCACAATAACATCATCTTGATACTAACACCTTGCTTTCTCAGTTAATGTATTAGGATAGTGTTTTCACGTTATACACATTCACGACTTCCATTTTTTTAAAAAAAATAGCTTTCATCGGCATTCAAACTAGTTTCAGTATACATCATTGGGAGACTGCGTCAATATCACTTTGATATTTAGGCCTTATTAGATCTCTAACTTCACCTATGTACTGATACGATATTGTCACTATTCTCTTTTAGGGTATAGGCTTGGCATAACTAAAATTTGTGTGATTATTACATTTTTTGAGTGTTCATACGAGTGTTCATTGGTAAAAACAAATTGCATAACCTTACATCTGGGACACACTCTGGTATTTTAATTATCATTTCAAACAAACTTACAAAAAACATACGTTTTAGGGTCCACAAAATACTTCATAGACATTCAGACGAGACCTCATATGAACTTTACCTACCTAAATGCATAAAATAACGAAGATGACATCCAAATCAGATGAGTACGGCTTAGGAGAAAACCCATTTGAGATATTCCCATTTAGTGGCAACAACTTAGCACCTTTCTTTTCACAAGTCAAAGATGCAGAACCATTTATCGATCACAGTGGAGAATAGTTTGACTCCTCTGGAGAGTGACATAAGTTAGATCTAGGTAGATTCGATGAGATCCTATATTGTAATAGAGATCGGTTGCTTGCAAGAGTCCTAGAATTAGGGGCTAAACTACCGCATGAACGCGAGGTAGAAACAAAGGTTATCAATCATAAGGAAGAAGAACGAGTATCCTTCTTAGACATGGATAACCCCTTTGATTTAGGATATTCCTTTACTTATGGGTAACATCATACAACTTTTGAATGGGACCCGCTACAACGACCCTATTACAAATCTTCACAGAAACTTTGAGTGTGAGGTGTACTCCATTGTAGCCTTTTTTTAAGAATATGAAAGTATAAAGAAATAGACCCTTTTTCAATAGTAGATGCATTGTTTCCATTTTGAGAAATCAAATCCATAGTTTTCTTAGATGTGTAAATTCAAACCACACATATACTAGGTAGAGAGTAGGTGTTGGGATAATTGGACTTAATAAGACTTGAAACCCAATTCTCTGTGAAACCCATTTTAATTTTTTAGATTTGGAATGTGAAATAAGACTTGAGCTAAAGGTGAAGCACGCTTCGCAAAATGTTGTGCTATAATGCACATAATTATGCTCAAGAAAATGAGGTGGAACAAGGGGAGCAACAACAACCATAAAATAATAGTTAGATAAAGGGCAAGGCGTGACATTTCTGAGTTAAATGAAAAGTGGGATAGATATCATGAATGTGAGTATCTTTTCTAAAATTCCAGTTCCAAATACTGTTTTGCAGTGCGAGTGATGGAATTGAAAATTATAACATCGTGCAGGTGGGTATATGCCATTTTTCTTATTCTAATATGCTTGAAAAACTTTATTCATTGGGTGTTATTTAGATGAGGCATATTCAATTGAAAAATAATTACTCAGATTTGTCATATATAACAAGGAAAATTTTAATGGCAAATTTCCGTAAACTCGTGAATATTAGGAGTTTTGGAAATTGGAAATGGTGAATTTTCAATAGTCATCTGCCACTTAGTTCACTTGAAATTTTGGTCAACAGGACATTTGTGTGGGTCAGTTTGCCTACTATTTATACTAAAATTGAACCTATGCATGTATTTCACAAACATTTTTAATCAAACTACGCTCATATTCACCAAGGTATAATACATATACATAAAATTTCTAAGCCATCAATAAAAAAATGTGCATCTGTTTTTCTTGACACAAATGATCATCCAAGCTCGTCGTCCTCCACATCTTCTACCCCACTTTCGCTCGCTTTGCATTCTGTAGTCCTTCTTCTGTTTTTGAACCGTTATCATCCAACCCCTCATCCATCCTGCACCTATGCATCCCACTCCTATGCATTTACCATTAAACCACTACTTTTACTGTCTAACCATTATAGCCACCGTCTGTAGACACAAAATCACACACTTTGGGTTATATTCAGTCTCGGTCTCATACTACTATTTACAGGCTTTTTGAGAGAAGAAACTACTAATCAACCCTTGTCTTTTGGCCATCTTATTTTATTTCATTTCATCATTCCCAACCTTGTACAGCCATATAACCAGTCGAATTTAATCATTTCCCATCATTTTATCCTTGACTGGGGCACCCACGGTAGTACTGGGGTGCTCGTGGGCGCCCTGTCCTTTTCTCACTTTCCCGCCACTTTTTAGGCACTTTATAATTGTTTCGGAATTTGAATTTTCTTATGGTCAACCTTTTCAGGGTTAATTACTAAATTAGATCAAGATAACCCTATAAATATAAAGTTATGAGACCATAATGAGGGACCAAACACTATCACTACTATCACTCTGCCTAGATTTGCATCCATCTATTGAATTGAGAAATCATTTCTATCCACATAGCTCTATCACTTGGGATAAGGCTTGGGACATCTGCATCACACGTCGTATATGAAGGAATTTATTCTATTCCATCCACAATATATTACATTTTTCTACACATAGTTATCTCACTACTTCACAAAGTGTGATTGGCACAAGGGAAACCTAGGGCATGACCACACACACATAACTATATTTCAGTGTGGAATGTAGTGCAACGCTTAGTTACTAAGTCCACTATTGTTTTAGCTGATATCATTCTAACCCTTGCATATGCATTTTTCTTTTTTAGAAATTGATGCTTGTTTAGGGTTTTGTAGGTCTCTTTTATCTTGGAGTATTATCGACATCAGAAGTAGTTCAACGAAGTATATAAGATAAACAATGAAGTTTTCAAACCATCTTCCGACCCTGTGAAATTGAGATCTAGACCTTTTTCTCATACCAGGCTTCCTATTTTGCAGACCATAGAGCCCTAGGTGCCCCAGTCCCTCTCTAGGAATTCCAGTCCAACTATATTTTCCAGATTCATCCTTTTCGGGGCTTCTTGCATAGTAATTATTTATTCTAGATTCTCCAATCATCTCTGTGACATAGTCCCGTGAGAATCTTCTATTATGTTGAGTTCTTTCCTCTCTCTTTTGCATGTATTAGGTTTTCCTACTTTCATTAGATTACTTTTCTTAGATCATTTACATACTACTTTACTACATTTATTTATTGCATTTACTTGTCCTCCTAGATTAGATTAACTATACAGTGCTTATTTACATTTTTTATTTAATCATCGTCCAACCCTTTACCATCTATCCCCTCACCTGTCCTGCCCCCTTTCGTGCACCCCTTTATCATCCAACCCTCAACTGTGAATACTTGTAGCCCTTTGTTAATGGTCAATATCTGTGACATATCCATGTATTCTTGAAACAAGGTAAGAAGGATACTGTCAGTTAAAAAAGAGTAAGACAACATTATTTGGTTATTTTGGCCAGTCATAAAAACTAAAATTCATGTCAGGATCTGTAGAAAATATAATTATGTACTATAGATATCTAAAATATCAACATGATTAATTACGATTAATTTTTCCCACAATATCATCTAAATTCATATAATAATTAATCAAAAGATTAATTATTAATAAATCCATCATTAATCCCTTTATTCCAATATTTTAGCATTTATCTAAATATTCCATTTTATCATTTATCCCATTAAAAATCCCTTTTATAACATTTAACCTTTCATCATTTATCATTTATATGATTTTATCATTAATCACTTTAATATCCATGTATCCTATATTAAATCTTTCATTAACATTTTACAGGAATTTAATATTTCTACATTTCACCTACCACCTACTCTAGACATCCCTACACCCAGTCTTTCCATGTAATCAAATTACTAATCATCATTAATCAACGTAATCTAATCCTAATCTAATCACATCCTCACACCTCTAAATCTAGAGGCTTCTAAATCTAGAAGCCTCTCTAACCTTCTCCTTTCATTGAATTTTTAATTCAATGGAAGTTTCTTCCCTCTATTTAAAAATTCAAAAAAACTTTTAAATCTTCTCGAAAATTCTAGAATTCTCCATTATAGAATCCTCCATCTCTCTCATCAATTCTCAACCATTGATCTAAATACAACATGGCTTAATCCCAACCATGAAATCCTCCACCCACAAACTATAAATTCAGCTCTCATCCTCCATGAAAGTTAATGAATGAGCAAGCTAGTAAGCAAGTTAGCAAATCCTTTCCATTTTTATCACTCATTCAATTCATTATCCATCTACAATCTATCATCATCTAATCCTTCATCAATCATCAAGCATTATTCAAGCAAATCAAAGGGTAGGTGTTTCCCAAGTGTCTCCAAATTCTAAAGAAAGTAATCAAGTTTAATCCAAGCAATCCAAGAGAAAATCCAACACATCGAAGGAGGAGCTTTGCATCTTTTAGGTAATTGCAGAGATTTTTCTTCTCTCTGCTTTCAATACATTGCTCTATCGAAGGTTTTGTTTGAATAGATTAGATTTAGGAAGCAATTTGTTTGTTTTTTGTATCTAAATTTTATCTAATATTTTCTTTCATTACATTTTGGCACCCACCATGGGGCTTACCCCCTCCATTTTTCATCATTTCCAATCTTATTCTATCCCTAGAATAGGCTGTCAAAGTTTTGATAATTTTCAATGTCATTTACACCTTCAAAATTCAAAAAATTAAGCTCAACATCCATTTTAAGCATGAAACAACACATTTTATCTATGTATTGGTGCATATGCTACACAAAATGGCACATTTGTGACCTATTTTAGCACATTTGTTTTGAATTTTTTTCCTACCTCCCGAGAGCCATAACTTTTGATCCCGAACTTGAAATGACTCCATTTTTTTCTCGAAAAGGTATCGAAGAGATATATGCAATGAAAGTGTTAATTTATAATTTTATTATATAATTTACTCATGGTTTTCATTTTATTACATCTTTTCATTTTAACTACACATTAAGTTATATTTTCTTGTTCCAAACTACTAACACTTTGTGGATAGTTTCCTACGCTTACCAGAGATAAACCTTCAATCCAAAAATACTAATCCTTTTTGTTTTGCAACTAGTTTAGTCCAAGACACTTGGGGTTATAATCAAACTAATAATCTTTGTTTTGTATGGCCTCCTCTTGAAGACCCCATTACATAATTTTAATCACTTTATCTTGCATCCATTTACTTGCATTTATCATCATTTTTGTGTGTTTTCATTTGTTGCTTGTTCATCCCGAAAGTGAAACTGTGTATGTTATCCGCTCACATCCTAGGATGATCTTGAGGATCAAAATTGGTTAGCCTTCTCATTTTATTTTGTAGGGAAAATGTGACGTGGAAGTTATATCCACGCACTTTTCATAGTCCTAAGGGTCTCATGACCGTGGGCTTCATCTCCACGCATGTAGACACACCCCGTGTTCCGGCGGGGTATATAAATTCAAGGACAACTATTTTTATTGGCTAAGTGCTTGATTTTTTAAGAGTGACGTGAAGTGAGGGGCTTCCACGTCACAATACCAAGGCCTTAGACAACATCCTTGCAACATGGACTTGGGTCCCATGTACCACAAGGTATATCATGGATACCCCTAGAGAGCTCTCGCATACTAGACTAAGAAACCATTTGGCAACATAGTAAGCTATAGCGTAAGGAGGATGCACTCCCCAAGATCACTCATTAACTGACCCCACATCAACACATGGGAGGAGAGCTAATTTTTGGCACCACCATTGGTGTGTGATATTGAAAGCGGGTTATAGCTTGATTACGATCCCCCTTGACTAGTTAGGGTGTGTGTTGCATGTTTGTTTCTTGTTTATAAACACCCTTAACCATCCCATCACCCTTAAATTTTAATTAATGAAACATTATCATAACCATCCATCCTTAATCACCAATCCTAATCAAAATCCCATTGTCACCCTTAATCAAAAAACTTAATCCAAATCTTAATACCATTACGATTAATCCTAATCAAAAACTAATCCCCCACACATCCTATAAAAACCATTACTTTTGATCCTAAATCCACATTCTCTCCAAACCCCTACCTCTTCCCTAAATCCATCAATCGAGCTATCCCATCATCCCCAACCCATCAAATTCAATGATCTCACTTTTTCCCACACACTATCCAACACCTTAATAAACAAATCTCAAAATTAACATCCTACCTTAACCAATCCTCTCTTCATCCAAATCAACTGTCCCACATTGATCCTAATATCCTAGAAATCATCCAATATCTTAATCGACAAATATATGACCTTCAATCTTCAATCAATCAATCACCCCAAACCATCATCTCCCAATCAACCTCGGCAAAAAATTTCACTTCCTAAGATCCCTAATCCTCACCCCATTGACTCCCTCTTCAAGGAAACCAAATCATCCCAATCCACACCATGATCTAAACAACATAAGAATCTATCCCCAAAATCCAATTACATTGAATTTGACCACCTCACTCACTTTGACCCAGACCACTTTAGGACCTCATTTATGTCCTTGATAATCTAGCCACCAATCCCAAACCCACACAACCATCCCACACCCCAATCTCCAAATCCCCTGTCAATCATCATGACTTACATATTCGTCCCATTAAAAAGCATAAAATTAATCCACCACCATTCAAAACCTCCACTCCTAAAACCTATCATCGAGTACCATTCACATATCCACAAAAACCACAAGAACTTAATCCTAAACCTATATCACCCATATCTCATCTTAATCCTCCATCCTCATCATCCTCGTCACCCAATCCAATCATACAGAATTTATCCTAAATAGTACCACATCCCCTAAACCATCATCAAATTCATTCTCTGATCCTATCTCATCCCTTTCATCACCTAATCCCAATGATATCTCCTCTTCCGTGACTCTTAAGTCACCCTCATCCTCTTCTACCCCTAATCCTAAACCCTATAATGTGGCTCGTATGCCACCCTCATTATCTTTGTCTACATATAATCCTAATCCACCCCCTTCATCACCTAAATCTCACACTATCCTATCCTCCAATCCCCCTTCATCCCCTTCATCTTCCAACCCTATAACATCTAAAGTGATTCCTAAGTCACTAAATCCCAAACCTAGCAACTCTAATTTGAATCCTCTCCCCATGCCATCTCTTACCCCATAAAATGAGGCTCATATGACACCTTCATCTACTTTATCCCCTAAATCAACAAAATCGAATGTACTTCCTACACTTGACCCATTTCCCAAATCTCCTTCATCTAAATCTACCCCACCTATCAATCCCAAACAATCTAATCCTAATCTAAAACCATCTACCTCAAAACCACATTCTCAAAGCAATAAAAAATCTACCAAATCTACTTTGGCCTCCAATCCTAAACCATCCACTTTGGACCCCATGCCTAATCAATCCCCTTCATCTTCTAAGCCAAGACAATCTAATCCAATTCATAAATTCAAATCAGCCAATGCATCTCATTATCCATCGAATCCCACACCTTTACTTCCTACTCCCTGAAAATCATTTAACCCAATCCACATCAATCCTTTAAGTGAATCCTTGACCACCATCTTCCATTGTCTAAAAGCCTTCAACATTACCATTCATACCTCAAACATATCACGTGATCAAAATATTCCCAAACCATCTTGGTATGGGCAATACTACTATTGCGAATTTCATCGCACCCATGGACATTCGACTAATCGTTGCAAGCAATTTAGGTCTTATGTCCAATACCTCATTAATCAAAGAATTATTATCCTTGTATATTTCTATCCACCACCTTTTCATCCCTATCCTATCCCTAACCATCATCTATCATCCAAATTACACTCAGCATCCACACATTTTCAACCATCCAAATATCATTGTATATCCAAACACCCCTCACTAATAAAAAAACCAAATCTAATATCACACCCCATCCTTTGTTAAGTATAGCCTTTTAGCGGATGATAAAATTACAATTCCCCAATCTCATGATGACCACATGACATCATCTTCCCCATCCACTTCATATCCTATAGCCAAAAATATGTTCACTAATGTGAAACATCGAGGCAAAGGCTTAGGCATCCATGAACAATGCATCTACGAACCCATCTCCCTTCGTCAAAACCCATGTCATTTAGGCTTAGATTATAAACCTAACACTAACAACCCCCCCCCCTACTACATGAAAATCCATTTCTACCACCTCTCTTGTTGACCCTACCATCCCAACCACTCAACCCAATAAAAATTCTTTAATTCCCCTATGAATACCAAACACCTAAATATGGATTGAGGACATAAATATTCGTCTGCACATGGATTTTATTTCCTTACCACTCATCATCCTTCCACCAAAAATCTAAGCCCCTTTTAATGTAATCCATGTTTATTATCACATCCATTCATATCATCTTCCAATCCACTCATTTAAACATTTGATCAACTTGAGCACACATGTTGTAAGCCAACAATACCTACTACAACTATGTGACCTTGGTCTATCATCACCTCCAACATTTAAGAACCATTTTCCTCCTAGCAATCTATGCACTTTAACACACTTAATAAACCTATGGTTAAGACCCTTGGGTGCATCTTTTAACACTCTAGCTAATGTCCTCACTACACACCCCCATCAAGCCACTGGTGATTCTTAACCCCTTGAGAGTTTTCAAGAGATTGGAATCTCTTAATGCCAAAAAATCTAAGTATCAAAAAGAAAAAAGAAAAAATCAAATAAAAATTAAAATATCATATAAAATCCACCTCAAGACTGTCTCTAGGGTTGTTTCCAACAACTCTACCAAGGCTATGGATGCCTAGTTGGCAATAGAGAAATGTTGTGACAAGAATCAGTTGTATCTTCATCGAGGCTATGGACTCCTAGCTGGGAACGGAGTAATGCACGGCTTAACTTTCCTTTTACATTCCATCAACCTACTTGACTTAATCACTCCTTATATATTGGCTATTTTTTCTTCACTTCAAGCGGTAGTTAACCATTACATTTGCACACACTTCGATCTCGAAGAGACATAGGGATCACATGTTTCTAGGTACTATTTAGACGTTGGCAACACTTTTGTTTAAGTCTGAATCTTTCCTTATAATATGTGTCGTTACAATCATATTTTTTTCATCACTGATGTCATATTCCTTCCATCCATCACATCCACATCCTTTTTTAGCTTAGAATTGAACATCAGTTGGTAGTTGATGATTATTTCCTTTTCATCCAATTCTCACGTCCCTTCCCGCACTATCTCATCATGACTGGGGGAAGCCTTACTACCATCCACTGGGTGGCATCATCCATTTTAGATACCCCTCACTTCCAATCCTACCATACATCTAGGGGAAAATTGAAATCATCTATCCATCCATACACACCACTATACTTTACACTTTGGGGCACACCACATTTATCTCTCAATCCACTCACCCATTTCTAGAGGCATATCTTATCATCTTCCATATCCCCCATATTATCCTATACCACCTTCCTCATCCTATCAATCTATCTCCTATCCCACACCCCATATAATCCTCATCAATTAACCAATCTGTATCCCATCCTTCAATCTTATCAACCATCCAACATCACACAATCCTTATCCTGGCCTTAAATCATATCAACCAATCCATATCTAAAATCACATAACCCTCATCCTATACCTAACCTATCCAACCTATCCAATTTCTCTCATCTTATCTATCTTTCCCCTATCCCACATCTAATCTAATCCTAGTCTATCAACCAATCCCTATCCTACCCAACCTATCCAATGTCCCTAAATCCTTATCTTTCATCCCATCCAAACACATTTTGGACTTATAGGAGAAAGTCACATCCACCATCCCCTCCCATCCAGAAAACAACATCCAAATCCAAAATAAAAAATCCAACTCCAAAATCCAAAATCCAAAAATGAAAACATCCAAAATCCAAAATCTACAATCCAAAACTCTATAAAAAAAATCCAAACATCCAAAATCCACCATCAAAAAATCCAAACATCCAGCAATCCAAAATCCAAAAATATCAGACTCAAAAAATCCTAAAATCCAAACATCCAACTTCCAACATCCAAATAAAACATCCAAAACTCAAAATCAAAAATTCAAAAAACAATAAAAATGCGCAATGCAATGCGTTTGCTTTTTCTTGCATGTTTTCTTGATTGTATGCATTTTAATTTTGGCCGGTGATATGAGGCCCCTTTTGTTTCTTTTACATAGTCCAATGATATGAGGACCATATTTTTATATTAATTGGTCCAATCATATGAGGACCATATTTTTCATAATAATATGTTTGATGATATGAGAAGAACGGAATTTGGTAATTAAATCATCATGGTATTTATACCTTGGTGTATTTTTCTCAATCCCACATTCACAATAATACTGCTAATGATGATAATAGTGCACACTTTATGGTAACTCACTCCTTTATATCATCATATTTTATCCCTATCATCATCCACACTTGATCCTCACCATCATTCAACTAATTATTTAGACTTCTCATCCTCCTATCCAATCAATCCTTTCATCAATCAATCAATAACCCCATCCAAATTTTATCATCTCAACATCCAACATCCTAAATTCTCACCCCTTGGCTGGGGCATCTTCGATCCAAACATCCTCAAAATCTAACATCCACAAATCCAACCTCTCTAAATCTAACATCTTCAAATCCAAGATCTTCTAATCCAAAATCCTAAATATTAAGACTTCTTATACATCATTGATTGGGGCATACGACATCTTCAAATCCAACATCCCCTAATCCAAAATCCTAAATCTTTAGGTCCTTGTCATACATCATTGACTGGGGCATCCAAAATCTAAAATCCAAAATCTCTTAATCTTCTAAATCTCCTATTCCTCTAATCCTCTATCATATTCCCCAAATCCTCCTATATTCTAATCCTCTAAATCCTAATCCTCTACATCCTAAAACCTTCTCATCCTCTCATCCTAATCTTGTACATCCTCAAAGTCTTCTCATCCTCTAATAATCTCTCATCTACTAACTTGGACATCTCCTCTTTTCGAGTGGTTACCTGACTCGTTCTTCCCCACCTAACCCCTCTAGGGGGAATCATATCACCATCCACACATCTTTTCTTCTTCTTATTTGAACTATAATTACTACACAATAAAACATCAAAAAGGGGAAAAATGTAGACATCTAAAATGTCGAAATGATTAATTTTACGATTAATTTGTCCCATAACATCATCTAAATTCATATAGTAATTACTCGCAAGATTAATTATTAATTAATTTCATCATTAATCCCTTTATTAAAATATTTCATCATTTATCTAAATATTCCATTTTATCATTTATCCTATTAAATATCCCCTTTATCACATTTAACCTTTCATCATTTATCATTTATCTCATTTTATCATTAATCACTTTAATATCATTGTATCCTATTTTAAATCCTTCATTAACATTTTATAGAAATTTAATATTCATACATCTCACCTACCACCTACCCTACACATCCCTACACCTATCCTTTCCTTGTAATCAAATTACTAATCACCATTAATCAACTTAATCTAATCTTAATCTAATCACATCCTCACACCTCTAAATCTACAGGCTTCTAAATCTAGAAGCCTCTCTAACCTTCTCCTTCCATTGAATTTTTAATTCAATGGAAGCTTCTTCACTCCATTTAAAAATTCAAATAAAAATTTATATATTATCTAAAATTCTAGAATTCTCCATTCTAGAATGCTCAATCTCTCTCATCAATCCTCAACCATTGAGCTAAATCCAACATGGCTTAATCCCAACCATCCAATTCTCCACCCACAAACTATAAATTCAGCTTTCATCCTCCATGAAAGGTAATGAATTATCAAGCTACTAAGAAAGTTAGAAAATATTTTCCATTTTTATCACTCAATCAATCCATTATCCATATATGATCTATCATCATCTAATCATTCATTAATCATCAAGCATTCTTCAAGCAAATAAAAGGGTTGGTATTGCACAAGTGTCTCCAAAATATGAAGCAAGCAATCAAGTTCAATACAAGAAATCCAAGAGAAAATTTGACACATCAAAGGAGGAGATTTGAAACTTGTAGGTAAGTGTAGGTATTTATCTTCTCTCTCCATTAAATCCATTTCTCTATCTAGGATTTTTTTTTAAATAGATTATATTTAGAAATCAATTTATTTGTTTTTTGTTTCTAACTTTTATCTAATATTTTATTTCATTACATGTACTATCCACTAATTTACCAAAATTTAATCATATATTTTCCATACTATTTTATCCTTGTACTCCTGTTTATTAAATTTTATATTCACTCGTTTTAATCTTGTTTATGTTGTAGTATTAATCATATAAATAATTGATACTAAATTTATATAACACTTATTTATGCAGACATTTCTCAAACATATTTAGAAACTAATGTATTTCGAGGTGATCACATTGTTGAAAACAATTGTTCCCTTGATGACATCGAACTAGAAGAAGACACATCAAATTCTCATCTAACATCGACCTCGAAAAAAGCTTCTAATCCAATCTTTGTTTCCAAGAAAAGGAGAGATAATGATCAAGATATTCTTAGTGAGAACAACCTTATACAAGACCTAAAGGAACAATTTGAATAAAGTAATTAAAAATCCGCGAGAAGAAAGAGGAATAACTGGACAATATGAAGGACTTTAAATTTCAACTGGGTAACCAAATATCCTTTTATTGAACCTGTGGAGCCAAAAAATGGTAACCATATTCCAACTCAATTTCGATATAAAATATGTAGTTAGAAACAAGGGAAAGATCATATAATTCAACTCAAATCAGTCACTATTGAAAAACACTGCAGGAAAATATATATTTCACAAAAGAAAAAGGATGGGCACATAGTAAGGACTCATAAATGGAAAAATACAAAAGAATGATTACATATAAAGTATGCAGAAGAGTATGAAAAAGAACCAAAACGTTTTAAAAATCTAAACTAAAAAGGCATCACAATTGCAGTGAAATTAGGAAAAGCTATGCAGACTCAAATGCTTTCCAAAAGTACTCAATTTTCTATGGGATTCCACATGTATATTGAAAAAGGGAAGACCTATTTCATATTTCTCAGATAATAACATTTTGTATTAGGTTATTGGATTATAGAACGTTCCATACTCACATTGGTTAGATAGATGTGGATGGGAATTGGTAAAATGTCTTGCTATGATAGAAAAGGAGGATATGAAAGAAGCTATTAAAATGAAAAGTTTATTTATCTTTCAATTGATGAGGTCTCAGAAATGGACAACACTTACTGGGTTTTTATTCATGTCTATAATTTTCTTAATGAAGTAAGAAAACCCCATCTCCCAGCTACTCATAAAATGGTTGAAACTTACATTTTCAAAAACCTTTACAAATTGGTGTCTGTAAAAATAAATCATGCATTTTGGATAATTATCTAGTCCTAATTGAATACTACTATTCCTAAGTAAGAAAATTAGTAATTAACCAATGTATTTGAACACCTTTTTTTCTTTCTGTTGTTAATCTCAACCTTGTACCCTTAATTGCCTAGTCTTCCTTTTTACTCCCTAGCATTTGTCATCCTAGACAATAGTCCCATCCAAGACGCTAGTGACAAGCACCCTCATTCCCTTTGGATGCCCCTATCCCCTTTATACTTTACTCACACTTTTTTGGTAATTTCTACCGATTTGAGCATCTTATCTTTTTGGTAGTCGGCCTTTTCAAGGTGAATTTCAAAATACAAGCAAAGGAATCATATAAGTATAAATTTATATGATCATAATAAAGGAATAAGCACTAATATTAGCTATCACCACCTAAGGTTGCATCCATATTACTCCATCACAGGGACATAAGGGTTGGTTTCCTGCATCACATTTCATTGGAGGGAAGTTCATTCTATTCCATGCACACAATTACTACATTATACATCTATCTAATTTATCGCTATCCAAGTGCCACATGCACAAGAATAACCTAGGGAAAAATTCAGTACACACACATAGAACTACATTGGTTTTGAGATGTAGTGCAATGCTTAGTCGTTTTCTAACTCTATGGATTATCCAAAACTTTGCGAATCAACTAAGGTTTCTTACCCTCTCTTTGCACTTAGGTTTTTCAATTTATATCTTAGTTTACTTATTTATCATTACTGTAATTTTTTTATAATTTATTTACTACAATCTTGCATTAATAATAGACTCTTATTTATGTTTTAGCTAAATCATTTTGGTGAACCCACATTCAAATACTCTTAGATCCTTATTTTTCTTCCATCATGGCTGATAAGGTCAGTCAAGTCTCTTTTCTTCAATTGTTTCAAATTCACCCATGTTGTAAAGATGCTCTCCACAAAACCTTAGACACTATTTATTTTCCTATCGACGTGTTGCCTTCTCAAGTCAATGTTATCTTCTATCATATTTTTAATGACTCTCCTTGTTCTAATTCCAATCAATCTATTTACAAATCCATTCAATCTATTCATTCTTTATTTCAAGACAAATTTCAAGCTATGGAATCCACGATTATATCTCTTAAATCTGAAATCCAATATCTTAAGGATGCTTCTTAGGCTTATGTTTGTTCTCCTTCTACATCTTATCTTCATTCCACATCTTTTACATGTGTGCATATTAGTGATCCTCAAGTCTTTCCATTTTTTGAGCCTCTCACTTTTAATCATAATGTTAAGAAAGATGATATTCTTATTAATCTCCTTAGTCATAAATTGATCACTTTACCATCTACTCATGACTATCTTCCTTATCATCTTGCAAAATATTAGGGTTTTTCATATTACAATTATCATAGGATCAATGGACATAACGATAATGATTTTTATGATTTACAATGATGAACATAACATCTTGAGCATCAAGGATTCATCCCATTTGATGCACACCATTCTGTTGTACACCCATATACAAATTCTACATCCAATGGAACCCTAAGTTTTCTCCTTCTATATCCAATGAGCATCATGCCACTACTTATAATGTGCCTTCTTTGATCAGTAAAAACCACCTACTCAATCCACTCAGACTAAAAAAAAGCCTCTAAAAATTGTTCTCATTCCTCCACTCAAGTTATATGTGATATTACCAAGTTACACTAACAAATCACCTCTCAAGTTTCATTCTCCTTCACCTCCTCCTACTAAGTCATCTACAATATTACCAAGTCAATCTATGCCTGCTCCTTTAAAGATCCATTTAACCTAGCCTCCACCCAAGTCTTCCACAACATTATCAAATGAGCCACCATCATGTAAGGCCCATCCCCAATCACCACTAAAGAAACCAATCAATTTTTTCAAAGCAACTACTCCTTTTACTGATGGTTAGGACATATTTCAAACTACATCAAATTCACTTAGTCCTGATGTGGCTTCCACCACTCCATGACTGCTTTGTCTCTCGTAGGTGAATTTTCTCACCTCACTTCATGATGACACACTCTTGTGCTTTGATTCACACTTGAATTTAGAGGGCATCCTATACCCATAAACCTCACATACTACACACTCTACTCTACACACTATACACTCCTACATATTTGACACATTCGCATCACATCCTTCTCATCACTTGACCACATTAAATATTACACACCTCACACAACATATATTATACACACACAACATCTTCCTCTCACATCTTATATCACACACAAGGTGCATTACTCACTATACACATTCATGCTACATATTTCTTACATCTACTTTTATGCGTTGCACTCATTACCCGACGATGAATTCTAGTCCCATGGTTCATATTCAATTGTTAAGGGTCTAATTATGAATTAAACCTCACATCCTCATCACACTTGATCTTTGCACCACTAATCCATTAAATCCTTTTAGCACACTATACAAAATTTTTATCCATTACCTTATTCATACATTTTGTGATATACATTTTATGCTAAATCATCACACTTTCTATCATTATATCCATATATTTCGTGATATACACTTTAGACTAAATCATCACTCATATTAGCAATCATGATATATGCTTTAGGATAAATCATCACCTCTTCTCAATTACTCATCCCTATGTCGCATTCAATATCATCACCACACCATCATTATACAATCAACACTCCACACTTTATTCATAAACTCTTTCTAACACACGATGACACATCACTCAAACCATATCCCAATGATGTACTCTTGTTTACAGTTCATTCTTGATTGTTGAGGGGGCATAAATAAATTGAATTCATTGCATACATAGAAATACACTTGAGGGAGGCACATTGGTCCTATCATTTACTTTACATTCCATTCTGACTCATTCAAAACATACTGCATAATTTTTTTTTATTTACCCTTTCTTACATCTACTTATTACATGTTCATCTTATTGCATATGCTAGATAGATATCTTGTATGTCATTATTGTTTCATAAAAACATGCGCATTCAATTAATTTCTATTTTTGATCTAATATTTTATAAATCCATTGCACACAGTATGGATGATTGGCATAGTACCTATTACCAATCCCATAGAGGCTCCTGGGGGCATCCACTTTCGTACATTACAGGTTTTATTGTTTCATTTTATTTCATAGTATACTATTTTTTCAAATTATACATGCTTTGACATACTTTTTATCTTTGTAATATGCTAACAGGTGCTTCATGTGCAACATTTTCTATGTAGGATTGTTTTCTTCCATGGATTTTTAATACACTATTTACCTTTGCTTGTCATTATTTGCGGGGTTTTCCCTATGTCTTATTTTTTAACTGATTGTTTGTGGCCATTATGGCCTTGATTGTATTGCAAAATCGTGAGTGGTGTCCCATGTTTGTAACCGACTTTTTATAGTCTACATTGGTTTGTTGTGTGTTTACTTGTGTCATAGCTTCCACATTGTCTTCTTAGCTTACATTTCATGTTATATATGCATGTTTTTCTTTTCTTGTACTAACACTTGTATCCTAGCCACTTGTTTCCGTGTGCCTTGGTTTTTACCAGGTACATTCCCTCCCCCCTGCAAGACATATATTCGACTCAATAGTTGGTCCTATTTTAGGCTACATACTCCCTTAACGACGTTGCATGTACCCCAAATGAGTGGGAATTATTTTGGTGAATCAGTCACCCCATACAATGTTATACACAACACAAAATGGTATCAGTAAAAAAAAAATTCAATTTCTACTTGGGATCAGAATCAGACTTTGGTCCTTAGCACAATGACCTTTATTGGATTCCTAAAACTAAGTGGAAATTACATAACGATTGGTAGTTCAGCACAGTGTATAGAAATCCACACAAAATTTATTTTACATGTCATATGGTCCTTAGCACATGCATTTATACACACCAGCTATAGTGGTGTTTTGCATTACAGGAAACAGTTAAAGGTTGGAGGAAGAAACCAAACTATTCTCCTTACACTTATTCTATTTCATTGGCGTGATATCACCCAACAAACTCATGCGTTGAAAACATCTTAAGGATACCTTTCTACAATCTTTTTCTCATCATGTATCAGGTGCACATGTTCCTTTTTCAAAATTTCAATAGTTTTACATACTTTCCTTAGACACTTTTTTTACATATTTTGATCATATACATGCAGTTTTTACTACTTGTTCATCTTCTCTTTTATTGATCAATCTGTATGAGAAGCAGTAGTTAACATCAACAATGAAAATATCACACACACCAAAAATGACACCGATACCAACAATAGGTATATTTTGAGATCTACATATGTGTTTCTTCGCTAGGTTCATTTTCATCACTTTTTGTATTTTTTCATCCTTAAAATCCACGCTTCACATTTTTTTTATCTCTCCACACTTTGTCTAGTCCCTCGACACACTTTTATCATCAATCTACATGGTTATAAGGTACGCATCTCTATCTACTTTATGTTACCAAGATTTTCTGGTCAACAACATTAGGTAAGGGAAAATGTAGACAAAAAATAATTTGGGTAAGTATCTAGTGGTGATTACATACTACTATTCATATGATTCCTAAGTAAGAAAAGTACTAATTAACCCATGTCTTTAGCCACCTTTATTTAATTTATGTTATTATTTTCATTCTTGCACCCTTACTTTCTCAGTATACCTTTTTACTCCTCGTCATTTTTCATCCTGGACACCAGTGCCCAATCAGGACGCCAACGCTAGGTGCCCTCATTCCCTCTAGGCACCCCTAGCCCTATTGTACTTTACTCACACTTTTTGGGTCCTTTCTAGCCGTTTGAGCATATTATATTTTTTTTTAGTCAACCTTTTCAAGGTTAATTACGAAATTTAACCAAAGGAATAATTTAAATATAAAGTTAAGTGATCATAATAAAGGACCGAGCACTAAGCATTAGCTATCACCACCTAAAGTTGCATCCATCAAGGCATCTAAGATATTTATTACATCAATATAGCTTCATCACAATAGAAAAAAGGGCTAGTTTCTTTCATCATGCTTCATAGGAGGGAATTTCATTCTGTTCCATGCACACATTTACTAATTTCTATATCTAGTTACTTGCTCGCTATCCAAGTGCGACACACACAAGAGAAAAATAGGGAAACATTTTAGGCACACACACAAAACTACATTGGGTTTGAAATGTAGTGTAGCGATCATTCATAAGTTCACCATTATGACATGTGAGGATGATCCAAACCCTCATTTTGTATCTTTATTTTTTGGGATTTGATGTCTATTTGAGGTTTTTGCAGGTTCATTCTTCATTGCAAGTTTACAGTGACCTCAATGATCTTGGTGCAACCTCCAAGCGATCAAAGGTGACTAAATATGAATAACTCAGAGGAGGTTCTCTAAGTATTTTTGTAGACCTAGGAACCCATAAATAGGTCCAGGGAACCCACGAGAACCTTTGTCCCTCTCCAGGCACTCCAGTATAACATGTTCCTCTAGTTCTACATTTTTCAGAGATTCGGTGAGACGGTCAGTGCTTCGTATTTCCCATTTTTCCAACTTTGTGTATTCTCCAAAACTCTGTGAATCAACTAAGGCTTCTTACCTTCTCTTTACACTTAGGGTTTTCAATTTATTACTTACTTTGTGTATCATTATTTTACTTAGTTTATTATTTATTTACTCCAATCTTGCATTCATATTTGGCTCTTATTTAAATTTTAGGTTAATCAGTTTCAATTTTAAAAGACATAATAGGTATGGATGATTTTTCCATTTCCACAAAGTTAGTTTGTGTTGGAACTGACGGTGCAATAGTAATGCAAGGGGCATAAATGGTCTCTACGTCAGACTATAAAAAACATTTATACCGTATATTATTTAAATTCATTGCATGTCTCATAAAATGAATCTTGCGTATAAAATTGTGAGCACATTCAAAAGTGTTGCTAGAATGGATCCTAACTCATTCGTGACTTGTATGCATATTATTCAATTAGTCCAAAAATATTTTTTGAATCCCAAAAATTTGTAATTGGATTGATAGATGGGAAAAAACTTCTTAAATATGTAGTTACCAGATGGATTTTCGTGTATGATCATGCTTGTAGAATATTTGAAGATTATACTTCGTTGACATGTTTAATGTATAAATACCATAGGAAGTATATAAAGCTAATTTTTTTTTGTATTATATGATAGATATTGACACTTTACTTACATTATATGGTATTTTTCCAATGTTGAATGAGATCAATGTTTTAACGAAGCATGCACAAGAGTGTTCCATCTACATTATTGACTTGATATGACTGAGAAAACATGTATGCATGACTCTAGATAATTTATATTTGTCAGATGGAAGTTTTCAAGGACCTATTTTTTAAATATGGAATGCATTGAACAGCCTTAAGAATCCAAGATGTTATTTAAAATTTAATATAAATGATCATCTATGTATAACATTTCATGGGAAAGAGATACCACTTCACACTTTTTAGAGAAGAGTAGATTTGGTTGGATCAGATTTTGAAGAAGTACAAGTGACACATAATTTATATGAAACAATATTATCTAACACAAGAAATAAATTGAAAAATATTTCTCAATATTTTTCTATGGAGATATATAAACGACTTAAAAAAGATAAATTAATTGAAGTAATAGGAGTTGTGAATACACTATTTTGGAATACAGCTGGCGGCATTAATGAAAAGTCCATTAGTAATTTATTTTTAAAATACATGAATTTAGTCTAATGGAACATTTTTGTAAGTGTAAATAGATAAAATATGTTTTAGTTGAAGTTATTTTGTAAAATAAGTTATTGAGTTCTCAGTCACAACATTTTTCTTGTACTATGATAGAATAATTTCATTCATAGACGAGCCAACAGAAAAATGGTTCCATTAAAATTCTTTGGAAGAATATTTATTCAAGAAGTACATTTTGTGAGGTGATTTCAATGATAATTTTCAACTATTTGAAGTGTGAAAAACTATGATCCTAGGATCTGTTGAAGATGAAATATTATTCAGTGCATTATTCTTCGTAAAATCAAAAGTTTGTAACAGATTGGACAAAAAATTAGAAAGTTGTCTGAGATTATATGTTTCGAGTTATTCTGTGGAAACTTTTCCTTATAAAATAGCACTTGGATTATGGAATTCACTCGTAGAAAGAAGAGTAGGTAATATTGTGACTGATGTAGGGGATCTGAACATATCCACCAAACACGCTTCCAATTCAGTAGAATTTGAGGACACTTATGAAGAACAAGTTTTTCCAGCACTGTTTCAATTTCTAGAGACCTAATTTCTTTTCTAAATTCTAAACACTATTTAAAAAATTATTTTATTATTTATATATTTCATATAGAATAAGTATCAACTGATCTTACTAGACTATATATGTTTTTTTACTTGTAACAAATTCATTTTTTATATTTTGTTTTAGATTTTAAGAAGGATAGTGATTTATTTGGATCCATCTCTATGTGTTTAATATTTTATCTCTACAAGAAACATAATTATTTTCTGTACTTAAACAAACACACATCAAACATATAAAAACAGGAAAAACATCTCCAAATAGTAACATTAAAAACATTCACAAGAAAGCAAAAATCTGAATACAAGAGTGCATATTAAATTGTTCAAAACTTTCATAAAATGTGTCAGAGCTGAAAATAGAGTTTCCAATTCGTAATTAAACTTGTATACATAGTAACAAGTGGAAGATTAATTTATGAATACATACATGTTTTCATAAAACAATGTCGGCCAAAACAATTACAAAATTCTGGGTTATCATCAATTTCTTTTCAAATCTTCTAGGAAATTTCTGTCATATAAGAATAGATTACAAGGGACTCCTATTTTCTACCTATGATTATGAGCCACTGTTGTCTTTACGTTTGCCACAAGGAATAAAAAAAAGAAAAATTTACATGGCCACTATCTTTTAATTTGTATGCCAGTGTCGAAATTGTGACAAAACACCTGTCACATGGTGAAACTAACTTTTTTTTCAATTTTTTGTTGTAGTGGCATCTTGAGCTTCTTCTTGTAATAGAGGTAGAGCTTTCTCGTTTTTTATAATGCTTTGTGATAAAAATCCCAATTTCTATAAATCATGCCCTATGGTATTGATATTGGAAAAAATATTCTTCTCCTCCCACACAACATCTCTTGATGAAAATAGTGATGGATTAACATATGTCTTTTCTGTCAGTAAGATTTATGGATCCGTCACATGCTCCTTGATTATATTTATCAATGTATTATTTTGTTTATTTAATAATAGAAGTCTATCTTTCAACTGTATAATTATATTCAAGATTTTGTGAGCATTCTTCAAATGCTCATCAAATACCGTTGCTTATTTCTTGTAATTTTCATATTTTTCCCACAAAATAGAAATCTATTAGATAAGCTATTTAAATAATTTATTGCAGTACTCATAATTTCACAATTTTTCACTTGTAAAAAATGACCTACCATAACTTTTTATTTTTTTGCATTTGTAATTAAAACATTATTTTTGTCTCTAGCCCATTTGTTATAGTACGCTTGAGCTTCAGAATTAATATTTTTGAACCTGATTAACATTACATATAAAATTTCATCATCATATACATTTTTATACAAAATTGTACCATATTGATATTTATTTAGCAAAATGTCAAGACTTGTTGGTTGGCTCTCTACGATAGTGAAAATTGAGTACCTTTTAGCATGATTATGGTAACGAGTATTTATTTCTTTGATCAAAACTTTGGCCCTGTACTCCCACTTGTGCACTAATTCTACATCTGCCATAACCAATTCTTGAATTGTGGCCCCCATACTGTCTGATATTATATTTTGGAAGGTAAAATTTATCTTTTAATCATCCATGAGTAGAATGTGACTTGGTTGAGGAGGGGAATATCTAATTTCAAGGATATATTATTGTGCTTGTGGTTAAATAGGTAGATGATTACTTTGTATCATATCATGGTTGTCAAAATATTTACCCATCTCAACGTCAACATTATCAAACCCCAAAAATTCATCATCAAACTCGATTTGGTTCAAAATCTAGATACCAATTGCACTCTGGATACTACCTAGTGAAAGACCTAGACATTCAAATATTGTAGCGTGAACTATTCCTACAGAGTTAGCAGGAAATGTAGATAGTCTTCTCTAGAAATTTTCTTTTCGTTTGGACCACTCATGTCAACGAGACTAGAGGAGGATTGTTTGTAATCTGATGTGTTCATCTATTAACTAAAAGAAGTAAAGTATTACACAATTAAGCATTATTCCCTTATAAATACTATATATAATATTTTCAAGTAAATAAAATAAATTAAACATGATAAATTACCTTGCATAGTTGGAGAAGATATTATAAGAATTTGTGACCGAGCCTGAGTTTGATCTACACCATCAAACTCGAAAGTTTCTGCAAATAAAAATTTAAAAATATTAAAACACTTTAACACTTAAATAAAATTAGATAACTTATTAGTGATTCCTGCTAATAGCTTATTTATAAATAACAATATAAAAACCTATAGGAAATTTTGGAGGGAAAGGTGGTGACAGAGGTATCGAACCCCTAGCTTGTAGTGCCCACATTTTACGCACCCAAATACAACAATAAAATACCAAGATAATTTTATTTTTTTACCTATAATGCACGCTACACGTGCAACACAATCAAAGGCTTCGAGTAGGAAACTTGACAACGTATACGACACTTACAAAAGTCATCAAATCACATAGACACATGATAACACCAAATACATGTTGACGCTACACTTTTCCCAATGGAAGGATGCTAGTAGAGACCCAACCACAAGAACCTGACTTTAGGAACGACGAACCCACGACATATAATTACTTTAAATGTATTTTAGTTACGGAATAAATTTCCAAGATCCTTATTAGGTAAGCATGATTTTCTCCCTTTTTCCACCTACATGTTCTGAAAATTTGTTTCACAGATCACCTATTGTTCAACCATTTAAATTGCTCTTTACCCTTATGACAAATCTTCATGATTTACATAAGTATTCTCCATATTTCAAAATGCCTACAAGATTCTAATTTTCTCATTCTTATGTTAAGATTTTTCTTCTCAAACTTTTATTTAGTGTATAAAATTTACTCTTGCTACACAAGAGATTCTAACGTGATGTCCAGAAGAGGTATTGGGATTAAGGAAGACATAGAGTCGAGATAGCTCCCCAAGAACCTCCATCGATCACGGAATAGTTATTTCGCTACCATAGTTAATAAAGTTCAATAACTTATGGACTTCCTTTTTATATTTATAAATCTTTTGTTTGCTCGAAGTTTGGTCACACCAAGATAATTTATACTTCTTGCAATGCATGAAAAAGTTTAATTAAGGGATAAGGACTCTAGGATTGACCTTAATCCTAATCTCAAATCTCGTGTGCAACATCATATGATATGCTCTTATATCACACTAAGGTCTCGTTCTTAGCATCATCTTAACACAAAAGATTTACGACAGCACTTGTCTGACATCATAAGGAAGTACAAGGCTAGGGGCATTAAAACTACACATAACCACTAATGATCTATGTTCACGAAGGTCTCATATCCTTGCTTAGCATGTTTCTGCATAAGGAATATTCTTTATTCCTTAATGCCATAGAATGACATAACGAGGGATTATGAGACAAGAATGCAGTTTCTAAGGTTCTCTAGAAACAACCTCTTTCAACACAATTTTGTATGCAAGGAGTTACAGCATGGTTTTCTAACCACAAGTGAACATCTTAGTCAATCAGGGTTTAGTCCCATTCCAATTTTTCAGTTAGGGCTTTACACTCTCTTATAGATTAGATTAAGGTTTTAAACACATTCACCCTATAAACCCTGCCTAAGAGATCAGGGCACTCTATTGTCACTAGCCAAAGATGGCACCTACAGCTAGGAGGATCTATTCATAAGCAAAATTTTAAGTGATAGAACCACTATTTCACTAGCTCCAAGATGTCATCTAGATCTCACAAGAAATTCATTCGATGCAGAATATTTATTTGACTGAGTTGCTCCTATGTGTCTAGTTTATGTCGATGTCACCAAGTGTACCTAAAAGACGACAAAACCCTCTTCTTGGGATCTTGTTTGCCTAAACTAAGGTGCTCCATCGGGTGAAAAGGTTAAGTTCGTTCTACTGATTTAAATTTCTTATAAGGTAAAAATGATCACACATGCATGCAAGTTAAGCATGAATATTTTATTAGGGTTCAGTGTTCCCATTAAAACTCTTTATTACGTTTACAAGGTAAGAAGATAACCCAATGATTAATTTAATCATTTATTGAATGCTGAGGAAGAACTACAATATATTAGCTTCAATTTCAATTTATTATGTATAAATCAAACACTTTTTGCCATACACAACTAAGAAACAAATTAAACCGGTGATTAGATGCACATTCCCTAAGTATCCCTAAAACTTGCATATCATGCATATTAACAAATTTCATTTGTAACTTTTCGGTAACAAGAGACTGCATTAGACATTTATTCATTTTACAATGACCTATAAAAAAAATTACAATAATAATAATTTAATTACACAACGCCTTTTTCGTCGTCGAACTTCCATCCTACAAAACCCATGTGAGCATGATGTCACTGATAAATCAGCTGGCATGACATCCGCCATAAAACAGTCATAATGATCATTTTTCAGTTCCCATTTACATCTGACAATAATTACAATATGCAATCGAAATAAAAAGGGTCTAGAAACTTGTAATCATTGCATTTCGTTTTTCTTCATTTTATAAACTCAGGAGAGAGAGAGAGAAAGGAAGAGAGAGAAAATATCATTTTGTCTAAAGTTCCAATACACACAAAAAGTTTCATTAAAGTGTTTTAAACAGTTATTTACGTGTATTAAAAGTTTCCAGGGTGATTTGGCAACCCTACGAGGGTTCGCAACTTTCTACTTTTACATTTTCTCACTAGCTGCAAAAACATACAAAATGGGCTCAGAGGCTAAGAAAATGCTTCCAAAGGTTATCTTCCAATGAGCACGCACGTCACAATTGACTTTCTACGTGTCCCCAGATAAACCAAGAGTTCATTGCAACTGACGGAATTGAAAAAGAGCGAACAGTTTGCGTTTGGCGGTTAGTTCTCTGGGGCCACTGGTCGTAACTCACTAGTTATATAATGCCAAAAGTTAACTCGAGGGCCCAGAAACCCACGTCCATAACTGAATTTTGAAGGAGAAGCATGCAATGAGACATCTCCTACTAGTTCCCCTACCTAAGGAGAATTCATCATAGTCGACGGGGCTGAGAACTAGTAAACCATTTTCAAATGGCGACAAATTCTCTGGAACGATAAGACGAAACTGGACCAGTTTGACCTCGTCAAACTACGACCGGAGGCCTAAAAAATGGCTTCGCCAAACTATCCCAAAAAGTTCTCTTTCCTATACTGAATGTTCCATGCATTTTTCTAGTACAATCGCTAGAGGTTTCTGAAGACGGGAAGTGATTTCTCTTTCTAGGTTTCAAATGGCGGTCCAAAACGAAAGCCAACTTTCTAGTTTTAACAACTTTCTACTATTGTAAACCAGTGTTACAGGGCTCCTATAAGGACGTCAAAAGGATGTCATATGATCGTTTCGGGTCAAACCAGAAATTAAGGTGACTCCTCGTATACCAAGGCACCTGAATGAAACTTCACATCTCATTTCCAGAGTTGCAAAGGGTACTTAGTGAGTCTCCAAATAATGAAAAATTTAACTATTTTAAGCAGGAAGAAGGTCAACTTAATCAATGGAGAGTCAAATTTGTCTGGTCGATAAAATGATACTGGAGTGATCAAAATGGGTAAGTGTTTTCTAGATTATCTTGAAGCGAGGGTGATAGTCCATGTTTTAAAGTAGGTGATTTATAATGGCTTCCAGAGTTGCGACACGACACTTTATTGTTTTGCAATGAGTTGAAGAGACATTTAGCTGTATTAAAAATATAATAACTTAATATTCTATTTAGTTTCAAAAGAGAACTAAAGCATGAGAGTTATGAGAGGTAAGGAAAGGAGAACCATGCCTGGAGAACGAAGTCAGTTGAAGTCGTAGGCTTGGGTTCAGTCTCTTGCTTGGGCACTTCGTCAATCCGGTTCATGAGCATCCACAGCTCCACAATTTTGCATACACGTCTACCAGGCAAGTTGCATTGCAAACAAAACATCTTGTTTTCTATTCCTTGATAAAATAGGTTGATGTGCATGCCAAACATACCATATTCCAATGTGTGACTGTCTTGTGAGGAAAACCGTGTCTCCTGTACACTGCCAAAAAAAAATGCATCTCCAACCAGAGTTGTTGTCGCGTTATTTCATTTGGTCAAATGCTGTAACAGCGTGCACAGAGCATTGGCAACTACGACATCTGACAAATTCCATCATTTTATGCTTTGATGGAATTCCATACTCTATTTCAAGAGCTCTATTTTGGCACAGGCATCATGAGAATGCTGGCACGGTTGTTAAATTTAGTTTTGTTGCTGTTGTTTACATTTGGTTGAAAGATTCTGAAGCCTTTTCAACAATCCATTTTGTGCAAATCCTGTAACCCTGACACTCCATGAGACCGCATTTCTTAGAGGCATTCTAACAACAGCCCAAACGCCTTTTCAACAAACCCATTTTGTGCATAGGCTGGGATATGCTGGCAATGTAAACTCGTTAGGTTTGGAGACATGTTTGTTGTACACGTGGAACCATTTGACTGTCTCTTGAGGAAAACCATGCCTTCTGTTCCCCCAAAATAAACATATTCCATGAGAAGCTGTTTCGTTCTTTCATTTGGTCAAACACTGAAATAGTGTCCCCAATGCCATAGCAACTACTACATCTGTCAAAATTCCTATCTTTGATGCGTTGATAGAATTCCTTCCAAGATTCAAGGGTTTTCCCATTTTTTTAACGGCCTGGGAGGATGCTAGTACAGGCTAGGAATGCGCTGGTAGATGTAAACTCGTCAGGCTGGATGTCCATACGCTGTCCCAGGCTCGGATTTTGGCACAAATAAGGCGTGTGCAACTTCGACGTCTGAAAATATTCCTCTCTCCAAAGATTTAAGAGAAGTCCACGCAGTAAAATGGTTTCCCCCATTTTGGCACTGGCTAGGGAGAAAAATAAAAATAAAAAAGGTAGAAAAAACAAATTTCCATTATGCTTTGTTGGACGTCCCTACACTAGATCTAATATCTGGCTCTTCTTTAAACCAATCATAAGGAACCTAAACACATTATTTTGTTGATTTTAGTCAAACGGTTCATGTGTTCTGCAAATGCTTCCACATTTTGCACGTATGGTTGTCAAACTGCTTCCAACAGCAACATTAGACCCACTGTCCTACCTCTTGCGCCTCCTTCAACCTCTGGAGTATGCACTGAATAGGCTCAGAGCTCCCATGGTGGTGGGTTGGCTGCTCTGACCAAAAAGGAAGAAAAGCAAACTACTAAGAGGCCCTAGCGCCCCTCCAAGAAATTCACTGGATTTTATTTTTATTTTATTTTTTTATATTTAAAAATGAGGCATTACATTCTCCTCCCCTTAAGAAAGCATCGTTCTCGATGAGACAGAAAATGAAGAAGGAGAAATGGTAAACAACAAGGAACAAATAAGGTGAAGGCACGCGCTAAGGTTAAGATTTTAGACACAAAAGCATGGTCACAGGGAGGCCCTAGGAACATCAAGTAGAAATTTTGACTTTCAAGGTTCTGTGAAGATTGGCAGTTCTCTCTTATTTGTTATTTCATTAATCTCATTCCATTAACATTATTCTTAATTCAATTCCTTTAAAATTTCATTTTTATCGAATTTTAGTTTATTCATTTCTATGGATTCCCATCATGAACTACAGTCACCACACTCTACCAGGGTCATTCACAACACCAAATTTCCACAACATACTTTTACATGCTTTCACGACCGTATCACATCACAAGGGTTTCACCAACCATGGAATGACAACAAGCAGACCACATAACAATTAATTTCCAACAATTTCACCATAGACATAAATCTAGTACACACATATGACTAACAAATAGAATCAACACGTTGATACATACACAACTGGTATCACATGACCCAAAACAATCCATGACTGTAACAACATAGTTCCAATCCAATATCCAAAAGTCCATACCAACTAAGGGGAGAGTCAAGCCTCATACATAACAAGGTGTCAAAAAGACTCATATAGGTACCCATAACTCACTATACCAACACCACACATAACAAGACATCACGAAACAAACCCCAGATATCTCCAAAAGTACCAGGTAAAACTCCATATATCTCCTAAAGTATCCTAAAGAAATCTCTATATACTCCCCAAAGCATCACCAGATAATCTCCATATACCTCCCAGAGAGGAAGAAACATAGTGTCAGAACAAAGTCGGGTCACTCAACCATAGAGGCATGTCTCCTTTCTCCTTTTAATGAGGCCGGGTCACCCTATTTCCCTGGGCACATAGAGCCCCGTCACCCCCAAACCCAAGTGACATAATAACTCGTGGTTCAACAACCCACTAGTTATCTGTAACTCCTTGGGGCGTACCCCCATACAAAAAATTGGGTCCATAGGTTCAACCACTCCATGGTGAATCCCATGACCCTATTCTAACACATTACGACATTAGAACCAGCGTAACAATCCATTCAAATGCCAAGTGGCAAAATCAAAAGCCTTGGGCTAGGCTACAAATATTTCAAATATGAAAAGAAAGTTTTAAAACCAAGAAAACAAAATGGCTAATTAGCCTTGGTTAGTGCAAAATCCAAATGTTAATGCAAAAATCAAGTAAATGCCCAAAATATAAGAACATGTCCATCAAGAAAACGGCTGGTTCTAGCTAAAAGAGAAAGATTAATTTACGAATAAAATACGTAATGATAAAATAGTACATCACAATCACTATGTGGCCTCATATCACCACCAAAGGGGTACTCATCGAGTTGCTGGCACTCGGACATCGAGCCTCAGCTCCTGAAAATATACTTGTAACCAGAAATGAGTATATCAAATAATTTAACTGTCATCATCTCTGCCTGAATCATCCCTCCATACTCCCACAAGGATCAACATAGTCAAATCACATAGGATTATTTAATGAACAATCCAATAGGAAAGAGCAGGGGACACAAGGTTGCATAAGTTGAGCCTAAGGTGGTGCGCACCCACAATATACTGAGCAAGCTCGAAGTATACTAAACAGATAGAAGTGGATTTTCAGCCTATATATGACTCCACTTCCTCACTCGTACTATATATGAAAACCTAGTCCACACCTCCTCTCTCCACACATACACTCTTGATAGTTCATCCCCTTAGGGTAGTCTAGTGTAGGGTCCACGACATACACATAACTACATCACTAACACAATGGTAATTCACACACAGCAACCATAATGTATTACGCATGGTATATATGTACATGGTATAACACAAGCACTACTTTTGCGGGTTACGATACATCACATTATCACATCCTGCACCCAAAGTGCAATCATTGTACACTAGGGATCATACTCACCATATGCCCCTAAATCACGATACGAACCATCACATATTACATGAATTACACATGTGAGGAACACAACGTCTAATAATACAACACGAAAATGCCCACAACAAATCAAAATACGGTGTCAACATCACAATAAACTTCCATTCAGTTTACATAAATTTTTTCATGTAATACATCACTACATCTTCACATCACGTAAGGTCAAAATGTTTCAACACCTACAACTCACAATATCATTCCTTTCACACCAAACAAGGCAATACATCACACACGAATTCCTTATTGAATCCACGAAAATGAGAGTCGACACTCTCATCAAAAGCACATCAACATGACAACAATTACGCACTAAGTGACATACACCTCATGTGCGTTCACACTATCACAAATACGACATAGATCACATCACTCTTAAAACACATTACTCTTCCATATTTATAACCATCATGAAGAATCATCACCATCATGCAACCCATCATGTAACATCATCCCATCATGTCAAAGTCATCACAACTCCAATCTGTCCCAGAGGTTCGAGAGCATGAACCTCCACTCTGATACCATATGTAGTGCCCACATTTTACACACCCAAATACAACAGTAAAATACCAGGATAATTTTATTTTTTTACCTACAATGCATGCTACACACAACACAGCAAAGGCTTCAAGTAGGAAACTCGACAACATATACGACACTTACAAAAGTCATCAAATCACATAGACACATGATAACACCAAATACATGTTGGCGCTACACTTTTCCCAACAGAAGGTTGCTAGTAGAGACCAAACCACAAGAACCTGACTTTAGGAATGACGAACCCACGACATATCATTACTTTAAATGTATTTTAGTTACGGCTAACTTTCCAAGATCCTTATTAGGTAAGCATGATTTTCTCCCTTTTTCCACCTACATGTTCTGAAAATTTGTTTCACATATCACCTATTGTTCAACCCATTTAAATTGCTCTTTACCCTTATGACAAATCTTCATGATTTACATAAGTATTCTCCATATTTCAAAATGCCTACAAGATTCTAATTTTCTCATTCTTATGTTAAGATTTTGGCTTCTCAAACTTTTATTTAGTGTATAAAATTTACTCTTGCTACACAAGCGATTCTAACCTGATGTCCAGATGAGGTATTGGGATTAAGGAAGACATAGAGTCGAGATAGCTCCCCAAGAACCTCCATCGATCATGGAATAGTTATTTCGCTACCATAGTTAATAAATTTCAATAACTTATGGACTTCCTTTTTATATTTATAAATCTTTTGTTTGCTCAAAGTTTGGTTGCACAAAGATAATTTATATTCTTGCAATGCATGAAAAAGTTTAATTAAGGGATAAGGACTCTAGGATTGACCTTAATCCTAATCTCAAATCTTGTGTGCAACATCATATGATATGCTCTTATATCGCACTAAGGTCTTGTTCTTAGCATCGTCTTAACACAAAAGAGTTACGACAGCACTTTTCTGACATCATAAGGAAGTACAAGGCTAGGGGCATTAAAACTACACAACCACAAATGATCTATGTTCATGAAGGTCTCATATCCTTGCTTAGCATGTTTCTGCATAAGGAATATTCTTTATTCCTTAATGCCATAGAATGACATAACGAGGGATTATGAGACAAGAATGGAGTTTCTAAGGTTCTCTAAAACAACCTCTTTCAACACAATTTCGTATGCAAGGAGTTAGAGCATGGTTTTCTAAGCACAAGTGAACATCCTAGTCGATTAGGGTTTAGTCCCATTCCAATTTTTCACTTAGGGCTTTACGCTCTCTTATAGATTAGATTAAGGTTTTAAATACATTCACCCTATAAACCCTCTGTAAGAGATCAGAGCACTCTATTGTCACTAGCCAAAGATGGCACCTATAGCTAGGAGGATATATTCATAAGAAAAATTTTAAGTGATAGAACCACTATTTCACTAGCTCCAAGATGTCATCTAGATCTCACAAGAAATTCATTCGATGTAGAAGATTTATTTGACTGAGTTGCTCCTATGTGTCTAGTTTATGTCGATGTCACCAAGCATACCTAAAAGATAACAAACCCCTCTTCTTGGGATCTTATTTGCCTAAAGCAAGGTGCTCCATTGGGTGAAAAGGTTAAGTTCGTTCTACTATTTTAAATTTATTATAAGGTAAGAATGATCACACATGCATGCAAGTTAAGCATGAATATTTTATTAGGGTTCAGTGTTCCCATTAAAACTCTTTATTATGTTTACAAGGTAAGAAGATAACCCAATGATTAATTTAATCGTTTATCGAATGCTGAGGAAGAACTATAATATATTAGCTTCAATTTAAATTTATTATGCATAAATCAAACACTTTTTTCCATACACAACTAAGAAACAAATTAAACCGGTGATTAGATGCACATTCCCTAAGTATCCCTAAAACTGGCATATCATGCATATTAACAAATTTCATTTATAATTTTTCGGTAACAAGAGATTGCATTAGACATTTATTCATTTTACAATGACCTATTAAAAAAAATTACAATAATAATAATTAAATTACACAACGCCTTTTTCGTCGTCGAACTTCCATCCTGCAAAACCAATGTGAGCATGATATCAGCGATAAATCACTGGCATGGCATCCACCCTAAAACAGTCATAATTATCATTTTTCAATTCCCATTTACATCTGACAATAATTACAATATGCAGTCGAAATAAAAAGGGTCTAGAAACTTGTAATCATTGCATTTCATTTTATAAACTCAGGAGAGAGAGAGAGAAAGGAAGAGAGAGAAAATATCATTTTGTGTAAAGTTCCAATACACACAACAAGTTTCATTAAAGTGTTTTAAATAGTTATTTACATGTGTTAAAAGTTTCCAGGGTGATTTGGCAACCCTACGAGGGTCCGCAACTTTCTACTTTTACATTTTCTCACTAGCTGCAAAAACGTACAAAATGGGCTCGGAGGCTAAGAAACTGCTTCCAAAGGTTATCTTCCGATGAGCACACATGTCACAATTGACTTTCTACGTGTCCCCAGATAAACCAAGAGTTCATTGCAACTGACGGAATTGAAAAAGAGAAAATGGTTTGCGTTTGGCGGTTACTTCTCCGGGGCCACTGGTCGTAGCTCACCAGTTATATAATGCCAAAAGTTAACTCGAGGGCCCAGAAACCCATGTCCATAACTGATGTTCGAAGGAGAAGCATGCAGCGAGACATCTCCTACTAGTTCCCCTACCTAAGGAGAGTTCATCAAAGTCGACGGGGCTGAGAACTAGTAAACCATTTTCAAATGGCGACATATTTTCTTGAACGACAAGATGAAACCGGACCAGTTTGACCTCATCAAACTATGACCGGAGGCCTACAAAATGGCTTCGCCAAACTATCCCGAAAAGTTCTCTTTCCTATACTGAATGTTCCATGAATTTGTCTAGTATAATCGCTAGAGGTTTGTGAAGACGGGAAGTGATTTCTGTTTCCAGGTTTCAATGGCGATCCAAAACGAAAGCCAACTTTCTAGTTTTAACAACTTTCTACTGTTGTAAACCAGTGTTACAGGGCTCCTATAAGGGCGTCAAAAGGATGTCATATGATCATTTCGGGTCAAACCAGAAATCAAGGCGACTCCTCGTATACCAAGGTACCCGAATGAAACTTCACATCCCGTTTCCAGAGTTGCGAAGGGTACTTAGTGAGTCTCCAAATAATGAAAATTTTAACTATTTTAAGCAGGAAGAAGGTCAACTTAATCAATGGAGAGTCAAATTTGTTTGGTCGATAAAATGATACTGGAGCGATCAAAAGGGGTAAGTGTTTTCTAGATCATCTCAAAGCGAGGGTGATAGTCCATGTTTTAAAGTAGGCGAGTTATAATGGTTTCGAGAGTTGTGACATGACACTTTATTGTTTTGCAATGAGTTGAAGAGACATTTAGCTGTATTAAAAATGTAATAACTTAATATTCTATTTAGTTGCAAAAGAGAACTAAAACACGAGAATTATGAGAGGTAAGGAAAGGAGAACCATGCATGGAGAACGAAGTCGGTCGAAGTCACAGGCTTGGGTTCAATCTCTTGCTTGGGCACTTCGTCAATTCGGTTCATGAGCATCCACAGCTCCACCATTTTGCATACACGTCTACCAGGGAAGTTGCATTGCAAACAAAACATATTTTTTTCTATGCCTTGATAAAACAGGTTGATGTGCACGTCAAACATACCATATTCAAACGTGTGACTATCCCGTGAGGAAAACTGTGTCTCCTGTACACTGCCAAAAAAATGCATCTCCAGAGAGCTGATGTTCTGTTATTTCATTTGGTCAAACACTGTAATAACGTTCACAGAGCATTGGCAACTACGACATCTGACAAAGTCCATCATTTTATGCTTTGATGGAATTCCATACTCTGTTTCAAGAGCTCTATTTTGGTACAGGCAGTGAGAATGCTGGCACGGTTGTTAAATTTAGTTTTGTTGTGGTTGTTTACATTTGGTTGAAAGATTCTAAATCCTTTTCAACAATCCATTTTGTGCAGATCCTGCAACCCTGACACTCCATGAGACCACATTTCTTAGAGTCATTCTAACAACAGCCCAAACACATTTTCAACAAACCCATTTTGTGCATAGGTTGGGATATGCTGGCAATGTAAACTCGTTAGGTTTGGAGACATGTTTGTTTTACATGTGGAACTGTGTGACTGTCTCTTGAGGAAAACCATGACTTCTATTCGTTGAAATAAACATATTCCATGAGAAGTTGTTTCGTTCTTTCATTTGGTCAAACACTGAAATAGCGTCCCCAATGCCATAGCAACTACTACATCTGTCAAAATTCCTGTCTTTGATGCGTTGATAGAATTCCTTGCAATATTCAAGGGTTTTCCCATTTTTTTAATGGCCTGGGAGGATGCTAGTACAGGCCTGGAATGCGCTGGTAGATGTAAACTTGCTAGGCTGGATGTCCATATGCTATCCCAGGATCGGATTTTGGCACAGATCAGGCGTGTGCAACTTCAATGTCTGACAATATTCCTCTCTCCAAAGCTTTGAGAGAATTCCACGCAGTAAAATGGTTTCCCCCATTTTGGCGCTGGCTGGGGAGAAAAATAAAAATAAAAAAGGCAGAAAAAACAATTTTCCATTATGCTTTGTTGAACGTCCCTACACAGATCTAATATCTGACACTTCTTTAAACCAATCATAAGGAACCTAAATACATTGTTTTGTGGCTTTTAGTCAAATGGTTCATGTGCTGTGCAAATGCTTCCACGTTTTGCACGTATGGTTGTAAAACTGCTTCCAACAGCAACATCAGACCACTCTCCTACCTCTTGCACCTCCTTCAACCTCTGGAGTATGCACTGAACAGGCTCAGAGCTCCCATGGTGGCGGCAGCTTCTCTGACCAAAAAGGAAGAAAAACAAACTACTAAGAGGCCCTAGCGCCCCTCCAAGAAATTCATGGGATTTTATTTTTATTTTTATTTTTATTTTTTATTTTTATATTTAAAATGAGGCATTACATAGCTATTTTAAGTCGAGTAAATCAAATCGGGTGGTTGATGCTGGTAAATCCATATTAGAATCAACAGAATCCTCTGGAGGGGCTTTACCTCAAGCAATAGCCTCCTTGTGAGAAAATTCTTCTCTTCAAAATATAAATTATTGTCATTAATGTATTAAAAAATAATTAAGTTTTTATATTGTTAAAATTAATTGTTACCTATTGTTTTGTAACTGAAAGACCTATCGATAGTAATTTTTAGTTCAAGTTGCAATTTGAATTTATCTCTTATGCAATTAGTGAAAATATTCTTGATAGAAATCAATAAGATAATTGGTACAAGAAAATATAGTCTTCGATTTATCAAATGCATTGATATTGGAATGGTAATTGTTGACATCTACTTTAATTCGATTAGAAAAATATGTGCACCAATAAAATTGTTACCCTACCAATGTCTGTAATAAATATTCAACTACCCAATGCAAAATGTTGATGGATCTACCCTATAACACAATCCTAGATTGAAAGAGTGATATCATTGTAAGAAAGAAATTATGTGTAACATCTTGTATAGCAAGGCTTCTTTTCGATTGATTAAATGTAGTTGCAACAACACAAAAGAAAAGTTAGATACAAGAATAGTCAACTGATATTAAGAAAGTAATTTATTAAAAACTAAAATTGAACTTACCATCAACCTACACATCTTAATGAGATTCCATGTATTTTTTTTCTACATAAGTTAAGATAGCCTTGGTTTTCATGACCATGTGGTGTGGATATGGTAAACCAATTAATCGATGGATTTCTATGGGCTCCATGCTGAATGAAATGTATGATCAGTTACAAAAATGTTAAATTTTCTATCTATAGGGTTGTAAGAATTGATCAGGTAATCAATGACATGAGTGTTTACTTCAAATTAGGGTATGTTGATAAGCCCCATGAATTTGGTTTTCTACATCCATTCTTTAGGTGTTTCTTTGAGTTTCATTAGTGCAGCAATTTGAGGGCACATGAGATTTTTATACTAAAATCTATGGGAAATTATAGGAGTGTATGTGGAACTAAGCATTGTTGAAAATTTAATGGAAAGCTGCATGAGAGGGAGGGGCTAGAGGGTGGGTTAACTGCAAGTTTGGGCATGTTGGTTTTTGTTGGTGTTGGGATGGTTTTGTAGAAAATTGGAGTCGTGAGAGCACTATATATTCATAGAAGTTTTGTCAAAAATTAAAGTAATAAACCTCATAGTGATATATAGGTCGAGGGTTCTTGGTCATGAAAAGTGTCAGAAAATGATAGGTGGAGAGATTTAAGGTCACACGTGTCTAAAGATGACGATTCAAAAAAATATCATCATGATCAATCGAAGGGACTATTTATGATATGCTGCATGTCCAATTTGTCTAGAGAGGGCCAAGATAATAGCGTCTGTTTGACTAACTATGTGTGAGACGAATGTCCAATATTGGAAGAGACATTTGTTTGTTCTAGGGAGAGACAGTTTGGGACAAGCTGCACATCCAATTGTGTAGAGAAGACCAAGATAATGAAGTTTGTCTGACTAACTATGTGTGAGACAAGTGTCCAGGATTGGAAGAGATGGTTATTAAAGAGACGTTTGTTTGTTCCAAGCGGAGATGACCAGGAAAGAGACATATGTCTAAACAAAAATTGTCTAATATCAAGTTAATATCTACATCTGTCTAACAACCATCTATTATTTCCTTTTTGGACATCTTCCTAAATCACATCTAACAACATTGCGAAACCCCAAAAATCTACAACATATCGAATTTCCTTTTCCACGATACTTTATTTAGATATTTGACATTTTTTAAAAATTCAACTTCGAAGATTCACCAAAATATTCTAAGTGATTTTTGTGGGGGGTCTTAATATGAACCCTAATATGTAACACCGAATGTCTCCACCGTTGCTTTCAATGGTCATCCCTATACTCATGACCATTGATAGGGACTGCTAGGTATCTCTAGTATACATTATAAAGCATATCGATGTAATTAATTTTATGATTTATATGCATGGATATAAATTTAAATTATATATTTTCACACACACAAACACACCTCTTTTAAAAAGTATACAATTTTTACAAAATTTGGCTTGTCATTGTCTACAACCACCTAAATTTTTTACTAATATTATATGGTTAAAATCGGATAAAATAGCCCATGGCTTGTTAATTTCTAGGTCTGATATATAGTATTCCACCATAGGTTAACATGTCACAAATTTTGGAAATAATTTCTAGAAATGTATAAATATTTTTCAAATACATTTTTTTATTCAAAATCAATGTCACTTCACATTACAAAGCTATATTTTTCACAATCAAGAGTATTGTTGGAAGTCACAATAACCTGGTGTGCAGTCAACCAAAAAATTGTTTTGTTATGTGTCTAAACAAGATAAATAAATACTTAATATAAATTATTGTGTATGTTTCGTATCCTATACATAATTTCAAGTAAAATATTTTACTCGTGCCATTTTTAATGGTAACTATATCATCTTCACATGTTGCTTCTCAACATTCAACCACAATATTGATTTTCAGACAAATCATTTTATGAACTATCTCTCAAAATGTTTTGAAATGCTAAACATATAACCGAGCCATCTAATTCTAATCCTCCTTGTTTTGATTCAAACCATGTATTAAACGAAATAAGCGAGGAGGTAAAATAAATGTTCCTTTTCCACCATATTAATACATTGGAAAATATGTTTATATTGTTAAACCTACAACATGGCATGTTTAGTCAAGAAAAGTAAGAAAAATCCTCTTTCCATCTACCTGAAAAATGTCCATGCATTAGAGAAGGCTCCCATTACAGAATTGGTTGGGAGATGTAAGGTGCTTGATATCTGAAGCCCTAAAATTCCCATATTGACAAAGGCCCTGGGATCATTTCAAAGACCGATTTTGTGAATAACCTAATATCATGTTGTTCTATCATAAAAAAGAACTCCCATCTTCAAAGACCAATTTTGTGAATAACCTAATATCATGTTGTTCTATCATTAAAAAAAACTCCCATATTCCCAATTAAATGTGTTTCTTACAAGTTATGGGCCATCTACTATAACCACTAGCATACGTAAACTCAGGCAAGTGCTCAGCGATGCCCAACTACCCCCATGCCAACCACCCCATTATCTCTATTTTCTCCCCTTTTTTCTTTTGAAGTTAATTTGGCTAAGTTTATTTTTATTAGTTATTTTATTTTTATTATTGCTTAGAAAAATCCCCCTTTTATATAAGTTCTAAAAATTAAGTTAAGCCATTAAGTTTTAGTTTGAGCCCGAGTTCAAGTTTGAAGATAAAACTACTTTACAATTCATCTGTTGATAAATTTCAATAATAAAAGACCTCTCAGTTCGAACAACTTAATTTATTTAATAATAATAATAATTATTATTATTATTATATATTTAAAAAAATTAAAGTGTATATATCTTATTTACAACTATCAAAATTATGCTAGGTGATATGAATCTCTAGGTTCTTATCCCGATTTCTCGCATATCACATTTTAAACACTCTATTACTTTCTTAAATATTTTTTTATGAAAAAGTGGCTGACATGAATGGGTCTAAGGTCCACCTTCTAGAAAAACTATTAAAAAATTTCTATTTAATTTTCTAAGAAGAGGGAGGAAGTTAATTGGTGATAGTCAATGAGTCAACGGGTAACTAGTCTACCACCACCCTGAATAACATTGCAAAACATCTTTTGGTGTGATTCAAAATTTAAAGGTCAACACTAGACAAAACACAAAAACTACAAATGCCCAATGTTGGCCATAAATTTGGAAAATGAAAACCCACAATACAAAAAACCACCATAAAAAAACTGAGACATTACCTCATTTCTCCTATAGTCAAAACACTAGGCAACACATGTGAGAAACTTGCTTCTTAAAAATTTGAATCCTCTTACATGAACATACACATTGTGAGATTATTATTATTTTGGTAAAATTAAAGTAGCATTAAGAGGCCCTTCAATGGATGCCACCATTTTGTATCTCTTCTGTAAGAGGGAAACAACCGTCCAGACCACAACAATGTATACCACATGTGAAGGACTATAGATGCAATTAAAATTATAATCAAACATACACATCTATGTTACGTGACAAAAATACCTACAACAAGAATCAAAAGCTACAATGTTTTCAATGATCTTGCACATGTATTAAGAAAGAAATTGCTATCAACATAAGTTCAAATGACACTTATAAGTAAACAAAATTCTTACGCATACATATTGTAATGAGTGTGTAAGATTCAGGGAGAGGTGGTCTTAGAATATTCTTTTGGTAAAAATCTAATTATATTTTACAAATTAAGTGGAAGGAATATAAAAGTAATAATTAATGTAATGAATTACCTTTAATAAAAATTGTATGCCAAGTTCTTAAAGAGTGGAGATTTGATCATCTTACCTCAGCGAGGTTATCAACCGGAGTTTTAGTGAATATCATTATTTGCTAGTTATTGTCATTGATTTTATCATTCATACATAATTTTTTACAATAGTCATTCTTAAATTAGATTTAATTGTAAATTTATTAAATCAACTACATGCAATTCAAACTAAAGAGGTGGTTGGACACACACCTTCTCTGCAACTTGTAAAACCCTTTCAAATTGGCATTCACGTGTATCACAGGAAAGAAATGGCATTCATATAAATGAAATATATCACGACCTCCATAGTTTCAAATTTTAAACTACGTCTTCTAGATTACAATTTCATGTAATAGTTTTTTCCTATTTTATTACCTACATGATTAACGAATTTAAATTTTTCACCTAGATGATTGATGATATCCAATGCATTTCAATTTTTGACTATGCTTCAATCATACCAACATTCTAGTCAATACATACTCAAATACATGTTAATTATGTATTTGTTTTCTCTGTGTATGCAGTCTTTGATATATGGTGGAGGGATTTGATTTGGGCTAACTATCTCCCCTGAATTTATTTTTTAGATCAATTTTGATGTAACTTATATTATATGCACCTCGTTCCACGTACAAGAGACCTCATTACAAGTATAATATAGAGCACCAATTCTAAAATCTCGCTTCATCAAATATTTTATTGTCTAATGTCATAACTAAAATACAAAAGGGATCATGTGAATAGCCACAACCCTCATGATAATGCATATAATTCATAATATTAGAATAAACTAATTGCTATAAATATTTAAGATTAGTGCTCACATAGTGAGTCTAATATGTAACACCTACTTTTAAAATATTCAAATTAAGGGATTTTTTTTTTCCAAAATAACTTATGCCTTCAATGATTTAAATACTTAGAATTTAAATCCAACATCAATGTAATTCAATCTATCTGTTAACAATCATGAAACCATGTGCAGCTCTATGGGTCAATTAGATCTATCTGATCCCCCATAATTTACTCTTACGAGTGTGTATACAATTACACAATTGGTAACCCTTCCTAGGAACTTATAATTCAAGTGATGTTTCTAAGTGTCTACCTGGAATCCAATCAATCGAATCCCATCTGACATCCTACACCCTTAGTTAGAACTTGGTGAATCTGATAGTGTAATCAACAACTTACACTATTTCAGAACAGTTTATGAGACATGATTGCATCCTCAATCTCATGATGGCACATTCGTCA
Source organism: Taxus chinensis (assembly GCA_019776745.2). Taxonomy (NCBI): domain Eukaryota; kingdom Viridiplantae; phylum Streptophyta; class Pinopsida; order Cupressales; family Taxaceae; genus Taxus; species Taxus chinensis. The sequence continues at coordinate 760,021,647 of CM034151.1, read as the reverse complement.
TTCAAAACTTTTTCTGTCACCCTATCACTTGTTTAGTTATCAAGAATTGAATAAGTTAGTTTTGTCATTTCATTTACATGTTAGGCCCAAGGTACAAGACTTGCATAACATGTTCAAAGGAACACATTTGTGTAAACTTAGGTTTCCTATGGGAGATAAAATGATCATGTAATGACTGGTGTCATTACGCAACCACTTCCTTCCCCATAGCTAACTTAATTTGGTACCGAGGTATTTTTCCGAACAGGTTAAACAACTCATGTATCTTAACGTAACACTGCATTATCCAAACTTATGACTATCATAATGACCCTGAAAGGGCATCTTAAAATACATGTTATCAGGTAGTACTCACTTAACAACTTACATCATTAAATTAATATGAACTTATAACAATCATCTTAAATTTACCTGTCAAGCTCCACTCCTTAGGAACATCATATCCCAAAGTTTAATTATTTATAATTAAATTAGTTTGTAACAAGTTACCTTTTAGCCACAACGATAAATTATTGCATGTTCATTTGTATTTAATTGTTAATAATTATATTATCATAACAAGATATGATAATATACTTGTAATTAAACTATAACCCATTTAGATCTTAATTATGATTTAGCATAACTTTTGCGTTCTCGTAGTAGATCTTTAATCGTACTTTATGATATTGTTATAATTTAATTTTTCCATGTTAATTAATTTATTTTAACTTAACTAATGAAATGGTTTATAAATTATCATAAATGTATTTGTTCCATATACAATTTAACATCAATTAATCGACAATATAATAAATGATAGATTTTTTAATTCATTATTGCCATTAATGTTAACCTTTCATCAAAGACATACTACTGATATCAACATCATGATGACATAATCTATAACAAAAGTAATTATCAACTTTATACATAACACTTAATAACAAAAACAAGTACAAATGATATTTTTGTATTAATACATTGTTCAAATCAGGCTATTTTTCCTTTCATTTATATAGGACAACGAAGTTCAATTTCACTTTACAATAATGAGATAAATTTAATACTTTGGAATCATCATTCAAGTAAATAGATCATGCGTAGTCTTTATCAAACATCAACCAAGAATAACTTAATATATTTCATCTATAAGAGGGAGAAAAATTGTAAAACTGGTCAGTTCAGAATGAACTAACATGAAAAGTTGTTCTCAACATCTTTAGATTTTATGTTGCTATAATACTCAAATGATTAAATTCCATAAATCACATGATCAAAATATTTATTAACTAAATAATGAAACCAAAATAATATTTCCTATCTCATACCATATTATTACTTCCACATAAGTAATTCACATTTTATGAGATATTAATCTGATTCGAGTTAACAATAAATAATTTATTGAAACATAACATTATTCAATTAGCAACTTCACAACTACCCAGGTATTATACATCAAGCCTTGCATTTTATCACCAAATTGTTATTAACTATGCAATAATAATATTTATGTTACAATTTTGCAACTAGAAATCCTTTAGCATTAAAATAATCAACACTAATGCATTCTGTCTCTAAGTCAAGAATGTATATCAAACTGAAATATAATTTCTTTTATTCCTATTAAACCAACAAACAATAAATATTTATCTTTCTTTGATAAGTCATATAACCATTATCAAAATATATAGGAATATAAATATATATACCTTCAACTTCAAACAGAGAGAGAGAGGGAGAGAGAGAGAGTTTATACATTTACCATCAATTGGGAAATAGTATGACATGTTCCTTGTAGACATAGAATATATACACAATGCAAACAAAACCCAATTTATGTGCTCATGTTCCTAAAACCAAAATGACAAGAAGAGTGAAAGAATGATTCGACCATATTTCAACATAAGCCAAATTGAATACCTTAAAATAATGAATTGTACCATCACGGTTCCTCTGATTCGACATCCAAGACTTTTTAATGCCTTTGACCAACTCTTCTCAATGATTCATCAATACCTTGCAACATAAACAACTAATTTTTCCACATAGACTAATTCTAATCAAAGAATTTTGTCTATACAATAACATATTTAACCCAATGTTTTGGTTGATAATAAGTGAGTCATTTAAAGATATTTAAATATTACACAGAAAAGCTTTATCCACAAAGTTTGAATTCCTAGGTGTAAATTAATAAGCACAATTTTTAAAATACACACGGTTTAAGACTCAAAGTTTGATACTCACGCGTAAAATTTTAAAACAGTAAGAACATCAAAGTTACATTTAGATGTGTGAAAAAGGAGGGTTTTGTTTACAAAATTTTGATTGTATGCTTCTTGAATTAAAAATAAATCTGTTTAGAATAACCCAAGACATATAAAAATTATATCGAGTTTTTATATTCTTTTCCCCAAACGATTGCGCCAAGAAATGAACAAGTTAGAATGTACATGCCTACTATAATTATATACATATGTCAACTGGTATAAAATTTATTAATGTCTATTTTCCTCTAGTGAGTACCCAAAAAACATAATCAGAGACACAAAGGACTCATATACATTGGCTCAAATTGCACTTGCAATGGGTTATTAACCAAATAACAAAGGTGAATGCATAAATTTACATGCATGGCTAAAAAATTTCTCAAGTCGTTTAGCCATACCCAAAAGACATCAAACTTAAGAATAATCACCAAACATATCTTTATATAGTTTATCCAGTTCATGAAAGAAAACATTATTGTAGTGATTTTAAACATGAAAATATTATAATGAATTAAACCATGAAGAAGAAGAGAAGAACATTTCATGCATGCATAATGAATCCTAAAATCCTTCTTGTTTCTTCCAACTTCTTTCTGTAATATCAAAAGAAGATTTTCCTTTGAATCCGCAAACAAATAATAGTCCCCATATAAGTCCCATTTACATTTTATTTATTAATCGAAAAATCACAATGACTCCCAAAATTTCTTAACTAAGAGTTTGAGATCATGCATGTAACCTCAAGAAAGGATAACCATATTATCTTGAAATACAATACAATTCTTCGCTCCATGTAGAGCTCGAAGGACCCAAAAAATGAAGGAAAAAAATACCATAACCAACTCAATAGATTCCTCGACGAATCTTCGTGCTTCTCCCAAGGTCTGTGGAGAGGGGTAAATACAGTTAATGCATTTGGGTACAAAGTTCCAGTTTCCCTCCAAAACTACTGGCATATTAACCGTCACTTAAATTTATAATCCCATTATATTTTTAGCAACTAATCACCACCTTACAACTTGCACGGTGATCTTATGGAACGTTCGAGGACTATTGCACCATAAACTATTAGCATTGTATGATCGACCAATGGGTTAATCAACTAAAAACCAAAAAAATATAGTAGCTCGGTTGTTCAAAGCAATCTTAGGCTAGACATGGCATGGTTAGGCTAAGACATTTATGGCTTTATTTTAAATCCAATAACATGTATAGCTTGGTCTATAATCGACCCAATTATTAACCTTTGAAAAGAATACAATTTAGTCTATTCACATGGTCGAGGACCATTGTAATTATTTTCACAAAGTATATCGTGTTAGATCATTACTATGATCAAAAAATCCTTATATATATTAACCTAGTAATTAATCATTTCCCAATCAATCTAGATCAAATTTTTATATATGTGTCCTTACCTTGCATAGTGTAGTTATCATCGTAATACAAACCTAATTTTATTGTCTGACCTGATTTATGAGAGATTTAATCCATTTAACAATGATAGAAATGATGCTACCACTAAACCTGAACAAGTGAAGATCAAAGGAATTTTATACAATAGTCGTTAATATGATCTCATAATGAATCATAACAATATCATCTCATTCATGCAAATAAGATAAGTATGTTCATCCAATAAAATAATTATAAACAAGCTCATTGGTAACAATATCAATCCGCCAATAGAGTCAACTATATCCATAATGATAAAAACGTAAAACTATGTTATAGCTCCAATGATTGGCGAAAGTATGACAACAAGTCAAATCATAAACTACGACAAGAATGCGATATCCATAAAATTCAAGCTACACAAAATGAATTGTGATATATAGCAACCTATGGGACACTATGGTAAGTGCAGATACGCTGTCGAGTTTACGAGAACCATACCAAACCCGGTCTTAGTGTCCGCGAGTTTCCTGATATTGGAACTTGATTGTGGCATTAAATATATTAAAAAAAACAAGTGTGTGACATACTTCCCTCTTTAAGAATCATCGTCCTGATGATTAACTCTAACCATTAAAAACTTTAAAACAAATAAGATAAAATATATTTATTTTGCGTATCAAATATTCAAGAGATTACAAATAAAAATTGCAACCTCGGAGTTTCTAGAACTTATAACCATAATTTTTTGGATATAATAGCCCATTTTCAATCAATTTTTAGCCTAACAACACAAATTATAACATTTTTCAGTCACTCAAACAATAGTAAACTTTAAATTTATAATATCAGATAAAACATTTCAAGTTTTTATCACTGAAACAAATGCGGAAAAGCAATTTTAATTTCATCTAGATTCTCCCAGGTTGCATTTTCTTCAAAAAACTGGTCCTATTGGACCTTACACTAAACTATTTCTCAATTTCTTAAGTACAATCTTCAAGTTTCCAACACTCTTACGGACTCAACCACGATGATTCCCAGATCCTAAATCTGTAAGGAGTTCCAGTTCAAAACATGAGATAAATCACATACATACTTTTTAAGAAAAGAAATATGAAAAAAATCATGCATCTTAGACAATGCAAGAGGCAACGCTAGATGGTATTTTATAAGACTGATTAATTCAGTTATTTAAAAAGGCCCAAAAAAGTGAGGTGACAGTTTGACTAATTTGCGAAATGAAATTGAATTTTTCTTAGGATTGAATCTTAAGAAAACTTTGTGCCCTTGTTCAAATTTTTCATCAACTCTCTTTAAATAAGTGTATCTTCTTCCTATCGGAAACTTCTTTCAACTTCTCATGAGTGAGATTAACTTGTTATTACATTTTTGTCAACATATCAGGTCCTACTACTTCCATATCTTGCACACTATCTCAAATGATAGGTGTCCTACACCTTCTTCTATACAACACTCCAAATGGAGAAATTTTCAGTGGTGAATGCTAAGTGTTATTATAAGAAAACTCAACCAGTGGAAGGTATTCTTCCCACTTTTACTACTGATCGATACAATACATATTGATAATATCCTCCATAATTTGATTGACTCTTTCATTTTTCCAATCTTTTTCTAGATGGTACACAAAATTTAAACTCAACTTTGTCCCCAACACTGAATTTAAAGTCGGCAAAAAATGAGAATTCATCCTAGGATACCTATCAGAAAATATTGATTCAGGTACTTCATGTAATCTAATAATTTTGTGCATAAACCTTTTAGCAAGCACAAGTGAATCATTTCTTAGATTCCCTAGTATGAATTGAGCTACTGATTTGTTAGTTTATCAAATACAACCAAGATTAAATCATGTTTATTTTTTGACATAGGAATTCCTTTTACAGATTCCATGTTGATCACTTGCCATTTAAATTATGGAATGTTGTGAGGGTACATCAATCCCACTAGATTCATATGTTCATCTCTGACATGTTGACATTCTATCCAACATTAGACATAGTTCACAACGTCCTTTTTCACCCCTTTCCAAAAATATTGTTGTTTTAAATCAGCAAGCATTTTAGTTACTTTGGAATATCCAAAATAGGGAGTGTCGTGAAATTCCTTAATCACTTTTTTTCTTAACTCATTTTCCAATGGTACATAAACTTGGTTTACATACCTTAGGAATCCTTCGTTATCAAATATTAATCCTTTATACCTTTTATCATTTGGATCTACAGCAAGTGTTGTTTTATCATGCTGATAATAATAATCAACCAACATTGTTCTCTTAACTTCATCTTTGAATTGAGTTCTCAAACTTACAAGAGTGGAAATGTTCTTCCTAAGAATTAGTACATCTTCCACTCCACTTTCCTTACCTTTTATATTCTTGATATCAAATTCATATTGAGATAGAAACTCTAACCATCTTCTCTTCCTCACATTCAAGTTAGGTTGAGTGAAGATGTATTTTAGCCCGAGATGATCTATTTTAAGTTCAAAGGGCTTTCCCGAAAGATAGTACCTCCAAATTTACAAGGTATGTATAATGGCATAAAGATCCAAATCACTAGGGAGCATAATTTAGCTCATGTCCTTTCAATTTTCTGCTTTTATATGTAATCACGTGACCATTTTGTAGAAGTATACCTTCCAAACCTTCACCGAAGGAATCAATCACTATGGTGAAGTTACCGTTGGGATCAAAAACTTTTAGTATAGGTCTTGTAGTTAATTTTTACTTCATAAATCTAAAATCATTTTCACACTTCTGTGTCTAGATAAATTTCTTATCTATTTTCTGCATTGAGGTAATTAGAGAAACGAATTTGGAGAATTCTTTTATAAATTTATGGTAATATCCAACCAATCCCATGAAGCTTCTAACTTAATCCACATTCTTGGAAGTTGACCAGTCAGTTATTACAATTTTTTTTATGGATCCACAAAAATTCCATATTTATTTATTATGTGCCCAAGGTACTGCACCTCGTTTTGATAAAATGAACACTCTAAAATCTTATCATACAACTTTATTTTCTTTAGCACATGTAAAACAATCTTAATATGTTCATTATGTGTGATGCAAGAGAATTATATGCTTCTACAACCCTAGTTTTCATGTGGCTATTTGAGTCTAGGTAGTCTAGGTCTAGTCATGTAGTTTTCCCTCCAAAAGCACTCATTCAAATTTGTCAAGATTTGAATAAGTGTTATTAATATTGTAATAAGGCCTAATATCTGTATAATGGCAAAAAATATGTAAGAGTGGATAAAAAAATACTCTAAATCCTTATTTCTAGGTGGGATTAGATTAGTTGTATGGATTTCTAAGCATTAATGGTCTTACTTAAGCTAGAAAGGCAGTTGAGTCTTATTAGGGAGTTTTTGAGTTAGTTTAGGAGTTTATAATTAGAAAATATACACCTATTCATAGGTGATTCGAATGTAATGAAGATTAATAAGTGGTTCTTAAGGTTGTGTAATAAATAATTAAGTATGTATAGTGATTTGAATATATATTATATCTCTATTTGAAGGAATTTTGCATATTTCTTATTAACTGTGTTGAGAAGAAGGACAAGGCAGTGGGTATGAAACCCTCCATTCTATTTATATGATAAATTTTTCTTGACTGTTAAGGTAGGAAGGTTCTACAGGTAATGTGGATTACAAACATAAATTTTTAACCCTTGAAAATGTATGACCTGGTTATTATAGAAAAATTCTTGGCCACGGGATCAAACTAGGGAAAGTTGTAACTATTTTCTAACCGTAAATATTCCTTTAAAATTTGAGGCAATCTATTCCCCTAGATGATGAAGGAGTATGTCAATTTTTTGGGTGAACAAATACATGTGAATAAATATCTCAAGGAAAAAACATTATGTAAGACTGTGAATAAATAGAGTGAGCAAAGTAAAGAGAGTTTGATGCTAGTTGGGAAAAAAATTCACTTGTCAAGAACAAGGATGATGTTAAATGAGATCTTAGATCTCTAATATGTATTTGGAATGAGTTTTGGGAAAGTTTTATGAAGCAATCTCTACTATCCTAGAAACACGCCTGACTGTGCATCTAATTTGATCACTTGAGCCCTTGTCAAAGAAAGAGAGATGAGACAAACCAACATAGAACCAGTGCATGGGATTTTTTTTACACCTCCAACATGATAAATGGAACCTATATAGCATGGATTTAGGGCATGAAATCCTACTACATGCATTACAAGGATTGAGTAGGGAAATAAGGAACATAAGAGGCTATAAGGCCTTAGGTAGAGAATTAGTATGAAGTAGAGGAATGAGATTGTATGAAGGGTCAAGACACCTTGAATTAGGTTATAAAATTTCCCCATAAGTGATTAATGGTAGTGAGAATCCTATCTTATGCTTTTGAGCATCTAGACCAAAAGAGGCCTATTTAGACCTAGGCTTGACTGATAAGAACAATGCATGTTTGAGGTTTCTTTGATGAATTAGGGTATGAAATGATGGTAAAGGGTATGAAGATATGATGTTAAGATAATAATGGAGGCTTATGAGTAGTGGAACCATGATCAAAATCCACATGTATGCTTATCTTATTGTTTTCCTTCTAATGAATGCAAGTACTAATACAAGTTTCTAGAGGAACAATATTTTTTGTGTTTGTTTGAGCACATGATACAAGAGTTGTAAGATGAAGTGTTTTTAATGGAGGTACTTAGTATCAAGGGAAGCATGAATAAACAAAGACAAGTTCTGAGTTCTTGGAAGAAGGGACATGAGGCCTAAAGGTAAGCTTGCAATCAATAAGTATATAGTGGGAATCTATATAACCTTTGCACCATATTGGTATCAGAGTTGGTTGATTTGTTATAATCAGATACATTGTAGATATTTATAGCATTTTTTATTAATTGAAGAGTGTGTAAAGTTGATTGTTGATAGAATGGAAAAGGGTGAGAAAGCATCATTGCAGGGTATTATGAAATCTATCCAGGAAGCAGTGATGGGTAGAATGGATGACTTGATGAATGCACTACTGGAAACCTAGAAAAAATAAAGAAAAAGAAAAGAGGTAGTCAGAATTATATAAAGAGAAGCTTGGATAAGAGAGATAGAAAGGCTAAAATCCTAGGTGATAGAGACTTGGATGAGAGGGGGAGACCGTGGAAGCTATACCATGGAGACAGGTAATGGTTTTGGTTCAAGAAATGAAGAGGATGAGAGTGGCAGAAGAAAAGAAGAGAGAAAGGAAGATTGCTGATACTAGGCATAGGAAAGATATATATTTGTGTGTGTGTATGTCAAGCATGTAAGTGGAGCAGTATTAACTTGTGAATTGATGATTTTGTATTATATGCATTTGGGAGAGTGTTAAGTTTTCTTAGAGAAGGGGTATATAACTTAGTAAGATTCCTAATAGGAAACCACATAATCCTTGAATCATTGTATTGAGGGCTATAAGACAACTCACTGACCTTGCATACACATGAAGTTTAGAACATGCATTAAGAAGGGAGGAAGACTTATAGAAGGAACAAGACAAGGAAAGGATAGTGGTCATATCATCTACATTGTTTGAGAAGAATATGGATTTTGAATGCATGTATGGACTCAAATATCAGAGAGAAAGGTTTCTATAGATGATTAGGTGTCTTAGAGATAGGAAGAAGCTTAGGGAGTTGTGAGGAAGATTCAAAGGATTATACCATGTACATGACTTCCCTTATACAATTCGAGAAGGAATAGAGGGACTGTGAGTACTTGAATACAATTCCATTTGTATGAAGTGAGCTAGACCATCCTAGTAGAGAGCCAAGGAATAAGATACAAGCTTGAAAGTGGGGAACTAGCATAACAAAGAGGAGGATGAATCAGATATGGCTTGAGGGATAAAACAAAGTATAGACAAGGTGTGATGAGTTTGAATCCTCTTAAGAAGGTAGTATGATGAAATTGGGTTTAAGGTGGACACTGAAGTATTGAATGAGCATAGCTTGAGGAAATGACATAGTATTTTGTGTCTAGGTGGAGTGAGTTTTTCAAGACTATGGAGATTGTATGAGGAACAACTGAGCTTAGGTTGAACCAATTTTGCTCAATGATTTTGTAATAAATAAGAATATCATCAAAGAAGACCACCACAAACTTGTCCAAGTATTCTTAAAATATATTATTCATTAAATTCATAAATTTTGTTGGAGTATTAGTAAGGTCAAATAAAAACATAGTTAATTCAAAATTTACATACCTTGTCTTGAAGGAAGTTTTATGAACGTCTTATTGTTTAATTCTCAATTGATGATAACTTGGTCTCAGATCAATCTTAGAGTAGACCAATGCACCACACATTTGGTCAAAGATGTCATCAATTATTGGAAGGGGGTATCTATTTTTATCATGGATTTGTTAAGAACTCGATAATCAATGCATAGCCTCAATGTTCCATCTTTCTTCTTGAAAATTTTGACTAATGCTGTCATTCTATAGGGATCCTTGCAGATCGGTTTGGTTCCTAGTTTGATGCCAATAGTGAAATCAAAATCCCATTTAGGTGGAAGACTAGGTAGTTCCTCCAGAAATACATCATTTTACTCATTTAACATCGGATAGTATTCCACAAATTTCTTACCTTCTTCCACTAAATCTAAAATCTTTACGGTAAAAAGAATACAACCTTTGTTCTTGGCCTTTTTGAGTTGCATGACTGAGATTTTCCTTACAATAAAGTCTATTTTTATCCCCTAAATTATTGTGGTTTTCTTTAGATCGTCAAATTATTTAATATGTTTTTCATAACAGTCTATTATTGCATTGTGTTGTGCAACTAGTTTACACCTATGAATACATCATACAAACCTAGAGGAACTACATATAGGTCCAATTTAGTGATGAAAATTGGAAGTTCCAATGTTGTGTCAAATATACATTATTTTACTATATGAAAAACATTGTTCTTGCAATGTACAGTTCATGAATCTTTCATATATCTAGATTTTATTTTTATTTTAGATGCTAATTTATTTGAAATAAAACATTTTATTGCACCAGTATCAAATAAGATAGTTACAGATAATCCATCCAACTTATCTGCTACCTCAATGGGTGTACCTTATTATTCTACTTTCTTGTCAGAAAAAAACAACATGTATGTTGTGCTACTGATTATTGTCCTTTTTTATTTATGGATAGTTGTTTGTATAGTGAGCTAGATCACATAGAAAATAACCCTCAATATGTAATTTTTCAGTTTTATTTGTAGAATTGGCTACATTATTCTATCCATTCTTTTTAAAATTTGTAGCAGATTTAGCTACTATAGTTTTCTTCTCATTTCCAATTACAGTTTTGTTCTTGTTGCCAAAAAAATTCCACTCAACCTTTTTGGTTGCAAGGGGTGAAGGTGCATTAACAGTTTTCTTTTTCTATTCTTCTCTATGAGAAAACATTGGTCTTTAGTTTCTGCTGCTATCTGGTTGATTTTTCAAACAAAGCCTCGATAGTTGATTGTCCATGAAATTTAACTTCTCTACCTGTCGACACTAAAATTTTCCTCCAAAATTTCTATTTCATTAATGTATGTATTAGGAATAGGATGTTGTTAAGTGTAATTAGTAGTAGCGTCCGATAGAAGATAACGGCGCCGTCAGTACGGTGCCGCCAATAATGTGGAGTACGGTAATAGTCAAAGTACAATAGGAATGTTATAAAAAGTAAATATTTGTCGTAAGTGGTTCGGTAATGTTAAAATGTCAAAGTTTGGGTAATTAGAGAAGTAGGGTCTACATGATTAGGAATTAGAAATATTATATTGGTAATAAGGACAAGGAGTGAGGTCATAAATATTTTGTGTATTTTATTTGTAAAAATTCTAAAAATGTGGAACCCATGTAAAATGATAAGGTTTATCTTATCTTAATAGATAAGCTTACATGTACAGATAAGAGTTAAGGTATGGAATATGATTCGTCAGAGTGGATTTCTTATCCTATCTTAGAGATAGGATGGATAAGCCTAGAAGTTCTATAAATAGAGAGGCCACCCCCCTCATTTAGCATAGAAAGAAGTAGTGAGAAATATTGTAGGAAGTGTGCGAAGGAAGCCATTAGTTAAAGGTGTGTTGAAGAAGCCATCAAGAGGTGTAATTGTAAAGTTTCTCCCATAGTCTTGTTGAAGTATCTCATGGGTGAGATTGTAATAGTTTCATGTTAATATTATAATCTGTTTTGATATTTCAGATTTATCGTCATTCTGTCTTATCATAGTCAATGGTATTCTTGTGTTCGGTTGTTGTTTTGCTTCTAGATTACATCCACCAAACTAAAGGCTGTGCATTAGTAAATAATCATAGCACGAGGAGTTCCCGGTGAAGAATTATCATAATGCCGGATTGGTGATGACATTTTGGTTCCGTTGCCGAGACCATTCCTCGTTGGTGGATTTTCTGGAGAGATATTCCCACTTAGTCAAAAATCAATTGGAGGGTAACCTTGTTTTTATTGTGCATAGTAGTTACCGTGGTAAAGTCATTTTTACCGTGCATAGTAGTTACCATGTTAAAGTCATTTTTGCCATGAATAGTAGTTACCCTGGTAAAGTCCTTTTTGCTGGGAATAGTAATTACCACAGTAAAGTCACTTTTTACCGTGAATAGTATTTACCGCAGTAACTTCACTTTTTACTGTGAATAGTGTTTACCACAGTAAAATCAGTTTTTTACCGCAGTAAGTCAGATTTTACCATAGTTTACCGTGGTCATTTCTATAGTGATTCCAATTATTTGTGCACATAAGTCTTATTAATTGTACTTGTGGGTTGGTATTTCACGGTGGTTACTTTTGAAAATGGAAAAGATTCCTGTTTTTTCAGCTCAATCTAATGAAGATGCTTCTTCTTTCATTCAAGAGTTTAAGCGATCTTGTATTTGTAATGGCCTCATAAGAAGGGAACAATGGACTGAATTTTTTCCTACCTTTTTAGATGGTTCAGCACTTAGGTGGTTTGAAACACTAGGTGATAATGTGAAAAATTCATGGGATTTATTAACTGAAAGTTTTCTTGAAGAATTTGGTGAACAACAGAAATATGCAGATCTGATGATCGAGATCACAAAGCTATCCCAAGGAGAGAAGGAGAAGATAAGGGATTATCATGCTCGTGTTCTAGAGCTAAGGAGGAAGCTCGATGCCCAGATCCAGAAGGAAGGACTAGTGGATGGGTTGATGAATGGCATGGATAATCTCCTCTGTAAGCACTTCATTCTTGGGATGAAGCCGGAGATCAGACAACGAGTGAAGTATGACTGCCCAGCTACCATTGAACAAGCAAAGGAGATTGCAAGAAGGCAAGAAGAAAGCATGGAAGAGGAGCCCAAAGAAATTGTTGCTAAAGTAGAGCCTACACCAGCACCTTTGGTCCTGAATCCACAACCACTCCCGGTGAGCACAAATATTTCTCCTAATACATCTACTGAGTATGAAGATCTACTCAAAAAGATGGGTCAGTTAACTATTAATCTTCTTCAAGGAAAGGAATTTAGTTCTCAGGGAGGAGATAGAGGTCCAAAGAGAAATATTTCTGAAGTTGTTTGTTATGGTTGTTATAAAAAGGGTCATTATAAGTATAATTGTCCAGATAGAGCTTCTACATCTGGTAAGGGAGATAATGATAAAGGAAAAGCACCTGTGAATTCTTTTGATGTAATAGATAAGAGCAGAAATAATGAAGTAGATGTGTTTGTAACAAAAAGAAAGAAAGAAAAATATAATCAAGATGGAAATGATCCTAAGAAGATGAAAGAAGAAACTAGTAAGAAACATAGGAGAAGAAAGTTGGGTGTGCAAGATTTTCTGATTTCACAGGGGCAAGGACCATACTCCATCTTGGAAGATCTGTCCAAAAGGCCTGCAAATATTACATATGGTCAACTCTTGGCTATGTCTTCTGAGAAGAGGCAGGAGTTGCGAGGTGGACTCAATGCTTGAAGAAGGAAGGAGGTTGAGGTCCCTGTTTTGGAGGCAGAGGAAGATCCCTATGCTCCACAAGCTGAGGTATTATGTAATGGTATTTCAATTCATGATGTCTTAGTTGATGGAGGTGTTGCAGTTAATGTAATGACCGAGTTTGTAATGAATATGTTGGGTTTAAAAAATGATCGCCCTTCAACACTTATGTTAAGGTCATTAAATAAGGGAAAAACTAAACCAGAAGGTGTAGTTTCAAATGTGGCAATATCTGTTATGGGTGTTGTATGTGTGGTAGACTTTCAGGTGATGAAAAATGGTACTGTTGTGTACCCAATGCTGCTGGGAAGACCATGGCTAAGGAGAGTTCATGCAAGAAACTACTGGAATGAAGGTTTCATGACACTTGGACGTGGTAGAGAGAGGGTGAAGATAAACATGATCCCTCGACATCATAAAGTAGAACCTGTGGATTCAAGTGATGAAACTGATGATTGGACATCCTCTGATTATTCTAGTACCAGTGAAGTGGACATTGAAGATGAAGAAAGTGAGGTTGATGTTTCAGTCATGGATATTCTTCCAGTCACACCAACCCAGGATCCCATAACATTATCTGAAGAAGAAGTTGATGATCATCTCCAACAAATAAATATTGGTGATGCTGTGATGGAGAGTGAGAAGGAAAGCTACCTCCAGCTCTTTTGAAGGTACATACACCTATTCACCTTTGATTACAAGGAACTCTGTCAAGTAAGTTGGGAAGAACATTGTATTGAGCTGGTAGATGGTGCTAAGCCCATAAAGCAAATGCCATATAGAATGAATCCTAATTTTTCCAAGACTGTAAAAGAAGAAATAGATAAGTTGCTTGATGCAGGATTCATATTTGCTGTGGAGAATTCATAATGGGTTTCTCCCATTGTGATCTCAATAAAAAATAATGGGAAGCTACGCATTTGTGTTGATTACAGGAATCTCAATAAGGCAACAAAGAAGGATCATTACCCTCTTCCATTTTCAGATCAGATCTTGGATGAAGTAGCTGGCCAGGAGTGCTATAGATTTGCTGATGGATATAGCGGCTACAACCAAGTTCGTCTAGCAGAGAAAGATCAGCTGAAGACCACGTTCACCACTCCTTGGGGAATGTTTTCTTATAGAGTTATGCCTTTTGGGTTGTGTAATGCTCCAGCAACATTCCAGCGTTTGATGAATAGGGTGTTCGAACCCTACATTGGGACCTTCATCAGAGTATTTCTGGATGATTTTTGCATCTATGGGAGCAAGTTGGACCACTTGCACCAGATGGAGACAACATTTCAAAGGTTAGATGAAGCACAAGCCTCACTAAACCCTACAAAGTGTGTCTTTGGATGTTCTAAAGGCGTTTTGTTAGGGCATGTTGTATCCAGAGATGGTATTGGTACTGATCCTGATAAAGTTTCAAAAATCAAAGATTTACCATTTCCTATGAATAGAAGTAAGTTGAGATCATTTTTAGGCCATGTGGGTTACTATAGAAGGTTCATCAAGAATTTCTCAAAGATTGCACAGCCACTAACCCAGTTCTTGAAGAAGGATGTTGCTTATGAACTAGGAAACAAGGCGCATGAAGCTTTTGGACAACTGAAGGAAGCTCTGGAGTCTTCACCTGTTTTGAAGAGTCCAGATTGGAGCAAGCCATTCATTGTGTACACTGATGCCTCAGATGCAGCACTAGGTAGTACTTTGAGCCAAAAGGATGAAAATGGGAATGAACATCCAATTTACTTTGGGAGCAGACAAATGAGCAGTGCTGAGGTAAACTATACTGTAACTGAAAAAGAGGCTCTGGCTATCATTTTTTCTGTAAAGAAGTTTAGAAATTACTTGCTAGGGCAGAAATTTATAGTTGTAACGGATCATCAGGCTCTGAAATATATTGTCAATAAGCCTAACCCATCAGGGAGGATAGCAAGATGGATAATTTTGCTACAAGAATTTGAATTTGATATTATAGATAGGCCAGGAAAGAAGCATGTCAATGCAGATGCACTCTCTCGAGCCTATGATGGTTTAGGATCATCTTGTGATGATGATGATTTTTCCGATGCAACATTGTTCTCCCTTGACACAATCCCTAGTGAATACATAGATATTTGGAATTATCTGAATGAATTCAAGTTTCCTGATGGTGCCAATGCAAAGACTAAGAGAAAGATTACTCAAGCCAGTCGTCCATATTCTATTCTGCATGGAGCATTATTTCGAATAGGACCTGATGGACAGTACAAGAGGGCAGTTGGATGTGATCAAGGAAAGGAGCTGCTAGAAGAATTCCACAATGGTACATGTGGAGGGCACTTCTGTAGACAACTTACAGCAAGAAGGATCTTGGATGCAGGTTATCACTGGCCCACTCTTTTTAAAGATTGTTATAATTATTGTAAGACATGTGATATTTGTCAAACACATGGTAACCGTAAGACTTCATCAGCTCCATTATGTCCTATTCTTCCCCTTGGTCCCTTTGAAAAATGGGGAATAGACATTATAGGTCCACTTCCAACTACATCACGTCAAAATAAGTATATTGTAGTTGCCACAGATTATTTAACCAAGTGGGTTGAAGCTAGGCCATTGAAAACAGCTTCCATGGATGAAGTGGCAAGGTTCATATATGAACGCATTGTCACCAGATTTGGTTGTCCATTAGAAATTGTAACAGATCAAGGAAGCCACTTCATTAATGAGGTGGTAGAAGCCCTAGTCAATAAGTTTTCTATCAAGCACAGGAAGGCAACAACATACAAGCCAAGCACAAATGGACAGGTGGAACAAACAAATTTTGTGCTGTGTCAAATTCTAGCAAAAGATGCAGCCTTGCAGGTACATAAATGGGATAAAAGGATTCATGCAGCATTGTGGGCATATAGGGCAACATCAAAGTCAGCAACAGGATACTCCCCATTTCAGTTGGCCTATGGCATTGATCCAGTTCTTCCTATTGAGTTTGATATTCCCACTGTGAGAGTTATGAAAAATGAAAGGATGGATGAAAGTGATTCAGTAAAAGAAAGGGTGGTACATCTTCATTTGCTTGAGGAAATGAGGGAAATAGCAAAGGATACAAGCCATAAGAAGAAAATGAAGCAGAAGGAATACTTTGATCAAAAGATCCGATGGTCTCCATTTCATGTGAATGACTTGGTCCTAGTATATGATTCCAGATACAAAAAAAGAAGACAGAGAATTTCTTCCAAAATGGATGGGGCCCTACAAAATAGCAGCTGTGCATGAAAATGGTACGTACCGACTGGAGGAATTGGATGGTACTCCCATTACGAAATGGGTCAACCACGACAAGTTGAAGATCTTCCAAGCACCAGAATAGTCTACTCCGAGGACGGAGTAGAAGCTAGGAAGGGGGAAGATGTCGACACTAAAATTTTCCTCCAAAATTTCTATTTCATTAATGTATGTATTAGGAATAGGATGTTGTTAAGTGTAATTAGTAGTAGCGTCCGATAGAAGATAATGGCGCCGTCAGTACGGTGCCTCCAATAATGTGGAGTACGGTAACAGTCAAAGTACAATAGGAATGTTGTAAAAAGTAAATATTTGTCGTAAGTGGTCCGGTAATGTTAAAATGTCAAAGTTTGGGTAATTAGAGAAGTAGGGTCTACATGATTAGGAATTAGAAATATTATATTGGTAATAAGGACAAGGAGTGAGGTCATAAATATTTTGTGTATTTTATTTGTAAAAAGTCTAAAAATGTGGAACCCATGTAAAATGATAAGGTTTATCTTATCTTAACAGATAAGCTTACATGTACAGATAAGGGTTAAGGTATGGAATATGATTCGTCAGAGTGGATTTCTTATCCTATCTTAGAGATAGGATGGATAAGCCTAGAAGTTCTATAAATAGAGAGGCCACCCCCCTCATTTAGCATAGAAAGAAGTAGTGAGAAATATTGTAGGAAGTGTGCGAAGGAAGCCATCAGTTAAAGGTGTGTTGAAGAAGCCATCAAGAGGTGTAATTGTAAAGTTTCTCCCATAGTCTTGTTGAAGTATCTCATGGGTGAGATTGTAACAGTTTCATGTTAATATTATAATTTGTTTTGATATTTCAGATTTGTCGTCATTCTGTCTTATCATAGTCAATGGTATTCTTGTGTTCGGTTGTTGTTTTGCTTCCAGATTACATCCACCAAACTAAAGGCTGTGCATTAGTAAATAATCATAGCACGAGGAGTTCCCGGTGAAGAATTATCATAGTGCCGGATTGGTGATGACATACCTATGATGGGGTTCAAACCCATAATAAATTTTTTGATATGAAAATTATAATCAATTTGATACTGAGAGATGTATTTTAGCAGTTTTGTGAACGTCTCCTAGTTCTTAGTTACTAACATCTTTCCCTGAGATAGATTCTGAAATCCAGACATCTTTTGGTCAAAGTATAACTATAGTAACTAGCGCAATCTAAAATATGCCTTGAAATATTCCCAAGTTATACTAGTTTTTTCAACACCCAGTTCTACCTTATGGCTATTGCATTAGGAGGATGCTTCATTAGAGAGGTGATAAGATCCCCAAACTACCTTATTTTCTTCAGAGAAATTATTGAAGGTGAAATAATTCTCTATCTCACAGAGCTAGTTCTTGGCTCCATCTCCTAATGTATCCTATAATTTACCACTAACAGGCCAAGGTGTGCTAGAAAATCACTCATCCTGAACTGAGTGCTCACCTAAAGCACGCAAGGCCACCAAGCATCTCTTTAGAGTAGCTTTTACAAGATGTTAGCATGATTGAATGTATAATTTGGATCTATAATAGATAATAAATCAAACCACAATGCATAAACCAGATCTAGATGTTACTCATACGAAGGAATAACTAAAAAATTAATAAAAACAGATTTACCATATAAGATCCTTGTTCAGTTACATCCAACACTAGGATCCAGCCAATAAGACTCATTATATTAAATACTGTAAAACACATAAGCTTCATACATCATAATAATGTCACTATGAGTCGTGCGCGCATACATTCCAGTAGCATAACTCTAATTCAAAGTGATCGGGTCCTTAATCCATGTAAATCAATATATATTTATAGGGGTGGGGACTTTCCCTTCACTACCCATGCACCTTAAAAAATAGGCTACATCGTAATAATAGTCATGCACCCTTATATAAGAATACAAAAAGAATGCAAGCGCTAACAATAGATCATCTACTAGAATAACCATTTTTAAATCCTATTAATATCTACAAATCTATCATGATTCTTGATCTTATGATAGTCCTAAAATATCCATTGTGTATTCATAAAGTATTCCAGATAACATGATCGACACTCCATGTCCAAAATTATCCCAGATCTGTAAAAACGGCTACATCTTAATTTCTAACTATTTAGGGTGTGCCTTTTGTGAGAATCGAATCGGAAATGAGGCACCACAAATTAGTTGCACTCGAACAGAATCATGATAGCTCCAGCATAATTGCAAGAAAGAATTGATCAGTAATGGAAGAACTTGCTCAACAAAAAAAAAGCTTGCATATAAAGGAAAGATAGCAGAGTGTCTTGGCATGCTCATAAATGAATAGTAAAGGGGTACATATGCTGAGTAACCCTAGTACATGACACACATGAAATCCTAAACCTAACCCATGTGATATGACCCTCTAATGTGAGAGGAGGACACATAGGATAACTCACACTAATAGTGCCCTGTTTCACTATATTTCCATGCGCTTCTATGCTCCCTGTGTATGCGCGGCTAAATCTTTTGCGCTTTCAACCTTCAAATAAATTTCCTTAGCTCAACATTACCCCACACTAATGTCATTTCCACCCCTTAAAATGGGTAATCACAACTTATATCTCTAGAAATAAAGAATAATGAATGAAGGAATAGGCAAGTAATGTATAAAAGGAATGGAAGACTACTTAGTGCCTTGCTATTCTATAGGAAGGATGAACTCTAGATATTCATTTTTAATCTTTACCTCTAATGTATGCCAATCACTCAATGCTTCACCTGTATTATCTGGAATGTCCCTAACTATGGCTTCAACCTCATAATGAGTGATGTTTTTTTTTTCATTTTGCAGGATCCTAATAATGTTAGCCATGTCGGAAATGATTCCCTCCATGTAATCCATTTTCTGTGCAATGAGATTCCCAATTTCTTTCATTATTTACTTGTGTGGTTCTTGGTATTCTACAAGCGCTTTGGGATTTTATTGCACTAGATCAAGCCTCTCCATACACCCAAATGTCTCAATCTTTATTTCCTTTAGGACCTTAGTATCTTCTTCAATAGTCATTTTCCTAATAATTTCATCTTGCAACGCGTACATATTTAGATCCTAATTTGATTGCTTAAGTTCATCCTTCAATTCCTACAACAAGGAATTATAACTTATAGCTTTCCTTGCAATCGTGGCCTTGGCCCTTGCTTCTTCTCTGCAACATCCCTTTGTGCTGCCATACGTATGAGCCCTTCCTTTAATAACAACTGAATTGTTACGCGTAAATAATACAAGGTAGATTTAAACTCTATCTCCAGCTTATCATGAAAGTGCGGCCTCTTCACTATGATTTCATCTCTAATATACTCAACCATCTTGAGGACATTCTCTATTTCTTCTTCAACCTTCTCCTTTTCCTCTATAAGGCACTTGATTTATATATCTTTGTCTTTCTTTTCCTTTAATAGCACTCGAATACTTGTCACTTTATCAATGTTCCCACGTAAAAATTATGTAGATACCTTTGTGACGGAATTGCTAATCTACTCATTTGACATAACTTGGGGCTTAACATTCATATGGTGCAAATGCAGTGTCTTCTTCAACCTACATGATACAAAAGCCTCTTTGCACACGTCAAAATTTGGCTCATCCATATGATTCTGCATCATCCATGATATTTATTTCCTGGTGTGGATGTTTTCTATATCTGTATCCATAAGCTCCCATCCATATAGTTCCTTGGGCTCCATGGTACCTTGGAAGTGTGTGCGTATGATTTTACTGGGGTCATTGATATACCGAACCGTCAGAGTCTCATAAGATGCTTCCTCTTTACTTTTACTAGAGAACTTACCCATGGGAATTTTGTCCCTCAAATCCAATACTGGACTCTAACCTAATACATTGTTGGGGGCATGCTAGATGGCTCGCCCTTCTCTACACTTGATTCCAACCCAAAGTACACATTTTTCACATGTTGATCCCTTAACTCCTCTTCATCTCACGTTATCTCTTCCTCTTCCTAAGGTTCTGTAGTATCCTTAATTATGACTAGAATGTGAGGCACATTTTCTTTAGACCCTTCTTCTTCATCATTCTCTAAGAGGATGTATGTGTGTCTTCTCTTCTTCTCAGGATCAGGTTTCTTAGAATAAGTCCTTGGTGATATCCTTAAGGGTTGTGATGTTCACTTTCCCTACGCCCTTATTCTTCTTATCACTCTTTTAAACTGAGGCTCCTCAGTGGTCCAATTTACATCTATCTCCATAATTCCTTCTTCCTGTTGTAGGGGAGGGCTTACTTCACGTGCACTTTCCTACTCAAGAATGGGCCATTTCTTGCCCCTATGATCCAAGCCACCAATATCTTCATGAATTTATTCTTATTCCTCTTCAATGGGAAACTTATGTTCTTCCTCTAAAGTTCCCACATTATGTTTTCCCTTGGCTAGTCCAGGAAGCTTGAATTCATTCTCCAAATACTTCCTATTTTGTATTTTAGTATTCAAGTATATATATACTAGAGCCACGTCTAACTTTCCGATGGCCAAACTCACAACCTTCATGTTAATATCATTTGAAATCAAAATTTCAATATAAGCAGTCTTTCTTGGATAAATGTAAAGACTTCTTTAGAGTGTGGTAATCATAATATACCTTATCAAAATTGAACAACCATCGACACACGTTTGAGAACCTATGTACAGATTCTTGAAAATAGCACGCAGTGAAGGCATATGGAAGCTTACACAAATGGCCCCATTTTCCATCCTTCATCCCAAAGTGCCCAATACATAAGTGTTGACAGACTACAAATAGTAATTGTTTATCCAATACCGAAGCTAACTTCTTGGGTGTCCTCCATTCTTCTTCAAAAGTGGCGTGCAAGTGCTCGAACCAAC
Organism: Taxus chinensis; assembly: GCA_019776745.2. Lineage (NCBI taxonomy): Eukaryota > Viridiplantae > Streptophyta > Pinopsida > Cupressales > Taxaceae > Taxus > Taxus chinensis. The sequence goes on along the minus strand of CM034151.1, from coordinate 759,999,877 downwards.
TTTTTTCCCTTTTCTTGAAGGGTCCACTCATTGATCCATCATAAGAATAGTTCGAAAATATTTCTGCCAAGGACTTCTTGTCTTCAAGAAACTCCCAAATATTATATTTTGTCCCATAGGGCACTCCAATTTCAACAAAGACTAATGACAGAAGTATAGCATTGTTGTCCCTTCAAAATCTCCTTCATTTTTCAAGTCTAAACCTAAAATTTTGAGTTGATACCCTTTGAAAAATGGTCAAATCTGATTATTTTGAATTTTTGGTTCTTTCTAAGGGCTCAACAATGTTTGGAACCTACTTCATCAGATGGGAAATTTCTTCCCCTTTCTAAAAAGGTAAAGAATTCGTTTTAACTCATTATGTTTTGTAAGATATGGCTCGGTGGACTTAAGTTACATTTTCTGCCCAAGATGGACTGGTGGGCTGAGGATATTTCTTCGCCATTCTGCACATTTTCCGCAAAAATTGTAATTGGTGATGGAAAATCTACAAGCTTGAACAGAGAAAAGAAAATAATAAGGATTGAGCCCCACAACCAATCGGATGCCTACACGTGTCCATTTTTGAGTTGAAAAGTCAAAGCGAAAGCATGGGCGAGTGGAAGACTTTAAAACTTTAAGTCTTTTGGTATTAAAAGTTAAAGAAGATGAATCTACCCATGGTTCCACCACAAATGAAATCATGCCACGTGTCCTTCCAGAGTTGACAAGTCAACACGGGAGTGCGAGCCGGCGGAGGATTTTGTGATTTCAAACTTTTTTCCAATAAAGGTTAAAAATTTTCTAAATCAAACCATGACCATGTTTCCAATCAAATGGTGCCACGTGTCCATGTTGAAAATTCAAACCAAGCTAGCGGGCCAAAAAGTGAAAAATTACCAAATCTTTAAAAAGTTATTCCCCGCGGCTGCTCCAATCACCTTCTGCCATGTGGTTGTCTCAAATTTAAAGGCAAAAAAGGTGATCTAATGGTCCATATTAAAACATACAAGTTTGTAACGGTTATAATTATGAATTTCTAGTTTTCACCCGCCATATTCGTTTCTCTGCAAATCAAGAATTCAAAACAGGCCGAATGATTGGATTTGATTGAAACCATTTCTTGGATGCCTTAGGAATTTGTAACCACCTCATGTGAGCTATTTCATGGGCTTTGAAAAATCATTGTAGTGGTTGGTAATGGAATTTGGAGACTGTAACTGCATTTTGCAAACAAAGGACAAAAAGGATAGTCAATCTTCTTATATTCTCTATTTTCTATAATTTTATTTTGTTTCCACTCATTGTATGAGTTTTTATCAGGCTTCAATAAGAAAAGAAGAAATTTTATGTCCCTTTGATAGAGGAATTGACTGGTACTTTGTGACCAATGTGTTTTTATTCAGTCTTGTAGCTATGGCTTTGCAAACTTGTTCTTATTCCAATTAAATGCATCTGATGAAATTTCTGATCAATGTATGCAAACATCTAATATCCTACCTCCATCATTGATATTCTTTCCTTCATTCCCACTCTCTTTCCCACTCTCAGACAAATTTTTGTCCTAGCAAGAAATTGCAGGCTTTTCCATAGGGCTAGTGGAGTGCCCTTAGGGATATCTGGTTGAAAAGACACCATTGAATCCACCTGTTTTACATGCATAATATGGCAGATGCACCATTCAAAGTAGAGGAACTCATATTCCCATAGTTTTGGTGAGGAAAACCACAAATTTTTCCTCAAGACAAATTTCCAAGCCAACAGTTTTGGTGCCCACCGTGGGGTAGATTTTGTAGCATTTGCACCCTATAAATGACCACAAGGTCATAATATATCATTAGATTTTTTTGAAATTTTGAAGTTTCTTGTGATCCCCGTGGATACAAATCATGGATATTCTTACAAACCCTCCTATTAAGAGACCTACCTTGCTCTTTCACATTCAAGAAGATATCATTTCAGACCTAAGGGAGGCTATTTGGCATAATAGACAGAGTGTAAATCATTACTCTATTTCCTCAATAATCTTGGACCAAGAAGAATAACTTGGTCTTGAGTTGGAGGAGCAAAGAAAAATCTTGGCACCTCAGAGAAGACAATAAAACTTCAAGCTGGATGACAGAAGCTATACCCAGCAGTTGAGATAAGGAGGATTTGTTGATCCTACTTTTGAAGAACTTGAGAGAAAAGAAAAAGAGCTACGAGCTCAATTTGAAAGAGAAGAAGATATTAGAGCTCAACTTGAGGAGATTGAAAGACTCCAAGAAGAGGAAGAGGAAAGAGAAGAATCCCTAGCTAGCTCAAGAAGCCAGAAACAGAAACATAATGGGTGATAATGAACTTAAAGCACATAGACCAAACGTGCCATGGGGAAGAAACACTGGTCAACTCGCTCTCCCACAACTACTCCATGATCTACCAAGAGGTTCAAGAAATAAATTTCCCAAATTTAAGGGAGATGGTTCTTAACTCCCTGAAGAACATGTAGCAACATTCATCACTTCTTGTGGTGTGTTGGGGGTTGAAGACGAAGATGTGTCTATTATACTTTTTGTGGAGTCACTCCAATAGAAAGTTGTTGAATGGTTTTACATGCTTCCTCCAAGATCTATCATTGGTTAGGATGACATAAGAAGTGCATTTGAACATAGGTTCAAGAGCAATGAAGATTTCCAAGATCTACTGGTTCAATTGGTTTCAGATGAAGAAAAAAGTCTCTGAGTCCATGAGATATTTTTTAGAAAGGTTTGATAGATTGACAAGAAGAATCCCTGAAGATGTAGTTCCTCATAAAAACAACTTGAAGAGGTTATTCATTAGTGTCTTGCCATTATAAGTTGGTTTCTTCCTCAGAAGAGCCCAACCACCAACATTGAGGGAAGCTTAAGACTTTTTAATTGAGACTGATGATGATCTAATCCTTTTCGGAAAGGTGAAGTTCCCAAATGGAAATAAAAAGGGTCAAAGTTATACTTCAGTCACAACATACCCAATGTTCCAAACAATGGCAAATGATCTGGTTGCCTTGAAGAAACAACTGTCAGAAATCACAATGAGAAATACTCCAAGAAGACCAAACTTTCCTGATAGGCAAAGGATTACACCATCTCCTCACCAACTTTCTCTAGAAGCACGACCAGTCAATGTTACCTATCATACCAGAGAGATAAGGGAGGAAGCTGAAGTTGATGAACTTGAAGGACAAAATGCAAAAGATTATGAAAGCTACCTAGAAGTTGAATAAGTTGACATGCACAATGGCCTGTTTGATTTTGTTAATGATGATGAAGAAGATGATGAGGAAGCCCCAAACTTCTCATGTGTTGTTTTCACCAGAGCACAATCCAAGAAAAACACTCCATGTTCAATAGTTGTAAAGGAGAAGAAGACCAAAGAAGTTTCCACTTTAGAGGTCACACAAAAGAGAGTCATCAGTAAAGGTTCTCCATTACCACCTTCCATGGATTCTGCCAAAGAAAAACCAGACTTGGTTGTTGCCAAGGATCATGTTGTTATACCAAGTCCTTTTCTTCCTTCTTCTAGTTCTCAAATTGTTAAGAACACTTCCCTTTCCATTGGAGTCTCCTACAAAAATACCCCAAGTTTATCCAAATATTACACCTTCACCTTCTGCTAAACTGACTGCTTCACCTTTGGGAGAGAATCTACCATCCAAAGCATCCAAGGTTCCTACAAATCCTTTTCCATGTAAATCCTCCTCCACTTCAGGAACTTCCTCCTCACCCAGCATTGCCCCATTTGACTTTATGGAACCTGTAATTAAAACCAAAGTCCAACTCTCAGAGATAGAGTACCTACAAACACACCCTGCCCAATTTGATAGACTCATCAGTGCAGTCCGGGGTAGTAGCCCTATATTCTCAAGTCCCATTTTTAAAGGAATTATCCCCACACCATCCACACCTCCATCTCAAAACATGTTATCTCTCAATGCTTCCAAAACAACTAGGGTTGATCCTTTCTATTTGTCTCTCCTCATAAATGGATTTGATTTGAACAATTGTATCATTGATTCTAGAGCTTCTGATAATGTAATACGCCTAAAAGTTCCAAATTCCCTTGGTCTAACCCTAACCAAAGTGAATGGAGCCTACTATTCAATGGAATCTAAACAAGTTCCACTGATTGGAAGAATAAAGGATGCACAAGTAGCTCTAGCTGACTTCCCTGACAAGAAGGTGCTCCTAACTATTTTAGTGGCAGACATCCTAGCATCTTTTGGCATGCTTTTGAGCAGAAGTTTTTGTAGAGACCTAGGTGGAGAGATATAAAATGGATTGGTCTTCTACAACTATCCCATTTTAAAGGTGAAATAAAGAGGTTGTTTCCTGTAAGAAAGATGAAATTCATAGTGAAGAAATCTGATGATCCAAGAGCCAACATCCTTCTTCAAGAATCTCAATTAGGAAACTATTTTCTCACATCACAAAAGGATGAAAACTTGCCACTTTTCATGGAGGAATAAGGATATCAAATTTGGACAATGGATTTTGATGGCAGTCATTCAAGGGCAGGCTTAGGAGCTGGTGTTGTTTTGTTTTCTCCTTCCAAGGAAATGCATCTTTTTGCCTACAAACTACCATTTGATAACACAAACAATAAAACAGAATATGAAGCCCTTATTTTGGGCATGAGTGTTGTAGAAGAGATGGGAATCAAGAAGTTGAGATGCCTTGGTGATGCAGAGGTGATAGTGAAGAAAATTTTCCAACAATACCAAGTGAAGAACCCAAGGCTCAGACACTACAAAAATAGGCTTTAGGATTGCATTGAATTATTTGATGCATTCTCTATTGAATCCATTACAAGGTAACAAAATGAAAGGGCTGATTCTCTTGCAGTGTCAGCCTCGTTATTGACACCTCATCCTTCTTTTGGCAAAGAAAAAGTGACCATTGAAATGGTATTCAGACATAGTGTACCTGATAATGCAAATCATTGGTAGGTCCTCAATGATGACAATCAAATTTTTACCTTCTTAGAGAAAAGATATAATTTCAATAATCTCTTCTTTGAAGGAAGTGTCAATCCTCATAGGGAAGTTGTTACTGAAGAAGAAACTGATGGAATTGAAAGAGTTGATGATGAGGGTATGATCAGACTGAAAGGACAACAAGATTTCCAAAGGATTAGTCTCTTTGGAAGATCTATTTAACAAGCATGAATATTCATTAAAGAGAAAGAAAAGCTATCTTCTCAGTGTCCATTTGATTTTTATAAAGAAAACATTAGTACTTCAAAAGATCCAAGAATGGTCAACATTGGTAAATGTTGTACTCACCTGAAGAGAAGAGAAGGTTTGTTGCTAAGCTCAAGAAATACTCTTATGTTTTGGCTTACTCCTATGAAGAACTCAAATATTTTCAACCAAAGGAATTACACCATTACATTCCTTTGAAGAAAGGTCCTAAGCCCTTTAGGTAGAAGCAAAGGCCCTATAACCCAAAGATTGTTGACATCATCAAGGAAGAAGTGACCAAGATGCTAAATGCCATAATCATTTTTTCCATTCACCACTCAACATGGGTGGCTAACATTGTTCCAGTGAGGAAGAAGAATGGTGAGATAAGGATATGTGTTGACTTCCAAAATTTGAATCAAGCCTCACTCAAAGACAACTACCCTCTTCCAATCATGGATCACATTTTGCAAGTAGTCACTGGATCTGAGATGCTCTCTGCTTGATGGGTTTTCAGGGTACATCCAAATCAAAGTGGTAGATGAAGATTGCAGCAAAAAAAACATTCACAACCCATTGGGGCACATTTTCCTATAGCAGAATGCCTTTTGGCCTAATCAATGCAGGAGCCACATTCCAAAGAGTAATGGACTTGGATTTCAGATACCTAAAGCATTGCATTGTCATATACCTGGATGACCTCACAATATTTTCAAGAAAAAGGGAGGAGCACATCTGTCATTTGGAGCAAGTTCTTGTAAGGTGTAGGAAACATGGCATATCATTGAATCCTAGGAAATGCATCTCTGGAGTCATAGAAGGAAAGTTTTTGGGGCACATTGTAAACAAACATGGAGCACATATTGACCCTGAGAGGGTAAGAACCATTCAAGAACTATATCTTCCCACAAGAAAGAAAGGAGTGCACTCATTCTTTGGAAAGGTAAACTTTCTTTACCACTTTGTCCTTGAGTTTGCTGAACTGAAAAAGCACATCACCTCCATGATGAAGCCTCAAGCAAGTTTCGAATGGATCCATGAAGGGAAAACTACATTTGAAGAGATCAAGAGATCTATTACCAAAGCTCCAACTCTTGTATCTCCAGATTTCAACAAGGAGTTCATCATGTATCGCTATGATTCAAACCACACTCTATCTGTTATCCTTGTTACACAAAAATGATGAAGATTTGGAAGAACCTATTGCTTTCATGAGTTTTCCTTTGAAGAAGCATGAGATAAACTACAGTAAATTGGAAAAACATGCATATGCAGTGGTCAAGGTTGTGAATAACTTCATATTCTACATCCTTAATTCTCATACTGTGGTGATGGTCCCTGGAAGTGCAATCAATTCCATTTTAACACAACAAGATCTTGGAGCCGAAAGAGGAAATTGGATTGCAAATACTCAACAGTATGACCTAGAGATTATACCCTCTAATCTGGTAAGATGGAATGGCTTATGCAAGTTGGTTGCTGAAGATGAAACTGCTCAAAGCTCAGCATGGAGAGAAAGATGACACTTGTTCAACCTACTCACAAGACTGCACACAAGTTCTCTTTGTAACCACTACTGATGAGTGGTATGTAGATATTTCCTTTCTTCTCACTTATGGAGAATTTCCCTCTCATCTGGACTACAAGAAAAGAAGGACTCTCAAGATGAAGGCAGCCAAGTACATGATCTTGAATCATACACTTTACAAGAAAGGGATGGATGGTTGTTTCCTTAGATGTGTTGATAATTAACAACAAGAAAATTTGGTTAAGGCCTATCATGACCAAGCATGTGGTGGACATTTTTCAGCAATGGTCACTGCCCACAAAGATTCTCATAGGAAGGTATTATTGGCCTTCTCTTTTTGTTAATACTCAGAGTTGGGTTTCCAAATGCAAATCATGCCAACAATTTGTTGGAAACCCACAGTTAGCTGCATTTCCACTCAGGCCTGTAATCATTGAAGAACCATTTCAACAATGGGGGCTGGACTTCATTGGTGTGTTGAATCCTCATTCAAGTGTTGGGCATACTTATGTGCTCGCTGCCACAGACTACTTCACCAAATGGGTAGAAACCATTCCAACCAAACAAGCTAGCTCTAAAGTAGTATGCAGTTTCATCAAAGAATACATCATTATCTATTTTGGAGTGCCTCAAAATATTCTTGTAGACAATGCCACTTATTTCTCTTCAAGATATTTGACAGAGTTCTGTTATGGTTTTGGAATCTCTCTATCCCATTCTTCTAACTACTATCCATAAGGAAATGGTCAAGCTGAGTGAAGTAATAAGAAAATTTTGACCATTGTTCGAAAGCTTGTAGATGAGAATCAAAGGAATTGGCACAAGAGATTATATGATGCATTGTGGGCTTATAGGATCACTCCCAAGAATGCTATATGTACATCACCTTTTCAACTGTTGTATGGAGTTGAAGCAGATATCCCCATCACAATTGAAATGCTCAGCTCTCAAATTGCTTCAATCAATTGAGGATGGCCAATACAAGGACTCCATTAACAAAAGGATCCTCTTTCTTAAGAAGTTGGATGAAAATAGATCTCAGGTGGTGGATAAAATAAGGGAACATCAATTGGAAAGTGAAGAAACTCTTTGACAAAAGGACCAAGGTAAGAGAGTTCAGAGTTGGAGATTTTGTCCTGGTTTGTGACAAGAGAAGAGAACCAAAGGGCAGTAATGGAAAATTTGATTCTTTGTGGTTAGGACCATTTAAAATTCATGGAACTTGTGGTGAGAATGTTTTTCTCTTATCATACTTGGATGGGACTCCATTAGGATTTCCTAGGAGTGGGAAATATTTGAAGCTATATCATCAGTGAAAGTGAGTTGTCCCTCACCTTGTATCATAGCTTTGTTTTCTCCCCTTTTTTGTTGTGTGTTTTGGTTTTCTCCTTTCTATTTTTGTGTGTTTTTGGTTGTGTTTCCTCTTCTTCCTTCTCTCTTTCCTCAGAAGTTATACATGACTCTGCAAGGCCCAATGGATAAGGCACTGGTCAACGTTATATATTTTAAAACTTGTGATTCTGGATCCTCATGCCATGTTTTCTCCCTACTTAATCCATGTCATGTCCCCAAGCTAGAGCTAGCTGTTGTCCCCTCAAAATTTCCTTCATTTTTCAAGTCTAAACCTAGAATTTTGAGTTGATACCCTTTGAAAATGGTCAAATATGAGTAATTTTAATTTTTGGTTCTCTCCAAGGACTCAATGATGTTTAGAACCTACTTCATCAAATGGGAAATTTCTTCCCCTTTCCAAAAAGGTAAAGAAGTCGTTCTAACTCATTGTATTTTGCAAGATATGGATCGGTGGACTTAAATTGCATTTTTTGCCCAAGGCAAACTGGCGGGGCCGAGGAGATTTCTTTTCCATTCTACCCTTTTTAGGAAAAAAGTGTAATTGGTGATGGTGGATCCGTGAGCCCAAACAGAGTGGATAAAATAATAAGGATTGAGCCCCACAACCAATCGAATGCTGACACGTGTCCATTTTTGAGTTGAAAAGTCAAAGTGGAAGCATGAGCCAGAGGAAGACTTTAAAAATTTAAATATTTTGGTCTTAAAAGTTAAAGAAGATGAATCTACCCTTGGTTCCACCACCAATGAAATGATACCACATGTCCCTGTTGACTGTTCAAAGTGGGCAATGGATCTTCGGTAGGATTTCAAGTTTTTAGCCTTCGGGGTTAAAAGTAAATAGTTTAATGTGACCCTCTGCAACCAGCCCAATTGTGCCACCTACCCTTCCAGAGTTGACAAGTCAACACGGGTGTGAGGGCCGGCAGAGGATTTTGTGATTTTGAGCTTTTTTCCAACAAAGGTTAAAAATGTTTGAAATCGAGCCACGATCCCATTTCCAATCAAATGGTGCCACATGTCCATGTTGAAAAGTCAAACCAGGTCGGCGGGCCAAAAAGTGAAAAATTGCCAAATCTTCAAAAAGTTGTAAAATGGAAAAGGTGTTCCCCACGACTGCTCCAATCACCTTCTGCCACATGGATGGCTCAAATTTAAAGGCACAAAAGGTGATCTAATGGTCCATATTCAAACCTGTAAGTTTGTAATGGTTATAATTATGAATTTCTGGTTTTCACCCGCCATGGTTGTTTCTCTGTAAATCAAGAATTAAAACGGCCCCAATGATTCGATTTGATTGAAACCATTTCTTAGATGCCTTGGGAAGTTTTAACCACCTCTTGTGAGCTATTTCATGGCTCTGAAAGTCATTGATAGTGGTTGGAAATTGAATTTGGAGACTGTAAATGCATTTTGCGAATAGAGGACAAAAACGATAGTCAATATTCTTTTATTCTCTTCTTTCTACAATTTTCTTGTGTTTCCACTCATTGTACAAGTTTTTAATCTAGCTTCAATAAGAAAAGAAGGAATTTTATGTCCCTTTGATGGAGGAATCAATTGGTACTTTGTGACCAATGTGTTTTTATTCGGTCTTGTAGCTATTGTTTTGCAAACTTGATCTTCTTCCAATTAAATGCATGTGATGAACTTTCTGATCAATGTATGCAGGCATCTAATATCCTACCTCCATCATTGATCTTCCTTGCCTTCATTCCCACTCCCTTTCCCACTCTCAGACCAATTTCTGTCGTAGCAAGAAATTTTAGGATTTTCCATAGGGCCAGTAGAGTGCCCCTATGGATCTCTGGTTGAAAAACCACCATTGAATCCACCTGTTTTACATGCATAATATGGAAGTTGACCATTAAAATTAGAGGGACTTAGATTCCCATAGTGTTGGTGAGAAAAAACACAAATTTGTCCTCAAGACAAATTTTCAAGCCAACAAGCACCAAAACTGATTTTATCATCTACCTGTGTCTCTTTAATAATTGTCTCATAAATCAAATTTTATAATTTATATACTAAACCTTCTATCATATTCTTTGCAACATGGATCCAAGCCTTGTTTATTTAAGACCAACTCTCTTGACTGTTTGTCTTTGTGAGGATATGAGTTGTTTTCTGAATAACTGGATATTTTTGTAATTTAGGGATGTCCATCCCGCACACTCCTTTAGTGTATCCCAACATTTTATGTCTTTTCTATGGCCTCCTTGTTAGTGAGGTCGATACTCAACTCAATACATGAAATATTTATCCTTTTCAAACTTCCAATCAAAGGCATGATGTGTAGACACCAAATTTTTGTCACACTCCCCTTGGTCCCCTTTAATCAATTCACACAATGTTTTCACCTAGCCATGACCCCTTACCCCGCATTCATATTAATTTAATTACTTACAATTGAATTAATGTTCATCCTCACATTATTAATTAATTTAATTACTTTAATTAAGTTAATATACACCTCACCTAGCCACATCACCTACACACCTCACCATGGACTTATTCTTAGTCTATTAATAAACTAAGACTGAGTCTCTACTTATCTTAACCAACTAGGACTCTTTCAAACCCTAAAATTAAAGTGCTATTCCTTATCCAACAACAATCACACTTATCTAAGTGCTAACCCTCACTTGAGACCCGAATGGACAATCAGAGCATGCCAAAAATAGCAAATATTTTCCTATTTTTGGAAAACCTATGATTTCTCACCTTAACCGACACTAGATATTCCTCAACCAGCACCGGTCACCTAACAATCATTGGTTACCTTAAATAAATTTTCACAACTCATTACCCAGGTTTATTCATTCATTCACTGGAGCTTCTTGGCATTCAAGCATGGATCCGCAAGAACTCCTACATCCATACGACTAACACACACAACCACAGTGTAAGATAAGCACCAAGCTCATCTTTTCAGAGCATTGGAAACCCACAGAAGCACAAAGGTCATATATCTGTGGCATTGGACTCAAGAATTATTTCTCTGATCAACCATCAACCATACCAACTCCTAATATCTGTAAAATACCAAGCATTTATTGTGATTTTAATCATTTATACTTATCCTATTATAGATCTCCTATTTTCTTTCATTATTTTATTTTATACTATTACCTTTACATCACCTTCCTCTCACCAACGTACTACCCAACCATTCCAGAAGCCCTTCTTAATATCCCTAAGTCTTCTTAAAAATATTATGACCCAAACCATACTTCCCTCACTCTCTGTGCAATCACATGGAGTCCAAAAATCTTCTTTTACTAAATTATTGCCTATTGCCTCTACCGATGCCAGTTATTTGACTGATGTCGGTTTGACCCCCTTACTGGAATCGGTCACCAAACCGACGTCGGTCTCTATGTCTAATAAAAAATTCCTTTGACCAGAAATCCTTCTAATCACCCAAAATCAACCCAAACTTCAACAAATCTTACCCATACCCTTTCCGTGACCCTCATACCACCTGCACAACCTGCACTTGGTCCCAAGACATTTACCAATGTATTTATCAAGCATTTAATTGGATGGACACATGGATAACAGTTTGAGACACCTAAATCAGAATGTACTAGCATTAGATTCTTTTATTTGCATGTTTAGTTATTTTATATTGAGTTATATATCAATGGATTGACAACGGTCGAGGAAGTACCACACTTCCTAGATCTAGCTTTGTTAGGAAATCCACTAACTAATTCTATTAACGGTATCTTGTGGTCTTGCTTTGTATTACAAGTAGTTACTCCTAGCCAAAATGAAGTTCACATAATCAGCTTGGATTGGGAAGTCATTTACGTGCGCAATCAACCTTTGACCAACGTAATAAAAGGTATTCCTCCTTAGCCTTATTACCTTATCTATTTCATTCTTTACAACAATTCGGTGAAACATGATGATCCTAATTTTACATCCATTAAAATAGAAGAAGTCATTATGGACTCGGCTCATGAGCCATTAGTGTAAATTTTCGAGTTTTCCAAAATAAGGGAGCTCATAAAACTATAAAAATCCTACCTTGTTCAATAAATTTTCACCCACATCATCATAAATGACCATGTGTCATCCACTTTTGTCTTCGAGGTCTTCACCACAAGAAATTTCTTGAATTCCTCCTTGGTATCCTTGTTTTTATGGTTTTAATTACTAACCTTGTAGCAGTGAATGTGTGAATCCCAATCGCAGCCCATGAAAACACCTTCGAGATAATGCATTTCAGAAAATCTAATCTCAGGAGCATCCTCGATATCAATCTCGAATTCCTTTTTTCTTATTTCCCCTTGAAACATCCCCAGATGCTCTTTTTGGTGCCATACTAACGAAAAAGACGCATTCTTTTGCCTACTGTGAGCTCTACAGCTTGACTTCGCATGCCCTAGCTCAAAACCAAACCATATTTATCAATCCTCTTCCCTGCATGCCTCCTCTTCTCTCAAATACTTCACCAAATGGAGTGCAAGACTATCACATGCACAAATATGAAAAAATACAACTGGTATGCAACTCTCCACGGTTCACAACTGTCTTGCTAGCTTTCTCTCCTTCAACTCACTTGAAATATCTTGTATACAAAGCTAAAAATGACTTCATAACACGTCCTTATATAGATTTTCAAAAAGTTATTGCATTTATTTCTCTCCACCTACCATCATCCTCAACATTAATTCAACATTTTAGAAATTTTTCTATGTTGCTTCTTTCTGTGCCATAGTCATAACCTTCTGGAGTGCCTTCTACTTCTTGGCCACAGAGCTCCTTTCGCGTGCCCTCATACACCAAAGTACTTCATTACTGTGCCTTTCACCAAGTAATTTCCACTATTGCAACCTACCTCGCATTACAATGTGCATCCATCTTTCCGTGCATGGTCTTCATTCATGAGAAAATTTTCTTTATCTACACCTTTACTTCAAGAACATGCACAATTTGTTTTATGCATACACATCTTTAGATGATAATCAAACTTATAGTTAAATCCTTTATATAATCCACCCCACGCTAAGGGTATGCATGGTCCTCTGCGCATGAAAACACTTATATAGTAATCAACTTCTAGTGTACAAGTGCACTTATTACACAAAACACCAAACTAAATTTATAAAGCATATCAACAATGAAAGGAAACACATATAAAGGGAATGCATTAATACAAACCTATTCTAATGGGAATACTACCTTACTACAAACACCAAGAAGACTTATTTATAGTAGGGCTTCAACCTACTCTTGTTAAAGTAACTAGGTAACCATGTTCCATCTAGTGCCTCTAGCTAGTAAGTGCCTAAATCAAGTATATACGTGATAATATACGGTCCCAACTAATACACCTTAAGTTTTCTAGGGTGGTGCAAATACTTTGAGTCATAAAGTAGAACCATCTTTCCAACAACTTCAAGCTTCTTATCCTTGATGTTCCTATCATGTCATGCCTTATACCTGAATTTTTCTTGCTTCTGACTCCATTTTCTATAACATGCCTTTCATCCAGTTGCATCAGTTTTTTAATATGTTCTTCAATTTCTTTCTCATCAGCCAAACCTCCTGTGTGTGAAATACATAGAGAAGGTAACATAAATTCCTTAGGTAGAACATCCTCTACGCAAAACACCAACTGAAATGGTGTTGCATTATTCAACATCTTGTAGGTTTTCCTGTATGCCCAAAGTATGACAAAGACTTTATCATCCCAGTCTTTCCTTCCAACATCACAAAGTTTGGCTCAATATCTTGTTGAAATCCTCAACAGTTCCATTTTCCTGAGGGTGATAGGGTGTTGTCTTATGATGTGCAACCATAAATTCATCCAATAGTATCCCGATGGTCTCATTCATAAAATGAGTACCCCTATCACTTGTCAAACTTAAAGGGCATCCATACCTACTAATTATATTTTCCCATATGAACCTTACTGTTGTAGCTACCATGTACTCCTTTATAGGCACCACTTCTTTCCACCTTGTAAGATAATTTGTAAAAGTAATGATGTAGCACAATCCAATCCTACCTCGGGTGGGGAAATAGGACCCATAAATTCAATTTCCCACTTTTCAAAAGTTTTTGCACTAGAAATAGGCCTCAAATGCATTTCATCTCTCTACCCAGGATTTCTAATGTTATGACAATGTTCACATGCCTTACAAATGCTTTACAATCCATGTATAATGTATCCCGTCATAAGCGTATGAGTAAAAGCTTGCGTGTGGTGCCATTCTCTACATATTTTCCACCTAAAATACCACCATGATCCTCCTCCATAATTTCTTCATGCTCATGCTCAAGTACACACCAACAAAAAAATTCATCCCAGACTAATTTGTATAAATCTCCACTGATCAACATATAAGGCGTGACATGGATAACAATTTGTTTCTTTTCCAAAGCCTTCATACCCTTGGGATCCACACATGTTCACAAAATACAAAAAAATCCTCTAAGTCTAATGGCGCATGGTTCAATCTGAACAACTATGCATCGTACATTATTTCCTCAATGCTTTTTGTGTCCTCTCCTAATTAAATATGTGACAAATGATCTCAACCATAATTACTCTTACCTAATTTCACCACTATTGTAAAGTCAAATTCTTGGAAAAATAGGACCCACCGACATATGTGCCCTTGTAAAATGGGCTTATTCACCAATTATTTCAATTTCATGAGATATACATAGAAAATAAAGGGTGTTGATAGTAAGTACTGCATAAAATTATACAACTCATAGATCATGGAAAAAGCCTCGCGCTATGTAGTTGTGTAATTTTGTTCTGTTGGAGTAAACTTCCTTCTTCCAAAGCATATACGATGATCAACAATACCTTCTCTGGGTTGGGTTAACACTATGCCAATGGCCAAGTCAGAGGCATGCACATGTACATGAAAAGGTAGATTCCATGAAGGAAAGCAAATAATAGGCACTATAGTAATCATTTCCTTCAATGTCTCAAATGTGCGCTATTACTCTTCACCCCTTTAGAACTTTACTTTACCTTTTAATATTTCCTCCAAGGGCATGTCGATATTAGAATATAATATTATAACCTATGTTCCCCAAGAATCCATGCACCTCACTCTAGTTAGTAGGTTCCTCTAATACTAAAATAACAACAACCTTAGTAGGATCCACTAACACGCCTTCTTTACAGATGATGTGTCCTAGTAAAGTCCCAAAAGGTGTTGCAAACACACACTTTTTAATATTCAAGGATAATTTCAACTACCTACACCTCTCAAACATCAATCTCAAATTTTCAAAATGATCCTTGACTAGCCCATACACTATACAATCATCCAAGTAAACTTGCAAAAACTTGTGAATAAAATCCTGGAATGCTTGAACAACAATGCATGAAAAGACTACATGAACATTCTTCAATCCAAATGGCCTAATTTTGTATGCAAAAATTCCACATTCAATGGTGAAAGTTTTCTTCTCTTGATCCTCTTTATTTATCCTCACTTGATGATATCCATAAAATCCATCAATAAAGGAGTATATTTCGCACCCTGTAACACGTTATAGGATTTCTTCATTGAATAGTGTGGGAAAAAGATCAAATACACATGAAAAATTCAACTCCCTATAGTCCACAAAAATCATGATCCTTCCATATTTATTTATATTGATTACCATAGGGATAATCCACTCTAATTCCTCCATGGGATCAATGATTCAAGATTTAAACATCTTTTCAATTTCTTCTTTAACTTTGGCGAGTAGGTTAATGTTCATCTTGCAAGGCCACTTCCTAACCAAGCATGCACCTTACTTTAACTTAATGTTCATCTCACCCAAAGATTCATGTACCCATTTTAATTCATGATAGCCTCTAGGAAACAAATCTTGGAAATTGTGCAGTAACTCAATTATCTTGATACCTCATATTTAGACTAATAATCCCCAATAATTGTCTCCTTAAGTTCAACATTCATTCCAATGTTTACTTTATTTGAAATCATAGGTTCATGGTAGGCACACACATTCTCATCTGAACTATCTAAGACCTCGTGTATACCCTCTAAATGCTCAGCATTTAGATTTTACACTTCTTCATCATCAATCATGTAGACCATCTTCATATTTTATTTTTCTAGGGAAGTGCATCCAAGTTGTTTTACATTTGTCTCTTCCACTTCTTCAAAATGTGCCTCTAGGTCTGACTTACCAAGTAATTCCTGAATAAGCTCCTCAAATTTTGCACTATCTCCCATAGTCAAGTGCTTCAAAACCTATAATGCCTCATTCACATGAGGTTTAGTGCAAAAATAGTAAAAATTCTGAATCATACCTATAGTTAGTTCTTTCCAATATTCAGTCTCTCTATTCAACTCTACATAAACATAGCATGTGCATGCATAGCCTTACAAGGTGAATTAAAGTTTGTGCACCCATAAAGATGGTGGTAAATCTTCCTTCCCCTCTGTCCAAAGTGTCTCACACTTCTGAATGTGGTGTTGAACAAGATTGTTACCATGAAATTCAAAAATCTGAATAAGTGCATTACTTCAAAGAAATCTAGCATAGAAAGTAATTTTTGCTTCCCTCCATTCTAAAAAATTATCTCTATGAACCATCCACCAGCATGTTGTTTCCCTGTACAAATTATATAATATCATGTTCCTTCTTTCCACCTCATATGTCCAATATACTTCCATAGCACGTAGGAATACTGTAGGATTTCCTTCACTAGTATAATGAGGTACTTGATTGCTACCCAAATGCCTACCAAAATGTGGCCTAATTACATGAGTAGCCACACTTCTTACTTCTCGCCCAACCATTTCATAGGTATCATGTGCCCAATTATCACATGCAACACTTGTAGTATCACTCATGGACTATGCATGATCTCACTAAAGAAGTCCTTCCTTCGATGTCTTGAGAAATTCTAGATCCCTAATAGTGTGCACATAAATTATGTTCAAGTCTTATTCACGCAAAGTCTCCACATAAAGTGTATTTTTTCCATCTACCAAAGGAATGATGAATCTCTCTTCCTTGTTTTCAAAACTTATGCAACCTTTTTTGAAGTGCAAATCAGCATTTTTGTATAGCACCAAGGGTGCCTAAGTAGTACTGGAAAGTTTTCTTCCTTTACAAGTGCAAAAACCTAAAAATCCCTAGTAAACTTGGCCCCTTGAATAATAATACTGACATCCTTAAAAAATTCTATAGGTGTGGATTTATTCTTTTTTTCCATAAACAACACATTTGAAGATGGTTGTAATGGTGGTCTACCCATCTGAATCCATGCATCCAAAGTGATTACATTCACTTCTGCACTTGTATCAATCAGAATATTACTCAAGAGCCAACCATAAACAACATCATTCAATGTGATCTCCTTGTCATAATCCAAACTATGAGTAGGAAGGTTAACATGAAGAATTTTTCTTTCATCCTCAATTCTAACAAGCATATTTTTTCCCTTTAACCATTCTCCCAAAAAAGGAATGATGTTCTCCTATAACAACATCTTGAAAAATTATTTCAAATCATCAACATGTGTTTGATGGAGCTCAACTGCTTTATTTTTCTCTAACTTCCGTGAATTTTCTTTCAAACATTGTATCTCACCCTGTAAACTTCTAATCACTTCCATATTTTCTTGATAAACCTCTTTCTGATGTGTAGGGTTTGGATACTTTGCATTTAGTACCTCCTCATTTGTAATAGTAGGATTCAGTTTTGGAACTTACCTTACGTGTGAAGCTTCGGCGCGTGTAGTAATATTAATAGGTACCAACTCAAGAACATTCCCTAACTTTGGCATCCAATGATATTCTATGATGCACTGTACTCTAACAATTCACATGCCCTAGTTCTCCAGTTTTTTCTTCTTTCTTAAATGTTCATAAAATTCCGGGAACTCTTCATAGTTATGATTTTTTCTGCAAAAAGAACAAATCATATTCTAAGGGAACTCATTCATGTAATGATTAGGATATGCACATTTATAGCTTGTTCCACGATGGAACTCACCTCATCCACCACCACGACCTAGACCTCTACCACGGCCTCCATCAGAGCACTCTTCATTATGATCATATTTATGATGCTCACTTTTATCCTTAATGTTATTTGAAACTCTAGTCTATCGTACACCAATATCAATGACATCATGAATAAGATCAATCAACCTGCAATCTTCAATATCGTGTGTAGTAGACCTAAAAATATTGCAGTAACAGGACACATTCTTCCTTATCATGCATTGTAACAATGAGCACCAATTTTAACTATGGTCCAAGTGATA
This sequence comes from Taxus chinensis, assembly GCA_019776745.2. Taxonomy (NCBI): domain Eukaryota; kingdom Viridiplantae; phylum Streptophyta; class Pinopsida; order Cupressales; family Taxaceae; genus Taxus; species Taxus chinensis. The sequence goes on along the minus strand of CM034151.1, from coordinate 759,981,550 downwards.
GATCTCATATTCCAACAAGGATTGCACCGATTTTTAAGGACAACTATCCTTAGTATGCTCTTCTATTTCACAATCTGTGCACCAAATTCCACTGCACGTCTCATGTGTTGAGTTGGCTGAAAATTCTCTAACTATTTTTCCATTGCTATAATATGAGCTTCTAAGAAAGGGCTCACTCCTTGTACTACACTTCCTACTATCTCAACATGTAAAGTTGCTTCAAGTACCTCACATGGATCTGTGTAAGTTTTATGTGAAAGCACTCTTCTAAAAGGCATGATAAGTCCTCTAATGAACTACTGGGCATGCTGGCTCGTGTGTATATCATAAGATAACTTGGACAAAAGGGTATTGAATAGTGCATCATATTCCTGAACACTCTTAGTGGTTATTTTCTTGATGTCTTTTAGTGCATAGATGCTCTTATGTTCAAATGTATGGATATAAAAATATTTCAATGAATCATCCCACAACGTAGTGTAATCCACACAAGTCTAATGAAGATAAAAAAAATTATACCAACTATGTGCGTGCCCTTGCAATGTAGTTGTAAACTAACTTGCCTTTTTCTCTGGAATTGTAATCCCCTTCACACACCACAGTATCTCACACATATGTACATTCTCAGCCCCATATTTTATCCCTTTATATTCTGTAAGATGAAGAAATATCTCCATATAAATATTTTGGGGCTGGTGGGGATTATTCCCACTAGATCTAGAACCTGTATTTCCTCCTGTGTTTTCTCTGCCTCCAAAACCACCAGATCCACTAGATCCTGAGCCACCTAATCATCATCTGTTCCTCCTGATCCTTCTCCTGTACTATGAATTGAACCAAAGGATGCACTACCTTTTGTTCCAACGTTTGTGCTAAATTGAACTCCCATAGTCTATGAAGTCGTACTACTCCAAAATGTGATTCCAAAGTTCTGCGCGTCCATGTTCTGTGTTGAAGTCGTGCCAAAAATTATACCTCCTCCAAATAATGAAAAATATGCCTGACCTACTATAGATAAACATGCTACTTGATTCACTCCTAAATTTGATGGTAAACTAATTGTTCCTCTCACTATTATACTTCCCACACTAGCTTGTCAATTACTGACTGTCATAGAAACTAGAAAACCAAGCGCAAGGGCTAGGTTGACATGAAGGATTAAATGTGCACCCATGGCCCATGTTGTTTCTACCAGTATGCTCTCATGTGAGGCTGAAGAGGGTTCCCTATCATACTTTCCCAAATGGGGGAGTTCCAAATGCTCTAGCTCCATGTCCTCTTCATGAGCTCCAAATCCTTCACAACCCATCTCTATCCACAACGCCATTCATTCTACAACCTCATGTTAATTATCTAAGTCCATCTCATGCACCTCATTGAACTTAATCCACCTTTATTCTCTTTAGATTTATGTCGCTCGATCCTCCATATTTCACCACACCTACTCCTTCCCCCACGCGTGGTGGTGTTTAGCTAGCCATATGTTTTTATTCCAAATCCAAGGTTAAAATCAAGATTTCAAAAGCCAAATGGATACTACACAAATAGGATTCTCTAGGCTCATGTAAGAACTAAAAATTTGTAACCTATGGACAAGAATAAGTAGAAACTTCGTACTCCAAAATATAGCTATTTAGAACACCACAAAACCAAGTATCCACAACACACATACAAATCAGATCAACATCATTTAAGGCCGGAAATTCTTCCTACATCCAAATAAGTGTGCCAAATCTCTAATTACTTTTAGACACATAAGAAACCATCCACTCGTAAAGTTTTATAGGAAATATAACAAACCCATGCATGTGCATCAAACTCAGGCTCAGTGTTAAATCTGTGAGCATATTCTTCTTCCAAATTTTCTAACCACTCTTAAATATTGTCCAAGGTTAACCGGTACGTCTTCATCATGCAACATCTTGCCGAACAACTGAAAAATAGGTCCCAACAATGGAACCAATGATGTAGCCTAGAATTTACGACTAATAGCCCAAAGCGCACTGATGCATCACTCAACTTGAACTGAGTGCTCACCCAAAGCTTGTACAATATGTTAGCATAATTGAATGTATATTTCAGATCCATAAAAGATAATCGATCAAACCACAATACATAAAACAGATCTAGATCTTACTTATATGAAGGAATAAGTAAACAATTACTATAAAAATATTTACAATATAAGATCCATGTTCAATTACATCCAACAACAAGATCCAACTAATAAGATTCATTATATTAAATAGTGTAAAACACATAAGATTCATACATCATATTAATGTCACCATGATTCATGCATGCATATATTCCTGCAGCATAACTCTACTATAAAGTGATCATGTCCTTAATCTATGCAAATCAATACATATTTATAAGGGTGGGGACTCATCCTTCACCACCCATGTGACTTCAAAAATAGTCTGCATGCTAATAATAGGCATCCACCCTTACATAAGAATACAAAAATCATGCAAGCGCTAATAATAGATCATCTACTAGAATAACCGTTGTTTAATCCTATTAATAACTACAAAGCTATGCATGACGCATGTTCTTCAGCTAGTCCCAAAATAGCCTTTGTGTATTCATCAAGTCTTCTAGAAAACATGCTCTGCACTCCATGTCCAAAATTATCCCAGATATGTAAAAACAGGTAAGTCCTAATTTCCACTTGTTCTGGGCACACCTTGTTTCGCTATATTTATGCATGCTCTGCTTCCGCATGCCCAAATCTTCTGTGCTTTCAACCTTGAGCTTTATTTCCTCATATCAACAACACCTAATTTTCAAATATTCAAATTAAGGGATTTTTTTTTTAAATTCCTAATAACTTGTTCCTTCAATGATTCAAATACTTAGCATGTAAATCTAGCATCAATGTAATTATGTAGAAACAAAATCACAAACTTTGGGTAATTATATATTGCTGATTACATACTAATATTAATATGATACCTAAGTAAGAAGAGTAATAATTAACCCATGTCTTTAGTAACCTTTCTTTGCATTTTGTTGCTACTTTTAGTCTTACACCCTTACTTGCTGAGTATACCTTTGTACTCTTTGGCATTTTTCATCTTGAACATTAGCGCCCAGTCAGAATGCCAGTTCCAGGAGACCTCATCCCATCTAAGTGCCCTTGTCCTCTTTTTACTTTAATCACTTTTTATGGGTCCTTTCTATATGTTTGAGAATCTTATACTTTTGGTAGTTGGCATTTTCAGGGTTAATTATGAAATCCAAGCAAGGGAATCATATAAATATAAAGTTATGTGATCATAATAAGGGACCAAGTACTAAGCACCATATATCACCACCTAAGGTTTCATCCATTAAGGAATCTAAGAGATCCATTGCATCCATCTAGATCCATCACAAGGGACACAAGGGCTGGTTTTTTGCATCACACTTCATAGGAGGGAAGTTCATTCTATTCCATGCACACATTTATTACGTTTCTACATCTAGCTACTTATTCGCTAGCTATTCAAGTGCGACTGGCATAAGAATAACCTACAAAAAAATTACACACACACAAAAAAATACGTTAGGTTTGAGATGTATTGCAAAACTCAGTTGCAAGTTCACCATTTTGACAGTTGAGGACAATCTGACCCCTCATTTTGAATCTTTGTTTTTTAGGATTTGATGGATATTTGAGGGTTTTGTAGGTTTATTCTTCATTGTAGGTTTACAATGACCTCATAAATCTTGGTGTGACCTTAGAGCGATAAAAGGTGATAAAAGGTTAACACCTTATGACACCTAAGATAATATTTTATGAGAATTTCTATAGACACAGGCACCCAGAAACAGGTGTAGGGTACACAAGGGTGCCCCTGTCCCTTTTCAGGTACCCCACTCCATCCTTTTTGTCTAGTTCCACATTTTTTTAAGCTCCAGTGCAACAGTATGTTCTTCACATTTTCAAGTTTTCTAACTCTATGCCTTCTCCAAAAATTTATAAATCAACTAAGAATTTTTACCCTCTATTTGTAATTAGGGTTTCATTATTTATTTTTTAGTTGCTTGAGTATTCATTTTTGTACTTAATTGTTATTCATTTACTGTTTCTATGAAATTTATGTTAGGTATATAATTACATTTTAGCTTAATCATTTTTTTGTGAACCTGAAACTTTCAAGCTTAGGATCCTCATCTTTATTCTATCATGGGTCTTAAAGTTCCTCAAATTCCTTTGACTAATTTACTTAAAATGTGTCCCATTTTCTAGGTTGTTCTACAAAAAGCCTTGGAATCCATGTGTGCTCTTAAAGATATATCTCCACATGAAATAAGTCATATTTTACATCGTCTATCTCACGACCCTAGATTTCATGATCCTACATCTATTCAACCCATATTGGAGTCAATTCAAGATTTGCATTGTTTATTTTATGAAAAATTTTAGGATATGGAATCCACGATCACATCTCTTAAATATGAAATCCAAAACCTTAAGGACGCTTCTCAGGCTCATATTTGTTCTCGTTCTACATCTCATCCTCATTCTATGCCTTCTACATTTGTTCATATTAGTGAACCTAAAGTATTGTCGATCCCTGCACCTCTCAAGTTTACAATCAATGCTAAGCAATAAGATATTCTTCCAAAACTCATAACTCATCGATTAATCAACTTACCATATACTAATTTCTACCCTCCTTATGGACTTGCAAGATATCAAAGTCTTTTATATTATAATTATCATCAAATCAATGGACATAATGACAATGACTACTATAATTTATAATTAAGAATCAAACATCTTGAATTTTAGGGCTTTATTTCATTCATTACACAACATTTTTTTATATGCCCATCTATAATTGTTACATCTAAATGGACCCCTCAGTATTATCCTTCTATGTCCAATGAGCATTAGGATACTAATTATAATGTTCCTTCTCCGATCAGTTAAGTTCCGCCTATTCAATCCACTCAAACTATGAAACCACATCTGAAAATTAGTCTCACTCTGCCTTCTCTCAAGTTAACTATGGAGCTACCAAGTCAACCTAAACAACCGCCTCTAAAAAATGAGTTTAACGCCTCATCCTACTAAGCCTACTACAATGTTACACAATAATCCACCATTTTAGAAGCCAATTTGTTTTTTCAAAGCAACTTCTCCATCGACTGGTGGCCCAGGCACATCTCAAATTATGCCACCATCGCATGGTCTTGCTGTTGCTTTTTCCACACATGATTCCACCACTTCATGCAAACTTGTTCTTTGATAGGTGACTCCTATCACCTTACTACATGATGACATACTCGTATTATTATGGTTCTTATATGACTGTTGAGGTATATCTTATAATAAAAATCTCATTCCATCACATAATCACTCACAAATACATACCTTTAAAACCATAACACATACAACACAATTTTCTACACCCCTCATTCAGTCATATATTACCTCTTACACTTTAGCAGTACCACACAACATCTATTCCAAACAAACATTTATCACATCACACATCTATCACCATCACTCTTTTCCACTTATATATGTTGTGTCTCATCATCCTTTACACTCATCATATGCATACATTTACATCATCATTAACATATGACACACTCTTGTGCTATGGGTCACACTATATTATTGAGGGCATCCCATATACATGAAACTCACACACTGCAACGTTGATAATACACATTAAATATTCACACATCATACACTTTTCTACATATACAAGCTTCCATTTACTCTACATCATTCACACATTGTGCTTCATACACCTATACATCATACACATTTTATAGACTACATCATTATACAATCTACATACCTTGCATTACATATTATACTATTATAATTACACACCCTACATTCCACATTACACATTTTACATGTCGCACACCAATGACATATTCTTCACTTACTACACACATCACACATTTTTTGATCCAGTTATATGCACTACACTCACTACCCGATGACACACTCTAGTCCCATGGTCCATACTCGACTGCTAAGGGTATACATATAAAATGGACCTCGTCACAGTCACAAATTCAATCATTCAATCCTCTTATCATGCGACCTTTATAGCCATCACCTTACTCATACACTTTGTGATATACATTTTGTTCTACATCACAATGCTTTCTATCACTTTACTCATATATTTCGTGATCTACACCTTTTGCTACATCATCACACTTTCTTTCATTTCCATTCATACATTCTATGATATATGTTTTGTTCTAAATCATCATGATTTCTAGCATCTTATCTATACATCTCATGATATATGCTTTAGGCTAAATCATCACACATTCTACCAACTCATTTATTTGAATTTTTCGCATTCAATCATACACATTACACAAAAAATTGCAATCACCATATTTCTTCTGCACACTTTTCAAACCATTTTTTATGATGAACTCTTGTTTATGGTTCATTCTTGACTATTGAGGTGGAATAAATAAATGAACCTCATTGCATACATACACATTACTCAGGGGGCATGTTGATCCTATCATTTACTATGCATTCCATTCCACCTCATCCACAACATACTGCATAGCTTGGTTGCTTTTACTCTTGCTTACATTTACTTGTTACATGTTCATCTTATTACACATGCTAGATAGATATCTTGTATGTCGTTATATGTATCATACACACATGCACATTCACTTTCTTTCTAGTTGTGATCATAGACCCTACATATCTATTATATGCATCATGGATTCTTGGCATAGTACATATTACCAATCCCATAGCAACTCCTGGGGGCATGTACTTTTGTACACCGCGAGTGTTATTGTTTCATTTTGTTTAATAACACAAAAATTTATCAGATTATACATGCTTTCACATATTTTTTGATCTTTCTAACATGTTTATGGGTGCTTCATGTGTAACATTTGTTATGCAAGGATTCTTTATTCCATTATTGTTTGTTACATTATTTGCCAATATATGCTATTGTTTACAGGTATTTCCCTTTATCTTGTGTGCACAATTTCCTATTTACGGCCACTACGGCCTTGATTGTCTTGTAACATCGTGAGTGGTGTCCCATATTTATAACCCATTTTTTCAGATTCTACATTTCTTGCTTGTGTGTTTACTTGTGTCTTAGCTTACACATTATCTGTGTAGCTTACATTTCATCTTTTACATGAGTGTTTTTTTGTTTTTTTATTAACACTTGTTTTCCTATCCACCTGTTTATGTATGCCTTGGTCTATACCAAGCACATTCCCTTTCCCCTATAGGGCACAATGGTCAGTCTTCTTTTGGGTCGTACACTCCATCCATGACGTCACATGCACCCCAAATGAGGGGGCCATAATTTAGGTGAATTAGTCACCCCATACAACATTACACACAATAAGGTAGTATTATAACACATTTTTCACTTTTTGACAAGTCTTGCAATCAAACTTGGGTCCTTAACATAGTGGCATTTCCTGGATGTGTGAAACCAAGGGTAATTATGCAACGATTGGTACTTCAACATAGTCTATAGAACTCCATACGCAGTGGATTTTACATGGCATATAGTACTTAATATGTATTTATACACAGCATCTGCAGTGGTGTTTTAAATAGTGTGAAGTAGTTAAAGGTTGAATGATAACACCAAAAATTTCTCCCTACACTTCTTCCATTAGACTAGCATGAGATCGCTTGAAAAAATCACACATTAACATCATTTACATGATCGTTTCTAAACCTCTTTCCTCATCATGGATCAAGAGCACATGTTCCTTTTTCACACTTTTACCAATTTTTTACATACTTTCCTTACACACTTTTATCATATACATGCGTATTTGACTACTTATCGGCTTCTCTTTTGCAGGTCTATCTGTATGGGAAGAAGTAGTCAACATTAACGTCATCAACAAAACCACACACATCGACATCGACATTGAAAACATGTACATAATGACATCTAGACATGCACTTCCACCCTAGGATCATTTTCGTCACTTTTTGCACTGTCTTTTTTAGCATCCATGGTTCACAATTTTATCACTCCACACTTTATCTAGTTCCTCAGCACATTTTCTACATCGATCTACATGTACACCAAGTACCATCTTTATCTACTTTATGTTACCGATATTTCTGCTCACTAATATAAAGTGGGTGAAAATGTAAACACTAAATCACACACTTTGGGTAAATATCTAGTCCTGATTACATACTACTTATTGATCAGCTTTTCCTGCTTCTTGTCTAGATTAGTGCACGGAAAATCAAGAAACACAATGAGGTGGTTTATGGGATTAACATCTAATTCTATTGTAGACACCTAAAATTGGTTATCCAATTTAGTGTCCCTCATGCGCGTTTGCTCTCTCAGGTAACCTGGGGCACGTTTATATCACCACTATCCCCTTGGGGTATTATTCAATTTGTGATTTAAACACCTATCCTAAGTTTAATTCACCCCATTATGTTTTACCCGTGAGTAATTAAATATTAACTATTTAATTACACCTTTTTACATGTATCCTAACCACTTATCTACCCCATATCTATTCTATCCATATATCCCCCCTATTTCTCCTCCTCCCAAACCAAGCAATGGGATATTTCCCATATTTGAGGTGGAGGGATCACTCTTATCTTTCCAGAAATCACTCCTTTTGGCCATCTCAGGAGTCTGTTCCATGATCGGCGCCGACCGGTACTCGGTCGACGCCGATTTTTCGGAACGGCGCCGATTACAAATAGAGGCCCAGAACTCAGTTCTGGGGAGACACAGATTGTAAGAGAGAGAACGAGAGAGTTTTGAGCATCAAGTGTGAACATTATCTATCGAATGAGAGTGAATCTTGTCCAAATCAATCCCTGAGAGGAGCACCGTTACTCTGCTCTTATCACATCAACATCGCACGTCTCCATTGATTTTCTGGTGACTCTGTTCCTGCATCCAACACAGGTGGAGCCTTGCCAGTATCTCTCCGGCTTCTACAGATCCAGCAGACGTTGACGATCTTGCCTTCATTTTCTGATTCCCAAATCTTCTCACACTTTGTCTCGGATCGACGCCGATCTATATCAGTCGACACCGATCTGAACCAGTCGACGCCGATCTATATCAGTCGACACCGATCTGAACCAGTCGACGCCGATTCTACATAATCGACGTCGATCATCCTGCAGACAGGTAAAAGGACACAGGTAACACAAATCCAGCTTTGTTTTCACAGTTCCCTGTTTTCTGTTGCTTTTTGTCTGCTGTTTAGATTTTGTTTATTACTTTGATCAGAAAATCTAGTCCTGTACGTACATCTTTTATCATGTATGCTTCTTTACTTAATTGAAAACGTGGACTGACATCCGCCGAGGGAGCTTATCGCTTCCCGGACCCGCTTCTCGGGCAGTCCACCTAAATATCTTTTAACGTGGTCTTTTTCTGTCAAGCATCGGTGTCTCGCAGGTTACTTGGATCTACTGTGCAGAATTGCTCATGTGCGCCCATCTTATCTACATCAGCTTCCTTATCCGTCTACATCTTCGGATCTTGTCCATCAGGTATCAATTTCATTTGAGTTTTTTCAAGGTTTTTGTGTTTAGTTTGGTACATTAACTTGGACAGGTAACAAGCGCGAAATTCTTGATCAACATTCTGGCACGCCCGGTGGGACCCAACCAAAGTCCCTTATTGGTAAGTTCATCTCTTTTTTTTAGTTTTGAGCTTTGTTCTTTTTCTTCACTGATTTTTATCAGTTCTGCTTGAGCATTTCCTTTCATCGTTTCAATCTTGCTCTTTATGCGAAATTGTTATTTCCTTGAAATTTTTCTAGTTCCTTAAAATAGAAATTTTCGTTTCACCATTATCTGGATATATCTTTCTGGATTTTGTTTGGTGTTTGCTTAACCTTTTCTTGCGGAGCACTTTGCTTGTTCGTGGGATTGTTCGAGGGGAAGAGCTCAACAACGTGCTTTTTGAAGTCCACACACCTTGGAGAGCTAAATCTACAGGTATTTCTCTTTTACGGTGTTTTCTCCTTTTTAGGAACTAAAAAAAAAAAAAAAAAAAGAAAAAAAACTTTCTTTGTTTGTGGTCTATCACATTCGAACATTTCAATTTTTGGTGCTTAAAAAGAATTTAATCACATTTGGGAAAGAATCTGTTTGACTTGTCTTCATCGAAATCAAACACTTCGTTTTTAAGTGCTTAAAAAAGAACTCTTTCTTTGTCATTTCTGCTGTATGTTTTTCATCTAGTTTTAATTAGGCTGGAAAATTGTTCAAAATCGGTAGTGACACTATTTGATTTTTATTTTTCACCCTTGCACACAAAGCCAAAATCACTAGGTATAAAGCATTTAAACAAAAATTCTTTCCCTGGCCTCGCCTACTTGGAAGTGACATCCAAGAGGAAGAGCCTACGCGGTACTCGGGCCGCACTATAAATTCACGGAAGTTCTGGTATATATTGGCAAAGCACCCGACTCCCTTATCGCAGCGGTGTGTGAAGTGCGGGGGTAGGCCCCTATATCAAGCCACGTACCGGTCTTTTACTGAAGTGCCTTCGGGACTCCTCACCAAAACATCCCCCAAACCATCCTTAGTTTGGCTATCTGAGTAGTTCCTGTTCTAAAAGGCCTTCCCTAATATTCTCTTTCTTAAAAGCATAAAAAATTAAAAGAGATAATCACCTACGCTGCTTGAATTATCTGTGCATTAGTTAGGTCAATCTTATTTTCTGCTTGTTTATGACGGTCATCACTCGGTTACAATCTAGAAGAATGGCTCAATTAGCCCCTTCTTCCTCCGAGATCACCACTAGTGTGGATGTTTCGGCACCCCCCAGGTCTTCCTCGGGACTGTTGTTAGTTGGTTCCCCATCCTGGTCATATAATCCTTTCTATCAGGCCAAAGCAACCCCATCACGTCCAGCTTCCCCTAGTCCTTCAGAAATATCATCTACTTCTGACTCAGAGTATGTTCCTCGTGGGGATCCTGAATTTCAGGCGCTCCTCGATCGCAATCCGGTAGCCCTCATGGACTACCTAGTACACAAGTCTATTCAAATATCTGATCAGGGACCACTAATCCAGCAAGTGTACGATTATTCTCGTGAACCATCCCAGGCTTTTGTAGAACAGTTAGCATCATTTTTCTCGCCTCGAGCCACGGAGGAGGGTGGCGCACCTGTGCCTCCTTTTTCTCTTCCACCGACCATATCGACTAGTTCTCAAATAGTCTTACCTATTCCTAACGCCACAGTTACCTCGACTATTCCACAACCTACTTCTGAGAGGTCCTCTTCTCTGGCTATAATGAGTGCATCTGTGCACCCGCATATTGCTGTTAATTCATCTATGCCGTCCATTGTGTCCCAGGGTCAGTACCCCTTTATGATTCAACCCCCTTCGACTAGTCAGTTGGTTCCTGCTTCTCGTCCTCCAGTGGGTTTTTCTTCCAATGTTCCAGCAACAGTGACCTTCGCCCATCCTCTAGCATCGGCGCCCTTAATAACTAATCCGGCAGTAAAAAGCCTCTTTTAGGTCTTGTTCCCCACCATGTCCAATCAAATCGGCACCCATGTTCCTCAATCTGTTCCGATTCAGTCAACAAGCATAGGAGTCCACCAATCACAGGCTCCGTCCATCATCCAACCTTCATTTTCTCAACCACTTATTATCTCACAGCCTGCCTATACACAGGCTCCTTCACAACAAATACCCCACCAGGCGTCACCCAGAATGCCTGGTTACTCCTCTTATCATCCTATCAATCAACAGATGAATCCCCCGTTGACACCTCAACAACATCCACCATTTGCTTCTTATGTAGGACATGCCAGTGTGCCTCCTCCTCAATCTGACGTGGTTCAAATTCTTTTCAAGAAAATCGTAGACTTGGAAGCCTCCACCAAAGGGGCTCGTCCTTCATACTCTTTTGAAGAAGTGTGTAATGAACCCATTCACCCCTCAGTGGCTTTTAAGCCTTATCCTCCCCAATGGGAACTTCCTAAATTTTCAAAATTTCATAGTTGGGAGGACCCTCAACAGCATTTGCGAGCATTCAAACATGCTTGCTACCTCATAGTCCAGGATCAGGAGCTTATGCTCCGTACTTTTCCTATGTCTCTAGCAGGTCCTGCTTTAGACTGGTACAATAACATTCCTCAACATTCCTTGTTTTCTTTCTCTCAATTGGCCCAGATGTTTGTTGAAAACTTTTCAATAAATATCACGCATAAGATCTCGATTACAGATCTTTATAACATTCGTCAATTCGATGATGAGTCTATTGCAGACTTTGTCACTCGTTGGAGAGGGATAATAAACCAATTGTCTTTCTCCCTTCCTCAATCCCAACAGATCGAGTTGTTTACTCGATCTTGTGCTAATCATATTTCTTCCACTTTAAGGATCCAGACCTTTCATACATTTGAAGAATCCTTTACGATGGCACGCAAACTTGAATCTCACGCCATTGAACAAGGGAAGTTAAAACTTCGCTCTAAATCTAAACCAGATTTTTCTCGGTTTACCAAATCAAATCCTTCCACTTCTAAAGACAAGAATCAGGGATCCACCAATGCTATCGTATTAAAAACATCACGAGCTGATAACACTTCTAATCAAACACCACGAAGAGAGTCCTCATCTTCTCGAAAAGGGTCCTCGTCATCTCGATCTTTCACTTCGTTGGGGGAATCATATGCTTCTATCCTGGAAAAAATGTTGGAAGTCCACATGATCAAACTTCCCCCCATTAGGAATATTGATGAAAGCCAAGAACGTCCATTCTGGTATAGGGAAAATGACTTCTGTCATTATCATAGAACCAAAGGTCATGACATTGAACGATGTCAGACCTTCAAAAATCTTGTCCAGAAATTCATTGATAAAGGCGAGCTCATTCTGGATAACCCAAATGCTCCCCCAAATCAAGCGCTGGATGTCTTTAAACAACCTTTTCCCAATCATTCCCCGAACCATGATGCTTCAGAGTCTCAAAAACCAAACACTCATACTATCAGCTTCATCTCTACTGAAGAATCTTCTTCTAAAACTAAGCCATCTGTGAACACATCGACCGAATCAGAACCTCCTTCCGCTTTGTTAATCATTGGGATTCCACCATCTTCAGATAGCCCGTCTTTGAATATTCCAACATTGTTAGATACGGATTCACCTCTCTCTGCTTCTTTGTCTGATCTTCCATCCATACCCGAGACAGTATCATCCTCATCTGTCTCATCGTCAGACATTCTTTCAATGCTCGAGGCAATTACATCCCTTCGAGTTTCCACCGCGGATACATCTACTTCTGTTTCTCCCATTTTTGCTGCGACTATGCCATTGGTGAACGTACCTATAGTTGTGCCGACTTCGACGGAAGCGTCTTCGATTTTGACTCTTCCTGTTTCCTTTCCTACAGTAGTTTCACCCACAATTACTATACCAGAAGTAGTTCCCTCGCAAGGAACTGCTTCTTCATCACTCACTTCTTCCATCACCAATGCTACTTTGCCTATTAAGGGAAAATCTAAAGAAGTAGCACCGACACCTATACGCTCGGTTCCTGAACTTAGACCGAGACAACCGAAATCTAACGTTGCGTCATCAGTACCTCCCCATTTGCTTCCCCCGAAAAGGTTACAATCACCTTATGCGGTTGAAATTGTCACCATCCCTGAAAAAGGAAAGCCCATATTTCGAACCATCAAGACTCTTGGTGCTTTCCCGCAAAAATCTCTCTCTGCGCCTCATAAAAGATTGGATTTGTCCGCTGAGAAGGCGTCTTCTTCTACAAACTTATCAAAACCGTCATCTTCTTCTACAACACATTCTTCACCAGCACCTCGAAAAGTGGACTTACCTACTAAAAAGACGTCACCTCTTTTATCAGAATCATCATCTTCGTTACCAAAAACCAGGGCACCCTCTTGTTCCTCCGATTATACCTACTTTGGGAGCTTCTCCCTCATCTAAATCGACATTATCTAAATCATCATTAGTTTCGACCAAGCAGCCTCCCTTATCTCTGAAGACCACAACACTTGTCACATCTCCATCATCTTCAAAATCTATTTTAGGGGCTCCTCCTCCATCGAAATCAATCATGTCTCACTTACTTCCATCTCAAGTGCCCAAGGCTGCTCCTCCAGATGTCCAAAAAAATAAGATGATCCCTAAAAAGACTGTCAAACCTAACATGCAGGTTCTTTTACCTCGGCAGTCTGTTAAAGTAAAAGAGGCGCCTTCATCATCTTTGTCCTCATCTTTGTCTACCGGGTTCTATACTGAAATCCTTCGCCAACTTATCCAATCTTCATCCATATCTCTTCCTCCGATTAAACCCTATAACCCTAAAGGAGTTAAACCTACCTGGTTTAACTCTGATTTGATTTGTGCTTACCACCGTACCCCGGGTCATGATACCGAGGGATGTAAAGCTCTTCAATCTGTCGTCAACAGCCTTTTGGAAGAAAGTGATCTTTTGCTGGAGGAGGAGGAACAAGTATCTCCTGTCATCTTAGCTCCATCTGAGCCCCAACGATCTACTCAGACCTCTACTTCTAGTGATTCCACTCCAAATGATCTTCCACCTTCTCAAATCGACACAATTCATATCGCCACTAGAACCCAACAGTATGATAATCCATCCTCATCTACAGCATCTCGACCACGGGTTGTCATTTCTGCAGCCCCCGAAGGAGTTCCTCCTTCCTCATTAGCCCCGAGACCTCGGGTCTCTATTCGTGCTGCACCTCAGGCTCAAATTCCCGTGTCAGTTGAGGAGAGTGTTATGAAACAACTCACCCAGGCTCCGGTCAAAATGTCTCTTTTTGACCTCATTCAATCCTCTCCGCAACATCGCCAGGCTCTGATTGATAATCTGCGTCGCATCGTAGTGAATTCAGATGAGCCCCAGCCCTTCGAGATGGTTGTTGGATTGAATAGACCATCAACCACCATTTCTTTTGAAGATTCAGAAATTCCTTCCCTTTCTTCCGAGGATTTGGAGGCTCCCCTCTTTATCACAGTCCAAATCGACAACACTACATTAAAACGCATTATGATCGACAGTGGTGCTGCACTCAACGTCATCTCCTCACACACATTCGAGCAACTTAAGTTACCGAAGAACGTAGTGTCACCCCCACCTTTCGCTCTTCGATCATTTAACGATCAGCTAGCAGTTACTTTAGGAACTGTGGTCCTACCCATTCGAGTAGGTAAGAAGCTGCTTCACGAACTCTTTTACATTGTTGAAGGGAAATTCCACTATAATATGATCCTCGGACGCTCCTGGATTCATGCAATGCATTGTGTCCCATCCACCCTCCATCGATGCTTAAAATATCAATATGAGGGAAAAATCTATACTCATCCAGGAGATCCTTTTCCTTCCGCGCAATGCGACATGACCACAGGGTCTGCCCCTCTAAAGGAAAATGCTTGTTCTCCTGACGGGGCCTCATCTTCTTCCATACCTGCAACCAAACTACCGGATTTACAAAATTTAGAAGAGACATTGCAGCGTTTCTCACTGGGAGAGCTTCCTCTCCTTTCTTTTGACGCCCATCTCAAACCTAGTGAGTATGGTAGACCAGACAAACAACCTGAATATCAGCTAGGTCTTGGTCGCATCGTCACCATTGGTCTGCCCAATCAACAGACTAATTTCATTTACGGTGGTCTTGATACGCCTCACTATCACCCGGATTCTCCTCCTAGGACCAAACCTTATTTAACAGGGTTCGATTGTCTACAGAATCCCACGTTTGCAAAAACTTATTTATATCGATGCGCGTGGAAGGGCTTTGGCTTGGGTAAATATGAACAAGGTGTGCATGACCTCGCGTCCATTCCAACTCTCAAGCCACATCAAAAATTTGGTTTAGGATTTAAACCTCTTTCAAAAGCCACCGTCACTGTTCTCGATGAGCCTCTTCCTATTGAGGAACCATCTTCTCCCGCTAGGTCAGAAGCATCACTCGATGTGGACGACGCCATTTCCATCCCATCTAACTTTTTTTTTAGTCAATACCATTTCCTTAGGGCCACTAGCCTATAAGACTAATGACAGGTCCACTTCCATACCATTGATTTTCCCTGAAATAGTTGGAGACGACTCTCCTACTATCAACACTATCCACTGTGCGGATGATGATTCTGTCCTCACCTATCTGGGGGCAGAGGATTCCTATCTTCCTAAAACCATTCCTTCTGACATGTCTACGCTTCTCAACGAAGCCACTGTCGACCTTAATATAGGGACTTCTAAAGACCCTCACATCATTAAGGTCGGCCAATCCCTTAATCCACAGGAGTTAGGAGACTTTACCACTTTTCTTTCCAACCATCGTCAAGCCTTTGCTTGGGCATATGAGGATATGCCAGGACTCGATCCTGATATTGTGGTCCACAATATCGTTACTCTTCCCGACATCAAACCGGTTAAACAAAAATTGCGTAAAATGCACCCTAGAGTAGCCCTTCTTGTTAAAGAAGAATTGCAGCGCTTGCTCTCGGCTAACTTCATCTAACCCATTGATTATCCACAATGGGTTTCCAATGTAGTACCAGTAACTAAAGCTACTGGGAAAATTTGAATTTGTACCGACTTCCGGGATCTTAATCTTGCTTGTCCAAAAGATGATTTTCCTCTACCTAATATCGACCAACTCGTGGATTTAACTGCGGGTCATGAGATGCTTTCTCTTATGGATGGTTTCTCTGGGTATAATCAAATTCTCATCACACCAGAAGACCAACATAAGACTTCTTTCATAACTCCTTGGGGGACCTTTTGTTATCGTGTCATGCCTTTCGGTCTTAAGAACGCAGGAGCAACCTATCAGCGAGCAATGACCTACATCTTCCATGATCTCTTACACAAAATTGTGGAAGATTACGTCGACGATCTCCTCGGTAAATCCAAACGTTCGTCAGGATCATCTTTTCATTCTTGCACCTCTCTTTGAGAGGCTTATTCACTTTTGTCTTCATCTAAATCCATCTAAGTGTGTGTTTGGCGTTCTCACTGGTAAACTTTTAGGTTTTATCATTTCCATTAGGGGTATTGAAGTAGACCCCACAAAAATAAAAGCTATCCTTGAGATGCCTCCCCCTTCTAACTTAAAGCAACTCCGCAGTCTCCAAGGACGTCTTCAATCAGTGCGTCATTTTATCTCACAATTGTCGGACCGTTGTCAACCTTTTCATCATCTCCTCCGTAAGAATGTTCATTTTGAATGGGATGAGCATTGCCAAAAGGCCTTTGATGATCTCAAAGCTTATCTTCTTTCTCCACCTGTGCTTACACCTCCACGCGAGGGGGAGCCTTTCTATCTTTATATCTCTGTGACTGACCATGCTCTGGGAGCCATGATCTCGCATCGGACACTTGCGGTAAAGAACAAGCTGTCTATTACATCAATCGCACCCTCCATGAGTATGAAACACGTTATTCCGAAGCTGAAAAGCTGTGTTGTGCTCTCTTCTTCGCAACTTCTAAGCTTCGTCATTACCTCCTTAATCACAAAACTTACATTGTCACAAGTGTCAATCCACTCAAGACAATTCATGCGAAGCCTTATCACAATGATCGTATCACTCGTTGGCTCATGCTTATGACAGAATTTGATCTCAAGTTTATCCCGCAAAAGTCTATCAAGGGTCAGGTCATTGCAGATCAATTAGCTGATGCTCCTCTTCCGGACACTCAAGTCCCCCTTGCTCAATTCCCCGATGAATATATCCAAACAAATTGATTTTGGTCTGTCTCCATTTAAAGTAAAGCTCTTCTTTGATGGATCCAAATTGCCAGCAAGGGGGAGGTGTAGGTTTCGTGATGATTCCTCCTTGGGGTACGCCTATCCCAGTCGCACACAAATTGAACTTTGAGTGCACCAATAATATGGCTGAATATGAAGCTCTTGTCTTGGGTCTTCAAAATGCCATTAATCTCGGCGCTCGTCATATTGACATCTTTGGTGATTCTGAACTCATCGTTAATCAAGTCACGGGTGTCTATCAATGCAAGAATTATATCCTTCAAAAATATCGTGATATCGTTCTCGTTCAACTCCAATCTTTCGATAAATTCACTATCCAAGCTATTCCTCGTACTGCGAATCGATTCGCAGATACAATGGCTTCATTAGCCTCGCTTATCCCGCCTTTTACCGAGGACTCGCGACTTTATGTGGCTGTGCAACGATTAGATCAACCATCTCATCTTAGGCAACTAACTTCAATCCATGCTGTCACAACCCATACTCAGGATGAGTGGTATCAACAGATCGTTGATTATCTATCTCATTCAGTGCTTCCTCCAGATCTGACTTCCAATGGTAGAAGATCTTTTATCCTACGCGCTAATCGCTATACTATTCTAGGTGGGATCCTCTACAAACGCGGCTTTGATGGTATTTTGCTTCGGTGCCTCAAAACCCTTGAATCATCTAAAGCTATCCAGGAGGTCCATGACGGTATCTGTGGTGGACATTTTAGTGGCTTGGCCGTAGCTAAACGCATCTTACGTTTGGGATATTATTGGCCTTCTCTTAATCGAGATTGTTGTGAATACACTAAGAAATGTGTCAAGTGTCAACAACATTCCAATCTCACACATATCCCTAGTCAAGCTTTACAACCTACAGCGGATTTGTGGCCTTTTTCGCAATGGGGTCTTGATCTCATTGGTCTCATCAATCCCCGTTCTTCACAGCATCATCATTCTATCATTACTGCCACTGAATACTTTACTAAGTGGGTGGAAGCTATCCCTCTTTCTTCAACAAAAGCTAAACCCATAGTTGATTTTGTCTATCAACACATCATTTGTCGCTTTGGTGTTCCACACAAACTCATCACAGATAACGGTAAGTCTTTCAAGAACGTTGATTTGCAGAACCTCTGCGACGCTTTCAATATCAAACTCAGCTTTTCTTCTCCATACTATCCTCAAGCTAATGGCCAGGCCGAAGCTTCCAATAAAACTTTGCGTAATATCCTCGCAAAGGTAACTAGTTGAGCTGGTAGGGATTGGCATTTACATATCCCTTTTGCTCTCTGGGCTTATCGGACTAGCATTCGTACTCCTACTGGTGCTACTCCCTTCTCTCTCATCTATGGGTCTGAGGCTGTTCTTCCTTTGGAAGTCTAAATCCCATCTCTCCGTGTTTCTCTCAGAGAATTTGTCTCTGATGAGGGCTATCATCAAAATCGTCTAGCACAACTTGAATTATTAGATGAGCAGCGTCTCAACGCTCTTGAACATCATCAAGTCTATCTTGAGCATGTCAAATGTGCTTATAACAAGTACTTGCAGCACCGTGACTTCAAAATTGGTGATCTTGTTCTTAAAGAAAACCAAAATGTCACTACACTCGAAAGGAGTCAACGTGGTAAGTTTGCTCCCAATTGGATGGGTCCATACGTTATCACTCATAAATATGGCTCTGGGGGCTTATCGTCTATCTTCCATGGATGGTATACCTGAAGTGGAACCTCTTAATGCCTTGCATCTATAGCCCTTCTACTATTAAAATCTATCTTACACAAATTTAGTCGCAAGACAGATCTTTCATCCATCTAACAACCAGTCATATACTTTCATGGTGATTCGAAAACTATGTGGTTCTCCGCCTATTGTCTTTTTTTACCTTAAATATGAGTATCGCCAGCTTTACTCATAGCATTTTTCTTCTGGATATGTTTCTCCTCATGGTAGGAATACCTTAATCACCGCTTCATTTGTCCCAAGTGCTTATCTTAATTGGATCTACTCGAGGCATGAGTGCGTGCTCTTTACACATTTTCTTCCCCTCTATCTGATCTATCTAGGTCTAAACTCAGCTTCTTCCAAAAAGCTTTTCAAAAAAAAAAAAAAAGATGCTTTCCAAAAAAAAAGATAGACTGATCCCTTGAAGGACAGCTATCCATACATTATCAAATGAATCAAAAGATATAGACCATAGCCCTCAAAAGGATGGCTATCATTAAAATTCAAAATACAAACTGCTCCCTTGAAGGACGGCTGTTTCTCAAAAGAATTCTCAAGGCTTCTTGCATTGATCAGCCTTTTAGTCAGTTTATACACTTTTTAGCATCACTGAAAGACTTCCCATATTGATCAGATCTTTCCATATCTAACAAACTTCCCGCATTGATCAGTTTGCTTTTCTGCCAGAAATCATGAAGCTGAGATATAAGACCTTTTGTCGATCATATGGAGAATCCTATTTTTCCAGTATGAACATGTATTTTGTCCCTTGTAAATTTTGACAAGATACCTACTTACTGCTCCTTCTGTTTCCCCCCTAAATCTGGTTTGCGGCTAGTTAGTGTCAGGTTTATTTTAACCTCATATAGGGGCCTTGTATGCATGATCTTTTTGGTTTCCTATCCAGATTCTATTTATGGTTGGTTAGGAGCCCAGCTTATCATTTTTTCTTCTTATCTGGGTGTATTTCCTTTATTTCTAATCAAGGTCCCACCTATCCATCACATCATCGTAAACACTTGTCTCATCACAAGTAACATTACATCTATCTATATCTATTTTCTCATCCAAATTTAAATCCACATATCAATCACATCAAATCACATCTATTTATATCCTCTACATCTATGTTTATCCCATCACATCTATTCATCTGATCTATCAGTCTATGTCTATATCCATCATAATTACGCTACATCTCATCCATGTATATCAAAATTATAAAGCAAGAGAACAATTATATGACAAATGAAATGATGAATCTATATATATACATGAGTGTCTGTACGATCAAAAATGGGTGGCTCTCAATCAAGCCATTTATAAAATGCCTTCCAATTGAGGCTACATCACTACATTGATACAAACTACATCAATCTCTATATCGTGAAATTTGATAGGTGGAAGACACTATCTCCTCCACCCTCCTCTGGACCAGGCTGTCTCTTATGGCCGCATCGCCTATCGAGCTAGACGCACCTGCTGCATCTGGAGGCCTCTGCCCACCTCGGTCTCTCCCGGTGCTCAAATCCAATTTTTGACTCTCTCATGAATCAATCGTCACGGTGTAAATAACATCGCTCACGATTTCCATTAGCATATTTATATGTGCTAGGGCACTGTCGGCGCCGATTTTTGTGGTCGGCGATGATTGTTTTTTATCTTTTCTGTCGGCACCGATTTGTCTAAATCGACAACCGATTTATACTCATTTTTTCCCGATGGGTTGCAGTATCGCTTCTCCACGTCGTTTACTTCCATCTCCTAATCTTCTTGCCATGGTGTTGATGCTTGGCTTATCTATCTAGTCGTCATCCTAGCCCTGAGTGTTACCTTTTGGTGCATACTTTTTCTATATTATCATCCATTTCGAGTTTGTTCCCTTTGCATGGGGCACTCGCACTTTTTTGGCAGCTTAGAGTTAACGAGTCTGTAGGCACTAACGTCGTCTGCTTTGCAGACTGTCTGGTTGTCCCTACCAATGTGTCTCTCTTTAGATGCTGACTATTTTACAACCCTCCTTACACTTATGGGTCTGTAGGTACTAACGTCATCTCATGAGGAGACTGTCTAGTCTGCCCTACCAACGTGAGTTCCTTAGGTTGCTGCCTCTTTATTTCTTCTTGTGCGTCATTAATGATCCGGTCTACTTCAGACATCTAGCTGGGGCTTTCTTACGTTTTCATCTACCTTTTTCAAACTTGGGATCGTTTGTTCTATCACCCATCCCATCCCTAGTTTGAGGGGGATCACATCATCACTCTTTCTTCCTTTCTTCCACCTCCTTGTTTTTTGTCTCACAACCTTGCTTACTCGCAAGTTACTTGACAAAAAGGGGCAAAAATGTAGACATCTAAAATTGGTTATCCAATTTAGTGTCCCTTGTGCGCGTTTGCTCTCCTCAGGTAACCTGGGGCACATTTATATCACCACTATCCCCTTGGGGTATTATTCAATTTGTGATTTAAAAACCTATCCTAAGTTTAATTCACCCCATTATGTTTTACCCGTGAGTAATTAAATATTAACTATTTAATTACACCTTTTTTACATGTATCCTAACCACTTATCTACCCCATATCTATTCTATCCATATATCCACCCTATTTCTCCTCCTCCTAAACGAAGCAGCGGATATTTCCCGTATTTGAGGTGGAGGGATCACTCAGATATCTTTCCAGAAATCACTCCTTTTGGCCATTTCGGGAGTCTATTCCATGATTGGCGCCGACCGGTACTCGGTCGACACCGATTTTTCAGAAAGGCACCAATTTAATATCGGTCGGCGCCGATTACAAATAGAAGCCCAGAACTCAGTTCTGGAAGAGACACAGATTGTAAGAGAGACAGATTAGACGGTGAGATAGACAGTGAATGTAGACAGAGAGAACGAGAGAGTTTTGAGCATCAAGTTTGAACATAATTTTTCGAGTGAGAGCGAATCTTGTCCAAATCAATCCCTGAGAGGAGCACCGTTACTCTACTCTTACCACATCAACATCACACATCTCCATTGATTTTTATGGTGACTCTGTTCCTGCATCTAGCACAGGTGGAGCCTTGCCAGTATCTCTCTCGGCTTCTGTAGATCTAGCGGACAGTTGACGATCTTGCCTTTGTTTTTCGATTCCCAAACCTTCTCGTACTTTGTCTCGGATCGACGCCAATCTATATCAGTCGACACCGATCTGAACCAGTCGACGCCGATCTCTATCAGTCGACACCGATCTGAACCAGTCGACACCGATCTGATCCAGTCGACGCCGATTCTACATAATCGATGTCGATCATCCTACAGACAGGTACACAGGTAACAGGTAACAAATCCAGCTTTGTTTTCACAGTTCCCTGTTTTTTGTTGCTTTCTGTCTGCTGTTTAGATTTTGTTTATTACTTTGATCAGAAAATATAGTCCTGTACGTACATCCTTTATCATGTATGCTCCTTTACTTAATTGAAAACACAGACTGACATCCGCCGAGGGAGCTTATCGCTTCCCGGACACCCGCTTCTCAGGTAGTCCACCTAAATATCTTTTAACATGGTCTTTTTCTGTCAAGCATCGATGTCTCGCAGGTTACTTGGATCTACTGTGCAGAATTTCTCATGTGTGCACCCGTCTTATCTACATCGGCTTCCTTATCCATCTACATCTTCGGATCTTGTCCATCAGGTATCAATTTCATTTGAGTTTTTCAAGGTTTTTGTGTTTAGTTTGGTACATTAACTTGGACAGGTAACAAGCGCAAAATTCTTGATCAACACTTAGTACCTTGGAGATGGTGATGAACGATACGAGTGCAAAGTTGATGACGAAATCCTCATTACAATCCCAATAAACCTATAGCTTAAAGACACTTGCAGATGGTGATGAACAATACGGGTGCAAATTTGATGACGAACTCCTCATTGTGATCCCATCAAACCTGCAGCTCAAAGACACTAGAGAAATATTTTTTAGATATTTTATGCAGGGGCTTCCTGACAAAGCAGATCTGAGAAGCGTTAACTTCCTCACTGGCTATCAACCCCCGTGTGATAAGAATAATGATAAAATATAATCCAAACAGATAACATGCAAGTTGATAAACAAAATAACCTGAAACATGCAGGTATGCAAGTGGTGCTATTGATCAGATGCGTGCAACATGAATCTCACTACATGAATGGAATCAAAAGCAGAGTATCGTGGCAATTCCACATGTTATCACAAAGACATAATCATAATGATATTATGATAAATGGCTAAAATTCCTCAACATTCACCCAAATTTTATGACTTGTCTTGGATGAGGGGGGAAGACCCATATTTATAGCCTAATGGTGAGGTTAGAGTGGGGGTTATTAGATAATCAGGGTTGCGTAAAATAACCCTGATTAAAAGAGGTGATGTGATTCAATGGGGGTTCATAATTTGACTTATGGTGAAAGTGGGGAGCATGATTTGAATGAGTAGGTAAGATAAGAGATTCCTTTTTTGGAAATTAAGAATGGAGTGTCACGATGGGTGTATTATTACCCATGGATTGAATAATTTGTGAAAGATGCCAAAATTTAATTATTAAATGGGCCTAAATGGATTCCATTTAATAATTCATTAAATTTGGGTGAGTATAATGCCAAATTCTAATTATTAAATGGATCCCATTAATTAATTAAAATTTGGTTGAGTAAAACGCCAAATTTTAATTATTAAATGGATCCCATTAATTAATTAAAATTTGAGTGATTAAATGGATGGGATTTATTCAACGAAGGAAAAATAAAAGTGAGAGGTAAAGTTACATGAAGGAGAAAGAATGCACGCCGAAGAAGAAGAGTTACACCAAAAACTGGTGTCTACACTACTATTCATATGATTATTGAGTAATCAACCCATGTTTATGGCCACCTTTCTTTTCTTTCTATTGGTACTTTCACTCTTACACCCTTACTTGCTCAGTATTCATTTTTACTCTTTGGAATTTGTCATCTTGGGCAGAAGTGCCTAGCCAAGACGCCAACATGAGGCACCCTCGTCCCCTTTGGGGGCTCCTTTCCTCTTTGTACTTTACTCACACGTTTTTGGTCCTTTCTAGCTGTTTAAGAATCTTATCATTTTGGTAGTCAGCCTTTTCAAGGTTAATTATGAAATCCAAGCAAGAGAATCATATAAATATAAAGTTATGTGATCATAATAAAGGACTAATCACTAAGCACTATCTATCACCACCTAAGGTTGCGTCCATTAAGGCATATAAGATCTCCATTGCATCCATGAAAGGCTCCTATCACAATGGACACAAGGGTTGGATTTCTGCATCACACTTCATAGGAGGGAAATTCATTCTATTCCACGCATATATTTATTACATTTTGCATCTATGTACTTTCTCACTATCCAAGTATGACTGACATAAGAACAACCTAGGGCATGATTCCACACACATACAGAAATACATTGGGTCTAAGATGTAGTACAATGCTCAGTCATAAGTTCACCATTTTGATAGCTGAGGAGAGTTTGACCCCTCATTTTTTTATCTTTATTTTTTAGGATTTGATGCCTATTTGAGGGTTTTCCAGGTTCATTGTTCATTAAAGGTTTACAACGACCTCTAAAACCTTGGTGAGACCTCAGAGTGATCAGAGGTGATTAAAGGTGAACACCTTACGACACCTCAGAGGAGATTTTCTGATAATTTCTACAAACACAAGCACCTAGAGCAGGTGTATGGCACGCACGGGTGCCCATGTCCCTCTTCAGGAACCCCAATCCATCATGTTCCACCAGTTTTGCATTTTTCTATGCTCCAATGCAACGATATGTGCTTTACATTTTCCAATTTTCCAACTTTGTGCCTTCTCCTGAAATCTTCGAATCAACTAACGATATTTACCCTCTCTTTACAATTAGGGTTTCATTATTTATTTTTTAGTTTCTTAAGTATTCATTCCCATACCTAATTTTTTATTCATTTACTACTGCTATGGCATTCAAATTAGGCATATAATTACATTTTATCTTAATCAGATGTGTACCTGGTTCATAATTTGATCATTCCACGCTTTATCTAGTTCCTTGACACATTTTATACATCAATCTACATGTACACCAGGTACACATGTTTATCCACTTTATGTTACCAAGCTATTTTGCTCACCAACATAAAGTGGTGGAAAAATGTAGAAAAAAAATCACATGCACTTTGGGTAATTATCGAGTCATGATTACATACTACTATTCATATTATTCCTAATTAAGAACAATACTAACTAACCCATGTCTTTGGCCACCTTTATTTTCTTTTTATTGCTACTTTAAGTCTTACACCCTATACTTTCTCAATATTCCTTATTACACTTTGGTATTTGTCATCCTGGACACCATTTGTAAGCCAAGACATCAATGTTAGGCACCATCGTACCCTCTAGGAACCCCTATCCTCTTTATAGTTTACTCAAAAAAATTAGGTCCTTTCTATATGTTTGAGCATATCATCATTTTGGTATTTTTCAACTTGTTCGTGGTTAATTATGAAATTTAAGCAAGGGAATCATATAAATATAAAGTTATGTGATCATAATAAGGGACCAAGCACTAAGCATTAGCTATCACCACCTGAGATCCACCAAGACATCTAAGAGCTCCATTGTATCCATATATCTTCGTCACAATGAGACAAAAGGGCTATGGTTTTCTACATCACACTTCATAGGAGGGAATTTCATTCTATTCCATGCACATATTTATTACATTCTACATCTATGCTACTTTCTCACTATCCAAGTGTGATTGACACAAGAGAAGCCTAGGGAACATGATTCTGCACACACACACATAACTACATTAGGTCGGAAGATGTAGTGTAACGTGCTCAATTGTAAGTTCACCATTTTTGAAAATTCAGGACAGTCTTTGACCCCTCATTCTACATCTTTATTTTTTTGGGATTTCATGTCTATTTGAGGATTTTCCAGGTTCATTCTTCAGTTGCAGGTTTACAATCGACCTCGAATATACCTTAGTACAGACCTTAGAGTTATAAAAGGTGATTAAATTTGAATACCATGTACGACATGTTAGAGGGGGTTTATAGAGAATTTCTGATAGACCTAGGCACCAAAAATCAAGCCTAAGAAACCCATGGGATGCCCATGTCCCTCTTCTAGGCACCCTAGTTCAACTTGTACCTCTAGTTTTGTATTTTTATAAGCTTTAGTGTGACGGTATAGTGCTTCGTAGTTTTTCCAGTTTTCCCACTCTAGTGCATTTTCCAGAAATTCTAAAAATTAGCTAAGGACTCCCTACCCTCTCTTTGAATTAGGGTTTCATTATTTATTGCTTAGTTTGCTTGGGTAAATTCATTCCCGTACTTAATTTATTATTAATTTACAAAAATCTATGGCATTTAGAGTAGGCATAAGCTAAAATTACATTTTAGCTTAGTCACAATTCAATCAGTATCATAGATGATGAAAGACACTTTGTAAGTGACTACTCATGATAACATGTCAGACTCAATCAAAACCCCATAATTTACTCTTATGAGTGTGTACTACAAGCACACAATTGGTTACAAATAAAGGCATCTTTCTCAATTCAAGGTGTGATTTTAATTGACCTCACCTAGAACACAGTTAATCAGTTTCTCATTCAGATTCCTACTAACCTAAGTTAGAACTTGGTGAATGTGAACCAGTGTAATCAATAGCTTACACTACTTTGGCCAAAGTCTACATTACATGATTGCTATGCATTTTTGTGACAAATCAAAATCATCATTCAAGACAGGAAATTGTCATAATAGAACTGTGGTCTACCAAATAGTTAGGAAAGTCAGTATCAATAGGGTCATGTCAATCTAATGATTTACATTATCACCTCTATTATAAATTCACCCTCTATGGAATCCTGTTGAGATTGTGCCCTAATCCACAGTTTATGTTTATTTAGGTTTCAACTCATGGGAGAGAAGACCTAGTCATGTATATTATTTATTTCATTCGCAACCACTTAGAATCCCTATAGCCCAACTTAAGTTGGTATCAATTTATTGTTTCTTCAAATCAGAATGGAAGCAACTCAGTTTATATTATTTCTTCGATATTATATTTTAGATTATGACTATCTATATTTGGTTAATTCTCAATGGGAATATTAAGATTCAATAGAAACCAAACTAGCATATCATATACTTACATAGTCCTTCTAGTCATTAAATGTTTTAACCAAAATCCTAAAAATGCATCTTACATGTACATGTGTAAGTTCCCTACACCTAGGAACATCACTGTCCTAGATGGGTTAGACATAGACTATAATTTTATGAATTAACTGGCTTGAGTAGGTTCCCTATTTCTTGAGAAAGGATAAGTAAATTCATAAACATGTTCTTTCTAATCATTAAATGGGAATGAGATTTATGTGTCATAACTAGTTTTGATAATTTGATGTTGGTAATTAAATTCTGACAAATATGTAAATGCCTCACTAAGAACTAGTTGTTACTTCTACAGTGTCATCTCAGCAATGTACTTTATGTCATGAATTTAGGAACCATTCATAATTTATTTTTCCCATGTTATTTCATTTAGTTTGAAATATTATGACTAATGAACATAGTTTATGAATCATCATAGATGTATTTGTTACCGTATACACATTCTAGGACCTGGTTTTGAATCAACAATGCACTAATAAAGTGATGGATCTTTCTTAATTCATCAATGTCCATAATAAGATCAAACTTTCACCAAATCGAACCCATATGTCTTGATAGTCAAGAGCAGTGCCTGATTTCATTAAATAATCTATAAGACAAGAATACTATATATAAATTTATAAATATAAACTTAATAAAAATACATATACAAATGCAGATAAAGGGGGAATATTAATAATTTGATGGAAATCAAGCTAGGTGGAATTTCATTTAGATAGGAATACGAAATTCAATTAAACTTTACAATAATGACATAAATTATAAAACTTTGAATATAATAAAAAAACAATCATCATTTTAGGGCTTCAATAGATCATGGGAAATTATGTATCAAACATGCGCTCAAAAATAATTTAATGCATAAAATGTCATGGTATAAGAGGTTTGCACAAAAATGGTTTCGTTTTTAAAGTGACCAGTTAAGAATGCTTACTAGCACTCACAACATTGTTCTCAATATCCTTCTAAGTTTATGTCAGCTATAATACATTACAACCCATGATATTAACATCTCCCTAGAACAAATCAAAATAAAGTTTTCTCTATTCTTTTAGTTAGGAAATGGAAAAGTATGCTTATACATAATTTCTTTTTATTGAAATGGCCTTGGAAACTTGGAATAGTTCGATAGGTCATAAAATAGACTCTCAACCATCCCTTCATGGAAATAGATCATGAAATCAGTATGTTGGGTAGTGACATCCGATAAGAAAAACTTAATATCCTCCATCTGTAAGATGTGAGTATTTTTTTGGTAAATGGTTAGTTGGGTATGACACTGATTTGAAAGTTTAGGGGTCAACATGTGGCCGAGTTAATGTCAATAAAAGAAGACATATCTCACCAAGGATTATGATTTTGAGCCAAGGAATCATAGTAGACCAAAATATTGTTAGAGGATGGACATCTAAGTCAAATTAAAAAAAAATAATATTTCCTATCACATACATTATGTATGTAAATTCCACATAAGTAGATGTCACATGTATGAGATATGGGAGCTTGTTTCGAGAAAATGAATGGAAGATTCATGGTCTTTTGTGAAACATGGGTATGGATCCACTCTGATAACCTTTTTAACTACCCAGATGTCATCATACTATCACAGGATTGGATTTCTATCACTCCAATAACTATTAACTATGAAATAATCAATGTTCTATGTGACACTTCTGCGATAAAATCATTTAACATTTAGGATAACCAACATTTTAATTGACATATTATCTATAAAATCAAGAATGTATATCAAACCTCTTAAAAGATAATGTCCTTTATGTCCTAGTTAAACCAACCATGAGACAATATCAGTTTTGAGAATTGCTTATAATAAAATTACTCATGATCTTGTATTACAACAAAGTATAGGAACTTGTTCTAACATGCATTTGTGAAACCATGATCAAATTTTTAATCATAGAGTGTAAAATATTATGACATTTATCAGTCAATAATGATAACTATTTATTATTAGCATGTTGCGTTTCAGGTGTGGTTTTGAATCAGAATGCATTGGAGAATGTGGACCAAATGATGTTCGTAGAAGGATCAAATGTGAAATTGAACCCAATTGTCTTGGATAGAGTTAGAGAAATGCTTAATTTTGTTAAATAATTCAAAATCAATGCCAATATCAAATACCTTAAAAATAACAAACTAACAAAAACTAAATAAATAAAATGAAATTAAAGGGAAGATGGTCCTTTGATTCAGGAGTCCATAGACTTCGTTAATAAATTTAGTGGAACTAAAAAAAATGATAATCAAACCAAAAATGATATACACAAACATACTAAGTAGAACAAGAAACTAGATTTTAGGATTTTTGAATTGGTTCCTTTTAGGGTGAGTTGAAGTGAACATAGTTAACCCAGGGATGATTTGAGTAGATAGTAATGAAACCATGTATAGAATATCACTAAAGTACAATTCAATAAAAAAAAAATCTATCCACCTTGAGGCTCCTAGTTGTAAATGACGTGGGAAGCACATGTATCAAAATACGTAAAACTAATCTGTAAGCCATGGAAGTTTCCATGGTTACTCTGGCATGAATTTTTAAAACATTAGGAACATCCTTTAAGTTACAGTTTATGGATGCCCAATAAGGAGGGTAATATTATTTTGGGATGAATACATCTGTATGCTTGTCAACCTATACAGAACATCTTCCCTAGAATAACCCAAACATATAAGATTTTGTACCTTATTTTTTATAGTTGTAAATGGGCTGGTACATTATTTCATAATATGGATGAATTAGGTTGAAAAAATCGATTAAAATTCTATACAAATGTCTACTAGGTGTAAAATATATTAATGCATACTTTCCTCTAGTGGGTACTTGAAAAATGTAATTATAGACACGAAGGACTCATATACACAGACTCAAACTATACCCGCAATGTATATATTTACATGCATAGCCATGAAAACTCTCAATTGTTTAGCCACAACCAAAAACCATCAACCTTTAAAAAGAATCCCTAAACATTTCATTATACAGTTTATCTAGGCCATGAAAGAAAACATTATTGTATTGATTTTTAAAATGCATCTATTATAATGAATTAAACCATGAAGAATAAGAGAAGAACATTTCATTCTTGTATAATGAAGCTTGAAATCGTTCTTGGTTCCTCCTACTTCTTTCTGCAAGCTTAAAACCATATTTTCCTTCGAATCCGTAAACAAAAAACAGTCCTTAGAAAAGTCCCATTTAAATTTTATTTATTAATCAACAATCATCAATTATTCCAAAAATTTCTCAACTAACATTTTGAGATCATGCAGCCTCAAGTAAGGATAACCAAATTAACTTGAAATAGACTAACATTCTTACCTCCTTGCAGAGCTCGAAGGAGCCAAAAAGATAGAAAAGAAAAACAAAGGCCAAAAATTCCATAACCAACTCAATAGCTTCCTAGAGAAGCTTTTTGCTTCTCCCGAATATTGTGGAGAGGAGAAAATGTAGTTATTGCATTTGGGTACAAAGTTATAGTTTCCCTCCAAAACTACTAGTGTATCAAATGTGAGTTAAATTTAGAATCCCACTAAATTTTTAGAAATTGATCACCACTTTACAAGTTGCATGGTGATCCTATTGAATGGTCAAGGACTATTCCATCATAAAATATTAACATTGCATGGTCTACCAAATGGTTAATAAACTAAAAACTAAAAACATATAGCTCGTTCAGTCAAAGCCTTCTTAGTATGGACTGTTATCCAAAATAAGCCCATGCTTATTCTGGGTAACTTACCTCCTTTTTTTCCTTCCTTGTGCTTCAATCTAAAATTTCACACATTTCAGGCACTCAAATTTTTCTGGAAATGGCTTCATCAGATGGGAAATTTCTTCCCTTTTACAGAAAGGTAAAGAAGTCCTTCTAACTCGTATTTTTCAAGTTATGGGCCGACGGGCCTAGGAAGGATTTTTTTGCCCAAAAATATGGGCTTGCGGGCATGGGGAAGGTTTTTGCCCAATTTTCCAATTTTTGCGGGCCTTGAGGAGATTTTCTCCCAAAATGCGGACTTGCAGGCCCATGGAGGAAATTTTTTCCTAAAAATCCAGTTACGGGGCTACAAGGGAAATTTTTCCCAAGTTTCCCAAAAATCTAGTTGCGGGGCTACAAGAGAAAGAAATTTTTGGACCCAGGAAATCAGGAGATGCCACGTGGCCAAAAGAAATGGCGGATTGGCAAAGCAGTGGAGGACTTTCAAACACTTAGGCATTTTTGTCAAAATGCACAAAAGTCAACTTTGGGCCCGCAGGCCCGGCAAGGTTCTAAACGCATTGGCGGGCCCGTGGAGGGAAATTTTTCACTTAGCCTTTTTGGGATAAAAACTTAAGGTTAAAAATCAGTCTGTGGGCCATCGAAGGAAGATGAAAGAAAAATGGTTAAGGCTTTGCAAAAAATCAGAAGGTGACATGTCATCGACAAAAGGTGAGGATGCAGAGGAACTTAAGAAATTTCAGCCATTTTTGTCCAAAAGATTTAAAGGCATGAATTGAGCCATGCCCCCCACGGCCAATCAGAACATGAAACGTGGACATCGGTGCAAAGGTGGGCCACGGAGGTATTTTGGAATTTTGGCTCTTTTGTCAAAAAAGTCTAAAGGAACAACTTTGAACCTCGCATTCGCAACCAATAAGAAGGCACCACATGTTACAACGGAGTTGCGGGCCCACGGAGGTTTCTGGGATTTTTTGTAATTTTTTTGGAAAAAAGGGGAAAAGGAAATTTTGAGCCCACAAGCCCGATTTTCACCATTTTTTCCCTAAGTTTGGTTGTAGAACTTCAAATGGGCATATCTCTCAATTCAACAATCAGAATTCATCGAATTTGGTACTGTTGGAAAAATGTTGACACCCTCTACACCATGGAAGCTTCAATTTACAATTTTTGTGGGGTTTGGTGGGAAAAAAATGAAGAAAAGTCTTGGGCATGGGAAAAAATGCAGAGCAAACATCCAACCACCGAAATTTAGTGTGGTATGGCACCCATTTTTCTCTAGCATGGTTGAATACATTGGAAAATGGATTTGTGAGGATGCCCTTGTCGTTTTAATGGATCTTTTCGGTTGGTTGGACCTCTAAATAAATTTCCCCCGTTTCTCTCTCTTCTGGTTTTTTTCTTCATTGATATATGCCAATTTTTGGCTCATTTGAAAGGGTTGGACACTTTTGGTTTTGCAAGCTTCCCCTTTCCCCTTGGCAAGTGAATTTTTGGAGTTTTAGACCTCCCATATTGACTGTAAATACAATTTTCCTTGTTACCATTCTAATGCATCATATCAAGCCGTGAGAGAAATAATACATGTTATGTGGATGATCTTCATCCCTTTCTATGTTAATTGTTATCTTTTGATCCTTCATTACAACTTTGGTTATTCATGCATGTTTTTTTTTAATTATTGGCAAACAGTTTTTTGAAAGGGACTATACCCTTGAGAACAAAAGAAGGCCAAAGAGCCGGAATAAGAGTGAGAATCAGAGAGAATGGATCAAGATCCGAGTGTTACAATGAAGCTCGATGTAGCCCAAAAACAGATACTCAACCAAGACAAAACAACAAAATTACTGCAAAAAAAGCAGTAAAGAGACCGCAAAAAAACAACAAAAAAACAAACAGAAACAGCAGAAGCAACCAATGCTACTTCTTGGTGGATTTGTCGATGCTGGACTTGACTCTCTTCTAGGCGCGAAACATACCCAGAGTTGTCATGTGGGCAGCATCAGTTTTATCAAGCTCCTCAATGGTTCTTTTGCTCTCTTTTTCGTTGCCCCAAAGTGCAGCCGGGACACCGCTGAGGTTATTCATGCATGTTATTGTGTTACATTTTTATGGTTTATTTCTATCAGCAAATAAATTGTCCATCACTCCTTTGGTGTATCACCTTATTAGCTTAGTTTTATTTTGTTTGTATTCCTCCTATCTCTGTCTCCTTGGCAAATTCAAGTAGGATTTATAACAAAACCTCTACAATTTCATGCATACACCTAAACAGAGGAGTAGGAACCAGCCTCAATCTGGAGAGTCTTTTTAATTGCAAGGTCCCACACTTTGAGGAAGACTCCATGTTGTGCAATCACACCAAATGACCCATTCTAAAGTGTAGATCTGAGAGGTCAATTTGGGGGTGCTGTGATTTTGCACTAACATGGACATGGCATGGCTAGGCTAAGCTAGTTATGGCTTATTTTTAATTCCAATAACATACATAGCTTGGTCTATAATCGACCCAATTAGTAACCTTTGAAAATAATAAAATTTGGTCTATTTGCAATGGTCGGGGACCATGATAATTATTTGCATAAAGCACGTATGGTCTTAGATCATTACTATGATAAAAAAAACCTATATATATAAACCTGGTAATTAATTATTTTCCATTTAATCTAGATCAAACCTTTATAGCCGTTTCCTTACCTTGCACATTGTAGTTATCACCATAATACAAATTTATGTTATTGCTTTCCCATATTTATGAGGGATTTAATCCATTTAATAATGATACAAATGATGTTGCCACTAAACATGAACAAGTAATTATTAAAGGACTTTTATACAATCGTCCTCAATATGATCTCATAATGAATCAAAATATTATCATCTCAATCGTGCAAAGAAGACAAGTATGTTAATCCAATAGCATAATTATAAAAAAGTGCATTGGTAACAGTATCAATCCGTCCTTAGAGTCAACTATATCCATAATGATAAAAATGTAAAACTCAATTAGGTATAACTCTAGCGACTGACGAAAGTATTGCAACAATTCAAATAATCAACTACAGCAATAATGATATATCCATAACATCAAAGGTATGTCAAAATGAATTGTGATATCCGGTAACCTGTGGGACACGATGACAAGTGTAAAAAATGCTGCCAATTTTACGAGCATACCAAACCCAGTCCCCATGTTCACGAGTTTCCTGATATCAAAACGTAGTTGCAGCATAAAGTATATTGAGAAAAGCGAGGGCATGACATAATATTTTTATCAAGATTCATAATTTGAATTGTAAGTGAGAATAATGTGAGTTGTTGTAGCGAATCGTGAGTAGAATGGGTTTAATGATCTACATAGTTCTTGTTATAAGCTATTAAAAAATCGTTTATGTTGAGTGAGTTATTAAAGGAAATAGTTTAGGACTCCTTATTTTTAGGATATGTTCATCTGATATTTATGTAACCATAAATTTTTGAATATTTAAGTAAGAAGAAATTATTATGTGAGTGAAACTCTGTACAAAAATCTTCACATACTGAGTTTTGTTTCTTCACAGGATGTTTTATATAAACTTCTTAGACTTTAAAGATCTGATATTTTTCAATTTTAACATTTTTTAAAACCAACTACCTTTCATACTATCAAATGTATATTAATATAAAATAAAATTTAATGAATTGAAATTTAGTGCATTTAATTTTGATAAATATAAAAGATAAAAATAATAGACTATATCGACAAAATCCATGTCTTTGACTACATCAAGAAACAAGAAAATAATAAGAATATTTCTAGTTCACATGTTTAAATCTTGATGATAACATTGCTAGTAATGAAGAAGTTAAAAAAAACATGGCAACCGTGAAAACCTTGTAATCTATATAGAAAACATGTATATAATATTATAAAATAATATTTAATGAATCAATTATCAGTTTATATAATATGGAGAATGACCTAAGATAATTGTTGATAAAGATGGCACAACACTAACTTACATATCATGCTTTGTGGTTTTCTAATTCAACTACTACATCAATTTGACATTAGATGCCAAGTCCCCTAGACATGTCCCTATTTCTGAAGTATCCCATGGCAAGTGCAAGCTAATTTCCATTAAATTGTTGTGTGCTCTACTTATCCACAAAACACAAGTGCTAACATTGATAAAAGAAACTATTAATTACATTTCCTCAATGTTCCATGCACCACACCCCCTTTTTTCTTCAAATGATTGAAACAAATAACATGTGGTAAATAAGTGTCTTCTCGAATACAAGCAGAGTTTCACATGTTTACCCTCCAACATTTCCCTTGCACCTGGATGACTCCTCCCTTAATCCCTTCCTTCATCATCCATTCCTCTTGTAATGATTCAATCCTTCATGTTAGGGAATAAAGGATAAAATATGTGGAACAATCCCTCACAAAATCACAATAGTAGAAAATAATATGCAGAAAATATTACAGATCTCAAATAAAAGTGCAGAATAAAAATAGACACAACACAAAGAGACAATATTTAACGTGGTTCACCCAATTTGGGCTACGTCCACCAAGAATCACTTGCTCATATTTTATTACAAGCCACCACTCTCTCAATA
Source organism: Taxus chinensis (assembly GCA_019776745.2). NCBI lineage: Eukaryota > Viridiplantae > Streptophyta > Pinopsida > Cupressales > Taxaceae > Taxus > Taxus chinensis. Next base: position 759,945,536 of record CM034151.1, on the reverse strand, counting down.
CAATACCCAGATCCATTTGGAGCTATGCTCAATGAATTCTACATAATTCACACCCAAATTCAGACACATCTGCAATGTTACATTAAACCCCACCATATGCACAAAACTACATAAGTAGACAATTGCTTAAGCAGTTTTACAAACCGGTGGGTATCAAAACCATGGGCCAAAACTATCCCATAAACCTAGGTAAATCCGCACCTTAATATCTTTACATTATGAATTTTTTATTTTTTTTTATGGCGGCCTAAAAAATGAACCACTCACACCATTACAGCCCTAGTTGCCATTGTAGGAATGCCTCTCGGTGTAACTAGCATACCTATCTTAGAAAACAGGCTACACGACCTAATAAGCTCCCACTTGGAAACTAGTTTTCATCTGAGCAAGCTTCTCAACCCTTCACTAGTTTCCATGAAGACCAACCAAAGTTGAATATAGCTTCAATTTTTCCCTTGTGACCACATTTTTCATCATGTCTGTAGGATTCTTACTAGTATGAATCTTCTCCATCTTCAACTTCTCTTCCTCCAAATTTTTCCTGATGAAATGGTACCTAAACTATATATATTTTATCCTAGAGTGGAAATAAGATTTCTTAGCTAGGTGTATAGCACTCTGACTATTACTATGTAGCTTTCCTTCCTCCTTCTTATGCCCCAACTCCTCAAGTAATTGTTGTAACCAAATAATATCTTTTCTTGCCTCTATGGCAGTAACATACTCATCCTTTGTGGTTGATAAAGCCACCAGCTTATGTAGTCGTGAAATCTAGCTCACTGATGTCTCACCTATAGTGTAAATATAACCTATCATACTCCTCATGCTGTCTACATCTCCAGCCATATCTGAATCTACATAACCAAAAAAAGCGGTGTCTGATCCACTATAGAAAAATATTGTCCCCATGGTCCCTCTCAAATATTGAAGGATCCACTTTACTGCCTGCTAGTGATATCTACCTAGATCACTCATAAATCTAGTCACTGCTTTCACTACATGGGAAATATCAGGCCTGGTGCACACCATGACATACATCAAACTTCCAACCACTGATGAGTAAGGTACCTTAGAAATCTGGTTTCTCTCTTTCTCTGTCTTAGGACACTACTCATTTGATAACTTGAAATGGCCTGCCAAAGGACTCCCAACCAGTTTAGCATCTTACATATTAAACCTCTCCAAGAACTTCCTAAGGTACTCTTCCTAAGATAAATTTAGCTTTCGTTTCTTCCTATCTCGAGATATCCTCATACCAAGGATTTGTTTTGCTATCCCGAAATCCTTCATAACAAAGGAGTCACTTAGCTATTTTTTTAGTACTTTTATTTCCTACATGTTTTGTCCTGCAACCAACATGTCATCCACATATAGACACAGGAGAATATAATAGCCATCCTCAAATTTATTTGTATACACACAATGGTCAGAATTATATCTAATATAAACCTTACTCCATCATGAAGTTATCAAATTTATTATACCATTGATGTGGAGCTTGTTTCAAGCCATACAAGCTCTTCTTCAGTTTGCACACCATATCCTCTTTACCTTTGACCTCATAGCCCTTTGGCTACTACATATATAGATCCTCCTCCAAATCACCATGGATAAATGTAGTCTTTACATCAAGCTTCTCTAAGTGCAAGTCTTCTACTACAACTATTTCAAGAACAATTCTAATAGATGTCATTTTTACTACAGGAGAAAATATCTCATCAAAATCTATACCTTTTTTCTATGCAAACCCCTTGACCACCAACCAGGCCTTGTATAGTTTCTTTCCTCCTTTTTCCTCTTTGACTCTGTACACCCACTTATTCTGTAATGCTATTTTTCGTTTAGGTAGCTTCACCAAATCACATGTCTGGTTTTCCATGAGAGCCTGATGCTCCTCATCCATGGCTTGCTCCCACTTCTTCCTGGTATCTACCTGCATTGCTTCATCAAATCTCTCTGGCTCTCCACTTTCAGTGAGTAATAAATAATAAAGAGAAGGATACAAACATTCACATTATCTTCTTACCCTAGAAGACCTCCTCAATATAGGAGTTTGGGGTTCCTATTGAGGAGGTTCCTTAACTGATTCATGTGTCACTTTTCCATTTGAAATATCCTCTACCACTTCATATTCTTTCTTGGATTCTTCCATGTTTTCCTAAAACTGCTACTTATACATGAATTTTTCATTAAAGACCACATCCCTAGATTGAATGATTTTATTTTCCTTAATACTCTAACATTTATATCCAAATTCATCACCACCATAACCAATGAAAGTAAATTTTTCTTATTTAACCTCTTGCTTGGTCCTATCATCCTTGTCTATATGTAAAAACACCTCACATCCAAAGACTCTAAGAAAAGAATAATCAAATTTCTTACCATACCAAGCCTCCTCAGGTATGCCTCCATCTAAGGCACTTGAGGGTCCTTTGTTTATCAAGTACAAAGTTGTGCTCATCGCTTCTACCCAAAAAGAAAGAAACTATCCTGCATGTAACCTCATGCTCTTAATACATTCCATTATTGTTCTGTTCATCCTTTCTGACACCACATTCTGCTTCGGAGTTCATGGAACCGTCTTTTACCTTTGGATTCCATTCTTAGAACAATAATCATAAAATTCATTTCTTCCATACTCCCCTCCATTATCTGACCTGAGACATTTTAGCTTAATACTTATTTCATTCTCTACCAAGGCTTTCCATTTAACAGAAGTTTCAAATACATAAGATTTGTTTCTAATACAATAAACCCAAACTTTCCTTGTTGCATCATCAATAAAAGTGACATAATAACTTGAACCCCCAAGATATGATACCCAAGCCAACCCCCACACATTAGAATGCACCAACTCTAACTTACTCTCTTTCTTTGTAGGTCCAACCTTGAGAAACCTTACTCGCTTTTGTTTCCCATATATGCAGTCCTCACAGAAATCCAAACCGGTTTTTGTATATCCAGGAAAATCCTTATTTATGATCTCCATGCCCTTATGGCTCATATGACCGAGCCTATCGTTCCAGAATGTTGTATCTACTTCTAAAGCCACAAGATTACAAAAATTACTGCTATAAGTAGTTAAATAAAAGTTTCTAACCTTCTTACCTCTTTCCACCACAAGAGCACCCTTGGTAACCTTCCAAGAGTGTGCTATAAATATCACAGTACAACCATCACTTCCCAACTGCCCTGCCGATATTAAATTTCATCTTAATGTAGGCACATGTCTGACATCCTTCAATATCCAAGTTTTCCCATTTTGCATCTTAACCTGAAAATAACATTTTCCAACAATACTACAAGGCTCATCATCACCAAGAAAAACATGCCCAAAATCTCCTTGAATGTAATAAACAAAATAATTCCTATGTGGAGTAGCATGGAAAGAACCCCCTAAATCTAAAACCCAAGATTGAGTAATATTGTGTGAAGAAAGAATCAAAACATCCTGACATACATTACCTGTTGCCACATTTTCCTCCTCATTTTCTTCCATTTTTTTCTTCTTTTCCTGAAGCTCCCAACAATCCTTCTTTACATGCCCATAATTTCCATAGTGTGAACATACTATCTTGATTTTGGATTTTGAGCTTGCATGATCTTTCAATTTTCCACAGCTTCCTCTATTCTTTAGTCTCCCTTTAGTTTCCACTGTAAAAGAATTCCCTGAAGTAGAATATTCCCTAGAGATTTTTCTTCGCATTTCCTCACTTAGAATCAACCCTACAACATCCTCAAACTTCAACTTTGAGTTAGTTGAAACTGAGTTGCTTACCGCCATTACCAAGCTATTCCAACTCTCAAGTAAAGATCACAAAATTAATAAAGCCCTATCTTATTCATCAAATTGTATTGTAACGAAAGCTAGCATATTTCAAACTGTATTAAAATCATTTAAATGATCTGCTACTGAACCATTCTCAGAAATCTTCATATTAAACAATTTTTTCATTAAAAATATCTTGTTAGAGGTAAAGGGTTTTTCATATAATTTCCCTAATGCATCCATCAGTTCTTTTGTAGTATTTTCCTTTGAAACATTAAATAATACCGAAGATGTTGTTTTCACCAAATCACTGCACCCCACCGAATGGCTTGACATTGAATCATGAAATTTGGTGTGATTGGGACACATGGAATCACCTCTTAAGCTATGGGACTTGGGCTAAGGGTGAACCTCCAGAGAAGTTCCACTTCCTCTTCCTAAACTAAAAACAACACTATCTCTAATTAATTAAGAATGGATAACTAGTCCTATGCTAAAATTTCATGGGATTGGGCAGAGAGATTGCAAAGAGATAAAATCTATGTTAGAAGTGGTGATGCACTAAGAAAGGGTGTTGCTAGACAAAATTCTGGCTTGCCAACGAAGAGAGATGACCATAAGGAAGAATTACATGCATTACAAACCCACTTTTACATACAATACTTCACTCCTTGATAAACACAATGATCTTCGAAATTTGCAAGAGAAACCATGGCTGCACAGTTCACCTGAAAACATGATAGAGAAGAAAGTAGAAGAAATGAACTCATGAAAGTACATGCAAATGATCACAAAGCATAATTCTCATTACTTCAAGCACTTTTCACAGTGCATCATTACATCAGTGAAAAAGCACAAGCTTCCATTACAATTTTAGAAGAAAGACTTGAAAGCCTACAAATCATAGCATCTCAGCTTGTGAAGAGAGGGGAAACATGGAAAGTGTCTAACTAGCCAAAATTGTGTGACCTGTTGGAACTCACTGGTTAGAACTCCTTGGAATGAATTTCCAATTTACATTTATAGAAGAATAACTAAGAGAGAAGAGAGGAGGCATAAATCCCCCCCTAAATAGAAGGCACATGATGTATCATTTATTGCTTGTTGACATAGTCTTCATAATTAATTAAAAAAATATTAAAATAAAATATCTAAATAATAATAATAAATATTATTATTTTAAATATTTAAATAAAAATATTATTTTATTAAAATTTTAATTGTGGGACCCCCTGTTGACTTGAGGAGGGGGGTCAATTGAGAAATGGCCAAAAAATGGCCAAACTCGGTGGTTGGCTCGCCAAGCCAACTCCCTGAGTTGGTCATGAGCTTCCTTTTCCATCGTATCAACCGAGATCAAAATCCCAATGAGTCGCCTCCTCATTTCCCAAGATTTCACCACATCGAGCACATGTAATGATCTCCTATTTTTACTTTAATTCAGCTTATCTCGGTTGAATGAGCTCTTGATTTATGCTTGTAGCATGTGTACTTAGCTCGGTGATCTACAATGAGCTCAAGTCCATCATGTGAGAAACTCTCCTCCCGATATCAATGAACCGAGATCCTTAACCTTATCACGACCTCTGTGTTGCATTAAATATTTCTTGAGTGAGCTCTGTTATCACCGAATCACAGCACCCCTGGAGATATACTTGAACTCACGGTGTGATTGGATAACATGGGTACTATCTCCAAGTTGTGGGACCTGCTACTTGAGATAGACCTCCAGAGAAAGCTGGTTCTTGCTCCTAAACTACCTACCACAATCTACTCTAATGCAGGATAAGCTAACTATTCTAATCTAAATTTCCAAGGGACAAGGGAGAGAGAATGCATAAAATGAAAGCCTACACTAAAGCGGTGATACACTAGAAAAGGAGGGTGTGAGAGTAGTCTCCAAATGTGTGAAATATAGATTGCAAAGTGCACACTAGAAGAGGTAATGACAGTTCACCATAATCTAGCAAAATGCATTCACAACAATATTCCAAGCATACACAATGATAATGGATCCCTACAAGAACATAATAAATAGACACAATATTCTTGTAGAAAGATTAAAGGGGCAAGAAGAATGCAAGAAAACACAGCAAGGGAAGATACATCCACAAACTGGTATTTTATTGCTTCATGATATGCACAGTTCAATCTATTACAAGATAAGGGCCTGGATCACCATGCAAGGAGTCCACTACAAGGGCCTGCAACACACTAGCTTCACAAAGCAATTTTGGCAGAGCTTTGCTACCCAAAAACTCTCTCTTTTACAATGAGCCCAACACTCCAATTTATAGAAAAAAGAGAAGGAAAAGAGAAGGGAAAATGGAAATACCAAAATCTGTCCTTCAACCACCTGTAAGAGGCATTAAATTGAGTGAAATGGTTATATATTACTTGCAAAAGGCTCCCCATACTGTCCCATGTGCTGTAGCAGAGAAAGAATGATGACCATGCCTCTTAATTGCACTCCCAGCTACCAAATAAAACACTGTTCTGAACCCGGCCACGTTTTGTTAAAAAAATCGATCAATTTCTTATCAAATTCGAAATTTCTTGATTGATGTGCATCGGGCTCAGAACCACGATTCCAACGGTACCAATTTTGTACGATTTCGTTGAGCAACGCAAAAGTTATTGCCTTCTGAGTGCGGGCAGCTATTTTGGGCCTGGCAGGTGTTTTCTGTCATTTGACAGGAATGAGCATTAACTGACCGGAGCCGAATATATTTCTCTTATTTAAATATAGCTACCCTCATTAAAAATAAGAAATCCAGTTTTTGTGGCATGGAGGATGTCGTGCTCATTCCAGAAAGTCCAATTTTGTGAAAATCGGAGCTCGGAGTCAGAAGTTATGGCCGTTTGAAGTTCCACGGGCCAAACGTTGACTTTTCTACTCTGCCTTCGACCACTTTGGATTTTTGCGTCCCACGCGTCCCTTTGTCCCAAATGTCCCAGTGCTGAAGTTCCCTGTTTCAGCTGAACCGGCCGGTTCGCGCCCTTTTGTCCCACTTGTCCCGAACTGTTTGGGACAAATTTTCCCGATTAGCCCGGTTCGGCCGGTTCGTGCCCTTTTGTCCCAACTTTCCTGCTACGAAAGTTCTCATTTCGGCCGATCCGGCCGGTTTACGTACTTCGCGTACCTTCGGCCCAACTGTTCCGGGCTGCCTTAAGTCTTTTCGGCCGACTTGCGTCCTCCGCGTACTAACTACCCAGGTGTCCCAGACTGTCTGTTTCAATAGTTAGTCAATTTTTTCCATTCTTTCAGCCAGTTCGGATTTCCGCGTCCCGCACGTCCCTTTGTCCCAAATGTCCCAAATGCTACACAGACCGCCTGGCGGCCTTTCGGCCGGTTTGCGTCCAGATGTCCCACATATTCCGACTATTGCAAGGACTAGGACTTAGCCATTTTTCATGATTTTTTCTAGCCCGAGCTTGTTTCAACAATTTTTTCACATTTCCTCAGAACTTGCTCTCTTCTTCTTGGACAGGGGAGTTAGAAAAAATCTGAGGGGACCCTAGAAACATGACTTTTTGCCCGGACTCAATATAATTGCTTGGGGCTAAAGAATTTGATGCATGTTATCAAAATTACCTTGAGGGGTGAATTTTGGATAACAGGAAGTTGTAAAGTTTTCTTTTGGAATAGATAAAGGATTATATAACCTTCCTCAAATTGTATCATTGTGTTGAATTTAATCATCTAGATGTAAGTTGTAATCTCTGTTTGAAAGGAAGAAATGCGTATAAAGGAAGTGTAATACTCTATTTTTGTTAAATATGTTAAAATTGGAAATTAGAGATGTATTTTAGTTTTTGAATAGTTGAATTGAATAAAATAAATGTATTAGATTAGAATTGGAACATATTATAATGCTTGGGAGAATAAAATGGAAAATAAACCCTTTAAAATTTTGATCATTGTCTTGTATTTTCAAACTGGCAATTATTTAATCTAAAATGCACAAATCAAACCTAAAAAAATGAAATAAAAAAACTAAACGATTACATTGAAGTAGATTTTCCTAAATGAATCCAATTAGAAAAAAATACTTAAAGTAAATCTTTCAAAACCTAGCAAAACTGAGTTCAAAGCTTTCACAGTCGTTTTGCTGTCAAAAATGTAAAATTTTGAATTGGAATTCAATCAAATATATCTACTTCAAAAACTTATCCTAAAACCACCTAAGAACGATTCTCCATGTCTATTTGACATGTTGAGAGAGTAAGAAGATCAAATTGAACAAATCTCACAAGTTAAAATTTACGAGGTTGCACTGTAAAAGATTGCAGATTGTTTCCTTGAAATTTACCCCTTAAACTTTATCAAAATAAAAAATTAATGATCCCTGATTAAATAGGATGTAGAGATCTTTCCAGAAATTCCTTGTTTGCCCAAAATTGAGATCTCTATACAAAGTTATGGCCTTCTGAATTTTTTCCTTCAGTTAGCGTCAAAAAAAATTTGGGAAAATTTTCCTTGGCGGACCCGCAGGCCTGAATTTTTCCCTTAGAAACTTTGGAAAAATTTTGGGAAAATTTTCCAAATTTTCCCCGCCGGCCCAAAGCCAATCAGATGCTACCACATGGCACCAAGAGGTGTCAGTAGAGGGTGGATCCCTTTTTTAACTTAGCGCTTCCAAAAAATTTTAGGAAAATTTTCCAAATTTTTCCCACTGCCCCACTAGCTTGTAGCCAATCAGGAGCTACCATGTGGTATCGCGAGGCAACGATAGAGGAGTGGGTCACTTTTTGCCTTTTTACATTTCAGAAAAATTTGAGAAAATTTTCCTAATTTTTCCCGCCGCCCCATCGACTGCAGCCAATCCGGAGTTGCCACGTGGCATCGCGAGTTGCCGATGGAGGAGCGGGTGAATGTTATCCCTTTTTCCCTTCGGGGCGTTAAATAAATTTTCTCCCCGCTGCACTGCTTTCCCTGCGTTGGCTTTGGAGATGCCACGCGTCCCTCGCAGACTCACAGGAGCGTGGGTGCGAAGGTTGTTTTCCGCCCCTTGGGAAATTTTTCTCCCCATGGCCTGCAGACCCGCCCATGGGGAAATTTTCCTCCCCATGGTCCGCCGACCCATCTTTGTGGAAAAATGTTTCTCCTAGGCCCGCATGCCCACTCTTGGGGACAATTTTCACCCCAAGGCCCACCGGCCCATAACTTGGAAAATATGAGGAGTTAGGAGGACTTCTTTATATCAATGGAATGGTGAGGGAATTTCCTATCCAATGGGAATATTTAGGAAAGTTTTGAATGTGTTAATTTTGAGAAAAATCAAGTTGAACCTTTAATCCTGTCAGAGAGTGGGTATGGTGAGGAATTACCCTCTTAACCTAATTGAACCTTCTAACCCTAAATTTTGGACCTTGTGACCTCTAATATTTTGAATAAAAGAAAAGTAAATTCTAGTGGATTAGAATTGTTCTGGAACATGTTAGTGACAACTATTGTCTTAAAACCCAGTTGTAGATTCTTTTAATAAAAAAAATTTATTCCATAATTTTCCTAACTAATCCAAGGTTGTTCTTGGGTCTCAAGTGGGTTGTTGTAGCGGGCGTTACACCGTGTCATTTCATTAATCATTTCATGTTTTACATGTTATTTTTAGCGACCTTGAAAAGGAACAAAAGGGATTGAAATCTAACTGAGATAGGTCTCCAAGCCATAAAAATGAGTAAATATTATCCCCTAGTGTTCAAATTTATAAATTCTAATTCCAAGCTTATCCTTTTTTAATGCAAATAACATCAACATTATTCGCAAATAAAAATGGTGACAATAAGCCCATATTTTTATCTACATTATTTTGAGTTAATTATTTGATATATCTAACACTTTCACAAGTTGGTGTGATATTTGGGCATACACCCTCTATCAATGATAGACTAATTTAAAATATTATAATAATTTTGAATTCAAATTTCAGTATTTCTTTAATGATCCTTATAATAGTTTTGTGTACATACCTATGAATCATGGGGGGCCAAAATTACATCTTTCTCTATATCTGCTTCACTAATTTTGACTCATTTAATATTAACTCTTTTACTCCAATAGTCTACAACTCCACACAAACTTAAAAACATTGTTTTAATAAAAAGATGTGAACTCAAGGGTCTATTACATGTGTATTCTTCTTCTCTTAGGCATACATACAAGCTCCATACCTCACTCCTACTATTTATGTGACATATGTAACATTTTTCATGTTATTATGAGTTACCACGATTCCTAAATACCCATACTAGACATTCTTTCAAAAAATTCCTTTGAGTGTAGAAATTTCCACTTCTTGGAGTACATATTCACATATGATAAATCCTTATATCTATTCTACAATATCTTTGTAGAGATCTACTTGTTTCAAGGCCTCTTCAAGTCAAAATTTTAACCCAATCTCGATGACCAATACATTATGACCATCATATTTATTTCAGTCTACAACTTATTCTCCTTATACTATTCTGTACATTCTCTACATTCTCACAATAATCTTTCTTTCACTTTATGACTTTATCTCATTATCTACGAATATTAAGAGTCTTGTCTTACTCATTATAGTTATGAAGTTCATTTGACTATAATTATCCTGCAACTATAAGTTCGGTACATTCTCTGCATCTTTTTCTTCATCTAAGCATCCAAACCAATAACCCTTAACACCAAATGAAATTTCGAAAGCAATTTGATCATCTTCATAACATGTCACTAGACAGTTAAAGACTTCTCTCATGGGAACGCCCTCTCTTTCTTCTTTTTTCAATGGCTTGGTTTCTTCAAACCACAATTATAAAAGAATTTGTCATTTCACAACATCAACTTCTTTTCTAATGGGGATATAATTACCCTCACTCCATTCTTCTTCACAACCTCGATCATGTTATTTTTCTCGTCATACATTTATTGGTTATCAAACTGCCATGGTTATCTCAATTATAGGTGGTTTGCATCCACGTGAATTTGATAAAATAAAACTTTTTTAGTCCTACATTTCTAGTCTCATCTCTACTTCTATTACTTCTCCATGTATCCTTAATTTTTCACTTATTCATGTTAGCATAAATATGTAATATGTATTACACTGCTTCTCTCTGCAATCTTGTCCGTCTGTTTCTCCACGTCACTATAAACTGACCTGTATGTTAAACGTAGGTCATTCTCTTGTGTAAGCGACCTCCTGGAACTATTTTCCACTTGTTTATATTCTCCTCCTGACGTGAATAATCATAAAAGGCATTTGTTCTTCTCTTGCATTATTGGTATCAGAGCCAACTTCACCTAGCGGCCTCCGCTGAAGGAGGAAATCCAATGATCTACTATCGATGTGTGTTGTCTAGTTCTCATTAAAGTTTGGTCGATTGAGCCTTGGGAACCGACCTACAGAAAGGTGGTTTAGTGAAATTTGAGTTTGGCGCTTCGTGTTTTCTACTGAAGAGTATTCATACGACTAGTACCGGCGTTAAGATCTGTTTGTCAGGGAACTAGTGTACATTGACCAAATTGGAAGAAAGACATAAAACTACGCAGACCAGTTTTCTTTGTCTTTGAATCGTGAAGACTTTTCACTTAGGAGCATGACCTGGTTTCTTCTTTCTAGTTTTAACTGTTGTTGTGTAGAGCTTTTTGCTGTTCCCATTGCCGTTTTTGCCTCCATCATCAATACCATATCATACTCAAGAAGAGCTACTTCACAGCGCAAGTAAGATCTGTGTGTGAAACATGAACGCAAGGAAGAAGCAGATGTTGTTACAAAACGTAGAGGATTTGACACACAATCTTTGCATTTCTCTGCTGCTGTGCATGGAGAAAAACCGCCAGACCTGTGTGTAGATATTCCCTACCAACCCGCTGAAACGTGGAAGCTTTTTTGGCACCATGTCCGCAGCGAAATTGATTCTCTCTAATTCTCATCTCTTAAAAGGGACAAATTATGTCGCTTGGAAGACTAAGACGTGGATAATTCTCAAGTTCAATGAGCTCTAGGGAATTGTCACTGCAAAAGTAACGTGTCTCGCCGGCATAGACGAGCAAACTAAGTACAAGAAAGTTCATGCAAAATCCTTGATGTAGATGACTCTCAACATTTCTGATGAGATTCAACCACACGTACGGGATGCGATGATATCAAAGTCATTATGGGATGATCTCTCCACTATCTACGAACTGAAGAACCTGATGAAGATCCTCCATCTCAAGTCAAAACTACATACACTTAATATGAAAGATATTGAGGAATTAGAGGAATTCTTACATTGTGTGCAAATACTGCAAGCAAAGCTTGTAGCACTCGTAGAGAAAGTCAAAGAAAATCTTGTAGTCCCTATCACACTGAGAGATATTAATTTCCAGTTTAGTATGTTTGTCACAACATTGAAAATCAAAAGATATGTGGTGACCTTTGAATAACTGGTGAATTTTCTGCAGTAAGAAGAAGCCATCTAGACAGTGCATGAGGAGTTTCAAGACAAGGCACTGATCTCAAGAAAAAACAAGAGTCACAAATGTGGAAAGGCACAACAAGTGAAAAAATCCTAGAAGTAGCCTTAGAAGTAATTGTTATTCATTTTTACCCCCTTTGGTAAAATGCACAACTGGAGAAAAACAAACTTTGACAAAGTGGTGGAAGGTGACAGAGTGTTATCCAATTTTTCCCCTCGGGAAAAATTTGCTCAAACATGACCTTCCACAACAAAGAAATGAAGCAGTCGGTTCAGTCATGCGAGCCCACATTTCAAATCTGAAAATCAAGTTACATGCAGGCTCAGCAATGGCAATGGAAGGTGGGAAAATGAATGGCCAACAAAAATGTTGAAGAAGACCAAAGCTCAAGTGAAAAATGGAGAAAGGCTTGAATTTTTCAAACTTCTCATTTTCGGGGATCTCTGGGAAAAAACGAAGAAAGCAAACTCGGTGAGTCAAAATCAAGCCCAGAATGAGTCAACTCAAAGCAAAGCAATGGACTCATGGAAGGCACCACGTGTCAGCTCGGCGTAATTCCAAAAAGTGAAAGGGAAAGAAAAAATATTGGTGGAAGGTGCAACCTATCAGCTCATCGCACTTTCAAAAGTTATGACAAAAGTGGAGACCCTAGGGATGTGCTTGACCTCCACGTGGATCTTGCACGGATAGACTCCAAACCCAAGGTAGTGTTCACTTGAGGCCCAAATCAGCTAAGTATAAAAAGGCTAGCGGAAGCCTCCACATTTCTCTTCAGTGCACTTTTTCTATGATGCTCAAATGTGGGGTTCCCAAACAAGCACATGCTCTCCACGTGGTCAGATCCCGAAAAAGTTTCATCGGCCATTGAAAATTCTAAACATGGGAAGAGCCAGCGGAAGCCTCCACGTGCCTCATCGGTGCAACTTCAAAGGTAAAATCCAAAGGCAGGTCCCCAAAGGTGCGTTGGCCCTCCACGTATCTAGGGTCCAACAAGTTGCTCCTAAATAGGTGGAAAAGGAAGAATCAGTCGTTGAAAAGTCTAAGCATGGGAAGAGTTAGTGAAAGTCTCCACGTGCCTCATCAACGCAACTTCAAAGTTGAAATCCAAAGGCAAGACCCCAAATGTGCACTGGCCCTTCACATGCTTAGGGTCCAACATACTTGCTCCTAAATAGAAGGGGCTTAGGAAAAACACAAAGAAACCACATAGCAGGCTCGCAGACGATGCCAAGTGTCCAACCATCACAACTTTAAGAATGAAAGGATGGGATAATATCTTGGAAGCCCACAGGGTTTCAACGTGGAGCTAACTACAAAGGTCCCACCCGAAAAGGGGTTTTGACATCATATATAGTGGGGCCCTTTAATCACCAAAAGGAACAAAGTAGTAGACTCACAAAGGATGCCAAGTGTCAGCACATCGCATTCCCAGAACCTTAAAAGGCAGTAAAAATCTTAAGAATTTGCGGGCGGGGCTTCCACATGGATCTTACATGGATACACTCCAAACCCAAAGCAGTTTGGAAAAGATTGGTGGAAGGTCAATTCAATGAAAGATGAATCATGAAGCCCACCAAGAATTTTAAATACAATCTGTCATTTTTGAGGTTGTCAAGCTTCTCACCTACCACCATAATGAGGTATGAGCTTCCTTTCTTTCCCAACAAGGAACAATAATTGAGGCATGAGTTTTGCAATGGAACCCATCATTGTTGGAGGTGATTCACTACATTTCTTTGGTTGTTGGAGTAGGATTTTGAATTCTTCTCTCCTATATCTCTCATTCTTCCTATATATTGTAAGGAGGGGCATTTTTTCTAAGAAGTTGGTCATTTTTTCTCTCCTGTCTCCTCTCTCCTTCTTCCCTATGGTTGAATTTGATGCTTAAGCCTCCTCTCTTTGCTTTGTAATGGAATTTTCTTTCCTCTTTCCCACTAATGATGTATTTTCTAATATCATGGAGCAATAAAATATGTTTTGTGATGCATTTTGTCCATGCTTTGCTTATTTTATTGTCTCTTCTTGCCTCTCATCATTGCAGGGTATATTGTGCATATCTATGATGCCTATTACAGGTTTTGGGAGCTGTGTTTAGTGGGTTTAAAGTGGTGTTCTATGATGCATCTTGTCCATCCTCTCTTCATTTCAGGCAGTTGGATTTGTGATTAGTAACCTCCTTTTCTAGTGTATCACCGCTTTAGTGTAGGCCTATTTTTCATGCACTCTCTTTCCTTGTTCCCTTGGAAAGTTAGATTTGAATTAGAAATATTTCATGCATTAGAGTAGATTGGGGCAGGTAGTTTAGGAGCAAGAACCAAATTTCTTTGGAGGTTCATTTCAAGCCCGTAAGTTCCACAGTTTGAGAGATGGTCCAATGTTTCAAAAACTACATCGAATGCCCCACTAGCATCTAAGGCCGTTCGGGGGTGTTGTAATTTCCTATCAACAATTCTGGCATGCCTGGTGGGACACTGGAGTTATATTCTCTCATCTTTCCAAGGTGTCTCGTTATCAAACAGAAAATTTTAAACCAGCGTGCGACCACATCAACAGTTGAGGCACGCCCGGTGGGACAAACTTTGAAGCACCTTACCACTTCATCTTAGCAGGTTGGTGTGTTCCTGTTAAGATTCAGCCTTTAAAGGCACATGCAAAGCACATCTGGTGACTCCATTTGATCAATAACCCATTCTCTGAGTTGCAGACTTTCTTTTAATCCCCTTCCATCCAATTTTATTTTCATATCTTCATTTTCTTCCATGTCATGAAGTTGTGAAATCATGACTTCATTCCCATCTTGGAATTCACACCTGTAGCAGTGCAATCAGTCCCTAACGAGTTTCACAACTCCTCCATATCAACATTATGATCAGATCGAGAACCATTATGCTTACCTATATGAGCAGTGTCAAATCCATTTTGGCTATGAAATATATCAGGAGCAAGGGTACGCATTCAATGGTAACAACTATATGGAGAATGTTGATCTACTAGAGAAGATTCAAATAATGGAGGCTAACATGGTCTAATCGAGGGCTACAACTCAAATGAAAGATTTCACAATCAGTTGCAGGGCATTTTGTCCATGGGAAGGTCCTTTTCCAAGACACTATAACCCGCAGGAGAAACTTGATTTCATTGTTGAAACACTTCCTCAACTTCCACAATAGACTGAGGAGATAGAGGCCTACGAGATTGGTGCTAGGAAACCTTGTCAAAGGGTAAGTCCTACACCATCATCTAGTAATTTTCTCTCCATTCCCCAAGAAGCACCATCTAAACTTGAGCTTCAGTTTCCTATCTTCACATCCGCTGCTTCTATTGTGGAATCCTTTTCTCCATCTTCTAGCCTTCCATCCCATCTTAATTTCTTTACCCCTTTCCATTCCAAATCCAATTCTACTCCAAAAGAGCCAAAAGCAATACCTTGCCCACCACCACAAATAAACAAAAAATAAGTGGAGCCCCCACCCACCACTCCTCTTCCTTTCCCGAGCCCATGTCGGGAGGAAACTCAAGAATCTAGTCAAGGGGAGCAGCAAGAAGAAGAGCCAAGAAAATAAGAAATGATTAGAAGCTTGGTGAGCTTGGCTCTTAAATTCGGGATTAATAAAATCCCCTTGATGGTCAAGCCCCTAGAGGAGGCTAAGGTCAAGCCACAAGTGGTGGAGGCTTCGGTTACATCAAAAATGAGGGAAGAACAAGCTAATCCAAATCCAAAAGAGGAGTGCATTCCAGTTGTGGAGGGAAACCTTTCAGTTTAAGAGGATTCAAACACAGAGTAGGCCACAGAAGAACCTTTAGATATTCCTCCCACTTCATCCCCTTCAAGTTCTAATGTCGAAGAAAAGTTTGAGATTTCAAACTCCGTGTTCAAAGATAAGGGGAACCATCCTGAGAAAATTACAAATCCAAAGGACACCATGGAGGAGGTCGAGTACACACAACAAGGCAATGATGAGGCATACCATTTGTCTGACTTGGACTATTGCTTCAATGGTGAGGAGCCCATGGGGATCACATCATTTTCTCCTCCCTCATCCACCTTCCAAGAACATGATCCTACTATCTTGAAGGAGGGAATTTAAGTGCGGCATATTGTATCTCATAGCGGACCTTTAGAACCAAGGTTGGAAGATCTTAATCTTTCATTGCTTGCAGAACCAATGCAAGACAAAAATCAACATGCAAGCAGCCTCCTTTTTCAAGAAGGTCCGCAGAAAGACTCCATTTTTGGAGTTGAATTTGAGAGCATTGGGAAAAATTCATGAATTAGACCATGCCCAACCAAATACTTGGCTTCACAAGAGCCAAAAGAAGAGTTGTTACCAATCATGCTTACTCCTGAGCATGAGGATGAGTTTCAGAGTACCAAGGATCAGGTGTAATGCCTCTTTAACCCAAGTGCAAAGAAACTAAAAGAGGTATTTGTCTTGTTTCCGGTTGATACCTTGATGATTTGGGGGGAGGATCCACCTCTTGTAAGTTTTTAACTCATAATAACAACCATGTTCAATGTCAAATCATATATATAGCTGCCTATTTTGAGAAAGGGAATCTACTTCTCCCTGCCATTTGTAGGATTTGTTTCAGTTTCCTTTACTTTTGGTTAGCATAGAGTAGGTATATTTTCTTTCAGTAGAATAAGTGCTCATGCACACCCTGCATGTGTTACTTAAGGAATGTATGTTTTTCATCTTTTTCACATTTTTTTGTTCATATTGCTTTATATAGTGTGGTGCTTCATGCCCTTTAGTTGTTATAGCAACAACCTCATAGTTGCATGTGAGCAGTTTCTTTTTCGAAGAAAGAAAATGCAGAGCAACTAAAATTAGTTTTCATAACAGTCCATTTCAAAGATAGGTGAAGTTCTAGGTCATGAAAATTTTCTACTCTCAGAAATATCATCTTCAATATTTTATTATGAAAATTGAGAGTGCAGACAACAGTGAAAGGTAGAGGATCAACAGATTGTAAGCAGTTGGGGAAAGATTCAAGGTTCAAGATCAATACCAGGCTATAATTCATGACTTCGTGCCCAATGGATACTTCAAGGCCACTGATCACTTCATCTAGCAGGAAGATGTCCCCGTGAGTCGCCAAATTGTTATCCATTTTTACCCCCTTTGGTAAAATGGACAACTGGAGAAAAACAAACTTGGGAAGTTTACAGAGTGGTATCCAATTTTTCTCCTTGGAATTTTTTTTGATCAAACATGACCTTCCACACCAAAGAAATGAAGAGGTCGGTTTAGTCATCCGAGCCCACCTTTCAAATATGACATTTAGGTTACAGGAAAGATTGACAATGACAATGGAAGGTGGGAAAATGAATGGCCAACGGAAATACTAGAGAAGACCAAAGTTCAAGTGAAAAAATGGAGAAAGGCTCGAAGTTTTAAAACTTCATATCTTTAGGGATCTTGGGTAGATGGACAGTTGAAAAAATGAAGAAAACTAACTCAGTAAGTCAAAATCCATCCTAGAATGATTCAACTCAAAGCAAAGCAACAGACTCACAGAAGGCGCCACGAGCCATCTCGGAGTAATTCCAAAAACTAAAAGGGAAAGAAAAAAGATTGGCAAATGGTGCCACGTGTCAAGTCAATGTACTTTCAAAAGGTGTGAAAAAAGCGGAGACCTTAGGGATCCTCTTGACGTCCACATGTATCTTACATGGATAGACTCCAAACACAAGGCAGTGTTCACTCGAGGCCCAAATCGGCTAAGTATAAAAAAGGCCAGTGGAAGCCTACATGTGTCTCTTCGGTGTACTTTTTCTATGATGCTCAAAAGTGGGGTCCCCAAACAAGTGCAGGATCTCCACGTGGTCAGAGCCTGAAAAAGTTGCACCAACTATTGAAAAGTTTTAAACATGAGAAGAGCCAGCGGAAGTGTCTGCATGCCTCATCGGAGAAACTTCAAAGGTAAAATCCAAAGGCAGGTCCCCAAATGTACGCTGGCCATCCACGTGTCTAGGGCCCAGCAAGTTGCTTTTAAATAGGTGGAAAAGGAAGAACCAGCCATTAAAAATTCTAAGCATGGGAAGAGTCGGTAGAAGCCTCTGCATGCCTCATCCGTGCAACTTCAAAGTTGAAATCCAAAGGTAGGCCCCCAAACATGCGTTGGCCCTTCACGTGTCTAGGATCCAACACAGTTGCTCCTAAATAGAAGGGGCTTAACCAAAACACAAAGAAAGCACATAACAGGCTCGCAAACGATGCCAAGTGTCTAACCGTTGTAACTTTAAGAATGAAAAGATAGGATAAAGACTTAGAATCCTATAGGGTTTCCACATGGAGGTAACTACAAAGGTCCCACGTGAAAAGGGGTTTTGAAATTATATATAGTGGGGCCCTTTACTCACCCAAAGGAACGAAGTAGTAGGCTCGTAGATGATGCCAAGTGTCAGCACGTTGCATTCCTAGGACCCTATAAGGTAGTAAAAATCTTAACAATGTGTGGGGCTTCCACGTGGATCTTGCACGGATAGACTCAAAACCCAAAGCAATTTGGAAAAGATTAGCAGAAGGTCAATTCAATGAAAGATGTATCATGAAGCCCACCAAGAATTTTAAATATAGTCTTCCATTTTTGAGGTTGTCAGGCTTCTTACCTACCACCATAATGAGGGTATGGTCTTCCTTTCTTTCCCAACAAGGAACAGTAATGGAAGCATGGGTTTTGTAGTTGAACCAATCATTACTGCAGGCGTTTTAATGAATTTCTTGGGTGGTTGGAGTAGGATTTCGATTTTTTCTCTACTTTTTGTCTCATTCTTCCTATATATTGTAACGAGGGGTATTTTTTCTAAGAAGTTTGACATTTTTTCTCTCCTGCCCCCTCTCTCCTTCTTCGCTAGGGTTGAATGTGGAGCTTAAGCCTCCTGTCTTTGCTTTGTAATGGCATTTTCTTGCCTCTTTCACACTAATGGTGTACTATGTGAACTCGTGGAGTAATGAAATCTGTTTTGTGATGCAATTTGTCCATCCTTTGCTTATTTTATTGTATCTTCTTGCCTCTCATCATTGCAAGGTATAATGTAGCATATCTATGAAGCCTATTGCAGGTTTTGGGAGCTATGTTTTAATGGGTTTAAAGTGGTGTTATGTGTGAAATTTATCTTTCGTCTGTGATGCATCTTGTCCATCCTCTCCATTGCTCACCTCTCTCCATTTCAGGTAGTTGTATTTGTGATCAGCAACCTCCTTTTCTGGTGTATCACCGCTTTAGTGTAGGCCTTGTTTTCATACACTCTCTCTCCCTAGTCCCTTGGAATGTTAAATTAAGATTAGATAGTTTTCCCTGCATTAGAGTAGATTGTGGTAGGTATTTTAGAAGCAAGAACCAACTTTCTTTGGAGGGTTATCCCAAGCCCTCAAGTCCCACAACTTGAGAGATGAGCCAATGTTATATAAATTACACCAAATGCCCCACTCATGTCTAAGGCCATTTGGGGGTGCTGTTATTTCCAATCAATAGTAACCAAAACAACATAAGTCTCAGGAAGAAATATTATGGTGTCACATCTGCACCATGAATGCGCGCGACACTATTAATTATTTGTATAATGACCTAACATAGTGCAAGTAAAATGAAGATACCACATAGGGTCTTAGTGATTCAAAGTAGTCTAGATAATTTCCTCACCAAAGGGAAGCATAAAGGACCTATCGTGGCCCAAAAGGATGATAACTTAGATGAGGAAGTACTAAAATCGACAAATTGTGGTGCATACCAAAATGTTGTTCTATTCTACCAAACTTTACAGATGTCAATGAATGTTTGGTTGATTAATTTTAATTCTAGAAAACACATGATGGGTGACAAGAATATTTTTGCATCATTGACTAATCAACCCACTTAAGATTGGGGTCGAATTGTAGACAAAAAGAAGTATATTGTAGAAGGAAGAGGAAATGTCACCAATCTTATCAGGGATGAGAAGTTATACCCTCACAAAGGTGTTGTATGTTTCAAGATTGACCAAAAATATCCTAACTATCTCTTAGCTCTTGAATCACAAGCTGAAGGTGGATTTTATCATCCATAAAGGCATATGTTTGATCTCAAGATAAGGTACAATACTTGTTATAGATTTTTTGAAGGATCATTTATCTACCCTAGATGTAATTTCATCCTCTACAGTTTCTCTATCTTCCTCTATAGTGGAGTCTACTACACTCTTGCATTATCAATATGGGTACCTTTTTTTGGCTCCCTCTATCATCTCAGTTCTAAAGAGATGCTTTGAGGAATTCCTCCATTTCTCCCATTCTTAGCATATCGTTTTTGGATTTCTAGCAGTCAAACAACATTAAGATTCACTCGAGATGTGTACCTTACAAGGAAAGAACAATCTTCAGGTCATAAATATTGATCTCTGTGCACCCTTCCCTTCTTCCTTTCATGTATTTCAATACTTTTAGTTTATGAAAGATGACTATTCTCACAAGAAATAGGTTTTATTTCTTCGTAAAAAGAGAGAAGCATTTTCTATTTTTTTAGGCATTCTATCTACGATATTTTAAGAAGACCCGACATCCCCATTTTTTCCTCCACTCAAATCAAGGAGGAAATCATGTGAAATAAGTTTTTGACATTCCTAAAGGAGCATGGAATTACATAGTTCTTGACTTCCCCTATACACCCACCGTAGAATGGAATTCCTAAATGTTGTAAAAAAACTATCATGGAGATGGCTCATTGCATGCTTTCAAAATGTCAAGTTGGAGAGAAAATATTTTTGGAAGAAGTAGTCTTGAAAATTATATATCTTCTAAACTAGGAACCTATAAAGATCTTATAATAATTGTAAGATAAGTTACTATAAGAGGTATGGAGTAATCATATCCCTTTTATCTCCCATCTTAGAGTACTTATTTGTATACCA
The DNA here is from genome assembly GCA_019776745.2 of Taxus chinensis. Classification (NCBI taxonomy): domain Eukaryota; kingdom Viridiplantae; phylum Streptophyta; class Pinopsida; order Cupressales; family Taxaceae; genus Taxus; species Taxus chinensis. Next base: position 759,924,425 of record CM034151.1, on the reverse strand, counting down.
TATCTACATGTCCCAACCAAGAAAAGCAATAAGTTTGATGTAAAGACACTCAAGTGTATATTATTGGGATACAATACTACCTAAAAGGAATATCATCTCAAATATGCTAAGACACATAACATATATAAAATTCAATATGTGGTTTGTGATGAGTCATCATTTGACTCATTCCCACACAAATAAGAGTCAATACTCATCTCCTCTCATAGATTAATCTCATAGTCAGATGATGAGCATGAAGAAAATTCACACAAGAAAGATGAGGTGCATGGAGAGTTGTTCATTGATCTTGGTCATTTGGAAAAATTAATTATTCACATCAGCAGCAAGATCAATCATACAAATGGGTCAAAAGCAGCATTAGGGACTCCCACTTGAACTCTCTCTGAGATAATTCATCAGGAGTTAGAATGAGAAGACAAGTGAGAAATTTGGTAAATCTTATAATCATGAGTTGACATTGTTTACGTCACTAAACCCAATATAGTTTGAGAGATAATCAGTTAAAAAAAGTTGAAGAAGGCCATGGATGCTGAATATGACTCCCTGATTTAGAATCAGACATGGGAAATTCTTGATCTTCATGGAGAAAATATATCCATTAGTTGCAAACAGATTTTTAAAGTAGAATGCAATGTACATGGATCTATAGACGAGAATAAAGCATGACTAGTTAAAAATCTATATGTTTTAGCAAGAAGTATTTTAGTACGAGGAGAAATTTCCACTCTCTATGAATATTGAAACCATCAGATTTTTATATACACTCGAAGCAAAAAAGGATGGAAACTTTTGCAAATAAAATGTTAAAAGTACTACCTTGAATGGTGATCTCAAATAACAGGTATAACATGATCTAACCAGAAGGATATGTAAATGAGAAACATCCTTAATTGGTATGTCATTTAATTAATTCTCTTTATGGACTTAAACAAGCACCCAGAACATGGTACATTAAAAAATATTATTACCTATAACAACATGGTTCGTATGTAACCCCTAAGATTCAAATCTATATAAAAAAGATAGGGGAAACAATTACAATTTTAGGTTTTGTATGCGGATAATCTTATGATAACATAATTGTTCAGACAATCTCAAAGAAGATGTTAAGAATGATTCTAATGAAATACTTTGACATGACATATTTACTTTCTTGGCTTGGAGATATGACAGAAGAAGAATCATATTTTTATCTCCCAAATGGAATATTATAAGACACTCCATGAAAATTATGGGTAATTCAATTGTAAACCTATCTACACTCAAATGGGAGAAATGTTTGAAACTTTAAAAATTCTAGGATTCACCTTACTTATAATCTACTCTTTATAGGAAGCTTATTGGGAATCTTATTTGCTTGACTTATACCAGACTAGACTTATGTTTTGGTTGTCATCTTTCTTTTTAGATTCACACAAGAGCCAAAAAAAATTCACTAGGTAGTAGCAAAACATGTTTTGAGATATGTCCAAAGTACAGTTCATTATGGTCTGGAATATAATAAGAACTCTTATTTCATTTTGTAGGGATTATAACGACCATGACTATACCATATTTGTTGATGACATGAAATCAACTACTTCATATGTTTTTCATTTCAGATATGGACCTATCTCTTCAATTATCTAAGAAGAAAATTGTTATTTCTCTCTCATCCATTGAGGAAGTACATCGGCTAGCCTGAGAAAATGTGTGTGAAGCACTTTTACTGTGTCATATTCTGGTGGACATGATCATTATTAAAGAAAATCCACCATTCATTTATTGTAACAATTAGGGTATGTTTTAATCTTCCAATAATCACATTTTCCATGAAAGAACAAAGCAAAATGAGGTGGAATGTCATTACATTTGAGAACAAGTCTTAAACAACCCCATCAAACTCTAGAACTACCTACTAGATTCTCATGTAGTAGATATACTCACCAAGTCTCTTGGAAATGTGAAATTTGTGTTTTTTTGGGGGTACAGTTGTAAAAATAATCTAATAAGGGGGGAATTTTATCATTAATATGCAATATGTATTACATTTTTTATGTTTTTAATCCCATCGGTGAGTTTCTCCAATTCATTCTAAACCAACTTATAGGTTACGCGTAGGTCATTATGTTATCTAACCAATGTCTTGGAATTGTTTTTAATATTTTTATATTGTCCTCCTCACATGAATTATCATTAAAAAAAAATTCTATTCTCTTGCACCAATTCGTGCATATGGACAAGCATAGGCTCTATGCTTATACTCCTATAAAAGTTGTAACATTCAACATTGAAGATACTATAGAAATGGTTCTCCCCCCATTCATACTTTTATCTACTTTTCCTGATGAGATTCTTTATTCTTCACATTTCCCTCGTTTCACATGGTTAAACTACCCCTCTTCACATTAAAAATTCTTGCATATCTCTTTCACTATTTACAATATTCTTAGCTCTTACTCTCCCGAGTTTCTATCTTTCAAGTTTCATGGCACATGGTTATGGTTCTCCATCTTATCTATAAGAAACATAAAAACTCATTTTAGCTATTGATTGTTATAATGACTCACATATCAAAAATATCTCATCTTTATCAACATGTACATACCTAACAATATACTTTTACAAACGTTCATGATACACATTAATCAATTTATTATTCTATCTAAGGTTCTACAACTTTTTCAACAAAGTTATATTATAATATGTCTAAGTAGAATCTAAAATACAGGTTTTTGTTTTCATTTTCTCCTAGTTGGAGATATTTTTCTTACTTCTTCTAAACATTTCATATTTTAAATCTCCACTCTAGTTTTGAATGTCCTTTCAAATTTTTCTAAGAAATTTTTTTTCTTGTAGCATAGACAATATCTTCACATTAAAATTAATATTGAATTTTATTTCCACCGATGTATAAACTCAATATGCCCAATGGATAGTCACAAAGAAGATACCTTCATCTCCACACCTCTTTCATCATTTGAGATCTCTCACCAACCAAACCTCTTATATTTCATAAAATTATAGTCATAGTTCACCATCCTTTATTCCCTTTTATTGATTGCGAAATTATAGTCATAGTTCAATAAAAGGGTTGACAGAGAAGCTGAGGAGAGGAGATTTGTTGAGGGAACTGAGAAGTTGATCTTTGTCATGGCGGACCTTCTTATTAGTTCGATCCCTTCACCTTATGATGAGGTTACCCGTATGATGGTGCGTTTCATTTCTTTAGAAGGGAGGTTCGTCACTGTACTAGCTAAACATCTTGTCTTCCTCAACCATTTCCGTAGGAATCGCACGCTATATTTCACCCACTATCTGCTAAACTCTCTTGGATTGCTCCATTTTGGAGGTTTCAAAAGCATGCTCGTTGTGGTTCCTTTGCACCAGGGGATTATTTTCTTGCTGCATAATTTGTGTCTTCTTCGATCTCCTAGTTTCCCTTCCTCCCCTGGCTCTGTTCCCCCCCTTTGCCCAGTTCAGCAGCCACTAGCCCCATCTCCCCGCATTCTGTCCCCGCCACTACTGCTGTCACCCCCTCTACAGGTATTCCCGGCTCCATCTCCCATTCCCCCCACCTCTGCTCCCACCCCCTTCTCTTCCACTTTGGCCAGGCCGGTTACTAGGTCCTCTAGAAGACTGAACCTTGATGCCCTTGCTGTGGGGAAGGGTCCTCAAGAGCTTGAAATTGCTCATAACCTCCTTCATATCAAAAGTGCTAGTCAGGAAGCACATATGGAGAGCTCCAAAAAAAGGTTGGAAGCCTTAGAGGCTGACATGAAGCTGTTGAAGGAAGAGATTAAAAATTTGGCAAAAACATAAAGGTAAGAGGAAGAACGAAGAGGAAGTGGCTATGGATAATAGCCAGATTGAAGACATTTACAAGAAGCTGAACTCCTTAGACCTCCCGTTTAGGGAAGTCCAAGACTTGCCATGATTATAATATGGCCATTTTTAGTGCAATCGAAGAGTTCATTGAGCAGCATGTCCGTAGTGTCTCCAACCTTAGCAGGGTTTCGGCAACCCTTTGGGGCACTGATAAGGAAACCAAAAGGACCATTGATCAGCTGGATGTTACTGAATCTGCCCACATGACAACTTTGGCTATGTTCAAATCTTGGCAGAATATCAAATCCACCATCGACAAAGCCACCAAGAAGTAATTGTGGGTGCTTTTGCTGCACTTCGTTGTAATTATTGCTGTTTTTTTGCTATCTTTTTGCTACTTTTCTGCAGTGTTCGTTCTGTTTTTGTTTTGTTGGGGTAGCTGCTCTTTGGCTACTTTGGGCTTTCATCATCCCATCTAGATTTTGATCCTTTTTGTCCCTGGTTCTCATTCCTATTCTGGCTTCTAGGCCCTTTTTTGTTCTCAAGGGTATAGTCCCTTTCAAAAAACTATTTGCCAAAAAAAAAAAGTTTATATGCACAAAAAAAAAAGTGTGCATTATAAAAATCTTAATTTTTTCCCCTACACTATGTGGTTTATGGATAAAATTATTACACACAATAGCAAGATCTAAGGGTGTAATACAATATGTTATATGTTTAAATATTTTGATTAAATGAGGTTTTAAATATGTTCGTATAAGATGTATATTTTTATTTTCTCATTTTTATTTCAATTATCCATACTTGTTAAATATTTAAGTGTCCTTAATACTAATTTTGGTGTAGAGGACGTCTTGCTCGTTCCAGAAAGTCCCAATTTTGTGAAAATCGGAGCTTGGAGTCAAAAGTTATGGCCGTTTGAAGTTCCACGGGTCAAACGTTGACTTTTCTTCTCTGCCCTTCGGCCGCTTCGGCTTTTCGCGTCCCATGCATCCCTTTGTCCCAAATGTCCTAGTGCTAGCGTGGGACAAATTCTTCCAAACCGCCCGAAATGGGCTTCCATGTACCTTTTCTGCCGGTGACACGTGGCATGATCTGATTGGCTTTCGGCTCCCTTCGGCTATCCGCGTCCTGCGTGTCCCTTTGTCCCATTTGGCACAGTGCTAAAATTTCCCGTTTCGACCGAAACCGGACAGTTTGCATACTTTTCTCCCACATGTTTCGGACTGTTTGGGACAAATTTTCCCGATTTGCCCGTTTTTGACCGGTTCGCCGCCCTTTTGTCCCCAACTGTCCCGGTACAAAAGTTCTCATTTCAGCCGATTCGGCCGGTTCACGTACTTCGCGTACCTTCGGCTCAACTATTCCGGGCTGCCTTAAGTCTTTTCAGCCGACTTACATCCTTCGCGTACTAACTGCCCAGATGTCCTCAGACTGCCTGTTTCAACAGTTAGTCAATTTTTTCCATTTTTCAGCCAGTTCGGATTTCCACGTCCCGCGCGTCCCCTTTGGCTCGGATGTCCCAAATGCTACGCAGGACCGCCGCCTGGCGACCTTTCGGCCGGTTCATGCCCTTTTGTCCCAACTGTCCCGACTATTGCGAGGACTAGGACTTAGCCATTTTTCATGATTTTTTTCTGGCCTGAGCTTGTTTTTTGCAATTTTTTTCACATTTTCTTAGAACTTGCTCTCTTCTTCTTGGACAGGGGAGTTAGAAAAAATATGAGGGGACCCTAGAAACATGACCTTTTGCCCTGACTCAATATAATTTCTTGGGACTAAATAATTTGATGCATGTTATCAAAATTACCTTGAGGGGTGAATTTTGGATAACAAGCTCTACAAAATAAAGTTCAATCCATCAACTTTTCCCTTGGCCAAGCTATGCATAATCGTTAACTTCGCTTATCTCTGCAACATCATGCTAAGGTTGACATGGCTTGCAGTCTTACACTAAAATGCTTCAAACTAGACATTTTCTTGTATGGTCTCATCGAGCCATCTTCTAATGAAATCGAGCTATGAAATCACTAGGAATTATAGGCTTGATGTTATATGTAGAGAGCATTATTCTCATTTTATCATCAACCTGACCATGAGGAACTCATGGTTTATCTTATGTTTTCTTGAATGCCTCATTCCACCTATCAAATCGATCACTCATCCATTACTAGGCCTAATCTGAGCTCTCACGACACAAGCTTATGAGGCAACCTGGCCTTCCTATGATACCCTTTTTCCTAGTAAATGCGAGCCGATCTGTCTGGTTAAATATTGTCAACCGGATGAGCTCTCACCATGGTTCCAACGACTCACCACTATGCCTGGGTTCAACAAACCGAGACCCTCCATCGCTGTGACCAACATGACTGAGCTCCCATTGAGCTCATCCTCAATGACTCCATTTACCAAGGATGCTGAGCTCCTTCTCAACCAAGCTCCCTTTGTTTTCCTTTACAACTCCATTCGAGCTCGCAAGATTCTCCCTGCAAAACTATCAATTCACCCTACCTTCCTTCTAGATCCCAAGCTCAAATGAGCCTTCCTTCAGCATTGCATCGAGCTGAGCATCCTGTCGTCATGCACCATGACTGTATCTCTTATTATCTCTAAACTGAGATCCTCCTTTCGTGTGACTGATTTCATCAACTCGATGTGTTGAGTAATTTCTCCGTGCATGATAGGTTGGTGTATGACAAATGGCTTAACTTGGTAGTGAGAAACTTCTATGTGAGCTCTCAGAAACGAGCTCTCCATCTGCAATGGACTCCACCTTCAGCAGACTTCACCACTCCCTGGGTCATCAAAGGCCGAGGAACTTGGCATAACCAATGAAAAATCATTAGCGAATGAACTGGGCCGAGCTCAGACTCGGCATTGATTTCTCGGCGAAGGACTCAGACTCTCTAAGACTCGGATCCACTTAACTCAGACTTCAATTTCTCTGAACCAGATACTTCCAAATCCCTAAATGCTGAAACTTTGAAATTCAGAGTTTCAAAATTTCGGGGCTTCGGATATTTCTAACTCACCCAATGTTTTAGACACCAAAAACTCTAAATCTCTGAAAGGAATCTGTCTGAAAAAGATTTCCAAAATGTAAATTCCAACATACGTTCTTCTCTGCACACCTCAGTTCTCGAGCTCAACTCGCTTCGCTTTCAATTATGAGCTTCTGGTCCCATGATATCTTCACAACGAGCTCTCCACCGAGGGCAAAACTGACGAGCTCCATCCTGTGCCCACTAATTTGGACTCCAACTGACCTGGCTCGAGTCCATTTGTACTCCTTTGGCTTAAACACACAATGGAATGTAAGAGTGAAAACTAAATGCTATCTTCATATAAGTTCATTGCATGATCTCACAAGCTCTGCCTTCTACATTTTTACCAATCCTTCCCATCAACCATGAGCTCAATGTCAAGCCATCATTCATCTCTGGCCAAGCTATTTGAAATGGATTTCAATCCTTTATGCTTTGAACTTGTCTTATCCCTATGAACACTCCATCACATATCGGCGAGCTCAACCTGAATCATCAACCTGGATCCATACCTTAATAAACTCTTTCTCCTATGCACTTGAAATCAAATTCTAATAGTCATCCAGTCCGAGCTGCCAAAAACCCTTGCCAAGCTTCACACCGAGTCTACTCCACACATGAGACAATGATCCCCCTGTCAAGTAGCTCTACCTTATGTTCCTTAAGCTCGCATGTTATAACTAAGATCTTAACCATTTCCAAGCCATTCCTGAGTGAATTTGGATTTCAATTGATATCGAGCTTTCACATTCAACCCATTAACCACCATTTTCAAACTCTTATGAGCTCCTTGTCATAACAAACCTACTTACTTCAATCATGGCTCAACTCACTGTGATTTCTACATTCCCGAGGAAATATTTCAACTTGCTTGTCAAGTCATACTATTTGAGCCGCAACTCTCCCAACCAAAATCCATCACATCAACGGAGTTGCACATTCCATTGCCAACTTATGACCTATAATGTTACCATGGTGAGCTCCTTACTCACCTTACCAATACCTCATGCGGGCTCGAGCTGCCGAGCTATGTTCATCGAACTCCTTTTGCATTCGAGATCGTTATTTTGCATTGATCCCTTATCGACTTACCCAAGATCAACTATGGTTACTTCACCAACATGTCAAACACAATTTTATGAGTTCGAGCTAAAGATATTAATTCAAACATAAAAATAATCTTAATTTGCATTAATGCACTTGTATGTTGATTTAGGCTTAACTAAGCTATGTTTGAAGTTCCTTCTTCATATGTGCTTTGAAAATCCATGGAAAGACACTATGAAGGTATAGAAGGACTCTGGAAAATTTTATACACCAACTTTGACAATTCATCCTGTAGACCCTCGTTGTTCATTTTTACCCAGGGGGGAAAAATGGACAACATTTTTGGTGACCCCTCAGGGATGCTTGCCTACTAAGCATGATTCCAGTAGCCTTGAGTGTCCGTTGGGCATGGAGTCAATATTTGTCAATCTGAAAACCAATCCAATCCTAAAATACCTTGAGCATTACTAATCTTAGACCTCCCTGGAAAGCTAAGCATGAAGTATACTGAATCTTATTAAGAATTGGCATTGTTGGAAAACTGCATAATTTGAATGAAGTAGATCATGAAACTCCTATGGAAACCCTGAACCTTCCTTCCCCTTGACACCTTTCAAAGATGTAATAGTGTGCACAACAACGAAAGAGAAAACAAGGAAAATAAAACACACAAAATAACTGAAAACCATACATGCCCCAAGTGGATCATGCAGGGTGTGCATTGCACTTATTCTACTGAAAGTAAACCTATACTACCCTACACTAACCAGAAGCACAGGTGAGCTAAACAAAACCTGCAACTAGTTGTGTAAAATAGATTCTTGTCCTCATAATGGATTATCATGCAACTGATGTAACGATGGACATAGCTGAGAATGAGAGTGAGAAACTAAAAAAAGCCCAATCGTCCACTTGGTTCACTGAGAAATCAACTGGAAAGAGAAATAATTCCTCTTTTAGTTGCGATGCATTTGTCCTGTAGAAGCATTGCAACTGGTCCTCATAATTTTGAAACTCATCCTCACATTCTGAAGTGAATGTGACTGGTTCTAGCTTCTCTTCTGTCTTCAATGAAGCCAGATACCTAATAGGACATGGTCTAAACCGTTGAATATTTCTGTTTGTCTAAACTTAAGTTTTAACAAGAAAGTCTTGCTGAAGACATTCTTGAATATTCATTATCTGATTTCCCTCTTGTTTCCCATTTACAAACAACTGATCTTCCACCTGGATGGATGGTATTGCAGTGACATCTCCCTCATTTGACATAGAATTTGAAAGGTCAAACCCTCCTAATTGCAGATTTTGAGGATTGTTGGGGAAAGAAAAATATTCAAGAATACCTTCCTCCATCATAGACTTATTAGCCACAACAAGTTCTGTAACTGAAAACAGAAACCTCTCCAGGACATAATATTCATTCAATGCTTCTAGATCAGTCATAACTTCTCCTATGTACTCCTCCTTTACATGTGACGAGGGATATAGAAAACTCAATTCCTCCAATTATGATCCAAAGGACAGTTATGAGCAATGAGTTGTTCTTGAGCATGTACCTCTACAACACTTGACACTTTCTGATGGAAAATAAGTGATGGAATAACAAGATTTTCAAGTTCCATAGGCTCATGTTCATCCAAATATTCTTCCAGATCTGATAGATAATTTGCTTCTTCATCCTTTAACTGTATCAAAGGTTTCTCTTCAATCTGAGCATCTTCCAAACTAGAACCTCCTTCATCCGGACATTCTTCATTCTCAAACATGAAATCAGAAAGATCAAATTCCTCTAGAAATTCAAATTTTTTGAGAAGATAGAGAAGGAAAAGGATTAGAAAGATTCTACATGGCTCATCCATATTCTCGGTCCATGAATCCTTCTTCGTCTCATGAAACTTGTTATGGCTGATTATTACATCGAATGATAACTTTTGGAAGATGTTAACATCTTCTAAAAGTGATGCAAGTTCTTGACATGCATGACAATTAGGATCATTGCATTCATTAGAATCAGCTGGTACACTTGAAATCCTTCCTTCTTCAACCTTCACATGTTCTTATATTACTAATTTTTTCCACCTTTGGTGATTCAAACTCTTCTGATGGAAATGAGCCAACTGGAATACTACATTCTGAAAAAATAGACTTCTGGTCCTCCTCATTCAACTCTGATTTTTTTTCAGGTACAAAACTAGTTTGTTCAGCTTGTTCTTGAGCCTCAACTTCTGTAGAAGTTTTAATCAGGAATGAAGTCTGCTTGATGTCATTTTTATCATCCCATTTCTTCAGATTATCTACATGCTCTCCTTCTCTATTATCTTCAACCACATACTCCTCCCTTTCGCCCATTTCTTGACAGTGCTCCTTCCAAAAGGGATTTGGAACTACAAGACGAGGGGTGGGTTGGGATTTAACTGATTCCCTCACTGTTTGAGGAAGAGATTCATTCACTTGTCTTGATGGCCCTTGTAGAAAAGAATGAACTTTAGAAGGAAGAGGAATGGAATATTCATGATGGAATGGAGGAATAGATGATGAAGGAGTGAATTTCACTTCAGGGTAAGCAACTAGAAATTTAGGATCATGGGGCTCAAATTACAATTGTATAGATGGAAACACGGGAAGAGGGTTGTAAGGTGGTAATGCAGGGTACCTCTCATTGACAGGATTGACCAACATTACATTCATGAACATCTCTTTTCTTGATCCATTCTTCAACTTGATTCATGACTTTGATTATGCATTGAAGCTTTTTTGAGGGCTAAGCTCACATGGTATTTGACTAGTCTATGGGTATGGAATTCTGAAGCCAATATGGGTTGCCTTTGTCAATTCATTGATCCTTATTTGCTTCATGTTATACTCCGGCTCTCGAACCTTCTTCTACAAGTGATCTTCTTCAGGTGTACAATAGATTCCAAAATCTGCATGCCATTGTTCTTCAATAGCCCCCATGTTTGGTGGATAACCAAATTGATTTGCATCTTTCTCCTGTGGACATGCATGCTCAAACTGATACTCATCATGAAATTGGTTTGGAGGTGGATTGTAATAGCCTAAAGATGGAAAAAACTGCATATGTTTCAAGTAGGATTCCCACTGTGGAAATGAAGCCATGATTACACAACTTCATGAATGGGAAAAAATGGAAAGATATGGAAGAAAACTAGATGGAAAATGGGTAAAATGAAGGTCTGCAGCACAGAGAATAGGGTACTTAGACCAATGGAGTCATAAGTTGTACTTGGGTATACCTCCTAAAGCTAAATTTTCACTAAGAGCACAATAACTTAATGAAACAAAGTGAACAAGACTACGCACACCTATGAAATACATGCCTCTTGTCCCACCAGGCGTGTAAAAAAATATTGTCACCAAATCACTGCACCACCCCCCGAATGGCCTAAAAATGAATCACAACATTTCGGTGTGATTGGGACACATGGGATCACCTCTCAAGCTGTGGGACTTGGGCTCGAGGTGAACCTCTGGAGAAGGCTGACTTCCTCTTCCTAAACTAAACACAACACTACCTATAATGCAATACGAATGGCTAACTAGTCCTATGCTAACATTTCATGGGATTAGGGAGAGAGATTGCAAGGAAATAAAACCTATGCTAGAAGTGGTGATGCACCAAGAAAGGGTGCAGCTAGACAAATTTTTGGCTTGCCAATGAAGAGAGATGAGCATGAGGAAGAATGACATGCATTACAAACCCACTTTTACATACATTACTTCACTCCTTTATAAGCACAATGATCTTCAAAACTCGCAAGAGAAACCCTAGCTGCATAGTTCACCTGAAAACATGATAGAGAGGCAAGTAGAAGAAATGACCTCCTGAAAAGACATGTAAATGATCACAAAGCATAATTCTCATTACTTCAAGCACTTTGCACAGTGCATCATTACATCAATGAAAACGCACAGGATGCCATTACAATTTTAAAAGAAAGGCTTGAAAGCCTACAAATCACAGCATCTCAGCTTGTGAAGAGAGTGGAAACTTGGAAAGTGTCTAACTAGTCTAACTTGTGTGACCTATTGGAACTCACTGGTTGGAACTGCTTGGAATGAATTTCCAATTTACATTTATAGAAGAATAACTGAGAGAGAAGAGAAAAGGAGTCATAAATTCCCACCCTAAATAGAAAGCACATGATGTATCATTTATCACATTCAGTTGAACCACCTGAAAAGGCTCCATCATGCACCTTTATTGCTTGTTGACATAGTTTTCATAATTAATTAAAATAATATTTAAATAAAATATATAAGTAATAATAATAAATATTATTCTTTAAAATATTTAAATAAAAAAATTAATTCAATTAAAAAATTAATTGTGGGACCCCCCGTTGACTTGTTTGACTTGAGGAGGGGGGTCAATTGAGAAACGGCCAAAAAATGGCCAAACTCAGTGGTTGGCTCGCCAAGCCAACTCACCGAGTTGGTCACGAGCTCCCTTTTTCATCGCATCAACCGAGCTCAAAATCCTGCTGAGTCACCTCCTCATTTCCTGAGCTTTCACCGCATCGAGCACATTGAATGATCTCTTATTTTTACTTTGATTCGGCTTAGCTCGGGTGAACAAGCTCTCGATTTATGCCTCCAGCATGTGTACTTAGCTCGACGAGCTTTAATGAGCTCATCTCCATCATGTGAGCAACTCGCCACTCTGATATAAATGAACCAAGCTCCTTAACCTTCTCACGAGCTCTGTGTTGTGTTAAATATTTCCTGAGTGAGCTCTATAGAAAAAAGTTCAATCCATCGAATTTTCCATTGGCCAAGCTATGTATAATCTTTAACTTAGCTTATCTCTACAACATCGTGTTAAGGTTAACATGGCTTGGAGTCTTACACATGAATGCTTCAAACTAGACAATTACTTGTATGGTCTCATCGAGCCATATTCCAAAGAAATCGAGCTATGACATCACTAGGAATTCTACGCTTGATGTCATATGTAGAGCGCATTCTGCTCCTCTTTTTATCATCGACCTGACCATGAGGAACTCATGGTTTATCTTGTGTTTTCTTAAACGCCTCATTCCACCTATCAAATCGATCACTCATCCATTACTAGGCCCAATCCAAGCTCTCACGACACGAGCTTCCGAGGAAACCTGGCCTTTCTTGTGATACCCTTTTTCTTGGTAAATGCAGGTCGCTCTGTCTGGTTAAATACTGTCAACCGGATGAGCTCTCACTGTGGTTCCAACGACTCAACATTGTGCACGGTTTCACCAAAATCAAGACCCTGCATCGCCGTGACCAATGCGACTGAGCTCCCATTGAGCTCATCCTCAACGACTCCATTTACCAAGGATGCCAAGTTCCTTCTCAACTGAGCTCCCCTTGTTTACTTGTACAGCTCCATTCGATCTCGTGAGATGCTCCCTACAAAACTGTCAATTCACCCTACCTTCCTTCTATATTCCAAGCTCGAATGAGCATTCCTTCACCATTACACTAAGCTGAGCATCCTATCACCGTGCACCACGACTGCATCTCCGATTAGATCTAAACCAAGCTCCTCCTTTCATGCGACCGGGTTCATCAACTAGATGTGTTGAGTAATTTCTCCACGCATGATAGTTTGGGGTATGACGAATGGCTTGAATTGGTAGTTAGAAACTGTCATGCGAGCTCTCCATCTACAATGGAATCCTCCTTCTGCGGACTTCACCACTCGCCGGGTCATCAAAGACCAAGGAACTCAGCATAACCAACGACAATCATTAGCGGATGAACCGGGCTAATCTCTGACTTGCCACTGATTGCTCGGCGAAGGACTCGTACTCTCCACTACTCGGCTCCACTTAACTCGGACCTCAATTTCTCCGAACCACATACTTCTGAATCCTGAAATGCCGAAACTCTGAAATTCGGAGTTTCGGAATTTTGGGCTTCCGAGATTTCCAACTCGCCCAACGTTTTAAACACCAAAAACTCTGAATCTCCGAAAGGAATTAGTCCGAAATAGATTTCTGAAATGCAAACTTCGACATACATTCTTCTATGCACACCTCGGTTCTCGAGCTCAACTCGCTCCGCTTTCAATGCCGAGCTCCTGGTCCCGCGATAGCTTCACGACAAGCTCTCCACCGAGGGCCAAACTGATGAGCTCCATCTTGTGCCCATTGATCTGGACTCAAACTGACCTGGCTCGAGTCCATTTGTTCTCCTTTGACTGAAACACACAACAATTTTCCCGAAATGGAATGTAAGAGTGAAAACTAAACGCTATCTTCATAGAAGTTCACTGCACGATCTCACAAGCTCTGCCTTCTGTGTTTTTACCAATCCTTCCCACCAACCGTGATCTCGATGTCGAGCCATCATTCATCTCTTACCAAGCTAACTGAAATGACTCGTTCAATCCTTCATGCTTTGAACTTGTCTTATCCCTACGAGCACTCCATCATATACCGGTGAATAAAAATAACACAACAGAAAGAAAAAATATTTAACGTGGTTCACCCAATTTGGGCTACATCCACAAGGAATCACTTGCTTAGATTTTATTACAAGCCACCGCTCTCTCAATACAATACCCAGATCCGTTTGGAGCTATACTCAACAAACTCTATAGAATTCACACCCAAATTCAAACACATCTGCAATGTTACATTAAACCCTACCATATGCACAAAACTACATAAGTAGACAATTGCTTAAGCAGTTTTACAAAACTGTGGGTATCAAAACCTTGGGCCGAAACCATCCCATAAACGTAGGTAAATCAGCACCTTAATATATTTACATCAGTAATTTATTTATTTTTTATGTCGGCCCAAAAAATGAACCACTCACACCATTACAGCCCTGGTTACCACTATAGGAACGCCTCTCGAAGTAACTAACATACCTATCTTAGAAAACAAGCTCCACAACCTAATAATTCAACATTAAGATCCTCAACACACCCCAATAGGAATTTCCATTACACTTCTCCCATGTGATTACTAGATAATTACGTTGAAAGGCATGTTCTCTAGCGTAAAGCCTGACCCCTTCTGACAAGCAACAAGACAACAACGATCACGATTCATTGGTCGATGATGCACGGATAATCCTCTGCCATACACGTGGCACACAATATTTTTAATAGTTTTAATAGCTGATAATGGTGTGTCCTATGGAGATCAACGATTAGTGAAGGCATTGAAATATGCTAAAAAATTATCAGTCATGGATCTAAAGGTGAAGCCCTAGAAATGTCCAAACCTTAAGCGACTTCTCCTCCTTTCCTCTTGCAACACATATTCTATGGCTTCCCTTTTGAACCTCTTTCCTAATTAATTCTGAGAGCAGAGTAGAATTTATATACAACAAATATGTTTACAGGCGTGCCCTAGGGAAACCACCATTCAAACTCAGGTTAGAATATCGCTTATTCATTTGTAGGAATTGTTTAATTATCGTTGGCTAATTTTTAATGGAGCTCTCCATGGCGGCCGTCCCATATTTTTAAGGTTTTTCTATTTTTAATGCAGGGTTTGTTCCGTGCATGGGGATGACAAGGCAGAAGAACATATTTTATAATCTCCAACAATCACTGTGACTTTGACAGCGTCTCTATCTTCGAAGGAAGACATGTGTGGGTCGAACACTGCTGCATCTCACTCTATGCACCGACGGATTCATCCATGCCACCATGGCTTCCACCGCCATCACCATCTCTAACAACCACTTTGCACACCATGATAAGGTGGGTCTGGGTCTGGGTCGCTCTCTTTTCCAACCCAAAAAAAACTCTTTCATTCCTGACACTCTTTCATTTCATTCTTGGCATATGTATTTAGCTAATCCTGGCATATGTACTTTTATCTAATTTGTGTCACTTTCTTCTTCGCAGGAATTTATGCTTTAAAATGTTCATTCCTTGAGGAATACAAAGGACGTGCATAATTTTTTTATCAAAGGCTTTAGAATATTTAATATAAATTCCTGCTGCATCTATCACACCTCTAGGCGCCAGCTTCACATTGGGGTGGGATCGTCCACAGTCTGCATCGGTTCGAGTTTGCAACAAATGTCACTCATGCATTAAAATTATTTTGCATTGACAAGTGTCGGTTAACGCCTTTGGATTTGAAATAAAGTGCTTGTAAGCCAGCTACCACTCGAATTTGGCTCTCATTGTTCTCATTGGCTCATGCTCAAATTGTGTCACTAGAATGGCTCTGTTATCAGTCCTTTTTTTGGCTCTTCCTGACATCTACATTATGACTCATCCCTCTGCTTCTACTGAGCTCAGCCCCCCTGCCGTGACTTATACAAACCCTAGATCACCATTTTGGGTTGGTTTAGTCTTGTTAGTCCTATCTATATCCACGTGTTGGCATCCAAATAACTTTCTCATCTCCTTGTATAGTGGGAAACACGATTCATTCTGACTCGACAAATCCGTCTGGACTGGATCAGCTCCTTCTCTGTCCTTGGCTCAACCCTCCCTCCCTCAACTTGGCCTTGGCTTGGGACTTGGTGCTATACAGCTTAGCTGCATTGCTTTCATACATCTACCTAGATCGGCCATAAATTTTGACCATGTAATGATAAAAAGTATAAATCCCACCTAACTTTACAAAGGTTACTTCTCTTTTGATAGAGCTTATGTTTATTTCTAAAATTTAAAAAGAAGATTTATTTCATTTTTGGTTCATGGATGGGCTTGTAGCAGAGTTTACGAGTGTGGTGAGTAGTATGTAAGGGGTCCCATGTTTCAACCTCATATATTTTTACAAAATCCACTTGTAGTTCATTTAAATTTTTGTGTGCTAATATTATTAATAGGCCTAATAGTGGAAAACAAAAAACTCTCATATCTCTTGATTGGTTACTTCAATTTTAGTGTCATGCAAGGAAAATTACAACATTTAGTATGCGCCTCTCTCCATGTTCTGCTCTGGGTTTTGAAGAGTGCCTAACCCAATTGGTGAGTTTATGTCATGTATTTGTTTGACACGGTTATTTTTCCCATTCAACTTTTATTTTTCTCTTAAATACACAGAGAACCAACCTGCATATACTTTTGAAGCTATATAATTCATATGTTATCAGTCTAAGTAATATCTATATTTAATGCCCTTAAAAACAAATCTACAATGTGTCCTTACTCTACAAACCCTAAATTTCCTACATTAAACTTATAACATTAAGAAAATATTGATCATGGAATAGAGGATGAGGATAAATCTAAAATAACCTAAAATGTTAATTCACCGAAAGGCATTTGCACAGGCAGGACGCTCTACTCCATTTTTTTGCATTTGCTTGCTCGAGAATTTTTTGGCTGAATTCATCGATCGGGGGTTTTGGAGTAGAAGTGTCTTGTCACTTCTGAAGTAACTATGGAAAAGGAAAAAAATAACGGTGGCGAAGGTGTGAATTCCACAAAAAAATGGCCTCTTAGTGGGGTTATTCATTTGAATGGGTCTTGGCAATTGTACTCTGAGAATGAAGAGCTTGCACATTAAGCTTGATAAAAGTCTTGGGAATTGCACTCCTAGAACGAACTCACGAGTTTGTGCATTAAGCTTTCTAAAAAACAAATTCACCGTAAACTTGAGCATGCACATATTGTTGAAAGAAAAATGAAGATGGACAAATATAATATAGAGGTAACCATCACTAACTTAAGAAGATGATTCATGATGAGAGATACGATTGATGAAGGGATAACATATCTTTCAAAAAAATTAGTTGACACTTTCCATGGGTTTATTGAAATCATGGAAAAAGATGGTACAATTATTCATGAACATAACTTATTATATGTGTCTATTCTTGATGTCCAGGTCGGTTCTAGTGACAAGGAAACATTGAATGAAACCTTCAATTAATAGAACACTAAAAAGTTGCAAGCAACTATTTAAAGAGTACATTCAAGATCCGATTTGAATGAAAGATGTTATAGACTACTTTAATGAAATTAAATTGTAGAAGTTGAAAGAAAGCTTGTCGTGGCTATTATCTCCCACGCGTTATTGATTTTTAGAACTAACTGTTAATGATTAGGAATAGCTTGAAAATCAATCGTTAATGGCTTGATTGTGAATGATTACGAATGGTTTGAAAATATTGCCAGGTTTTCCTTTTCCATGGCTGTATAGGTACATAATTTCATTGAGATTTGGTGAACTGTCCTCCTCCATATTTAGTTTGGAAATATCCCCAACTATATCATTTACGTTTGCAGCAACCAAGGGCAAATCAGTCTTCCCGAATCCCAATTATGACTTTTTGTATACATATCACAAACAATCCCTTATTCCAGGCAATTTAATATACATATGCTATATATATTTCAAATACATGCACTATGTACTTGCAACTTGTAAGAAGATGAGATTTGACGGCCAGAAATTTTCTAGGACGTTTACACTTACAGCTTTACAGGTTTTCAGCGACCGTTACTTATTTTAATTTTATTTGTGAAATTTACATCATCTTAAGTTAGTGATGGTTACCTCTATATTATATTTGTCCATCTTCATGGTTAGCTCTAGGCATGTGATTTTTGAACATCCCAAATCCACCGTAAACCTAAGCATGCACATATTGTTGAAAGAAAAATGAAGAAGAAGATGCTCGAGGTGGAGCAGTAAGGAACCTAAAAAGAGGGAAAGAAAAAGGAGGAGAAAAAGTGTCAAGGTGATGCAAAGAAGAAAAACAAACAAGAAATTAAAGAAATCATGTATTTTCCTGCCAGCTACGCATATTGATAACAATTGGGTAGCTTGAGCGGGCATGCATTTTTAATCTTGCATGAATCACACTTGGCTTAAAATAATTGTGTGTTCATATGATTTTTGGTTTATTTATGTTTAAGTAGCTTATATTGATCTGCATCATCACCAAACATGCAATCATTGAAGTCTTCAAAACTAAATATATGCATTAGACCAACATTAGTGTCTATGTTTTGATTATATGGACGTATCCAACCGAGCATTGGTTTCCTTACCTATAACCTCGAATCCTGTGTAAAATCAATTCTTGAACTCGTCAACATGTTCACTTGAATCTGGATTCAAATATATTATTTTCCATCTCTGGTTGGTACCTCCATAAAATATCTAACAATTGCAACCATATTTTGTTATTACCAGTCTGGAATCTTCTATTTTTACAAACTTGCATTTCACATGTTCATCTCGACATCAATTAATCAACCCATGTAAGAGTTTGCAACTGTAATATACAAGTCCATTCCTTGTGACTCGTTTTCATTCTAAATCTTGGTCAAAATATTATTTGTGATTTTTAATAGGTTTTAGTTTCATGTAAATTGGTGATCGAAGTAGACTTTAGTTTTAGTCTACTTTTTATAGCTTGATAGACTCAAATAGGTGATCTTAGTTGTATTGATATTTTATCATCTTCTTTGTGTGTGTGTGTGTGTGCGCGCGCAGCGCGCACAGCGCCAAAAACTATTATTTAATAATAGCTTGTAGCTATATTAGATATGTTTCTCACTTTTAAAATTTGATTCGAAGTCAATGCGTGTCTTATAAAGTTTAAATGCTAAATATAGAGTCGTCAATGTTGTCGATGTTGTTATTGTTTTATGAGAGTCATAATCCAAAACAAAATTATTTGTAAAAGGAACAATTGAATCAACAATGAAATTAAGTTTATGGCCTTTGAGTATTCATTGCTCAGAACAACAGGCATACTAACCAGAGATAGGTTGTTTATGGATCAATTGCAACACAAGCTTCTCTGCATCAACCAAAAAGTCACGTTCTCCACAAATTTGTGGGGTGAAACATGTCTTGTAAATGGTGCTATTGGCTCTATCGTCGACATTTTTTACGACAATTCATTTCGTCCGCTTGGTTTGCCTTTATTTGTCATCGTCAAATTTGATCGATACACAGGGGCCCAATGGGATGTTGACAACCCTTCCCATGTACCAATTCCACCAATTTTGAGAGGTGCACGAGGGAATTAATCACTTAATAAAATAACTTGGGCATTTTCAATCCAGAAATCTCAAGGGCTTACTTTTTGGAGAGCCACTACTGACATTGGGGGTGGGTTTTCCTTTCAAGCTCTATCAAGAGTTCCCTCTTTATCTGCCCTTCGAAATTCACCTCCTCTTTCATTCATCTGCTATGAAAAAAATGTCCTCAACATCTCTTTTGCAATCATGCATACAAGAAAAATCCCGACTTCATTCCCTGTCTGTAACACTCCCCTCTTAATCCCCAACGACTCTTCCCTTTTAAACTGCTCCATTTTTCTGCAATCGAGATCTTCTCTGCTACTCCAGTTTCTACTACTTTGTAAATTTTCATTTCCCTCCTTCAAATATCATAATGCTTTGTTATCTGTTTTGATTTCCTTTTGTGCTCACCAATATTTTGCTTTCGGCGTTGACATTGCACACCTCACGCGTGATTGTTAGTATAAAAAGTATTTAAATTCCATGCAAACATTTGATGAACGAGAATGTGTTAATAAGTTTTATTTTTATTTTTTAAATAAAAATTGACGATCCCAATCATCGATGTGAAAGCAAAATAAATATTAAACTTATTGCTTGAGTAACATTAGGAATAACATTTTCTAAAAAGAAACATGCCTGGAAGCAAAAGGACCGTGGTGGTCCTGCTATATTCTTTTGCAATCAAATCAGCCATCCTTTAAAAAAGTGAAAGGAATAACTAAAACAAACACGTCAAGTTTTCACCTTTACTTTGTAAAAGAAATATTCTACCTACGCTAAGTTCTTAAATATCACAATGTTCAAACTGCAGTCTGAACGTGTGAGTTGAAATCTGCAATTTCTAAGAAACTAAACATGTCGATTGGTATTGCTGATGCTCTTATCGCAAAACTTGTACAGAGAACTGCACAGCATGTGGCCGAGGAAGCCACACTCGTTGTGAACTTCACAACTGACATTCATTGGTTGGCCACAGAAGCTCACAACCATGAGGGATTATCTTCAAGATGCGGATGCAAAGAGTTCAAATAATGATCTTGTACGAAAATGGGTTCAAAGTATCAGAGATATTGCTTGGGATGCAGAAGATATATTAGAAGAATGTGAAGTTACTCCCATGTCTTGTGTCTGCTCTTATTCTCAGCTAATCTTTCGCTACCGAATGGGGAGAAGGATTAAGAATGTCAAAACCAGAATGTCACGTGTGATGCAAGATGCAACTGATTTGATGCTGGTTCGTAATTTGTCCACTTCTGATCAACAACCCTCAGCGAGCTCGTCCCAGACTGTAAGGCAGAGGGGAACAAGTATTGTGGAGAGAGATTCACCAAAGGTAGCCATAGACACCAAGGTTGAACAAGTCCTCGCATTGTTAGACGGGGCAGCAGAAGCAGTTATTGCCGTTGTTGGTATGGGCGGCAGTGGGAAGACATATTTACTCCAGCATGTCTTTGAGCGTGTAAAGGAAAGGTATGTGAACTCAATTTGGTTGTCTATTTCGCAAACATATTCTCTTAGAAAATTGCAGTCTGACCTAGCCTCCAAAATAAAGTTAGTCGAAGATGATGATGAAGGCAGGGTAAGTGAAAATGAAAGCAGATCTGAAGGAAGTTGTTCGGAATGCCATGATAAGTGAAACACGAGCTGCTGAGATTATTCATGACTGTTTACAAGGGAGAAAAACGCTTGTTGTGTTGGATGATGTGTGGAGGGCAACTAGGGAAGAGAATTTGATACCAGATCTTGGTCTTCCAACTGGTGGTAACAGTCAATGTAAAATTGTGGTCACCACCAGAAGTAGGGATGTTTCTAGAAACATGAGAGCCCGTGTTTATGAAATGCAGCTCCTGTCCAGTGAAGAAAGTTGGGAACTCTTCTGTTTTCATGCCTTCCCTGAGCAAAGAAGACCGCCACCGTATCTTGAGCAAATAGCTCGTGAGATTGAGAAAGAATGTGCAAAACTACCGTTGGCAATCAGCATAGTTGCAGCATCCCTTGCCAGCAAAACAGAGCGGAGAGAGTGGGAGGTGAAGCTCGGTCAGCTTAAACAGGTAATTATTGATCGCAACGATCCCATCATTAATATTCTCAAGTTGACTTATGACTCCCTTCCTGCACCTGTTAAAGCCATGCTTTGCTTACCTTTCTTTCTTTCGTGAGGATAAGCAAATAAGTTGCCAATATCTCATATATCTATGGATAGCAGAAGGATTCATTCCTGAAGGGAAAAACCAAGACCAAATGGAGCTTGGATGGGATTATTTGTATCAACTTGAAAGTGTGTGTTTACTCAATATAGATCCTAATCTAAGATATTCTAAAAATAAAACCTGCATTGTGCACGATTTGGTGCTTGATTTAGCTCTGTATATATCCACAGAAAATAAATGTGCATTTTCTGTAGAGGATGCCTTCGCTAATTTTTCGAATAGGAATGGCTGCCGTAGGATTTTCTTGGCCAAAAAAGGCATCCAAAGTAATGTCATAGAAAGCACTAGTGTGTGCTCTCCCCAAATTATCCGCAGTGTTTCATTGTCTGAAAATCAGATTTCAAATATTCCTGCAACCTTTTTCACCAGAATGAGGGTACTGCGGGTTCTTGACTTAAGTGACACCAATATTTCTACATTGCCTGAATGCTTTGGAAATTTGAAACTCCTTAGAGTCTTGAATTTAAGTCGTACAAAAATTGGGAAGGTACCAGAGTGTATTCGAAGTCTTAAAAGTCTTGTCTTCCTCGATATCAGTAAATGCGATGTGCGAAGGCTACCGGCGTGGATAGGAGAACTTCAGTTTCTTCAGCATCTCAATATAAATGGTTGCTCTGACGAAGTGCGTAGTGTTATGCCAAAGGGAATATCAAAGCTGCTCTGTTTGCGGACATTGAGGTCGTGGGGAGGTTTGAGGCCGTGGGATGGTTTGAGGGTCTCAATTGAAGAGAATGGAGTGTTAAAGATAGAGGATGTGGCCGCTTTGATCCATCTCCGAGAAATCAGCCTAAATATTGAGCATGAAGTCCAATTGAGAAATATACAAAGTGGTATCTTTGACCAGCTGGTCAAGATGCGACTTCTGGAGATTGAGAATGGCGTTTCTCAATCTGATCATCCGCCCCTTCCGCAGAGCTTTACAGCTATGAGGGATCTCGAACTCCTTAAATTGACAAAGTTTGCAATCCCAACTTGGGTATGTGAATTTACAAATCTAAAAGTCCTTTATTTATTTGAATGTGATGGCACTGACTATCCACAATTCGAAATGATGCCAAATTTAACTGCTTTATTTTTGAGAAGGAATAAGACTTGCAGAGATTTGACCAAGGCATTCGGGAAGTCCGGGGGGTTTCCAAGACTGCAGGCGCTATGGATTGAGGACTTCCCTCTGTTGGAGGAGTGGAGCAATGCCACGTCTTCAGACTTTAAATATATCACGGAGTCGAATAAAGAATGCTCCGATTGGATTGGAGCACCTCAAAAGCCTGAAGACGTGCGAGTTCGGGAATGTAGGGGCAGATGTGAAAGAGGAGTTAAAGGAAGGTGGAGAATACCGCAAAAGAATACAGACTAATAATCCGCACGTGGATATTTGGCTGCGGTAGTACATAGTGAGCATCTGTGTTACAGATATTGTTTTTCATATTTTTGTTTTTTAAATCTTACAAAGAATATTATGTTAATATGTGTCTTATAATAGTATCCAGCATAACATGTACTCATGGCAGAGGAAAGTTCGTGGCGGAAAGGGCAGCACTATCATAAAAATACAAGGTTATCAGGTTGTCTTTGATTGTTGGTACGTGAGTATAAGGTTTTGTTCTTTATATTAAATTTGACTTTAATTCATTTTTGTTTATTTTTTTTATTTTAAAAATTCATCAAAAAAATAATAATATATTGGTTATATTGTAGAGTTTAATTTTTTTTTTTTTTATAATAAATTATCCAATAATTATATGGGAAACATGAATATAATATAATAGGATTATTAGTGAATATGATATGTTTAAAATCCATGAAATTAATATTTATATCAACCTTTTTTATTTTGTCAAGCAAATTGTTATTTAAAATATTTAGTTAATTTACAATAATTTATAATGACATAATCTTTTAATGTATTTTTTATAGAAAAGATAATTATAAACTTGATAAAACGTATTTTTTCACTATTTGTAAAATAATATTTCAATAATGAGTAAAGTTATTAGTAATTTTAATTTGAAAAATTGATATTGTTAATGGATTTTTTTGGTTAAAACTAAAATAGCTCATAATACATATCACATACACAATGCATGTAAAGCATGATTATGGATTTATTCTTGTCATAGTTCAAATAGATAGATGAGGGAAATATTTTAATTCTACTATAAGATTAAAAACTATTAAATTTAATATCCTAAATGTGATTACTTAAAAAATTAAGACCCTTTTTGTGAGAAGTTGTTTATTACATTCATAATTTTAGGTTATAGTAATATTTGTCTTCTTGTAGAATCTAAATAGCCGCCATGTCTATGAATTGAATAGTCATTTTAAAGATGACTTGAATGGTCATACATTACATGTATTTGCATCTCATTTTGAAAAAGAGAATTTCGGGTTTGTGCATATATACTTTGAATTTAATTTGCATTCTATATTGCTGACCTGACGCTAGTATCAATACACATGTTATTTTTTCATTTTTGACATCCTCCTTTTTTTGTACCATTCGTCTGAGATTTCAAATAATATTGTTTATGTTGTTTTCTCTTATGTCTACGTACTCTTCTTACTTGTAATTCAAATGATGCTACTTCAACTATAGATGTTTGTATTCTTTACTCATTGGACAATGATTTGCTAAACTCTTTGTCTTGATTGTTGAACCATTAGGATGTTTGATGGAGGTGTTACTACAAGAAGAGTACATTTCTATTTAAGTATACGATTTTATTATTTCTTGGAAGCCTTAGAGTTCATACCAAGCGTTGACAATTGTGTATTTTTTACATACATGAACCTATTGTCAACCTCCTTTCTCACCAACATTACATTTAACCCCAACCTCTGGATCTACCATGTATTGCATGTCAAATGGTTTTATTTCATGATAACTCAACAACAACATTGATTTAGAATAGTTTTTTTGAAAATCAATTTTTTGAAAGTCCTAAAAATTTATTTTAGCACTTTTTAATAGATTTTATTATATTACATTTTCGAGGTCTTGAGATAATTTATAGGTTTTGAATTATACTATGATAGCCAAAATACTATTGGCATATCAACTTTTCTTGAGTTCATTCCAACATATTTCCAATAGATCTTGCCGTTGTAAAATTAGGTCAAGAGGCTAGGAGACCCCAACGAGAAGCATGAAAGAAAATAATGGTAACTATATGATAAATTTTAAATTTTATCCACTTTTGTCTTTTCAATTTTGGCGTCTGAATCTTGTATAAATACATGAGAATGCAGTTAGGAGGTAACCGCCTGTAACTGCGTATCCAATAAACAATATATTAACTTATTAACTAATGCGCTAACATTCCCCCCTGAATACATTGTTTCTACATATGTACCCCCTAAAATCAAATTTCACCTTGCCGAGAGGCTTAGTGAGAATATCTGCAACCTGAAAATCAGTAGGGCAGTATTGGAGCTGAATTTAGTGGTTCAAGACCTGTTCACGAATGTAGTGACATTCGACCTCAATATGCTTTGTTCGTTCATGAAAAATAGGATTATTCACAAGTTTAAACACACCTTGATTTTCACAGTGAATGATGGGAGGTTTCCCTTCAGGAATCCCTATATCTGTAAGAATGTGATGTAACCAAATCGCTTCACACACAGCTCCTCGTGCGACACGATATTCAGCCTCAGTGGATGAGAGAGCAACAACAGTTTGCTTCTTGCTAATCCACGAGATAGGCCCAGATCCAAGATGAAAAACATACCCTGAAGTGGATTTCTTGTCATCAACGGATCTTGCATAGTCGGAGTCTGTATATCCCTGTAATAAGAACTGAGTGTTCTTCTAATACTACAGACCAAAGTCAACTGTACCTTAGACATATCTCAACACATGTTTTACTGCAATCTAATGACATTTCTTCGGCTCCTGCATAAATCTGGCGAGATAGCTCATTGCAAAGCAAAGATCTGGCCTAGTATAAGTCAAGTAAATGAAACTCCCCACAAGCTACCTGTAGTGAGTGCCATCTACCTGCGGTGAATTCTGGAATCTAGATAATTGCAAACTTTGTTCCATAGGTGTGGACATTGGTTTACAATCTGACATTCCATACTTCTCTAGGAGATTCTTGGCATATTTCATCTGGGAGACGAAGATATGATTCTTCTTCTGCCATATGTCTAAGCCAAGACAGTAGTGAAGTAGTCCCAAATCAGTCATGTCAAAGGATTTCTTCGTATCATTCTTTACATCATCCATAAGATTGTCAGAACTTCGTGTGATCACAAGATCATCTACGTACAAAACCAGAATAAAAATCTCTGTTCCTACCTTCCTGATATACAAATTTGTATCTGAGGGGTTATAAGTGAATCCATGTTGCAATAAGTGATCATCAATTTTTATATACCATGCCCTAGGTGCTTGTTTGAGTCCATAAAGTGACTTTATCATATGACATACCTTGTGTGGTTGATGCTCATCTACAAACCCTTCAGGTTGGGCCATGTATACATCTTCTTTGAGATCACCATTCAGAAAAACACTCTTGACATCCATCTACTGAAGTTTCCATCCATTTTGTGCTGCCAGTGCACAGACAACTCTGATGGTTTTGATCTTCGCAATGGGTGCAAAGGTCTCATCTTAGTCAATTCCTTCTTGCTGAGCATAACCCTTTGCAACAAGTCGTGCTTTATGTTTGTTGATTGAACCATCTACCTTATATTTTGTTTTGAAAATCCATTTGCAGCCAATGGATTTCTTACTTGGAGGCAGATCGAAAAGTTCCCACATCTAATTCTAAATTAGGGAATCATATTCAACATCCATAGCCTGTTTCCATTGTGGTTGATCTAATGCCTCACGAACAGTCTCAGGTTCGGTGCTATCAACAAATGAACTCATGAGTGCAAAATTTACCTCATGTCTGGCTTGACTTCGTGTTCTGACTCCCGTAGAAGTCCTTGGAAGTGAGTTCAGGTGAGCATCCCCAATAGTATTTTGGACCCATTTCAGGCAATGGTGTTGTTGCTGCTGATGTGAAGATGTGTTTTCCAGTGTGCCTAGATCAATGAATAAGTCTCCACTCATCTCTTCTTCTCTCTGAGAAGAATCATCTTGCCCATCATCTAGATGTGTGAGCAATCTATGTGACGAGGTCGGTACTGGATCTCCATTGTGTTGTAGGGAGTCAAATGATGACTCATCACACACCACATCTTAACTCTTGTAGATTTTCTTCATCTTAGTATCCATGAGATGATATGCCTTTGAGGTAGTACTATACCCCAAAAAAAGACATGGCAGTGTCTTTGGATCGATCTTCTTCCTTTTCTCCTCTGGAACATGCATATATGCAATACAACCAAAAACTCTCAAATGATGGATAGAAGGTTTACGACCAGTCCATACCTCTTCCGGTGTCCTATTCTACAAGATCCTTGTGTGTGCCCAGTTGAGTAGATACACTCCTGTCTGGACTACTTCTGCCCAAAACTGATCCTCCAACTTGGAGGTGGAGAGCATACAACAAGCCATCTCCATGACAGTCCTGTTGTCTCGCTCAGAAATCCCATTCTGTTGGGGAGTGTAGGGTGTAGTCAGATGTTGCTGAATGCCATGCTGCTTTAGGTATGCTAAGAAATTATTCGATACAAATTCCCCCCCTCGATCTGAGAAGAGGAGAAGAAGAGGCTTCCCAAACTACCTGGTGGCTTGCTAGTAAAAGGTTTGGAAATTGGCAAAGGCCTCACTCTTCTTCCGGAGAAAATATACCCACATTTTCCATGAGTAATCATCAATGATGAGCTGGAAGTATTCAAAACCTTGGAAGCTAGCTGGCAGGGGTCCACACAGATCGGTGTGTACAACCTGAAGATGCTCCGTAGAATGATAAGAGCTCTGTTTGAACGGACCTCTGTGTTCTTTTCCCACAAGACATCCCGAGCAAACAGGTAAGGAAAGGGAGAGTGGAGGAAGCCCTCTAACCATTTCCTTGGCACTGAGCTGATGTAGAGCCCTGACAAAAACATGACCATATTGAAAGTACCATAGTGTAGTGGACTCCATCGTTGAAGCAGAGAGAGTAATGTTAGATGAAGTGACCGCATCCAGTGCAAATAGACGGCCCTTCATAAATTCTCAAGCAATAACTGAGTCTCCCTAGGAAATGATGCAGGATTTGACCCCTTTCTCAACAAAGAATTCAACTTGCATTCGATGATTAAGAAGTTGACTCACAGACAAGATATTTGAGGTCAAACTTGGAACATATAGCGCCTTCATGAGTGTACATCTTCGTGTCCCAAGAGGAATGATGACATCACCAATCTCCGTCGTAATATACTCCTGATTATCTGCGATGGTGATTTGATCTCCAGTGGGTGGGTCACTCAAGGTATGGAACAACTTCTTATTGTCATTCATGTGTTTGTTGGTGCTAGAATCAATCAACCAGACACTTTTTGATGGCTGTGATGTATGCGAGACTAGGACAATGTCTAGATGAGTTGTGTCTGGAACCTCTTCATCGGAGGTGGCATCCTGCTGAGCAACAATATGACCCTTCTGCCTCTGATTACGAGCATGCCATCAGGATTTCTTGGAATATCCTTGGCCATAAGTGCTCTCTTCGCCAGAGTTTCCATACTTGCGACCGTTGTAATAACAGTTCGTAGTCGTGTGCGTATCCATGGAGTAAATGTGGCACCATCGATCTGCCTTGTTGTTCTGCTACTTCTGGGGTGGCCTCTATGGTGGCCACTGAGATGGTTGCTGCTGTGGATGTTGCTTTTGATTATGGCGGGCTGACTGCCCTTTCCGAGGCTTATGCTTTTGCCTCGTGATGAGAGCCTTGTCTTCAAAGGCTTCTTAAACATTCTGAATGGCTTCTTCCTGCTGGAGATAATTCACCAGTTTGACAAAACTCACCTCCTGTTGAGTGATGGTCAACGTGGCGATCAGTGTCCAAAACCGGGAAGGAAGAGCTCGCAAGGTGAACGGGACTAGCAACTTGTCGTCCACCGGTTCACCAAGAGCAGAAAGTTCTACGCATAATTCAGCCACACGCCGCAAGAAGGCTTCAATTGATTCGTCATCATGCATACTCATTGTTTGAAGCTTTGTCTGAAGATGCAGGATCGTCGTCAGATTCTTGGCTTCATAAACGGTACACAACACAGTCCATGCCTGAGAGGAAGTGGTTGCTTCCCGAATGTGAGGTTAAACCTCATTAGAAAGGCTCAGAGTGATAAGCATTAGTGTTTTTACATCAGCCTTTTCATATTTAGCCAATAGATCAGCGTCTGTGGGAGGGGCGTTCGTGTTAGAAATGATCCCCCAAAGATATTCAAACTGAAGAATCATCCGCATCTTGGTTTTCCATGCGGTGAAATTTGGTCCTTTTAGCAACTGGGCATCCAACAACAAAATGTGAGGTGTAGACATTTCCAGAAACTCAAAATTGTATTTTATTTATTTATTTTTCAAAAATGGTTAGAATGCTTACTGAAGGAACCTATCCCGAAGATGGGCTCTATAGGCTCATGCAATGAGACACGGATGCTCTTATGGGCGTTCTACTTCGCGTTCATCATCTACATCATAGCCACGTTCAAGTTCTACACGAATCCGCTATGCTTGGCATTGAACGTCGAACCAAAAATACTCCAATTGTCCTTAGCGCACAATCTCGTCAAAGAGAAGATTCCCAGTGTTGCGGAGCTCGTTGACCAAAGCAATGAATAGTCCAGCGGTGTCTTCGTTGTCGCTCAATGCCCAAACATTTGGTGCATTTCTTGCGGTGCTTTCTGCATCTAAAATTTGTGACATATGTGGGCTGGCCTCGTTTGCTATGTACCTTGGGATATAATATTATATCCCAAGGTACATAGCATCGTTTCCACGTAGGAAATGCTTCACGCTATCACACTTGCATGACCAAGTCTCCAGGGGAAGATTCAATGCCTATGCAAGGCTGATATTTCAGAAATCAATGCTTCTTCATTCGCTTCTTCTTCAACGCAGACCTCCTTATTATTTACTAGTCGATGTAATTTCAATGCGGACTTTGGAAGTCACTGCAACTTATCCTTTCAGGAAAGAAATCAAGGAAACTTCCAATGATAGACTCTACAAGGCTAGGAAACTTCCACGCTACCAACACTCTACTAAAGAAAGACAACAAATGTCGAAAGTGGCGAATATCTTCATGTTTTCTGCGCCAATTTCTAGAATAGGTCTGCATTGCTATTCCAAAACACCAAAGAAAAAGTCTGCAGGCTTCCACGCACAGGGTCCACACGTCCTGGTGAAAGAAAACACAGGTCTTCAATCAATTTTCAACGCTAAGGAAAGTCTCTCCTCACAGGCCGCTTCCTCTTGCTTCTCAATTGCCACTCTCACTCAACGGCAGATCGCTCATGAGTTCAAACCACGCAAAAAAATAGGTCTGTGCCAATCCTTTGTCCACCATGATTACAATGGAGACAGCGCTGGGAAGGTTTCTGCTCTGATACCAATGATGGCTCAGGAGAAATTTCTGAATGAATTATCTTATTCAATGTGTGAGGAGTGTATAAATACATGAGAATGTGGTTAGGAGGTAACCGCCTATAACTGTGCATCCAATAAACAATGTATTAACATATTAACTAATGTGCTAACACTAAGTCATCCTCCACTTTCAAAGAAATAGGGAAAAAGGTCTTCTATAAAGGATGCTCTGGACATGATTGGATGGGTTTCCTCCTATGAGAAGGAGGTCACAATTTTTCAGTTTTGTGGATGGACCTATGACAACTATTGATGAGCTCGGGACTTTCAATATGTTTCACACACTGGCAGGCGATATTGTGTTTGTTCAAATGGCATTGTGAACAAATGAATTTTTTCATAGGAAAAATAAGCTAGTGAAGAAACTTCCTCTTTGCAGAGAGGATTTTGTCGTAGTGGATGATTAGGTTTCTTTTTCTTGTTTCCCCCCTTTTTTATGCAATTTTCAAAAATGTATGTAACTTTTTATTCTTAGGCTAGGGAGTCCTATAGAACCCCATTTTGCTTTTTTCCACAATACAAAAAGTAACAAACAATTTTATTAGTTTACATGCTTCATGATGGATTTGAAATTTTATCAAAGAAATATAAAAGTCTAATGCATCGTATCAAATTACATACATATCTGAAAAAAAAAACTTCAAAGAGATATTTAGTTTGTTTATGAAAATAGAGTAATAATTGAAATAAGATGAAAAGAAAGTTTAAGGAAAACAAGCCAATGGTTGTTCATTACTCTCGATATCTTTATCTTTATCTTCTTCATTTCCTTCTTCCTTGAGTTTCCAATCCACATATGCATCATACTTCTGGAATAGATTTTTTATATCATCCTCATTTAGGCATGTATGGTGCTAAAATATCAAGGCTTTCATACTCATTGCATCCACACATCGATCTATATTTTTTTTTATTCCTGATGATTTTGAATTTAACTCTGTAATTTTGGTTTGTACAGTCATCAATGTCTTAATGACTTCATAAGAGAATTTTTCTCTTTGGATATTCTTCTCAAAAGAATTGATTAAGAAGTCAGCTTTCAGATCACCATACCTCTTTTTGAATTTATCACATACCATGTGTTCTAACTTCATATCAATAGTGTCTATACTCTTCTCAACCAATTTATTATTTTTCTCCATTTTTTCTCTGATTCCATTCAAGAGAAGAACCTAGACAATGCCCCCAAATCACCCTAAAAAATGGCAGTGAAGGAAACTAGCCATTTCCCTCTCATTAACAGTTTAACCGCCAAATTGTCAAATTTTACATAGTCGCGGCCTAAAGATGCAAAAACATCCAGATGACCGTCAAACCATCAAATTTAACATAATTAGAGAAACATTTGGAAGGGCCTTTCCCATAGGGGGTTGCCTTCGGCGTAATTAATAAAAAAATACAAACTAAAACAAATTTTAAAAAGTCAAAATTAATTTTAAAAAATTAAAAAAAACAAAAAAAAACATTATTAAACATTAGAAATATATAAAAAAAACAATAATTTAAAATTTAAAAGTGATTAAAAATGAATGAAAATTAAAATTACAAATTAATTGATAATTAACAAAAATAAAAATTAATACAAAAAATTTAAATTTATTAAATAATAAAAGATGAAAATGACACAAATTAAAAATTTAAATTAATTACATAAAAATTTAAATTACTTGAAAATCAAAAAGTAATAAAATCAAATCTTTATCTTTCTCTCATTTGGTTCTCTCCAAATGCATTCTTATTGTACGGCTTCTTATTGGAGAAATAATCCTTGTCTTCTTACCTTATATAATAAAAAAATAGAATTTCATGAAACTTATTAAAATAAAAAAATCAAATATTAATTAAAAATTAACAAAAAGTCAAAAATTATTAAAAAAATAAAAAATAAAATTATTAATATTTAGGAATTAATAATTTTATTTATGGATTTTTATTTTTATTTTTAGGAATTAACAAAGGGTCATCGTGAATGTCAACCCTTATTGCTCCCTGCTACCTATGTCAATTGTTTCTTTGTTGAGAGTGTGTCATAGTGACTTGTGAATCGTAAGAGCCCATGACATCCTCATAGGATCTTGTCTTTGATGTCCTGTTTATGAGAAAAATTTTCAAGGGACAAACTTGTGCATTTCTTGCCAACACTCTGGGAGTCTAAGTCCCTCTACTTAAATGGTACATCTTCCGTATATGCATGTGCGAGTGAAGTGAGTTTTCTTTGGGTTGGCCTTGCGGTCGGGGATCCAACAGGGGCACTCCACTGACCTTGAGGAAAAGCTAGTAATTTCTTTCTAGGGAATACTTGTGTTTGAAGAGCAGGAAATGGGAGTGAGAAAATACATAAGAGAACTAATATTACAGGTAGAAAATCAGAATCATGCACACACTAGTTAGAGGTTTCATCACATGCACTAAAATTGAGACGAAATAACTCTACAAGTAGCAATAAGACCAAATAGAATTAGTCACCAAGTATCAAGAAATCCACTTAGTCAAAGAAAGCTAGAAAGTCCTTCTTGTATTAATTGCTTAAAAAAAAGTCGTACATAGTGGAAAAATGGAGGAAATTGAGAATGGGAGAATGGAAGAATTTGGCTCTCTTCTTTGTTCTCTCAATGAACTCTTGAGTATAAAAAATCAATCACCATCCCTTTAAAATGGGAATGGATTTACAATTTATAGGAAGACAAAAGACTTTTCAAATAACCCCCAATGATGCTTTGTATTCCTTCAAAATTTTCACATTCCTAGAAAAACATTAAGTCGCCTTTTATAACTAAAGGGTGACTTGTTACATTAGAAAACATTAAGGTATACGAAAAAGTGCAACCCCAATGCAAGATTATAATATCTAGGGGAGAGGGGGGAGAGAGAGAGAGAGAGAGAGAGAAGAAGGAAGAATGATGTCGATGATGACAGATTCTGCCTCTAATAAAGCTCGTTAATCCTTCCAGATGACTTGATAACTTTTAATTTGGAACATAATGGTTGAAAGGATTAACTACATTACATTATGAATCTAGGATGATGGAATTTTGAGCTACATGACATCTAGGTGCTTCCACAATAGAATATTTTTTTTCTTAGATATTTCGAACATCTAACAAGACAAAGAGTGAAATTTAAGCTTGATGTATGCAAGCTTATTTTGCAACATATTATCTGAAGATATGTTTTCGCTAGGATATTATGAACTCTTAGGATGTTAAGACACTACCACATCATGATAGTTGAAGCATAGAAATCGTCAGGATTTTTAAAAAATAGAGAAATATTTTCCATTCTACCACACACTAGGTATTTCTGCAACATATTATTTGTAGTTTATGTCAAAACAAAAGATTTGGAGCTTAGCGTATCAAAAAAATGCATGTTTAGATAAGTATAGCATTTGGAATATATACACGATCATTATATCAATTATAAATATTCATATATTAACATGTCATACATATCAAAGTGTTTTCCCGTCTATCTCACATACTACAGTTTATGATTCATTATGGTTCTTCCTTAACTATGGGTTGTTGTTGATCCAAGACCATGGGCACGGTTTCTTCCTGGGCTTATTTATCTTATTTGGGACCTATTTTATCATCTCACTATCATGCCTCATCAAATTTTTTTTTAATATGAGAATCTCTTTTTATCTTTTCCATATCTAGAATCGTTCTTCTATATAGCACAACAGACTTGTGAAGAAAATCCTTTGGACTACCACATGCTTTTTTGGAAATTTCCTTCAAAGTCTCTATATTTTGTATTTTTTCCCTTGTTTTGGAGACAATCTCAATGACATGTGAAATTTCTCCTTTTTTCTCCTCAGTTATTATCCTTTGAAAATTAACCATGAATTTCTGAACGGATGTCATGAAATCTTCATTAGAAACCAATGCATGGTTTCCTTTAACTATTTCCATGACTGAAGCTTCTATGAAAATATGATTTCCTCTAGAAATAATGTCATCAAACTATAAAGAAAATTTTCTTACCTATTCATTCCATTCCCTTAGTCTTTGCTTTGTATAATTAGTATATGTCTAACATATACCAATATCGTCCAGGGTCATAATTGTAGGGTCTTTACAAATGCCTTTTTTTCGATGACCTACCCCATATGTGTTAATGTTTTCTACAATGATGTCATTCATGTAATGATTTTTTCATTTTTTCTAAGAACTCTTATGCTTTCTCCTTTGCATGGATACAATTATTTTTATTATTGTACAAGCCATGCAATGCCTCTTCTACATCAGAAATTGTGTTGCAAGGAACTGTGGCCTTTAATTGAGTTTCAAGATCTTTTTTTCTAGCACGTACTCCCCTCACTACTTCTAGGGTTTCTTATGTTGTGGCCCTTATCAAGGATTCAAGATCTTCCTCATATTGCACCACTTGGGATCCTTTGGCTTTCCATTTCTTTGTAAGAGTGAAGAGGTCTTCTGAAGTTTCATGGAAAACAATGGCTTATTGTGTTAACATATTATTTTTGGTTACCCTTTTCAAGGTTCTTGCCCTTGTATTGAATTCAATGTTCACTAATGGATCTTCTTGTGCCTCCCAATCTAGATGTTCTTTGTAGGCAATTACAAATTTCTCTGCCCAATCATTTCTCACTTATCATGAAGTGGAGGGAGAATATTGAGAGGGTTGAGCTGGGCCTTCACTGGCTAGATATTTATTTGGTTCAGACAAGACTTATCGAAAACTTAGAAAAATATTCATTTGGTGGAGATAATGGAGCACAATGTTGTTGTGAATGTTCTAAATACAAATTGTGATTTCTCTTTGTAGCCTCCATTTTAATAATTATTATCGAAGGTGGAACTTCCCCTGTCTCCTTCATATTTTGTTTTACAAGGTTATCTTATGTTTGGGTAATCCATACCCATTGATTATCATCATGCATGTGATAATATGATATATTTAACTGTCCTTTAAGGGAATTAAGGTGTTGGGAAACCCTATTCCTTTTTTCATATTTCCTTAAAGGGTGTTCGGGGAGATGAAATAAATTTCTATGGGCTGAGTGAACATTCAAATTGGGCCGCCTTTTAAACATTATGCTTCTCACATAGACTGGGAAGGAGGGATGTTTTTTAAGCTTCTTTTCCTTACACTTTAAATAAATACCGTTGCAAATCTGATATGAAACCTCTTGTTCTACCAATTTTTCTAGCACATAATATGGTAACTGAAAAGGAGGTGTAAGGAGCCCCTCAATCATGATAACTATTTATTCTGGATAGAAGAATATGGATCCCATATACCTTATGGAAGTGAGGATGTCATAAGATATTCTTGAATGGCATCGTTTCATGTAATTGTTGGTAGAGAGAAGGATATAAATAGGTGCATATATCTTGAATATGCAATCTAAAATGATGGGCATATAATTCTAAATATTGCTCATTTACCCTCAAAGGAATTGAAGAAGACCAGATTTGACAAAATTCTAGACATTTGAGAATGTCATTGACAACATCGAGAAGATAGGAAGCCATGTAAAATGGTTTCCCATGGTCGACGAAATTATTTATGTGTCACTAAATTGAAACAAAGCACCTAACCTAAGGAGGGAATTTCAGTGTCATCAATAATAAAAGAAAGTAAAAGGATCTAGGAAACATCCACCTTAGAGATTGATGAATTTCCATATAGCCTATTCATGAGTGCCATGCTAATGTGGACTCCTGGTCTAAACTTGTTATTAAGGATTTCAGACAGCTTAGAATCATCCATATTATCTAATGGGTCAAATGCCCAACTGTTACAAAATATCTCTTACTCTCCTTTTGGCCATCCAGGACTCGACTGTGTTTGAGTTGTACAAGCAGTCTGGCTCTGGAAGTTTATAGTAACTTTTGTATACATTGAAAACAAAAAAACCTATTCTCTTTTTCCCTGATTTAGAAAATAATGAAAAATCCTTGGACTTGGCGTGAAGTATCTAGAGGAAGTGATCACTTCCGGAAATGGAAGCACCTCTAGTTTAGCAACAATTAAATGGAGACCAGCTCTTTTAATCACCCTTATTTCTCAGAACTGTAGCACTTGCTCTTCCAGTATACCTATTATGTCTACAACATCAACATCAACACTTTCATTCTGAACTGTGGAATATAGAGCTGAGTAATGCTTAAATTCATCATCTAAGGCTGCTAGATAAAACACAGTATCTCTTATTACTTTTTCATCCTCATTGGAATATAAATAAGTATCTACCATCGACATTTCCCACTCTCTCGCCATGTTGAAAAATTAAAGGGCCACGAATGTTGTATACATCATCAATAGAAACAATTACTAAGGCAAATGACATAATTGATTTTACGAAAATATTCATATGTCCCTTACTATGAATATTAGGTAAGATTAGAAAATAATTTCCACATAAAGATAGAAGTGTTGATCCTAGCGGTCGTTAGGGTTAACAATTACTAAATATTTAGAGCTTGGCAGTCACTAGGGATTATTCACAGACTTACTATTAATGTAATGAGCAAAGTGTGGTTGTACATGCACCATTGAGGGTTTAAGGTATATGTAGTTTGATCCGTGACATTTTTTAGGCGTCATGGTAGTAAAAATATTAATGCAATGATATAAGTCTGTCAATATAAGCACTCTTGAGGCTTCAAGGCTTACGTAGTTCAGATCCTAGCGATCACTAAGTTCAGAAACTATACAAAATTGTTCATGACAATTAACACGTAACATATTTTGGAAGGATTATCCATTGTCTGAAAACCATCCACATTGCATAGATAGAATGAAAGGAAAGTTTGAAAACATAGATGTTAGCGAGAAAGAGGATTTAAGTCAACATATGAGTGGACATTTTTAACATTACTTGTTGGTAATTAACACCAATTGAATGGACTAGCATAAAGGCCATTAAGATTTAATTTTTAGAATTTTGAAAAGAGTGTGTGAGAAACAAAACACAATAATGGGTCCAGTGGTTGCTAAGTTTTAATTCACATCCATTCATATCAAATAAAATGCTTCAGTAGCCATGAAGCTCCATTACTAATTGAAAGGAATGACATAAAGACTGCTAGGATTTTTCCGGTTCTTAATTTAAAAAGAGAGATAAATTAGAAAATTATTGTCTAGCCTATCGGACTCAAGGTTCCTGACATACCTCTTGTGGATTTAACCACTATCTCTACACTTTTGAATTGAAGTAAAATCATAGCCAACACTAAAATTTCTTAATTTTAAAATAAATATTGAATAACAAATCATGGTCTAGCTTAGCGGCCTCTGCAATACTTTCATTACCCCTTGTCAGTTAAATCACTGGTGTATAACTTTAGAACAATTGTAATTTTCAATGACTATAATTGTATCAAATTAGTCGTACGTTACCTAGTGGAGAAACTTGTTGTACTACTTTCCATCGAGAGGGATCAAGACTTTCTCTTCGTATCAAAGAAAATGATTAGCGACCACTAAGCTCCATTACTAGTCTAGCTTAGCGTCCGTTGGGCTCCTATCATTACCATTTTCCATTGTAATCTCTATCTATTCAACTATGGATTGCTAAGTTCAAAAACTATGCAAAATTGTTCTTGACAATTCACACGCAACATATTTTGGAAGGATTATTCGTTGTCTAAAAACCATCCACATTGTGTAGATCTAAGTCTGTCAATAAAAGCAATCTTGAGGCTTTAGGACTTACATAGTTCAGATCCTAGCGATGGCTACGTTTAGTCACAACGAAATATTTAGAGATTGGTTGTATCTATGTATTATCCACCAGACAACTATTATTAGAATGAGAAAAATTTCTCCAATCTTTGAATTGGTGGGGTGTTAAGATATACGTAGTGTTGATCTTAGTGGCCACTATGTTCAACCACAACAAATTATTTAGAGATTTGTCATATCTAGTCTTATTTCAAAGCCCAACTATTATTACGATGAGCAACAGAACACCAATCCTTACACTACTCAGGGGTACATACACAATTGTTTTTTATCCTAGCAATCACTAGGGTCAGCCACAACATATTTTTTAGAGCTTAACGGTTTATAAGAATCATTAACAAATAAATACGTACTTATTA
This sequence comes from Taxus chinensis, assembly GCA_019776745.2. Taxonomy (NCBI): domain Eukaryota; kingdom Viridiplantae; phylum Streptophyta; class Pinopsida; order Cupressales; family Taxaceae; genus Taxus; species Taxus chinensis. Next base: position 759,885,747 of record CM034151.1, on the reverse strand, counting down.
TCATAGTTGTTACTACGATCAGCCATAACAATATACCTATAGCTTAGCAGTCGTTAGGCATCATTAACAGGAAAACTACTAATGCATTAACAAGAAAATATATAAATCTTAACAGTCAATAACATCCACCTCGACAAAATATTTAGAGATTAGGGTTAAAAAACACCTTTCAATGGACATCTATCATTGACTTAAGAAAAAAATTGTAATACATGTATTCGTAAGGGATCAATATTTACTTATGTCTGATTAGTTCATGACAGGATCATGAATAAGTCTCATTACTAGACATCATTCCCATACTTACTATTAATGGAATGACTGATGCACTGGTGTACAAGTACCACTGAGGGGTCAAGATATATGTTTTTTTAACCATGGCGTTCACTAGGCGTCACTCCAGTAAAAAATATTAATGCAATGAGAAAATTCTATCAATACAAGCACTCTTGAGGCTTCAATTCTTACGTAGTTCAGATCCTAGCAGTCGCTAAGTTGATCAACAATGAAATATTTAGAGAATGACCATATCTAGGATTTTATTTACAGGACAACTATTATTAGAATGAGAAAATTTTCTACATTCTTTGAATTGGTAGGGGTCAATATATACGTAGTGTTGATCTTAGCGGTCGCTAAGTTCAGACACAATAACCTATTAAAACCTTCTCTATATCTAGGCTTATTTCAAAGCACAATAGTTATTGCAATGATCAAAATAACATCAATCTGATCACTACTGAGGGGTACAAACATAAGTATTTCTTATCTTAGTGTTTTAGGGTCATCCGCAACATATTTTTTGGAGCTTAACAATGTATAAGAATCATTAAAAAATAAATATGTGCTTCTTATCATTCTTGTTACTACGATCAGACACAAGGATATACCTATAGCTTAGCATTCTCTAGGTATTGTTAATAGGAAAACTACTAATGCATTAACAAGAAACTATATAAATCTTAGTGGTCAATAACATCCACCTGGATAAAATAGTTTGAACTTAGTGTTAGCAAAACACCATTCAATGGATGTCTCTTTAATTATTTATAATTTTATAATCTCCCAGGTCATTAAATATCACAGTGAGTAGTCAACAGATATGGATTTTGTTCCTAGCGGTCTCTAAGGTCAACCACAAAAAAAATTACAAGCTTAGCGGTCATTATGATCAGCATCAACAAAATATTTTGAACTTAGTGTTCGCAAGGCATCATTCACTGGACATCTATTATTGAACTTATAAAAGAGTTGTATTACATGTTTTCTTCAGGGGTCATGCATTTCTTAGCTCTCATTAGTTTTTTCCATGATTTTTTTGAGCCAAGTGCTGCACTAGATACCCTCGCGAGGGATCAAGCCTTAACTAGGTCTCATACTATTTACTATAAGTTATTGAAAGGAAGATAAAAATTCCACATTTTAATTATAAATGAAATCTCAAAAGATATGGTGATTTATAATTAGTTAGTAAATGAAGTCTCAAATGCCATGGTATAATTCTAATAAATATAATGAACACGCTCTTTGTAGTGTTAGTATGAAAATACAGACTCCGAACCCTATGTATAATATCCCTTGTTATCAAACCTCATAATTTTTCATGATATCACATCTCCCTATTTCCATATGTTTATTGTCACATTAAGAAAGAAAATCCATGACATCTTATAATTTTTCATTGTTGATATATCATTAGCTAATTTAACTAAAACAACCAAAGCCTGTAATTTTAATCTCTAAATGTTGTATATGTCTTTCCAGAACTATCAATAAGTGAAACATTATTCAAAATATTATTTAGCGTAAATTCTCAAATAGTAGGTTTTATAATTCCCTGATTCACTCTTTTTCAAAGATTTTTCAAATAGGAAACTACACAGATGAAACTCTTTGCATTTTCACTTTGGCAGTCACATATATGTTTTTAAAAAACTTTATTTCCTATAATTTCCTTATGTAATCAAACAATTATTGTAAACAAGAAAAAAATTATTTATGTTACTATTACTCTTTCATCTACTGGAAGTTACTACTATTATTTCATTACTAGATTTTAATTTAAAACAAAATGTCTATAGGAGCCAACCACTAACGGTCCAAAACACCTAAACGATTAACAACCCTAACTGAACAAAATCTATTTTCCTCAGCCTTTTCAACAACACCCATTTTTTTCACTTACAGTAATCATTGATGTCCATCTCAGGTATTTTACAAATAATTTCTCAGTCCTCTTGTGAAAAAAATACCCATAACGTGTTTTACATTACTCACAAGCGGGGTACACACATATTTAGCAAATAATTCAGGGATCAGGAAAAAGAATTAAAAAACAATGTCAAACCCTATTAGTTGAGAAGTGTTTATCAAAGAGCATTAAAGAATAGACATATTTGACTATTGGAAGCAGAGAAAATAGGATTTCATTGAAAAGGCTACCGAATATTCTATATTCATAGAATTTCAAAAATTTGGAAGGAGAAAAGATGAGAATGCATACTAATTTCTGATGCCTTCACGAAAACAAGCCGTGCTCAGAATTTTGGCAATCAAACCATGATCAGATTTTCCAATGAATTATTACGCTTACATATTTTTTTCCCTTACGCCAATTTTCTCGCACGAAGCTTCACAAATTTAAGTTTCCTTGAAATATACTAATGAATGACAATCTATAATTATATATAACCGACACTTCTAACTGCCACTTTCGTCGGCACACGAATTACAAAAGACACGTGCCTGCCATTAATTTGTTTTATATTTAATGGCTATCAAATGGCACACATATTTCGAATATCACATGAACTTTACTTTGTTTGGTTAATGGCCAATTAATTTTAGGGGAACCAAAATATTAACCATATATGCCACATGCAAAAATTATCAATATTAACAACAATATCATTAAAAAAACATCATGCTCATTGTAAATTTTAGCATTTTTAAATTACATAGTGAGTATATAAGTATTCCATACTTTGACTGTACTACCAATGATATTTGGTTCAATTGATGTCTCGCATATTGAATTATCATATTTCGAATATCGCACGAACTTTAAATTGTTTGGTTTAATGGAACTCGCAAATATTAACCATATATGCCACACACAAATAATATCAAATTTATCAACATTATCAACAAAAGAACACCATGTTCATTGACAATATTATCGTTTATAAATTTCATAGAGAGTATATAAGTATTTCATACTTTGATTATACTACCAATGATATGTGGTTCAATTGATGTCTCACATATTGAATTAGCATATTTTCCTCAACAAAAATATACGTGTTTACCAGCATCATTTTAAAAAAAAAATTGTCATACAAATAGTATCTTCGGATGTGTGTGTCAATGATCTTGGTGGCACCCATGATGCTGATCGTTGACATTGTTCTGAAATAAAAAGGAAGAATGTAAAATAGAGAAGTATTAGCTAATTCAAATGCAAGATATTTTTTCTTACACAATGTATACCATATTTTAAAATGGAATGAATGATGCAATACTATATTACTATGGTTTTAAAAAATGTAATTTACATGGGTAAAAAGACTTGTGACTTGAAGTTGTACATCTAATATTTTCTCTATTAGCTTTCTCTCTTGTTCCATTCTTTCATGCTCAAGTTGAAGCCTTCCCTGCTCAATTTCTTTCAATGTCTGACTGAATATATGCATGCTATTTTTTATTACCTCTTTCAAATCTCCATAAGAGTTTCTTTTTCTCTTCACACCTTTTCTCTGAATTCCATTTTTATTCAAAGGGGTTTAGATATCTTTTCTCCTTCCAAATTTTCAATGTAGATAGAAGGGATTTTTGATTTCCCTCTCATGTCTTTTTCATAAGTATAAGTGTTTGTATTAACCCTCTCTTCTCCATTAAAACCAATAACCTTGTGTTTTTTCTGTGTAATGCGATCTATATCTTCATAGAAATTCCACTTTGACTATGTTGCCAATGTTGTGTTTTCCAATTGTTTCTCCTTATTGAGGGTTTTCTTCAACCTGTTCATCTTGTATTTGCATTTCTTCCCAGTGAATGTTTTTTCACAAACTTCATTCAAAGAATCTGCAATATTATCCTTATGTTTCTTGTCAATATATCCACAATTTAAATGTTCATACACCTCTTCGTATTTTGAAATAAATGTTTTCACATCAGATTTTGACCACAACTCTTCTTTGTATTCTTTGATTAGCTCCTCGTTATTTCTATCTCTTTCATATGCATGGGTTATTGAAAATGTTTCTTCTAATTTTGAATCAACAACATCATCAACAATATATGGATAATTTAAATCAATTTATGAATGTGGAATGCAATGACCGAATTTCTATGTGCCACTTGTATTCTCTTACAAATTTGAGACACTATTTCCATCTAAGTTTTGCACGCAAAAGTCCTTTACACGATAGTTTCTTAGTTGTGTTGAAAAAACCATATTGATTGCATAGTTTCTTGGAGTTAATTTGAAAACTTGGGATTCAAAACATGAAACTAAGGAAAATGGTGATATTTCCATGTCCTAGAAATTTATTAGTTACTATAAAGAGTCACAAATGAAATAATTTACGTACTCCATCTTTTATCTAAACTTAATTTCATTTTCCATTTTCTAAAAATAAATATACAAGGGGTCTTGCACTCTGTAAAATCACATAATCAAAACATGTGGAGAACCATCTAAAATTGGTTAATTACCTACTAACAAATTCAATATTTATAATCACTGCGAAATGGGTGTATAAACTGAAATTCTTCAAAATAAAATAAAAATGCTTTACCTCTTTTAATTTTATGTAACTTTGTTCTTCCCCCATTTGTGTATGTGCTCATTGTTTTGGTGTTGTCGCCTTCAAAATGAGTATAAAGTTTTCCATTTTATTGCATTAAATATAGACAACAGAGTTTGTGTGGATTAAAAGTTGATATTTTACTACTTAATTTTAAATGTAGTACAAAAAAATAAAAAACATACTCTCAAGTGGTGGATTTTACGTTAAACGGTTTAATGGCCATTTAATGTTTAGGGAAGTGCAATATTAATTATGTAACATTTGACCTTACAAAAAAGTGTAATTGTTATTGTATTATAAAAATCTTAATCTTTCCCCTACACTATGTGGTTTATGGATAAAATTATACATACATCGACGCAATCCAAAATTAAGGTAACATTTGTATAACATAATTTTTAATGTATGAAAACTAAACTTTGACATTATTTGAAACTTAAATTTGACATGCATATATTTAATTGAAATTAAGTCTCTAATATTGAGAATTATTAATAAAACAACTACTTAGCATGTGTTACTTCTACTCAATATTATATACAATTATTAAAAATAAACTTATATTGTTAAAATATTGTGTAAGATATAAAAATCTTAGAAACAATTAATACACATAATTGAATCAAAACATATACCACCATCGTTAATCAAATAAAGACTGAACTTGAACTCTATACCATAAAATAAGTATAGCTATACAATTAGAGAATTAAATACATTAATGATTTACTTCGACACAATATTAATGGCCCTAAACTTAAGTCCAAGAGGCCACTAGGCTATAAATTTTTTTTGACTAGAATGGAAGGTGAAAATATGCCCTCCGATATGCGATTAATCGTTATTCCAAGTGTGAATTTACACTTCATTTTGAAAATGCACGTACTTTTTCATGTGAGGGATCGCACTTCGTTGTGTGAGGGAGATCACACTTCTTTGTGTGAGGAATCGTACTTGGTAGATGTACGAGGCCAAGTATCTCTCGCTCTATGATGAGCTATCACTATCACATCCAAGTGTGAGTTTTCAAACTTGGAATTGTGCTCACTCACATATTGAAGTGTGATCACCAACTTCTAGCCTCCCATTCTAGTCAATAGTTTTAATTTTAGCGTGTAAAAAAAATTACGTCATAGCGGCAGCTAGGCTATACAACTATTGAAAGTCATAGGGGAAAGAATCCAATGATTGTGCATAAGCCAATGACTATGAGTGGTAATGTGTAGTATAGTACCACTAGTTGTAAAAATCGAAGTCAACATTTATAACTTTTATACTAAGAATTTAGAAAAAAGGTAGCCAATAACACGAGTAAAAATCAATTCACATGTACAAATCAGCCAATAAAAAGGTGATACATCAGATTCCCAAGAAAAGGTGATTCGATTCACAAGAAAGGGCCAATTTTTTTTTTTTACTAAAAACTACCTATTTTAAATCCCTTAGGAATACTTGTTCAAAAAAATTTAAATGCACAAAAATAAATGTGTGCATTGTAAAAATCTTAATCTTTCCCCTACACTATGTGGTTTATGGATAAAATTATACACACAACAATAGGATCTAAGGGTGTAATACAATGTGTTATATGTTTAAATATTTGGATTAAATGAGGTTTTAAATATGTTCATATAAGATGTATATTTTTATTTTCTCATTGTGATTTCAATTATCCATACTTGTTAAATATTTAAGTGTCCTTAGTACTAATTTTCTCTTTTTATTTGTGGATACAATTGAAAATGAACTTTGTTTTTGAAGATGGAGCACATGTGGATTTACTATCCAAAGGTGTTAAAGTTGTAGAGGTACTAGTTTATCCATCCAAAGATACACTCCATTGTAGAGATGTGGGGTATAGATTATTCATTGTCACAAAAAGTATTATATTCAATGGAATAGCAAGACTGTCATACACAATTGATGATTATGAAACCCTAGTAGAAATTTAAAACAAGGGATAATTTATCCCATGGGAAAGGAAGCAAATGATTAAGCATGTGATTTCAAATTTTTCCCATGTGGGGGGTGATGGCATTAAAAACATCATGAGTAGTGACTCATAAGATGCATTTAATGAGGATGAGGGTTTGAATTCTACCAGTGATAGCCATTGTTTCACAACTCCTAAAGATGGGGATGAATTTTCTACAACCTATGTGATGCTAAAACATAAGTTTCCTCAGAAAGAAGGTGACATAGCTGAAGGGTTTATATCCCTGGTACAAGAACAACATGTGATTTTGAGAGTGGTGTTGGGACCCACACACTTTGGTGTTTTTGTGGAGAATATTATAACTACATTCAATGATTTTTATCCAAGTCTACAACACAACAACGAAGTTTCCTGGCCAATAAAAAACTTATTTTATCTAGAAACAAGAGCTGCACTTCGTGTGAATGGAAATTCTGAACTCCAAGAAATAACTGCCACATCAAACAATGAATTCAATTTGAAGTTCAAGGGGGTTACTGCCAAGTTGATGCATTTTTGTTCAAAATAACACAAATTTGTTGCAGAAGCAACAATTACAAATTTCTGTGAAGGAGGCATGGTTCACTTTAAAAAATTAGATGGCAATACATTTGGGGTGCATGTTGATAAATTAATTATGCCTTTTTGCAAGGGTTTCTCCATATCAGAAGGATCTCTCATCCAATGGCTTGTTAGATAGTTGTTCCATCAAGATGGTTTCGTTATGAAAGTAAGGCTAAAAGAAATTCCAGAAGAGTTAGTGGTAAAAATGTGGAGTGCATTTGAATATCCATTACCTCAACTGGTATACCCAACTTCATATGAATCCTCCATATGTAGTACTAATGAAAAATTTATAAAAAAATACCTTACAATGCCTGTAAATTCCAAAAGGTAAATTCTACTCCATCTAGTACAGTAAAGGCAAGGGAAGATGATGAAAAATCAAGAGAACATTTTTTGTCTGAACTTGAGAAAGAACCTTGCTGCAAGGAAGGATGTCTCTCCAATCTATCTCTAAGTGCTTTCAATCACAGTTGGAATTTAACTCTAAGTATGAATGAACTTGCCATTAAAAACTTTGTACTTAATACATTCATTGCAAATGCTATCAGTTGTGATCAAGATCAAACTTTAGAACATATTATAGATAAATTGAAGTTATGTGGAAGGGACGTATGCCAGAATGCATGGTACAAGATGTCATGGAATCCCAAAAAGTACCTATTACAAATAAAAATAATCTTGGATTAATGGCGAGAGGAGGGAAGTAAATGGAAATATAGGAAAACAAAAACAAATGCCAAACACTATCGTAACTATTGCATTGATATCCAAAATGGTGGAGAATAATTCTGATATATCCCCAAACATGTCTCGTTAAGTGGGACAAGATAATACTAAAGTAACAATGAGACTAATGCATGCATGTTATAACTTTGCTTACATACTAAAAAATATAATGTGACCCATTCACTGTTGGAACTTCCTCCAACGTCATAGTCAAATCTCATAAAAATATGGAAAGAACATTTCTCCCATGTTTCAATCACCGAGAAAAACTTCTTCACAAATGTGATGAGTGCACAAAGCTTAAGAAAAAAACGTGTAGCCAACTCATGTCCAAAAACACTAGCACAAATAGATCAATGCCAAAAATGGCACAATGATTACATTCAAAGTTTTTGTGCAACTTACTATAGACATAGAGTGTAATAAAAAAAATCCTAATATCTATTTGACCATTGTGCATGACAAAATAAACAAGATGAAAACTAAAATACCAAGAATGGAAAAAAATTAAAATCAATAAGCAATGCTATTAATCTCCTCGTCACCTTAACTGGTATGCAGACACATGGGCACAAAATGGGGGGTTTTGAGCACTTTGATCTCCATTTTGTTGATTGAGTAGAAAAATTCACAATAACATCACTATCACTATGTATCTAGAAGTTAGAAGAACCTTTTACAATATCAGTATGGTAATTTGTTATATAGTAGTGGGATGTCAAAACACCCATTACATGATGCACTCTTGCAGAATGATGCATATGACAAGTGTAAGGAATACAAGAAGAAAAATGACAGTGCTCATACAACTAATATTGTAAGCAGATGTGCAAGTTCATTTAGAAAATAACCACCAAATCTCTACTTGCAACTAGATAATGTTATAAGTGACAACAAAAATTGGACATTGTTTGCGTTTGCATCCATGCTGACAGCTAGAATGGTTTTCAGCATAGTGTATGTGATTTTCTTTCCAGTGGGTCACACACATGAAGAAATAGATGGGACATTCGGTCGATTATCAACAACATTGCTGCAAATTGGATACTTTCTCTTTGCCACAAATAATGGAAACTTACAGAACATGCCAAGAGGAGTCCATCACATTCACTTCGTACCTTATCAAGGAATTCTATGACTTTAAGGACTTTGTGGAAACACACCTACTAGATGGTAAGCCCAAGATTTTGGGTATCAATAAACCAAAGATGTTTAAATTCTATGTCAAAGACAACAATCCCATCATGGAGTCAAAGCACATGGAGTCACACTCGCAAATTGAGAAATGGAAAATAGTGGATGGGAAACCTTTCTTGCTTGGAGGGGATCCTCCATTGGTACCCTTCAAAGAACCCAAAGAGGTGGCAGACATGTAGAGAGGCATTCAGGAATACATCACACACTGGGAAAAGAGTTCAATAGATGGTGGAGTAGCATACTACATTCCAAAGATTACATATTGGGAAAATGTTCTACGTGCCCTAGAGAATCCATTTGTCAATTGTAGCATGACAAGGCGTGTACATGTATTTCTACAATTTAGATAAATTTAAAGCAAGAAACTACCACCTAGAAATAGCTTCTTAACCTGGCTAGAAATGAGAAATGTGCACCATCATGATGAAGAAATAAGCAAGTCCTACCCTCAACATTATAACTTTGAAACTATCAAAACATAATGTAAATTAATGAACTCTATTCTCCTTAATTGCCTAATTTAACATCAAAATGAACCTAAGTAGTTCAATGGCAATCAAATTATGTTGCTTGCTTTGATCCTTCAATGGATGCTTGAGGTGTGAGGCTTAGCTCTTCAAGAATGGAGGATGGAGGGCTCAAGAATGACAAAAGGCTATTAGTTTGAAACTATGTGCTTTCTTTTGTCTCTTGAGAGTTTTAGGTGTGGGTGTAGAAGTAGAGGGAGGGTTGTTTATATAGCCCAAGGGATAAAGGATTCAACACATCCTTATGAATGTGGGACTAATGGAGATGTAGAGTTAGTTATGGATAGGGGGGGTTTAGATAGGGTTGAGTCAACTTTAGGAGGGTTTAGTTTGTCTTTTAATGGCTCATGTGGATAAAGGGGGTGTATTAATTAATCAAGATGATTAATTAATACATGTGCAAGCCTTTATAAGCTTTTAGATGGATGTTAGTGTGATTTGGACCATTAGGAGGGGATTAAATCAATTAAATATTGATTTATTGATTTAATGAGAAGGGATGCTAATTAATTAATAATAATTAATTAGGCTAGATAGAAGGTGTTAATTAACAAAGGGTCGTTAATTAGGGTATGTGTTGGATAGGCGACTTAATTAATTAGCGTAATGTAATCAATTAATGACAATGGAAGGAAAGATGAGTGTTATTGATGATATGTCGTCAATTTGCAGGAAAGGAGATAATTAGTGCAATTTAAGTATTTAAATTTCTCGGGCGTAATTATAGGTGTCTACATTTGCCCCTCTTTTGGGTGACGTAAGTGATGCCACTTCAAAGATAGTAGACAGATGAAAATTTTGAAGGGGTAGAAGAAAAATTAGTAGGAGGGAGAGATGCCCCTCGAGTGTCGATGGGGTGATGAAGGAAGACGATCGACGATTGAAAAAGGTGAGAAATGGATAGAAGAATAGGGAAGGATGTGATGTAGAAGAAATACGGAGAAAGGGGAAGAAGAGCTAAGCCTCATGCCTTTGCACCAAAACAAATTCTGTGTCATCATATTGCCAAAAGAACTACATCATCGGTCCTTATTAAAAATGTAAGCATACGACAAAAGTAGAATGACATGAAAAGCCAGACTACAAAAAATTGTCCATTGCTCAAAGTACCAACCCAATGCAACATACAGAATGCAATGCAATACGAGAAGGAAAACAAACTCATTTAACAGGGAAAACAAGTACCAACACACATATTCCAACCAACAACAGTCAAGACAGTTGTACAAATGTTTTGTTAATCAAGCTGAAGATATCCACATATTCGTGATTGATGACAAGGGTTAAAAGTGATGCCCCGAGCAAGGATACATGCAAAGGAAAATGATGATGGACACGGGTTCCAAGGAGAAAGCTATGTGTGCAACGAAACAACACCAGGCAACTAAATGTGCCCCAGAGTACAGACGAAGCAAGCAACTAGCTTTGTGATGTTTTGTGAATCTGATGATCCGCAAGTCATTATATCGGTGAAGATGCAAAACATGCCAGCATGATATGAAAATAATACCATGCGTTGGACACAAGTTTCAACTGCAATAAGTAAGTTTACCTATTTTGTAGATTTTTACAATTTGTAGGATTTTTGTAGAAATTTTTGCTTTGTTTTTGGATTTTGATATGGATATATATATTTCTTGTTTTTGTTTTCTCGATTTTTGGTGGATGGTGAATGCATAGAAGAAAGTAGAAGAATTGAAGTGAAGTGCCCAGACGCAATGAAAATGTCTCGGGGGAAGAAAGAGAGAGCAAGTGATAAATAATGCCCCTGCTGGATGAAAAATTAGTAGAATAATCATTTAAAATAATTATTTGATGACGTGTAGAGAAGAAAATCACCTAGGAGCAACAAAAGTGCCCTAGGGAGAAGAAAGGGGTACCGAGCGACAAAAAATGCCCCAGTATGGTGAAAAAAGAGGGAAAATAATTATTTAAAAATAAAATAATCATTCACACTGGATAGAACAAGAACTGGAGTGATCCTGGCGACCACGGCGAGCCTCCAGGCATCACGACGAGTGAAAACGGGTTAATATACCCCTCTCGAGATGGGGTAAATCACCGTAACTGAATCATTTACTACCGAGCCCTGTTTATTTTTTTATTGTGAGCCCCTGATCGCTACGAGGACGATGGTGAGAGCACGAGCACACTGGAGACGTGCTGATCGAGTCTGTGAGTACCTACGGGTTTCTGACGATGGACGTTTCGTGAGTATCCCGACCTTCCTTGTCAATTTTGTAATTAATGCACGTATTTATTGCCTAAAACATGTATTAATTAGGTTAGTTAGGCTAGATTAGCGCAGGTGTGCATGCATGGGGGCGCATGTGTCTTTTCAGTGGGGCAGGCACCCTTGGAGCACATGCGCGCATGCGCACATGTGAAAAGAAAAATGTTTGGTAGGCGCACACACCCTTAGGCGCATGCGCGTACGCACATGCATGTACGCACATGTGTCAAATTGTTGGCACCGACTCACACACCACACCTGCATGCACGTGCAAGTGCAAAAATAGGCACACACACACACGACGACAGCACAAACATCAAGGATGCACGCGCGCGCATGAAGAAAAAAGCACACATGCCAAAATAGGTGTGCATCATCAAAGGGAAGCATGCGCACGTGCGCAGAAACACAGGTGCACATGCCCAAATTGGTGTGCAGGCACGCTAGAGTAGAAGAAAAATTGGAAAAATGCCAAAAAATGACACTTAGAAGAAAAATTTGGCTGTTTGGGTGAATCCAAACAAAAGGGATAGGTAGGAATTAGAAGAATTTGCTAGAAGCTAACTTTTTGTTTGGCTTGTGTAGAGACACTTTCCCGTGTTGCAGATGCGAGAGCATCACTCCCGTATTGCGGAGTTAGAGGGGAGCATGCACCGACATGATCAATGCCTGATGAGAGTTCTCCCAGAGGTGGTAGGCCTAGGCCCCATCTCACGGATGTCATCGATCACCTTGGACCACGGACTCCTCACCGCCTTGATCAAGTGGTGGCACAGTGAGAGCCAGTGCTTCCGGCTCCTGATAGGGGAGATGACCATGACACTAGAGGACATTTGGAGGATCCTGCGTGTGCCCATCATAGGCACATTGATCAATTATTTGAGTGATCATGGACTACTCACCACAGCACTGAGTGAGCTATTTGACTGAGAGGAGATATGCCGTGAGGGTATGACTGTAGCCATGCACGAGTGTATTACAGATCACTCATTACATCGGGGTCCACTCTACGTCATGTGTCTTATCAGTGGGTTTTTTCTCACTGATAAGATGGGGACTTCATTTTCGATGGGCCTGATGCCCCTAGTTCATGGGATTTTTAGCGAGGAGCATTATTGCTGGGGCCAGTGCATACTGGACCACTTATACTGGGATCTACACTTGATCACATACCATCGATAGAAGACAGTGGGGCCGGCCTCTTTGTTGCAGATCTGGTCTTGGGACCATATAGCGATCAAGCACCCATTAGGTGCATTACGCGCTCGTCTACCGGAGGAGCCGAATTTCATGGTGTGGGCCCCAGTTGGTGGGGATCCATGAGATCACTTGGGTAGTGTGTACCCCTACAGAGGTGAGTTTTTACGAGCTGATTGATAGGGATGTCATATGGAGGCCTTACATGCACATTCAGTGGGTGGAGGATGCAGTGGAGCTCAGCATTTGCACATTTGAGCACTTCATTATAGGTGGTAGGAAGTACATCATTAAGTTGTACAAAGTCGAAAGGTGCCAGCAGCAGTTAGGCCAAGTACAGGGAGTGCCACAGCTAGATATGTGGTACGCATGCCGCAATCGCGAGCGTCTGGATTTTGGGCCACACATACAGGTGGCACGTGTTAGGGATAGTTTTCGATAGGTGGCTCTGCAACCATGGGATCTACCTAGATAGATTAGGGATATGGGTATAGCCATTGATTACTGGGAGTGGTATGCCTCAGTTTTACCACGTCACCTCACTATTCCAGAGGCAGCATGGGTAGCAGGAGTGAGAGCACCCCACGAGCGTCTTGGTCCTAGTGATGATGAGGGTGATGTAGGAGGCCACAGCTAGATGATCCTTTTGATGGGCTGCCCCATGCTGGACAGGTGTAGCACATGTGTCAGGGCATCCCGAGGCACAGGTAGAGGCTTAGGTACCCATTCAGGGGTAGATAAAGGTAGAGGGTACATATAGGGAGAGGCATAGTAGGAGGCACCTATATAACCCTAGCCTCCGATACAGCCACAGGTGCACTCCCAGGGCCTTGCACATATAGATGCTTTACAGCATCAGTTACAGAAGAGGACAACCGAGCGAGATCAGGCTCGAGATGATGTAGATACTATGATCCCTAAGCAGGACCAGGCCCGTGCACAGGTGATTTATGTGATGGCAGAGCGAGACCAGGCCTTATATCAAACTAGTGATGGTGCAACACACCTATAGTAGATACAACATCTGGTAGCCCAGATGGCCCAGGTTGTGAGTATGCACCAGCAATTACAGGTGTAGTTTCAGCCAGTTGTTACAGAGTGAGATAGCCTCAAGGATAAGTGGGTCGTGGGGCAGACAGAGCTTGCCAGGGTCAAAGCGGAGATAACATCTTTCAGACGCACAAATGGGATGGAAATTACACCACATGTCATTCATGATCTAGCCACTGCAGATGGTCAGGCTTCCTATTACAGGAACCTATATTATCAGGCAGTTCCTCCCAAGCTCAGGGCACCATCCTATAGTCAGCAGTCTAGCAGGTCAGCTAGATTTGAGAGGTCAGACAGGTCAGAGGGAGCACAGGCTTCAGTGGAGCATTCATGAGGGCCACCTACCGGACCTAGCCAAGGTCATTCCATATTGCCCCCATGCAGCAGGCCAGCCTGTCCTTCAGAGGGCTCGAGCCAGCCCTAATGCATTATACATTTTTTTATTGGCCTCTTGATGAAGGCTTTGTAGTATCAATTTTGATGTACATCACTTAGTGTATAGATGATTCTTTTATTCATATCATTCTTTGATATATGCCTCTGATGAAGGCTTTTATACTTATGATCGATGTATAGCTCTTTCCTTTTGTATGCCTCAGATGAAGGTACTTTTGATGTACACCTTTGATGAAGGCTTTTTGACATATAGCACTCATGTATACCATTTTTGATGATCCAGATGTATATGACACACATGTATATATAGATGACTATCTTTTTGGATCGAGACATGTGTCTATGCAATGATGTACATTGTGTTTGATTTGCTTTAGTACCTATGGATGTACCTTGGATGTTATTTGATTCAGCAATTGTATGTATGTTATCTTTGATGTTTGATGTCTATACATGTGTTTTTGCTTTGTAGATGATAGATCTTTAGATGATATCAAATTTATTACTCATGTGACATTGTATATGCATACCAAACGGGATGATATGATGATATTGGTCTGGGGGGGATAGATTTGTGATCATGCGCAACCCCTCTTGCCCCCATTTGGTGATATGATATGTGATGATTAGCTTAGTATACATGCATGATGTATCACTTAGAATTTTTGTTTATATAAGATGTATAGATGATGTTAGATGTGATGATATTGATAGATATATGATGATGTGATGACACAACAATACACATGCAACAAACAAACACAAGTAATGCACTAACCAATCTAAGCAACAAAAAACAATGAATCAACATAACAAGGAAACACACTAACCTCTAGCATGCAAAACAAACACACTCCAAACAATGCATAAGTAAGAAATAATCTAATCTAAGCAAGACAAGATAAAACTTATAAAAGAATGTCCAAAAAACCAACAACATAAGCAAATAACATGAAATAACCACGCAAGCAAATAAGCAAAGCAAGGAATAAAGCAAGTAAAGTAAAGCTATGTTTTTGCAAGATTCCTTTTGTGCAATAGTTTTCTATTTTTTAGTCTTTTCACATGAAATAATTTTCTATTGTTTAGGATTTTGACATGTTTGAATTTTTTTTGTGTTTTTCAATATTTGAATGTTTTTGTGTTTTTCAACATATTTGAATGTTTTTGTGTTTTTCAACATATTTGAATGTATTTGTGTTTTTCTAACCTTTTCCAAAGTTAATCACAGGTAACTGAGAAACGTGGATGCCCCCAACGTTAGGTGGGGAATATACAAGGGCAGATGCCACATGCATATAGACAAGAAGATGAAGTTTGTTGAAATTCCCCCGCGTTAGATGGGAGATAAACAAAGACCAACCCTTCACAAATCAACCGAATGGAAAAACTCGGATCAGGTCCAGGAAAGAACATATCACACAAGGAAACTTGGACGCAAATGCAAGACCAATCCTAGACTAAGCAAAAGTAACCCTAAGATGTAAGATGCTTGTGAACAACGAGTCCTCCCAAAGCACCGAAACTGGTTTTCACCCAAGGACTTACCCATAGTGCCACCATTGCGTGGTTTTCACAAATGGATGACATGTTTTCTCTTTTTCTTTTTTTGATTTTTTAATGTTTTTGTATTTTCTGTTTTTAACAACCCCGCGCCATGCTTAAACATAGAACCGCTTAAGGTGCATGGAATTCATAGGCTCTCAAATCTCACCACCATTAGGATGGGAAAGTTTGTATGCTCCAATGCCATACTTGGCCACAATGACGTATGGTCCTAGCCAATGTGGTTCGAACTTTCCCTTCTTCTCTCTTTTAGCTCGTGTGTTGAACTGGTTCTCTTTCATGACTAAATCCCCTACCTCAAATTGATGAGGTATGATCCATTTGTTTTAAGTGTGAGAGACTCTATTCTCATACACTTTTAGGTGATTCAAGGTGTGAATGCGCTTCTCATCCAGTAGCTGCAATTCTCCAAGCCTAGCTACTCTGTAATCCTCATCTTTATCCAAATAGTCCCTAAGAGAAACTCTTAAGGAAGGAATTTCTATTTCCAATGGGATGATGGATTCCATTCCAAACACCAAGGAGTATCTTGTAGCACCTGTAGGAGTGTGAATAGAGGTTCTCTAAGCCCAAAGGGCTGGGTGAATCTGTAAATGCTAGTTATGACCTGTTTTACTAACCATCTTCTCCATGATACAGACCAAAGTTTTGTTTGTAGCTTCTGCATGTCCGTTACCTTGAGGGTAATAGGGTGTGGACCACTTCAACCTTATCTGAAACCTATGACAAAGGTCTTTCACTATTTTATTCTTAAATCATTTTCCATTATCGGTAACTATAGCTGTAGGAATGCCATACTGACAGATAAGGTGATTCATGATAAATTTTGAGATCTGCGCACCCGTGACATATGTCAAAGGAACAAATTATACCCACTTGGTAAAATATTATGTAGCCATGATGATATGATTATGACCATCAGACAAGTGGGATTAAGCTTTCCTATCAGATCTAGTCCCCATTTAGAAAAAGACCATGGGGTGGTGATGGGCTGCAATGGCTATGAAGGAGCATGGATGAAATTTCCATACTTTTGACAAAGTACACACTTTTGGACATAGTTGCAACAGTCAGTTTCCATGGTGGGCCAATAGTAGACCACTCTCAACAATTTCTTAGCCAAAACCATCCCATTTGTATGGGCTCCGCACACTCCTTCATGTACCTCCTTAATAGCTTGGACTGACTCCGTGACATCTAGACAACATGATAGATTCCCATCATAGCCACGATGATAAAGTGTACTTCCTAATAGAGTATAGTGAGATATTTGGTGAATAAGGATTTGTTTCTCAGTGTGGGATATGTTAGGGGGAAACACATTGTCTTTAAGATAGTTGAAGATAGGTTCTTACCAAGGGGAATGGGGACCAACAACTTTACAAGCCAAAAAAGACTCTGGCATATCATACGCAGGCTGGCGCAGGTTCTCCACAAAGAAGGGCATGCCATTTCTTTCCAGAGGAATGCGTAACATGGAAACCATGGTTTCCATAGCATCAGCCGCTCTATTTTGTGCCATTGGAATTTACTCAAAGGTGATGTGCACAAAATATTCTTTTAGTGTTTCCACGAGCTTTTTATATGGGATGATTTTCTAATCCTTCACTTTATACTCATCATTGCCCTGTTTGATAATTAGTTGTGAATCACCAAAAATCCTGACATGTTTGATGTCCCATTTTATAGCAAGCTTCATCCCAACAATGAGCGCTTCATACTTTGCAATATTGTTCGTGCAAGGGAATCCTAGGTGGAAAGCCTACGGTATAGGATCCCCAGAAAGAGTAATGATCACCACACCTACCCCTGAACCATGAAAAGTAAAGGATCCATCAAAGTGTACCTGCCACATGACTGGATTCCTCAATATAAAGTAACAAAGCATCTGGACGATCCAAATTTAGTGGTTCAGTTCCTTGTAACGATGCTTCAGCCAACTGATCGGCCAGTACTTGCCCCTTGACTGACTTCTGATGTACAAATGCAATGTGAAACTCACTTAACAGAATGATCCAATTATCCATTCTACCTGTGAGGGCGGGTTTAGACAATAGATATTTCAGAGGGTTAACCTTTGATATGAGTTTAGTCTTTGTATTGAGCAAGTAATGGTGATGTTTTTGAAAGGTAAAAACAACAGCCAAAAAAGCCTTCTCAATTTGAGGGTAATTAAGATCATAGGCAATGAGAGTACAACTGAGGTAATAAACTACCTTTTCTTTGTGACTTAGGTCATATTGGGAAAGCAGTGCACCAATAGTGAATTGAGTGGCAGAAATATACAGAAGAAGAGGTTCACCAGGAGTTGGTGGCATGAGGACAGGTGGATTAGCCAAATACTTCTTGAGTAGGGCGAAGGCCTGTTGTTGCTCTAGTCCCAAGAGAAAATTAACATCCTTTTTCAAAAGGTGAGTGAATGAGTGGCACTTATCGGCAAGCTGAGAAATGAAACGGGGTATAGCCTGTATTTTTCCTTGTAAGCTGTGCAGCTGCTTGATGTTCTTAGGAGGAGGCATCTCAGTGATAATAGACACTTTAGCAGGGTCTACCTTGATCCCTCTTCGTGAGACAATGAACCCAAGCAATTTTCCTGATAGGACGCCAAATATGTACTTCTTTGGGTTCAAACAAACCTTGTATTCCCAAAGGAGTTCAAAGATATGCCGCAATATGATAGGGTGATCCTCCCTTGTCTTGGATTTCCCAAAGATTTCATCCACATAATCCTCTATGATGTCATGGATCATATCGTGACATATCACTAGTCATGGCCCTTTGATATGTAGCTCTTACATTCTTGAGACCAAATGGCATCACCTGGTAATAGAAGGTACCCCAAGGTGTTGTGAAAGTCGTCTTATGTTGATCTTCTTTAGCTATCTTGATTTGGTTATAACCCAAAAAGCCATCCATAAGAGATAGCATTTCATACCCTATAGTCGAATCAACGATCATATCAATATTTAGTAGCGGGAAATCATCTTTAGGACATGCTTTGTTTATGTCCTGGAAGTCTTTACAAATGTGGATCCTGACAGGTGTCTTCTGCACACAGGACAATGTTTGAAATCCACTCTGAGTAGTCAATGGGTCGAATAAATCTGGCCGCTAGTAATTTTTCCAGCTCTTCCTTGACCAAGAGGGCCACTCTTGGGTGCATTTTCCTGAGCTTCTGTTTAATAGGCTTGGCGTCTGCATGCACAAATAAATTGTGCACGAACAAGGTTGGATCCAAGCCTAACATGTCCTTATAGGACCATGCAAACACATCAATGAATTCTCGTAGCAACATTGTAAATGTTTTCTGCTCCTGTGTTGAGAACGAAGCTCCCAGTTTAACAATCTTAGGGTCTTCTTCTGTACCAATGTTCACATCAATAGTTTCTTTAACCAAAATTTTTGATAGGTCTTCCATATGTGTAGGATCAGGAGAAAGGTTGAGGTCTTCGGCCAAGGATGTCTCCATGAGATTTTCATCCTCGACGTGGTCAATTTGATTATCTATTATCTTTTCCACCTATTGGTTTGCCAGTGCCTCAAAGAATTTTTCACTATGCGACCTAGACTTTGAATTTTGCCGAGGATTTTCTTTAGAACTCTTGCCCTCGCGTTTTCTTAAGTTTTGTTGACCACGAAGCTCAGCTTCCTCCCTGAAGTAGGCGCAGGTATCCAGGTCAATGAAAAATCCCTTTGTATGGTCTCCAATTGGGATTGAATCCCATACCCCCATGAACTCTACAATGGTTTCATCATTCTCAAATAAATATAGAGGTATGTGGCATTGTTGATCCCATTCGACTAGGCAAGGGTACACAAGGTCAATGGTTGGTTCTGTGGGGGTTATGGTAAGGATAGCGGTATTAGAAAATAGGTTTGTGGAGGCAAGGTCATCATATAGGCTACAATGGGAATCCGTATCGCTATCTAGATAGTCAAATCTATCCTCACTTTCAGAACAGGTAGCATCTTGATCATTAGGATGTGCTCCTTTAGGGTCTAATTCCAATATCGTACCTCTCTGTTTTGAAGTGTGGGAGAGGGATGGGTTCCCTCTGCCCCTATTCATTCTTTCTGTAGGCTAAACCTTTATAGCCCATGGAATACATCATGTGGCTAGACTTCTCATTTTCGGGAATCGGGTAACAAGTAGGTTGGGTATCTTCTGGAACCCAAGTTGTAGGTGGGTCTAACAATTTCTCTTCTGCTAGCAATCCTCCAGGTAGGAATGACCCTATAGTCTGCTCATCCCGAGGTTGTTTGAAACGGTAGTTGGGTCATCCCCTGGTCTTCGGTGATAAGGATAAATCATAAACTAAGAGAGCATGCTAAACATTATATTCTCCACAACCGTACACTCCAAGACTTTCATCTCCCAAGATTCGAAAGGGGGGTAGATGTAGATGTGTCTTGTGTACAAGAACTAAGAAAATTAGAGTCCACTCGTGAGTCCTATGGCCTCAAACTGAAAAGGCACTGTGATATCAGCTGAAGGGCATGCAAATATACCTCTGCGAGCAAAGCTGTTAAGGGCTCTGCAATGAGCAAAAGGTTCCGGGTCTCCCTGTATCATGACAGTATGTCCCTCATGCTTCCGCTTGATGCATTGATGAAAAGTGGAAGGCACAACCTGTATGGCATGAATCCATGAGCGACCGAGAAGCATATTGTACAGAAGTTCCAAGTCCAAGACATGAAACTTCGTATTATAACAAGTAGGCCCAACCTCCATCGGTAGTGTGATTGTGCCTACTGACTCCCTTTCCACATTGTTGTAAGCGGTTATGGTGATTATCTGAGCCTCTAGGTCTTCCTCTTTATGTCCTAATTATTTGATAAGATTTAATGTGCAAATATTGAGACCCGACCCATTGTCCACAAGTACCCATTTGATCTTCTTATGGGTAACAAATACTTCGATGTACAAGGGAAGGTTATGTTTGGGATCTTCACTAGGAAGTTCCTGATGACTAAAGGATATGTACTTAGTTAGTGCAATGTTTTCCACTGTGGCTTGTAGATGCGAATGATCTAATTCTAAAGGTACTCCTGACCCTTGAAGGGTTTTATACAATATGTCCTTATGGACCGTGGATATCTTGAGAAGATCCAAGATAGAAATCTTGGCAGACGTCTTCTCAAGTTGCTCTAGGAGGTTATAGTTATGATCTTGTGTGGTCACAGGAGATAGTTTGGGGATTATGAGATGAGCATGCCTTGTTACTGCATCGTAATCCTTCCCTTTTATCTAGATGTTATTGATATGGTCATGAGGAGAACGAATACACCCAATGAGTGAGTCATAGTGGTGATTGTCAGTATTAGTGTATAAATAATTGGCCACCTTATAACTCTTGGATGAATCTCCTCAATCTAGATTTTTCTCCTTTCCTTTCCATGCTTAGGGAAAGTTTCCTTGTAGATCCCCATTTTTTCATTTGGGGTTTGGGTTTTCTCAGGGCTATCGAATTCAATTTCCCCATTATCAACGAGGTCCTGAATGTAATGGTGAATTCATAGGCATTTGTCAGTTTTGTGCCCTTTGACACGGTATATCACAATATTCGTGTTCTTCATACCATGTAAGCTTTGGAGCATCATCATCAAAGGGCTCTTCATTGGGTATGTTACCATGCGAGCCGCATCAAGTTGTTTCAGTATGGTAGACAACGACTCATTAAGTGGAGTGAAAATCTGATGCTTGGGGGGTGGTTGAATGGGTCCTTTGGTCAGTTTAAAAGGTTGACCAGATTGGACCACTTGCACATGCTTGGAATCCATGATTCCATCTCCTACAATATTTTTGTTCTTGTTGAAGATTTTCAGATTTTCCGTAGGTTTGATACTTTGATTATCTCTAGAGTTTGTTTTGATAGTCCCTTTAGCAATAAGGGCTTTCTTGATCTGAACACCTTTCTCAATGACCTCCTCAAAAGTGTGAACACAATGCATTTGAAGGTGAAAGGTGATATCCAGGTTCAGATTAGGCACAAAGATGCTAACCAGTTGTTTCTCAGGGAACGCACAAGGGAAGCGACTAGCTATCCCTCTCCATCTTTGTAGGAAGCTATAAAATGTCTCGTTAGGACATTGTTCGGTGCCACATAAATCTGACATGGTTACATAACTTTCAATGTTGTAGGAGAAGTGTCACACAAACCTTTCTGCCAATTTAAGCCAGGTGAAAATGGACCCCTGCGGTAAGCGTGTAAACCACTCCAAAGCCTGACCTCTTAGACTCTTTGGGAAAAGTTGTATGAGGTAATTGTCACTGTAAGACACTTCTTGACACGCCATGTAAAAATCCTTTACCTGGTCTCTTGGATCACCTTTCCCCCTATATTTTTCAAACTTAGGCATGTCGAATTTCTTAGGAAAAGGTAACAGTGTCATTGTTTTATCGAATGGATGAGGACATAACTCCTCATATTGGTATTTTCTGATGCTCCCCACATTACTCTCCTGGAGGCTTACAAGTTTTACGTTCATAGATTGCACTTCTTGCGTGAGTAGTTGTTCTTTGGTGGGGGAAATGTGGATATATACCCAGCTGTAATTGGTATCATCCCCTCCCGGGTTTTCTCTCTAAAGCTCACCGATCCTAACCTTAGATTTTGTTTTTTGTACATTCTTGGTTGCACCTTTCTGTATATGTGAGGTAAGCAAGGCCAATTATTTGCTAAGGTTAGTGATTTTCTATTGGATCATGTTTTCTTCTTCTACAGGTTCCTCTTCTTCTTCTTCTTGAGGGGGTTCATTGACATTTTCATGTTCGAATTTAACTTGACGTGGCATTCTGAGAAGAGGTATTCTACATCCTAGAACGTTGTTGTTTACCGTATTTGAGGTTGAAGCTTGTCCATGCATAAGGATATCATCCATGTTTATGAGGGGGTGTTCTTCCTCATTTATATCATTAGTAGGTGGGATGATTTCCTGGTCAACGGGAAATTTAGCCCCTAACTCCACCACACGCGCTAGCACCCTATCCTTGTTCCTAAAAAGGAACTCGTCTAATAAGGTTGGATCAAAGTCAAATTCTACGTGTGGGGATTCTAATTCGTGACTATCATATCATTGCCTTGTGATCTATCATGGCCCATGAAGGGATTTGACCCTTGTAAGTTTGAGGCTTCCCAATTCTTCATTTGTTCTGATTCTAAGGCTTGTCTCTTTAACCCTAATCTTGTTTTAGGAGCCATGGTGGTCGACAATTTTCACTTAAGGTGTTTGTAAATGTGTTTAACAATTTTCTTATCAAACCGAAGTGAAAAATGTACAAAGAATGCTCAAGAATACAAATGATAGTAATGAATACTCTAAATATCAATGTGATATAATGATCTGCCTAAGGAATGCAAGATTTTAACAATGAAGGTACGTTTAACAACCAGTCAATTAACTAAAAAGGATACTCCTTGTGTTTGTCTCAAAAAGAGGTAACCAGTGTCGCAAGATGATTAACAAGATGTTCCCATTTATGTCTAGTTCAAAAAATATGAATGAGGCGTAAGTAACAACAAAAGGCTAATATGACCTCCTAAAAAAGTATACAAGAAGAAAGCTCTAACCCAGCCAACACCTATACTCTGAAAATTGCCAGTTACAAGTTGTGGGTGACACACAATGTCACCGAGATATGTGACCTAGCCTTGCAAGAAAGTAGGGAAACAATATCGAGATGATATTGATGTAGCACACACAAGCAGTAACACTACACACGTTTAAAAAACAAGGTAATAATTGGAACAAACCTAAGCATCACATTTTTCAAAAACAAGGTAATAATTGGAATCAGACCTAAGCATCCAGTACACCCAAGAATTGTCAATATGTGTATAGCGTAACCCTTCAATGAGAATATTCAAGTCACGTTTACAAGAAACACGATGTGAATATCACAATCATAGTGAGACGATATAGGCAAGATAACCACCCTAAGGAGAATCAAGGTGACGAACCAAAACCTAGCTACAAGAGTGATCCTGTCCTGGGTACCAAGATCATAGACAACAACCAAAGATAAGACCAACAACACTTCCCTACTTATGTCAAGTTAAAAAAATATGAACAAGGCCTAAGTAAAAACAAGAAGCGAATCATAACCTCCACACAAGGTATACTCATAAATAACTCGAGTGTCAATGAAATCCAATTGTTTTGAAAAGTGGATGTTGCAACTAGATATAGCATAATAACGCTATCCCAATATCTCAACCAAGCAAGCAAGGTGTCAATATCAAGATAACATTATGATGATATATATAATGCGGTATCAACACTCGTCAAAAAGACCCATACTACGTCTAAACTAAAGTCAAGCAGAGAGTATAACAAGAAATCTGCAATAATGCGAGCAGTGTAACCACGCAATAAAGGGATTTATACTACGTTCCCAAAAAATGGGAAACACAATGTAAATACTAAGAATGAACGACCAAAATGCAAGCAAAAACTAACAAAATAGGGAAGAGACAAAATGATGAAATGACTCATAATAATGATGAGGATCCTGAAGTCAAGATCATAGGACTACTAAAGACGTGAAAACACACCGGCTTGCTTTAGTCATTTAACACCCCAGCCGCAAACATGGATGAGTGTAAATGTACAAAAAAGTAGCTAGCACAATCTCTGACACGACACGTAAAGTATGCCTCTATCTGATTTCCAAAATGGGAAGCAAGAATGCATGGGTGCAAATCAAGAATGTGTGAAACTGGACTTAGTCTGACTTGGGCAAAGCTTTGCCTCATTCAGATAATGAGGAAGAAGCTAAGTGAAGTAAAATGTTGTCTAATCTCATGATGAAAACACTTAGATCCAACTTAGGATGAGTTCGTTACCATGTTTGAAAAACATGATGCTGAATCCAAAAAAGTTGTCACTTCATGATGGAAAATGACGTGAATGACTAGCAAAGTGGGCCTCCAGACAAAATGGTCTCCTTAATAAGTTCACTCAACTAGGTGTTGCAAAGTGTTAAAGAGAGATCCATTTTCCTAGGTAGCAAGGACTATATCTGGGAGTATCTCGGCTTTACTTTACCCCCTCTGAGCACAAAGGGAAACTAGTGCATCCAAGTGTACTCTTAGTGGGGTCTCCATACAAACAAAAATTTGTAATGCTAATCTCACAAGGAGTACTAATCAAGTAGGTTAAGCGAGGCACTTCCCATTTCGTCCAGGACGTTACTTAGCGCTGGACTACTTTAGGGTTCCTGGAACCACCTCCATTTTTATAGCTTAAGGTGTTATGCCAAAGGGGTTACATTCCAGTTGAGTGGAGAGGGACCTACCCTTTTCTAAAACCTGTAAAATACAGTGTTTTGATTTTGGTGTGTTTTCTATCTTTTTAATTAGATGTGGTTTGTTTGAACACCTTTGGCAACTTTCACGACAACTGTATTAGAAGTTTGATTTTTTTTGGATTCCACCTTTATTTGACAAGCATTATGTTCCTGTGCAATGAGATTAGTATTTTTCCACACAAGGAACAAACGTCATTTCTGATTCTCAAGATCATCCAAGGACGCAAGAGAAGAGCATACGTGGTGTTTGTTTTTAAGCAATCAAATGCAAATATCAAATGGAAACTTTTAATTCATCAATGTATCTTAATATGAGCATGTCAACATTCCAAAAACATTAAAAGAAGCTAAGGATCATTTTTTATTCCCAATATCATCCAAAGGATGGGAAGGAAGATCATACATGACCTTACTCTTTCAAACAAGCATGCAAAAAATCATCATTTTTAATCAAAGCATTGCAAATATTAAGCAAAAACAAGCAATACTCAGATAAAACCTACAAGAAAAATTCAGTAACCAAGCATATAAAACCTGCAAATCTGAAAACAACATGTAAATATGAATGAAAGCGCTTGTGCGTAGGTTAGGACATGTACACACGAGTTAGGACATGTGCGCGCCTGTATGTTTGAAAAAAATGACAGTGCACCTGCGCCACCTGAGAGGCATGTGAACCAATGATCCAATGTGTGTGCTAATGGAGTACAGAGTGCCAAAAAAATGTAAGTGCACCTGTGCTAATGGTAGGACACCTGCGCTACCAGAAAAAAGTGTGTGCGCACCGGCGAAGCGTGTGCACTGACGGGAAAGCTACCAGAAAACACAGAACGCCTGTGCTAGCCAAGAGATGTGTGTGCATGGGATAAAGCAGGTGTGACAAGGGTTTAGTGTATGCTGCTAAGGGTTTAGCATATGCATTATCAGGTAAATAGAGGTGAAATTTGCATAGAGTGTGTATGCTAATCGGGAGGCATATGCACCAACGTCAGAGCGTGTGCACTAAGGTTTTTGTGTATGTGCTTAGCAATAAAAGACAGAGCACTTGCGCTCATAGAAGGACGCTTGCACCAACAAAGAGACACCTGTGCTAAAGGCCAAAAGCACATTGTACGATTTTAGTGCACCTGTGCATGGGAAAAGGTTCACATGCACATGGTTTAGAGAGCCCGCGCATACGTTAGCACACCTGTGCGTTTATCTGCAAAAAGGGTTGTACCCATTTTTATGACATCAAATCCTATGTAAATGACATAAACTAGCACAAAATGTATCAAAAGTTAGGATATTAGTCGAATAATAACAATAACTCCTCAAAAAGTAACCAAATTAACACAAAACTTACAAATTGCCTATGTACATAACAAGGAGTTACTAAAAAATAACATGAATTGAACTAAATGCCTAAGGACAAACATCCCACCAGGCGTGCCAAATGTGTACATGTATTTCTACAATTTAGCTAAATTTAAAGCAAGAAACTACCACCTAGAAATAGCTTCTTAACCTAGCTAGAAATGAGAAATGTGCACCATCATGATGAAGAAATAAGCAAGTCCTACCCTCAACATTATAACTTTGAAACTATCAAAACATAATGTAAATTAATGAACTCTATTTTCCTTAATTGCCTAAATTAACATCAAAATGAACCTAAGTAGTTCAATGACAATCAAATTATGTTGCTTGCTTTGATCCTTCAATGGATGCTTGAGGTGTGAGGCTTAATTCTTCAAGAATGGAGGATGGAGAGCTCAAGAATGACAAAAGGCTATTAGTTTGAAACTATGTGCTTTCTTTTGTCTCTTGAGAGTTTTAGGTGTGGGTGTAGAAGTAGAGGGAGGGTTGTTTATATAGCCGAAGGGATAAAGGATTCAACACATCCTTATGAATGTGGGACTAATGGAGATGTAGAGTTAGTTATGGATAGGGGGGGTTTAGATAGGGTTGAGTCAACTTTAGGAGGGTTTAGTTTGTCTTTTAGTGGCTCATGTGGATAAAGGGGGTGTATTAATTAATCAATATGATTAATTAATACATGTGCAAGCCTTTATAAGATTTTAGATGGATGTTAGTGTGATTTGGACCATTAGGAGGGGATTAAATAAATTAAATATTATTTTATTGATTTAATGAGAAGGGATGCTAATTAATTAATAATAATTAATTAGGCTAGATAGAAGGTGTTAATTAACAAAGGGTTGTTAATTAGGGTATGTGTTGGATAGGAGACTTAATTAATTAGTGTAATGTAATCAATTAACGACAATGGAAGGGAAGATGAGCACTATTGACAATATGTCGTCAATTTGCGGGAAAGGAGATAATTAGCGTAATTTAAGTATTTAATTTCTCAGGCATAATTATAGGTGTCTACATGAGGAGATTGCTTTTGGCCAAAAATAATTCAGGATAGTGCAATGTATGATCAGATAGTGGGTGCACCACATCATGACATGGATAGCTACTATAGTCAAAATTTCCTTTCAAATAAGGATATATATGTTGGGCCTATTTGAGATAGACCTCAGAAGGAATTCAACCCAGTAGTGGATGTGATTGTTGGGAAGATGATACTAGTAATACCAACTAATTATAATGTACCTATATGGATGGGTAAGGAGGAACTAAAACTAATACAAGATGTTCACACAAACACTCAAAAGATAAGGGTACACTGGTGGGAACCCATAGGGAAAGGAAATACAGAAAAAGAAAGATACCAGGAAATCTTAAAGAAAAAGCATTGCTGGCAAAAATCAAGGGACACATAAAATATTGATATAGACATCCTCATGTGGGCATGGAGTCCAAGAAAAATAGGGAAATGGAATCTTATTAAAATACTGAATTGGGGTCATGAAGCTATCCAACAATACCTTGCACAAATTCAAGAACAATAATTAATACCCTTGTGAGGGATCAATGTTTATGTAATTTTCTCAAAGGATTGATTGCCTGTGGAAATACATTTTCAAATCCATTTCCTCAAAACTTGTTTAATGTAATTCTTAACTCTTTGTTGTTATTTATCATTTACAAAATGGAAAAGCATAAAAGTAGTTGACTTTATAACAAATTTAACTTGCATATTTTTAATATCACAGTCATTTTTTATATAGATTTATATAAAAATTATATGAATATATAATATACATAAAATAATAAATAAATATAGATTTGAAGTATTTTAATAACTACTATTTTGTATTTTTTAAAGGGAAATATTGTAAAACTACCATCATCTAAAAATTGTTTGACGGGCATAAGTGGCCATCAAATTTAACCCCTAGGCTGATGTAACTTTGTGGCACCTAGGCTTATGAAACTTTGCGGCCACTAGGCTTATATAGCTTAGTGGTGGGTAGGCTTATGAAACTTGCTACAGGTAGGCTGGTGTAACTTTCTAGCCGCTAGGATTATTTCACCTAGACGCTTATACTCTTGTGTAAATTAGTGGCCACTAGGCTTATGTAAGTTAATAACCTATACACTTATGTAAGATAGTGGTTGTTAGGCTTATGTAAGTTAATAGCCTATACACTTATGTAAGATAGCAACCGCTAGGCTTATCATCCTTTTATGTAACTTAGAGGCCGCAAGGCTTATGTAACTTTGACCCCACTAGAATGATTTCACCTAGCATGTGCTTTCATAATGTAAGTTAGCAACCGCTAGGATTATTGAAGATAGCGATGGCGAGGCTTATGTAAGATAGTGGCCGCTTGGATTATGTGGGGGATTCAAATAATAACTAAATAGAAATTCTAAAATAGCGAAAATAAAATCCAAAAATCTGGATTTATAAATTGGATTACAATAGTGGTGAAATTGGAATCCAATAATAACACTATTAGAATCCAATAATAGCTGAATTGGAATCCAATAATAACGATATTGGAATCCAATAATAGCAAGATTGGAATCCAATACTAGTGAAATTAGAACTAGAATAAATCCAATGATGACAATATTGGAATCCAATATTGTTAATAATGGAATCCAATAATAGGAATAATGGAATCCAGTAATAGACAAAAGTGGAATCTAATACTTTAAATATTGGAGTCTAGATTTACTGGAATATGTCCTGATTTAGCGCAATAAGTGTTCTAACATTAAATTCATCTAAAGATATAAAAAATTCCTAAGCGCATCTAATGAATCATGTTTAAATTGTGATAAAATGATTTCTTAAACTACACAAATCAGCTTGTGCTCAATTCTCATTCATTAATAAACAACAAGATTTCAATGTTTAACTCTTAATAAATTAAAACATGACATGAATCTAAAAAATTGAGAAGATAAGATGCATATTTATACAATTCAACACGGTGAATCCTTCCACCCCCTAGGTTTCGCAAAGTTAATTTTGATGGGGCTTCGAAGGGGAATCCCGTACTTTCAGGGGTGGGGTGCATTCTTCGTAATAATTATGGTGAGTTGGTTAGCATCAGTTCGTTTCATCTACAAGATCGATCATGCAATTTAGTTTAATCTCGAGCCCTCCTTTTTGGGGTAAAAATAGAAGTTGAATGCAGAAGTTCTCATCTTCTCATTGAAGGAGATTCGTAGATTATTATTCAGACAATTAAAACAGTAAAACCATTCACTGGTCTCTTTATTTATACATCTCAAATATCTTTTTTTGTCTTGACAAGATGGAATCTTAGAGCATTGTACATCTGTTAAGGGAGGCCAACTCAGCAGCTTACTACTTGGAAAATTGTGGGTGACACAAGCAGAGGAGGCCATTATATCCAATGATAAGGCTAAGTGGCCCGCCTTAGCTGCCATTATGGAAGGTGATGTTAAATCAATGTCCAATTAAATCTGATGTGACTTGGTTCGTGGGTAATATTTCCTTAAATGTGTATCTCTACTCTTCATTTTTCATGCCCACTTTTCCTAGTTTCCAGTGCAAGATCAGTTAGAGGTTTGCTAAATCTCTCATGACTTCCTTGCCATATCTCAGCCTATTTTCTGAAAGGGGAATCCCGGGAGATGGATTTTTATGGTAACATATATTATTCTCTACTGAGGAACATATTTCGCATAGGTTCGGGCTCTGTTTGCAATGCAGTGGAGCACATTTAAGGGGAAAGTTGTATCCAAGGCAGTGGTCGCGCCAGGGTGAATGAAGAATTCACCTCCATTTTTCGTCTCCCATTTTCTTTTAATTGAAAGGAACAAGGAAGAGGGTCTCCTGATTTTTCGTCGCATTATTTTGCTAAGGCATGCAGTGGGGTTAGAGGATGAAGTGGCTAATTTTTGTATATGCCTTCGGCCTTCCTTCAGGAGACAGTTGCAGGGGAGATGGGGATGGTTTCCTGGGAACACGTGGTCGAGTTGGAAAGGAGGAACAAAGCTCTCTGGAATTTCACAGTAATGGTTCAGGAGAAATTTCACATGAAGGATTAAAGCCCGACTCTCATCCCCCCTTTAGACCTCGATTCTCTCTCTGCGACAATTGGTCTTGTTCCTTCTCGAATTTCTCAACTCATTTCCAAAGGAAAAACATCTTCAATTTTCTACTAAAGTGAGAGAAGTGGGGCATCTTTTCAGTAACCAAAAGAAGGAATCAGAGGCTGCTTTCGTCCCAGAAGCTCGTGTGAATGAGGAGATTATAGAATTTTTTGATTAAGTCTATGTATTACGTTTCTTGTTGTCTAGTTTGGATTTTGTGATACTAGTTTCAAGGTGGTGTTGTATAGTTGTATTTAGTATAGTCTGCCATGTTTTTTGTTAATATTAAATATAGTATTGTAAGGGAGGGGACTCAAGAACCCCCCAGTTCATAACTTTAGTAAAAAGCATTTACTTATAAAAAAATTATGGTGACTCGTTTCTATGCTTATAAAATCATATCTAAATTAAAAAATAGTTTAGCTACAATATTTATAATGTAAAATATGGATCAGTATTAAATCTTTCTTTCTCATGCATACTAATAATAAAGCCACTAAAATTAATACTAAAGAAACTAAAAATATATTCAATTTGTTAAGCAAACTAATTTAAGACTTTCTAGTTACAATTTTTTTAAATCACATGCACCGCCATGTTTAGAAGAAAACAAACTCATGAAAATACATCTTAAAAATAGAACCCTTTGTCCCAAGCTCAAATTTAGATCATTCAATGGTCTCCAAGGCAACTTCCAAGTTCCTATTTTCCCTCTTTCTATCATTCAGATTTCTCATGTTGATATATTCATGTCATGTCCAAATTTGGACTCCACTTGTGTCTACTTTTGGTTCTCTATGACTGAAATGTATTAGTGACCGTACATACCCATTCAAACTCAACTAAAAATCAATAAATGCATCTAGTTCCACAACTCAACTTTACATTGAATACCATGTGATAAGATAACTTCCAACAATTTCAAACATGAATTTATCATCACCCATACCATTTGAATGTTCTATCTATGATTTTGCATGGTCTCATAGTATTTTGACCTTATTTGTGAAATTTATACGCTTCTAAAATTGTCAGTCATGTTTCCCTATTTACTTTATCTTTTAACAGTCAATTTTTTGGTGTTATATTTTATAAGGATTTGAATTATTTGACCCCTATGTGTTATTCCACGAACCTGAAAATACATAACTTGTCCACATGAACCAATAACTTGTCTTCACTCTATGATAGGTGGCACCCTGTATGGGCCAAAACATATCAACTGCTCCATTTTCTCTTTTGAATTTTTACTCCTCCAAGTATCCCAAGCACAAAAATGTACATCAAACACAAAAATGAACCCCGTGAAAGCACTTATAAACCAAAGTAAATCCCGAAAATATTAAATAAAGAAGGCGTGAATCATTTTCAAGTCCACTAGATTTTTTTTTAATGAGTAGTGCACTCATTGGGTACTAGATTACATAGATTGTCAGCATCTCTGCTTATATTTGGAGGAAGTACATAGTGGATTTATAATTACGAGTAAGCGTACAACTAAATTAGTGAGCACCTTCAACCTAAGCAACCATGACTCTTTGGGTCAGGTATATCCAAGACTTGCACTCGGCAAGACTTGATCTATGGTGGGCTTTATCAAATCCAAACAACTTCACCATTGAACCAAGGGCCGTTCAATAAATCCACTAGAATTTGAATGAAAGTAAAACTAAATAGTTTTCCATGTGGAACCTAAAAACACGTGATTGGCTTGGATTTTGGTCATATTTTTATTTATGTTTAAATGTATAAGGGTCTCATTCAAGCATAATATGAACTAGGGTTTTTTGGCATTAAAAATTAGATTTTAGACCGAATTAATACCAATATGGGGGTTTTAATTTTCACAAGTGTTTTAGGTAAAATCTCTAGTTTCTCTTCCTATGTTCTAATTTCTCATGTGTCTTATCATCGATTTCCATATAAAACTCAGTCTTTTAGAGATCTTTTAAGTTTTAATATAGTCCTCAATTGTTTGTACATAAGCTATGGACATGTTTCATGCAATAAATACGTTCAATTCCTTAAATAAAACCACCTTTATGTGTGTCATCATGACATATGTAAATTAATTAAGCTTTGTTATATAATTTTTTCTTAAATATTACTTAGTTTTTGTTCCAATTTTTTACTTAGCTTATATTAAAAAATTAATTTTCTTAAGAATCCAATTTCCATGTCCCGCTATGTAATGATCACATTCAAGTGGCAATGGAGGGAGGTTGGGTGGAACTCCTCAATGCATCAATTTCACAAAAAAACAATCAGGTAAATATTACTTAAGATTAGTTCTTAAAGTTATTAAGTTGGATTTATGTTATATTGATATTTTACATACATAGATTAGAAATTTTAAATATATGATACTATTTTTTAAAATGATAACTCAAATATTTGTATGTTTTCTTATGTATGAGACATCAAGCACCTCTTGAAGATATCATAATATATGTGTTTTACACCCTAAAATTTTTAATAAGGGTTTGGTGTAGAGTTATTTCTTCATTATTTAAATGATGTGATGTTGTTACAGGCACTATATTCAAATTAATTAATTAACATTAATTTGTAAATTATAATATATCTATTGATACATTGTGAAATGATAGAACAATGAAATGATTTCTTAAAACAAAAGGAACGAAGAGTACTTAGCTAAACAAAGAGGTACAAAGGTGATCTAGTAGTGTATATTGGATGTGTAAGTTAGGTAAGATCTAAACATGATATGTCTCTTAAAATGTGATGGTAAATTGAAGATGTATAGAACCGTAAGGATTTTACTAGTGTGTACTTTGGTAGATTATTGCATCATACAGTATTGGACTAGTAATCTTATGGTTCTGTAAATTTTATTGATCATTGGTGGCCTAAAAATATGTTTCATTATATATCACTAGGGATATAAATTGTGTGACACGTTCTTGTAATGACCTATAATAGACGAAACCCTAGAATACCTACACTATCACTTCATGAACATGATTACATAATGAAATGGTAAATTCATGTGTGAGTGGATTTGGATTAACCAGGTGGTGGTCAACCCCTGCTAAACCAATTTAGTAATTGGAAAACATCCCATCACAAGTGGGATAAAACTCCATGTAGTTATTCTAGTAAACGTGTAATAGTGTATGAAAAGCTAAGTCAACCCCCTCTGTTGACCTTGTGTCTCTTAGCACAAAGAGTAGTGGGTGTAACTATATATAGAATAGATATTTATCCTGCATGGTATTGATATCGTGTGCGATTTTATTCAAATTCTAAATTTATTCCCTTTATTTCTTAGAGATTATGCAGTGTTTCATGTGAATTTATTGACTTGGATTTGGGAACTTTGGAGGCTTGGTAATGGAGAAAGATTGACTCTTGAACCTATTTTGAGTGCTTCAGACTATGAGTAGTGGTTTCTCTAACAAATTTTCTAAAATTTTAAAGAGATTTAAGAGAGCATTGATTTTTTTTTTAGTGTAATTTGTAATATATTCTCTAGAGAATATGTAAGTAAGTTATCAGGTGTAATAGAATTGTTTATATAGGTTTTTGAGGGGTTGGATGTCGCATTAAAGAAAACCTAGGGGGATATAAATGACCCAAAGAAATATATCAAATTGAGAAATGGTTTTTTAGAGAGTAATAGATAAAACAGTATAGGTCATCCCATACCATAGTACATCCTAGTCCTACACTATATGACTTAGATCAAAGAAATTTTACGATAATAGAGTAAGATTCTAGGAAATATTCCTATGAATAAAGTACTACTTTGGATAAATAAAAGTAGGTTGATTAAATGATATTTACCTGGAGGAAATTTTGGGACGCTTCGAGAGTTCTCTAAATCTCCCTAAACCATGGACAAAGTGGTAGATCATTCATTGAGGTTTCCGTCGGTACCTGGAACATGGTAAACGGACTCCGTATGCTCAAGTTATTCCCGGTCAAAGTTTGGTCACATTTCAGGACTTAGCAGAGTCAACTGGTCAATGTAATAGTGACATGTGGCAGAAGCATAATGCATAAGCGGAATAGCAAAAGAATGTTTTTTTACGACGCCGGTCTTTGACACTTGTATTGAGATGGGTGGACCCTACTTTTTAATGGTTTGGGGCCCTCGACTAGATTTGGCACACTCTTTTTACGGAGGGGTTCCTTTGTCACTTGCCACCACGAGGAAGGTGTTATTATACTGAGCCAACTTGGTTTGCTATTAGCCATCTCATACGAATTCAATTTTTGGTTATGTGACTTGACATTGCATTGGGTGAGCGTATATGACGGAGCGAGCTCTCCAAATAGCTAGGTGAGTTATCCCTTCATACACGACATGCCACATATGTGGCACGTTTTATTTACCACTGTCACATATCCAGCGACAGCCCATACAACTCAGGCGCTCTATATATTTCACAAGAAAAAGGAGTTTGGTGTGGCCCATACCACGTTTCAGCATGGTCGGTCGAGCCTTATTCAGGCTTTCGCACTTGTTCACCCACGAATGTGGGGTAAAAACAATCCCACCTCCAAGGAGATCCACGTGGAGATAGTGGGAAGTGCACCACAAACTGGAGCTCTCCGTGGGAGATAGGGGCAGCACGTGTATAAGATGGGTAGAAAAAACAAAGGTGTGGACCATTAAAATTGTCAATGGAAATCCACATGGAGGGAAGTGGGGCAGTGGAAACACCCAATGTGAACCGGTAAATGCCAAGCCATGTAGGAGGATGGTATTAAATTAAAATGCAAGGAATTATAGATATAAAGTAAGCTTTAAAAGGCTTAAGCGGTATTAAAGGGTTTTTATAAACCTTATCCCGCCAAGTAATTTCCATGCAAAATGTAATGGTGGTGGGGAGAATTTGTATGCAATGGAAAGGTTTACAAAGTCTATGGAAAGAGGTTAAAGAACCTCAAAGATTTCCTTAAACTCAACATGCACTATAAGATTAGAGCTAAAAAAGGAAACTATGTATGCATATATAAATTTGAAATAAACATTCAAACCCTAGCATATATATTATTTTCTACTCCATGAAAATTTAATGAAAGTGAACCTAATTTAGATTCTAAGCAATCAAATTTGTGTTGTTTACTCCCAAAAATAGTGAAGAGATCTCTCCAAGTTGGCTACATGACCAAGCTTTAGATCTTCCCTTACTAACTATATTTGGAGTGGATGGATGCAAGATGGGGGAGCTCTTACGGAGTATGGCCAATATCCAAATGTTCTATAGCTTAAAGCTATCACAAATGATTTCTAATACCTTTCCAAAGTGCTTGAGAGAGAAGGACTTGTGAGTAAAGTTGTAAGTTGAATGGGTAGGCTTAGCCTTGTATTTATAGTTTTCCAAATGGAAGAGTTTGAACTTTGGGTGCATGTGGGACTAAAGTCTAAAAATCACTTTAGGATTAGATTAGGATAAACTTGTTTTAGGCTTAGTTAAGCTAGGATTAGGCTAGTTAAACTTGATTAGCAAGTGATTAGAGACTCATTGAGAGTTGGGAGGGGTCTGGTTAATCAATTCTGACTGATAGATAGCCTAGGAAGTCAATAGAAGTGGTCTAGAGAGAACAAGGAAGGTTCTGAATGGTCAAAAGGAGGAATGTCAAGCTAATTTAAGAGAGACATTAGCCCAATAAGTCGATTATATGAGGAATACGACTGAAAGATTGTCGTAAATGGGCATCCGAGAATGGAGCGAAGAGTGGGGAATTAACGAAGTGTCGTCAACTGATTGAATTGGAGGAAATGCTAAGTGTAAGCATATTTTAGGTTTCTACAGAATTGAACCCCCAACCACTCATTTCTAATTATATCCCCTCAACACCATACCATACTATTATGGCTTGTTTTGTATAAATACGAAGCCCGGGGACATTTGTAAAACATAAGTTTTCATTTATATAAATGCTCATTTTAAGAGCAGTTAGGAGCCTTTCTGTAACTCGATGTCAACTAGAGAAATGTCTACCACCCTGAGATGCTCCTAGTAGACCTCTTATCATGCCATATCATCTTTCAAGGTGAGATTTATGAAGGGATGTTTGATCACTATATGTTTATAAGTCATGTGCTTAAGACACAGCCTGTAGAAATCATCATTTTTGGAGCACTTAGAGGAGGAATCAACCTTTGTTGTAAACTAAAAATATGCTCATAATTCTAATACACTCCTAATGATGTATTTTTTTCTAGTTATGAAGGTTTTATGATGTTCATTTTACCGTGCGTAATTCATTTGAGTACTTGGTGTTCATCTAGATCCTGTATCCGATGTACATCTCTTTGAAGGAAGACATTTTGGAGATCTGATCTTCTAAACAATATGAAAATTAGTTCTTCACTCTGCACAGAGGTTATTTACGACCATGCAACAAAGTAAAAACTCTTCGTGAAGAGGATTATTGTTCTTTATTTACCAGTTCTATATTTATCTTGAATCAATTGGTTACGCATGGTCATTTTATTATCTGGTTTGGAGTCCGTATGAATTAATTGGATATATGATCACCTGTATGTTCTATTTTGGAGCCATTACGGATCAGCCAGAGTATTATTATTCTAAATTTTTTCATCTCAGATCTTCACTCTGCGTAGAGGCATCATGGTCATGCAACAAAGTGGTAGTTGTTCATGGAGAGGAATTTATACTTTAGGAGGATCGAGTTCAGAGTCCATTGGAATCAACTGTTATATGTTCTTTTGAAGGCCATTTCGGAGTCCTTGTGGAATCAACTGGTAAATCTTGGTTAAATTTTTACTTTTATATCTTCATTGTAAATTTTACTTGTTTACAATTAGGAAGTGTAATGAATTGGTTCAACATTTGAACCCAGAGAGGTAGGCCTTTACCGAACTTCGTTATCAACTTTTTTGCAGAGTGTGGGTGTTTTTATTTTCACTGCATTTTCATATAAGTTGGTAAATTTTATGAAGTTTATTTGACAAGTGCATATAGGGGTCCATAGAGAGTGTAAAATAAATTTACCCCTATTTACAAATCATGTTGGTATCAGAGCTAGTTTATCTTGTCGGCAAACCTACTAATCTTCGAGTAGGTTGATAAAAACAGACTAAATTGGCAACGGGTTGTTTCAACTTGTGCATTAGAGACCAGATTTGTGAGATAAAATGAGGGAAAGGGTTATCATACTTATTATTTTTCTCACATTTACATTTGGATTAATCACTTTTATCTCCTAATCAAGCTTTTGAGTCCTTGTCACAGTTTGGATACTCATATAATCTTGGAGATGTGTTAGTCATTTGTGCATACATGAGCTCACTGATGTTAGCTTAGATAGTCATTCTGTGTAGAGGCATTGTGAACATGAATTATAATGGTAGTTGATCATCATTAGTATCTAACATCATGTTGGATAATCACTCTATGTAGAGGATTGTGGCCGTGAAATAGAGTGGTAACTTGACAGTCATCGTCAATGTGAGGATTCCTACCATGTAGAGGCAGTAGTCGTGCAGTGGGGTTGAATTCATCATTATTGAGCTCGTTGAGTATCATATCAGATATTCATTATTTGTAGAGGTTTGAGACCGTGTATAAGAATTACATCCATTCATCATCATCACTTAACATCATCTTAGATCATCATTCTATGTAGAGGTTGAGGCCGTTCAACATAATGGTAACTAATCGTTATAGACTTGGCATTGGGTCAGATATCCATTCGATGTAGAGGCTCATTGTGGCCATACAATAGGATGGTACTTAATTGTCATCATTATTGGGACTTGTACTGTGTAGAGAAGATGACATGCAATGGGGTGAAGTCACCATCACAGACACTTCTCGGTACCGTGTCGAGGTTGAGGCCATGCAAAGGGGTGGAACAAAGTGTCTTCTTCAATGGAACCAAAGTTTGTTCTATTAAGAGGCATAGTCCATACAATAGGATGAAGAGTACTAGGAGGTGTCAGTAGTGTGGAAGATACCACATGTCTCGGGATCAATCCATCAGTTGTTTATTGTGAAGTTCACAGTATACTATATAGATCTCTTCTCAGGAACATGGTTTGAAGTTCACTAGATTTTTGTGGACCAAAAGCCTTCTCACTGACGATGTGTGATATGGATGACATTTTAGGATGTTCAAAAGTTCCCTAAATCTCCCTAAACCATGATATAGTATTATATCATTGAATGATATTTCCTTCAGTACCTGGAACGTGGAAAACACACTTTGTATGCTCAAGTTATGCACAATCAAAGTTTGGTCATAGCTCAAACTCAACAGAGTCAACTGACAAGCATGACATCGACATGTGGCTGAAGCAAAGTGCGTAAGCATAAGAGAAAATAAATGTTTCTTTTTGAAAAAAATTCTTCGACACTTGTATTTAGACAGGTGGACCCCACCTTTTTACTGGCCGGGGGCCCTTAGCCAAGTTCAACACACTCCTTTTACGAAGGGATGTTGTACGCACCCAATTTTGCATGGTGCAACATTGTTGGAGTGATTCAAATCCCCAATTATGATAAACTATCAATTCTAATTATGTTTATGTCAAAATACTCGTTTACATCATGTTTTGTAGCTTACTTGTCCTTTTCCCATCTTTCTCTGCTTTCCTTTGTCTTGTTGGCATCTTTTCCTTAGCCTTCTTGTTTTAAGTCACATAACCATGTCAGCGGTTACATAACTGTCATGTTGGTTACATAACCATCGGTCTACCCTGAGTGGCAGCTACACAATTATTGTGGTGGTTGTGTAACCATTTGTCTACACAGACCGTGATTTTGAGTGTTTTCTCCCATCCATTTCATGCATGTTATGAGCACGTGTCACCTTCTTCAAACTTATTTTTAGGGCACATTTCTTGACCAATTTTTTTTTCTTTGGCTTGTTGGATGCGTACAAACTTCTCCTTCCCTAATTATTGTTATTACTAAGTTAACTTGCCCCTTCTTTGAGTGATGTGGCATTTTTTGGCTACCAAGTGGGCTGGACCACTTCTCTTCCTTTTTTCTATAAGAGCTAAGCTTCTTCCCAAAGCATTGGTTGCAGTATTTTTTATAATTTTATCATTATGGTATCATAATCCTACTAGAAACAAACAAGAAAACACAAATCTCTTTCCTAATAACTCTCTTTCCAACATTTCTACCAGACTATCTGCAAATCAGCTATCTCCAGTACTCTCTCTCATTCTTTCTACACACTTCCAGCACAGTTCCCTGGACACGTTTAAACATTCATTGGAAAAATAAGCTGAGGGGACATCAAAATATATTGTCCAGCATTAGATTTGTCTCAGTACAAACATTTCCAGGTTGGGGGTGTCATTAAATTCCTATAGGTTTATTTTTTTTATTGAGATAGATTCAAAGTTATAATCTGTAGGATACATTTGTTTAGAAAGGTACAATTATAGTAATATTTACAGTAGTTCCTAATTTCAAAGCTTCCATTAAGAATTCCTTCTCAGCTCATCCATTTAGATTTTCTTGGGAATAATTTGTAGGATGTTCTTGCCTCATTTTGTTGTTAATCCTGTACAATTTATTTACCTATAGTCTTACATTTCTTCATTTAGAAAGCTTATGTTTTACTAAGGAAGCTTCAAGGGAAGAATTACTTCTAAGAAGATTTTCATTCTTCCCATGTGATTATGAGGTAGAGTCAGAAGAAGCAATATCTGCAACTATAATTTATGAAAAGCATTTATTTTATTAGATTAGACTAAATCATCTACATCGAGGAAATAAACACATACATCCATTTCTATTGTTTAGTTTAATCTGTTTTAGAATAGATAAAATTTTGTGTAATTAGAGGAAGTTATTTTATCTGTGCACATTTCTTTATTTTTTTTCCAGTAAACACAAAAAAACAAAAAAAAATAGATTAGATCGGTTAATTCTTTTATTTTTTTTATTCCCTTTTGTTAAAAAATCATTGAAAAAGCACAAAAATAAATAGATTAAATTTGATTTCTTTGTTTTAATCAATTAGCTTTGATTTTTTAAATTAGCTAATTACATAGATTTAATTAGATTCAAAGAGAGTAATCGAATTGATTTAATTTAAATCTACTAGTTCTCATTTGTTAATTTAGGAATATAGAGTTAATTAGAAAGGAATTAACACAACTCCTTACATATCCTTAGTTGGCTCAGGTGTCCTAAACCATGACCTTGTCCTCTTACAGATTATTTGCTGTGTTTTTTTGGTTCTTTTCTTTAAGTTGTTTTCATGTCCACATGACCATCCAAGGCCCAAGGCAGCCCAAATATTTAGTGTGTGATCCAAGAGTTCCATAACCAAACACAACCAAACAGTTCACAGATGTAGACTAAGGCCTCAGGCACCTTATTTTTTATGCCACCCCACTTCCACCCATTATCATCTCATAATTGATGGATTTGAACGTAGAAGTGGACAAAGCTTATGTTTTTTGGCACCGTTAACTTGGTCAAGATTAGACCCCGTAATTCAAATCCCTTTCCTTCGCACATGCCTCTCATTTCACCTCCATGACCTTTTCTAGAGAATTTTACAAGGCACATGTTGGAAATTTCCCACGTATTCCATAGCCAATTCAGAGGGTCTTTGGTAACACTAATATTGATAGACTCCTTCATGTGTCCATTCTCCTTGATCGTTTCATTTTACTCGCCCAATTTAGGAAAGTATTAATTTCCTTAGACATGTATATTCTCATAGTGTCCATAGAATACATTCTATTTCCTTGACTTAGTTATTAGCCATTTCCACATATTCATCCTATTTAGCTATCCCATAGCCATCTTTCATTTCATATCGGTTGTCTTGGCATGACCTCGGGAGATTAAGTGTTTCCTAGAGTCATGTTGATCACATGAGGTATAAATCAAGGATGAAAGCACGTAAGGTTTGGGCGTGAGGACGTAGGGCGCATAGGAGAGCACACAGGTATAGTAGGACATGAGCGTGCACCCAGAACAGATGCATACAGGACTTAGCCATTTTTATGGTTTAAGGCTATTTTTGGAGTTGGAGTGCGGAGCACGCAATGACATGAATAATTGCATTTCACACAAGGATATTTTGGGAGTTACAATAGTTGGAGCGCCATGCAATGTTTTGGTCTAATAATAGGATCTATTCTTAGAGTTAACTTTAGAAGATCTATTATTTGCACTTGCATGCTTTTGTATTCTCTTGTAAAGGCACATGGTTATTATTAGCATGTAGCCTATTTTTGGAAGGTGCATGGGTAGTGAAGGGAAAGTCCCCACCCCTATATATATGTATTGATTTTCACAGTTTGGATATCCCATTTTGATTGTAGAGTTATGTTGTTGGTTTTGTTCGTGTGCATGACTCATGGTGACACTATTGTGATGTATGAAGCTTCTATGTTTTACATTACTTAATATAATGGATCATATTGGCTGGATATTGGTGTTAGACATGAATGAATATGGTTCTTGTATAGTAAATCTCATTATAGTCATTTTTTAGTCAATCTTTCATATGGTTAAGATCTAGATCTGATTTATGCACTGTGGTTTAATTGATTATTTGTTATGGATCTGAATTGTACTTGCAATCATGCTAACATCTTGAAAAAGCTACTCTAAGAGGGACATGGTACCCTTATGCGCTTCGGGTGAGCGCTTAGTTCAGGCTGAGTGATGTGTCAGTGCGCCTTGGGTTATTTACAGTGAATTTTAGACTACATCATTGGTTCCATTGTCAGGACCTCTTTCTCAGTTATTTTTCAGGATGTTGTGTGATGAAGACATACTAGTTGACCTTGGCCAGTATTGAGGAGTGGTTAGTAGATCTAGAAGAAGAATATGCTCACAGATTTAGCACTGGACCTGAGTTTAATGCATGCACGTGGGTTGAACAGAATTTATACAATGCGTTATACAAGAATTTCTACGTCATCTTTCCTATAGAACTATATGAGTGGTTGGTTGCTTATGCTGTCTAAAAGGAATTGGAGGTTTCACACGCTTGTTTGGACGCAAGAAAAATTCTAGGCTTGGTATGATTCAGATCTGATTTGGACGCACTCTGTGGATGTTTGGTTCCATGGTGTTTTGAATAGCTACACATTAGAATATGTAGTTTCGACTTACTCTTGCCCAAAGGTTGTTGAGTTTCAATTTTTACGTGATCCCAAGGATCGTATTTGCACAGTATTCCACTGGTGATCAAGATCCTGATTGTAACCCTTGAATTTTGAAGAAAATCAGATGGCTAACTAAACCCCACCATGCATAGGGGTGGGAGCAGGTGTGGTGAAATATGGAAGACCTAGCGGCAGAAAGGAAAAGAGAAGAAAGGAATTTAAGTTCAATGAGGCACACGAGAGGGATTTAGAGAAGAAGTGTGAGGTTGTAGAATGGATGGTGTTGTGGAGAGAGATGGCTCTTGTGAAGGATTTGGAGCTCACGTAGAGGACGTGGAGCCAGAGCATCTAGGACTCCCCCATTTGGGAAAACATGACAGGGAACCCTCTTCAGCCTCAGATGAGAGCACGTCGGTAGAGACGACATGGGCCATGGGCACATTTGATCCCTCCTAGTGACCTAGCCCTTGTGCTTGGTTTTCTAGTTTCTACGATAGTCAGTAATCAGGAAGCTAGTGTGGGCAATAGAGTAGTGAGAGGAAAAGTTTAGTTTATCATCAATTTTAGGAGTGAATCAAGTATCATATACATCTATGGAAGGGTCAGATCTCTTCTTTGTTATTTGGGGTTCCAGTTGGAGGTACCTTTTTAGGTGCATCATCAGCATAAGAATGCTGGGCACGTAGAACTTTGGACTCACATCTGGGAGTAGTACAACTTCACAGACTGTGGGAGTTCAATTTAGCACAACTATTGGAACACAAGGCAGTGCATCCTCTGTTCCTTTACCCAATGCAGGAGGAGGATCAGGGGGATCAGGTGGCTTAGGATCTAGTGGATCTGGTGGATCTAGGGGAAGAGGAAACACATGTGGAAATACAGGTTATGGATCTGGTGGGCATGGTCCGCATCCCCAGAATATTTACATGGAGATGTCTCTTCGTCTTCCAGAATACAAAGGAATAGAAGATGTTGCTAAGCATGTGCATATGTGTGAGATACTATGGCATGTGAAGGGGATTACAACTTCAGAGTGGAAGGCAAGTCAATTTACAACTATGTTACACGGAGGCGTGCACATTTGGTATAGAAAGTTTGATCCTGATCAGACTTGTGTGGATTATAAAATGTTGCGAGATGCTTTCTTAAAATAATTTTATATCCCTAAGTTTGAACAGAAAATCATAAGCGTGCTCAAGGATATTAAGCAAGGCACTACTGAGAGTGTTCGGGAATATGATGCTCAATTAAAGACTCTTCTTTCTAAGTTATCTTATCACATCCATGCGAGCCAACATGCCCAGTGGTTCGTTGGAGGACTTATTACACATTTTAGAAGGGCACTTTTGCATAAGACATACATAGATCCGTGTGAGGTGCTTAAAGTAGCTCTGTGCACTGAGGCAATAGGAAGCATAGACACTAGAGTGAGCCCCTTCTTGGAAGCTCAGATTTAAGAAATGGTAAAATAGTTAGAGAAACTATCAACCAATTGAGCACATGAGACACACAGTGGAATTTGGTGCACAGATTGTGAGGTAGAGGGGCATACTAAGGATAGTTGTCCTTGTAGATCGGTGTGATCATTATTATTGGACTGTGAGATCTGTCACTTGGACCATAGCTCAAGTTGGTGCCCATTGTTGCAGTGCGCGA
This sequence comes from Taxus chinensis, assembly GCA_019776745.2. Taxonomy (NCBI): domain Eukaryota; kingdom Viridiplantae; phylum Streptophyta; class Pinopsida; order Cupressales; family Taxaceae; genus Taxus; species Taxus chinensis. The sequence goes on along the minus strand of CM034151.1, from coordinate 759,840,979 downwards.
TAAGGAATAATGTGTCTAGTTACTATAAGATTTACAGGTCTTCTACTCCATGATACTAAAGATTGCAGGTTGATTGATCAGATCCATGATGTCATTGATATTGGTGTACAACAGACTGGTTGCAAATAACTCTAGGGATAAAAGTGAGCATCATGATCATGATCATAATGAATGGCACTCTGATGGAGGCCATGGTAGAGTTTGGGGTTACCGTGGAGGATTCAGAGGCCGAGGTCACGGCGGTGGAAGAGGTGAGTTCCCTCAGGAATATGTTATACATGCAGATCCCTTGATCATTACAGGCGTGAGTTTCCTCATAATATTATTTGTTCTTTTTACGAAAAGAATCATAACTATGAAGAGTGTCCCATACTTGTATGAACATTTGAGAAAGAAGCATAAGCAGGAGAACAAGGGCACGGGAATGGTCAAAGTATAACGTGCCATAGGAAGACTAATGGATGTCCAAAGTTAGTGTTGGATCCTGAGTTGGTACCTGTGAAGATTACTACATGTGATGAGGCTGCGCACACTAGAGAAAATCTAAATAGAAGCCTACCATTACTAAGGAGGAGGTGCTACATGCAAAGTATCCAGACCTACACATCAGAAGGAGGTTTATCAAGAAACCATGGAGGTAATCAGGAATCTACAGGGTGAGATATAATGTTTGAAGGAATAGTCACGGAAGTTGGAAAAAAATAAGGCAACTGAGCTCCATCAGATCCGATGTTGATGATTTAAAGGAGGTTTGTAAGATGTTGCATCAAGAAAACATTATTTCCTTTATTGGGGAACTGGTTAAAGGGAAACACTTCGCATGCACTGGTATTGAGAATGGAAGGCAGATTTTGCATGCTAATCTCCCCCCTCATAGCTTGGATTATGACAAGGAAATCACTATGAATGTTGTTGTGGATGGTTGGCTTTTGAGTAACATTTTGATTGATACAGGTGCAAAAGTAAATGTGCTTACTTTGGATGCATGGGTTCAGATGGGAAGACCTCCATTATAGCCATCTTCTAATGTGTTATTTATGGCGAACCAGAAGAAGGCCATGCCAATTGGGGTTTTGAAAGATGCATCAATTACTATACAGGGGGCCAAGTTTACTGGGGGCTTTGAGGTTTTAACACTTGCAGAGGTGGATAGATTTCTAGGATTACTTGGGTGCCCTTGGTGTTATGTAAATAACATTGATCTGTGTTTCAATAAGGGGTACATCAGTTTTGAGAACAAGGAGGAATGATTTATTATCCCTTTGATAGATGGAAAATCTGCACCTTATGTGGAGCCCTTAAGTGAAGAAGACTTGAACAAAATTTATGTGTGCACCATTTGAGATCTGGAAGTTCTTGAGCCATCAAAGGAAGGATTTCTCCAGTGGGATGATGCACAATCCATGAGTGATACTACTAGTGTTGCATGTGATAACTGGGCACATGGAACTTATGAAATGGTTGGGCATGAAGTAAGAAGTGCAGTTGTGCATGTAAGCAGGTTGTGTTGTGTTAGGCATTTGGGTAAAAACCAAGGTACCTCGGTATACTAGTGAAGGAAACCCTGAAGTATTCCTATGAGCTATGGAAGTACAATGGAAAGATCAAGTGGAAAGAAGGAACATGTTAGTTTATACTTTGTGTGGGATGGCATCGTGCTGATGGATGGTTCATAGAGATAATTTGTTAGAATGGTGGGAAGTGAGAATTGCTTTCTCTGCTAGATTCCTCCAAATTAATGCACCTACTCAGATCTGTGAATTTCATGGTAATGATCATGTTCAGCACCAAGTTCAACAGTGTGAGAGACTCTGGATAGAGGGGAAAGAAGCTTTACCACCTTCGTTATGGGTGCACAAGCTCTACTTCACCTTGTGAGGATGCATGCATGCATGGTATGTTATGTGGAGTTAAATAGAGAGACTGGAAATTGGAAAGAACTGACTGCATGTATGATTCAGACTTTTGACTATTTTTCCACTAAACCTCCCATGAATGAGGCATTACAGGTTATGAAGTGACTTGACTATGGGAGATAGTGAAAAAGCTAAGGAACTTATCCAGGAGTTACTTGGTGAGTTCAGACTTAGAAGTGTGCTTTGAAGAAATGGAAGAGACATATGCAGAACAGCTTGGGCGCGCCTACCTAGAGAAAGAAAAAGGAAAGATGGTCTACATGATTGATGACGAGGAAGTGGAAAATCTAGATGTTGAGCATTCAGAGGGTACGTATGAGGTCTTAGACAGTGCAGATGAGAAGGCACATGCCTACCATGATCCTATGAAAATAAAGAAAGTAAACATTGGAATGGATGTTGAACCTAAGGAGGCCATCATTGGAGATTATTAGTCTGACTCTAAAGTTGCTAAGATAATTGAGTTGTTGTGTGAACTTCCAGTATCTGTTTCTTAGAGGCTATCATGAATTAAAAGGGGTGCATGAATCTTTGGGTGAAATGAGGATTAAGTTAAAGGAAGGTGCATGCCCAGGTTAGGAAGAGGCCTTATAGGATGAACCCTAACCTGTGCGTCAAAGTTAAAGAAGAAATTGAAAAAATGTTGAAATCTGAATCATTGAGCCCATAGAGGAATCAGAGTGGGTTAGCCCTATGGTAATCAGTATAAAGAAAGATGAAAGGATCATAATTTGTGTGAACTACAGGGAGTTGAATGTTGCATGTGTAATTGATCCTTTTCCCACACTGTTTACTGAAGAAATCTTGGAGGGTGTTGTAGGGCGTGAAATTTACTCCTTTACTGATGGATTTTCTAGATATCATCAAGTGAGGATAGCTAAAGAGGATCAAGAGAAGAAAACTTTCACCACTGAATGGGGAAGTTTTTCATACATGGTGATTCCCTTTGGATTGAAGAATGCACTTGCAGTCTTTTTGTGCATTGTTGTTCAAGCATTCCAGGATTTTATTCACAATTTCCTGCAAGTTTACTTGGATGATTGAACAGTGTATGGGCTATTCAAGGATCACTGTGATGATTTGAGATTAATGTTTGAAAGATGCAGCAGTTGAGTCTCCTTGAATATTAAGAAGTGTGTGTTCACTACACCCTTTGGGACTTTTCTAGGACACATTATCTGTAAAGAGGGCTTGTTAGTGGACCCTGCTAAGGTTGCAGTTATCTTAGGATTAGAGGAGCCTACTAGATAGAGCAAGGTGTGTGGATTTTGGGCCACATAGGGTATTATAGGAAATTTATCAAAGGTTATGCCAAGATATCCAAGCCCTTGGAGGAATTATTGAAAGGAAAAGTAAAGTTCTATTGGGAAGAAGCGCAACAGTGCACATTTGAGACATTGAAGGAAAGGCTTACTACAACACCTATTCTGCATTTTCCTTCATGGAATATACCTTTTCATGTACATGTGGACACCTATGGCATGGCCATTGGCACAGTATTAGCCCAGTATGGAGAAGGTATTGTTGATCATCCTATTTTCTTCGTTAGCAGGAAGTTGACTCCAACAGAACAAAATTACACAACTATGGAGTGCAAGGCTTTGTCCATGATCTACGCACTGCATAAGTTTTGATAGTACTTGCTGGTGACACCTTTTGTTTTCTATACAGATCACATGGCATTGAAATACTTGGTGAACAATCCCGTTTTATAGGGGCGCATATGCCGGTGGGTTCTGTTATTCCAAGAATTTGACTTTAGAGTTATGGTGAAGCCAAGTAAAAGCAATTCTGATCCAGACCATTTATCAAGGATTCAATCTAGAGAGGATGTGTAGAGAATTGAGGACACAATTCTAGATGCACAGTTATTTAGGTTAAATCGTACACCCTCGGACTTGGAGGATATTGTTGTATTTTTACACACAGGTGTGACGCCCAAATGAATGAAGGCCTTAGAAAAGAAATAACTTGTCATTCATCGTCACATGTTGATGAGTGGAGACTTATACAAGTTACGTGATGAATTTTTACGTTGGTGTGTACTTGAGCATGAGTGTACATAAATTATGGAAGAGGCTCATGGCATTATTACAGGTGGACACTATGCAAGGGATGCCACCGCGTGCAAGATTCTAGTAGCTGGATTATGGTGGGAAACTTTATACAAGGATTGTAAAGAATATTGTAAGGCATGTGACCACTGTCAGTGCCTTGGAAAACCTGGGTAGAGAGATGAGATACCTTTGAGGCCTATTGGTAATACAGAACCTTTTAAGAAATGGTCAATTGACTTTATGGGACCTATTTCCCCAGCCACGCACAAACTAGATCGCACTACATTATTACTTGTACATATTATCTTACAAGGTGGGCATAATCGCCACCTACAAACAATTTCACGGTAGCTACAACAAGGTTCTTGTGGGAAAATATTATTAACAAGTATAGATGTCCTTTAAGTTTGACAAGTGATAGGGGTACTCACTTTCTTAATGAAACCATCAGGATGCTATTGGACGAATTTATGGTTTCACATCATAAGATAACACCCTATCACCCTCAAGAAAATGGAACTGCTGAGGCCTTCAACAAGATATTGAGCCAAACTTTGAAAAAAAATTGTGATGTTGGAAGGAAATACTGGGATGATAAAGTATTTGTTGTACTTTGGACATACCAAACAACCTACAAGAGGTTGAATAAAGCAACACCCTTTCAGCTGGTGTTTGGTGCAGAGGTTGTTATATCTATGGAATTTATGTTACCTTTCTTTGTGTATTACATGCGCAAGGGTTCTGGCTGATGAGAAAGCATTGGAAGAACGTATTGATAAATTTATACTGTTGGATGAGAGGTGCGCCATAGCATGTTGGATTCAGAATTAAGAAAAAATCCAGGCAGAAAGCATGGCATGACAGGAACATCAAGGATAAGAAGCTTGAGGTTGGGCAAATGGTTATTTTTTATGATTCAAAAATTTGTGCTTACCTAGGAAAGCTTAAGGTGCATTTTTTGGGACCGTATGTTATCACTTATATACTTGATTCAGGTGCTTTGCCAATTAGAAGTACTGGATGGAACATGGTTTCCTGGTTACTTTAACGAAAGTAGGATGAATCCCTACTATAAATAAGTCTTCTTAGTGTTTGTAATAAGGCAGTATTTCCACTTAGATTAGATTTCCTTAATGCATTCCATTTATATGTGTTTCAATCTTCGTTGTTATGCTTTTTCAATTTAGTTGAGTGTTTTGTGTAATAAGCGTACTTGCGCACCAGAAGATGATTACTATTTAAGTATTTTCATGCACAGAGGACTGTGCATACCCTTAGTGTGGGGTGGTTTATATACATGGATTATTGCCAAGTTGAATATAGTTTGATTTTCATCTGAATATGGGTATGCACATAAAGAAATAGATTGCTCATGATTAAAAACCCACTTATGGATGGTTGTACATTGTAACGCGAGGTAGGTTGTAGCAGTGGAAACTAATTAGAAAGATGTGCAGTGGTAACGTACTTCAGTGTGGGAGGGTATGTGAAAGGAGGTTTGCAGCCAATAAGTAGAGGGCACACCAGAAGGTTACCACTGTGGTGTGAAGATGAGCAACGCATAAAAATTAAAGAATGATGAGTTAATGTTGAGAATGGTGGTAGGTGGAGGAGAAATAAATGCAATAAATTTTTAAAAATCTATATAAGGAAGGGTTGTAAGGCCATTTTTACCTTTGTGATTATGAATTCTTGAGCGAGTTATTTACGAGCAAGCTAGAAAGACGGTGGTGAAGTGTGGAGAACTAAAAACCAGGTGTTGTTATCATATTTATGCATAGTGTTGACTTTTGCTCCCTTTGGAGAAGTGTTTGAGAAAATTAGAGGCATGCAGGAGGATAAATCGAGATATATGGTTTGGATTGAAACTAGGGCATGCATTTTTGAGCTAAGGCATGCGGAGTTGAGTTGCAGAGCTCATAAGAGGTAAAAATAACAACCCTTTTTCATTAAAATAGCACCAAAGATAACACCTAGGGCTGGAACAAGGTGAAAGAAACAAAAATAAGTTGAGATTGAGATCGAGGATGCCCTTGAAAGTAAGTTTTCTGAAATGTAATACCTAGAGGAATTGTTCATGGGTCATGATTGGGACTCACATGTTTATTGGTGCAAGGTGAACGACTACAATCACATGAATACAGATAACAAACAAGAAATGGAGAAATTACTCGTGAAAAAGACAAATAAAAGGACAATAGATGATATGGCAGTATACGATGACGTGGGAGAGAAGCTATTGAGAAAGGTAGGATCTTTACAATTGTAAAAAAAATCCCATATTTTGGAAAATTGGAGAAATTATACAAGTGGCTGATGAGTAGAGTCCACGAGGACTTTTTCTACTTCGCCCAACGATGTATGAGGCTCACCACACTATTGATTGAGATCATGACAGGACTTAGGAGCTCGGGCGTTGAAGTGAGTAGTAGTTTTTCAGACAAGGAGGGTATTTTGAAGACAAGGAAGGAGTTAGGATACCTTAAAGGAGGGCGCGGGATGGATATAGGAAAGCCACATAAGTATCGTGTGGTTCAGGCAGTAGTGCACCTCCTCACCAAGCTCAATAACCAGGATCGGTGGTCACAGGTAAACACATTGTGGCTATATATAGCAAAGAAGATGTATGAAGGTGTAGTCTACAATATGGTAGGGTTTATTGCTGAAATTATAATTGAAGAAGCGTGTGGTGGAGATAAGATTAGTTTTAGCGCTATACTTTTGTCACTTTTCTTTATAGAAATTTAAGTACTGGATGAGCCTAAAGAGAAAATTTGGCAATACCTTGAGGAGAAGAAATATCTTGTATAGAGATTTGAGAAATATACTTGAGATGGGACCATGAGTGTCTCCTTTAAGAAAAGAGTAGATGGGTAAGTACAACAAGTTGATGGACAATTTAGTGGACATAAAAACCCAAAATTTAGGCACTGTAATTGCGGTTTTTAAACCGCGCTCGCAGAATTATTTTTATTAGGTTTGGAAATTTTTGAACCTAAAACCACGATAGCGATTTAAAACCATGATCGCAGTACTATGAGACAAAAAAAATAGACCCGCGACTCCTCATTTTCCCCATTTTTCTTTTCACACCTCGATTTCTCCTAGACGTTTGTCACTCAAGCTTTGAATACCCCCTAAAAATTGCTTGTCATTCTTCTGGATCGCAATAGATTCAACCATGCCACCAATATGAGGAGGTAAGCCCCTTATTTTGATCAATTTTTTTACATTTTAGGTTGTTATTTTTTTATTTTCATGGGTTTTTCAATTTTTGTTTATGTATACAATTTTCTTATTTTTTTAGTTGGTCAAAAAGCTTGTAATCCTGCAAACCATCGAAACATTCCTCAAAACCCTTCAAACATTCCTCAAAACCCTCCTCCAAACATAGATCCGCCTCCTATGGCTCCTTTTGTTCCCACGGAACCAGTGGGAACACAAGCTGATATCGTTGGAAGAATCCAAAAAAATAAAATTGTCATTGAGAACCTTATTCAGACTATAAGACAAAATCATGCCATAAATCCATCCCACATGACTTTAGCCAACACATTGCAAACATTGATTGGCGAATTCGACTCTGCAACTAACCAAATAGATATATGGAATACCTTTAGAGGTGATTGTAGGTGGAGGTATGCAGATAAATTATCCCATGTAACCGTAAAAGAAAAAAAAATTTAGAAAATACCACATTTGTGCATTATTTACCGACTCGAGAACCAATGCCCACTGTAGCTACTTGCAAACGGTTCCTAATCCATTGGTTCCATGATGACTGAATCAAGAACAATTTTTGGGACCGATGGTGGATGTTTTTTTATTATCCACCATGCAACAAAAATGAGGTTCCTCTCTATTTTTTGAGGAAATTATATTGCAATTTCGTGCTTAATGAGGTCCCAAATTATTTCGACTTTTCTAAGTTTTATGGGTGAGTAGGTGGCTCTGTACAGAGTATACCTGGTGCACACGTAGGTCAACCAAGGATACCCCATGCCCCAAAACCCCCACTTCCTTCAGTTATCCCTCTTACAATGAAGGAGGTTGTGGAGATTGACACACTACATGCATTAAGGGAGCTCACTGACACTCTGACCCACCATAGTGACCAGATTGCATATAGTGATGTTGGTGGATGTGCCAGTTCTAGCGCACCACACCAGTGTGGATCATGTGGTGCCGTATGCACTACGAGCGAGACATCATTTGTTGGTTCACATGATTTCTTTTCTCTAGATGAGATGATGGTGGATGTTTTTGGAACTGGTGTAACTTATGTTGGTATTTCACAAGTAAATGTCAAATAAATATAAAGAATATATATATATATTTATATACAATAGTTTAATTCATGTTTGAGATTTTAATATATGTGTATTTGATAGTACGTCATGTACATACATGTAAAAACATATTTTTATTTTATTTTAAATAGCAAGAGTCGGTGAAGGAAAACATCCAGCATCGACATGCTAGCTACTGCAGCTGGGCGTGTTACAAATGTAAGTTTCAAGTTGTACAAATATATTTTTAATTTCATTTGATTGCACTTTTATTATTATAATGTTTCACGTGTATGTTGTACATATTAATATGTTTGTCTTTTATATGTAGGAGCCTGGTGGGTCATCATCTGCTCTGGGAACTGAGGCTACTGGCACGCCTCATGTGACTTTTATGCAGGTTAGTTTCTCTTTACACTTTGTTTATAATTGTGGAAGTTCACGTGGATTACATGCCTTGAACCTCTGTTATGTGGCATTCATATAGATTAATTATATTGATTTGTACATGTTTTTTGTATAGCTTATGACTGTCAGAGAGACTCCTCCATATATGCAGACTGTGGAGGCTACTGTAGATACTGCCATAGCATCTGTAGATCCACTAACTGAGGTAAAAAATTTCAAATTTGTTAAATTTTGGAGGTTCATTATTTCTTATTACTTAAATCTACAATATCAAATTTTGTACATGTGAAATATTTAATTTGAAATTTAATTATTTGTATGTAGCTTACCCCTTATGAGTCTATTATTGTCCCTGCGACGCGTTAATGAAAAATTGATAGGGATCATGACATTGCGGTAATATTTCACATGCATTTTAAATAAATTGTAAGTTTCTGAATTTATAATGTATTTTAAATTTTGGGTGTTAAAAACATGTTGTTTATTAATGTGCAGGTTAGGTTGCAGAATTGCTTAGAGACACCTAGGACATCCATAGTGGCATCTCCCTCCAATACATCCCCAGGTTGTGGACATGCTACTTCTAGCAGGGTGAAGAGAGGGAAGATGTTTCATGATTAGATTCATAGGACCTAGATGTACATATATATATATATATATATATATATATATATATATATATATATATATATATATATGGGCCATCTGGTCCTAGTTCATGTTTCTTCATATAATTCATTGTATATATAGAATTTTGGGACAGCATTTGGTCCTATATGTATGACACACTTAGTTTGAGATGTACACATGTTATGAACTTGTATTTTCAGAGACGTGCATCCAGCACACTTTCTTCGAGATGTACACATGTTATGAACTAATATTTTCAGAGGCGTGCCTCCAGCACACTTAGTTTGATTCATTATATATCCATGTTTTCATAACGATATTACTTCTATGTTTGATTCAATTTCATTGCATGTATGATATCCTTCTATGTATGTTTTCATAGCCATATATTAGTTATATACATGTTTGATTTAAAATTAAAAAACCACGTCCTGGAGCGCTACATTGTACAATTGTTAAGAAAACCTATTCAATTAATAAAAACCTATGATAACCATGCTAGGTGAACTACAAAAGGGCAATACGTAATTACTTTTTTTTTCTTTTAAAGCTAACACTCATTTGTTGCATATCAACTAATGCGAACATCGATAGAAATAAGCGAGGTAGAGTTCATCTTGAACTATATGAATATAGCATTACTTATGATGCAACATTACATGGTACAATTGTTAAGAAATTAAGAGAAGCATTTACATTGTTTTAGAGATTATCCCATTAATAGCCCGCTTATCCCATTGATCAATATATGTACATCTTATCTCTTTATAATTTGGTGCTATGACAATAAACTAAGAAGTTACATTCAATTTGATTATCGTTTAAAGTATATTTACTTCCCTATTAAGTCCTATATGTTTTTGTATTTAAGAACACGCTTTAAAAACCCCATTTTTTGTATACCCTACAATCCTTATAAAGTCCAAAATACACATTTTTGTGAGGGGGTTTGTCAAATAAGTCACATCCTTACCAATTCAAGGTATATGTTACGACATATCAATCTATAAGAACACATATAAAGGAACAATAAAAGAGAGAGAAAAAGAGAAAAGAGAAGAAGATGAGAGAAGGATTATCACTTCAAAAATAAATAGAGGAAGTGAAGAGAGATTTGGAGAGAGTAACCACCATGTGGTTACAGTTGCAGGAAGAAGAGAGACATCAAAGTGGCCTATTATTGAAGAGGAAGATGAAATGTCCTGTGAGGTCATTGGTGAAAAGAGATAGAAGGCACAAAGAGGATGCCTTGAGGAAGAGAGAAGAGTTGTCAGATGAGCAACAAGAAGAGGTGAAAGAAGTTCTCATGATGGAGAAAAAGAAAGGAGAGGAAGTGCCACAGGAAGAACTCAAGGAAGGAAGAGAAAGAGTGTTAAGAAGAACACTCAAGGAGACATTTTCGTCTCTAATTATGTTCTATAATATTGTGTTTAAGAATGTGTATCCAAATCTCATACCCAATCATGGGTACATGGTTTAAGCCAATATAAGGCTTTTAAACACTATATTTTGCAAACGGTGGGTTATTGCACCAAACTAACTGCGCTGAAACATCTAGGTGGCTAGGTGAATGCTAGAGGAGACACTGTTTTGGTGCGCAACAACATCATTTCTTCTGGGATACTTCGTTCCGGCATAGTCCCTTAAGAGCCCTGAGACTAAAAAATCATTCAACTTCGACAGGTGACTACTTGAACTCTGTGGCACCTAGAGATGTCTCGTCAGATCCTACACCTCGGTGTAGGGACCCTCTACAATAATATCTCTCAGTTTTTTCCTTCTTTGATCGGTGCTCTCGCTGCCCTATTTTTTGCAAATGCGCGAAATAGTGTAATTTGGGCCAGTGTAAGGTTGTCAAACGATATATTTTACAAACGGTGGGTCATGGCACTAAAACGAATACGCCGACATGTCCAGGTGGCTAGGTGAATGCTAGAGGAGGTTTGTTTTAATGTACGATAATTTCATTGCTTCCGGGCTACTTCATTCGGGCGTAGTCCCTTAAGAGCCCTAAGACCAAAAAATCGTTCAACTTCGACGGGTGACTAATTGGACTCCGTGGCACCTAGAGATGTCTTGTTAGATCCTAAAACTCAACGTAGGGACCCTATACTATAGCCTCTCTCATTTTTTTCCTTCTCTGATTGGTGCTCTTGTTTCCCTATTGTTTGCAAATGTGCGAAATAGTGCAATTCGAGCTAGTGTAAGGCTGTCAAATGCTATATTTTACAAACGGTGGGTCATGTCACTGAACCGACTGTGCCAAAACATCTGGGTTACCAGGTGAATGCTAGACGAGGAACCATTTTGGTGCAAAAAAATGTCGTTGCTTCCTAGCTACTTCGATTGGGCATAGTCCCTTAAGAGCTCTAAGACCCAAAAATCGTTCAACTTCGACGGGTGACTACTTAGACTCCATGGAACCTAGAGACATCTCATCAGATCCTACACCTTGGTGTAGGGACCCTCTACAATATCCTCTCTCGGTTTTTTCCTTCTCCAATCGGTGCTCTCGCTGCCCTATTGTTTCCAAATGCGTGAAATAGTGCAGTTTGAGCCAGTGTAAGGCTGTCAAACGCTATATTTTGCAAACGGTGGGTCATGGCACTGAACCTACGGGAAAAAAGTGTCTGGGTGGCAAGGTGAATGCTACAGAAGGTTTCATTTTAGTGCATGACAACATCATTGCTTCCGGACTACTTCGTTCGGGTGTAGTCCCTTAAGAGCCCTGAGACCAAAAAATTGTTAACTTCGACGGGTGACTACTCAGACTCCATGGCACCTAGGGACATCTCGACTGATCCTACACCTCGGCATAGGGACCCTCTACAATGTCCTATCTTGGTTTTTTCCTTCTCCAATTGGTGCTCTCGCTACCCTATTGTTTGCAAACATGCGAAATAGTGCAGTTTGAGCCAGTGTGAGGCTGTCAAATGCTATATTTTGCAAACAGTGGGTCGTGGCACCAAACTGACTATGCACACGCGTAGGTATGGTCTTTTAAAAACTTGGGGAGGTGTCATTTTGGTTCTCTAAGCTCCAGGTGCTTTTGGGATACCTCCTCCGGAGCCAAGAACCCCCTCCACAGGTACATAAATCGTTGTTAATTACTTCCCTTTTCTTGTAAAACAATGAAAGTTTCTATTATCTTTGAGAATTTAAAATTCTCTACTAAAAGTTCCAACCACATAAAGGTGGAAGCTTTTCTGGCACCACTAACCTGCACATAAAAGTGTTAGTCAAAGAAATTTAAGTTTCAAATCAAAACCATACTAGATATATACAAAATACACAAATTTAAAATAAAATATATGAACTTAAATCTATCTAACTAACAAATTTATATTTACCAAAGAAATTATATATACCAAACATGAGCATTGTAAATGCATTCCAATGAACCATCAGGATCAGATCTACTCTGAATAGTAGACATGATTGCTTCATGATCTGACTCTCAAACCTTCCAAAGAATCTTGTTATTAGGCCTTCCTTGATATCTATACAACTAAATATTTGTCACTAGAACTAGATGCGTATATAAGAGTTTTTTCGTATGTGTCTCAAAGTCTTCAAACACCCAAACAGAGGAGTTTTTTAATGGATACCGTCGAAGCCAAGTTCCAGTAACTACCATTGACCCTATAGGATACTCAATATTTTCACCATCTATAACAGGAGAAGTCAACTTATTTCTTTTCTCGATGCAATGACATAAGAAATAGTATGTTCCTTCTTCATTGTCTTCTATTGCAATAACTTCAAACACATGTCCTACAAAAAAACAAAGGTTGAACAACTCAAATTTAAATTACATATTAAAATTTCAATAAGCATAACTCAATACAAAAATTATAAATAACCATAAATATCTTATCGCACTAAACTCAAAATTTCTTCAAATTCCTTGGATGTTGCAACTTCATCTGCAGAAACAAGTCATAATGCTTATGGAGGTTGATAACTAGGAAGCAGAGTTAGAGGCCTACAAATCTATCCATCCACCCATTTTTGTGAATCACACTCAGTAGTGAAAAATTCAATACAAGATGCACACAAACATGTCAACTTTCTTGTCCATATGGCCCATGAAGTAGCATCTTAGCTACCAAATGAGTGCATATCACTGGACCTAGTGAGTGTCATACAATCCTCGTAGTTATAAATTTGTTGTTCCTCTATCAACCAAAAATATCTGCGAACTGTAGAATTTTCTTGAGAACCTCGGGCCATGTTGTCAATACACCATTCCACTATGCTTTTTGCATCTTTCAATTTAGCACCATCTTTGTACTTCAACTCTTCTCTTGCAATAGCTCTTTTCACACATGCTCTTACGCCCTTTTCCATGTCCAACCTCAGTGAAACTCCAAATATGTTGCACACCCATCTTGACGTGCATCATGCTCATCCAATAAAACATTCGTACATTCTTAAACTGAGATGTGCAATTATCTGACCATATATAATTTTGTTTGAAGTGGATGTTCCTATCAGACAAGTTTCCATAAAATAACTGGAAACACCCTTGCATAAATTCAGTAGAATGAGTACGATCATCACTGATATAAAATTTGTACTCTTTTAAAAAAAATTGATCATTCTTTGTATTGTCAGGAGAATGTATAAATGATATATACACAAAAATGACAACTTGTACTGAGTTGTAATATTGCGATTGAACCTCCATTTGTGGTTACAATGTGTAATTCTCTTCAAAATTGACCTCTAAAATAATAGTACCAATAGGAAATGTGTCCTTGCATATCTTGAACTGTTCATCCAACCATCGAGCTCTGTGTGTATCCCTAGCATACTCATCAACAATTTCATCCTTAAATTTTCTCATAAATTGAAAAACACGCATATGTTCTGTAACTAGCTCACACCGTTTAGAATCTTTTCCATCTTTCAACTGGTATGCAACCAAATTATATTTATCAAATTCAACTAAATTATGTCCTATTACACCTTCAATTTTCTCATGGATGTAACTTTCAAATTTAGGTAATCCTCCGCATGTACCACAACTTCCATCTAAACAATCCTGACTATAAAAAAATGTCCAACTTCTTTTTCACAAAATATCATAGGAATGAAATCCCTGGAAGATATTGGTTGAACTTGAACACCACATTTCGATAACATAGTTTTAGAATGAAAATTAGAACAAATACGTAAAAATTTAGCATAATGCATTGCAAATTCAACATGTTGCCTACAACAACAAGTGATGCAAGCGAGGTTGATTTTTACATAGAATGGTTTCAAAATTTCAAAAAAACATTGAGTAATTTTAATTTCTAGATGCTCTTGTTCAAACTTACGAAAAAATTGAGTTTGAGTCATATCTAAGAAATGCTTTGGATGTGGTTTGCGATTAGTAGAACCAACTCTCTGTTTTATAAGATCTCTTGTATTAGGTAAAACTCTAGTGTTATCATGCCGAAATTGAATAACAACTTCTCTTATAGCATCATAATTATATTTGTCCTTACACGATGCTCTAACAAAAAATGCCCAAAAATCGGTGTCATTGAGTGATTGAAGGATATTACGTCTTTCAATTGCTTTCATTAGAGTTTTTCGATCAACTTGCAACATTCGACTTATTTGCATAATCAAACGTTGTTTTTTTATTGATTCACTTACAACATTAGTAGCAAGTACACAACACATAATATTACTATCCCTAGTGTGTCTCTTGACACCAACAATGTGATATGCATCTTGAAGGTTTTCAACAATTGTAGAGGTTTGACTACGTATATTAAATGTTGTCAATCTTAAGGTGTTTAACGTAGGTCTCATTTTAATCAATTTTATCAAACTAACCAACAACTGACATCTTTGGGAATCATTTAAAATTTCAAAATGATTATCCTAAATTTTAGTGGCTTTTCTTCTGATTTTCCGTTCAAATTTTTTTTCAGACATTGGTTTCAAAATGTTTTTATCAATTTCAATAAAAAAAATTAGGTTTCTTACGTAAAATCCTAGGAGGTGTTTTTTTTAAATTTTGGTTATCTATAGTTTCAACCTGAATTTCCTTATTCACATTTTCATTGTCTCCTTTAATTTCAACATTTGCTACATCACAAGTATTTAATTCTTCTTCAACATTGATGGTAAAAACATCTTCATCACGAGTATTTAATTCAACTTCAACATTGACAGTAGAAACATTACCTGGTTCCTCATTGCTTAAAGATGAACCTCTTCTTGATTCACGAAGATTCCGCATTCGCTCAGCATTTTGAAATTTGTTTGCCTCTAATTCGTTTGGTGTTTTTTACTTAATGACTTCCTTTTTTGACTTCGTTTCTCGTCTCCCATTATGTTTTGCTTCCGGTGATAATAAAAACATGCAAAAAAGGATAGAATTTCACAGTAATTCATATGGTAAGGTCAAACAATAAAAATCACATGGTAATTAAAACATTGGGATTTGTGTAAATATATTTAAGAACCGCGAGCGCACTTTATAAACCACTATCGCGGTTTATAAAGCAAGTTCGCGGTTTGTGTTATAAAAACCGCGACATCGATTTATAAACCGCAATCGTAGATCTATCTGTATCGTCAAATCCGACCCTAAGGCTTGAAAAATCTTTGTTTTTCCCCAACCAAAGCTATGGAAGGTCATTATGAAGTGTAAAAGCTCAAAAAACCTCAATTTTTCTCTTCCAGAGACTTGAACCATGTTAAAAAACTAAAAAAAATTCACAAAAATGGTGCCATCGCGTAGGGGAGACTGTTAGCTTCGTAGAAATATTGATTTTAAAGTGAATAGAATAAGATAAATATCATTTTATAATTTTTTACTAACAATAGGTCTTTAAGACATTTTTCCCCGCGAATGTTCATGTCTACGTTTAAGACTGTAACTTTTGTTTCGCTTATCAAAATTTGATAAAACTTATACCATCCCAAGTGTGGAGAAATTCTATACACATTAAAAATATATATTTGATTTCAATATTTTTTGATATAGTTATGGCGGGAAAACGGAAAGCGCTCCATTTTTTAAATCTTATTAGACCAGTTTCATGGAAAAAATCATTAAAAAAATATATTGCTTGAAAAAATACAAAATAAAATCCATCCCAAGATAGACAACTACATCTAAATTTTCACCAAATGAAAAAAAAAAAAATAACAAGATTTGGACATCCAAATCGCGGGCAAACACACTACAATCTTATAGGTTTAAAAAAAAAAAAAAACAAGTCATATAATTTTAAGTGTTAAATATAGCTAAACTTGTCCCTTTTTAAAAACAATAGTAGTTTAAAAACTAGATTCCAGATGCTACAATTCATATTTATATAAATTTTTCTAATTTTGAGTTCACGTATTGCTAATAATCCCTATAAGTTGACATTTCGTTGCTTTTTGCAATTTGACGTCCACCGATGACCCCTTTTTTGTCCACCAACTTACTGCACTTACCTAGATATGTGGTATGAGTGCTTGCGTGCTGCGTTTGAAGAAGAGTGGCGAATACCAAAGGAAATTCCTATGGTATTAGGGAAATAGGTACAGTTTGCCATAAATCAGCACTTTTATATTGTGCGTTTTGCAATGAAGGACAGGAATTGGAGCCTGTGGTATAAGTTTCCTTATGCTTTCACCACGCATTATTTTCATGCATCTGTACACAGGTTTTCGGATGCATGCCAACTGATCTTCAACATTTATAAGGTAGAATGTGACTATCACACTCTCAGAAACACTTACATGTATCCAAGTAAGTCTGCATATATTGAAAGATTGATTTCTGATCATATAAATATGAAAGCAGTGATTTTGGAAGTTGGGGAGATTGGGACTGCCCTTGTTTATATCCAAATCAAGTCAAGGTTGGAGAAAGGGAAGTATGTGGAGGATGAGTTCAGACTTCCTGGCCCGCCCAAGGGGAAGCATATAGTTGGCACTTTTGAAGATGAGGAGCCGGTTTCACCCATTTTAGAGGAAGAGGGAGAGGAAGAAGAACCTAATGAAGAAAGTGGTGGCTTGAAGCATAGGGGTAGAAGATAACCAACTGTTGAAAATTAAAGTGCGCACGAAGTGACCCCTCCTTTACAGAACTAGGAAGAGAAAGTATTAGAGACAGGCGCGTTGGAGGCAGATCCAGAAAAGACCACCAAGGATAAATAGTTTTAAAAGGTGTTCAGAAGAATAAGATATCAGGGCGTGGGATCATCACAGCCACTTTGGAGGTCACCTGGGACTTCACCACAGAAAGTAGAGCCTGAGAAAAATAAATGTCACAAGGTCAAAACTCAGAAGGAAGATAAGGATGAATTCAGGGAAAGCGTGCCAAGAACTCCAGTTCACCCTGAGGATATAGAGGAGCCTCATGATGAGGAGATGAAGAATGATGAAGAAGGGCTGAAGAAGCCATGTGTAGAAATAGATAAGGGTGAAGAACCTTATGGTGCATCCCATACTAAAAAAAAGGTGAAGGCCCAATTCTTGATTCAGACGCATAGATTCCAAAGGGAAAGAGAACAAATAAGGAGAAGGGGGTGAAGACTATGAACCTCCTATTGTGGGCTATGTGGATGACACAAGCAAGATCATATGCACATGGTTCCAAAGCACTATGGAGCTTAAGGATTTGTATGGTTGGGAGCTGATGGATGTGGATATGGTGAACACACCCACACAAAAATAATTATCATGGTCTATACAGACTCATATGGATGAGCCTAATTTTAACATGTGTGAGGAATCACGTATTTTGCACAGGATGAAGAAAGTGCCCCCCATAATGTTAATCCTACTATCATGTCAAATGAACTGGTGAGAAATGCCTTGGTAAAGGTATCTTCAGAAGTTACGTGCAGGAACATAGATAAAGAGGAAACCATTATGGTGTTGATGGGTGAAAACAAGGATAAATATAACAAAATAAAGCACTTAACAGTAGATAAAGAAAGGGCAGAGGCAAAGATAGAAGCATTAATCAATGTGGCCGAGTAGATTAGAGATGATATTCTTAAGGTAAGGCCACATCTGGAAATACAAGTTCTAGAAAAATTTCCTTCTATAATGCACTACATACACACGCTAGTAAAGTTTGTAATAGATTAAGGGCCCATGCGTATGCTTGCACCAAAAGATCCTGCAGAGGAAGCAACAAATGTCAAGGTCACAATTTTGAGGAAGATTTTAAGTTATGAATATTTGTTTCAAGCCTTGAAGGATGAGCTTAAGAAGGAAGATCAAGATCTGAACATGTGCGCGGAGCCAGATACTATTATTAGGATAAGGACTATTGAAGAAGATAATGAGGTCGTTAAGGCAATGAAGAATGAGACGCTCGGGCACGTGGATAGGCTTTCTCTGGTGGAAGCTAAGAACAAAGCACTTACAGAATCCCATAATCCACATAGGGAAATAATAAATGAAATTGGAAATATCATCGCATAGAATATGGATATCATGGAGGAGATTGTGTCAAGCATGGATAATGTAGTCAGGGTTATACAGAATAAGAAAGAGAAAAGGACTCAAGATATATTGGAAGCCATAGTGAAAGAAATCCCAGATAATAGGGGAAAAGCACTAAGTGATTGGCAAGTATTAAAGGCAGTGATTAAAAATGAATACCTCGAGTTAATCCTGCATGTGGAAGACTAGAGAGCCGAGTTACTCTTTCATTCTTTATTCTTTATTCTTGGAGAAATGAGTTGTAATTACCCATTTTTAGGGTGGCAATGATTTTAGTATGGGGTAATGTTGATTGCATGAGGTACACCTCAAGGATGAAAGCACATAAGGTTTGGGTGCGATGACGTAGGGCGCGCAGGAGATCACACATGTATAACAGAACATGAGCGCGCCCAAGAACAGGTGCATACAAGACTTAGTTTTTTTATTTTTTAAGGATATTTTTGGAGTTGGTGCATGGATAACACAATGAAATGAAGACTTGCAGTTCAAGAAAGGCTATTTTGGGAGTTACAATAATTGGAGCACCATGCAGATTTTTTGTCTAATAATAGGATATATTCTTAGAGTTAATTTTAGAAGATCTATTATTAGCACTTGCATGCTTTTTTATTCTCTTGAAAAGGCGCATCACTATTATTAGCATGTATCCTATTTTTGGAAGGTGCATGGGTGGTGAAGGGAAATTCCCCACCCCTATACATATGTATTGATTTGCACAATTTGGATATCCCATTTTGATTGTAGAGTTATGCTGTTGGTTTTGTTCGTGCACATGACTCATGGTGACACTATTGTGATGTATGAAGCTTCTGTGTTTTATAGTACTTAATATAATGGATCATATTGACAGGATATTTGTGTTAGACATGACTGAATATGGTTCTTGTATGGTAAATCTCATTATAGTCATTGTTAGGTCAATCTTTCATATGGTTAAGATCTAGATCTGATTTGTGCACTGTGGTCTAATTGATTATCTGTTATGGATCTAAATTATACTTGCAATCACGCTAACATATTGAACAAGCTACTCTAAGAGGGACTTGGTACCCGTGTGCACTTCGGGTGAGTTCTCAGTTTATTCTTAGTGATGTGCCATCGTGCCTTGGGTTATTTACAGTGAATTCTAGAATACATCAAGTCACGTGTTGATTCTTAGACTTACAAAATTGGTGAACCTGATGTGAAGGACTAGTTCCTTTTCATTTCCTCTTCCTTTCTTTTCTTGCATCCATACTTCTCCTCTCCCATTATTCTAGGGGTGTTCATACACCACCCGAATATGTCAAGTCAGGATTTTAGTAGACCCATTTTGGGTCTTAAGGCTTATTATTAGCAGATGGATATGCAACAGTCACCCTTACTATTAAGGTGGGATAATAATTACTTGTCAAATTTTCCTTTACCTCACACTACTCCTCCTCAATGTGTTAATACTAAATCATTATTCATGATTGAGGAGGTTGGTCATTCAAATTATAGCCCGCAACCAGGGTTATCTAACTCCAATAATATGACATTCATGGGAAAACTTGGGTATTATTCACACATTTTTCTAGACCTCAAATCAACATGCAGTTTGAACCTACTTCTTCCTACTTTTCACCAAACGATGAATTCCTAATACACCTCTCTCTAAGTGACGAGAAAATTAACACTATAGACCAGTCCTTTGATAGGATATAAGGGTATGCTAATGTTCTTCTTGAGAAAAACACTGCGACCCCTCCTTTTGTTATAGAAAATATGCCTAAAGAGGGGTGGTCTACTAAGTATCAATTCATAGTAGGATATCATACACCTTTGCAACCTAACAAGGCTCAACACATGTCTAAAAAAAATACAATACATTCAATGGGAGATGTGATTTAAACATTGGTAGACATATTTAAGGAGTTAGAACTTTCCCAACCTTCTCATTCTACACCATTTGCATGGAAAGGCATGGTTCCCCACCATGTCAAGAATCATGGCTATGTTCCTTCTGCACCACCACCTTCTCTAATCTACATGGGTGTTCCTAGCCTTGGAGGCCTTCTTACTGGATTAGGCACATTGGATATTCCCTCTCATGCTTCATACGGATACCCACCATACAAGCCAACCGGAAATGCATTTTTGAATGCCATTCTAACCGATAATGTGACATTCCCTAGATTTTTTCCTAACCAACCTGTATCAAAACAATATTCCCCTTACCTTCGCATGTATTCTAAACCACTGTGGGGGGACATGTTTTCTTTTTCTGGTTTGTACGCTCAGCCTCATGGGTTTCCTTATGTCCCTATGAATGCTTATGTTGCACCATATCAACTTTGTATCCCACCTCCACTTCCACATCAAGGGTCACCCATGGTTGAGACTTATGCAGTGGGAACATATTCTAAATATCTAAAGGATCCCATTGACTTTACCATTCGGAGTTTAATGCTCCCGCTAACTTTTCTAGATCTTCCAAAATTCAAAGGGGATGGAGATCCAAATGCTCACATTAAATCATATGTGACTACCTTTATAGATTTACTCTCATGGGATGCGGTCGTAGCTAAGATATTCCCCAAGAACCTTGAGGGGATTTCTCTAGATTGGTACTATAGAATACCATAAACCTTAATTCACTCATTCAAAGAACTCATTTCACAGTTTATAAAGGCTTTTGATATGAACAAGATCTTAAGAATAGGAATTAGAGAATTCCTTCGTATTAAGCAAGAGCATAACGAATCCACCAGCCACTTCATCCATAGGTGGTGAAAATTCCTCCTCTCCTCAAATAGCACTCCCAACATGGATCAAATGGAGATTTACAACCTTCTCCTCCACTCCCTCAATCAAGAAAACAAGAAGGAGGTACACATGTTTCATGTAAAAAGATATGAGGAGTTCTAAGAGGGTGTTGTCTACATTGACCAAGCGGCAACAAATAGTGGCTGAAAGACTTATGGCTCAAATAGGAAACTGGTCACTCCCTCGCAAGGTAGTTCAAATTACCCCAGCGGTTTAAACAATAACATCCAAGGACCTAAGTTCCTTAATAAGAATCACAACACTGTGATGGACGACATAACCGATCAAGCTAGAAATACAAATTTCGTTAGCATAAGAAACACAAATAATGGTAATAACAATGTAAATACCAACAGTCAAATGAGTAAAAACTTCACTCCTTTTGTTAATGTGATATACTTTAGTCATCTTTCACCCCCACCTCAACAGGTCCTTGTCTAAGGCCCGGTTCAATACCCAAGAAGATATCTGAACCAATTTCCAAAATAGTATCAGAACCAAGGCCAAAGGCTTCCGAACTTCAACTATAATAATGAAAAATAGAATAACAAAAAAAATATGGGATGTAATAAAACAAAAACAAAATACCTCATGATTATGATCCCAATTTGTATTGTGGTTTCCATAGGGTTATAGGAAATTATGCTCAGACATGTCATGATTGCAAAAAAAATATACAACGGCTTCTGGAGGACCAAAGGTAGCTCTTTATTGAGATGTTCTTGGATAATACCACAACACTAATGTAAAATTATCACATGGGGTCCATTTCCCCTCAGAATTCTCCTCTTGGGGTTTATAGAGACCCCCTTCAAACACGTCCCAAAAAAATAAAGCTCAATCCTCATGACACTAACATAAGTACCCCTATAAGGAACAATTATCATGAAGCATCTACTTTGAAAAACACTTTATTATCTGCTCCTTTAGATGGTCAAAATTAGACTAAAATGATAGGCTTGATTGAGTTAGAGACCGAACTAAAATTTAACAAAACGACTCGTACTCATGATTATTCTATGTAGCCTCTTCCTATTTATCCCTCAATGTCAGATGACACTCCAATGCCTCCAAGGCCAGTAAAAGCCTATGACATGATCACAGATTTGACTAAGACCTTTTCTCACATCTCCTTCCTATATTTTATCAAGAATTCTCCTGCACATCGAGCCACTTTATTATAAGCATTAGGTCTTGGTCATCTAATCCATGTTATCCCCCCTCTGTAGGCCCAAATCAATCATATAGACTTTGATGTCTATCCCCTAGGACAGCCAGATAGAGATGTTGGATTCATGTTCGATATTAGGAAGATTCCCACTGATGTTGAGTTGGAATGAACATGCAATCCTACATTATATTTTCAGGTTTGTATTTACGATAATTACATTAAGCGTGCAATGAGAAATGATGGGGTTTTGGTTAATATATTCCCTTTCTCATTCCTTCAAAACTTAGGCTATGGAGAAATGAATTGCTCTTCAACCTGAAATACATTGAGAGGCTATAATAGTCTCAAAGCAACATATATTGGTACTATACTACTTCTAGTTACCCTTGGAACAAATACTGTGTTGACCGTGTTACGCTACAAATAAAACCTTGAAGTCCATCCTCCTTAAGATGGTTAAGGAGAGCAAAAGAGATTTGAAGCTACTTATGGACTTGTGGGCCTATAGGACATCGGTAAGAACACTGACGGGGGAAACCCCTTACTCTTTGGTCTTTTGATATGAAGTTGTTCTACTGTTATAAGTTGAGTTACCTAGTATTCGCATATCATTACAATTCATTTTAGATGAAGACGCATATCTAGAAACACAATTAGTTAAACAGGAAAATCTTAATGAAGCTCAACTCAAAGATGAACAACATCACCGCATTTATGCTAACAGAATGTGTCATCAGTATAATAAAAAAGTGTACGAGAAAGAAATACACATAGGAGATCTAATCCTAAGACTTGATATCCAGATTGACAAAAAGACTGGTGAAGGAAGAAATTTTAGGCCCAAATGGTTAGGCCCATACCAAGTGATAGAAGACTTTAATAATGGTGTGTATTGCCTATGTACTCTAGAAGGTTAAAAATTTAGCGAATTGGTTAATTCGCTTCACCTCAAAAAACTTTATGCATAAGTTCATTTACATCCCCATTTGTACATTGTTGCATCTACACTGTAGATCGTCTACATTCTCATATTGTGAGATTGTAAATCAAGAAACTTTTAAATATTGGAAAAAATTATTGATCATACATCTTCAAGTATACATAATATTATCATTAGCCTATTCTAATCTCTTCATCATTTCAGTTGTTAAGAAAAAAAATTAATATTATTCCCACCAAGGCTTGCACAGTTAGTTCTATTCACGGTTTCTTCTAGCTCAGGTGTCCTTACCGATAGTTTGTTATAGAAGCTTCTTGATGTCACATCTTTGCCTAAAAATATCTCTGATAATAACAGAAATATAAAAATTTCACCTGGAAATCTTGTTCACCTATCTTAACCTTTGGTGGTGAGCCCTTGCATTCTACTGGTTGCGTGGGGTTGAGGTTAGGGGCAATTTTTCCCTCAAAAATCACAAGTCAGAGTTCAAAATTTATATATATATATATATATATATATATATATATATATATATATATATATATATATCAATAATAGATACAAAATTCCTTCTTTTGTAAAATAATGCTACACTTATTTTCTCTACCAATCATTGGTGATGATCTCATTCCTCTTAGTGGCACGAGGTTGGGAAAGGAGGGAAGTTCCCTTACTCATTTATATTTTTTCCTTGGTGATGAGCCTTTGCTTCTTACTGGTAGCATGGGAAAAGATGTAGGGGGTTCTATCAAATAATTCAATAAGTGTACATAAGTCAATAGATAAAAGTACTTTTAAATCTTAAAAATCCCAAAAGGATGAGTTAGATGTGTATGTTACAAGAGATTCATCCGCTAAAACTAGATTTTATAAAGTAAGAGGCCATCTACGGATCTAAGTCTGGATAAACTTGCAAGTGAATCACATTTTAAATTGGTAGTTAACCTTGCTTAGAGTTGGGTTGTAATCCTAATTGGGTCTTTTTCAAAGTCTTGTCTTTTTATCACCATCCTCATTCATCAAAGTCATACATATCGCATCTTTCATGGCTCTCGGTGTTGATCCCTCACATCTTACTAGTTGCATGGGGTTAGGAATCGATTGATTTCATCGTTTATCATATCACATTAATCATATATATATATATATATATATATATATATATATATAATAAGTCATTTTTATTACACATTTGCATTTTCATTATCCATAACATGCATTTATAAAAGCATCGAAAATTATAAGCATCTAAGAGTATACATGTGGTATGAGTCATGAATAAGTCAAATTTTACACAAGAATAGCCAAACCAAAAATAAATGTATATCAATAAATTCAAGTTTGTATACAATGTTATCATACTCTCGTAAGTATGGTCAAAAAGCTCATATATGAGCACAAAACCCAAAAAAATCATATATATCCCAAAATATTAACAAAACAATAAAAGCATATAGTCTATCCATGGGAGCCCTGTAAGGGTGCACGATGATGGCTCCTGCTATGGCTCCTATGGCATGAGTGGGAGCCTCCATGTGCTTACTGTTGGCAGTGACTGTGAGATGGGGAAGGTGATCTATCAGTGGTAGTGGCCTTGCTACAGGAATGACTCCGCTGATGTCTCCTCTTGGCCATATGGTATCCAGTAAGCTCGCCCCTCATCTGAGACAAGGTTGCAATGGCATGCTAGGATGGTGCAAACACATATATGTGATGTTGGGCCATCATTCAATACCCCGCATCTGTGAGCAGTTGTCCCGGTGTCTTCTCCATAGGGAGTGTAAAAGTGTCCACAAATATTCACTAAATAAAATCTTGCTAACCATCAGCAGTAGATGTAAAATATAAATGAAAACAACATAAAGTTAAAAAAAATTTGAAAACAAAAAGAATTAATAGTGCGTAATTCACTAATAAGTGTAGTCTAAAAAGTGTAGTCGAGAGAAGAGTATTCCACTTACTCAGATCTCCTCTGGCCTCTAGGATGGATCTACTAGTGCTAGTAATGGTGGTGGTGAAGCTGCTATGGGAACCTCCTCTGCTTTGATATCCTCTGTGGCCATCCTTCACCCAAAAACTGACTCATCATCCCCTCCTCCAATAACATTTAAAGTCTCCTCAGTGTGCAGTGTCTTTACCTTTTCCCTAGTATTCGGGGAAGTCTCCCTAGTAACCACCCACTCTGTGTCAGTAGCATCCTCTCCTCCCTCCTTGTCTCCCTCCTCCTTATCCTCTAGCTCTTTATCAACATCATCCTCCTCCTCTTCCTCCCCAATGTGTGTGAGAAATGCCTCAATCTGTAAGATCGCCCTTGGTCTGATTGGGTCCTGCAAAATCTCTAGAGCACCGATCGGAATCCACTGTATGACAACAATCCACTTGAGTTGGCCTCTCGGACCAGCTCTAACATCTTGGATCCCCCTATATACTATTGGGACTACTAGGAGGGCGTCAACATAAGGCAGTCCAAACTATTAGGGAACTTTGTCAACAGGATGAGTCTCCACCCTGCTACTTCAATCCACTAACTGCGTAGTGGAACTACAAGTCATCATTATAATATCCCCTTACCCCATATGTCCTCTATTTCCAGATATGGTTAGGTAATCATGTCATTTGTAGTAAGTGTATAAAATGACTAATGTCACCCCTTCATCAGGGTCATGATTGTCCATCTCGCGGATCTAATAGATCTTGGGTTAGCTATCCTAACACCCCTCTAGTAGGGAATAATGCGCTCATAAACCTAGCTCATCACCAGTGTAGGATGACTAAGGGCCTTTCCATTCAATCTATCAAATCTATGGATATCATGGTTAGTACTTCCTAGAATTTCGACACTCCATGTATAAGTGTAACCGTGCTGCTCTAAGCTCTGAATAATTGGGGCCCAGTAATAAAGTAAGTTATCTCTACCCTTGCCCCTAACCAAACGCGAAGCTAAAATGTCAATAATGGCCTTGCACAAGGCATGGATAGGAGCGGAGGAAACTGAAAATAGTCTCATCCCCTACTTAGCATCGGTACGATGTGTCAATCCATCTCCCATATAAGTAGCCCACTGTCTGGATAGTGCCATGGATCCTACACTCATCAGAGTCCACTTCCTGTTAGTGATACGAACTCTAAGAATCCTGTAGACATTCTCTAAATTAATAGTCCACTCCCCTCTGACTCAAAACAACTAAAACATTTTTTTTATGTCCCAATAACTCGGTAGATCTTATAGTAAATGACCAGCATGTGCAAACAATTATGTCTGGTATATCCTCCATATCTCGGATCTATGCAGTAAATCCCTCTCCTCTTCAAATAATGAATCCAAAATAGGGGCAAACAATCACACTCTTGAGCCCTGCTCCATCTAACATACTGACCATGCATTCACAAACATCGAGAAAAGAGCAAGTTAGAACCTTTCAGTGAAAAATAAGCTCACAAAAAAAAAACATCATAAAAACATTCAAAATCCAAAAATTTAATCATACTTAGTCAATTCCGAGTTTTTCATTAGTAATTAAGCAATTTTCACTTTGTGCAAAGAGGCAGTTGTGTAACTTCCTTTCTACACAGAGCGGAGGTTACATTACCACCACAGAAATTTCATGTTTTTCCTTAACCCTTTGATGGTTGCGTAACCTACGCAAAATTTACTTAACATCTGCTTTACGTAGAGCGGCAGTTGTGAAATCACCGTGGCAATTCTGTCCACGTAAGGCGGGTCGTACCCTAGGGTCCCACAAGTTCACAAAGATTGACCTTTCTCAATAAAACAAATTGCAAATCCTACTATGCACCCCCCTTATGAACATATTGAATGTAAAATTGTTGAAAATAAACCCCCCTAAATTGAATTCTTCACATTTTTCACATTTTTGGGGGGAAATAGATAAATGTAAATAACTCACCTGTCTATGACCCACTACTCCTCCCGTCGGTTGGGCCACCATCACATCGTTGCGCTATTTGTTTTGGCTATATTCTTGCTCGAAATGGTCACATGTAATCCATAGCTCAAATTTTCACCAGGTGGGTAAGTGCAAATGATTTCCAGAAATAGTAATTTTTATATATATCATGTTTTAACTATATTTTGAGTGTGTGTGTTTTGCAGGGCTGGAGCACTAGCGCAGGCATATTTCTATCCCTGCAGACATAGTAAGTTATCTTGTCGTTTTATTTTAGCATGTTTATTCGATTGTACATTATATGCACTTGATTCCCATATTCTTTTGTAGGTAGCGGGAAGCTTGGATTAGCATAGTATAAACACATGAGCATGTCAGGTATGATTTCCAACCTCCCCATTCGAGAGTGACATACTCAGAATCTACATTTTATGCCTCTTTATAGCTAAAATGCTTCTCCGAGGGGGCAGTATGTATGCACCCAATTTTTCATGGTGTAACATTGGTGCAATGATTAAAATCCACAATGATGATAAACTATCAATTTCAATGATGTTCAAGTCCAAATCCTCATTTGCAGTATGTTTTGTAGCTTACTTGTCCTTTTCCTAGCTTTTCATTTTTTCCTTTATCTTGTTTGCAGCTTTTCCTTGGCCTTTTTTATTTAATTCATAGAATGGCATCAGTGGTTACGTAACCACCAGTATTCTCTAATCGGTAGTTATGAAACCTCCGTGGAAGTTGTGTAACCGCTAGTCTGCGCAGACCGGTGGTTCTGTGAGTTTTCTCCTAAGCCTTTTCCTACATGTTTTGAATGTGTGTCACCTTCTTCAAACTTATTTTTAGCTCAAGTTTCTTGACCAAATTGGTTGTTCTTGCACTTGTTAGATGCGTACAAACTTCTCCTTCCCTAGTTATTGTTATTAGTAATTTAATTGCCCCTTCTTTGAGTAATGTGGGACTTTCTGGCTGTCAAGTGGGTTGGACCACTTCTCTGCCTATTTTTTATAAGAGCCAAGCTTCTTGCCAAAATAGTGGTTAGAGTAATTTATATTGGAATTGTATCATTATGTTGTCATAATCTTTCCAAGAAGCACACAAGAAAGCACAAATCTATTTCCTTGTTACTCTCTTTCCTGCATTGCTACCATAATTCCTACAAATCAACTAGCTCGAGCAATCTCTTTCATTCTTTCTAGACACTTCCAACACTGTTCCCTAGACACATTTGAATGCTCATTAGAAAAATAAGTTAAGGGGACATCAAAAGGAATTTTTCAGGATTTGATTTGTCTCAGTACAACATTTCCAAGTTGGGGTTTCATTAAATTCCCAGATTTTTCTTTTATCTATTTAGATATATTCAAATTTATAATCTGTAGAATACATTTGTTTAGAAAGGTACAATTACAGTAGTTCCTATTTTCAAAGCTTCCATTGAGGATTTCTTCTCAACTCATCCTTGTTCATTTTCTTGGGAAGAATTTAAAGGTGGTTCTTGCCACAATATGTTTTTAATCCTGCACAATTTATTTACCTATAGTTTTACATCTCTTCATTTAGAAAGCTTATGTTTTACCAGGGAAGCTTCAAGGGAAGAATTGTTTCTAAGAAGATTTTCATTCTTCCCATGATTCTTAGGTAGAGCCAGAAGAAGCAATATCCACAACTACAAATTAGGAAAATCATTTATTTTATTAGACTAGATTAAATCCTCTACAACGGGAAAATAGTCACATTCAGCTATTTCACTGTTTAGTTTAATCAGTTTTAGAATAAAAGCTATTTTATTTAATTAGAGGAAACTATTTTGTCTGTGCACATTTTTTTATTTTCTTTCTAGTAAACACAAAAATACAAAAACATTAGATTAGATTGGTTAAGTCTTTTATTTGTTTTATTCCCTTTTGTTAAAAATCATTGAAAAAGCACAAAAACAAAAAGATTAAATTTGTTTTCTTTGTTTTAATCAATTAGATTTAATTTGTTAAATTATCTACTTGCACGTAGATTTAATTAGAATCAAGGAGAGTAATCAAATTGATTTAATTTAAATCTACGTGTTCTCATTTTTTAATTTGGGAATATAAAGTTAATTAGAAAGGAATGAACACAATTCCTTATGTATCTTTAGTTGGTTTAGGTTTCCTAAACGGTGACCTTGTCCTCTTACGGATTCTTTGCGTGTTTGTTTGGTTCTTTGCTTTAAGTTGTTTACATGTCCATATGACCATCCAGGTCCCTAGGCAACCCAAAGATTTAGTGTGTCATCCAAGAGTTCCACAACCAAACAAGAGTTCCACAACCAAACACAATTGAACAATTCACAGACATAGACCAGGGCCTCATACACCTCGTTTTTCAAACCACCCTTGCACCCGTTATTATCTCATATCACTGATATTAATGGACTCCTCCGTGTGTCCATTCTCCTTGACCATTCCATTTGACTCACTTATTATCAATTTGCACTTATTCATCCTATTTATCCATCCCATATCCATCTTCCATTTCATAGCAGTTGTCCCGACACAACCTCAGGTAGTCGAGTGCATCCAAGAGTCATGTGTTAATCCTTAGACATAGGTTTCTTTGTCATCATGTCCCGACACAACCTCAGGTAGTCGAGTGCATCCAAGAGTCATGTGTTAATCCTTAGACATAGGTTTCTTTGTCATCGTGTTCGATATTTCACCACATGGTGAGTCCTCAAGCCACCACATGGCCTACCACCACGACGAAGCTTCTATTATAGTGAGCCAACTCAATTTTCTATTTTCTAGTAGCCACATATCCACCAATATCTCATACAACTCAGGTTCTCTGTATATTGTGCAGGAAAATGAGTTTGGTGTGACCCATGTCATGTATCAGCATGGTCGTCCGAGCCTTATTAAGGCTTTCGTACTTGTCCACCCATGAATGTGGGATAATAAACAATCTTACCGCCAAGGAGAACCACATGGAGATAGTGGGAAATGCATCGCAAAATGGAGCCTTATGTGGGAGATAGGGGCAGCACGTGTATAAGGTGGGCAGAAAAAACAAAGGTGTGGACCATTAAAATGGTCAATGGAAACCCACATGGAGCGGTGGAAACACCCAATACAAACCAGTAAATGCCAAGCCACGTATGGGGTGGCATTAAATTAAAATTGGAGGCGTTATAAATATAAAGCAAGCTTTAAAAGGATTTAGTGGTATTAAAGGGTTTTTAATAACCTCAGCCCGCCAAGTAATTGCCATGCAAAATGTAATGGTGGTGGAGAGAATCTAAATTCCAACCACTCATTAATAATTATAGCCCGTTAAATGTAATGGTGGTGGAGAGAACAATATACCGTTATGTCTTTTTTTTATATAAATACGAGACTGAAGACGTGCGTAAAACACAAGTTCTAGGCATAGGTTGCATTGTGATCTTAAGCCTAATATAAGTTATTATGTAAATCCTTATTTTAGGAGCATTTAGGAGCCTTTCTATAACTCGAAGTCAACTGGAGAAATTTCCAACACCCCAAGATATTCCTAATAGACATCTTATCATTACATTTCATCTTTCTAGGTGAGAGTTTTGGAGGGAGTTACGATCATTATCTGTTTATAAGCCATGTGCTTAAGAGGCATTCTATAGAAATCATCATTTTTAGAGTACTTAGAGGAGGAATCATCCTTTGTTGTAAACTAGAGATATGCTTAGTAATTCTAATACGCTCCGGATATTGTATTTAATTTTCTATTTATGAAGGTTTTATGACATTTTTTTACCTTGTGGAATTCATTAGTGCACTTGGCGTTCATTTGGAGCCTGCATCTAGTGTACTTCTCTTTGAAGGAAGACATTTTGGATATTTGATCTTCTACACACTATACAACTCAGCTCTTCACTCTATGTATAGGTTGTTTATGACCGTGAAACAAAGTAACAACTATTCATGAAGAGGATTATTGCTCTCTATTTACCAGTTCAGATTCATCTTGAATAAACTGGTTATGTGGTCATTTTATTATCTAATTTGGAGTCTGTGTGAATCAACTAGATATATGATCACCTATATGTTCTAGTTTGGAGCTATTGTAGGTCAGCGACAACATTGTTCTTCTGCATTTGTTCATCTCATATCTTCACTCTGCGTAGAGGCATTGTGGTCATGAAACAAAGTGGTATTTGTTCATGTGAGAAGACTTTATAATTCAGGAGGATCAGTTTAGAGTCCATTGGAATCAACTTTCATTTGTTCTTCTAGAGGTCAATTTAGAGTCACCGTGGAATCAACTAGTAAATCGTGGTTCAGGTTGTACCTTCATAGCTTCATTGTAAATCATACTTGTTTACAATCAAAAGTGTAATGAATCGGTTCAACATTTGAACCCAGGAGACATAGGCCTTTTCCAAACTTCGTTATCAAATTTTGTGCAGAGTGTGGGTGTTTTCCTTTTCAGTGCATTTTCATTTAAATTGGTAAATTTTATGGAGTTTATTTTACAAGTACCTATAGTGTTCTATGGATAGTTTAAAAGAAATTTACCCTTGGTTTATGGATCAGATATAGTAGTGTATGTAGCTAATAAATTCTTGTGTGTGTGAGAGAGAGGGAGATATTTCAATTAGTTATAGGATGTATGCACAAGTTATAATATAAAAAATCCAAAAATATCATTTATAAAGGACAAATTTCCAATTTTAAGTGTCTATATTTGCCTCCCCTTTAAATCTACAATTAAAAATATCATTCTTAAAGGAAAATACATTTGAGATTGCGCACATACTTTATCTTCACTCAAATTTATTGTTCTTATGTTGGCATTGGTATAATCCATGATGAAACCTACCACACATAGTGTAGTCAAGGTCTTTACGAAAATTAAACTTTCACTCAAATGTGAATGATGTATTTGTAAATTTGAAAAATGAATTTTGTTAATAAAATAAAGAGAGACAAAACATGGAAGGAATGCAAATGTTATTTTTATCGAGGGAAGAGTTTCTTGCATTTTTTGTACTTGGATATTAAAATTTTTATTGAGCTACCAAGGATTAGGTGTGATTGTCTCCCAATTTTACCAAAGGATAATTTGAAGTAGGAGAGGATTTGAATACACTTCACCAAACACATAGAGGAGAGGTACCATTGGATTATTTTACCAAAGAACCCAAATTAGAGGGAAAGAACAACATACAAGGTATCTATCCACCCTGATATCTTCCCAAAAAATATGTAAGGAAGGAAGAAAAAAATATATATATATTATCTACCCACTCTGATATCTTCCCACCCCATGGACCATAATGCTACCCACAATGTAAATAACACAAATTCAAAAGGGAATGAATTGTGACGCATGGGGCCCTCCAGACTATGTTTTGTAATTATTATATCTAGGGTATGTAAATTTTGAGTAATGAGAAAGAATAATAAGACCCATGCCCCCATACCATCTATCTGAAAATTTTATCGATATGATGTAGTAAAGAAGGAATGAATTGCTCACACCTCCTATATTTTGTAAAAATATGCTCTGAATTGTGTCATTTGTATATGAATATATACTATAAATATTTAAATATCTAGATATAAATTTAAAAATTATTAAACTTATGTAAATTTCCCTTATGATGGAAACATACATCCTAGACCATAGCGTACCACAATTTCATCTCTATTGGATGGTTCTCTACTACTTTCAAATATGTATCTAATTTTTGTCTGAATCCATTTTTTAGGAGATGTTCCTTGTATAAATATATATCTAAGTCCTATATTTTTTCTTATCATAAATATGTGTGTAATATACCCCACTGAATTACCCCTCTCTTGAGGTGCATGAGATATGTAAAGATAGCATGCGGCTCAAATAAATTATGTGTACTTGTGTAAAATATATATGATAATCAATGTTGGATCACATGATGAATATCTATGGTGGCCACCATTAGGATATTATTCCTAAATATTTTTGATGAGGAAGGAGTGAAAATAAGATCCGAAATACTTTCTAAATAAATATAAATCTATCCAATCTTTCCCAGATTGACTAGCAATTAAACTAGTTTGCTTGTATGTGAGATTGGTGACATAATATGCATTGTATAACTCCACAAAATGAATCCAAATAATTTTTATTATATATAATCAAATAATTGCAATAAAATCAAAGCTAAACACATTGGAAAAACCAACACTTAATTGGAGAAAAATTTCCCTACTTTACATTAAAACAATTAAATAATAAACAAAGCTAATATATATAGTCATTACAATAATACTTATCTCAACTTGGATGAAAAGAAAAAGATTAATAATACATCCTACACATCCTAATTTAAATAAATTCAACTAAAGAAGACTAAAAATAGACTCAAGATGAAAAATATTATCTACTAATAATATATGGTCAACATACAAGAAGCCATAATTAATTTAGGTGACATGTGCACACCTATCAAGCATCCTAGTGAACTTAGGCACCCCATTATTTTATAATAATACAAATGAATCAATATCAAACTAAGTTTAGTCATATAAACATAAAAAGTGTGGCCCACCTCTTAGGGATTAATGGATAATTATTAAAACTCGTTTAAGTGCATAACTAATGAACTACACTCTAACTGACACTTCCAGTCTAAAAATAGAATTTTTAAAAACACAATTCTAAACATAGATATTTATAATTTTAAAAAATACCCAAATTACAACAATATAAAAAATACTATACTTTTCAATAACTAATCATTCCCCATATTGGCATCATACTCAACATCCCCACTCCCCCTGATGTAAAGAGAAGAAATGTCTATTACCTCCTTAAGTTTTCCATGAATCTTCTTCAACAATCCCTTAGTGAAAATCAAATCAAATCAATATTAGCTTCTCACATACTCAAATACAAACTGATTAACATTGACCAAGTCTCTGATAAAATGATTCTTGAGTTCAATTTGCTTATTTTTAGTATTGAAAATTGGATTCTTGGCCAATTTATTGCCCCATTGTTATCACACAAAATTTGTGTAGGCTCAATTTAAGCCTCTTTGAAATCAAATAAGATTATTCTAAACCACATACCTTGTGTGCAATAATATGTAATATCTACATATTCAACTTCATATAAAACAAGTGTAGCTTACTTTTATGATGACATGAAACCAAACCACTTCCCAATGTGAAGTAATAACTTGAAGTAAAAAATTGTCATCAAGAAAACCTCCCCAATATGAATATGTGTATCTAATTACACATAATGAACTTGTTATAAAATTAATACCATGATTATAGGTAACTCTTACATATCATAAAACTCATTTCAATGTTTGCAAATGCTTCAGTGATGGAATTCCCATAACTCTAGAAACTAGTGAAATCCCATAACTGATATTAAGTAATTTCATACTGAGATACATCAAACATCACACCATTACTAGAAAAAAAATCAAATATAGTACTTCCATCCTCCCTCATCATATTTTCTCCACTTATAATTGAAGTGTCCACAGGATTACAATCTTGTAGATTATACTTTTGTAACATGTTCTGAACATACTTATCTTGATAAATGAACACTTCCTCTTTCTTTTGATGGAACTATATGACAAGAAATTAATTCATGAGACTAATATCAGTCATCTCAAAAAAACCATATATTCCTTGAAGTTTTGCAACATCTCTATGGAGATTCCTATAAAAATTAAGTCATCTACATAGATACAAATATATAACACATTATAACCCAATGTTTGTATATAAAGATTTGGTTAATTTTGACTTTCTACAAATACTTATCTAATAACAAGCTATAAATTATTGAGTACCAAGATCTTATAGATTTATTCAACCCATAAAGAGCCTTTTTCAACTTATATACCCAAAATTCATTACCCTTTACCTCAAACCTTGTGGTTTCTCCGCATATACTTATCCTTCTATCACTTCATTTAAGAATGAACTATTTGCATCCATTTGATGGATTTTATAGCCTTTTTTATTAGAAACAATAATTATTATTCTTATAGTATCTTGACAAGACACAAGTACATAAGTTTCTTCATAATCAGCTCCATATGTTTGTGTAAACCTTTTATAACTAGTGTAGCTTTTAGCTTGTCAAGTGTACCATCATTTTTCAATTTGGTCTTGTAGATCCACTTTGTTCCAATAAAATACTTATCAAATAGAGGATAAATAATATTATATGTATCATTACTCTCAATCAAATCCATCTCAGTTTTTATAGCATCAACCCACACTTTCCTTTGACTATCTTTAATATAACTTCTAGATTCACCATAAAGTGGAAGAACCAAATTTATAGAATAAATCTCCTTTGATTAATCCCTAATCATAGATCATAATACAAAGCCTATTATATAGCCACATAAGTAGAGAACAAACATCCTATAAAATAGGATGTATTACAAACAATAAACCCTTTAATAACATTATGGGTATAACCGACCTCTACAAATAATATATTGTTGAAACAATATATTATAGCAATATAACAATAATGTACACACTAGTAAAGTATATTTCCTAACATTCCTCCCCTTAGTGTGAACATGGGGAAAACCTTCCTTATACTTACACCTACTCATGATCTGGTGATTTTCACGGGATGATCACAAACCTCAAGGATGGTTTTGCAAATGGTTGACCACAAACCAAGAATGGTGCCTATTTTAAACAATTGGTGTACCATAAACCACAAAGTGATGGTTTTGTGAATGGATTACCAACAACCAAGAATGATGGTTTTGTCGCACGTCTGTAGTGATTGGTTTACCAAAAACCACAAATAAAGGGTTTTAAGGGGGTTTACTTACAACCACATCAAGATGTGTCAAGTACTATTATCAGTCATCATCAATATCTCACTGCAAGGAATAACATAGGAAAAATTGTTGAATTATGCTCCTCATACACACAAACTAAAACTATTGAAATGGAACATTGGATCATGTTCCCCCCCTTCAATGTGAAATTTCCACTTATTCAGAAAACTAAGCAATCAACAACACTACATACAAGAACACACCATGCACAACTGGAAGCAAACACACAACTGAAACAAAATGTGCCACCAAATCTTCATGCAGCCCCGTCGTTGGCGACTGACGAGAGGTCGTTGATTGACCTCCAACCTTTGATGCCTCTGTCCTCCTAGTCAATTGTACTAGTTCAGCCATGTGATCATGGAGCTCAAAAAATACCTCCATAAGATGGACGTCGCGTACAAGCGAAAATGCGTCCAATTATTAAAAAGTGAGGCAAATTTTTTTTATTTTTACAATATTTTGACTACATAAAAAGTGACACTTACAATGACTTTGACAATTTAACGCAACAAGGATGAGACTGATACTTAACTTTTGATGACACACTTTTAGAATAAAAAGCCCACAAGAACTTAATTATTTTGACACTTTTGACAACTACCCACAATTGAAAAAAAAATGACCTATTTAAATTAAAATACTTATTGTGACAATTTACAAACATGGAAGACTTTAATTTAACAACCTAATAAAGACAAACTAATATATCAAAAAATTTAAAACTAACAAAACTGACACATTTTACAAAACCAATAATATACATCAATATATATATATATATATATATATATATATCAAAAAATTTAAAACATAACAAAACTTGGACAAAAGACTATAAACGACTTCGACTATATTGGGAGACATGTTATACCGTGCGACTTCCGAAGGATACTACTTCGACTAGGTACTCATCGATTCTAATGTTAAGGTTTCCTTTCTGATTTAGATGCGCAGAGACCAGGATCTTTGATATCGGTATCATGCTTGGTTTGCAGGGAGCATATAATTTTTTCTCGGAGCTTTGACAACGCCTCTATCTTGAGAGAGAAGTATTGTTTCCACTAAACTTAAAACTCTTGAGTCCTCCTCAAATATAGTTGGGACTGCAAATGTGATGGTTTCTTCATCAAGCAATTCTGAATTAAGCATGGATATGTTGGCAATAATAGATTCTTCTTTGAATAATATCTCATAAAGATCCACGTCTTGATAATAGTCTATACATACACGTCCAAACACAGGTCTTGTGCTCAAGTCTTCAAATCTATTCTTTTCAATAGAAAATTAGAATATGTGGTGGTTACAGCAAACTGAACATTAAAACCCCCACACTCCACACTGATTTCTCTGATTATTGCCACGTTAATATTTCTTATCTTTGTCAAAGTCTGTGTTGGGATGTTGACCATATAAGGAAGAGATAAGCTTTACACTATTATGGGGAATAAGCCACGATGCAAATCTAATGTAGTTGACCAACAGATTTATTGGTCTAATTTTCTCCTAGTTGATTTTAATAGCTGCACACGTCTGGGAACAAGACAGATAGGAACGAAGCAAAATGAAAACACCTCGATGCAGTGGATTCCTTGAATCAGATCCAAGACTCAAACGGTGAGCAACAATGCTTGATTCTTAGCCGATGCGTTGCAGATCACGCCAAAACTGAGTTATAAATATGAGATATAGTACACAAAACGCCCCTTCTATACTCTGCTAGAATTCTGATCACAGTTCCTTGTGATATCGATTAATGGGAAATACAATTCCAATTGATATGGCATAAATTGCATAGCATTCCTTTAGGCGTCGGTTATTTGCAAAGGCTGTACGAATCTATAAAAGCTAAATCAACACCCAAAGAAAACAAAGCTAATCTAGAGAAATTTATTCAAACATAAATTCCATGTCATAGGGACAAAGCTCACTGCAGCTGCCCCTCACAAATTTTTAGAATCACATTCTCACTTTGATACCAAATAAAGCGGAAGAACCAGATTTACAGAATAAATCTCCTTTGATTAATCCCTACCACAGACCATAATAGAAAGGCTATTATATAGCCACAGAAGTAGAGAACAAACATCCTATAAAATGGGATGTATTACAAACAATAAACCCGTTAACATTACGGGTGTAACCGACCTCTACAAATAATATATTGTTGAAACAATATATTATAACAATATAACAATAATGTATGCACTAGTAAAGTATATTTCCTAACACCATAAATGACAATGCAAACATAGTATTTTCATCATACACATCATAAAATAAATTACCTTCATGATATTATAAAATTTTGATACTCCTATAAGAAGTTTTATCTAAAATTTGATTTTATGTATGTAGATTCAACAAATTCTTGTGCTTACTCGATGTTGATGTATATGGACAACTAGTTTCTAAGGAAGAACTATTATTGTTTCATGCTGAAAAAATATATATGTAGGATTTTAAAACTATAAAAACATTATTCTATAGTGTATATCCCCTTTAACAATAACCCTTTCATAAATATGGTCATGATTAACATACATCTCATTTAAAAAAAAAATACAATCCCTAGAAACAATTGTGGATTTACTAACATGATTATAAAACTTGTATGTTTTACTTTCATCAGATTCTCCTATGAAAGTGTGTAACACACTCTTAGGGTATAATTTAGGAGTATTTATTCATCCTTTACTTGTGGCAAGTTTTATGTTTCCCTTTCATTCAACTCAAGTTGACTTTCCAGCTCCTAGTTACACTTGGCTTTTAAAAGAATCATCTAACTAGCTAAAACCATATCTCTGACTTGTCATGTGATTTGAGAAACCCAAGTCAATAAACTAAAAATTATATCCATATTATAATCCCATAGTGTATGAGATAAACTAATCTAAATCATATGAGTGTTTTGGCTCCTCACTTTGTTTAGCTTGGAAAGCCTTCAATTCACCCTATTTATTACCTTGATTTTTAGATGTTAATATCCTGCAGTCTTTTATAAAGTGTATTTGTTTGCAATAAATAAAAGTTTTATCTTACCTTTACTTATGAATTTAACTTGATGTTTCCCCTTTTAATCACTTTCCTTTTTTACAAGTTCTTATTCATATGTTTTTTTAATTCTCATGCATATAATTTTATGTCATCCTCATATGACGAGAGAGAACCCACTAATTCATCAACACTAATTGTGTTCATGTCCTTACACTCCACAAGATTTTCATAATATGTATTCATATTTGTGACAAATATCTCAAACTTTTCCTTCCAATAAACTTATTTTTTATATTTTTAGATGAGGCTTTTTTAAGATATGAATAATTTTAGATAATCTTTGTTCTTGTCAAATATGTAAGAAATGGAAGAAGAAAAAATTTGGAGCGAGATGGTGACATATTGCGATGTGTGAAAAATGATGAAAGGGAGTTTATTGGAAAGGGTTATGCCGAGGTTAGTGGATTTTGGAGTGACAAAAGCAGGGAGGTCCCTTGGAAGGGTGGCAATTTTCATAATGAGCCTTTAGATGAGGAATCATATGGATCAGGAAGAGCGGTGGTTAGAAGGCCCTGGTTTTCGGGTAGCTTGAGCTATCGCAAGGATGGTGGTTTTCATTGTCTGGCATGAATGCAATCCCTCTGGGGGATTCAGGAAGGAAGATTGAAATTCAAGACAAGATAGAGAGGATCAGGATGACAATAAGATGGCCATAGGTGTTCCCCCTGAGTTGGGATTATGGTTCTTTCCGAAGAGGATGGATTCGGATGGCTCTTAGGTTCAGATGATCTGAACAGGAAGGTGGTTCAGCTTTGGAGGATCCCAGAGGATTGGAGGAGGTCATGACGTCGATTTCTCTAAGATAAGTGGAACTGAAAGTCTCCAAAGTAGTTAAAATGGTAGAAGTAGGATCTTCGGCTCTGGAAGAAATTTATGAATAGAATGGGTAATAAGGCATTAATTTGTAAGTTTATTGGAATTTGGCCTTCAAAGGATGAGCGTATGGAATTGGATTGATAAGAATTGGGATTGTTGTGAGTGCCCTGGCCTGAGATTTTTGACCAAAGGTTTTTTCCAAGTTTGTTTTTACAGTACTGAAGATAGGGATAAGGTATTTTTTGGTGGCCCTTGGTTTTTTCAAAAATGTTGGAATCTACCTGAGGCCATGGTCCCCTCTCTTCAATCTGGAAGAAGAACTAGTTCGTAAAGTCCCGTTGTGGAGTAAGGTTATACAAGCTCCCTCTAGAATTATGGGGCCAGGAGACTTTAAGAGAGATAGTTGAGGCCCTGGGTGAGCCAATTGGCTTGGGCAAAGAGATGAAATCAGATACCTTTTCTTCTTATGCTCGAATTTGTATAAAAATTGATCTCTCTAAACCCTTAGTTTAAGCCATCAGAATTAATACTCCTATGGGCATTTAGTTTCAGTCAGTTCGATTATGAATGTCATGTCATTCAGGTGTTTTAGATGCAGAGAAATTGGTCATAAAATGAATAAGTGCCCTTCGATGGCTAATAAGAAGGAGCATAGTTCTTTGATAAAGTAGCCCTCAAAAGATGGATGATGAGCTAAAGGGTCTGGTGGTGCGATTCCAGTAGAGAAGGTTGAAAATGTGGAGTCAGATATTCCTAACTATGGGGATGGGCTTGGTAAGGAGGAAATGATTTCCCCCTAAGGGTTTGGCTTTAGAAGCTAAACGGGAGGATTTGGGGACAAAAGATAAGGTAGAATTTGTCTTCAATCAAGAAAAGGAGGTCCCTATGGATGGAATCTTAGAGTAGGAGGATTTGGAAATTTTAATAGGAAGCCTTCAAGTGTACAAGCAGTTGAAATTTAAAGTCTCTGCATAAGCAAGAGTTGGATATGTCAGAAAATAGAAATCTGAAGATTACTAATAATAAGGAGAATGAGTCCTCTCTGGGTGAGATCAAGATAGTTCCAGACACAGTATTGAAGGAGGTTGACTTGAATAAGAAGGGTTATGGGGATTTGGTGAGAAAATAAAAAATATTGGCCTCTTCCCAATCCAGACCTCAGTCGGACATGGGTTGTGCAAAATCGGTTGGTCGACGATCCAATGCTCTCAAAACTTAGTTAGAGGCCAAATTGAATATTGATATTGGCAGTCAGAACACCTTAGAGGATTTTGTGAATGGTGGAAGGGTTATCCCCTTCCACCCATGAGCCATGAAGATCATTAGTTGGAATGTCAGATGATTAAAATCCTCTGACAAAGGATTTTTGGTGAAGCAGAGATTAGAGAAATGGATTCCCTGGATTTTCTTTTGTTGCAGGAAACTAAATTGTCAAAGGAGGAGGGTGATGGGGTTTGGAAGAAAGTTTGGTTCAATTGCAGAGTGGTATCTATGGAATTGGAAGGTAGTTTAGGAGGGCTAGCGTTATCTTGGAATCCCTATAGATTTCAATGTTTTCCTTTGGAAAAATGTGAGTGGTTCATAGCCCTTGACTATCAAGATTTAAGGTCAAATGAAAATTTTGTGCTAGTAAATGTTTATGGTGCAGTTTTGTTGGAGGAAAAAAGAGACTACTGGAATGTATTGAATATTTTACTAAAAGATGATGAGTGAAAGAAAATTTTGGGTGGAGACTTTAATTTGATTCTTTTCCTAAAAGGAAAAAAGGGTGGGAAGAAACTCCTTCCTCCGATCTCAAGTGATTTTAGGGATTTATGTGGTGAAATAGCCTTGATTGACATTGAACCTAAATACAGAGGTTTTACCTAGAATAATAGAAGAACCGGGTCTAATGCTATTCTAGAAAGACTTGATAGGTTTTTTATTTGTAAAAAATGGGGTTTTGAGAATTTCCTTTTCTCCTTGGTTATTTTGAAGGTTGCAAGGTTGGATCATGCCCCCATTAGCTTGATATTATCAACGGATGAGTGTCCAAAATGGATCCCTTTCAACATGGAATTCATGTGGTTCCTTGATCCCTCTTTTGAGCATAATTTGAAGAAGTTGTGGGGTGTCAAAATGGAGGGGAGAAAGTGGTTCAGTTTTGATGATAAAAATGAAGCATGTTAAAGAGGAAGTAAGGAAATGGAATAAATTATCCTTTGGTAATCTGTTTCATAAGAAGAAGGAATTCTCTTCTGAACTGGAATCTATTCAGGTGGAATTAATGAGGGATGGTGCCTCAAATCCTTTTCTTGCTAGAGAAAAGGAGGGATAGGCACGATTGAATCAAATCCTCCAGATGGAAGAAGTTTATTGGAAGCAAAAATCAAGAGTAAAGTGGCTGAAATAAGGAGACGGGAATACAAAATTCTTCCATATTTCTACAACTATAAGGTGAAATGTGAACAGAATCAAGTAGATAACTCTCCCCTCATGTGAAGAAATTTTGGATATGGATAAAATTATAGAGGAAGGAGTGGCCTTCTATAAACAGCTACTGACTGAAAGGAAGAAGTTGATGGATGGCTTGAGGAAGAATCATTGCTTTCCATCATTCCCAAGGTTTTGAGGGAAGAGGATAATTCTAGTCTAATGAAGTCTGTTTTCTCAAGATGAAGTGTGGGAGGCGGTATTTTTCCTTGGAGTTGATAAGGCCCCTAGGCCTGATGGGTTTTAGATGGGTTTTTTCAAAAATTATGGCATATTGTGGGTCTGGATGTGTGGGCAACAGTGGAAGAATGCAGGAAGAAGAGAGATATTTTACAAGAATTGAAACTCCACCTTCCTAGCCCTCATTCCAAAAAAAGAGGATGCTAAATATTTTGATATCCTTTCAGACCTATTGCTTTATGCAATGGGATCTACAATATTGTCTCCAAAGTCATGGTAATAAGATTGAAGATCTTTTTGTGCTCAGTCATATCAGACAACCAGAATGGTTTTGTTGAGGGGAAGAAAATTCTTGATGGTATAATGGTGGCTCATGAAGCTATTCACTCTCTCTCACACAAGAAGAATCCAAGAATGATAATAAAGATAGATATGATGAAGGCTTATGACAGATTAAATTGGAGATTTCTGGAAGTGGTTCTGTGTAGGTTTAGATTCCCTCTTGATTGGATTCAATTAATCAGGAACTGCTTCTCTACTCCCATATTCTCAGTGTTGATAAATAGTGTCCCTACTGGACACTTTTGCTACCTCCCATGGTCTCAGACATGGGGATTTGATTTCTCCTTTTCTATTTATAATATGGTTGGAAGTCTTTCGAGACCTATCTATTGGGGGTAGTTGAAAAAAAGGAGATAAAGGTCTTAAAATGTTTTTACATCTTGATCCCATTTTGAATTATCATTTTGTTATGATACTAAACTTTTTGGTTAACCCTCAATGGCTAAAGTGAAGAAATTCTAAGAGATTCTTGCTCAGTATGAGAAGGAATTGAGTCAAAAGGTGAGTGCTCCCAAATCAGTAATTTTTTTTCATTAATGTTGATCCAAAGTTGCAAAGGAGGATTGTTGGTATATTTGGATATTCAATTGGATCTGCTCCCCAACACTTATATAGGTATGCCTTTAATTGGGGGAGCGGTTGGTAAGGATCTGTGGAAACCTGTAGTGGATAGGATTCAACTAAATTTAGCCTCCTGGAAGGGTAAGTGGTTATCTCTTGTAGGAAGAGTTGAATTAATAAGCTCATCTCTTCAAGATATTCCCTCTTATTTCATGTCACTTTTTAAGATGCCTAGAAAAAGTGGCAAAGTGTATTTTGAGTCTACAAATAAATTTTTTGTGGTGTGGCTCTGAGGATAAGAAGAAGTCTCAGTATAGTGGCATGGGATGATGTGTGCTGCCCCAAGAAAGATGGGGCCTGGGCTTTAGAAACTATATCTGCTTATGAATAAAGCTCTTGGGGGAAAGTTGTTGTGGAGGGTATATGAAGACAAAGAGAGTCTGTGGAGCAGAATCTTGGTATCCAAATATTTGGAATCGTAGGACCCAGTAGATATTTTTTTCAACAATTATTTCCTTTTGGTTCTGGTGTTTGGAATGATATTAAAGGCTACCACAATTTTGTGGTTCCTGATCTGTATTGGTATCCCCACAATGGTAGAAAGGTAGACCCGTGGAATTATTCATGGCTTTCTTTTGGCCCCTTAGTAG
This sequence comes from Taxus chinensis, assembly GCA_019776745.2. NCBI lineage: Eukaryota > Viridiplantae > Streptophyta > Pinopsida > Cupressales > Taxaceae > Taxus > Taxus chinensis. The sequence continues at coordinate 759,796,500 of CM034151.1, read as the reverse complement.
AGGTCGATTCAGTGAAAATTTTTAAAGATGAAGCTATCTTGATTTGGGGATCCAAAGTGGAAGGCTATATTAGTGAGTCTGATGATGTCAAATGTTGGATTTCTCCCAAATTGGAGGAAATTGAGAATGTGGATGGTGCCTTATCTCTCTTCATAATTCTTAGTTTCTCTCCATGCCTAATGGGTTAATGGAAGATTGTCTGGTTTAGTCTAGATCGATCTTTGGGTTTATGACTGTTAAGAATTTTACTGCAAGATCTTGGTTAGATCAAGAGCTCATGAATTTCAGATAACTTTCCCATCTTCCTCTACTTGGATTAAAGAGGGATTACTAAAGGAGAACTACTTCTGTGGTTGGCTTCACTTGGTAGATGTCTGTCTTATGATAACCTAATGAAAAGAGGTTTTCATGGCCCAACTTACTTTTTTTGTATGAAGAAGGGGAGGAAACAGGTAATCATATCTTCATTCATTATTCCTTTGCTCTCCAAATTTAGTCCTTTGTATGAAAGAAATGGAATATAGCCTGGGTTCTTCCTTTTTCGGTGTTTGATCTTGTTTCAGAATGGCAAGAGGGAAGTAGCTCACAAAGGCCTTCTTCTCCTTTGGAAGTTGATTCCAGCAACGGTCATTTGGAGCCTCTATGCTAGAAAGAAACAGAAGAATTTTTCAAGGTGTCAAGATTTCAGTGTGTCAGGTTTGGAACAAAATTGAAGGAATTTTTCTATGAACTAATGGGTACATGGCATAAAGATTTAGACTGTAGTTTTAGAGAGGACAAACTCCTTTGCGTTAAGTGGCCCTCTATTCCATGGAAGTTTGACACACTCCCTCTTGATAAGGGGAGTAAGGGAAATAAGATGGTAAGGTGGAAACCTCCTTCAGAGGGTTGGATCAAGCTAAATTTTGGTGGAGTGGCTAAAGGAAATCCAAGTAATACATGGTGTGGATATATCTTCAGGAACTCCAATTTCCAACCTATTTTGGCCCTGGCCTTTGATTACGGATGTTACTTCTAATAACTTTTCATAAGGTATGGCTCTTCTCTTTAGATTTCTTGAAGCAAAGAAGAGGAATTGGAATCACATCTGGATTGAAGGGGATTCTAAGGATATCATTGATATGGCTCAAGAGAGTTCTCCTAAGGCCTGGCATTTGAAGTCTATTTGTTTGAATATTAAGGTAATTTTTCCTTCCTTTTCTGAAGTTAAATTTTCACACACAATGAGGGAAGGAAATAAGATGGTGGATGGTTTGGTGAATAGAGGGGTTGGAATTATGGGATAATCTTAAATTAATTTCCCAATCTTGGGAGTAGATATTCCTAAATGATATTTAGGTGCTTTTGGAAAGGGATACACATATGGCATTGGTGGAAGGGGGTATATGATTAAGAAGGCTGCCTTCTAATTTTTTCCTCATCTTTTGGTATGATATCAATTGGGTTGAAATATTTTGGTAAATATTTAGGGCTTCGGCTTGCGTGAAGTTTTATTATTTTGGTTGGAGGTGTATGTATTAAAGGTTGGTCGGTGGTGAGGTGATGTTAATCCCTCAAGTATTTTTCTTCCCTTATCTATTGGTTCTCATTCCCTTCTAGTTTGGATTCACTTCCTTTTCTATCTACATGGCATCAGAGGAGAGTCTGGTGGTGGGGCCTAGCTAGAAGAGGCATCAGGCTCAATTTGGGGAGTCCTTGGGGGATTCCTGTATGGATTGGATGAGTGGGAGGATTAAAAAATGCTACAATGCACTGCTGGTTGGATAAATTCTATAAGGTGCCAAAGAGTTTTGAAGTGGAGGAAAAAGAGGGTGACATCTCTAGTATGATGTGGAAGCTCGTGCTTGATCCTGGTCAGTCAGTAAGACATTAAAATGTCTTTAAAGTAGCGCAGGGTTTGAGTGCCACAAATATCCCATTGAATTCATCAGACCAGTTCATTCTACATAATGAGCTTGGAGATTTGGAGGAAATATTGATCAATATGCAATTCCATATTCATGTTATGGCACGCGGGATCCAGGGTCTTTCATATGGTTCGGATGTTGTCGCTCAAAATTAGGGTCTTAGGATTGCTACAAAAGTCAAAGTGGAGATGCCTGAGTGTTGTGTAGCTCGTTCTCCCTCCTCCTCGCCACTCCACAATGACTCTAAGGTGGAAATTCACGTTGATAATTTGTCTGGCGCTGAAATGGAATCAAAAGTGATGTTGGAGTTTTCATGTTGTGTCATGGCTGTTTCTTATCTCTTGATATCTCAGACTGCTACCTTCCTTGTTTTTGCTCGAATTTTAGGGAATCAGTGTATATAGTAGTTAAATAGATATGTATGAAAATATATTTTAATATATGGATGCATGATAATGTTCTTATGACTTTTTCTGAGAGTCCATAGATGATTATAAATATCATGGATTGGTTTGGAAAGCTTTTTTTGTAGGTTAAGGCCTTCTCCCTAGGGATCTTAAGCAAAACAAAAAACACTTATTTTTATATTTTCTCCATAAACCCTCATTTTATTAATAAATCATATATCTTTATGTAAAAAATCTCCAACTCCCTCATTTTCAAGGCATCCCCAAATTTTCAAAATTACTTTTAAGGGTTTGAATTTTTCAATATATTACCTTAGTAGAGCATTGATATGAAGTCTTCAATGTATTTCATGTCTCATGGTGATTATAACATCCTACAAGTATTGGATAGTTTATAGGATATATGGAACTTTGTAGATATAAAAAACTTGTGCATTTTCCTTATCTTCTTCCTTTTTTCCCTATTTTAATCTTGAGACAAGGTAATCCAATTTTTAGGTAGAGTCTAGCCATGAGTTACATTCTCCTAAACTCCCTTCCAAACAAGAATCATCTTCAAATGTTCTCTCTAATACTCAAAGTTGTCACCTTTTAAGTTGGGGATATTCATAGAAGTAAAATTCAATAAAGTCGGGATTCTCCTGATAATGAATAAAAACACCCTTTCTAACATTTGAAATGAGTAAAAATCATATCTAAACTAATTTCTAATTCAAGCTCAAGACAATTTCTAAATTTTTCTTGTATGTGAGATTGATGACATGCTATGCACTATATAACTCCACAAAATGAATCCAAAGATTTCTGTTTTGTATAATCAAAAACCTATAACTGAAATTAGATCGAAATACATTGTAAAAATCAACACTTTTTGTAAATTTCACCTTGCTTTACATTCAAACAATCAAATAATAAGCCAAGCTAATATAATAATTACAATAATACTTGTTTCAAGTTGCATGAAAAGAAAAATATGAATAATAACACCTAAACCTCATAAGTGAACATTATTTTACTGAAGAAGACTAAAATATATTCAATATGAAAAATATCATCCACTACTAATATATGGTCACCATACAAGAATCCAAAATTAGTTTAAGTGACATATTTTCACCTATCATGCATCTAGTGAACGTAGTGATCCAATATTTTATAATAATAGAAATGGATCAATATATGACTAATTTTAGACATTTAAACATAGAAATGATGCCACACCTCTTCAGTATGAATGGATAATAATCAAAATCAGTTAAGTACACATCCAACGAACTACACTCTAATTGGCACTTTCAGTCTACAAATAGAGTTTTGAAAATAGATTTTACAAATTTTTCAAAAAACTCCTAAACACCAAAAACATTAAAAACCTTATAGTTTTTAGTAACTAATTTGTTCCCATTCTGGCACCATACTCAAAAATTCCATCAAGGGGGTGTGCATGGTAAAAACCATGGCACACAAAGATAGAAACAAAGAAACAATCAAAAGTCATAAAAGTAATCATGTATAGTAGTAAACAAACATGAATAAAAACAAGTATACACATAATCTAGAAAATAAGTTCACAAGAAATGTCTCATATATGTTAGTTATGTAGAAGGCCAAAAATGACATAAACAAGGGACATGAAAGTGCCACACACACAAGCATAAGTAATAGGTTATCAAAGTTGTAAACAACGGACACAAACAATGTTATAAGACAAGAAAAAATTTATATATATATATATATGAGAAATATAATAACTCAAGCAAGTGAATACAATTAAAAAACAGTAGTCGTGAAGGACATGAAGTTAAAATAGTGTTTCAAGAGACACATGTTATCCATATTAGTCCAAAAATATAACATATTCATAATATAAACTATTGAGTCTAATTTTTAGAAAGTGAAAGTAATTGTACTAAGAAAAAACATGTCAAACAAACCTTTTCGAAACCTTTTCAGTCCACCCTCACCTAAAGTTCCCTTGATTTTACATTTTACATAACATAAAATTATTATAAATCAAATCCATCTAAATCAATGGATTTATTTTAAAACTAAATAATCATAAAAAAAAAATATCTTATACAAGTAAACACATTTTGATAGGTCATGTATTTCACTTTTGAAATTATTGTTTTATTAAACAATTAAGATTAATAAGGAATTAGGGGAACAAAAACACTAATTTACATAAATTTAATGTGTTACAAGAGTAATGAACTATATATAAAAAATAAATAGTTATATATTGCAATGTACAAGAGAATATTTATTGAAGTCGAGATTATTATGAAAGAAGGGTAACACTTTCTGACAAGAGATATGAAGTTGGGTAGCAATCTATGAGAGAGATGTGGGGATATAATGTATCTTTTTACTTATAATGTTGATTCCTCTATATCATTTTTAGTAGGAAATTATACAAATAGAAAATAAAGTGATTCGAATTGGAATATGAAGGGTCATGTGACAAGTGTTTCTATGAGAATTTGATAGGTTTTTTCATGACCTGAAACTCGTAGAAATGTAATTTACTATTTTTATTTGTATTTTTGTATGTTTTAATATTTTACATTTTTAGGTCATTTTGAGTGTTTTCAAGGGATCAAAACTTATTAGGAATTTTTTATTTATATGACATTGTTTTATTTGTTACTCATTCTAATATTTTTGACAGTATATAATTCTGAGAAATGCACTAGGAGATATGACATGGAATGGATTTTACACTAACAAATATATTTATTTGTCCATGTCACATTGTAACTAGGTAACTAAACAAATATAATAAGCAAAACAAACCTAATCAAATTAATTGAATTGCCTCTAGAGCATAGAGAAAATAGGAATGATATTTAAAATGTTATAGATAATTAGGGTTTTAAAATGATAATCAACTTATTGTAAATTTAGAAACAATCATCCATAATAAATAGTGAAAAACATATCTAGACAATAAAACAAACAAAACCCACATATCTAGACAATAAAACAAACAAAACCCGTAAAAATTAAAGTGAACAAAGAACTTTTTTTGATGAGCCAAAATTATACAAGTTCGGAAACTTGAAAATAAAAACCATTGAAGTACATAATTCTAGAACATATTAGAAATTGTATAAGAAAATCAAAAAATGTTCATCTTCTTTTGACCTTCAAAAATCTTGATTTCTTTTCTAGAATTCATTGCAATTCAAATAAAAATATAATACTTTAGGAAAAGTTTCTCCTTCTTAAAAACCCTAATCCAACATCTAGCTCTCTAGAATGCATAATGAAAAGAAATATGTTTTAAGACTTGTAATAAACTAAAGAAAAATTAGGCTTCCTTGAAATTTACTATTCCCGTAGATAATCACACAATTTGGCAATCAAACGTATACAAAAAATTTAGTTTAGTGCAAATGTCCCAAACCTTATATTTTTAAATGTATTGGATACAACAAGTAGTAAAATGCTAAGATGCTTCTCTAAATGATTAAGATATTAATTTATCATGATGATGCTTTAGAAATAATATGTTCCTTAATTTTATAACTTTAATAAATTCACTTATAATCGATCTTTATTTTTTCTAAATGCGTTAATGCACCTGTGTTAATTTATAAAATTATTGAATTCAAATTTGGGCCCTATTGATGTGAATTTCAAAACATTATGAGTGAAAAGATTGAAAAATAAGGAGAAAAACCTTGAGGGACCCAAAAGAGTAAAAAGGCCCACAAAAAAAGAGCCAAAATCATGCAAGTATGATTTTAAAGAATTTTCTAGAAATTTTGAAAATATAGGAAGAGATCACAGCTAAGGAAGTGAGAAACATGAGGAGAGGTAAGTATACAAGAGAAAAAACATGGAAGAATATAAGTTTTCAAGAAGAATATGAAGTCTCAAAGGTCTGCACAAAGAAGTGTTAGAGGTCCCTTTTAGGGATTAATAGTGTGTACATTATTAATCATATTTTTAATTAATATTTTTTATTTGTATTATAATATAAGTTTATGAACAACTCATATTGTAGGAATAGTTTTTGGTTTGCTCACGATTTGTAAGAACAACTCATTTATTTTGATTGAATAGTTATAGGATCCTTAATAGCCATCTTAGTAATCTCCTATATAAGTGGATGCTTACGTATTGAATAATATAACACAACATGATTATTATATTGAAAACACACTTATACTAAGCGGGGGGTGAATCAGTATTATACAATTTTCACTTATGTAAACATATTCATCCACAACCACAACAATCACTTAAGATATCACAAATGCACAACACAAAAATTATGTGGAAACCCTTTCAAGAGAAAACCGTAGAGAAAAGACTTCTTGGAGCTACTTTCCAAATACAAACACAAAGTTAATTGTTTTACAGTTATTTATAGGAACCAACCCACTTGAAACACCAATCCATGAATTCCATGAATCAACTCAGCAAGATTTATGAGCACCGACCCATTGGAGACACCAATCCCCAAATGTTAAGCACCAACTCATAAACATTTGTGAGCACCAACCCACTGGAGACACCAATACCCAATTTATATGAGGCATTTGATGAGGCCATAAATTGGCCATAAATTACCATTATTTTTTCCTTCCAAGTTACCTTTGAAAGTGGATTTAAATGTAATCTTGGAACTTATAGTTTTCTTGAGATAGAATATAGGATATATATCTTGTTCATTCTTTAAAAGTCTTATGTTATCTATTTTGTTGACTAATATTATTGATTATTTAGGAAATATGTAAAGTATTATGTATACAGACCATAAAGGAAAGATAATGGTAGTTCTGGAAAAAGTGGAATTGATCATGGATATTATATCTAAACTCAAATATGATTTCATATCCAAATTCCTCTCGAAAAATTGTGCAAGTTTAAAAAAAATCATCTCAATCCCAGATCATGTGAAAAATTTATAGTTGTTTTTAGTTAACTATGGAATGACAATCTTATTTTCGGAACTTGCAGTTTTAGTTACGGAACCTGCATCAACGAAATGACAGTCTTAGCTCTGAAACCTGCATAAAATGAGGAATTGTGAATAATCAGAGAATCCAATGAGAAATATGAGAGAGGTTTTTGTTCATAGCAATGTGTTTAAGAAAAACCTCATTCATATTTACTACAAGTTTTACCAATAAATAGAAATCTAACTTTTAGTGAGCTGCAGTCCAAGGAAAAAGTGTATCAGATGAGCACCAAAAGTTCCACAGTTAGAAACATAAAAGTCAAATGGAAAATATAAGAGAGGTTTTTGCTCATAGAAATGTGTTTAATAAAAAATCATTCACATTTGCTAAATTTTTTACCAATAAAGATAAATATAACTTTTAATGAGCTATAATCCAAGGAAAAAGTGTATCAGATGAGCACTAAAAATTCCACAGTCAGAAACAACAAAGTCAAATGGAAAATCCGGGAGAGGTATTTGGTCAAAGTAAGTTTTTGAGGAAAAACCTTCTTCCAATAAATTAGGAGAATAAAATCATTGTGATTCTTGCTACCAAAAATCAAGGAGAAGATTTGGGAGCAAATCTTCCTAAAATAGTGAAATAAGACTTTGACTCCAATAATATATCTCTCCATATTTTGTGGAGATCTTAGTTGTTAAGATTGGAATAAATATAAGATCATATTGTATTTACCAAAATAAGGAGTTGGTTGGATGCATGAATTATAGATGCAACCTCCCACACTTTGATATGTATTTTTTGGACTACCAAGAAATATATATATATCCATTCTACCTCGTCAATATTCTGAGTGAAATTTTTTTGTAGATTTTGAATTAAAAATATGAATTAAGTCCTCTTCCAAGGAATGAGCTGGCCACTCATTCCAAGGAAGATGGATCAATATGTTGTGTTCATTTCTTTATTTCTGTTCTTTTTCCTTTTGTTGTGATTTCTGATTTTGTGTTATGTAATCCAGCTTATTTCCATACAATTTATTTTGTGAACCTGCAGGTGTCTTATTTATCTTTCCTTATTTATAATTCACCAATTTCATTCATGAAAGTGTGATTTATTTTATGCAAGATTTATTTCTGCAAGTGTGCCTTTCCATTTCTGCATGTGTGATTTATTTTATGCAAGTTTGGATTGCGTTTAATGGAGTTGTTTTTCAAAGAACTTTTTTCTCTTAATGTATACAACCATCAGACACCAACCCTGGATTGACATTATTAATGGAGAGGATTGATGACTCTCGTAGCATTGTCCTCAATAATGCAATAATTCCACCTTCAATAGTTACTTCTTCAACTTGGTGATAGAAAATTAATTCAATATTCTCTTTTATTTTTTGTCTACACACACCTGCGCTTCTCACACTTCAAATTTTTCATGTTTTGTTTCACTCTTCATTCTTATTCAATAATTAACATCTAGTATGATTGAGCTTGTTCTTGCTCCCTCTTTATCATTCCTCTCTTGATATATCTTCATTTATTGATCCTCTCTATTTTTCTTATCTTCCTCTCTTCTCAAAGATTTGGTATCATTATACCTTCAGATGCACATATAAACTATTTATATACTATGTTCATTTCATGGAAGGATGTGACTGTTCCCATGATTCAGAAAGATAAACATTCATTTAAAACTTTAGCATAAGTTGGCCATTATAGAATGAAATTTGAATATTAGTGGATTTTGAGACTCCCGTGGATATCCCCTTTTTTTACTTGGTCCCATGCAAATTTTTATGGCCATCGAGGACAATTCCCAAACTTCTCTGACATTCATTTACTTTTACAAAAATTCCATAAACTTTCATCAATTGGAATTCCCCTATGTTACTAAATATTAGCAAATTCTTGTGAAACACTTTATAGTATAATTCAAATATTATGGCAAGTTGCAGCACACCACAGGCACACACGGAGCACAACACAACCCACAGAACACAACACCACCCATATAACACTACAACACCCATGGAACTCTGCACCACCCCAAAACACTACACCATCCTTAGAATACTACAGAAACCCGTGGAACACTATACAAACCCGCGATAACACATTAGCATATTTTTCTATGAAGTGCAGCATGAATCAGAGAAACAAATGACATTATTTCTTATCAAAGAAAGTACTTATTAAAAAACCTTTGACATCAATGACATTATTTCCAACATATTCTATTATTTTTTAGTTTTTCCTAATTAAACTTGGTGCACTGGTTTTATTGGGTATCATAGCAAATAAACAATGCAGTCAAACTAAGTTAGATTTGATATTTTTTAAACTATTTCTTAGGGACAAATGAAAAATGGTAAAAAGCATGAATAAAATAAATAGTATATATTCATTTAATCATTCAACATCTAATTATCTCCTCTTGTATTATGTGTTTTAAGGATATTTAATTGGACACCAATCCCTGTCAAGAGGGATGCAACATAAATGAATCATTCAGGGAGAATGTGACAAATATGACAAGATATACATGTCTTGGTCAAGTGACTCAAACCTCTTATCTGGATCATAGAACCTCCACAATCCTATTATCCATATGGAAATATTACCATGCATGTACTCAACATGTCAGACTGATCAGATATGTCTCCAAGTATAAAAGGTTGTCATGTGATTTATTGAGTCTTTAGTTAGACATAGAGTTATCATATTTTTCAATAGTTTTTTAATTCAAATAAAAGAGTCAAAATAATTGATCCTTATAGTCATTTTAATCCATCTTGGTGTTTCTCATGATTTCATTTTTAAAAAAATCTGAGATTAAAATCGTTATGTGGAGTCAATAGTTTTAGTCTTCCTCATGTTATTTATTGTCATTCAATTTGTCAAAAGTCATCTAATGTTATTTTGAGTAAAAACAGTAGTTATTTTATTTGAGTAAAAAAAAATTTTGTCATAAGTTTCGAATAATTAAAAAAAATTGTGTCACTTTTAGCTAAGTGCATTATTGGGGTAACCAATGTTCTTTTGTTTTTATGTCAATTTATGAAAATGGAAAAATTAAGTCTCATTGAGAAGTTTGAAGGGAGATATTTATCTTGACATGTTGTGTTCTAGGTGTTGTCATTGATGTAAAATCTCATTAATGAAAAAGAGGGTGATGGAGTAGAGTTAGAACATGCTTAGAAGGAGGATGACATGGAGTTTCATGTGTTAGGATGATGGCATGAATTGATTTATTGAGATTGGCTTGCTCTACAAAGCCTAGCTGATGGATCCTAGTGGTTTGAGTGGATTGGTGGCTTGAGGAGCATGGTTGTGGTATGGAGCACATGTTTGGGGAGTGTTTAGGCACTCACACGAGTTTCAAGGTGTAGGTACAGGTTGAAGACTCATTATGCTGAGAAACCTAGTCTAGGTGTTTGGAGGCATGAGGATGAGTTATAGATCCATGTGAGATCATGGATGCATTTATATCAGTTAATCATGATATATTAAGGTTTTTAGGACCCTTTGGAGTGGTTTCATGACGATTTATAGTGTTATTGCAGTTGACCCTAGCCTAAACCATGAAAAACCCCAAGCGCTAGTCATGAAAATGAGATGGGATGAGAAGATGGAGAATTATTTGAGATATGATGATGATTGGAGATATTTTATATAGGTTTACTAGAGGTTTAAGAAAAATTTAGATTCATTCTGAAGAATATTTTGCAAGTTATGTTTTTTTTTTGTGAAACAAGGTCAAGAAGAAGGTGTTTTCCAACCCAAATTGCACCTTCTGATGTTCACCATGAATTGTGTGATTTGCATGAGACCTTGTGGATTTTAGGGATTATTTTTAATTGAACTAAAAAAAATTCACAAAAATAATAAGTTCATTTGATCATTAGGTTTTTATGAAAGAACATTAAGAAGGTAAACAACTTTTTGTGAGTTCAAAACCCTAGCTCAAATAGCAGTAGGATATATTTGCTTTATAAGTGCCAAAAATTGATTTATTGTGATAATATGATGATTTTATACTGTAGAGGACTCCTCCATATTTCCATAAATGTATTATAGAGCAAGTGGTGATGAGTGGACCCCACCTAAAAAGGTAAATTTCCAAATAATTTTATTTTGGGACAAGGTTGTCCAAAGGAGTTACAAAATAAATTGACATTATTTTAATACTAGGAAATTTAATTGAATTCCATGATGGTTTAAAATCATGTAGTGGTGATTCTAAATGGAAATTTTTCCCTATTTATGAAGACTAGTCATAAGGCAGTTTTGGGGCAGTTTTAAACAGTTTTCAAAGATGGACTTGGTTGGAGGCCTTGCACTTGGATTTGGAATAAAATTTGATATGTTATAGAAATAGGAATCGTATATATTTAGAATTTTAGATGTTTTATTTCTTTTTGATAATATTTTATTGGTCATCTAACTTGATTTTTAGACAAGAAGCTTTCTTATTTCTTAGGACAGGATTGCTCTTGCTAGAAGATGGAGTTAAAAGATGCATGAGATGAATTATTTGATTATTTATATAAGTTTAAGAGTGAAGAGGGGTGAATTAATTTTCTATTTAATGCATTTAGAGGTATTGGAAGTAGAAGAAAGGGTGAAAACTAGTTGAGTTTGTAAAAATACATTTTGGGCAGTTTAGTTTGGTGAAGAGGAAAGTTGGTGTGGTTTGCACATATGGACTTTTGATGAGATATAGCATGAATGGATGTGATATAAAAGTCCTTAGGATTCCATTTAGTGATTAAATTCCATATTTTAGGTGTTTAGGTGTGTGCTTGAGGGCTAAAGGTGAATACAGTGTCCTGGAAACTGTTATTTTGATAAGGATATGAGCCTTCTTGAGTTAGTTATGATAAATTTTACTGGTGAAAGATAATTAACAACCATGGATGGTTGTTGTTATGTCATATTTTAATTTTTTTTTGAATTTTGGATCTTGAATAATCATGTTTATGAGGTTTGTGGTTTTAGCTCATCCAGGTGAAGGTGTTTTGAGCTAGTTTTATGCTTGTTTGGTGCATTTGGGCATGGCTAACCCATATGGGTCCAATGTGGATGTTTTTATGAATTTTATTGGAGGGATGTTTATTTATGTTTTTAAAGAAGAGAAGCATATAAAGCATTGGTGTTTTGGTCTGAGACCCAATAAAAGTATGAAGGAATTGATAATTACTTTAGTAATTTAGTGTGCATGTTTTTTAATTGAGAAAGAACGACGTAGATGAATGAGGGTTTGAACAAGGGTTTGAGGCTGTGTGATCTAAATAGGTGATCTCTATTAGTTATTACAAAAACAAGACATCATAGATCTTCTTCAAAATGTGTTTTAGTGGGTTCTTAATCATGTTAGTGGGTTGTAGCCTCCTTGTGGAGTTGGTCCTACTTGTAGTGTTAGTACTCTACTAAACTAGGGGTTGATGCTCGTTGTGAAGTTGTTAACTAAATACTTTTGGTTTGAGTAATATGATCAGAATTTTCAGTGGTTTTCTTCCCCTTGATATTTTCCCACTTATATATTTTGTTATGATGTTATCTCTTTTGTTCATGGTTATTTGAATGTATGTTGTATAATGTTGTGCACACATTAATGGTTGAATTATTTGTTTCAAACAAATAAATATGAAATTGTTTAAATTTTAAAGGAATCACCACCCCCCCCATCTCAATCCATTATGTTTCCAAAAATTGGCATCAGAAAGTCCTGTTGGAGAAGTTTAATCACTTGAAATGAGATCCTTGAAGCACAAAAATAGTGAGTCAACAGAGTGGCTCTTCTACCAGCAAGGCATCATTGTTTGATGGATTGAACTAAATCTAGGGATGAGGAATCTCATCATGTCCTTATGATTTGATATTTAGAAATATGTGTAAGATGGTTATATTGTTTCTTCTACTCCTCCAACAAGTAATGCATATAAGAAGTTGTGTAGTGATAATTCAAAGGCTATGAATGTTATCATAGTGGTCTTAGAGAATATGAGCTTAAAAGTGATGCATTGAAAATCATAGTAAGGTTATGTGGGATAAACTTCAAGTCCTATATGAAGGAGACTTTAAGGTAAGAATTTCTAACCTAAAAAAATTCATAAATCGGTTTCAGTGTTTTAGTATGATTCGTGGTGAGTCCATTACTATATATTTTCTTAGGGTTGACAAGGTTGTCAACACTATGAAAGGATTATGAGAAGATGTGAAGGAATAAGTTGTAGTTCAAAAGTTTTTGAGATCTCTAAATACTATTGGTTTGAGTAATATGATCAGAAGTTTCAATTGGATTTCTTCCCCTTGAGATTTTTCCAATTATATATTTTTCTATGATGTTATCTCTCTTTTTCATGGTTATTTGAATGTATGTTGTATGATGTTGTGCACACATTAATGGTTGAATTATTTATGTTTCAAATTAGTGATGTTTTTCAGATTCTGATTCTGAATCTGACCATGAATATTTTGGATATGAGGTGTTATTCATGATTAAATATTCCATGGGATATACTAGTGGTGGTTCTTCATTTTAGGTGATTTCATATCAGGTTCTTACAGATATTCTAAGGAAGGTGAAGATGTTGTTGAAGATGAACTAGTGTGTATCCAAGAGGATTTAAGGCATGATGAAAAGAATTAAGAAAATATGATAGCTCAGATCAAAGGATATGAAGACGAGATTCATGACCTAGAAGAGAAGCACTATTCTAAAACAAGCAAGCTAAATGAGTCAATCAGATTGCTAGAAGAAAAGATAAATTTCATAGTCACAAGTTTGTAAGACAAAGAGAGTGAATTCACTAAATTTAAAGAGGATATAGAGTTTCTAAGGGTATAATTGTTAGATGTTGGTAAGAATACTATGTCCTTTCAAAAAATTTAGAAAATAACCATGGATCTTGATGATCTTCTTGGAAAACAAAGATCAGCAGGTGATAGAGAAGGTTTTGATTTTAGTGATGGCCTCAAGGGAAAAGAAAAGATGCAAGATGATAGTGTTCCAAACACGAAGGATGAAGAATCGATTATAAAGGAATTAAATAAGTAGAAATCCACCAAAGAAAATTTGAAGAAAAATCAGTTAGGCAACCCAATGCTTCAAGGTTTGAGAGATCATTTAATGGTCTTTTTTCTCACTTGTAATGTTTTTTGTCATAGGGCTAAGGAGTGTAGGAGGTTTTCTAGTAATGATCACCCTTGGAGGTATTTTGGGAGTGTGCTAACATTTCCATGAGAGATTTCATATTGCTAATTATTTTTTCTATGAACACTCAATTGAAATATGGGGTAATGAAGGCTAAAAAGGTAAGAGGTCAACTATTTATTTCAGTTGTAATAAGTTTTGACATATTGCTAGGGATTGTTATAATCCTACAAGGAAAGAGAAGATCTTTCAAGGTCGAATAATATATGATAGGAGGAAAAATAAGTCATATGAGCCTAGAAGGAATAATGGTGTTTCATCAAGAACAAATATTGATGCAAATTAGGGCATGTGTTAGATCTCATATAAAATAATTCGATAGAAGTAAGGTGCAGGTTTTTAAAGGGGTTTTGAACCTCTTCAAGGCATTATTCTAGATTTAACATGCTGATATATACCTCTACTAGGTTTCTTAGAGGTGTATTGATCCAAATGAATTTTTGGAAAGAGGGGGAAATAATTATCTGATGTATGCTACTGTGAGAAATGTTCCAAGATGTAAAGGTATGTAGTCTTAGTATGCATTTTTGCCTTATTTGGTTGATCAATCAGAGGAAATTGTATGTTTCTTTGTAAAAAGGTCTTTAAGTCTATGTAGTCATGTTGGTCAAGTATGAGTTACTATTGTGATGTCCATCTAGTCTTGTTTATGACTTTCTTATATGTCATCAATGTTGTAAAATGTATTTATATGTATAAGAGGTCATCAAAGTTTGTAAAGTCATACATTTAAGTGTTTGTCAATATATGTATCAAGAAGTTTAAAGTGAGTTATTTTTGTCTCATCTTGGGTATGAAGTATTGTTGGTCTTTTAAAAAGGGTTCATCTTATCCCATCTATAAAAATTTCATGACATGTCTTAGTTGTATCAAAATTGTTTCATAGAGTTAAATTATTTCATAAAAAATGAAAAGGTATAATAGTTTAAGATGGTGTCGATAAAATGGTTTGTAGATCACAAATTGGTTTATATCAGTCAACCAGGGTAGTAAGAATGTGTTTCAAAGGTGTTCACAAGTCTTTATATGATGTATCCTATTATCCTAGGCATGATAACGAGTAAGTATGAAGGATGAAGCATTATAAAGAAAATTAAAAGTCAAACTTGAGTGTCTATATATGTAAAAATGGACAAGGAGGTCAGAGTTCTTGAAGAATAATTGAGGACAATTCATGAAGGGTATAGGTAAGTGTTGTAGTTTATTTGCTCCATAATCAAAATATGGATGCTCATGACTCTATAGGGGATTGATATAGTGTTTTTGGAAAAAAATTAAGATCTTGAAATCCATAATTTGTGCATCTTGAGTTGTTTTTACCTCAAATTGGTTCTAAGAGATCATAAAAAGAAGTCTGATGGAAATATTATGTTTAAAAGTCTAAATGATGGAGTTTAAATCCAAGACTTGGATAAAACTATCTACATTTGATGTACAATCATAGTCAAGAATAATTTTTACAAAATGGATTCACAGTCAAAATAAAATGGTGATAATCCTTAGGGTAATTGTTTGCACAACTAGTAGACCTAATTGGAGAGGTCAATTTACAAAGGAAATGGAATTTATCATTTTAAGTAGACCCTAAAACTTTTAATTTCCCTAAACATGATAATGGGTATTCAAATATGGTGATTTTGTATTTGTAAGCTCCATGCATGAAAATATGTACTCAAGCAAGGCTAGTGGCGGGTAGAAGGGTTAAAAAGAGAAATTGAGAAAGAAAGGAGTTTTGTCTTCTGAATTGAGTTATAAAATTTGACACAAATCTCAAAAATCCAAAAGGGTGCCTAGATATGATTTTAATTTTTTTGGTTAGAATGGATTACTCCCAACAAATAGGTTTGAATGACAATCCACTCAAGAAGCTAAATTTGTGCAAGGAATGAAATTACTTACTACATGTTTGCATGGTCATATTGAGACAAAGGCGATCTACTCTTAGTATCTTACTAGGGTTATTAGATGACATGAATGATGTGAATATAAGTGCAATAATGAGATGTATAAGAACAAGAGTTGCCAAGTGAGGGTATGAGAAAGCTTGGTCTGTATCAAAATAATAAGGATGCAAAAATGCATATTGCAGGTCAGCAAAAGGAAAAAGAAGATAAGTTTTAATTTTGAATAAATTGTATAAGGGATCAAATATGTCAATAAGGATGATTGATACTTTCAAGAAGCTATATAAAGTGTTTCATGCTTTAGGTAAAGTCATACTTCATCAAGGATGTTGTAGGTGGCCATTGGGGGAGCTACATTTTCCACTATTTAGGTGCATATGAGGTTTATAGGACTTATATAACAATATATGTGAAGGTTACAAGTTTGTTTAAATTATTACAGGTAAGATTCCAATCTAGGATGATTGTGTCAAGATTGTGTGAAGAGAAAATGACATCCTACAGGTGTGAAGTAGTGTAATGAGACAAGAGGAGCTCATTTGATCCTTGATCAAGTATATGAGGTATTTACCAGGGGTCCTAGATGCCATGAATACTGTGAAGGAAAGTATAATAGAAAATTGTGCAAGAAATTGACCAAGTGACACATGTTGAGAAGAAGCTCAAGTGGTCTCCATCTCAAGAAGATAGAGCTATATGAGTAATGAGTCACTAGCCATGGTTGCTAAAGAAGGTAATTAGGTATGTGTTATAACTGTATATGGTCATATTTTCTCCAAATGAATACCTACAGATCAGTTTTGTCTCACTTAGATAGGGGGATTTAATGTTAGATTTCAAATTGATGTTTAAGGTATCTAAATGGCCTTAATAGCTATATGAAGGATGGTGTGATAGTATAATCCAAAGGTAATATTCCTCTTGATTCAACAAGAGAGTGATAGCATGAAAGGAGGTTGAAAAGACTGGGGAGGTGCTTTAGGGTAGAGTTGAAGTGATTGACATCTCTCCAAGGCAAGAAATCAAGGTAAGAATCCAAGTTTTGTGTTTTTATACTAAAACAGGATGGTATGAGTTCAGGGGGATTCAAAAGGAGGTATTTCATAGATTGATTGTGGTTCTATATTATTTTAAAATTGGTCCAAAATGCATTAAAGAATCATATTAGGGATTTCAGTCCTTGAGGAAGTATGAAGTCAAGCTATGAAAGAGTTGTACTACGTTTGAGAAAGAACTAGTTGAGATTAAAAATCATGAGGCAAGATGATGTTTGAGCCATGTATTCATAATTTTTGTCATGTGTGTGAGGTCATATACATCTAATAAAGGTTTTTTATATTATCTTCAAGCCTTGAAATATGTAAAAACAAAGTTTAGTGAGAAATGACAAGTTTGTGCCTAGTTTGATTAATTTGGTTGATGTTTCCAACCAACATGTGATTTTATAAAGCTGAGAAAGATGAAGATAATGTAAGTATGGGTATGATTTTTCATTAATGTGAAAAAGGGAGAGAATTTTACGAGGTTTTCCATTAATGAAAAAGGGGGAGATTATTGGCATGTTGTGCTCTAGTTGTTGTAATTTATGTAAAAGCCCATTAATGACAAAGAGGATGATGGAGTAGAGTCAGAACGTGCTTATAAGTATGATGAAATGGATTTTCATGTGTTGGAATGATGGCATGAGTTAATTTAGTGATATTTTCTTGGTCTAGTAAGCCTTGTCAGCTGACCTAGCTAGCCTAGGTGATGGATCTATTAGGAAATCACTATATTAGTGCTTCGTTAAGTTTTATTATGGGTAGATAATTATATTGTTATGATTTGTTTTAACAACTTACGTGTATATAAAAATAGCTATAGCTACCTCCTTGTATTATAGGAGAAGCTTAAATTATAAAATGTATCTAACATTCCATATGAGATATAGAGTAAAATAATATATTGTTGTGTCTTTGACTTCATTGATTATAATTTGTGTTAAAGCTCTTGCTATTATTATCATTGTATCGGAGAAAGTTTTGATCTATGATATGGAAGAATAATTTTCTGTGTTGGGGCAGTTTGAGAATTTACATTGCCCCAATTTTGGAAGCACATGTGTGACACAAATCCCAATACCTCAAAGTTTGAATTTTTAGCATAGCATTTAAAATGTCTTTTTCTGCATACAAAATTGCTTAACAATTTCAAAAGAAAGCACATATTATTGGATTTGTCGATATGTCCTACTACCTGGACTCCTGACTTCCATATTTATTCATGCTTTGCTCATTTCATTATATTCAAGTGAGTTTAACTACCTTGGTGATTGCATATTTTTTTATTTATCGGCATCGCGAGTCTTTGTTGGCATAAATTCATGTTGTGTCGATGATTTAGAACCCACATTCCATCTATTCACATTCCATGTCCATGTCTAGGTGTGGCTTGCTCACGAGTTTGGGTCTGTATTCAACACATCCATGCATGTTCTCATGAAGATTAGATTATATCTAACTATGAATTCTCATATTCTGAATCATACTCAAATTTCATGCATTTCTAGCAGGTCTTTTTTCAAAGAAGAGTGATAAAGGTAATGGGAGTTTTATATACATTGGCTTATATTTTTCATCAGACTAACACATCCTTGAAATGCTACTCATTCACTGCAATTGACCTCTATTACTCAAAAGACACCCATTGTTTATCCATTTCAAATTATTGAGTGTGGGTTGATAGTTCTGATGCATGCATCTATAGCCAGAAAAAATGATGCATTCAATTTGTTATGTGATGTTTAGATTTTGGTAATCACAAGTTTTACGCATCTGTATCATATTAGATTGGAAAATATATACATCTTATCGATTTCTTATAGATTCATGTGTTTTTCAGGTCCCATGAATGTTTACTCTTGTTCCTAGCTTAGTCATTCATTCATCAAATCTATTCATCATAAATCTAGATTTCTACTAGCCTAAATAGTGAAATTCAATCATCGCAATTATGGATTTGATCTCGGGTCTCTACGTAAATGTCGAGAGCTCCTTCTGCACGATTTGGTGATGAGTTTCAATTTTTAACTCCCGGTGAAAAATTTTGTGAGGTGGATCTACTATCCCTCAACTTGGCACTTGAATAGATTTTTCATAAGCCTGGACATTTTTCTTTAATATAGTTTTAATTTTGTTATAGTGTGACCATTATAGTCTTATTTCAAAGTATAGAGTTATGTCACTCACTTGTCAATATTAATAATCATTGGATTGTATCATAAATATACCATTCTTAATAAGTATATTTGTCGAAGTTGTTATTTATTTTAAGTTGAAGTTGTTCAAGTCATCAAGATTTGTAAGTGTCAAAAAGTCAAAAAAAAATTGACTTACAGGACACATTATCATTGGAACATGACGTTCAGTATATAAAATTGAGCTTCATGTTCACATTCTCGCTGAAGATAGCAGCATGAGATTGGAGGCTGGAGGTAAACAAAGGTTGGAGGTCAGTCAACAACCTATCATTAGTCACCAATGACAGGGTCGCCCAAAGTTTTGGTGGCATTTATGTTTTCGATGGGTTTTCTCGTTGTGTTTTTTAGAGTTCATTGTTTCAGTGTGCTTCAATTCACAGTGTTCCTGTTTGAATAAGTGGAAATTGCACATTAAGGTGGGGAACATGATCCAATGTTCCATTTCTAGTTTTTTTGTGTATGAGCATCAGAATTCAACATAATTTCCTATGTTATTCCTTGCAGTGAGATGTGATGAGAGTTGATACTAGTACTTGGCACATCATGATGTGGTTGTAGGTAAACCACTTAAAAACCTTCATTTTTGGTTTGTGGTACTCCAATTTTAAAACCACCATTTTTGGTTCGTGGTCAACCTTTTGAAAACCATACAACAGGTTTGTGATCATCCTGGAGTAAAAATAACCTAATCATGAAAGCATTAGGTGCAAGTAAAAAGGCATAGGTTTTCCCCATGTTTACACTAAGTGGGGAATGTTAGGAAATCACTATATTAGTGCTTCGTTAAGTTTTATTATGGGTAAAAAATTATATTGACCTATGATTTGTTTTGAATAACTTACGTGTATAGAACAATATTTAGATATACCTCATTGTTTATAGGAGAATATTAAACTATAAAATGTATCCGGCATTCCTTATGAGATATAGAGTAAAATAATATATTTTTGTGAGTTCGAATTCACTGATTAAAATCCATGTTAAAGCTCTTGCAATTTTTATTAGGATCCTAGGTGGTTTGAGTTCTTTGGTGGATTTATGATCATTTTAACAAGCATAGATAACATGTTTAGGGATTTTTTAGGCACTCATATGAGTTTCAAGGTGCAAGTACAGGTTGAAGATCTAATTGTAGGCGGTCATCTAGACCTAGTCTAGGTGTTTGGAGGCATGAGGATGAGTTGTAGAGACATGTGATATCATGGATGTATGTAGGTGAGTGATTCATGACGTATTTTAATTTTGTTATGACCTTTTAGTATAGGTTTCATGATGAGTTACAATGTTATTTCAGTTGACCCTATCCTAAACCATGTAAAACCCCAAGGGCTAGTCATGAAAATGAGATGGGATGAGAATATGGATACCTATTTTAAATATTTTGATGATTTGAGATAGTTTAAAAAGGTTTCCTAGATATGTGAGAAAAAATTGGAGTCATTTTGAAGAATATTTTGCAAGTTATGTTGTTTTTGGTGAAACATGGTCAAGAAGAAGGTGTTTTCCAACTCGAATTGCACCTTCTGATGCTCACCATGAATTGTGTGTGATTTGCATGGGGCCATGTGTGGATTTCAAGGATGATTTTTAATTTAAATAGTAAGGTTTCACAAAAATAATAAGTTGTATTTCATTGTTAGGTTTTTATGAACGAATGTAAAGAAGGTAAACAACGTTTTGTGATTTCAAGACACTAGCTCAAAAAGTGGTAGGAGATATTTGCTTCATAAGTTCCTAGAATTTATTTCTGGTGCTAATTTTTATTATTATATGTATGTAATAATACTCCTTCATATTTATAGAAAGGTGTGATAGAGCATGTGGTGATGAGTGTACCCCAGCCAAAAAATGTTAGTTTCAAAATAAGTTCAGTTTGGGAGAAGGTTGTCCACAACAGTTACAAAATAAATTGACATTTTTTTAGTATGGGACTTGTAATTTATTTCCATGATTTTTTCATATCATTTTGGTTCTTCTAAATGGAAAATTGTGCCATATTTATGAAGACTGGTCATAAGGCAGTTTTGGGGTAGTTTTAATCCATTTTTAGAGGTGGACTTGGTTGAAGGCCTTTCACTTAGATTTGGAATGAAATGTGATATGTTCTAGAAACAATATTTAGATATATTTCCATCGGTATATGGTTTGTGTCTTGGTGATGATAGTTTGATGGGTCATCTAGCTTGGTTTCTAGAGAAGAAGTTTTCTTGTATCTTAAGACAGGATTGCTCTTGTTAGAAGATGGAGGTAAAATATGCATGAAATTAATTATTTGATTATTTATATAAGTTTAATAGTGAATAGGTATGAAATTTTTTCCTCTTTTATGCCATTTAAAGGTATTGGAAGTGGAAGAAAGGGTGTAAACCAGTTGAGTGTGTAAAAATGCTGTTTTGGGTAGGTCAGTTTGGTGAAGAGGCAAGCTGGTGTGGTTTGCACATATGGATGTTTTATGAGATATAGCATTCATGGATGTGATAGATAGGTCCTAAGTATTCCATTTATTGGTTACATTATGTATTTTAGATGTTTTATTTTTGTGGTTGAGGTCTAAAGGTGAAGACAAAGTCCTGGAAATAGTTGTTTTGAGAAGGATATGAGCCTTCTTGAGTTAGTTATAATAACTTTGATTGGTGAAAGATAATTAACAACCATTGATGGTTTTTTTATTTCATATTTTACATGTTTTGTGAGTTTGGGAGCTTTACTAATCATGGTTATGAAGTTTTTGGTTTTAGCTCATCTAGGTGATGGGGTTTTGAGCTAGTTTTGTGCTTGTTTGGTGCATTTGGGCATGGCCAACCTATATGGGTCCAATGTGGATGTTTTATGAATTTATTTGGATTTTTTTAATTTTTATTTGTATAAATAAATGAGGTATACTAACTTTCTTTATGTTTTTGAATTGAGAAGCGTATAAAGCAAATGGTTTGAGTTTAAATTTGTTCTAGTAGAAAGAGAGGAAAAACAGTGCGACCCAAGTATGTGATTGTAACAGGTATGAAGGAATTCATTTGAATCTTAGTAATTTTTTAAGATTTTTATGAATGTTATAGAGTGTTTTTATAAGGTTTTCAATGCCAAGACAAGTTATGAAATTGTGTGAAAGAGCGAGCTAGGTGAATGAGGGTTTGAAGGTTTGTGAGCTGAATAGGCGATATCCATCAGTTGTTGCAGACAACAAGACATCAAATATATTCATCCAAAGTGTGATTGAGTAGGTTTTTTATCATCTTATGGGGTTGTATCCTCATTTTGGAGTTGGTGTTTCACTAAACTAGGGGTTGGTGGTCCGTGTAGGGTTAGTACTCCTTGTGAAGTTAGTGCTTCACTAAATACTTTTTATTTGAGTAATATAATTAAAAAATTTAGTGGTTTTTCTTCCCCTTGATGGTTTTCCCACTTATACTCTTGTGTTATGGTGTTCTCTCTCTTGTTCATGGTTATCTTAATGTATGTTGTATGATGTTGTGCACACATTAATGGTTAAATTATTTATGTTTCAAGCAAGTAAATATGATTTTTTTTTAAGTTATAAAGGACCAATTCAACCCCCCTGTCATTCCATTTTTCTTCCATCAATTTCCACACTTGGAAAATACAAATTCAGTTAACCTTGATTGAAAAATACCTTTGGGATATTTGTGAAGCCTAATACAGTCAAGCCGACAGTATTCAAAAAAGCTCGCCAAATGGGTTATAAAAGATCAAAAATATCTTTGGGGACTATTTCTCCTTACCTATCAAAATATTATTTGCATCATGTGGACTTCATAAAGTCAACAAAATAAAATTTGGGAGTCGCCAAATAATTTTTTTGAATCTGAAGCAGAAAGTGCAAAGAAGACATTGAACAAATGCTTATATGGTTTGAAGATGGAAAAATGGAATATCATATAAGTAAGCTTTATTATTTGTTAATCATTTAGTTGATAATAACAAAAAATTCAAATATTATGATGCTAAACAATACTCATAAATAACATGTTCAAGAAGTTTTCTAGTATGGTTTTTACCTTAAGTAAAATGAAAATCAATTTGGAAGGGGTTATTTCCACTTTACTTGATGAGGGAAACTCAAATTAAATGTTTGAAATTGAAGAGGTAATGTATGTAATAAATAAGACAAGTACATCATCAAAGAAAAACAAGTACAAATTCAAATCTCATTTCTCCAAAAGGAAAAATCTAATTTTTCTATTGTAAAGAACCTAGACATGTAATTCTGAATAGTAAGAAAAAGGCTCATGATCTTTTAGATGCCAAACTAGATCAATATGCTTTACTTGTGGAAGCTAGAAAGAACACTTAACTAATGAAGATATTTTTTGCACCAATGATGAAGATTATTTATACAAAATAAAACATACTATTGGTCAGAGGAAATAGAGGGGGAAGGTGATCAACACGTCTCGTCAATCACCAACGATGTGGCCATATTGTATTATAGTGGCATCTATTTTTTTATTATTTTTGTTGTTTGGTGTGTGCAAGAATAAAACAATGTAATAACTCTCATGCTAAGATTTAAAATAGGAGAATGCATGTTCTTTATATTATAAATAGATGAATAGGAGAGCAGGTGATTACAGAGATCCTGTGACTATCATAATTCTTCATTAATCGGCCAGTGAAAGAGCATTCACTGGAGCTTAAATCAGGAACTGTTGAGTTCTCATATGTAGGTATATCGGTGGAAGTGTGGTCATCCAGTGATAATTTCACTATGGTGAAGTAGGTGATCATGTGCAGCAAGATCCAAATAGTATATTACAGACCTAAAGCTTTATTTCTATAAAGGATGCATATTTTTATTTCTAATTCAAATGGTGTACTTATTCCCCATGTTCACATTAAGGGGGTGAAATGTCAACAATTAATAATGTTCACACTAAGGGGGTGAGTTTTAGGGATTAATAGTGTGTTCATTATTAATCATATGTTTAATTAATATTTTTATTTGTATTATAATATGAGCTATTAAGAACAACTCATATTAGTAGGAATAATTTTTGGTTTGGTCAAGAGTTGTTAGAATAACTCATTTATTTTGAGTGAGCAATTACATGAGCCTTAATAGGCTTCCTAGCTATTTCCTATATAAGTGGAATTTTGTGTATAGAATAATATAACACATCATGATTATTCTATTATTTATGTGTTTTTTCTAAATAAACTTGGTGCACTAGTTTTAGTCCCATAAAACATAAAGGGAACTAGTTGAAAGTCAAACAATGCTAGGAACATGTGCCAACAATATCTTAACTTTGACAAAAAAAATAATGATAAAAATATACGTACACTAGCTAAAAATATCCTATATTATCATGCATGTTTGAAAATATTATAACCAAAGTCAACAAAATTTGAATCTTGTACTTGTGTCTTGCAACTTGAATAATCTACCACCATGTTATAACAAAACTTAAGAAAAATTGGTTGAAAATTTGACTTTATAGTCAAAACATTGACTATGCAAACATATGTGATGTTTAGACACAACTCACTAGCACCCCATAATATAACTAGTTCCATACCAAAATGAGGTCTCTACATTTGGTAAGGTGCCATGCTTGTGATATATACTATTTTTTCTATATAATACACAAAACATTGTCTTAAATTGTCACTTAGATCATTGAATGTTGTTAAAAATGTTATGAAGACAAATATTATCTATTAAATTTTTTATGTGAGATTTAATTTATTTTTAAGTTATCTAATAACTATTTCCACAAGAGTAATCACTACTCAATGATAGTCATCTCAAGATGAGTTTTTAGTAAGATGACTTCCATGAGTAATCATTACTATGTAATGATATTTTTCTAATGTATTTTCGGTAGTAATCAGAGGGCGTTGTAAGAATTTGCTAGTAGGAAAAAATAATAATGAATTTAATCATAAGATTTAGGCTTCTCACACTCTAGATTTCTTCCTCATTAACAATCTTCATGAGTAGTCATTACCCTTCCTTATGTATTTTCGGAAAATATCATAAGGCCGTGAGAGCCACATAGCACACAAGCACCATAAGCATTTATTTATATGTGAGAGGAATATGGAATGTAATTTATCACTTTAGGATTCATTCCGTATAGTCTTTTTCCCTACTCTAAAATTTTTTAAAGAATGTAATGCTCACAAGTTGCCCAATTACAACCTAATCTAGATATTATTATTTCAAAAAAATTTGAATTGTTACTTCTTTTTCTATGTATTTTATTTTGGAAGATTCTAAGAATTAGAAAGGCACATCAATAAAGAGGAACTCAAAGATTGTGAAATCATTTTAATTGGGAAGACCATATGAATTTTGAAAGCACTCAAGTTGCAAAAAGTCTCAAAATAATTGAAACACTTAAAAACAACAAAAGAAATAAAAATCACATACTTTACATAAATATATTTTACTTTTATTGTTTAATGTCCAAACATTACATTAAGCTCTACATACTAATTTGGTTCGATGAATATCATAGAATATCAATCAAATGTATATTTTTTAATTAAAGAATTTGAATTTAAAAGTTTTTTTATAGAAAAGATAACATATTAATACGAAATTAAATCTTGACTTGAATCTCTAACTCTAAATTGAATGTAAATGAAAATTTAAGTAATTTATTCCTTTATTATGTGTTACCTCGAATAATTATTAAAATGAAGAACAACACCTTAAACAATTGTTAATAGGAAGAATTTATTTTTAATTGTTTGGTTACTTTATTTATAACTTAAAAAACAAATTATTCTGATTAACAATTGGTTAATGTGTTGTTCTTCGTTTTAATAGCGGAAATGATTCGCATGACAATAAATGTGATGGGGATTCATGCAGTATGTGAGACTATTGATTTTTTACCATCAAAAAAATTGGAGTAATCCATCCTGTGAATGGGTGTGATTTCCTTCTTACTGGCATTGCCTAGTCTCTAGTGGAAGGCCATATCCATCACACATGTTCGTTATGCAGGGGGGAAAATTGAACTCATAACCTGCTCCCAAATAATTTATCCACGCACCATTGCCTCAAACCTTATTTTTGTGAAACATTTTCAAAAAGCTAAATTTATCCAACACTGCAAACGTGCATGACACTTAGGCAAAACGGTCTCTAGTGGCTAGTGCAATATAACCATGTGTTATATGTATGGTGAATTACATTTTCCTATAGCAATGAACACTTGTGTAGAAATTTTTGGTAGGAGAATTTCTTTCCATATGAGATTTAAATTGATGCTTTTTAATAAACATATAGTAGATATTGGGTCATGAGCCACACAAAATCAAAATAAAATCAATTCCAATTCTTTTGCAGTTGTACTGCATGATTTCTTACTACACCTCGAGTTCATTTATAATTTATCTTTTGGATAATATCTTTATTTTTGAATTCAAGGGTTCTAATTAGTATGTTTTAGCATTTGATCTTTGAGTCTCAATAACTCAAAATCAAATAAATTTCAATGAGCTATGGATTACCTTACACAATTGCTTATGGAAACTGGGGATCATGATAATGGCATTATCATATAAGTAAGCTTTATTATTTGTTTAATCATTTAGTTGATAATAACAAAAAATTCAAATATTATGATGCTAAACAATACTCATAAATAACATGTTCAAGAAGTTTTCTAGTCTGGTTTTACCTTAAGTAAAATGACAATCAATTTGGAAGGGGTTATTTCCACTTACTTGATAGGGAAACTCAACAGTTAAATGCTTTTAATTGAAGAGGTAATGTTATGTAATAAATAAGAACCAGTACATCATCAAAGAAAACAAGTACCAATTCAAATCTCATTTTCTCCCAAACTGCAAAATTAATTTTTCTATTGTAAAGAACCACTAGAACATGTAATTCGAATAGTAAGGCGAAAAAGGCCCATGATCTTTTAGATGCCAAACTCGATCCATCTGCTTTACTTGTGAAGTAGAAAGAACCACTTAACTCATGACGAATTTTTTGCACCCATGCTGAAGCTCTATTATATACAAAATAAAAACATACATAGGTCAGAGGAATAGAGGGGAAGGTGATCAACACGTCTCGTCCAATCACTCAACGATGTGGCCCTATTGTAATTATAGTGGCATCTATTTTATTATTATTTTTGTTGTTTGGTGTGTGCAAGAATAAAACAGTGTAATAACTCTCATGCTAAGATTAAATAGGAGGAATGCATGTTATTTATATTATAAATAGATGAATAGGAGAGCAGGGTGATTACAGAGATCCTGTGACTATCATAATTCTTTCATAATCGGCTAGTGAACGAGCATTCATTGGAGCTTAAATCAGGAACTGTTGAGTTCTCATATGTAGGTATATCGGTGGAAGTGTGGTCATCCAGTGGATAATTTCATTATGGTGAAGTAGTGATCATGTGCAGCAAGATCCAAATAGTATATTACAGACCTAAAGCTTTATTTCTATAAGGACGCATATTTTTATTTCTAATTCAAATGGTGTACTTATTCCCATGTTCACATTAGGGGGTTGAATGTCAACAATTAATAATGTTCACACTAAGGGGTGAGTTTTAGGGATTAATAGTGTGTCATTATTAATCATATGTTTAATTAATATTTTTATTTGTATTATAATCTGAGCTATTAAGAACAACTCATATTAGTAGGAATATTTTTTGGTTTGGTCAAGAGTTGTTAGAATAACTCATTTATTTTGATGTGAGCAATTACATGAGCCTTAATAGGCTTCCTAGCTATTTCCTATATAAGTGGAATTTTGTGTATAGAATATATAATACATCATGATTATTCTATTATTTATGTGTTTTTTCTAAATAAACTTGGTGCACTAGTTTTAGTCCACTATAAACATAAAGGGAACTAGTTTGAAAGTCAAACAATGCTAGGAACATGTGCCAACAATATCTTAACTCTGACAAAAAAAATAATGATAAAAATATAAGTACACTAGCTTAAAAATATCCTATATATCATGCATGTTTGAAAATATTATAACCAAAGTCAACAAAATTTGAATCTTGGACTTGTGTCTTGCAACTTGAATAATCTACCACCATGTTATAACAAAACTTAAGAAAATTGGTTGTGAAATTTGACTTTATAGTCAAAAGATTGACTGTGCAAACATATGTGATGTTTAGACACAACTCACTAGCACCCCATAATATAACTAGTTCCATACCAAAATGAGGTCTCTACATTTGGTAAGGTGTCATGCTTGTGATATATACTATTTTTTCTATATAATACACAAAACATTGTCTCAAATTGTCACTTAGATCATTGAATGTTGTTAAAAATGTTATGAAGACAAATATTATCTATTAAATTTTTTATGTGAGATTTAATTTATTTTTAAGTTATCTAATAACTATTTCCACAAGAGTAATCACTACTCAATGATAGTCATCTCAAGATGAGTTTTTTAGTAAGATGACTTCCATGAGTAATCATTACTATGTAATGATATTTTTCTAATGTATTTTCGGTAGTAATCAGAGGGCATTGTAAGAATTTGATAGTAGGAAAAATAATAATGAATTTAATCATAAGATTTAGGCTTCTCACACTCTAGATTTCTTCCTCATTAACAATCTTCATGAGTAGTCATTACCCTTCCTTATGTATTTTCGGAAAATATCATAAGGCCGTGAGAGCCACATAACACACAAGCACCATAAGCATTTATTTATATGTGAGAGGAATACGGAATGTAATTTATCACTTTAGGATTCATTTCGTATAGTCTTTTTTCCCTACTCTAAAAGTTTTTAAAGCATGTAATGCTCACAAGTTTCCCAATTACAACCTAATCTAGATATTATTATTTCAAAAAAATTTGAATTGTTACTTCTTTTTCTATGTATTTTATTTTGGAAGATTCTAAGAATTAGAAAGGCACATCAATAAAGAGGAACTCAAAGATTGTGAAATCATTTTAATTGGGAAGACTATATGAATTTTGAAAGCACTCAAGTTGCAAAAAGTCTCAAAATAATTGAAACACTTAAAAACAACAAAAGAAATAAAAATCACATACTTTACATAAATATATTTTACTTTTGTTGTTTAATGTCCAAACATTACATTAAGCTCTACATACTAATTTGGTTCGATGAATATCATAGAATATCAATCAAATGTATATTTTTAATTAAAGAATTTGAATTTAAAAGTTTTTTTATAGAAAAGATAACATATTAATACGAAATTAAATCTTGACTTGAATCTCTAACTCTAAATTGAATGTAAATGAAAATTTAAGTAATTTATTCCTTTATTATGTGTTACCTCGAATAATTATTAAAATGAAGAACAACACCTTAAACAATTGTTAATAGGAAGAATTTATTTTTAATTGTTTGGTTACTTTCTTTATAACTTAAAAAACAAATTATTCTGATTAACAATTGGTTAATGTGTTGTTCTTCGTTTTAATAGCGGAAATGATTCGCATGAAAATAAATGTGATGGGGATTCATGCAGTATGTGAGACTATTGATTTTTTACCATCAAAAAAACTGGAGTAATCCATCCTGTGAATGGGTGTGATTTCCTTCTTACTGGCATTGCCTAGTCTCTAGTGGAAGGCCATATCCATCATACATGTTCGTTATGCAGGGGGAAAAATTGAACTCATAACCTGCTCCCAAATAATTTATCCACGCACCATTGCCTCAAACCTTATTTTTGTGGAAAAATTTCAAAAAGCTAAATTTATCCAACACTGCAAACGTGCATGACACTTAGGCAAAACGGTCTCTAGTGGCTAGTGCAATATAACCATGTGTTATATATATGGTGAATTACATTTTCCTATAGCAATGAACACTTGTGTAGAAATTTTTGGCAGGAGAATTTCTTTCCATATGAGATTTAAATTGATGCTTTTTAATAAACATATAGTAGATATTGGCCCATGAGCCACACAAAATCAAAATAAAATCAATTCCAATTCTTTTGCAGTTGTACTGCATGATTTCTTACTACACCTCGAGTTCATTTATAATTTATCTATTGGATAATATCTTTATTTTTGAATTCAAGGGTTCTAATTAGTATGTTTTAGCATTTGATCTTTGAGTCTCAATAACTCAAAATCAAATAAATTTCAATGAGCTATGGATTACCTTACACAATTGCTTATGGAAACTGGGGATCATGTACTGATGTATCTTTAATAGGATTTATAATGCTAATATTATGGTTTTTGATCATATTGCATAGATATATCACATAAAAATCACATGTGATAGTGTAAAATGGACCATTGTTAAGGAAGAAAAGATGGTGTTGACCATCTTTTATAATTTCATTAAGGTGTTGGAACCATGGCTCTTCAAGAAAAAAATTATCTGCGTGGCTATCTTTGGTTACTCATAGTATCATTTATGTGATGCACAAGTTATAAGCAAAAAAGATATATACAGATCCATAAGATCGGGGCAATCAAGATTCATACATAAGGCATGATAAACTATAACCAAGTTCTACTAATGTTGCTCTAGTGCATATGTTGTGTGGTTTATTTCCATCAAGTGGGACACGTTCCTAATACTTTTGATTGATGTAAACTATAATTGTGGGATGATATGAACATATAGTGTGTGAATCAAGGTAGGTAAATATGGTTTGCTTGGATGATCTTAGATGGTTTTAATTTTACCTTTATCTTTGAGTTCATTGATTTCAATGATGAGGATTTCATAATTATTAGTGTTGTGACCAAATATATGATAGTAATCACAAAATGGCTTGTTGGGTTATTGGGAGAGATATGTAGCAGAGGGGTGGTGTGTAGTAGGTAATGGAAGTAAGTTAAGGTTAATCAAGATAGATAATAAAACTTGAGGTTTGTCTCAATGTTAAATAACACAAATAGATTTGACATCAGGGAATAGTATCAAATACATTAACAACATGTTGCATAATATTATGGGTAACTATAGTGGGCACTACATGATCAACACAATTGTCATCAAGTGGGCTCAAAGTTAATACATAAGTCTTGTGTTGAGAAAGAGTATATGCAACAGTTGTAGATGTGGTAGAAACTGTTGGTGGTGTAGGAGAAGTGTCACTAGTATATTTCATTGGATTTAAGTTGATAATGCTTAGGGATAGTAGAGATAAAAATGGAATGAAACATAGAATCATCCTCATCAATTGGATCAAAACTCAATTTATCCAAATTATGATCAATGAGTTATTTAGTTTCATCATTTTTATCTCAATAATCAAGAAAAATGTTAAGTTCCTTCACTATAGTTTAATAAAAATAGAATTATTAAACCCTAATTGCATAGAGAAATTAATGTAAAAAGTGATGTATATATAGTTGTTCAGTATAATATGACACGAGTAAATAAGAAAGTAAGTATGAAAACCTAAGCAAGAGATATAGAAATACTAACTTATCTAATTTATGACTTGATCTAGAAGTTCTCTAGACTAGCAAAAAATGGTTGACATAGGGAGTGAATAATGTCGTAAATGCTTGGGATAAATTGTGGACTGCAGGAATAAGGACGGACACGGGGACCCACGGCTGGGGACAAGGGCATTATAGGCATTGGAGACCACTTCTAGGAACCTATGACATATGAAAAGGGTCAATAACATTGATCTTTACATGTGTCACACAAGTGTCATAAATAATCTCTTGTTAATCATTTGTGTATCACTCTTGGATTGCACTGAGGGTACATTTAATCTGTAAAATAGATATCACCTAAAAAATCCCATAAACCACATTAAATACAAAAAAGATAAATATGTAAAATGGGGAGTCATATTGACCTTGATGGTCACCTCAAAAGTGAACTTATGACTGATAAATGCACTACATCTCAGACTCCATCTAGTTCGGGTGTGTGATGTGTGTGTGTTGTAAAAATCATGCCCTATGATGCCCTTATGCAAGTGCACTTGATAGTCAGGTTGTAGCTAGATGTAGTAATGTAATAGAATGTGTGGATGCGAAAAATGAACTTCCCCTTCCTAAGTTGTGTATGCAGAGTTCATGCAGCCCTTTTCCCTTGAGTGAATTGCTAGATGGATGCTTTTGAGTGTTTTAGGTGCCTTTTGGATGCAAGCTTAGGTGTATGGTAGTAATGCTTAGTGTTTGGTCCTTGATTTTGAACACATAAATATGCATTTATATGATTCCCTTGTTTGAATTTCATAATTGACAACTAGAAGGCTGACACATAAGTGAAAAAATATTCACAAAAGATAAAAGAGACCCAAAAGGAGTGAGTAATATAAGAAATGGTCAGGGGCACCAAAGGCTAGGGCCACAGGGGACACCTGGGGCGCTCCTGTTCTAGCTAGGGCGCTGGTGTCTGGAGCCATAAAAGATAAATAAGTAAAATAATGAATAGCGTTGTAGGGTGTGTAAGACCAAATAGAAAACAAGAAACAAAGACATGAGGCCAAAGAAAATCGTCAATTACTATTTTTATTGCTTAGGAATCATATGAATGCTAGTATATGTTTAGGACCTAGAAATGTACCCAAGTACGCATGATTTTGTGTCTACATTTTTCCCCCACTTTATGTTGTTGAGTGAATATTCGATAACATAAAGTAGATAAAATATGTGTACCTGATAACCATGTAGAGCATGCAGCAAAGATGCATGTCCAAGTGGACAAGTGAAGCATGGAATGAGTGCGAAAAATGAAGTGTGGAAACTAGGAAGAGAAAGTAACCCTAGGGGTCAAGTATATGCGTTGTACCATGTTGTACATATTGTTGTGCTTGTGATTGTTGCTTCTTGTAAGGATGGACTTAAAAAAAGAAGCATGAAATAATGTATTCAAAGTCATCGTATATGATAAATCAGAGAAAAATGTGCATAAGTATGTAAAAGCATATAAAATTGAATAAAAGTGTGTACCTGATGTAGAAAAAGTGTAAAAGGATAGAAAAGTGTCCTGAAAATGTTGTGTAGAATGTTTTTTTTGGGCGATCTCACGCCAAGAGAGATTTTTTTGGGTGATCTCATGCCAAAGGTGAGTTTTTTTGAGTGATCTTGATGCCAAGTATGAATTTTTTGGGCCATCTCAGACTAAAAAGAAACTGTTGGATGAGTGTTGTCCCTAGTGTTAGTGTCCTTTTATCCCAAATAAGTTCTTGAATAAACACCACTGATATGTGTTCTTGTTTGAAATGGTGATCTTTATGTCCCTATTTTTTTTTAATGGACTAATTATTCTAATTGAAATGGACTATTACAAGATTAACTACTAGAAGGATTGTGAACTATTGCTGATATTTGAAGCACTTATTGAAGTGTGTTGCCCCAAAAAATCCATTGTGCATTTACCCCCAGGGGAGGACATTAGGTGCCCATGTAAGTCTGTCGAAGTCTTGGGTGCTTGTTGTTTCCTGATGTGATTAGGACCCAAGTTTAATTCTGAGCTAGTGTTGTAATTGTAACATGTGTTAGATTTTGTATCGTATGTGTACTATAATGTAGCTCTGAGCTGCTAGAATATGGGGTGATTTTTCTTCACCCAATGTATTCCCCCCTAGTTTGGAGGTACATGCGAATGTACAGATAGGATAATGTGGCCTAAATGAGAAGGATTTGATGTTGAAACTGTAACTTTAATCCATATAGGGGGAGGTAATGTGCATGGTAGTAAAACCACGACATGTGCAAACAAAGTGGGAGTAAATACATGTTTTAGTAGAAAAAGTAAGAAATTCATGTCATAGAAAAATAATGGAACAAGAAAATTTGCATACAAGATAGAGTCGCAAAAGTAGGGTTTCATTATATGGGGCATCACTCACAATACATAAGGCTAATTAGATGAAGCAGCCAAAAGCCTACAAGTAGTGATCAAACAAGATTTCATAGGGATAACCCGTAAAAAATAGCATACAATGACAAAATTAATGTCAAGAAAAATGTATCAGACAACCATGGTGGCCATATAGTCTCTTCAAAGAAAATGACTACACATGAAACACCCATTAACATGTTAGAAAGATAAATAAGTATGTCAAGGCATGTATGTTTTAATGGAATAATTGTGTGCTAGAAGAGTACGAAATAGTATATATGAAATGATAGCACATGTGATGTGTTGAAAAATTAGATGCCCCTAGGAGCCTCAGTGGGACTGTAAGAGGTATAATTCCAAGCATCATTGTGCAATGTGTAAGGATATGTAAGAGAATCTACATTCACAACTAGATGTAGACACAATGAATGCACACACTGTATATAGTAATTATCTAGTGCCTAGTTACTAAGTACTCCTTCCTATGAATTCTGGGAAAGAAAAGTGTACTTGTAACCCATGTGATTAAGTGCACCCAAGATTTATTAATCTTCCTATTGCTATGAGTCAGTAGAATTACGTGCCCTAACTGTAACTCATGTAGTTTCCTTTTTACTCCTCAACATTGTCATCCCCATTGTACACCAGCGCCCATAATTTAGCTTGAGCTCATTTAAATGCCACTTAAATTGCACTAATTATACCCTTTCCCGTAAATTGATGACATATCACCACTATCGCACATTTTTGGGGTCTACTATCATCATTAATTAAGGACATTACATTAGTTAATTAACTCTTATATCCAACAACGACGCCAATTAACGACCTATCCATTAATCAACTCCCCTTTCTATCTAGATTAATTAATTATTTCTAATTAATTAAGATCCCCTAAAGGACTATCTAGATTAATTAATTATTTCTAATTAATTAAGGACCCCTTTCTATCTAGATTAATTAATTAATATTAATTAATTAATTCTCTCTTCTATTTAATCAAGAGCAACCATCATTTATTTGATTAAAATCCATCTCATAACATAAATTATATTAACTATTCCTCTAAAAATCTTTTATAAGCTTGCACACCTATTAATTAATCACTTTGGTTAATTAATAAACCCCCTCAACCCCCATGAGTCGCTAGAGGAAAAATTAAACTCTCCTCAATGTAAACTCAACCTCTTCTATGACCATGCTTATCAGATAACTAACCTAGCTTTACTATTATCACCATATGTAATAGGATGCAAAGCTTCTTCAAACCATTGGATTATAAACAAGAACCCTCCTCCAACCTTTCTAGGGTACACCTAAATGAGCATAGAGCCTATACTATAGCCATTTTATAATCTTATAGCCCTCTTCCATTATAGGAGCTAGCTATGGCTTCATTTCTTGCATTCATCCATCCAAGTTTTGAAGTCATATGGAGATATGTGCAAATGGTCTTGCAGCAATGGATTGACAAGACTCCATTCTTGAAAACGTTGGGATTCAATTTATCATACAATCAACCATTTTGATTGCATAAGGATCTAAATAGGTTCATTTCATTAGCATTCAATTATAGGCAGAGGTTAATTTGTTTAGCATGTTAATTTGAATCTAACATTTCATGTTCTAATGCAAATATGTTAATAGATTAGCTTTGCTTAAGCTCTAAACGATGATGGTATATTGATGCTAGTGTATCATTGATATTGAATGGTATTAGGT
Source organism: Taxus chinensis (assembly GCA_019776745.2). Taxonomy (NCBI): domain Eukaryota; kingdom Viridiplantae; phylum Streptophyta; class Pinopsida; order Cupressales; family Taxaceae; genus Taxus; species Taxus chinensis. The sequence continues at coordinate 759,760,399 of CM034151.1, read as the reverse complement.
GTTAGCTTTGATTTCTTTTGAATTGTTAACTAATTCATGCCCACATATGTGGATGAGTATGAGATGAGGTTCATTTATAAAATACCCCTCAACAATCAAGAATGAACCATAGAACAAGAGTGTGTCATCGAAAAATGGTTTGAAAATGTCCACTAAATAGATAGAATCCTAAATCGTAGACCGGAAGAGTGAATGATGTGAGGTTCATTTCAAATTTAGACCCTTCATAGTTTAGTATGAACTATGGAACTAGAGTGTGTCATAGGGTAATGACAATACAAGTTTTTGTATCAAGATGTATAAGAGACATGAGAAATACTAGATATGAATCACGGAGCGTGATAGTAGAAATGATAGTCAACTAATGATATTAGGGGGGATTAAGCATGATGCCCCCAAATGTGTGATGAAAAGTAAGCTATCCAATGAGAGTGAAGGGAAAGGTTCCTCCACCCAATGTCCAAGGAGATAAAGGCATGTGACAATGCTCTAAGATCAGGTGGTATATGAGAAGGATGATGTACATGTTAAGGAATCCTATGTGGTGAAAGAGGTGGTGAACACCTATGTGAAGGAGACCTATGAGGTGAGGGAGGTGGTGAACACCTATGTGAAGGGGCTTCCCAAGTGGGGGACTTATGCTAACAAGATGGACTAGTGGACCTATGAGGACAACAACTTTGTGAAGTAAGACGTGTGAATAGGAGAACTAGGTGTTGAATGTGCCTTAGATTTGAGAGGCCGCAGAGGCCTAGGATATTGTAGATGGTGGAAGCAATATCATCAAGAGGAGGTAGAGGTAATGGTGTGCATGGTGGAATTCCTTTAATAGTGATAACTTGTTTATTATAAATGAATTTAAGACACATATGATGCATGGAGGGAATAGCTTGAGCGACACGGAGCCAAGGGAGACCTAAGAACATGTCACAACCTTTGATTGAAGATGCCACAGCGAATGGAACAAAACATAGTAAGAGGCCCAACTGTAATGGGTATCCTAATATAGCCAAAAGAGTTAGGAACTTGATATGTAATAGCAGATATTGGAACATTTGATAGCCATAAGAAGTGCAATATAGCATTTACTGATAGGATTCCTTGGATAGATTATATTGTTATTGACAGTATATGAATCAATAAAAGCATTGATATGTAAGGAAATGAGAAGTAAATGTTGCATGATAATCATGATCTGAAAATGTAATGGCTGGTGGTGATGCATCAACAAAAGTGACAAGAAAATTAAGGGGCCCCAATGAAGGAGGGGGCACATCGTGATATGCATGATTAGCAAAAGAGTCAGAAGGTTTTGTGTCATGTTTAGGTAAAGGTTCATTAAATATTTTGAGATTTTTGTTATCATTGACCGGTTTAGAAGCAGATGTCACAGGTAGCTCAAGTGTATTATTGTCAATTAGATCTTGAATGAGATTCCTGAGTTTGAAACAGAGATTGGTGGAATACCCAATACATTGATGATAGTCACACTTAGTATTTTTTTCATAAATACAATCACAGGGATGAGATGGATCAAGATTGAGTGGTGGTGAAGAGTAATTAGATTTTTTTTGAGAAGTTGAAGCAATAGAAATTGAGGTGCATATGGTAATTTTATAAAAGTAAGCTTTGGAGGTTTTTATTAAATCTTTTTAGGAGGAGAGACAAAATTGAGAGTAGCCTTTGCTTCAGTAGGTTTAGGAGATGGGTTGAATGTGGATTTAGATTAAAACCTATTAGAAGAAGATGAAGGAGTATCTTGATATTTTATTTTTCCCATAGAATAAGTTTGGCTTCATGAATTTTAATCATATGATATAATTTATTAAATTAAGGAGAGGTCTCAAAGATGAAACTCTCTTTTAGCAGTGGTAAGAGGCTTTGAACAAAAATATCTTGTAGTTCCGAATCAAAAATCACATTGGTCATCTTAACTAGATTGTTCTTATAACGTAACACATAGTCTGCTAGATGTTCATTATATCTTTGTTTAATTTGAGAAAGTTGGACATAATATATCTTAGTGTCAATATTGATTGAAAAATGAGCAAGAAAAACATCGGATAAATGTGTAAAAGAAGTTACCAAATGAATAGGTAGATCGTAAAACCAACGCATGGCATAATCCTAAAGACTACAAGGAAATAGCTTAGCTAATAATGTATGATCATCCACATAATATAGATATGCCACATGAAAATCTCGAAGATGCTCTTGAAGTTCACCATGGCCATTGAAAATGGGTAGCTTAGGGGTGACAAAATTGAGAGGAAGTGAATAAGCAAAAATGGCGGGTGCAAAAGGAGTAATCAAGAGAGGAAGAGGCACATGAAGTATCTAGCTAAAGTTGGCATAATTGAACTTGTGGATCTTAATATAAAGATTCCAAATCATGGGTACCAGAAAAGGAACTGAGTTTTTTTATTAGAAGCATTAATGCAGAGGAGGGGAGCAGTATAAATAGGAATGGAGATAAGAATGTTAAGGGGTTGGATGGAGGCCACGGAAGCTAAAGAGGAACCTACAAGATGTATGGAATCAGCATTTCGAGAGTTTTGGCAGCAAGTAAAGTATTGAGAACATGTAGAAGATGCAAATAATTGGCACACATAGCTTAATGAAAACTAGTAAGCTTGTATAATTATTATTAATCAACATTAGTTTCTTCATTATATGATTGTTCACTACCAGAGGTTTCAATGTCTTTTAGAGGAACATTCTATGAGTTACCAAAGGGATTATCATATCCAACCATTAACCTAGAATATTTAAGAATAGAGGGAGGAAGCTCAATGTACTCAAAAGAACTAAAATGACCACTACATGTGACGAGCATAAAAATAAAACCCTAGAAAGAAGGTGGAATTCGAGTGATGGGTTCACTAAATGCTTTAATAAAAATAGAATTATTAAACCCTAATTATAGATTAACTAATGTACAAACTATGATACATAGTTGTGAAGTACAATATGACGTGAGCAAATAAGAAATAATTATGAAACCCTAAGCAAGATATATATAAAAAATGACTTAACTGATTTACGCTTGATCTAGAAGTGATCTAGACTAGGAAAAATGTTGAACATGAGATGAATAGTGTTGTAAATGCTCAAGAGAAATTCTAGAGTATATAAATAAGGCCAGACATGAGTATCTTTAGTTGGACAAGGGTTCCTGGGTGCTAGAGACCGCTTATGGGTTCTTGTGACTGAGAAAATGGTCAGAACCTGATCTTTACAGTGTCACAAATATTCTCTGTAGATCTCTTGTGTGACTCCCTTTGATTTCTGAGGGTACCTATAACCTGTAAAATAAATATCACCTATTAAATCCCATAAACTACATCAAATCAAAAAAATAAAGATGCAAAATGGGGATTCAGACTAACCCCATTGGTCATCCTAAGAGTGAACTTACAACCAAGTATTACACTACATCTACGATTCCATGTAGTTATATTGATTGTGTGTAATAATAATACTCTCTAGGATATCCTTGTACAAGTGCACTTGATAGTGGGTTGTAGCTAGATGTAGTAATTTAATAGAAAGTGTGATTGGAAAAACGAACTTCCCCTTCCTATGTTGTGTATACAGAGTCGTATCCCTTGGACCCCCTTGAGTGTATTTCTAAATGGATGCTTTAGAGTGCTTTAGGTGCCTTTGGATGCAAGATTAGGTGATGATAGTATATGCTTAGTGCTTGGTCCTTGATTTTGAACACATAACTATGTGTTTATATGATTCTGTTGTTTGAATTTTGTAATTGAAAATTTGGAAATCCAACCCATAAGTGAAAAATATTCCCAAAAGATAAAAGAGACCCAAAAAGAGCATGAGTAAGATAGAAAAATGTCGGGGGTGCCCAGAGGGGAGAGGGGTCATCAGGCTCTCCTATCCTATCTAGGAAGTGGTGTCTGGAGCTATGAATGATAAATAAGTAAAATATCAACTGGGCTGTAGTGTGTGTAAAACCAAATAGAAAATAAGACACAAAGACAAGAGGCCAAAGACAATTATCAATTACTAGTTTTATTTCTTAAGAATCATATGAATGCTAGTATATGTTTAGGAATTAGGAATGTACCCAACTACGTGATATTTGTGTCTACACTCTAAAATAACCAATAATTTGTGAGAAGTGATAGTAGCATGTGGAGGAGTACATAGCCTCAACGATAAAGAGACAAAGTGATGTTGACGTTTTCTCTACAAGAGGTGGCACATAATGTATTGTATTAGAATTAGTGCTTGGCTCACCATCCACATATGTATACAAAGTATCCATAGGAATGGGTTATAACAGAGGAGTGATAATGGGGTTACTAGAATCATTGGACTCAATTGTGTAATATTTTAAATGGTCATTATCAATGACAATAGTGTATCCATAACCATTATGTATAAATTTGACACATTATGATAGAGAGTGGATGGGATACCTTCTATAACATGAATACAAGGGCATCATAAGAAGAGATAATAATAAAGAGCATTTTCCATAATGTAGAATGTAGTAGGGAGCTTCTTAGAGGAAACTAGGAGATCCAAAGAGATATTAGCCAATGTAGATCGTGTGAAATTTTCAAATCCTTACACAATAGTAGTAGTGTTATCAATTGAATTCATATAAATACCCACTTGTTTAAACAAAGAGCTAGGGAATATATTCAAACCATACCCACTATCAAATCAAAACATGTTTAATTATAAATCCATAAATGTGTGCACTAATAATTTTGGTGGGCATTAGTCTATACCATGTTTAGGATGGATATCAAAGGGAGGAAAATTAATTTCTTTATCCATGGTTTTGAATATGTTCATAATAGATGCAAAGGTAGCTAGTTGAGTATCAATAAGTAAGACAATAGACTACAAATCATCACATAAGATTTCCTTATAAATGGGGAATTTCCTGAGTATTCCAAAAAGAGATATCTTATCACTAGTGTTGTTTAATTGTTATAATATATCATATCATTTAGGAAGAGAAATAAGTGTAGTGATAAGAGTAGAAGGTGGTGAGGGTAAAATTGGATTACCCCCAAGTGGTTGATTTTTACACCTTGTTATAACCACACTAACTTCAGGTTGCCTATGAAAAAACAAGATTTAAAGTGGCTCGGATGCTTGGTATTGATAGGAATAATATCATATTATACATCAATCTAGGTAGGAGTAATTTGGGAATTAGTGGGAATATTTTTTAGTCACATCTTTAGGAGAGGATAAAATGGGTAATGCACTGGTAGTGGTAACAAAAAAATAACAAAGATATTTTTGAGGGGGGTAAAGCTAGGAATATTACTCTAAGGTAAAATTATGGAAGCAATAGTTTTTGCTCCATGTGTGATTCCTTGGAATGTTGGTGAATCAGTTTCCTAAATCAATGGGAGGAGGTTTTTTCATGTGGTGGAGGATGGAGTGGACTAGGTGACTCCAACACATGTGGTTCATGTTTACCATGACTTCCCTAATTCCTCCAAATTTTTCCATGAGTGCGATATTTGTTTCTTAGGAGTAGATTCTACTATCTAATCCCTCATCTTTCTCCTCTTTGCTGGAACAACAACTCCCATGTGAAATTAGTTAACGAAAACCAAAATGGTTGTTTTTGGTTGCAGAAAAATAGGGCCAAGTGTGTCTTCAAATGGAATTCCCCATGTTATGCAGCAAGAGGGGCATGAGAAGGTTTAATGGGGAGATGATTATTTTGTGCAAATCAATCTAAGTGATAATCCCATCTCCAATGAAATTTAGAACCTCTCAAAAAATGGTTTAATTTGTACGTTCTTTTGTAAATGGTCTATGTATGAAGACATCGAAGAGTGGTGTTCAGAAATTTGGAAATTTAAATTTTCTTGTGTATTCTACCAAAATGTTTTTTTGTGGTATTGTGTAGATAATGTGAGTTAATGGGGTGGGATATTTTTATAAATGAGCAAGGTTCTTAATCAAGATGATCTCCACCTTCAACCCTGGGTCCCCAATTTTGATGCAATGAGAATAGTTATCAAACCTACACCTAGTAGGTTCATCTTTACGCATTTTCAATTGAATTATAGGAAGAAAACACATTAAAGAAATTTGGTAGTTTTTCTATGTAAAGTGCCTATAATTGATAAAAACTCCAAGTTGGGGATAGTGGCTACATTTTCCATGCTATGAATTTCCATGGATTCATCTAAACAAATCCCTTAATGCATTCATATTAATTATCTCTATGGTTTTTTATGGGTGCAAAAGATCAAGGTAAAAATTTTCAATTCTTACTATTTGGTGTCAATCATTTTGGTGTCAAAAACTTGCGTAGATCAAGGTCTAGTGTCTAATCATATCTCTAATCCCTCCAACCAAATGTGGCATCCTAATCTTGGTTTTCTTTTGTTGATTTCTTAAAGATAAATTATCTTCGATATGGTTTTTCGCCATTGGCACAAAATCTAAATCTCCAAGAACTGATAAGAACTCTAAAACGAATTTTTATTTTCATCAAATGACTCTTATAACGATGTTCATTGAATCAGGAATCATTGCTAAGGATTCAATCAACATTAAGGAAATTCTATGGTAATCATTAGAGAATGAAATTAGGAGTGATTGCCTCAAAGAAAGGGAATATTGGAACAAACCGACCACCTACCTAACTATCAAAGGACGAAGAAGAATTCAAAAAAAACTAGTGTGTTATGTATTCATTCAACTCCTAGCCTCTTGAAATTTTCCAATTTAAGGGAGGAAAAACTCAAGATTGATAGAAAATACAATCTTGAAAAGGCATTAGAGGAGCTGGAATCATGATCTCAATATATCATAAGTTCTTTTTTCACCTCAGAAAAGTATGGGTTGGATGTCTCGACCCCATCTCATTGGTGTAGAGTAATAATAGATATGTTTGATTCGAGTGCATGGTTATTAGATGACAATATGGTTGAGTTGGAATTGCATTACTGTTGATGTGGTGGTATATATATGAATCTTAATGGATATGTGTCCATGTGGGTAAGAAGAGATTCCTATCTTGGGTTATGTTTTTTAAATCCAACCTTGAAAGCTTGTTATAATCATTCTCTATATTTGGAATTTGGAAACTATACTAGGAAAGGGGCCAACCAACCCTAGTTTATCTACAAAAACAAAGGAGTAATTTTATCTTGGGCCCTTAGGCAAGTAGAATCAACATTGGTTCCCTTCTCTCAAGTCGATAATGAGCATGAACTTGGTTAAAGGGATGGTAGCCTATATTATTTTGAGAGAATGGATCTTTAGAATTTATAATAATTAAAATAATAGATTTGAGGGTGATTCATGATGAAACATAGAAAAACAAATACAATGGTTGATGGGTCGTTGTATTCTCCAATCATTTAACCAATAGATTCTTTTGCCAATGTCATTATAAAACCATGGTTATGTGTCCTAGGTTGTATGCAATGAAGCCTTATGAAACTCAGTTGTTTGGTGGTTCCTTTTGGGGGGTTTTGATTGTGTGTTTCCCCTTGACTCTCTTCTAATCTACAAAAATGTAATGCTAAACTACTGAAACAATTTTGATGTAATAAAAATGTGTTCAAAGGAAATACTTTAATTGAAATTAAAATGCACACACTGAATTAAGATAACAAAATTGGAATAACACACACATACTGAATTGAAATAGTAGAATTTAAATAACACAATGAATTGAAATAACAGTAAATAAACTATACCAAAGCAAGGAAATAAGTAATTACATTCAGATAAACATTCAAACTTGAACTTATCAGAAACCATGAGCATGCATGAAACATAAATCCTCCAATCACCTTGGTTGAGTGGGCCCTTTCTCTTCCTTCGGATAGAGGTACTCTTAACACCAAATGATATTCAAAATGGCATCAGCTATATTAATTCAAATAAGTTCCAGAACATATCTCATCACAAGACTGAAAGTAAATACTAACTGATAGATAAATGTACTGTAAAACTACTATATCAACTAACTTCTAAATTTTTCTCAAGAAGGTATATTTATAGACACTGTTAGTTACAAAATGTGCCAAGATTATAGGCACCAAATTCAACCAATAACAGCCTCATTAAAGCTCATGAAATCCTATGATATAGCTAAAAATAGGATTCGTGTTTGTAGGCTTGTTATGGAAAAATCCTCCATGATAGCATGATGGCTAAAGACTTGGCCTCCTTGATTGTAACTTCCAAGATTGGCATAAAATTCTCATAATTATCCTGCACACAGTCACCACATTACTCACAGAAGTAGTTAGTAGGTAATTTCTATGGTCAACAGTTTGCATGAACAAAAATAAGAGAAATGCATCAACCTTGCTAGGATATAAGTATATAAAATATCCCCTATGCACAAATTAACATTTTTAGGAATAAATCAAGTAGCCATATAGATCATATAATAGATTAATTTATGCACTCATCATCTCCCCTGCACTTTACCTTTTGGCATGTCCCTATGCAAACTCATCTCTTCTTTGCTCTCTAGCTAAGTTGTTGTGTCATGTCATACTCTTCAAATTGATCTGCATATTATTTTCTTGTTTCCTTACACCCCTGAGTGTTTGAAATAACTTCTTCCCATGCTGGAAAACTATCATGAGATTAGGAATCATTGTTATATCAGGTAGTCATGGGATTTAAGATAAGGGGTGGTCTCACTTGTATTCCAACCCACTCATTACTGTATTATTTTTTCATTTTTTCTAATAATTGCCAAATAATCTCAACAAGTACATCTCCCCTCCTCATGCTCTAACTGAGGTTTTGGGGAGAGATCAATTCCCTGTCTTTTTAGTGGTAGGCTCAATGTTTCCCACTATTTATCACAAGCTTCACAGTGCTTCACCAAAATGTCAGTTGACTATAAACCTCAAAATCCTGAATACATTTTTTCTAAAAACCTATGAAGTATTTTTCCCTATACCAGCCTAGTAGTAAAGAGACCTAAAATATTTCTTCATAGACACATCATTGTGATGGGTAAGACTAGATGTAGAAACCTATAGTTTGGGTTGTCTGATTGAACAGTTTTGTTTTCTCATTCCATATAATTTGGTTTCTAAGTAATGATTGAAAATATTTTCACTAAAAATCCCCTACAGAAAAGTTAATGAAGAAATCAGGAACATTAGTAACCAACATATTTGTGAAGGTAGAATTCACACATCAAATTTTGAATCTCAGGAGTACACTTTTGATAAATTTCCAAGAAATTTTTGTCATCAGGGGCCTCATAAGGTTCTTTACTACACATTCTCATCAATTTCCAAGCATAAAATTGTTCTTGAACATAAACATATTGTAGATGGAGAGAGTTTCCTACAAGCTATAAGTTTACAGGCTAAAGGAAAAATAGAGTCCACAATAGATTCTAACTTCTTCTTATCACTTATACTGCCTCAATCTCTTCTTTAAGATATTTATTTCCCTTCATCAATTATTTATTCTGAAGAAATAATTGGGCTAAATTGTTCCATACTTTTAGACCAATATCCCTTTGTCTTTTAAGACTGCTAACTTCTACCTTTAAAGTCAGTAATTTCCTTAACCTTTTCTTAGCGCTTTATACAAATTTAGTTTATAAAGACAAATTAGTTTCTTCCATACCTTTCAAATTTTCTATTTCAAAGAGGCAATTTCATCCTGGTAATGCTTTAGCACCTCATCACCATGTGGTTCTTGACCACCAACCTCCATTGCAAAAGTTTCTAGAGCCCTAGTCTTTATTTATGGTACTGACAGGAATTTCCAGAGCTTCAGACCCAGTTTCTCGGAGCTGGAAGAATGTATGGCATATTAGTTTCAGGGGTACTATGTTACAGGAATGATTGTTTATGAATTCATCATCCTTCGACTGTTCAACAGGGGTGGACAAAGTACCAACCTCATTTTTCTCCTCCAAAATGGGAGTAGAATCCTCATGAAACATTTCAGGCTAGGAAACTTCAGGCCTTTGTAAGGTACAAGACCTTATTGGTCTCAACAACATAACATAATGGACTGGTAGGGTATTTTTACCTTTGGAAACTTGCGGCACAGAGGACAGGTTATCCTTACTAGCAAATTCCTCCATAGTTTCTCTTGAAGGGCGAGGAGTCAACTCAAGCTTAGGTTGAACACTGGGAGATGGTTCCTTGTTTGTTTTATTTTGTTTTGAACTCTCCCTTGTACTCATTTTTTTGATCTTCCTCTTAGGCCTGTAAAAAACCTGATGTGAATAGATTAATTTGATAATTCCTGGGTGCTTCAAGGTAGCTCTACCACCCCCATTCTTGTACTTTTGTCCCACTTTGATGACCTCTTCAGTGAGATATTCTAGTAAATTAACCCTGAGTCCAGGGTTTGTGTGACCCCTCTTCATGATGAGTCAAGATCTTTAGTGAATCACCTCCGAGTACAGATGGCTTCCCATCACAGATAAAATATTTGTTGACCCACTTAGTCTACTTCTTTCCAAAGACCAGGAAAACTCTCCCACCTAATTCCCTTTTGAGTACCATAAGAAGTAAGGATCACTTCTAGAAGAGATTCTCCTTCTTCATGAAAAAGTGGTATTAAATCCTTGAGTGGGGCATTAGTCACAACTTTGAGACCAAAATTTGGAAGGCCAGATAGGTCAGAAAACAATTGGCTACTTATCTCAATTATTTTACCCCCAATTCCATGAGCAGGTTGCCTCAAAATTTATCAAGAACTCATCAACCAAATACTCATTAAAACCCTCAAATTTTCTAATAAAATCTAACCATCCCGCATTATGAAATACCTGAGAAATAGTAGCATTTCACAGTAGTAGCTTTGGAGAATCTAGATCGGATTTATGTTTTCTTCCCCATAGCTAAATCAAGGTTAAATGGAACTTCAAAAAATGGTGAAGGCTTGCATGGAGTAACAGAGAAATTGCATGCAACAGTGGCACTGGAAGTTTGAATTATTGTTTTTTAAAGCTCTTAATTTGCAGTGAGTTGGTGCAAGTTTGGTGGTGAGAAAAGTTTCATAGGACTTAGTTCTTATGGAAATATTTAATTCATCGCACAACTCACATCCTATCAATCATGAATGATAATTCCACTTTATCATTCTACCACAAAGCCACTTGCCCTTCCATAAAAATGTGACACATGCGGTTCATTTTCTGCATTATTATTCATTACACCCCACTCCTTGGCATAAGCAAATTTTGATTTATATCCCCATCCCTAAATGCATCCTGATGATTTTTTTTCCACATTTAATCATGTTAAATAAATGCAGATGGGGGAATTCCAAAAAGCTAATATCCATAGCAAGGAAGAGGTGCACTTACCCTTTCCTTCTCATCTCCCGATATCCATAGAATTCCACTTCATGCGTTCACAGAATAAATGTGATTAATGTACATTATAATAATTAACATTCCTAACCTTTATTTAAAGTATGAAATAAACAAAGAAAACTACAATCTAAGGGGAAGAAGATTGAAATCATGATCATATTCAGTTATTTAAATTCAAAAACAACTATTCCTAGATGGGAAGAGCCAAGATCTCCTCCACTGAATCCATTCCTTTGCATAGTAGCATCATATGTTTGTTGAAGGTCTCTTTATCCAGAGGACACTGATATATATTTAATATATGTCCATTCACCAGAATATTTCTCCTATCTCCATCGATCGGTTTTAATCTCATAGAACCGTTATAAAAAAAACTTTTTCGATCTGGTGGGGGTCCCAACCATCTTGTTCTCAGCTTTCCTTTGCAACTGTTGATACTTTGAGTCAAAAATTAAGACCCAATATCCTTCAAGCTAAACTTCATGTGTTTGATGTAGAATCATGCCAATTATTTTCTTTGGTGTTGAATAATTTCATTTTTTTTGTTGTGCCTCCATCCTCATTTCATCTAGTTCGTCTGAGTTCCATTACTCTCTCACGTTGTGCTTCGTCCATCTCAATTCCAACTTTCATTATTGTCCTCCAAGTTTATAATTCAAACGTGAACTACATAACGGTTTATTCTTATCATACATTAGTTCATATGGGGGGAACCACTAGTAGTCTTCTAGGTTGTATTGCATGCCCATACTGCTTCTGGGAGTTTATATCACCCAATAAATTCTGTCTGCATATGACAATTGTGTTTAAGAAGTTATCCATCTCTTTGTTTGTGACTTTCATCTGCCCATTAGATTGGGGTGGTACAGTGCTAATTTATGATGCTTGATATCTGTAGATCTCCAGGAAGGCTTCAATGCATGTTACCCTTGCTAGCTCAGCTCCCTAATCAGATATAATGGCTCTAGGGGCTCCAAATTTCAGCATAATCATGCGTTCATAGAATAAATTCAGCTGATTACATCCTGCATTATAATAATGTCAATGCATTGAACCTAAGCCCATTTATGTGAAAGCATGAATCAGTAAAAAAAAGCAGATACTACAATCCCATAGGATGGGGGATCAGAATGATCAAAAGCATGATAAGCAATTCTTTTACTTCTCAAATGGTCCTAAAAACAGCTGGGGATCCTAAGCGGGCATTTTAGTAAACAACGTAGCTTTCCTCCATTCTCTGACATCCATTCCTTCACATAACAACACGTATTTTTTCACAGGTCTCTTTATCCAAAGAGATGGTAAATACATCCTTAATCTATATCCATTCTCCAGAAGACCTTATGAATTGTCCTTGTATCAATTAGTAGTAGTCTCATAGCAGCCATGGGAATCTACAAGTAACTCTTCCTCGCATCTGGTAGGGTCCCAAACATCTTGTTCTCGAGACTTGCCAGTTGGGACTGGAATGATACTTGAGGTGTAGATAAACTAGTAAGACCCAATCTCCTGTCATTAAACATTCAATAATGGGATCTGTGAATATGAGGCAAAGATGGCCAATATTTTCTTAAATCGGTGTTGAATAATTTCATTTTTTTGTTGATAGCTACTCCAAGGCTCCATTTCATCTAGTTCGTTCAGCTCTACCATTATCCTCTCTCTCGGTTATGGGATCATCGTGGAAGATCAATTCCTGCGGATGCTTCATATGTATGTCCTCGACAAGATCATGATAATTCAATGGCTCAATTGGTAATAGTGGATATCTTCCCATACACTGTGTTCATATGGGAAGAATTCTCAGGTAGTAGTCTTCATAGATCTGTAACTTGATTAGGCTACTACTTTTAATACTGATAGCTGTCTAATGATGTTTGGTGGAAGTGGACCCAGTTCTTAAACTATCTCAGCATTGACAAGACTTTGGTGTCAATACTTGATTGATTCTCTAGGCTCGTCTGGGTTATGGGACCTGTCCACCTACAACTGTTGGATTGGGGTGGTATGGTGATGATTTCCTATGCTTCAATCATGTTAGAGTCAACCCCTGAATCTGAGGTATTTAGTAATCAAATACAATTTCAGCCTCTATGTTTTAGCACCATAAGTCTACAACATAATTTCTCGTTGTACAAAACAGGTGTAACTGGCAACATCCTGGATTAGTAAGCTAGTGTCTATATCAACTTGAGGACCTCAGCCTGCATCTAGCTATGTGACATAATGGAGTCGCATACCGAATGTTTGATCTCTTTCAAGTCCTTCTCCAATCATACGGATGGGGGATCAATCAACGGTCCAGTCTATAATTTGGTTGATTTGACCAGAACATGTGTGCAAATGTCGTCTTCTATGTTTAATCCAACTGAGTTGTGTGAGAGACATTCTCTGTAGGACAATGTAGTTATTCCCCAGACTCTGACATGCTATCACACTGGTCTATGTCAGTTACTATCTGTAACAAGATTTGGTTGAAGCACGATTGGCTCAATAATATATTCCAAAGGCTCCCTAGGTCCTATGATTAGTCATACAAGATCAATATAAACTTAACTGGACCTAAATGAGGTAATTAGGCAAGTATTTATGCTACATCATAAATAGGATATATATATGTATATATATATATGTACTAAATGTATGTGTGTATGTATAAATAAATATATGTATATATATATATATGTAATATATATATGTATATATATATATATGTACTATATATACATATGTATATATATATGTATGTATATATATATATTCCTCTATTTTTTGTATTTTTGATAGAATTTTTAATAGAATTGAAAGAGAAACTAATCTAATATATTCAGAAAATGACAACTAATCTAATAATAAAATTAAAACAAGCAAGAGAAGCCCGGAGAAAGTGGCGTAGCCTGATTAAAGTTTTGACTGTCTCAGGTAAATCACTAGGTAGCTGATCAGATTAATCTGGAAGACTGTAGATCAAACACTCAGAAGTGAGGATATGCAATCAGGGTAGTTTCTGGTGGATCTATCAGATGTCCACAACTGCACTGGGAGTGTATTGAAAGTGAACCCTAATTTGAAATGCCTAATGGTCACTACTCTATCTGATATGTCCTGAACTAGAACTGTAAAAGCTCAAAACCTGGAGTTTGCAGAACAGTGTCGCAATCCAGTAGTGTATGACTTTGAAACCCTTAGAATGATCTCCTCATTCCTTCGTGATCACGTCAGATCCAACTAGAGAATTGTACCTGCTAGCATGCAACAAGAAGAAGGTATTTGAATAATGACAGCTTTGAAAAAATAAACCGAATGCATAATGTAAGTCGGTTAGAGTGACCTCATCCGCCAAGTGACTATAGGTCTTTTCACTGAGCGTATGCACTACATTCCTAGACCCGGATGTAGTTGCTGGTGTGTACAACACAAGTGTGTCGTGTGATGTGTAGTGTGTGTGTGTGTGTGAAGTGCACAACATGCAACTGCTAATGTGATGCAATGTACAAATGACACTAGGTGCTCTGCGTGCTAGTCGCACTTTGTATGAAGTAAAATGATCAAGAGTGAAGCTATAGAAAAATCGTAAGTAGAGCTGTGTAACATGGAATAGAATATAATCTCTCCTCCTATGTAGTGTGTGTGATGTAGACATCATAAATTCTTGATGCATGACACTGAACAGATGCAAGTGATGTAAATGGATGCAGCTCTAGATGGAGTGATAGTATTTTTTGAAAACTAGGGCTTTCAGTTATGGTCTTATAAGCTTTCATATTTACCCAAAGGTAATCTCAAGTCTAGAACTCTTTGTACCATTAAATAATCCCGACAAGGCTGACTCTAGGAAAAGATAAACACATTAATACAATGGCTAAGAAAATCCCCAAAAGCTGGTAAATGTAGGAAAAGGATATGCATAGACGTGGGTGCACTAGAATGTGCTGGAGAATGTGTAAAGGACCACCACCCTGTAGCAATATGGCGGCACCCTAAATTTGGACAGCTAGCCCTGACATGGGGTAACGGTGAAATGGGTGGGTCATGTGCTGGTCAAATACATCTAGAAGTATGAAAGGCATAATATAAAATGAAGATGACACAAAAGGTTAGGATTAAGGTGCTAGGGACTGCTAACATACACTTGGCGAACCTTCCTGGATTCCGAATACCTTGTGAGGTAAGACAAGGCTATCATCATTGGGGCATGTGTAAAGTGCATAATTTTGTGTCGGTACACAAGGACCTTTTGAATTTTGGGTACGTACAGTCCTCTTCATTGAGTAATGTCCTTTTCTAGGATCATCATGACAAGCTCTTAGTATGTCATATACTACATCCTCTCGAACACACCTGTGAAGAACCATATCAAGACAAACATTTTAAATAAAATTCCATTACACCATTTGTATGTTGAAATGTTTTTAACTAATCTCCTTCATTCCTTATTGGTAAAGTAGGCTAGAAACTTCCATGTAGTTAGGTAGTTTGCAAGATCAGCAAACCATGGAGGATAAGTTGATACTGCAAATAAATGCTCATCTGAAAAGTGGTCCTGAGACTGCCTCTTCTTCACCTGAAACATTCAATCTAGACAGGAATTCAACAACAAATTTAGCCTTGTTAGGCTTATCAATAATAATAAAGTTAAATTCTTGTAACAAGAGTAACCATCTAATAATTCTACCCCCTACTACTGGTTTATTCATCAAATATCTTATGGTTGAATGATCAGTATACACAAATATTTTATATCCAATAACATAATGTCTAAATTTATTCAGAGAGTAAACAACAACAACAAAAAAAAATTTCCGTAGTGGTGTAGTTCCTCTCTGTAGGGATCATATTTTTTGTTGATAAAATAGATGGCATACATCTGGTCTTCATCATCCTTTTGTCCAAGAACATCTCCCATTGTTGTGTTAGAAGCATCAGTGTGAATATGGAAAGGTTTTCCCCAATTGGGTCCTCTCAAAACTGGAGTAGTGGTTAACTTCTATTTGATAACTTCAAAAGCCTATTGACATTGAGCATAACATTCAAAGACACAATCTTTTTTCAGCAAAGAAAACATGGGTCTAATAATTTTACTAAAATATTTTATAAATCACCTATAATACCCTACATGTCCAAGGAAACTCTTGATGTCAGTCTGATTTTTGGGCATAGGTAGCTTAGTGAATATTGTTTGGGATAAATCTTACTATTTTTCAACCTATTTTTGTAAGCAAGTTGATACGACCTTCCAAAACTTGATATGACAAGGTTTCCGTGATACCCACAAATGTGGATGGACGATGTTTGATGTTGTGCTCCGTGGAAGAATGAACTAGACTTATTTTCCCTGCAAGTAAGCCTACAAATCAAAGCACTTAAAAAATATGGAGTTTGTAAAATATATGGCAGATTTCTTGGCAAAGGCCAGTCCCCGGAAGTCGATGGACTTCCTCAAAAGTATTTCAATCTGCATTCAATAAATCAATCTGCCAATGATAAAATGAATGATAAGAATATGAATAAAAAGGAATGATTTTAGCTATTTACAACAATGATGTGAATAAAAGTAATTTACCTGATTTCAATTGACTAATAAGACTAGAAATTTGATATTACCAGATTTGAGGAGGTTGTGGATGATGATTTTGGTGATGGTAAGGCTCTAGATCTGATGAAAAAACCACCCTCTGATGTTTTGATCATAACTTGAGAACCATAGCTCCGTTTCGCAAACCCAAATATGCGTTGGAAATATAAATTCAATGCATGTTCATTGGTGTAGAGAATTGATGATAATTATTTGTGAATCGCTAGCGATTGAACCAATATTTAGAGATTTTGGGTAATATTCGGCGATTGTTGTAAAAAGGTACAGGTCAAAAAATAGATGCATGCAAGACTTGAAATAAGTGTTAGAAAGGTTAATTAAGATTATAAATGATGCATAGTGATGTAATAAATTATGGGAAGACACTTACCTTGCATAATTTGAGAAAAGAGGAACAAAAGATGATGTTACCCGAGAGATAAAGATTTTTGATACAAGAAGATTGCTAGTGTGATTTTGGGCATTCAAATATGCTTTGAATGGTGTTAAACGATATCTCACTCTGTGAGAAGTCTATGATGCAAGAATAATATAGTATGGAGCCTTAGCCTCACATCCACTTTCCATCTCCTTTCCAAAATGGGAGCTTGGAATTGGTATTTAGAGAGTTTTTTTTACAATAGAGGAAAATCATCGACGATTTGGGGAATCGTCAGTGATTGAGTTTGAGTGATTTTTCTTCTATTTTTGGTTTTCTTTTTTTTCAATATTTGGAAGGCGGTTGGGATTAAGGGGGGAGATAAAAAAAAATCATGAACCGAATTGAGTTTGTTAGGATGAGGGTGTTAGCTTTTTTATAAGGTTGTTTTAAAGGAGGTTATATTTTTTAGAAGGTTGGTTTAAAGGAGGTTAGGCATAAGTTATAAATATTTATAAGGTTAGAAAATCAGTCAGGTGGTTGGCGAGGTGTCAAGGGTATAATTAATTTATTTTAGGAATAGGGATGTGGTGACATCATTATTACATTAATTAATTAAAGGGTAGAAGCGGGTGATCTAGGTCATGGAGTGTTGTTTAAATCAATAAATGGAGGGTTCGATTTAATTAATGATGGATGTGGTCTTATATAAGTATGGAAACGATGTTAATATATGGTAAATATGAGGGGTATAATGTGATGATGAAGGGTGTCTGGCAGACGCCGACACTAGAATTAGTGGTGCTAATTTTAGGTGTCTACATTTGCCCCTTTTTGTTGAGTGGTTTTAAGACAAGACATGAGAAAAAAATGAGATGGGATAGATAATTGTAGAATAATTACATGATGAGGTGTTCCCCCCTAAACTAGGGATTGGTGGAAAAGGGAATCGATCACGATCTTGATAGATGGAAATATGCAATGATATGAAGATGATAAAGTGATTGCCTTAGGATGAGGTAAAAAAAAATGGGGTTGTCGATCATAAAATCAAGTGATAGGGGAACCAAAGGGTTCATGTCCAATAGACATATGACTTTTAATGATGGAAAATATGTTTTAACGAGGTCAAAGGACCACGAATTGATGTTGCCAAAAATGTGGGCTTACGAGGCCAAGAATTCAAGTGATAGGGGAATCAAAGGGTTTGTGTCCTATAGACATATGACTTAACGGCGATATGACAATTTGACGAGGTCAAAGGACTAGAAATTAATTTTTCCACAAAGGTGGGCTTACGAGACTAGGAAGTCAAGCGATAGGGGAACCAAAGGGATCATGTCCTATAAACATATGAATTAGCGGAGAAAAAGATAATATGATGATTTTATGAGGTCAAAGGAATATAATTTGATGTTACCACAAAGGTGGGCTTACGAGAATTAGATGGGAGTCCTAACAGTAATAAGGGGCATAATGCACCCAAGGAGGTAATTGGTTAATAAATGTTGATTTTAATGAGTAGATGTGAGGTTTTAAACACATTGATGTGATGTTGAGATGTGCTTAGGATGGTTTTGATATTGTGATATATTTCGGTAGATGTTTTAATAAACATTGATGTGGAAGTGTTGACAACTGTTAAAGTTACGTTTTAGGTATGATGTGTATTTGACACTGATGTTAAATTTATTTAATGTGTTGTCAAAACCATGTTCAAGAATAAAACTTGGATTGATTTCTTTTTATTGGATTTGATACATATATGATGGGAAATAACAACGTGAAAGTGTTTGCACTTTGGGCCTTTACAGCGAATGTTAACAGATGAATAACAATGGGTAGTCACACTCGAGATCTTGGATATAAGTTGAAGTGACAGAGTGTACCCTCTTAGGACATGAGAAGGGTTGACATATGTAGGTTGTGTGGGAAAAGAGGGTTGTCCTTTCAATGGTTTCATAGGGAAATGCCCCAGCTTTATATTTTTTATTTTAATGCAAACTGATCGATGCAAGAAGTTTGTTATGATGGGAAAGTTGATCAATGCGGGAAGCTTTCCTAGGATGCTTTGAATTTTGGATTTTTGAAGGTTGATCAATGCGGGAATATTTTTACATGGGTAGCCATCCTTCGAGGGATCGGTCTACATTTTTTATTTTTCAATTTTTATTTTTACAAAGACGGTCATCTTTCGAGGGATCGGTCTATGATTTTGACTAGTAGTCATCCTTCAATGGATCAGTCTACTTTTATTTTTGACAATATGGCATTTGAATAGTTTTCCTTTGAGGTATCAATCTATTCCTTTTAACTTTGGTAGGAAGCATCCATAGATATTTTTGAATTTATTTTGAGCTAAGGGAAAAAACCCTAATAGGACATTTCAAGGAGGGGAGAAGAAATTTGTACACGCACTAAACATATGCCCCAAGACATGTCTTTGGTTGGTCGACAAGGTGGATGGATATAATGATTACAGGGTTCCTGCTAAAGAGGAACTTGTCTATGTGAAATATAAGATGAATAGAGTCGTGGTGCTCATCTTTAAGGTGTATTTAGGATGTTGACGGATAACCACATAATTTAAAATCATTACAATGATTAAATGACTAGATAATGATGGAATAAGACCTTCGATGTGACTACTATCATGATGGTCGATGTGTTAACAGTAAAAAGGCTGCAAGTGCAAGACATTCAAAGGTTTCCCCATGCTATATGGACCGATCCAGGTAAGGGAGAGCTTCCCACATTTACTTTAAAGTAATTATATCTTGATTAGCTTGATAACGTAGGTTGGTGAGGACGTGTAAAAGGGAAGGCATGTAAAATAAGGCTTTCATAGTCTCAGTAGATAGGAGTCTTCGTAACATAATATTGTGGATAGAAATAATATGTGTTGAAAATGAATGATGTCCTAAGGATGATAGAAGTTTTTTTCTTGGCTAAACGAGTATATGGTAAATAAAGGAGCCCTTGACAAAGAGGTTGTGGGAAATTTGGATGGGGTGTGAGAGGAAAATTGATAAAGAGGGGTAGATGACGGAGATTTGGTTTTTCCTTTTCTTTGTGTATGTTGATTTTGGGTTTATATAAGTGGGCGAACCGCGTTAATTTGAGGTGAAGGACCTTCAATGGAAGGTGATGAGAAAGGTTTGTCGAGATATAGTTGATTATGACCCCTTAGTTCTGCTAATTTCGGTGAAGACATTGTCAGTGGCTTGGGCATAGATGTTGATGAAATTGACAAACCTTCAAGGGAAGGTGTGGACATTGATGAGGTTGAGATACCTTCAATAGAAGATGTTGATAAGACTGAGGGATGGTTAATGGAGGGTGATAATGAAGATAATCATCCTTTAAAGGAAGGTACTAGTGAGATTGATTTACCTTCAAAGGAAGATGCTAACGAGGATAATGATCCTTTAAAGGAAGGTACTGACAAGATTAATGGAAGATGTTCATGGGATTAAGGGACTTTCAACACAAATTTTTGAAGAGATAAAAGGACCTTCAGAGGGAGGCGTTGACAAGATGTCTGACAAAGGCTTGTTGACGATAGAATGTGGATGTCCTCCTTGTCTTACAGATGTCCCTGAGGACATTGATGAGGGTGTAGATGTTAGTAATCTTAACGATGGATTAGGATAGTCCTCTTCCGGTAAAAAATCATCAATAAGAAAGAGTCGTTGGATTATGGATTTAAGTGTTTTACAACTTTCCATGTTATGCCCCGATCATCTATGGTAGGAAAAGGTTTTGTCTTGGTCATACCAGGAAGGTTTCTAAGTATGGGGATGGGGTGTTTTGATTGGTGGTAATTTGAGAAGAGAATCCTGCATTAGTTTATCAAGGATATCGATGTAAGTCCCTTTTAGGGGATTTGGATTAACGGATTTTGACCTTGACTTACGAGAGCTCTTAGGACATGTCTTATTTTTTGGATGGGGGTGGATTTGTGGATGTTGTGTGGTGTTGGAACATCATAGGGACGTTGTGAGGTTGATAAGAGGGAGAATATGACCCAAGAAAGGGATAGCATGTGTGATTAATATATTTAGATGATGGATGAGGTCCCAAAATAGAGGAGGAGGGATGGTTGATGTATGAGAGAGGGTTTGATTTTGTGTCATGATATTGAGCTAAAGGATGGGGTCCTAAAATAGATGGTAAGGGTGGAACTATAGATTTGATAGACTTAGATCATGATAAAGGATGAGGTCCCAAAATAGATGGTAAAGTTGAGACCTTAGATTGTGTGTGCTTAGATTTTGTAGTATTGATTTTAGGTAAAGGAGTGTGTTTCATGATAGATGATGAGGATGAGGTGGCGAATGTGATCAGTTTTGATTTCATAACGTTTTCGTTAGATAGAGAGGAAGGACTCATGCCAAATGACAAGGGAGAGGCCGTGAGTGTGATGGTATTTGACTATGCAGTGTTTGACTCAGGGAAATGTTCCGAGCTAGAAGGTAAGTGAATATCTGATGATAAGATTGGGTCTGACTTAGATGAGGGAGGTGTTATTTCTAGACATGATTGAGGTGGATTATGTGAGTTTTCTAGTTCATTGATTAATTCTATAAGTGGTTTAGTATTGAGATCTTCTATTATAAAGGCTTATTTAGTAACAACTTCCAAACTGGAATCTAATGGTTGTAAAGGAGTGATGGATGGTTAGGCAGTGGACACGGGTGATATCGATGTGTGAGGATTGTTGAAAACAGGATCCAGTGATTCTAAGTTTTTAGTAGGAAGCATCAGTGATGGATGAGTCTTCTTATAGGGAAGATCATATGTAATATTCTTGATGATGTAGCTCGAGGGATGCACATTATCTATATGGAATGATTCTATCGAGGGTGTTAGGTCAAGAATACAAGTAATGTCATCATGTGTGGTAATTTCATTTACATCATAAAAATACCTAGGGGAATCAGATAAAATGTGTGTAATCTCATTTGAATCGTAGGAAGACCTAGGGGAATCCAATGAAACATGTGTAGGTCTCATCTGAATTGTAGGAATACCTAGGGGAATTATATGAAACATGAGTAGTCTCATCTGAATCATAGGAAGACCTAGGGGAATCAAATGGATCATGTGTAGATTGAGGATTGAGATGGCCTTCTTCAAGGGCTTAGTTTTCTAATTTCCTATCCATGGTGAAATATTTCTCGAAGGTGCAGAATGTATGGATTCGAATGGTGGATGATATGTGATGGGAACATGATCGAGTAAACAACTTGATTAATTCTGATTGTGGAAGTGGAAAAGACAATTGATTGATAGTGTTCTACCATGTAGTGAAAAAGTCTCCAAGGGATTCATTTTTAGATTTTTTGATGGTGGCAAGGTCAGCAATGGTGATTTTGTGAGTGATATTTATAGTGAAGTGATTAAGAAACAACATAGATAAATGTGTGAAAGATACCAAAGAGTTTTGAGGGAGGGAATTATACCAATCCAAGGCAAGTCCTATTAGTGACATAGGAAAGGTTCTAAGAAGGATATCTTGATCGTCGATGATGAGATAACATGAATGTCTAAAGGATAATATGTGTTGTTGCGGATCCTCCTAGCCATGGAACATGGTAAATTCAGGCAATTCTCAATGTGGAGGATAGGGCTTATATGGTACTGACGGATGGATAGGTTCATTACAAATCTCATCATAAGTGAGGAATTGTTTGGATCCTTTGGTAGCAGTTTCTAAATTGTCTAACTTGTTTGAAATATCTTGTATAGAATCATTTGTAAGATTAAATTTGAAGGAATTGATGAGAGGGCGTGATTGATTTGACTGATGAAAATGTGAAGTAGTATAGTTTTGTAGTAGATGGGCTTGATGTGGAGATTGATGAGGGGTAGCTTGAGAGGATATTGTTCATGAAGTGGATTGTGATAAAGGGATGTGGGAAGAGTGGAAAAATGTTGATTATGTTGATTGTTGTTGGATGAGAGGAGTTTGATTGAGCCTGAGTAGGGATATGTGTATGGATTTGGGATGTCTAAGGTACTGAAAATGGGATTGAAGTAGAGATGGATTGATTAGATGAAGGATGGGGGATATTTATATTTTGATGATACTGTGATGAAGAAGAGGATGTTAGAAAGACCACTTAATGAGATACATGGGGCATAGACTGATAAGTAATAGTTTATAAATAGTTTGGTTGTGAAGAGTAGTCATAGGTTTGTTGGATGGGGTTATTGTAGGATTGTTGAATTAGATAAGAGGTAGAAGTTCCATAGGGAACATAAGATGGCTTACATCACTCTGGAAACATGTCAGAGCTAAATAAAGTTGATTGAGATGTGATGGGTTGATAAAATGGGTTATAATGTTCTACTGGTGTAGATAATGAGGCATACATATTTTCTGAGGGTTAAATTATGAAAATTCTAGTAAACAAACACACAATTTCCTAAAAAATCAACTAAATGGAAGGATTTACAAATAGTATATAAGAAAGAAGAATAAATTTTAAATTTTTTTGTTTTAATTAAGAAAAGTGAAATGTGAAAAATGGATGATGGTTCCTAGGAAATGGCAACCTATGGCTGGTTTCAGTTATGTTTAAGGGAAGATTCCTCGATATACCCGAAGGTATGTGAGGCACAACTTTGTATTGTTTCTAGTACGGGCATGTATATTGGGGTCTACCCCCTCACTTCATGGTCCCACTGCGATAAGGGAGTCAGGTGCTGAGCCAACATATACCGATAGACAGGAGATTATACTTAGCCAGAACATCGAGTCAGATTCCCTATTGGGTGATGAAATCCCAATCAGTTTCACCTAGGTGGGAATTGTTTGAATGTGTTTTTGATTTGATAGTGATTTGGTTGTGTGGGGGGGGGGAGAATAAGTGAATGTAAAAAAACTCCTCCTAATTAGATTATGTGATGCAAGAAGGATGCATGTTGTTTATTTTAAGATCCCAAAATGAAATGTTTTGTTTTGATGAGGACTATCAGACAAGTATGCAAAACTGAAAGCAAACGGGATGTTTTCTAGGACTTACCATGAGAGCACTCTTTTTTTGGATTTTAGCAAAAAAGTAAAAAATCTTGATGATGCAGTAAGCAAGCTCTCTTAGAAGAAATCTCTCTTAGAAATAATGACCTGCAAACAGGTTAGAAGAAATCAAAAAATAAAAAGCAAGGATCATAAAGAAGACTGTGAAGCAATATACAACAAAAATAACACACAGTCCAATTGCTGGTGATTGGGCCAATCACATCTGATTGGCTTAATAGCATACGATTACTGCACAAGGAATCAGAAAAATGAAAGCTATTTTATTAATGAACTAAAGCAAAGAAACAAGGGACGGGGTGTCCCACTGGGCGTGCCAAAATGTTCTAGGATTAATCTTACCAGTCTTCAACCTATGTTTACAAGCAAGCTGATACGACCTTCCAAACCTCGATGTGGTGGGGTTTCCATGATACCCGTGGATGTGGATGGATGATGTTTGATGTTGCACTCCATGGAAGAATGAACTAGACTTTTTTGCCATGAAAGTAAGCCTACAAATCAAATCACTTAAACAAGATGGAGTTAGTAAAATATATGGTAGATTTCCTAGAAAAGGTCGGTCCCCAGAAGTCAATGGACTTCCTCGAAAGGATGTCAATCCTTGTTCAATAAATTAATCTGCCAATGATAAAATGAATTATAAACAATGAATAAAAAGGAATGATTTTAGTTATTTACAACAATGATGTGAATGAAAGGAAGTTACCTAATTTCAAATGACTGATAAGACTGGAAATGTGATATTACCATATTTGAGAAGGTTGTGGATGATGATTTTGGTGATGGTGAGGCTCTGGATCTGATAAAAAACCACCCTCTGATGTTTTGACCATAACTTGAGAACCGTAGCTCCGTTTTGCAAACCGAAAGATGCATCAAAAATCTGAATTCAAGAATTTTTTTAGTGATGTAGATATTTGTTGATGATTATATGTGTATTGCTAGTGATTGAGCCAATATTTGGAAATTTTGGGCAATCATCAGCAATTGCTGTAAAAATATACAGGTCGAAAAATGGATGCATGCAAGACTTGAAATAAGTGTTAGAAAGGTTAATTAAGCTTATAAATGATGTATAATGATGTAATAAAGTAGGGGAAACCACTTACCTTGCATAATTTTAGAAAAGAGGAACAAAAGATGATGTTACCTGAGAGATAAATATTTTAGATGCAAGAAGACTGTCTGGCGTGATTTTGGGCATTCGAAGATGCTTTGAATGGTGTTGAATGATCTCTCGCTTTGTGAGAAGTCTATGATTCAAGAAGAATATAGTAGGGATCCTTATCCTCACATCCACTTACCATCTTCTTTCCAAAATGGGGGCTTAGAGTTTGTATTTATAGAGTTTTTTGACAATAGAGGAGAATCGTCGACGATCTGGGGAATCGTCGGTGATTGAGTTTGAGTGATTTTTCTTCTATTTTTGGTTTGGTTTTTTTGAATATTTGGAAGGTGGTTGGGATTAAGGAGGGAGGTAAAAAAATCATGAACCAAATTGAGTTTGTTAGGATGAGGGTGTTATCTTTTTTAAGAGGTTATATTTTTTTAGAAGGTAGTTTTAGAGGAGGTTAGCTTTTTTTAGAAGGTTTTTTTAAAGGAGGTTAAATTTTTTAGAAGGTTGTTTTAAAGGAGGTTAGGGATAAGTTATAGATTTTTAGAAGGTTAGAAAATCAGTTAGGTGGTTGGTGAGTGAGGTGTTGAGGGTATAATTAATTTATTTTAGGGATAGGGATGTGGTAACATAATTATTACATTAATTAATTAAAGGGTAGAAGTGGGTGATCTAGGTCATGGAGTGTTGTTTAATCAATAAATGGAGGGTTCAGTTTAATTAATGATGGATGTGGACTTATGCAAGTATGGAAATGATGTTAATATTCTATAAATATTAGGGGTGTAATGTGATGATGACGGGTGTCTGGCGGATGTCGACACTAGAATTAGCGGTGCTAATTTTCGGTTTCTACAATTAATTCAATCTTTTTGGGGTCAACTTGTATTCCTTTGGCATAAATATGATGACCCAAGATAATTCCTTGATCAACCATTATCAGACATTTTTCATGACTCAAGAAAATTTGGTTTTGCTCACATCTAGTTAACACTCTTTCAAGTTTGTTCAAAGATTCATCAAAATTTGAACCATGGACAGTAAAGTCATCCATGTAAACTTTGACATAGTCATTTGTAAGGTCTGCAAAAATGACCAAAACTACTCTCTAGAAGGTAGCGGGTGTGTTACAAATCCCAAATGGTAGAACTCTATATACAAATGTACCCTAGGGATAAGTGAAGGTGGTCTTATCATGATCAGAAGGTGCTATAATGATTTGGTTATACCCACTAAACCCATCCAAGAAGGAGAAATATTTATTTCCTACCAGATTGTCCAAAACCTGATCAATAAAGGGAAGGTGAAAGTAATCTTTCTTGGTGTATTTATTAATTTCCTTATAGTATATGCAAATTCTCCACTTACCATTTTTCTTTGGACCTATAACTAACGGTGATACCCAGTCCCACTGACTATCAAATATAGGATATATGAATCCTACCTTCAATATTTTTTCTATCTCATTCTTGACAATGTATCTAAGTGCTGGATTAATTCTTCATTGTGGTTTCCTAACAGCTTTAACATCCTCAATGTAAATATTGATGAGTGGAGATGTTTGGATGAATCCTTTTCATGTCAGTATAATCTGAAGAAAAATATTTGGAATGCTTACTCAAGATTTTGTACAACCCTAGTCTCTTGGATGGCTTCTAAATCATTACCAATGGTTAGCTCTTTTCCTATGTCAACAGTCACTTGTTTAGCATCTTTTAGAATAGAAATATCTACGTCAACCATTAAAGAATTCAAGGGATAAACATGAGGCTGTAGCATGTGCAAAATAGTCATGTTTTCAAGGGACAAAACCTTAGATAAAGGAAAATTAAAATCAGTGATTGTATGTTCTTCATGATAATCATAGATTTCTTCACTAACTTCCAATAGAAATTTCACTTACCTCGGTGATATCATCCACTGAATTTAAAACATTTTTTTTCGTAGCCTCAGTTTGAATTTCCATAGCCGTAGTTCTAGTTTCCGTAGTTGCGGTATCCTCTTCATCAAACATTGTGTATGAATTAAAAATTTCTTCCATGTGATTTCTCACTATAATGGTGTTCAGATAAGAAGAATTCATATTGTTAGTATCTAAAAAATCAACCCATACACGGTCACAAACATTCACATATGGTTGGGTGGGAGGATAAATTGAAATATTATTTTCTCTTTTTCCATTCAAAATTAAAAAATAGTCACTTTTCCCAACCTATAATAAATATATGCAGCAACAGTAGCTAATTAGGGCCTTGCTAAGATGACTGGGTATCCCGACTTCCGAGCTTAAGGATGTAAGACCATAAAATCGATCTAAATACTCCTAAGATTCAACCATGACCATAACATCCTCAATTACTCCATCTAGTACAACAATAGATTGATCCGCCAATTGAAGAACAATATTGGTTAGCTGCAATCTTGTTAAAGATGAATAGATTGAACATATAATTTGTTATAACATTGACAGCAACACCAAGATCTACCAAAACATTGGATATTGACTAACCATTTACAAAAATAGTAATGAACGGACTCCCAGGATTCCCATATTTTGATGGAAGAAGCTTTCCAAACACGAGATCAGACTAGATTTCCGTCCACTTTGAATATTTTTGAGTACTTCCTTTTCCTTCCTAGTGTTTTGATGTAATGGATTCTAATTGTCTGGTTTAACTCACGAATGTTCCTTATCTGCTTTCAAAAGTGGTACTTCAATGTTCATCTTTTTCATCTCTTGAACTAGTATTGTTTCTTCCTCATTCTATGTTTCTCTCAACTATTCTGGGAAATGAGATTCATGCACATTTTTTTTCTTATTGGCCCATTTCTATCAAACATGTTCAGTTTCCTTATTTTCCTCAGGTATATCCTTAATTTCTTCTAGTATCTACTCATTTTCTTTATGTATTTCTGTGATAACAATAGGAGTGGTTTTAACTGTCCTAAAAGACCTCAGTTGTACATTATTAATGGCATTCATTTGCATCATCTCACCATGTCCTACTTCATTAATTCAAAGCAGTTTTGTTGATTTTTTGGGCTTGAAGATAGGACTGATCTGGAAGTTAAGTTTATGTTACTTTCCCTTGCTAATAAATATGTTGTGGTGGGGGCATTAAAGATTGTTGTTGTTGTGTAAACCTCCTTGGTTGATTAGCATTTTTCTGAGGTGCCCATTGTTGATTTTTCCATGGTGGTATATTAGTTGGAG
Organism: Taxus chinensis; assembly: GCA_019776745.2. Lineage (NCBI taxonomy): Eukaryota > Viridiplantae > Streptophyta > Pinopsida > Cupressales > Taxaceae > Taxus > Taxus chinensis. Next base: position 759,731,740 of record CM034151.1, on the reverse strand, counting down.
GTTCCCAACCTTGTTGATTTTATGGAGGTACCCATGGTGGTGGTTATGGATAGGCTTCCCAGTTTGGTGGTGTCCAGTCAAGGTCATCCCCAAGTTAGTGGAGTAGCCTGATTGGGACATTGCCATCATCCAGGGGTTCTGAGTAGGTCAAGGGGCATAAGTCATACTAGTTATTTGATCATTACATGAAGTTTACCTCTACATTGGATTTAGTTTTGGAATTTAATCTCTCATTCAGTTGAGGTAAGATATTACAACAATTGGTATCATGGTCAGAGACATCACAAATCAAGCATATGTTTGTGACATCTAAAGGGCATTCTCTCAAAGGATGTCTCTTCCTAAATTTAGGACAATATATATCTTAAGGTTCCTTTGTAGCATTGTTTCTTGAATTATCATCCCATCTATAGTTGATTTCAATTGTGACGAGATGTTTTTTTTCATGTTAGCCATTTCCTTCGAGAAGTTATGAGGGTACCTAGGGTATTCTTTGATGTTTTTATTTTCCTTATACCTCATCTTATTCTAGAGTAACTCTTACATAACTCAGTAATATGTTCCATGGTGAGTTTGTGTACATCACCTCTTCCCATAAGATGGAGGGAGTCTTTGGTTTTCTCATCAAGTCCTTTAAGGAAAATTGTCGTAGTGATTTCTACATTTAACTCATAACCACTCCTTCTATGGAGAAAGAGAAAACTATCTAGATAATCTTCCATATTTTCATCTTCCCTTTTCTTTATCTGGAAGAACTCTTCTCTCCTATCTCTTCCCCTATATTATTCTTGATATTTTTCCAAAAAGGATGTCTCCATGCCCTCCCATGAATGAATGGAGTTAGGGAAAATCCCATGAACCACCTCATAGCAGAGTCTTTGAGGATGGAAGGGAAAAGTTTGAGTTTTTGGTTGTCTATGTTATAGTCATATGTCTGGCAAAGAACTTTGAATTCAAATAGGAATTGTTCTGGGTCTTCTGTGGACATTACTCAAAATATAGGGAGGATGGATTGAGAGATATTTTTCACGGTTGCATCCTCATCCTCGTCTAGTACAATGGGATAAGTAAAAGTTCTACCCAAGGGTCGGACCTCATTATTCCTATTGTCTCCTATTTCTGAAGGTTGTTTTGGTTCTAAATAAGATGATGCAAACTATTCAAAAAGGCTTCTAGGTGTTGTATTAGATTCAGTGTCACTTTCAGTGTTCCCTAATTTTTCTTTGTGTGGAGATATTCTTTGAATATTATGAGGTATAAATCTCCCTTGAGCATCTCGTGGCTTGTGCATCAATATTGGTCATGTAAATAAGGCCTAGGAATCCTACTGGTTGCATAGATTAGATTCACTAACACCCATAAAATGTAAGGTGGATAGAATGGCATGTTGTGCTTATGGTGTCCTCGGAAATGGTGCCAAAAATGATGGGTCGTTGTATTCTCCAATCATTTAACCAACAAATTCTTCTACTTGTTTCATTATTAAACCAAGGTTGTGTGTCATAGGTTGTATGTAATGAAGCTTTATGCAACTCATTTTTTTGGTGGTTCCTTTTTGGGGGTTTTGATTAGTTTGTTTCCCCTTAACTCTTTTTTAATCTATAGAAATGTAATGTTAAACTACTGAAACAACGTTGTTGTAATAAAAATGCATTCAAAAGAAATACTTTAACTAAAATTGAAATTCACACACCAAATTAAGATAATAGAATTGGAATAACACACACATACTGAATTGAAATAACAAAATTGAAATAACACACATTGAATTGAAATAATAGTAAATAAATATACCAAAATAATGAAATAAGTAATTGCATTGAGATAAACATTCAAACTTGAACTTATCAGAAACCATGAGCATGTATGAAACATAAATCCTCCAATCGCCTTGGTTGACTGGGCCCTTGATCTTCCTTGGGATGGAGGTACTCTTAACACCATATGATATTCAAAATGGCATCAGCTATATTAATTCAAATAATTTCCTAAAACATATCTCTATCACAAGACTGAAAGTAAATACTAATTGATAGATAATTGTACTATAAAACTACTATATCAACTAACTATTAAATTGTTCTCAAGAAGGTGTCTTTATAGACACTGTTAGTTACAAAATGTGCCAAGATTATAGGCACCGAATTCAACCAATAACAGCCTCATTAAATCTCATGAAATTCTATGATATAGCTAAAAATAGGATTTTTGTTTGTAGGCTTGTTATGAAAAAATCCTCCATGATAGCATGATGGATAAAGACTCAGACCTCCTTGATTGCAACTTCTAGAATTGGCAACAAATGCTCATCATTATCCTGCACACATCACCACATTACTCATAGAAGCAGTTAGTAGGTAATTTATATGGTCAACAGTTTGCATAAACAAAACAAGAGAAATGCATCAACCTTGCTAGGATATAACTATATAAAACATCCCCCATGCACAAATTAACATTGTTATGAATAAATCAATAGCTATATAGATGATATAATAGATCAATTTATGCACTTGTCAATGGCTAGAAAGAGGATCATACACCAAAGAAAGAAGGAAAATCCCTAGATCATCTAGGGTTTGAGAAAAGAGAGAAGTATAATCAATGGTCTGGTTCAAAAAAATTCTATGCACTAAATAAATGAATAAGGGTTTTTTATCGAGTTATTTCCTTATTTATTAAATGATTTAATGGTGTTACAGGTGGAATATTTTGATTTATTAATTAACATTATCGTGCAAAGCATAATATGACTATTAATATAGTGTGTGATGATAGAATTATGAAACGATTTCTTAGAACATAATGGGGGAAGAGTAAAAATAGCTGAAAAGATAGGTACAAAGGTGATTTGGGAGTGCAAATGATGTGTAGGTTGGGTAAGATCTAAAAATGATTTGTTCTCTAGAACTGTGACTATAAAATGAATCTATAGGGAACCATATGGATTATGTTATGGTATAGTATGGTATGGTCCTGGGCCATATGGTCTTGAACCAATAGATGCTACGGTTCTATGAATTTTGGTGGTCATTGGTGTCTTGGAAATATGTTTCATTATCTATTGTTATGGATCACAATTGTGTGACACAATCCTTTAATGATCTACATAGATCAAACCCTAGAATACTTGTATTAGAACTTCATGAACACAATTACATAACAAAATGATAAATCCATGTATGGGTGGATTTAGAATGACCTTGATTATCATTCCCTACTAAACCAATATAGGAACTATACTACATCCCCTCATAAGAAGGAGAAAACTCCATGTAGTTCTCTTAGTGTATATGAATCTAAGCCAACCCCCTTTGTTGCATTTGTGTCTCTTGACACAAATAGTAGCTGGATTAAGTATAAATAGAATAAATATGTATCTTATATTGTAGTGATATAGTGTGATGTGTTTAAAATGATAAATTGATTCCCTTTTTCCCTTAGAAGTTAGGGAATGTTTCGTGTGACTTGTTCTTGTAAAGACTTGGCTTTATGACCTTTGGAGGATTGGTAATGGAGGAAGCTAGACTCTTGAGCCTATTTTGAGTGCTTCAACCCTGGGTAGTGGCTGTTTTAATAAATTTGTTGTTACTTTAGTGAGATTTAGGAGAGCCTTGAGTTTTTTTAGTGTGATTTTTAATCGATGCTCTTGAGAGTGTATGGTAAACTTTTAGGTTTATTAGACTTATTTATAAAGTCTTATGTAGGTTATATGTAATGTTAAGGCTAACATAGGGGATAAGAAAGTGATTTATCAAAAATAGATTTATGTTAAACCCTAATTTCAGAGTAACTAATAGAAACAATGAATTACAAATGTTATGATGCAATATGATGCAAGCAATAAGCAAGTAAAGTACAAACCCTAAGCAAGAGGTATAGGAAGAATAACTTAGATGATTTTTGTGTTGTTTGCGACAGATTTGGACTGGAAGAAGTGATGAATAAGAAGTACAGAGTATCATTACTTCTCGCAATAAATTCTGGACAACAGGAATGTTGTCTTGTGTTTTTGCAGAGGCAAAAGTCACTAGAAAACATGACAACCATACCACTGTGTCCAAATTTTTCAAATTCCTATCTTCCCAGGACACCCCCAAGTCATTCCATCCCCAGCATTAGTCCTATCGTGTTAGTCAAAATTACCCCTAAGGGATTGTCATGTATCCCCTAGGTGATTTAGGAAGCAAAAATCATTTAAAGAAATTTTGGAGTAAGGTTTTTGTAGACACCTAAAATCTACATACATAGTTATATAGCTATAATTGTACTAACATCCCATTGTAATTGGTGATTTCTCACTACTTAGCTAATGTTTCCTCTAATTCAGTAGATTAATGAAATTTTTTTAATTAACTATTCTTTGCTCCATTCTTGGATTCCCATTCATGACATTCTTTTGATCGTAATCCCTCTATAATCAGCTAATATGGCTAACAAACCCTTTTATTAGCTAAACATCCCTCTTTTAACCATTCAAAATCTCCCTATTTCCCTCTAAGTCACTTTTACAAGCTTCCTAGGCTATATATCAAACACATGTGATTAATCAGATCCCTCCCAACCCTCATAGGTTGTTAATCACTTACTAATCAAGCTTAACTAGCCTAAACCAAGCTTGACTAGCCTAAAGCATGTTTATCCATTTCTAATCAAACAGTGGTTTTTGACTCACCTTTTTTCCCACATGCACTAGGATTATAAAATTTCCCAAAAGGAAATCTATAAATACAAGCCTAGTGCACCCCTTTCAACTTTACACCTTGACTCCTTTGAAATGCATGAGATCTCATTTGTATTAGCTAAAGCTATAAGACATTTGATCTTGAGCCATCTTCCATTGCAGTGGCTTCTTCATCTTACATCCATCACTCCAAGCTTGGTTAGTAGGAGAATATCTAAACATGGTCTTGTGTCCATTTTAGAGAGATCTCTTCACCTTGTTTGGAGAAAACAACACAAATCTGATTGCTTAGGATCTAACTAGGTTCATTTAAAGTTATAAATCTAAAGAGTAAAACATAGCTTAGGATGTTTTTTGGTTTATTCAAAGTTTCATTAATATTTAAATAAGTTAGTTTTATATGTGATGTTCTTGACATGGATTTAGTTATATGGTGGAACTACTAGGTGTGAGTTTCATTTATACTTGCAAAACTAATCTTTTCATTTATATATTTTTGCTACCTAGTGACCATTGTCTTCTCCTTGGGGAATTTTTATTGCTTTCAGGTGATCTTACCTCATCTCATTTCTTCTCAAAAATCAAAAATCGCTAAAAAAATTTAAAAATCAATATTTTCAAAAAATTGGTAAAAATCATTTAAAATCCAAAAAAATGTAAAATGTGTAAAAATTGGTAAAACACTGGTACACAGCTGAAGCATGTGTCAAACGCATTGTATTCAAATTATATCTTGTTGGAATTTTCAATTGTTTCTGTAACAACTCACAGATCATTTGGATCTACCCCATTAAAAAAATCGGTATGTTTGCTCCGTCTGTACTATCTTGGCACAACAAGTTGCCTGGTATTATTTTGTAGTGCACGAATGCTTTTTCATTAGACCTCTGCATCCACCATATTTCCCCTCACATGTATCCTTTCTTGGGGCATCACTTTTAACTCTTGTTGTACACATGGACATTTGGGAACTACAACTCTATAACAAAACATTTGTACAAATATCTTAGACATTGTTGGTTTAAGTATTTGTGTTTGTACTTGTTTCCCTATTAGGTTGGCTTGTTTACTTTCTCGTATTGCATTGCATTTTGTATGTTACATGGTGTTATTATTTTAACAATGGATATTTGTTCGTACTATGGCTTTTCATTTCATTCTACACTTCTATTGTATGCTTACATTTTTAATAAGGACCGATGATGACGATTACTAGCAATATGATGAAAATAAAGTTGTTTACATGGCACTGGATGAATGTTAGCTTAATATCCCTTTCTCATAATATTTTCTTCTATATCCCCTTTCTTATCTTCACATTATTCTACTACTTACTCGGGGCATCTTCCCCCCCTTTCATCTTCTCTCTATTTCCTTGTCTTTTCAATCATCAATCGACCTCTTTCATCACCCCATCCACACTCGAGGGGGCATCCTTCACTCTATTAATTTTTCTTCTACCCTTTCAAAAAAATTATTTGTTTGTATTTGTCTACTATCTTTGAAGTGGCGTATCTTACGCAACCCCAAAGAGGGGAAATGTAAACACCTATAATTTGATCAAAGAAATCTTATTATTAACATTGCGCTAACTATTCTATTCACTACAAATTGACGATACTTCATCAATTAGGCTCATTTTCCCCACAAGCTCCTCTTAATTAACTACTATACGTTGATTAAACCTTCTTATTGGCTAACTCCTTCCAAAACATCCAAAATCTATCAAAAACCTCCTCCGGATGCTCCTATAAAGCTTCCTAATCCTACTTGGGATTCTTAATTAATATTAAAAGATTAATTAGCTTCTAATCCTAGTCAAAAAAAATGTTTTGACTTGCAAAAAGTGCTTTTTGGACTTACCTTTTGTCCCACGTGCACCAAAATCATACCATTCTTGGAATGGGAAACCTATAAATAGAATCCTCCTCATCATTTCTTAGAACACTTTTCCTCCTCTAGCATAAATTATAGGCATTTAGGATCTTGGAGATTTCTCTATTTTTATTGAGCTAATATCTTCATAGTGCATCCATTAACTCAAGATTGAGTAATATGGAGATAACCATATGGTCTTGAAGCCATTATTGGTGAGACTCCATTCTCAAACCTTGGGATCATACTAAAAATCATATTTGATTGCTAAGGATCTTCTTAGGTTCATTTCAAATTTAGCATTCAAAGAGTAGAGATTGATTTAGACATGTTAGTTTGATTAGCTTCAAAGTTATGTGCATGTTAAATAAATTAGCTTCCCTAAGATCTTATATTGATTGTTTTTGTTAGATTATTTTAAAATTTTGGAATCTTATGCTGTTTAGTTTCAATTCTTATAGCTTTCCTAATTTATACATGAACACATTGTTCAAAAATGGAGTTTTGAGCCATTTTGGGAAGGGTTATCATCATCCTTCCTATGATTAGTGTATCCTCCCTAGTAGCAGATCTAAAGGCTAAAACCCATCATGGAGGATTATTCAAGAGATACAAATATCAAGGAGTTTATTTTAGAGGATTTAGGGAAGTTTCATGGAGGTTTTCGAGCCAATTCACTACAAGCGGGTTTTTGGGCCTGACAGGAGCCTACACCACGAAAGAGGACCAGAACTTCAAATAAATATTATGTGAGCTCCAAAATGAGTTACGAGCCTAAAAAAATACCTGTGGAAATAATTTTCAAATACTCTTACATGGTGTAAAAAATGGGACATCTTGAAACCCCATACATTTCTCTAGGCACATATTTCTTTCAGTGCACACAATTGGTAGTCCTAAGAGAAAATATGACATTTGGAGGTCTTTGCAATAAAATTCAAGCCTTGATACCCTCACAATTATTCTCGTATTATTTTTTTCATACAAAATCATAGAAATTATCGCCTAAAAAACTCATCCGGTTGAACTTAAGTTATGACCTTTTCAAGTCACCTCTCAAGGTATGCTCTTCGACACTTAACCAAATTTCTAGTGGGATACATGTGTCACAAATAGGTGAAGGTGCATTTTCATGTACCCTTTGCACATTTACAAAGGAATATGAGGTGTCAAAAAAATTGCGCCCAACCATCATGTATCCCTCTGGACACCCGTATGACCTATTGGCACTCACGTAAGCCCCTTTGACCTCTTTAACCTGCACACCTACCTACCCCCACATGTTTGACACTTGGAATCTCCATAGCAAGGCACATGTTTCTTGCACCTATTGTCCATTTTTCAAAGGGACATGAAGGTACATAAAAATTTGTCCCACCCTCATTTTTCCCTTTGGACACACATGTGACCATCTCCCGGCTCCCTAAGTGCTCCAATTTAACCCTCCCTCCTTCCATTTCAAACTTATAAATAATGGGGAACTGAGCCATTTTCACCATTTTTCATCCCCCACACCTTCATATGTTGCCAAACTTCTAGAAAAAAAAATCTAGAGGTAAAATACAAAAAAAATTTCCTCAAACAATTCCATGAAGGATGTCATAATCTAAAACAAGAAAAAACAAAAAAATCTAGATTCAAATGAAAAAAAGTGAAGAAAAACAAAGAAATTTTTCCAAAAAACCTCGAAGTCCACGAAGGAGATTCAATCATATTCCCAAAATAATCAATAAGTCAACATGTTATTTTTTTTTAATCATCCAAATTTTTAGATGCCAATAGAATCCAAATGGGAGATTTCGCAGACACACCCTAGATCAATTGGGGTCATACGATTCTCTCCAGTGAAATATGGGATATTTTTCAAAGTTTCCACTGAGATAGGATTTTGTGCATTAAGGGCTAGTGGACTATTGCCAGAAAAATTAATGAATGGATTGGGTTGTTGTGAAACCATTCTAATGGGTCTAAGAACTCTAATGGATTGCAAGTAAGGCCTACCAGGTGGAAGTGTGGAAAGAGTTCTATTTGGTGGAGATGGAGATCTCTTAATCGGTCTTCCTTTTCTTTGTCTTCTTGGAGATATATACAAGTATTCAAATATGTATTCTTCCCTTTCCTTATACCATGTTTGTATCCTTCTCATGAATCAGGGACACTTTGGACTACATAAACTGGTTGATTTACTACTTTTAGTTTCCATATGTGTTGTTGTAGTGCCTCCAAAGGCTAGAACTCTACCAAGCCACACATCCAAACTTAGAAAAATTAGAAATATTAATTTCAAATGTCCCATTGAGTGTGCCAGAACTATTGGAGCTCAAAATCACACCCATCCTAAATCAAAAGAATCTAGGGATTTGAGGCAACATGGGACTATCTCCAACTTGTAGGACTTGAACTTGAGACAGATCCTCTGGAGAAGACATGACTTCCTCTACTTACTTCTTAATGATAAACCTACTCCTAAGGAATTGATAATGCAACTATATAGGTCTACTCTAACTTTCTCAAGGGACCAGGGTGAGAAGGAGATGCATAAAACATAAAATCCTAAACTAGAGAAGGTGATAACACCAAAAATAAGGGGAAAGATACTTCTGAAAGAGAGAAAATGGGGAAAATGATGATGAAAAGGGTAGAAATGAATGACCACAGTTCGAAATAGCAGTGTCTAGATTCCCACTTTCATACGATGCATAATAGAAATAGATCTCCAAAAATCACAGTGATTTTAACATATTACCATGGGATCAAATACTGAAGAGGAAAGGAAGTGTAATGAAACACTAGTCCAAGGAAGTGATCCAAGCCACAAAACTAGATATTTTACTTCTTGAAGGTCTAAAATGCATGGATCGAATTCAGCAAGGGGGAGGTGTAAAACATTTACACTGGGAATCACGATCCAAGGCATGCAATTCTTATAACACTTGTGAAACAAAAGAAAATGCCCTTGAATTCTTAAAAGTATCCAACATTAAAACCATCCATCACCTTTACAATATATAGAAAAGATCTAAGAAGCAGAAGAAGAAGAATTCTAAAAACCGACCAATTTCTTAAACTCTCCTAAGTTCCTTTGAAAATCCATTTTCCTTTTTGAATAAGGAAAGCATACCCATACTGCATTAAATTTTGAGTGGTTTCACCATCTTAGAACATTGTACCTTTTGCATGTTGGAGATGCATATTCTCATTTCCCTCCCACCTACCTCACCATTTGAATTCAGGAAATCCGGATTTCATTACATTAAGATATTGATACCTCTCCAATGATATAAGATTTGCAAAATCCAATCAAATCATTGGATTCAAGATTATATCCAATTTTTAGTTCCTCACAGAAAGTTGTCATTTTCTTTTCATACACATAGTTCTAGTCTCCTTTAGTATTTTCACGTGTTTTACATTGACTTCCAATGGATTTATCTTTTGAATGTCATCTATAGACATTTTATCCACCGCAGATTTACTTTGTTCCCCGTGACATTATTTTCCTTGCCATGCATCCTTTTTTCCTTCAATCTACCCATTAACTTCAACATGTTCTCTTTCCATCTATGGCTTCAACTTAGTGTAGCATGAAGCTCTTTTCGTTTATGGCTTATTTAATTTTAACCACCGATTGAAGTTTTCTGTAATTTATCTGTGGCACGCTATCAAATTCATCTGCATCTCAACTCCTCTAGAATTCTACAGGAATTGAAAATTGGATCAAGTTCATCAAGTCCACACTCTATCCAAGTTGTATCAATTTTTGCAAGGGTGCTAAAAATAGACAACATTTTTGGTGACTCATAGGGGTTCATCATACTTGCTAGATGAGTCAATACTAGTAGGCCTTGAAGGGCATCCATTGGGCATGGAGTCAACCTGATAATTTGAAAACTGATATGAACTTGAACTTGATCCTAAATTTGATTAGTTTCTCTACATTTATTTTTCTGAGATGATTGCAACTAATCCTTGATATCCTTGAAACTTCTTCTTCATAAACCATTGGAAAATATGATGAAAATGTGCATAACAAGAACATCTTCAAGTGAATAAGACCATGTGCAAAGAACTTAGGGAAAGAAACCTACACTACCAAACAATGCAATGTGATGAAAAGCACTTAGAGGAATTGAAATCTATATCTACTATGTACAAGATGCAATGAAATATCTTAATGAGAGGGTTTGAGGTAAATCCCATTGACTAGGATTTGAAATACATTCCCATCAAGATCAGATAACTCAAATGAGTTAGCCACCTTACAAAGTGGTGATGATGTATGGTCCACTCTAGATTGCATCAAATTTGGAGTGTCTCCCTGGTTTAGCTTCGATCCACGTCCCATTTCAAGATAGATCTCCAACCTTGAATGTCTGATCTCTAGCTTTCTTGTCAAACCACTATTTGGTTGACTTATGATGTTGTTCTATCCTGATCATGGTGGCATTTCTATGACTTCTTCGAAGTTCTACCAATTCCGCCATTTGATCTCCCTTTGATTCACACCTTCAAATTCCAGCTGTTGAGCTAATTCAAGTGAAGGAAACTCTAGTGACAATGGCAACTATTTCTTCTTTACCATATACCAGTTTGTAAGGGGAAGTGCCAATTTATTTCTTCACTGTAATCATGTCTGCCCAGAGAGCATTTCTCACCTTTGTGTGCCACTTCCTTTGATTGATGTCCATTGTCCTCTTCATGATTCTAATCAGATTCTTGTTAGTAGATTCCACCAATCCATTACCTTGGGGGTAATAATTGGAAGAAGTCTTAAGATAAATCCCAAGTCCAAGAGCCCAATTAGAAATTTTTGATCCCAAGAAAGCTTTTGCATTGTCATAAATAATATTTGAGGGACACCAAACCTTGTAACAATTTCTTCAAGAAAGTCTAGGATAACTGATTCAGTAGCCTCCTTTAATGGTGCGACTTCTTGTCCACCTGGTGAAATAATCTTGTTGCAGTTAAAACCCATTTGTGACCAGCACTAGATGGAGGATTAATCATACCAATGAATTCAAGACCCCATTGTGCAAATGGTTGATCTTCCTGAATTGGATGAAGTGGGAGAGCCGCCAATATTTTCTTTCTAGTGAATAGAGCACATTCCTTACATTTTCTAACCCATCTGTGAGCATTCTGCAAACAATTTAGGCCAAAAGTATCCATGCTTTTATGATTTTCATGGTTGTGGCTCTAGCAGAAAAATTTCCACCTGAAGAAACCATCATGGAACTCATTAAGAACCTTGTCACATTGCTCACCTTCAATGCACCTGAGCAACACTCCATCAATATATCCTTTTAAAAAAATACCATCAATTAATGCATAAGGAATAGACCGTAGCCTCAAAATGTCTTCTCTTTGCTTTGTTCAATCCCAAGAGGATATGTACATCAGTAGAAAAGGAACCTAGCCATATCATTAATCCAGCTGTGATCATATGCTACATTTATTTCATCCTATTGAAATTCAGCATCATGTGAAACCTATTCATTCATGAGGGAAATATTTCTTGGGGTTCCATGAGCATCTAAATCCAGACTACTTGCACAAGCGTGCCCTTCCTCTTACCAATTTTTTTTGCCTTGATGGTCACATCATATTCCATAATTTTAGTCACCCATCTAGCTCATTTCTCATTGATATTCTACTCCCATGATGAAGTCTCTGATGCTGGAATGTGATACTAAAACTTTGATGCGGTTAGTAGCAATCATACTTTTGAATTTCTTAAGAGCTCTCATGATGGAAAACACATGTTTTTCAATGTGGCTGTACTTGAGCTCATAATTATTTCAGTGTTTGACTGAAGAAGGCCACAGGATACTCCATTCCCTGATCATTTTGTTGAGTTAAAACCATGGCAATACTAGATTCAGTCCCATAAGCATATAGAATGAAATCCTTGGTATAGTCAGGGTTGATCAATGTAGGAGCTTGAGTAATATCTTGTTTTATCTTCTCAAATTTGTCTTTCCCTCTATGCAGTCCACTTGAAAGTTGAATCCTTCTTGAGCATGAGAGTAATAGGTCTTACCAAACCTACAAAGTTAGGAATGAAACGCCTAAAAAAGTTGATTTTTCCAAGGAATGACTGCAAAGCCTTCTTGTGAGCTTGCAAGGAAAGATGCCAAGATGGCTGAAATTCTTTCTTAGATCAATGGTAATTCCTTCTTTTGAAACAATGTGACCCAAAATTTTACCTCTAGGGACTGCAAAGTTACACTTCTTGGGGTTGAGAGACACACCAAATTCCCTACATCTTTCAAATAATTTCTCTAGGTGCTTCATATGATCTGCACTCTTCTTTGAGAAGAAAATGATGTCATCTAGGTAAACTAAGATGAATTGATTGATGTACCTCTTGAAAGGCAATGTCCATTTCTCTTTGGAAGGTGGCACCTGTGTTTGATAAGACTAAAGGGCATCTTTATGATATGCATATGTTCCCCATTTGGTGGTGAACTCAGTTTTATATTGATAGTTCTTCTTTCACTTTGACCTGATTGAAGCCAGAATAGCCATCAAGCATTGAAAACCTCTTAGCTCCCTGCTACTATTTGTAAAATTTTCTCCATAGAAGGTAAAGGATAATGATCCTTTAGAGAGGCCTTATTCAAATCCCTGAAATCGACACAAAGCCTAATTTCTCCTTTTTTCTTTCTTACTGGAACCAGATTTGCCACCCAAGTAGAGTACTTAATAGGAAAAATTATCTTGGCCTGAATGAGCTTGGATAATTCCTTTTTCATGAGGGGCTCAATTCTAGGGTTAACCGGCTTCTGTTTCTGCCTAGTTGGCTTGATATTGGGATCAAGATCAATAGAATGTTGAACTATATTTGGATTAAATTATTTTAAATCTTCATAGTTCCATGAAAACACATCACTGAAAACTTTGCACAGGGAAATAAAGCGTTTTTTTTCATTCTCATCACATACCTTCCCAAGTAGAAGTTATTTTCCTGGAGCAATTGTGACTGGTTGAAATCTTCTTGTTTTCCACCATGTTTCTTCTCCATTACCTTTGAATTCATCATCTAGATTGAAGATATGCTCCAGAGTGACCAATCCCTTCAGGTAATTTGTTCATTTTTAGTTGAATTATCTGATCACCATAGACTATCTTGCAAATCAGATTGCATTTTTGAGGAGAACTCAACTTCATTTTGTATGAATTGGACAATTTTTTCATCACTATCAAAAACTTGCCAGCTGGTTTGATTATCTGGAATGGATGGCCTGACCACCATTTTGATATGTTGCACATTTCCCTTGACAAGATCTTCCACAGGTGAAAATTGAGAACCCAGAGCCACCATTTGATCAACATCCTTGTTCAACTTTTCTAGGAACAACTTGTAGGTTAAGAGTGTCAAATCTCTCTATAGCAGATCCCATAGACTCTATATTTGTAAGCCTTTAACAACTTTATTTTTCATTGCACATTTCCCTGTGACTTGGTGAATGACCAATTCAGTGTCTCCAAAGATCTGTAATTTTATGATCTTTCATCTTTTCAGCAATTAAAAGACCATGCACCAATGCTTCGTACTCAGCTACATTGTTAGAACATGCAAATTGCAATCTATGAGCAAATAAGGAACTTCTCATTCATTGGAGAAATGAGCACAACACCCACCCTTGGCTCCGTTTCTACTTCTATAACCATCAAAGAACATCCGCCATAGTCCAAAAGCACTTTCCTTTTCTTGTTTGAATGTCCACGGGTATCATAGATTCTCTTGGAGAATGCAATAGGTACCAAGACTAGTCTCAAAGGTTTTGAGCTCTTCAACATAAGGATCAAATTCATTGATCTCTCTCTACCCATTCATCTAGCAATAAATCAGGCATGGAAGGAGGGATATTGCTTGTTCATCTGGAAACTGAACCTTGCTCATGTTCTTCTTGTATTAGGCAATTTGATTGGATGGGGGTGGATCATATGACTCAATATGGTAGGAAAAGATGGGCTCAACTTGTATTCTAAATCTTGTACCATATCCTAGTTCTCAAAAGCATGTGAGTCCAATCTGAAGACAAATAACCGCCTACCTTAGTAGTGAAATCTCTAGACAAGCAAATGGAAAACATGGGAGGTAGGTCAATTACTAATATGTCATGGGTTATGGTGAGGCTTGGGCAGGCATGAAGTGTTAACTCAAGATTTTTTATTACTCCCAATACACCCATAGTTGACCCATCAAGTTGCAAAACTCCCTTAGACACAGGATTGTATTTGAGACCCAGGATATCAACAATTTTCTTGGGCATTACAAAGGTACTAGCCCCTGAATCAATCATATAGTTATGAACCAAGTGTTTTCCCACAATTAATGACATGTAGAATGGTGGGGTTTTGACAATTTTACTTACTTGGTCTTCCTTTGTTTGACATACATGAACCATGCGGCATGAGTTTTTTGTACCACCAGATCCGCCTAAGGTAGATGCTTGAGGGCTTCACATAAGAGGTCACGTTGTGATGGAATAGCCAACGCATCCCACATTGTCACATTGACATTGGTCTTCTTCATTTGCTCAACAATATTAAATAGAAGACCCGTAGACTTCTGCATCTACGGACATGTTATTTCTTTTCTATTGTTTGTGGCATTTGAATAGGTGGTTTTGGTTGAACAACAACTTCTTTGTCCAACATTGCTTTACCAGGTGCCTCAGGAGGCTTGTTTTTGTCCAATCCAAGACTCTTTCTCCTTAGCTCGTGACATTGCCTTAACCATGGGAAGATGAGATTGTGATTCTAACATCCTTTTCTTGTGCTTGTATTATCAGCAACGTTGATTTGGGGTTTGTTAGAGCTACCCACCACTTGATTGACCACACAAAGGTCCTCAGCTCCAAAGAACATGAGATTGACATCAATATTGGCTTCTTGAATTGCTTCCACGTTTGAACTGGGTGCTTCTAAAAATGGTTCTTTCTGACTGGATGAACCTTGAACCATGTATGCTTGAAGATGCATTTCCCTTTCACAACCCAATTGATTATGTGGAAAATTACATGGAAAACACCACTCATGTTTCTTGTACCATATTGTTTTGTACTGGAACCAATGCTTGGCTTGAGCTAGGAGCAGGAAGTGCTTGTGGAGGAGGAATTGTTTCCAATGGAAGAGGATCACTTTGACCTTGCCATCTATTATTTTGTTGATTCTGTGTGTATCTTTGATTGGACTATGGATTTTTATATGGTTGATATCCCTGATTTGAAGATTTCCCCTAATTTTGATAGTTTCTATAGGATTGGGCTTGTTGTTTCTCTAGGGATATGAATTTGTTGGTCAAATTTCTTGATTAGAGATTTCATATCCTCATCTTCCTTTTGTATGTGCTGGAGAGTAGGAGGTGGATGCGGAAGGTTGTGATTTGGCTCAGGGATATGAGCAATAGTAGGTTGGGTAGCTTGCTGGTAATTTAGGATACAAGGGCATGGGTGGCCTAGGGGATAATTTCCTAGCTTGTATTAAACAATTTTCTACCCTTATGGAAAATGCATAAGCTTGCTGGAAGAGTTGTACCTCCCATGGATTACACCATAATAACAATATAAGAGTTAAGAGATTTTAAAAAGTAAAGAAATGCACCTTCAACTTGTAGGCCTGACAAGGACTAGAATTCTGTCCCAGGTTTTTTAAAACCTGAAATTAAAATCTGCCATGAGTTCATTTGGGGCCCTTTTGATGGTGGTTAACTTCTCCAATAGAGACAATGTGTCTGCTCTTTCTCCAAATTGATTGCACATAGTTGTACATAACTCATTCCAATTTCTAATTGATCATGCGGTTAGGATTCTGAACCACTATAAATCTTTTCCTTTGAATGATGAAGCTAGAATTTTACCGCCACGTCCATATCAACAATTTCATGGATGACACAATACATTTGCAATGTCTTGGATGTGATCAACTGTGGTCGTATGATTCTCTCTAGTGAAATATGGGATATTTTTCAAAGCTGTCACTGGGATAGGATTTTGTGCATTGAGGGCCAGTGGACTGCTTCTAGTAAAATTAACAAATGGATTGGGTTGTTGTGTAGCCATTCTGATGGGTCTAAAAACTCTAGTGGATTGCAAGAAAGGCCTACCAGGTGGAGGATGTGGAAAGAGTTCTGTTTGGTGGAGATGGAGATCTCTGAATCAGTCTTCCTTTCTTCTATCTACCTGGAGATAGCCCACAAGTATTCAAATACACCTTCTTCTCTTGTCCTTAGACCGTGTTTGTATCCTTCTCATGAATCAGAGGATACTTTGGTATTACTAAAACCAGTTGATTTAACTATTGGAGTCACCATATGTGTTGTTGCAAAGCCTCCAAAGGCTAGAATTTTACCAAGATACACATCCAAACTTGATAAAACTGGAAATATTAATTTCAAATGTCCCACCGCGCATGCCAAAACTATTGGATCTCAAATTTGCACCCATGTCCTAAATCACAAGAATCTAGGGATTTGAGGAAACATGGGACTGTCACCAAGTTGTCGGACTTGAACTGAGACAGACCTCTGAAGAAGGCTGACTTCCTCTACTTATTTCTAATACTAAAGCTACTCCTAGGAATTGAAATGTAACTATCTAACTCTACTCTAACTTTCCAAGGGACTAGGGTGAGAAGGAGATGCATAAAATGGAAAATCCTAAACTACATATGTGATAACACCAAAAATAAGGGGAAATGATACTTCTAAAAGAGAAAAAATGGGAGAAAACGATGATGAAAAGGGTCAGAAATGATGACCACAGTTCAAAGCACTATCTAAATTCCCAATTTCACGATGCACAATAGAAATAGATTCTGAAACAACACACACAACATACCTGTAAATGAATGAAGATAGGTAAATAATTGTAATGAAACACCAGCCAAGGAAGATACGAGCCACAAAACTAGTGATTTTATTGCTTGAAGATTATGCATTAGATCAAACAACGAAGGAAGAAGGTGTAAATGCATTACAAAATCATGATCCAAGGCATGAAAATCTTATAACACTTGTGCAACACAAAATGATGCCCTCGCATTCCCAAAAGTATCCAACCTTAAAACCAGGCATCACTTTACAATATATAGAAAAATGGAAGAAGAAGAAAATAGAGGGAAATTTGAATTCCTCCTTCTACCATCCAACCACCTTCATTAAATTTTCTGAAAATATTTGAGCACTTCTGAAAACCCACTTCCCCACGCCATTTTCCTTGTTGAATAAGGAACAGTGCCCATACTGCATTAAATTCTGGTGGTTGGGCCGACTAAAACCATACTTTTACATGTAGAAGAAGTCTTCTTCTTCCCCACCCACAAATTACCATTTAAATTTGTAAAATATAAATCTCATTACATAGAGGATATTAAGACCTCTCTAATGATACAAGATTTGCAAAAAAATGAGCCAAGGGATTGAGAGTTATGGCGTTTTTAGTCCTTCATGGAAAATTGTCTTTTTCTTTGTTACGTGGCCTTATGTTTTAGCTCTCCACTATTCTTGACTTCTGTGAATATATCTTGTATGTCGCGGCCTTTGCAAATTATCTGTGGATTTTTCTTTATGGTGTGGCTTATTTCCTTCACCCCCTAACTTTAACAAGTTCTCCACTTCACATGGCTTCTCCCAATGTAGTGTGGCTTCCGTGTTGTGCAGTATTTATTCAACCACCTACTGTTTTCTTAAAACCTCTGCGGCTCACTTCAAAATTCAGTGGCATGCTCAACTCCTCTGTGGCTTTTCCAATTTCAACATTTGATATCCATCAAGTCCACCTTTTTCTAAGTTGTACAATTTTTGCAAGGGAGTGAAAAAATAGACAACAGTTTACTCTAGCCGATAGCATCAAAATTTTGTTGTTTTCTTCTCATAAATGTGTATTGGAATTTCTAACTAGTGTGTGCAGGAATCTAATATTCTACCCGCAACATTAGCCCTCTCTTTTTCCCACTCCCTTTCCCTCTCTTTAGACAAAGTCTTCTCTAGCAAGCAATTGTTATCTTTGCCAAAGTATTAGTGGAGTTCCCAAGTTGGATCCCTGGTTGAAAGGCCACCAGGAAAATCACTTTCAAAATGCACATATAAACATGGACCTATACCGTAAAAGTAGAGGGACTTAGATTCCTAGAGTGTTGGGCAAGAAACCCATAAATTTTTCCACCTGACAAATTTTCTCACACACAATTTTTGGCACCCACCGTGGGGTAGACTTTGCAGCATCTGCACCCAAAATACGAACACAAGGTCTAAAAATCCAAAAAAAAAATCCCAAAATACTATAAAAAATTAAAAATTAAAATCCATTGTTGAAAGACACATGGTCAGTTCTTGTAAGTGACCTTTCGTATTCACCAGTGTCTTTTTATATTCCTATTGCAAAATTTTCTCAAAGCTGGATGAAGGAAGATGTACCAAGTTGAGAAGGTCAAGAGGTGTTGTTGATTTCACTTTCGAGGATTTATAAAATCAATAAGAACAAATCATGGATAATCCCTATTTCTTCTCCCAAGCTTCATCCCCATCCCTATCTTCAACTATTTCACTTGGTAATCCCATTCAAAACTCTTGGTGATACTCCTCCTATAAATTCTCCCATCTTTCAACCATTGTTGAGCATTGATTTCCTGAGTGAATAAGAACGATAATTAGAAGGACTTGAGGAGGAATTTTTAGAAGCAAGAGTTTAATAAAAAAAAAAACAACAATGGTGGATGAATAAGAAATACCTCAACCCATTGTTCCATGGGGGAAGAAATGCAGGCCCGCATGCTCTTGAACCTCCCTCTTCACAATCTACCAATATATTCTCACAATAACTTCCCAAAATTTTAAAGGCAATGGCATGCAAATCCCTAAAAAACACATCACTGCTTTCACCACATCATACATGATTCTTAGAATCGAACATGAAGACATTTTTGTAAGTTTGTTTGTGGAATATCTCCAAGAAAAAGTAGCAGAATGGTTCTATGTCCTACCTTCCTGATCCATCACTCGTTGGAATGACATCAAGACCTACTTTGTGGGAAAGATTCAAATTAACTGAAGACTGTCAAAACCTCCTGGTGTAATTAGCACAAATAAGAAAAGGATAAAAACGAAACTATGAGATACTTTGTAGCTCGTTCTAACCTGTTTCTCCACATGATATCGGAAGAGGATTCACCATCTTAAATCAATGTTAATATATTCATCATTAATGCTCAATCACCGGAGGTAGGATTCTTCCTACGAAGGATTCAACCAAGGGAATCTAACAGAAGCACAAATAATGGTTATTGAACTTGATGATGATCTCATCCTATCTAGAAAGATCAAGAATCCCTTAAAGGGCAAGGCATAGCATTCTAAAGATGAAAGAACCGACCCATTTTTGCAAAAAAAAATGGCAAATGAAATGTCTTCACTAAATAGGAAAATTTTTAAACGAGTGTCTCCTCGAAGCAACAATAGAAATC
Organism: Taxus chinensis; assembly: GCA_019776745.2. Lineage (NCBI taxonomy): Eukaryota > Viridiplantae > Streptophyta > Pinopsida > Cupressales > Taxaceae > Taxus > Taxus chinensis. The sequence continues at coordinate 759,711,711 of CM034151.1, read as the reverse complement.
AGATTACAGGAACACCTCAAAGACTTTCCTTGGAGGCCCCACCTATCAATTCAATTTGTATGAGTCAAGAATATGAAGAAGAGATCAAATAAAAAAGTAGGGATGATGATCTTCTAGAGGTTGAGGAAGTGGATAATGGCACACAAATCATATTTTTTGAATACTCTGGAGAGGCGATTAAGACGATGCTGAAGATGAACTATCAACACCAATCCGGGCACTATGATAATTCTTCACCGGGAACTCCTCGTGATATGATTATTTACTAATGCACAGCTTTTAGTTTGGTGGATGTAATCTGGAAACACAACAACAAACATGACACAAGAATACCATAGACTATGATAAGAAGGAATGATGATAAATCTGAAATATCAGTGTAAATTACCATATCAACATGAAATTGTTACAATCTCACCCATGAGGTACTTCAAGTGTTACTGACTTCACTTGCCTTCCAATAATAACTATGGGAGAAACTTCACAATTACACCTCTTAATGGCTTCTTTAACACACCTTCAAGATGATGGCTTCCTTTACACACTTACTCATACAATATTTCTCACTACTTCCTTCTATCCTAAATGAGGGGGGTGGCCTCTTTATTTATAGAACTTCCAGGCTTATCCATCTTATCTCTAAGATAGGATAAGAAATCCACTCTGACGAATCATATTCCATACCTTAACTCTTATCTGTACATGTAAGCTTATCTTTTAAGATAAGATAAACCTTATCATTTCACATGGGTTCCACATTTTTAGACTTTTTACAAATAAAATACACAAAATATTTATGACCTCACTCCTTGTCCTTATTACCAATATAATATTTCTAATTCCTAATCATGTAGACCCTACTTCTCTACTTACCCCAACTTTGACATTTTAACATTACAGGACCACTTACGACAAATATTTACTTTTTACCACAACATTCCTATTGTACTTTTGACTATTACCATACTATACATTATTGGCGGCATCGTACTAACAGTGCCGTTATCTTCTATCAGACGCTACTACTAATTACACTTAACAACATCCTATTCCTAATACATACATTAATGAAATAGAAATTATGGAGGAAAATTTTAGTGTCGACATCTTCCCCCTTCCTAGATTCTACTCCGTCCTCGAAGTAGACTATTCCGGTGCTTGGAAAATCTTTAGCTTGTCGTGGTTGACCCATTTCGTAATGGGAGTGCCATCTAATTCCTCCAGTTGGTATGTACCATTTTCATGCACAGCTGCTATTTTGTAGGGCCCCATCCATTTTGGAAGAAATTTTCTCTATCTTCTTTTTTTGTATCTCGAATCATATACTAGGACCAAGTCATTCACATGAAATGGAGACCAATGGATCTTTTGATCAAAGTATTCCTTCTGCTTCATTTTCTTCTTATAGCTTGTATCCTTTCGCTATTTCCCTCATTTCCTCTAGCAAATGAAGATGTACCAACCTTTCTTTTACTGAATCACTTTCATCCATCCTTTCATTTTTCATAACTCTCACAGTGGGAATATCAAACTCAATAGGAAGAACTGGATCAATGCCATAAGCCAACTGAAATGGGGAGTATCATGTTGCTGACTTTGATGTTGCCCGATATGCCCACAATGCTGCATGAATCCTTTTATCCCACTTATGTACCTGCAAGGCTGCATCTTTTGCTAGAATTTGACACAACACAAAATTTGTTCGTTCCACCTGTCCATTTGTGCTTGGCTTGTATGTTGTTGCCTTCCTGTGCTTAATAGAAAACTTATTGACTAGGGATTCTACCAACTCATTAATGAAGTGGCTTCCTTGATCTGTTACAATTTCTAATGGACAACCAAATCTGGTGACAATGCGTTCATATATGAACCTTGCCACTTCATCCATGGAAGTTGTTTTCAATGGCCTAGCTTCAACCCACTTGGTTAAATAATCTGTGGCAACTACAATATACTTATTTTGGCATGGGGTAGTTGGAAGTGAACCTACAATGTCTATTCCCCACGTTTCAAAGGGACCAAGTGGAAGAATAGGGCATAATGGAGCTGATGAAGTATTACGGTTACCATTTGTTTGACAAATATCACATGTCTTACAATAATTATAAAAATCTTTAAAAAGAGTGGGCCAGTGATAACCTGCATCCAAGATCCTTCTTGTTACAAGTTATCTAGAGAAGTTCCCTCCACATGTACCATTGTGGAATTCTTCTATCAACTCCTTCCCTTGATCATGTCCAACTACCCTCTTGTACTGTCTATTAGGTCCTATTCGAAATAATACTTCATGCAGAATAGAATATGGACGACTAGCTTGAGTAATCTTCCTCTTAGTCTTTGCATTGACACCATCAGGAAACTTGAATTCATTCAGATAATTCCAAATATCTATGTATTCACTAGGGATTGTGTTAAGGGATAACAATGTTGCATCTGGGAAATCATCATCATCACAAGATGAACCTAAACCATCATAGGCTCGAGAGAGTGCATCTGCATTGACATGCTTCTTTCTTGGCCTATCTATAATATCAAATTCAAATTCTTGTAGCAAAATTATCCATCTTGCTATCCTCCCTGATGGGTTAGGCTTATTTACAATATATTTTAGAGCTTGATGATCTGTTACAACTATAAATTTTTTCCCTAGCAAGTAATTTCTAAACTTCTTTACAGCAAAAATGATAGCTAGAGCCTCTTTTTCAGTTACAGTATAATTTACCTCAGCACTGCTCATTTGTTTGCTCCCAAAGTAAACTGGATGTTCATTCCCATTTTCATCCTTTTGGCTCAGAGTACTTCCTAGTGCTACATTTGAGGCATCAATGTACACAATGAATGGCTTGCTCCAATCTGGATTCTTTAAAACAGGTGAAGACACCAGGGCTTCCTTCAGTTGTTCAAAAGCTTCATGTGCCTTATTTCCTGGTTCATAAGTAACATCCTTCTTCAAGAACTAGGTTAGTGGCTGTGCAATCTTTGAGAAATTCTTGATGAACCTTCTATAGTAACCCACATGGCCTAAAAATGATCTCAACTTACTTCTATTCATAGGAAATGGTAACTCTTTGATTTTTGAAACTTTATCAGGATCAGTACTAATACCATCTCTGGATACAACATGCCCTAACAAAACACCTTTAGAACATCCAAAGACACACTTTGTAGGGTTTAGTGAGGCTTGTGCTTCATCTAACCTTTGAAATGTTGTCTCCATCTGGTGCAAGTGGTCCATCTTGCTCCCATAGATGCAAAAATCATCCAGAAATACTCTAATGAAGTTCCCAATGTAGGGTTCAAACACCCTATTCATCAAAGGCTGAAACGTTGCCGGAGAATTACACAACCCAAAAGGCATAACTCTATAAGCAAATGTTCCCCAAGGAGTGGTGAGCGTGGTCTTCAGTTGATTTTTCTCTGCTATACGAACTTGGTTGTATCCATTATATCCATCAGTAAAACTATAGCACTCCTCGCCAGCTACTTCGTCCAAGATCTGATCTGAGAATGGAAGAGGGTAATGATCCTTCTTTGTTTCCTTATTGAGCTTCCTATAATCAACACAAATGCGTAGCTTCCCATTCTTTTTTATTGAGATCACAATGGGAGAAACTCATTCTGAATTCTCCACAGCAAATATGAATCTTGCATCAAGCAACTTATCTATTTCTTCTTTTACAATCTTAGAAAAATTAGGATTCATTCTATATGGCATTTGCTTTATGGGCTTAGCACCATCTACCAGCTCAATATAATGTTCTACCCAACTTACTTGACAGATTTCCTTGTAATCAAAAGTGAAGATGTGTATGTACCTTCGAAAGAGCTGGAGGTAGGATTCCTTCTCACTCTCCATCACAGCATCACCAATCTTTATTTGTTGGAGATGATCATCAATTTCTTCTTCAGATAATTTTATGGGGTCATGAGTCGGTGTGACTGGAAGGATATCCATAACCGAAACATCAACCTCACTTTCTTCATCTTCGGTGTCCACTTCACTGGTACTAGAGTAATCAGAGGATGTCCAATCATCAGTTTCATCACTTGAATCCACAGGTTCTACCTTATGATGTCAAGGGATCATGTTTATCTTCACCCTCTCTCTACCATGTCCAAGTGTCATGAAGCCTTCATTCTAGTAGTTTCTTGCATGAACTCTCGTTAGCCATGGTCTTCCCAACAACATTGGGTACACAAAAGTACCATTTTTTATCACTTGAAAGTCTACCACACATACAACACCCATAACAGATATTGCCACATTTGAAACTACACCTTCTGGTTTAGTTTTTCCCTTATTTAATGACCTTAACATAAGTGTTGAGGGGCGATCAATTTTTAAACCTAACATATTCATTACAGACTCGGTCATTACATTAACTGCAGCACCTCCATCAACTAAGACATCATGAATTGAAATACCATTACATAATACCTCAACTTGTGGAGCATAGGGATCTGCCTCTACCTCCAAAATAGGGACCTCAACATCCTTCCTTCATCGAGCATTGAGTCAACTTCGTAGCTATCGCCTCTTCTCAGAAGACATAGCCAAGAGTTGACCATATGTAATATTTACAGGCCTTTTGGACAGATCTTCTAAGATGGAGTATGGTCCTTGTCCCTGTCAAATCAGAAAATCCTACACAACCAACTTTCTTCTCCTATGTTTCTTACTAGTTTCTCCTTTCATTTTCTTAGGATCATTTCCATCTTGGTTATCTTTTTCTTTCTTTCTTTTTGTTACAAACACATCTACTTCATTATTTATGCTCTTATCTACTACATCAAAAGAATTCATAGGTGCTTTTCCTTTATCATTATCTCTTGTACCAGATGTAGAAGCTCTATCTAGACAATTATACTTATAATGACCCTTTTTATAACAACCATAACATACAACTTCAGAAACATTTCTTTTTGGACCTCTATCTCCTCCCTGAGAACTAAATTCCTTTCCTTGAAGAAGATTAATAGTTAACTGGCCCATCTTCCTGAGCAGATCTTCATACTCAGTAGATGTACTAGGAGAAATATTTGTGCTCACCGAGAGTGGTTGTGGATTCTGGACCAAAGGTGCTACTGTGGGCTCTACTTTAGCAACAATTTCTTTGGGCTCCTCTTCCATGCTTTCTTCTTGCCTTCTTCCAATCTCCTTTGCTTGTTCAATGGTAGTTGGGTGGTCATACTTCACTCGTTGTCTAATCGCTGGCTTCATCCCAAGAATGAAGTGATTACAGAGGAGATTATCCACGCCATTCATCAACCCATCCACTAATCCTTCCTTCCTGATCTAGGCATCGAGCTTCCTCCTTAGCTCTAGAACATGAGCATGATAATCTCTTATCTTCTCCTTCTCTCCTTGGGATAGCTTTGTGATATCGATCATGAGATCTACATAATTCTTTTGTTTACCAAATTCTTCAAGAAAACTTTCAGTTAATAAATCCCATGAGTTTTTCACATTATCACCTAGTGTTTCAAACCACCTAAGGGCTGAACCATCCAAAAAGGTAGGAAAATATTCAGTCCATTGTTCCCTTCTTATAAGGCCATTACAAATGCAATATCATTTAAACTCTTGAATGAAATAGGAAGCATCTTCATTAGATTGGGCTGAAAAAATAGAAATCTTCCCCATTTTCAAAAGTAACCATAGTGAAATACCAACTCACAAGTACAATCAACAAGACTTATGTGCACAAATAATTGGAATCACTATAATAGAAAATAGAAATGACCACGGTAAACTATGGTAAAACTTGACTTACTACGGTAAAAATTGACTTTACTGTGGTAAACACTATTCACAGTAAAAAGTGAAGTTACTGTGGTAAATAATATTCACGGTAAAAAGTGACTTTATTGCGATAAATACTATTTATGGCAAAAAGTGACTTTACCATGGTAACTACTATACACAGTAAAAACAAAGTTACCCTCCAAATGTTTTCTGACTAAGTGGGAATATTTCTCTAAAAAATCCACCAACGAGGAATGGTCTCGGCAACGGAACCAAAATGTCAACACCAATCCGGCACTATGATAATTCTTCACCGGGAGCTCCTCGTGCTATGATTATTTACTAATGCACAACTTTTAGTTTGGTGGATGTAATCTAGAAACACAACAACAAACATAACACAAGAATACCATAGACTATGATAAGAAGGAATGATGATAAATCTGAAATATTAGTGTAAATTACCATATCAACATGAAATTGTTACAATCTCACCCATGAGGTACTTCAAGTGTTACTAACTTCACTTGCCTTCCAACAATAACTATGGGATAAAATTCACAATTACACCTCTTAATGGCTTCTTTAACACACCTTCAAGATGATGGCTTCCTTTACACACTTACTCATACAATATTTTTCACTACTTCCTTCTATGCTAAATGAGGGGGGTGGCCTCTTTATTTATAGAACTTCCAGGCTTATCCATCTTATCTCTAAGATAGGATAAGAAATCCACTCTGACGAATCATATTCCATACCTTAACTCTTATCTGTACATGTAAGCTTATCTTTTAAGATAAGATAAATCTTATCATTTCACATGGGTTCCACATTTTTAGACTTTTTACAAATAAAATACACAAAATATTTATCACCTCACTCCTTGTCCTTATTACCAATATAATATTTCTAATTCCTAATCATGTAGACCCTACTTCTCTACTTACCCCAACTTTTACATTTTAACATCACAGGACCACTTACGAAAAATATTTACTTTTTACTACAACATCCCTATTGTACTTTTGACTATTACCATACTATACATTATTGACGGCATCGTACCGGCAGCGCTGTTATCTTCTATCGGACACTACTACTAATTACACTTAACAACATCCTATTCCTAATACATACATTAATGAAATAGAAATTATGGAGGAAAATTTTAGTGTTGATAGAACCCAATCTCTCATGTGCGGTATTCATTAGTTATCATTATGAAATGGGAACTTCTTCCTCCACTACTACTTCGAAGAAGAATAATTAAGATCCTCCTGTGACGACTCCGTAAAACAAAATAATCATTCAAGGATCTCCATTTCCACCTTGCATGGAGTCTACATTTGAGAAACTTGATCCTATATTAAGTAATAAGGCTCATGTTATCCCAAGTAATTCCTCCCATGCTTTTTCCAGTTCTAAATCTAAATCTACTCTTGTAAAATCTAGTGTTTTAAAAGATTCCACTTTACCTTTCAAAACACCCTCCATTCCACAAACATCTACCCATGTTTCCAAACCTGCCTTAACTTTGAAAATTGTGTCTTCATCCCCCTTTTTTGCATCTACTCCTTTTGAATTCATAGAACATGTGAATAGAACCAAAGTGCAGATTACTAAAATCAAATATTTGTTGACTCACCCCAAACAATTTGATGTATTTGTCTGGCATATTGGGAGCGGTAGTTCAAAACCCAATGTTGTGACTCCCATTGATAAACAACCATTACCAAACCCACCTACACCTCCATCACAAAACATGTTTTCTCTAAGTGCATCAAAGATCAATAAGGTTGACCCTTTATATGTCGCCCTTCTCATTGGAGAATATGTATTGAATAATTGCATAATAGATTCAGGTGCCTCTGATAATGTAATACCTATGAAGGTTTCAAAATCTCTCAAACTCACCATGACTCCACATAGTGGCTCTTGTTACTATATGGAGTCAAAGGAAGTACCAATTTTGGGGAAGATCAAAGATGCACAAGTGGCTCTTGCTAAATTTCCAGATAAAAATATATCAATGACTTTTCTGATAGCAAACATCCTGAAAACTTTTGGAATGTTGTTAGGTTGAATCTTCTGCCAAGACTTGGGAGGGAAAATTCATATGAATTGGTCCTTCTTAACCATACTAGTCAAAGGAGATATGGAGAAGTTACTTCTTGTAAAGAAGATGAGATATATGGTGTGAAAGTTAGGAAGCCCAGGAGCCAACATCATATATTAAGATAGCAAGAGGATGAATCATTTTGTAATAACTAAGGAGGAGGATGATATTCCCATCTTGATAGGACCAAGTATCTCTTCCTAAATGGGTATGGGTCTTGAAGAATCATTGAAAAATTTTGAGCTGTAAGAGGATAGACCTAAGTTTCTAGATGATGCGAGCCATGAAGAAGAAGAAATGGTTCTTGGTGAATCACAAAGGGAGAAATCAACTTATGTGCTTACCCATGATGAATAGATTTTCTGATTCCCATTTGGAGATGAATATACTCTTGATCATGTCATCCATGAGGAGAAAAGGACAACTTGTGATGAGCCCTTGAGAATTGAAATAAGACTCTTTACAATAAATCCTACGAATCGTAAAAGAAACAAAAGACCCTGAGCTCATTTTTGAACTCATGATGTGGGATATGGAGTTATAAGACAATCATGAATCAAATATTAATCCCTTGACTGATTCAGAGATTGTTCATAATGGATAAAATCAAGGTGAAGAACCTGATGTATCTCCTAAGCCAATGGATGATGAATGTGATGTTGAAAGTGAGGCCTTTTCTTTCCCATTTGAAAAGGATGACTCTTTCCCTTCTGAAGAATCTGAAGCAGAGAATTTTTAAGCCCGCAAAGTTGAGATTCCCATTGAAAAAGAAGTGGTAGAATGTTATGATGGTCAAAATAAAAGAAACAACGCTTCCCAATAGTGACCTTGAAATTCAAAATGGAGATTATTTAAATGAAGGAAAAGACGAGCTTCATGTGGTTTCAAATAAGGATTTAATACAAGACATTTTAGAAGTAGCAGAATACACAAGAGATCTTGAGCTAAGTCTCAACCTCATAGCTCAATCCATGGCCCTGCAAGATGGATATGATGAAATTTTTTATCCTCCATTCAACATTCAAACACCTCATATTGATATGAGCCAAAAATTTAATTCGATGCTTATTATAAAAAAATATGTCTAGGAATGTGAATGCAGGAATGAAAAGAGATCATAATATTTAAACAACTTGAACAAGAATCAGTCATGGGATGATGAAGAGATGTTCAATGAAATATCAGCAGTGTGGATGAACACGGAAGGCAGTTGGCACTGAGACTAATTTCAAAGAGTGTGAAATCAAGGGAATTTTTAAGTGAACTCTTGAACATAAAGAAGCTCGTGTAGGCTCACTCCTACAAAGTACACAGAAAATCATCAAATCACCTAGATTTTATAAGCAGTTGAGGAGATTAGAATGCTTCTTTGAACCATTCAATAACTTTGTAAAACAACATCACTCGGTGTCACCCACTCATGGGTAAGGTATAAAAACAAAATTACTTTAGTGAAAGAACCATATGTGATTTATATGTGTGTTTCCTTTCCTTCCTATGTGTTGTGTGTTATTTCCTTCCAGTGTGTTGTGTTTTTCCTTTCATTGTGTGTGTATGTGTTCTTTCTTTATTGCTATCTCTTGCAAGTTGTAAATGACTCCAAAGCCCAATGGATAAGGTATTGGTCAACATATTGTAAATTAAGATTATGGGATTTCTCATGTCATGTCATCGTTGTGCTTGATCTATAACATTTCCCCAAACTAGATCCATTTGTTGTCTTTTGTTTTTACAAAGGAAAAATTCACTAGAAAACATGACAACCATACCACAGTGTTGAAAATTTTCAAAGTCGTATCTTCCCAAGACACCCCTAAGTCAATCCATCCTTAGCATCAATCTTATCCTATCAATCAAATTAAACCCTAATTGATTGACATATACCCCCTAGGTGATTTAATAATTAAAAATCATTCTAGGAACTTTTGGAGCAAGGTGTTCAACAATGGAGTTTTGAGCCATTTTGGCAAGGGCTATCATCAGCCTTCCTATGACTAGTGCATCCTCCCCGGAGCATATCTAAAAGATAAAACCCAATATGGAGGAGTATTCAAGAGCTAAAAACATAAAAGAGTTGATTTTGGAGGATTTAGGGAAGGTTCAGAGGTTTTGGAGCCAATTCATTAAAACCAGGTTTTTGTGCCTAAAAGAGCCTGCACCGCGAAAGAAGACATGAACTTCAAATAAATATTATGGAAGCTCCATAATGAGTTATGAGCCCAAAAAATATCCTATGGTAATAATTTTCAATACTCTACATGGTGTAAAAAAATAGGACATCTTGAAACCCCATACATTTCTCTAAGTAGCTCTTTCTTTCGGTGCACAATTGGTGGTTCCAAGAAAAAAGGAGCCATTTGGAGTTGTTTCAGTCAGATTAAAGCCTTGATACCCTCACCATTATTTTTAATATTACGTTTTTCATATAAATTCATATAAATAATCTCCTGAAAATTCATTCGGTAACTCAAGTTGTAACCTTTCAAGTCAGCTCTCAAGGTACGCTCTTTGACACTTAACCAAATTTCTAATGGGACACATGGCACAACCAGGTGAAGGCACATTTTCATGTCCCTTTTTCACCTTTTCAAATGTATATGAGGTGCCAAAAATTATGTCCAACCCTTATGTATCCCTCTAGACACACATATGACCTTCTGGCACTCACTTAAGCCCCTTTGACCACTTTGACCTGCACACCTAGCTACCCCTGCATGTGTGACACTTGGCATCTCCAGAGTAAGGCATGTTTTATTACACCTATTGTACCTTTTTAAAAGGGATATAAGGGACATAAAAATGTGCCCCACCCTCATTTTTCCCTTTGGACACACATGCAACCATCTCCCAGCCCCCAAGTGCTCTAGTTTAACCCTCCCTCCTTCCATTTCAAGCTTATAAATAGTAGGGACTTAGCCATTTTCACCATTTTTCATCCCCCACACCTTTAGATGATGTTGGAATGATAGAAAATGTGTTCTAGAGATAAAATCCAAAAAATTAATCCTTAAACGATTCCATGAAGGTTGTCATAATCTGAAACAATAATAAACACAAAAAAATTCAGATCCGAACGAAGAAAAGCAAAGAAAAACAAAGAAATTTTTCTAGAAAACCCCGAAGTCCACGAAGGAGATTCGATCGTATATTCTAAAATACTCAAAGAATCAACATGCCATTTTTGGAAATCATCTAAATTTTCAGAGGCCATTAGAATCCAAGTGGGATATTTCACAAACACACCTAAGATTTTCTGCAGCGAAGAAACCCGAGTTTCCTTGCCGTAAAATTTTTGAAATTTAAAATCTCCATTTCTAGGCACCTTGTAGAGTTGAAATTTTAAAGTTTCATTATTAATAAAAAACCTATATCGATAAATTTTGTTTTGTCACAAGTCGATGCCCAGAAATCCACTTACTAAAAATAGTAATCCCTTCTACACGAGTGCCTGCCATTTTTAGTAAGCCATCTCTAGAAGTAGTTTCGATGAAGACGTTGTGCACCAAAGTTATTCAAAATATCAAAATGGTTGAGAAGTTTTGAAAATGGAAAATAATCCCACTTGCTAAAAATAGTAGGTTCCCTATTCGGGCACTAACTATAAATAGTAAGTCATCTCAAAGAACAACCTAGAACCTTCAAAACAAAGATTCACTTGTCAAACCCACAATACCACATCAAATACAAAAAAGAAAGATGCATTATGGGGAATCAGACTGATCTCGACGGTCACCTGAAAAAGTAATCTTACAACCGAATGTTGCACTACATCTTAGACTTCATGTATTTATGGTGAGTGTGTGAAGGAATCGTGCCTTAGTGATTAACAAAAATGTGGATTTTAGGGTAGTTAATATCATAAGTACAACAGTAAATGAAAGCTAACTAAACAAGGAAAGTGACTCAAAAAACTAAGTAAAATGAAAGTATGAAACCCTAATTAATAAGTAGGTTTATAAGGATCTTAACTGATTCGACGTCTATTTAGGATTGTGTCACAAAATAAAATGGATTAACGGAATACAAATACAACCACACAAGAGCTCCAAAAGATACATACCTGAGTTGTTTGGCTAGACTAGGGCACCTGGGAGAGGATCAAGGTGCATGTGGGCACCCTAGTTTGAGTTCTGGGTGCCCTGGTCTATGCAGAAGGTGTAGAAACTAGATTTGTAGAATTTGATGATGATATGAATCCATCGTTGTTTTTCACATGTAACTTGTTGCTCTGTGCTAGATGTCGTTGATGATCAGTGATGAAGAATAGACATTCAAAACCCCAAAACAAACATCAAACCCTAAAAAATAAAAATGCAAATGAAGGGTCTGGACTATCCTCAACGGCCATAATGGTGGACTTATTAACTGAGTGTTGCACTACATTTTAGACCCAAATGTAGTTCTAAGTGTGTGTGTGTGTGTGTGTGTGTGTGAATCATGCCCTAGGTGCTCTTGTGTCATTCGTAGTTTGTGAAGTAGCGAGTTATAACTATGTGTAGAAAATATAATAGATGGTGGATGGAATAGAATAGACTTCCCTCCTATGCTTGTGTGATGTAGATTAACCAACCTTGTCCCTTGTGATGGATGTAGATGGATGAAAATGAGCTCTAGATGCTTTTGACGGATCCAACTCTAGGTGGATGATAGTAGTGACTAGTGCTTGGTCCCTCATTATAGTCTCATAATTTTATATTTATATGGTTCTCTTGTTCTAATTTCCTAATTAACCCCGAAAATGCTGACCACCAAAAATATAGAAAGCTTTAATGGCTAGAAAGTGCCCAAAATATGGAAGTAAAGAGGGAAAAGGATCATAACACCCCGAATGGGACCAGGGCACCCATGTGTGCCTCAGTAAGACAGAGAATAATGTGGGGTGATAAAAACAATGTGGGAAAGTATGCGGTGAAGGTCAGAAATGACAACAGAAAGCAAATAAAAATGGCCAAGAGACATGGGTTAGTTAGTACTTTCTTCACTCAAAAACCATGTGAATAGTAGTATGAGACCGTGACTAAATATTACCTTAAGTTCATGATTTCATGTCTACATTTTCCCCCACTTTATGTTGGTGAGAGGAATTCTTAGTAACATAAAGTAAATAGAGATGCACACCTGATATCCGTGTAGAGTGATGTAGAAAGCGTGTCAAAGGACTAGACAAAGCGTTGGAGTTACAAAAATATGATGGAGCATGGAAACTAAAGATGAAAAAGCACAAAAATGTGATGAGAGTGAACCTAGGGCTGGAATGCGTGTATGGATGTTGATGTGTGTAATGTACTTGCATGTTAGTATGTGGTGTATGCTACAGCAAGCTATTGTTGTTGTCATCGTTTTTGTCTATTTTCTTCTCATACGGTTAGACCTGTAAGGAGAAGACAATCAAGTAGTCAAATACGCAAGAGTATGTAAAAACACATGTAAAAGATGCATGCATATGTATGGAAAAATCATGTAAATGTAAAATACAAAAATGAAAAATGGAACATGTGCACCTGATCCACAATGAGAGAGAGTGTGTAGAAGGATATCCTATACTACTGGGTTTTTTTGGGTGATCCAATGCCATAGGCTGAAGAAGTATAGGGAGGAATTTCATTGTATCCTCCAACCTTTAACCACTCCATGAACATGTATGAAGAGATATTTGTACTACCTAGTTTTTTGGGTGATCCATCACCACTGGTAGAAGAATTATAGGGAAGAATTATGATGTATCCTCTAACCTTTAACTACTCCCCAGAATGTTAAGGATAACCATGTCCTATAAAATCCGTTGTGTACGGGGTTCGTAGATTGGTCTAAACCCACTCAATGTATATAACCCACAATGATAAAGGTGGAAACTAAACTGAAATGAACCGGTGTAGAATCGTTATGTAGTATATAAAACCCCAAATTATGCCCCCTCTTTAGGGGCGCATGCGACGTCGCTGAGAAGAAAATGCAGCCCCAAAAGAGGACCAACCACATGAATTCTATAACTTTTCCCTATTGGGGGAAGGGAATGCACTTGGTAGAAACCAAAGCATGCACAAACAAGTGGCTAGCCAAAAACAAGTGCTAGTATGAACAATCATGGATGTAAAAAACAATTGTAAGCTACCAAACAATATATAAGCTAGAATGCAAGTAAACATGCAAGAATCCAATCATAGACTACAAAATCGGGTTACAAACATGGGACATTACTCACGATGTCACAAGACATGCAAGGCCATAGTGGCCGCATACAAACAAGTGTACACACCAAACAAAGGGCAAGGACCTCATCTAATAACAAACAATAGGCAAACAATAGCAAACAAATAGACAGATAGCCATGGAAGCAATTAATCCTACAAAAAAATGTTATATATAAAGCACCTGTTAGCATGTTAGAAAGATAACCAGTATGTCAAAATCATGTATAAGTGAGAAGTGTAAAGTGTTAAGTACAAAATGAAACAATATCACATGTGTGAGACGAATGTGGATGCCACCAACGACCAATGTAGGATGGGTAGAAGGTGAGCATCCATGTTGCATGCAAGAGTCTTGTATCCGTGATCACAACTAAGTAAAGGCATGAAAGCGCATGTGTGTATGGTATATATAAATGACATACAAGATATCTAACTAACATGTGTAATAAGTGACCATATACAAGAAAAAGTAAGAAAGAGTAGAAGCAACAAAGAGATGCAACATGTTGTAGATGGATGGAATGGAATGCAAGATAGAATTATAGGAGCCGCATGCCCTTTGAGTGAATATAAATGTATGCAGTGAGGTTAATTTAGTTTTCCCCCTCAATAGTCAAGAATGAAATGTAAACGAGAGTGCATCATCGAGAAATGGTTGAGTTGTGTATTATGTCTAACGCGTTGTGATGAGTGTGTGCGTAGTGGCGATGATATGTCACCTAGAGATGATGTATGAGCATGACCCTATAGCTGAAGCTATATCACGATAAGATGAGTGTACGAGTGATAATTTATCCTAAAGGGTGTATCACTACAAGATGAATAGTAGGGAGTGGTGATGTAGCCTAAAGCATAAACCACTACAAGATGATAGAGTAAGTGACCATTTAGCCTATAGCGTGTGTCACTAACCTAGGAATGTCACATAATGGAAGGTCAAATGATGAAATCATGATGAATACAAGGTCCATTTGGTTTTTAAACCCTCGGGAGTCGATTATGGACCGAGGAACTAAAGTGTGTCATAGGTTAATGAGTGTAGGATGTAGAAGTATATTTGATGACGATAGACAACCATATGATATGTAGTGTATAGTATTACAATGTGTTTAGATAGCCTAAATGTGTGTTATGTAATGTGTAGGATGAATAGGAAATTCTAGAGTCGTAGACAATAGAAATTTGACCGATGTATGATGAATAATAGTATGATGTATGATGTATAGATGTGTAATGATCGAAATATTGTAGACTAAATGTAAAATGTATGATGTAAGACATATGATGTGATATGTGTGAGTAGGTGTTATAGTACCTATTGTACAGTGTGTGGGGTTCATGTGTAGTATGCCCTCAACAATCAAGTGTGAACCAAAGCACGAGAGTGTGTCATCGGGTAATGACAATACTAAAGTGTGTGATGAGTATGTCTATGTTAGGAGATTGATGTATGACTATGCGAAGAGGATGGATGCATAGATGCTAAGATGAGGGGGGGAAATTGTGAATGTTATCCCCCCCAATTTTACATGAATGAATGATCTAACCAATGAAATTGAAGGATGAAGGTCCTCCATCCGATGCATGTGGTGATGAAATCATATGACCATGATCTAATAGTGGTGGTATAGTACATAGACATTGTGTTGGTGAATGCAGTCTATGTGCATGTGATGGATGAATATATCATGAATTTCATGGCGTAATAAAATGTGTCAGCGATGGATATCTACATAATGTTGTGTGAGAAGGTGATGAAAACCTGTGTGGAATAAAATGAGGTGGTGATCGACGTCGAGATGGAGTAACTGTCCTAGGAATGGGCCTATCGCTATGTTTAGGACTAACAGAGCAATGAGGTTGTGTAGATGATTTACAAGTAGGTGAACTAGGAGTATATTGTGCTTTGAGTACCATAGAATGTGATGTGCTAGAGGAAGCAGAGGATGTACTAAATAATGTGCAAGGAGATGACGACCATGGAGTAGAGGGAGGTACACCGTCAATAGAAATGACCTGTTTGTTGTGAATAAATTTGAGTCACAAATTACTCATAGAAATGACAGATTAAGATCGACAAATCCAATTGAGACTAAGTAGCATTTCATACACAAAAACTATGTTTCTAATGAGGAAAGGCATAAACATAGTAAGAGGGCCAACCGTAACATATAATTTTACCACACTGGAGGGTTTGTTCATAGGGTATGAAATTTGTGATAGAGGGTAACTGGTAGCCTTGAGGAGTGGAATAGAACATGCACTAATGGGCCATGATGGGTCAAGCTTAGTGTTGTTGATGGATGTCGAGCCAATAGATGCATTGATATGTAAATGATTAGATGTAAAATTTTCATGATAATCATGATCATAGAAAGAGATGATTGGTGGTGAAGCATCGGGACTTGCAACTATGAAATCAAGAGCTCTTGCTGGAGGAGGAGACACTGTGTGATAGACATAATTATCCGATGAATCGATTATTTTTGTTTTATGTTTGGGTAGAGGGTTATTAAAGATTTTGAGTTTATGATTTTCATTGATAGATGGAGATGTTGCAAATTCTGAAAGCTCAATTTGACTGTTGTCAAGACAATCCTGAATGAGATGTCGTAGTCGATAACAACGATCAGTGGAGTATCTTATGCATTAATGATAATCACAATGGGAATGTTCATCAAACTTATGTCCTTTTGGCTGAGATGGATTGATTTGTAGATGATACTGTAATGTAATAAGATTACTGTCGATCTATTGTGGTAGAAAAACATGCAGAGTTATACTAAACTTAGTAAAAGCAAGTTTGTATGGTTGTGATTGAAGTTCCTTAAGAGCAAAGATTGTGTTCACAATAGTTTTTACATCTATGGGTTTGAGTAGAGAATGCATTCACAAGAGTTTTTACATTCATGAGTTTAATTGTAGAATGATTTAATGTTGGCTTACCTTGAAAATGTGTGGATGACTGTGCTTACTCTTGATACTTAAGTTTTCCTATTGCTAAGAGTTTAGTCTTATGAAGCTTGAGAGTATGAAAATTTTGATCAAACAAAGAAGAGGTATCAAAGATAACACTCTCCTGAAGAGGTGGCAAGATAATCTGAATGAATAAATCTTGAAGCTCAGGATCTGTAAGTACATTAGACATCTTAAATAAATTATTTTTGTAATGCAACACATAATCTGATAAGTGTTCATTAGACCCTTGTTTGATTTGTACAAGTTGAGCATAGGATATCTTAGAGTCAATGTTGATAGAGAAATGTGTGAGAAAAGCATCAGCCAGATGCATGAAAGAGAATACCGAATGTATAGGTAGGTCATAGAACCAACGCATCACATAGTCTTGTAAACTACAAGGGAAAATCTTAGCTAGTATTGTGTGATTGACGGCATAGTCAAGGCATGCTACATGAAATACTCAGAGATCATTTTTTGGGTCACCATGGCCTTTAAAGATAGGTAGCTTAGGAGATATGAATTAGGTGGTAATGGATAAGCAGATATAACATGTGTGAAAGGAGTGTGTAGCAATGATGTAGAGTCTAAAGATGGTGATGCACGTGAAGTAACTAGCTGAAGCTGAAGAATTTGGTTTTGTAATTCCTGATATAAAGAATTCAAATATGGAGAATTCAAAGAGGAATCGAGGTGCATATGAGGAGTACCAGGGTGAATGGTGGGAGCAGTGGTTGTAGCAATGGGAGTGGAAATATAAGTGGGTGGGGTAGAGACCATGGGAGCAGAAGCAACTACATAATTTGAAGCATCACAAGTTGTCTTAGTAGAAATTAGAGCATGTAATACATGAGGGAGATGAGTAGGGTTTTCACCCAAAGATTGTCGAAATTTAATAAGAGCGTTAAGTTGATCTTGGTCAACATTGGTGTCTTCATCGTAGAACTTCTCACTATCAAATGCTTCTATTTCATGGAGAGGAACATGGTGGGAATGATCTAAGGGGTTATCGGTCCTAGATGTAGTTATATCATCCATTGACTTAGAAGTATGATGGGTATATGAAGGGAGATCACAATATTGGAGAGACCCAAAACGAATGTTATGGGTAACAGGCATAAAATGAAAGAAGAAAAGAAAATTTGAAATTCGGGTTCAACAAAATGATTAACTGAAATGTGGATTTTATGGTAGTTAATCTCAGAAGTACAATAGTAAATGACAATAACTAAGGAAAGTGACTCAAGCAACTAAGTAAAATGAAATTATGAAACCCTAATTAACAAGTAGGGTTAGAAGGAGCTTTGTTAATTTGATGGTTGTTCAGAACTGTGTCACAAAATAAATTGGATTAACGATATACAGATACGACCACACAGAAGTTCCAAAAGATACAAATTTGAATTGTTTGGCTAGACTAGGGCACCTGGGATAGGATCAGGGCGCATGTGGGTGACCTAGTCTGAGTTCTAGGAGCCTTGTTCTGTGCAGGAGGTCCAGAAATCAGATTTTCAAGGTTATATGATGATATGAATCCCTTAATATCTATCACATGTAACTCGTTGCTCTGTTCCAGATGTCGTTGATGATCAGTGATGAAGAATAGACCCACAAAACCCCAAAACAAACATTAAACCCTAAAAAATAAAAATGCAGATGAAGGGGTCAGACTGTCATTAGTGGCCATGATGGTGGACTTACTGAGTGATGCACTAAATTTCAGACCCAAATGTAGTTCTCTGTGTGTGTGTGTGTGTGTGTGTGTGTGTGTGTGTGTGTGTGTGTGTGTGTGTGTGTGTGTGTGTGAATCATGCCCTAGGTGCTCTTATGTCAATCACACTTTGTGAAGTAGCGAGCTATAACTATGTGTAGAAAATGTAATAAATGGTGGATGGAATAGAATAGACTTCCCTCCTATGCTTGTGTGATGCATGTGAACCAACATTGTCCATTGTGATGGATCTAGATGGATGTAAATGAGCTCTAGATGCATTTGATGGATACAACTAAAGGTGGATGATAGTAGTGATTAGTGTTTGGTCCCTCATTATGGTCTCATAACTTTATATTTATATGGTTCTCTTGTTCTAATTTCGTAATTAACCCCAAAAAGTTCAACCACCAAAACTATAGAAAGCTCAAATGGATAGAAAGTACCCAAAAGATGGAAGTAAAGTGGAAAAGGATCAGGGCACCCATGGGTGCCCCAGTACTAGCCTAAGCACCCTAGTAGTATGGAGAATAATTTGGGTGATAAAAATAGCCTAAGCAGGTGTGCGGTGAAGGTCAGGAATGAATACAAAAAGTAAATAAAAATTTCCAAGAGACGTGGGTTAATTAGTACTTTATTCACTCAAAAACCATATGAATAGTAGTATGAGACCGGGACTAAATATTACCCAAAGTGTGTGATTTAGTGTCTAAATCTAGGATGCCCTTGTGTAAATGCACTTAATAGCGGGTTGTAGCTAGATGTACCAATGTAGATAGATGTGTGGATGGAATAATGAACTTCCCCTTCCTATGATGTATATGTAGAAAATGTTGTCCCTTGTCCCTTGAATGGATGCTAGATGAATGCCTTTAGTGCTTTTAGATGCCTTTGGATGCAAGATTAGGTGATGATAATAGATGTTTGGAGCTTGGTCCTTTATTTTTATCACATAGATATGTATTTATGCAATTCCTTTGTTTGAATTTCGTAATTAAAAACTATAAGGCCGACCCATAAGAAAATAAGATGCCCAAAAGGTAAAAGAGGCCCAAAAAGAGCGAGTAAGGTGTAAAGAGGTCAGGTGCCCAGAGGGGATAAGGGCATCGAGGCGTTGGTGTCTGAAGTCATAAAATATAAGCAAGTAAAGTATCGACTGGGTTGTAGGGTATGTAATACCAAATAGAAAATAAGAAACATAGAAAAAATGCAATATATATTTGTCAATTACTAGTTTTATCGCTTAGGAATCATATGAATACTAGTATTTTTAGGACATAGAAGTGTACCCAAGTGCGTGATTTTGTGTCTACATATGCCCCCATCTAATTTTGTTGAGTGAATACTCAAGTAACATAAAGTAGTTAGAATATGTGTATCTTTTGTTTCTATAAAGCATGATGGTGTTAGCGTGCTGAAGAGACAAGTGAAAATTTGAAGTGATAAAAATGAAGTGTGGAAACTAAGAAAGAGGAAGTGACCCTAAGGGTAAAGTGAATTATGATGTATCTTGTTGTACTTGTTGTTGTGTTTGATGTAGGGTTGCTTCTTGTTGCATATTAAGAATGGACCTATAAAAGAAGAGTGAAAGAGTAGTCAAAGTCATGTATTATGAAAACTCTGTTGAAGTATGCAAAAGTATGTAAATGTGTGTAAAAGGAAAGTGTGCACCTGATGTATAGAAGTGTAAATGATAGAAAATTTCTTGAAGTTAGAATATGTGTATCTTTTGTTTCTATAAAGCATGATGGTGTTAGCATGCTGAAGAGACAAGTGAAAAATTGAAGTGATAAAAATTAAGTGTGGAAACTAAGAAAGAGGAAGTGACCCTAAGGGTAAAGTGAATTATGATGTATCTTGTTGTACTTGTTGTTGTGTTTGATGTAGGGTTGCTTCTTGTTGCATATTAAGAATGGACCTATAAAAGAAGAGTGAAAGAGTAGTCAAAGTCATGTATTATGAAAACTCTGTAAAAGTATGCAAAAGTATGTAAATGTGTGTAAAAGGAAAGTGTGCACCTGATGTATAGAAGTGTAAATGATAGAAAAATTCTTGAAGTTAGAATATGTGTATCTTTTGTTTCTATAAAGCATGATGGTGTTAGCGTGCTGAAGAGACAAGTGAAAATTTGAAGTGATAAAAATGAAGTGTGGAATCTCAGAAAGAGGAAGTGACCCTAAGGGTAAAGTGAATTATGATGTATCTTGTTGTACTTGTTGTTGTGTTTGATGTAGGGTTGCTTCTTGTTTCATATTAAGAATGGACCTATAAAAGAAGAGTGAAAGAGTAGTCAAAGTCATGTATTATGAAAACTCTGTAAAAGTATGCAAAAGTATGTAAATGTGTGTAAAAGGAAAGTGTGCACATGATGTATAGAAGTGTAAATGATAGAAAAATTCTTGAAAATGTTGTGTAGAGTTATTTTTTTGGGAGATCTCATGCCAACAGAGATTTTTTTGGGATATCTCACACAAAGTGTGATTTTTTTGGGATATCTCATGCCAAGTGTGAGATTTTTGGTTGATCTCACGCCACGATAGAAGAGTGTTGGGGACAGATGTCTAGTGTTACTCTCCATCCATGACTGCTTCCTGATTATACACCACTACAAATGGTGCGATCCTATTTTTTACGAGTTGTACCGAATTTTTTTTTGAGTTGTAAATATTGTAATGAAGATAAAATGCATACTACTTGTTGGAGGATTTTGCCTGTAGTGTATAAATTATTTAAGAACTATTGTAAACTGTACTGATCTGAGGAAGTAATTGTATCTTCCCCAAAGACATAGGCACCCAGGTGAGGTCAAGGGCATCTAAGTGCTAGTGTTTGTATCTAGGCACTGGTGTATGTGTTGAATTGAGGACCTAAGTTAGATCCTGGGTCGTTTTTGTAACTGTAGACTGTGATGATTTTATACCATGTATATCTAAACTATATCTTTGAGCTATTTTATGGGGTGGCTGATTCACCCAACGTATGCCCTCTCATTTGGGGTATATGTGATGTTTATAGGAGCATGTAGTCTAAAGGATAGGACCTGAAATTGATCTGAAGTGGATAATCTATAGGGGAAGGGAATGTGCATGGTAGAGACCAAGGCACGTGAAAACAAAGTGGCTAATAACATGTGTTAGTGCAATCAAATATATTATGCAAGTAGAAGATAATGTGTAATCAAGCAAGTAAGAAGACAAGATAGACTACCAAAATTAGGTTTCAAACATGATACATCACTCACAATGTCATAATACAATTAGGGCTGAAATGGCCAAAAACATACAATGTGCATACAAGACAAAGGGCATAACCTGCAAACATTAACATACAATGAAAACAATGATAAGTAAAGTGTAATAGACAACCATGGTGGTAAATAGACCTGGAAAGCAAATGTTTCACATGAAGCATTTGTTAGCATGTTAGAAAGATAAAAATTATGTCAAGATGTGTATGTATCGATAGAATTAATAGTGTGCTAGTAAGAGTATTAAGTAGTATATAATGAAACAATAACACATGTAATGTGTAAGAGTAGTAAATGTAGATGCCCCCTGGAGCCTCGGTGGGACTGGTAACAGATACAATGAGAAGCATCATTATTGTGTGTAAAGATCTATAAAAAGTTTGCATTCACAACTAAAGACCAAGTGAACGCGCATGTGTATATAGAAAAGATAATGACATATGGAATATATGTCTAACATAGTATGCAAAGTGCATCATATTGATTATGTTAAAATGTAATAGTTTAGCCTGATCTAGATGTTATTACAGCTGTAAATAAATGAATAATGAAATATAGAAACTAACCCAAACAACTAAGCAATAAAAATATGAAACCCTAAGTGCAAAGAGGATTAGAAGATCCTTAGCTGATCCGAAGAGGTTGTTGGACTGTATCGCAGTGGAGACCAGTTGAATAGGAATGAGAGACCATTGCACAGAAGCCTGGAAAATTGTAAATTTGGCTATTCTGGAGTGCCTGGAAAGGTATGGGGGTGCTTGGGGTGCTCTAGTCTGAGTTATAAGCACTCTAGTCTGCAAAAAAAATTAGAAAACCTCCTCTGAGGTGTCGCAAGAGGTTCACATGTGTTTTCCTTTGATCTCCTCGAGGTTGCTGCAAGATTGTTGAGGTACCTATTATCACCAAATCACAGTACCCTCGGATTTTTTTAGCATGTGAGTGTGTTAAGGAAACCAATGTGACTGGGTAACATGGGTACTATCTCCAAGTTTTGGGACTTGCTACTTGAGATAGACCTCCAGAGAAGGTTGGCTCCTCTTCCTAATCTAGTGTAAGCTAACTCTAATGAAAGAAAACTACTGACTATCTCTATCCTATAATTTCCAAGGGACCAGGGAGAGAGAAAGAGCATGAAAATGAAATAAACTACTCTAACATAGGTGTTGTGCCAAGAAAGGGGAATGGGAAAGGCTCTCCAATGTGTAGAAATGAGAAGAAATGTTGATTAGAGAGGGTAAAAACAGTTCTCCACAATCTAACATCAACACTTACAACATCATTTCCATGAAAAAACAACAATATTACACCTTGCAAGAGCATAAAGAGACACAAAACACCCGTGAATAAAATGAAGAGGCAAGAAGAATGCAATAAATACAGACAAGGGAAGAAAACATCCAAAAATTTGCATCTACTGCTTCATTAATATGCACAGTTCACTTACAAAGCAAGAGAAAGGTCCAGATCAACATGCAAGAAGTATAATATCAAGGCCTACAGCACATTGGTGTTCCAAAAACAAAAAAGGCAGAGTTTTGTTACAAGAATCGTCCCCCCCTATAACTGAGAGAACTTCCCAATTTATAGAAAATGAAGGAGAGGACAGAGAAACAAGAAAAATCAGATTTTCCCTTTACACCAATGATAAAGTACCAAAATTGGGTGGAAATCATGATAGAAAATATCTAAAATTCATCCCCACATTTATTTGTAACTTACAGCACAAGAAAACCGCTCCCCATGCTCATTAATTGCATTCTCAACCACTTGAAGTCTTTGTTCTAGACTGCATTCGTTTTCTCATAAAAGTTCACCCATGAAAATACATCAATTTATATATTTATTGATTGTTATGCGTAGATATTTGAATCATGATTCCAACAAGTATAATATTTTGTAATTTCATTAAGAAATGTAAAAGTTATGAGCTTCTAAGCAAAGGTAGTTTGTTTTGATATTTTGTCAGGCTTAGCTTGATATCCACGGGACTAAGTAATTAAAATTTCGGCTGAAAAGACATTTAAATTATTTCTCCCTCATTCCAATGATAAATTATAGTATATTAAATATCCCTTCCACTTCTTTAACCACTCAAGATCAACCAACGTTGAATTTTGCGGACCCGGCATGGGCATCATTAAATTTTGCAAAACATATATCCAGAAACAACCCCGGGTTTGTTTTTTGCAATTTCACACCATTAAATCACTTTAATGTGGAAAATAAATTAATTATTCATGTATTTATATTCTAGACATTTTTTATGATATAATGTTTTCCTTTTTCAGTACCTGGAGAAAAAGTTATGAGCGTCAGAAGTTTGCACATTAAAAACTGTGAATGTGCAAAAAGGTTCCCCAGGTCCGAAATTTGCACTTGTTGGAAAAGGTTCTAGGATCCAAAATTTGAGAATTTTGGTAGGGATTCTAGGGCTTGAAAAAATTTATGAAAATTTTTGGGGCTTGAGCACTTGACAAAAATTTCCCCCAACCCGAAATTTGAGCACTTGGGGAAAAGTTCTCCAAGCCTGAAATTGTTTTTGCAAGGTAACTTATGAAGGCCATATCTTGAGCTCCTGGATGAATTTTGGGGTGAAATTTTATATGATTTCACCTGAAAATGACCTTCTAAATCCAATGGTGATGGTAAAAAAATTCCAATTTTTATTTAAGAACCTCCAAATGATCCCAAAATCAACTGTAAGTGTTCTAAAACATGGAAATTACAGGTGAATTCTAGATTCACCAGTTGAAGCTCGGTCAACCTGCCCAAGTCTGTCTCTCCCAATTTATTAATTTTTACCAGGGGGTATAAATGGATAACATTACCTTTAAAAACCCTCAAATAGACATCAAATCCTAATAAATTAAAGATGTAAAATGAGGGGTCGGACTGTCCTCAGTCGCCACAATGGTGGACATACAACTGAATGATGCACTACATATTATACTCAATGTATTTTTTTGTGTGTACGGAATTGTTCCCTAGGTTACTCTTGTGCAAGTCACAGTTTAATTAGCGAGAAAGTAGCTAGATGTAGAATGTAAATAATGTGTGCATGGAATAGAATAAACTCACCTCCTATGCAATGTAATGTATATGAACCAGCCTTTTTCCCTTGTGATGGAGCTAGATGGATGCAAATGGAGCTATATATGTTTTTATGGATGCAACCTTAGGTGGTGATAGCTAATGGTTAGTGCTCGGTACCTTATTATGATCATATAACTTTATATTTATATGATTCCCTTGCTTGAATTTTGTATTTAACCCCGAAAAGGTTGACTACCAAAAATATAAGATGATCACATGGCTAGAAAGGAACCAAAAAGTACAAGTAAAGTGTAAAGAGGATAGGGGTACCCAGAGGGGACAGGAGCACCTGATGCTACTATCCTGGCTGGGCATTTGTGTCCAGGATGACAAATACCAAAAGGTAAAAATACAAATTGAGCAAATAAGAGTGCAAGACTGAAACTAGAAGCATAAAGCAAAGAAAGGTGGCCAAAGATATGGTTTAATCATTACTTTTCATACTTAAGAATCACATGAATAGTAGTATGTAATCAGGACTAGATAGTTACCCAAAGTGCATGATTTTGTGTCTACACATGTAAGTATAAGCAAGCAAGGGTAAGAGTAACCAAGATATGTAGTATGTTGTGTATGAGATGGAATGGTATGAAATTTGAATGTGATAGGATCATCGTTCCCCCCTAGTGGATGTGTATGAGTATGAGATGAGGTTCATATATAAAATACCCCTTAACAATCAAGGATGAACAATAGAACAAGAGTGTGTCATCGGGAAATGGTTTGAAAATAGATTTTAGAAATATATAGCATGAAGAAAAAAGCATAGGGTATAGAGGGAGTGAGTTTCATTTCATATTTAGACCCTCAGTACTCAAGTATGAACCTTGGAACTAGAGTACGTCATCGGGTAGTATGATGTGTGAGAAAATTCTAGAAAGATGTATCATGAAGCATGGAGCATGGAATGTGTAGTGTGTGAGGCTCATGGATGTAATATGACCTCAATAGTCAAGTGTGAACCTTAGCACAAGAGTGTGCCATAGGGTAATGATGATACAAAGTGTATTAAGTTATGTAATATTTCCTAGAAATAGGAAATATGAAGCACAAAGCATAAGATTAGAAATGGTAGACAATTAATGAGGCTAGGAAAGGGGGGAGAGAAGTAAGCATGATGCCCCCCAATTTTATGATGATGATAAATATATCCAATTAAATTGAAGGTCAAGGGTCCTCCACCCCATGTCTGAGGAGATAAAGGTGTGTGGCCATGATCTAAGATCGGTGGTGTATGAGACTGGTAATGTATATGTGAAGGAAGCCTAGGTTGTGAACACCTATGTGAAGGAGACCTAGGAAGTGATGAGCTACTATGTGAAGAAGGCCTAGGAGGTGATGAGAACCTATGTGAAGGACACCTAGAAGGTGAAGGGGGTGGTGGACTCCTATGTAAAGAGGTTTCCTGAGTAGGGGACTTAATCCGAGAAGATGGACTAGTAGAGTGAATAGGTCATATCCAAATAAGAGAGCTAGGTGTAGAATATGCCTTATATTTGAGAGGTCCAAGGGGAATAGATGCTCTAACTAGTGAAAGGACATCCTCAAGATGATACTGAGGTAACAACGTGGATGGTAAAATATCTTTGAGAGTGATAACTTGCTTATTGTAAATGAATTTGAGACATAAGTGGTTCTTGGAAAAGATAGCTTAAGCGACACAAAGTTAAGAAAGACCTAAGCGCACGTCACAACCTTCAATTAAAGGTGTCATAGTGAATGGTACAAGCATGGTGAGAGGCCCAACTGTAAGTGGAAATTTGATGTAGCCATAAAATTTGGGAATTAGATATGAAATTTGAGAGAGTGGATAGTTGATAGCGATTAGGAGTGCAATAGAGCACACAACAATAGGATTCGATGGATTCATCTAGTGTTATTGATAGTTTGATATCCGATAGAATCATTGATGTGTAACATATTAGAAGAAAATTTAGTATGATAATCATGATAATAGAATGTGATCAGTGGTGGAGATGCATATGCATTAGCAACTATAAAATCAAGAGGCCCCGATGAAGAAGGAGGCACAACATGATATATGATTAGCTAAAGAATTAGCAACCTGATTTTCATGCTTAGGCAATAGATCTTTGAATATCTTGAGCTTTTTATTATCATTGACTGGCTTGGATGTCGAAGGCTTAGGGAGCTCAATTTCATTATTTTTGATAAGATCTTGAATGAGATGCTTAAGTTTGAAACATCAATTAGTTGAATGTTAAACACATTGATGGTAATCGCATCTAGAATTTTCATCATTATTGCATCCACAAGGGTGAGATGGATCAGGATTGATTGGTGGTGGAAGCGTGATAATATTTCTTTCAATAATTTATGGAAATAATAAACGAAGAGCATAAGACAATTTTGTAAATGTATACTTTGGAGGTTTTCATTGAAGCTTTTCAAGAGTAGAGATAACATTAACACTAACTTTTGCTTTAGTGGGCTTAGGGGATGGATTGAAAGTATATTTGTTTTGAAACCAATTAGAAGATGAAGCCTGATCGTTATATTTGAGCTTGCCCATCGATAGGATTTTTCTTACACGTAACTTAAGTGTATGGTATAATTGATCAAAAGAGTGATAGGTTTCAAATATAACACTCTCTTGCAATGGAGATAAAAGATTTTGAACAAAAAGATCTTGAAATTTGGAATTAGTGAGAAAATTATTCATCTTAGCTAGATCCTTATTTGATTTGTGTCAGTTTAGTTTAGGATATTTTAGAACCAATATTAATTGAAAATTTTGCAAGAAAATCATATGCTAAATGCGTAAATGAGGTTACCGAATAAACAGGTAGATCATAAAACCAACACAAGTCGTAATCTTATAAGCTCCTAGGAAATAGCTTGGTTAGCAAAGTGTGATCATATACATAATCAAGGCATGCCACATGATAAGATCTAATATGTTCTTGAGGGTCACTATGGTGGGTAAAGGTGGGCATCTTAAAAGTGACGAAGTTTGGAGGAAGTGCATAAGTGGAATGGCGGGTGTGAAATGAGTGTGAAGGGGTAAGCTGGAATCAAGAGATGGAGATACATGAGAAGTAGCTATCTGAAGTTGACAAACTTGAGAATGCAAATATTGATATAAATAAGTTAGATCAAGAGTATCTAAAGAAGATCCAGGTTGTGTATTAGAAGCATTGGGTTGAATGAGTGGAGTGTTTGTAATAGTGGAGGTAGGAATATGAAGTGGTTAAGTGGAGGCCATGACAACTGAGGAGGAACCTACAAGAGGTATTGAAGCAGCATCTAGAGAGTTCTTAACAGTCATCAAAGCATGGAGCGTATGCAGAATATGTGTAGGATTGTAGCGCAAAGCTTGACAAAAAATAGTAAGCCTATCTAATTATTCTTCATCAACATTGGTATCCTCATCATATGATTATTCACTATCAAATGTTTCAATGTGTTTGAGATGAAAATTCCTTGTGTTAGCAAAAGGATTATTAGATTTAGCCATTGATTTATAAACCCTACGGGTAAATAGAGGAAGCTCTATATGCTCAAAAGACCCAAAATGACCACTATGGGTAATGGGCATAAGAAGAAAACCCTAGAAAGATGGTGGGATTTGAGCAATGGTTTCACCAAATGATTTATCAAAAATATATTTATGTTAAACCCTAGAATTGCAGAGTAACTGATAGAAACAATAAAGTACATATGATATGATATAATATGACCCAAGCAATAAGAAAGTAAAGTACAAACCCTAAGAAATAAGTATAGGAAGAATAAATTAGCTAATTTCCGCACTATCTGGGACTGATTTTGACTAGAATAAGTGATGAACATGAAGTACAAAGTAATATTACTACTCACAATAAAACTAATCTTGGACATGGGTGCCCACGGCAAGACACGGGCGCCTGGGTACTGACGACTTCTCCTGCGTGCTAGTGACTACGCAGATGGTCAAAATTTGATTTTCAAAGTGCCGCAAATGTTCCCTATTGATCGCCTGTGTGTTTCTATTTTATCATCAAGGTACCTATAACCTACAAAAAAAAATATTCACCTGTAAAACCCACAATACCACATCAAATCCAAAAAGGAAATATGCAATATGGGGAGTCAAATTGACCCTGGTGGTCACCCGACATATTGAGCCTACAATTGAGCACTGCATTACATCTCAGACTCCATGTAATTCTAGTGAGTGTGTGTGAAGGAATTGTGCCCTAGGATGCCCTTGTGTAAGTGCACTTGATAGCAGGTTGTAGTTAGATGTAGCAATGTAAATAAATGTGTGGATGGAATAATGAACTTCCCCTTCCTATGTTGTGTATGCATAAAATGCATTCCCTTGTCCCTTGAATGGATGTTAGATGGATGTCTTTAGTATTCTTAGATTCCTTAAGATGTAAGCTTAGGTGATGATAATAGATGCTCAGAGATTGGTCCTTTATTTTGATCACATAGTTATCTATTTATACGACTCCCTTGTTTGAATTTCATAATTGACAGCTGAAAGGTCGACATATACGAAAATAAGATCCCCAAAAGATAAAAGAGGCCCAAAAAGAGTGAGTAATGTGTAAATAGGTTGGGGCGCCCAGAGGGGACGTTGGCATCTTGGTTTGGGCGTTGGCATCCTGGCTAGGCGCTGGTGTCTGGAATCATAATAGATAAGTAAGTAAAGTACCAACTAGGTTGTAGGGTGTGTAATACCAAATAAAAAATAAGAAACATAGATAAAAGGCCAAAGATAGTTTTCAAGTACTAGTTTTCTTGCTTAGGAATCATATGAATACTAGTATGCTTTAAGGACCTGGAAGTGTACCCAAGTGCGTGATTTTGTGTCTACAAAAAGGATCCAAAAAAATACATCAAATTGAGAAAAGAGTCATTGGAAAGCAAGAGAAGAGATTATATAAGTCAACTAAGATTGTAGACGTCCTAGTTTGACATTGTACGGTTTAAGACAGGTAATTTAAGACAATAGAGCAAGATTTTGGGAAAGATTCATGAGAGTAAAGTATTGGTTTTGATAAATAAAACTGGATGAATACGCAATATGTGCAGTTAAACAAGTCACGAGAGATAGAGAAATCAATTAGACTTAGGATATATGCACAATTCATAGCATAAAAATAATGCTAAACTTGTTATTTTCAAAGGATAAGTTATCAAATTTAAGTGAGGGTTTTAGCCCATTTTTAGAAAGAGCATAAGCTCAATCAAAAATTCATTCAACATAAATCTTTACAGAAATATTACATATTAATAGGTACTCTTATCAATCAACCACCTAAACCTGTAACACTAATTTAGGATCGTTGTTCTAACAACCTAGATTCATTCTGAACAATTAACCACACCCTAAAAACTCTATATAATTCCTACGTGAGTTGTTATTACAAATCACTTACATTATTTAAATAAACCTCTCCACATATTAAATATAAACACCCTAATTAATATTTAATAATGTGGACAACTACTCTAAATTCAATAATACACCCATGTTAGGACTAATTCCTAACATTAAGTGTCTACAATATGTTATTTTAATTACTATTTTTATAAATCTAAGACATCCTAATTTATCATACAAAAAAAATG
Source organism: Taxus chinensis (assembly GCA_019776745.2). NCBI lineage: Eukaryota > Viridiplantae > Streptophyta > Pinopsida > Cupressales > Taxaceae > Taxus > Taxus chinensis. The sequence continues at coordinate 759,681,063 of CM034151.1, read as the reverse complement.
TCGTCAATAAAAAAAGCATATCATGAGGGTGATGGCAACAATGATGATGAGGAGGAAGAGGATGAGAATAAGGAAAATGATGAATATTATGAGGATGATCAATATTGGTCATATTTTATAATTTTCTTAAAAGATGGATATATTTCCTTAAAACATTGCATAAACTATTAGTGTATTTTTATAATTTTATTGTTTAATTTTGTTGTTAGATTTCATTGTTATAATGAGTACAATTATGAGTTTAAAAGTTATTCAAGAATTATAAATCATATTTTGTTCTATACTATGCTAGTTATTGATGGACTTTTTATGTATAATTTAGTTATAGTTGTAAAATGTTAAAAAATAAAAAATAATTGATATTTAATGAATACACACTGTACATTAATAAAATAATGTTCAATTCAATGTGTGTGTGTTTAAAATTATGACACAAATAACGTGATAATTTTGACGTTAAGAAACGAGGAAAAATAATGACACCATTCTGTTTTTAAAATGAGATATTCAAAATTTATATTTTTTGATGAAAAAATACTTCTAATGTAAAAAAATTGATGCACAAGGCATTAGAGACCTATACCAAAAAATCCACTAAAGCCCCACTAAAAAAGTGTGGTTTAACATCAAATATTTTGATGTTATTTTTGTTAGGAGCTAGAAAAAAATGTGGGAAAAAAATACTTGATTTTGATGTTAAAAGTGATGCTGAAAAATTAAAAATCTTTAGAGTGTTTGCATAGAAAGAGTTTATTACTAAATACGAAATTTGTAATTACAAGTATGTTATCATGCATCTTGAACCTTTCTGAATCCATCTCAACATATTTTTTCTTGTCTAGCCACGGTTTTCTTTTCGTATAATTTTGTGTGATTCGCATGCGCAAAATGAACTTTGCAGTATGATGATCTTTCATGTCAAATTGTCCAGAAAGCTAAGAATTTACCTACTTGATCATTTCATTGAAAAATTTAATCAACATCCTATCTTCCACAGAGAATTTTGAGGGCAAAATTTTCTTCTTTGAGGTACACACAAGGATTAGCTTTATTGCATGTGAGTCCAATATTTAGCACACAACTATCACAATTTTGATTCCAAATCATGCACTAGTGATTGTTTCAATCTATACAACAACTTATTCAAGTAGAACAAAAAATCCTCTTTCCCTTTGACTATGAATCTTTTTTTTTTTGCGACCTGTAGATGTCTATTTCAAGATCCCCATGCAAAAATGTTATTTTGATACCTATTTGATTTATCTCCAGATCCAACATAAAAATAATACCTAAAAGATATATAATTGAAGACTTCAATTTTACAATAGAATAAGATACCTCGCCAAATTCAATTACATCAATGACTCAACAAGAGAGAATCCTTTTGCAACTAGGCGAGCCTTATGCTTCTCCAACATAAATTGTGCATTGCACTTTTTCTTGAAAAATCCACTTATAATCCACATAATTTCTTCTATGTAGTAATTTCACAAGAACTCAAGTCTCATTCTTATCTAGATACTTAATTTTCTTCTTCATGGATACACACCTTCCTTGGATATAAAATATTCTTGCAATGCATTAGGATCATCACCATCATTTTTTGAAAGTATGAAAGTAAAATGAAATTCTAGCGGGCTATACCTTTTAGGAAATTTGTGCACTCATTCTAATCTTCTATGTGTAGGAGTTTTAGGTTATTCTTTCTCCTTTGGTGCCTCTTCTTCATCACTAAAATTATACTCAAATATAGAATCTTTAAATCTAAGTAAACATATAATTTTTCTAATTCTTCTTTTGGAATCTCATTTGAATGTTCCTACCCAGCTTCGCCTCTACACACTTCCTTTTATGCAAAAAACCTCTTCAATTCTCTGAAGACCACATTCCAGTTATAAACCACCTTAGCTCCATGTGAGAACCACTCGACATACTCAAGGTTTTATCCATTAACATCCTATTTTTTTCCTCCATAAATCCATTTTGTTGAGGTGCATATGGAGTTGTCCTTTATTCTCCAATATTACCCAACCATTCATGCCAAAGCATAGTTTTCTCTACCATAAGCATGTTTGTATTCTCATATACTTTCTTACCCTAAAAAACAATAGTGTTGTTGTAAGCATAATAACCATACTTTCATCCAATCTAAACAAGTTTCTAGTGTTCACTCCTCTTGATAGTACCATCACATGGAGCGTCATTTTACAGCCATACTTTTTGTATGACACCTACACTCTAGTGACACACAACTTGTTGACTAAAATTATAATTATCACAAGACCTAGTATGTGCAACATAGTAGGGAGATTTTTGATCCTCTCATCCATAAAAAAAAATTATTTACTCTTCCTCGATCCATGATCTATTGAATTATATTATAAAAAAACATTACCACTATCATATTATTCATAGACTAAAACAACTTCCTATAGTAATTCATATGATATGATGCTCCAAGGTCAACCATCCATGCATCATTACATGTATGCACACTCAACATTGCTAAATACACATATCCATTTTAATTAATAAATCCCTTTTCACTTAGGGAAGAGACATCTGGTAGTTTTTAGTTGTCCACCTTCAATCTACAATCCTTCTTACAATGCCTTATTTTTACATAGTTCCAACATTTCTTCAAATAAGGTCTCCACAAAGTGTTAGATTTGCATCTAGACTTAACACTCTTCTCCCTTAACCTTTTCTTGTTTATCTTTTACATTGTCCAATGCACTAGTGTGGCACTACTAATGCATCAACTTGGTGATTATCAATGGAATTGAAACCTCAATTCTTCTGATAATTTGGATACAACAATCTTGTCTATATTTAACTTGAACAAGGTATTGGTAATAACCATGTTGCTAGGTTATTTCAGGAGTCTCGTAAAGAGCATAGAAGCACAATACACCTTTCTTCATTATCCATATGTATATCCATAGAAAATAAATGACTAATTATGACATTAAAGGAATTCAAGTGCTCAGTAATTGAGCCACTATCATTCATCCTTAATAAAGATAGCTTCCTTCGTACGAATAGTTTGTTAACTAGACATTTTTCCTTTTCAGTGTTCTCAATGTATTCCATAAAATTGTTGTATTTTCATCATATGCATTCAATAATACTAAATCAGATAGATAAATCCTTATATATCTGTTATCTTTCTTATCAACTATATTCCACTCTTCTTGTGTCAACCCTGTAGGTCCCAATTCTATTACATTGATCCACTGGCCTTTATCTATTAGCAAGTCCTCCATAGTTTGTTTCCATAACTCAAAGTTTTGACCATTGAACTTATCAATAATTACTTATTTTCTTCCCTACATATTATATACACAATATTTTTAATAGTATATGAGTTCCCAGTCAAGATATACACTTACTATGGGAAATAATCGACACTCGCTGAGTTATTATACTAGATTTTGGTATCCTGTGTAGCCTATACACAACAAGTAACATAGATGAGAGCTTCTAAATTGTAATTGCACAACATATAGAAATGATACACAATATGTAAACACAATATTATCCTGGGAAAACTTTTCGGGTCAAAAACGTGGTACAATAACATTTCTTATTACATTAGCTTATAATCCAACCTACAGATACAATAAGAGAACCTTTAAGGGAATGAAAAACAATATTTAGTAGTCCATCCACTTATATAGTACAAGTCCAATTTACAAAAATATTACCTCTCAATATACAAGAACTTACAACAATGTCTTATAGAAGTATGCAGGTTGTTACACCCACTTTAGTGATTTTTTCCTTAGATTCAGTCATGATTTAGACATGTTACATATTTTAGCATCTCTTTACTATACAAAGTAGAGAATGCTGAGAATCTCTCTTACCACCACCCAATCATTAATACATGATATTATTTCATCAATCATGTCAGCATATCATCTGGCATGTTCTTTATACCTCTAATCAACGTATCTAGCTATAGACAAGTACTGACATGCATCACTATTACACTCCAAAGTTTCCTACCACCATATTACAAGTCTGAATGTGTTCACATACATGTGGATAATCTTGTACACAACATTCTTATTCACAATGCGCCAATCCCATGCATTGATCATGTGCTCATATACTTACACACATGCCTCTGCACAAGCTTTTCTTTTGTCAAAGCACAATGTTGTGTCCCACTTTGTGTCCCAAAAATGCGAGTAAGAGGTTGGGCACGATCGAAAATCGAGGGTGTTAGAGTGAACAACCCTTTCGCGTGAACCCCCTTCGCTCGAAGCTGCCATGTAGGACAAAGAAACTGGTTCGTAGGAATTCGGGTTCGCGCGAACACCCCTTCGCGTGAACCCCTCTGGGTTCAAATAATTTTGGTGGCAAAGAGTTATATATAGATATTTATATAGTTTTGGGTGGAAAATTTAGGGTTTAGGGGGGTTCGAGCGAAGGGGGGTTCACGCGAACCCCCTTTGGGTGAACCCCCTTCACGCGAACCCCCCTTCGTGCGAACCCCCTTATGTGGCACCTATGTGGCACATTTTGGCGCCAAATCCATTTGGAGGATAATTTTATGCCAAAATGTGCCACTTAGGTGCCACGTAATTAGGGTTAACGAATGAATAAAATTACAAAATATTAACAAAAAATACAGAATTTGATTAGCTTTCTAAAAATATAATTTTCATTTTTTAGAAATCCGTTTTACTATTTATTTTTTATATTTTACTAACATATGGTATTTTAGGACAATCGATCGTACACAATCAACCCAATTTGAAAAATAGCAAAATATATCAAAAAATTTGAAAAAAATAAAATTACTATTTGTTGAAGTCTTCTTCTTACCTGTAAAAAAAAAATTCAATTTCGATATAAATATTAAAAGTTATTGGCATAAACATTTGTACGCCATTTATTTGAAAATATTTTTACTAAATAATTAATTAAAAAAAATATAAGTCCAAAAAATATGAAAATTTGACAGCACCTCAAAATTCAAATCTTAAACATATATCTAAAATTTCATGGTGAAAAAATAAATTTTCATTTAAAAAAACTACCCGGGGACAGTCATTCCTCTTTTATAACATAAGAAACAATGTATGAATAAAATTAAGAAAGAGACCATTTTTTTTGCAATTTTTTTTTTTTTAAATTACATGTATTCTACACTCTAAACACAACATTTTGTTAGTTTGTGGAATTTTGTGAATATGTACGGTTTTATGGCTATTACCTTTAGAAAATAAATGAAACTGAAAATTCATGTTTTTAATGGTACAAAACATACCAAAAAGTGGGACATTTTATCGTGCTTTTACTTTGTGCGTCACTAACATTACACAACATACCTTGTGCAATCTTATGCAAAAATAGAGATTCGCAACTTGGTTGAGAGGTAAGCCAAAGCATTTGCGATCTTATTGAAGGAAGTTAGGTCCAAATGCTAAGGCTTTTAACATAGCTATTATGAAAGACCTTTTGATAAAATCACATCTTTTCTCAAAATATATTTTAATGAAGATTTCTCATTGATTAGATCACCACGCCCACTCCATGCCTTCCCAAACTATAGTAATGTTGTCAAGAATATATTTACTTTTAATAAAACCAATTTAGTATGGATTGAACATTAAGGTAGAATATGACAGATGCACAACATAAGGGATTTGGCTATAATCTTATTAGAATCATTTAACAACGTGATCAACCACTAGTTGTGAGTCAACTTTAGATCCCCCGTCTCAGGTATGAACTTAATATGAGGTCTTTATTAGTAAAATGACCAAGGAATTTAGACTTGAAGACTTAAGGGTAAACCTAGAAAAGGTCGTCTCCTATAGTGCCCCACAAAACCTTATGAAATTCACACAAAAGATTGTCATAACTAGGAGATTTATCATTAGTCATTTGCAAAACAAATCCATGTGAATACTCACTTGATAAAAACATATCATAGGGACCCATTGAGTTTGAGATAGCTTGCAAAGGACCACCAAAACAATTATTGATGTGTTTGTTGTCACTTATGAGAAGGTTGTTGAGTGACAAAAACTTCAATCCATAACATAACTAATAATAAAGCATCTTTTATAATTATAAAGGACACATTGAAGGGTTCTAAAAATATATACAATGTGACATTTAAAAAAGTTAGAATCACATATTTTACAAAAATAATAATTTTTTTTAGAAAAATCACACTTTCACAATATATAAAATAAAATAATTTTTTTAAAGAATTCTATATAATTTTTTTTAATCCACATTTTCACCCCCCAAAAAAAACCAAAAAAAAAAACAAATAATATATTTTCTTCCATAATAAAGTGGCAACTAATAAACCAGTAAATATGATCCCAAATATTAACCAAATGTTACCAAACACTCCATTTTCTAAAAATATGTCTTTTAAAAAGTGATTCAACATGTGTACACCCCAAAACCCTAAAACCACACCAAAATCCTTCCAACCTTAAGTGGTCATATCCACACATGTTATAATGCATGCTCTGCCCACCAGGGGTTAAATTTGACGCCCGTTTAGACGTTTTTTGTGTTTTTAACCGTAAAAAAACGGCCAACTTAATTTTTACCCCGTAACAGGGAATGGGCAGATTTTTTGGAAAAGCGTCATATTGACGTGCACTTCTTAAAACCAAACGTTTAAATTTTTTTTTATAGGCTGGTAGTCTGGTAGTGGTAGTCTGTGACTCTGTAGACGTGGATGCCGGCCGCGGGACTTACCCTGTCCCGTCTTAGCTGCCTCGAGCCCCGAGTTGGCAGTGGCACACCTTGTCAATGAGTGTATGAATGCAGCAGACCAGCGGTGAGCAAGCCACCGGCTACCCTACAGGCTACAGGCTACACTGTAAACAGGTCCCGTCCACCGTCCCAGCCTCCAGGATACTAATTAGCTACGAGCCTACGCCTACAGCCTACAGGAATTGGAAATTTGGAATACGGGTCACTCTGGGTCAGGGTAACAGGCACAGCTGTCAGCGACAGCCTACGAGTTGCACTATGCTGCTCTCTTCGCCAGTTCCTTCAGATGATAAATTTATTCATTTAAAAACCAAACAGTGCAAAGAACTTAAGAAGTCTACGTTGAATGCTTGAAGCAATTAAAAAAAACTAGGTGAACATTAGATAGTTTTACGTGATAACTAGTATGTTTAATACAAACTTTTTAAGTATACTGTCACACTGTGTAACACTTAACACTTGGGCAATATTTCAAGTTTCAACGTCTAAACCGGTAAACATCTTCTCATCATTCATGGCTCACGGGCATACTGAATAATTAATTTGTGCCAACTGCCATATTCAATGTCCAGCGGCCCCTGGCAAGCATTAAAACGGATTTTGAAGCAGTATAAACCAGACTCCAGTTCAGAATTTCAGTGACTGGGTGAACACTGAGAAGCCAGAAGCTAGCTGACATGGTGTTGGGAGACTGAAGTTAGTTCAACAGCAGGGAGTTACAGAAATTAGTTAAGCAGCATATTTCCGGGTAAGAAATAGATGAATAACCCATTTTTTATGTCTGTTACATTCAATAATCTTGAAAAAATGGATTTGAAAAAATGGATTTCAAAGCATGAGTATAATACCAACTCTCTTTTCAATGGATTCTGTGTCTATCAACTTTGCATTATAGCAGGAAATGATAGAGATAATGGAGTATGAGTATTGATTCTTGCCGTGGAAATGATGGAGATAATTTATTATGCAAATGAATTCCCAACTTCAATTTCATTTATTTTTCTCTGCAAATTTTTTCTTTTCAGTTATACTTTCCTATTTGTTTTAGTACCTGTCACTTAGCCATAGAATGTCGGTTTAAATGGTGCAGTTTGAGTAACATTTAACATTTGTTAAAGGGGTTCGTGATCTTGATGAAATTCAACTAGTTTAGAAAAATATTAGGATTATAAACGGACGGTGGACATATTTGATATAAGACACAATACGTAAGGTATATAATGCACAATACACAATACGAAATTCTTCCTCAACCTGCCAATTTGAAAGACATATGTCAAACTGCCCTTGACTTCAATGCTTCAAACTGTAACAACAAAATGATCATAGAAATATCAGGAGACCCCCTAACCCATGTTTTCTCATTAGATCAGAAAGAAAGATCATGTAGTATTATTTATTAGGTAATGAACATTATTCATAAATTGATTCTTCGAAATAAAATTGTGTAAAATAAGATAATTAAAAACTTCAATCTTTCGCAATATCACAATATTAGGGGGAATAACTTCAGAATACTTGAATACAAGTTCTTCAGAATAATGAAAATTGTTACCAATCTTTGTAACGCACGAGTGAATTGTTACGTTGTTGCTCACAAAAATTTTCTTATTTTCTAATCATGTGATCTCCTTCCCAAGAGACTATTGCAGGCCCCTGGAAACTGCCCCCTTCACAATGATCAGGCTCTTGGCATGGAAAAGACGAGTGATATTCTTCAGTTGAATCTTTAAATAATGAATAAATCACTACTATTTTTTTTGTATTTCCAAGTGACCTTCTAACGGCTTGAATAGATGCTCGACAAACTGACCTCCTAAAAATAATGAACATGATAATATTGAGTGCTATAATATGACATATGTAGATGTGTGGAGACATTTGTATTGAATCTAAAGTGGTATAGAATATTGCAAGATTTGGAAATCGTGATATATTTTTAAATGAAAAGGTGTCAAATATTGAGTATATAACTATGCATTTAAATGGTGAGTAAGGGTCCGAGATGTTAATATGTATTGAATGAGATTCGGTCACAACAAAAATCAGCATGTTACAAGTGGTAGAAATAATAAATGCTAAGCATGGTCAAAGTTAGACGTGGATACTCTATCATGTAATCAATAGAGTTTTCAAAAGTATTGGTCACATTTTAATTTCACATTTACAATTTATTAGTGATTTGTAAATAGATTTGAATTATTTTGAGAAAATATAACTCCTTAAAAAATATTTCAATTTATTAGATCCTTTATGATAGGATTTACCTTTAAGTTAATAATTTTTCTTAAAATATGATAAAAATAATGAAATATGTAAAATCTATGCATTGTTTAGGATCATGCCTCTAAGTTTGAATTATTATTCCAAAAGAAAACGTAAATATGAACAATAATAGAATTATTTTATCACTATTTTTTTATAAGTCTATATATTTTCAATGAGAAAAAGTTGGACAAGTGAATTGTCCTCAAATTTTTAACACTTATTTAAATTGTGTGAACATCCACATATAAAAAAATTAAAAAGAGTTTGAGGTAATTACTATATTTTAACATTAAAGTGTTTAATTTTCAAGTCTTCTAAAAATATATAGTAAATTCATGTTTGCAAGGGCAATATTTATAGTCAATTTGGATTTTTTAGAATTGTGTAATTCATAAAATTTCAAGTAATAATCAGTATAGGCTTTTTAATATTATTATAATTTTATATTATTATTCTTAAAATATGTTATAATACACGTAGTTAGGCCCAATGTAGCATTTACACACTATATATTAGTATTCTTACAATATGTAAAAAATTATAAGTTATTTAATGTGGTAATTCCACAATATTATAATTTTATATCAATGTTCATAAAATATGTGAGAAGTGTACGTATGGTGGGTAATATTTGTGGGAAATATATTTCGTAATATTATTTTGTAAAACAAATGTGGAATTTCTTTAATGAAGGTTTACAGATGTAAGTTTTCTACATATTATTAACAATATATCTTTATTATAGAAAACCTACGATAATTAAAAATCACTAATAACTAAATAAACATAGACATGCCACAAATATTCTACAATTCATGTGAAATTGTGGAAAATTTGTTGAATAATTGTAACTAAAAAGTGCTTGTTTGTTGTAGTGACAATAGTAAAATAAGTGACAAGTATTTTAATAATATGAATTAAAAATGTAATAAGATAATTTTAATTTTATAATATAGAAAAATCTAATAGTAAACAATAAATAAACCCATACTAAATATTCAATGTTGAAATGAATCTGTGAATAATCAACATTAAAAATAGGTTTTGATTAAAATGAATTATAGGAATATTATAAATTTCATAATAAGGATGTGAAATGTTCCATGTTCTACTATATCCTTACAGCTAAGATTGCAAATGCTAGCAAATTAACTCTTGTTTAATTAGTGAATATGGATTTATTATTATATTCATCTAAACACATCACATACATTTGAATAGCGATGGATTTATGAAAGAAGAAACTCTATAATAAGTTGTGATTGCTTTTTTATTTAAATCTGTCATTTCTATTTTATTTTATTATGTATTTGCGGATTTTATTAGTGAATAAATTATGTCCATATTATTATTTTTTAAAATAACTCCTGCTCTTTTTATGTTTCTTTTTTTCTTGTTTTGAGGTATAAAAATGCATTCCTTCTTTCTGTTTTGTATGGATTTTCTATAAAGTAGGCCTCGCAGATCTTATTTGTTTATGGAGGCCATATTATTTTGGTATGGGAAATATTTATAAATCATTTCTGTTTTATTTAAATTACTTTCTTATTTTCTCACATTGTTTTATCAAATAATTTATTTAATTTAATGATTGCATTAAGTTTTCATTATATAACATAGAAAAATAATTATAATAGATTTTTAACTACATATTTAGATTTCTCTTGAAAAGCTATCATTGTTGTAATGTGTTGAATTAATAATCTATCATTAAGTTGTTGACATTATTATATTTTTTTATTATTGAATTTTATATCTAATTATTGTTTTTAATTTCGGTTGTATAGGTACATTATAAGCTAAAATGTCTCAATCCAAAAAGAATCAATCTTCAATCAAAAAGTTTTTTGCATGGTCAAACACATCACAAGCTTCATCAAGAGATGGTCATAATTTTGATTTGAATGAAGATTTAAATATATTAGGGTATGATGATGAGTGTGATGAGGCATTTGAAGGAGAAGAAGTTTTAACACAAAACAAAAAAAGGGCTAGAGTAAAAAGAGGATTTAGAGATGAATGGAAAGTGAAATTCAAGTGGTTAAGGTGTGCACTGCATGAAGGGAAAACAGTCATGAAATGTATATATTGTGAAGAGCACAAGTCTATTGGACCATGGGGAACTGGAACTGGTTGTACTACTTTGCAACATGATGCAATAGTTACTCATGCTGAATCAAACAACCACAAAATTTCACAAGCAAAATGGATATGTGGAAATGAAGGCAAAGCAAAATCAATTCCAGAACACATTGCAAATATTGATGACACCAATAAGGAAAGAATAATCACAACCATGAAATTAGTTTATTGGGCAGTGCAAGAAGACTTACCCTTTTCAAAATATGAGTCTCTTTGCTCTCTTGAAATGTACTTAGAAACACCAAACATGCCGAAAAATAAGGATTATAGATCATATACAAATCATATGGCTGCAAATGATTTCCTTTTTTCCATATCTAAGTATCTTGAAGAGAGGCAAAGTGCAAAAATGTTAGATAGTCCATTGTTTTCTTTGATGTTGGATGAAAGTACTGATCGAAGCTTGGAGAAACACCTTGTGGTTTATGCTACCTTTCTAGAATCAAAAGGGTTGGGCCCACCAATTTCACAATTCTTAAAGCTCATAAATGTGTGTGATGGACGAGGAAAAACTATATATGATGCAGTCTGTGTTTTGAATAAAGAAAGGGGTCTTTCAAATAAAAGATTGATTGCAGTTTCTACAGATGGTGCTTCATCAATGGTGGGGAGTGAAAATGGATTTGTTACTCTTTTGAAGAAAGATGTTGACAATCTTATAGGCATTCATTGCATTGCTCATCGTGAGGCTTTAGCTGCATCAGATGCTGCTAAAAAGATACCTGAATTGTTGTTTGTTGAGAAGCTGGCAAATAAGGTATATTCTTGGGTCCAAAATTCTACCAAAAGACATAATGAATTGATTGCTCTTCAGGAACTTATGCAACTTGAAACACTTCAAGCTCTTCAAATTCATGGGGTTAGATGGCTCTCAAGAGGACAGGTTATTGAAAGACTTATTGTGTTGATGCCTCCATTATTGACTTTGTGGAAAAATGAGAAGAGAGACTCATGGTATGATAAGGCTAGGATCTTCTCAGTGCAATTTTTCTTACATATGCTTGCAGATGTATTGTTTGAGCTAAACAAACTGAATAAAAAATTTCAAGAGGATAATGTGGATGTTACATCTTTAGGGGCAACCATAGATTCTACTATACAAACTTTGAGCAGGTGGTTTCTAAGGACTGACAACTTTGCAAACGGCACAAGTTACTTGTCTAAATTTTTGGAGACCTCTAAATATGGTTATTTAGAGATTATTGATAAAGATGGACACATTCATAGGCATGAACTTCGATTTGTGGCAATTCCAAATGTGTGTGATGATAATGCTGATGCACCAAAACAAACATTGAAGCCTCCAATTGATGGGTCACTAGAGAGCTGTAAGAAACTTGCAAAAGAATATGTTCAAAAGCTTGTAGATTGTTTAAATGAAAGATTCCCAGATCTTTCATTTTTCAATTCTATAAAGTTGTTTAGCCCTTGTCATTATTCAGAGGATGCATGTACTAGAGAAGAAAACTCAAAGCGGTGGCTTCTAAAAATTTTTGAACACTTACAACATACTTTGTGTGAGGGAGAAGAAAAGCCTTTTTTTGATTTTGAAGGTTGTTCAAAAGAGTTGTATAATTTTGTTGATACTCTTCGCTTTAGTTGTGAAGGATTTCGCATGAAAGAGGCTTGGAGGGTTTTTTGTGCTACAGATTCGCATACAAGCTTTCCAAACATGACAAAACTATGGCAAGCAATACTTACCATTCCAGCAAGTACAGTTGCATGTGAGAGAGGATTTTCAAGACAAAATGTAATAAAAGATATAAGAAGAACAAAGCTCTCATTGGAAACATTGGATGCCTTGATGCGAGCTTCATTGACAGGACTTCATATATCAGAGGTGGACTGGAATAGAGTTTATGAAATTTGGAAAGATGAAAAGCAAAGAAGGATTTGAAGTATCTTAGAATGTTTTGTGTTGACATATTTGTAATGATGGGGTATTTCATATGAACCCACGAACACTAGATATTTTGTTTACACTACTTATGTAAATTGTTTAAGGGTACTTTCTCAAGTCAAAAGTGGTGAATCCATGATATACATTTGATCTTTTTGAAGATATATGTGATATATGTTTGAGTTTTTTTAAATATTTATTAGTGTGTATTGAGGATGTTATAATACTTTGTTTAAAATGTTTTGTTGAATAGGAAAGGATATTAAACATTTGATTATTTTGAATATACATTAACGTGTATTGGGATGATATAATAGTGAAGCCCATCTAAGTATTGTCAAATATGTTGCATTAATTGACTTCACCAATAGAAAAAATATATTATCTTTAATCAACTATCATTTAATTTAAAAAAAATCAATTCTTAATTTATGTATATTGTTTTGTATTATAAAAATTATATTGAAAATTTAATTTTTAATGCTAAATTAGGCTATACATTTTATACAAATTATTTCGTTGCATGATTATGATCTTAAATTAAATGCGTCCACAATATTATGACATGTTAGTGTTTTATAGCTATGTTAATATATATTTATAATAGAATAAGATTTCGGTTTTGCGTACAATATCTCTATTTCATATAGTGTTATTATATGAAAATATAAATTTTGATATTTATATGAAAATCATAAAAGTCAAAAGTAAAAATGAAACGTCACATGCAAGGTGATATTCACTACAAAACCGTCACAAAAAAATTTCTTGACGGGTGGGGGTGACCGTCAAATTTAACCCCTGCTGCCCACTTTTACCTTTAACCAACCACTTCGTTATAACACCACATACCCACATATTTTTGGAAGCTCGTTATGAGGTTGTTAGGCCGCACGACCCTCGTGCCAAAAATGTTCTTGTCCACCTGCGATGTAAAACCATAAAATGCATTTGTAGGTGATTACGGATATAATTGTGCTGCCATGTGGTGCCCACAAGATTCCAGATACTTTCCGTGTACACTTTATAAAGGCGAAGAGAGTCTTTTTTTCCGTACATTCTGTGCCAATTTTTATGTGCACATTTTTATTCATTCATATATACTTTCTTGGCATTTATTCGTGATCTAACCTTATAATATTAAATAGTTTGAATGCGATGCATACTTAGTGGAAGATTCATATTGGTTCACCTGCCCTTCCGATTCTTATTGAGGCATATTATATAGATTAATAATTTTATTATTTGTATGTTATTTATTTTATTAATTAGTTATTAATAATTTGAATTAAGAGTTTTAAAAATTAGGAAAAAATGTTTAATTTTATCATATAATTAAGATATTATAAATTTTTAGTTCATTTTTTCAAAAAAATAAATAAATTAGTTTTTTAAAGTAATGATTAAATCAATGTTAAATTTGAGAATATAATTATCATGTAATAGTCAAATTTAAAATTGAAAATAATCATAAACAATTCATAATATTACACACCACCCCGCTAACATTAAAAAATATTTGTTGACATATTAAATATGAATAGTAATTACATATAGAAAATGTTTTGATTTAAATTATGGAAGCTTGAAACTTTGCCTCCCATTTGTCCCTCATAACACATTATGGTGGAAGAATTATATTGCCCACCATTTGTCACTCAGAACATATTATGGTGAAAGCTTGAAACTTTACTTCCCATTTGTCACTCGGAGCACTTTAGTGGAAATTTGTTATCTCCTCCCATTTGTCACTTAGAATATATTATGGACAAATACTTTTAATTTGACATAAATAAATGTTTTCAAGTCTCTAAATATAACAAAAAATGATCCTTAATAATCTTTTTGTGAACCAACCAATAAATTAATTTAATAACTTAATTAAGCCACTTAATTTTTTAAAAATAAATTTTATTACAACAATTAAGAGCATGAGAAACTTAAAAGGTACAATTTACTATTAGAACAACCCTTTATAATAAAGAGGAGTGAATTAAAAGAAAAAGTAAACGGAGCCATACCGTAACAGGAAGCTCAGAAAGCCCTTTAAATGAAGTGTAAAAAATTATAATAATTTTATAAAAACTATTATAGTGAAACCATCCCTTCATTTTAAAGGACCTATCAAAATTCATTCTAAAATTTTAAAGGATGTTTGTAAAGTAGTATAAAATTATATCTTTTATAAGCTTGATTATAGATTTGAGAAGCCTAAAAGCTTAAATAAAAGTTAAAAGTATAACTTAAAAATGAAAAAGACACGAGTTTTATAACAAATATACTATATTGGAAACCGTCTTTTCCTTCTACAAATTGATTTCATTTTTTGTTTAAAGAAAGTGAATAAAATAAGATAAATTTCTATTATGAAGATTGTAACACTATGGCCTTCTTGTAAACTTTATCAATTATAGATTGAGAAATTTAAAGATATAATTAAAAATACAACCATATATATATTTCTTATTTTTTATTTTTCAATAAATGGTTATTGTTAATATTTTCTTGATTCCCTTATTGTAATATCGCCTTCTTACAAACTTTGTCAAATTTGTATGCATCAAATGTTTGTACCATTTTTTTCACACAATTATGGACAATACAGATAATGTTAATAATTATTTTATAATTATGAGTAGGTTTTAGACTATCGATAAACATGATTATGATTGAGATAATCAATGCGATCTTGGTGATTTCTCCTATTCAACCATAAAACAAATCTATTAACTATTAATTACATCGCTTTTAAGGATATTATGAATAGTTATTTGGATGATATTATTTTTACTTATTTTACTTTTAATTGGTTAGATTGTTAGATCATTCACTTAATGATATTTTTTATATATCTCTTGTAGTATTTTATGAATTCATGCATAATGTTTCATTTATTAAAGAAGATTACATAAATTGTTGGTTTGTTTTAGATCTCTTGGTGCACAAATTGACAAACCAATTGACATATAAGTTTGTGTACTCAATTTCTTGACGTTTGGATCACAAATGATCATATCTTTTGTCATTTTGTCGTTGTATCATGGATAACGCAGCTAAAAAGGTAAATACTATTTTCTAGCTCACAACGAACAACAAATTTAAAGCATGGGATCTTCCTTTAAAACTAAAAATGAGTTTTCTTATATATTGTTTAAAATTTGATCCCATGAATTTTAACCTCATGATGAAGCTTAAGAGTGAATCAAACCTTGTTGAAACCTCATCAATCCACCCTCACCTAAAGCACCCTTGATTTTACATTTTACATATTTTTTAATAAATAAAATCTATCTTAATAATCGTAGAAAGTCGATGGATTTATTTAAAAACTAAATAATCATAAAAATAATATCCTAAATAAGTAAACACATTTGGATAGGTCATATAATTCACTTTAAAAACTATTTTGTAATTAAACTATTAAGATTGAAAAGAAATAATGGGAACAAAATATTGATTTGCAGAAATTTAATGTATTATAAGAACAATGAACTAAATTGAAAAAATGAATGCAACAAATAGTAATATATTGCAGTGTGAGAGAATATTTATTGAAGTCAAGAGTATTATAAAAGAAGGGAAACAATATTTGAAAACAGATATGAAACTAGGTAGCAATCTATGTGAGAGATGGGGGTTATAATATATCTTTTTACGTATAGTGTTGATTCATTTATATATCATTTTTAGTAGGAAATGAGATTAAAATAGAAAATAAAGTGGTTCGACTTGGAATATGAAGATTTGCATGAAAAGTGTTTCTTTGAGAAGTTGTTAGGTCTTTTCATGACCTGAAACTCATATCTAAATACACTTTACTATTTTTAAATGTTTTTATATTTTACATTTTCACGCCCTTTAGCGTGTTTTCAAGGGATCAAAATTATTAGGAATTGTTGATTTCTATGACATTGTTCCATGCATTACTCATTATAATATTTCCAACACATATTTTAGGGTTTATGATTATGAGAAATGCATTAGGAGATATGAAAGTGATAAAGACATGGAATGGATTTTATACTAACAAATGTATTAATTTGGACACATCCCATAACCGGGTTTAAACAAATATAGATAAGTAAAATGAAACCAATCAAATTAATTAAACTCCCTCTAAAACGTAAAGGAAACTAGAGTGATATTTAAAATGTTAGAGATAATT
The DNA here is from genome assembly GCA_019776745.2 of Taxus chinensis. Classification (NCBI taxonomy): domain Eukaryota; kingdom Viridiplantae; phylum Streptophyta; class Pinopsida; order Cupressales; family Taxaceae; genus Taxus; species Taxus chinensis. Next base: position 759,663,832 of record CM034151.1, on the reverse strand, counting down.
CTAGGGTTTTAAAGTGATAGTCAATTTGTTACAAATCTAGAAAAAAAATCATCCACAATCAATAGTGAAAAACATATTTAGACAATAAAGCAAACAAAACCCATAAATTTTAAAGTGAACAAAGAACCTTTTTTTATGATTCGAAATTGTACAAGTTCAGAAAATTGAAAGCAAAAAATGTCAAAGTATAGTTCAAGAACATAGTAGATACTAAAGAATAAATTTGACAAATTTGTTCCTCTACTTCTGTTTTCTAGAATTTATTGCAAGTCAAATAAAAACTGCACACTTAAGGATTTTTCTCCTTCTTAAAAACCCAAATCCAACATCTACCTTTGTAGAATGCATAAGGAAGAGAAATATGTTTTGAGCCTTCTAATAAACTAAAGACAAATTGGGCTTCCTTCATATTTACCATTCCCCTAGATAGTTGCACAATTTGATTGCGACAATCAAATGTATACAAGAATTTTTACTATAATACAAATGTCCCAACCCTTACATTTGTAAATGTATGCAACATGTAGTAAACTGATAAGCTACTTAATCTAAATCCTTAATATATGAATTTGGTTCAAGGATGCTTTAGAAATGATAGGTTCCTTACTCTTACAACTTTAAGAAACTCATTTATAATCAAGCTATATATTTCCTAAATGCGCTAATGCACATGTGTTAAATTATATAAATTTTTAAATTCAAATTTGGATCATATTGATGTGCACGTCAAAACATTATGAACCAAAATATTGACAAAATAAGGGAAAACCCCATGAGGGACTCAAAAGGTGAAAACACCCACAACACAATGAACCAAAATCATGAATACAAGTATGGTTCTAGAAAATATTCTTAAAAAATGGAAAATCTAGGGAAGATAGAAACATGAGGAGAGGGAAGTATAAAAGGAAAAACAAGGAAGAATATAAAGTTGACAAGAATAAGATGAAGTCTCAAAGGTCTGTAGAAAGAAGTATTAGAGGACCCATAAAACACAAAGGGAACTGGTTAAAAGTTAAAGTAACAGTAGGAATTACATGTGCCAACAAGACCCTAACTTTGACAAAAAATTAAGAAACACATAAGTACACTAACACCCCATAATTTAACTAGTTTCGTACCAAAATGATGTGTTAAGGTGTTGTGCTTGTGATATATACTATAAATTTTTAGTATACTACCCAAAATATTGTCTCAAATTATCACTCAGATCATTACATGTTAAAAATGTTATGAAGATAAATATTATTATTATTCTGTTTAAATTATCTCAAAATGATTTCCATGAATAATCATTAATCAATGATAGTCATGTCAAGATGAGCTCCATGAGTAACCATTACCAAGCAATGATATTTTTCTTATGTATATTTGATAATAATCACATGGCAAAAATAATGAATGCAATCCTCTGATTTAGGCTTCTCACACTCTAGCTTTCTTCCTCATTAACAATTTCTATCAATAGTCATTACCCTTCGTCATGTATTTTTGGTAACAATCATAATGCGATTAGAGCCACATAACACACAAGCACCATAAGCATTTATTTATCGGTGGGAGGAATAGAGAATGTAATTTATGGCTTTGGGCTTCACGCCCTCTACCCTCTTTCCCTATTAACAAAGTTTTTAGAGCATGTAATGCTTTACAAGTCACCCAATTACAGCCCAATCTAGATATTATTATTTTAATCTTTTTTTTAATCGTTACTTCCTTTTCTATGCATTTGTTTTGGAGGATTCTAAGGATGACAAAGACACATCAATTCAGAAGAACCTAATGATTGTGAAAGTGTTTCGATGTGAAAGACTATAAATTACGAAGGCACTCAAGTTGGAAATCATCTTAAATAATTATAATAGTTAAAATAACTAAAAAAATTTAAAAACTCATATTTTACATATATAATTTTTTTTTTAAAATTTTAATATATGTGCATTTCATTAAATCGTACAAACCAATTTAGTTTAATGAAAATTTAAAGTCTAGATCATCATTATAGAATATCAATGACATATATATGTCTAATTACAGAATTTGAATTTAAAAGTTGCTTATACTTAATATATTCTTTGTAAATAAAACATATTAATGTGAAACTAAAATTTTATTTGAACCTCTAACTCTAAATTGAATGTAAATGAAAATTTAACCTATAGAAAAGGTAACCAAACAATAAAGAAATAAGTTTCTTCCTATTGTGTTTATTTTAAAAATAATTATTTAAGATGTTTGTGTGCTATATAAAACATAACTAAAATTATAAAATCATCTTTAACATAACATAGAAATACATAAATAATAATCTTACAACTAGCAATCGCATGTGTACAATGCAATGTGAATGCCGAACGATATATGTTATTTGATTTAGAGGGGTAGTTAATTTTTGGGTGAAATTGTTGGTAGTTAATTAGCCTCTTTATACAAGATGATGGCAACATAGTCTGCATAAGTTGTGCATTCAGCTGAGGAGCTAATCGGAAATGGATTTATTAGGCCAATACTTCAACCATGTATTGAGGTCTAGTGGAAAACCAAATGTGCATTGCCCATGAAAACTAGTTAAAACTTAACAATAAAGCAAGACAGTGACTATCTAGGAAGAAATTTGCAAGTATACAGTGCCTATCCATTCCTACTTGATTGGAGTATATCTGCACATTGATTTGGTGTAATGTCTTAATTGTAGTAGTCCTGCACCACTAATTGATTTGGTGCAATGTTTTCCTTGTATAATCTCCTCCTTGTGCCTTTTGGACAGGATAACTAAAGGATTATAAACCATTGGTGCCCATCATTGCCCACATGTTTAGAGTAAGTCCACTCCATATCAATGGTTGCAATATTTTCCCTCTGATGATCCCATCCTTAGGATTTTGACTGAGACTGTGTACGAGAAGAACATCACCAGATGATTGGTGGCAATCCATTCCCACATATTTGGAGTACGACTGCATCATTGATATGATGAAATGTTTCCCTTAATGGTATTCTTGTAAATTTGTACAAATATCCCTAAAAATTACCCATATTTGGACTTCATTTGTAATCTTTTGAGATAAATTAGCAACATTTCGTCCAACTCTGAACTCTCCACTTCCCCTCACTTGTTCTCATCACTTCAGATACTCATATTAGTTAATCTAAACTTTCTTTCAGAGAAACAAGAACATAAGAAAATTGTTTCCAATTCTTGTTGGTAGAACCTATAACAACGTAAATATTCTTATGAGTCATGAGAAGTTATATAAATATTCTTATGAATGATGAGAATTTCTTATTATGGATTGCCATAATTGTCAAGGGATCTGAACTCCTTATTTCGTTAATGTTGTCATGGTGATGATTAAATTAAAAATTGCTATAATTTTCAACCCCTATTTTATTTCGTTAATATTGCCATGGTGATGATTAAATTAAAAAATTAGTTTTGTAGTAAAACTCAAATAGAGTGTGACCTAAGTAGATCCAAATTCCCAATCGGAAATTCCTTTACAAGAGGACATGCTTTTTCACAAAACCAAAGTTTTTTGAAATCCCTAAAGCCCGTCAAGATGGTCATGGGTAAGAAAGAGTTTAGAATAGTTTTCTAATTAATTTTCTTCATTCATGCAAAGTGACCATGATTGTTGTGTATTGCTAATAAAGTTGTTATTAAAGCTGCAAAAATCCATGGAAAATCCATACCTACACAATTGAATCAAGGGTTAAAAGCTAAAAACTATTAATTCCCATCCGCTATAATCATTGTTGTCCAAGAAATCACTCATCCATATCTAGCATACATTTCTATTAGAGCACTTTTGACTGCATAAGCATGAATTTTCTCACTGTCTTGCATTTGATGAAATGCTTGCCATGGCTTTCTCGGCATATCCATTTACGATGTAGCCTACAATCATTGTTGTCTAGAAAATGGCACCTTTTTCATAAATGATATCAAACACTTTATGACCATCCTCAATACTTCCACATTCGCAATACATGTCAATTAATGAATGACACATCAACGGATTAGACAAGAAACCACATTTGATTGTATGAGCTTGGCTTTACTTAACCTGTTATAGAGATGATAAGTCTTTGCATGCGGGCAGAATGTTTACCACGGTGATCAGATTGGGTTTCACACCATCATTAATGTCCATGCCCTGCCGCAGGTCAGCGAAGCTTCCACAAGCCATCATAGTGTTGATTTCACTTTGTCTGGTTACAAAAGCCGACCGCTTTTCGAATCTCATTTCACCAGACCTCAGAGCGGGAACCTACCATTGATTTATCAAGTGAAACCTAGGCGGCTTTGAAGGGGCTTGCTAATGATAGCAAAGGCGAGGGCTATAAAGGTGTCACATATTTGAAGCTCTACCTGGCACAACTTCAGATATCTCGCCATCAAAAATATCACCATGGATTGCTACGGCATCCATGCACACAAGATTCCGATGCTTGATGCTTCCAACTGTTTCCAGCTCAGTATCAAATTCATGCAAGATTTGTGGGGTAGTGACTGTACAAGCCAATTTTTACCATGTCATTCAACATGGCATTTTTCTATGAGGCTATTTGACAAACAATTTGCTATCTTTGCCTTAGATAAAGATACAAGGAACAATTGAAGGGATGAATATTCAAATCTACCTACATAGAATATGAGAATGTGTCATCCATTCTAAAAAGACATTAAGAAAAATGGATAAATGTATAATATCCGCATGGACACAAACATTCAGTTTATCAGTTATATACATCTCAGAAAAAATTACACTGGCAAAGTATTGACACGACGAACACAATTTCTTATTTTTCTCGGCAGTCTATCCTGCGTCATTCCATTATAAATCAACAAGTCCATTGATTTGGCTGTTAGTGGATATTAAATCACTCAGTTTGTCGTACGAGATGTAAGTTTGCTATTTCTTTTCTCAGCGGACCTTTTCTTTGGAAATGTCCTCATCCACTCAATGTATCCAATACTATCATTTGAACCCATCTATGCTGTTTCCTTACAATTTTGTCAGGCCCTTGAATAGATCATGCACATCAATGAAATTTACACTTACGATATGTTTTTATAGTAAATTCATAATATTCACTCCAGTGAAGTCATATTGTCATCATGGTCTAATTCTAGCACATCTGTCTAAATATTTTCTTTTCAGTCAGGTTTATTTTTAGGTTCCAATTGTAAATTGTGTGATTGTTTTTACCTGAACTTTCCTTTTAATTGTAATTGGTCCAATTACTTTCATCTTTATTTTCTAGAATAAGCTCAAGACAATTGGAAATGTACGATGAAGTCTATGGATTTGACTATGAATTACCCTTTGGTTCCGATTTATTTATAGACCATGTCAATAATTCAAAAATAGTATTGTTCCTGTAATGGTTCACTTTTTTATTTTATGTTGGTCTATGGCTGAACTTGAGTATAGATTAGTTAGCTCTCCAATAAAATGACATCACCCTTGTCAAACTAAAACTGTGCATTGATTTATTTATTTTATTAGGGAACCCATGAAGATTTTTTTGGACCGACCCCTGGAAGTACATCATGTGTTGCAGTTATACAAAATAACAAACTTATCGTGGCAAATGTTGGGGATTCTCATTGTGTCCTTTCAAGGAAGGGTCAGATACTTTGAATGGGAAAAATTTCCTGAAATGTCCTTAAGTTTTGGCTATCTTTCAGGAACAATGGGAATGGTTCTTCAGAAACCCCTTTAGAAACCCTAAAGCCCTCTGAATTCATCAACGCAGTTTTAACACTGAAACTGTGAAAAAATAAAGCAACTAATCAATTTACATCATGCTAGCAAATTCATTACACAGAAGTATTGAACCACTCATACAACACTTTGGGATTTTGAACCTCAGCTACCTATGCAAAACAAGGACCAGAAACAACAACAAAAAAAGGATTTCTAGTGTTTAAACCTTGAAAATAGCATGAATGGCAGCTTTGATTACCTAGGAATTGTGGAGGAGACGAGTTGAAGCAGAAGGTGAAGAGGAACCCTCGCTTGGTAAAGAATTCCTCCCCTCTTTTTGCCTCAGGAAATAGGATGCGGAAACCTGAATAATGGAAATCATGCGCATGCAATTGGAAATAACACATAATAACAGTGAGAAATGAGAATAAGGAAAATGCCAATAATGAGAACCTCTAGTCCAAAGGAAAATCCAACTGGGGGATTTCGTTTCGATTGGGGATTTCGTTTCGAAATGTCAAGAATGCTCGGCATGAAATTCAAAAACCTTATCATAGAAAAACAAGTTTTCTTGCTCCTCCCAGAAGGACCCCGCCAAACCGACTACATTGATCCCTTCGTTTATCTACGCTAATAACTGACACACCCTAATAAAAAGATAAAACCCCTTTTAAAACGAAAAACTCTCAAAAATCTTGGCAATTGCACCAAGCCGAAATCCCCCAGCATTGCGTTGAAATTGGTATAGCTGCCGCAATCAATTCCGTATATGTTATTCCAATCAAGAACCCTCGAATCCCCAAATATATGCTTGTCTAGTTGCAGTGCCATTTTTATAGTTAGAATCAATTAGAGTTCGCAGGTGTCGTGAAAACCAGCGGGTGGCCCTTATCCTTCACCAGTCGCCCGACCATGCCGATAATCAAAGGGATTTTTGTCGGGATCCCATACTTTGACTGGAAATTTTTCCCTGCTGATTTGTTCAGCTTGAAGAGACCTTCATTGACGTCATTGATGCTCGAATCTCCTCTTGAGATCATGGCTTCTAACCTAAAAAGAATTCTTCCTGAAACAAAAACAACTAAAAAAACAGGTAAAAAACACCTAAAAAGGCAAAAACGTCCAAATGGCCGTCAAATTTATCATCGCTGCAAAAACGTCCGGAGTTCCTTTACCATAGGGGGAACGCCTTCAGCGTAAATATCAAAATAATAATAATAAATTATTGAAATATAGATTTAAGTTATAAAACTTATTTCAATTTTGAAAAAAAAATTGAAAATATAAAAAAAAATTAAACAATATTTTTCATAAAATATTGTATACAAAATAATTTCGTTGACGAAAAATCTTTTATTATATATTAAGAAACAATTTTTTTAACCATTTATTTGTTTATTTTTTTAAACATTTGTAATGCACTATCAAATTATTTGGATGTATTGTTTTGTATTGTCTTTCATAATATTGGATATGGAATTCTTTATCTCAACTTTTAATTATGTAGAGATTTTTTAAAATCTCAATAAAAAAAGGTGGTGGGGTCTATTGTACATGTGTTTACATTTAATTATGATCTTAAATTTGATGTTTATTTGAGTGTTTTTTTTTTTTTTTTTTTTCGAACAAATCAAATGAAACATCATAATATTTTTAATCGACATAAAATTTTTTTCCCTTACTTTTTATTTCTACAAACATCACAAATTAATATAAATCAATTAATACCATTTATCATCCTTTAATTAACTTTTTTTTTTGTGTGGGGGGGGCGTGTGAATACATTTATGGTATACTACAAATTCTAGAATACACTACCTAAGCTTATTAGGTATTGCATAATTTCATTCCACATGCAAATGAGAAATTAGAGTCTAGTCAGCATGCACTGCCACGCGATCACACATAGATGCTGGGTAAAAACAATACCCTATCAGGTCTTCGCGGGTCCACGTGTCCGAGATTCCAAGCTCCGCGGAATTTGCATATACCGTCGATACGTCAGCTTCCACGTCAGCGCAAATATGGTTTAAAATAACTTTCGAATCTTTTTTCGATAGCTAGGTATATATTTTCCACACAGTTCGTTGTATGAGTCTTAAGAATGGTTGGTTTCGGATCAATACCAGCTGCTAGGTATCTCCACCCCTCTCAATTTGATAGGGAGGTCAGGCGTTCGACTCTCCTCTGTTCATAATTCAAAGTTCTGATAAAATGGGGGTGGTGAAGCTGGCGATCGGGGATGCAGTGATAACATTTCTGTGGGTGTTTATTGTATCGTGTTTGGGGGCAGGGACTTCTGTGATAGCCTCGTATTTGGAGGTGGATGGGGCGTGGAAGCTGGTTATAACCACTGCCTTGTTGGTTCTGCTGGTCTTTGGGTTTTCTGCTTTGGGGGACGCCATGGGAGGGGCCAGCTGGAATCCTACAGCATTGACTGCTGGCTTTGCTTTGGGTGCCAGCAGAGATAGCTTGACGACCATGGCTGTTAGGTTCCCTGCCCAGGTATGGAGTTTATAAAAAAAATTTGGGTCTTATTTTTTTTGTTGATTTGATTGAATTTGATTGATGTAAATGGGAGTGAGCTTTAGTGTAGGAATTGGGTTTCTTTTGATTTGAATGAATTGGGTTTGGTGCAGTTGGTAGCGAGCTTTATTGTTGGAGTTGGGTTTCTTTTGTTTTGATTGAATTCGGCGTGATGTAGTTGGTAGTGAGCTATACTGCTGGAATTGGTTTTTTTGTTTTGTTTTGATTGTATTGGTATTGGTCTAATTGGTTGTGGGCTTTACAGTTGGAATTGGGGTTTTCAAAATTGGGTTGGATGGTTGGAATTGGTAGTGGGCTTAGAACTAAACCAGGAACTCTACCAGATGCTTGTTTGTGATAAATTGCTGGGTTTTCTGAGGTTTATGAACCAAGCCTAAATCACACACCCCATTTTAGACCTCCGTCTTGTGCTTAGAGGTTGGACTTTAGGGCTTGGGATACTGGTTATTGCTCCCTTGATTACGTGTAATTCTGACATCTGCAAATTTGCATATATTCCCTGCTCGAGAATTTATCTGCAGCCAAGCTTTGAAGTTGGGCATCCTAAAAAGTGCGGGCTAGTATTTAATCCTGGAGCGTTGCCAGCTCAAAATGACTATGACTAATGGGGGTGGTGATTCCACTTGCAATAAGGTATAATCTTTGGCTTAGCAGGATTTACTGGCCTCTACAGCAAGCGTTTATTGCTCGCGGGAGAATTTCTGCGAAGAGAGGCTTCAAAATCAAGCGTTTTAACAAGTGTAGGTTAGTGTATCTCATGAACTATACCGGCTCAAAATTAATTTTGTAACGAGGGAAGACAGTGGAAAATGGTACTTTGTAACGTCCATGCGGGTATTGTCATTTTATCCCTTACATATAGCGTGAATGATTGCATTGAGAAAAAAAAATGATTGAGGGTTCAAGCAATTCTCAAGGATATTGTACTTTTACCTCTCATAGGGTTGGGGTGATTCCTTCTATGATTAAGTGTAATCCCGAGATCACTGGAATTGCCCGGCTTCTGAAACTATATATTCCTAGGTGATGATACTCAGTATGATTGGGCTAACTATATTTTTGTTATGATTGTTAAAAATATAACACATTATATAGAATGTAAAAACAGTTATGTAGTTGTTCGATTGGTAACTGTTCAACCACCTCTCTCTCAATAAATAAACCTCTGCCTGTATCATTTGTACAGTGCAGTTTGCCTTCTGTATTCTTTCTTCTCTTTGCAATATTCCAACATTGGTATTAGAGTGACTTGCCCGAGGAAGCTCTTTGGATGAGCACGGGAGTGTAGCATGAGGTTCGAGGAAGCCCTGACATGGGTACGAACTGTTGAGAAGAAGTTTGAAGTCGTGAAGAGGTGAGGTCGACGAAAGGTACGGTCGACGCAGGGGCAGAAACAAGGAGTTGTGTCCAGGAGATTGCCTAGTCTCTAGGGACTGGTGCATGAACCATGTGTTATAGACATCAGCTCTGTAGCTGAGGTTTGCAACTCGGGTGAGTCCTTATATGTATGGCGCATCACATTTTCTTATAGCAACTGGCACTTGTTTAGAATTTCGTCCGCTGGAGAATTTCTTTGCATATGAGCTTTAAACGTGGAGTTTCCCGTAATAAGCATAGGGTCAGAGGAAAATGAGCCATGAGCATGCATCCAGCTCAAAATCCACAGATCAATTCCGATTTCGCTGGCATTGTGGGCACCAGCAAACCGAAAAAATGGGCTGGAGAATATCTTTATTTTTTAACTCAGGCATCACTAACTAGTGTGGTATCAGCAAAAATCGTGGAGAAGGGCTGAGTCTCAACCGAGCTCAAAATCAAATAAATTCCATATGAACTCTTTGTGATTTTAATATTTCAGTGCCTATTGCACAAAAATACTTGCATGAAGCAAAACTGGGCTCATGTGCTTGCATGGTATCTTTAATAGGATTTGGTGGATGCTAATTTTATCTGTTATTGATACTCGTTGCAGAAATTAGCCTATCTAGTAGGTCCTGGAGACTGGTATCTGTGCTGAGTGCTGAAGTCAAGAACTGTTCATACAATCTGCTTTTAATCTTTACTTTAAAATTTTTAAACTGGCTCATATATCACATTTGGACAGGTGCACCCGAGGAGGAGCAGAAATGTAACAGGTACTAATTTTAATGTATCCTGAGTCATAAGGTTGTAAAAGACGTGGAGCTGCATAATTGTGATCTAGGAATCATGGGTCATGAAACTCTGAATAATGACGAACTGCAAAGGATTGTGTCAAACGTCGTACGGAAGACACTTCTGCTTGGGTCAGAGTTATCGAAGTCCGGATCATTGTGATATCGGACACATAGCGGTATTCATAAAGAACTACTAGGAATGGTAACCACCTTGTTGTGTACATATTTTAGGCATAAATGATGCAGAGGTCAGAGAAGAGTATTAGATTGTATACTTATGAATCCATGGGCATTTCTGTAAGGTTACAAGTATGTTGAGTCGCTGTTTTTAGAAGGGACTACGGAGGAAAGACCATGTGAGACCAATCGTCTTCAGGTTGAACCTGGTATGGTTGACGACTATGCCCCTGGTGGGCTTTGGTTGTCAACCGCTTGAAGCTTCTTCGAATGAGTCATTTGTGGTGCCAATCCAGGTCTTAATGCGGTATAGCCCAAAGATATAAGACAGTGCACATAGTGACAAAGGTTTCGGCTAGATCCATTGTCTACCATCATGCAAAAGGATTGGACGTGAACTTCAGGCATAATGTGCTTGAATGAACAAAGGTCTAGATGTTTCCTCTTATCACTCGAGGGGAATTTCTGAAAGTCAGTAAATATCAATCAATGGTGTGAACTCTAATCCATCTTTGTAGTCAAGCCAACAAAGCCATAACTTGTCACAGACGGTTGGTCAGCCTCATATAGGATCGTTGGTTGAGGAGGTATGATGGGTTCATAAGCCATATGTACTTCATCACCCTTGTAATGAGGAACATGTGGCAGCAGTTGCAGAAGAATGGGTTTTCGGATGACGGGCATGCTCTTTATTGTCTTACGACATCATGCTCGAATGATAGTGGTACCAGTTGCTGGATCATTGACTCTGGTGCGTCTGCACACTTTTCATGTCGTAGGGACTGGTATGTTTCATTTACTACAAATATATGTTTTGAATCAGTAGTACTAGCTGATGGAGAATCACTTGCAGTAGAAGGGATAGGTAGATATATGCATTGTATTGAATAATGCTCATAAATTGTTGGTACGGAATGTTAGATATGTACCTTCTTTACAAAAGAATCTTCTATCTATTCGTCAATTGACTGAAAATCCCAATATTTCTGTAGATTTTTGTGGAAAGAAGTGTGTTGTCTCTGATGTGAAACAGAGATGGATAATTGCCCTTGGTATTGGGGAAGGTGGTCAGTATTGGCTTGTTGATCCGGCTGCGATCAACATGAATGCATGAGTGGAGGACAGCGCCACCATTCAGGATGTGCAGGAAGTTGCAATACCTTAGGAGGAAGCCATTCCTCACAAATTTGTTGACTTAGATACAATCAACCTACATGCACCTATTGTGGAGGGAATATCCCCTATACTAGGTGTACGGGAGGCGGACCATGCCTTGGGAGGATGGATTTCCTCATTTTGAAGAACAATTTGTTGTGAACGGAGACTCCACTATTCCAAATGCATTGACGGTGCATGGTGAGATGGCATGCCCAACCACTCACTCAGAGGTTCTTGCTCGAAGGACAATAGAGCATGAACAGTTTGCTCATTGTGTTGTGAATGATCTTTCCCAACAGAGGGGGATAAATGAGCAAATAGATAAGACAAAGATGGTTATTTCTCTTGTTGAGACGGAGATGGTTATTTCTCCTACTATTGAGGAGTTGGTTCTAACTCTTGCACAGATGGTCACATTCCTCGTCTTGAAAAAGTTGGATGAGCACTACATGGTGGTGCAAGGACGTGATCGAGGTGACTTCGATCACAGGATAATTGAGTCTTTTGTACAGACTCCAACAGGCTACACAAGCCTGGAATAGATTTTTTAAATCCACATCTTCGAGGTTCTGATTTCAGCACTCTGGAAATGGGGCTGACACTCTCAGCCATTGGTGATTCATCACTAGTCAATGAATCACGAAACAGAGAACCAGTGGACCACTTGCCATATCTTTTGTTCATGGGACCAGATTTTTGTTTTGCGGTTCATCTTCATTCGACAACTGCATCACAATTAAGGACTGCTGATTTTAAAGTACAACTTATGGCACAATCTGTAAATGTAATGACTAAACATATGGGCTTTAGGAAATTTGTAAAATTTCGGGACAAACTTTGTCTTGTTTCCGGTTTAGTCATTAAGAGGGGGTGTTAAAATATAACACATTATATAGAATGTAAAAATAGTTATGTAGTTGTTCGGATTGGTAACTGTTCAACCACCTCTCTCTCAATAAATAAACCTCTGCCTGTATCATTTGTACAGTGCAGTTTGCCTTCTGTATTCACTTTCTTTCTCTTTGCATATTCCAACAATGATCTCAGCTAAGTGCATTTAAGAATTGACAGACATTTTATATACATTCCTACTTGGTCTATGCTTTTTATACCAGAGCATAGCCCCTGCTGGAGAATTTCTCTGCAAATGAGCTTTGAACTTGACCGCTTTAATAAGCATGGGTAAGTGTTAGAGCCATGAACCTCATCAGCTCAAAATTATATCTGTATTTTGGGTGGCTTGTAGAAAACACCAGTTTTTTAAGGTCCATCTGTTGAAATTGATCAGCAAGTCCTTAAAAAGATATCATTGCTTCAGCCATTATTTATACTGGGAATGATTTGCATGACTATAAATGTGATTCGGGGGTTCATGCAGTACGGGAGACTATTGAGCTTTTACCATTAACAATGCCAGGGTAATTCATCCTGTGAATGGGTGTGATATCCTTCTCACTGAGATCCGCCTAGTCTCTAGCGACTGGTTTATAACCATGTGTTATAGCATCTCTCTGTAGCTGAGGTTTGAACTCGGGAGTCCTTATCTGTATGGCGAATCACATTTTCTTATAGCAACTGGCACTTGTTTAGAATTTCTCCGCTGGAGAATTTCTTTGCATCTGAGCTTTAAACTGGGGTTTCCTAATGAGCATAGGGTAGAGATTGAGCCATGAGCTGCACCAGCTCAAAATAAAATCAATTCCGATTCGCTGGCAGTTGTACTGCACATTTGGGCTGGAGAATATCTTTATTTTTGAACTCAGGCATACTAATTAGTGTGAATTAGCATTTGAGCTCTGAGTCTCAACAGCTCAAAATCAAATAAATTCCAATGAACTCTGGATTACCTTCCAGTGATATTGCACAATTACTTATGGCAACTGGGGCTCCTGTGCTGCTGTATCTTTAATAGGATTTATCATGCTAATTTTATTGTTTTGAACTTGTTGCATTTTAGCCTATCTAGTAGGTCCTTAGACTGGTTCTGTGCTGAGGCTGAAGTCAAGAACTGTTCATACAATCTGCTTTTAATCTTTATTTAAAATTTTAAACTTCTCAAATCCATTTGGACAGGTGCACCCGAGGTGGAGCAGATGTCAAAAGCATGTTCCTGATGAGGTTGTATCGGCGTGTGCTGCATAATTTGTCTAGGAATATGCTCAAAAACTCTGAATAATGGGCTGCGAAGGTTGTGTCCTCGTATGAGACACTTCTGTTGGGTCGGAGTAGAAGCAGTCATTGTGATAGGACACATAGGGTATTCATAAAGAACACTAGGAATGGTAACCACCTTGTTGTGTACATATTTTAGGCATTGAAGCAAGGTGGAAGGTATAGTGTGTATCTTACAAATCCATGGGCATCCAAGGAGTATGTTGAGTGTGTTTTTAGAAGGGACTACAAGGAACCATGTGGCAATCGTCTTAGGTCGAACCTGTATAGGTGATACTATACCCCCTGGTGGGCTTTGTTGTCAACCGTTGAAGCCTTGAATTGTATTTGTGGTGCCAATGAGATCTTTTGCGGTATAGCCTAAAGATATAAGAAGTGCCATAGTGCAAAGGTTTCAGCTAGATCCATTGTCTACCATCATGATTTGGATTGGACGTGAATTGATATGTGCTTGAATGAACAAAGGTCTAGATGCTTCCCCATTGTTGAGGGGAATTTCTGAATTCTATAAATATAATCGATGGTGTGAACTCTAATTTCTTTGTAGTCAAGCCAACAAAGCCATAATAGGATGGTGGTCAGCCATACAGGTCGGAAGAGGAGGTACTGGGGTTATAAGCCATATGTACTTCATTACCCTTGTGAGTCTCCACACGGTTTGGGAATGGATCAGTAAACACTTAAAATTTAGCATTAGATAGAGCCGCCGCTATGTTGGTAGGCATTTCCAAGTCTTGTATGGAAAGAGTGATGTTGTCAAGTAGGTCTTTGGATTTTATGACGCATTGAGAAGCATATGTTTGTTAAATGTCAAGGACATCTAGAGTAATCACAAGGTAGTTTGCTTGTCAAATTTCACATTTTGTGGTCTAGATGTATCAATCACAGTAAGTATAGGTAACTGGATCAAATTGCACTCAAGGAGTTTTTGCAATATCGTATGAGGATGTTCTGTTAAGTGGGTCCATTGGCTTTTTTGCAGTTAGGTAAGAACTACAGTTGGCTCTTTTTGTGTGACATTGACTATTTTAACTTTCTTGTTGTCAGCCGGTTTGCCTTTATATGAGAGCTTTGATTGAAACTTGTTTCCATTGAATATAGGTGAGTTTTTTGGCCATACTTTATCATGTTGGCTGCGAGGAGCTTGTCATAGATTTTCAAAGGATGAGAAGGTAGTGAACATGGCCTTTTCCTTTAAGTGGTGTGATAAGGCTAACAATGAATACTTCACTTAATGACTCACCCTCACCATTGTGCTTAGGCCCTCGAGAGAGCATAGTTTTGTAATGCAAGACATGGGTTGTGACCCACTCTTGTTAGATTGTTGCTTGACTTGAGTAATTTGAGCAAATGAGAGGCATTGACCAATGTTGATTGGGAAATAAGAAAGGAAGCTATCACCCGAAGTTTGAAATGAGCATACCAAACTTGAAGGGAGGGTATAAAACCAATCTAATGCATATTCTTTGAGATTGTATGAAAAAACTTGGCTAGCAAGATATTGATACCTTTGTAGTCCATACATGAGGCCATAAAGGTGTGAAGGTGTTGTGATGGATAAACCTCGCCATCTTAAAATGAGAACTTGGGTGGAGCAAATCCAGTGGCAGAGAAGAACCAAGGACCTCAAGGGCTAACGGAGTTATTTAGTAATCCTATTGAACTTGCAGTGACTTGTGATCGACCTTGCATAAGAAGGGCTATTTGTGCTTACATGCCTTGTAGTTGTTGGATGTATGCATTAGGAAGAGGATCTTGAACATGTGTAGTGTTAGGTCGCGCAATGGAAGCAATATAATGTGTAGGAATAGGCATATTAGCTTGGGGGACCATGTGTGATGCCCCCATAGTTGGGGTACTAGATGTAGGTAAAGCTTGAGTTGCAAACATAGTTAGTAGTGTCCTATAGGGGGAGGACAACCTCTAGAAGGTGGATTTGTATCGCTTGAGGGTTCAACCCGAGTTTCTCTCATCTTGGCTTTTTTTGCACATTGTCTTTTATGAGCTGCAAGTAATAGTGCTAAAACACCGTCAATGTTGCTAGGTTTGTCCTTCAGAAACTTGAGTGAATGCACCAACTAGAATTTTAGGTGGTATTTGTTGGAGAATAGGCTCTTGGTCATCATTAGTGTCATATTGGTCATCCTCATGGTTGGGCATGGTCTCAATGATGATAGTTTTCTCTGTAATATTTGAGGCATTTCCATGAACATAAACGATGTTGCCTTCATTTACATGAGGAGTGTCATTGATAGGAGAAGAAACACAAGTACTGGCATATGCATACCCTTTTAGTAGGATGATGAGGTACTAAGGTTAATTTGATGTAGTTACTGTAGGTACCACTCATTTGAGCACTTCGACAACTTGGGATGATAGATCTAGCTTGTTGATGATTTGGGGTAAGATATTCAGATGGTGCCAGCCAATTTGGATTGTGCAGTACTTTCTGGGTGTTCGCTGTTAGTGGACCATAATATGTTTCTGGAAAGCTCAGCTTGTGATCAGAAGTTCACATGGCTAAAGCTTTGTAATGAGGCTTCCTCAGCTCTGAAAGCACTCTGGAGGCCTCCAAAACTGCCATTAAGTTGTGAAGTTCCTGTGCAATTGCATGGAGATGCAAAGAAAGGTTTGAGCGGTTCTGCGTAGCTGCACTTGGACTATTGATACCCTATCATTTTGTCTCTTTTCCATTTCATTGCATATCTAGGATGCCTCGTTTCATGTATACAAACTCTGTGTTTCATTCCTCAGCTGTTTTCTGACTCCTAATGTCTCTAGTCACATTTTTCTTGTATTGGCCGAGGACCATTATGGTTAGATCCCACTTGATGCACTTGATGTGGATACAAATTATTTGTTCAAGAAAATGTGTTTTTGATGAATATTACATTTTGTTGGCATGCAAGTGAGAATCGGGTGCACTTGCTCATCCTAGAGAATAGTAGGGTGCAGTTGTAACGTTAAAACTGGAGATAATTATTTCCACAGTTGAAATGGATTGAGGGTATGTATTCAAGATTCAAGATGAATGCTCTTTTGAGCGGAGGGGAAAGAATATTAATTCACTTAAATGAAATGTGGTTCCATATATTAAAGACAACAACCAAGATTTAATTAGGGCGCCCATTAGTTAGTCATATCTGAGGGATAATTAAGGGCTTTTAGTTTTAGTCCCATTAAAATGAGCTGCTCCACTAAAAAGAGGAAATAAGGCCTTAATTAGGCTTGTTTGTAGACAGAAAAAATTAAGGTAACTTATTTAGGCATTTAAGTGGCCACTTAGGGATTTTAACAACAAAGTTATCTTTCAACATATCTATAAATGTGTAAATGATTTGATCAATGAGCTAAGAACCCTTTTCCGACCTTGAACAAGTACACATGTGACATGATGATGTTGGGCCTTTAGGGCACAAACGGATTTTGTGTAGAAGCATTGCAAAAATGGATTGCACTTGCCTAAGGCATGTTAATCTGTAAGACTGTAACAATTACCTAATGCGATTATATTTTTTGGTTTTTGTAAAAGTAAATTACTGACCACTTTTTTTAATCGCAAAATTAAATATATATCCTTAATATAAGTGTTACAATTGTGGAAGCATGAATGTTGTGTCTTGAAGTGGACAGTCATCGCTGAACCATTGTCAATGTTGGTTTTTGCATGCCATTTTATTCCAAATCCATGATTTATAGTATGGGTTATAGTGGGCTTGTTCATATGACTGGACCTGTGCTGGAAATTGTAAGTCACAGTTGTCTATATTGGATACCAATACATTTTTTTAATCAGGTTTCTGTATGCATTATGAACAGCATGAAAATGATATATTAGCATTAATTTTGGTAAGGCATGATTTGTTAAACAAGATGCAATATTTTTGTTGTTGAGTGCAATATCAGCAGGGCATTAGGGGTCGTATCATATGCACTTCTCAATTAACTGTGCTTGAGGACAAATACAGTGACCAGGTCTTTGATGATTAACAATGCGGATTTTGGTGTCCATAGATCTCTAGGGCACCATTAACAAATTCCTATCCATAAGGAGCACAATCACTTTCTTGAGTTGTCACTCAAAGATCTATATTTTGTGCAGCTTGATTTATATCTTATCCTGGCAATTGTTGATGTCTTGTGCTACTTACTTGAGGTTTAATACACACAGTTGGAGCTCATTTTGGTCTCACTGTATATGCAGGGTTGCATCTTTCGTGTATTCAATGTTCAAAACTCTCTGTTATTTCTTAAGATACCTTCTGATTCCTAGTTCCACTAGCCATAATTTCCTTCAATTTATTAGGGGCTGTTGTGGTCCATTTTCTGATAGGTAAATATGGGGTTAGAGGGACCCTCACGCATTAAAAGCCAGCCAGCCAAAGACAGCTGAAACAGAATTACAGAGAGGAACATGGCCACAGCTTCAACGGGCCATTCCACAAAACATTAAAAAAACTAACAATTCCAGTAGCTGAATACAATTTACAAGCAAAACATAATTCACTGGTAGATCTGTAACAAACACCATTAAGTTATGAAGCCATTCTCCGTAGAAAAACAGCATAATCTTCAGGCATTCAAAGATCCCAGGGAGATCATGAGAGCATATCCTGGATAGAAGCGCTTCCATGTTCAATTGCATTCCTTTGCATAGCCTTCAAAGCTTCCCTTTGAATTCTGTCTAGCTCTGTTGTTCATATCTTCTTAAGAGTTTTTTGATGTGGTTGTAACTAGTTCTGTTTGTGCAATACCCACAGGGCTGAGTTTTTCTTCTTAGGTGGTGAAGCATTTAGCCCTAATCCTCCCTCCTCATTTTCAGAGGAAACTTCTATTTTTTGAGGTAAACCTGATGTAAGCCTTAGTTCCTGCAGTCCGAGAAGGACTTACAATTCCTCAGGTACAGCTGCCTCTTTTAGTAAAGCTGGATAAATTCTCAAGCTGATCTATGCCGCCAAAACTTATTGTTCGTGAGGAGGCTCATCTGTGATTTCATTGTCCATTTGTGGTGCAAATTTTTTACTGGGGTTCCTCCGAACAAAATCATTGTTGGGTTCACCATCCTTTGGTTTCCAAGTGTGGGTTCTTGCCGTCGTAACGATCGAATACCTCAGAGAGAGGCAGGATATAACCTTGTGACCGATCTCTCTACATCTGAAACATCCTAAAGGGAGCCCCTCATAATCTAGATTTTTGGTACCAAATTCCAGTGGAAGTATTATGCAGATAGAGTCAATGAGAGGCTTAGAAAGATGTCTGCCATTCCAGGAATTTGTGTGTAAAACCTCTGTTCTCCTGCTGCCTTGGTACCCTCCCTAAAGAAAAAATTTAGCCTTTTGTTGCAAGTGGGTTTTACAAAAAAATAATTATTCCATAATTTTTCTAGCATGACCTATGTTTGTCTTGGGTTTCGTGCAGGTAAATTTTGTGGGCGTTACAGGTTCACCATCCTTTGGTTTCCAAGTGTGGGTTCTTACCGTCGCAACGATCAAATACCTCAGAGAGAGGCAGGATATAACCTTGTGACCGATCTCTCTACATCTGAAACATCCTAAAGGCAGCCCCTCATAATCTAGATTTTGGTACCAAATTCCACTGGAAGTATTATGCGGATAGAGTGAATGAGAGGCTGAGAAAGATGCCTGCCATTCCAGGAATTTGTGTGTAAAACCTCTGTTCTCCTGCTGCCTTGGTACCCTCCCTAAAGAAGATGCCTGCCATTACAGGAATCTGCTTCAGCATTTCCAAGCCCCTAAATCCTCAGGGATCTTGTACAAATGCACCCAGATTCTCGCTTCTGAGTTGAAGAAAGGAGACCATGGTGTTAAAAGTAGGGATAGACCCAAACTGACATAGAAGAAGGGGCCTTGTTGTAACACACAATCTCTGTCCTTTTCTGAGTGGAATATGACCTGGAAAATCCCATTGGGCAGAAAGTTGATAGTAGGAAGAAGACGACCAGCCCAGTTCAGCTCTATCCATTTCTTCAGATCTGCCATAGCTGGCCTCTTTTCTAAAAATCTACAGAATTTAGCCTTGGAAGCTAAGATCACAGGAGATCTTATCCAAGGTTACATCTGAAATTATGGCTTAGGAATGTCTTTTGCAATTTGAATCAAAATATCTCCAATCATAATATCCACAGACTCAAAATCGTTTTCTTTTCTTCCACCTAGTTGTTCATGCCCTGAATCGCCCTGCTTGTCAGGCGGTGTTCTTTTGGGGGAGAGAATAGTGTTTGCCTGCACGTCCCTTACATCTAGATCCATGTGTCTTGCATCAAAAGAAGAGCCAATGTTTTTCTGAGCAGAGACAACACCAACATTGCCACATTCCTGATTAAGTCTCCTAACCATTGTAGAATCCTCTTGCTGTACCAATTGCAGCCCTCCGTCATGCTCCTTGTTGCTGACCTCGGAATAAAAAGATCTTGTTGTTGTCGAAGCTCAGTTATCTTTTGACTGCAATAATCACGAGCATTCGTGATAAGGATTTTTAGAGTTTGGACAATCATAGAGTCTGTCAGCTGTGCTGTCCTGCCTCTATGTTTTAGTTGGTTGATCTCTGGCTTTGGCCTGCTCCAATGCGCTCTCCTCCACACCATAACATGCTTTTGGACTACTTTTAACTGCGGTGCAAATCCTCTGCTCTTGTCTGCTGCGCACCGTCCCCTTGGACAAAAATGAAATGTATTATTTTGAGCTTTATTTCTTGAATAACTTGTTGGACTGTTGTGACTTTAACACAACTTGATTTTCCCAATTTTAATACGTGCAACTAATAACAGAAAATTTGGTCAAAAAAATATTGCAAAATTATTACATGAACTTTTAGAAATGGGGAACATCTGCATGTATGAAAGAAGGGTAGGGTGCACTTGCAAATGCAATGCTAGAAGAGGAGGTAGATCCTTCCAAAATTGAAAATGGCAAGGATTGCTTTGGATTGGAGGAGTATGAGCGTAGACAGCTAAATGAAAGGCTTTCTATGTTAAAGGGTGGTGCCATAGCATGGGCGTCAAGAGATAAGGTTGTGTACGGGGTCAAGGACACCATTTTCAAAATCAGGGTACAAGGGAATGTGTTTGCAGGTAATGTCTGACTATAATCACTGACAAAAATTTCATAAACTAAAATGAAAATGAATCATCATAAACATTGTATGTTATATAAAATGAGTTTGTTCCTCTCATATTTACAGCCTAAGCGGGTCTGATGGTGAGGGCCTGTGCATTCCATAGAGGAGACAGTTTCAAACAGAAGAGTAGTGTTTGTACACCTCGTTGAATACTATATACGATAAATGGAAAATAATCCACTTGTGGGTTTCCACAAGGATCCACATGAAAGATCCCCAATAGATCTTTTGCCCAAATATGAGATTTTCCCACTTTATAAAATAATAAAATATATCTTTTGGCAGCTATGGGAAATAAACTACGGTTTTATATGCAAACACACCCAAAATCAGCATACAATAATTATTTTTACTCCCAAACCCTTGGAACAACCCTGGAGAATTTATGGCGAAAATCAGATTCTACAACAGCTGGAAAATAATTTAAATTTGAAACCCTAACTGCTGCAATCTTCAAGATAGCATAACTTTCTCTACACAACTCCGATCTAGGCAAATGACATATGCCCGAACTTGGAAAAATACAAGGAACAAGATGATGTAAACCAAATTATAACAGCAACTACCAAACATGCAGATCTGGCCCTCCTACTATTTCGGCCCACACATTTAGGGCATCAAATGAGCTCCAAAAATTATTTTCTCTATCCCAGATGCTTGCCTATATTTTTAGGAACTCATTCATATAAGAATCAGAATTTTTGGATGCCAAATCAACTCATAAATCAGATCTGAAATCTGATTATAAAACTGAAAATAACCCTCAAAAAAATTATGAAACTTGGGTATTTTCATTCACAAAAATTATGAGATATTAGACAATGATTTTCAGATCTAAATACCTCAATAATAATGCCCAAATCAGTCCCAAGGTGAGTCGATCCAATAGAGAAAACACTGCTGCAATTTTATTCACCAAAATACTTTCGAAAAGTCTTCAATAACACTGCTGGAAAAAGCCTGAAATAAACTGAAAATCTGATTACAACCAATGGGAAATTCTGAGTGAAAAAACCCTCTCAAACTCTTGGGGTTTTCGTCCACAAGAGGTTTTTCGTTCACAAGGGGTTTCAACTAAGGTCCTTAGAATTTTTAATGCAAAAGCTTGAAGCTCTAATGCAAGAGAAAATATCATATAAAAATCTGGATTATGGAAGAGGCAAGTCGACTTCCCTTTTAAAGGAAAAGGGCCAACAACCAACCTCCAAACCAGCCAATGAGCTCACATGATTTTCCCTATGCAAAGCATTTAATATTTTCCCATATTAAATGTTTTTTCCAACAACTTTTCCCTCCTAATGCAAGTCGCATTTTCCTAGGGGAAATACATTAATTAATTATATTTTTATCCTTCCTGGGCATCATTATTCACTTTTGGCCCAAGTCGCCATTATCCTTTCTAGGAGGAATAAAATATAATAAATCCCTTTACAATGACTTTTGCCCCTTAAGGCAAATCGTATTTTCCATAGGGATTACAATTTATTTTTATTAAGCTAAATAAATTAATATAAGTGCTTTAATAATTTTATTTTATTTTTTTATAGCACTTTATAATAATTTATTATAACTTAAGTCACCCTTATATTTTTCCTTTGGCCGTCGGGTTGACAAAATGGGCCAAAGGTCTTCGATTGGAAAAGGGGACATTACATTATATACAGGAATTGATGTCAACCTTGGCGGTGAATTTGCTGACCTTATTAAAGCCACCCTATGAGTCTACTGACCTTTATATAATTGGCCTTGCAAATGTAGGCCCAAACATGTAATCTTTTCGCTCTCCAATTTTATCAACTGCTTTGACATGTAAATGCATGATCGTCTTATCTCTAACGCAATGCAAGTGATAAATTAGGGAATAGACGCCTCTTTTGATCTTTTGGAAAGCATAAATGGATTTTTCCCTCCCCCTAAAGAACTCTGATGTTTGGTCCCCTCTTTGATCCTCATCTCAGCACAGACATCCATTGAGGTGTTAAAAGAGATGTCAGGGGAATCACCCATGTCCAAGATGTGTGAGGATGTTTCTTAAAATAGTAACACAAGCTATGCAATTTTTTGGCTTTTAGCGAAAAGACCTCTTTAACTGCTACTGAGGGCCAAATAATCTTTAAATAGGAAAAAGCGTCATGTGGATCGATGGTTTTTTCATAGTTGGCACTGCTGCACATGCAGCAGATTTTTTATAGTAAGAGACTATGCTAAGGAAATAAAACAGTTAAAGGGCATTGACAGACTAATTGATTTAAATTGTTAATCCATAAGATTTATGTTTGTTACCCCTATAAAGTTAGAATAAGGCCCAATTAGGATCATTGATGATCCATAATTGGTTCTTCTCTAAGAGTAAGCTTAACTCACCAAACAGATATCAGTTGCTCAAAATTCTTCTATTTTTAAATTTTTGTGTGAAAAGAAAATAGCAATAGATTGCATGTGACAATAATCTTAAATTTTCAACGATTTAAGACACAACATCATTTTATGTTTGTCACCCCTACAAAGATGTGAATAAAACCCAATCAGGTTCATTGATAATCCATAATCGGTTATTCTAAGAACCATAGGCTCAAAACTCATGAACCATAAATTTTCCTATGGGTCAAAAAATCCCTGGAGCATTTTATGTCCAGAAGATTCTTATACGTTTGTGTCATATAAAAATCAGTGACACATTGCATGTCGAGGCCAATAAATCTGAAATTCTCAATGGTTTTAGGGACGACATCCCCATAACCCTAGTGAACAAAACTGTGAGGAAATTTTCTTAACACTTCCACACATGAGGCAATTAATTGTGCTCCGGTCGACATAACAAAATCAGGGTAAAAATCCTTTGGCTGGTTCTTCAAGCAATAACTGACTTTGACTCATTATGGAACAACTCATGGTCAAGAGATGTGTCAACACTTTCCTAACAATGACACTGTTGATTCTTTGCAAAGACAGAAAAGGAAACAGTTAACTCATTTGTTTATGCATTACTCTTATGAAAACTTTTATATGGAACATCTTGAATTTTATGGGGGTCAACTAGAATTTGTTGTTCAAATAATCAGTTGCTTTGGTCTGTTTTGACGCAATGGCTGGAACCCTTTCAAGTCACAGTGCTATCATAAAATTATGGATGTTTGCTTTCCCCCATATGCTATGGTGGCAGAATGGTGAGACAGGCCAGTTGGCAACTCTAGTTATTTTTGACTGAAATAACGGATTCCTCCCATTTTCCAGGATTTGGCTCATTTCTACTTGTTTCTTCGAGGAGGTACACCCAAGCTAGAATGTCCTTAAATAATAGACCCCCTAATGCTAGATCTGCACAGGGTTCTAACATTCCGAGGCAATTAAGATCTTCAGAATAACCACTGGAAAGTCAAATCGGTTTTTTAGCTTGCCTCGTTCAAGGGTCTCTATCAGAGATGAAATCACAGAAATGGCATCACCCTGCCCTGCCTTTATTATCTTTGCTATAAGATTCAAAATACCTCTCGTATGGGGCTTCTAAAAGCAGGTAATCCTAGGAGGGCTGGTGGAGGGGATAGTATTCGGGATGACAAAGGTAGTGTTCTTGATCGGCCTTTTGAATTGATCAAGACCTTATGGGGGCTCATTTTACGAATCACTACGATTGACAGCCTTAGTGTAGTGCCAGACTTCCCTTTGACACCTTTAATAGTATACAGATCATGAACTACCTTAGTCGACTATATTATGGACATTATTATAGTTTTGGATTTAGTATGATGTTAGATTAAAATTTAAATGATCATGAAGATTATTGACTGATTTTGATCCTTTTATATGATGCATGATGATTATTAGAGACACTTTAACCATGTTGATGATGTTATACTGTTGGCACATGGTTAGTATGAAACTTGAAAGGTTGTAGTTCGGACTTGTGAGACAACCTTTGCTTAGATATGGTGAAGTCAGCCCTAGAAATGGAAAATTATTGGACTGATGATCATAGTTGTTGATAAAACTAGTAATGATATTGTTAGAAGAATAGCTACTTCGAATATTGACTTATGATTCGTATAAATACTAGATCTATTTTAGTAACATTTAACTATATTAGGATCATGTATTTTGGAAAGCTGTGTCTTGAGTCAAACAGCCATTCGGGGAATTTGTGCCGAAGGCAGGTATTGGTATTTGTTTCTAAAAACTGTTATTTACATCATGTTGTTGTGGGCTTATTAATGAGAGGGCCTGTAATGTAAATTGTACATTGCATTTTATCCATCGATGCACCACCAATGCAATTTTCAACTAGTTAGGGATTGCATATAATTTTATAAATGATATATTAACAGTGATATTCATAACGACAGAGAATGTGGACTTGCTTTGTTTCAAATTCTACAAGCTGCAATTTATGTGCTGTTGAGTTTAATTTCTGCATTGTGGCTAATCATGTAGACTTAATTCAAATTCACTGCACATCTTGCTCAGACTTGACTACCAAGAGAGCATCTTTCTCTTTTTGATGTCAATTAAAATGGCCGACCTTCAATTTGACATCCATTTGATCATCATACGGAAGATTTAACCTTAAATTTGAAGTCTATTTAACTGTCATATGGCAATTTTTCATCTTTCTTGAAGAAGGTGATTGAAAAATTGTGATATTTTGGGGCATTCAGTGGAGTTTGGAGCTCTTTTTCAGAAAGTGTTTTTCAAGCCCGATGCAGTGGTGCAGCTAGATTGTGACCATCAGCCACCAGTCAGAAATTTGCAGAGAAGGTTTCGAGTCATTAAGTAGTGTGGTATGTGACAAATTCAAGATAGGAACCTCGAAATTGATCTGTTCTAGTATTTATAGATCTCTAGGGCATAACTAACCTGTCACGTGTGAAACGAAGAATTCTAATTGCATGTCCAGGAGGATGATCTTACTCTAAATTGCATGTAAAAATGGATAGACAAATATTATTTACTGTTCCATGTTTTGAAATTATTTACACGGATATCCAACATTTCTTTTTGAGGCTACAATCAGGTGCTATGTTTTATCACAATCTGATTATATATTTTCCACTTCCTACATGTCTTACACTTTATTAAAAAAACTGGCAAATCTCCCAAAAAGTTACATGGAAGATCAATCCACGCTCCAGGGAAAAATAGAACCTCTCAGGAGCCAATAGCCTGCACCATCATTGATCCCAGAGTCACAGTCCTCTCTGGGGCAATGCTTTAACACAGTTGAATTGCATACGGCAGCTATTGTTTGAAGGAATGTTGACATTTGTTATCAGTATTCTGGTTCTTCTAAGTATCATCAAAGAATATATAAAACTAGGTTATGGTAACTCAGTCATAGTTGATCAAAAGTAACAAGAATTACATAAGTTCTTTCAGGAGCTTCATACACTCAGTGACCAGCCAGTGAACCCAGCTAATGTAAGTATGAGAGGTCCTGAGACTATGCTTTTGAATTTGAACAAAAAGTGAATGCAATGAAATCATTGTTCATGTTGGAAAATTATCTCCACGGTAAGTATTCAGTACAATTTCTTAATGCACAAAAAAGTTTTGAAGTTTGCATCAGCGGTAAAGCAGAGGTCTCGTAGAAATTTTTAACAGTCTGTCCCAAAAAAAGGGAAAAAAATTTTCATTTTGTGAACCCAGGGGCTGGTAGGTCAGTAATAGCACGCCCCATGCATGACCAATCCTCTGAAGGTCCTACGGTTAAGTTCCTAGTACTGGAAAAATTTCATGCTTTTCAATAGGAAATTAGTTGCAAGGTTCATTGGTGATGAATATGTAAATACCCCTCACTAGCGAAAGTAAAAGATAATCATAAACAAGAGGCTGCTAGCTTAGTCGTGAATGAAAGTCCTCAATTATGAGGATGTGAGGTTCTTCTTGCAGTTCGCACTCCTACTAAAAAATGTCCATGTTATTCCAATCACTGTGGATTTCAGAATGTGCGAAATTTCATTCCTTGCTAATACGATTGTAGTTAACATCTTTGCTTCAAAAGCATTTTGCACAACAACCGAAAAAATGTACATTTATCCACTTGGCAAACATGTAGTGCGGGTTTACGCTAATGTGCAGGTGGCCTTCGCTGGCTAAGTCAGTAACAGGAGAAAAATCAACGATTAGTAGAATCTCCCAGCATAAAACCTTCCCTGCAAAGCCTGCAAAGCCGCAGTCAGCCACATCTTCCTGGCTAAACTGCGCATAAACATTTCCCACCATGTGATCTGCCAGATTATCACACACATTCAGATTCTCGAGGCTGCTATTCCTGTCTCTTACTAGTAGCTCCTCAAAAATATCTTCAGGTAAAAATCTTCAAACACTGGCGCTTAAGCGTCTGTGATTTCTCTGTGTATACTCACTGTGGCGGCAGAGTCTGGTTAGGGTCGGAGGAGGTTTTCGGGATCATTGTCCCCCTGGACCGGCGATCTATATCGGGCCTCTGGTACATATTGGAAAGTAGGAGGGTCGGGCTTATTGTGGATTGCGGTTGTGCAGGCAGTGCACATCGATCCCCGTGCCTATGTCAGACAATCGATTTTGAAATAGAAGGGAGCAGTTTTACGTCTACTGGATCACTCCTTTTCCGTGCCGATCTATTTTAGCTGCTAAGTTATTCCGCCATTGATGCAGCCTTGCAGCTTCTCGGTAAAAATTGCTCAAAGATTAGGACTCAAATGAAAACCTAGAAACCCTAGATATCTTTCCGTTTATGCAGAGTATGTGCAGGTGAATGAACCCTGTGTAAATATTACTTCAGATGACGAGCCTTGAAACCAGTAGAATTCCACTTATAATTTTTCCAAAATCCGTGCAGGTCGTGAAGATAACTATGAGCATTCTGTCATGGTTTTGGTTTTTTAAATTCGAGGGCATAACGATCTTTGCGGGTATATCGTTCATTGAGCGAAGTTTCTGATACGTAGTTCGGACCGAGTCCAGAAATATGCGTTGATCCTTTATAGATATTTTAGCTTCTTTGAATTGCATTTAATCTTATTGAGCTTCTCACGTACTATTGTTGAACAATTTTGTTTGTGTTTTTCCAAAGTCGGTACCCTATGAGGCCATGAATGAAACTTCTAATGACTTGCACCAACTATAATTTTTTTTTTCTAAAACTTAAATTTGGTAAATTTATCATTCGTGATAGGTGATCACTATTGGTTTAATGACATAAAATTGTAAGTTTTGACTGCATATAATCTAGGGGACTAGCTCTATCATTTCCAACCTGTCATAGCTGTGCAGAACTTTCCTCCAGTACCTCACTCCAACTCTTCGTATGGAACTGTCAAACTATTTGTCAACACATTTGGTCTTTTGTCTGGCGTCTAGCAAGCCTAACCCAACGGATCACCCAATTTAATGCATTTGCATATCGCAACGAATTGTAGGTCTTACTATACAACGTGCATGTTCAAATGATTAAAAATGCAATGTAAAGCCCAATCTAAATGGGTACCAACCGGTAAAAATGGGTTTTATAAGCCACTATTAGTTATTCCTGGGACAAAATATCAAGTTCTTCTAAATTTCTACAATTAATCTTTGATTTGAATCTACGTCAACACAAACTAAGAAAACGAATTATGCATATAATTTTTGTGAAAGTTTGGGTGGGGATATTGCTAGTAAAATGCACGCCCTAGAATCCTGTATAGCTACTTGCTTAGGTGATTTTGGAATGTCAAGTGTGGACTTGCACCTGTGAACCTAGCAAATTCAACTTTATAATTGAACAACCTAAAAAGTAAATAGACACGATATTTACAATCAAACCATCTTGTACATAATAATGGATAAAGGCTTCTTTTTTTACATATTTTCTCTAGCTGGAGATGTGTGCTTGCATGCTTCGAAGCTTTAGTTAATTTTAAGATCCGTTTTTTATATTTTTTAAGATTATTTTATGATTTCTTTTTAGGTTTGATCTTATTTATCATTTTTAGAAATTATAAGTAGTGTTTTACTGAATGCCTACCTATTATTTGAATTTTTACATGTTATTTGGACTAATTGAGGAATGAGCTCCATCAGTGGAGGTATTTAAGTATTGTTTATGGAATACCCATTTGGGCTGCATATAGGTTCTGAGATGTATCAATATGACATTGAGCACAAAGGTGCATTATCTTTGTATCGTCTACATTTTCCCCCTATATTTAGGTCTGTCATGATGTGACAAGGAAGTCCTGCATCACAAAAAATGAAGACAAGATGGGGTTCACTGGACTGATGACAAGGTATGTATCCACATGCTGGGCTTAGTTAATTTGATTGGATAGACAAGAGCTTTGTATATTATGTTGTAGTATGCCCTGAAGGCGGATTGAATCAATATATGTATGTATTCATTCAGCTTTCATGGTAAACAAACTATAGCTAGTACTCTTATATAACTAAGTCAACCTCTCCTCATTTGAATGAGGTTATTTGCTATCTAAAAGTTGGTTTTGGTATCCCCTAAATAAAAAAGAGGAAACAAATATATATCAACCATACATGAAATAATAATTTGATTGAGAAACAGAGTTTATTTATGAATTGATGATCATTCCTAGGTTCAGCCGAGGAAGAATTCATCTTGGGTTCATCCATGGTTAGCCACAATTTAGTGTGAGATCCCCCTAAGTTACTCCCATGACAGCTTATCCTATAACAAATGCTATCATCATGCTACATTGGTAGTGAAATTTTGTTGGTTATAAATGGATTTGGAATCCACTCTTAAGAGGTGTCGTTGCATAGACAGTTTATGTAAGCTAAAATATGTAAGTAGCCTCTATTGAGATTAGCACACCCGGTTGTACAGACAATATATCAGATCTAAGCATACATGCAAATAAAAGTGAATATTCTACCAGAAGAATTATACAAAACAAGAGACAAATCAACACCAGATTTAACGTGGTTCACCTAGTGTGGGCTACGTCCACCAAGAAACAAGCCAATCTATTATTCAACGTTTTGACAATATATACAATGAAGATTTACAATCTTCTACACTTCTCAGATGTTCAGTGCTTTCTTCCTTCACAAGCTTTTTGATTCTTCACCAAGAAGTCTCTCTCACATAATTATCTTGTAATTATGATACATCAATTACTTTTAAACCCTAGCTTTTATGTTTATGTAGTCGTTTATAGACATAGGGCATTTAGCCATGCAATTACAATCAATAAATCTATTTTAATGCTAAAAATAGATATAATTCCCGAGAGTTAATTAAAATTTCATCGCACAGGTAATCGACGCCGATTTTGTCTAATCGTGGCCGGTTCTTTACTTGACCGATGTCGGTTACTGTATTTTCCAGCAAATTCTAATTGCATGCTAAAATGAAGTAATTAAGTTTCACAACTCAACAATCTCCCACTTGGAGTTTAATTACTGCATCATACATGTACAACATCATTCTTGGATCCTTCCTTGGCTTTGTTTCTTCCTTTTCAAGTCTCAAACTCGAAGACCAACAGAAGTGGAGTGTAACTCCAACTTCTCCTTTGCTAATGGCTTCGTTAGCATATCCGCGGGGTTCTTGTTTGTATGAATCTTTTTCAGATTCAACTGTCTATCCTCCAATACTTGTCGTATGAAGTGATACTTCAACTGAATGTGTTTCGTTCTTGAATGAAATGGTGAGTTTTTTGCCAAATGACTTGCACTCTGACTGTCACTGAATAGTTTACAATTACTTTGTTCCTTTCCCAACTCTTCCATGAACTTACTCATCCATATCATTTCTTTGCTAGCCTCTGTAGCTGTAACATACTCTGCCTCTGTAGTAGACAAAGCCACAACCTTCTGCAATCTCAAAATCCATCAAACTGCCATTCCACCTACTATGAAAATATATCCAGTAGTGCTCATCCTACCATCCAGATCTCCAGCCATATCCGAATCAACATAGTCACGTAATGAAATATCCGAACCTCCATAGCATAACTGCATGCTAGATGGCCCTTTCAAATACCTGAGTATCTATTGGACTGTTTTCCAATGCTCTTTACTTGGATTAGCCATATATCTACTCACAACTTTTACTACATGTGTAATGTCTGGTCTTGTACAAACCATAGCATACATGAGACTTCCAACTGCTGAAGTATATGGTACTCGTGTCATGTATTTAACCTCCTATTGTGATGAATGACACCGATCTTTACTCAATTTGAAGTGTCTAGCCATAGATGTGCTAACAGGTTTTGCATTTTGCATGTTGAACCTTTATAACACCTTGTAGATATAATTCTCTTGAGACAAATACAATTTATTATTATTTTTGTCTCTATATATTTGCAAGCTAATGATTCTTTTTGCTGATCCCAAATCCGTATTTCAAATATGTGAGTTAGTTTTCTCGTAAGCTCACCAATGTCCTGCATACTAGATCCTGCAATAAGTATATTATCCACATACAGTAACAAAATAATATAGCTTTCATTTTCAAGCTTCTTGAAATAAACACAATGGTCAGATTCACATCTCAAGTAACCATGCTCATGCATAAAATTATCAAACTTCATGTACCATTGTCTTGGAGCTTGATTGAGCCCATATAATCTCTTTTTCAACCTGCACACTAATTTCTCCTTACCCTTGACTCCATACCCAAGCGGCTGTTGCATATAAATCTCTTCATCCAAATCACCATGAAGGAAAACCGTCTTCACATCTAGTTGCTCTAAATGCAAATCTTCTACTGCAACTAAACTCAATACAATACGAATAGAAATCATCTTAACAACAGGGGAAAATATTTCACCAAAGTCAATACCTGTCTTTTATGCAAATCCCTTTACTACAAGCCTTGTCTTGTATTTTTTCTGTTCATCCTCTTCTTTCTTAATTCTGTAAACCCACTTGTTTTGCAATGTTCTCTTTCTTGCTGGCAATTTAACCAAATCCCAAGTCTGGTTCTGTTCCAAAGAGTTCATCTCCTCATCCATGTCATGCTCCCACTGAACGTGAGTTTTATCCTACATTGTTTCTTCATAGCTTTTTGATTCACCACTATCAGTCAATAATAGATAAAATAGAGAAGGTGAAAATCTTTCCGGAAGTTTACTTACCTTTTGTGACCTTCTCACATAAGTTTGGGGGTACCAGAGGCTCAATCTGGACCTCCTGGACATTAGTATCAACCTCTGACATTGACTGACACCAATCACCTCTAACCGACGTCGGTTCGGATAACCGACGCCGGTTCTGATCCTCTGTAACAGTCGGCAGTTCATCTGACCGATGTCAGTTAGGGACTAACTGACCACGGTTACTGTGTATTTCTGTAGGTGTTTCTTTAAAATCCAAGAGTTCATTTTCATCAATAAACTTCTCAATTTTCTCATCCTTAGGTACCAAAATTTGATTCCTGTACATTCTCTTTTTATTCCATTCAACATCACGACTCCTAACAATTTTAGAATTCTTTAAATCCCAAAAACAAAAATCAAAATCACCAGATCCATAACCAATGAAAGTGCACCTCTTGGATTTTGCATCCAACTTTTTTTCTATTTTCTCTATCAACATGTACAAAAGCTTCTGAACCAAAAGCTTTAAGAAAAGAAAGATCTACCTCTTTTCCAATCCATGTTTCCTCTGTTAGTCCTCCATCTAGTGAACTTGAAGGGCCACGGTTAATCAAATAAACCGTTGTATCAGCTACTTCTGCCCAAAACTGCAAGGGCAATCCAAAATGTATCATCATACTTCTAGCATGTTTCATGATTGTCTTGTTCATTTTCTGTACAACACCATTCACATGTGGTGTTCTTGGAACCGTTCTTTCTCTATGTATCTCATTCACTGAACAATAATCATTGAAAGTCTTGCTACAGTATTCACCACCATTGCCAGATCTAAAAACACTTTAACTTAGAATTTGATTTATTCTCAACAAGGGTTTTCCATCTTTTAAAAGTTTCAAAAACATTATATTTGCGTTTAATACAATAAACTCATACATTTCTTGTAGCATCATAAATGAAAGTAACATAATATTGGGATCCACCACGAGAAGCTACCTAAGCTAGTCCCCACACATCTGAGTGTACAAGCTCCAATTTCTGTTCCTTCTTAGTTGCCCTAACTTTGAGAAATTTTACTCTCTTTTGCTTTCCAAAGATACTATGCTCACAGAAATCAAGATCTAAATCTTTCAAATCTGATAACTTACCCTTAACCTTTAAGGTCTGCATTCCTTTTTGACTCATATGACCCAATCGATTATGTCACATGCATGCATCTGAATTTGAAGTAAATAATACAGAAAAGGAATCAGTAATACAGGTTGATAAATATAACGTTCCTACCTTCTTATATATCCCTTGCCACAACAAAAGCACCCTTGGTGACTTTCCAAGAGTCCCCTGTAAAAGTAACCATGCAACTAGATTCACCTAGTTGCCTTGCAGAAATAAGTTTCCTTCTGAGGCTTGGCATATGTCTCACATCTTTCAATACCCATCTATTTCCATTCTGTAATTTTAGATGAACTTTCCCTTTACCAGTAATATTGCAAGGTTCATCATCACGCAAATAAACATGCCCAAAATTGTCTTGGACATAATTTCTGAAATAACCCTTATTATGGGTTGCATAGAAAGAAGCTCTTGAATCTAAAACCTATGATTCAATTCTATTATCTAAAGAAAGAATAAGAGCATCTTGCATTACTTCTGATGCAGCAAGATTCACCTCTTTACCTTTGTCTGGTTGTTAGTTCTCTTTATTCTTTGACCAACAATTTTTTTTTACACGTCCTTTTTTTCCACATTTCCAACAAGTAATTCCCTTACTTTTAGATTTAGATCTGCTATTCCTTGACTTTGATTTCCTATTACTCTTACTCTTGGATCTCTCCTTCTGTCAGCCCCTGCTTTTGACATTCAAAGCGTTTCCAGATGATGTTTCCTCTATACTTTTCCTGCGAATTTCTTCATTCAAGATTATATTAACCACATTATCAAACTTCAAAATATTATTAACAAATGTTATATTACTAACAGCCATTACCAAGTTGTCCAAACTATCAGGCAAATAACATAAGAATAAAAGTGCTTTTACTTCATCATCAAACGATATTGAAATCGATTTTAACTGATTTACAATATATCGAAAATCATTCAAATGACTAAAAGAAGATTCACTTTCATGCATCTTAGAACTAAAAAGTTTCTTCATCAAATAAACTTTATTTGAAGCACTAGGTTTTCATATAAATTAGCAAGAAATTTCATTAAGTTTACCATAGAAGCCGCTTTTGTAATATTAGAAGCCATGGATGCTGTCAGGCTCAATCTTATAGATCCCAAAGCCTTTCTGTCAAGAATCTTCCATTCTTCATCAGTTATTTTCGTAGGTCTAGACTTCTCATCCAACGGTAAGTACAAATCTCTCTGATACAGATAATCCTCAATCTGCATCTTCCATAATTGATAATTTCGGCCATCAAACTTCTCTACCTTGTATTTATTATCTTCTGTCATTGTTGTAGCTCCCACTCAATCAGAAAACCCTCTGTGAGTAAATCTGTCAACACACAAAACCCTCAAACAAAACTCTGATACCAGTTGTTGGGATTAACACACCGGTTGTACAGACAATATATCAGATCTAAACATACATGCAAATACAAGCGGATATTCTACCAAAAGAATTATACAAAACAAGATATATAAATCAACACCAGATTTAACGTGGTTCACCCAGTGTGGGCTACGTCCACCAAGAAATAAGTCAATCTATTATCTAAAGCTTTGACAAGATATACAATGAAGATTTACAATCTTCTACACTTCTCAGATGTTCAGTATTTTCTTCCTTCAAGCTTTTTGATTCTTCACCAAGAAGTCTCTCTCACATAATTATCTTGTAATTATGATACATCCATTACTTCTAAACCCTAGCTTTTATGTTTATATAGTCATTTATAGACTTATGGCACTTAGTCATGCAATTACAATCAATAAAACTATTTTAATGCTAAAAATAGATATAATTCCCGAGAGTTAATTAAAATTTCATCGCACAGGTAACCGACGCCGGTTCTGACTAACTGTGGCTTGTTCCTTACTTAACTGATGCCAGTCATACCTGACCGATGCCGGTTATTGTATTTTCCAACAAGTTTCAATTGCATGTGAAAGTTTGTTGGTTATAAATGGATTTGGACTCCACTCTTAAGAGGTGTCGTTGCATAGACAGTTTATGTAAGCTAATATATGTAAGTAGCCTCTTGGTGCATCATGTTTACCTTTATGTTAAGCTTATTTGTGGACATTAGTTTCTCTCATTTAAATTTGGAGATCTTAAAGTAACCAGACTGCACTTTAAGAATCATATTCAACAAATTCTGCTAAAGATTATATTCACAACACTGAAGTTAATATCAGTGGAAAATTGCAAATTGGTCCTTCCACCTGTACTAGAAATAAATCACCAACGAATCACTAGTCTAACTTTAAGAATTGGAGCTATGATGGCGAGTTTCTAACTAAGATTTACTCTAAGAACGTTGTAAATGCTATAAAACAACCATCTTATACGGTTATTTTAGTCTGATGAAAAGAAATAGGAGAATTTACTACGCTCAACGAATCTCCCAAACAACTTTTGAAGAATTTGCTTGAGAATGTATTCAATGAAGAGAGGAATATATTAGAATATAAGGCTTACGTTTTATTAATAAATCAATATTAGTTATTTAATAGTTAATATTTGGTTGTAACCTCCTCAACCATTTTGTAACTAACTCTCTTATAATAAAATGATGGACATACAATCCTCTTCATTATATTTTTTCTCATCTTCCAACATTGATATCAGAGCCATCGGTGCTCAGTATGGTCTGTAGTTCGAGAAAGCATGAGGAATTGTTTACATACAAGTGAGAAGAAAGCTATGGTTTGTAGTTCAAGAAAGCACATGGAATTGTTTATAGAAAAGTGAGGAGAAGGTTATGAAGGTCAAAGAGGAAGTCAAGAGGAGATATTTCGAGGGTATAAGTTGACATTCGCGAGTTTGAAGCCATTAAAGAAGAATACAATCATGAAGCATAAAATTACGGGAAGTTTGAATTTTTTTGAATGGAAATTCACTGTAATAGTCATGATTAAGCAATTTTTGTTGCTTTAGAGGTTGTTTAGACATTTCCAAAGGGCATATTCATTAGTTACAATTGTTTTAACTCTAGAAAAATGCCCAAAATGTGAGCAAAGTCATCTAGGGCACAAAAAATACAATCATTTGTGATTGTAAATTGACGAAGAAATTGAAGGTGTTGTAGTAGTAGATATTGAAGGTCTTGAAGGGGAAGACATTGAAAGCATTGAAACGACGTTGATCAAAGTTCTAGAGTTGGCATTGTTTAAAAATGTGACTACATGGTGCTAACGGTGTTGTTTGAGGGCACATACAGGGCTATGGCATGAATGTAGTCACTGTCAAGGAGAAAACACACTTCATACAATTGTGAAATGCATGTTTGTTGTTTCGAAACCCTACTAAGTGTTGCAAATACATAAGAACTAATGTTTGTTAGGGAAAAATTGAGGGTAAAACAATCTTGAAAAGGAATAATCACGAGGTTGCGAGGGAATTTTTAGTACAAACGAGTGAATCGTTAGTGGTTTCTTGTCAAAAGCATTGCTAATATATTTTCCAAATACGCAGTTGTTGCCATGTTATAGTGTATAGGAATCTAAGGATGTCAACAAGCAAGATAAATGTCGTGAAGAACATTAGATGGGATGTAGGTGCAATTGGCAATGCTATTTGGGGAGGAGCAAAGCTTTTGGAACTTTAAAACTTCCAAATGTACTTGAAAATATAATGAATACAAAGGTAGGAGGTGATCATGTCATGTTTACTAGCATGGATGTATGTAAGAAACTAGGTCATAAAATGTGGAACTATAAAATTTGAGCCAACGATGTTCTCAAGGGAAAGCTAAAAAACAAACTAAATGAAGTTAATATAGTCATTGTCGAAGATCTACCAAATGCTAAAAGTGGCGAAGAATTTCTTGATGAAGAATACATATTTAAAAGAAACCCCTCACTTTGAAGATGGGAAGGGATCTAGTATATATGAAACTCATCATAGTTGATTGCCTAGTTCATTAGCTTGAGAGTTTGTGGATCTTAGGAATTATACCCTTACGAGGGCCATGAGACAATTTGATAGAGCACCGAGGATGTAGTTCAATATGGATGGTTGTTCAATGCTCTATGGATGTAACTCAATATGGATTATTGTCCCAAGAACTCGTGAATTCAGCTTGGGAACTACAAAGGTTATGAGACAACTTGATAGAGTTCTACCTAGTCAAATAAATATTTTCAAAGAGAAAGCTTATGAAGAATGTGTGACTCTATTTGGTTCTGTTGTTTCAATTTTGGTTAGTATGCTTATTTTTTTGTTTTTTTATAGTGTAAGCCTTAAGAGGAGGTATTAAAATATAAGGTTTACCTTTTATTATTAGTCACTATTAGTTATGCATTAATTAATGTTTGGTTGTAACCTCCTTAACCATTTTATAACCATCTCTTGCATGATAAAATGATAGACACAATCAATGACATGTATATTTCGATTTCTCTTGATTATTTCTTAATTCACATCTTCCAACAAAATAAGAGAATTCTCTATGCTCAGTAAGGCTCTAGAACAACTTTTGAAGAAATGACTTGAGATTAACATGATCACTTTATCTCAAGTGAGACCATTAGATACTTCAAAGCCTTGACAAAAGATTTTGATCCAAATACATTTTGTTATGATCTTTGAGTTGAAGGGAATTTAAGAATAATATTTGGAATTTAACTAAGAGCAATCAAGTTCAAAGATAAAGAAAAAGCAATGCCACAAACAATGGGAATCAAGTTGCGGCTTCTCCAAATCAACATTTACAAAAAAAAAAATTGTAAATACTCTTAAGAACCACAACTATGGGCAACACGATAATATAAATGCCAGATGAATATTAGTTTCTTTACTTGTAGGATAGCTAAGTACATCTCCTTTTTTTATGTCTTATTAGTACTATCAAAAGCATTAGACTAGGTTTCACATCAACTTAACCAGTTATTATTATTTGCACTTTTTAACCAATTAGAAATCATTATTATTTTTATAAACAAATATACAATTCTCACATTAACAATAAATTTTAGTAAACTACACAATTTTTAACAAAATAATTACAAAATTACATGTATCTTCAATTTAATTGGCTAATAATTTGAGATATTACTGCAGGATTCAACAATTTCAAAAAATGAATGATGTCATAACATTTATCACACTTTATTTGCACTTGTCAGTGTTCAGGAGCCTCAAAGCCGATGTTAACCGATGTTAAAAATCAGACCCGGAAAAATACAACGAAGATTCATTGAATTACCTCCAAGAAAGGACTCTAACATGTCAATTCCGACGCTGCCAGCGGATGAGTTACGGCCTTGCTTAAATCTCACTCTGCAGCACATCGGAACTCATCTGCATCACCAAAGTCTGGCCACTTTTGCGCAATGTTTCTTCACTCTAGATTTTATTAGAACTCCTACCATGAAGTTGGATGACATGCATTTCAAGAAACAAAAATCTAGTAACAAAGTCATGGACATGCCGATTCTTAAGTGGTCGACTTCTTGTAGTTCCCTCGAGGATCCCGGAGCTTTGGAATTTCAAAAAAAATAGAGGCCTGCCATGAGAAGAATATCTTATAAGGAGGCGCCCAGAGCTAGAGGCTGGATTAAGCTGGAAACTTTGATGTCCTTAACCAATTGTAGGGCTTCCGTCAATTCTTTCTTTAACTACACTACCGCCAACAAGGAAATAATGAAGACAATTTTATAGAATCACTTCCAGGCTCCATGAACGGTGGAGAAGAGGACTGTGAGTCTGCACCATTATCTATAAGTTAGCAGCGCCACCAAAACCATAATGATGACTCACGAGGGTTTAAACAATGTTTCATTTCATCATACCACTTTCTTAAGTACAATGCCAATTCTTGAAGGTTTTTGTTGACATCGATGCGGAGTTTGGTGGTGTCCCTGTACTGTGTACATGTAAAGCTCGCACTTTGTATCTGATAAGCATTGAGCTTAACTTGCATATTTCTGGCCATTAGCCATTTCCTGGCATTCTCGCTAAATTAAACAATAAATTTGTATCGAAGACTTGTTTTCTCTGGGACATCTACATAAGTTCACCAAATCAAGTAACATATTTGTAGTCAAATCAGTTCATCGTTTTAGTATACTAACAACTTGTACATTATCAATTTAGCTACGACATTAATTAGCAACTTTGTTGCTCTTGTTTTATTTACACTTATTTTGATCATTCTATCTTGGAAATTTCTAAATAGTTATATTCTAATCTATATATTGATGTTAAAATAATTAATGTGAATATATATACTGTTTTAACCCTTAATTCAAAATGAGATAAGAAACACAAACACATTTTGTTTCATTTTTGGGTTAAATCTTTTAGTGATACCAAGTTAGTTGATTTAATCCTTATCCTAGTTTGAACCCTAATTACCCTAGGCTTGTTGTTTATGCCTTGGCACATGATCATTTTCCTAGTTCTTGGATTTTTCCTTTCATGGCTCATACTACCCATCAAAATTTTTATTTCCTTTTAACTTAGTTAAAAATGGTCCCCTACATGTAAAGATGGAATATGTGTAGCATTGCAATAAATCATGATCCCTACTAATGTGGAACCACAATATGTGGAATCACTTCTCCATACCTTGTACCTACACATCCCTTTTCTAGAACTTATACATACACATTTCTTCTACATCAACAAGTAGTCACTCCTCCTCTCTCAATTACATGAGAAAGAAATTGGACCTCATCTTGACTATACAAGTGTTACATGAATACTACCCTTTATTTTCGTATGTTTTATCTTCATAATACTTTTTCTCACACTTGCCAATTATAGTCCTTAGTTTAGATAGCCCAACTAGTATGTTATTTTATCTTCTCCTTACATCTTTAGTCTAGAAAGATCATCTTGTCTAATAATTTGGCTACCCCTAACATCTATATAGGTTATACAAATCAATTTACCTCATTTTCTAGCTACCCATGTTATAATTTATAAACTTTAGACAAGATGGTTAGTCTAATTAACTTTCCTACCCCTTAAAATCTGACATTATCTACTTATATTTCATATTTTATTTAGATGATCACACATGTTAAATATGTCTTTACATATTATTTGCAATTTTCATACTATGTGCAACATCCTTTAGATATAATTTTAGGTCATTTATTTATTCCTAGATCTTTTGGCATGTTGTTTTACACATATATAAGATAATAGACTCATTACCACGGAGAGCAATATGCTTTTTCAATTAAGATTTCATTTGGCATAACATGAAATTGCTTACAAAATGATTAATGTTTATTTGAAATACATCTTACATCAAAAGAAGCATCAACAAGTAACGACGATGCAAGCCAAACCACAAGCTCAGTCAGTAAGCGGTAGCCTCCTAAAGTGTTGATATTGAACTTACCATATTACCACAAAGACCACTATGCTTTTTTAATCATCCTTTCATTTTCCATAG
Source organism: Taxus chinensis (assembly GCA_019776745.2). Taxonomy (NCBI): domain Eukaryota; kingdom Viridiplantae; phylum Streptophyta; class Pinopsida; order Cupressales; family Taxaceae; genus Taxus; species Taxus chinensis. Next base: position 759,623,162 of record CM034151.1, on the reverse strand, counting down.
CAATAAATAGAATATGAATATATTAATTTTTATTTAAAATAGATCGTGCATCAATAGATCCAGCAACGGGTAAAGGCAATGCAATCCTGGACGTAAGCTCAATCAGTAAGTGGTAGTCGCAAGCTAACATGTTGTTTATTTCAATTGGTTATAATTGACATGTGGCCGATTAAAATACAATTTTCTTACTTCCCTGTAGTTATCCATAAGAATTATTTAGTTATTTTAGATTTGGAGGGCTTTCTATATGAGAAAAAGCCAAACATACCATAGGGATATGTCATTCAAGCTCGATAAGGAGACTATCAACCTGCGAGGTGCCCTGAAAGAATTTATAAAATTATCATCACCAAATTTTGAAATGGGATTATGGTCCGACAATATCTCTTCTGTTGATTTTGAAAAGATGGCAAAGGGCTTCAATAAAAAATTATCACATGAATTGAATCTAACACTCACTTGGGGAAAGGAGCATTGCAATATAGTTGATGAAATTGCAATAAAAGATCTAGAAAAGGTTTGGAGTAGAAACGATGTTTCCTTCAGTTCTAAAGACACCTTGTGTATTACATTATGTGCAAAGGGAAACCCTCCTAAAAAAATATGGTTGGGATGAAAAGCAGAGGAGAAAATTGTTCAATAGATATGTGGTTGATGACCATTTGTACAAAAACTTATCACTAATAGTATCTCAGGGATTAAATGTCATATAGGGCATCAAATATTTGGAGCAAGAAAATGCTAAATAACTATTTATCAAAATTTAAAATATTATTATGATGGTACTGCTTAACATTGTAAAGAAGATACATTCATATGTTAGTATGAAGGTACTGCTTAACTATTTTGTATGCTGAGATTATATAAACATAAGTTGGGAGTATTTATATTTTCAGTGGTTATCAGTTGAGAGTATGAATGTATAAGTGACATGTGCAAATTATCATAAAAAATTTATTGTAACAAAAAATTGAGTAGTTTTTATTAATCAAATATGTATTCCTGAATTTATTTTGAACATGCTTGAATACTTATTTTTGCTTCCAAAATAACAAATGTACACCACATTCATATGAAATGAAATAACTACAATACGGTTTGTAAAGATTTGTCACCTTGAAACATTATATTCAATTCAAAAAAATGTATAAAAAATATTCCTAGTAGATTAAGAAATGAGGAACACCCTTTGATTTTTTTACCTAATTCACCACCTACAACCATTTGATTTTTGATATAACAATAACAAAAAAGATGTGTTTTTATTTTTGGATTATTTCACTGCCCTCAACCATTTGATTTGATTTTATTTCTTCATTTGCAGATATGAACACATGCAACTTGAAATCGACAATATTTGATATAAATGGTGTTTTGACACAACACCATCTACAAGGTTGATTTGTTGCACAAGAAGTTAAAAAATCTTGGCGGCATCGAGCTCAAAACAAAAAAATATTTTCTGAGACCAAATGTGAAATAGTTTTTGCAACATTGCAAAAAACATTTCAAAATAGCACTATGAAAATCGACAAGAAAGTCAAATGTTGATGACATGATGCCTTCATTCCTTTGAAACATTGGCTTAGAGGTTGGAAGCTTCGAATTCATATTTACATAGGAAGATTGCGTCGAGTCCAAACACATCGATTATGAAGGTTCTGGGAATCCTAAATTGTATCTCAAGAATATTAACTTTGTTTGGTGGTGGTTCAATACATCATACCATTGTAAAAATATAGTACTTATAGATGACTCTTTAGAGAAAAACAAGTTCAATGATGTGGGGAACTACATAATCGCTAAAGATTTAACATAAAATCTAATTTAGAAGACAACTGCTTGTTAGATGAGTTGTGGCCTTTGTTGCACCCATTGAAGGATGTGGAATATTTTAAGGATGTTATTAGATCAAAAACCCAATTATAGAGAGCTTGTTTTTTAGAAATTTACTATGATTTCTATTGTTAATTTGGGAGCCCATCTTCGAGAATAGTGTTATAATAAAATTCAAAAAATTCTTAAAATGTTTTACTATAATTCTACCTTTAGTAAAGGAATTTTAATTTATTTCATATCTATATTTACGTACCAGTGGAAGAAGGGTGACAATACTCGAAATGATGTGAAAGTTCTTCATTTCTAATTCTAAGAGTGTAGGATAAGTAGGTATTGAACATTCAGATGTGTATGAATTTTTTTGGTGGTTTCATACCTATTTGGTGGTTTAAAATGTGAATTTATGGCATTTTATAAATTTGGTATTTATGTAAGACAAAAATATGCTTAACTGTGAAACCTAGGTATCACGAAACCCTTTGTATGACCCGAAATAGCTTCAAAACCAAACCATGGGTAAGAGTCCATGCAAAAAGGTTTTTATTTGGGGTAAAGTGTAATATGTACACTACCTATGTTAGTACTACTATGAATAGGGATTAAAAATACATGTAGTTAACCACTTAACATGTGATATCTATGTGATTGCAACTAGATTTAGAAAATTTTATCACTTTATAGTATAGATAATGGTTTGGTGTGATTTGTGCTTAAATAAGATTGAAAATTCTTTTTCTCGGTAAAATTGACTCTAGGACCAAGGTTAGAGTTTTTTAGACATATGTAGGGGCTTCTCTTATTATTTGTGATTGTTTGAAGGTAATTTAGGAGATATTTGAGTGCTTTTGAAATGATAATTTTATCATAGGGCTCTTGAAAGTACCAAGTGAATAGATGAGTGCATTTAAATTTCTTATATATGGGTTCCTATATATAGATTTTTGGTATACAGTTCAACCCATGAGGAAATTGCTAACCCATAAAAAGATATATAAGTGATAAAATCATCATTGCGGACATGTGGACAAAGAAAAAATAGGTGTGGAGGGTGAGAGGGTAGGGATAAAAAGAAGAGGGATATCTACCTAAACGGTTTAAAAAGTTAGGATCTGATACCTTATCTAGTCAAAAATGAGGTTAAGAATTGTTATAACTAATATGAGGATAATATAATTATGTGCAAGTTAGGTTTGTTGGTAGGAGGATAGGTTTATAGCCAAAATTGTCTAAGGGATACCAAGCTCAAAGTTAAATACACAATACTAATCATAGGCTGTATTAAAAAACACACAATATAGACAATTTGCACAATACTAATCATTCTATTGTATTTATAATATAATATTCTTATATCTAGAAGGTGTACTGAAGTTAAAACTTCATATTTACCCCAAACAGAAAAATAAAATTACGATATCAAGAGTTTCAAGTAAGTATGTGTTTTTGCAGTCATCTCTCTCTTTTTGTTTTTTCCTACGAAGTGATCTTCTAACATTCTCCTCTACTTTCATTTCCTCGCTATATTTTCACTTGTTATTCTTCTCATTTCCCATGATTCCTCCACTTCAATAATTTCTATCTGCACACACAAATTGAGCTAGATTTGGATCTAAAAGTAAATTCAATAAAAAACTATACACATGTAACTCTTATTATATATAAATCTCAATAGAAATTAGGTTATTTTTAATTACATGTTTTTCTAACTTTAAAACTATTTTTCTAATTTTAAAACAATTTAAATCTAATATACAATTATTTAATTTTGTAATGTCTTTTTAATAAAATTAACTATGTTTTAAAGCTAATTTGATTACATTTAAATAATAGAATTTTTTTAAAAATAAATTAAAAATATAATATACTTTTTATTAAAAATAAGCAAAAATAATATGGGAAATTATATTTTAAAATCAAAATCATTGAAATTGAACCTAAAAATTAAATAAAAAACAATAATGTTGAAAAAAACATACTATAGTTATTAAAAGTTATTTTTTAAAACTAAATTTAAACTACAATTTTTTTTTTAAATGAATTTGTACTTGGCGGCGCTTGGGTAGCAGATTTGGGGTTTGGGGGTGTTCGAGCAAACTCCCTTCACACGAACACCCTTATGTGGAGCCTATGTGGCACATTATGGCCCCAAATTCATTTAGAGGATAATTATTGGCCAAAATGTGTGACATAAGTGCCACGTATTTAGGGTAAATTAATGAGTTAAATTACAAAATTTTTACACCAAAATACGGTTTTTATTATCTTTTTAAAAATATAATTTTCATTTTTTAAAAATTTGTTTTACTATATTTTTTATTTTTTGTTCAACGTATGGTATTTTACGACAATCAATAGTACACTTTGAACACAATTTGAAAAATAGTAAAACTTATCAAAAGAATTTGAAAAAAAACTTACTATTTGTTGAAGTCTTCTTCATAGTCATGAAAAAAATCAATTTCGATATAAATATGAAAATATATTGGCATAAACATCTATATGCCCTAAATATGAAAATATCTTCACTATATATATATATATATATATATATATATATATCAAAACAATACTAAAATTTGTCAGGAACTTGCTATTTGAATCTAGAACATATATCTAAAATTTTATGGTGAAAAAATAATTTTCCATTTAAAAACACCATGTCGGATACTTGTTGATCTATTATAAAATAAGAAACAACGTATGAATAAAATTAAGAAAAATCCCAATTTTTTTCTAAAAAATGCATGTATTCTACACTCTAAACACAACATTTGTTAGTTTGTGGAAATTCATGAATGTGTACGGTTTTGTGGCTATTACCTTTGGAATTTTAATGAAACTGAAAATTCATGTTGATAAAGGTACAACAAATGCAAAAAAGTGGGACATACTATTGTATTTCCACTCATACGAAAATATATCTGGGATAATTTTACAATTAATTTTAATTAATTTCATATCCATATTTAAATATGAAAATATATATCGAATGGTTTTACAATTAATTTGATATCTAAATTTAAATATGAAAATATATCTAGAATGGTTATATAGATAATTACATTCTCCTAGTCTGGATCGTCGCCCTCTGCTAGTTTTTTCATAATATCTTTAGTAATATCTGGTTACGCTAAGGTTCAATCACCCCATATTAAATGAAATTGGAAGTGTCTCACATCTCTTAAATAACATTAACCTAGCAGCCGTTAGGCCACAAGGCATTCTAATTATTCAAATCTGCATAATTTAATTTTAAAGACATTATAAAATGATAAAAACCTTATCCCAAAGGATAAATAATGCCTAGCAACTGCTAGCCCGTATAAAATATAAACATGTTCTATTTATTGTTTTACAAATCAATATTGGATTTTGTAGTCATCTTTCATATACCTTATATCTACCCCAAGCGTGTCGGCCTATCACCCAGTATGCATTGGGTGCTCACCCGAGGCGCGCAGGGTGTCGAGCCCCTCCTTTATGTGAGCTTCGCGAGAATGTTTCACACATTAATGGAGGATGGGGTTGCAAGAACATAAATATATGCATTTACTCAAAAATAGAAAGTATAAATACTAGATCTAGGCACAAATGTACCATAAATGGAAATAAACATTTTAATTGTAATAGGCATAAAGAAGCTAGATCTGATCCATAACAACATGAATAACACAAGGGTTTATACCCATAAACAAGGATATCTAAGAATAACACATCATATATTTATTTATAAACATTTATAGTAGCCTCATTACATCACAAGGATCATACAGACCAAATATATCAAGAAATACCATCTCAAAACCCTACAAGATACTTTGCACAGAGAGTTCTGTTCTTATACCCTCTAGTTTCAGACCCATCTCTCTACATAAGTTTGGAATCATCCTTTCCCTGGCATCTCTCTAATACTAACAACAACAAATAACTATAAAAATGGCAGATCCCAACACCACAACCCACAACATTCTATGCAGCACTTTGTTTCTTCTCCACCTCTCTTTATTTTAGATGCAAGCACTCCTTTAAATAGAATTTGGATCCTTCCTTCACCTCCATAGCTTACCCATGATCAAATCGCATACCAGGTGGAAATGTGGTCCTCCATGATCGAGTTCCTTTTTCAACTCACCAAATCCTGATAAGATTCCATTAATCGTAATGATTTTTATCCCAGAATATTCCCTTTCATGGAATATTCTTTCCTTGAGCCACAAGACTCCATGATGGAACCTTATCCACTCATCATGCCTACTCAAGCCTTCACATGTTTTTCCATGTAACACCATAACAAAAAATATGGACTAAGTCCTTAAACCCTTGTTTTGCTTCCACGTGTGCCCTAGTTCCAACTCAAACCCTTTCCTTGTGCTTTTCCCTGAGTTCCTTCCTCTTGTACTGTCCTTCCGTGTGCTAACCTTCTGCCTTGGGAATTAGTCAATTTAGGGCCCAACATTACCCCGTACACTACACGTGTTATCCATCCCCGGAAACACTCTGATCTTTCACCAAAGAATAAATAATAGTGAGAAATGAAATAATTTGTAATTGAATAAAGAATGGAAGAATAGAAGGATCATGCTATTGCTGCATGAGGAGTGGGAAGTATCTTTTCACGGATGCTTCAATTTTATCCCAAGAATCTACCTCACCCTACACTTGTTGAAGTAAATCACCCACCACACATGCTAACCTCACAAAAATTAGCTCATCTCCTTATCCTTCAGCGTATCTACGATGTTTTCCATCTACTTGCTAAGGTTTACCCAAGTGCGTCCATCCTGCGAGTGACTTGGGGGTATAATTCCTTCAGTTTATTTTAATCAAAACCCTCAAGGTTTCAATCACCTCTGATTTCTTCTTGACTTCAGATAAGATTTTATCTCTCTCCACCATATTTCCCTTGTTTTTCTCTTGAAAATCCTTCAGATCCGCCTCATGGCTAGCAACCAATATGTGTTCTACTCTATCTCTGTCGCCATAGTTGTCATACACAACTTTAGCCATTTGTGTCACGTTCTTCACTAAGGAAAGGAGCTCAGAGTACCAAGTTATTGTTTCCCAATCTTCAAACTTTTATTCTTCCTTCTAGCACACCATCTCCTCTTCTTCCAACTCCAATGTAAGTGGTTTCCTCTCCATGGTGAGTATGCATGTCAAGTCTTCCAAGTAGTGCATGGTCGAACTCATACTTCTACTCAGGAGGGGCTAGGTCCGAGTGCTTTAAGATAATGAAATTTGAAATAACCTCTACCTTCTTGTAGACTTCATGCACCTTCACCTTTTCATCCCTCAACTCATGCCTTAAGTGTGCATTGATCAATTCCTTTTGTTTTATCTCCATGTCCCTCTCAATGATCTCCTCATTATTTTTCTCAAACTCATCCTCCAAGACTCTTATTCTATCATTTTTGCCGAAAATTCTTTCTTACACCTCCACTAACACTTTGTTGAGTGCATTGCAAACTTACTCATCTGATAGTTGTTGGGAATTCACAATAGGGTTTACTCCCTTAGAATTTGTGTCTTCATCAATGCATCACTTGTTAACCTCAAACTTGGGCTCATCAACGTGGGACTCAAAAGCCCAGGATAGTGTTTTCCTTATGCATGGGTACGCACTCTCTTCATCAAAATATAGACCAACATAGGAGTTGGTCTGTGGGCACTATGCTTTGGAAATGCACATGTAGTACCTTGTTTGGATCATTAATGTAAGTCATGGCATGTTCCTGTGCCACTACTACGCCCTTTCCACATGTGTGCATTTCCTTGGGGACAATTACTGCCAGGATAGATCTTCACCCATGCTTCCATACTCTTTCCATATACTCGTGCTCTCCTTTGTTTCCTTTAGTACTTCAACAACATTGTCACTCCACCTCATGCTCCACTAACTTATTGTATAATACCCGCCACCTCCTTCTCTACTATGTCATATATCTGTTCTTTGGTTGGGGTTGGGGTCTTCTGAGCATGCATGCCTACTTCCTCACTTCATCCTTTATTATGGGCACTATCCTCATACTCATTCTTCTCTTCATCCCTTTCTTCATCATGGACTCATGTACATCATACACAGGAGGATTTTCAGCTTCCTCACACTCCTCATTTTCTTCCTTAGTCTTATGGCCTTCCATGCTCTTCGTTTCCTCTGAGTCTAAACCTTGCACCACCCTTTGCTTCTTCTTTACTAGTGAATCTTCTAACACAGGGGACTTCTCTTTCTCGGGTGACTCTTCCCTCTCAGGAGACTCCTTCATGGTGGACTTCTTCCTACGAGTGTAAGTGCTCGTGCCCATGTGCTGGATTCTAGTGCCCCCACAGTCTGAACTGTATGCATGCTCGACACCTTTTCTACAGGAGTCTCCTCTCTGTTCCCTCTTCTTTAACTATTGTCTTCCTTCTCCTAACAGGGGTCTTTTGGGATAGATACATCATCCTCAACATAAGGTACCCTTTTCAAATTTGGGCCTTAGACGTCCATACACCCTTGCTGTCCATTCTCCCCACAATAGGCAAGTGTCATTGGTTTCAACATATGTACATCATAAGAGACATACTTCTCTACATAAGCACACTTCTTGGGATACACCAATGTTTAGCAGCTTGCGGTAATCTTGATCTACTACACTTAGATCAAATATAAGTTTCTTTACTTCTTTAAATGCCTGTTGACCATGCTTTGAAAGTACTACACTGTGAAGGAGAAGGGAAATTTACACCAAGGAATCTTGGTGTCATTCTATCAAAGTAAACTTGTCGATACAAAAGTGTTGGTATACGGAACTCAGTTCTCCATCCACTAATATTGACAAGTTGCTAAGTATTCTCATTCTTCCCCAAACGCATCACACATTCACTTGTACCATTTCTCCAAGCAATGCCTTATGAGAAGCCCTCATTGTGTCACAAGTGTAGGCTTCAAATATTTTAGCAGGGGAGGGGTCCTCATCTGGGTACTCCCAAAAATATTTATTTGGCCCATCGGACACTCCAATTTCTCAAAAACACAATGGTGAGAAGGATATTACCATACATAATCTTGTCTCTATCGTCACACGTAGTGTCTATGATATCCTCTACAATAAAGGATGAAAGGTTGTAGATTGTTATCTCCAATAATCTTGAGACGGAAAACATTTAACCAACTCTTGTTTACATGTGTCCACCTCTCTTTCCCATTCAACTTTATGACTAGGTGTGTGGCCATCCTCATGACAGGATTCAGTGATCGCGGAGATATCAAAATAGCATGAACCCTTCTTGTACTCATATGTCGTAACTATCTTCTTGATGGACCTCCTTATTCACACTAAGTCATCATCCAATGAATTCTCCTTTGCAGATAATGCCAATGTACTTGGAAATCAGTTGAGGAGTTATGCACATTCTTCTTCCTGTGAAATAAAAGTGATCCTCATGCACGCATGCAATATCAACCATTGGTATAACCTTTCAGGCTTTCCGAAATAGGGAAACTCGTAGAGTTGCAAGAGTCCAACCTTCTCCATCTTGGTCTTCACCTCGTCATCATACACATGCTTTCCATCCTGTGTCCTCCTTCCCGAGGGGTGAAACTAACTCTAATGCCATTTAATTTTCAATGGTGCTCGTATGATGGTTATAGTCACTCACGGCCATCTTGCATATGTGAGACACCCATTCCTTCCCTAACAACATGCCATCTAGGGTACTGCATCTTCGCATACCACTCTTCATTAAAATTGGTCGAAACGGATGGTTTTCCTTTTCCTTTTCCTTTTCCCTTCTTTGGTGAAGTGTTTACTCCCTTCCTTGGTGCCATTTCTCTTCTCCTTGACCTCTGTAATTCCTTTCTTGTGTTTAGTTTCACCACTGCTCAAACCCTCAGCTCCACTCCTATAAAATATCCTCAAAAAACCCATGCCCTAGCTTTGTAAACCCTAACCTGGAGCACCCTTTTTCCACAAGGCAGCGTAATCACTCATGGAATCCACTAAAAAACCTCCTTACATGTATGCTCATGTACTCTACTCCCAACTGGTTCATAAATATGTCGATTTCTCACCTTTGCACACACCACTTTTCAAATTTTTTTTTGTAAGAATGCCTTAGATCACAAGATCTCTTCAATATCAAACACAAGGTGAAAAATAATAGCTTGCCTTGACCTTCTATTTATAGTTTCCCACTTTTCTCTAGCATTAAAATCTCATGCCACCTACCACCGTACCTCCCCATTAAATTCATATTTTTTTTTTCACGTATCCTCATACATGTTTTATCTAGTTCTTTTCCTCCATGCGCAAACCTACGTGAAACTCTCACAACCTTCTGGAGTGCAAAAATTTACCGACAATAGATCCTTGCACTTTTTTACAACCGAAGGAAATCTTCCTCTGCATCCTAATTATGGTTCTTAACACCCTGCCTACCTCATGTTGTTCTGTGCTTTTTACCCTTGTACGTGGTTTTCTCAAAGCCTTTTGACACCATTCTTCCACCATGAACACTTTTTCTACGTGCTTTCCTCCATCCTACATGCCTTTGACTTTACAACCTGGGCCACAAACCAACATTTCTCCCAACACTTATTGCATCCTTCTCTAATGTTCTCCTTTACATTCCAGCCCTCACTAAATAGATGTGCAGGTCCTCTGCACATAAAAACCCTTTGAGATAGTAAGTGGCTACCGGTGCGCAAACAGCGTGCCCACAACAAAATAAACCAAAAGATAAAGCAAAACAATGACAAAGGGAAACACATGAAAGGGAAAAATTACATTAAGGGAAATCCTAAGATAACTGGCAATACTACCTTATTTACAAACACAAAGAAGACTTATTTATAGTAGGGCTTCAACCTACTCCCATTGAAATAACCAGGAAGTCATGTTCCATCTAGCACATATAACTGACAAGCACCATGAATCAAGTATATAGGATATAATGTATGGCCCCAACCAATGGACTTTGAGCTTCCTAGGATGGCACAAAACTTAGAATCATAAAGTAGAACCATCTACCCAACCTCAAACTGCTTATTCTTGATGTTTCTATCATGTCATGCTTTTTTCCTGGCATTTTCCATTTTCTGACTCCATCATGTTATGGCATGTTTCTTGTCCAACTGTATTAACTTGTCAATACATTCCTCAAGTCACTTGTTCATTAGCTAAACCTCATGTGTGCACAATATTCAGGGAGGGAAACATGAACTCACCAGGTAATATAACCTCTGCACGCCAAACATCAGCTGAAAGGGTGTTGCTTTATTCAAACTTTTGTAGGTTGTCTGATATGACCATAACACGGTAGAGAACTTTGACATCCCAATCATTTCTCCCAACGTCAAAATTTTTGGTCAAAGTGTGACTCAAAATTTTGTTAAAAGCTTCCGTTGTTCCATTAGTTTGTGGGTGATAAGGGGTAGTATTGTGATGGACCACCATGAATTCTTCCAATAAAGATTCTAACTTGTCTCATTTAGGAAATGAGTACCCCTATCACTTGTTAATCTCAATGGGCATTTATACCTACTGATTATATTCTCCCACAAGAATCTAGCTTCTGTTGCGATGTTGTGTAATCCTTCATATGTGTCGCTTCTACCCACCATGTAAGATAGTCTATGACCTGTAATGATATAGCGTGCCAACCTGTCCTTCACATGGTTGGGGAAATAGGACCCACAAAGTCAATTGTCCCACTTCTCGAATGGCTATGCACTGAGTGATAGGTCCTTAATAGCATTTCATCTCTTTTCCCTAGTTTATCAAGGCACTGGAAATGGTCACAGGCCTTACAATACTCGATACAATCCAAGTTGTAAACCATTTCCCACCAAAGGCTAGCTAAAAGGATCTTGCACACAGTCACATTCTCCGCATAGTGTCCTCTTACAATTCCACCTTGAGCTTCTTCCATGATTACAGTATGCACATGATCTAGTACGCACTGACATAAAACCTCATCATGACCTAGTTTGTATAAGTCTCCACCAATTAACATATAGGGCACAATGTGTATGGCTAACTGCTTCCTCTCCAATCCCTTCATTCCTTCTAGCACTACACCATTCGTAGGAACAAAGCAATATCTTCCATGTCCAAGTACGTGCACTGCAACCTGAATAATTGTGCATCTGACATTGTATCCTCAATTCTCTGTGCATCCTCACCTAAAGTAATCCTTGACAAATGATCAGGTCTCGATTTTTTTTTCCTTGGTTTTACCATAACTGTAAACTCAAACTCCTGAAACAATAGGACCCACTGACATAGGCGTCTTTGCAAAACGGGATTGTTCACCAAGTACTTTAAGGCCATGTGGTCCGTGTAGAAAATAAAAGGGGTTGCTAGCAAATACTACCTGAATTTTTGTAGCACGTAGATCATTGATAGTGCCTCGCGCTTTGTGGTGGTATAATTCTTTTCTACTAGAGTAAGCTTCCTACTAGCAAAGCACAAGGGATGATCAATAATCCCCTCTCCATGTTTTGCTAATACTTCTCCAGTTGTCATACCTGAAGCATCAACACGTACATGGAACATATTATCCCAAGAGGGATAGCATAAAATGGGCGCGATAGTGAGTTTTTACTTCAACATGTTAAAGGCTATATGTTGCACCTCATCCCAATGAAATCTCCCTTTGTGCTTAAAAAAAAACTCCATCGGCACGACAATATTGGCATATCCCTTAATGAATTTCTGGTAGTATCTTGTATGCCCTAGAAATCCGTGCATGGCATTTTGATTGGTAGGGTCCTCCAATCCCAAAATAACATCAATCTTGGTAGTGTTGGTGCTCAAATTTGTCTCACCCCATTTGTCATTAAAACTCTTCATATTGCGGCCTTTGTTATGTTTTATGTCTCCCCAAGCTAAAATGGTGGCTCTCCTACATTTTATGGTTTGACAGGTGTAATTTCCCAGTCAAAATTACTTCTCGGCATCAGTTGAAAATTGGCCCTTTCTGGTTAGATGTGGCTCTGTGGGGCACTTTAAAAAATTCTAAGGCTCACTTTAACACAAAACATGTCCACATGGAGGCTTTTGCCGAGCCTTCCTGTACTTGGATATTTTTCACACAAATTCCTAAAGGGGCCTGGGACACATGGAGGGACCGTGCTTGTTTGGGGGACCAGCCCTTGAGTTTTATTTTGAAGAAGCACCAGGAGGACACTTGGAGACTCTGCCGGACTAAGACACGTGTTGGGCCTGCGCTTGTTTGGGGTCTCTACTTTTCAAGACCATACTCAAATTGCGCCATTGAGAAACGTAGCAGGTGTGGGCCTTTTGGAGAAATGGAACTATGGGGTCATTTAAGGTTTTTTGCCTTTTTGGAAAATAGGGATAAAATTTGTAAGTTGAAGCACGGCCCCGATAGGAAAGTAATGCCAACGTGAATAGTCAAAAGCGGAGGTGCGGGCCCGAGGGGTAAAATATGGGACTTTTTCCTTTTTTGGAAAATAAATAAAAAATGAAGAAATCAAGCCCATTTTTGCTGGGACCCACATCAAAGGCTAAAGGCGGAAGGGCAGAGTTGCGAGAAAAATTTTGGACAATTTTACTTTTTTCCAAAAATTATAAAAATGCCAAAAAGGTGCCCCCAAACCCGTTTTCCAATCGCATTTTACCATATGGAGGGCTCAAATTAAAATTTGAAACGCAGGATCAATGGTGGTTGTGCATTTCATTTGATTTTGCTACCATTGAAGCTCCATAATGTTTGGAGATGTGTCTTTACATCATTCTTCATCAAAGTTTTTAGAAAATATGAGTCATTTGGGTCTGCAAAGTTCAATTGAATCAATTTGGGAGCTCAATTTGTAAATTTGAAGCACTTTTGAGATGGATTTTTGCTCAGGCTCATGCGAGAAATTAATACGCTCAGATCCAAAAGTTACAGAGTAAAATTTCAGAGGAAAAGGAAGGACAAGGGACGAAATGATGAAAGTGCAAGCACAAAAGGTGAAAAGGGCATTGCCCCGAGAGAAAAAATGGATGACCTGTCAAGACCAGCTACGCGGAGGCTCCAAGAAATGATTAAAAAGGGGATTTCTTACATGACAGAATCAGAATGATAAAAGGGACTCCCAAGAAGTTGTGGCATGGCATCCTAGTCAGTAGTCAAGGGCCCAAGAAACGTGATCTATTCACAGTTGGTCCACCTGGCAGATTTTGGATCTAAATTTGTTAAATGTCTATCTGAAACAAATTAGTAGAAAGCAAAGGTCCCTCGAATATTCCTCTCTTTTGAGGGGAAATGGTGTTGCAGGTGCCAAGGATGAAGAATATGCCTCCAGTTAGAGAAATGATGCAAATATTTGCAATGATTCACCTTTTTGGAAACACTTGACAACCTTTTTGCGAGTCTGTTGAACATCACCTTCAGCAATCATGATCCAATATGTGCAAAAAAGGTGCTTCGAATATCCCTCTTATGGGGGGAATTGGATGTAAAGGGTGTATTATGAATGCAATGAGATTACTCTTGCAAAGGGTCAGGAGTTCATTTTCACGAGAAAATTTTGAGAAAATCTCAACCTCTGAGAAACCAGGTTAACTTCCTCTGTGTTAGATTTTCATTCATGTTGAGTTGGTTACAAGTGTATAGCCTTCAACAAGGTCTGAGATTGTTTGAAAAAAATGCATTTCTGGGCCTCCATTTATGCACACCTCTGGTTAAAGGAATTTTTTAACTATTTTGAATCTCTTTTGTGTTATTGAGTTCTCAGATTTGTTGTGAAGTTTCTCAAGGATATGGCAAATTCCAATTTATCTTGTTGATCTCCCACCAAAAAAGTATTTCAACTAACCAATCCTACCCCGAACTACCCCTGTCTTGCTTTGTATATCCACAAAAGAACAAAATCATATTTGCTAAAGTATGCAGAACAGATCAGGATTCCAAATGTCTTTAGTAACCTTTTCCTTGTGTTGAAAATATCCCCATAATCTGGAAGTGAAAACTCGGCGTGAGAGTCAGATTTGGTGTGTTGATCATATTTTCCCAAGGTCTTCTCTATAAAATTTGTGCACAAGAAGGATTTACCAAAATCCTTCAATAATTAGAGGTTACAAAGTAGGTTCTCTTACCTTGGTTGAAAGGCACAACCTAAAATAGTTAGGATAAGATCACATCTTTTTAAGGTGTTATCCATCTCTCCACAAACTCGAGTAACAAAAGGTCAGTTAGATTTCATCCCTGGCTACAAAATGATACACATTTATGATCTATCTACCTCTAAGCTCCTTGTTGAATCTGTGTTGCTGTTCGGCTTGAAAAGGAGAAAATTTGGATACCAACACTAAAGGTGCCACTGCCGGGGACTCTTTGAAGAATTTGAAGTTTCCAGACCCTTGGTAATGTTTCTTGCAGTTCTGTGTGCATAATCGTTTTTTGTAAACATCATGATTTAGTCATATCTGTAAGGATTGAACATATTTTAGGTTCACCCGTGTTGTTCTGTAAAATTTTGTCCAAAAGTTATTGTACTAAACACATTACCTCACCATTGACAAATTTAGAATGAAGGAGGTTTGATTTTTAAAGCTTTAATCCAATGATTCATTAATCTGCTGACAGACAATTGAATTTAGACAGACTATTTTAAGTGCACCTTTTTTCACATCTGAGGTGAAAATCCAGATAGTGGCGACTTCCGTATACACAAAGTGATTTGATTTCCTGATAAATGCCAATGTCTTAAACTCTGTCATTTTGTCGAATTTGAAGACTATTCTTTGCCAAATGATTTCTGGAAGGAAGAAGATATTTCTTCATTGCGGACCCTAGTTTGCGTTGTTTCTAGATTCCTTCAAAGATTCTAATTACATTTCCGAGGAAAAATTTGGAAGATTGTCACCCATGAAAAAACATGGATCAAAGAAAGATTCGATCTAAACCATTGGTAAAATTGATCGGCACACCGGTTGAAGATTGCAATACTTCCTCAACTGCTTCATGAATCAGGTATGTTCATAAGTGTAAATCTGAAAATTTATCCATACTTTCAAGAGGGTACATCATTTTGTTTAAAACATTTGCTTCTCGATAATTCCCTTTGTTTACAAAATCTAATAAATTTTTCAAAGAAGACAAAGCCATTAGGGGATAAATCATTCTAAAAATAATGTGTCCCTGTACCACACATAGGTCACTCCTCATCACTCTGTTTCTTTTATAAGGTCACCTCCTCAGAAATAATATGGCTGATGTAGCCTCCACCATGGATTGAACTTCACATTTTTCATTAATACTTTTAGTCCCATCATTTTGTAGAGGTATGGATGGCTAATCCAAATGCTCATGCCACAAGATGTAAGAAAAAAATTGTTTCCCAAGTTTCAAGGAAATAATGCAATAACCGGTGTTCAGTACTTGAAACTCATTTGTTCAATATGATGGAGGATTTCAAAATAGAGTTGAAGATGTATATGTATTAAATTGTTTATTCATACATTAGAGAAGGATGTCTATGAAACATAAAGTTTCTTTACCTGATAACTCTATTGTATTCTTGGACTGTAAATGAAGAATGCATAATTAGATTGCATTATGGTGACAAGACAAACCCTAGGTTTCTTTTGTTAGAATTCACTAGAATATTAAAAAGAATCCTAATTCAGTCAGTGCATGACTTTAATACAAGTTTTGATAAGACATTGACTAATATTTCCTGTGAATTTGAGAACACATGTGATGAATCTAATAGTGTCTTATAAACCTATGCTGATGCATTTGTTAAAAAGGATGCATACTAACTTGAGGGATCGAAAACTATTTAGCAATTTGAGGCATTACAACTTTACCATGGCTCTGTAGATGTAAGAAAAACATCATTGACATTGGAAAACCTCCTAAGAGGGATGGGGTTGCAAATATTGATAAATTCACCTGAAAAACCTCAATTATTTGTACAAGCAAGAGTGTGGATAACTTGAGGAGACTGTTAAAACTTTGGCAGGGGCTGTCAAAGAAATGTTCCTACAAACTAGCCTGGGTAGTTAGAATAGGAATTGGGTAGAGTTCACAAGGTCAGTAAAAGGCACAAAATCATGATAGATTTGGAAATCAACTGCTAGGGGTGACTCATAGGTTAGATGATAGAGGTAAAGGACCCATGGGATGTGCAAGTAGACATCCCCAAGCACGTGAAAGTAGAATGGTGCCTGATCCTCTGACTGCTCGGGTTGTTGCTGTGGATGAAGCCAATGTGATTGATCGGTGTGATAGATGCTTTCTACCCCATCCTCCATGTGAAGTAAATCAGAAAGAAGAAGAAGCTGATAATGACTAGATGCATGCATGGTGGATTCCTCTACGAGTTCACAGCAGGGAGCAACCTCAACTGAGCTGATGAGTGTCAGAACTGCTAAAGATTTCTGGGATTGCATTCACTGGGTATTACCTCTTCCCCCCACTCATACTTCTGAAATTGATATGGTGCAAGCTTTGGAATTGCCTAATAATGATTTTGAATACTTAAGGGCACTAATGATTGAGAAGTATGATGGAGGGATCCCTTCTGAGGAGGATAGGCAGTTGTTAATAAATGTTGTGGTTGGCCATGAAAAAGAATATAATACTAGGAGTAAGGTTGCCAAAAGGGCAGGGCCTCAAGCCAAAATAAAAATTCCAGTGCTTACCAGTATCCCAAAAGAGACTCCAAAGAAAGATACATCTGGATCGAAAGGCCTTGTTGTCTCAAGTGGAACTTGTTTCCCTCCCTATGCTCAGACTGTAAAAACTCCTGTGCCATCTGATGAGTTTTTCAATCTCCCTCCCAATGTTGCCTTGCCCAAGTATGTTCCATATGACATAGCCCAAATGTTGATTCAGATCAAGATTTTTTTAATTCCTGTTGTTGAATTGCTTAGAATCCCTGAGCATAGGGATAGAGCATTCGAATATTGGGATTTAGAGAAGAAAAGGACACCCAAGGCAAAAATGTTGAGACTCCGCCTACCATTTCAGAGTTGAAAAAACCCCAAGTACTGGAAGAACTAGGTGAGCCACCTGAAGTATATTTGGGAACATCCTTGGTTGAGTCTCATTTAAAGGTGGATCCATTTTTTACTACTTTGATTATTAAGGATAAGTTGTTACACAACTGTATGTTTGATTCCGGAGCATCATGCAATGTTATGCCTCTTAAGGTCATGAATGAGTTGGATCTCAAAGTAACAGCAGCTTATGGGAAGTGTATTGCCATGGATTCCAGGGAGGTGCCAGTGGTTGGATGTGTCAAGGGTCTGATAGTGCAACTTGCAGCTTATCCGGGTGAGAACCTGAAACTTGATGTTGTTATTGTAGATTGCCCTAATAAATGGGGTATGTTGTTGTCTAGAAAATGGGCTGCAAATGTTGGTGGGAGTGTTCAAATGGATATGTCCTATGCCACCATCCCGATTGAGGGCTGCCTTGTCAAGTTACCTGGTGAAAAGAAAATGTTATATCTTATTGAGGACCCCAACAATGCTTCTTATGAAGTATTGCATGCAGATATTGATATTGATAACTCTGTGAGCTATGTTGCTTTCAAGGAATATGAAATTGGTCAATGCAGGTATCATGAGCAGGATGATTTTCCTGAGACTTTGATGTTTGATGTAGCCCCGAAAGATGTTGAAAAACTTGACACCTAGGCACAAGGGGTAAGCCTGAAAAGGTATGGTCAGATAGCAACTCGGATGGAAAAGAAAAACAACCATATGACCAGTTGTTAAAGACATAACAAGAACTGCTTAGCATGGTCATATCCAAAAAAAGGCAGGCACTTGAGGTTTTTCCTTGATTATTTTCTTTGAATCAGGATGCTCTTCATTGTACAGTGTATAGTTCTTTGGTTTTGTTCTACTTTTGTGTTTTTGTTCATTCTGGTCCGTGGTGGCCTGGTTTTGCTAGTTTCTCGGTTCGTTTTTTGAGGATGGTTCTCGTTTTCTGCTCTGCAAGCTGATATCCTTTTGCCCAATGGATATTTTTGGCACTTGGTCTACTTTAGAACTGTTATCTTGTGGCACTCACAGGGAGTGCCCATCCCTAAGTCGGAGCCTGTGTTGGTGCTCAAATTTGTCTCGCCCCATTTGTCATTAAAATTCTTCAGATTGTGGCCTCTGTTATGTTTTCTATCTCCCCAGGCTCAAATGGTGGTTGTCCTGCATTTTACAGTTTGACAGGTGTAATTTCCCGGTCAAAATTACTTCTTGGCATCAGTTGAAAAAATGGCCCTTTCTGGTTGGATGCGTGCTCTGCGGGGCACTTTAAAAAGGCTTTTAAGGCTCATTTCAAACCAAGACATGTCCACGTGGAGGCTTCCGCCGAGCCTTCCCATACTTAGACTTTTCACGCAACTTCCTAAAGGGGCCTAGGACACGTGGAGGGACCGCACATGTTTGGGGACCGGCTCTTGAGTTTTATTTTGAAGAAGCGCCAGGAGGACACTTGGAGACTCTGCCGACTAAGACACGTGTTGGGCCCATGCTTGTTTGGGGTCTCTACTTTTCGGAATCTCAAAGGTTGCACCATTGAGACAGGTAGCAGGTGGGGAAATAGAGAGATGGAATTGTTGGGGTCAATAGTAAAGAGAGAAATTTATTTATCCTTTATGTAATCAAGATTAAGATAAAATTGAAGCATTGAGCGTTACCCAAATTGAAATAGTGATGATTGTAAGAGCGGTAATAGAAAAGGTGGAGGTGCGGGCCTGCGGGAAAAAATGTGGAACTTTTTCCTTTTTGGAAAATAAGTAAAAAATGAAAAAATGAAGCGCAGGTCTGCTGGGACCCACATCAGAGGCTAAAGGCGGAAGGGCGGAGCTGCGGGGAAAATTTGGAAAATTTTCCTTTTTTCCAAAAGTTATAAAATGTCAAAAAGGTGCCCCCAGACCCATTTCCAATCACATTTTGCCATGTGGAGGGCTCAGATTAAATGTTGAAATGTAGGATCAACAGTAGCTGTGGATTTCATCTGATTTTGCCTCCATTGAAGCTCCAAGATGTTTGGAAACGCATCTTTGCATCATTCTTCATCAATTTTTTTGGAAAATTTGTGTCATTTTGGCCTTCAAGGTTCAATTGAATTAATTTGGGGGCCCAATTTGTCAATCTGAAGTACTTTTGAGGAGGATTTTTGCTCGGGCTCATGCAAGGAAGCAAAACGCCAAATCCAGAAGTTACAAAATAAAATTTCAGAGGAAAAGGAAGGACAAGGGACAAAATGATGAAGGTACATGCGCGAAAGGTGAAAAAGGCGTTGCCACGAGAGCAAAAATGGATGACCTGTCAAGACCAGCTACGCAGAGGCTCCGAGAAATGATTAAAAAGGGAATTTCTCGCATGACAGAATCAGAATGATTAAAGGGACTCCCAAGAAGTTGTGGCATGGCATCCTAGTCAGTAGTCGAGGGCCACCTGGCATATTTCGGATCTGAATTTGTTAAATGTCTATCTGAAACAAATTGGTAGCAAGCAAAGGTCCCTCAAATATTCCTCTTTTTTTAGGGAAAAAGGTGTTGCAGGTGCCAAGGATGAAGAGTGTGCCTCCAGATAGAGAAATGATGCAAATATTTGCAATGATTCACCTTTTTGGAAACACCTGGCAACCTTTTTACGAGTCTGTTGAATATCACTTTCTGCAAATCATGATCCGATATGTGCAACAAAGGTGTTTCGAATATTCCTCTTTTAGGGGGGGAAATTGGATGTAAAGGGTGTATTATAAATGCAATGAGATTACTCTTGCAAAAGGTCGGGAGTTCATTTTCACGAGAAAATTTTGAGAAAAGCTCATCTTCTAAGAAACCAGGTTAACTTCCTTTGTGTTGAATTGGTTACGAGTGTATAGCCATCAACAAGCTCTGAGATTGTTTAAATAACTCTCCCCTGCTGATGAAATATGATAAACTTTGAGTTAATTCGTGTTAAATCTCTGGCAAATTTTGTGTTTCTTTCACTTTCAGAATGTCTGCAAGTAGTTTTTCTTGTTCCTATTGCAATCTTGTATCAAAATCTCTTTGAATCACATAGATCTCAATCCTCGTGATAGTTTAGTGGCATATGCAATTTCATTTTTCAAAAGAGCTTTTATCTGGGAATGAAATAAACGATTTAAAATCACTTTTCTTTCATCTGTTAACAGAGATTGTTTGTAAGCCTCTGGGTGTACCTCAGGTGTGACTGATCTTAGATTTTGATGTTTTATTGGGTCTTCTAACTCAAGCCTTCGTGCTAGAATCTCAAAGATTGTGTGAAAAAATGCATGTCTGGGCCTCCATTGATGCACACCTTCTGGTTGAAGGAATGTTTTAACTATTTTGAAGCTTTTCTATTATTGAGTTCTCCATTTGTTGTGAAGTTTCTCAAGGATCTGGCAAAGTCCAATCTATCTTGTTGATCTCCCACCAAAAATTTATTTCAAAATAACCAATCATACCCCGAACTACCCTTGTTTTGCTCTGTATATCCACAGAAGAACAAAATCCATTTGCTAAAGTATGCATAACAGATCAGGATTCCAAATGTCTTCAGTAACCTTAGCCCTGTGTTGAAAATATCTCCATAATCTGGAAGTGACAACTTATGAGAGTCAGATTTGGTGTGTTGATCATCTTTTCCCCAGGGTTTTCTTTATAAAATTTGTGCAAAAGAAAGGTATTTAACGTAATCCTTCAATAATCAGAGGTTCCAAAATAGGTTCTCTTATCTTGGTTGAAAGGCACAACCTAAGATAGTTAGGATAAGATCACATCCTTTTAAGGTGCTATCCATCTCTCCACAAACCCGAGTAACAAAGGGTCAGTTAGATTTCATCCCCGGCTACAAAATGATACACATTTATGATATATCTACCTCTAAGCTCCCTATTGAATCCGTGTTGCTGCTCGGCTTGAAAAGGAGAACGAATTTGGATACCAACAGGTAGGATCTACCAATAAGCGTTCTTTGCATATGATATGACCTAAAAATGTTCCAAATGGAGTAGTGAAGACACATTTCTTAATGTTAAGGGATATACTTAGTTACCTGCACCTCTCAAACATCAACGTCAAATTGTCACAGTGGTCCTTTACTAGTCCATAAACCATCTAGTCATCCAAGAAGACTTGAAGAAACTTGTGAATGAATTCTTGGAAGGCCTACACCACAATGTGTGAAAACACAACAAGTGTGTTCTTTAGTCCAAAAGGCATGACCGTATAAGAAAAACTTCCCCATTCAGTTGTGAAAGTTGTCTTCTCCTGGTCTTCCTTGGAAATTCAAACTTGGTGATTTCCTAAAAACTCATCTATAAATGAATAGATATCGCATCGGGATACTCCTTTCAGGATCTCCTCAGTGAATGGGGTTGTGAAAGGATCAATGACACACACTGCATTCAAATCTCTATAGTAAGCATAAATTTGTATTCTCCCATCCTTTTTGATATTGATGATCATCGGGCTTACCCACTCAGATTCTTCAACAGCCTCTATGATGCCAGATGTTATCATTTTTTCAATTTCCTCCTTAACATTTACGTGCAGATTCAGATTCATCCTTAAGGTCTCTTCCAAATCAGGTGCACACCTTCCTTTAACTTGATCCTCATTTCTCCTAACGAGGGGTGGACTCCTTTTACTTCATGGAACCCGCACGGAAACAAATCTTGAAAATCAATAATCTTTGACACCCCCTGGTCCATCTAGTAGTCCCTAATAATAGCTTCCTTTGGTTCTGCCTCTGTACCAATGTTAACCTTCTTTGTATTCAATGGCTTGAGGTAGGCGCGCGCTTGCTCATCAGCACTATCCATAACCTCGCATGTACCCTTTGTATGGTTAACATCCAATTTCTCCACCTCTTCATCATCTATCAATTAGACCAAATTCCCTTTTTGTTTCTCTAGGTAGACGCACTCAAGTTGTACTTCATCTTATTCTTCTTCCATAAAGTGTGCCCCCAACTCTAGTTCACCTAACAACTCTGGAATCTTGTCATCCACCATGGCACTGTCTCCCAAAGTAAGGTGTTTTACTACCTGCAATGCCTCATCAACCAATGACTTAGCACTTTGATATTCAAACTTTTGAATGAGGTCAGAAATCAACTCCTATTTAATGCCACAATTCTGAATGAATATACCACACGCGCTTACAACCTTATAGGGTGGAATAGAAATTGTGGACCCATAAAGAAGGGGGTAAAGCTTCTGTGCCTCCCATCCAAGTCTTCTCACCCTCCTGAACATGGACTGAGGTGGTTTTACTACCATCATAGTCACAAATTTTAGTAGGCACGTTAATTCAGAGAAACCTAACAGAGAACGCGATTCTCATTTCATACCACTCCGGTATATTGTCTTGATGTGTCGCCCACCATCGCATTTTTCCCACACAAAGTGTAAGTTAGCATATTTCTCCTTTCAATTTAACAAGTCCACTGAAATTCCATTGCTCTCAGAAAAACATTAGGGTTGTCTTCCCCAGTATAACTTAGTAATTGTCTTCCTTTTAGACACCTAATTGAGCATTCCTTGGCAACTCAAGTTACAATGCCCTTCATTTATTTTCCCACCAGCTCATAGGTTCCATGCGCCCAATTATTACATGCCACACTAGTTGTATCACTTATAGATTGAGCATCTTCCCATTGAATAACACCTTCTTCTGACAGATGGACAACCTCGAGGTCTCTAATAGTGCAAACATAGATCTTATCTAGGTCCTCTTCTCCCAAAGGGTCTGTATAGGGAGCATACTTCCCATCCGTTAGTGGAATGATGACGCACTCTTCCTTGTTTTTAAAAATTATATACCCCTTGTTAAAACACAAGTCAACATTATTCTTGTAACACCAAGGGTGCCTAAGTAATGTTGGAAATTTATCTTCCTCAAAAAGTCGTAAGACTTCAAAATCTCCAGTAAACTTTTCCCCTTGAATTTTTATGGATGCATCCTTCAATACTCTGATGGGCATAGCCTTTGTCCTAATTTCCATATATGACACATTTGAATATGGCTACAATGGGGGTCTTTCCATCTGATTCCATGCATATAAAGTGAGAACATTAACTTTCATGCCCGTGTCAATCAATATGTTGCTCAAGATCCATCCATCCACAACTACATTCAATGTGATTTCTTTGGCATAGTCAATACTGTGAGGAGGTAAATTAGCATGTATGACCTACCTTTAGCACTCACCTCTAGTGCTTGGTACTTTGTCTCTCATCCACTCTCCTAGTAGAGGGATGATATTATCCTGGCGCAACATCTTACATACTTCCCTAACCTCATCCATATCCGTTTGAAGGACCTAAGTGATTTTTTTCTACTCCATCTTCTATGATTGTTCCTTCAGACATTGAATCTCCCCTTGAAGGCTCCTACTCACCTCCATGGTTTCTTGCTAGACCTATTTATGATGAGTTAGATCAAGATATTTCCCATGAAACACTTCTTCTCTTGTAATGAGAGGCCTTTTCTTTGGAATCTCCCTTGCATGCGCAAACTTAGCTTGTGTAGTCACCAAGACGGGATCTAATTCAAGGTTTTACACCAACCCAGGCATCCACTGTGGATCGGTCCTCTTTACACTCACCATCCCCATGCCTTTTTCCTTCTTATGGTTCTTGCTCATGTGGTCATAAAACTCTGGGAACTTTTCATACTTATGCTTCTTCCCACACCATAAACACTGCAACAAATCAGGGCAGTCACACTTATAGTGTTTAGTCGATCCAAAATTGTAATAGACCCCATGTGGAAATTCACTTCTTCCTCCTCTCTGATTTCCACAACCTCTAAATCCTCCTTGAAAGCATCTTCCTTGACCTTCTCCATCCACGCAACCTTTAAATTGACGATCCTCAGGATTAGAATTATTCCAAATGTTGGTCTAGTGCACACTGAGATTAATGGCATCAATGATTTGGTCTATCAATCTATAATCCTTGGTGTTATGACTAGTAGAGGTGTAAATCTTGTAATAGAAAGAAACATTCTTACAGTTCGTGTGCTGCAACAATGGGAATCTGTTTGCATCATGATCTCCATAGAAAATTTCACAATCCACTGACATAGCATGCACCAAACTTCAAGGGAAATTTTCCTTTGTGTGTCCCTCTACAATCTATGCACCATAACCCAATACAAGTCTTATTAGCTGAGTTCCCAGATAATTTATCAAGCTGCTTCACCATGGTAGCAATCTGGGCCTCTAGAAATTGACTAACTTCGGTATCCACGCTTCCCATGGCCTCAGCATGTAAGGAAGCCTCTAGGGCCTCGCGTGGATCTATGAAAGTCTTATGGGATATCGTTTTCCTGAAGGTCATGATTAATCCTCCAACAAACCACTGAACATGTTGGGATGGATGGATTTCATAAGACATTTTTGACAAAAGAGTCTTAAAATGCATGTCATACTCTTGTAAACTCTCTGTCATACCTTGTTGAATCTCCTTGAGCGTGTTGATGCTCTTTTTCTCAAGCTTAGGGATGTGGAATTCCTCCAAAAAGGCATCACACAGTGCTGTATAATCCACCACCGTCTAGTGTGGATCATATTTACAGTACCATCTATATGTGTGTTATTACAATATAGTTATAAACTAACTTTCCTTACGCTCCAGGGTAGTGATACCCTTCATGTGCCATAGCAACTCACATTTTTTCACATGCTCTACAACATCCTCAACACCCTTGTAATCAAGCAAGTGTAGAGACATCTCGTAAAATGCGTGTTGAGGTGCTTGAGGTCCTTATCCACCAGTTTCAGGGCCTTGATTCCTCTTGTATTGCCTCTACGACCAGATCCACTAGACCCACCAACTCTTATCCCTCTGCATCCTCCTCTCGTTGCAGGAAAAGGGCCTAATCACTTGCACTTTGCATCCCTACTATAGCTCTAAACTACACATCAACATTCAGTGATATTGAACCACTCCCAAACATGTTTCCTGCACCACTTCCATACGTGATACCCAAAAAATTTGAATCCACTTTTTTCCCAAATGTTATGCTAGAAAAAATACCTCCAAACACTGAAAATGTCTACATATCCATAGATGAGTGTAGTGTAAAATGATATCTCCTTGATGCTACTTGTTCACCAAAACCAACTAGACTAGAAATACTTGTCTTAGAAATTGGAAAACTAAGAACTAGGGTTAAGATGTGCACCTACAGCTCTCCTCCTTTCTCCATATGACTAGCTCTCATCATAATTCGAGAGGGTTTCTCTCACATGCTTTCCAAGATGGGGGAGCATAGACTGCTCAGGTCCCACACCCTCTATGCGAACCTCACATCCTTCCCATAACATCTACCTCCAAAAATCCATTACTCCACCAACTTCGCGTTATCTTACCAAATCCCTTTGCTGAGCTTCATTATACTTGAGTCATCTCTCTTCTCTTTCCACTTCAGCCGCAAGGTTTGCCATCTTTACCCACACTAGCTTCCGCGCCCCGCATCTAGAGGGAGTTTAGCCAACCATAGGAAATGCTTCCAAACTCAAAGTGATGATCAAGATCTTGATAGATAATGGTATAACATGTAATAATGATCCTCTTGTATCCCTCAAGAAATCAAACTCAGCAACCTCCGGACAAGAATACGTAGAGATCACGCATTCCAAGGTATAACTAGTAAACACTCTACTCCACCAGTGATCAACATCATGGGTCTAGGTCAGATCAGCATCATACAACCTCTGAAACTCCTCTTACATCCACACATGAGGTCTATAATATCAACTTGACCTTGATGCATACATGGATATCCATTCATACAACTCTATTGGGAAAAAACAAAATAAGGTCTCATACAACTCATGATACATGTTTTTTTCTACCCATCTATGTGCATCAAACTCAAGTCTGGTGTTGAATATTTGAGCAAACTCATCCTCCGTGATTTTGAGCCATGCTTCGATGCTTCCCAAGGTCAAGCACTCTATCATTACACATCATTCTCACAAAAACTTCAAAATAGGTCCCAACAACGGAACCAAAATGTAGTCATCTTTCATATACCTTTTATCTACCCCAAGTGTGTCGGCCTATCACCCAATATGTGTTGGTCGCTCACTCGAGGCATGCAAGGCACCGAGCCCCTCCTTTATGTGAGCCTCACAAGAATTTTCCACCATTAAGAGAGGATGGGGTTGTAGGAATGGAAATATATGCATTCACTCAAAAATAGAAAGTATAGTTACCATATCCAGGCACAAATGTACCATAAATGTAAATAAACATTGTAATAAGCATAAAGAAACTAGATCTGATCCATAACAATATGAATAACATAAGGGTTTATTCCCATAAACAAGGATATCTAGAATAAAACATCATATATTGATTTATAAACATTTACAGTAGCCTTATTACATCACAGGGGTCGTAAAGACCGAATATATCAAGAAATACCATCTCAAAACCCTATAAGATACTTTGCACAGTGAGTTCTTAACTATATCCTCCTAGTTCCTAAGCATATCTCTACTAAGTTTCTTCGTCCTCTATCCTTCTTGTTTTATACCTAAATGCATCCTTATATAGGATAAGAGCTTACCTTACTATCATTACTAAAGAAATCCCACATGCCAAATTCCATCATTTCTACCATACTCGAGTGTCCAAGCCATGTAGATGCCAGCTCACCATAACAACCTCCACTCTCTAGCCTGTAACCATAATGATTCCTATTATGGAATATTATCTCTTGTGGAATATTCTTTTCTTGAGTCTCAAATATCCATGTAACAACCTTATCCACTCATCATTATACCTATCCACATGTTCACATGTTTTCCATGTGATGCCATAAAAAAATATGGCCAAGTCCTTAAACCCTTGTTCTACTTCCGCGTGCACCCTAGTTTTGATTCAAACCCTTTCAGTGTATGCTTTTCCTTGAGTGCCTTCCTCTTATACTTATTGCCTTTCGCACGTGCTGATCTTCTACCTTAGGACTTGGTCAATTCAAGGCCCAACAGATTCCATGAAATCATTAAACGATTTTTCCCATATTCGTTAATTTAATCTGTAATATGATATATTGGACTCTAGAAGGAGGTATAATGGGTTCCAATAGTTTAATTTTTGGATTCCAATATTTTGATTTTTAGTTTCTAATATATATGATTTTGGAGTACAGTAAATTCCAATATATATAATTTTCTATTCCAATATACGTGGTTTTGGATTCTAATATATGTGGTTTTCCTGGCACACCCGGTGGGACTCGAAGGATATTATTATTGCATTTCATCCAGATGGTGTGTTCTTGGTGAGATTCAATCTTTGGAGGCACATACAAAGCACATCCGACGACTCTGTTTGGTCTGAACAATCCATTTTATGATTTTACAAACCTTTCTCCCATCCATTTCCATTCATGTTTCTTCTATACCTCTAATTTTATTTCATTTTATGAAGTTGTGAAATCATGGCTTCTTTCCCACAGTGGAATTCACACTTTTAGCAGTACAATCAGCCTTAAATGAGCCTCTCAACTCCTCTAGATCAGCACTATGATCAAATTCAAAACCACTATGCTTACCCACATGAGAAATTCCAAGATCAGTTTGGATTTAGAACCTATCAAGAGCATGGGTATCCGTATGATGACAATAGTCAGATGGAGGACGCTGACCTACTAGAGAAGATCCAAAATATGAAGGCATTCATGGTCCAAACTAGGGCTACGACACAAATGAAGACATCTAGTATTGGTTGTAGGGCACCTTGTCCATGGGAAGGCCCTTTTCCAAGACACTATAGTGTAATGAAATTAACTAGTATAATTTAGATTATGAGTTAGCAATATATCACCAAATAACACAATATTTCAAAATAATGATCTCAATATGCAATTGTAATAGCTTCGCCACTTCGAGGGGGCAACCTCCAAACGATATAATAAGACTCAAATGCTCAAATGATAATGAACTACTACCTACAATCCTCTATATATATTATTCATGTGTTATGGCCATCACCCAAGCCGACCTATTAAGCATGAGAAAGTATAAATGATATAATAAAATGATATGGTAACCCACAAGTCAGCTACTCATATCCTAATACAACCAATAGGTTAAGGGCATAGCATGCCCTTCCCCTTAAAACCAACGTTGTCCTCAACATTGAATAATCTTGGATGTTGCTGCAGAAAACCTTCATCCTCCCAGGTGGCATCTGTCTACGCTCAGATTCTTCCACTTGATCAGATATTCCTTAATGTCTCTAGTTCTCAGCCTCTTAGTACGTGTTTGTAGAATCTTCTCTGGCTCTAAAATGATTCTTCCTTCCTCGTCAAGTTCTAGTAACTTTTTCTGGGCTTCAAATTTCTGTCCAGTAACCTTCTCCAAGCATGAAACATGGAATACTGGGTGTATGTGTGATGATGGAGGAAACTCTAGTTTATAAGCAACACTGCCAATTTTCTATAGAACCTGATAAGGGCCATAGTATTTAGGAGCAATTTTGTTGTCCTTTTTCTATTGCTTTAGAGACATTTGTTTGTAAGGCTGGAGACGTACAAAAACCCAGTCACCAATTTCAAAATGTCTTTCACTACGATGTTGTTCTGCTTGTTGTTTCATCATGTTTTGTGCTAATGCTAAATTCTCCTTCAAACTAGCCAAACCCTGTTGTTGATGTTGAATGTGTTCCTCAACATCTTTGACCTTAGTTTGCACCCTCAAGGAGGAAGTGATAGAAGGTGGATGGTAACCATATAATGCTAAAAATGGGGTCATTCGAGAAGAGGTATGAAAAGATGTGTTATACCACCATTCTGCAAGTGGTAGCCATTTAATCCATCTTTCTTGCTTATCTAATACAAAACAACGTAGATACCCCTCTAAGCATTTGTTGACCACTTCCATTTGCCCATCAATTTGAGGATGATAAGATGAAATTTGAGCTAGCTCAGTACCCAAACATGAAAAATAATTCCGGTCCAAAATTTACTTGTGAAAATAGGATCAGGATCACTTATAATTATCTTTGGGGTTCCGTGTAGCTTTTGAACTTTCTCCAAAAAAATAGTTGCGACTGTACTAGTTGCAAATAGATGTGATAGGGCACAAAAATTGGCATATTTGGTAAGCCTATCCACAATCACAAAAATAACATTCTTACCCTCTAAACAAGGCAATCTAGTGATGAAATCCATGGAGACCTCCTCCCATCTCTGGCTAGGAATTGGTAAGGGTTGCAAGAGACCTAGTGTCTTAATTGTTTCCCCTTTGTTCTGTTGGCATAATAAACACTCTGATACAAAAATTTTTACATCCCCCTTGAGTCCTTCCTAAAATAATTCTCTTTTTATTCTATGATATGTCTTTAAAAACCTAGAATGTCCTCCAACAGGTGAGGCATGTAGCTCTGCAAGAATCTTATGCTTCAACTTAGAATCTTTACTCAAGTATAACTTGTCCTTGTACCATAGGGCATTACCTTTCCACTCAAATTTGTTAGATGTCATAGATCCTTGATTGATATTCTGTATTAGAGATTTGTATCCTTGTCTTGATCCCATTCCAATCTTGCTTCATCCACCCAATCGGCCATCAACATGGACATTCCACATAGTAAGGCATCTACAAATCTATCCCTTCTGGACATCACATCAGCTACTACATTTTCTTTACCCTTTTTGTATGTGATTTCAAAATCATAACCCAACATTTTTGTTACCCATTTTTGTTGTTCCTCAGATGATAACCTTTGCTCCAGAAAGTATTTGAGACTATCGTGATCATTTTTTACCTTGAAGTGTCTACCTATGAGATAGGGCCTCCATTGCTTGACCGCATGAAGAATAGCCATCATTTCTTTCTCATAGACCGGTTTGAGCAGAAATTTTCCTTTGAATTGGTGATTCTCAAATGAAATTGGTCTTCCTTCTTGCATTAGAACTACTCCCAATCCTGATCCTGAAGCGTCACATTCAACAATGAATGTTTTTGAGAAGTTGGGAGTATCTAAAACTGGGGTGTTGCACAAGGCTTCCTTCAGCTACTCAAAGGATTTAGTGGCTGATTCTGTCTAATGGAAGGCATCCTTCTTTAACAATGTAGTGAGTGGGGTTTTTATTCTACCATATCCCCACACAAATCTTCTTTAGTACCCTGTTAGTCCTAGGAACCCATGAAAATTTTTGAGAGTTTTGGGCCTTGGCCATTCCATCATGGCTTTGATCTTCTGAGGATCAACTTTGATGCCTTCATGGGATACAATGTGACCCAAGTAATCTACCTCTTGTACACCAAAAGAACATTTATATGGCTTTGCATAGAGAGTATGTTTCTCCAAAACTTCCAACAGTTTATTTACATGTTGTAAGTGTTCTTCCCATGTCTTACTGCAAATCAATATGTCATCAAAGAAAACTAATACAAATTTCCTTTAAAATGGCCTGAAAATAGTGTTCATCAAGATTTGAAAGGTTGAAGGTGCATTTGTAAGACCAAAAAGGCATTACCAAAAACTCATAATGGCTCTCATGAGTCCTGAAAGCCATTTTATGAACATCTTCCTCTTTTATTCTAATTTGTTGGTACCCCGAACGAAGATCCAATTTTGTGAAATAAATAGCACCATGCAATTCATCATGTAAATCATCAATTATTGGAATAGGAAACTTATCTTTGATGGTATACTTGTTGATTTCTCGGTAATCTGGACACATCCTCCATGTTTCATCCTTCTTATGTACCATGAACACTAGGGAAGAATAGGCACTCTGGCTAGGCCTGATGATACCTGCCTTCAACATTTCCTGAACCATTTTCTCGATCTCACTTTTCTGGGAATATGGGTATCTGTATGGTCTGATGTTAGGTGTTTGGCTCCCTGGAATCAACTGAATGGCATGATCATGATCCCTAACTGGTGGTAGTCCCTTTTGGAATTGCATCAAAAACAGATGAGTGAGCATCAACAATCTTCTGAAGATTGGGTGGCATTGAAGACTCTGTATTTTGTACTTCTATGGAAAATAACTTTGCTATTAATCCATCTACTCCTTTTCTGAGAACCTTCTGCATCTGATGAGAGCTAATAATCTGTGGAAACTTAGCTACCATCCCATTCAATTGTATTTTCCTTCCATCTGAATGAAATCACATGAACAATTCTTGGAAATTCATCTCTATAGTACCTAAGGTTGTGAGCCATTGGACACCCAAAACAATGTCTGCCCCTCCCATAGAAATAGCAAACATAGGTGAGTCTAACATGTAGTCTCCCATGGAAAGCTTGATACTATGGCACTTTCCTGTGCACTTGACTATCCCACCATTTGCAATCATAACTTGCATTTCTAGAGTTGGGTAAACAAAACAATTGAGGTGGGCAGCTAACTTACTATTTATGAAGTTATGAGTACTCCCCGAGTCAATCAACATTGTCACCTTCTATTTTTTGAGATAGCCAATAACCTTGAGTGTTTGAGGAGTACTAATACCTGACAATGCATGGCAAGAAATTGTAGGTTGGTGATCCTCTACTTCCTCTTCTACTGGTTCCTCATCCTCTCTTATAATTTCAACATCCTCATCATCCTCATTACCTCCGTCAATATAGAACAACTTCTTCTTAGCACATTTGTGTCTCGGTCCATATTTTCTATCACAGTTAAATCATAATCCTTTTACTCTCTTTTCTTCCATTTGTTGAGGAGTCAGTCTAATTGGCCTAGAAAATGAAGGGGAAGAGATACTACGGTCTTTGGTGTTGATGAAAGACGGCCTCCTACTATAAATAAATTTTTCCTCTGCTCGATGTGCCATGATAATAGAATCAGAAAGCTTGAGTGGATTAAACATATGTACCTCATGCTTGATGTGGTCCTTAAGACCCCCAAGAAATAGGTCATTCAGATTCTCTTCTGGTATATTCTCTACCCTTAAGGATAGGTTCTGGAATTGATGCACATAATATTTGACTGATCCTGTTTGTCGTAACTTTTCTAATTAACTAAATTAGTTCTCTGAAACACTGGAACTATAGTGCAATTGCAACTCCTCGGTAAAAACTGTCCAAGTGACACCGAGACCATTCTTCTGCCTATAAGCACATAACCATCGATACCAAACGAATTGGTCTGGTTCAAGATACAGGGATGCCAATATCACCTTTTGTCCTTATGGTGTTTGATGTAGCTCAAAAGAAGTTCTCCATTTGATTTATCCAATTTAGGGGATCTTTACCATCAAATTTGTGCATATCCACTTTCGGCTTCATGTTCTGTGGTTGCGAATAAGTTGGATTTTGATTGGGCTGGAAAAGTGATCCAACATGGTTATTTTTTCCATGATTTTGAACTAAAGATCCTCCTTGGTTGATATGGGATGGATTTGGGCCATACCATTTACCCTTTACATGTTACATGATATCATCCAACCGATGATTGATTTGGGCTATCTCATTTAGAGGCCATCTCATATTGTACATTTCGCAGCTCATACTCAAGTTCCACACCTTATGATCAACTGAAGTAAAACCTAGTGCTAAGGAATCTATATTTACCCCTTCTGAATCCATATCTTCAATCACTATCTCATCTTTATCTGCGGTTTTACCTGGAGTAACTGGATTCTTTTTTGCTCTTGTGGAAGGCCCCGCCATGATATCAAACCTTAGGGTTTAGGGTTTCGATACAAATTCAGCCGAAAAGGAAAAAAAAATAGAGAAGATACTAATACTATATTTTTTAGAGATTTCTGAAAATGTAAATAACTTGAAAAACTTCCACAATTTGCACCCTAGGAAACAATTTTATGAAAAACCCTAAATTTGTAATAACTTGTGCAAAATAAATCAAAAAATTCTGAAAGTTTTAGGGAACCTTTGCTTGAAATGTTTCGAAACTTTGGTAAAAATATCTTGCACCAATTCGCTCTGGTTCAAAATATATTGCAGAAACAAAAAAATTAGGGTTTTTGCCCTAATTTTTTCCCTAGATCGCTAGCTCTGATAGCACTTGTAATGAAATTACTAGTATAATTCAGATTATGAGTAGCAATATATCACCAAATAACATAATATTTCAAAATAATGATCTCAATATGCAATTGTAATAGCTTCGCCACTTCGAGGGGGCAACCTCCAAACCATATAATAAGACTCAAATGCTCAAATGATAATGAACTAGTACCTACAATCATCTATATATACTATTCATATGTTATGAGCCATCACCCAGGCTGACCTATTAAGCATGAGAAAGTATAAATGATATAATAAAAATGATATGGTAACCCACAAGTCGGCTACTCATATCCTAATACAACCCAATAGGTTAAGGGTGTAACATATAGCCTACAGGATAAGCTTGATTTCTTGGATGAAATGTTGCCCCAAATTACACAATGGATTGAGGGTATTGAAACATATGAGCAAAGTATGATACAACATTTTTAATGGGTAATTCAATCACCATCTCTTCATTTTTATTTCTCTCCTTCCCAAGATTTACCATTTCAACATTGTCAAGAATTGAAGCCCATTATATATTGCTCCAAATGGTTGAGTTCCCTTCTCCATCTCCTAGTCTTCCATTCCATCTTGATTCTTTTGCTCTTTTCCCTTCACAACAATCACTCCCTCCATGCAAACAAGAACTTCCATTTCCTTCTCCACCATGAATGGTTATAAAACCTATGGCAACCCCAAGCCCACAAAAAGAGGATCATGTGCAAACAAAAGAGGAAAAGCTCCCTAAAGTGTAGGATGTTTCAATAGAATGCAATGACCTTCATTATCTAGCATGCCTGTTAGAAGGTCACATTGAGCCACCACAATAATCATCATTTGCAACCAACCACAAAGAGCTTCATGTTGTGGAGGACAATAAATCAGATTTTGGATCCTTGAATGAAGAAGAAATCATAGGAATCTTCTTGTTTTCTTTTAATGATAACATTTTAGATTCTTCTTCTATTACATCTTTGCAAGAATTTGATTTAGAGGTGGAGTTTAATCTCTCAAACTTTATGTTTGAGGAGGAAGAAAAATATCATGACAACATGACCAAATCAGTCATCATGGAAAGGGCAGTTTTGGAAGAGGCAAAAGTGTTTGTAGAGGAAAAGCAACATTCAGATCAGCCTGCAAGCAAGCACCTTCTTCTAGGAAGTCTGCCAAATGACTCCATACAAGGAGTTGAGCTTCAATGGAATGGGAAAATCAAAAGGATCAGCCCACTGGTTCCCAAGGCCCCATGCCCAATAAGGTATTTGGCTTCATGGGAGCCAATGGAGAAGCCAACACCGGTCATGCTCATTTCAGAGTATGAGGATGATCTTCAATACACCAAGGATCATCTACAACACCTCCAACCAATAGATGAGCATCTTAAGGAGGTATTCTTTTTGTTTATTGATATATTGGTTAGAAGAGTGGAAAGTAATTTTTCACTCTTGTTGCAGGCCATAACCATTATTAAATTAATTACATGTCCACACTTTTTTAAATAAGGGAAGCTATTTCTCCCTGCCAGTTGCAGGTTTTGTTTAGTTGTTCCTAATTTTGGTTAGTGTAGGAGTAGGGGTAATTTTTCTTTCATCAGAAGAAGTGCTTGTGCACACTCTACATGACTCATTTGAGGCATGTATAATTTGTCTCTTTTGTATATAGCTCTTGTATGTATTGCTCCAAGTGGTGCAATGCACCATGCCTTTTAGTTGTTACAACGGGAATATCCATAGTTGCATGTAAATGTTGGAAACTTCAAATAAAGAAAATACATAGCGACTAAAATCAATTAAGGATTAATTTGGTTGGTTCTCTCCAAGAATAGTTACAGCAATCTTCTACAACCGTGCAAGCAGTTAAGAGTTCAATCGACAACCCAAGCCAATAATTAGCTCTGTCAAAGCAGCATTAGACATTTAGAAAGAGAAATAAAATTAGAACTTAATAGAGTTCCGTGATGTCCAAATTAGCAGGTGACCATCCTCCAACCTCAACGGATTGCAATTGCAAGAATGAGTATAATTCAAGGTTAAAACTACTTTCTACTCTCACAAAAATAAATTCTAATATTTTCTTATGAGATTTTGAGGGTGCCAACAGCAGGAAGTAGTTCCATAAAGCAAGCAGTGGCATTTCAAAAAAAAATAGAGTCAGAGTTCAGATCAACTCATAAAGGTGATGCGGACTCCATGCCCAGTAGATTGATACAGGAAACTCGTTCATTCCATTTAGTAGGCTAATGGCCCCTGTGAGTCACCAAACTATTATCCCATTTCATCCCCTTGTGAAATGGGACAATGAGCAACTTACATTAATACAGTAAAAATATTCACTTACAGAGAAATAACAAATCCAGAGATTCGTCAAAAAACTCCCCCTACATCTCCAAGTTGCTACAATATGCCTGATGAATCCTATGTCTCTATAAAATGTCTAGGGAGATCCATGTTTGAAAGAAAGGCCCTCAAGCTCTTGGAATAGCTCATCAAGCTAGTTCAAAGAGAAACTAAACTCATGTAGTATTTGAGCTCCTTCTCTTGATGGACCGAGCTATTGCATAACACACTAGGAAACACAAAGGTGACCAAGTTGGTATTAAGCTCGTCGATCTCATTCATGCCGAAGGATCCATGACCAAGCTAGGTTATAGGGAGCTACTAGGTATGCCGGAAGCCAAGTTATGTGAACCCATACAGAGGCATAGTGGCATAGTGCAAGCCCAACCAATCAAATAGGGACGCGTCGAGCTCCTCAAGCGGTCGTACTGAGCCAGGTAGGGGCCAGACGAGCTGAAACTCTAAAAAATGAGGAGCATGTTTAAATGAAATAGAAAGCTCTGTGTTAGAGTAGATAGCAAAGGGACGTGCAATAGTATCAGAGGACACAACTCAAATCCTTGACGAGTTCAAATCCTGAATGTCGGTGAACACTTGGAGAAAATGAACCAAGTCCGAGTTCATGGGACAAAGGAAGTAAATAGGTGGAAGGCTCCATGTGGCTCCTCAATGCATATTTGGTGGGAAAAGGAAAAGAGGAATCCCCAATGATGCGAGGGAGCTCCAAGTAGAGCAAGGACTATGCAAAGCAGTTAAGGGTTGTGGGGCCCGTTTCAACATGAAATAACTTGGTGCTTATGGAGTCATAAGGGGTTTGTCCGACACTAAAATTTTCCTCCATAATTTCTATTTCATTAATGTATGTATTAGGAATAGGATGTTGTTAAGTATAATTAGTAGTAGCATCTGATAGAAGATAACGGCGCCGTCAGTACGGTGTCGCCAATAATGTGGAGTATGGTAACAGTCAAAGTACAATAGGAATGTTGTAAAAAGTAAATATTTGTCGTAAGTGGTCCGGTAATGTTAAAATGTCAAAGTTTGGGTAATTAGAGAAGTAGGGTCTACATGATTAGGAATTAGAATATTATATTGGTAATAAGGACAAGGAGTGAGGTCATAAATATTTTGTGTATTTTATTTGTAAAAAAGTCTAAAAATGTGGAACCCATGTAAAATGATAAGGTTTATCTTATCTTAAGAGATAAGCTTACATGTACAGATAAGAGTTAAGGTATGGAATATGATTCGTCAGAGTGGATTTCTTATCCTATCTTAGAGATAGGATGGATAAGCCTGGAAGTTCTATAAATAGAGAGGCCACCCCCCTCATTTAGCATATAAAGAAGTAGTGAGAAATATTGTAGGAACTGTGCAAAGGAAGCCATCAGTTAAAGGTGTGTTGAAGAAGCCATCAAGAGGCGTAATTGTAAAGTTTCTCCCATACTCTTGTTGAAGTACCTCATGGGTGAGATTGTAACAATTTCATGTTAATATTATAATTTACTTTGATATTTCAGATTTGTCATCATTCTGTCTTATCATAGTCAATGGTATTCTTGTGTTCGGTTGTTGTTTTGTTTCCAGATTACATCCACCAAACTAAAGGTTGTGCATTAGTAAATAATCATAGCACGAGGAGTTCCTGGTGAAGAATTATCATAGTGCCGGATTGGTGATGACATTTTGGTTCCGTTGCCGGGACCATTCCTCGTTGGTAGATTTTCTGGAGAGATATTCCCACTTAGGCAAAAATCAATTAGAGGGTAACCTTGTTTTTACTGTGCATAGTAGTTACCATGGTAAAGTCATTTTTACCGTGAATAGTAGTTACCATGATAAAGTCATTTTTGCTGTGAATAGTATTTATCACAGTAAAGTCACTTCTTACCGTGAATAGTATTTACCGCAGTAACTTCACTTTTTACCGTGAATAGTGTTTACCACAGTAAAATCAGTTTTTATTGCAGTAAGTCAAGTTTTACCATAGTTTACCGTGGTCATTTCTATAGTAATTCCAATTATTTGTGCACATAAGTCTTGTTGATTGTACTTGTGGGTTGGTATTTCACGGTGGTTACTTTTGAAAATGGGAAAGATTCCTATTTTTTCAGCTCAATCTAATGAAGATGCTTCTTCTTTCATTCAAGAGTTTAAGCGATCTTGTATTTGTAATGGCCTTATAAGAAGGGAACAATGGACTGAATTTTTTCCTACCTTTTTGGATGGTTCAGCACTTAGGTGGTTTGAAACACTAGGTGATAATGTGAAAAATTCATGGGATTTATTAACTGAAAGTTTTCTTGAAGAATTTGGTGAACAACAGAGATATGCAGATCTCATGATTGATATCACAAAGCTAACCCAAGGAGAGAAGGAGAAGATAAGGGATTATCATGCTCATGTTCTAGAGCTAAGGAGGAAGCTCGATGCCCAGATCTGGAAGGAAGGATTAGCGGATGGGTTGATGAATGGTGTGGATAATCTCCTATGTAAGCACGTCATTCTTGGGATGAAGCTAGAGATCAGACAACGAGTGAAGTATGACCGCCCAGCTACCATTGAACAAGCAAAGGAGATTGCAAGAAGGCAAGAAGAAAGCATGGAAGAGGAGCCCAAAGAAATTGTTGTTAAAGTAGAGCCTACACCAGCACCTTTGGTCCAGAATCCACAACCACTCCCGGTAAGCACAAATATTTCTCCTAGTACATCTACTGAGTATGAAGATCTGCTTAGGAAGATGGGCCAGTTAACTATTAATCTTCTTCAAGGAAAGGAATTTAGTTCTCAAGGAGGAGATAGAGGTCCAAAAAGAAATATTTCTGAAGTTGTTTGTTATGGTTGTTATAAAAAGGGTCATTATAAGTATAATTGTCCAGATAGAGCTTCTACATCTGGTACAAGAGATAATGATAAAGGAAAAGCACCTGTGAATTCTCTTGATGTAGTAGATAAGAGTAGAAATAATGAAGTAGATGTGTTTGTAACAAAAAGAAAGAAAGAAAAAGATAATCAAGATGGAACTGATCCTAAGAAGATGAAAGGAGAAACTAGTAAGAAACATAGGAGAAGAAAGTTGGGTGTGCAGGATTTTCTGATTTCACAGGGGCAAGGACCATACTCCATCTTGGAAGATCTGTCCAAAAGGCCTGCAAATATTACATATGGTCAACTCTTGGCTATGTCTTCTGAGAAGAGGCGGGAGTTGCGAGGTGGACTCAATGCTCGAAGAAGGAAGGAGGTTGAGGTCCCTGTTTTGGAGGCAGAGGCAGATCCCTATGCTCCACAAGCTGAGGTATTAAGTAATGGTATTTGAATTCATGATGTCTTAGTTGATGGAGGTGCTGCAGTTAATGTAATGACCGAGTCTGTAATGAATATGTTGGGTTTAAAAATTGATCGCCCTTCAACACTTATGTTAAGGTCATTAAATAAGGGAAAAACTAAACCAGAAGGTGTAGTTTCAAATGTGGCAATATCTGTTATGGGTGTTGTATGTGTGGTAGACTTTCAGGTGATGAAAAATGGTACTTTTGCGTACCTAATGCTACTGGGAAGACCATGGCTAAGGAGAGTTCATGCAAGAAACTACTGGAATGAAGGTTTCATGACACTTGGACGTGGTAGAGAGAGGGTGAAGATAAACGTGATCCCTCGACATCATAAAGCAGAACCTGTGGATTCAAGTGATGAAACTGATGATTGGACATCCTCTGATTACTCTAGTACCAGTGAAGTGGACACTGAAGATGAAGAAATTGAGGTTGATGTTTCAGTCATGGATATTCTTCCAGTCACACCAACCCAGGACTCCATAAAATTATCTGAAGAAGAAGTTGATGATCGTCTCAAACAAATAAATATTGGTGATGCTGTGATGGAGAGTGAGAAGGAATCCTACCTCCAGCTCTTTTAAAGGTACATACACCTATTCACTTTTGATTACAAGGAACTCCGTCAAGTAAGTTGGGTAGAGCATTGTATTGAGCTGGTAGATGGTGCTAAGCCCATAAAGCAAATGCCATATAGAATGAATCCTAATTTTTCCAAGACTGTAAAAGAAGAAATAGATAAGTTGCTTGATGCAGAATTCATATTTTCTGTGGAGAATTTAGAATGGGTTTCTCCCATTGTGATCTCAATAAAAAAGAATGGGAAGCTACGCATTTGTGTTGATTACAGGAAGCTCAATAAGGCAACAAAGAAGGATCATTACCCTCTTCCATTTTCAGATCAGATCTTGGACAAAGTAGCTGGCCAGGAGTGCTATAGTTTTGCTGATGGATATAGTGGCTACAACCAAGTTGTATAGCAGAGAAAGATCAGCTGAAGACCACGTTCACCACTCCTTGGGGAACGTTTGCTTATAGAGTTATGCCTTTTGGGTTGTGTAATGCTCCAGCAACATTCCAGCGTTTGATGAATAGGGTGTTCGAACCCTACATTGGGACCTTCATCAGAGTATTTCTGGATGATTTTTGCATCTATGGGAGCAAGTTAGACCACCTACACCAGATGGAGACAACATTTCAAAGGAAACAAGGTGCATGAAGCTTTTGGACAACTGAAGGAAGCCCTGGTGTCTTCACCTATTTTGAAGAATTCAGATTGGAGCAAGCCATTCATTGTGTACACTGATGCCTCAGATGCAACACTGGGTAGTACTTTGAGCCAAAAGGATGAAAATGAGAATGAACATCCAATTTACTTTGGGAGCAGACAAATGAGCAGTGCTGAGGTAAACTATACTGTAACTGAAAAAGAGGCTCTGGCTATCATTTTTGCTGTAAAGAAGTTTAGAAATTACTTGCTAGGGCAGAAATTTATAGTTGTAACAGATCATCAGGCTCTGAAATATATTGTCAATAAGCCTAACCCATCAGGGAGAATAGTAAGATGGATAATTTTGCTACAAGAATTTGAATTGATATTATAGATAGGCCAGGAAAGAAGCATGTCAATGCAGATGCACTCTCTCGAGCCTATGATGGTTTAGGATCATCTTGTGATGATGATGATTTTCCTGATGCAGCATTGTTCTCCCTTGACACAATCCCTAGTGAATACATAGATATTTGGAATTATCTTCTTTAACAACAATACCAAATGTACCAGATGTAGAAGCTCTATCTGGACAATTATACTTATAATGACCCTTTTTATAACAACCATAACAAACAACTTCAGAAATATTTCTTTTTGGACCTCTATCTCCTCCCTGAGAACTAAATTCCTTTCCTTGAAGAAGATTAATAGTTAACTGGCCCATCTTCCTAAGCAGATCTTCATACTCAGTAGATGTACTAGGAGAAATATTTGTTCTTACCGGGAGTGGTTGTGGATTCTGGACCAAAGGTGCTGGTGTAGGCTCTACTTTAACAACAATTTCTTTGGGCTCCTCTTCCATGCTTTCTTCTTGCCTTCTTGCAATCTCCTTTACTTGTTCAATGGTAGCTGGGCGGTCATACTTCACTCGTTGTCTGATCTCTAGCTTCATCCCAAGAATGACGTGCTTACATAGGAGATTATCCACACCATTCATCAACCCATCCGCTAATCCTTCCTTCCAGATCTGGGCATCGAGCTTCCTCCTTAGCTCTAGAACACGAGCATGATAATCCATTATCTTCTCCTTCTCTCCTTGGGTTAGCTTTGTGATATCAATCATGAGATCTGCATATCTCTGTTGTTCACCAAATTCTTCAAGAAAACTTTCAGTTAATAAATCCCATGAATTTTTCACATTATCACCTAGTGTTTCAAACCACCTAAGTGCTGAACCATCCAAAAAGGTAGGAAAAAATTCAGTCCATTGTTCCCTTCTTATAAGGCCATTACAAATACAAGATCGCTTAAACTCTTGAATGAAAGAAGAAGCATCTTCATTAGATTGAGCTGAAAAAATAGGAATCTTTCCCATTTTCAAAAGTAACCACCGTGAAATACCAACCCACAAGTACAATCAACAAAACTTATGTGCACAAATAATTGGAATTACTATAGAAATGACCATGGTAAACTATGGTAAAACTTGACTTACTGCAATAAAAACTGATTTTACTGTGGTAAACACTATTCACGGTAAAAAGTGAAGTTACTGCGGTAAATACTATTCACGGTAAGAAGTGACTTTACTGTGATAAATACTATTCACAGCAAAAATGACTTTATCATGGTAACTACTATTCATGGTAAAAATGACTTTACCATGGTAACTACTATGCACAGTAAAAACAAGGTTACCCTCTAATTGATTTTTACCTAAGTGGGAATATCTCTCCAGAAAATCTACCAACGAGGAATGGTCCCGGCAACGGAACCAAAATGTCATCACCAATCCGGCACTATGATAATTCTTCACCAGGAACTCCTCATGCTATGATTATTTACTAATGCACAACCTTTAGTTTGGTGGATGTAATCTGGAAACAAAACAACAACCGAACACAAGAATACCATTGACTATGATAAGACGGAATGATGAAAAATCTGAAATATCAAAGTAAATTATAATATTAACATGAAATTGTTACAATCTCACCCATGAGGTACTTCAACAAGAGTATGGGAGAAACTTTACAATTACGCCTCTTGATGGCTTCTTCAACACACCTTTAACTGATGGCTTCCTTTGCACAGTTCCTACAATATTTCTCACTACTTCTTTCTATGCTAAATGAGGGGGGTGGCCTCTCTATTTATAGAACTTCCAGGCTTATCCATCCTATCTCTAAGATAGGATAAGAAATCCACTCTGACGAATCATATTCCATACCTTAACTCTTATCTGTACATGTAAGCTTATCTCTTAAGATAAGATAAACCTTATCATTTTACATGGGTTCCACATTTTTAGACTTTTTACAAATAAAATACACAAAATATTTATGACCTCACTCCTTGTCCTTATTACCAATAAGGACAAGGAGTGAGGTCATAAATATTTTGTGTATTTTAT
Source organism: Taxus chinensis (assembly GCA_019776745.2). Classification (NCBI taxonomy): domain Eukaryota; kingdom Viridiplantae; phylum Streptophyta; class Pinopsida; order Cupressales; family Taxaceae; genus Taxus; species Taxus chinensis. The sequence continues at coordinate 759,580,070 of CM034151.1, read as the reverse complement.
TTGTAAAAAGTCTAAAAATGTGGAACCCATGTAAAATGATAAGGTTTATCTTATCTTAAGAGATAAGCTTACATGTACAGATAAGAGTTAAGGTATGGAATATGATTCGTCAGAGTGGATTTCGTATCCTATCTTAGAGATAGGATGGATAAGACTGGAAGTTCTATAAATAGAGAGGCCACCCCCTCATTTAGCATAGAAAGAAGTAGTGAGAAATATTGTAGGAAGTGTGCAAAGGAAGCCATCAGTTAAAGGTGTGTTGAAGAAGCCATCAAGAGGCGTAATTGTAAAGTTTCTCCCATAGTCTTGTTGAAGTACCTCATGGGTGAGATTGTAACAATTTCATGTTAATATTATAATTTACTTTTATATTTCAGATTTGTCATCATTCTGTCTTATCATAGTCAATGGTATTCTTGTGTTCGGTTGTTGTTTTGTTTCCAGATTACATCCACCAAACTAAAGGTTGTGCATTAGTAAATAATCATAGCACGAGGAGTTCCCGGTGAAGAATTATCATAGTGCCGGATTGGTGATGAAAGGTCGGGCATGTGTGATGATGTGGCGAGACGACCCGGTGGAAAATAAATAAGTCAATAGGTGTAAAGGTGGGATCGAATGGCATCGATCACGTAGGAGACAAGTCAAGAGCTCAACATGGGTATAAGGACTAGTCAGTGGTCAACGATGTGAATGGTGCCGAATTGGAACAATAACTTTGTGGTCCGATGCGGGGGAGGATTAAACATGACACCAAGTGAAAGCTTTAAAGGTCAGAGGTGTTAATGTGCAGTCCCAAGATTATGATGAGCATGTTATTAAAGGGGTGATCTAGCATGTGGAAGGGTCGGTATTCAAAAGTGTGTGATGGCACCGAGTTCAAAGGACGTGAGATCATGCCAAGTTGGTAGTGGCAAACGTAAAACTAATAACTCGGCATTCAAGAAGATAACCTAGCGCACATTGAAGGGGACACCTAGGATTCTAGTTAGAGTCATAAGGCGGTGAAATGCATGAGGAGGTTGGCAGTATAACAAGAGGTTCCACCTCAATGAGCTATATGTAGAGCTTGAAAGAATTAGGACATTGATAACAACAACCCCTTCCACATTAAAACATGAAGAAATCAGTGAATGGTCACATCAATATTAAATAAAAAATCATTAAAGGATATGTAGAACATTGAGTAAAGGAGAGGAATTATTAAAGTTGTCTTTTCTCAATCAAATATTAAATGCACAATCCCATGAAGACAAAATGCCTGAGAAATTAAAATCACCTACCTAGAATTAGAAGGCCATAACTGGAGCATTTCTTAATGAAATTGCACAAAATTGGTATCATCGGAATCGTGATTTCAATCCCAATGCATAGAATTTGAGAAATTCAATAATTGATGAACATTCAAGGGTTTATTTCTTATAAAATGAGCCCAATTCAAAGAGATAGTTGGAAAGTGGTTAGGAATGCATTCAATGAGTATGGCCATCATTTTATCTACTGCAGGTCATGGGATAGAAGGAGGAGTCTTTTACAATCAAGGTGTCATTTATTGCATTCATTTATTGCATCTTACAAGTGGTTGGGGAAGCCATTTCGGGATTGGACTCTTTTCTCTTTCTCATTCTATATCTTGTAATATGGGTCTCAAATCTAGGGGGAGTTAGTCATTTTTCCTTTCTGTCCCTATTTCTTCTCCGTTAGGGTTTAAACATGGAGCTCAAGCCTCCTTCCCAAGCTTTGTAATGGAATTTTTCTTTCCTCTTACCTATTTTTTTGTACTATGCACAATTTTGGAGCAATATAATATGCCATGTGGTGCATTTTATCCATCCTTTGCATGTTTTTATTGTCTCTAATAGCCTTTATTCACTGTTGGTATATTGTGCATATTTCTAATGTTCACTACAAGTTTTGGAAGTTGTTCTAAATGAGTTTGAAGTGGTGTTCTGTCTGAATCTATCTTTGGCATGTGGTGCATTTTGTCACCCTTTTCATTTCTCACCTTTTCCCCATTTTAGACAGTTAGATTCTTGATTAGCTTCTTCTTTTTTGGCACATCCCTCCCGTTAAGTTTTATGTTTTGTTTCATTTTCTCTGACCCTCATCTCACACAACAGAGAAGAGACAACTTCTTTAAAATATGGAGGCCACCTTAGGGTGCACATCCCACTAACCTAAGGTTTTCTATGACTCTGACAGTTCATCCGCAAGAATAATCGTCAACAGGTTCCAATGGTTTAATTTTTGGATTCAAATATTTTGATTTTCATATTCTAATATATATGATTTTGGAGTACAGTAAAGTCCAATATATGTAATTTTGGATTCCAATATACGTGGTTTTGGATTCTAATTTATGTGATTGTGGAGTATAGTAAATTCTAATATTTAAAATTTTTGAATCCAAAACTAGTGTATTGGATTCCAATATTACATATACTTTTTAGTTGCTTGAACTGGAATAAGTCAAGATTTAGTGAAATAAATGTTATAAGGGGTTTATTAGGATTGGTTCCTTATTTATTGAAATTTGTAAGGGTTGTACATGTTGTATATTCTAAATTAAATTAATAAACATTAATGTACAAAGAGTAATATAGTTTTTCAAATTAATGTGATATAGAAACAATATAAATGGTTGCTTGAATCACAAGAGGGGAGTACACTTAGTTGAAAAAAGAGGTACAATGGTGATTTGGGTGTGCAGATTGGTAAATATTAGAATTAATTTATCTATGGAACTGTGACTACAACTTGAGATGGTACATAATTTTACTTAATATCGTGTAGTGTAGTATGGTTTGGTCACGAGATATAAGTCTCATATAAGGATATCTTGGAGCTCTTAAACTTCTTGTGGTTTTTGGTGCCTAGAAATACACTTTTTTTTTATGTCAGGGTTTGTGATTGTGTGACAACTCTTATAGTGACCTATAATGGATAAAATCTTACATTCATACACGAACACTTCATGAACAAGATTAGATAATAAATGGATAAATTAGTGTGTGGTGGATTTGGATTGACCCTAGTGGTCAACCCTTGCCAATAATATCCATGTGTTATATTAGATCCCCTTAATGGTCTGAGAAAGCTCTACGTAGTTTTCCTAGTTTCATTGCAATTATGTATGTAAATCTAAGTTATCCCCCTATCGTTTCCTTGTGTCTCTAGACACAAATAATAACAACGTAACTATAGATAAATTAGAATGCACCTTGTGCATTAGTGATATATTTTTTTGTGCTTCATATGTTAGATTGATTCCCTTTTACCCTTGGAAACTTTGGAAATGCTTTGTGTTGACTTTCTCTTATTATGAATTTCCTCTAAGACCTTTGGAGACTTATAGATGAAGAATCTAGACTCTTGAACTTGGTTTTATTGCTTCAAACTTAAGTGGTGATTGGTCTTACAAATGTATTTTTGCCTTAGGAAGATATTAGGAGAGCCTTGAGTTCTTTAGGAGTGTATTTTGCAATAGGAGCTCTTTTGAATTAAAGGAGAGTTCTTAAGTGCATTATACTTGCTCATATAGGCTTTCATAGTTTAAAATTCGCATCAATGTTGACCTATAGAATGTGAAATGACCCATAAAAAGATGTCAATTTCAAAAAGGATTCCTTAGAGAGCGGTAAAAAGACCGTATGGGTCGTCCCAAACTGTAGTATTGTTTGGTCTAAATCAATGTGATTTTGGATAGACAATTCATTATAAATGAGTAATTTGTTAGGCGAGATACTTATGATTAATATACTCTTTTAGATGAATGAAAGTATGTGGATGATATAGCAGTGTGTAGAGTTAAGCAAGTCATGCAGGAGGGGAAGAGGGAGACAAATAAGTCAATTGAGCTTAAGGTAGGTGAACAAGTCATAATATAGAGTCAAATCAAAACTTACCATTGGAAAAGGATAAGTTGATAATTTTAAGTATCTGCAATATGAAAATGATATAAATGGGATCTAAAGTTGTTATATACTAAGGATATTAAGTAATCACAAAGAGAACGTTTGGAAGGTAGTATTAGGGAAAGATAAGTAGTGCCACACAAAACAATTGTTTCACCAAGTACTACTAACTAACCTAACTCCACTCTCAGTGATGTGATTTAAGATGAACTTATAAATATTAAGGCATCAAACATTTGCAAAAAAATTATAAACGAGAATACACCATGTACTCCTCTATAAAAAAAATTACTACCTCTAATTAACTATATATATTATATTCTGTTTAAATATGTCTTTGTATGTTTACATGTGCGTCAAAATATATAAAATATATATAATTTAATTTTTGAGAAAAACATAACAAAATAACTCTTTCAATTTTTTGTGAGTGGGGTTGGGTTAGTTAAATAAGAAAAATAGTAAGGAGATGTATAAAGGAAAGATAGGTAATAACACACAAAACAACTCACTCACCAAATACTACTAACTAACCCAACCCCAATCTGAGGGTGTCCTTTAAGACACAAACTTATAAATATTAAAGTATCAAACACCTTTTTTTTAAAATCATAAATAAGAATACACTATATACCCCTTTATAAACAAATACTATTGTAGACAACAAAGATCAATATCCTTACCCTCATCTTCTCGTGTGTGCATATTTCACCATGGTCCTAGCTAGAACCCCTTAACTTAATGCATCCTCCTTAATTTAATCTACTTTATTTTAATTCCCATCTATTTTCCCCATCACCTTTAATTACTAGTTACTCTTCATTAATTAACCTTAATTAATTAATTAATTAAATGATTAATATTCATTAACTAGCCCTAGATAACTTTCCTTATAGGAAGCTTTTATCCCTAACCACCTAAATCTACATCCCTATTCTTTTTGTAGCATTCATCCTATCTATATTTATTTCCTACACATCACTAAACAACCCTTACCCGCCTACAAGCTTTAAAGTGCCTATACTAATCCCCGAAAAACCAAAATCTCGATTAAATCACAAAATCCACCACTTTAAAAAAAAGTTTCCCCCGATCAGTGGCAACCCATTCGGGTCATCGTCGACCCTCTAAGACTGGTTTAACCCTCCTTCCAAAACCAGATAGAATTTTTCTTTCTTGCATGCATGCGAATATCCAATATTTTCTTGCAATCTGTAAAATTTTCCTCATGCTTGAGCATCCCTTTAATGGTTAAAGACCTCTTGGATCTCCTCTTAATGTGTGTGAATTATTCGTGAACATCCTTTGTGAGATTACCTTTGTTTTGTGTTGTTTTATTTAGTTATTATCATATTATTGTAGTCTTGTCGGATCTAACATTTTGCAAATTCTGTAGATGTCAGAACTCCATTATTAGTCTTTTCTTCCAGTTTTTGTGCTTGCAGGTCAATCATCCTACCCACTTTCCTTCGGATTTGTTCCTACACTTCTCGAGTTATCGCTGCCCCTCCATGGTCATTGGTCGATCCTAGTTTATGATCCTATTTATTCTATTTCTCATTCATTCTCTGTTTATGCTTTGGATTTGTCATTCCTCTTAGACTCCACGTCTTCTATCATGCTTCCCTATTGCATAAAATTAGTCTTTTCTACACCCCATTCGTCATCGCCCCACCTTCATCATCATCAACCCAGGTCATGTTCATCAACCAATACATACAAATCCCTATTTTATTTTATCCCCTGGTCTTTTCTACCCTTGATATTCATTTGCAAGTTGTTTATAGTATTTATAGGCCTCTATAATTTCTCTTTTACATTCAGGTCTCTACATATTTGCATAATTCTCTTGTTGTCTAGCTTCATCCATCCAGGTCATCGTCAACCTGCCTTTGTGTAGTCTAGGTCGCCATCGACCCAATCATGTATAATTTAATTTACATTCATTTAGATCATATTTTTATGTTCCTTACACTTTTGCATTTCCAATTTCTCTGTGCCTCATATTCTACATGGTATTATGTTTATGATCATTGCTCTTATCCTATTTTATCAAAACACGGGGGTTGACATTCCCCAAGGAATTTAACACTTCTTGGATCCGAATTCATTGGGAATCCCCCACATAAACCATCTAATCATTTTTCTTCTTAGTGTCTTTGACATGTAGGTCATCAAATTAGAGCAGTAAGGATCCATCATCTACTTTGCACCCATTCATCCATAACCATCACGCATTTGAGGTACCTTAAACCCTCCATTTTAAGATTTGTTTAGATTTATTTAGTAGCTATTGCAGTATTTTTAAACGAATGAGAAAATTATAACAACATTCTGCCATGCTCAGTGGGACCACCCTTTAGATGATCCTTTTGCATTTCTTGTTATTTTCAGTTTTTCTTCTTCCACCAACACTACAGCACAAGGCTTCGCTTTTTGCTTGTTCGTGTTGGGTTCAGCTGCTTGGATCACTCTTCACTTAAAGTTTAGATAAAAAGTAAAATCATTTTATAGGTATTCCTCATTTTTTTTTTCCTATTTTATCCTTTTCACATCACAATTCCCCTTTCTTGTGTGTGTCCTCATCGAAATATCACATTTTGGATTTTGTTTAAAAAGAACCTTTTTGCATCATGCTTGATAATATAGCTTAAGTAGGGGTTAAACTACTGCATTTCACATTCTCACTCGCAACCAAAACCACATGAACAATTCAAGACATATAAACATTTCCTATCAAGTGGATTGATTGGGATTTCATCACTGAACAAAAATCTATCACGGTGTTTTGGCCACATTAGAAACTTTACATAGACTCGGGCCTCACGTACCTTCGAGTATATTGAGGAATCCCCAACCATAACTACCTGAAACCAAATCTAGATTTCCTTTTCCTAGGTACCTCATTATCTATCCCATTTTTATTTTTCACACTTTCTTAAATCCAAAAAATGAAAACTTTGTTTCTTGACTTATTGGTTAACAAATTTCATAAGACAAATATTTTCTTATTCCACACCAGGTACTATTAATTTTCAATATCAGACAATACAATCCTATAACATATCAAATGATACTACTACTTCATGCAATAATCTTGAGATTCCACATTAGATATCTCAATCTTGTCAAGACCATGTCATCCAAATTGATCCTCCTTTCGAATCCAATTCTCATATCTCCCATCATCCTATTCCACCTCAACCGAGTTACACCTCCACCTCATACTCCTTTTGAGACCTTTGGGCCTCCCTCTATCCCCATCTATGACTTCTTACATCGTAAATCCCCCACAACCTCTCAATCATGTCAACCCACTTGATTGGTGGATCCTATTCCACCCTCGTCATCCCAATCTACTAACATTCACACTTCTCATATGCCTCAACAATAAAATATTCCTCTTCAATCCCAACCATCCTATCAAACATCCCATTCAACTTTAACATACACCCAAACTTCTTCACACTCTTATCCATCCACTTCTCATATTGTGCAACCAAAACCATTTACCTCTTACATGATGCCTTCACATGAAACCTATAAATCATCTTCTAATTATACCCCTTGGGGGAATATTACAATTCAATATTCGACACGTTGATTACATTTCATCTCATCACACTTCCTCGCATCTGAACTATTGACGACTCATATCCCAACCCTATTCAGTATCACATAAATCATTATTATAAATATCATCGAGTCATAGGTCATGACATTGAAATTTTTTGGTCTTTTAAAGATCGTGTCCAAAAACTTATAGATCAGGGGGATCTCTAAATAGATAATCTTGCATTATCTCTTAGCCAACCCCTTGACATATTCAAACAACCCTTCCCAAATCCACCATTGAAAAATCAATATCCACCTTTAACATCTTAAAAACTAAATCCTTACATAGTCAATGTTATACATCAAAAATCTTCATCCTTACCTATCTCATCTACCTCATCATCTACCCCTACCTTAGACATTGTGACTATGGCTTCTTTAATACCTACCCCCATGTTTGCATCAACCATATCCACATCTATTCCACCTTTACCCACTATAGAATCATTGACATCAATCCTAATTTCTCTTTCTAAACTTTCACCTGCACGCCTACCACATCAAATATTGTGACCACATTTACATCCATCCCTACCTTTATCACAACCTCATCTGAATCTGACTATACCTATAATTGCATCTATATCTATCATGCCTATCATATCTGACCCCTTACCCACATCTACATTAAAAACACCTATCACTACATCACTTACATACCTAAATAATCCAATTATACCCACCTCTTTGTTAATCCCAACAACCCCTATCTCTACCTCATTAGTAGATTCACTTACCCTTAACTTAACATCTTCACCTATGGCCACATCACCTCTCTCATCCCAATATTCTACACTTAATCCTTCAATACCTACCACTTCCACATCTATAGTTGTTACTGTACCAATCACATCTTCTCAATTTGAAAACATATCAATGATACCCCTCGAAATATTCATGAAACAAGCACCTCCACCCAAGAAAAACACAAAGAATATTCCTTACCCATCTACTAAACAATATACTTCCACATTATCCTATCCAAAACCTACACAACCTATATCTCGCATAGACCACATTAATCACATCATATAAACACCCCTTTCTCTACCCCTACACCACAACTTCCAGATCCTCTAGTTGAAATAATTGTTATCCCCACCAAAGGCAAAACTCCTCCATCAAAACCTAAGACTATTGGTAGGCATCCCCAATGGTCTCTTGTGTATCTTCGTAAGAAATTATATCTTACCTCTCCTCAACAATTCAACATCACAAAATTCATCCCAAGAACGTCCCCATCTATTTTAGGGCCAGGCCCTTCATCTAAGACATCTCGCAATGATCAATCCAAATCCAAACAATCTAATCATCCTCCCAAATTTGATTCATCTTCTAGGACACCTAATTTTCCTTTCTAATCTACATCTACTCATTCCTCTCAATCTAATTCAGTATACCCTATCAAAACCCACAAGATATTTCTTCCTACCAACACTTCAATTGGATTCTACAAAAACACCCTTCGACAATTTGGATATTTGCCATCATGATACCTCCCATTAAACCTTTTCATCCTCATAATAAGAAACCATCATGGTTTAAACCCAATCTCATATGAACCTATCATCATACCCTGGGTCATGACATTGAGAATTGTAAGACCTTTCAGAACTCTTGTCCACAATATTATTGAGAATGATGACTTCATCATTCAGAGAAACCATCCTTCTCCATCCACCACAACCAATCCAAATCCAATTCGTACATCCCCATTCATCAAAATTGCTAAATCTTCCTCCTTCATCCACATCATCCCTTACCACTTCACCTAAAGAGGGTCCTCCCTTGTTCATTGAAATTGTTTGTCTTGTTAATCACCCTTGTGATCCCAAACCATCTATGCAATCCAAGTCCGAGATGATACCATCTAAACTCCTTCAGCATCCACTAACTCATCCACATCAAATTTTTCCATAGTGATATAATATATTTTGCTATGGGGGCCATCTTCACCTCATTCTCAAGCATCCCATCCACATCAATTCATCCCCTATCTATCTAAGCAACTCCATAGATACTGAGGGAATTCATTCTAGGATCAGTTTTGCTTGCGTATTAATCCCTTCACATGACTTTATTTTATCCCATCCGATCTCATCTAGTTTATTTTGACCAGCCAATCTATTCACCATCTTCCCTCCTAAGTCCACCCTCTTGGCCATATCTTTGCTTCCCCTAGGGACGCCATGGCTTTATCTAAAGACTGACGCTATGGTCATACTCATGGCTCTCCTGGGGCACCATATTTTCATTTAAAATCCACCTTTGTGGCCATATTTTTCCTTCCTTAGAGGGACCATTTTTTCTTCATCCGAAGTCCACCATTGTGGCCATATTTTTCCTTCCTTTGAGGGACCATTTTTTCTTCATCCGAAGTCCACCATTGTGGCCATATTTGTCCCTCCCTTGGGGGACCATTTATTCTCATCTTAAGTCCACCTTTATGGCCATATCCAGGCCCTTATTGGGGGCACCATATTATCATCCTAAGCCCACTCTTGTGGACATTCTCATCTTCTAATACACATGTTTCTTGCTTCATTGTTTTTTGGGATCTTATGCATATTTTACCTTATCTTATTTATCCTCTCATCCTAAGTCCACCATTGTGGCCATATTTTTCCCTCCCTTGGGTGACCATTCATATCGACCCTAAATCCACCATTGTGGTCATATTAGTCTCTCCCTTGGGTGACCATTTAATCTCATCCTAAGTCCACCTTTGTGGCCATATTTGTCCCTCATTTGAGGGACCATTTATTTTCATTAAAAGTCCACCATTGTGGCCATATTTGTCCCTCCTTTGGGGGGCCATTCATCGCTTTGTCCCAAATCCACCATTGTGGTCATATTTTTCCCTCCTTTAAGGGACCATTCCATACTCTTATCCCAAATTCCACCTTTCTGGGTGTATTTTTTCCTCTCTTGGGGGACCATTTATCTTCATCGTAAATTCCACCGTTGTGGCCATATTTTTCCCTCCCTTGGGAAAAAAAATATTTTCATTCCAAAGTCCACCTTTGTGGCCATACTCATCCCTCTCTTGGGTGATCATTTGTCCTCGTCTTAAGTCCAATTTTGTGGAAATATTTTTCTCTCCATTGGGATACATTTTAATTTCATCCTAATTCCACCATTGTAGCCATGTTTAAACCTCTCATCCCACCTTGTCCCCTACCCGTCTCGTTAAGTATGCATACATTTTCTCACTTCCTCACTTTTAAAAATGTAGCATAGTTTATATATCCTCTCATCTTTTATATATATATATATATATATATATACATATACATATACATATATATATATCGCCTTATCTCATCCATTCATCTCGGACACATATTTTCTTCACTTCCTCAAAAGGTAGTGCATAGTTTTTTTACCTTCACTTATCTATCTTATTGAATCCCATCCTTTGAAAGTTGTCTCCCTATCCTAACGTGACTTTAATGTCAATGAATTCATCCTTAAATAAAATTATAACGTTACCACTCTAGAAAAGATCCAACATGGAAAGCTTTCCCCCAACTAGATTGGACCATACATTATCACACATATGTATGGCTCGGGATCCTAACGTTTGGCCTCCCTTTATGGTAAAATAAAAGTGGATCCTCTTAACGCATTACACTTACGACCATTCTATTATTATCATGTCTACTAGTGAGCACTTATATGTATCTTTAGAACATCCCTCCATTATTAGCCTCTTCCATCTCTCATTGTAATGATTTGGAATTATGTGGTCTACTGTCACTTCCTAAATGATACCTTAAATATAGGCACCATGGCTCTTCCTATACCATATTCCTCATGGATAGGTTCTCCCTTTTTGGTGAGAATTCCATGATCATTACATCCATCACCCTCTTGTTTACCTATTGGAACCATACAAAGGGTCCATGGTTGTCCCTTGTGCATTCACTATCCCCTCTTAAGTGGTATATCTAGCTATTCCCAGATCTTCCCCATTTAAAATCAAAATTCAAGAATGCTCTTATCAAAATCCAAAAGCTATAAAAAATAGAATCCTCCCTTGAAGGATAGTTGTTCATTAAAAAAAATAAAAAATCATTAAAGCAAAAGCAATCAAATAAATAGACTGATCCCTCAAAGCACAACTATAGTGTATATCATTCTTGTACTATTTGTATCATTCATGTAAAAAAAGTAGACCATACCCTCAAAGGATGGCTACTCTCTTGAATCATGGCATTGAATGCTTCCCACATTGATCAACCTTCCATTTTATCAGCATCCTAAGAAAGCTTCTTGCATTGATCAACTTTATTCTAGCATTGCTCTTTCTCCCTTCCCAGAGCTGGGGCATAGATTTAGGGAATTGTTACCGATTTAATTTACCTTAAGGAGCAAACTTTGAAATCGATCAGACAAATTTTGAAAAAATCTTCACACGGAATATCTCTGCACCTTGAAAGTTCTCCAAGTCCCGAAGGATCCGAAAATTCAGACTTCAGACTTCGGGGATTTTCCCTTTCTGAATTTAATTGGCTTGAATTTGAAATTGTGTTTTTCAAGTTCCAGAGTCTGAAACTCCGAAAGTCTGAAATTTCATACTTTTGGAATTTCATGTTTCGGAAACTCTAGGTCACGATTTTTAGGAAATTCCCTTTGAAGTTCTGAAGTCTGAAACCCTGAAAGTATGAAATTTCAAACTTTCAGGATTTCAGGATTTTGGGTTTCAGAACTCTAGGTCACGCTTTTTGGAAAAATTTCTTTCGGACTTCCAAAGTCTGAAAGTCCAAAATTTTGGACTTACAAGATTTTGGGTTTCGTAACTCTCCTGATCATTTTCGAGTTAATTACTTTCCAACTTTCGAAGTCTGAAAGTATAAAATTTCAGACTTTCAGGCTTTCAAGTTTCGAAACTCTTCCGTACCATTCCACTATTTTCATCCCCTAATCTCTGAAGTTCGAAACCCCAAAATTATGAAATTTAAGAATTTTAGGATTTTAGGTTTCAGACTTTTGGAGCTCTTTGCATATTTAATTCTTACCTACTTACATACATATTGGAATTTCACCATTAATATAAGGTTTTTTTCTATTTAAATCACATTTTCACCTGACACTTTGCTCTGACGACCTGATTTTTACTATATCTTGTAATTTTCGACATCATTCTCAAGGTAATTTTATTTTGGTCATTTTCTCTTTGGTTTAAGATCTTTTGTTTTGTTTCCTCATTGTTTGTTTTCTTTGTTCCTCCTCTGTATACCTTGGGAAATGACAAATTCATTGCCCATCATGTTTCCAAGATTTGAGTTTCTACAGGCACTCAGAGTTGGCAAAGATCCTCTTGAGTTCTATAATTCACCCTCTCAGCACCTCTTGTTTTTTAGAGTTCAGAGATCGAAATTTTTGGAGAAATCTCTTTTCAGAATTTGGAGCTTTGGTTGTTCGGTGCTTCTCATTATTTGGGAATTGTGTCATTCTAGCTCAGAGTTTTCTTTTTTGGGATTTCAGAAGTTCCTACTTCGGAGTTCTCTTTTTCAGGATTTCAGAAGTCCCTACTTCAGAGTTCTCTTTTTCGAGATATTCAGACTTCTTTGTTTCAGAGGTTTTCACTTCAGGTTTTTAGAAGGTTTTCACTTCAGGTTTTCAGAGGTTTCCAATTCAGGTTTTCGGAACTTGTTGTTTCACCTGATTCTAGAGCATTTCTTCAAATGTTGACGAAACAGATAAGGGTAAAGGGCTAGGAGGAATACCTGTTAAGATGTTGGTTGTAAGGTTGTTGTGCACGCGTATGACTTCTAAATCCACAGTTGATCATGAGAGATTCCTTTTTACTTGGAGGAACTACCTGAAATGGAAAACAAGACCACCAAATAACAGTTAAACAGTATATGCAGTGGACTGCCTAGCATGTGCTAGATCAGAGAAGTGTGATACTTCCTAGATGGTTGTCAATCCACTATTTAAAACAACTTAATGCTAACAATAAAGGAAATCCTACTATAGTTAAAATGATTTAGGTATCTCATTCATCTACAATAAGAAAATTCATTCATAACAGGCTAAGCTATGACAGAATCTGAAGGTCAAGGTCTCTGTCAGAGTGTATTGGGATTGGTTAGGGTCAGGTTCTAGGATGTTTTGGGTATTTGGTGGAGGTTTCAAGCTCTGTTCTTGGTTTCTGGTCAAAACACAGAGACTGATGTCGGTCTGGTATGACCGATGTAGTTTAGGTTAACCAGTGATGGTTGTGGGTAACCGAGTGTCAGGTATGGTCAGGGTATAGGAAACTCAATAAAAACTTGGCAAGGTGATAGATCTGAGGCTAGGATGGAAATGGAAGGGAAATGGTCAAATTTGTGTGGGTCCCAGGTATGCATAGGAATGATTAAAATCTAGATATGGGAAGTTCAAGGGTGTGGGTAAAAGGATGGTCAAGTTTGCATGGAGGTAAAATGGTGGTGGAATGGAAATGGGAGCAGAAACCAATGACAGAAAGTAAAAGAATCATACTCAAATGATAATGGACAGTGCTGGTTAACAAAGCACTTACTATTTGTAAGAGCTTGATGTCTGGTTGGCAATGGTGGGTGATCAAATGGAAGGAACTTGGTGTGGTGCTGGCACTTCCCCAGATGCTCCCGTGAAGGCAAATGGCTCTGTGGTTGCTTCAAGTGCTAGCTATGGATGCTCTGATGCGTGTACTAATGTTGGTTCTACTTGCATGCAACTCTGGTTTCGTCACTTGTTCTCAGAAGATGTGCCCAACTCTTTAGACAATGTGCCAACCTCAAAATAAGGTTGTTTTGGGAGTTAAATGGTAACTGTACGGTGGTTCCAGGTTGACCAGGCATTGGTTTAGGGTGACCGACGTCGGTTAGGGTGGATTTCCTAGGTTTTCTAAAATAGGCAGATCCTTTTGATTTTCTAGGATCTCATTCATTTGGCTCCACAGATTAGAATGGAAGCTTCCTTTTCAACATGTAGGAATGTGGTTAGAGGGAATATAGGCTTTGATTTTTAGGGTTTGGGTAGGTCTTAGTTAGTTATGGCAACATACTAAGAATAGGTCTTAGGATGAGGTGGCTAGATGAGGTGTCTAGGTGAGGTGGATATGTGGGTATTATCCTAATTAGGATATTTAAATAATAAATATTGTGAGGATAATGAATTAATTTAATTAAATTAATATTAGAGTGGGGTGAAGGGGGCCATGGTTAGGTGAATGTGTTCAAGGTGTTTATTTGACGAGGGACCAAGGAGAGTGTGACCCAATTTTGGTGTCTACATTTTTCCCCTTTTTGTTCATATAGCTTGTATTGGTAAGTGACACTGACAAAAATAAGATGTGGTTGCCCCATGTGTGGGTGAAGGTGATCCCCCTCAAACTAGGAACTGATGAGGTAGAAGGCAGAATCAGTGAGTGGTTTGATAAAAGGTGAATGTGATGAAGAGGAAGGTGGGAAACGGGGGTAAAAAAGGAAAAAGGTCCACTCGGGTAATCTAGGTAATGGGTCAGGGTCAAAGGTAGTAACAGTCAAACACACACACATGTATAAACTGCAGCACAGTACCAGGTTGAAGAGCAGGAAAACTCTACATTGTCTAAGGTCGATAGGTTTATCCAAACAAGGTTGAGGTGATTCTGGTATCCAAGGTATAGGATATGGTCAGGAAACATGACATAGGTCAGGTGCAGGAACGTTTAGGTATGTTCCGGTACACCAAAGGTTGGGTCAGGATAAATGGTCATGGCAAGAGGCAAGGTAAGGTCAGTATGTCCATCAACACAGGTAACAGTGCCACAAGGTATAGCGAACACATGAGGTCAAAGGTCACTAGCGATGTTCCAGGTCCAAGTATCTAGGTCACGGCATGGGTAGGGCCAAGGTATGGGTAAAATAATGAGTCCCCAAATGAGGACGAGGTGAGGGGGTAAAGGGTAAGGTCAAGAAGGTCAAGTGGTGTGGCCAAGTGAGGTGAGTGTAGGATAAAAAAGGATTCAGGTCAAAAATTGGGGGTAGGGGGTAGGAAAAAGACTAAGCAGGGAAACTGATGACGGTTTAAGGGAACCGATGCCAGTCAAGATCAACCGACCATGGTAAGCTAGGGCACAGGACCGATGTCAGTTATGGTAAACCGACCTGGTTAGGTCGGGGTTGTTATAAAAAGAGAAAAATCTACGTTTTTTCAATTCATTTGTCTTTTGCAAAAGAGGAGAAAACAACAGAGGAGAGAGAAAAGGGTGAAAAGTGACCGAGTGAGATGGAGGACTGGTTAGGCAAGCCACGTGGCTGGTGATAGTTGGTTGATAGGTGGATCCACAAGCTAGGTTGGATTGGTTTGAGTGGATTGATTGGGTGGAGAGCGAGAGAGGTCATTTGGTGATGGCAGAGGTAGGAGAGGGATCGGGGGGACCACCAGTGCAGTGGCTAGAGGTGCCACCATGTAGACGGCAGCATGATGAGGTAGGATTCAATCCAACTCATTGTTTTGTTTATTAAATTGAATTAGTGGGTGAAAACAGGTTTTTTGTTTTTGGGGGGAAAATAAATTTTGAATTATGGGAGGGAAATCAAGTAAAATAGGAAATGGAGGGAGGGGATTGGGTGAAGAAGGGGTGGGGAAGGGTATAAGGGGAATTTGGGTAGGATTGGGTGGGTAGAAGGGAGTAAAAAGGGAATTTTGAGGAAAAATGGGGGTTGGGCACCATGGTTTTGTGGCGACAGTGACCGGCATCGGTTAAAGGTTAGCCGACGTCAGTGTTAGGGCGCCGGTATTCGGTCACGAAGTAGGTGACCGATGCTAGTTGAAGGGGGACTAGGGTCAGTTAGGGGTAACCGGTACCAGTTGTAATTGGGGGAAAAAGGGCCAAAAGGTGTCTGAGGTTGGGTGGGTGAGGTAGATAGGGGTGAGAAAAGTGGTTTTGATGAAAATCATAACATAGGTAAGGGGTAAAAATAGGTAAGGGTGGAGTTGTTAGGGAAAAATGTATAGATGTGTAGGAAAAAGGTAAGGTCAGGGAGAGGGTCAAAATGGAATTAGGTGAGGGGTCAAGGTGTGTGGTTTAATAGGTGAGGTGATATTAGGTTGGGTAGGGTTAGGGTAGGTAGGTCGGTAAGTTAGGGTTGGATTGGGTAAGTAGGTAGGTGCGGGTTGGGTGCGTGTAAATAGGTAGGTGAGATAAATGGGTAAGGTAGGGAAGGTAGGTTAGGGTAGGTAGGTTTTGGGTAGAGGATAGGCCCACATTGGTATGGGTGAATGTAGATATGGTCATGTTTTAATAATGTGATTGTTTTGTTGGATGTAGGTGAGAGATCAGCT
This sequence comes from Taxus chinensis, assembly GCA_019776745.2. NCBI lineage: Eukaryota > Viridiplantae > Streptophyta > Pinopsida > Cupressales > Taxaceae > Taxus > Taxus chinensis. The sequence goes on along the minus strand of CM034151.1, from coordinate 759,563,238 downwards.
GAGGATGCGAGACAGGGTGCCACCCCTACTCGTGACAGTTCAAGGCATAGCGACAGCCGAGGAGTTGCGGCATGTTGAGGAGGTGGGCCTGATTGGGGTCTGATGCTACTGGCATGCAGTCTGGTAGCGAGTCTGATGGTCACCCTCATCGATAGATGGGACTTCGGTGACCAACATGTTCCACCTACTGACGGGTGAGATGACAGTCACCCTGGAGGACGTGTTCAGGATCCTGCGGTTACCCATATTGGGTACGTAGGTATATTCGATCTCCTTAGAGGCATCTAAGGAGTTGATGCTGATGGTGTTTGGTGAGGGGATGGCAGAGATGACATTCCATAGTGCCAGTCTGAGCTATGGAGAGATGTACCTAGCCCATCTAGAGGAGACGAGGCTAGTAGTATTACTGATGGAGGTAGTCTGCTGTTTTGCACTGCCAGATGCAGAGGGTGGGAGATTCCCATGATCACTGATGGGAGTGCTACATGACATGATGATGGAGAGGACCCAATTTTCCTGGGCACCAGCATTCCTAGTATAGCTATATAGAGAGCTATGGGCATATGGGTGGCTCCGCAGGTTCAGTATGTGCTGCACTTTTATTCTACACTGTTGGGCCTATGAGCACATTGTCTGTGTGCATCCAGTGGGTATGCCCCAAGAAGATGCATTTGAGCCAGGGTTTTGTGTGGGTGGGGTATAGGCGATGGGTGCTTGTTATTGGAGAGCAGTGATCAGACAGGGCTACACATGATGTAGCATACTACCGGTGGCTATTGGAGGGATTGTCTGGGGTAGACATTATATGGAGACCATATGTGGGTTATCCCTCATACAAATAGATGGATGAGGAGTTAGCTGGCCTTCAGCTACTCAGATGGATAGAGGGGCACCATGCAGGAGAGCATGAGATGATCCCCATAGATAGGGTCTAGATGGTAGTTTGGATTACTACAGGATATACCACCACCCTTCCCACAGTACCAGAGGGATGATGTGGAGAGACCACTGCCACTTCCATAGCCGACAGTACCTATTGGGCAGGAGGAGTAGGTTATAGACTGGTGGATTGATGATGCCAGTGTGATGGAAAGGTATAGACAGTGGTGGGTGGCCCAGCTATGAGCAGTACCTCCCAGGCCCAGGAAGCCAGATTTAGCCACCATCACTGTGTAGAGAGATGCCCTACAGGGGTAGGTGGTGACCCTGATTACATAGTTGGGGATGGTACAGGGGTAGCTAGTAGCATCAGAGGTAGAGGTGGCCACATTGCATGCACAGGTGGCCAGTCTACAGGCCCAGATGGCCCAGGGTGGAGATGGAGAGGGTGATGATGAGTAGGTGGCCACCCTACAGGTGCAGGTTATAGGTTTGCAGGGCTAGTTGGCCACTGCACAGGCACAGATTCAGGCACTACAGGCTCAGGCATGCACAGGGTGTGAGGCCGATGGCACCTCCACAGGCACCGGATAGGGTCCCAGTTCATAGGCAGGGGTCCCAGGATAGGTACAGGGGCTGAGGCCTATGGGGCCACCACAGACCATACCTATATCCAAGTTACAGGATGCCTTAGGGGAGGCCAGATACTATCAGGATCAGTTGATAGTGGCCATGATAGATTTTCTATCCTATGGAGAGTACAGGGCACAACATGCCTCTAGTGAGAGGACTAGATCCCAGACTCACAGTGTGGAGAGCACAGGGGGCCATCGAGCCCTGAGACAGGATCAGGGTGAGGCCACCAGCTCACGGAGGCCAACTCTAGGTGATGTACCAGTAGGGGGCTGACCACAACCTATGGCAGGTGGTGAGAGGTTATCAGGCTGTCAGACAGGAGCTGAGGAGGAGACAGGTGAGATACTGAGATGGAGGATATCTGACAGGATGATGCCTGATGCACATCCCTCCATTTTGATGTATTTTGGTCATTTTTGATATATACCAGCCTGCGTGCCAAAGAGAGTGAGGATGTATGAGAGTTTTGTATATTTTGATCATATACCGGCCTATGCCGAAGATGGTGAGGTTGTATATGATATTTTTGAGAGATTTTTTATATTGGATTATATACACTCAGCCTACGTGCCGAAGACATTTGATAGTTATGTATATGGATACACATGATTGGATATTTGTATTTATAGAGATGATGATGATTATGGTCATTATGTGTTTGTGTTGATAACATTTTATTATTATGCATAGATGGATTTTAGGATAGGTATGTTAGGCATGGATTGAGTCAGGTTCATAGGCATGGATAGGTTAGGTTGTGGTCTAGGCATGGATGAGTTAGGTTATAGGCATGGATTGAGTCAGGTTGTAGGCATGGTGGAGTTAGGTTGTAGGCATGGATGAGTCAGGTTTTAGGCATGGATTGAGTCAGGTTGTGTTTTAGGCATGGATTGAGTTAGGTTATAGGCATGGTGGAGGTCTGGTTGTAATTCATTAATGTGTATAATTAATGATGATATGGACCATGTTTAAGATGTTTTATAATACATGCATGATAATGGGAAAGAAATGGTAGACATAATGAATGGATGTTGGATGATGATAAAGGTGAAAAACAATTTGTTGTTTGTTGGTTTTTAATTTCTAATTATTGATATAAAAATAAATTTAACAAGGGTAGATCATGATTTAGGAAAATGAAAGGTGAATTGGTTAGGGTAGAGAGTGGCTGAGCTAACCTCCAAGGGCCCCATGCCCTCGGAGTGTTTCCTACATAGTCCCGGTGAAAAGGGACCTCAGGCCGATGTAGTTCTCCCATAAGCTAGGGAAGAATGTGAGGAGGTATGAGTATGGGTGGGTATGTTATAGGCATGATTGAGTCTAGGTCTGTTAGGTATGGGTGAATTGTGGGCACATTGGTAGAGGTGATTTTGAGTGAAGGTGGAAGAAGAAGATTACCCAAAGGTAAGCGTCGAGGACCAAGTCCTGTATAAGGTAATCAATATGTAATGAAGTAGTTTAAAAAGATAAGAGGAGGCAAGAAAGCCACCTGATTGGTTAGGATCATAACGAGTAAGTCATACCTTAGATAGGCTGATGAACATAAGACCCTAAAGACATTGCATGATTGATTATTCTAAAGGTGTAAAGTAGTCGCATGACCACCAAATGTCACAGTTCCATGAGGTCCCTTGAGGTGGTAGGAAATGAAAGTGTGAATGGTGAGAGGGTGAAAAGTGGTTAGTTTTATATGGTACTAGGTAGCATGCCTTTGTGGCAAGAGATCCAAGGTCACAATGGGAAAGTCCATGACTAAAAGGCTTTTTGTTTTGACTGATATTTGAGATAGACTGATCGATGCGGGAAGTCTATATGGGATGAGGAAATTAACTCCTTGAGGTCTTCGTGAAGTTGATCGATGCGGGAAGCTTCAGATTCTCTCTCTTTCTTTTTGAATTTTTTTTTTGAAAGAGCTTTACATAGCTGTCCTTCGAGGGAGCAGTCTATTTATAGCAGTGATTGTAGAGAGAAAGATGTCCTTTTGAGGGAGTCATCTTTTTATTGGAAGTTTGACTCAAGGAGTTGGATCCCATGTGAGGGATTTTAAGTCATGGACAAGACTAAGGTGAAGAATAGGATTCTTGTTTAGAAAGTAGGGTGAAATGACCATGGGATCTCATCTAAAGGTAGATGAAAAGTATCCATGAGAATCATGCTATGTGCAGCACCGTGGTACACATATTTAAGAGAAGATAAAAAGTGACAGGTATGCACATGATTCTTATTTAATCATTGGTGATGGCGTAGGAAGTGGATAGCACTCAAGGGATGAGCATGGAAAGAGGTAGAAGGTGAGGTAGGACTAAAATTCAACAATAGAATGGTCAAAGATGTAAGGCGTTAAGGGGCTCAGGTTCAGGTTTACCCTCAAGTGAAGATAAATGATAAGCACCTGATCCATAAGTATGAGTCACGATGTATGGTCCAAGCCAATTAGGAGAAAATTTACCCTATTTACTTTTTTTTGCTTTGGTTACATGTTGATTTTCCTTCAGGACAAGGTCACCGACTTGGAAGGTTCATTCATGGACACATTTTTCATAGGCACATTTGATACGTTTTTGGTAAACTTGAAGATGGTCAAGAGCATTAAGATGACATTCATCTAATAACTCAAGTTGTGCTAAACGGTCCTGATGAAAGTCATCATCATTGAGCATGTCATGGAGAGAAATGTGGAGTGAGGGAATCTAGACTTCGAGAGGTAGAACAACCTCTATACCATAGACCAGAGAAAAAGGTGTGGCAGGTAGTGGAAGTGTGAATACTAGTGTGGTATGCCCATAGGGTGAAAGGAATGTGCATATGCCAGTCCTTCCCAGTATCGTTAACCACTTTCATGAGAATTTTGTTCAGGGTTTTGTTGGTGGATTCAGCTTGGCCATTGGTCTGTGGGTAATAAGGTGATGAGAAACTTAGCTGAATGCCGAAGGTGTCACAAAGTTTTTGCAAGGTTTTATTTTTGAATTGTTTTCCGTTATCAGTGATGAGGTGATGTGGGACACCAAAGTGACAGATGATGTGATGATTGATGAACTCACATATTTTCTTGGCTTTCATGGAAATGAGAGGTATGGCTTCAACCCATTTTGTGTAGTATTCGGTAGTGGTGATGATCCATTGATGTCATTGGGAAGAATGGGGATTGATCTCTCCGACAAGATCCAAACCCCATTGAGAGAAGGGCCAAAGGTCACGTGCGACCTGTAAGGCATGACTGGGTGTATGATGAAGGTTGGCATGTTGTTGGAATTTTACACAATGCTTGACGTAGTCACAACAATCATGGTTGAGGGTCGGCCAGTAATAGCCTAGGTGAAGAATACACTTAGCAACAGTGAGGCCACTGAAGTGACCTCCACATATGCCATCATGAACTTCCTTAATGGTATAAGGAATTTCAGAACTCGTAAGGCACCGTAAGAGAATGCCATCGAAGCCACATTTGTAGAGGAGGCCACCCATGATGACGTAATGAGAGACCTTTTTAAGAAAGGCCCTGTTGTCCATTACGAGTGAGGTCAGGAGGTAAGATGGAACGGGAAAGGTAGTCTGAGTATTGTTTATACCAAAGGTCACTCGGGTCAGGGGTAGCGGTTCCAATGGAGTAAACCTTGCATGAGGTAAATAAGAGGGTGATTGGAGTCTTTGTATGGTGACAAATATTTTAGAATTGGCAGGTGAAGCGGGGATTTGAGAAGCCAAGAAGGCCATGGTATCTACAAATTTGTTGGTTGAACGTGGGATGGTTTGAAGGGCGTAGCAGTTGAAGGTGGTCAAAAGTATGTCTACGTGATGTTTATACTTTTGAAGTGTCTCATTACAACATTGGTATATACCATTGACTTGGTTTACGACCAATTGGGAATCACCAAAGATGTTGATGGATTTGACATCCAAGGCATAGGCAGCTTGGAGACCTAATACGAGTGCTTCGTATTTGGCAATATTGTTTGTACAATCAAAATCTAGTTTGAAAGACAAAGGCATGGGTTCACCATCAAGTGGAATGAGGATAACACCTGCCCCACCCCCACGCTGACACTTAGAACCATCGAAGAAGAGTGTCATTTGGTATGTGGGCTCGTCCAAGGAAAGGGAAGCAATTGACTCATCTGGAAAGTCAAAATTAGAAGGTTGATCCCCAGAAATAGGTGCATCAGCCAATTGGTCAGCGATGGCTTGGCCCTTGATGGAATTTTGGTGGATAAATTTGAGGTCGAGGTCAGCCAAAAGCATGAGCCAGCGTGCGGCACGTTGATTTTGGTAAGGTTTGGCATACATGAAGTGTAAGGGGTCAGTGTTGGTCACAACATAAGTTTTGTGATTAAGTAGGTAATGGCGGAGTTTGGTGGCAATGAAAACTAAGGCTAAGAAAAGTTTTTCAGCATGGGTGTATCAGGTTTCATAGTCTAAAAGAGTATGGCTTATGTAATAAACCGCCTGCTCCCTATGTTGTTCATCACGATGAGCAAGCATGGCCCCCAAGGAGTGATCAGTAGCTGAGATGTATAGGTAGAAGGGTTGATCGTCTTTAGGTGGAATGAGTACGGGTGGTTGGAGAAGGTATTGTTTTAAGGCCTCAAAAGCTTTGTGGTAGTCATTATCCCATTTAAAAGAGACATCCTTCTTGAGAAGATGATGAAATGGTTGACACCGATCAGACAATTGTGAAATGAAACAGTGAATAGACTGCAACTTGCCTTGTAGGCTATGGAGTTGCCTAAGATTAGTGGGCAGAGGCATTTCAAGAATGGCCTTGACTTTAGCAGGGTCAACCTCTATACCATGTAAGGAAATGATAAATCCCAGGAGCTTTCCTGAGAGAACTGTGAAGACACACTTCTTGGGCTGAAGGTGAACACAATATTTAATAAGGTGGTCAAAGATGGTTTTTAGGACGGTGAGGTGCTCAGAGTGGCATTTAGATTTGGCCAGGAGATCATCCACATAATCTTCTAATATACGATGCATGATGTCATGGAAGATATAAGTCATAGCCCACTGATAGGTGGCCCCAGCATTTTTAAGGCCAAAAGGCATGACTCGATAGCAGAAGGTCCCCCAAGGGGTGATGAATGTAGTTTTTGTGTTGATCCTCTGGGGAAAGTAAGATTTGGTTATAACCCTGAGAAGCCATCCATGAGTGATAGCATCTCGTGACCAGCGGTAAGGTCAACCAATTGGTCAATACTAGGTAGAGGAAAGTCATCTTTTGGGCAAGCTAGGTTGAGGTCATGGAAATCTGTGTAAATGTGAAGTCCCCCTATTGCCTTAGTGACAGGGACAATGTTGGAAATCCAACGAGGATAATCAATGGGTAAGATGAAGGAAACAGAAAGGAGGCACTGAAGTTCCTCTTTGACTAGAAGAGCAATGCGAGGGTGCATTTTCCTTAGCTTTTGTTTGACAGGTTTGGCATCAGGAATGGTTACGATATTGTGTACCACTATAGTGGGGTCAATACCAGGCATATCTACGTAAGACCAAGCAAAACGTGGTTATGGTTTTTGAGAAAAGAAGTGATGGCTTCCTATTCAGCAGCATCTAAAGATTGTCCTGATCTTTAGAATGTGTGGGTCATCCTGAGTATGAATGTTGATTTCGATAGTCGATTCATTCAACATGGTTTGTGTCTCAGATGGTAATAACTGATGAATATATGATTCTTCTGCACCAAGGTAGGTGAGTATAGATTCATCATCCTGACATTGAATGACATTAATTGAAGGTGTATCATCATTAATCATTTCAGGATATAGGAAGGGAAGAGAGGAAGGAGCCTCGCCCTCACGTTGATAAGTCAGAGGCCCCAAGGAGATGGTGTTTATGAAATTTTTTAAATGGAGGAATGGATTCTAGATCCATCAACTCTGTCGGTGAAGGTGGTGATGGTGGTGAAGAAGGTGGAGAAGGGCTTGATGTCCTCAATGAATTCAATGCATGACCTTCTTTCTAGGTGGTTCCAGCAAAGCCGATACCACTACAGTCATTATGTTTGCAGGTAGTACATGGAATAACAGTATGGCAGACCTTGCTCCTAAAATTCCAATTGACCAAAACCTTTCCATTCACATCGGTGTCAGGAAGCTGTGGGTGAAATAGATGATTGGTGAGTGATTCGTGAGGTCAGCAGAAAATTCCGGTTCAAGTTTGTGATGGTGGTTCAGGATTATCTAAGTGGTAGTATTAATTCCTACCATAGGTGAGATTGGTACGAAGGTGGGGAGGACCATACAAGGAGGTAGCTTTCCTATACAGTGATCATAATAAGGGTGGTTGGTGAATACTTTCGTACTCTTGTGGAGTAAGGAATGTGTTGAAACTATATAGGCGATACTCCCCTAGAGTGAGGCATTGAAAAATGCCTTCATCAAGGGATCAGTGGTTGGTATGTGGATAGTTGGAATAGAATGATGTGTCAGAGGTCATATGTAGAGGTGGAGCTAATAGATTGGGAGGCCAATGGTTCAGTTGTGGAGGTATATGGTACAGCGGTAGGAATGGAGGACTGTAATGTGTGATTGATCATGTAGCAGGCTGCACTAGTCTGGTGGAGGTGTAGGTGAAGAGGTAGCTGGTCATGGAGGTAGATGCCTCTAATGGGTATAAGCACGTCATTGGTTTGGTAAAGCATGTTGCAAGTTTTGAAAGGTGATGGATCAGCCGGAATGGTATAGGTATGTCCTTCATGCTCAAACTTTACACAATGATGCAAAGTGGAAGGAACACAACCCATTGTAGCTACACGAATCCATTGATCTACCAAGAAACAAGTTATATTAAAATTCCCCCTCTAATACATAAAACAACTCTAGAACAGTGCAGGGGGCCCATGCAAACATGTAGGATGATGGTGCTAAATGTAGAGGTGATAGCATCATTGATTGAATTCAACATGACATGATGTTTATGCATGCAATTGTCAGGTATGTGCATTTGAGTGTAATTAACATGGGAGGAAATTATATTAATGTGCTAACACTTGCCCATCGATCATAGCACGATGTCATACATTTATATCATCGATGTGGATCTAGAGATGAAGAGAGCTAATGGGTCTAGGTCATCAGTTTTGGTGTGGTACGATCTAGGATATTCCTCTGAGAAGCTACAGGGAGGCTACTTGGTGAGTAGGTGGAGGTGTAAATAAAGGTGGTAATTTGGTGAGAGAGGCTACATGATGGGGTGTGCATAATTGAGGCTATGGGTGTAAGGTCATTGGGTAAAACCTCAATAGATTGTAGGACCTCCATGAGAGCTTGACATGGGATTAAGTCATGAGGTTTTGATGAGGTCGTGCAGAGACATTTTGAGGGGGGATTGGTGCAATTGTTTGAGCATGGTGTAGATGTCTAACCCCGTTAGAAATAGGATATGTGGTGCTGCAGATAGTGATTTTAGGTGTGGGTGCATGATGGTATGTTGGGTATAGGATTTGGTCAGTTAACGTCGAGCTGCCTTTTCCTTGCAGTTTATCCTTCTTGTGACAATGGTAAGGTAGCAACATGGATCATGTTGATCTGAGGTAGGGAGTTAGGTGAGGTAGGTGAGTCATGAAATACGTATAGGGATATGAAGATGCTGGAAATCCAAATGGCGAGAAGGAACCTTGTGAGATGAGTTGAGCGAACTGACATAAAGGAGGCAGGTTTGATGAGTTTATTCTTTGACCAAAAGAGCAATGCGAGGGTGCATTTTCCTCAGCTTTTGTTTGACGGGTTTGGCGTCGGGAATAGTTACGATATTGTGTACCACTATAGTGCGGTCAATACCAGGGCATATTTGTGTAAGACCATGTGAAAATGTGGTTATGGTTTTTTAGAAAAGAAGTGATGGCTTCCTCTTCAGCAGCATCTAAAGATTGTCCAATCTTTAGAATGTGCGGGTTGTCCTAAGTATGAATGTTGATTTCGATAGTTAATTCATTCAACATGGTTTGCGTCTTAGATGGTAATGACCGATGAATAAATGATTCTTCAGCACCAAGGTGAGGTGAGTATAGATTCATCATCCTGACATTGAATGATGTTAATCAAAGGTGTATCGTCATCTATAATTTTCGGAGTATAGGAAGGGAAGAGAAGAGGGAGCCTCGCCCTCGCGTTGATAAGACAGAGGCCCCAAGGAAATGGTGTTTATGAAAAAAAAAAGTTAGGAGGAATGGATTATAGAATCCATTGACTCTGTCAGGTGAAAGGTGGTGATGGTGGTGAAGAAGCTGGAGAGGGGCTAATGTCCTCAATGAGTTCAATGCATGGGCCTTCTTGGTAGGTGGTTCCAGCAAAGCTGATACCACTACGGTCATTATGTTTATGGGTAGTACATGGAATAATAGTAAAGTGGCCTTGCTTGTAAAATCCAAAACCAAAACACTTTCCATGCACATTGGTGCAGGAAGGTGTGGGTGAAACATGGTGATTAGTGAGTGACTAGAAGTAAGTAGAAAATGGGCAAGATTTGTGATGGAGGTTCAGGTGTGTAAGTGGTAGTATCAAGTCCCCCATAGGTGAGATTGGTAAAAAGGTGGGGAGAACCATAAAGGAGGCACTCTCCTATATGGTGATCATAGCGAGGGTGTTGGTGAAGAATTTCGTACTCTTGTGGAGTAAGGAATGTGTTGACACTATATAAGTGATACTCCCCCAAAGTGAGGCATTGAAAAATGCCTTCCAAGGGATCAGTAGTTGGTATGTGTGTAGCTGGAATGGATGATGTATCAGAGATCGGATCAGAGATGGGGTTAATAGATTAGGAGGCTGATGGTTCGGTCCATGGAGGTTGTGGCAAGTAATAGGAATGGAGGAGGTATGTGCAGTTGAGGTAGCGGCGGCACTGGTGAGTGGAGGTGTAGGTGAAGAGGTAGTGGTTGTGGAGGTAGATTCTTTAATAGGTATGAGCATGTCATTGGGTCGGTAAAGCATGTTACAAGTTTTGAAAGGTGATGGGTCAGCCAGAACTGGTATATGTGTGTCCTTCATGCTCAAACTTTACATAATGATGTAAAGTGGAAGGAACACAACCCATAACATGAATCCAGGATCTACCCAAGCAACAGGTTTATATTGAAATTCCCCCTCCAAGATGTAAAACAAACTTCTGGAACTGTGCGGGGGCCCACGTAAACATGAAGGATGATAGTTGCCAAGTGTAGAGGTGACAGCGTCATTGAATAAACATAACATGATGGGATGTGTATGCTTGCAATTGTCAGGTATGCGCATTTGAGTGAATGCATGGGAAGAGATGATATTAATGCTAGTTCCCCCATCAATCATAACATGTTGTACACGTATATCATCGATGTGGATAGAGATGAAGAGGGTTGGATCAAGGTCATCAGTTTGGTGCAGTGTGATATCTTCCTCTGAGAATCTAAGGGAGGCTACCTGGTGAGTAGGTGGAAGTGCAGCATGAAGGTGATAACTTGGTGAGAGAGACTACATGATGAGGTGTAATAATGGAGGCTACAGGTGTAGGGTCATTGGGTAAAACCTCAATAGATTGACAGAACTTCCATGAGAGCTTGACAATGGGATTATCGAGGTTTGGATGAGATCATATAGGGAACATTTCGAGGGGGGATTGGTGTAGTTGTTTGAGAATCGCGCAGTGTGTGACCCCATTATAAATAGGATATGTGGGGCCACGGATAGTGATTTTAGGTGTGGGTGCGGATGGTATGTTGGTGTACGTACCCAAAATTGTAGGGTACTGCACCGCCAAAACAATGTTACACTTGCCCCAATGATGATAAAGGTCACCTCACAAGGTGTTTGGAATCCAAGAAAGTCCGTCAAGTGGATGTCAGCATCCCAAATACTCTGTTTTTGTTCCTTGTGCTTTGTTTCATCCCATGTCCCCCTTTTTCTTGGCTTTTTAACCTTCAAGTGATGAAACTGCCACCCTGCTCAGGGCAATGGTCCTTCATGCGTTCTTTAGCACATTCCTTTGATCACGACTTATGTGAATTTTCAACATTTACCAGCTTTTCTCATCCATTTTTGCTTGTATTTATGATTTTGGTTCCCTGTAATAGTGTTTCTCCATTGTTTATAGTAAAAGAGCTCTAGTCGGAGTTACCTTTGGGTGAATGTGAAATCTATAAATAGCTGGTTTGTTTTCAAACAAATGGTCCCTCACCTTCACCTATTCCATTGTTTAGTCTTTCAATTTCTTGCTTAGAATCGTATTAGTTTCATTTGTTGCATGCATAGTTAGTGTTGTTTTGTTGTTTAGAGGCCACATGATCTCCTTGTTTTAGTTTCATTGTTGTTTCATATAGTCAGTTAGAGTAAGGTAGTTTTATTTCAGTTTGGAATCCATTAGAGTTATAGGTTATGTTCTTCACAGGAGGTAGTTATAGAATCGCTCGGTACACTTGTGTTGTATTCCCACAATAAATCCCACTAGGAATTGCATAAGCCAAGCTCTATTCTCTTGCACTATCCCTCTCCTACTCACATTGTATTCAGTCTACATCCAAAGCTGCCATTGTTTGAATACCTTCTTCTGTTGATGCTAGCATTACACACTTTTCTGGATTCACGTGAATACGAAGGAATGAGGAGATCACACTGAGTGTACAAGGTCACACACTACTGGATTCGCCATTGTCCTGCAAAATCCAGGTTCAAGCTATCAAAGTTCTAGTTAAAACATATCAAATAGAGTAGTGAATTATTGCATTTCAGTTAATCTCACTTTTAGTATTGTCGGGGAAGCTGTGGGGATTGATAGTTTTTGAGAAACTATGATTCATTGCTCACTTCTGAGGTAGGATCGAGAGTCTTTCAATTAAATTAGATCAGTTATTTGGTTATTTAGAATAGATTGACAAATGCACAGACATGTAGCTATACTCGACTACTTTGTTTGTTTTAATTCTGTTATTAGGTTAGTTGTCATTTTCTAGATATATTAGAATAGTTGTTATCTTAATTATATTAAAAGTTTCATAAAAAATACAAAAATAGAAGGATTTATATATGTTGTAGATATACCTTGCATAATTAGTTTATTCTATTTCAGTTAAATTTGTATTATCTTTTGTATGACAATCACGGGACCTAGAGAGCTCAAGGAATACATATTTGAACCAATAGTGCCTCAACCAAATCTACCTACATCACTAGCTGACATAGATCAAGACCTTAGAATACAGGTCTTCAAAACAACAACAGAACTACAAGAATTAGCACACAGCTGAGAGGATTAAATATAAAAGACGACAAAGCATACACATTCCAGTCAAATCAGCCAAATTATAGGCTGCCTTGATAGATATCCATATGACTATGGAAGGACTCGAAAGAGGGAAAACATTTGGTTTTGATCCACTAGTTCCACAGCCAGGTGCAGGAGATATCCTCATCAATATAAACACTAGCTTACGCATTCAAGTTACCAGAACACCTGTAAGGTATTCTGAGAAAATTTTCCAACTCCTAGTCCTGAACATAGAGGCCAAAAATGCATACGACTATTGGATACTAGGAATAAAAGATTGATTCTGCACATAACCATAGGAGGACCACAAAAACCGTGAATTTATGGTTGTGACCCATAGGTCTGTTGGTTCGAAAATCTATCGCCTGGACAGATCTATGGATAGACGAGCCAACAGTGTGCAGGGCATATCCCCTCTTTGAGACAGCAAAGCGAAACTGGTTTATTGTTATTCTACCAGCAGGAATCTATGTAAGTCTCACAGATTCTGCCTTCGGGGTTTTGGGATCTCATCCCAGTAGGTTTATTTCTGGCTGCAAAAAGAAAGGAATGAAAGAGAGGAGGTAGAAAGAACAGGTTCCGAAGGGAGAAAAGAAAAGAATTCCAAAGCAGAAAGGTCAGAAGATTTATGTTTTTGGGTTGGTAGTAAACAGAGCCAAACCTACTTGCATAAATAAACAAAGCAATACTGAAGAGCAAATGACAGAAAAGTAGATCTGAATCTAACAGAATAAACACGTGCAGATCTAACATAAGAAAGTTCTGACACATAACACAGGTATTCAGCACAAAGTCTCAATATTTGTATTACTGTTTTCTTCTGTTACAAGAAAGCTCAAAGTCTTTCTCTCCTCACTTCTATTTTCATCTAAAAAATGTTCACCCCCCGAATACAACCAGTATTCCAATATATATAGAAGAGGAGAAGGAAAGAAGGCAAAAGGGAGCCAACCACCTATTTACAAAGATATTTACAAAATATCTAAAAGTCATGTTGACTTTTTACAACTTGATGGGTGACATCATCCCATGACGCAACATGGATGATGTCATCATTTGTGCCAACATACTTTAGACATTCCAACAAGAAAGTCGGAGAAGAGAGAGAAGAAGAAGAAGAAGAAGAAGAAGAAGAAGAAGAAGAAGCTACTCGTCGTCATCACCCTGCGGCCGAAAGGGGGTAGCCTACTTTTGATGCTGCTCAGGTGATGAGATATGGAACTGAGCGCAGTATTCCAAAAACTTGTTAATTATTAGCCCAAGTTGATCCTGAGAAGGATCCTTGTGCCTATCACTTATTGCCTCACAAGTCTCTCTCTCATCTATGAGCTTCTCTGGGAGTTTGGAAAAGTCCTTTTCCGCCTCAATGAGGAACCCGACGAAGTCCCTACAGGCCAGCAGGTTGTTGATAGATTCAGTGTCAAATGTGACCTCTGGCCCCGTTCCTTGAGAAGCGATCTCCTTGAAGATCCGGATGGTTTCATCAGCTGACCTTAAGGTAAAGGAAGGAGTGAGCAACCCTGGCAACATGTTGAGAACAATTCGCTCCATTTGATGCATCGCATCCAGGGCTTCTTCCTTTACTTTGTCAATCTTTTCTAGAATAAATTCTAGCTGATCCACCCGATAGTCCAGAGTGGACATGATTTTGTTGAGGGCCCTTGGATGGCCGAAGATGCCGAACTTGACCAGATCTTCGACTGAACATTCAAACATTTGTTGGAAGGCCTCGTGCTGCAGTCTAGCATGTTCCAACTCTTCTGATATGGGCCCTGCCAACGCTTGGAGTTCTTTATTCGCCTTACTGATATTCAGGTATAAGTCAGAGAACTCGGCGATCACTTTTTCGCTGTCTTTGAGGATTTGTCTCCTCCAAGCGGAAACGGCCATACCCTGCTCACCGATCTTTGCATATTCGTTGATTTTCTCCTGGCTGAGAAGCTCAGAAGTCTCGGCGGCAGTTTTGGGAGGCGCGCTACCCATCTTCTGTAAGGCTTGGAGCAGATATTTGTTTTGCTCTTTTAGTAGCCTTTTCTCTTCTTTCGTCTCTTGAAGCTTTTGACAGAGGGCATCAACCGCGGAAAGAGCTTCCCCCTAGAGACTTTCAGAAGACATCCCCATTGTGACTTGGGTCACAGTAAAATCTATCGGAGACAAATCCTTTTTCTCTTTGAGGGGATCGGGGTATGCAATTTCCATGATTCTCTCACCTGTAACACTTTTAGATAAGCGTGTAACAGGCTTCTGCTTCTTTGCCCCTTTGGCTGGGATCACTGAAAAGTCCATCGGAGCGATGGGAACTTTCCTCTTTTGTTGGCTCAGCTACTGAGAGATCCAGACTGGTCCTATGGAAGAAGGACCCGAGACAGAGGAGGAGGCAGCAACAGTAGAAGAGGGGAAAAATGTGGAGACACGCGGCGGCGGCATAGAGAGAATAGCCGAAGAAGTGTCCATGGGAGGAAGGGAAACTGCAGCTGCGGAAGACATAGGAAGGGAAGGGAGCCCGGAGATGAGGGAAGAAATGGAGGAGGACAAATCAGCGAGGGGGGAGAAGATAGACGAAAAAGTAGGGGAAAGAGTAGAAGAAGGGACAGAGGACACGACCAAAGGGATGGTCGCTTGAGTCTCTCGAGGAGGGGAAGGAAGAGAAGAAGAAGGGATAGAAGGGACCTATGTTGTGGTAGCAATGCCGACATCCTGAGTGGATGGGCCTATGGGACTATCCTCTGCTGCTTCTTTCTCTGGCGAATCCAGAGTTATTACCTGTTCTGGCGTTGTGGAAAGAGGACTCTCAGGGGCTTCTCCCTGAATGGTGCTGGATTCACCTTCTACACCTTTGCCTTTAAGCTGCTTCTTGGATCGTGGAGGTGCGTTGCCCAATGGGGATGTTGTGAAATCAACCCCGAGGTAGATTAGGCCGTTCATCCGGCACCAATGTTCTGTCCTCCGCAAAGTCTCCTTGACCCTCTCCTTAATTGTCTGAGGAGCTTTAGTTCTATCAATGGCCGGAAAGGGCCAATCATCCCCCTCTGTATCAGTATATACCTTGTCTACTTCATCTTCTGTTGTTTGGTAGCCTTTGGGGACAATGGCTACCCCATATTGGATAATTTCTCCCAATGCTAGGTGAGAATGATCCTTTCTTCTGAGCTCTACCTCATGGAGGACGTCAATATAAATATCCTCGATCTGAGGAACATGGATCGGATCAAGCTTTGCTCTTAGTAGGCAGCCCTTGGGTCGAAGGTGGGCCTGGCTGGGAAGTCATGCTTCAAATTGAGTAACTCTAGCTCTGCAAACATTTCCTTCGCCTTGTGGTGGGTAGAGCATGTGTATCGGCCCACTGTGAGGGGGAAAGGAGTTCCACCCTTCTTCCTTTTTAGCCATTTTTTGTGGTATGTGACCAGCTGCCTTGATAGTTCCAGCAGAATCAGCTTAGGCCCAGCATACCTTGGCAGCCTGGTTGGCTCTCCCAAAAAGTTGGCAGCCCTTAGATAGGTGAATGTAGGAAATTGGGTGAACAGGGCTCCCCATTTCTCCGTGGCTGCCACTATGTTTTTGGTTGTACGACTAGGAGTCATATTCGGCCTCAACAGGTAGATGATGTGATAGAAAAACACATCGTTAACTTTTGTGAACTGGGAGATGCTATTCTCCAGCCTTAATTCTGGATAATACTCGTATATTTTGACCTGAGGCCAAACTCCACTGTGGGTTAGGCCTGGATAATCCCTCTCTGACGCTGTAACGTAGACCATGTAGGAGTTCATATGGAATACTCCCGTTGTGCTGAATTGTTGTAGCTGCTCGGAGATGGTGTTGCTTATAATTTCCCCCCAGTAAAAGTGCTGATCAGGCAAATTCTTGTTCATTGTTTCCAAGTAGCGCAACATCCATTTATGGAAGTAATGGGTGTCAGAAAGCCCGAAGACCCTGCTCAGGAAGGTGATGGTATCATTGAGCTCTTCTGAGAAGTCACTGCGGTGGATGATTTGGGGCCACCGGGTTACTACCTTCTTATTTTTCAGGTATACTTCGTTCATTAGCTGTATACATTGGTCTTGATTGTCTTCCCAGGCCTTGATGCACTCTGCTTGGCTAACGGCCACAAAGTGCCGGTGGTGAGGGATGCCGAGTATGATCTCAAAATGATGGGCAGTGAGGTTGATGACTACCTCGCCCTTACTGTTTTCTTCGACACATCTTGTGTCTTTGTTGTAACACTGGGTAACCACCATCATAAATTCATTGTTGACGGCGCTGACGGGGATTCCTCCGACGAAGTGCAGGGCACTGCCTATTAATTTGTCCATCCATGGACTCCTTGTAACTTTTTGAGTTCTGGCCCAGAATTCCTCCATGTCGATATGCCCCAATTTTGAGTCTCTGACATCCATGCTGCATTTGGCTTGTGACTCGGGCATTCTGACCCTTTGATATTTATACTTCATCTCTTCCTCAGTAAGCTTGGCCTTTCCTTTCGATTTGGTGGGTCTTTTGCTGGATGTAGACATATGTTCTTCCGAACTCAGTTGCTGATCTGCATGAAGAAGAAGCGAGACCCAATCCGAAAAGGTTGAATTAGCCATTTGATCTTCAATTGGAATGTTAGCAGAATAAAGAGTTAGAGATTTTTAGGCTCAGGGCGCAGGGCGCATGAAAAATGCAGCTTACAGGGCTAAAATAGGCAGGGCACACGGGGAAGGGCCGTTGCAAAGGTTAAACTGGTGCCAAAGCACGGGGGGGGGAAGAGCTAGCTCAAAAGATGCATCTCAAAAACCAATCAACAAGCAAAATAACCAGATCAACAAATCACATGGACGAGATAGGAGAACTTACCCGAATAAATAGTGAAAATCTTGAGCACGGGTCAGCATAACGCGTTGAAAACTATGAGGCAGAGGCTGACAGGCTCAAAGGATAAACAACACGTGATATGCGTCTGATGATGATGACATTTGGGTGCACAAACCATATATATATATATATATATATATATATAGGTGAGCTGGTCATTAATGCGCCACCCACTTTTTGAAAGGCGCATGAGAGTGGCTGTCGACACGAGAAGGAATGCACCCTTTGGCGCACCAAAACACCTGCCAACATGAAATAAAGCGCTTACCTGGATAAATAGAGAAAACCTGGAAAACACCACAACGCATTGAAAACGACGAGGTAGAGGCTAACAGGCTTTGAGAAAGGAAAACACGTTCTCTGCGAATAGTGAAAATGACATTTGGAGCGAAATCACATATATATAGGTAAGATGGTCATGTGCGCCCTTTGGTGCACCAAAACATGGTGCAACAAAAGTTGTGCCAACACAGGCGCATGCGCCTTGGCGCACGCAGGGAAGACTCAACATACTTTGGCGCACCAAAAGGTGTGTTGACACTGAAAATCATGCGCCAAAGGTTTTAAAGGGGGCGCACCAAAAGTTGGTGTTACATAGCAATTTCATGCACCCATCCAAAAAAAAGGCTCAAAAGACAAGTTCGAAAAACCAGATTTCCCGGGAAGGGATTTTATAATGTTTCAAACGCAAGGGATCCCTAACGAGGGATCGGAACAAAATTTTGGTATGGTTATCGGTAAAATTTCCCTTGTCAATTTTACGGGATAACAGCTGGCTCTTTCTGGGGACTATCCCTGAGAAAACTCGGGGGTAGAGAATCCCAGTTCTCATGTGCCTATCCATTGGGTAACAGAGTCAAAAACAAGGGCGACCGGAGGGGAGCAAAAGAAACACACAACAAACCGAAAGCAAACACACGACGAAAGTAAACACACAACATAAAGAAAACTGTACAAAGAAGAGAGCAAGCTCTACTTCCTGAAAATTTTCAGATGTTGCCCGCTATAAGGAAGCGGAAGCTCGGTTCCATCCAGATATGAGAGATAGAAGCTATTCTCTCTGCTCAGCTGGTTGATCTTGAAGGGCCCTCTCCACAGGGAATCAAACTTTCCGTGCATGCCCTTTGGTTCTCTTCGCTTGTCCCACAAAAGGATGAGATCTCCCACTTGAAAATCTCTCTACTTGGCCTTCTTATCAAAAAGCCTCTTAACTTGATTCTGATGTTCAGTGATCCTGTCGACCACCCTTACTCTCTTTTCTTCAAGTTTTGCCAGATACATGATTCTCTTTTCAAGAGAATTTTGGAAAGTTTTGTCTTCGATAGCTCGTGCCAAGCGCAGAGCAGGAAGTTCCGTAGAAATGGGAAGCTTGGCATCAGTGCCATATAACACTTGAAAAGGTGACATGCCGAGAGATCTCTTTGGAGTAATACAATTGGCCCACAAAGCGTCGTATAAAGACTTGTGCCACATTCACTGATTCTCATCTACTAACTTCCGTATGATGGTCACCAAGTTCTTGTTACTGGATTCCGCCTGACCATTTCCCTGAGGGTAATAGTCGGATGCGTGAGCCAAAGTTATTCCATATTCATAGCAAAAACTAATAACTTCTCGTGAGGAGAAGTTAGAAGCATTATCAGCAACGATTTTGTTTGGAACGCCGAACCTGACAATGATATTTTCTTTAATGAAATTGCAAACCACCTCAGAAGTGGCATGCTTGACAGGTATGGCTTCCACCCACTTGGTGAAGTAATCCATTGCTGTAAGGACATAACTATGTCTGGCACTCGATTGAGGATTGAGTGCGCTAATAAAATCAATTCCCCATTGCCTGAATGGTTCATTGATAATGACCGGCCTTAGGGGAAAGGCAGCCAACTTGGGCTTGCCGACGAATTGCTGGCAGGGTTCACACTTTTCCACCCAGATGGCTGTATCTTGAAAGAGTGTCGGCCAATAGTACCTGGCTCGAATGATCTTATGTGCAGTTACGGAGGAAGAGAAATGCCCTCCATAGGCTGAATTGTGAAAACTTTCCAGTAGTTTTACTAGCTGGGGTTTGTCAACACATCGCAAAAAGATGCCATCTATCCCACGTTTATATAAACCGTCATCCCAGATGACATATTTAGCTGCTCTGAGCTTTATAGTGCACTTATCCTTTGCAGTTAGGTGCATAGGGCATTCGCCGTAGGTAAGGAAGAAAGCGATGTCGGAGTACCATTCATCACTAGTTGCAACAAATAGAACCAGAGGCAGAGAATCAGGCTCTTCCCGCCGGTCCTGTGCTTCGTCGGTGTAGTCACCCCTTTCATCAGGGTTTTCTGAATCTTTATTTTCAGCCATTAGCTGACACAGGCCCTTGCCCCTCTCAAGCTTGGTTGGTCTAATATCTAGGTCATACTCCTAGACCTTTGCGATCCAATTTCCTCGCAAACTTCCTAACTCCTGCTGAGTTAGAATTGATTTCACCACCGTGTCTGGGACCAACACCACCGTATGCGAGTTTAGAATGTAATACCTGAAATTCTTCACTGCTTTGACAACGACGAAGGCATGCTTTTCTAGTTGAGTCATTTTTAGTTCGTGAGGCTTGAGAGGAGAACTCATGAACGTGATTGGAGATTCAATATCTTCTGAGTTCTTTTGCATTAAGATTGTGGACACAGTATGCTCAGATGCGTAACTATACATGATGAAGTCCTTGGAGAAATTGGGACGTACCAGGACTGGTGCATGAGCAACGAAAGCTTTTATTTCTTCAAATGACCTTTTTCCCTCTTCACTCCATCTGAAAGTTGGTGACCCCTTCATCATGTTCAGTATGTGACGGTCTTCTCAGCAAAGTCAGGAACAAAACACCTGAGAAAGTTCACCTTTCCAAAGAAAGAATGAACACCAGTCTTGCTTGTAGGCAGAGTAAGGCTTTGAATAGCCTTAACTCTTTCGGCATCTATCTTTGTTCCTTCTTTGCTAACCACATGTCCTAGCAACTTTCCTTATGTGACTCCAAAAACAAACTTTTTTGGATTTAGGGAAATCCCATGTTCTCGGCACCTAGCCAACACTTGCTCCAAATGATCACAATGATCATTTCATTGTTTAGAGAACACGGTTAAGTCATCTAGGTAAACCATAATGACTTTCCCCATCATACATTTGAATGCAAAATCCATGGCCCACTGAAAAGTGGTGCCAACATTAGTTAGGCCAAAAGGCATCCTGCTGTAGGCAAATGTACCCCAGGGAGTAGTGAATGCTGTTTTAAACTGATCTTTAGGTGAAACTTCAATCTGATTGTAACCTGAAAAACCGTCAAGCATGGACAACATCTCGATCCAGTTACTGCTTGCAGAACTTGATCCATTATCGGAAGAGGGTAGTTGTCTTTCAGCGAAGCTTGATTCAAATTTTGAAAGTCTACGCATATGCGTATTTCGCCGTTTTTCTTGCGCACTGGCACAATGTTTGCTACCCAAGTACTGTGATGGATCGGGAAGATGATTCTCGCGTCCAGCATCTTCTGAATTTCGGCCTAGATGGTACCCGAGATCTTAGGATTATAGTGCCTCTGCTTCTGGCGGAAGGCTTTGCCATCTTCTTTCAATGGGATGTCATGCTGAATGTCCTTTGGCTTGAAGGACTTTAGATCGGCATAGGACCATGCCAATATGTCCATATATTTCTTCAGCAACTTGACAAATTTTCACTTTTCCTCAGGCGTGCAACATTTGCCAATGTTCACAAATTACGGGCGCTCTATCGAACCTATATTGACCGGTTCAGTTTCTGGGGACGAGTTAGGGTCATCTTGCCTCTTCTTTTTCACAAAATGGTCATGCCTGTCGAACAACCGCTCTAGAGAAACTAGGCCTTTTGGAATTTTATTTCCTTTGAGCTGACATATGCCGTCGTTCCCTTCGGATTCATCGCCTTGATCGGTGACTGATTCACGGTAAGTGGAAGTAGATCCTTCAAAGTGCAATTCTTTGAAATTTTCAGCCTTTTGCAGAAAAGGAATGAGTTGATTATCGTCGTTGAACACCTGCCAATGCTGAGAATTGTCTGGCACGCTCGGGCGGAAAACCACCTCAATGGTGTACTTGTTTGTCTTCAAACCTGGGTGTGGGAGCATGAGGGACGCTGAAATGGCCAATGAATCGGCCATGTCATTTTGAGTCCTTGGAATGGATTCTATTGAAAAAACATCAAACTCTTCAATGCTGTCCCATACCGCATTACGGTAATGCCTGAGCCTTTCATTCTTCACTTGGTAAATCCTTTTGACCTGATTTACAACTAGCTTTGCATCACCTTGTACTTTTAGATTTTTAATTCCTCTTTCTTTTGCGGCTTGCATACCGAGTAACAGAGATTCATACTCAGCAGTATTGTTAGTGTTGAAAAACTACAATTTGAAAGAGAGAGGAATCACCTCCTCTTTGGGAGATAATAGCACGGCCCCAGTGCCACATCCACTAGTTGCACAGCTGCCATCGAATTGTAAGGTCCAGATCTTATTAAGATCCTTTTCTTGAACTAGAACACCCGTTTTATCCGGCTCGGTAGACAAGAAGTAGTTCCCCATCCCTGATGATTCAAAAAGGATTTGAGCTTTGGGGTCCTTAGAACTAGTAACCAAGTATTTCTTTTGTGATTCCGGCTCCAAAGTTTGCATTATGCCTTTGACTGGAATTCTAGCTTTAGACCAGTCCATATGAATTTCTCCACCAACTTCGCTGCAAAAACTTCTTCCCAGCAATATTCCATAGGCTGCCGGAATGTTAGCAACAAGGACTGTCATTTTTACTCTTTTATCTGGGAAAGCCACAAATGCAAATTGCGCGTCCTTGATTTGGCCAACCAACGGAACTTGCTTAGTTTCCAAGGAATAACACCTGCCGAAAGGCTTGGTAAGAGTGAGGCCCAGAGCATGGGCGACTTTTGCCGGCATGACGTTATCAGAAGCCCCAGAATCAATTATGCAGTTACTCAGCTTGTGTTCGTTGATTAGGAGGGAGAGATAGAAAGGTTCTATCTTGCCTGATGCCGATGTTGAAGCAACATTTATGTGGGATTCAGGGGGAGTGGAAAGGGTTCCCTTTGGGGGAACCTGTTTAGATACAACAGCTTGAATCTGAATATACTTAGTCAATCTTACAAGCTGTTCGGGGTTTGACTGAAGGTACTCAACTTCAGACATTTGGATCTTGGTCTTTTTTGCATGATCTATGATATCAAATGCGGCCAAGGGTTGCGTTGGTAAAGGAATGAGTCCCTCACCTCGCGATGATGGAATAGGATTACTGGCCTTGGTAGGAATGTGAGAGGATTGATTTGGAGGAGAGATAGGGGGAAAAGGTTTCCTTGTAAAAGATTTGCCAGGGAGTTGAGCAGGAAGAGGATTACCTCTTTTAGCAATGATCGGAGGCGCGTTTGACACGGCCTTCTCCTGCTGGACATGGGCAACAACTTCCGCTTCTTTTCCTTGTGAGCGGGTAAAAATAGCATATGACTGTCCTGCTTGCATATCCCTGGGTACCCTCTTCTTCATCAGATTCTTCCTCATCAAATTCCATATACCCGATAGTAGAGTCGTCTAGTCGGTTCACCGACATCTTGATCATCTTCGCCTTGAGACGAAGGTTCTCTCATAATATTGCTCTTCTTCTTCGATTTCGGCCAGAGCGTTAACCGGAGGAGCCTCAAGCGCCAACCGCGGAGCAGCTGTAGGTAGGCGCGGCCTTTGTGAAACATTGTTAGGAACGAAATTCCTCCGTGGAATATCCCAGTACGAGGAACTAGGGGAGGCCTGGGCCAACTGCTTCCTTCAATGTAAGCAAGTCATTTGCCATTTTTTGAAAGGCCAGATCAGACGAAGTAGTGGGCAAAGGGCCCAAAGATTTAGGCTTGGTTGATTCCTTTTTCAATTCGCCAGATATTATCAAATTATCCCTCTATCCGAATGGCAGTCGGCTTGGGCGAGAATCAAGGTAGCCACTCGCTCTTGAAGGAGTAAGAAACTAACTTTCGAACTCATAGCGTTTACGAAGAAACACTTTTGATTTTCTGGCGTTGGAAGCATGGCAACAGGGACACGGTTGATTAGTGCATTGAACCGGGTGATAAAATCGCGCATGGTCTCATTTGCCTCTTTCTTCAGGTGAGTGATTCGTGATAATAATGAAAATGCATCCTCTGAAGGCTTGTATCTGTCCTCGAAAGCATCCCGTAGGGTGGCCCAACTGGTAATAGACCCGGCCAGACAAATGCTGAAACCATTCAACTGCAGGTCCTTGTAGGGTTTCCAGAAAAAGGTGAACCGACACATCTTCGTGAGTCACATCCAAAATATTGCATGACATGATGAATGCAGATATGTGGGAATCCATGCTTTGATTTATGCTCCTGTCGAATTTAGGAAAATTCTTTCGATTTCCGTGAGGGAGCGCGTGAACTGGGTGTGGTAAGGCCAAAGGACCCATGGCGTTTCCCCATGGTACCGCCATCTGAAAAGCCGGAAAGAGAACACGAGCTGGGAGTGTGGTTCCGCTGAGTAGTAAGGCACTACAAAGGGATGCGGATGCCCCCTACAAAAGACTTTTTCTTCATGAAGGTGAGACGCTCCTGGATAACCGGCTGGCCGAGCTTAGTGATGAAAAACGTGCCGGTGTCATGCTGAAATTGTGTCTTTGAAGCAGATCGAAAGTAGGATCAGATTCTCCACGGGCTCGCCTGCTGCGTGTAAAAGGTTCACTCGCCAGTGTACCTTCCAGATCTGTAATGTTACGGTGCAGATTTAAACTTTCATTTTGGTTGTACTGGCTGATTTTCTGGTTTTTCTTTTTTTTTTGACAAAAACCAGCAGCAAATACTTTTTTAAATATTTAAAACCTATCCTCTTCAGAAAACCGATTGCGGTTAAATGACAAATAACAACGAGGATAAGGTAGCAGGGAAGAATAGCAAGCTGATCTTCGGATCTGATTTTGACTTTTTTCAGAGGGTTTCAAACTTTTTGCAAACAGCTAAAAATCTCAGATCTACGACAAAATACTAATTTTTATAAAAAACTCAGCGAACTAAAGATTTGTAACAAGGCCAGATCTATGGATCTCAGAAGAAAATTTTCAAATCAGAGCACTTTTACAAATTTTTGGATTTTTATCAAAAAGTTCATATTTACAAACAGGCAGCGATTTTCTTATTTTTTCTGATTTTTCAATCTTACCACCATCTTAGATCTGGCAGATCTATTCGTTCCCCAGCGGAGTCGCCAAAAACTGTTGGTCCGAAAATCTGTCGCTTGGGCAGATCTATGGATAAACAAGCCAATAGTGTGCAGGGCAAAGCCCCTCTTTGAGTCAGCAAAGTGAAACTGGTTTATTGCTATTCTACCAGTAGGAATCTATGCAAGTCTCACAGATTCTACCTTCGGGGGTTTGGGATCTCATCCCAGTAGGTTTATTTCCGGCTGCGAAAAGAAAGGAATGAAAGAGAGGAGGTAGAAAGAACAGGTCCGAAGGGAGAAAAGAAATGAATTCCAATGCAGAAAGGTTAGAAGATTTATGTTTTTTGGGGTTAGGTAGTAAACAGAGCCAAACATACTTGCATAAATAAACAAAGCAATACTGATGAGCAAATGACAGAAAAGTAGATCTGAATCTAACAGAATAAACATGTACAGATCTAACCTAAGAAAGTTCTGACACATAATACAGGTATTCAGCACAAAGTCTCAATATTTGTATTACTATTTTCTTATGTTACAAGAAAGCTCAAAGTCTTTCTCTCCTCACTTCTATTTTCATCTAAAAAATGTTCACCTTTTGAATACAACCAGTATGCCAATATATATATAGAAGAGGAGAAGGAAAGAAGGCAAAAAAGGAGCCAACCACCTATTTACAAAGATATTTACAAAATATCTAAAATTCATGTTGACTTTTTACAACTTGATGGGTGACATCATCCCATGACGCAACATGGATGATGTCATCATTTGTGTCAACATACTTTAGACATTCCAACAAGAAAGTCGGAGAAGAGAGAGAAGAAGAAGAAGAAGAAGAAGAAGGAGGAGGAGGAGCATCTACTCATTGTCATCATCCTGCGGCCGAAAGGGGGTAGCCTACTTCTGATGCCTACTTAGGTGATGAGATATGGAACTGAGCGCGGTATTCCAAAAACTTGTTAATTATTGGCCCAAGTTGATCCTGAGAAGGATCCTTGTGCCTATCACTTATTGCCTCACAAGTCTCCCGCTCATCTATGAGCTTCTCTGGGAGTTTGGAAAAGTCCTTTTCCGCCTCAATGAGGAACCCGACGAAGTCCCTACAGGCCAGCAGGTTGTTGATAGATTCAGTGTTAAATGTGACCTCTGGCCCCGTTCCTTGAGAAGTGATCTCCTTGAAGATCTGGATGGTTTCATCAGCTGACCTTAAGGTAAAGGAAGGAGTGAGCAACCCCTGGCGACATGTTGAGAACAATTCGTTCCATTTGATGCATCGCATCCAGGGCTTCTTCCTTTACTTTGTCAATCTTTTCTAGAATAAATTCTAGCTGATCCACCCGATAGTCCAGAGTGGACATGATTTTGTTGAGGGCCCTTGGATGGCCGAAGATGCCGAACTTGACCAGAATCTTCGACTGAACATTCGAACATTTGTTGGAAGGCCTCGTGCTGTAGTCTAGCATGTTCCAACTCTTTTGACTATGGGCCCTGCCAATGCTTGGAGTTCTTTATTCACCTTACTGATATTCAGGTATAAGTCAGAGAACTCGGCGATCACTTTTTCGCTGTCTTTGAGGATTTGGCTCCTTCAAGCGGAAACGGCCATACCCTGCTCACCGATCTTTGGCATATTCGTTGATTTTCTCCTGGCTGAGAAGCTCAGAAGTCTCGGCGGCAGTTGTGGGAGGCGCGCTACCCATCTTCTGTAAGGCTTGGAGCAGATATTTGTTTTGCTCTTTTAGTAGCCTTTTCTCTTCTTTCGTCTCTTGAAGCTTTTGACAGAGGGCGTCAACCGCGGAAAGAGCTTCCCCTTGGAGACTTTCAGAAGATGTCCCCATTGTGACTTGGGTCACAGTAAAATCTGTCAGAGACAAATCCTTTTTCTCTTTGAGGGGATCGGGGTATGCAATTTCCATGATTCTCTCACCTGCAGCACTTTTAGAGAAGCGTGTAATAGGCTTCTGCTTCTTTTCCCCTTTGGCTGGGATCAATGAAAAGTCCATCGGAGGGATGGGAACTTTCCTCTTTTGTTGGCTTAGCTGCTGAGAGATCCAGACTGGTCCTATGGAAGAAGGACCTGAGACAGAGGAGGAGGCAGCTACAGTAGAAGAGGGGAAAAAAGTGGAGACACGCGGCGGCGGTATAGAGAGAATAGCCGAAGAAGTGTCCACGGGAGGAAGGGAAACTGCAGCTGCGGAAGACATAGAAAGGGAAGGGAGCCCAGAGATGAGGGAAGAAATGGAGGAGAACAGATCAGCGAGGGAGGAGAAGATAGACGAAGAAGCAAGGGAAAGAGTAGAAGAAGGGACAGAGGACACGGCCAAAGGGAATGGTCGCTTGAGTCACTCGAGGAGGGGAAGGAAGATAAGAAGAAGGGATAGAAGGGACCTCTGTTGTGGTAGCAATGCCGACATCCTGAGTGGATGGGCCTATGGGTCTATGCTCTGTTGCTTCTTTTTCTGGCGAATCCAGAGTTATTACCTATTCTGGCGCTGTGGAAGGAGGACTCTCAGGGGCTTCTCCCTGAATGGTGCTGGATTTACCTTCTACACCTTTGCCTTTAAGCTGCTTCTTGGATCGTGGAGGCGGGTTGCCCAATGGGGATGTTGTGAAATCAACCCCGAGCTAGATTAGGCCGTTCATCCGACACCAATGTTCTGTCCTCCGCAAAGTCTCCTTGACCCTCTCCTCAATTGTCTGAGGAGATTTAGTTCTATCAATGGCCGGAAAGGGCCAATCGTCCCCATCTGTATCAGTATATACCTTGTCTACTTCATCTTATGTTGTTTGGTAGCCTTTGGGGACAATGGCTACCCCATATTGGATGATTTCTGCCAATGCTAGGCGAGAATGATCCTTTCTTCTGAGCTCTAACTCATGGAGGACGTCAATATAAATATCCTCGATCTGAGGAACATGGATCGGATCAAGCTTTGCCCTTGGCAGGCAGCCCCTTGGGTCGAATGTAGGCCTGGATGGGAAGTCGTGTTTCAAATTAAGTAACTCCATCTCTGTGAACATTTCCTTCGCCTTGTGGTGGGTAGAGCATGTGTATCGGCCCACTGTGAGGGGGAAAGGAGTTCCACCCTTCTTCCTTTTCAGGCATTTTTCATGGTATGTGACTAGCTGCCTTGACAGTTCCAGCAGAATCAGCTTAGGCCCAGCATACCTTGGTAGCCTGGTTGGCTCTCCCAAAAAGTTGGCATCCCTTAGATAGGTGAATGTAGGAAACTGGGTGAACAGGGCTCCCCATTTCTCCGTGGTTGCCACTATGTTTTTGGTCCTACGACTATGAGTCATATTTGGCCTCAGCAGGCAGATGATGTGATAGAAAAACACATCGTTAACTTTTGTGAACTAGGAGATGCTATTCTCCAGCTTCAACTCTGGGTAATACTCGTATATTTTGACCTGAGGCCAAACTCCACTCCGTGTTAGGCCTGGATAATCCCTCTCTGACGCTGCAGCATAGACCACGTAGGAGTTCATATGGAATACCCCCGTTGTGCTGAATTGTTGTAGCTGCTCGGAGATGGTGCTACTTATAATTTCCCCCCAGCAAAAGTGCTGATCAGGCAAATTCTTGTTCATCGTTTCCAAGTAGCGCAAAATCCATTTATAGAAGTAATGGGCATCAGAAAGCCTGAAGACCCTGCTCAGGAAGGTAATGGTATCGCTGAGCTCTTCTGAGAAGTCACTGCGGTGGATGATTTGGGGCCACCGGGTTACTACCTTCTTGTTCTTCAAGTACACTTCGTTCATTAGCTTCATACATTGGTCTTCATTGTCTTCCCAGGTCTTGATGCACTCTGCTTGGCTAACGGCCACAAAGTGCCGGTGGTGAGGGATGTCGAGTATGATCTCAAAATGACGGGCAGTGAGGTTAATGACTACCTCACCCTTGCTGTTTTTGACACACCTTGTGTCTTTGTTGTAACACTGGGCAACCACCATCATAAATTCATTGTTGACGGCGCTAACGGGGATTCCTCTGGTGAAGTGCAGGGCACTGCTGATCAATTTGTCCATCCATGGACTCCTTGTAACTTTCTAAGTCCTGGCCCAGAATTCCTCCATGTCGATATGCCCTAATTCTGAATCTCTGACGTCCATGCTGCATTCAGCCTGTGACTCGGGCATTCTGACCCTTTGATATTTGTATTTCATTTCTTCCTCCGTAAGCTTAGCCTTTCCTTTCGGTTTGGTGGGTCTCCTGCTGGATGTAGACATATGTTCTTTCGAACTCAGTTGCTGATATGCATGAAGAAGAAGCGAGACCCAATCCGAAAAGGTTGAATTAGCCATTTGATCTTCCATTGGAATGTTAGCAGAAGAAAGAGTTAGAGATTTTTAGGATCAGGGCGCAGGGCGCATGAAAATTGCAGCTTACAGGGCTAAAATAGGTAAGGCGCACAGGAAGAGGATGTTGCAAAGGTTAAACTGGCGCTAAAGGCGCATGGCGCATGCATACTGCAGAGTGCATTTTTGTAAAGGGCGTATGGGAAAAGTGTGTAACAGGAAATTTTGTCTCGCCAAAGGAAATATGGCGCGGCGTACGGAGGGTTTGCACAATACGAATTTTACTGTAAGGAGGGATGCGCCTGTGCTTTTATAACTTTATACTTGGCGCAGATAAAGCTTGTGTTGCATGGATGATGGGTGCGCCATTGGCGCATGGAAAATTGATGCAGCAGGGAAGGATTGTGCGCCAAAGGAGCTCAAGTGTTAATGATGCAGCACGTAAGGTGGGTGCGCCATTGGCGCGGGTTTTAGTTATGCTGCAGGGGGGACAGATGCGCCATGGGGGCGCAATTGTTTATAATGTTGCATGACGCGCCGATGCGCCAAAAGGGAAAAACAGTTTTTCACATGGCTTAACCATTCTTCCTTTTAAGTTCCAAGGTTGCTTTGGGGTATACAATGGTTCAATCAAAAGGGGTTCAGACCATGCCCTCAAAATAACATCCTCCTCTAGCAGATCTGGAAAGATGAAAATAAGGAAAGAAAGCATGGGGGGGGGTGGCTAGCTCAAAAGATGCATTCAAAAACCAACCAGCAAGCACGAAGAACCAGAAAACAAATCACATGGAAGAGATAAGAGCACTTACTCGGATAAATAGAGAAAACCTGGAAAATGGGTCCACAACACGTTGAAAATGACGAGGCAGAGGCTGACAGGCTCAAAGAAAGGAAAACACGTGCTCTGTGAATAGTGAAAATGACATTTGGGCGCGCAAATCACATATATATAGGTAAGTTGGTCATTAATGCGCCACCCACTTTTTGAAAAGCGCATGAAAATTGCTGTCAACAGGGAAAAGCGTGCGCCCTTTGGTGCATGAAAACGCTTTCCAACAGGAAATTAAGCACGCCTTTGGCACACCAAAAGTGATGTTGACACGGGATTATATGCGCCCTTTGGCGCACCAAAAAGGGGCGCAACAAACATTGTGTTAACACGAAGGCGCATGCGCCTTGGCGCACGCAATGAAGGATCAACATACTTTGGCGCACCAAAAGGTGTGTTGACACCGAAAATCATGCGCCCAGCCAAAAAAGGCTCAAAATACTAAGTTCGAAAAAAAAAACAGATTTCCCAGGAAGGGATTTTACAACGTTTCGAATGCAAGGGATCCCTAACGAGGGATTGGAACAAAATTTTGGTATGGTTATCGGGAAAATTACCCTTGTCAATTTTACGGGATAACAAGGTCCCACAACCCAATGGGCCTATAAATCAATCAGATGTTGATACCGATTTGCGAATGTTAGTATTTAGGTCTTCTCCAGTTCCACCGGATATTATCATACAACTATCCTTATTAGACATAGCAACTAATCAAGCTAAAGATTTTTGGACTAGACCAAATAATCACCCATAGAACCCCAGAGAATCCACCATATATCCAATTGCCATTTTATGACCCTGTCTAGAGATATACACGAAACAATCCCAGGTCATTTTCCACGTATCCCACAACCTATAGATCGGATCACAGCAGAGCTTGATATTAATTGGAGCCTTCGAGCAGCCATCCTCACCAAACGATCTATCAAACTGATTCAAGTTAGAAGAACCTTCTTTGCCTTAGACTCACAGATTCCATTAATGCGTGTTGAAGACATAAGATTACCCAACTAGTCTGTCCGTACCCCACGTATATTCCACCCCCACCGGCTGTCTCGGCATGGCCTCTAGAGGTCAGGTGCGAGGAAGAGTTACTTGTAAATTCCCATGCTCACATGTCACTTTTCCATCGTACAAAATTGGTGAACCCGACGTGAAGCAAACAAACATTCTTTTTCTTTCATCCACCTTCTCTCTTTCCCATTATTCTATAGGTATTCGTATACCCCCTGAATACGTCGGGATACGATGTATATAGCAGACCTCTCCTAGGTCTTGAAGCATATTACGAACAAATGAATAGACAACCATCACCCTCGCTCTCAGCATGGGGTGATAACTACTCAGTTAATCGCTTGTCAACACAAATTCCTCCTCAAAAGGCTAGATTTAGTTTTCCTTTCCAAATGGAGGAGTTGGACCAACTTACTCAAACGCAACAACCAGAGCCTTCAGGCTCCAACAACATGACACTCACTGGAGAGTCTATTTCATCTCCTCATGTGTTTCTCAGACCACAAATCAGTAGACAGTCAAATCCATACCTATTTCTAGATGAGGAACATTTAGCATGTTATGCTAAAAATGAACTACGCTCTCAAAGCATGTACCCACCTTTAGGAGGTTTACAAATACAAACTGATATCCCTTTCCAAGAAAACACCTCCATTCCTCCACCTATGGGAAATGCCCTCGGTGAGGCTTGGGAGGGTAATGATCAATTCATAGCAGGGTATCATATTCCTATACAACCTCAAAGTGTACAACAAACACCACCAAGGAAAAATACCATGTCTTCACCAATAGAGGTCATCTCAACTTTAGTAGAGAAAGTCAGAGGGTTAGAACTTGCTCAAGAAAATCAAAATTCACATTTCAGGCAAGTAGGAACTTACAACCCTCCACATCACCCTAGCCAAGTTGACCTCCTCACAGGAACTAGCACATTGGGCATGCCTCCTCAATATTCACAACAAACACTGACTAGGACCGCGTTTTCAAACGCCACTCCAATTGAAAATATGGTACCTCCCAGCTTAGTATCAAATAACCCATACCAGGGCAATACTCCTCCCTACTTGAACATTTATTCAAAATCACCACAAGGAGACATGTTCTCTTCTCCCGAGATGTTCTCTCAACCACAGGGATTCCCTTATGTCCCTGCCAATACATATGTTATATTGTATCAACAGCTCGTTCCACCTCCCCCCCTCGGCAGGCACCATCAATGGCCGAAACCTATGCAGTAGGGACTTACACAGAATATCTAAAAGAGCCTCTAGATTTCAGTATACGAAGCTTATACTTCCAAGACCTCTTCTTGATTTACCCAAGTATAAAGGGGAGGGAGATCTGAATGCACATATTAAGGCCTATGCCATGGCCATTCGAGAACTGCTCCCTTGGGATGCGGTTGTTGCCAAAATATTTCTTAAAACCTTAGAGGGTATTGCCCTCGATTGGTATTACAGAATACCTGAAGCCTTAATACACTCATTCAAATAACTCGTGTCAGAATTCATCAAAGCTTTCGACATGAACAAGTTATTGAGAACAGGGATCATGTAATTCTTGCATATCAAGCAAGAACACAATGAGTCTGTTGCTCACTTCATCCAAAGGTGGCGTATAGTCCTCTATTCTTCAGCAAGTGCTCTGAACATGGATCAGATGGAACTATGCGATTTATTCCTTCATTCTCTCAGCAAAGAGATAAAGGAAGAAGTACATAAGTTCCCACTAAGAACTTATGATGAAGTACTTGAGAGCACTCTCCGAATAGATCAAGCTGCAATAGATAGCGGTCGTAAGACTTATGGAACAAACGGGAGATTAATCATCCCCAATAAAAACACTACGACCTATCCTAATACCACAAATACCAATCAACAACCCAAAATCCTTAACAAAAATTCTTGGGGTAACAACAGATAGAGTCACTGACCAAGCTAAAAATCCAAAGGTTGTAAACGTTTTACCATCGGTCAACAATCAACGAAATAACAATTTTACCCCAACAATCAATGTGGTGGATTTTAATCGTCCACCACAACCACAACCACAACCACAACAAGAACAACAACAACGTCAAATCTAGACACAGATTCCAAATGAAAACTCAACTGGATATTAAAATCAAAACCAAAGACAACAACCTCAAAATTTCAATCCTAACAATCAATAGTTTAATCAAGGTTTTGGACCGCAACAAGTTCCAAACCAACAACCTCAGAGTTATAATCCCAACTCATATTGTGGGTTCCACAAAATTCGAGGTCATGACACTAGGACTTGCCACGATTACAATAAATTCATTCAACGTTTGTCAGAAAAACAAATACAACTCTTTATAGACATGTTTTAAACAAATTCTGCTATGCCCACACCAAACACCTTTATGGGAGCAGTCTCCCCTCAAAATGCACCCCTCAAAATCTTTAATGACCCACTCCTAAATCACAAATTAAACCCAAATGGGACAAACAAGGGTTTCATGACAGGAAATAACGATCATGAAGCCTCAACTTCATTAAATCCACCCGTAGCATATCAACTAGGAACTCAACCGCGAACCAAGATAGTTGGTCTGATAGAGTTAGACACTGAGTTGCATGTAGAAACCATAACAAGAAGGTGAGAATACTCTTCTCAACCAATTCTAAGCTATCCATTAGAACCAGATAACATCCAACAAACATCGGTGAAACCAGTAGGTACTTACGATCTAATTAATGATTTGATGAAGACCTTCTCTCACATTTCCTTTTTGGATTTGTTGAAAAATTCCCCTGCCCACAGAGCTTCTTTGTTAGAGGCATTAGGTATTGGTCATCTAATCAATATCACTCTACCTCCCGAAACGCAGGTAAACCATATAGACTTTGATATCCACTCTCCAGGGCAGCAAGATAGGGATACTGAGTTTATATTTGAAATAAACAAAATGACAATAGATGCTGAAATTACACGTAGAGGTGACCCAGCCTTACATTTACAAGTATGGGTTTACAATAATTACATTAAGCATGTAATGGTTGATGATGGGGCAGCAGTTAACATAGTCTCCTTTGCTTTTCTTCAAAAGCTAGGATACGGGGAAAAAAATTGTTCTGCAACACGAAATACGCTAAGAGGCTATGATAGCCTCAAGGCCACTTCAATTGGGACTATAATATTACCAGTCACCTTAGGACCCAAGACAATCCTCACTGAATTTTATATTATAGATCAGGAAACCAATTATAATATGATCCTCGGTTGACCATGGATACACCGCATGAAGGAAATCCCTTCTACGTTGTTCCAGGAAGTAAGATTCTTACACCTAGGGAAAATATTTGTAGCAAAAGGTGACCCAAAACCATTTGATATACACCTAATAGCTCTGAAGAAAAGACCAGGCATTCATTCTAAGTTTGAACTCCCAATGAATCAACTCAACAAACCAACCAATTCAAAACTAGAAGAAAATCTAATACCTACAACAGAATTAGAAATTACAAACATCCCAACACTCAAAAATGAAGCTAATGTTGTAGAAATGGTATCATTAGGGACTACCGCAAAAATTATCAAATTACTGGAGCAAGATTTACCAATTCTCCTACCATTTGATTCCACAGGTATGGGATGTACCTTAGGATTTGGTTCTCTTCTAGCAGAGGAATTTTATATGGTTGAAGTAACCGAAGCAGAAGAAACAAACACGAAGAATGTCTCAATATGCATCTTTCCAAACAAATATTGGACCCTCCATTTCGATGGAGCTAGATGTCGCTATGGAGTCGGGGCAGGTGTGATCTTTACTTATCCTGAGGGAAAGATCCTACCTTTTGCCTTTAAATTAAATTTTAACTGTACAAATAACGGGGCTGAGTATGAAGCCCTACTCCTTGGCCTCATCATAACTAAAAGGATTGGTGTTGATAACATTAGAGTGCTAGGGGACTCGCAGCTAGTCGCAAACCAAGTATCTGAGGTACATGAGACTAGAGATAAACACCTACAGCTCTATAAAATAGCAGTATTAGATCTAAGCAAAAGATTCAGCTTTATATCAATTGAAGCAATCCCACGAGAACAGAACCTTCTCGCTGATTCAGTAGCAACCTCAACTTCACGTTTCACTCCAAACTATGAGATAGAAGATATAAGTTTCATAGTATCACTTTGTACTGAACCATTAGTGAAGAAAATACCAACAAACCCTCTTCTCACACATATATCCGAGAATGATTTTTCTATCCTAGATCATGTTGACAGTGAAAAAATCACTCTTGACTACCTAAACGCCTATGCAGAGCTACATCTCACTCACCACATAGTGGATTTTTCCTTAATCCCACATTCTTCTTCCTACTTCAAAAACCCCATGGTAGAACTTCCCCCGCAAAAGGAACTCGATATCTATGAGGTAGAGAATGGAGAAGATTTGGAACTACCTCTAGTCCCGCCTAAGTTTGAAGAAGGTAACGCTTCTTTAATCGAAGGAACGACTGATATAAATATCGGAATGGAGGAAGAACCAAAGATCTTAAAACTAGGATCTTTGTTAACTCCGGAATAGGTAGAAATACACACTCAAATCCTCCAAGAGCATCAAAAGGCTTTTGCATTTAATTATAAGGAAATGATGGGGATTGCACCACATATCGCAGTACATAATCTTGTCACCAAACCAGATGCAAAGCCAATAAAACAAAAATCGAGACCAATAAAACCAAAGGTAGCTCTCATGGTGAAAGAAGAAGTAATGAAACTCCTCCAAGTAGGATTCATCAAGACAGTTGATTATTCACAGTGGGTGTCTAATATTGTCCCCGTTCTAAAAAAGAACGAGAAAATACACATTTGCAAAGACTTCCGGGACATTAATAAAGCTTGCCCCAAGGACGACTTCCCATTACCATCCATTGACATTGTTGACGCAACAACTGGATTTGAGCTCTTATCTCTCATGGATGGATTCTTAGGATATAATCAAATCAAAATATTTGAACAAGACCAAGCCAAGACCACATTTATAACCCCTTAGGGAACTTATTGCTACAATGTCATGCCATTTAGTCTCAAGGACACTGGTGCTACATACCAGCGGGCAATGACATACATATTTCACGATCTTATTCATAAGATCATGGAGTCCAATGTAGATGATTTATTGGCCAAGGCTAAGAAGCACTGTGATCACCCAAAAGTACTCCGCATCATTCTCTCATGATTGATTGAATATGGTGTCACATTAAACCCATAAAAATGTGTTTTCGGCATGACAGGAGGAAAACTCCTGGGTTACATTATATCATCACGGGGGATTGATGTAGACCCAGCGAAAATTCAGGATATTCTTGAAATGATCCCACCATTAGACGACTCTGGTATGAGATCATTTCTTGGGAAGCTCGGTGCAATCTGATGATTCATTCCAGACTTGAGTTTTGTTGTGCATCCGATCAACAATTTGTTGAAAAAGGATTGCTGCATTATTTGGACAAAGGAATGTCATAAAGCTTTCGAAGCAGTTAAATTCTTCTTGTTATCTCATCCCATGTTAATGCCTCCTAGACCAGATCATCCTTTGATCTTGTATTCACGAGGCACTGATGTCTCGCTAGCCTACATGTTGGCTTAAGAAGACAATGATAAGTGAGAATGTGTGATCTATTTCATTAGCCGAACATTGCTCGATTACGAAACACGGTACACACAGGTAGAAAGAGAATGCATTGCCATAGTCTTCGCAAAAAAACGTTTAAGACATTACATGTTAAACCAAGAAACAAGGGTCATTGTAAAAATAGACCATTTATGAACATTCCTCATGCAAGGTTCCTTGTCTAAAAAGGTTGGGCGTTTCATAACCTTAATGGGAGAATTTGAATTAACATTCGTAAACCAAAAATCCATTAAGGGACAAATCATTGCAGATTGGTTAGCTGACAATCCACTGGATGGAGGTGATCTGGTAAATATAGACTTTCTTGATGAATGTGTATAGTTCATCGAAACTAGGCCCCCCATCTCTATATGTCCCTGGTACACTAATATTGTCAATTTTATCATGGACCATACATATCCAAAAGATGTCACACCGCAGCAAAGAAGGAGGTTACGCATTATCGTTGCTAAATATGTTATTATAGAACAAGTGCTCTATCTTAAAGCTTTCGATGGAATGTTATTGAGGTGTGTTGACATGGAAGAATCCAAGAAGATTCTCCATGAATCCCATAGTGGGATATGTGGAGGCCACTTCGGTGGTCACACCACCGCTCATAAAATACATCAGATGGACTATTTCTGGCCTACTCTCGAACACGATGTAGTAGAATTTGTACGTAAGTGCCACAAATTCCAAGAATTATCTCACAAGAATCACATGCCGGCACAATCCCTGCAGCCAATCACGACCCCATGGCCTTTCTCCATGTGGGGTCTGGACTTAATAGGGAAGTTCTCTCCCTCGTCAACTGATGGCCATAATTTTATAATTACAGCCACAAAATATTTTACCAAATGGGTAGAGGCCATGCCTCTCACCACCGTGCCAGGTTCGGTAATTGCCAAATTCATTCTGAACCAAATTGTCTGCAGGTATGGTGTCTCACAATTCATTATCTCAGACAATGGGACGTCCTTTAAAAATGACGAAGTCCATGAGTTATGTAGCAAGTTCAAGATAAACCATCACACGACATCTCTTTACTACCCTCAAGCCAATGGGTAAGCTGAAGCGACAAACAAAATGTTAAAAACTATTCTCCTCAAAACAGTCAAGGAGAACAAGCGAGATTGGCACTTAAAACTATACCCAGCTTTGTGCGCCCATCAAACCTCAATAAAAACACCAACGGGGGCAACCCCTTTTTCGTTGGTATTTGGGGCAGAAGCAGTTCTCCCGCTTCAAGTTGAAATACCCAGTCTCCGCATCTCTTTACAAGGGATTCTAGATGAAGAAGCATATAGGGAGGCACGCCTCTCTCAATTGGAAAGCCTTGACAAGGCCAAGTTAAACGCTAAACAATGGCATAAAGACTATGCTGACCAGATGTGTCAGTAATACAACAAAAAATTCTACGAATGAGAGATATATGAGGGAGATCTAGTTCTAAGACTAGACAGCTAGATCGACAAGAAAACCAGTGAAGGAAGGAAGTTCTGGCCCAAGTGGTTGGGCCCATATCGAGTCATGAAAGACTACGGAAATGGTGTGCATCTCTTGTGTACACTAGAGGGTGACGAGTTCAGCGAATCCATGAATTCCTTGCATCTTACACGGTTTTATGCATAAGTCATCAGCACCATTTGTATAATTATATCTTGCATTGCATTAATCATTTAGTTAGGTTCATTTTGTTCACTTGTTTTGTAAAACTTTGTGGTCAAGGAACTTATTCTTAAGAAATTCATTACAAAATTCTGAAAGTATTGGCAAAAACATTCCAATCAAATCTCTTTAAGTTTCATAACATCATCAACTATTCCTGAATCATCTTTCATCAGTCCAAGCAGGATATGACAAAGTCTTAACGGTAGCCATATCAAGGCCTGCATGTTTGGTCTTATTTCTTGTTTCTTTCTAGGAAAGTGTTTTGCCTATGGTCTTTTCTAGAAGCTTCATGGTGTCACATCTATCCCGTATATATCTCTTTGGAAATAAGAATAGTATGAAATTTTGCTCAAATAAGTAAGTTAAGTATAAGTCAAAACAAAAAAATTTATTTTACACATTTTCTTGCCCTACCAACCTTCGGTGTCGAGCTTGTGTCTCCTACTAGTGACGTAGGGTTGAGAAAGGAAGGAAATGCCCTTACTCGCCTATGCCTTGTCCATGGTGATAAGCCCATGCTTCCTACTAGCAACATGGGGCAAGGTATAGGGGGTCCACTTGATAGCAAAAATTTGAAAGTCATAGAGTGAATTCTAAAAACCTTTTGAAATATTGAGTTAAAAACAAAGTGAATCAGATGTGCCAAAATCCAAAAGAGTTCAAAACCCTGAAAACCATATTTTTTTCAACCAAGTAGCTAGCTACGGATCTAAGTCTGGATAAACCGTAAAGTAAAATTGAATTCTAAAATATGAAGTCACTTGAGTAGGATAGGTGTGTAGCATCCTAATTTGGTTCCACCAAACCTTTGTCTATCTCTCATCATTACCATTTAATAAAATTTCATAGCTTGTGCCCTTTCTAGCTCTTGGTGTTGAGCCCTCGCATCTTACTAGTTGCGTGGATGTTAGGAGTGGGGCAAGTACATTTGCTCATCATGCTATCTTATCATCACATCTTGTCAAAGACATTATGAAGTGCCAGAAAATTGCATATAGAAACTAAAAGTTCAAAATCACATTGTATCTACATCATCGTATATCAGCATCATGAAAATACAAAAAGAAAACATTTTTTATAACTTGTTCTCCATTGCATACATTCTAAAAAGCATATAAAAGAAAATTTCTAATATACATCTAGTACACATTTGGGAAACAAGTCATAAAACTCTAGGCACCAAAATTCTAGGCGCCAAATATATATATTATCCGATATATATATATATATATATCTATATATAAAAATCATGTTTCATGTTTACAATGCCATTATGCGCTAACCATGGTCAAGAACGCTCAGTGAGCTCCGGAAAAGTACAAAAAAACTCATATGAATATCGGACAAAATACTACATGAAAGGCCTCTCAATCCCTATGGGATCCCTTATAAGGCGTGCACGACCATGTCTAGGACTCCAGGCTATGTCGGCGCTCCGAATGGACTGAGGGCTCACGATCATGGCCTATAGCCTTTAGTCTCGACTATGAGAGCGGCTCCTCCTCATCAAGCGCTCGGCTATCCTATATCAAACTACCGCAGCGCGGAAAGATGTCATGATAATTCGCCACATGACAGACAAAGGAAAAAATGTCGAGTATGCCTACCAGCTGCTGAGGGCTCCCCCTGCATCTATAGATAGCTCAGCACGAGTCTTCTCTGAGGAGAGCAATAGGGTATTAGTGCATACTCAGTTGACTCAAGTCTCACCACTCATCAACAGTCTCTGCAAATAAAGGAGGAAAACAAGTTAGAAAACAATCAAAAGATAAAAATCAAGTGTAAACAAAACGAAAGAAGAATTAACGACTAAGACAATTCTGACCAAAAAAAATGTCAAAGAGAAAGAGTGAAAAAATCACTTGGATCTTCGGGCTTCCAAGAAAGATCTCTAGAGATCCACACCTACCACTGATGCTGCTAGCTGACTGTAGAGCATGCCCCAATTCTGGAAAAAAAATGGTGTCCTACTATGGAACTCATCCTCTCCTCGAATATCTTAAAAAGATAGGTCCTCTGAAATAAGGGTCACCCTCTCTACGCTCACCTCTTCTCTCTCGGCCATCAAAATGTCCTGAGTGTCATACCACTCAGAATCAATGTCGTCATTACTCACCTAGCCTCCCTGTCCCTCTGCCTCTGTCTCCTCCTCAGTCTCCCCTGCCTGTGAACTCAGGTCAGAATCAAAGTGCACACTAATAGGCTTGCTTCTCGCTCTCTACTATGAGTAGGGCTACCAAAAATCTGGAATAAAGGTTCCTAATGGAGCACTAGGTCTCCCGTCGAGCATGAACTACATGCCTCCTAGTTGCAATAGGAACTTCCAGGGGTAAAAACAGTCCAACCCCGAGCCTCCCGGTAGGTCCTCCCCTGGACTCTCAAACTGAGCTAAACACTGAGAATCACAGGAGGAAGCATATCAATATACGGGATGAACTAAACTACTGAGGCAATTGATCAAAGAGGGGTGTATCTCTAGCTTCTCCTGTCCTGTCCACAAGCTACCTTATGGTAGAGAAGGAAACTAGTGTGTGTGTACCTCGTCACACCCCATAGCCTTGCCATGGCCTGATAGGGTGTGACCTTCATATCTGAAAGTGGTCAATGAAGCCCACTAGATGATGTTGGTGCCCTAAGCACCATCATCCTTATCCATCTGGCTACCCTGACAACCCCCTAGATATGCTGCCTTTATGCCCCCTACCATAGCGGATGACGCGCTCATTATAGCCAACTCATGACTAGAGTAGGGTGGCTCAGTGACTGCCCCTGTAAACGGAACCACCCTGTATAAGTCATGGTAGGGTGGTCCTAATAATATCAGCTCCCCAGGCATATTATACGATCCATGTGCCTCAATCTGTGTAATGATGGGGGCCCAGCAATAGAGTAGAGTATATCCCTCCCTTGTCCCCAATAAACCGTCGAGGCAAGAATGCCCATAATGGCTTGGAAGATCGCAGGGATAGGAAGGTCTAGGAATGGAATGGACCTTCAACCCCTTCTTTGAACCTACATGGCAACAACTGCATCTCCCATGCATGTAGCGCACTGAGCCATTTGGGCCCGGGATCCTACTATGTCAAGTGATAATCTCCTCCCAGAGAATTGGGACTCCCAAAATATGGTAGACATCCTCTAGGATGATAGTCCAGTCACCCCTAACACCAAGAAACCAAAAGGTATTTCGGTCTACATCCCAATACGAGAAATAGGTTACACATAGTATGCGATTGAAAGGTACAACATGAGGGACCCGTGATATCTGTCAGTATACCAGCCCTCTGAAGAGTTTCTTTCTTAGCTTGGGTCAAGTGGATCTAACACTGTTGGGAGCCAATCACACTCCCTCTCTCAGCTCCATCTGGATGTACTTCCTTATTCTTCTGCATTCACCCAAATAGAGAAAGAGAGAAAGTTAGTAACATAGTTCAACCAGAAAAAATCACCAAGAACATACAAGAATGTCAAAAATACGGAAATAATTAAAAACTACATCTTTTTAAAACATGTAGGGATGCTGAAACCCCCGCCCTATGCAGAGGTGGTGGCTTCCTAATCAAGTCATCTTCTAAAAGTGTTGGTTCTGTAACCACCGCCTCCTAGGGTGGTGCTTCTGTAACCGCCGCCCTGAGCATGGCGGCGGTCCTATTTCGCGACATGGAAATGGCTCAAGTAAAGCCCTAGAAAATGCTCTAAAAATGTGTAAAAATTGACCATTTTGACTAAAACAAAATCCTACCCAATAGACGTCCTCCAACTAGGTGACCCTATTAACACTAGCATTTCTAAAAATGACCCCCCCAAGAAAAAAATTTCATCAATTTCTACATTTTAGGTTGCAAAAATAATAAACCGAGAAGAACTAACCTGAGATCTCGTAGGTCGACGTTCCGCTCTCAGAGGTATGATTGCTATCTCTCCATGAACATTTCGACTATACTCGCATATCAAAAACCGTCACTGTGGGTCCCAGAGCTTAAAAAATTATCAAATTGACACACGTAAATGAATAGGAAAATGAGCCTCGTTTTATATATATATATATAGCGTTTTGGATCATTTTGAATGGCCCCTTTTTGCAGGTTCTGGAGCACCGATGGAGGTAAGTTTTTATCCCCACACAAATGGTAAGTCCTCATTTCACATTTTAATTTAGTATTTATTTTCTCGATTTATTTTATCTATATGCACTTGAGCCCTCTTTCCATTTTGTAGGTAGCGCGAACTTGGATGGTGATCGTCTCGACAACACATGGGTGTGTCAGGTATAAATTCTCTCTCCCCATTTTGGGACTACCATACTTGGACCCACCATTTTACGCCTCTTCATGGC
Source organism: Taxus chinensis (assembly GCA_019776745.2). NCBI lineage: Eukaryota > Viridiplantae > Streptophyta > Pinopsida > Cupressales > Taxaceae > Taxus > Taxus chinensis. The sequence continues at coordinate 759,520,601 of CM034151.1, read as the reverse complement.
TAGAAATGCTTCTCCGAGGGGGAAATTTGTACGTACCCAAAATTTTTTGGGTACTGCACCATTGGAACAATGTTACACATGCCCCAATGATGATATAGGTCACCTCGCAAGGTGTTTGGGATCTAGGAGAAGTCTCATCAAGTGTACATTTCAGCATCCCACATGCTCTTGCTCTATGCCTCCTTGCAATGCTTTGTTTTATCTCTTCATCCCTCTTTTTCCTTTGATTTTTGTCTTTCAAGTGACGAAAACGCTGCCCTGCCAGGGTGGCGGTCTCATGACCGCTGCCCTGCCAGGGAGGCGGTCCTGTAAGCACCACATTGCTTAAGCTAGTGGTCGTTCATGCATTCTCCAGCACATTCGTTTGATCGTGACTTAGTGTAAATTTTCAACATTTTACCAGCTTTTCTCATCCGTGTTTTAGCTTGTATTAATGTTTTTGGTTCCCTGTAATAATGTTTCTCCATTGTTTAATAGTAAAAGAGTTCTAGTTCCAAGTTACCCTTTGGGTGAATGGGAATTCTATAAATAACTAGCTTGTTTTCAAACAAATGGCCCTTGAATTTCTCCAGTTCTATTGTCTTAGTCTTTCAATTTCTTGCTAAGGATTCGTAGTAGTTTCATGTTTTTGCATTCATTTTTTAGTGTTGTAATTTTATTGTTTAGAGGCCATTTGATCTTCTTGCTTCAAGTCTTGCTTCATTTTTGTTTCATGAAAATTAGTCAGTTAGAATAAGAATAGTTTCATTTTTCAGTTAGGAATCCATTAGAGTTACAGGTTATGTTCATCACCAGGAGGATAGTTCCAAAGAATCTCTCAGTACATTTGTGTTGTAATCGTGCCGTGATAAAATCCTGCTAGGAATTGCATAAGCGAAGCTTTGTTCACTTGCGCTAGTCCCTCTCCTACTCGTATTGTATTCGGTCTATATCCAAAGTTGCCATTGTTCAAATAGCTTTCTTTTGTTGATGCTATCAATACACACTTTTTTGGATTCACGTGTGAACATGAAGGAATGAGGAGATCACACTGAGGAGACAAAATCACACACTAACTGGATTCGCCACTCTTCTACAAATTCCAGGTTTGAGATATCAAAGTTCTAGTTCAAATATATCGAATAGAATAATGAATTATTTCATTTCAATCAAATTTCACTTTTGGTATTTCCACAGAAGATGTGGGGAATGATAACTTTTAAGAAACTGTGATTCATTCCTTCATTTTGTGTGGTAGGATTGAAGATTCTTGCAATTAGATTAAATCAGTTATTTAGTTATTTAGGGTAGATTCACAACTAACACAGGATAAGTAGCTATACTCGGCTACTTTGTTTGTTTTAATTTTGTTATTAGTTTAGTTGTCATTTTCTACATATATTAAGAATAGCTATTCTCTTTCAAAGTTCTATTTAAAATTCATCAAAAATACAAAAAAAATTGAAGAATATACATGATGTATGATATGTCTTGCATAATTAGTTTATTCTGTTTTCAGTTAAATTTATATCATTTCTTTTGTATGACAATCACGGGACCTAGAGAGCCCAGGGAATACATATTCGAGCCAATAGTGCCTCAACCAAATCTTGTCCACAGCACTAATTGATATAGATCAAAATCTTAGAATCCAGGTCTTCCAAACAACAACAGACCTACAAGAAGTTAGCACACAGTTAAGAGGATTAAACATAGAAGACGACAAAGCACACACATTCTGGTCAAATCAGCCAAATTACAGACTACCTTAGATAGATATCTATATGACTGTAGAAGGAATCGAAAGAGAAAAAATGTTGGTTGTGATCCACTAGTTCCACAGCCAGACGCATGAGATATCCTCATTGATATAGACACTAGCTTAAGCATTCAAGTTGCCAGAACACCTGTAAGGTATTCTCACGAAAATTGCACAACTCCTAGTTCTCAACATAGAGGCCGAAAAGGCATACGACTACTGGATACTAGGAATAAGAGATTGATTCTACACATGACCATAGGAGGTCCACAACAACCACGAATCTACGGTTGTGATCCACAGATCCCACAACCCAACGGGCCTACTAGGTCAATCAGATGTTGATGCTGGTTTACGAATATTAGTATTTAGGTCCTCTCCACTTCCGCCATACCATTATCACACAACTATCTCTTTATTAGACATGTAGCAGCTAATCAAGCTAAAGATTTCTGGACTAGACCAGAGAATCGCCCATAAAACCCTAGATAGTCCACCATATATCCAATCATCCATTTTATGACCCTGTCATGGAGATATACACGAAACAATCCCAGGTCATTTTCCATGTATCCCAGCAACCCATAGATAGGATCACGCTAGAGCTCGATATTGATTGGAGCCTTCAAGCAGTCATCCTCGATCGAACGATCTATCACACCAATTCAGGTTAGAAGAGCCTTCTTTTCCTTAGACTCACAGATTCCATTAATGTGCGCATCGAAGACATAAGATTTCACAGCTAGTCTTGTCTGCATACCCCACATATAGTCCATCCCCACCAGCTATCTTGGCACAACCTTGGGAGGTCGAGTGTGAGGAAGAGTTACTTGTAGATTCCCATGCTCGCACTTGTCACTTTTCCATCGTACAGTCATACAGAGAGATTTTGAGGGAGGATTTGTGTAACTATTTGAGCATGCATGCGATGTGTAACGCCATTCTAAATAGGATATGTGGGGCCACGAGTAATGATTTTAGGTGTAGGTGAAAATGGTATGTTGGGTATAGGGTTGGTCAGTTAACTTTATCTTTCTGGGAATGGGTAGCAATGTGGATCATGTTGATCTAGGGTGGGTAGGTAGGCAAGGTAGGTGAGCCATGACAGGTATAGTGACATGAAGGGAAAAAGCCCAGTGGTGCGAAGGAACCTTATGAGATGAGTTGAGCACAATGACATTTGGATGGATGTTTGACGAGTTCTTTGATGCGAACCATGTTAATTTCAAATCTTGGAGGTGGTTCTAGGAGTTGTGGGGGTGAAGGTCTGGGTCGTTGAGTAGGAAGTGAGGGAAGAGTTGTGGAATAGGTGTTGGTGAAATGGGGTCCTCATCGAGAAGGTCATCATCATCAAATTTTTCTTCGGGAGGACACAACTAGATAAGAACGGTTTTAAAGCTTTGCAGTTCTCTACATCGTGCCCTGGCACATGATGGTAGGCAAAAATTTTGACCCGTGCCATCTACCTCAAACCCTTTTGGTTTAGGTTTGAGGGGGTCATAAAGTCTTGAGCGGCGGTAATTTGATCACAAATAAGTTTCAAGGAGGTTGGTTAAAATTTTGGCATAGGATCAACCCTAGTGTATCACAATGGGAAGTGAAAGTGAGTTTGGGTATGGGTGTGGCTGACTGTAGAGGAAGGGTGTTTACATGAGGGGGAGTGGGTCGAGCTATGGTTTTAGATGTTGGTGTGATCTTAGGTGTTGGTCATGTTCACTTGGGTAGGGGGTATGGTAGATGAACTACTCCCCCACAGGAGAGTTGTGTGGTTGTTTTGACTACCTTATTTGTGGGTAGTGGATTTTTGTCTTTATGTTACACCTTCTTGGGTAAAGGTGATACGGGAACATGAGCTCTAGAGGGAAAGGCGGATGGTGGAAGGGGCCGTGTTACCCACGGGGATAATGGAGGTGTTTTGAAGGTAGATGGCATGAGTCGTGAAGGAGGCGTGAGGGAAAGAGACTGAAATATTGGGGGTAATGCAGAAGCTATCAATGGTATTGGAGGTATGGGTGGTAAAGATGCTACAGGTGCAGGCGTAAGTCGTGTAGGGTGTTGGGTATGGTAGAGGTTTTCTAGGGTGGAATGGGTGGCTATGTTTTTAGTTTACCGGTGGGTGGAGGTTTCTTAACCGCGCTGGAAGGGCGAGGTCCTAAGACAGACAGAAAGGGTGAAGGTGATGAAGGTGTGATCGGTGAGGTTGGAGTATGAGATTTATGGGATTGGTTCTTCTGTTTGGGGGCCAGAGTAGGTTTGGTGTTGGCTTTGGAGGATGTAGCTAAATCTAATTTGATGGGTGGATGAGTAAGGCTAGTGGTTGGGATGACCCCTAAGGCAGTAATAGGTTTAGGCAAGGAAGATGATGTAGGTGTGGTTTGGATGTAGATGCATGTTGGGTTATGGGTAGGGGTGTGAGTTGAGCCATGAGTGGTATCGTGGTGGAATTTTTGATAGTTGTGGTTGTGTTTGGTTTGATTGGCTGAAATATTTTAGGGTAGATAGTGGAAGTGTCAGCAAGTGACATCTACATTTGTGTTGAGACAGGAAGTAGAAGATGCCCCCAAAGTAAGGCTCTATCCACATAATCTAGGTGATCAGCTAAGTGTGAGAAAGGCACTGTTGTAGGTGAGGTTGATGAGGATCCAATGGTGATTCCCATAAAATGTGTCTTAGAGATGGGGTAATTTGCTAGCTTCAGCTTCCGTGGGTAAGAGAGCTGAAAGTAAGTCCGCAGGATCTTGGGTAGCTGATGGAGAATGGTCACCTAGAGGCAAAGGTATTTCTACTGGATCCTTGATAGGTGGAGGAGAAAATGGGTGCTCCTCTGTGGGTGGAGGAGATAATGGGTGCTCCTCTGTGGGTGGAGGAGCTGATGGGTGCTCCTTTATGGGTGGAGGAGATGATGGGTGCTCCTTGTGGATGGAGGAGATAAACATGTATCTTCCATGGACTAGAGAAGTATTATGGGTGACATCTCTCTAGGTGGAGAAGTCAAAGGTGAAATAGTTTCGATGTTAACAGGAGTCTCCTTCATGGGTGAGAAAGGAGACGAAGGGTGTTCCTCTGTGGGTGGAGGAATAGGTGAGGTGGGTTCAAGTGTAGGTGGAGGACTTCAGGCTAGGATTTCCTCAATGGAAGGAATATGAGGTAATTGAGGAAGCAACGGGTGCGTTGAATGAAAATAGCGTGGACCTTGCATAGGGTATGGCTATCATGAGTTGAGGTATCTCCAGTTTGATCAAAGAAGGGGCATGATTAGGAAATGGTTTCTTGAAGATGTGTAGGTTTTGATTGGCAGGTGTGTTAGGATTATCCAAGGTTAACTCACCTTTCTCGAGCATTTCTTGGACAATGTTTTTGAAAGTGATGTAATTGCCGTCACTATGACCTTTTACTCGATGATAGTTGCAGAAGTCATGTTCTTTGTACCATGCAGGTGTGGGGCGAGCAGGGTCAAAACTAGTGTGTGGTTTCATGGGAGGAAGGGTGATGGCCCTAGCTTTAATGAGATTTTCTAAGACAGAAGAATAAGGTTCCCCAATTGGGGTGTATTTCCATTGTTCCCGTCTGAATTGAAAAGTCTAGACAGGAGAAAGATTAGATGAGGGACTAGCTTGATTTGATGGATGAGCTGGGCCGGCCTTGAGTACCACTGCATTAGCGGTTCCCTTGGCTTTTGAATAATTTTTTTGTGGTTTTGAAGAAGAAGAGGTATCATTTGATTTGAATTCTGAATTCTTATTGCGTAGTTGGATTTTCTTCTCTTCGATGGCCCGAATCTCTAGCTTTCGTGCCATGGTGAATGCCTCATCGAAGGTTCAAAAATTCTGGACCTGCAGGGTTGGTGAGATATGTCTAGCACAAGCCCACATGAAGAGTTCGATGAGTTCAGTTTGTGGTAGTTGGAATGTGAGTTGATTGATCAGGCTATGCCAATGAGCAACAAAATCTGTGATAGATTCATCGTCATACTGACGTGTAGAGTAGAGGTCAGTCATGGTAACTTTCTTAATGACATTAATGGAGAAGTGATCCAAGAAGGCTTGGGCTACCTGATTGAATGAGAATATAGAATGTTCTAGGTAACCCACTATACCAATCTAACATGGGCCCGGTCAGAGACATGGGAAAGGTCCTCAGGAGTAAAGCATCATCATGGGTGATCAGATAACACCCGTGTTTGAAAGACCACAAATGTTGTTGTGGGTCCTCTTTGCTATTGAAGCGGTTGAATTTAGGCATTTCCCAATGCATGGGATATGGATGGATAGGAATGGATGGGTGTATAGGATCATTACAAATCTCATCGTAGGTGAGAGAGTTACGTGTGCTAGAAACTGATGCCTCCAATGTCTGCATCTTATCCATCATTAACTTGATTAGGTCGTTGGTAGGTTGTGATGGCTGGGTACCTCCTATAGCATAAGGAGGTTGGTGTTGGACATATGATGGAGGTGGAATTCCTATATATGGTGATGTCATATAGGTAGATTGAGAAGGAGGAAGTGAAATAGGGGGTACGTACCCAGAATGAATGATAGATGAAATGGGAGGATGCTGATAGTACGTATATGGAGGTGGAAGGGTCATGGTGACCCTAGTGGTAATGGGGGCTAAGGATTGTGGAATAGAAAGAACAACATTTTGAAAAGGGGTAGGGGTCACCGACACCGGGGTGGTTGTGTAGCTACGGGTATATATGAAACAATAGGTGTGGATGAGGTTATGTTCTGGGTGGTTGGCAAAGGTATAGTGGATGTGGCGGGTGCAACAGATGTGGCAGACACGGTGGTCATAACAGGTATGGGGCCTAGCTGTGAAATGACTAGGGGCAAGGTAGGTGTGGGTAGCATGGAGCTAGAGGAGGTTGGAGCAGAAGTAGGAGCGAGTGTCGGGGGGATAGATATGGGCATGTTGTATATCAACTGACCTGAGGCATCTCAAGTGGATGAGTGGGAAAGATAAAACTGCAAGGTGATAGGGTTCTGGTCAAGGATCGTGTGAACTCCTCGTCTCCTGTGGTGATAGTGATAGGTTGGGTAGGATCCATGGGTGATAAAATAGAAGGTGGTGAAGGACTAGGTGGGAGTGGTTGACAACTGACATGGAATATGAGGGTGTTTTCTTGGCTTCAGGTCAGCACCATGTGAACAAGCACTGACGTGGCAGGACTGCTTTCTATAAATGACACAGAAATACAGCAGAGACATAGGATAAATAGGTGGTGGTAGGTGAATTGGGGTTAAAATGTCAGCTAGAAAATTACACAGGCTAACCGATGTCGGTTAGGTTAAACCAATGCCGGTCACAGGTAACCGCAGTCGGTCACTGTGGAAAGTGGACAGTTGGTCAAAACAAGGTAAAAGGCCAATACTTTGCCAAGTATGCAAGATGTTGATGGAATTACCAGGTCAGTGAATATGATAAGAGTGATAGAGACTCTGAATAGTCAAAGAAGGTGAATAGGTGTCCTTTTGGGTAGGTTAACCAAAAGAACAGTGAACTGACACCGGTTGAGTGAAACCGATGATGGTCAGAGGGTAACCGATGATGGTCGCTAGACCGACACTGGTTACTATGAAATTGAAACAACGATGAAGAAAATGTGGTTGTGAGTTAAAATTAAATGTGGAATCAAACCTAGAATTCTGAGAATGATGAGAATATGGTCTAGGCACACTCAGATGAAGCTGGAATACACCAACTGTGATGAGGAGCATGCAAGGGGAAATAAGAAAAATGAAGAACGTGACCTCTCACCTCAAAACGCAAGCCAAGCAGAAACACTAAGAAAAATACGATCCTAAGAGTGCTTTTTCTATTATGTTTGTTTAGCTTATGCTATTTAAGGACTGACTCATGAACTTTAGAATAGAATTTTTTGGTGAGGATGGCTTCCTACAAAGAAGGAGATCTACAAGGAGAGGTTTCAGGTATGTTATGGCGGGGGTGGGCCATCCTCTGATGGGGTACTGGACAGAGATAACCAGTGGGGTGCCCACTGTGTCGTGATCATGTGATCACCTACAACTTCTTCTAGGTGAGATGTTGTTTAAGAATGTGTATATATTTTTAATTTTGTGATGTTTGGTAAGACTCAGAGAGAGAAAGAGAAAGGAAGTGCTTTTCTACGATTCATTTGTCAACCATCAGTTGGGCATGACTTCCAGCGTATAGGTTGCCCTCAATTAATGTGAGCTAATGTAGAGAAGTAGAATGAAATGAAATGATTTTTAAACCCAAATTGAAATGTTGAATTCGATGACACAAAAAGATGAACAGGAGAAGGGATGCTCTTTCACTAATGCGATACTAATGAAAGGGAAGAAGTGTTCTTTTTAAAGCACCAAAATACGATTGCTTTTAGACAATAGAAGAAGAGAAGGTTCCAGGGGAAAATTTTAATGTAAGAACCTTTTAGAAAAGAAACAAACATACAACTTTTTCACCTAGAAATGAAAGAATGCAAAGAACCCCGAATGGGTCCCACTAGGTGTGCCAAAATGTTTCACCTGATTCTAGATCATTTCTTCGAATGTTGACGAAACAGATAAGGGTAAAGGGCTAGGAGGAATACCTGTTAAGATGTTGGTTGTAGGTTGTTGCATGTGTATGACTTCTTGATCCACAGCTGATCATGAGAGCTTCCTTTTTGCTTGGAGGAACTACCTGAAATGGAAAACAAGACCACCAAATGAAAGTTAAACAATATATGCAGTGGACTTCCTAGCGTATGCTAGATCTAGGAAGTGTGATACTTCCTAGACGGTTGTCAATCCACTGTTTAAAATAACTTAATGCTAATAATAAAGGAAATCCTACTGTAGTTAAAATGATTTAGGTATCTCATTCATCTACAATAAGAAAATTCATTCACAACAGGCTAAGCTATGACTGAATCTGAAGGTCAAGGTCTCTGTCAGAGTGCAGGTATTGGTTAGGGTCAGGTTCTGGGCTGTTTTGGGTATTAGGTAGAGAATGGAAGCTTTGTTCTTGGTTTCTGGTTAAAAACATAGAGACCGACATTAGTCTGGTATGACCGATGTCATTTTAGGTTAACCAGTGACAGTTGTGGGTAACCGGCGTTGGTATGGTCGGGGTACAGGAAACTCAATAAAAACTTGGCAAGGTGATAGATCTGAGGCTAGATGGAAATGGAAGGGCAATGGTCAAGGTTCGTGTGGGTCTCAGGTATGCACAAGAATGATTAAAATATGGATATGGGTAGTTCAAGGGTGTGGGTAAAGGGATGGTCAAGTTTTCATGGAGGTAAAATGGTGGTGGAATGGGAATGGGAGTAGAAACTAATGACATAAGTAAAAGAATCTACTAAAATGATAATGAACTAGTGCAGGTTAACAAAACTTACTATTTGTATGAGCTTGATGTCTGGTTGGCAATGGTGGGTGATCAAATGGAAGGAACTCGGTGTGGTGTTGGCACTTACCTAGATGCTCCCATGAAGGCAAATGGCTCTGTGGTTGCTTCAGGTGCTGGCTATGGATGCTCTGATGTGTGTACTAATGTTGGTTCTACTTGCATGCAGCTCTGGTTTCATCACTTGTTCTCAGAAGATGTATTCAACTCTAAACAATGTGTCAACCTCGAAATAAGGTTGTTTTGGGGGTTAAATGGTAACCACGGTGGTTTCGGGTTGACCAACGGCACTGGTTTAGGGTGACCGGCGTCGGTTAGGGTGGGATTTCCTAGGTTTTCTAAAATGGGTAGATCCCCTTTGATTTTCTGGGATCTCACCCATTTTGCTCCATGGAATAGAATGGAAGCTTCCTTCTAATATGCAGGAATGTGGTTAGAGGGAATATAGGCTTTGATTTTTAGGGTTTGGGTAGGTCTTAGTTAGTTATGGTAACATACTAAGAATAGGTCTTAGGGTGAGGTGGCTAAGTGAGGTGGATAGGTGAGGTGGATGTGTGGGTATTATCCCAATTAGGATATTTAAATAATAAATATTGGGAGGATAATGAATTAATTTAATTAAATTAATATTAGAGTGGGGTGAAGGGGGCCATGGTTAGGTGAATGTGTTCAAGGTGTTTATTTGATGAGGGACCAAGGAGAGTGTGACCTAATTTTGGTGTCTATCTGCTTGGACCCAGATTTCTTTGAATATTTTCCCAAACTCCTTGATGTTGAAGATTACACCATAATTTCACCAGAGTCAGTGGTAGAACATTGGGACAAAGAAGTGGAATTATGCATGAAGGTCGTGTTGAAAATTTGTTTGGCCAAGAGTTTTGCCAAATTTCCAAAGACCGTGTATCGATCAGACTTCATTCAGGAGGTCAATGACATCATTATGCTACTAAGTAGAGTCTCAGGTATTCCCTCTGTGAAGGAATTTAAGGAGTGGATGTTCTTATATATCGCTACCATAAAAAAGAATAAGGAATTTATCAAATGGAGAATGGTCACCTAGTGGCAAAGGTATCTCAATACTTTTGATTATGTGATACAAAGTATGGAAATCATGGATGTAACCTTTGTAATAAGATGTTGTGCAGTAAATGAAATAAGACCTTAATGCTCAATATTTTATTATGTGATACAAAGTATGGAAATCTTTGGCATTATGTCCATTTATTTGATGATAATTGCAGTATGGACGACCTTGATATTTTGTTAACCGATAAGGATAATGGTTCTAAGTAGGTAGTTGAGTGATCAACTGATGATTAAGGAGGTGAGTAAAAATGTCATGTGGCATAATATTGTGATAAAAAATTAGGGGATCAGACAATGGCATGTCTTTAGGTTCAGCTATATGACATACAGTGGACACAAATTGCATATAAGATGTAGAAGGAGCACAAACATGCGATTAAGAAGCATTCTTAAGTTGTTGAATTTCACATCTAAGAGATGTGATGGTGGATTCCATGGCTGCAAAATTTTCTTATAATAATGTATGTAAATCTTGAACCAAATCTAATAGGTGTTGATTAGATGGAGTATGATTAAGACTAGGGTCGATAAATAGACAAGCAAGCATAGAACTGATTTCATGTGGCAGCATATTGTCATCAAAATACATGGTGTCTAGGGATTTTTGTAAAACAACCTAGAAATTTGGATATCTCTTGAGTAAATCAGATAAAGAAAATTGAGGAACTTTATGACCTGTGATGGAAGCAAGATTAGGATCCTAAGCGTGAAAAACGTGGGGTTCACCAAAATTATCAACTAAAAATGGAAATTTTCTAAGCTAATATAACTAGGAGCAACAGTAATGAACAACACTAAAATGATGTAAAATAACATCAAAGTAAATCTAAGAAGTGATCCAAGCACTAAGCAAGAGTAGATGTAAAACCCTAGAGCATGAGAAGAGTTAGAATGGACTTAGCTAGTTGCAAGAGTTCATTGGATTGAGTCATAAGGCTGATTGGAAAATCTGGAAGTAGGAGAGACCATGTAGGGACCCCAAAAAGGGTGGATATGGGAAGTATGTTTGTATTGGAGTTCCTGGAGAGGGACTGGGGCACCTTTTGGTGCCCTAGTCTATATAATGGGTGCCCTGGTCTATGCAAAAGGTGCAAAATTTATCTTCACATGTTCCATAGGTAATTGGTAACCTTCGTTGTCTGTCACATCCGATTCCTTACACTGCACCAAATACCACTGATAATCCAAGAGAGATACAAGACCTGCAAAACACACAAAAAGGAGTATCAAAACCCTAAAAATAGATGAATGCAAATGAATATGTTAGACTGACCTCAGTTGCCACAATAGTGGTCTTACTAGCTGAGCGTTTATTGGTGAGAAAATTTGTCTTGCAGACAAATTGGTGGGTTTCAAGCCAACACTATGGGAGTCTAAGTCCCTCTACTTGAATGGTGCAGCTTCCGTATGTGCATGCATGAAAAAGTGGATTTCAAAGGTGGCCTTTCAACCAGAGATCCAATAGGGGCACTCCACTGTCCCTATGGCAAAGCTAGCAATTTCTCACTAGAGAAGAACTTTGTCTGAGAAGGGTAAAGGGAGTGAGAATGGAGGTAGGAGAAAATAATGTTGTGGGTAGAATATCAAATGTCCACACACATCAATTAGAAGTTTCATTTACATACATTTATAGTTAGAAGAAAAAAAATCCGCAGGAGAAGCTACAAGATCGAATGAAACTCATTGGTCGTAAAGTACCAATTAATTCCTCAATCAAGGAGGCAAAAATTCCTTCTTTTCTTATTGAAGCTCGACCAGAGTTTGTACATAGCTTGAGAATGGAAGAAATTCGAGGAAGAAGAGAAAATAGAAGAAGAATGGCATTTTCTGTCTTTTCCAAGTACAGAGCACTCTGATTTTTTTTTTAAAATCAATCACCTTGGGAATGATGTCGAGAAGCCATTTTATTCTTTACAAGAAACCATTAAAACTTCACAAATCTTTGACGCCTTTTCAAATTCCTTTTTTGTGAAGAAAACGCTCATGGTGGGTTAAAAACTAAATCTTGCAAAGCAACTGTTACATTCAATTTTTCAGTTTAAATATAGACTATTTGATTTGCTCCTCTAACTTTGAAATTGGGTCGTCCATGTGGCAGGAAGGGATTGGAGCGGTTACGGGGGAATCCCTTTGCATTTTGTGATTTTTTAGAGTTTTGGAAATTTGGAACAAATTTCCCTGCACCCCTGCTTTGACTTTTCAACTTAGACACGCGGTACCTTCTGATTGGAAATGGGGTCACGATCTTTTTCTCAACATTTTAACCTTTTTTACAAAAAGGCTCAAAAACTCAATTTCCTCCATTGGCCCCCTGCTCCAATTTGACTAGGACACATGGCGCATTCTGTTTGTAGGCGGGGGCACAACTCTCTTCTCAACATTTTAACCTTTTCGGAAAGTCTCAAAACTCAATTTCCTCTGTCGGCCCATTGCTCCGATTTGATGACATGTGGCACGTTTTGTTTGTAGGTGGGGTCGCGGCTCTCTTCTCAAAATTTTGACCTTTTTTGGAAAAAAGGCTCAAAAACTCAAATTCCTCCACTGGCCCACTGCTCCGATTTGACTTTTCAACGGTGGACCTTTCCTTTAAATTTTTCCCTGCGGGCTCAAGCTTTGACTTTTTCCTTGGTAGCCTGATCGGGGCTGCGGGTTACTTTTTATTTTTTTTCCTTTTTACAAAGAGGCTCAAAATCTCAAATCCCCCCGATGGCCCGCTTGTCCATGTGGCGCTCTAAGTTTTCAATGCCTTTGACCATGTGGCGCTCTGGCACTGATTTGGTAATTGACCTTTCCTGCCCCTAGAGTTGTGTCATTACGACACATGGAGCCATCCATTGAGCCTTCCATACTTAGTCGATTTTACCTTCATTTTGGACCTAGAACACGTGGATATCCCGCGCTTAATTGAAGATTGTCCCTTGGACCCTACTCTTGGAGTTGTGTCATTGCGACACATGGTTGCTTCCACTGGATTTTGAAGTATGACTAAACTGCATCCAATCAGAGAGACCCACATATCACCCATAGATTCTGAGGAAAATTTTGACAGGGAAAGAAATGCCCATCGTTCCCGACTGTGGAAACATACACAGAGGAAGAGAACTTCGTCATTTTGAGTCCAATTTTCCAATTTCCTTCACGAACCAGAGGCATGAAGGCAAGAAAATGATTTGATGACCCAGGCCAAAGAACAAGTGAACAATTTCGATCAAAAATGAAGGCTACAAAGAGGATATTACGTGCACAGACCGGGAAAAGGAGGAATTTTTCAAGACGAGCAAAAAAGAGATTTGAACAGCACTAGGGCACGACTTTTGCTAATTTCTTGAATCTCTAACTTGGCTTGAACATCAACAAAGGGCATGAGCCCAAAAAAATTGAATTTGGCTATGAAAATGCAAAGTAGTTTTCGGGAGACAACAGCATTGCACTACATTTCATACCCAAATGTAGTTCTAGTGGTGTGTGAATACATATGCCTTGGGTGTGTTTTTGTTAGTCATACTTTGTGAAGTGGCGAGCAATAAAATAGATGTAGAATGTATGAGAACAGTGCATGAAATAGAATAAAATCTCATCCTATGCTTGTGTGATGCAGATGAACCAGCCTTTGTCCCTCGTGATGGAGCTAATGGATGCAAATGATCTCTAATGGATGTAACTTTTGGTGGATAATAGTAGTGAATAGTGTTTGGTCCCTCATTATGGTCTCATAACTTTGTATTTATAAGGTTATCTTGTTCTAATTTCATAATTAACCCCAAATACATTTACCATAAGAAAAATCAAATATTGGAATGGTCAGAAAAGGCCCAAAAAGTGGAGGGAAAGTGGGAAAAGGCTCAGGGCGCCCCTAGTGGGACCAGGGTGCCCCATTACTAGCCTGGGCACCCCAGTATTATGGTGGGCAATGTGAAATGGTGAAAATTTCCTGGGTATGTGTGCAATAAGGGTCAGGAATGCTGAAAGAAATAAAATAAAGATGGCAAAAAACATGGGTTAATTAGTACTTTCTTCACTCAAGAACCTTCTAGATAGTAGTATGAGACCAGGACTCAATATTACCCCAAAGTATGTGATTTATTAACTACACATTCTCAATAGTGACCTTTTCCAAGTACCTATTGTCAAAGACATTCTTTTATATGTGGGTCACTCCTATCGCGATGTAGGAAAAATAATTTGTTGGGTGGGAAAATTGTAGGATTTCACCAACACTCTAGGATTAGGTCCCTTTTCTTGAATGGGGCAGATCCATTTATTGAAAATAGGGAAATTATATACAATATTCTATCAACTATGGGTGGTTTTTTAACTGGGGACCATACAAAGGTACTTCCCTACACCTGTGGCAAAGTGATTGTAAAAACAACAAGGGAGGAAAAAGCTTGAAGGAAAGGTGTGAAGATAATAGCAAAGAGGGGGTTTTGTAAAATAAAGAGTACAAAAAATTTTATTATTTCAAAACCAAGGAATTACCCATGAATTCAATGAGAAGACACCATGAGAACTAATAAGGAACAAAACACACAAAGCACAAAGTCTTAATTCAGAACATTCAACAAGTACATTGCTCATGGAGTATAGTTGAGATGGAGAGGAAACATAAGTGAGGAAATATAGGAAATTTGATCACTTGTTTCTAGAAAGAGTATGGGATCTAGTAAACAATATTAACCCTACCCTAAAATGAGGAGGCTCTCCAAATTTATAGCTTTACAATTCATTTCTTTGTCCACCCCTCACATGTCTTTTCATGTTCTTCTTCAACTTGTGACTCTTTATTTTCATAGGATATGAGAAAATAAGTTCTTTTTTTCTAAATCAAAAGGGAATTTTACATTTCACCATTAGATTCACTTAATTGAATAAGATATATTACAATGATTACTTGTAACGAAGAATTATAAATGGGGAGAGAGAAGAGGAGAAAGAATGAGAGAGGAAAAAAGGAATGCTCCAAAGCATGGATGAAAGTTCCTCCACCTTCAATAAAAATATGCTCCAAAGAGATTGAAGATGAAAAATTTTCCCATGATGACCCTCCACTATGATTTACTGATGAAGAAGTCTAATAAAGACCTTTGAACACTCTGCTCCCTTTGAAAACTCTTAAAATTGTGAATCTTTACAAAACTGCTTAAACATGTTGAGAAGAGGAGTGATGATAAATTAAGAAGTATACCACTGAGAATATTAGAGGATGAATTACCTCATTGAGAAAATCCCTTTTATTCTTGAGACAATGAAAAAATTGTGTGATCAATCATTCACATGGGAGAAATTGGTGCACTTTTGCTCACACAAGCATGATCATGATTTTGTCATTGCGAGAGCATTCATAATGAATGAGACATGAGACCAAATCCTTATAATTATGGAGTGGGGAAAGGAGAATGAAACCAAAATAAATTTAATCCACCAATTGATCATGTATTCCATGTGAAATGAATTGAAACGACCTTTGGGACAAATTTGGCTTTTTTCTCATTTTGACATTTTAGGCTCGCCACATCAAGGCATGCGAGAAATGCTTGAAATTTGAGCAGAAGACCTCTCTGAGTTCTAAGACCATTGTAGGATGAGTGAAGGACTGAAATTTTACCACTTTTATCTCATTCACCCATGTATTATTTTTATAATATTCATCATTATTGCACTATTTTAGCCAATTTTGCTAATTTTGTCAATCTTGCCCATTTTAGAGTGTCTCGGTCATGTGGGGATGAAATGGAGTATGAATGAACATTTTTCTTAGAATTAATATTTTTTAGTAGTTTTTCCCATGAAGGATTGCTAAAAATATAAATTTTTCCTCTTGGTTTCATATTCAAATGAAACTACTTGCAAAAGTTTATATTTTTCATTTCAAGCCTTTGCTCCAATTTTCGAGTGTTTTACCCTTTAGATTTCTCTAAATATGAAAAGGAAAGTTTTTCTTGTGAAAAATTCAGATAGGTACTATGAAAAAATCATATTATCAATTGTTATGGTGTTTATATAATCTCAAAGGTGTTTACCATTAGAATTTACAAGAAAAAATTCAGAGTAATCGGGTCAAAAACATGTGAGATATGAGCAATTTAGTGGTTTTGACCATGGAGTTTCATGTTGAAATCTGATCATGACTAGGTTGCAACAACAATCGAGGGAGGGAATTTTTTAGAAATGGCTCCAAAAATTCATAATGAAGATTTGAATATTTTAAATTTAACCCAGGTTAAGAAAATCCACTCCTTGACCCACTTGAGCACTTTATTCCTAACCCAGGTTGAAGGTGGGTCAAGACTTACTAAATGGGTTTGGAAGGCTCTCTTGCACCTTTAAAAAATTGGTATGAGGTGAAAAGGTGATAAATTTCAGCAAGCTGAAGAAAATGTGCCATGGGGGGTAGCTATCATGAGATGGGGACAAGTTTTTTGACTATGGTGAGTGGAAAACAACATCCTAGTGAGCAAGTTGTGAAGGCAAGTGGCAAAGGAGAGGGAGCCTCCAAGGGTCACACTTTTTTACACCTCCTTTAAGTTTGTATCAAGTTCAAAGGTGCAATAGGGATATAAAATTTTGGAAAGGGTATGCTTGGTCATGGAGAGGGGATGTTTGGGAGGCGTGAGTTGTTAACATCAACCTATCACTCAAAATTGTCACTTAAGTGACAAAATGGATCACCCCCTTGGTGGCACACTTTTTTGTACCCATTGAAATTTTTCACTGGGTGAAAAGGTGCAACAAGGATTCGTGAGTACACCATAGGTGTGTTGGATCATGGGAAGGGGTACATTTTAAGTTGTGAGTTGTTAACACTCACCTAACCACTTAAGTTACACCTTAAGTGACGAAACACTCAAACTAAGCTCTCCTTACCTTGGTGGTGCATGTTTTTTACACCACATGCACCTTTGCACCAATTGAAAAGGTGAAAATTGCATACAACATTAAAAAATGCACCATTGATATATTTAGAAATATTTCCTTCACCAACAACTTCCAAAAATAGACACTAAAGAGTGATTTTTCACCCCGGGAGCATCCCTAAGAGTTACCTAGGAAAACCTTATATCATTGTTACTCCAAAATTTCTACTAAGATCAGATTTTTTCTATGCAATTACACAAAAAACATCTCTGAAAACATACAAAATCACACAGTATCTATATAGAAATACTAGAATTCTACGATGGCTTTAGTTTCCAACCCTAACCCTAAACCTTGTTACGCATCAGTTTTCCTAGACCAGCTGGATGAGCACAATGATGAACTCCTTGGATATTTTGATGACGTCAAAAGTGGTGAAAAATAAGGGCAAGATGACCATGTGATGATTGATGGTGTGTTAGGGATAACTAGTGGCGATAATGGCGGCCCTATCAAATTTGGTGGCTCTTTGTGACTTAAGATTAAAAATGATGGTGACAGAGCCTTTCGGGTTATTATTGGTGCTCCTTTGCTTCATGGTGGAAGAGTTAAGTTTGGGTTTAGAGAATGAAGATTCTTGTCTTCAACTCTAAGCTCCAAATATGGCCCCTTCTTTCATTGGCGAGATTTGAGAACGGAAACGCTAACATAGAAGGGGCTTAGGACCTTCCCCGGCTCCCATCATAGATCCTATCACATGCACTACACAGGTTCTTGTGCATGCTCTATAGAGGAAGACACTATGCATCTAGATACCAAGTTTTGCTTGAGTGGTAGACCTAAAATCAATGTTATCCCATAAACTGAATTGCAAGGTTGAGCTTATAGAATTGTTTTTCACTGAAAAAATTGAAGGATGAATCCCTACTCATTTCTTTTGGGATTGAACGGGATTCTAAAATTTCCATGATTGGAATCCTAATGGGTGGAGCCAAAGGGAAAAACCTTGCATCTTTTAAGGAGGCCCTATTTAAAAATGTCACTTCTAAATCAGCTTCAGCGGTTCCTCCTCCCCTCGCCTACATTATATAACAAGTGACAAAATCACCTACTCTAGAGCTCAATGAGGAGGAATATCTCAATTTATTACAAAAGCTAAAATCTAAAGCACTCATATGCATATTTAATGGTGTTTGGCCATCTATAAATGTTTTGATTCAATGGATTCATACCTCATGGGTGGAAAATTGTAAATATTTCTTATGTTCCCAGTTCTTCTTCATAGTTTTTTAATGATTTGGAGAAGTATCAAAGGGTTTCTGAAGAAGGTCCTTGGTTCTGGGGAACTGCAGACCTTTTTACTACCCCATGGTTTCCTGAATTTGATCCAAACTCCCTCTTCGTCTCTCATGTTCCTGTTTGGGTAAGATTTCCTAATTTTCCCCTTCACTTTTTATTTGCTGGAGAGGATATCAGGAATCTTCTAGGGTGGTTCATCAAAGAGGAAAACAAGCGTGTGAGAAGTGGAATTCATACTTTCATCAGGTTCTATGTTGAAGTAGAGCTCATTCAAGGATTCCTAGATAAAATGACTCTTAAGATGGAAGATTCGACTCATACCTAGATACTTGACTATGAAAATATGACATTCAGATGTCATAATTGCAGGACTCCAGGACACCTCTAGGCTTCCTTCCCCCATAATAAATCCCAAGCTCTTAGGAAAAAAGGTTTTGCTCCCAAACATTGGAACCCACCAGATCTTGAGGAAGAGGAAAATACTGACTTAGAGTATAGAGAAGTAGAAGATACAACTCAACCAAATTCAGCTTAGCCAACTGGAACACACTCTGACATTGTTGTATCTAAGGAGGTGGAACTGCCAACATTTTACCCTATCTCTTTATAAATACCTACTCTATGGATCAATGAAACCCATGAATCTGATCACTCTGGTTCAAATAATGATGGTCCCCATCATTAGGATAAGGAATTACAGATATTCACCCCCTTGGGTTTACCTGAATACAACCCTCTTGATTCAGAATTGATTTCTCATGATAAGTTAAAGGTGGTGCATTCATGGAAGGGAAATAATGGCAAGTATTGATCTTCTTCTCTCTTTCCTCACTCTCCCTCTTAGACAGCTTCACTCATTCTCTCGTCTTGTTTCCTGCTTCAAGTTGCATCTCTTCTCTTTCATTATTCATTTCCTCTTGGCATCTTCCTCTTCTTATAGTTGAGTACTAGTCTGCTTCTTCTCCTTGTCATTGGTTGTAGTCTCATTATTGTAACTATGACTGTAGAAGATTCCTCTTTCTCTCACTTTCAGCTCACTTCTTCTTTCTCCCTTCTTGTTATGCCTTTATGACCTTTGTTCCTTTTCCTGCAGGCTTTGTCTCTGTTCTGTTTCATTATTTTATTTTTCCTTTAGGGTCGATTGTAAGAGGATTTGGTCCATTTCAAAACCCCCACATTCACCCTTTCCAAAAAAAAATTGAGATCATTCACACATGTTTCCTGACCCAATTCTACCTATAATTTGAAATTTCCCCATTTTATGATTCTACTCAAACCCATGTGTCGTTGAAAGTGACTGCTACTGAAAAGTATAATAATAAAATGGGAAACCAACACCTTGTGAGTGAAAAATAAATTAAATAGGTCATATTTGACTTTAAAACGTCCTCAAATATTCATATAACTCTTGTAATGCTCATTTGAGTCTCCACCAGGATCGCATATCTTTATCTGTACCATCGAGACAATATCTCAAAATCTAGACAATATAACCTCTCGAAACATTTTGTAATGTTAAGTAGACCTTCTTAGCTTCATGATGAGTATTTTATAACTTTACAAAATATCGTGAGGCTTCTGTAGCATCCAAAACAAGCTAACTAGCTTTTTCAGTAATTTCATTTCCCTACACTATGTTATAAGTATCCCAATGTTGTACAAATTATTCTTAAACCTATTTCTCCTTACAAAACTTCCCTAAACTACCTCTAAAATATATCATAGCTCTATCACATGGTGCTTGGATGCATTATCTATTTTTCATTCATCCTTAGAGGGTGCTCACCAGGTGCAAAATCCTAAAAATAGGCCTTTTTGGGCCTCCGCAAGTAGTTCCTTCAAAATGGATCAAAATGAATCCATGAATTACTTCCCGCCAACTTACCTGAACATGAAACACACTTTAAAAATATATTTAACACATTCCTCTTGGAGATGATGTGGTTTATATAGTCAATAATTAATCGGGGGAGGGTTACATTACATAGTTTAGGGATTTTTAGAGTGTGGGCTTAGTTGTTATGGAAATTTTTTTCAAATTTTCAATATTAGTAGTGATGATATAATGATGGCGTTGAGAAGAACGTGGATTGATAAGGCCAATGAGGTCAAGTCCCCATTTTGAGAAAGGCCAAAAGTCCTGAATTAGTTGTAAGGCCTGACTAGGAATGCAGATAAGATTAGAATGTTGCTGGCATTTTACACATTTTTTAACATACAACAATCTTGATTGAGAGAGGCCCAATAATAACCCATTTTAAGGACATACTTGGTGACATCCAAACCACTAAAATGCCCCCCACATATGTCATCATGGAATTCTTGGATAGCGTGGATAGATTCAAAGGATTTTAGGCATCGAAGAAGAATACCATCAAACCCACATTTGTAGAGGATGACATAAGGGTTAGCGCATTGAAGGAACAACCTCCTACCATTTTTAGATAATTCTGAGGGGATGATTGATTGAGAGAGGTAATTAAATATTTTAGAATACCAAATTTTAGAAGGATTAGATTCGACGAGATTGACATGAAGGAGCTCGTTGATGTGAGCTAGTTTGTCAATATGGTGAACGATAACAGAGACTTTATATTCCTCTGTAGTCCAAGGGATAGGATATGTGAGGGATGTCATAGTTTCTGTAAAGACATTTGATCAATGAGGGATGGTTTGAAGGGTGTATAAATTGAAGGCTCCAAGAAGGAAGTTGACCATGTCCTTATACTTTTGAAGGATTTCATTTTTTATATTGATAAATGACTTTGATTTTATTAATGATGAGTTGATAATCCCCATAGATATCAATGATTTGGAAACCAAGTAAGATAAAGGTTTTAGGACCTAAGATGAGGGCTTCATACTCATCCATATTGATTTTGCATTCAAAATTAAGTGTATAGGGCAATATGAACGGGAGTGTCCCAAGGAGGAATAATAAATATGTCAGTGCCTCCCCCTTACCGATACCTAGATTCATCAAAGAAGAGCATCATCTTAAGGGGAGAGAACTCTTGATCAACAGTGTTGATAGATTCATCTAGAAATTATTTGTGAGGGAGGTGATTATCAGGAAAAGGGGTGTTAACTAGTTGATCAGTGATAGTTTGGCCCTTAAATTATTTCTGAGAGATGAAATCTAGGTAAAACTCAGTTATGAGCATAAGCCATTGAGTGATGTGATCATTATGATAAGGCTTGGAATACATGGTCTTGAGAAGATAAAATCTAGTGATGACATAGGTCTTATGATTGAGAATATAATGATGAAGCTTGGAGGGTAGTGAAGAATAGACTGCAATATAACTTTTCAGTTTCAATGTAGCAAGTCTCATACTTGTGAAGTGTGTGACTGATGTAATTAAAAAGCTTGTTCCTTTCCTTTCTCATTACGATGTACCAAGATGGCCCCTAGAGCATGAGTGGAGGTAGATACATAGAGTTATAAAGGCTCCCCATCGCGTGGAGGTGTAAGAACAGAAGGTGATAGGAGATAATGTTTGATATCTTCAAAGGATTTTTCGAAATTATCATCCCAATTGAATTCAATGTCCTTGCAAAGAAGATGGTGAAAAGGTTTGAAATGGTCAGAAAAGTTACAAGATGAAGTGGTGAACTGATTAAAGTCAACCTTGAAGATTGTGAAGTTTCTTTAGATTAGAATAAGGGGGGAATATTGAGGATGTCTTTGATTTTGGTGGGGTCAACTTCAATACTTCTTGTAGAAATGATAAAGCCAAGGAGTTTACCAGTCAATACTCCAAATACGCTCTTGGTTGGATTAAGGCATAACAAGAAGTGAATAAGACGCTTGAAAAGGGCTTGAAGGACATAAAGGTGATTACATCGATGTTTACCCAAGAGGTTGTCAACGTATTCCTCTACTATCTTATGGATGAGATCATGAAAGATGTAATTCATAGCTCATTGATAGGTGGCTCCGATGTTTTTCAAACCAAAAGGCATAATGTGATAGCAAAAAGTCCTCCAAGGAGTGATGAAAGAAGTCTTATGTTTGTCTTCTAGTGTGATAAGAATCTAATTATACCCAGAGAAAGTATCTCATGGCATGGGGTGAGGTCTAAGAGTTGGTCGATATTAGGAAGAGGGAAGTCATCTTTTGGATGAGGTTTAGATCTCAAAAGTTAGTGCAGATATCAATCTTACCGAAGGCCTTAGCAATAGGTACAATATTGGAAACCCATTATGGATAGTCAATAGGAATAATGAAATTAGCTAAAAGATTGTGTTGTAATTCCTCTTTAACAAAGAGGGAAACTTGAGGGTGCATGTGGCAAACCTTCTACTTAACCAGCTTAGCATTAGGGAATGTAATGATGTTATGGACAATGATAGAAGCATCAAGGCCCAACATGTCACCATACGACCATGTGAAGGTTTGGCTATGCCTAGAAAGGAATGTGGTAAAAGACTCAAGTTTCTTGTGGATCAAGGGATTGACCCACTTTGAGGATGTGGGGCTCTTGTAGGGTCCCTGTGTTTATGTTCATGGTGGATTTGTTAAGAAAGGTGGATGTGTCTGGTGGTAAGATCTTATGAAGATAGGAATATTTTTCCCCCATGTAAGAAAGGATGGAATCCTCATCGGTGCATTGGAGAATGTCAAAGACAGGGTAATATTCCTCTATCATATTCAGAAATTGAAGAGGGAGGGACCTAGTTTCACCTTCACATTGATAAGTGATCGATCCCAAGGTAATGGTAGATATTAAAAAAAAGTGAGAAGAGATGGACATAGTGTCATTCGTATCCATAGCCTCATGGGATGGTGAAGATGGAGGTTCGATGTCCATGAGAGATAAAGATGGAGGGAGAGGGTTGGTAGATTGTTCCTTAAAACCCAATCCAAACTTTTCATGGGTCTTGTGAGATTGGTTAATGAAGAGGTTGTGCATACCTTGTCCATAATGCCCCATTCCAAATCCTTTCCATGTGTAGTGATAAAGATAAGTGTGGGTAAAGGATTTGTTGTAAGGAAGTCAAAGTTTTTAGTGTAAGGATTTGTGTGTGGTTGAGCGTCAATGTGGGAAGAAGGGCGATCGGTGCCACCATAAATGAGATTTGTGTGAATATGGGGTGGACCAAAGGGAATGATATCCCCGATGTTAGGTTGATACATTGGAGCTTTATCAGGTATACCAAGTCTTTGAGGCGTGGGAAGAACATTAAGCGTGAGAAGGTGATACTCCTCAGTGAGATCCAATCCATCACTCTGTCTAAGGAGTCAAATGAACTAGTGGATGCTTCAAAAGAATCTTATTTGGGAAGAAGCACAGCGTTAGGTCGGTAAGTCATGTGACATGCTTTGAATAGAGGAGTGTCTATGGGGAGAGTTCTAATTTTCCCCTCATGCTTGTACTTGATGCAACGATGAAAGGTGGAAGGAACGCATCGCATGGTGTGAATCCAAAGTCACCCAAGTATGATATTATATTAAAACTCCCATTCTATGATATAGAATACCTCATGGAGGATTTTTTCACCAACACAGATAGGAAGAATAATTTTGCCCAAAGTGGGGGCAACAACATCATTGAATGCATTAAGAAGTGTGGATGATTTGGAAATGATAGAATTAGGGAGCTTGAGCTGATCAAATGTGTGACATAAGATGGTGTTTATGCTAGCTCCATTGTCTATCATTGAATGACGAATGAATGTGTCATTAATATGCACAGTGATGAAAAGGGGAAGGTCGTGCTCTTTGGTTGATATGTTTGGAATTTTGGTATTGTCGAAAGGTATGGAAGTGAAAGCATCAATTGCTCCATCATAAATGGTTGAGGTTCATCACTAGGAGTAAGGATGCACTTTAGATTTTCAATGAGATATTTTTTATGATCTGAGGAGCTTTGGATTAGCTCATAAAGTGACATCTTAACTAGGGTGGAATGAAGATGTTTCATAACACTCTATTTGATAATAATAGGTTGAGGGGTGGCTAAGAAAGACACTTTAGGTTTTGATGAAGGAGGAGGAGTAAGATCACTAGAGGGAGTAGTGAAAATAAATTTTGATTTAGATTGAGTGGGTGGTTGAAAGTCATGGGGGTGAGAACTAGTAGTGATCCGAACAACATTAATAAAGAGAGAAGGACCTTTTTTGGGAGAGGTTGTGTTTGGATGAGGGATAAAAACAAAGTTCTTAGATGAATGAGGATATTTAGAGACCTTGGTGGATGAAGAAACGAGATTGGTTGATCGAAGAGGGGGGTCCCCTTTAATGATAAAATAATCCTCATCGATAAGATTAAGGATAATAGTTTGGACGACTTTACAATGTTTGATGTCATTTCTTAGAGCATGATGGTATGCACAAATGACGTTAGAATCGAACCATGAAGGTCTTGGGCCATGTGGATCGAAAGGTTTGATAGGTGGGATGTAAGTTAGAATATTTATGTCTAAGAACTGATGGGGGTTTTTGAAGGAGAGGTTAAAGGTGGAGTGGTTTTAAGAATGAAGGATTAAGGTAAGAGGGATGGTTTGATTTGATGAGGCTTTATGGGAGACTTTGATTTTGTCTTGGAATTGGAAGGAGAAGATGGTGATCATATTTTGATTTTAGTTTTGATGATTGGTGACTTAGATGACATGGGTTTTGTTTTGATAATTGGGGATATGGATGATTTTTAAGGGAGATTAGATTTAGAAGAAGGATTCGATTGTTTTAACTTGTATTGTTGATAATGGGGGTCTTGGATGAAGGTCCTGGTCCCAAGATACATGGTGATGCTCCTAAAAGTGACGATGTGACATTATATTTCTCAAGAGGGTTAGTCTTGGGAGGAGGGAGCTCCAACTTTTTGTGTGGGTGTGTGATGTATTTTTGAATGGGTATGCTAAGGATATTAGAATTTTGTTGTGAGGATTTAACTTTCATAGGAGTGATCATGATTTCAACCAAGGGATTTGTAGAGGCAGAATCAGATGATGTAGATTGTGTTATAGAGGTGGATATTGAAGGTGGTAGTTGTTTTTTTATGATGTGCTTGACAAGATACAAAGGAGTTATAGATTATATAGGTCTAGGATTTGTTTGTGTAGGAATGATTGGACTTGTAGATGGGGAGAGAGTATCATTTGTAGTTATATTAAGTGTGGGTGTTTCCATGGTAGATGTTTCAAGAGATGGTATGGATGTGCACATAGATTTGGATGTTGATGTGGGTATGGTCATAGTAGTAAATGTGATTGGTGTGGAAGTGGGTGTGGATGTAGGAATGTGTGATGAAGACATTAAGGTGGGTGTTGGGGTGAATATAGGTGTGATAGGAAATAAGAGATAAAATATGTGGAATAATCCCTTACAGAATCGCAACAGTAGAAACTAATATGCAGAAAATATTACAGATCTCAAATAAAAGTGCAAAATAAATAACACAACACAGAAAGATAGTATTTAATGTGGTTCACCCAATTTGGGCTACGTCCACCAAGAATCACTTGCTTAGATTTTATTGCAAGCCTCCACTCTCTCAATACAATACCCAGATCCGTTTGGAGCTATGCTCAACAAAATCTACAGAATTCACACCCGAATTCAAAGCACATCTGTAATGCATTTGCTTGTATATGTATCATATGCATAAGACCATATAAATAGACAATTACTTAAGCAGTTTGATACAAAACCATGGGTATCAAAACCATGGGAAAAAAAAACCATGGGTATCAAAACCATGGGCAAAAAATTATGGGTATCAAAACAATGGGTACTAAAAAACCATGGGCCCAAAAACAGCCCATAATGGTTACCCATTACCCATGGGTTAATAAACCACCCATGAAAATTTGCTTCGGGGGCTTCACCCCCGAATCCCCTTGACCCGCTCACTGGCGAGTGGGACTGCCGTAAAAATACCCGCATGTAACACATAGAAGGTGTACCACACTCTAACATGAAAATAGGCTCCACAAACATAACAAGGTCAAGGAGTAGATGTGATAGGTGAGGATGTAGTAGGTATGGATGAGGAAGTGACTTTAATTAGGATTGATGTGGATGTGGTAGTTGTGGACATAACCGATGTAGATATAATAGGTGTAGGATAGGTGTAGGATAGGTGTAGATGTTGATGTAGTTATGAGCATGGGGAAGAGTCTGAAATAAACATGGGTGCAATGGATGAAGGGATAATGGAAGTAGGTGATAGTGTTGATTCTTGATTTATAGTATTTATTGTATGGGCATTAGGTGTTTGTGATGTGGAGGGTGGAGTTTGATTAATGGCTTAATGATTGAGAAAAGGTTTTTTTGAAGATGTCGAGAGGTTGATTAGGTGGTGCATTAGGGTTGTCCACTTGGAGGTCACCACAATGTATGAGTTTTTGGATGAGGTATTTAAAAGTGTGACACTTCTTAATGTCATGCCATAGACTTGATGATATTTACAGTAATGCTCCTCATGATACCATGTTATTTTGGGTTGTGATTCATAAAAGGATCAGATGGGAGGAATTCGAATAAGATGGACCTCCAATAACTTGTTGAATATTACACTATAAGATTACCCAATAGGGGTATAGTTAGGAGGTGTTCTATGAGCTCTTTATGGGGGCTTCATGTGAGAAGTGGATGTGGAGGAAGACTTAACCATGATGGTATTAACGACATTATTAGATATGTCACCATGCATGTAGGGCTTGGTGAATTCGGGTTTGGGTTTATTTGATTGAAGTTTGAGGTGGCCTTATTCAAGGGCATGAAGTTTGAGCTTAATATCCATGGTAAATGTCACTTAAAAAGTTTTGAAATGATTATATTTGAATATTAGAGGAAATATGCTTCACACAAGACCATGAGAAAAAGTTTGATTAATTCAGTCTATGGAAGAGAGAATGATAGTTGGTTGATTATACCACGTCATTTTGCGAAGAAATTCGCAATAGATTCATCATCAAATTGTCTAATGGTGTAGAGGTATGTGATAGTGATATTACGTGCAATATTGATCAAAAAGTGTTCTAGGAATAATTGCACAAGTTGAGTGTTAAGGATTGCCGTTATACCAATCTAATGTGTGTCTGGCTAACAACATAGGGAATGTACGAAGCATAAGGTTTCAATTATGAGAAATGAGGTAGCATGCATGTCTAAAGGAATGAAGATGTTGTTGTGGGTCCTCCTTGCCAATAAACTTAGAGAATTTTGGTAGCTCCCAATGAGGGGAATAAGGTTTTATGATGACTGAAATATTGATAGGTTCGTTACAAATCTGGTCATATAAGAAGGTAGTTTTGGATCCCAAGGTAACAGCTTCAAGATTGGCCATTCTACTCAATAACGCATATGATTATGCAATTTATTTAAATTAATAAATAAAATGATAAATCTGAATTAATTTAATAACACTAAGATATAAAAAAGTAAATACGAAAATGACCTAAGCAAATAAGAAATTAAATTTGAAACCCTAGTTGTAAATGAGGAGATAAGAATACTTAGCTGATTTGCAATTAATTATGGACCATGTTGAAGATACGAACTGATGAAAATAAATGGAAAATTGTCACACCGAATATCAAAAAATTGCAGGAGTGTCACAAATGCTAGGACTAGGTGCCTATGGAGCATCAAGGGCACCAGGGGTGTTAGGGACTTGTTCGGGCACCTGTGACTACGTAAAAGCTATAGAAATCAATTTTACAGGGTCATAAGATGTTCGCTTGTTTTCACCTTTGATCACATTTATGTTGCACTAAGATCGCAGATGTCACTTCAAACATACAATGAAGAAATGACCTGCAAAAACCCCACAACTCATCGAATCCTAAAAAGAAAATAATGCAAATGAGAGGTTAAATTGTCCTGGGATGTCAACAAAGTGAACGTACGACCAAGTGTTGCAACATATCTCAGACCCAATGTAGTCATGTGTGTGTGTGTGTGTGAAGGAATCATTCCCTAGGTGTAGTCACTAAATCACGCACTTTGAGTCAATATTTAGTCCCAGTATTATACTACTATTCATATGGTTCTTGGGTGAAAAGAGTAATAGTTAACCCATGTCTTTGGCTATTTTTATATGGCTTGTTGTCATACTTTTTATCTTACACCTACACTCACCCAGTCATTTTTTTTTCATTATGTGTTTTTTACTTCTGACTAGGGTACCCAGCCTAGGACTGGGGCACCCCAGGCGTCGTGGTCCCATTTTGGGCACCCTGATCCTCTTTACACTTTACTTGCATCTTTTGGGCACTTTTTAGCCATTTGAGATTTCTATCTTTTTAGTGGTCGGCATTTTCAGAGTTAATTATGAAATTAGAACAAGAGAACCATATAAATATAAATTTATGTGACCATAATGAGGGACTAAGCACTTACTATCACACATCTAGGTTGCATCCATCAAAGGCATCTAAATCTACATTTGCATCCATCTAGCTCCATCACAAGGCACTCAAGGTTGGTTCATCTACATCACACTTCATAGGAGGGGGAGTCTATTGTTTCCATATAGACATTTATTACATTCTACATCTAGTTATTGATCACTACTTCACAAAGTGTAACTGACACAAGAGCAACCTATGGCATGATTAACACACACACACACACACACACACACACACACATCTACAACTACATTGGGCCTAAGATGTAGTGGAGCACTTAGTTAGTAAGTCCACCATTGTGGGAGTTGAGGAAATTCTAACCCCTTCATTTGCATCTTTACTTTGTGGGGTTTGATGCTTTGTATGGGGTGTTGCAGGTAATTCTTCATTACATATTTGTGGAGACATTAGCGAAGGAAGTGTGACACTCACCCATTCAAGAGCGAGATATTGTGAAGACCTAATGACCATATCAGAATCAGATTATGAATTATTTTATATACCAGGGCACCCATATTCCAGACTAGAGCACCCCAGGTACCCCTGTCTTCCCACAGGCACCCCACTCCAGCTAGATCTATCTTTGTTGTTACTTTATGAGAGCAACATCATATCCCACCATTTCATCACTCAGCCCAGTCCTATATCACTGAGAGGTAAGTCCAAATCAGGTGAGTATTTTTTCCCTCATATTTCATTTTATTTTAATTACAAAATAAATTATTTAGAATTTACATTTTAGTATATTTCAGTTATTGAATTGTTGTACTTTTTAGATTCTTAATAAAATCCATATTTTATAGAATCACTAGGTGGCTCTTGTGTGCATCGCACTTAGTAGCGAGTAATATCTAGATGTAGAAAATGTAAATAAACGTGTGCATAAAAGAATGAATTTCCCTTCCTATGAAGTGTATACAAAAAAAATGCATTCCCTTGCCCTTGTGTGGATGTTAGATGGATGCTTCAATACTCTTAAGGTGCCTTTGGATGCAACCTTAGGTGGTGGTAGTAGATGCTTAGTGTTTGGTCCTTTATTATGATCACATAACTTTATATTTATATGATTCCCTTGGTTTTATTTTGTAATTAATCACTAAAAGGCCAACTAGTCAGAAAATAAGATGCCCAAATGACTAGAAAGGACCCAAAATATGTGAGAAAAGTCCAAAGAGGTTAGGGTGTTGGGATCCTGTCTGGGCACTGGTGTCCAAGGTGAGAAATTCCAAAGTATGAAAAGACATATTGGGTTATAAGGAGTGTGAGACCAAAAGAGGAAACAGAGAGCAAACAAAGGTGACCAAAAACAATGATCAAATAGTACTTTTCTTGCTTAGGAATCATATGAAAAGTAGTATGCAATCATGATTAGATAGATACCCAAAGTGCATGATTTAGTGTCTACAGCCTGTATGGGATCATTATATGGATGGGGATGAGAAGTTGAAGGATGTGATTATGATGAGTATGAAGTAGATAGGTTAGGTTGGGGATAAGGTTGATATGTTTGAGGATGAGTAGGTGTTGGTGGAAGTGGTTGATAAGGGGGAATGTAATTGAATGGTTGAGATTGAATGGGTTGAGATAGAGGTTATTATTTGATGAGATTGTGTTGGTTGTTGAGTGATAGGGACATTAGGTTGGTTTGGTATAGGATGAGTTGGGATGTAAGTAATCAGTGGTTGGGGTGCTTGAGTGGATTGGTTGGGAAGTATGTAAGGAAAAGTACCTTGAGGAGGAGGTTAATGGGTTTGGGTTGATTCAGAAGGATGGGCTTGTGAAGTTATGGTATTATTTTCACAGTCATCAACCTAAGCGCATTGGCACTTCATCCAGATGAATCTGAATGTTCACTCGAAGCACACAAAGGTACCAGGTCCCTCTTTTATGTAAGCTTTGTCAAGGTGTTAGCATGCAATTTCATATATTCCATAATCATATCAAATAAACAAATGTAAAGCATAACAAAATCATATCACAACCATAGTGCATAATGAATCAAACAAGGATCATGATCAGGATTACCATGCAATACCATGAATACAGACATCAACAACTAATATCCATCCATAAAGATCCATTGTATTAATTCATCACAAAATAGTAGCTGAATATAATACTAACACAAATTCATGCACAAAAAATCATACCAGCAACATAACTCTGTCACAATCTGGTCATCTCTAAATAATGAAATAGACTACATATATATAGGGGGTGGGAACTTGCCCTTCACCACCTATGCACTCTCAAAATAAGATGCATGCTCAAAATAGCCATGTGCAAATACAAAGATAACTACAAAACATGCAAGATTCCCTAATAATATATTATCTCTATAATTAAATCCTAATCTAATCATATTATTAGCTCAAGCTCTACATGTCCCTTGATCTCCTTGTGCATGTTCTCTATCCCAAAGCAATCATTCTTTAGCCTTAAAGTCTTCATGTTTCTATCCATTGTGTGCTCTGCACTCCAACATATCTTTATCCTATATCATACAAAATGGATAAGTCCCAAACTCTTACTTCCTAGGTGCGTCCTTCTTTCACCAAACATACACACCACTTATTGTGTGCCCCTAACACATGCGCCTTTGATACTTAGTCATATTTTTTCCATCCCAACATTACCCCACACTAATGTCATTATTGTCCCCTACAATGGGGATTTTCACCTTATATCTTGAAAGAATAAAAAATAAAAAATGACTTAAATAATGAAACAATAAAAGAATTAGTTGTCTAGCCAACGCTCTTATTCTTCAACAGGCAGTAGAAGTTTAGGCTACTCATTTTTAACATCAGCTTCCATCTCGTTCAATTCTCTCAGCCCCCTTCTTTGCCTTGACGGGAATGTCTCTAAGAACAGTCGTCATTTCCTTTAGAGTCATATCCTCACCCTTGTGATTCAATTCCCTCACTAGGTTACATAGTGCTAACACACTAACATCCATCACATATATGCACTATGGTATTAGTTTTACAATCTCCTTTATTTTTTCATCATGAGGGTCTCAGGATGCCTTAAGCATGTTGTGCTTCTCTTCTAACAATGTCAACCTCTCCTCACATCCCAAAGTATCATTTTTTTTGCCACAAGGACTTCATTCTCCTCTAGCAATGTCCTTGTATTTATTATCGGCTCTGGATCTTCACATATCCTTAGCGCCATATTCACTCTTTTCATTTCATCTTTCAAAGTATGTAGTAAGGCATCATATTCAACTATACGGTGTGTAATCTAGTTTTTTGTTCTTTCCTTCTCGAATGCATCTTACTTCTCCCTTTACGCAGCCATTTCATTTGTCTCCTCTGGCGTGCCATAACTCTTCTCAAGTAAAAGGTGAACACAGTGCAGTAAGAAGTGTAAGGATGAAGAGTATGTTTGATATGTAAGTGCATCGAATTATGGATATGCCCTATATGATTTCCCCTCAAATTTCCATGGAAAACACCAGAATTTGTTCTTTTTTCTACTTATCCTTCTTATGTCCCTCAGTCAACTCTTATACTTGTTCCTTCAAGTTCTTATTATCCTCCAATAGTGACCTGAGTATGGCCTCCTTATCCACATTTATACACGCCACTTTAACCACTATCTTAGTTAAGGCATTACTTGCATGTTCATCTATAAACTCTATTGGCCTCACTATCATGTGTGGTACGTGGGATTTATTCTTCATCTTTCTCTTGATTCATGCTTCCTCCTTCACATCAAATTTAGGATCATCCATGTGATTATGCACGCTCTAAGGTAGTTATTTCCTTGTGCGTAATTTTTTTTCCTCTGGGTCCATCAATTCCCACCCTTATAGCTTCTTAGGTCCCAGTGTACTCTAAAACCTGGCATAAATGATTTTAGAGGTTTCATCGATGTATCTGAGTGCAGGCATCTTATACATCTCTTCTCCTTTACTCTTCCTAGACTGACACCCCTTAGGAATATGTACTTCAGCATCAAGACTTGGGCCTTCTCTTGTCATGCCCCATTATCATGCCTTTAGGGTACTACATTTCTAAAAATCTACTTTCAGGAGGGTATTTGACCTCTGCCTCTACTTCCTTCTACTTATTTCCTCATGTAACTGCTCCTAGTGCTTTCTTAGGTGCCAGTATGGTGCTTGTAACGCTTCCTACTCTCTTTTGATCTCTGTAAACTCAAATATCCATGTGCCCTAGTGTGCCCTAGCTATAATTTAGTTTTCCTTGAACCCTAACTCCGTAAATCTTCTTCGCACACGTCTTCTACTCACTCAAACACTCTTCCAGTGGAGCTTCGTTAACGGTCATGTACAAATATCACCGGTTCATTGATTTTATTTGCTTGTTCTCACACTTTTGTACTCAAATTACTCTTTGAAACAATCTACATAACTCGAATACTTCAATATGCAAGGTAAAAATGACATCGCAAACATTCCTTATATAAATTTTACAACTTTTTTTTACGTTAATTGTTCCTCATCCACCACCATTTTCAACATTAATGATGTTTCTTTCCTTTTTTCGTGCTTTCCACTGACTTTTTTGCACTCTAGTAATAACCTTCTGGTGTGCCCACTACTTCTTGGCCACATACCTCCTTACGCGCGCCTTCATTTTCCAAAGTACAAAACCATTGTGCCTTATACCAAGTAGTTTCCCATGCTGCTACTTACCTTGTGTTACATTGTGTGTCCATATTTCTACGCATGGTCTTCAATCTGAGCAATTTCCTAAAAAAAAACTTCACTTCCAGGACCTATAACATATGTCTTCTATGCATACTAATCTTTCATAGGACATTCATCTTATCTACATAACCACCTGTACTCTGAATTTATTTCCATATTAACCCATTGTACATGTATCTGATCCACCCCACACTAAAAATATGTGCGGTCATATGCACATGAACTCAATAGATAGTAATTAGCTATGGTGCACAAGCATGTTTCTTACAACAAAACACTGAACTAAATTGACAAATCATAACAACAATGAAAGGAAACACATAAAAGGGAAATATAATCTAAGTGGAAATATTGTCTTATAGCAAACACCAAGAAGCCTTATTTATAGCAGGGATTCAGCCTACTCCCGTTAAAGTAACCGAGAAACAAATTGTCATCCAACACCTATAGTTGACAAGCATCTAAATCAAGTATCTTACTTATGAAAAGGGTCCCAACCAATGCACTTTTAATTTCCTAGGGTGCCGCATAAACTTGGAGTCATAAAACAGGACCATCTTCCCAAATTCAAACTTCTTATTTCATGTGTGCCTATTATGTCATGCCTCCTACCTTGCTTTCTCGATCTTCTGGCTCCAACGTGTAATGAAACGTCACTCATCTAATTGCATCAATTTATCAATTCACTCTTCAAGGTCTTTTTCATCATCCAATCCTCCTACGCATGTAATACGTAGGGAGGGTAACATAAACTCCATAGGTAAAACAACCTCCATGCCAAACACCAACTAAAAGGGCGTGGCTTTAATTAACCTTTTGTAAGTAGTATGATATGCCCAAAGTACAGTAGAGACTTTTTCATCCCAATATTTCTTTCCAACATCACAAATCTTTGTCAATGTATGCCCCAAAATCTTGTTGAAAGCCTAAGAAGTTCCATTGGTTTGAGAGTGATAAGGTGTTGTCTTATGGTATGCCACCATAAATTTTGCCAATAATATTATGATCTTTTCATTAAGAAAATTAGGGCTCCTATCACTTGTTAAGCTCTACGGACATCCATACCTACTAATAATGTTCTCCCATGAGAAACTTGTTATTGTGGATGTCGTGAAATCCTTTGTAGGCATTACTTCTTCCCACCTTGTCAAATAATTTGTAAAAATAATAATATAACACGAGCTAGTTCTACGCATGGGTGGTGATATAGGACCTACAAATTTAATAGCCCACTTCTCAAAAGGTTTTTCACTTGTAATAGGCCTCAAGGGTATCTCATCTCTACACCCATAATTTCCAAGACACTGACAATTGTCACAGGACCTAACATACTCTTTACAATCCCTATATAAAGTTTCCCACCACAGGTCAACCATCAAAATCTTACGCATGGTGGCATTACCTACATTATTTCCTCATGCAATCCCACCATGAGCTTTCTCTAGAATAGCTTCATGCTCATGCTCAAGTACACGTCGTCATAAAACCTCATCACGACCCAACTTATATAAATCTCCACCTATTAACTAGTAGAGCGTGGCCTGAATGTCAAGTTGTTTTTTCTCTAAAGTCTTCATCCCTTTAGGCGCCACACTAGTTTACAAAAATATTGCAATATCTTCTAATTCATAGGGCACACAATTCAATTTAAAGAGATGGGCATTCGACATTGTATCTACAATGCTCTGGGCATCCTTACCTGAGTTAATTTTTCATAAATGATATGGCCCTATTTTAGTTTTTTCTGGCTTTACTACCATTGTAAAGTCAAATTTTTAGAACAAGAGTATCCACCTACATATGTGTCCCTGCAAG
Source organism: Taxus chinensis (assembly GCA_019776745.2). Taxonomy (NCBI): domain Eukaryota; kingdom Viridiplantae; phylum Streptophyta; class Pinopsida; order Cupressales; family Taxaceae; genus Taxus; species Taxus chinensis. The sequence continues at coordinate 759,485,392 of CM034151.1, read as the reverse complement.
ATAGACTTATTGACCAAATACTTAAGCGTCATGTGATCTGTATATAATATAAATGGAGTTACCAACAAGTATTGTCTAAAATTTTGCAACGCATAAATCATGGACAAAGCTTCGCACTCTGTAGCTGTATAATTTTGCTCAGCTGGGGTCAATTTCCTATTTGCAAAATAAATAGGATGACCTACAATACCTTCTCCAGGTTGTGATAACATGACGCTAATGGTTGTGCCAGAGGCATCCACATGTACATGAAATCGTTTGTTCCATGAAGGAAAGCACAAAATGGGCACGGTGGTAAGCTTTTCCTTCAATGTCTCAAACATTTGTTGTTGTGCCTCACCCCAATGGAACTTTCCTTTACTTCTCAAAAATTCCTTTAAGGGCGTAACAATCTTAGCGTATCCCTTAATAAACTTCCTATAATAACCTGTATGACCTAAGAGTCTACACACCTCACTCTGATTGGTAGGCTCTTTTAAGCCCAAGATAACTACAACCTTATTTAGATCTACCAACAAGCCTTCTTTACATATAATGTGTCCCACCAAAGTTCCAAAGGGTGTAACAAAGATACACTTCTTAATGTTTAGAGAGATTCTAAACTACTGGCACCTCTCAAACATGAGTATCTAATTTTCACAGTGATCATTTACCAGCCCATACACAGTCCAATCATCCAAGCATACCTATAAATACTTGTGAATAAAATCTTGAAATGCTTGCACAATAATGCACGAAAAGACTGTAGATGCATTCCTCAATCTAAAGGGCATAACTGTATATACAAAAATTCCCCATTCAGTGGTGAAAGTTGTCTTTTCATGATCTTCCTTAGTAATACGCACTTGATGATAACCAAAAAATTTGTCAGTAAAGGAGTATGATTCATGCCCTACAATGCCTTCTAAGATCTATTCTATAAAAGGGGTGGGAAAAGGATCAGTCACATAGGTAGCATTCACCTTTGTGTATTCAATGCAGATCCTTATCCTCTTATCTTTATTTATGATTATTACCATAGGGTTGACCCACTCTAACTCCTCAAAGGGTTCCATGATGTCAGATTTCAACATCTTGTCAATCTCTTCCTTTACCTTGATGCGTAGATTAGTATTTATCATGTAAGGCATATTCCTAACTGGGAGCACACCTTCTTTTAATTTTATCCTCATTTCACCCAAAGACTAATGCACCCCTTTCAATGCATGATAGCCCCATGGAAATAATTCTTGGAAGCCATGCAACAACTCAATAATATTTTCCACCTTCTGTTTAGACCAATATTCCCCAATGATGGCCTCCTTAGGCTCTCCATCTATTCCAATGTTAACCTTCTTCATTTTCATTGGCTCATGATATGTGCACACCTTCTCATCAACACTATCCAATACCTCTCGCATACCTTCAGTATGATCAACATCCAAATTATCCACTTCATCATCATCTATCATGTAAACCAGTTTACACTTCTCTTTTTCCAGCCAGGCATGCCCAATTTGTTCCTCATTTGTCTCTTCTTCAACATCAAAGTGCACTTATAATTCAAGTTCTCATAGTAGATCTAAAATGAGCTCCTTAGCCTTTGCACCATCTCCTAAAGTAAGGCATTTCATAATCTACGGTGTTTCATTCACCAGAGGTTTAGCAAAAAAAATCAAAGGTCTAAATCATACCTACTGTCATCTCTTGCCAATTCCATGTTTGTATGTTTAATTCCACATAAACATACCATGCACATGTAGCCACGTAACGTGGAGTAGAACTTATGCACGCAAAGAAAAGGCATTAAGGCCTCCTGTCCCTCTATCTAAAGTCTCTCACAATCCTAGACGTGATGTAAGGTAGGGGTCTTCCCATGAAATTTACACATTTTAGTAGGCACATTACTCCTTAGAAATCTAGTAGAGAAGGAGATTCTCCACTCTCGCCACTCTATAATATTATCTATGTGTGTCATCCACCAACGCATTGTTGTCCCACGTAAGGTATATACCAATATATTTATTTTATCCCCTTCATTAGTCCACTAAGCCTCCGTAACACACAAAAATACATCAGGGTTTCCTTTTCTAGTGTACCTTAGTACCTAGTTACTCCCCAGGTGCCTAACCATGTGCAACCTGACTATGTGTGTAACTTTGTTTTTCATCTCTCACCTAACCATTTCATATATTCCATGTGCCCACTTACCATAAGAAATGTTGGTGGTATCACTAATCGATTGAGCATCATCCCATTAAATCACGCCTTCTTTAGATGGCTCAAGTACCTCTAGATCTCTAATTATGCCCACATATATTCTGTTTAGATCTTATTCACTCAAGGGATCTACATATGGTGCAACCTTGGAATTTTTCAAAGGAATAATGACACGCTCCTCCTTGTTCTCAAAGTTTATGTATCCTTTGTTAAAGCGCATACCCCCCCCCCCCCCCCCCCCCCCCCCAACATTATTATCATAGCACCAAGGGCACCCAAGTAGTGCTGAGAAATTATCTACTTCTGCAAGCTCTAACACCTCAAAATCCCAAGTAAACTTGGTCCCTTCAATAGTAATAGTTACATCATTCAGTTATCTAATGGGCATGGCCCTAGTCCTATTTATTATATACAACACATTCAAAGAAGGATGCAATGGTGGTCTCCCCCATCTAGTTCCACACATTCAATGTGATCTCTTTATCATGTTCATGACTGTGAGGAGGTAGATTTGCATGTAATATTTATCTCTTGCACTCAGATCCAATGCACAATACCTTTTCTGCTCAACCATTCTCCCAACCAAGGAATGATATTCTCTTGGCATAACATCTTACACACCTCCTTTAAGTGATCTACACCCTTCTATGGAAGTTCCACCTTTTGTTTTCATTCCAAATCATGCACTTTCTCCTTCAAATATTAAATCTCATCCCGCATATTCCTAATGACATCCATACTTTCCTGGTAAACTTCCTTTTGAAAGGTAAGATATGGATACTTTGCATGTATCACTTCTTGCTTTGTAATAACAAGCTTCTGCTTTGGAATCTTGCGAGCATGCACAACCTCAACGCGTGTGTAGTAACTAAAACAAGTTGCAACTCAGGATTAGGTGTTAACTTTGACATCCACTGATCCTCCATAGCATGTTGTACCTTAATCATTATCATGCCCTTATAATTATTTTTATAATTCTTACTTATGTGCTCATACAGATCAAGACATTCTTAAAACTTTTGTTTCTTTCCACAACATGAGAAAACCACGTTATGAGGGCACTCGTGCCTATAATGATTAGGCTATCCACATGTAAAATAGGTTCCACAAGGGAAGTCACATCTTCCCCCATCACGACCTCGGCCTCTGTATCCTCCATATTAACCTCTACCTCTGGCACCTCCATCAGAATGCCCTTAATTTCTATCATCCTTCACCACAACCTTCTCCTCCCCCTGCACGCAGTGGGGTTTTAGCTATCCATAATTATTTTCTTCCAAATCCAAGGTTATCAACAAGATCTTAGTCGTAATGTTTATCATCCTTCACCACACCTTCTCCTCCCCCTGCACGCAGTGGGGTTTTAGCTATCCATAATTTGTTCTTCCAAATCCAAGGTTATCAACAAGATCTTAGTCGTTAAAGGAGTAGCATACAAGTAAGATCATCTAGGTTTGCACCAAAAACTCAAACTCAATAACCTCTAGAAAATAATAAGTAGAAACAACATACTCTAGCGTATAACTGTATATAATACTAGCCCACCAATGATCTACAATGCGCATCCAAGATACATTAACATCATACAAAGTATGGTAGTCTTTTTTTGTCCTAGCCCTAGATTTGTATCTCCAGTTTCTCTTTGATGCATAAGCTATCAACCACTCATACAGTTCCATAGGAAACAAGATGAAAAAATGTCTCATAGAGCTCATGATAAAGATTGTCTTCCACCCACCTATGCACGTTGAAATCAGGTCTAATATTATATCTCTTAGCAAACTGATCTTGTCCGTCTTCAACCCAACTTTCAATGTTGTCCAAAGTCAACCAATACGTCTTCATCATACAACATCCTTGCAATAGCTTGACAAGAGGTCCCGACAATGGAATCAAAATGTAGTCTTATTTTCCCACTCATCAACCTAGGCGCACTGGTACTATCATCAAGATTAATTTGAACACTCACCTGAAACATGCAAAGGTATCAGGTCCCTCTTTTATGTGAGATTTTTCAAGGTGTTAACATGCAACTTCATATATTTCATAATCATATTAAGTAAACAAATGCAAATCATAACAAAATCATATCACAACCATAGTGCATAATGAATCAAACAAGGATCATGATCAAATTTACCATGCAATAACCATGAATAGAGACATCAACAACTAATATCCATTCATAAATATCCATTATATTAGTTCATCTTAAAATAGTAACTAAATACAATACTAACACAAATTTATGCGCGTAAATCATACCGGCAGCATAACTCTATCACAATTCGGTCATCTCTAAATAGTGAAATACACTACATATATATAGGGGATGGGGACTTTCCTTCACTGCCTATGCACTCTAAAAATAGGTTGCATGCTTAAAATAGCCATGTGCCAATACAAATATAACTACAAAGCATGCAAGCTTCCCTAATAATAGATTATCTCTATAATTAAATCCTGATCTAATCCTATTATTAGCTCAAACTCTACATGTCCCTTGATATCCTCATGCATGTGCTCTATCCCAAAAACAATATTTCCTTGGCCTCGAAGTCTTCATGTCTCTATCCATTGCATGTTCCACACTCCAACCTATCTTTAGCCTATATCATGCAAAATGGCTAAGTCCCAAACTATGACTTCTTGGGCGCATCCTTCTTTCACCAAACATACACACATGCCTGTGTGCCCAAATTCTGGATGCCCCTAACACCTACGCCTTTGTTACTTAGTCATATTTTTTCCATCCCAATAGAAGTGGTCGCATTTGCATGAACACGAGAAGTGGAAATAAGGGTTAAATTTGGGTTATGTTATTCAGGTGGAAAAGGAAGCAAATGAGACTCTTGTGATGATTAGATAAGAACACAAATAATCATGATGGATGAGGAGGCAATGGGGATAGAGGTGGTAGTAGTGTTAATGTAATATAAACTAGGGGGAATGGGAACCACCAATTGAGTGGTTTGGTGATTGTTAGGGATTATGGAAGAAGTTTGGTGAGGATCAAGCTCATGTTGTACCATGGCAATTTCACTCATAGCCACAAGGAAGAATACACTGAGTTATGATGTGAGGACATGAGTAAACTTGGGTTGTGAATGATAAGCATAAATTTGTTGGATGATGGGGGTATGTCAAGAGGGAGGTTGGTAGATTTGCGAAGGAGGTAATCATGAAGAGCTATTGTATTAGTATTGAGAAGCTCTTGGAATTCCACACATCCACGAGGGATGGTAAGAGGTCAAAAAGATTCGATAGAGGTATTGAAAGGGGTGTTGTTAGTCTAGATGGGATGGAGTGATGATATAGAAAGGGGTTAGTTTCAACATGGGTGTTAGGTTGGACAATTTAAGACTCTTGAAGAGGGAGAATGGAAACCATGGGTTGAGTAATCATAGAAGAGGTGACCAAAGGGGTGGAAGAAATGATAGAAAGGATCAAAGTTTGTTAGGAGGCAATAGTGGAAATAGGAATTTTGTTGGATGACGTGGTTTGTTTCATTTTTCTTTCTTGGGAATGTGTAATAACAAGCATGAAACAAACAATAAAACAAAACTATATTGATTTTAAATTACTTTAAACAAGTCATGCAAGAGATTTTTTATTATCTTGATTAGTAAAGATGTGAAAAGAAATGAAAAATGTGCTTGAAGGAACCTAGGAAATGGACAATCTATATATGGTTTTAGGTAGTTTTAGTTGGAGTCCTCGATATACCCAAAGGTAAATGAGGCCCAAATCTATATTGGTGTCAGTACGAGGCTTGGTATTGGGGCCTACCCCCTCACTTCATGGTCCCGTAACAATAAGGGAGTCGGGTGCTTAGGCAATAAACCACCTACCAACTTATTTATACTCGGCCAGAACACCGAGTCGACTTTCCTATTAGGTGATGAAATCCCAATAGTTCCACATGGGAAGAAGATGTTTAAGATGTGTAGTTTTGATGCCTTTGTTTTAGATGTGTGTGATAAGAGTGTATGTAAAGGATTATCATCCCAATTATAGTATATTGCCAAGCAAATATGAAGGTTCTTTTTAGATCCAAAATGAAGTTTTATGTTTGATGAAGAAAACTAAGAAAAAAGGGAAGAATGATGCAAAAGGAACAAATATAGAAAAAAAGAGGAATGCCTAGATAACACTTTTCCTTTTTTATTTATTTATTATTAAAGTAAACAAATTAATCTAAGCAAAGCAACCCACACTCACAAGCAAACAAGTGATGCTCCTACCTGCGATATTAGTAAAAGATGGATAAAATAAAATGGAAATGAAAAACAAATGAAAAGACTCACATAAAAGGGTCTGGGCATGCCATAATGTAGACCAAATTTCCTCGTACCTGTTTCAAATTAGTGAAATTATTACAAGGAAACAAGCGACTCTAAATATGAGAGGGTTTAAGGTACCTCTAGATGGGATGACAATGAATACATGTGTAAATCAGATATCCTCCTCACAATGAGCTAGATGACTTGAAAAACAAAGAGAACACAACATAAAAAAATGTATTAGTAGATATATGGGTTGGTTTCTCGATGATGTCGGTCCCAAAAAGTGAAAACTTCTTAGGATGGATGTCAACCCACTTTGTGATAAAGATAGATAAAAATGATTGATAAATTGGATGTAGCAGAATCTGAGATAAAATAGAAACTGAAGTGAAAAAGATGATATGTAGATCTAATCCAAACAAGTGTAAGTCAAATCAAACTTGGGCAGGTCAACGAAAACCTGAGACTGATGGACTCAATCGACAGCGACTAGAGCAGTGTAGGAAGAGAATGTAGAAAATTTGATCTAAAAAGGCCTCCTAAGGCCTGATCTGGAGTTGATCTAAACTAGGGACGATGTTGAAATTTTGTGAGAAGACTGGATCTAATGAGAACAGAAAGGATGAAAGACAATTAATGAAATATCAAAACTACCTAACATAGTCAATGACAACTAGATCTAATGAATTCATGATCTGGAGTTGGAAATGCGCATAATGGAAAGACTGGTGGATGCAGAAGGTTGTGGGATCAGAAAGGGGAAGACAAGAAAAATGAATGACAAAAAAAATAATAAATGAGAATTGGGTCAAAGGTGACTAGGTAGGATTGACAACAACTAGGAGTGATCTAGGGTTTGATGGAAAAATATGGGGAAACATGACGATCTACATATGGAAATGAGGATAAAAAAGGTAGAGACATGGCTCTGGGATGATTGATGAACTTGTAAAAGGGATAATAAGAAAAGGGTGATAGAATTGCAATGATAGCTCCAAGCATGCAAGAGAGACAAAAGGTCTCCAAAACTCCAAGAATGAAGTACAATATCTCCAAGATGATGACAAAAGTTGCAAGAGAAAGAAAAAAACAAAGGAAAGATCACAAGAAAGCTCTAAGTATCCAAAGTTGCATCCTAGGAAAAGGAGGGATATGGGAAGATTTATAGGGTTGACGTTGACCCAGATGGGTTGATGGCGACCTGGTTGGGTCACCGATGATTGCAGCAAGCCATTGATTTGGGCAGTGGGATGATGCCCAACTCGAGGCAGAATGAGCCTAAAGAGGGTATATTAGGGTTTCGGGTGATAAGGACGAGCTAGGGGTGCTTCAGGTGGATAAAGGGGTAGGTAAAAGGTAGAAAACTACAAATAATGGTAAAGGGGAGGTAAAATTATTAAATGAGGGCCTAGGGAGAATAAAATGGAGGATTTAGGGAGAATAAATGGATTAGACGGAGGTTTAGATTTAATTAAGGATGATTAGGGATGATAAATTAAGGGTGTGATTAAGATGGGATTAAGGTGGGAAATAAAGATTAAAGGGAGGAATCAAATTTAGGAGGGAAAAGGGGATTTGAATAGGAAGAGAGGTATGTATGTAGAAAATGATGACGATGGGGAGCGAACACGGGATGATGCACAAGGGATACCAAAATTTGGTGTCTACACATCCATCAATGATCATTTTATGAGAGAAATATGATTTCGCATCTTGATTTGTTTCATCATGACAAATTTTTGAATTAATTGAGGATTCAACACTAGATTCATACATGTCTTGTAATTTCATGGCTTGTATTAGGAGTTCAAGGTTGAGTTGAGGATCTTCTACTTCTTTCACAACTTTTAGCATTTCTTGCACATATCCGTCTTTCAAACCTTTCAAAGGCTCATAAAAAGTTGGTATTTCTTCTTCATGGATGACATGATCAAGAGAATATTCATCTTCAAATGGGAATGAGAACACCTCTTCATCGTGACTAAACACATTGGTTGATTTTTTAGCTTGGAAATCATCAAGAATCACTTTGTCTTCTTCATGGCTCACATCATCTAGAAATTTGGGTTTTTCCTCTTGCAACTTAAGATTTCTCCACTCTCCTTCATACTCAATACCTCATCAAAAAGGAATGTTTGGTCCTATCTTGATTTGTTTCATCATGACAATTTTTTGAATTAATTGAGGATTCAACTCTAGATTCATACCTATCTTGTAATTTCATGGCTTGTATTAGGAGTTTAAGGCTGAGTTGAGGATCTTCTACTTCTTTCACAACTCTCAACATTTCTTGCACATATCCTTCTTTCAAACCTTTCAAAGGCTCTTCAAAAGTTGTTATTTCTTCTTCATGGATGACATGATCAAGAGAATCTTCATTTTCAAATGGGAATTTAATTGAGGAGTCAACACTAGATTCATACATGTCTTGTAATTTCATGGCTTATATTAGGAGTTCAAGGCTGAGTTGAGGATCTTCTACTTCTTTCATAGCTTTCAGCATTTCTTGCACATATCCTTCTTTCAAACCTTTCAAAGGCTAATCAAAAATTTGGCATTTCTTCTTCATGGATGACATGATCAAGAGAATCTTCATCTTCGAATGGGAATTAGAACACCTCTTCATCATGACTAAACACATTAGTTGATTTTTTAGCTTAGAACTCATCAAGAATTACTTTGTTTTCTTTGTGGCTCACATCATCTGGAAATTTGAGGTTGTCCTCTTACAACTCAAGATTTATCCACTCTCCTTCATACTCAACACCCCATCATACAGGAATGTTTGGTCCTATCAAGATATGAATTTTATCCTCTTTGGATGTTATGAAATAATTCCTATTCCCTCTATCCTGGTACAAGACGTTGGCTCCTGGATTTCCTAATTTTACACCATATATCTCATATTTTCTGCCAGAAGCAACTTTTCCATTTGTCCCTTAACCAGAATGGTTATAGAAGAAAAATTCATCTGGATTTTTCCTCCCAAGTATCGACAAGAGCTTTTACTTAGCAACATTATAAATGATGCCACAATTTTTGCTACCAAGATAGTCAATGATGCCTTTTTGCTTAGAAATTCAGCCAGGGCCACCTATACATCCTTGATCTTACCCACAAGTGGGACTTCCTTTGAATCCATAGAGTAACAAGAGCCACTCTCCCATTTCAAGGTAATTCTAAGAGATTTGGTAACAATTATGGACATTACATTGTTAGAAGAACCTAAATCTATTATACAATTATTCAATCAGTATCCTCCAATGAGAAGGGAGAGATAAAAAGGATCAATATTATTAGTATTTGATACACTCAAAACAAACATGTTCTGGGATGGAGGAGCAGGTGGAGTGGGTAGTATCCCTTTAGAACTAGGAGTCACAATATTGGCCTTTGAGTCACTACCTTTGATATGACAGAAAAACTTGTCAAATTGTTTTGGGTGAGTTTGAAAATACTCAAATTTAGAAATTCACATTGTGGGCTTGTTCATATGTTCTATGACATTAAAAGGGGTGTATGAAGGTGAGGTAATATGAGCAGATGCTTGAGGAGAAAAAAATGATTTTGTAGGCATACCAAAAGCTCTTGAAGGACTAGATTTTGTAGAAGTAGAATTAGAATTAGAAGGAGCATTGGGAGACTTACTTAAAATAACAGATGGTCTTTTACTTGCCACAGGATCTGATTTCTCGAATATAGACTCCAAGGAGGGTGGATATGGAGATCCTTGACTGATTATTTTATTTTGTAGATTCACAACAAGAGGATCTTCGATCTTCTTATTTTTTACAATAGTGGAGGGAGAAGCTCCTTTTTGAGACTGAGAATGGGTGAATACTACACATTAGAATCTGGGTGCATCTTCTTCTTCATCTTCTTCTCCTCTTGAATATATTCACAGAATCTGATTTGTACATCATTATTTGCTTCTTCAATCTCTATGACATCACTATCCTCACTTTCTTGTTTAAGTCCTTCTTCGTCTTCTTGAGTTCTACAAATTGCATTGACAGATGGAGCCTACAAGGCAAGCCTTCGGGGTACTCCTATGATTTGATTTATGTTATGATTTTGATGGGATGTTCAATGGGTAACCTCCTTCAAAATTATCAATTCATTCACCAATTTCTACAATAATGATTCAATTTTCTCACCTTTGGGATGTTGGGCCTTATCCTTCATTGATGGATTATTTATCTTTCTTGATAAGATGAGGTCATCTTCCAATTCAATGGAAAATTCTTGAGCATGGCCTAAATTTCATGGTTGAAATCTTCAAAGGATGAATCCCACCTCAAGAAATTAAGTGTTGATGAAGAATATTTTCATGTTATCATCGGAGGGAAAAGCTTCAAAGGATACCCTCTTAAGAAATATGTTAAAGTGAGCTACAAAGTCCCTAATAGTCTCATTGGGCTCCTTTTCATCTAAACCGTCCGAACTAGGAGGTCTTGATAATCTTCAATAGCTTTAAACTTTGCTTCAAACCTAGTTTTGATGTCTTCCAAATTAGTAATGGATCCAGATGGTAGGAGATAAAACCAATTTGTTTCCTTTTCTTGCATAGATTCTACAAACAATCTTATTGACACATCTTCATGTTCTAGTCCTAATACTCCACATGTTGTGATGAATGTTGCTATGTGTTCCTCTAGGAGCTGCATGTCGTCGCCTCTGAATTTAGGGAAAATATTACGAGATCCCCTTGGAAACTCTTGGATAGGTGGAGGGAGGGTGAGTGGACCTATGTTTCTATCCCATGACACAATTTACAGAGGCCTTTCTCTTTCTTTTTCCATTCTTACTTCTGGTTATGGTTCTACTTTTTCTTCTACAAATTCTTCTCTAAATTTTTCCTCTAGTTTATCTTCACTAGGGAATTCAATTTTCAACGGTGGTTAAAAGATGGGAGAATCAAGATGATTTGTAGGATAAATATCAATAAGAGTTTTAATAAGATTTCTAGGTATACCACTTGACAAATCAGGTGGAGATGAGGCTTGAGAGAAGAAATATGGATTTTCTATGATTTGTTCTTACTGATTTTGTAAAGCCTCAAAAGCGGGGTCAACAATTCCTCTTAACCTGGTCAATCTGATATATCTTCTATAAGCTAGTTTTGGGAAATATTGAATTTAACTCAAGACAAATCATGTTCACTCTTTTTATGGGAATTTGAAATTTCTAATTGATTTCACCAACACTCTGAAACTAGGTCCCTCTACTTAAACGAGGCAGCTCAATTTATTGAAAACATGGAAATCATATACATTATTCTATCAACTGGGGTGTTCTTTTAATCGGGGATCATACAGGGGTACTTCCCTACACATGTGAAAAAATGCTTGTAGAAACTACAAGTGAGGAAAAAGCTTCGAGAGGAGAGATGTGAGGAAAATAGCAACGAGGGGGTTTTGCACAAAAAATAGTACAAATTTTTTTACTGTTTTAAAACTATAATATTATCCATGAATTCAATGAGAAGAAACCTTGAGAATCAACAAAGAACAAAACACACAAATCACGAAAGTCTCAATGCATAATATTTGACAAGTATATTACTTATGAAGTATAGTTGATATGGAGAGGAAACATAAGCAACATAAGTAGAGGAAAATTGATCACTTGTTCCTAGATAGAGTATGGGAGATAGTAAACAAGAATAACCATCCACTAGAAATGAGGAGGCTCTCCTAATTTATAGTCTTTAGAATGTAATCTCTTCATCTCACCCCCCACATGCCTCTTCATGTTCTTATTTAACTTGTGACTCTTCATCTTCCTAGGTTGTGAGAAAATAACTCACCCTTTTTATAAATCAAAAGGGACTTTTACATTTCACCATCATAGTCACTTAAGTGAATAAAACAAATTACAATGATTTCTTACAATGAAGAATTAGAAATGGGAGAAGAGAGAGAGGAACAATGAGGAGGAGAGGAGAAGAAGAAATGCTCCAAAGCATGGATCAAGATGCCTCTAAATTCAATGAAGATCCACTCCGAAGAAGTCAAAGATGAAAACCTTGACTCTTGATGACCCCCCCCACAATGATGCATCGACGAAAGAGCTCTGATGAAGGCCATTTTGAACACTTTGCCCTCTTTTGAAAAAACTCTTGAAATGGTGAACCTCTACAGCGCTTCTTGAACACACTTAGAAGAGGATTGATGAGCACTTGATAAGTACACCATTGAGAAACATTGGAAGATGACTTCCCTCATTGAGAAAATCATTCTGATCCTTGAGACACTACCACATCTATGTGATCAATCATTTATATGGGAGACATTTGTACATTTTTCCTCATACGAGCATGGTCCTAATTCTATTATTGCAAGAGTAATGATGATGAATGATACATGAGACCAAATCCTTCTGAAGTTCTGGAGTAATGAAAGAATAATGCAACCAAAACCAATTAAATCCACCAATTTATCATTTATTCCATGATGAAACAAATTGAGATTTCCTTCTATACAAAATTGACATATTTCTCATTTTGACACTTTATGCTCACTGCATCGGGGCGTGTAATAATTTGCTTAAAATTTGAGTAGAAGAAATCTGTGAGTTTCTAAACGATTAGTAGAATTTTTGAAGGAATGACATGTGACCAATTTTTAGCTCATTTCACCCATTTACTACTTTTAGAATATTCATCATTATCGTCCCACTTTAGCTATTTTTTGCTCATTTTTTTCAATCTTGCCAGCTTTGAGTGCCTCTATCACGAGAAAATGTAATAAGGTACTATGAAATTCAAATTTTTATTAGACTTAATATTTTTGGTAGGTGTTATCATGAAGGATTACTAAAAATAGAAAATTTTCCTTCCCTGATGTCGAATTCTAACGAAACCACTTGCAAAAGTTTTTATTTTTTAATTTCAAGCCTTAGCTCTAATTTTCAGGTGTTCTAATCCTTTGGATTTCCCTGAATCTAAAAAGGCAAATTTTTAAAACTTGGAATCATCAAGGAAATGGACTGTGAAAAAACTCAAGAGGATAAATTTTTATGAGTGTTTGGATCATCTCAAAGGCGTTCACGATTGGAATGCATAGGACAAAAATTGTGAGAGAAATCAGATCAAAAATGTGTGAGATACAAGCAATTTTTGTGATTTTGGGCATGGGGTTTCTTGGTGAAATATGATCATGACCTAGGTTATAAAAGAAATTGATAGAGGAAAGGTTTTTAAAAATGAGCTCCAAAAATTCACTAAGGAATGATTTTAATATTCAAAAGTTAACTCTGGTTAAGCAAAAATCAACCCATGACTCACTTAGAGCACATCTTGCATTAACCTAGGTTCGAGGGAGAGTTAGGGGTTATTAAATGGGTCTGTGAGGCTCTCATTTCACCTTACCAATATTTAGTAAGGGGGCATGAGATGCAAATGTGCAGCAGCATAGAGAAGATGCGCCAAAGGAGCAGCCAACATAAGGAGGGGGACAAAGGTGAACCAGTGAAGTGAGTGTAAAACATGACCTATGAAGTAAGTGTGAAGGGATGAGTGACGGGAGAGGGAAAGCTTGTGGCGCACTTCTTGCACCTGATGTGACTTTTGCACTAGGTGCAAAGGTGTAGCTAGTGTAGAAAAGTGCGCCAAGGTTGAGGCTCATCATGGAGAGGGGACAGGTTGAAAGTGTGAGTGGAAAACATACACCTAACACATGAAAGCTGTCACTTAAGTGACGGAAACACATTCCTCCCTTATTGGCACACTGATTTTGCACCTCAGGCACCTTTGGGTGCAGCAAGAGCGCTCCCAGATGAGCCATGGGGTCATGCTCAACATGGATTTTTTCCCAGGTGCAGCCATGGATCATGCTCAATCATGGAGAGGGGTCCAAAATGACTTGTGAGTGCATAATACTCACCTAACAATTAAGTTAGACTTCTTAAGTGACAAAGGACTTCTAAAAGCATCCTCTCCTCACCTTGGTAGCGCAATTTTTTTTTTCACCACATTCACCTTCGAACAAAGTGCAAAGGGTGAAAAATTTCATCACAATTTGTGAAAATTACACCATTGATAGATTTAGAAACCCCGCCTTCATCAACATCTACTACAAATAGACATTTGAGAGTGTGATTCTTCTGCCCTGAGAGCATCTTTGAGAGTCACATAGGAAAACATTATATGAATTTAGACTATAAAATGTATTGTTGAGATCATTCCCACATGTTTTAGGAGCCAATTATGCATAAAATCTGAAAATTCCCCCCTTTTTTGATTTTTCTCAAGAGTAGTGTCCTGGTGAAAGGTCTAACTGTCACCAGAAAGTATGATAACTGGATTTTTTTCTAACTTATCACATGGGGAATGTAGAGGGCATTGAATCATATTTCACATTGGGATTTTAATAAATTCCAAAACTCTCCATTTGGAACTCCCAAAATTCTCATTTGAATCCCCATTAGGATCAGAAAATCTGCACTTACACTGTCAGACCAATATCTCAAATTTCGGATCGTAGAATCTTCCCGAAACCTTTTGAAATGTGAAGTATGGCCTTCTTATACTTTCCAATGAGTATATAGTAACTTTACAACAATATACCTGAGGATCTTGTAACCCATATAGAACAAGCCCACTAGATTTTTTTACTACTTTCATTTCCTCTGCATCATGCTATAAATAGCCCAGTGTTGTGTACCATGTTGCCTAAACTTGTTTTTCCTTGCACAAATTTTTTCCTAAACTGCCTTTGATGAAATCATAGCTTTGTCGTACACTACTTGGATACATTATATCTTCTTGGTACACTGCTTAAATGCTTAGATGTGTTCACAAGGTGCAAAAACCCTGGAAATACCCCTTTTTGGAGATTCTCGAGAAGCACTTGTCTTCAAAGCCTAGATCCATATGAATCTTCATGAATCAACTCACCACCAACATACTCTACACATGAAACACACTTTCAAAAATCTAGCTATCACATCCCTCTCAGCCATGATGGGGTTTACATAGTCAGAAATTGGCCGGAGGGCAGGTTTACATTACCCAGTTTAAAGATTTTGAGTGTGGGCTTAGTTGTCACCTTATGTCGCGAACTGATACACATATTTCATAATAAGAGCTTCGTGTTTTCCAATTTCCCCCCATTTATTTGCAAAAAATGAATTGGTCGATCAACATAACCTTCACATGATTAAATCATTGAACCTTCTAGTGGCTCCATTAATTGCGCAAATAACCGGACATAACAATTCTAGATAACTTGATGATGATCAACTCCAACATAAAATACTTCTTTGCAAACAACATAAATTTATGTTTGCAACTAATGTTTGGATTGAGGCTAGCTTTGTAAATGGTGAAATTGACACAATTATCAACATCGTCTACAACAACTCCACCTTGCTGCCTGGACAAGCAATGTTTGTTATGGTCAAATTTGACAGGTACATTGGGCTTTGTTGGGATACAACTAGTGCATTACATGTTTCCAACGCCTCCAATTTCAAGAGGGTCTTATAGGCAACTACCGCTTAAAATGGCTTGGGCTATACCAATCCACAAATTGCAAAGGCTTACTTTGCATAAGACGATAATTGATATTGGCAACACATAAAGACAAGGGCTTACTTTCATTGCTATCTCCAGGGTCTCATCCCTTCAAGACCTCCACATCTCCCCTCCTTTCTCTTTCGATCATTTCTCCAAAATGTCTCAAGGCTCGCATGTAAATAAAAGGAAAGCTGAAGAGGCCAAAATCACTTCTTTTCTCCAATTTCCTTTACTGTAAATAAAATATCTCCATAGTTTTCATGCATTTCAAACTTTCTTCTCCTTTTCCTAAACATATATTCATTTGCTACATGCCATCCTCCCCATATACAATACTAACACTCCCATGCACCATCCCTTTCGGCGTATCCATTGCACTTCCCACATGGGGTTGGGACGCTTAAACACACGACGATAAACAAATGGCATATTAAATACTTCCACCCACTTGTGGGATACAAACGAATGGGGTCTTTATATTTTAAAAGTGGGTAGATGGTCGTTAGATGACACAATTTCAGAGTTGGAGAGCAATTTTACGTGGTATCTATTTCAAGCCTACTTATTTGATGGAAATTAAATGAAAGATGAATCTCAAGAAAAACCCAAAAGATCGATGCTAACAAGAGAAGTAGTCGTTAATTACAATTTTGCAAGGCAGATGTTCTGCAGGTGTAGTAGGTGTGTATATTGCCTAACACCCATCGACCTTCATATTTTTCCTCCATTCTAAATTCCTAGTTTGAATCCAAATTATACATTGCATTACATGCAGTAAGAATTATTGCAGAAAGCGGATCCAGCATTCGCAATGGCTTCTTCCGTTGCATATTTTTCTAAATTGGGCTTCTCCACCATTCATCCCTGCAACACCCACAAAAGATTTCCTTCAAAAAAATTCTCGGTTGTAGTAAAAATGGAAGCTGTGGACATATCCAACAATGCCCACAAGGACCTTTCTGTTCCCACATTAAAGCCATCAGAGTTGTTTGAGTCCAAGGCTAGTATCCCTCCTTATCCTGGAGGGATGGGTCCCTACACTGGGCGTGATCCAACAGTGAAGAAGCCTGAGTGGCTGAGACAAAGAGCCCCACAAGGAGAAAGATACCAGGAATTGAAGAACTCGTTGTCTTCGTTGAAGCTCAACACTGTATGTGAGGAGGCACAGTGCCCTAATATTGGAGAGGTATTGGACGCCTGTGTCAAGGTTTTCCAAATTTGCTGAACTATTTTTATTTAAAAAATTTGAATTCTATGTTTTAATTCTCAATTTTTAATTTGGTTATATTTGCTTAGGGATCCCAAAAATGTGCTGTTCAATATTTGATTGTTTTAATTTTTGTGTAATTTGCCCTTTTTAGCCATAGAGGGTTCTCCTATAATCTGTTTTTTCACACACACCTTATCATGGCTGCCTTAACAAATGCACATTATCAAAGTCCTTGCCTGCCCTAACATGGCTGCCTTATTATGATGCTTGTTCCTGTCATAATGCAGCTGCCTTATCGAGGCGGCTGGCTGCTTCTGCATAGTGATCTTATCACCGTGATTGCCTTAACACACTGAGCTTATCACGGTTTCTGCGTTAAAACAGTCACTACTAATGCGGGCTGCCCTAGTGCAGGTGTGTCCATTGGTTTTATCGTCTGCCTTAATGCAGTTAGGGAGATTTGAACATGGGCCATATTTTTTTATGAGTACACCCCCAAGTACATGAGACTATAAGATCTTGCTCCTAGTCAATGCTTGTTAATTGATTAGTTTTGAAAGGCATAAATCCATAGAATTAAACTGTTTTAAACTCAGTGGAATTTGAACCTGGATCATCTCTTATGAGTACACCCTTGATTTTCTTAGACTGTAATCATTTTGACGTTATCAATGCTTGCTTTTTTTATTACTTTTAGAAGTACGATTCCATAGATTATGCCACTTTAGTCCCTAATACAGAAGGGAACTTAAACTTGTTAAACCTTCACCCGTTGGACCCAATGAATGCTTGTTATTTGATTAGTTATGAAAAGCACAATACCATAGATTTTGGCTGCTATAAAGTGACGAGCAGGATTTGAACTGGGGTCACACTCTTACAATTGCATTTCCAATTCCGTTAGATCATAACCCCCTGGACCTGATCGATGCTCGCAATTCGATTAGTTTTGAAAAGCATGATGCTGTGTTTTTACTAGGCAAATCCAACTCCAGTAAAGTAACTTTTTTGATAACTAAACAGACAACAGGTCTTATATTAATGTAAGTTGGTCACTTTGATTATGTAAGAGGCATTTGAACCTAGGTGGTACTCTCACAAGTGCATCCCAAATTGTGTTAGAAACCTAAGACTACAACTCCTTGGACTTGATCAATGCTTGTTATTTGATTGGATGTGGCATGCATAATTGCATACATTTAGGCCGCCTTAATTCAGGGAGAAGGATTTAAACCCAGTTCACTTGTAAGTTGTGTACAATTTGACACCCAATTATGTTATACTACAACCCCTTGGACCTGATCAATGTAGTTTTGGAAAACATTATTCTGTAGTTTGATTAGGAAAATAGAATTCAAAGTAAAACTATTGACAACTAAACAGAGACTTGAACCTAGTTGATATGTGAAGTCAGCATTGAGTGAGCAGGTAGCGACCAAGTTGGCAGGTTGGCAGGAGTGTATGAAGCCAGATTGTACTACAACACGTTTTCGAGGAGTCCGTACAATACTACACGCGGTATTGTACTACGAGTTCTTCCTATAAAAGGAACCCATGGATGGTAAAGTTGAATGATTGTACAGGATTGGAATCATTAGAGCTAGTGTGTGTTGACTGCCATTGATGAAACAGCAAATTTAGTCCTGATTAATAAAATACTGAGAGACCTTTGTCCGTGGTTTTTTACCTGGTACATTACTGGGTTTTCCACGTAATGTCTGTGTATGTGTTTTGCATCTATTTATTTCTTATTGCTTTGACTATGATTGTTTCTCTCTACACTGCTTATTTTTCTAACAATGCAGGGAGAAGGATTTGAACCCAGGTCACTTGCGTACAATTTGACACCCAATTATGTTATACTACAACCCCTTGGACCTGATCAATGCTTTCTATTTTATTAATTTTGGAAAACATTATTCTGTAGTTTGATTAGGAAAATATAATTCGAAGTAAAACTTTTGATAACTAAACAGGGATTTTAAATGTAAACTGGTCAAAGCAGTAAGTGGGACTTGAACCTAGCTCGTGCTTTTACAATTCCACCTTCAATTATGTTAGATTCCAAGCTCTTGGAAGTGATCAATGCTTGTCATTTGACTAGCTTTGAAAATTACAATTCGCCCAATTTACTAGATAAATAGAATTTCAATAAAGACTGCTGATAACAAAATAGAAACTTAAACAATGTAATTTATGTCAGTTTGAAAAGAAAATGAAAATTTAGTGTTTTCATTGAGAATTTCTAATTCAGTGGAAAACAAAAAAATGTGATTGGAGAATTTTGTGGTTAGATAAATTTGTATGGTGTGTTTGAGAAATCTGCTCGTGGTTATGATTGACAGTGCTGGAATGGAGGAGGAGGAGCAGGGGGTGAAGGAGATGGCATTGGTACAGCAACCATAATGCTTCTTGGAGATACTTGTACTCGAGGTTGCCGATTTTGTGCAGTTAAAACCAGTAGAAATCCTTCTCCGCCGGATCCAATGGAACCTGAGAATACTGCAAGTGAAATAGCTAGTTGGGGGTGAGTTTTTATCTGTTTTTGTCTCATGTCTTTTTCCTTTTTTGCTTGTAAGATACTTGAAAATTTGAAATATGCATACAATCACTTCTCTTTTGGCTTAGGGGTATGAGTATCTATTCCCACCAAGGTTACCCAGTACTTTCAATCAGCCTCGTTCCTATTATTCATGTGTCATTCAGTTGGGGAAAAATGTATTTGGAGTTGGATCCCCAAGGGGTGTTATGAAACTCTGCCAAACTCATGAGTTGGCCACAGCCCTGTTGGCATGTCTCCTCATCTCTAAATATAAAATAATAAAATATCTATTATGGTGAATTGGAATCTTACTCAGACATGCAAGACTCAGGTTTCCTGTTTTATTGGTTATTGTGTTAAAGACCACACTTTTGTGCATAAATAAATCACTGTAGGACCGGGAACATCACTGCCGGTTGGAAATTGACAGTTACCAATCACCATGGATAACTTGTGTTGTGTTTGGGAAGTATGTGGAAAGGTGAACATGATTCTTGCCTTAAGAAAGTTTTGGACCTGCAAGTTTGCAAATTTTGGGCTTTGGTCTATATGAAAGCAGGATCTACCATATAGATATATTTCCTAGGAAACAAAGAACTCTAAAATTTTGGAGTGCTAACATTTTGTTATATTTTTGTAAGGTAAGAAAAAAAAACGCCAAGTCTTTTCAAGAAAAGCAAATCACAGAGGCCAAAGGCACACACTTGAACTGAAATTACTTTCAGAAAAAAAATCAAACCCAAATCCACACGCCTGTTTTAACTCTCTCCTGACAAGCCTTTCTCCGCTCTACTGCCACATCTTTTCAATTATTGTTGCTCATTAATCTCATGGATATATGTAGAAAATTCTGAACTTCCTTTTGTTTATTTTTCTCAAGCATGAAAGGCATTACATTAACTGCATATTTATTTGATTAAATAACTGAGCAAATATCAATGCAAGATTGTGGACTTGTTTCAAGGGTAAGATTACTTGTCGTATCTAAATAACAGAGAACAATGAACATTATATAAGTCACAGTAACATGCCCCACACGTAGGATCATATAGAAACTAGAACTATCATTAACAAAGTGCATGTACATAGTCTGTGTTTCTGCGTCAATTTTAGTAAATGAAACAAGTGTACACTGTATTTCAAAATGTATGATATAGTTGCGGTGTTATACTTCCAAATGGAAGATGCCTATTATTCAATCTGTAAAGGTGATTTTATCCTTAAATTCTTCAAATTATCCAACTGAATAGAAAATGATATTTACTTGTACTGTATTTTCAGTGTACAAAAATATGTATTCTAATAATTGGTGTATGAAACACAGTTCATAATTACCAGCATAAGAATTCCTTGGGCAGTTTGATATGGATACGCCCAAGTTAATGTTGAGGCACCTGTATCAGCCAAACTGGGCACATAATCAAGTCTGCTGATCAATCATGTGTTATTTATTTGCCTTTGTTTCTATTCCTTCTTCCTTGGCTGTTCTAATTGTGAAGTAGCCTTAGCTTGAATTTGTTGTTTACATTTAGCTCATCTAGTCTCTTTTCTTGCTAGGGTTGGGTATGTTGTGTTGACAAGTGTAGATCGAGATGACATCCCAGATGGTGGCAGCAGCCATTTTGCTCGTACTGTGAGCACTCTCAAGGTCAGATTACCACAGCCGATCTCATTCAGAATTGCCAATACTGGCAAATTTATGTTGGTTCCCTTTCATATGTTTTATGAACTGTTTATCTCACATCTCATAGTTTAGAGAAAGTATCAATATATCTTTATTTGTGAACTATTTGAACGGGAGACTGAATATCCTAAACCTTCTTTTGTAGAAACTTAAACCAGAGATTCTTGTTGAGTGTTTGACATCCGATTTCAGAGGTGATCTAGATGCAGTTGCAATGGTTGTACAATCTGGGCTAGATGTATTTGCTCATAATGTTGAGACAGTGAAACGGCTTCAACGGATAGTAAGAGATCCAAGGGCAGGGTGAGGAACCAGTCTATGTTGAATCCTTGAATATGTAATAAGTGAATTTGAAATTGTTTATTTTAAGCCCATTGGTAATTTGCTCTTTTATCCTATGAGAAATATCAGTAACATTAACTATATTGCTCTTTCTTTTTTTGAGGGAATGCTTGTCATGTTACCGAATGATTCAATTATACATTAGACTCTTAGAGTACTGGTTTTTAAAGGATGGTATATGCTTATTAGTTATTTCTAATGATCATTTAGCATCGATATCTTAAGAAGACCTGTAATTAAAATCCATCAATTGGATCCAGTATATTTATTCAAGAATCCAGTTTTTGTTTAAGCACACCAAGAAAATCTATATTTTTCAATTGAGCGTAGCTGTAGAGTGTGAAAAAGGAGACATTGATACACGTCAGGATAATTTACTCGTCTTAGCGATTACAAGTAGCTCCACTTTAATTCTGAGACAATTTTATATAGTAGCCCTCAAAACTAGTCTAAAAATGTGTGGCAGCCACCAATATCAGAGTTTTGTACGGAGCCATAGTGAATTTCATAAATTCCAACATCTATATTGTTCTAATTGGTCTTTTGGGTAATAGAAGCCGAGGTTCTTGCGTTTGGAAGTGGCTGCACATTCACATGTAAGTTACTAGGTACCATGTAATTGTTCTTTGTGGGAGTTGTCTGGTTTTATTGGGTGGAACCTGTGAGTCTCAGCCAATATTTTGTCTGTTGATAGTCTGTATTCTTAGAATACGTATTTTCCTTCTTGGTTTCTTTGAAGGACGTATTCATCATCAAAATCTGGTGGGTCTTCAATAAGGGCTGCATTAGCTTCATTGGATTTGAGCGTTCCCTTGAGGACGTCATCGGCTCTAACACGGTAGTCCCACGCTGTATGACCTCTTTTCTTGCAATAATAGCATTCCATTTCCCTTTTGTCTTTATTGGATTTTTTTAATTATTTCTCACGCGGGAGTATAGTGCACTTTAATGTTAATAATTACCTTCTGTATCATCTGCAATTGTTTTCTTTTCTTCAACCAATAGAACTGAAATCATATCTTCTAGGCTTTGTGAAGGCATGTGACTGAGAGTAAAAATAACATTGCTATATGAGGAGGGCAAACTGTTTAACTGTAACATAATGGCTTTAGAATCTTCCTCATTTATTGGAGCTTTAACCTCTGCTCATTGTCTAAGAAGAGATCTTAGATTGTTTATATGACTGGACATAGTAATATCATCGGCCATCTTGAATCGAACAGTTGAAGCTCTAAAGAAAATTTAGCATTCATTGCTTTTGTCCCAAACAACTTATTCAGGGTATCCCAAATTTCTTTGGATGATTTATCTAAATCTATATGACGGAATTTAGAGTCAAAAAGCATAAGCCCAATTATAGCTTTTTATTTATCATCGTGGCTTTTCCACTCTAACAATTTAGCAACATCAATGGGTGGTTTTTCTTTCCCATTAACTATACCCTCCTCATTTATGTTCATTAATTGCATCTAGAATATTTGTCTATTGGTAAAGCAAACTCCATTTTTTAAATATTTATTTAGACAAGATAAAATATGTGAATACAAATAAGAATGAATAGTTGGACTGTGCCCTAGGCCACTTCGAATGTCTTCAAAGAATACAATTGAAGCTTTAAAGAGAATTTAGTATTCACTGCTTTTGTCCCAAACAATTTATTCAGGTTATCCCAAATTTCTTTGGATGATTTATCTAAATCTATATGACAGAATTTAGAGTCAGAAAGCATAAGCCCCAATTATAGCTTTTGCTTTATCATCGTGGCTTTTCCACTCTAACAATTTAGCAGCATCGGTGGGTGGTTTTTCTTTACCATTAACTACAACCCACAAATTTTTGTTCATTAATTGCATTTGGATTTTTACTTCCCAGGGGTGGAAGTTGAAACGAAAATATTTGTCTATTGGTAAAACAAACTCCATTTTTAAAGAATACAGTTGAAGCTTTAAATAAAATTTAGTGTTCACTGCTTTTGCCCCAAACAACTTATTCATGTTATCCTAGATTTCTTTGGATGATTTATCTAAATCTATATGATGGAGTTTAGGGTCAAAAAGCACAAGCCCAATTATAGCTTTTGCTTTATCATCGCGGCTTTCCCACTCCAACAATTTAGTAGCATCAGTGAGTGGTTTTTCTTTACCATTAACTATACCCCACAATTTTTTGTTCATTAATTGCATCTGAATTTTAACTTTCTAGGTGTGGAAGTATCAAAATATTTGTCTATTGGTAAAGAAAACTCCATTTAAAAAATATTTATTTAGACGGAAAAAATATGTGAATACAAATAAGAATGAATACCCGGACTGTGCCCTAGGCCACTTCGAATGTCTTCAAATTCTGAGACAATGAAACCCTTCTATGAATGGGATTTCTCCTTGTTTCCTCACGTGCGCTCTCTGGTTTGGAATTATCTTCAGATCACGACTGTTATGAATGGTGTTTAATGGAGAGTTAATTCACGACTGGTAAATGACCACTTCGTTTGCCCTTGCAATCACTTTTAAGGCTTGTTTGGCTTCTGTGACTTCGTTTCAGGCTGTCCAGCCCTTACAATTTTGTTCTAGCCCTCTGCGACTTCATCAAGGTCCTCACGACTTTCTGAAATCGCATTTTGCAGCTATGCTTTATTTTGCCCTCGAACCTGCGACTAGTCTGTGACTATATCTCGTATATTCCACGATTGCAATGATGACTGGCACATCCCTTATGTTCACGACTGCAATGTCTTCATTTTGACTGTGATAACAGTGCCCTCGAATTTCCTTCAAATCAAACTTTGTGCCCTTAATGGGACTGAACTTCTTTCCTTATCTCTTTCCTTGCTAACCTGGCTCTGATATCAATGTTGGAATATGTGAACAAGGAAGAATGAAGAAGCGTTCTTTTAGTTAAATAACTAATGACATTCTTATTAATAAGCCTTACATTCTAATACCATCACCACCATCTGCCTATATTTGATACTTGTCCATCATTTGATAGTTATCCTGTAGCATACATGTGCAGTGAAAATATATTGCTTGCAATTCCTCTGAATTAATACATCTGCTATAGCAATTCAAACAACCTAGGGTTCATGTACAGAATTCTACTGCTTAATTTTAGATTATAAAATAAGAATATAAACATATTCAAATGCTGGTTAGAATATTGAACACAGGATAGTTGAAGAGCTCGGCAATACAATCATTCCATGTGCATAGTATTTATGGATCTATACTATGTTCGTTTTACTATATGATAACTCTTTATTTGTACTATAAATTTAAATCAAAGTAATAAATTAAATGTGAGTTTCAATCTTCATGCTCAATCCTCTGTCACATTGCTTTAATCATTCATTTTATCAGAAATGTTGGAGGCAAACAAACTTCAAGAAACCGAGTTCAGAATACTGATACCAAAACTAACTGTTGAACAAATGAAAATCTCAAGAATGAGAGAGGAAAGCACCCATAATCTGATTACACTTCAACAGGATGATATGGGTAATAGACTCCTTCACTAGCCTTCTCCTTGTACCACACAATGACTTTTATAGCGAAGGCTTCTTTTCCCCGATAACGAGGGCAGTAGCGGACTTGAAATGGTGGATCAAAAACATTTATGCAGGTGATTCCAGAAAAAATCTATAATAACGAAGCACTTCGAATAAAACCTTAAAACTATAACTGCAATTAACTTTCTTATTCAAATTATCATGAAATATCTTCGCATGCAAGTGACCCATCATTTATATTCAACTCTCTACCTTCCTCACATTTACCCCCTCGTTTGGGTGACTGACATGCATTAATAATTTACACCAATGTAACTAACTTATTGAATCATTTATGAGAAATTATTTATTTAAATCAACCCATTAGTGTAATTTACTCAACACAAATATTACATTCTCTATCATTTAATACATTAACCCTCGTCTACATGACTATCAGTATTAATTAAGACACCTAGTCTCATAAATTCATAATCAAGACACCCAGCTTAACTAACCATGGCATATGAATCTCAACTAACTTATGACAAAGCACTTAAAATAAATATCGCGTCCAATGCTTTCTTTATCCATAAAACTCCCAGAGATGAACAAGAAGTATTTTGAATTCATATGAAGTTGTATTCGATGGATTGAGCTGAAATATAGCCTTTAGTTTCTTAAGTGAGATACAACCATTTGCTTTAGCTGCTCAAGTTCAACTTAAACAGAACAAGGACAAGGCAACTAGGTAGATTTTTACTGTTGAATTTTGGAAAGGTTTATTGGTTTGGAATTCGACTGTCTTTCTGATCAATATTTCATATTGTAGAAGTTATGCTAGAGAGACATTTACTTTCTTTTCAGGATTATGAAATTATGCTCTTTTTCCAGCTAATATTCAGTACAAATCCTGTGTGTGTAGGAATCCATTTTTGCAATTTGCATTGTTGTATATGGTCAATATGTAGTATGTTGTGAACATTTGTTTAGAAATGGGTATTGATATGGCAATTGATTCCTTCACGTATGTTACTATGTAATGTAACTTGCTTGCAATTTACTTTCGTTATGTTTCAAATCTTTGTGTGTGTATTCTCTGTTCTATTTTATACTTTAGAGCAGTTTGGAATTACTTTTACTATTTGGTCATTGTGCTTTGCAGCTATGAGCAAAGTTTGCTTGTATTGAAGCATGCCAAGGCATCAAAGGAAGGTATGGTCACCAAGTCTTCAATAATGCTAGGTCTGGGAGAGTCAGATGAGGAGATAAAGGAAACCATGCATGACTTGCGTGCTGTAGGGGTTGACATCCTTACTTTGGGACAGTACTTGCAGGTACAAAAAATTAACTTATAAATTTCTGTTATTATTTAGAACTAAATTTTTGTGACTGCAAAATGGGGGAAAGAGACGAGCTCTTCACACAAACTTCCTGAGTTTAAGTATATTTTCCAATGCCAAATTCTAAAATGATGTGTGACAATAACAACTCTTGGAGCTTTTCTCCTAGTCTTTGTACTCAAAAGGATCTGATACGTAGTAGAATTCAAATAATGAAATCCTAACATGCAAAGAATCCTAGTATTTAGAATGGTAAAATGCTCAAGGGCTGAAAAGAGACCATAAGTGCTATTTCGGAACACTTTTGAAAGGAGGATTATTTATTGACTTGCAAATTCAACACATGCCGCTGCAAACTCGGAGAGTCTGTCAGATGGCACATTTTTATGGATGAGGAAATCAACAACTGGTTATGGCACATTTGTATGGATGAGAAAGTGAACAACTGGTTTATTTGCTGCATCTTTATATTTGCACTGCGAGCATTATTGGAGATGCTCACCAAGAGTGAATAATCCACATTACAACAAAACGAGTGAAGGCAAGCAAATAACTCTCTAAAGAGCTTATGAAATATCCAAGTTGGTTATTTGTATAAAAGCAAATTGATTTGAGAAGTGCATAGTTGTTTCAAGTTGAATAATAAAGGAAGTCTAAGAAACCATTTCAAGGTTGGAGAAAATTCAGACAAGATTTCCCATTCTTTGAAGTTTCACTTTTGTAGTTTGTTTTCTGCTTGTTTTAGCAGCATGCCACAAACTCTGCTATTCAACATATCAGATTGGAGAACAGATTTGGCTGATTCCCACAGCCTTGATGAAAAGTGAAAACCTTTTGAATGGGACAGGCTGCCAATTGGGAAAGAGGCTAGAGGGTGAAATGCCAGAGGCAGTGGATTTTTATAGAAAAAATAAAAATCGCCATTCCTTTACTAAAAATAGTTAGAGGTGCATGTGTGTTTTGGATGTACCCTTGTCTTTTATTTGCCAAATGTATTTCATGGGTTTTATCTGAGAGAATCACTACTCATCGAAAATAGTCATCGTGATGACTTCAGTATTAATAATACTATCCCGTAGTGAAATAATTTTAAAAGATAGATATCAGTACCACCAAAGGGAAATCATTTTAGATTCTCATCATGGTGTCTATGTAAACATTCAAATGACCAATGATGATTATGAAGATGATGATACCATTTCATAGTCCATCGAATGTCTGTCTGCTTCTCATATTGGTGTAGAAATTATTATTGGTCTACTATGTTGGGCTGTGTTTGGTCATATGTTATTATTTTTTATTTACTTCGATAGGTAAATAACGGACTGTAGTTTAGCAACATGCCTACCTTCATTTGCATTGCCTTCTTGGAGCAGCTGCATTAACATAGGGTTGCACGTTCCAGTTTAGAAAATGAGTAATTGGTGTGCAAAATTCACCAAATTACTGCTAGATTGCATCACAACAAATGTGCTTGATTGCATTGCAGCTGAATGCTGTCCATGGATGTTTTGGCTGGTATCATTACCTGATGTATTTGCATTCTTTCTGCAGTGTACAGTGGAAATTTTGTCATTTATGTGGATAAGTATGTTTCCAAGTTTTGTTTTTCTAGTACAATTTTCTCAAATGACATTATTTATCTAGAGCTCCTACTATTCCCTTTTTTTCCTAGAGTCCTTATTTGGAAGATGTCTTTGTTGTGGACTCCCACGGTAATTTGGGTTTGTATATGCTAATCCTTGCTTTATTTGTATGCTGCTTCAAAAAATTTCATTTGCAACTTTGATTCACGGGATGCTGATAAACTGATTATAGGCCATATGGTCCATCAAATAAGACAGTAAAGAATGTAGTGATTTATTTTCACATGTATCACATAAATGCTAAAAGATTTTTAGTTTCTAAAATTGACATTTTGACCAAGCCTCATATTTTAAGCCGAAGTTTATTGTTTTGTAGCCAACACCTTTACATTTGACAGTGAAAGAGTATGTGACACCTGAAAAATTTACCTTCTGGAAAGAATATGGCGAGTCCATTGGATATCGATATGTTGCAAGTGGACCTTTGGTAGCTTCTTGCATCCTAATTCCTGTTTTACATTTAGTTTTGAACTTTGGTTTTGGAGTATTTTCTCAGTTCTCACTAATCAAGCTAGAAATTAGACAAATCTACGTACTGTACTAGTGTCCTATTTGACAAATCATTCATTCGAAATTACTGGAAGCTTAGTGGCTGACAGATGCATATAATGTTCTTTTTTGTCAAACTCCAGGTTCGATCATCATACAGAGCTGGAGAATTTTTTATAGAAAGTATGCTCAGAGAGCAGAAGGCCTCCGAATCTACTTCTTCGTAGATACATCAGGTCATGTTTTGGAACTTGTGTTATAAAGCATATGATGCAGCTTTAGGAGATTGGAAAGTGTAATATGATGCAGCTCGCTTAGATATGAAAGAGTCACCCCTTATATCACCTCCATTGTTACAGCATTATTATAAATTGCAAAATAGGTCTGTATTACCGCTTGTTGCATAACCGATTTCATTGCTAAAGTAATTATTGTAGAGGTGGAACCACACATGCAATGACAGATTAAATTAGACACAGTGAAGCATTGGAGCTTGCAACATGCCGTGTGCAGACATTCTTGTGTACAACAAAAATACATATTTGGAATGGAATGAAAAAAATCATAAGAGGGGAAGTCTTCATATGCCATCCAGTATCTGACGTTCCTTTATAATAGCCGCATATCTGTTCTAGACACCAAAAATAAAATGATGATGAAAAGTAAATTGTATTTGCAGGCCTTGAAATAGTCAATCAAAGGAGGATTGACACTTAATGACATCTTAAAAATAAGTGGAATGAAGTCCCATGTATCAAGTTTAGCTAGGAGATTGATAATTTGCCAACAGTCTATACTAAATATGTATGCCTGAAGGCAATCCTAAATCTTGAATGTACGATTTATAAGCAGCCCTTGTTTTTGCTCCTATTTTGGCTAATAGGTAATTTTTCCCTACCATCATTGCGTGTGATGTCTCTAGGTGGATTGGGTCCAATTGCTTTTAAAATCAAGAAGCTGAATAAGTTGGAGCAGCACATACCCACTTATGGGATTTTATTGGGAACTAAACATATTATTAATAGGGACATCATAATCTTTGGCATCTCCTTCCTCGAGGGACTCCAATGATGAGAATATTAAGGCATATGTTGAGGGTTACCAGGGTTTTAAGCACCATATAATTAGCAGGCCCCTCAAAGGAGGAAGCCACCCAATAGAAAGTATGTCAAAAATAGTAAATTGCATAAATAAAAACAATCCATGATATACAAAACCTTAAGTTTTGTGCCAAAAGTGTTCTATTGACAATACTAGCTTTAGACAATGCTAAATGATAAATACTAGAATGCTTGTGAATGCTCAATAGAATGCCACTAATATCTTGCGCAGGCTCTATATTACACAACTTACATCAGGGGCACCTCTAATTTAATTACAAAATAAATTATACCTGTTATTGGGAAAAAATGATTTTATTCATACTTCATTTTTAGTGGGTTTTTTTCTTGTGCATAGGGGGAAACACCACACAATAGAGAACATATAACATGATGGTAATATCAAATATTCATGGCATTGACAACAACACAAATGACAACAATTTACAATAATATATATCTTGTCTAAAACAATTGTTATGACAACTCAATGCAACTAGTCAACAACAAAACAAGAATTAGTTGGGTGCACAACCATCTACAAACATTACACATTAACACAGCACAACAATGATCAACATCTAATAGTAACAAAAGACGATTCCAACTCTATATCTAACTAGCAAAGTAATCCATATGTGCTTGTGGAAAGCTGATAGGTATTTTTAATATAGTTATTATTCTCAAAGCCTTTGAAATTTATTAGAAGAAAACATTTTGTTATTTTAAATACAATTTAATGACATATGCATTGAATATAGACATTTATTAAAAACAATTTAGATTAGTTTCAATTTACTCATATATTTTGCATGTATGTGAGGAGTTTTATATCCACTCCATTAAAAAAATCAATTCACAACTCAATTTTATGATTGAACTGAATCATGATGCTCTCTCCTAGTGAATAAGACAAAATATTTAGAGAGGATTAAAGATAGTGGACTCATTGGAGGTCTAAATAGAATACGTACACAAATGAAAGAATGATATTGCTTTTAAGAACAAGCTCAATATTCTTCACATTGATATTGACTGACATTGGGTCAGTTTCTCTTTTGACTTCAATAGTCCCAAGAAAATTAAGTGTAATAATGTTCCGACATAAATGAATGGGCACAATTTAGTTCATTCGATGGGATGCAATATAAAACATTAACTGATGAGAATTTACGAGGAATAAATCTGACTGAAAGTCCATCTTTTTTTTTTCCATATTTTTAGAATAAGGGGATTTGTTAGGGCCCATTTCCTCTATTGTGCTAGTATTTGTAAGATTGGTTATTTGACCCTTTAATAAATTTTCATGGAAGCAATCAAGGGAAGGGTCAATTATTCGTGAAGTTGTAAAACGTTGAAGGAGTGAATTGGAAACAAATAGAGTAAAGTTGATTTTAGGTAAAATTAGATGAAGGGAAATTTTTGAATAATAAAATGAATAATTATTCCATATCTAATAGCAACCCATTAAGAACTCAAGGTCTTCGGCGATTGGTGAGTTACAAGTAGGTTGTAATCATCAACCGAAGTTTCATTCCCCTTGAGTTCATTGGATGCTTTCAATAAGTGGCCATGGGGACACCTTGAGGTAGGGGTCAAACTTCTCCATATGAACCAAGAGGAACATAGCGGGGCACTTCGAATGTGGATCATTCGACGAACATTAAGGACCCAATCCCACCCCCATGTCCCACATTGAGAAAGTGTTTCTCCACCACTCTAGTTCATAGCTATAGTGTAATAAAAGCGTTTACCATCCAAAGTTTGAACTCAAGGTCTTGGGCTATTGGTGAGTTAAAAGTAGTTTGTAATCATCGACTCAAGTTCTATGTCCCTTGAGTTCATTGGATGCTTTCAATAAGTGGCCATGGGGGCACCTTGAGGTAGGGGTCAAACTTCTCCATTTGGACCAAGAGGAACATAACGGGGTGTTTCAAATGCAGATCGCTTGGCGAACGTTAAGGACCCAAACCCACCCCCATGTCCTACTTTGAGAAAGTGTTCCTCTACCACTCCAGTTCATAGCTTTGGTATAATAAAAGTATTTACCATCCAAAGTTTTGAACTCAAGGTCTTGGGCTATAGGGGAGTTACAAGTAGTTTGTAATCATCAAATCCAAGTTCCATTCCCCTTGAGTTCATTGGATGCTTTCAATAAGTGGCCATGGGGACACGTTGAGGTAGGGATCAAACATCTCCATATGGACCAAGAGAAATATAGTGGGGTGCTTCGAATGTAGATCACTCGGCGGACATTAAGGACCCAAGCCCACACCCATGTCCCACTTTGAGAAAGTGTTCCTCCACCACTCCAGTTCATAGCTTTGGTATAATAAAATCGTTTACCATCCAAAGTTTTGCTGATGGGATTTGGGTGGAGCAGTTAAGTCGGATAGTTGTTTTCAGCTCCACCAAGGTTCAAATCTCATTAAGGCATGATCTTTGTTCAGGGTGGTAATGTCCGGGGTGGCACGACTGGCAGATTAATTTCACTGTGGTAGTTTTTGGCTCGAGAAGATATGTGCTAGTTGTGTGTTCAAGCATGGCGGCTCGTGGTTCGTTTGTGGTGTGTGCATGCGTGGCAGATTGTGATTCGCTAGACGTGTGTTCAAGTGTGGCGGCTCATAGTTCACTTATGGTTGAGCTTAATTGATATATCTTGGTTGGTTGTACTCTGGTTCATAATTCCGATCAAAAGCGTTTATCTATAAAAAATATAGCAACCCATTAAGAATAAAATAATAATGTTCAATCATTTGATTTGACTGAGATATAATCATTTAAATTAAACCGCTTCATTCATGTTGCATGCATTTGTAAAGATGAACCTTTACTTTTTTTGAAAATAAAATTGTAAAAAAGAAATTGGAGGACAAGGCTTGAACAATAATGATAAAGAAAGTGACAAAGAGCACATATAGAAGATTATTGACGAAAAATATTAATAAGAACAAGAAAATTATTATTGACTATAATATAGTTATAAAAGTGCATAAAAAAAATTTAGAGAAGGGAAAAAAAAAAAATTCAATAAATATTAAAATAACGAAATAAAAATTCTTATAAAGACCTCTAGGATAAATGTGCAAGAACTTTTAGAAAACACGATACAAATAACTCAAATTCAAGCGCATTCAATTTTACTAAAATATTATATTAAGACATGAAAATATAAATGCAAATTAACCTCTATTTCATATCTTGCCTCTATTAAAAAATTGCAAGTTCATTGGGATCTAATCCAAATTTATTTACTATTTCCTAATCACTTATTAATTTTAATGTGATGAATTTTATATCTACAATTTTCAAACATTTTCATTATTGTGTGGCGGATTATGAATTTCCTTTTGGAGAGATGTTAGGATGTTCAAACTCTTTTATCCATGCCCGAAATATAACCCAGACATCATTACTACATACCTACAATGCGTATACGTAGAGAGAGAGAGAGTAACATTGGGAAAATTCACTATAATACATATGTCCGAATGATTTTAATAGATATAGGCATGATATTTTTTTAGTCATCAACTGTTTATTAGATTATTAAATAAAATTATAAAGAATTTATTCTAATTTAAAAACATTGGTGATTTTCTTTTGAAAAGTTTTTTTTAATTAATTATTTTATTTTATTAAATAAATAACACATAAAAATGTGAAAAGATAGAGAAAAAATTATGAACCAAGGTTTTACAAAAAAATCCTTGTATATAAAAAATTAAAAATATGGAATTATGCAATATTACCTTTCAACCGTAGCCTTCAACAACAAATTTTAGTGCATGTTTTCTCTAACAAACAACAAAATGTATGAAAAACAAACATCATGCCTATCAACACACACACACGTGTACGTGCACACACACACGCACGCACGCGCACACACACATACACCACTAAATATACAAGATAGTAAATTCTAAATACCCCTTACAAAAATGCTACAAAAACAGTAATACCGCAACATAACAATGTGTTAATATCCAATTATTTGTCTTCTTATTGTCAAAAAGATTGTACTTTTATATTCATTATCCTTGGTCACAACAACCACCTTTAGAAGTGGATAGTATTCAATACACATTCCCACGCCCGGTTTATGTAAATATGTAAATACACTTAGGTGAGAACACACAAAGAATCCATTGCATTCCTTTCCATATGTAAACCGTCACACTTCCCTTGTAAACAAAGAGATAAAGACATTGTATTATCAAATATTGAAAAATAAAAATTAAAAAATATTTATATGAAAAAGACTATCACAACGGTTACAAATATCATAATACTGCAACATTGACTATTTACTAGGAATCACATGTTTACAATGCAATGTGAACACCAAACGGTATATGTTATTTGATTTAGAGGGATAGTTATTACTTTTGTAGTTGATGCTGATAAGGGGTGTTATTGATTTTGTAAGTGTAGGAATATAGATGAAGCATTACCTTTAAAGCTTGTATCTCTACATTACAAATTTGTTACAACTTGATCATAAATCGAACCCTGCCCAAACCACTTGTGTAAGAGTAATGGAAATACCCAAAGACTTCTGACAGAATCAAATTTAGCTGAGAAGAAGTAAATAAGATACAAAGTATTTATCTAAAATGATATATAGATCGCATTATATTCAAACAGACTGAAAAAAGGGTTGCAGCGATGCCAGACACGGTTAAACATACGTGAGCCCATAGTCACAAAAACAGTGAAGTACATGCCAAATATGTCAAAGGGTTGCTAAGAAATTATTTCGCTAATCGTTTTTACAAAAAGGATGTTTCGTGACGTTGAATGTGGGCAGCCTTTGCAAACCAATTCAATTTTGTTTCTTATGGTTTTTAGATATCAACAATTAACTGATGCAAGTAATAATAGTTGTTTTTTAATTAGATTAGGTTCCAAAGACTTTTTTCTATTGTTATCAAAATATTGGTTAACTTGGATATTTATGATGTTGCGTAACAAAATTGTGGACCATTGCAATGAACAACATCTATATCAAAACCAGAAATTGTTTGCATCTGTTTGGGTTCAATAATACTATTGTGCATAATTACTGAGACTAATCATCACAACATACCCAATGAGGATTGGATTTGTAGGCTATGAATACTCTCTGAAGTTGAAAGTGAGGAACATTCTATTTTAATATTTCTTATCTAATATGAAATTTAGGGGACATATATTCTTTATTGCCCTGGCCAAAATATTTGGGCCTTCTCCTTTAGGAAATGATTTTAACAGCCCACTGGCCCCAAAGGAGTGACACTTGCATGGAAAGTTCAATCCCACATGATTTAAATCAACCAGGAAGTTGAAGAGATGGATCAGATGATGAGTTAAGGTGTTAAGCTAAGAAACATTATAAGGTAGAAACCAATCCCTTGAAATTAGTTTTTGGATGCCTTTGTAAGGGGAGCTTGAGAGACTCAACTGGGAGGAAGAACAAGAGAGACACGCTTCGTAGGGAAGACAATAATTTCAAAGGAGTTCAAAGAGATATTTTAAAAATTTTGCATATCAAGAACAAGCTTAGCAAGCAAAAACTTTAAAGACAAAACACGTGGAGCATCATTTAGGTAGTCTAGGTTCTTTATGTTGTTCATTAACTGAGAATGAAATAACCAAACTCGAGACTCTGAACTAGCGTTTTAGGTATTTCTAATATTCATATATATGTTTCTGTTGTTGGCTATTATTGAAAGTTTTGAGGCTTATGTTACATGTTATACTATATTGTTATAAGACGTTTCTTTATTATTATATGATTCTAAAATTGATTATACGTTTCCGGAAATGCCCGACACATGCTGGAAACAACATTGCCCGAGATTTTTTGGCGAGTCCAAGACATTTCCAACATGTTTCATAATAGTGTTTCACTTCCAAAATACTTCCCATAGGAAATGCTTTGTAAGCATTTCCTGCATCGTTGTTTATTTTAAATGAAAGCAGTAAGGTAGATTACACTAAATAATGCAGCATAATATACTAACCTTAAGAGGAACCACCATGAAAACTTCGAAATCTCATGATTTAAGAGTGATTGGTAAAGCAACACCTCTTGGAAGATTGACAAGATCTCCTATAATAAGTGTATAACACACATCAAGCTTGACATAAGGGTTTGGAGAACCTGCAACTTAAAGTGAATAAGAACTCAATTTTTTTTTCAAATAGATATCTTACTTCCTTTGTGAGAGTATACGACATAATCACCATTCCAATTTTCATTTGCAATATTTGGAAAATAATCCACATCCTTCGGGTGAATGGTAGCAGTATTAGTTTTGGATTGGAAGTCATGAATCAAATTCTTCTTGTCAACCCAACACCATCCAACACCTTCACAATTAAAGACGCTAAGAACTCCAGTGTGCTTGTTCAAATTTCAAATTTTTAGTAAGCTGCAAAGAAAAACACACACTAGAGAACACAATAAATTTTTAGTAAGTCTTTCTTCTATTATTATCAAAATATTGGCTAACTTGGATATGTATGATGTTGTGTAACAAAATTGTGGACCAATGCAATGAACAACATCTATTTCAAATCCAAAAATTGTTTACATCTATTTAGGTTCAATAATACTACTGTGCATAATTACTAAGACTAATCATCACAACATACCCAATGAGGAAAAAAAAAAGTGGGGTTTGAAACACTCTATACAGATGATATTTGAGAGCTTTTTCACCTTGTTCACACACAAAAGTTAAAAATGAAAGTATGACGCTCTTACAAAAAGTTTTACTCAAAATGTAATTGGATATAAATTTAGTTTCTGTCATATTTTAAATGAAGAAAGTATAAGAGATAGGAGGGGTCCGTACATATTTCAAACTATATACGTGACAGACAAGACTTTCTATTTTATGTGGACTTTATTTAAAACTTTATTTTGTTTTATATGAAAAAAATTCATAACTAAATGGACTTCTAGTTTCATTGCTTCACGAACAAGTATCTTCACATTCTTGAACTTGACTTTATACTTTTCTTACAAACCGTCCTCTTGTGCTTTCAGTATCCTCTCATTCCATGCCTTGATTCTTATATGAAGCCACTTGTAGTTCCCATGAAAAGGCTTTGATCATTGCCTCCTAACACTAGTTAGACATCTTTTCATCGCATATGTAATTGTTCGCATCTTCTATATCTCGAGTCCTCAAATTACCTTGTAGCTCCATCTTACTATTTTGAATGTCCATTACTTGATGTAGCCATTGTGCCTACAAAAATTGATTGAGATAATTTGAATCAGTTTTTGTATACATCATCTAAGCTTAATTAATGTTGGTATTGTTGTCTCACCATGTACAATGTGGACTAGAGATCTTTGTGTTGTTGCTTCGATGTATAGGCTATCACCATATGCTCTGTGACATACTTTACTACATATAACAACTCATTCATAATTTGTTGAATGTGCTCCTCATTGTCGACTTGTTCTTGAGAAATATTTTTAAGTTGTAAGGATACATAATACAAGTCTTTCCACATTTACATGTGCTTCTCGTATTGCTACAAAGACTCCATCCTATTTTACTCAGACCTTGCATATCAATACATCGCTGGGATTTTGGAGGCTAAAATATCCAAACTAGTATTGTCATCTTGTTGGAACGTTGAAGCTTGTAAGTGTTTCAACCTAATTAGATGTTATTCCATGTGACCACCCTCTCATGTAGAGAACGATCCACATTAATCAATCTGAATTCCATGTCTCTCGCATGAGATATTATAATGTAATCTTATAATGTATGCATGCTTCATTTAAGGGTTAATCATTCCATTTGTAATGATCAAATCCTTAATTTCTTTTATAAACATCCCCCAACATTGTATTTTTCATTTTCATAATCAAACTATTGACCATTATATTGGTTGAGAGGGGTGGGATCCTTCTTCACACGAGAGGCAATTCAATTTTCAACCCAATTATATGCTATTATACTTGACCACCCTCTCATGTAGAGAATGATCCATATCGATTAATCTGAATTCCATGTCTCTCGCATGAAACCTTATAATGTATGCATGCTTCATTAAAGAGCTAATCATTTCAATTGTAATGATCAAATGTTTTAATTTCTTTATAAATTTCCTCCAACATTGTATTTCCCATTTTCATAATCAAACTATTGACCATTATATTGATTGAGAGGGGTGGGTTCCTTCTTCACACAAGGGGCCATTCAATGCAGTACCCTTGGCCACATCAATTTAAAAAAGTAAAAATGCAAAAGGACATCCCCTTTTTTGAACATCGGGTGGAAACTTACACCTTATTAGTTCCTGCCTTTGGCAAGTTACTATACCTTTCAGCGTATTTTATTAATTCAACAATTTTAGGCCAATCATATTTCATAAATTTTTTTGCTAGAATCAACATTTTTAATGTCAAGATATTGAATATATCAATTTGCAATATTA
This sequence comes from Taxus chinensis, assembly GCA_019776745.2. Taxonomy (NCBI): domain Eukaryota; kingdom Viridiplantae; phylum Streptophyta; class Pinopsida; order Cupressales; family Taxaceae; genus Taxus; species Taxus chinensis. Next base: position 759,447,099 of record CM034151.1, on the reverse strand, counting down.
TAATTATATAATAAATCATTTATCTTTGCATGCATTGGTTGCTTTATAATGACATGACCATTTTTAGGCCTTATTCCACTACACATTTTTTTATTTTTTCCACACAAATATTAACAACATGACATTTAACAACATATTTAACAAAAACATGCATTTATTATCAAGATTTGATTGGATATATGAAAAAATAATTTTCAACTATAACATGTTTTGTATATGTAATCACATTTTTTATCTTTGTATTTGTTGGTGACTTTACAATGATCTGCCTATTTTGAGATCTTATTAGTTCCCGCATCACATTTTTTTATCTTTGTATTTGTTGGTGACTTTACAATGATCTGCCTATTTTGAGATCTTATTAGTTCCCGCATATGGCAGGATACTATACCTTTCACCTAAGTTTATTAATTTAAACATATCCACCAATTGAACACATTTATTTTTTCTCAATGTTTATATTTCAAATGTTGGGATATAAATTTAAAAAAATTATAACTTAAAAAACAATTAAAAATGATTTATTTGATATTTTATTGGTTACTTTTTGATGATAAGACAAATTTGGGTCTTATTCAAGTAATTTTTTTCAATAATATTTGAAAGAAAAAATCTACAATTAACAAGTGTCAATTATGACAACTTTAACATCAACATTTAATAAGTGTACGAATAAACATTCTATTCATTTTCAAAATAAAATATTAATAAATGCATGCCACCTATTCAAGAATGCATGATGTCATTATTATTTTTGAAGGTCTAAATATTATTCTCTTACTTATCAAGCATGTCACACTCAATTTTGTTCTAATTCTCACCTTTATCATAACTTAATTATATTATAATTTTATTAATATTGCGAATTACAATTTCTCAAGTTTCAATGAATATTTATATATTAAAGACTTCAAACATTAAAACTAATTTTAATTAATCTTTAAACAACATTTTAAAACTCCTCTTTAATAACATCTTTTAACAATTTAATAGACTTCTTGTTACATTTGCAAAGTAGCATATGTGTCACAAATAATTGTTGTGAGTCCATATTAATGTAAGCATAACAAAACATTGCCATATAATACTTATACTATTATATTCTTATCTATTTTATGTCTTGTTTCTTTCAACCCTTGGAGGTAGGAATTGGCTGCTACGCGGCTCTTGTTTTTAATGAACAATGTAAATATTGCAAATTAAGTTTTTTTTTGGGTCTTTCTACGAAAGAAACCCATTAGTCATAGAGTCTTAATAGGTGTTAATTGAACCCACGAAATTTAGTAAAACTATGGATATTCATGATGACTTCACACATGATTCTGTTGTGGTGTGTGAAAATATAATTAATTTAAAATAAGAACTAAATTAATATATTTTATAAAGTCATATAATATTTGACTTGCCAAAATATTTGTAGCTTTAACACATATTTATATTGTTTTCTCACATAAAATCAATGAATTTGAGAAGAAATATTATGATTTATCTTGTATGAAATTTTCCTTTACATTGGGTGATAAGATTCCTTATGGTTTGCATGAGATAGTGAGTGATGAGTGAGAATTTTTATAATCATAGAAGTAAATATATGCATCTCACAACCAATCAACAATTATGTTAGTAAGAAGGCCACTTCCATTGTGGCATCACCTCCATTGGCATGAGGATCATACTTTATTAGGGTTTATATGTTATCATGGTCCAAGCCAATCAATCAATGTGAGATTAATTTCTTATTTGAATGAGGTTTTTAGAGTTGTAAAAGCAATTCCAAGGAGTTGAAGAGCCATATCTGCGTAGTAAGGCATGTATTTAGAGGGGTAAAATTTAGAGTCAGGCCCGATTACCAAACCTTTCTATATACGCTCCCTTCCGATATACCCGTCGGTACGTTTTTTATATTTTTGAAACCATAAAGGAGAGGGCAAGGTTGAGCAATCAAACATACTCCCTTTCAACCAATCAAACATTATGTTAGGTTAGTAAGAAAGACAAAATTGACCAAAAAAATTCCAATACAAAAAAATGTAATTTCTCCAAATTTTCCAAAAAAAAATAATTTAATAAAAAATATGGAGAGAGTGGGAATCGAACCGCTGACCTGTTTGTTCCCAAGATCCAAACAAACAATCTGAATATTGTTTTCAGCTTTTCTCACAAACCGTGATCTAGGTTTTTCTAAAATTTTGACAGCAGCATCATACAATATTTATCTTGAAACTCACAAAATTTCAGAAGAATTGGAATCTTAGTTTTTGAGATCTTACCAATTTACCAGCTAGATCTGATTTTTTTTTCAGAAAACAATGATCCGACTTGTATAGAATTTTTGTCACATGTAGAGGCCGAATCTGAAGATGATGTAAACTGTAAAGTTGTGTGTCTCCTTCTTATCTTTCCAGAAAAAAAAACGGCACATCAATCCGACATTGTATGAAAAAATTACGTTCTTTTTTCTAAGAGCTATCTGCTGGAATTTTATTGACGGGACTGCTTCAACTTTTGCTCCCGAATTCTTCACACCTCCACTTTCAGATCTGATTTTTTTTTTTTAGATCTGATCTTTTTTTTCTTTCTTTTTTTTAAGATCTGCAAAAAAAAAATTTCAAGATTTTTTTTTTTTTTTTTTTAAGATCTTTCACAAATCTTTTTTTTTTTTTAAAGATCTCCAAATCTGAAATATTCTGCCAATATGTTAGATCAATTGACTATGTCAATGACTAATAAAAAAAAATTTACCTTCCAAATAAGTGGATAGGTCAAATTTTAGTTGATGGATGCTTGGGAGGAATGGAGGCTGCGGGATGCTTCAATGGCTCTCCTTTGATATAGATCTTCTTCTCCAATGGATCCTCTCCAATAGTGCTCCTCTTCAACCTTGCTTGGATAGAACCAGCTCTGATACCAAATGATAATAATGGTATAGCTTAGATACCAAATGATAGAATAGAATAAGATTGCAATGACCAAAGAGGGACGGAAGCCTCACAAATATTATTGATCATGAAATTAGATTACATTACAATGCAAGAGTTGTAATATTTATAGATATTAGACAACCTCATATGGATAGACATGACACCCTAGCAGACACCAACTACGAGATGATAAGACCCATCTCACATGCACATGTAATTACTACTAATACCAATATTGAATGTTATCCAGCATAACAATATTGAATGCAAGTCACTAGACTAGAGTGCACATGTTGCACATTATTAAATAAAAGAAAATGCAATAAAATGTAATAAATATGCCTATGCTAAATTATGCTAACAACAACAACTAGGTCTTACCGTATGATTGCATTCCTAATAAAATGCAAGAAAATCCTAAATCTTCATGTATAGACCAGTGCTTTATCCATTGGGAATTATTGCATCAACATATCTCACCTTCAAGAGGAAAGAAATATGCTTCTCTACAAGATCTTCATTTAACACATCTTGAGTGTTCAACCCTTTGATAAAACTTGAGTAAATTCATAGCAAATTCCTCTACACTGGACAAAAATCTCCTCTTTATATATTTTTTTTCTTTGTTGCCATCTTGAAATGTGTTGTCACTTTCAAAATCCTTCTACATACTTCTATACATTCATCTTCTAAGGCATTTGCTTTTTGAACATCAAAACCATCTAATATATTTCCAAATAGTTCATGAAATCTTAATACTTGATGGAATAATGTTAACTTCCTTCTAAAAACAAATAACACAAGCAATATAGAAACCGAGTTCCTTAATAATAGACAAGTCTATATTCATATTTTGTAATGTACCTTTTACATAATTAATTGATTATGGATACTGAAACCTATTATTTTTAATCCCCTAGGCTAAGGGGAATTAATGAGAGAAATAAATTAATTTAAGTGATCCAAGGGTATTTTTATATATTAATTGGAAAAGGACACTTAAATTATATTTTATTAAGCAAGGCCACAAGACAAAAGTGGAATAAAATATTATATTTCCAATATGGGAGACCAAAATGAGAAGCGAGTGAGGAGTGAACTAATAAGTTAATGTAAGAGTACATGAGTAATTAAATAATAAATTTCCAACATAGGGCACCAAAGATAGAAGTATTTACATGGGCTCAAGCTTATATATTTAGGATGGAGTGCCAGTTTTGGATATGCCAATTAAATGGTTTTTAATTATTTTAAAGCATGCATGTAACTCCAAAAGGTGGCACCAACTTTGGGAGAGGGCCTTAAAAGTTATAAAAGTAGATTTTGGGGATCTTTACTATCTCATCTTGGAAATTTATTAATTACTTCATTGTGTGCAAGTAGCTTCTGAATATGCATTAATAATAGATGACGAAAACCCTCATTTACAGACACATATGAGAGTGGAAACTCTCATATATAAGCTTGGTAATTCCATCCAGGAGTTGCAATGATCATTTAAAGTACAAATATTCATCCAATTCAGTTAGGGCGTCATATTCATGGTTGTTTTAGCATCTAAACAAAAAAGTACAACCAAGGATTTCTTTAGACAAACATCTGCAAAGCATAATGGATACTTCTATAGTTAGATACCACCATTAAGAGATTGATTCTATGCTGGGTGCCCCATCCGGGGAGTTTTTGCAAGGGTTTCAGCTTGCATGTTTATTTATTGTAGCCTTCTATGTATTTGGATCATCAAAATTGAGTCAGTAATTGTATACAAATATTATGGTATTTAACCTGAAGTTGATTTGAAAATAAATGAATAAATTCTATTTTGTCTACAATTGGGGTTTGTTGGTTTTATAAAAAGCCAGTTTTTTGCTGATCTCATAAAAGTTCAATTTTTTAAACTATTGCCCTAAGATTTGATAAAATATCCAAAATTGTTAGAAATTATTTGTAAGGGATATTATAGTAGCATCAGAGTTAATTTTCCTCCAAGCTTGTGGGAATAGTATTTAAAAAATTTATATCTTTGAACTTCATGCAGGGTAGTGACGAAGAAGTTGGGTAATACCAAATGGAAAAAAGGAAAGGTACATAACAAACAAAGTCATGGGTAACAAGGATCCAAATGAGGCACACTTTGACATGATTATTTAGGGACAATACATGTTTGTTGATATGATGGGTCAGTTAATCCAAGTTATGCAGGGCACAATTGTGCAAATATCTCCAAACAACAAGGGAAGCTCTTCAGGGGTGAACCATAACCAACCATATTGGAGGACAACAATTTATTCTACTGTTAGGCCCTTCCAACCTAACTTCCTACGCAGAGAGAAAGTGATTCAGGAGGCAAAAATTTAGCCTACCATAGCAGATGATATTGTTACTAACTATGAGGAGTACAAGGTACTTCCTGATGAGATTAGAGATGTCATATCCCTCACCAATTTTATTAATATGAAGGAAAGAATGGGTGGACCAAGAGTTGAACCTAGGCCACAAACTAATCATAGAGACTTGGAACAAGATTTAGGGAAGTTGTCCCTCCCTACTTTTGATGGATCTAATAATATTTCTCCCTTAGTGATGAGGAGAGAGGAAGAAATCGTGGGGGGACATGAACTAAAGAAAAAAAATCAGATTTGTAAAAAAAAATTGGGGGTGAAGTTCCAAGAAGACCATGTTGAGGGGCATGAACATGAAAAAAGGCTTTACCGGTTGCTAATGTTGATTTTAAGTTTGCTAAAATTTTCAAAACAACAAACTATGGGAAGCAAATTGACCTTGTTCATGACTTTATTTTTATGTAAATGTATTGACTTCTAATATTTGCATGCATCAACAAGATTCACTTGTTAAATGTGAATGGTTCAAGGTGAAGAAGAATTTTGATCATAACCCAGAAGTTTTGAGTCACAAGGTTGGGGATGTTGAAGATATCTCAACCAAGCTTCATTTGGTAAAGGAAGGTTAACAAGTTGAGGACAACCAAATGTATGAAAATTTTGTCGATTTGTTGCTTCTTGCTAAGTCATTTCAGATGTGCAGTCATCATAGACACCATAGTGAAAATGGTGATAGGGTGAAGAACACTTTGAGTGGAAAAGGGCACATCGATCCATTCACACAAGTTCCAAATTGTGTGAACATGAGAGTTTGGGATCTAGGTATTTGCAGAAGGGACTTGCGATTGCTTGATGACAAGTAATTTTGGGAAGGGCAAACTATAATGTCTCCTTTTCAGAATTAATTGATTCTGGATACCCCAAGCCTATTATTTTTTATTTCTCGTAGTTTAAGGGGAATTAATGAGGGAAATAAATTAATTTAAGTGAGCCAAGGGTATTTTTATATTTTAATTGGAAAATAACACTTAAATTATATTTTAATAAGCTGGGCCACAAAGTAGAATTGAAATAAAATATTATATTTTCAATGTGGGATGCCAAAAAGATAAGTGAGTGCATGAGGAGTGAAATAATAATAAAATAATGCAAGTAAAGGAACGATAACCAGATCATACCAAGCCAGGAACACAAATGCTAATCAAACACCATGATCAATAAGATGAAAATAATTTTCCAGAATAACTTTACATAAACCTTTGCAAACAAATGAGCAACAATATCATATATTATTATGGAACTCAATGCAATACAATGAGAATGGGCCTTGCTTAAATAGGCAAGGAATAACAATCTAAGAACCAGTGAATGTCGTAGATCAAGCCATAAATCAAGGAAATAACTAGTCATCAAAGAACTAGTCAAGACCATAGATCAAGGAAAGAACTATACCTTAACAACTAGATAATATCTCTTAATATCTAAATAAGATAAAAGAAATATCCACACACATAAGTGGGTGAGGATAAATACAATAAAGGTAAATAAAGTACCTAGGTGAACATGAGCTAAGGTAAATACCTACTCTAACAATAAGAATATACGAGGAAATAAATAATAGTTAAATAATGAATTTCCAACTTGGGGTGCCAAAGATAGAAGTGTTTGCATGGGCTCAAGCTTATATTTTTTAGGATGTGGTGCCAATTTTTTTATATACCAATTAAATGATTTTTAATTATTTTAAAGCTTGCATGTAACTCCAAAAGGTGGTGCCAACTTTGGGAGAGGACCTTAAAAGCTATAAAATTAGATCTTGGGAATTTTTACGATCTCATCTTGGAAATTTATCAACAACTTCATTGTGTTCAAGTAGCTTTTGCTTCTGCATCAGAAATAGAGGATGAAAATCCTCATTTACAAACACATCTAAGAACATAAACCCTCATATATAAGCTTGGCAATTCCATCCAGGGGTTGCAGGAGTCATATTCAGGGTTGTTTTAACATCCGAACCAACAAAGTACAACCAAGGATTTCTCCAGAAAAACATCTACGAGGCATATTGGACACTTCCATAGTTGGACACTACCATTGAGAGATTGATTCTATGTTGGGTACCCCATATATAGAGTTTTTGTAAGGGTTTCAGCTTGCATGTTTATTTTTTGTAGCCTTCTACATATTTGGATCATCAAAATTGAACCAATAATTATGTATAGATATTATGGTATTTACCTTGAAGATGATTTGAAAATAAAGAAATAAATTCTATTTTGTTTGTAATTGGGGTTTGTTGTTTTTATAACAAATTAGTTTATTACTGTTGTCATAAAAGTTCAATTTTTGTATACTGATGCCCTTGGGTTTAATAAAATATGATTTTTTAGAAATCTTATCAAGGATATTACATATTTGAGTTAAACTTGTCTTTGTTTCAAAAAAAATCTGTATTGATGGGTTTTTCTTCATTCAAAGAAAAAAATAGGTCGTTTTCTTTTCTTTTTCACAGTGACAAAGTTCCGGAAAAAAGATGGTAGGACTCACAATGTACTATCAAAAAAAAAAAATTCTTGTACTCTTCATGATGCCTATCATATCCATGAAAAAAGAGGGCTTTCATTTTATGCATCAAGAGACAAACATAGCTATGGGTTAGAACACCCTATTTCATTGGAAATACCTACTCATCACTTCCTCCCATAATGTTAGAATATGTCGCCTACTTCCATGCACTCCTGTAATTGGCGGTGGAACTATTTTTAGTTAGTCAACTTGAGTTTTGTGGAAAAAACAAGGGCTCAAATTTAAAGCCTAATTTTAGGCTTTGTCCTTACATGATTTGTGGTGCAAACAAGTAAATTATTTTAGGGAGGTGCATTACTATATAAGTGCATGCTCTCTCATTAGAGAGGTTGTTGGAGACAATCAAGCTAAAAGAAGTTTGGTGAAAACAAGCTAACATGGTGAAGAATCCTAGGAATGGTCTAGATCTGGTAAGGGAATCGAAAATGTGGATTTGTGTTGAAAGGCTACGTATTTGTTCGTATTTGTGTAGCAGGGAAACGTTCCCAAGGCCCCCTGTACCTTGGTAGAAAATTTTCAGTATGAAAATGTGCCCAAAACTTCCCAAAAACGCGTTGGACATTTTCACCACATTTACAAATTTAAAACTAAAAATCCTATTAAAAAAACCTATTTTTGCATTTATTACTTCTAAACCTAATCTACCCACCCAAATTTCCTAAAGACACTTCTAAAAGCTAAATAATAACATCTTTGGTCCATTCTAAATCACTCTCATTTTTCTCTTGCTAAATTCAAGTTTTCACTAAACTAATATTTAGCATTGTGAAGAGCAAAGAGACATCAAGGAGCAGCTCGAAGGAAGAGTTTAGGAGGTGCTGCTAAGAGCTAACAGAGCATCAAGGAGGAATTTCAAAGGCAGATTTGGAAGGAGGGAGCAACTTCAAGGAGGAAAAACCAGGGTATTTTTTCAAGTTTTTTAAATTTTTTTTTTAAAATGTTAATGTGATCAATGATCACAAATGATGTGTGCATTTATTATGCACACATCATTCATGATCATTGATCATGATATTAATATGTCGTTTTAATTTAGTAATTTTATAAACTCTATGCTAAAGAAAATTTTTAAATGTAAAATTTGTTTTGCGTTTTTTAAAATAAAAAGCTATATGTTTAAAAAAAAATTATAAATATCATCCAAGCTCTGTGTATGCTCTCACCTCGCACCTATACGGTGAACTTGGTGATCAAAAGCAGAATAGGATGCGTAGGGTTTAATTCTTTAAAATTTTGCTATTTTAAGATTATTTTTGTATTTTTTTAATTTAAAAAATCCAAACTTTGTATCACCATGTTGTCACCTCGCATGCCTAAACTGGTGAACTTGGTGATCAAAAGCAAAATAGGGTGCATATGTTTTAATTCTTTTTACCTTTTTTAAATTAAAAAATATGAACTTTGTGTATGCTCTCACCTCACGCCTATATGATGAACTTGTTGATCAAAATCAAGATATGTATGTAGTTTTACTTATTGTTTTCTAAGTGTTTAGGTTTGATTTTTCATTATGAGATATGAACTTTGAGATATAAAAAACATAAATGGCATCCAGACTCAGCTTTAAGTGGGAGGGCATGGGGAAGGAAGCCCAAGGTGGGGGATTGTGATCCCACAAAACTGTGGATCCTAAAGCTCCTCTTTGGAGACATGTGCAAGTGTTGGAGTAACCTTGCTGATGGTGGCTCTCGAGTCTAGAATATGCAATTTGTATTGCAAGTATTGAATCTACCCAACTCAAAGCTCGTTTAATGGGGCTAATTAGGAACATGGGGATTAGAAAATGTGCCAAGGTTGAAAGAAAACATATTTTGGCATATATGAAAGAGCAAGAGGAGGCTTATTTGCAAGCTTCAAAAGCTAGATTTAAGACCGCTCATTTGCAAAATAGTGGTTCACAAAAACCCCCCACCCCATCAAACCATCATTTCATTCAAACTCTAACCCAACCACTTGAAATTGAAACTCCCATAGAGGAAGAAAGTTTGTCACAAAAGAGAACCTCCAAAGGTCCATTAGAGCAAATGCATTTGCAAATGAGAAGATGAGAAATAGCTGACATGAGTTGGTTGCTCGATGTGTTTATGCATGTGGGTTGCCTTTCAATGTGTTGCGGTCACCATATTGACAACAAATGGTGAGAGGAATTAATGATACACGGCAAGGATATAAAAGCCCTAGTCATGAGAAAGTGCATAACATCATTGTTGGTGAAAGAAGTGGACTTATGTACATACTTATTTGCAGCCAATTAGGGATTCATGGAAGGAATCAGGGGTATCTATCATTTCAGATGGATGGAAAGATGCCCGAAATAGACCCCTAATCAACAATGTTGCAGCGTGCCATAAACGAGGCAATGTTCTTAAGGGTTGTTGATTGTGAGGGTGAAGTGAAAGATGTTCAATTTATTGCTAATATTTTGATTGAAGCCTATTGAATCAGTGGGAACTCTCAAAACATTGTCCAAGTCATTACGAACAATGCCAAAAATTGTAGAGCAGCAGGGTTGATTGTTGAGGGGAGACATGAGCACATTTTTTAGACACCTTGTGCTTTACATTCATTGAATTTGATGTTGCATAAGATTAGCAAAATACCATGGATAGAGGAAATGTATACAGAGGTAAATGAGATTCAAATGTTTGTCACAAATCATCATATGTCCCAGGCTATCTTTAGGAGGTTCTCAAAGTTGGAGTTAGTTGAAGGTAACGAAATAATTTACTAGTTTCTAATTTTTATTTGCCAACTTTCTATGAAATATCAAATTATCATATGAATTTTTTTTAAATTTAATTTTATATTTAATCGTAACTTGTTTTAATTTATTTTAATAGGTTGCTGAAACAAGATTTGTCTCTCACATGCTCGTCTTGAGACGACTTGTGAAGGTAAGACAAGCCTTAAGCACTTATGGTGATTGATGATGTTTGGTCCGTGTGGAGGCAAGCAAACACAGAACGAGCCATTAAAATAAAATCATTGATACTTAATGATGATTGGTAGGAAAAAGGTTGCATACTTGCTCAATTTTACTTTGCCTATTTTTATTTATGATTAGATATGCAAGACACAGATGATGCTTGCATAGGGGAGATCCATGATGGCATTGACTCTATGCTTGAAAAAATTAGAGACATCATACAAAAGAAAGAGCAAGATCCTAAAGACATACTTCTACATTGAAGTTAAGAACTGTGATCATGAGAAGGTGGCATAAAATGACCACCCCATTGCATCTCCTTGCCTATGCCCTGAATCCCAAATATTATAACAGTGAAATACTTGGGCTACCTGGTAGGCAAGCACCATACAGTGACCATGAAGTTGCAACTGGAAGTAAGACATCATTCCGGAGGCTTTTTCCTGATCCAGCTATAGCTACTGCGGTCCGCTATGAAATGACATGCTTTGTCTCTTCATCTAATGGTAGCATGGGTGAATTAGATGCATTAAGTGACAAGTACAACTTGAAGCCATTCATGTGGTGGTATGTACATAGCCATGATGCCAAGTACCTACGCCCTGTTGCCATTAAAGTCCTCTCACAGGTATAAAATATTAAAATAAAATCAATAGTTTGTTTATTAATTAAAAAATTAAAATGTATGTTCTTACTTCTTAGTAAATTAATTTTATTACTAATTGAAAATTCCTAACTTCTTTTTTGTAACAGGTGGCTAGCAATTCTTCAACAGAGCAGAATTGGAGTATATATAGCTTCATCCGCTCAGCCAAACGGAACAAGTTAGGATCCAAGAAAGCTAAGGATTTAGTGTATGTACATTCCAATTTGCGCATCCTCTCGCACAAAACTGAAGGCTATATTAGAGGTCCCCAACAAACTTTGGGATATTGATCCTGAGAGTAGTGACTTTGATGCTTCTGCTGCTAATCTTAGCCAGCTTTCATTGCTTGGTATTGATGAAGAAGAATCGGGATCTTTTGCACAAGGGATGGAGAGTGGAGTTAGTGGGAGTGGAGCTGCCAGTGGTGTTTGTGGAGCTGATTATGAGAAAAATATGGATGATATATTCTAGAATCTAGATTATTATCATGTATAAGTGAATCATTGAAATTGTAACCATGTTGAATGATGACTCTTTAGAAGTTCAAATTTCAATGAATACAAAATATTTTGAGTGCTTCATCAATTATCTCTTATGGTCTACAACTATAAAATGAGTACTATGCATATATATATATATATATATATATATATATATATTGTATGGACGTTTCCGTTAACGTTTCGTATCCAAGGTTTTTTGAAAATTGACGTTTCCACGTTTCATACCCATTTCCGTTTCCGTTTCCTAGCAACATAGCAAACAAGTAACTAGCCGAGAGAAAAAACAGTAACAGGAATAAAAGAATAATTAATTGGATATGCAATATATATACTTCTAATTTTTAAAATATATATATATATATATTACATCAATTTTTCATACTACTTCACCACATATAATTACAATTCCGTTTAGACTTTTTGAACAGTGCTGCTGTGCTGCAAACAAAATAATAAAGGGCCCAATTTTAAAGGCTCATGAATCCAGCATGTTATGCTGGATTCTACACAAAAGTGGCTTGAAACTGGGAAAGACCAAAAGCCTCACAACTTGTAACAAGTACAAACTAGTTGGAGAAGTGAAAAGACCCCCAATTCTAACTAAGCAAGACAATTCCAAGCTCATACCTGTGTCACCAATAGTGCTCAAAATCTTTGCAAATACGGGCAAAACTCTTGCGACGGCATCTTCACAATTGCTTGGTATTCAGACTCGGGAATACCCAAATGCTCAGTGTCAATGTCCATTAACTTCATTTCAAAGTCTGATATCTTATCCTGGTCTGTTTCCAATAGATAAATTAGAAAGTAATCACACATTTTTTCTCGTTTAATTCCTAAACCATGTAGAAGTAAAACTCAGAAAACAACATAAGTTCAAAATAAACTTTTGAACCTTATCATTAAAATAATCAAAAGACATTTCATAATATAAATTAACTTGCATTGTGTAAGGAGAAAAGAAAATCCAATACAATTATGCAGCATAATGTAAGAAAAAAAGACAGGACATGTAAGAGTGATTTTCCATTAAAGGAGACGGAGAGCAACATTCTGAGGCAAGGTATGGTCCCAAACCCAAATGAATATATTCTCTTCAAACATGTCGATTAATACCTTTGATCAAGTACAAGAACATGGAGCCACATTTAACCAAAACATTTCTTACTTCCACTTTAGCACCAGGAACGTTCTCAGATGACGCGGCAGAAGCTAGAGCCAAGCTTCAAAACTTTAATGGTTTCTTTGGAAGAAGATACAACAAAGATTTAGGTCCAGGAAAAATATATCTCGAGTCTGGTGAAAAACATAGAGGGAAGAACAAAATAATACCCACTTAAAAATGAAGACCATTCTTAAGACACCAAACATATCATTCACATTGAAGCTTCCAAATTCATGAATATTCCTTGAACAGTATGTCCTTTCAGAAAAACTACCAAACATGATAGTACACCACCATATGCATCATTCCCTTATTATTCTTTAATCATTGTTGTGCTTTGCTTCACAAGCATCTTCATTACATTCAAAGAGTCAACATTTGCAAAAGAGAAATAAAAGAACCCGTAAGTGAAAAATTCACATCCTATAAATGAAGTTGATTGCATCTTCAATGATAGATCATAAAGAATCTGAGGATTAAAGGATCCCTTTATCGAAAGGAGATAAATAGTATGTTTTGAACTTCACTAAAAATTCAAGGTTTGGATGAATAATTAAGACTAACATAAGTAATGTAAATATTAAATATTACTTTTGTCTAGGTAACACTACAAAGGACATGATTTCGAACCAAGGGATTAGCAATAGACAGGTCCTCGCTTGTACATTAAAACAGATTCTTTAGTACTACTGAATGCAATTAATAATGTTTCAAAGAATTAGGATTAGAAATTACATTGATATTTTCGTGATAGCTTAGAATAACAAATGCATGATGCAATGATTAATAATGTCAAGAAGGTACAATACGATATTTTAGCCAACGAGGGTACCAAGCTGAAGACAAACTAATTACTGACTCGCATGTTTCAAGATGCTAAAGGACAACAAATAATCATAATGCTAATAACTATCAGGCGAACCCTGAAGAGCCATTACTAAGCACAGTGATCAGTAGGGAATCAAAATAAAGGTTATATAAAGCATGTGTGAACTTTTAGTTGCATCATTGTTCTATTGTTTTTTTAAGGAGGTGCAGATGGAAGAAGCTAAAATGGTAGAGCAGAAATTTAAGTATTCAATTCAAATAAAGGTCAGAGTAAAGACAAAGCAACAGCATGCACATTCAGATCCAAGCTTGACAGACTGAAAACATCCAACTTACAGACATCTGTGGATAGAGTCAAGAATCCTGGCAAGACCTTGAAATTTTATGGCGTCCTAGACAAGGAGACATGCCATCTAATTAAGATAACAAAGTTAATTGTACTCAGCAGAAGGGATTCTGAATCTGAAGTGTGACTTATAATGGACACTAGTATATCAATTCGAGACAAATTTTCTTCAGCAGGACTACCACATAATTTTGTGGCAATGGTATACAGATGGTTCCTTTAGTGAAGCGACATGTGGTCCTCTGTTTTCAAAAGCTTCTCCAGAGAATTTTGGGTATGTCCATCATCTAATGGGTGCCTTTTGGTATGTAAATTGCATTGAGTGTAAATACTCTCTAATGACTGAAATGGCTTCTACCATGACAACAGTGCCACCAATTCTACAGTTAGTATGTCCATGTTTATAATTTGGGCTGGGCACTGGGTTATCTTGCCTAGTCAACAGAGCCAACCATTCTGTACTAAAAAAAGTTGCAATTATCATATATATTTTTAAATCATATGTGCAAGGATAACAAATTTTAGTACAAAATATTAAAAGATGGCAACATCATTTTGAGATATTCTAGTTTCTGTTTTTTTAAATAAAAACATTATCATATTTTCAGAAAAATTACAATGTAGCATATCCTAGAAGACCAAGGGTTGACATCTGCTGGTTTACATAGCAACAGTAAACTGAATACAATGCTACCACCATGAGAGATGTTACTTCCAAAAGTAAAGTCATTGCAGCCTTAGCCACCTAGAACATCTGATGCTAAGAGCACGAAGGGTCATTGCAGCCTTAGCCACCTAGAGACATCTGATGCAAGAGCACAAAGGGTTAGAAGCTTCTGTCTTTTAAAAGCTTCTCTCTAGGAGCTTCTCTCTAGAAGCTTCTTCACTCCTAGGAAAGCTTCCTTGTATATTTCTAGAGACAGTTAGGTAGTTTTTTGGGAGGTGTAGACACCTAAATTTGGTAATTTATCACTTGATAATGTCAGTATTGGGTTACTCCCTAAATCATGACTTGTGCACACATTCCGAGCTCAATTGCCTATCCTTAGCCCTATCACATGAATTTATCTCTTTATACGTATTTCTTAGTTGTTCACATAATTGCTTGGATCCATCCAAAACGGTCTATCACTTTCAATGTCGTGCCCAAAACTTTTCAGCACCTCACTCTTTATCCATACAAGATTACCCAAACTAGGGCTAAACCAACAAACAGTTTCGTCCCAAGTAACCCAATGGTCATTTTATCAATTTGATATCTTCTACATGGGTCTACACTTTTCCTACAGGTCCACCCTAATGCGAAATTAAACATACAAAAATCTATATAAGCAATTCAAACACACTCATTGACTCATGTGGCATCCACCTAGCGCCTTTGAGAGCACCACAAGAAAAATCATTCCAAAAATACTCCAAGCTCTCCTAAATTCCCCTAAAGCAACATCACACATTCATAGTAGCCCCCATATGGGATAGAAACACTCCAAACCAGGTTCAAGAGTCTAGCTTCCCAAGTTGTACGCCCTCCAAGTTAAGTCAAGGACAAGTATGCCAATCCATTACAAAGCATTGTCAAGTGAAAAAATTATTCAAAGATAGTTGCATAATATAGATATCACATCTCTAGATGGATAGCTACATGTGATTTTAAGCCTCTTTAGAGTATTCCAACATAGGTAGTGTATGGATTGCATTTCAACACACGTTAACCTTTTACAGGGGTTTTACCCATGTTTAGGATTTGAGGTCATTTGAGGTCATATAAAGGGTTTCACACATTTACAAAACCCAAGGTTTCCTAGGAAAACATATCCCAATCAATTACACGAGCACATAAAGGTACATGATGCCAACAACTCACTATACAAAACAACTAAATATGTATATAACCTCAAACACTTTTTTACATAACCAAGGTTTCATCTTTGCTCTCTTGCACCTCCAAAATAAAAATGAAACTATTGTAACTCATTTCTAGTCCTTTCATCCTTATTCCGTAATGAGATAAACTTTTAGAGCACTAAAATAGATAAGTGGATCTCTCCCAATGTGAACTCTCCATGTTGATAAGTGTTAGCCTAGTATCTTTCCTAGTTGCCTTGTGAATAGGGGGCATCTTCTACACTATCAAGTGTTATTGTATCATTACATGTTCCTTTTTAATTCCTCATTATAATTATATTTGAAACCGTGATATATGTTATTATTTGGATTAATGCAACTAACATATGTGCCTTGTGCGGAACTAGTATCTCTTGATCTATGTGCCTCTAGACTACTATATACTAGTGCATTCACTTGATTTCTCGTATGTTTGTTTTCATGTATGCGGCCTATTGATTTTTCTATGCATGTGTGTGCGACACTTTGGTGTCCCTTATTTATGGAATTTGTTTTGTTTTCTCACACTTGTTTATGTGTGCAACTCTCTTATGTTCCTTGTATGTGGCCTTCGGCCATTTTATGATTGTTTTTGTGGCATTTCTTGATATACTTGTATGTTTCCATGTTTGTATACTTGTCTGCTTATATGATTCTTTTCTTGTTTTCTTGTATACTTGTTTTCTCTCTTCATGTCATGGTTTCTGTTAACATTTCTTACACATCTGCAAGAAGACAACTCAAAATTGTGTTTCTCATATTGACAGAGCTTTTGGAAGACTTATAGGCTGTTAATGGAAGAATGAGTTCCTAGGAATGACTTATTTGGATGGATTGCATGAGTTGAAGACTATAATTGTAAAGGTTCTGTTAGAAACATTGAGAACAAAAGCATCTTTTGGACATAACACATATCAACCTTTTTGTAGTCATTTATTCATATGCCTTCTTTCTATCCCAAATGCGTTGGCCTATCACCCAGTATGTGATGAGTGCTCGCCCGAGGTGCACAGGGCACCGAGCCCCTCCTTTATGTGAGCTTCGTGAGAATGTTCCACCATTAATGGATGAATAGTTATAGAAACAAAGATACATATGTTTACTCCATATCATAAGTCAGAATAATAGATCTAAGTATAAATGCACCATAACAAAAGAAATAGACATTGAAACAATCATAAAGAACCAGATCTAAGTCACAACTAGTTGAAGAACACAAAGACTTATATCCATAAAAAAAGATATTCAGAATAACACATCATACATTGATTTATAAACATTAAAGTAGCCACATTACATCAAAAAGGGTCATCTCAGACTATATACATCATGAATTAACATTCCAACCCTACAAAACTACTCTGAACAGAGATCCTAGCTATGATTTCCCCTTACAGCCTTTGTTCAGACCCGAGCGCATGCATATATGCTCATTCCATCATTCTTGTAGAACTTTGTTGTCTCTCCTTATCCTCTTCATCTTGGACCCAAGCACTTCTTTAAATAGAATATGGATTCACTGTCATAGCTTCACCCATGAACATATCACATGCCAAGTGGAAGTGTGGTCCTCCATAGTCAATTGTTTGTGCCAACTTGCAAAGGCCTCCACTAACTGTAATGACCCCCCTTGGGAATATTCCCTATGTGGAATATTCTTTTCTTGACCTCCAAGGCTCCAAGATGGCACCTTATCCATTTCTCACGCCTACTCAAGCTCTCACGTATTTCTCCTGCGATACCGCCTTCGAAATACGACTAAGTCCTTAAATCCTTGTTCTGCTTTTACATGCGCCCTAGTTCCAAATTAAACCCTTTCCTTGTGCACTTTTACCTGAGCGCCTTCCTCTTGTTTGTCTTACACATGCGCTCCTTCTACCTTGGGACTTAGTCATTTCAGGGCCCAACATTACCCCACACTATGTGTGTTGTCCATCCTCAGAAACACTCTACTCTTTCACCAAAGAATAAAGAATATGAGAGATGAAAGAATCTATTATTGAATAAAAAATGGAAGAATAGAAGGATCCTTGCGACTATTGCACAAGTATAGGGAGGTCCTTTGTCACAATGGCCTCGATCTTATTCCAGTTGTCGACCTCACCATGCGCTTTTTACATCATATCCCATATTTCGCATGTTGAATTCATCATATGTCAACTCTTCACCTTTAGCCTTCAACGTATCCACAGTGCTTTCCATCTACTTGCTAAGGTCGTCCAACGTGTCCATCATTTTAGTAACCTAGGGGTCTAACTCTTTCACCTTATTTTTAATTGAAACTCTTAACGTTTTGATGGCCTCAGAATTCTTTTCTTCTTCTGCATGGATCTTGTCTCTTTCTGCTCTGTTACCCTTGTTCTTCTCCTGAAACTCCTTCAGGTCCACCTCATAGGTAGCTACTAAAATACTAGATACTCTATCTTTGTTGCCACAGTTGTCATACACAACTTCGGCCATGTGTGTCACTATTTTTACTGAGGTAAGGAGCCTAGTATAACGGGCTATGGTTTCCTCCATATTCACCTTCTCTTCCACCTTTTGGTGCACCAAAAATTCCTTTTCCAACTCCAAAGCAATGGGTTTCCTCTCTATAGTGAGTATGCATGCTAAGTCTTCCAAGTAATGCATGGTTGACTTGTACTTCTGCTCAGGAGGGGCCAGTTCTGGGTGCTTTAAGATAACGACATTTGAAATAGCCTCTACCTTCTTGTGGACTTCATGTACCTTTACCTTTTCATCCCTCGAACTCACACCTTAACTGCACATTGATCAACTCCTTTTGATTTATCTCCCTATCTCTCTCAATTATCTCCTCATTATTTTTCTCCAGCTCATCCTCCAAGACTCTTATTTTATCATTCCTCCCAAAACGCCTTGCCTCCACTTCTACTGACACTTTGTTGAGTGCATTACAAACTTGTTCATTCGATATCTTCTAGGCATTCACAAGAGGGTTTGTTCCCTTGGCACCTGGTCTCTTCATCAACACACCACTATTAACCTCAAACTCGGGCTCATCAACGTGAGACTTAAAAGCCCAGGATAGCATTTTTCTTATGTGTGGGTATGCACTATCTTCCTCTTGAAAGAAGACCAACCTAGTAGTTGGTTTGTGGGCACTGTAGTTTGGAATCATTCACGTACTACCTTTCTTGGATCATTGATGTAGGTCATGGCATGTTCCCGCATCATCACTACACCTTTTCCACATGTGTGCGTTGTCATCAGGAAGCTTACTACTAAGCTGGGGTCTCCACCCATGCTCCCATACTCCTTTTCGATGCTTGCACTGCCTTCTGTTTCTTTTAGCACTTCATCGGTGTTATGCTCCACCTCATGCTCCACTAACTATTGTATAATACCCGTCATCTCCTTCTCTACAGTGTTATCTATCTTCTCCTTGGTCAGGGTTGGGGTCTTCTGATCATGCATACTTACCTCCTCACTTTCTCCTTTGTCACGTGCACCCTCTTCATACTCATTCCTCTCTTCATCCCCTCCTTCATCAGACTCGTGTACATCATACACAGGGGGATTTTGAGCTCCTTCACGCCCCTCATTTTCTTCTTCAGTATCATGGCTCTCCACACTCTCTGTTTCCTCTGAACATGAGATCTTTTCCACCTTCTACTTCTTCTTGACTAGAGATCCCTTTAACACCAGGTACAACTCCCTTTCTGGGTGATTAATCTCTTTCAGGTGACTTCTCTTTCTCCTGTGTGGGGGACTTCTTTCAGGAAAACATAAGTTCTTGTGCCCACACCTAAATCATGTGTGCCTACATTCTGCATTGTATACATGTTCGGCACCTTGGTCATTGGAGTCTCTTCCCGTTCTATTTTCTTTATTACTACTTTCTTCCTTTCGATGGGGTCTTTTGGGATAGACACGTCATCCTCAACATAAGCGCCCTTTTCGAAATTGAGCCTTAGTCACACATATACCCTTGTTGTTATCATACCCGCAATAGGTAATGTCATTGGTTTTATCATGCACATGTCATGAGACAAGTACTTTTCTACATATGCCTGCTTCTTAGGATACACCAATGTCTGACGCATCTTGTGGTGATCCTGATCTACAACACTTAGATCAAATATAAGTTTCTTTTCCTCCTTAAACTAGTTGACCTCGCCTTGAAAATATTGCGTTGTGAAGGAGAAGGGAAATTTACACCAAGGACTCTTGGTGTCATTCCTCAAAGTAAATATGCTAATACATAAGTGTTGGTATATGGAAAACTCAGCTTCTCCATCCACTAGTGCAAGAAACTGCTCATGTATCCTCCATTCTACCCCGAATGCATCACTCATCCATTTATATTGTTTCTCTAAGCGCACCTTATGAGTGGCCATCATGGTGTCATAAGCATATGCTTAAAATCTCTTTGCGGGGGAGGGGTTATCATCTGGGTACTCCCAAAAAAATTATCTGGCCCATCGAGCACTCTAATTTTTGAAAATACAATGGTGAGAAGTATGTTACCAAACATAATATTTTCCCCGTCGCGCATGACATCTATGATCTCTTCCACAATAAAATATGAAAGGTTGTAGATGGTTCCCTCTGAGATATTGTAGAAAACATTCAACCAACCCTTGTTTATCTGTGTCCATCTCTCCTTCCCATTCAATTTTGTAACCGAGTGCATGACCATCCTCATGACAGGGTCAGTTATTGTAGAGATATCAAAGTAACATGAATCCTTCTTATAATCATATGCTTCAATTGTTTTCTTGATGAACTCCTTTTCGCATAGGTCATCATCCAACAACTCTCCTTCGCAGATAAGGCCGGTGAACTTGGAAACCAACTGGGAGGTTATGTGCATCCTCCAACCTGTGAAGTAAATGTAGTCCTCATGCATATGTGACATTAACCATTGGTATAATCACTTGGGTTTTCCAAAATAGGGAAACTTTTAGAGTTGTAGGAGTCCAGCCTTTTCCATCCTAACCTTTACTTCGTCATCATATATGGGCTTCCCATCTGGTGTCCTATTTTCTGTAGGGCAAACCAACTCTAAAGCCATCTTCTTTTCCATGGTGCTTGTTCGATGGTTATAATCTCTCATGACCATCTTTTGTACAACACACCATCTGGGTACTGCATCTTCACATACCATTCTTCATTAAAATAGGTCGAAACATCTGGATTTACTTTGCCCTTGCCTTTGCCCTTTTTCGGTGAAGTGTTCACTCCCTTCCTTGGTGCCATTTTTCTCCTCCTTGGTCCTCTGTAGTTCTTCCCTTGCGTCAAGTTCACAATGCTCAAGCCCTTGGCTCCACTTCTATGAAATCTCCTCAAAAACCCGTGCCCTAGCTTGTAAACCCTAACATGGAGCACTTATTTTCCACAAGGCAGTGTAATAACCCATGGGATCCCAAAAAATAACCTCCTATGCGTACGCTCATGTACTATGCTTCCACACTGGTTCAAAAATCCGTTCATCTCTTCAACTCTGCACACTACTCTTTGCAACTTCTTTGCAAGAATCACCTTAGACCGCAAGAACTTCTTCGATATAAAAATGTAAGGTGAAAATGAAGCTCATCGACCTTCTATTTATAGCTTCCCACTTTTATCTGCATTAAATGTCATGCCACCTACCAATGTATGAATGCTTTAAAGTCATATTTTTCCAAATCCATCCTTCCAAGCATTTTTTCCATCACTTTCCCTTCGTGTGCAAACCTACACAAACAATTCCGAAACCTTCTGGTGCACCACAACTACCTCGACCATAGGACTCTTTGTGCTTTCTCTTGTGCCAAACTCAATATTCCTCTATTTCTTGGACAAATTTGTTGCCTCCACCTACCTCATGTTGCTTATGCACTTTTCCTCTCTATACGTGTTTTTTATAAAGCTTTTTGACACCATTCTTCCACCATGAACACTTCTGCTACGCACATTCCTTCATTCTACATGCCTTTGACTTCACAACACGGGCCACCAACCAACATTACTCCTAGCACTTTCCACATCCTTCTCTGAAGTTCTCCTTTACATTACACCCCACACTAAATAGATGTGCGGTCCTCTGACACCCCTTCAAAAATTAAATGGCTACCAATGCGCAAACGCATCCACACAAAAAAATTGAAAAGACAAAGAAAAGTGATGAAGAAGGGAAACACATGAAAGGAAAATGCATTAAGGGAAAACCTAAGCTATTTGGAAATGATTACCTTATTTACAAACACCAAGAAGACTTATTTATAGTAGGGCTTTAACCTACTCCCATTAAAGAAACCGGGAAACCATGTGCCATCCAACACTTGTAATTGACAAGCGCCTGAATCAAGGATATAAGATATAATATATGGTCCCAACCAATGGATCTTGAGCTTCCCAGGATGACGTAGAAACTTAGAATCATAAAGTAGAACCATCTTCCCAACCTCAAACCTCTTGTTTTTTATGTGCCTATCATGCCATGCATTATTCACGGCCTTTTCTGTTCTTTGACTCCATCGTGATATGGTGTGTCTTTCATCTAATTGCATTAACTTATCAATCTGTTCCTCAAGTGCTTGTTCATCAGCTAAACCTCCTATGCACACATACACAATGATGGAAACATGAATTCAATAGGTAACACAGCCTCTTTTCCTAACACCAATTGAAAAGGTGTGGCCTTTTTTTATATTTTATAAGTAGTTTGATATGACCATAACACAGAAAAAACTTTATCATCCCAGTCCCGTCTGCCAACATCACAAATCTTGATCAATGTGTGAATCAATATTTTGTTAAAGGCTTCTATTGTCCCACTAGCTTGTGGGTGATAAGGGGTAGTATTGTGACGTTTTACCATGAATTCATCCTATACGATTCAAATTGTCTCATTTAGAAAATGAGTACCCCTATCGTTTGTTAAACTCAGTGAGCACCCATACTTGTTGATTATATTTTCCCACAAGATTGTAGCCGATTTTTCCGTTGTGTAATCCTTTGTAGGCACCGCTTCTACCCACTGTGTAATATATTCTATGCACGTAATGATATAACGCGAACCCATCCTTCACGTAGATGGGGAAATAGGGCCCATGAAGTCAATTGTCCACTTTTAAACGGCTCTGCACTGGCAATCGATGTTAATGGAATTTCATATCTTTTCCCTGGTTTTCTAAGGTGCTGACAATAGTCACATGACTTACAATACTCGATATAATCCTTGTAAACTATTTCCCACAAAGGCCAGCTAGAAGGATATTTCACGTGGTTGCATTCCCCGCATAGTGCCCTCCGGAAATCCCACCATGAGCCTCTTCCATGATTGTAGTGCTCTCATGCTCCAGTACACACCGGCACAAGACCTCATCCTGGCCTACCTTATACATGTCTCCATTTATTAACATGTAGGGCACGACGCGTAAAACTAACTTTTTCCTCTCCAATCCCTTCATCTCTTCTGGCACCATACCCATTCTTAAGAACACAACTATATTTTCCAAATCAGAGGGAGGGCGCACTGTAATTTAAACATTTTTACATTTGGCATTGTATCCTCAATGCTCTACGCATCCTCTCCTGAGTCAATCCTTGATAAATGGTCAGGCCCCAAATTAATCTTACCATGTTTTACAACAACCGTAAACTCAAAATCCTGAAATAATAGTATTCATCGGCATATGCACCTTTGCAAAACAAGCTTATTCACCAAGTACTTTAATTCCATGTGGTCCGTGTAGAAAATAAAAGTAGTGGTTAGAAAACACTACCTAAATTTGTGTAGCGCGTAGATCATTGACAATGCCTTACGCTTTGTGGTGGTTCTGTTGGGGTAAGCTTCCTATTAACAAAACACAAGGGATGGTCAACAATTTCCTCTCTAGGTTGTGCTAAGACTACTCTAATCACCATACTTGAAGCATCAACATGTACATGGAATGGCTTATCCCAAAAAGGAAAGTGCAAAATGGGTGTTGTGGTAATATTTTTCTTCAACATGTCAAATCTCACTTGTTGCGCCTCTCCCCAATAGAACTTGGGGCGTATAAATCCAAGCACATCCTTTGATGAATTTCTTGTAGTACCTTGTATGCCCTAGGAACCCATGCACAACACTTTGATTGGTAGGCTCCTCCAACCCCACAATACCAACAATCTTGGTAGGATCTACCAATAAGCCCTCCTTGCATATGATTTGACCTAATAAGGTGCCAAATGGAGTAGCAAAGACACATTTCTTGATGTTAAAGGATATCCTTAGCTGCCTACATCTCTCAGACATTAACCTCAAATTGTCACAATGGTCCTTTACGAGTCCGTAAACTGTCCAATCATCTAGGTAGACTTGAAGAAACTTATGAATGAAGTCTTGAAATGCCTGAACCAAAATGCATGAAAACACAATAGGCATGTTCTTCAGTCCAAAAGGCTTGACCGTATAAGAAAACATTCCCCACTCAATGGCAAAATTTGTCTTTTATTGGTCCTCCTTTGTAATTCTAACCTTCTAATACCCCAAAAATCCATATGTAAACGAATAGATATCGCACCTAGATACTCCTTCCAGGATCTCCTCGATGAATGGGGTTGGGAAAGGATAAATGACACACACTGCATTCAAATCCCTATAGTCCACACAAATCCTTATCCTCCCATCCTTCTTAATGTTGATTACCATCATAATTATCCACTCTAAAACCTCAACAGCCTCAATGATACTTGATGTGATCATCTTGTCAATCTCCTCCTTGACCTTGACGTGCAAATTTGGATTAATTTGATAAGGTATCTTCCGAATTGGACATGCACCCTCCTTCAGTTTGATCCACATTTCTCCTAAAGAGTGGTGAACTTAAGTTTGTGGTACCCATGCTAGAATAAATTCTAGAATTTATGCAATAGATCAATAATATTTGAAACCTTCCTTTCCGACCAGTAATCTCCAATTGTAGTTTCCTTAGGTTCTCCATCTGAGCCAATGTTAACATTCTTAGTTTTTAAGGGTTCGTGGTAAGCATGTGCTTCCTCATCAGCACTATCCATAACTTCACGCATAGCCACAATATGGTTAGCATCCAATTTCTCCACCTCTTCACCATCTATCACATAGACTAACTTTCCTTTCTCCTTTTCCATGCAGGCTCACTCAAGTTTCACCTCCTCTCGTTCTTCCTCATCGAATCATGCCTTAAAACTAGGTTCACAAAACAACTCAAGTATTATGTTCTCCGCCATAACACTATCCCCCATAGTTATGCAATTAACAACCTACAACGCCTCATTCACCGATGGCTTAGTACTCCGATACTCAAAAGTTTGAATAAGATCAACCATCTGTTCCTTCCAGTTTACTATTCTGATGGCGTAACTTTGGATGAATGTACCACACACGTGAAAAACCTTGTAAGGTGGAGTGAAGCTTATGTACCCATAGTGATGGAGGAAAGGCTTCTGCACCTTCCATCTAGGCCTTCTCACTCTCCTGAACATGACATGAGGCGGATCCCTTCCCATCGTAGTCACAAATTTGAGATAGTGCATTACTTCGGAGAAACCTAATAGACAACGTGATTCTCACCTTACGCCACTCTAGAAGGTTATTTGGATGGGTTTCCCATCAACATGTTACGGTCCCATGTAAATTATAGATAAGCATACTTCTCCTTTCAATCTCACATCTCCATTGGGTTTCCATTGCTCGTAGGAAAACATCAAGGTTTCCTTCCCCAATGTATCTTGACAATTGTCCTCCTCCCAGGAACCTGACTGAGCATGCCTTTATTACTCTTATCATAGAGCCTCTTAACTACCTTTTGAATAACTCATATGTTCCATGTGCCCAATTGTCACACACCACACTAGTTGTATCACTTATAGATTGAGCATCTTCCCATTGAATAACTCCTTCATTTGTTGGATGCACAACCTCCGGGTCTCTGATAGTGCACATATAGATTTGGTCCAAATATTCTTCTCCCAAGGGCTTAGTATAGGGCACTTACTTCCCATCCATTAGAGGGATGATGACACATTCCTCTTTATTCTCAAAGTTGGTATACCTCTTATTGAACCACAAGTCAGTGTTGTTTTTGTAACACTAGGGTTGCCCAAGTAACATTGGAAAGTTATCCACCTCAGCACATGCCAAGACCTCAAAGTCTCTAGTGAATTTTTCCCCTTGGATGGCAATGGAAGCATCCTTTAACACCCTAATGGGTATTTCCTTAGTCTTGTTAGCCATGTACAACACATTTGAAGATGGTTGTAATGGAGGTCTTCCCATTTGGTTACATGCATCCAGAGTAAGGATATTGACTTCTACACATGTGTCAATCAATATACTACTCAGGAGACACCCATCAAAAACTGCATTTAGTGTGATTTCCTTATCATAACCAATGTTGTGAGGGGGTAAATTGGCATGCAGGACTTGTCTCTCGTGTCCTCCTTCAACGCATGACACCTCTCTCTATCATTCTCCAAACAGAGGGATAATGTTCTCTAGCTACAACATCTGATACACTTCCCTAACCTCATCCATATCCTACTGAGGAACCTCAACACTCTTCTTCTTATGCTCTAATTGGTGTGATTGATCCTTTAGACACTATATTTCTCCTTACAAACTCCTAAGTACCTCCATGGTCTCCTAGTACACCTACTTCTGGTAGGTAGGATCAGAATACTTCCCATGTAACACTTCTTCTCTTGTGATAAGAGGCTGCTTTGGTATATCTCGGGCATGTGTAGCCTCAGGCATGTAGTGACCAAAACAGGCTCTAGCTTAGAGCTAAGCGCTACCCTTGGCATCCATTGTGGTTCAGTCCTCTTTACACTCACCATCCTCACACATTTTTCATTCTTTTAGTTCTTGCTCATGTGGTCATACAACTCTAGGAACTCTTCATACTTGTGCTTATTTCCACACGACAAGCATTATAGTAAGTTGGGACACTCACACTTGTAGTGTTTAGTCAATCCATAGTTGTAACAGGTTCCACACGGAAAATCACCTCTTCCCCTATAACCACTACAACCTCTGAAGCCTCTGCAAAAACCTCTTCCTCGACCTCCTCCATCTGTGCACCCCTCTTACTGATGGTCCTCTATCTTAGAACTACTTTTGATGTTGGTCTAGTGCACACCGAGATCAATAGCATCATGTACCTGGTCAATTAATCTACAATCCTTTGTGTCATGAGTAGTAGAAGTACAAATCTTTCAATAGCAAGATACATTCTTCTATATCACGCACTACAGAAATGGACACCTACTTGCATCATGATCTCTGTGGAAAATCTCACAGTCCACCGACATGGTGCACACCGATCTTCATAGGAAAATTTCCTTTTTATGTCCCTCTACTTTGTAGTCCATGCACCATAACCCACTACGAGTCTCATTAGCTGAGTTAGAAGATAGTTTCTCCAGCTGCTTTGCCATGGCACCAATCTGGGCTTTAAAAAATGGAGTAATTATAGTATCAACGCTTCCCATGACCTTAGTGCACAAGGCAGCCTCTAGGGCCTTGCGTAGATCTGTGAAGGTCTTATGTGA
The DNA here is from genome assembly GCA_019776745.2 of Taxus chinensis. NCBI lineage: Eukaryota > Viridiplantae > Streptophyta > Pinopsida > Cupressales > Taxaceae > Taxus > Taxus chinensis. The sequence continues at coordinate 759,419,435 of CM034151.1, read as the reverse complement.
AATATCCCTCCTGAATGGTGTGATCAGCCCTTCGAAAAACCACTGAGCATGTTGTGAAGGATGAATGTCATAAGACAACTTGGATAGAAGAGTCTTGAAATGTGTGTCATACTCCCTCACACTCTCCTCCATTCCTTGTTGAATTTCCTTCAGAACGTTGATGCTATTTTCTCCATACTCTGGAATGTGGAACTCCACCAAAAATGCATCACACAACGCAATGTAATCCACCACCATCTAGTTTGGATCATACTTCTTGTACCAAATATGCACATGCCCTTGCAACATGGTTTTAAAATGACCCACCTTTCAATTTGGGGCAGTGATACCCTTCATGCATCATAGCAAATCACATTTGTGCATATGCTCTGCAACGTTTTCCACACCCTTGTAATTAGGAAAATGTAAATACATTTCAAAAAATACCTGTTGAGGTTGTTGAGGCCCTTGCCCACCAAATCCATAACCTTGGCCTATAATATTTCCACCACCTCCAGTACCACTAGATCCACTAGTGCCAACTCCTCCAAATCCACCTAATCCTCCTCCTGTCGCAAGTAAGGGGCCTAAAGTGGCCACACTTTGTGTTCCTACCGACGTACTGAATTACGTGCTAACCATCTGTGACACCGAACCACTCCCATATGTTCCTCCCACACCACTTCCAAATGCGATACCTAAGCTTTGTGAACCCACACATTACCTAAATGATGTGCCAGACAAAATACCTCCAAACACTGGAAATGTCTACACTGCCATAGATGGGCGCAATGTGAAATAATATCTTCATGATGCCACTTGCTCACTAACACCAACTGAACCAGAATTACTTGTCTTAGATATTATAAAACTAAGTGCCAAGTTTTAGTCACCTGGTGGGCTAATATGTGCGCCTACGGATCTCTTTTATGACGAGATCTCACAAGAAGCCTAGGGGGTCTCTCTCCTGCACTTTCCAAGATGAGTTAGTATAGACTTCTTAGGTCCTGCGTCCTCCGTGTGAACCTCAAATACTTCTCATAACGTCTACCTCCATAAGTCCATCACACCGGAAACTTTGTGTTGTCTTGCCAACTCCCATTCTTGCACTTTTTTATACTTGAGTAGTCTCACTTCTCTCTCTTCTTTTTCCGCAAATTCCATCGTCTCCACCACACCATCTTTCACACACTACACCTAGTGATAGTTTAGCCAACCATAGGAAATGCTTCCAAACTCAAAGTAATAATCAGGATCTTGATTGCTAATGGAAAATCCAGCAAGAAATATCCTTCAGGTTATCGCAAGAACTCAAACTCAACAATCTCCGGACAAGAATATGTGGAGATTACGTACTCCAATGTTTAACTTGTCAACACACCTCCCCACCAATGATCAACAACATGATTCCAGGTCAGAGCAACATCCTGCAACCACTAATATTCCTCCTGGTTCCAAACACGAGGTCTATAATACCTGTAGATGCCCTAATTTCACATCTATCCTAAATAAATTAATTTCCCTTCCTCATTTCCCACTAAAATACACTTTAAATTAATCAAATATAATTTTATCAATTATCCATTTAAAAATCTAAAAAATAACCCAATCCTCACCATATGTCATTATTCTCCATGTTTTTATACTATTGAATTAAAAATATAATTCAAATCCTCACCCATTCTTCGTGGCCCCCACTCACTTAATTTTTCCCACATTTTCAAACCAACCACCTAATCTTGCCCACATTGTCAATAACCGCTCACTTAATCTTGCCCACATTTTCAAACCATGATTACTTAAATTACTCTAAGTTAATCACTTCTTTAGGATATAAATACATCATTACTCCTCCCCCTCAAAAACACATGGATAATAAGCTTGAATGTCCTATATAAGTTCTTGAATCCTTTGAGCAAAGAACATCCTTCTGCCTCTTCCTAATCCCCAAATAGCCTTATAATCCTTTTTCCCATCTAGTGCAAAGTAAGAGGATCATTGGTTGCAGGAAGGTCTTTGCTCCATATTGAAGAAAATCACCTACATATTCACACAATCATGGCTCAATCCAAGTTTCTTATCCCATTCCAAGGTTTGCTAGGGAACGTGAAGGAGGAGGTATGATTGTTGGTATTTTACTTCCTTGTTAGTAGTGCATTTTTCCTAGCTTACATTCTATGTAGACACCCTAATTTCACATCCATCCTAAATCAATTAATTCCCCTTCCTCATTTCCCACAAGAATACACTTCTTAATTAATCAAATATAATTTTATTAATTATCCATTTCAAAATCCAAAAAATAACCCAATCCTCACCACATGTCATTATTCTCCATGTTTTTCTACTATTGAATTAAAAATATAATTTAAATCCTCACCCATTCTTCGTGGCCCCCACTCACCTAATCTTACCCACATTTTCAAACCACTCACCTAATCTTTCCCACATTTTCAAACCACTCACTTAATCTTGCCCACATTTTCAAACCATGATTACTTAAATTACTCTAAGTTAATCACTTACCTAGGCTATAAATACAGCCTTACCCCTCCCCTCAAAAGTACACAGAGAATAAGCTTGAATGCCCTATCTAAGTTATTGTATCCTTTGAGCAAAGAACATACTTCTGCCTCATCCTACTGCCCAAATAGCCTCATAATCTTTTTTCCCATATGGTGCAAAGTAAGAGGATCATTGTTACAGGAAGGCCTTACTCCATCTTAAAGAAAATCACCTACATATCACATAATCAGGGCTCAATCCAAGTTTCCTAGCCCATTCCGAGGTTTGCTATAGAATGCAAAGGAGGAGGTATGATTGTTGGTATGTTACTTCCTTGTTAGTAGTGCAATTTTCCTAGCTTACATTCTGGCATGCCCGGTTACTTTTGATCTGTTACCATTAATTTACCAATAGATCTTTTCAATACCTTTCCATTAAAAAAAACGAATTCATTCCAAGTTCGGGAGAAAAACTTATGGCTTCCGGAAGATGGGCTATAGTAGCACTCTGAATGAAAATTTTGAACATGAGAAAAACACCTTGGGAGCTAGTTTTTTTATTTTCTGACTTCTGTACTTCACCTGAGAAGCTAAAATTTTGACAACAAGGTTAAAAAAGAACAATAAATTGAAATAAAGAGTTAGATCACAAAATGATTAACCAAAATGAAAGAAATAAAAATGATTAACTTCCTACAAAGAAGTTATTTTAGCAAAAATAAATAAATAAATGCATTTTCCGGATTGGTTGTCCCATGACAGTAAGATGATAAGCTATTGACTAGTTCATTTGTTTCTGTAGATTATGAGTGAATAGCAAAATCAGAACTGGGAACTAGTTGAAATGTAACCTCTGTGATGACTGTAGGAGTGAATATTTCCACCAGGATCCATAAGTATCTAGATCAGGTGATAGATGTTCATCTGCTAAACACCAAGCACCGAGGAGATCAAATACAGGATGAACGTCACAATTTCATTATTGTTTTAACCTACAGATACACCACACAACAAAAACACTACCCATAGTGTGAAGGTTAACCAAAGAATACCATAAGGAACAGTAAAGGAAATAATAACAAACAATAATAAACAAAGAACAGATAAAACCACTAATTGGGAAATTTATGGTAACAGATCAAAAGTAACCGGGCGTGCTAGAATGTAAGCTAGGAAAAATGCACTACTAACAAGGAAGTAAAATACCAACAATCATACCTCCTCCTTCGCACTTCGTAGAAAACCTCAGAATGAGCTAGGAAACTTGGATTGAGCCCTAATTGTGTGATATGTAGGTGATTTTCTTCTAGACGGAGCAAGACCTTCCTGCAACAACAATCCTCTTACTTTGCACCAGATGGGAAAAAGGATTATGAGGCTATTTGGGCATTAGGATGAGGCAGAAAGATGTTCTTTTCTCAAAGGATGTAATAAATTTGATAGAAAATTCAAGCTTATTCTCCATGTGTTTTTGAAGGGAGGGGTAAGGTTGTATTTATAGCCTAGGGAAGTGATTAACTTAGAGTAATTTAAGTAATCATGGTTTGAAAATGTGGGCAAGATTAGGTGAGTGGGGACCATGAAGAATGAGGATTTGAATTATATTTTTACTTTAATAGTAGAAAAACATGGAGAATAATGATATGTGGTGAGGATTGCGTTATTTTCTAGATTTTGAAATGGATAATTAATCAAATTATATTTGATTAATTCAAAGTGTGTTTTTGTGGGAAATGAGGAAGGGGAATTAATTGATTTAGGACATATGTGAAATTAGGGTGTCTACATTTGCCCCTCTTTGGAAGGGTACTATGAAAGTAGTGTCCTTTCAAATAAAGTGGACAGGATGGGGGAAGAATTCAATCTACTTTTCTTAATAAAAGGTAGAGTGAATGTTTGTTGGGGAGAATAGAAAATGGTGAGTGACGGATGTCATAGTATCCTCCAAGACAAAAATTTCATACGAAGATGTGATGATTCCCCCTCGAGAGGATTGATAAGAACGGAATATACGACAAAACTTTTGAAAAGAAGAGAAATGAATTCTACAGAGAAGAGGAAACTAATGGAGTGGAAGAGGCTAAAATGACTGCATGACGCAAATGGAGAAAGGATTCAATCGGCCTTGAATGGTATGTGTGAAAGTGTGTGGGAAAGAGAAAAGGGAATGGATATGATTGGGGATTGATTATGAGAAGATTAAGGGAGATATGGGAGGGGAAAAAAGAACGAAATAGGTAGAAATAAAAGAGAGGGATGATAGGGGGAAAAGGGAATGATGAAGGACAAACAAGGCGAAAACAAGAAAATGACAGAGTAGAGGGTGAAGGGATGAAATAGAGAGATGTTCTAAATGAAGGAAGCAAAAAAGATAATAAAGAGGGATGCATGAAAGTGAAAGAAATGATAGAGCTGAGAAAATCAAGAAACAAGAAAGGATAAATAAGGAGAAAATGATGTGGGAGTAGGGGGTGAAATGGATGAAAGAAGAAGTAGAACAAAGAAAAAAAAGAAACTATGAGGGGTGAGGAAAGTGTGAAAAAGAGTAGAGAAAAGAAGAGAAATAGATATAGAATGAACAAAAAGTAGAGAAAAGGAGAAGTGGTAAGAAGAAACATGAAAATTAGGGGAGAGAAAATGAAGATAGAGTGAATACAGAGAAAATATTGAAAGAAACGTGTCGTGGCTAGGAAGACCAAGGCAAAGAATATGGAACAAACCATATGGAGATGCATGTGGAGGGTGGTATGATAAAAAAGACAGGACAACTCTAAAGATCCAAGTTATCAATGGGGAAGTAAGGAGGAAACGTGATGGAAAAAGGGGAAGAAGATGATACAGGGGAAGGGAAATAAGACAAGGGGTGGGAGAGAGAAGAGGATAACAAAGAAAATAATGTAGAAGGAAAGGAATACAAAAACGGGGTAATAAGTGGAAAGGGAACATTATAAGGAATCTTCATAGAAGAAAGAGGGGAGGAATGATATCGATTGGAAAAGATGCAGAGATTCATGAAATGAGGATACTAGGATGACGAGAAAATAGAAAAATGATGTATAATAAAGACAGTAAAGATATTGAAGAGGGTGAAGAGAAGATGGAGAGATGGGTAAGAAGCAACAAGAAAAGGTGGGATTGGGTGGAAAGAATATGAGAGAAAAGAGAATGGGGGATAGAAGAGGCAATGCCAATGAGGGGATATTAGGGAAAGTCCACTAACAATGAGTGGTGAGGAAGGGCGAGAGAAAAAATGAAGAAAACGAGAAAGGTAACGAGGATTGGAAAGGGTAACGCCAACAAAGGGACATTAGGGAAAACCCCCTAACAATGAGTGGTGGGCTTAGAGGAGGGAAGGAATGAAGGGAAAATCAAGAAGGACATTAGGGAAAATAGAAAAAGGATGTATAATGAAGACAGTAAAGATATTGAAGAGGGTGAAGAGAAGATGAAAAGATGGGTAATAAGCGACAAGAAAAGGTGGGATTGGGTGGAAAGAATATGAGAGAAAAGAGAATGGGGTATAGAAGAGGCAATGCCAATGAGGGGATATTAGGGAAAGTCTACTAACAATGAGTGGTGAGGAAGGGCGAGAGAAAAAATGAAGAAAAGGAGAAAGGTAACGAGGATTAGAAAGGGTAATGCCAACAAAGGGGCATTAGGGAAAGCCCCCTAACAATGAGTGGTGGGATTAGAGGAGGGAAGGATTGAAGGGAAACTTGAGAAGGTCCAGGGGAATGAATGAGGTCATGCGAAATGACGATTGATGATTTTTAGGGAAACTCCACTAACAATTATTAGCACAGGAATAAAAGATAAGGATGAAATAATGATAGAGGAATGTTAACATTAATGGCGAACACATGTGTGGGTGGAAATGTGGGGGGATTTGAGAAGATGAAGTGGAAAGAGTAAAGAAAATGGGAGGGATGAGTTGGGACTAGGTGAAAGTGAGGAGAGGATGCGGGTAATGAGGATGAATGAGGTGAGGATGAAGAAACAATAAATGAAAAGAATGGGAAGAAACGGTATGAAGGATGATGGATCAAGAAGGGGAAAATGGTGGAAAAGAATGTGATTGTAGGTGGAAGAGATTAGATATATGTTGTAAGAGGATATGTGGAGAAAGACTAATAGTATGAGGAAAAAGTGAGTAGTAGGAGAGACCAGGTAGAAGAAGCGATCAACAAAGTGAACGAATAATGAGGTGAGGGAGAAGTTCACGATGACAAGTTAAGCGTAGGGAGGATCCTAACATAAGACTGTCATGTGACGGAAGTGGTTAAGTAAGATTGCCAAGCAAGTGAAACTGGAGATGACAAGTGGGCAAGTGAGAAGTGGTGTTTGCGAGAATGGAAAAGGAGGTGAAAGGATGTGATAATGGGGAATGCCGAGAAAAAGTGAAGGGTGAATGGTGTGTAGTGATGGGGAAAGGCAAGGAGATAGATCATCCTTAAGAGGGACTCTTAAGTGAGATAGCCATGCCGAGTGAGTGGTTAAGTAAGATTGCCAAATAGAGGATGGTGATAGTGATGGTAAAAAGATGTGATGATGGGGAATGAAGAGGAAAGATGGATGGCGAGATTGTAGAGTAATGGGCGAGTGTAAGATGACATGTCATGCTTAAGAGAATCTCTTAAGTAAGATCATCATGTTTCCGGAGAGGTTTCGTAAGATCACCTAATTAACAGGGATGATATGCAAGGAGAAAGACAAAATGATATTGGGGACAGGGGTGGAATGGTAGGTTGAAGAAGATGATCACGACAAGAGGCATGAGAAATAAGATGGGAGAAATATGATGGGATGGGGGAAGGGATAGGGGAAGGCCATAGGGTAGATCAATTTTAAGAGGAAGTCTTAAGTAAGGTTGCCATGTGGCTAGATTGGTTAAGTAAGATCGCCAAGCTGAAGAAGAAGAAGGATGATGATAGAGTTAGTGGGAATAGGGTATAAAAAAATGGACTAAAGGGGAACCCTCAAGTGAATTTTCCATACTATGAGAGCATGTAAGTAGGATGACCAGGCATAAGACGGATTTGAGGAAGGATGAGAAAAGAGTGAGTGAGGTATGCCTGATTGGAATTGTTATGTTTGTGGAGCCTGTTTTCATCTTAGAGTTTGGTACACCTTCCATGTGTTAGCCCCAGAAGCAAATTTTCATGGGTGGTTTATTAACCCATGGGTAATGGGTAACTGTTATGGGTTGTTTTTGGGCCCATGGTTTTTTGGTACCTATTATTTTGTAAAACCGTCTCTTTGGCTACCTATTGATGTACTTATAAATATATGGACATACAATATGATTTATATGAGTGTGTTTTGTGAAGGTGAATAGTATGTGCGAATTCAAGTGTGAATTCAAGAGGGTTTGTTGAGCGCAGCTCCAAACAAGATCTGATTATTGTAATTGTGAAGACTGTTGGCTTGTAATAAAATCTGAGCAAGTGTTCTTGGTGGGTGTAGCCCACATTGGGTGAACCACGTTAAATATTGTTTTCATGTTGTGCATTTTTCATTTTTGTAATTCTATTCATACTTCTTATTATTGTGATTCTCAGGAGTTATTCCGCATTAGATATTATTAATTTCTAGCAATTGGTATCAGAGCCTGGTTTTGTTTGCTGAAGTGTTGAATCGTAGGGAAAGTTTTAGCTTGAGTGGGAGCTATGACAGATGATGGAAGATCTAGGGTTGATAAATTCAACGGGCAGAATTTTAGTCTTTGGAATATGCAGATGGAAGATTACCTTTATCAGAAGGATCTTTATACTCCGTTGTCTGAGAAGGTGAACAAACCCTTGAGCATGACATATGCGGAATGAGATTTGTTGGATAGGAAGGCACTTGGGACAATCCGGCTGTGTCTTGCATCTTCGGTATTATTTAATATTTCAAAGGAAAATACTACAAAAGATCTAATGGATGTATTAGGGAAGTTGTATGAAAAACCCTCTGCCTCTAACAAGATATTTTTAATGAAAAAGTTGTTTAATATGAAGATGTCTGAGAATAGCTCAGTAGCAGATCATTTAAATGATTTTAATACGGTTGTGAATATGCTAGCTTCGGTTACAATAGAATTTGATGAAGAAGTTAGGGCTTTATTAATTATGTGTTCTTTACCTGAAAGTTGGAATAACTTGGTAATGGTGGTAAGCAACTTGTTTCCAGCTAACTCGAAGTTGAAGTTTGAGGATGTTGTAGGGGTGATTCTAAGTGAGGAAATGCGAAGAAAAATATCTCGGGAATCTTCTACTTTGGGGAATGATTTGACAGTGGAAACTAGAGGGAGACAAAAGAATAGAGGAAACCATGGAAAATCAAAAGATCGGGCAAGGTCAAAATCTAAGAGCAAGATTGTATGTTGGAATTGTGAAAAGTCTGGGCATACAAAGAAGGATTTTTGGGATCTTTAGGATAAGAAGAAACAACATGAAGAAAACGAGGCAAATGTGGCATCAGGTAATGTATGTTAGGATGCTTTGATTCTTTCTTTACATAATATTACTGAATCTTAGGTTTTAGATTCAGGGGCTTCTTTTCATGCTACTCCACATAGGCATTATTTTGTTGACTATGTTCAAGGGGATTTTGGGCATGTTTTTCTTGGTGATGATGAGCCTTGCAGTATAGTTGGAAAAGGTTCTGTTCATGTTAAGATGCCGAATGGGAATACATGGCTATTGAAGGATGTCAAACATGTGCCTACATTAAGTAGAAATTTGATATCGGTGGGGCATTTGGGAAGTGATGGTTATACTGTGATATTTATAGCTGACTCTTGGAAGGTTACCAAGGGTGCTCTTGTGGTGGCAAGAGGTAAGAAGGTTGGAACCTTGTATTTATCCACTGATAGTACTAATGATTGTAATCTTGTGACTTCAGATGCAGATACAACATTATGGCACTAAAGGCTTGGTCATATAAGCCATAAGGGCATGGACATCATAAAGAATAAATTTCCTGGATATACAGAAACGTGTTTGGATTTATGTGAGAACTGCATATATGGGAAACAGAAGTGAGTAAGGTTTCTCAAGGTTGGACCTACGAAGAAAGAGAGTACGTTAGAATTGTTACATTCTGATGTGTGGGGGCCAGCTTAGGTATCATCTCTTGGGGTTCAAGTTATTATGTTACTTTTATTGATGATGCAACAAGGAAAGTTTGGGTTTATTGTATTAGAAACAAATCTGATGTATTTGATACTTTTTTTAAATGGAAAGCCTTGGTAGAGAATGAAACAGGTCTTAAGTTAAAATGTCTCAGGTCAGATAATGGAGGGGAGTATTGCAACAATGAATTTGATGATTATTGTTCTAAGAATGGAATCTACAGGAAAAAGATGGTTCTAGGACCCCGCAGTAGAATGGGGTGTCAGAAAGGATGAACAGAAAAATAATGGAACGTGCTAGGAGCATGAGGATACATGCAGGACTGCCTCTTTATTTTTGGGTAGAAGCGGTGAGCACAACTGTGTACTTGATAAATAGAGGACCCTCAAGTGCCTTGGATGGAGGCATACCTAAGGAGGCTTGGTACGGTAAGAAATTTGATTACTCATTTTTTAGAGTCTTTAGATGTGAGGTTTTTGTTCATATTGACAAGGATGATAGGACTAAGCTAGAGGCCAAATCAGAAAAATGCACTTTTATTGGTTATGGTGGTGATGACTTTGGATTTAAATTTTGGAGTATTAAGGACAAGAAAATAATTTGATCTAGGGATGTGGTCTTTAATGAGAAATTCATGTATAAGAAATAGTTGCAGGAAAACAAGGAAAAATACAAGAAAGAATATGCAGTGGTAGAGGATCTTCCGGATGGGACGGTGACCCATGGATCAGTTCAGGAACCTACTCAACAGGAACCCCAAACTCCTACAGTGAGGAGGTCTTCTAGGGTAAGAAAAGAACCTGAACGTTTTTCTCCTTCTCTTTATTATTTATTACTCACTGATAGTGGAGAGCTAGAGAGCTTTGATGAAGCAATGCAGGTAGATGTTAGTAAGAAGTGGGAGCAAGCCATGGATGAGGAGCATAAATCTCTCATGGAGAACTAGACTTAGGATTTGGTGAAGCTACTGGAAGGTAAAAGAGCATTACATAACAAGTGGGTGTACATATTTTAAGACAATGAAAGAGGAAAGAAAAGATATATGGCCCGGTTGGTGGGCAAGGGGTTTACACAAAAATAAGGTATAGATTTTGATGAGATTTTTTCTCCTATAGTAAAAATGAATTTTATGAGAATTGTTCTTGGAATAGTGGCAGCAGAAGACTTGTACTTAGAACATTTAGATGTAAAGACTACATTTATCCATAGTGATTTGGAGGAGGAGCTATATATTTAGCAGCCAGAAGGATATGAAGTCAAAAGTAAAGAGGAGATGATGTGTAAACTGAAGAAGAGCTTGTATGGCCTTAAACAAGCTCCACATCAATGGTATAAGAAGTTTGATAGCTTCATAATGGAGCAAGGTTATATTAGATGTCATTCTGACCATTGCATGTATACAAAGAAATTTAAGGATAGAAGTTATATTATCTTGTGTTTGTATGTTGACGACATGTTGGTTGCAGGTAAAAACATGCAGGAAATAAAAGTAGTCAAGAAACAGCTAAGTGAATCCTTTGATATAAAGGATTTGGGGGTAGCTAGAAAAATTCTTGGTATGAGGATAACTTGGGATAGGAAGGAATAGAAGCTAACTTTATCTCAGGAAGGGTTCATTAAGAAGGTATTAGATAGGTTTAACATGCAGGATGTTAAACCGGTTGGAACTCCTTTGGCAGGCCATTTTAAGTTATCAAAGGAGCAGTGTCCCAAGACAGAGAAAGAAAGAAACCAGATGTCCAAGGTACCTTACTCATCATCAGTTGGTAGTTTGATGTATGATATGGTGTGCACTAGACTTGATATTGCCCATGCAGTGGGAGCTGTGAGTATATTTATGAGTGATCCAGGTAAAGAGCATTGGCAAGCAGTAAAGTGGATCCTTCGATATTTGAGAGGGACCATGGGGACAGTTTTGTGCTACATTGGATCAGACACCACTTTACGTGGTTATGTAGATTCAGACATGGCTGGAGATGTAGACAGCAGGAGGAGCACGACAAGATATATTTACACTGTAGGTGGGATAGCAGTGAGCTGGATTTCACGACTACAGAAGTTGGTGGCTTTGTCAACCACTGAGGCTGAGTATGTTGCTGCCACAGAGGCAAGAAAAGAGATGATTTGGTTACAAAAATTTCTTAAGGAGTTCAGGCATAAGCAGGAGGAATGTAAGCTACATAGTGATAGTCAAAGTGCTATAAACCTAGCTAAGAACTCTTCTTTCCACTCTAGGACAAAGCATATACAGTTGAGATATCACTTCATCAAGACAACTTTGGAGGAAGATAAGTTGAAGTTGGAGAAGATTCATACCAGTAAGAATCCTACAGACATGATGACCAAGGTGGTCACAAGGGATAAACTAAATCAATGTTTAGCTTTGGTTGGCCTTCGCGGATGAAAGTGAAGGGTTGAGAAGCTTGCTCAGTGGAAATAAATCTCTAAGTGGGAGATTGTTATGTTTGTAGAGCCTATTTTCATGTTAGAGTTTAGTACACCTTCCATGTGTTACACTTGGATATTTTTAAAGCGGTCCCGCTTTCCAGTGAGTAGGTCAAGGGGGTTCGAGGGAGTGAAGCCCCCCAATGGGGGCTCGGGGGTGAAGTCCTCGAAGTAAATTTTCATGGTTGGTTTATTAACCCATGGGTAATGGGTAACCGTTATGGGCTGTTTTTGGGCCCATGGTTTTTTGGTACCCATTGTTTTTTAAAACCGCCTCTTCAAATACCTATTGATGTACTTATAAATAGATGGACATACAATAGGATTTATACGAGTTTGTTTTGTGAAGGTGAATAGTGTGTGTGAATTCAAGTGCGAATTTGGGAGGGTTTGTTGAGCGCAGCTCCAAACAAGATCTAATTATTGTAATTATGAAGACTGTTGGCTTGTAATAAAATCTGAGCAGGTGTTCTTGGTGGATGTAGCCCACATTGGGTGAACCACGTTAAATATTGTCTTCGTGTCGTGCATTTTTCATTTTTGTAATTCTATTCATACTTCTTATTATTGTGATTCTAAGGAATTATTCTGCATTAGATATTATTAATTCCTGACAGGAATAGGATACGAGATGAGGTGATAACAAGAAAGAAAGGAAACAAAGGAGTGTAACATGAATGGATGAAGGAATATATGTAGTGAAGGGTGGAGAGTGTGAGGGGAATCCTTAATTGGGATGCCCGCGTGATGAGAGTAATGATGCTAGAATGAGAAGCAGAAGAGGTGGAATGGGAAGATGTGTGTAGTGGTGATTTTTGTTTGATGAGGGGGGAGGTGGTGAAGAAGCTTCTACAACAGGAAGATCTTAGGAAGAGGGTAAACCTTCACCAAGGATCCCATATAGAAGGGGTTATTAAGTAAGATTGTCAAGCAGGAAGCAGAAGGGTGAAAGGAAAGAATACAAATGGGTGAGAGGGGACAGGAATGGTTTAAAGGGTAATATGGAGATAAGTGGTGGAGGAGTAAAAATGAGGAGCGAGGATGAATGGATCAAATACATGGTGAGTATGGTGGCGGAGGAGTTGTTGGATAGTGAATGCTACTTGAGAAAGATCATCAAGTAGGATTCACAAACTGCAACGGTGATCAAGTAGGATTCCTAAACTGTGGAATGTATTAGTATGGGTGAACGGAGGGGGTGTAAAGTAAGATGTTGATCATACAGGAAGATACTCATGTGACGAAAAGAATCTTAATTTTAATATATCACATAACAAGATGCATCATGATATAAAAGATCAGGATGACTAGACTGTAATATGCGTGATAGTATGAAAAGGGGCCATCAAAAATGTTTGATGCCCTAATACGATATGCAAATGGAAGAGAGCATAGATAGAGGCCATCAAGAAAATATGATGCCCCAGTACGACATGTAATCAGATAACATAATAATATTAGAGAGAACACCAGGATACATAAAATCAAGATGCCCCCTATAATATATCAAGATACAAGAAAGTAATTAATAATTGATAACTAATAATGCAACACAAGAACCAATAAACATGTCCCTAACGTGTTCCACAGTGAGGATTGATCGAATGTGCCCGCAAGTAGGGGTACGAGGACATAGTAAAGTATTGGGTCATTTTCCTCAAACAAGGAAACAATGAGAGCTGGATTTTCCCTAAGCGAGGATTCATGTGAGGAGAAGTGTTTTGAATTTGGTAGCCATATAGTGATTGGATCATCCGTTAGGGATAATAGTTCAAAGGTTGAATTGTGTTGGTATTTTTAGAGTTTTTACGATTTTACAACATTTTTGTTTTTGTTTATATATATATATATTCTAATGTTTTCTAGATCTTTGATAATCGTTTCTAATTTTTTTATTTTTCTAACGATTTTCAAATGTGTTCGAATTTTTGATGATTCTTTCTAATGTTTTTTGAGTTTTAACGAGTTATAATTTTATTTTATTTTAAATTTTTGATGATTGTTTCTAATGTTTTTGGAGTTTTGACGAGTTCTATTTTTTTTGGATTTTGGACAATTGTTTCTAATGTTTTTGGGTTTTTGACAATTTTTAAATGTTTTTGGATTTTTTGGATTTTTACACTTTTTTTAGATTTTGGAAGATTTTCACACTGTTTGTGGATTTTTACACTGTTATTGGTAATTTATTAACCAAAGTGCAGACTTGTTTTTGAGAGGTGATAAACCAGGATATTATCCATATGTATCGTGTTCCGTGTGGTAACTTATGCTCGGAATAACACAAATTCTCTTTCCATTGGCAGGATATGGTGGTGATGATATGATGAAAAGAGGTCCAACTCCATTCTTGACTCCACACAACTAGTAAGATGTGTGGGCTCATCATCGAGAATCAAGAAGGATGCTAACAACAATCCCTTTGGGAAATTGTGACTCCATTCTTCATAATGGTACTGAACCAGTTTCAGAAATGGCTTTCACTTTATGCGTCACGTGCTAGACTTAGACAACTATGTGGTCTGCTGATTGGTAAGATATGAGGTTAAGGGATAGCTCTCTCTTCGCTTAGGCATCTAAATTACTTCTTTGGGGATTCTATAATTTGCAAGCACTGTAAGATTTTGTCTTTTTGAAATGACTCCCTATGCCTTGCCCCATGCTACTAGTGAGAAGCAAGGGCTCATCACCGAAGGAAAAACATAGGCGAGTGAATTCCCTTTTTGTCTTTTTTTTGTTTTTTTGTTTTGTTTTTTTTAATGTTTTGTAATATTTTTATACTTTTATGAGAATGAATCTCTACACTTTGCCCCATGCCATTTGTAAAAGGCAAGGTTTTATCACCGAAGACAAAACATAGACGAGTAAGGGAACCTTCCTCCATTCCCAGTCTCACACTACCAGGAAGAAGTGTGGGCTCAACACCAAAGACTATGGAGGATGAAATATGTGACGATGAATTATTCATAAGTTATTTGATTGATGGATTTTTACAATAGTGCTTTGTATTTTGGAAGGAACGTCTGCCCCCAATCTCAGCCCCACATGACTAGTAGGATGCAAGGGTTCAATACCAAAGACTGAGATGGCTGACCAAAAAAATTGGGTAAAGAAGTTTAGAGATTTGTTATGAAAGAGAGAATGTCTTTGAAGGGAATATATTACCATCAGTAAACTTCTAGGTATGACTGACTATAGGTGACATCGACTGAAAATGGGAGATATTATAAGAATTATGATACTCACAAACTTAATAGGATCTATATTAGCACCTGTCTCATGATGATAAATATGAAGATGTGAATTTGATAAAGAAAATATCTGCCAATAGAAATGAACAAATTTAAATTATTCGGAGATAAGTAAGACAAAAGGAACAATGTACACGTTGTTTCCCAGAATAGTGAACATCTCAAGGATAAAATTTCTTTGGATGAACTGCATTCATTGGTTCATCAAGATCGTGACCATCTATAGTGGCCAACTTATAAGCTCCAGAGCCAAATTTAGATGTAATTACATAGGGTCCTAACCAATTAGGCTCAAATTTTCTTTGTTTTTCTCGTTCTTTAGTGGTATTATTTTGATTTTCTTCTAAAACAAGGTCACCAATTTTGAATTCTTTGGGTCTTACCTTTTTATGATAACTTTTTTGTAGTCAATTTTGATAGACTTGAAGATGATTGAGAGCATTAAGTCATTTTTCATCAAGAAGCACAAGCTCTTGAAGCCGTGATTGTTGGTATTCATCCTCATTAATTACATATTTAAGGGAGATCCTCAAGGATGGGAGTTCTATCTCAATAGGTAAAATGGCTTCATAACCATAAACAAAGAAAAATGGGGTGGCTCCGATAGGCGTGCAGTAAGATGTACGGTAATCCCAAAGAGCGGGGTAAATTTGAGTATTTCAATTACATCCATGGGTGTTGACAATTTTTTACATGATGGATTTTAAGGTCTTATTGGTTGCTTCCACTTGACCATTACCTTGAGGGTAGTATGGAGTGGACCATTTAAGTTTTATGTGAAAACATTTGGCTAGGTCTTTTATATCCTGGTTTTAAATGATTTTCCATTATATGTGACTAGAGCGGATGGAATACCAAATCGAAAGATGAGATTATTAAAAATGAATTTTGATATTTGGCTACTGGTAACATAAGTGAGAGGCATAGCTTCCACCCATTTAGTGAACTAATCAGTAGCGGTAATGATGAACTAGTGTCCATCGGACGATGTTGGTCTGATTTTACCAATGAGGTCAAGTCCCCATTGAGAGAAAGGACATGGTGTGGTTATCGATTGTAATGCCTGGGAAGGTGTGTGGATAAGATTTCCATGCTTTTGACATGCTTGACAATGTTTGAAAAAATTACATGCGTCACTTTCCATGGAGGGCCAATAATATCCAACTTGCAGGATTTTCTTGGCTAAGGCTATACCATTCGTGTGTGCTCCACAGATACCATAATGGACTTCAGCTAAGACACTCGAGGCTTCTTCTTGATTAAGACATTAGAGCAGGGTGCCATCATATCCTTTTTTATAAAGAGTTTCTGCTAAAATGGTGTAACGAGAAGCACGTTGTGCTAAAGCACATTTATGCATTGGTTTCATATCGGTAGGAAATGTTTTATTACAAATGAAGGTATA
This sequence comes from Taxus chinensis, assembly GCA_019776745.2. Classification (NCBI taxonomy): domain Eukaryota; kingdom Viridiplantae; phylum Streptophyta; class Pinopsida; order Cupressales; family Taxaceae; genus Taxus; species Taxus chinensis. The sequence continues at coordinate 759,402,739 of CM034151.1, read as the reverse complement.
AAGATCATGGTACCAAGGATTATTCGGACCCGCGATCTCACATACCATAGTGTTTTCAGGAAGATCATAGGCAGGCATTAAGAGATGTTCGATGAGAAAATGTGCCTGGGGTTGACTAGATGTGATTTCTAATAGGGATCCGATGGTTTCCATAACGTTGGCAGATTTATTATGAATTATGGGGATTTGATCAAAGCTAATTAATCAAAAATAGCTTTGAATACTATCCACCATGCATTTATATGGGATAATTTTTTCATCTTTGACCTGGTATTCATCAGTAACTTGCTTGATGATAAGTAAATAATCACCAAATACAACTAATTCTGTAAGATTCCAAGATATTTCCAGTTTTAATCCTGCGACGAGAGCTTCATATTATGTGATATTGTTGGTACATGGGAATACTAAGTGAAATTATTTGGGGATAACGTGTCCATTGGGTGTGATAAGCAAAATATTAGCCCCTGAGCCATGAAGATTACAAGATCCATCAAAGAATAGAGTCCAAGCTAGTGTGATGTCTATGTGTAGAATATCTTCATCAGGAAAAGAGAACTGAAGTGGTTCTGTGTCAGGAAGGGGTGCTTCAGCAAGTTTTTGTGCAAGGGATTTTCCTTTAATTTCCTTTTGCAAAATAAATTCAACATAAAATTCACTAAGTAATATGACCTAACTAGACATTCGTCCCGTGAGAATGGGTCTGGACAACAAATATTTAACAGTATCAATTTTGGCAATCAACTTAGTTGTGTGATTGAGCAAAAAATGACGTAACTTATGGAATGCAAAGGTGACTGCTAAGCATACTTTTTTGATTTGGGAATAACGTACTTTGTGCTCAATAAGTGTTCGACTAAGGTAATATACAACTTTTTCTTTTGTTTGATCGTTATGTTGTGCTAGTAGATCTCCTATGGCATGTTCAGTGGTAGATGTATAAAGCAACATGGGTTTATCGGCAACTAGTGACATAAGAACAGGTGGATTAGAGAGTTATTCTTTTAGCTTAGCAAAATATTCTTGGCAATCGTGGTTCCGGTGAAATTGGGCATCTTTCTTGAGTAACTGATTAAATTGATGGCACTTGTCAGCCAACTGTGATATGAAACGCCAAATAGATTGTATATTTCCCTGAAGACTGTGTAATTGTTTTAGGTTTTGAGGAGGAGGCATTTCCATAATGGCTTTGAATTTTGCAAGATCCACTTCTATGCCTCTTTGTGAGACAATAAACCCTAATAATTTACCAGAGGTTACTCCGAACACACATTTCTTTGGGTTAAGATGAACCTTATACTCACGTAATCTATTAAAAATGTGTCTCAACACACTTGGATGTCCTATTCATGTTTTGGATTTTTATAATATATCATTAACATAGTCTTCCATGATATCATGTAACATGTCATGGAAGATGACAATCATTTCTCGTTGATAGGTGGCACTAGCATTTTTCAAGCCGAAAGGCCCGAGAGACAACTAGTTAGCATTTTTGTTCCTAATCTCAATGTTGAATTATCATTCCACATGCAAATGCATTTTCTGAATAGTTTCAAATATGTCACACAAATCAAAAAAGACCTCATTTCTAAGGGCTTACTTAAAGCACCCTTTTAGGACTAACCTTATCGAGACACCCTTCAGAATCAGATAAAATCTAAATTCTTTAACCGGAATAGAAATATCGTCAATGATGACATTACTGATTCCCGCCATGTCCAAAATGTCCAAAACCATCCCATCAAAAAATTAAAATCCAAACAACCAATCATTATCCCTAGAAAGGAAGTTCCTTCTCGGGATCGACGAAGATAGTTCACTCCTCTCAAAGAAAGTATATTTAGTGTCTTTCGTCATTTGGAAAATGCCAATATGATTACATATCCCATCGAAAAACCCTTCTAAGAAGGAAAACCCAAACCAAATTGGTATAATGACAATGAATATTGTGATTACCATCGCATAAAAGGGCACTCTACAGATCGATGCATGCAACTCCGTGATTACGTCCAAGACCTGATTGAACATGGAGACATAGGAGTGGAAAATAATTTTGAGACAAAAACACCTAATGAAAAACTTCATATGTTCAAAAATCCTTTCCCTAACCATGATAATAATTCAAAAGATAAGGGTCAATCATCAAGCAATGTCGAGTATGACTCGGTCATCTCGACCATAGACTATGACCAAGACTTAGTGGTAACTATAAAGATCAGAACTGACTGTGTGATCACCACTAGACAAAAAAAAATGTGGGTCCCTACAACAAAAAAAATTGCCACTTTGTCCCCCACATCACCTCCTAATCCACCATCTAATTCCACCGCCAATTCCTCTCCACAACCTACGCCATCATTCAATATTGTCAAACAATTAGAGAAGACTGCAGCACAAATTTCCATCATGGAACTATTTAATTCTTCTCCTGCACTACAACGCATCTTTATGCAAACATTGAATAACGCTCAGGTCCCTGAGGACATCAATTCAAAACAATTCTAGGCTTTGATCACACATCTTACAATCCCCAATCTTATTTTATCTTTTAGTCCCGCTGACCTGCTTAATCCTAACATCTCTAATAATCATTCTTTATACGCCGATGGTTATGTAACTCATCGTAAGATCAAGCACATCTTAATCAACAATGGATCCGCATTGAATATTTGTTCCATGAAACTTGTATGTTGTCTAGGTTACACTGAAAATAATTTATAAAACAATATCATACCCATTCATGGGTATGATAATAGCGAAAGAAAGTCTGAAGGCACAATCACATTGCCTCTCCAAGTTGGACCCATCACCTTATACATGGTTTGTCATATGGTGGATATAGAAGTTGCATATAACATTCTCATCGACTGACCATGGATTCATGCCATGAAAGCTATCCCATCAACATTCCACCAATGTATTAAGTTTCCTCATTTGGACAAGGAATTTACATTATGTGCATATCCCCAAACTTTTGAGTATTGTAGATTCCTCGAAGGACGATATCGACATGATCACTATTGTCCATCAACAAATAAATATGCTCCACCTCGTATAATCCCTAACGAAACATGCATTGATCCTGATACACTCCCTAACAATGATCTGAAACCATCATCTCCTAACCAAAACACATTTTCCAATCCATTATCTTCCGCTAGTCAACCATCTTCCACCAGTCCTCCTCCCACTAATCAATCATCTTCTTCCAATAAATGTTATTCTTCCACCACACCATCTTCTTCCTCACCTATCCAACCTTCTTCATCCAACCATGCCTCTTCCATTAAGATACCTCCTCCTGTGAATAACCAAACTTCGTCCTTCAATCCACCCCCTTCTTCTTATAACCCACTCTCTTCATCTTTTAAAACTACCAAACTAACTTCCCTACCACATGAGGTACCTATTGGTCCCCCATCCAACACATTTAAAATCATTGACACAAGATATGGTGAATATCAATTTCAAAAGATGGCAGACTCATTTTATATCAATAAATCCCCACATAGCTATGACAAACCTAACGCTCCACATCTGAGAATCCATCCCATTTACCAAATGGGATAGTCAGTTTGGAAAAAGTTTGTTTATCTTGACAATGAACATATTCCAAGTTCTTTAGGATCTTGGTTATATAATGATGACTTTTCTCCATGTTATGAGTCCCCTCAATTTACCAAAGCTCACCGAATAATGAAAAACATGTGATGGAAGGGTAAAGGACTTGGTCCAAATGAACAAGGTTTTTTAGACCTGATAAATTACACAAAACATCACTCTAAATATGGTCTAGGTTTCAAGTTGTTTGATGTTACTCCCATAATAATTTCAAGTGACAATGATGACACCAGTTCTGATAATGACATCAGGTCTCCATGTAGTCTTTTTGAGGAACTTGCTGAACACATCTTTACTTTGAACATTTATATGTTAATGTCATCAATTTTGAGCCTACACATCTGAGTCTCATAGACCATGTCCAATCACATCATGCGGCCATGGACATGTTCCAAAATGATGAAGCCATCAAATAATTCCTTGGAACTCGTGACCAAATCCCTACTTCCGACCATAGAAAAGGATTTGAAATCAATCTAAATGAATCGGCCTATTTTGGCAAAGAGATAAAATATTCAGATCCTTCACCCTAGGAAAATTTGGATTAGAAGCGCAAACATAGGATTTCCCATAGTCAAAATCTCATTGCCACCCTATCTAACAAACATGTCAATAAAAAATCCCAACATTACACACCAAAATCTCATACCAACTCACCTAAAACACCCGACACCGATGACCTAAATCAACCATTAGCATCATTCTCCAAAAATGATACATATAAAATGCTTGTAGAAGAAACAAAAGACATAAAAATTGGCACCACCGAACGACCAAAATTTTTACAACTTGGCACTAGTCTGTATGACCAAGAATGCATGGAATTCACAAAACTCCTTATTTAATTCCAAGATATATTTGCATGGACATATAAGGACATGCCAGGCCTAGACCCATCTCTTGTTGTACACCATTTTGCGGTACATCCAGATGCAAAACCTGTAAAGAAAAAACTACGTAAAATACATCCCCAAGTTGGATTTTTTGTCAAAGCTGAACTCGAGAAAATCTTAGAAGCCAACTTTATAAACCTATTGATTATTCGGCATAGATATCTAACATAGTTCCCATCACTAAGAAAACTCTCGGTATCAGAATATGCACAGAATTCTGCGACATCAACAAGGCTTGTCCCAAAGATGACTTTCCCTTGCCAAATATAGACATGATTGTTGATTCTACGGTAAGCCATGAAATGCTCTCCTTAATAGATGGATTCTCTGGTTACAATCAAATACATATTGCTAAAGGGGATCAACATAAAATGGCATTTACTACACCACGAGGAACCTTCTATTATAAGGTCATGCCTTTCGGCTTGAAAAATGTTGGTGCCATCTATCAACGAGTAATGACTGTCATCTTCCACGACATGTTATATGATATCATGGAAGATTATGTTGATGATGTATTAGCAAAATCCAAAACACAAATAAGGCATCCAAGTGTGTTGAGACGCATTTTTGATAGATTATGCGAGTATAACGTTCGTCTTAACCCAAAGAAATGTGTTTTCGGAGTAACCTATCCACATATATCCTAAATCAATTAATTTCCCTTCCTCATTTCCCACAAAAATACACTTCAAATTAATCAAATATAATTTGATTAATTATCCATTTAAAAATCTAAAAAATAACTCAATCCTCACCACATGTCATTATTCTCCATGTTTTTCTACTATTGAATTAAAAATTCAAATTCAAATCATCACCCACTCTTTGTGGTCCCCACTCACCTAAAATCCTCCACTTATGATTTAAAAATCCAAAATCAAATCCTCACCCATTCTTCGTGGTCCACACTCACCTAATCTTGCCCATATTTTCAAACCATGATTACTTAAATTACTCTAAGTTAATCACTCCCCCGGGCTATAAATACAACCTTACCCTTCCCCTCAAAAACACATGGAGAATAAGATTGAATTTCCTATCTAAGTTCTTGCATCCATTGAGAAAAGAACATCCTTCTGCCTCGTCCTAATGCCTAAATAACCTCATAATCCTTTTTCCCATCTGGTGCAAAGTAAGAGGATCATTGTTGCAGGAAAGTCTTGCTCTGTCTTGAAGAAAATTACCTACATATCACACAATCAGGGCTCAATCCAAGTTTCCTAGCCCATTCCGAGGTTTTCTACGAAACACGAAGGAGGAGGTATGATTGTTGGTATTTTACTTCCTTGTTAGTGGTGCATTTTTCCTAATTTATGTGTGTTCAGAGCCCTCTTCAATATCTTTATTGTCTTCATCATACATCCTTTTTATATTTTCTCGTCATCCTAGTATCCTCATTTCATGCATCTCCACATCTTTTTCAATCGATGTCATTCCTCCCATCTTTGTTCTCTGAACATTCCTTATATTGTTCCCTTTCCACTTATTACCCTCTTTCTGTATTCCCTTCCTTCTACATCATTTTCTTTTTTATCATCTTCTCTCTCCCACCCCTCATCTTATTTCCCTTCCCCTATATCATCTTTGTCCCCTTTTTCCATCACGTTATCCTCCTTACTTCCTCGTCAATAACCTAGCTCTTCAACATTGTCTTGTCTTTTTTATCATACCACCCTCCATATGCATCTCCATACGGTCTGTTCCATATTCTCTACCTTGGTCTTCCAAGCCATGACATGGTTCTTTCAATCTTCTACTTGTATTCACTCTATCTCCCTTTCCTCTCCCCTAATTTTCACATTTCTTCTTACCACTTCTCCTTTTCTCTACCACCCCTACCTTTTCGTTCATTTTGTATCTATTTCTCTTCTTTTCTCTACTCTTTTTCACACTTTCCTCACCCCTTATAGTTTCTTTTTTTCTCTCCGTTCTACTTCTTCTTTCGTCCTCTTTCCATTTTTGTCCATTTCACCCCCTACTCCCACCTTGTTTTCTCCTTCTTATTTATCCTTTCCCATTTCTTGTTTTTCTCATCTCTATCATTTATTTCACTTTCATGCATCCCTCTTTATTATCTCTGTTTCTTCCTTCATTTCGTACATCCCTCTATTTCATCCCTTCACCCTCTACTCTATCATTTTCTTGTTTTCACCTTGTTTTTCCTTTCATCATTCCCTTTTTCCCCTATCATCCCTCTCTCTTATTTCTACCTCTTTCAATTTTTTTTTCCCCTCTCCTAACTCCCTTACTCTTTTCATAATCAACCCCCAATCCTATCCATTCCCGTTTCTTTTTCCCACACACTTTCACACCTACCATTCAAGGCCGATTAAATCCTTTCTCCATTTGCGTCGTTCGGTCATTCCAGTCTCTTACACTCCATTATCGTCCTCTTCTCCGTACCAAATCCATTTCCCTTCTTTTCGAGAGTTCTGTCGTATATTTCATTCTCGTCAATCCTCTCGAGGGGGCATCACCACATCTATCCATAATCACATCTTCTCATGACATTTTTGTCTTGAAGGATACCATGACATCCGTCACTCACCACTTTCTATTCTCCCCAACAAACATTCACTCTACCTTTTACTTAAGAAAATTAGATTGAATTCTTCCCCCATACCGTCTACTTTCTTTGAAAGGACACTACTTTCATAGTACCCTTCCAAAGAGGGGCAAATGTAGACACCCCAATTTCACATCTATCCTAAATCAATTAATTTCCCTTCCTCATTTCCCACAAAAATACACTTCGAATTAATCAAATATAATTTGATTAATTATCCATTTCAAATCTAAAAATAATCTAATCCTCACAACATGTCATTATTCTCCATGTTTTTCCACTATTGAATTAAAAATTCAAATTCAAATCTTCACCCACCATTCGTGGTCCCCACTCACCTAAAATCCTCCACTATATGAATTAAAAATATAATTCAAATCCTCACCCATTCTTCGTGGCCCCCACTCACCTAATATTGCCCACATTTTCAAACCATCCACCTAATCTTGCCCACATTTTCAAACCACCCACTTAATCTTGCCCACATTTTCAAACCATGATTACTTAAATTAATCTAAGTTAATCACTCCCCCAGGCTATAAATACAACCTTACCCCTCCCCTCTAAAACACACGGAGAATAAGCTTTCATGCCATATCTAAGTTCTTGCATCCTTTGAGCAAAGAACATCCTTTTGCCTAGTCCTAATGCCAAAATAGTCTCATAATCCTTTTTCCCATCCAGTGCAAAGTAAGAGGATCGTTGTTGCAGGAAGGTCTTGCTCCGTCTTGAAGAAAATCACCTACATATCACAAAATCAGGGCTCAATCCAAGTTTCCTAGCCCATTCTGAGGTTTGCTACGGAACGCGAAGGAGGAGGTATGATTATTGGTATTTTACTTCCTTGTTAGTAGTGTATTTTTCATAGCTTACAGATCCTGGGGAATTCTCTACACTTGATGATCGGATGTATCTATAATATAAGGTGACTTGACATAGTATGGTAACATGTTTTAGGCCAAAATTCGAGTTAACATAAGTTAAAATAACCGCTACTGATTAGTTTTCTCAATGGGTGGACAGCTATTCGTTCTTCTAACTTATATTACACATTGTAGCCAGTTATCAACATTTACCCCAACTTTAATAAATCACAAAATCGACTACGTATTCCATCCGCTCTGGTCACAGATAGATTCAATAACCCATTAATTAAAGAACCTGGATGCATAAGAGACCTAGCCATAATAAACACATAAAACTTAATTATGTTTCAGGTAGAGTGTTAGTGTTTAGGGTAACTATTTATTAGAGGAAGCAACTAATCACGTAACCTTTATTTACATTTTGGAAAAAATGGTCAACACCCATGGCACTACTATAGTATTATTCATAATAATTACCCTAGGTCTGTATATTACCGATTCATCTTGCACTTGCCCGCCTAAAGCCACTCCACATTATTTGTTTTTGATCTATGGTTAGGGCATCCATTTTACCTATGTCAGATAGTACTCCTGAGGCATGTCACATGACAAAACAAGGCCTTAACACTGGATTGTAATTAATGAGGATGACATAACAACTGTCATGATCTCCCCTAGTAGGGTAGATGTTCTCGTTTACTAATTTATCACATATTTGCTCTCATTCGCAATCTTCAAGTCTATACAAAACCCACTTTCAACGTTTATGTTGATTTGATCATTAAACATAGGGAATTGATCCCATGCCACGAATTTGAAATTGGTGACCTTGTTTTTGTTGATGACAAAAGAATACCACTGATGTGATCAGAAAGCCCCACAATGTGTTCAAACACTTCATTTTCAAATGGTTTTCGTGGCATTGCTATGCATATTTTGTCTGGTATTTGGCTCTGGAGCATATAAGTTGAAAACTGAAAATATATGCAAACAATCTTAAGGGACCATATGAATAAAATGTAAAATGTTAAAGAGAATTTTATCCATCAAATGCTAAAAATCCTCAGATGAACAAAATATACATTGTCTCCTGTGAAACCCATAAAATCCAAGAAAAATTGGTTTCAATAAGGGCATTTTCATGTAAACCCCTTTCCCCATGCAACATGAGTGTGATAATTAAACAGAAGACTCATGCGATCAATAAAAGGATAATGAGCATTGATTCCTTTGAATTTGACCTATTTAGTAGGATTTCTGATGCCCAAAACTTGCATGATCTAGTGTTGGAGAAAATAACAAACAAGATGGAGTAACAATGCCATGACAAACATTTCAATTTGATTTCAAAATGCAAACATAGGTTACATCGCCATCTTAGGTAATGACATCTCCTTGTACTTCATGATTGATGATGACGTCATAGTTAATTAATAGCGACGGTTGGCAACATGCTTCATGATCCTTTACATGGTGACACATTGAAATACACATGTTGCAAAAGTATGTTTATATATATAACTGCTACATTAATAAACATGAAGGGATTTGTTTTTGTTGACAAAAAATCGTGTGATGTGATAAAAAGCCCCTCGATGTGTTCAAACACTTTGATTTCAATTGGTTTTTCTTGCCATTGCTAGTGCATTTTGTGTGGTATTTTCTTAGGCAGAAAAAACAAAATAAAAAAAAAGACAAACAGGGAATTCACTCACCTATGTGTTGCCTTCGGTGATGAGCCCTTGCTTCTCACTAGTAGCATGGGGTAAGGCATAGGGATTCATTGCAAAAATACAAAATCTTACAGTGTTTACAAATTATAGAATCCCCAAAGAAGTAATTTAGATGCCTGAGTGAAGAGAGAACTATCCCTTAACCTCATATCTACCAATCAGTAGGCCACATAACTGTCTAAGTCTAGCATGTGACGCATAAAGTAAAAGCCATTTTTGAAACTGGTTTAGTATCGTTATGAAGAATGGAGTCACAATTTTCCAAAGGGATTGTTGTTAGTATTTGTCTCTATATTCATTATCTACCTATTGCGTCCTTCTTGATTCTTGGTGATGAGCCCACACATCTTACTAGTTATGTAGAGTCAAGAAAGGAGTTGGAATTATTTTTATCATATCATCACCACCATATCTTGCCAATGGAAAGAGAATTTGTGTTATTCCGAGCATAAGTTACCACACGGAACAAAGTACATACAAATAATATCCTGGTTTATCACCTCTCAAAAATAAGTCTGCACTTTGGTTCATAAATTGCCAATAACAGTGTAAAAATCCACAAACAGTGTGAAAATCGTCCAAAATCTAAAAAACAGTGTAAAAATTCAAAAACCCAAAAACATTTTAAAATCGTCAAAAACCCAAAAACATTAGAAACAATTGTCCAAAATCTAAAAAAATTAGAACTCATCAAAAATCTAAAAACATTAGAAACACTCATCAAAAATCCAAAAACATTAGAAAAAATCATCACAAATCCGAACACATTTGAAAATCGTCCAAAAAAAATTGATAAAAAAAAATCAAAAAACTAGAAACGATTATCAAAAATCCAAAAAACATTAGAATATATATATATCATAAACAAAAACAAAAATGTTGTAAAATTGCAAAAACTCTAAAAATACGAACACAATTCAACTTTTGAACTATTATCCCCAACGGATGATCTAATCACTTTATGACTACCGAATTCAAAACACTTCTCCTCGCATGAATCCTTGCTTGGGGCAAATCCAGATCTCATTGTTTCATTGTTTGAGGACAATGACTCAATACTTTACTATGTCCTCATACCCCTACTTGGGGGAACATCCGATCAATCCTCATTGTGGAACACGTTAGGGACATGTTTATTGGTTCTTGTGTTGCATTATTAGCTATCAATTATTAATTTATTTCTTGTATCTTGATATATTATAGGGGGCATCTTGATTTTATGTATCTTGGTGCTCTCTCTCAGTATACGTATTTTATCTGATTTTCATATCATACTGGGGCATGTCAGCCTTTCTTGATGGCCTTTGTCTATGCTCTCTTCTCCACTTGAATATCGTACTAGGTGCAATCAAACCTTTTTGATAGCCCTTTGTCTATGCTATCATGCATATTACAGTCTAGTCATCCTGATCTTTTATATCACGATGAATCATGTTATGTGCTATATTAAAATTAAGATGATTTTGATCATGTGAGTATCTTCTTGCATGATCAACATCTATAATTTGCACCCCATCCATTCACTCACGTACTAATAAATTCCCTAGTTTAAGAAATCATACTTGAATATATTTCTCAAGTAGCATTCACTATCCAACAACTCCTCCTCCCCCACCATGACTCACTAGGTATTTGACCCATTCATCCTTCGCTCCTCATTTCTACTCATCCACCACTTATCCCCATATTACCACTTTCTCATAATTCATGTCCCCTCTCACCCATTTGTATTCTTTCCTCTCACTCTTCTTCTTCCCACTTGAAAATATTACTTAATAACCCCTTCTATATGCAGGACCCTCGGTGAGAGGTATACCCTCTCCCTAAGATCTTCCCGTTGTAGAAGCTTCTCCACCATCTCCCCTCTCATTAAACAACACTCACCACCACACACATATTTCTACTCCGCATCTTCTAATTCTCATTCTCACATCATTAATCTCACCACATGCGGGCATCCCAATTAAGGATTTCCCTCACACTCTCCACCCTCTACCACATATATTCCTCCATCCATTCATGTTACACTCCTTTGTTTCCTTTGTTCCTTGTTATCACCTCATCTCGTATGCAATTCTGCTCAGGCATACATAACTCACTCTTTTCCTCATCCTTCTCCAAATCCATCTTCTGTCTAGTCATCGTACATACATGCTCTCATAGTATGGAAAATTCACTTGAGGGTTACCCTTTAGTCCCATTTTTTCATACCCTCTTTCCCACCAACTTTATCATCATTCTTCTTCTTCCCTAAGCTTGGCGATCCTACTTAACCATTCCAGCTGCCATATGGACAATCTTACTTAAGAACTATCTCTTAAGGTTGATTATACCCTATGGCCTTCCCCCATCCCATCATATTTCCCCCATCTTATTTCTCCCGCTTCTCGTCGCAATCATCTTCTTCAACCAATCATTCCATCCCCTATACCCAATAAAATTTTGTCTTTCTCCTTGCATATCATCATCTGTCTGGTTTGGCGATATTACTTAACCACTCTTGTGGCATCGTGACAATCTCACTTAAGAGATCTCTCTTAAGGATGATCATATCTTCTTACACTTTCCCCCATCACTCCACAATATCTCACCACCCATCATTTTCTCTTCATTCCCCATCACCACACCCTCTTACCACTGCTATCACCATCCTTGGCTTGGAAATCTTACTTAACCACCTCGTGCTGACATGGTAATATCACTTAAGAGTTCCCTCTTAAGGATGATTTGTCTTATTTCCTTTCTCCGTCACTACATATCCTTCACCCTTCACGTTTTCTCTGTGGGAATTCCCCATTATCACATCCTCTCACATTCCTCTTCTATTCTTGCGAATTCCACTTCTTACTTTCCCACGTGTCATATCCAGTCATCTCTCGCTTGGTAATCTAGTACTTAGTCACATCTGTCACATGAAATTCTTACTTTTAGGGGTCCTCCCTAAGCTGGAACTCATCATTATAAACTTCTCTCTCACCTAATTATTTGTTCACCTCTATTGATCACTTCTTCCACCTGGTCTCTCCTACCAACCACATTTTCCTAATACCATTATTCTTTCACAACCTATCATCTCACAACATACGTATAATATCTTCTACCTATAATCACGTTATTTTCCCCCATTTTCCCCTTCTTGATCCATCATCCTTCATGCGGTCTCTTCCCATTCTCTTCATGTCTTGTTTCTTCAACATCACCTCATTCATCCTCATCCTCTACTCACCTTCACCTTATCCCAATCCATCCCTCCCATTTTCTTTACTCTTTCCACTTCATCTTCTCAAATTCCCCCACATTTCCATCCACATATGTGTTCGCCATTAATGTTAACATTCCTCTATCATTATTTCATTCTTATCTTCTATTCCCATGCTAATAATTGTTAGTGGGTTTTCCCTAAAAATCATCAATCCTCATTCCGTATGACCTCATTCACTCCCCTGGAGCTTCTTGAGTTTCCCTTAATTCTTTCCCTCCTCTAAGCCCACCACTCATTGTTAGGGGTTTTTCCCTAACTTCCCTTTGTTGGTGTTACCCTTTTCAATCCTCGTTACCTTTCTCATTTTCTTCATTTTTTCTCTAACCCTTCCTCACCACTCATTATTAGTGGAATTTCCCTAACATCCCCTCATTGACATTGCCTCTTATATTCCCCATTCTCTTTTCTCTCCTATTCTTTCCCTCCAATCCCACCCTTTCTTGTCACTTCTTACCCATCTCTCCATCTTCTCTTCACCCTCTTCAATATCTTTATTGTCTTCATCATAAATCCTTTTTATATTTTCTTGTCATCCTAGTATCCTCATTTCATGCATCTCCGCATCTTTTCCAATTGATGTCATTCCTCCTCTCTTTCTTATCTGAATATTCCTTATATTGTTCCCTTTTCACTTATCACCCCCTTTCTGTATTCCCTTCCTTCTACATAATTTTCTTTGTTATCCTCTTCTCTCTCCCACCCCTTGTCCTATTTCCCTTCCCCTGTATCGTCTTCTTCCCCTTTTTCCGTTACGTTTCCTCCTTACTTCCCCATCAATAACCTGGCTCTTGAGCGTTGCCCTATATTTTTTATCATACCACCCTCCACATGCATCTCCATACGGTCTATTCCATATTCTTTGCCTTGGTCTTCCTAGCCACAACATGGTTCTTTCAATCTTTTCCCTGTATTCGCTCTATCTTCCTTTCCTCTCCCCTAATTTTCACATTTCTTCTAACCACTTCTCCTTTTCTCTACCACCCCTACCTTTTCATTCATTTTGTATCTGTTTCTCTTCTTTTCTCTACTCTTTTTCACACTTTCCTCACCCCTCATAGTTTCTTTCTTTTTCTCCGTTCTACTTCTTCTTTCATCCCTATCCATTTTTTTCCATTTCACCCCTACTCCCACCTCATCTTCTCCTTCTTATTTATCCTTTCCCGTTTCTTGCTTTTCTCAACTCTATCATTTCTTTCACTTTCCTGCATCCCTCTTTATTATCTATGTTGCTTCCTTCATTTGGCACATCTCTCTATTTCATCCCTTCACCCTCTACTCTGTCATTTTCCTTTTCTCCTTATTTGTCCTTCATCATTCCCTTCTTCTCCTATCATCCCTCTCTCTTATTTCTCCTTGTTTCCATCCTTTTTTTTTCTCCCCTCCCCTATCACCCATACTCTTCTCATAATCCACCCCCAATCCTATCCATTCCCTTTTCTCTTTCCCACACACTTTCATGCCTACCGTTCAAGGCCAATTGAATCCTTTCTCCATCTGTATCGTGTGGTCATTCTAGTCTCTTCCACTCCATTATTGTCCTCTTATCCGCAACATTCATTTCTCTTCTTTTCAAGAGTTCTATCGTATATTCTATTCTCATCAGTCCTCTCGAGGGGGCATCATCACATCTATCCATAATCACATATTCTCATGACATTTTTTTCTTGGAGGATACTATGACATTTGTCACTCACCACTTTCTATTCTCCCCAACAAACATTCGCTCTACATTTTTCTTAAGAAAAGTAGATTGAATTCTTCCCCCATCTCATCTACTTTCTTTGAAAGGACACTACTTTCATAGTAACCTTCCAAAGAGGGGAAAATGTAGACACCCTAATTTCACATCTATCCTAAATCAATTAATTACCCTTCCTCATTTCCCATAAAAATACACTTTGAATTAATCAAATATAATTTTATTAATTATCCATTTCAAAATCTAAAAAATAACCCAATTCTCACCACGTGTCATTATTCTCCATGTTTTTCTACTATTGAATTAAAAATATAATTCAAATCCTCACCTATTCTTCGTGGCCCCCACTCACTTAATCTTGCCCACATTTTCAAACCATGATTACTTAAATTACTCTAAGTTAATCACTTCTTTAGGCTATAAATACAACCTTACTCCTCCCCTCAAAAACACATGGAGAATAAGCTTGAATGCTCTATATAAGTTCTTGAATCCTTTGAGCAAAGAACATCCTTTTGCCTCTTCCTAATGCCCAAATATCCTCATAATCCTTTTTCCCATCTAGTGCAAAGTAAGAGGATCATTGTTACAGGAAGGCCTTGCTCCATCTTGAAGAAAATCACCTACATATCACACAATCATGGCTCAATCCAAGTTTCTTAGCCCATTCCAAGGTTTTCTACAGAACGCAAAGGAGGTATGATTGTTGGTATTTTACTTCCTTGTTAGTAATGCATTTTTCCTAGCTTACAGTACCAACTCATCGTTGATACATATGCTGAGAGCCATTCATCTAACTCTACAACTAAACAACATAATAATATCTCATAGATCTCATGATATAGGTTCTCCTCCATTCATTTATGTGCATCAAACTCAGATCTAGTGCTAAATCATTGAGCAAACTCATCCTCTGTATTTTTAAGCCACACTTTGATGCTGTCCAAGGTCAAGTGCTCTGTCATCCCACATCATTTTCACAACAACTTCAAAAGAGTTCCCGAAAACGGAACCAAAATGTAATCATATCTTCATATGCCTTATTACTATCCCAATTACATTGTCCTATCACCCAATATGTGTTGGGTGCTCACTCGAGGTGCGCAGGGCGTCTAACTCCTCCTTTATGTGAGTTTTGTGAGAATTTTCTGCCATTAATGGATGAATAGTTACAGAAACAAAGATACATGTGTTTACTCTAGATCATGAGTCAGAATACTAGATCTAAGCATAAATGCATCGTAGCAAAGGAAATAGACATTGGAAACAATCATAAAGAACCTGATCAGAGTCACAACTAGTTGAAGAACACAATCACTTATATCCATAAACAAAGATATTTAGATTAACACATCATATATTAATTTATAAATGTTACAGTAGCCACATTACATCAAAAGGGGTCATCTCGGACCATATACATCATGAATTAACATTCCAACCCTACAAAACTACTATGAACAAATATCCTAGCTATGTTTTCCCCTTACAGCCTCTGTTCAGACCTAAGCGCATGCATATATGCTCATTCCAGCATTCTTGTAGCACTTCATTGTCTGTCCTTCTCCTCTTCATCTTGGACCTAAACACTTCTTTAAATAGAATTTGGATACATCGCCATAGCTTCACCCATGATCAGATCACACATCAAGTGGAAGTGTGGTCCTCCATAGTCGAGTTTTTGTGCCAGCTTGCAAAGGCCTCCACTAACTATAATGATCCCCTTGGGAATATTCCCTACGAGGAATATTCTTTTCTTGACCTTCAAGGCTCCATGATGGTACCTTATCCATTCCCTATGCCTATTTGGGCCATCATGTGTTTCTCATGTGATACCACCTTTGAAATGTGGCTAAGTCCTTAAACCCTTGTTCTGCTTTCGTGCACGCCCTAGTTACAACTTAAACCATTTCCTTGTGCACTTTACCCTAAGCGCCTTCCTCTTGCTTGTCTTACATGCGCACTCCTTTTGCCTTGGGACTTAGTCATTTCAGGGCCCAACGCTTTTAAAATGGAATTAGCCATTTTAAAGAGAAGAATACATTCAAATGACCGTCAAGTTCTTCTTTTCAGAAAAAATGACCGTCATAATTCAAAATTTTGTTGGCAAAAATTTTAAATCATTATCAGGTTTTATAAAAATTGTATGACGTTCATTTGGCTGTCAAGTTATACTCGAGATTCTGGTCTCCTAATTTTTTTTTAACTCCAGTGGACATAAGGCAATGGAACGATCTAGGTTTATTAAACTTTCAGGTTCAGCATGGTCAATAAGACAGGTGGCAGCATCCTATGAAGACCGACACATGACTTCAAAGCTGAAAGGGAAAGATATGTGGATCTTTTCTGTTAGCTCGTGTTTTGCAGTCTGATAGGGTCTTTTAAATAAGACTAACACTGCAAGGATTCATGGGACATTTTGATTGGCTCGTGTTTCACAAGTTTCATTCAAGGAAGTAAATTGTGAAGGGTGTGGAGCTATTTTATTGGTCTAAGATTTACAGTTGTCAGTCAAGTAAATTTTTGATTGCATGGAGCCTTCCTTTTGGTTCATGTTTCCAAAAACCCAGTCAGAGGTTTGATTATCAAATGCGTGGTACTTTTTTTATTCATTCGCATTTCACAGTTGTAAGTAAGACTTAGATGTGATGACATCGAAGTACATAAAGCTTCTTTATTTGTTCACATTTCACAAAGCTTAGTCAAATTAAATCAAAGGACTGCCACTCTAAAAAATTTTAGAGCATTTTGATTGGTTCATACTTAATAATAAAAACTTCATCAAACCTAACACTGCAAAATCCATAGCATATGTTGCATATTTTTATTGGATCACGTTTCAACAAGAAACAAAGGCCAAATTTACAAGCAAATCAGATGAGGACATATGACAACAAGTGAGGGAGACAAACACGTGAGCAATCTCAATTCCCAAACCAATTAAAAGTTTAGACGTGTCAAGTTCCTATGCATTACGACAGGTAGAACTTCAGAAGGCCATAAATTTTGATCTACAACAACTTTTACAAAATTGGTCTTGTTGGAAAGCTCTCGCCAAACTCTATAATTTGACATCATTTATTTTAGGAATTGAAGACTTTTTGAAGAAAATACATGCAATAAAAGAAAGGGTCGTTAAAGAAAGATTAAAAATGCAAAGTAGAGGAAAATCTATTTTTAAAACATGTAGGGTTTATTTTTTATAAATATAAAATAAAATAGAAAGAACACATGATTTTTACTCAGAAGGAGTTGTTTTCAGAGCAAGAAAACAAACTGCAATGCTTTTATTCTATTTTTAAGTCATACTTACATGTCTAGGCTTTCTGGATCCTTCTTCTCTCTCAAATTTCTAAAAAGGATTTAGAAAACATTGTAAATTCATCTTTGCTTATTCATTCATATTTATGGAGCAATTCAGTCTTTCAAAGTGAGAAACCAAGGGTCATGAGTGACTATCTGTGCTTATTCCACCTCTTGGAGAAATAAAGGAGATTTTTTTTTACCTTTTACAATATGTATTTCGTGCATACTTTGTTTTAAAATAATTTTATTTTCTGATACTTGCCTATTTTTGTCTTATTAGTTTAATTATCTTATGCCTTTGTGTAATGTTGTGTCAATTTTGTAGGTCATAAATTGTGTTTGACATGTTGTTTACAGGATTTTTTTGTGGTGTAAACTATTGGCCCTTCTTGTCCCATGACAATTCATTCCAGAACCCTTTTTTGAATCACTTTCAACTTGACTCAATTATTGGTAGTTTTGTATGGTGTGTCTAGCTTCTTTTCTTCATCTGTGTGATCCAAATAAGTCTAAATTTCTCCAAACTTTTTGTTGTATCACCCCCATTTTCAATTTTTCCTCTTTCCCTTTCTTCTCCATTTTCCTTGTTAGTTAGTAGGATAGAGTTAGCCTTTAGGAGATAGAATCATTATAGGTGTTACACTAGGGGAGCCAACCCTCTCTGGACATTAAATCCAACATACAAATCACCCACAACCTAGGAGTGTTTCCATTTTATCAATTGAAAGGAGAGTTATCACACCATTCTCTAAAGGGTGCATTTTTAAAGTGACAAAAAAAATTGGCACGCCCGGTGGGACATATTCTTGACAAACATAAGTGTTTTAGACATAAATATTCAACATCTGGCGACTCCATTAGTTCAAGATACATATTTTCTCAAGCAAGAAACCATTTTCTCCATTTTTTATTTTTTATGAGGTTGTGCAATCATGATTTCAATTCCTCATTGGAATTCCATGTTTCAAGAGAATTATCACTCCCTTCCACCTCCTTTTCCCCAAAATTCTTCTCCAGAATAGTACTATAAGTTATTTCATAATGAATATTCCCATGATCCAAACAATTTGTATAATTATGGTGTTTTTCAAGAGCAGGAATATGCAAGTTATGCACATGAGGAATATCTTGAAAGTAAAATTCAGAGAGTGGAACATACATATCTAGCTCTCAAGGAACAAGTTGAACAATTACAAGCATTAGAGTATGATAGGCATCAAGTTGAGGAACCATGTCAATGGGATGTGCCCATTTACCTTTCCCATCAAAATTCAATGCCCACATACCTTCCTTCCCAACCCACTCAATCTTAGCCCAAACCCCTAATTCATAGCTTTCTTAAAGCTTTTTCCCCACAAGAGCTTACACCTCTCCAATCACCTCAAACATTAAAAAATTAGTTAGCAACCCAACCCAACCATTCCCTCATATTCCTTAATCCATTTTGGAATGAATATAATCAACAAAAGAGTTTGGAAGAGAAGCCAAATGAAGATAAAAGTCAAGAAATTCTCAAGCAAAATCTCACAAAATGGACTTCCAAGTTTGGGTTCACATAAGATCCACAGTTTGTTAAGCCTTCAACAGAGGTTAAGACTGAAGTACCCAAGTTGGAGGATGATTTTGCATAAGAACATGAAAAAGAAGAAAATGATGAGAAATATTTATGTTCTGAATGTAGTGTACATCATGGCACCATATTCTTAGAGGTTGTTTTGTCTTCACAGGAGTCAAAAATGGAGGGGAACAAATCAAATTCAAAGTGTCCAAATGAATATGGTATTGTTGAAAATTTCTTTCTTCCTTTTGTTGAATCTGATTTTGTTGAAGAGTCTGCTATGAAGGAGAAATCAAATAAGAACTTGCTTCCCAGAATAGTTTTCATGAAGAAGAAATCAAAGAAGAATCTGCTTCCTAGAACAGTTCTCACGAAGAAGAAATGAATGAGTTTGATCTTTCAAACTTCATGTTGGATGAGGAAAACGAGTAAGTGTTTTTTAACACATGTACCATTTAGGGAAGAGAGTAAAATTTTTTAATGGAATGCAATGATCCCAATTGCACTGCATGTTTAGAACTTGCTGCACTTTTGGAAAGTTATAGTGGTACAACAATAATATCATTAGGCACTTGAAAGAGCCAAGAAGGGCCTCAAAATTTTAAGAATATGAGTTTGAGCTCTCTAGTTTCTTATTTGAAGAAGTAGAACATGAAAATATGAGGATGTTTGTGCATGAAAAAATCAGCAATCAATAACAAACATTATCAACTCTAGATAAGATTGCGGCCAACAAGCAGAGGAGGAAATTAACAAAGAACTTCAAATTTAAAAGGAGTTCTCATCGAGCATGAACAATAAATAAGATTCATATTTAGAAGATTCTAATGATGAAGAAGATTTAATTGAAATTATAAGTATTCCATCTTCATCATCTATCTTCTTCAATAAAGACTCTCTTGTTATTAAATATTCCTTTAAGCTTGAGAAAGACCCAAATGATGAAGTTGCACACAAAGAAGAATGTTGGGCCTATAAGGAAGCTTTGCACCTATGGCATGGAATTTTTTGTTGCATGCTAGCTAGGCATAAAGGGTCACACAGAAGCTTGTGCCAAGGTGAAACAAGGTCAGGACTTAACCACATTTTAGATCACGGTTAAAGTCACAATAGAGGAACACTTGGAGATCTGACCAAAATTGGTTATGGTTAAGATTAAGACATGGATACTTGCAGCTCAAAGAAAGAATATTCCAAGGTATAATTACAGTTATCATAACAGGATCAGAAGTTAAAAATTAGAGCTTGTTACAGATTATATGGCAAGTGCATGCAGAGGATACACAAGTATGGCCAGACATGATGAAATTTGGCAGGTGGTTGACTCTGAGTGACAATTAGGCAGTAAGAGAAGATTCCTTTGAGTCCCATGTTATGCATTGATTGACAGGAAAACAAGAGAGAGTGAGTTGGTATGGTGGTTGTGGTTCTGTTTTAGAGATTTGGCCAACATGGAGAGAGATGAGGTAGTCAATGATCAATAGAGCATGTATGAGAGAACACATAAAGACTTAGGGGGAATATATGTTGTATTACTGTTATGCCCTCTGTAATGAAGCCATTGTAGGAAGTAATAAAATTCTACGAACATATCTAGTCCATGTATAGATCTCTTGATGTATCTTGGCTACTGTAAACACTTGTGAAGGGTGTAGACACCCTAAAAATACATACATATTTCTATCTCACTTCTATCTAATTAGAAAAATCATATTGAATGAAAGACAAATAATAAACTTGCAAACCTTCCAGTAACCTTCCAATGCAAACCTCAGTAGGAGAGATTTTGAAGTTGTATCACCTTTGCAAAATGATTGATTTTGGGTGCTCTTGAATGACCTCCAAAAATGAGTGCAATTTCTACGAACATAATAGTTGGAAAGCTTTAGAGTGCAAATTGACAGAGTTTATTTACAAAAAAATTAGGATAAGATAAGCTTGCAATTTATAGAAGCAAAGATAGTTAGAAATTGGTTGAACACAATTGAATGCACATGCTAAAAATAACATTAGAGTAAATTGCATTAGTTCTGGGGCATTTAGGGGCAGTAATGGAATTAATTGCAGAAGTTATATCTGGGAAGGTGGTTGTACGTGCAATTCAATTGCCCCCACCTTTCTAGGATTCTATAAGTGTAGTTAATTAGGATGAGGATGTCGAGTCCAAGTGGTTGTTGACTGAAATAGGTGGGATTAAATAACTAAATTTAGTTAGTATTTAATTGTGAGGAAATAATTAACCATTTAAATAAATAAATGTTTGATTATATTAGCTAGAAGGTGTTAGGAATTAATTTAATTAATTCTAAGAGAATGGTAGAATTAAGTTAATTTAATTGTGATGAGATAATTAACCATTTAAATAAATAAATGTTTAATTATATTAGCTAGGAGGGTATAGTAATTAATTTAATTAATTCCAAAGGCATGTTAGAATTAAATTATTTAATTCCAAAAGGGTAGAAATATAGCTTAGGTAATAGAATTAATTTTAATTAATTCTAAAGAGGTGTATTTGAATGATGAAATTAATTTAATTAATTCCAAAGGGGTTTACTACGGCGAGATAGAATTAATTTAATTAATTATAATTGGACAAAAGCGGGATAGAAATATGTATGTATTTTTAGAGTGTCTACAGAAAGAACTACCTAGCTTAAAATATTGATCTACAAAACTTTGAAATTAATCTAAAAAGCTTGCGAAACTAATCCAAAAAGCTTGAAAGTACTCTAGAAAGCTTGAAATTAAACTAGAAAACTTGAAATTAATCTAGGAAACTTGAAACTAAGCTAGATAACTTGAAATGAAAAACTTTTGAAACTAAGTTTAAAAGCTTAAAAATTGAATGCAAATGGGGTATTGTCCCACCAGGCGTGCTAAATGAAAGCACCCTAAACTCTACAAAGAAATTGCATGACTAACTAAAGAAGGCTAACACCATTGCCATCTCTAGTCAAGACTCTTAAGTCTAGGAATGTAACATTAAGATATCAACTTAAAGGAATGTTTAACTGACATGAATACAATTCAAAATCTAACTAAACATGCCTACTAATATGTTTAATTACCTAACATGGGTCTAAATAGACCTTAGAGGGAAATAAAATGGTTATGTTTATTACTCGAAATAAGGTGAAATGGCCTCTCCAAATGACTACGTGGTCATTTTGGATATCCATCTACTAACCCCATTGAAGGCTTTAGGAAAGGATTGAACTTGGTTATAAATCATATTTGTTATATGAGATGCAAATCAAAACATGGTGTATGTGGGACTAAAAGTACAAAGTAGATTAGAAATACTAATCATGATTAAGTCTTTGCTAATCATAATTGGTGAATTAATAAGTGATTAGAGTGTGGGGAGCCTTAATCAACCACTTAGGGTCAATTAGGAGGCTAAGATAAGATTTTTAAGCTTGTTGGGATGTTCTAGAGGGAAATAGGGTGATTTTGAGTGGTTAAAAGAGGGGTTTAATCCAATAATAAGGTATATTGACCAAAACAAGGGCAAAATAGGTTTAATTAGCTAATAATCACCAATTTTCTATTTGGAAGAGGATTTTTGACTTACGATTCACCGTAAAATGGTATCTTGAATGCAAAAGAGATTAGATAATCAACAATGTAGTGTTAATTGGATAAAGTGGTAAGAAACATTAGTTAATTAGCTTAAATCACTAATTATAACGGAATTGGCAAGAATAGGAGTAATTTGTGTGCGTTTAGCAATAAGATTGCAAAAGTGAAATATAAGTGTCTACAGTAGTAGATGGTGCAATGTATAATGTATGTACAATCCTTTATAAATGCATCATGGCATTAGTGGATGGAGGAGGATTCTTGAATTGATATTCACTAGGGCCAATAGCAACAAAAAACATCCTGGAAATAGGACTCATCGATTTCGATAGGAGTAAAATTAAGATTACATAATGTGTCATCACTAAGATCTATGACATCAAACTCATCATCAAAATCATTGGTGTTGACATTATCTTGTTGTATAAAATTATCAAGGATATTAGTAGGGATGGATCTAGACGTAATATTGAGAGGAGCCATGATAGCTAGAGAAGTAGTATCCTTAAAGGTAGACATGGTGGGTGATAGGATATCATTAGTATGAGTAGGAATAGACAGAATGCTTATAGACATAAAAGAAGGATGTGGAGTACTAAATTAGAAAAATCATGTGTACTAATATTGCGATATGGAATAGGCTATGAAGGAGGGATGGACATGGTGGTGATGGGGTCTATACGACAAAACTTGAAGGGGTCGGGGTCAGTAGTAATGGTATATTCATAGCCATCATGTAAGAATTTAAGACACCTATAAAATGTAGAGGAAACAACATGTATTACATGAATCCAAGGTTTGCCAAGTAAGCAATTAAACTAGAATGTGGCATTGATAACAAAGAATACAATATGAGAAATTTTAGGCCCAACTTGGAGAGGTAGGGTGATAGCACCCATACATGTCTGAGTAGTGGAATCATAGCCGCGAATGACTTGAGAGGATTTATTAATTAAATCATCAGTAATGAAGATTTTCCTTAGGATGGAGACAACATATAGATTTATAGAAAATCCATTATAGCTGAGTACAAGCTTAATACAAATGGCATTAATAGTAACCGTGATAAGAAAAGGTGTAAATGGATCTTTAGCAGCGGTGGGAGGAATATCCTCATCACTAAAATATATAGAATGTAGTCTATTTTTGAGGGATTGGATGAGGTGAGTAAAGGAAACATGTGAATTATTGCTTTCAATATGTATGGAACAAAGGGTGGCCTCTAATGTATGACGAAAATCGAGTGCACTACGTAAAATATCACAAAGAGAGATTTTTCCTGGGGTATTCTTAAGTTGTTGAATGATGTCACAACTCTTAAAGGTGCTGGTAGGAATGATAGAAGTGACAGGTGGTGGAACAGAGACATGCAGAGCCATAGGTGGATGAATGCGGTAGGTGGTTACTACATTGATGGATGGATTAAACATTAGAGTAATGAAGTGAGGAGGATGTTGAGTACAAACTTGCATAAAATTAGTAGTAGTAGTAGTCATTCCTGAAACCTTGGTTGGAATAAAATAAGGATAGGAAGATTGATCCATGACTTCAGAAGAAGTAAATAGATTTTGTTACATTCTCATAAGGTAAGGTTTGAATGGTCAGGCTCTCCAAATGATTTAATTTAATTTGAATTAAATCTAAAAATTACATAGTCACTACTAAAATAAATACTGAAATATAGAAATGACACAAGCAAGTTAAGATTTAAAATATGAAACCCTAAGAAAGAAATGAGATAAGAAACCTTAGTTGATTTATGCTCGATCTGGAACTAATCTGGACTGCTAAAAGTGTTGAATAAGCTCGGAAGAGTGTCGTAAATTCTCACTATAAATTATGAAATGCAGGAATGAGACTGGACATGAGTGCTTGGGATAGGTCATGGGTGCCTGGGCATTGGAGACCACTTTTGGGAACTGGTGACTACACAGGAGCTCAGGATCTGCTTTCTAGTGTATCATAGGGTCTTCGTTGTTTTTTTATTTTGATCACTTGATAGTTGCACTACGATCACCGAAGGTACTCGTAACCTGCAAAATAGATGTTCACTTGCATAAGCCCACAAACCACATACAACTTAAAAAGGAAAATACAAAATGGTGAGTCAGACAAACCCCAATGGTCACTCTGAGATTGAACTTACAACTGAGTGTTGGACTACATCTTAGCCTTCATGTAGTTCTTGTGAGTGTGTGCAAAAATTTTGCCCTAAGACGCCCTTGTGCAAGTTGCACTTGATAGTGGGTTATAGCTAAATGTAGCAATGTATCAAAATGTGTGGATGGAATAGAATGAACTTACCCTTCCTATCTTTTGTATGTAGAAGTATGCAGTACCTTGTCCCTTGAATGGATGCTAGATGGATGTTTTAGAGTGTTTTAGGTGCCTTTTGAATACAAGCTTAGGTGTTGATAGTAATTTTTAGTGCTTGGTCTTTTATTTTGAACACATAACTATGTATTTATATGATTCCCTTGTTTGAATTTCGTAATTGAGAATTGGAAGGCCGACCCATTAGTGAAAAATATTCCCAAAAGATAAAAGAGACCCAAAAAGATTGAATAAGGTAAGAAATGGTCAGGGGCGCTTAGAGGGGACTGGAACACCTGGGCACTTTTGTCTCGATTGGGCATTGGTATCTGAAGTCATGAAAGATAAATAAATGAAATTCCAATTGGGTTGTAGGGTGTGTAAGACCAAATAGAAAAAAAGAGACAAATAAAATAGGCGAAAGATAGTCATCAATTACTAGTTTTCTTGCTTAGGAATCATATAAATGCTAGTATGTTTTTTAGGACCTAGAAATGTACCCAAGTGCATGATTTTGTTTCTACACATTCATTCATATTTGTTTTCCTAAATGCACTAAGGCAACTATGTATTTATAAACTTCTTTAATTCAAAATAGAACTCTATTATCATGTATATTGATAGACAATTGAGAAAATTTGACAAAGAAGATCCAAAAGCCCTAAGGGACCCAAATATAGGTCAAAAGGGCCCACACAAAAGAGGTCCCCTTAACCATACACAAGTGTGATTATGGGTAATTAAAACCACGTGCATAAAATTATGAAGGACCCAAAATTATAATTATATGTTAGATTTTTTATATTTTCAATCTATAAGATTGAAATTTGGTTTCTAGATAAACTATGTAAGTATTTTTAATTGACACATTTTAAATCATCACCCATTATTCATCACCAGGAAATATCATAAGCTTATAGGGGAAAACATAACACATTAGATAAAATGTAATGTAATTAATGAGATCGATCTAAATATCAACATTAATTGAATACCAAAAACACCAAAATAGAGATAAAAGATCACAATATGCAAGTATAATGACTTAGCCACTTTGAGGGTGAAATATCCAAACCATAAAATAAAACTCAAGAGCTCAATATGATGAACATCTACTTGTTTCCATATCTTATATATACCCTACTTATGATATGTAATCCACCTAGGTTTACCTACCAAGCATATGAAAGAACAAAATAAATGTAACATGACATGTTAAGAGATTATGTTAGCTATAGGTTGGCTAAACATATCCCACATATGACCTAGGATTAAAAGTGTAACATACCTATAGCCCTTAAAGTAACATTGTACCCAATCTTGACCATTTCCATATGCTTCTTGAAACAAGTGTATTCCTCAATGTGGATGATCCCTAGATGTCGGTACAAGAAATATTCCTCCTCCCATGTTGTTGTTGCATTGTCTGGATTCTTCAACTTGATTAGATTTTGATTATTTACTCTCTTCCTGACCCTTTCAGTGTGCATCTGAATAAATTTCTCAAGATCCAAACTTATTGGGAATTCCTTATTCATCATCTTTAACTCTATCTAGGTTGAAATATTTTGCACATTGACATTCTCAAAATTTGGACTGTAATCTTGTATCTTATTGAATTAATATAATATAAGATCTCTTTTCATCAAAAAAAAACTGGACTGTTATTAAAATGTGGAAAACTAATTATGGGACTAGATGGTATATTTTGTTCGTGTTTGTGTGTTATTTTGACTGCTTGAAACTTGTGTTGGATATTCCTACTTGAGATGGTGGGTGGTGGATGCAAATTAGGAGATCTCTAGGAAAAATTGACTCTCCTTGGTGGTTTGGTTAATGATATATCCTCCACAATACTTGAATATTTTCCACCCTTTTTTGAAAATCTAGTGACATTTTTTATCCATTGAAAAATAAATATGTTACAGGATCCTTGATTATTAACATTTGATGAGAGCTCACCTTTTGAGGTGAATTTACATGCAAACCCTTTAACTCAAACATCTTGTCATTTGAACAAAAATTTGATTTAATCTAAATTGAATTAAATCTTATTTCAAAGTAAATTACTATGAATAAATGATATACAAGTGATAAACTACAATATTGTCCAAGCAACAAGAAAGCAAAGGTTTGAAACCCTAAGTAAAAGAGACAAAGAGAGGTGACTTAGTTGCTTCCGTGTGATCTAGAGGTGATATGTGCTTAGGAACTACTGTAACAGACTTGTAGACACCAAATTTTTATATGTTTGTCCCCATCTCATGTTCACTCCCCTTTGTCATCTTCACATACATGCCTCTCTTTCAATTTGAATTCATCTTTTCCCCTTAAACCCCATTTATCCTATTTAATTCCCATTTTCCCCATCTTAACCTTATCATTATTTTATTCCCCTAATTCATTCTTAATAATGCTTAATTATCCCTAAATCCTTCCATTAATCCTTTTATCTTCCCTAAATACTCCATTTATCATCCCTAGGCATCCATCTACCCTCATTTAATGCATTTTATCTCCCAACTACCTTTTATCCTCCCTATGCAACCCTAACCCGCCTAAAGAGCCTGAAACCCCAATTCTACCCCTTTAGAGCCATTTTTATCAAGACAACAATCCATCCCTCCTAAATCAAAATCAGAATCCAAGGTTCCCACATAGCCTCACAAAAGTAAGACACCACTTTTGCGTTCATCCACCGCTCCCAAATCCAATCCATCCACAAACCACAAAAACTCCTCATTAAAAACTCCCATTGGATCTTATACTAAAATATTTCAATGTCTCGTCCAAACATCTACCAACACTCTTGCTCCTATCAAATCCTTTGATTCACATGGATAAAAACCCACATGGTTCAACCCTAATTTCATGTTTACTTATCATTGTACCCTTGGACATGATACTGAACATTATAGGGCCCTCCAAACCCTCATTGACAATATTATAGAAGAGGACAACCTTCTCTTTGAAGAACTTCACTTCTTCCATCCACATCCAACCACAATCTTCCAATCAAATCTACACCTGCTAAGGCCTCTAAATCCCCTTCTTCATCCAAATCATTCATCAGAACCCCTCCTCTAAACACCACCTCTTCCAAATAAGGTCCCCCTCTTTTCATCAATGTCATTCATCTCACTACTCGTTCTCAACCTTATGATCCTCAATCATGCACCCAATCTAAACCCAAGGTTTTCATCACTACTCCACTTTATGAGCATGCTCCATATTAATCATCATCCAAGGCCAAGTTATCCATCTTAACCACTCTTCCCACTCCAAAGCCTACTACCATAGAACAAAGTATCATAAAAACAACTCCATCAAGCTCCGGTCAAGATATCCCTCTACGAGCTCATCCAAATCTCTCTCAATCATTCACAAAATCTCATCGAATCCTTGCAACGATCCCAATCACCAACAATGAGACTCAAAAAAATTTTACCCTTGTTAAAGCTCTCACAGCTTCTACCATCATCTCTTTTGATGATTCTGAAATTCATGGCATCTTACATGAGGACAACTACCTTCCTCTTTTCATCATTTTCCACCTCAATGACACCTTCATCTACCAATAAATTATTAACAATGGTGCTAGCATAAATATTATCTCATCCCATACCTTTGATCAACTCAAACTTCATAAATCCATTTTCACTCAATCACCTGTAGTTCTTCATGCTTTCAACAATATTGTTGCCCCTGCTTTGGGAATAGTTATCCTTCTCATTTGCATTAGTGAAAACTCATCCATGATCTATTTTACATTGTTTAAGGGGATTTCCAATACAATGTCTTGCTTGTATGTCCATTGATTCATGCCATGTGTTGCATCCCTTCTACTCTCTATCACTGCATTAAATATGAGCATGAGGGGAAAATCCATAAACTCCTTGTGGATTTACCTCCATTCAAATCATATCATATGACATATCATTTAAATGACATGTTCATCCCTAATCTAGATTCATCTTTAGAAGCATTCATTATCTCATCTGTACCTAGCGCAAAACTACCTAATAAAGAATCTCTTTATACCATGATGCAGTGTCTTTCACTGGGGGAATATCGACTCCTCACCCTTAATGTTCTTCCCACACTCAATCGGATTGGTAGACCCAACAAAGCCCCCATAAATCAACCAAATTTTTGGGATATCATTTCTTTCAGTCCACTTCATCTCAAAACCAATCTCATCTACAGTGGCATTAATCGTCGTTCTTCTAATATTGATGACAGAGTTCATTTTAAGAAGCCTATGGTAAATTGGAGGGGGAAAATCCCCGATGAATATACCTTGAACCTCTTTCATCGGAAAGGTGAATTTTCCAAGATTTCATATTCAAATTTCCGCCTGTCATTTTCTTAAGGGGAAGAACTCAAAAAAAAATTGGTGTCATGCAACAACAAGGTTTGCTTCGGACAACAAACACTGTTGTCACACGAAAAAAAACCTTGTTCTCACACTGTAAGCTAGGAAAAATACACTAATAATAAGGAAATAAAATACCAATAATCGTACCTCCTCCTTCGTGTTCCATAGCAAACCTCAGAATGGGCTAGGAAACTTGGATTGATCCCTGATTGTGTGATATGTAGGTGCTTTTCTTTAAAACGGATCAAGGTCTTTCTGCAACAACGATCCTCTTACTTTGCACTGGATGGGAAAAAGGATTATGAGACTATTTTGGCATTAGGACTAGGCAAAAGGATGTTCTTTGCTCAAAGGAGGCAAGAACTTAGATATGGCATGAAAGCTTATTCTCCGTGTGTTTAGAGGGGGGGTAAGGTTGTATTTATAGCCTGGGGGAGTGATTAACTTAGATTAATTTAAGTAATCATGGTTTGAAAATGTGGGCAAGATTAGGTGAGTGGTTGAAAATGTGGGCAATATTAGGTGAGTGAGGGCCAGGAAGAATGGGTGAGGTTTTGAATTATATTTTTAATTCATAAGTGGAGGATTTTACGTGAGTGGGGACCACAATGGTGGGTGAGGATTTGAATTTGAATTTTTAATTCAATAGTAGAAAACATGGAGAATAATGACATGTGGTGAGGATTAGGTTATTTTTTAGATTTTGAAATAGATAATTAATCAAATTATATTTGATTAATTCGAAGTGTATTTTTGTGGGAAAGGAGGAAGGGGATTTAATTGATTTAGAATAGATGTGAAATTGGGGTGTCTACATTTTCCCCTCTTTGGAAGGCTACTATGAAAGTAGTGTCCTTTCAAAGAAAGTAGACGATATGGGGGAAGAATTCAATCTACTTTTTAAAAGGTAGAGCAAATAGAAAGTGGTGAGTAACAGATGTCATAGTATCCTCCAAGACAAAAATGTCATGAGAAGATGTGATTATGGATAGATGTGGTGATGCCCCCTCGAGAGGACTGAAGAAAATGGAATATACAAAAGAACTCTTGAAAAGAAGGGAAATGGATTCTACAGAGAAGAAGACGATAATGGAGTGGAAGAGACTAGAATGACTGCACGATGCAAATGGAGAAAGGATTCAATCGACCTTGAATGCTAGGTGTGAAGGTGTGTGGGAAAGAGAAAAGGGAATGGATAGGATTGGGGGTTGATTATGAGAAGAGTAAGGGAGATAGGGGAGGGGAAAAAAAAGGAATGAAAGAGGTATAAATAAGAGAGAGGGATGATAGTGTGAAGAACAGAATGATGAAGTACAAACAAGGCAAAATAGGAAATGACAGATTAGAAGGTGAAGGGATGAATAGAGAGATGTGTAAAATGAAGGAAGCAACAGAGATAGTAAAGAGGTATTGTGGAAGTGAAATAAATGATAGAGCTGAGAAAAGCAGGAAAATGGGAAAGGATAAATAAGAAGGAGAAAACGAGGTGGGAGTAGGAGGGTGAAATGAGAAAAATGGAAAGAGGACGAAAGAAGAAGATAGAACAGAGAAAAAAAAAGAAACTATGAGGGGCGAGGAAAGTGTGAAAAAGAGGAGAGAAAGGAAGAGAACTAGATACAGAATGAACGAAAGGTAGGGGTGGTAGAGAAAAGAGAAGTGGTCAGAAGAAACGTGAAAATTAGGGGAGAGGAAAGGAAGATAGAACGAATACAAGGAGAAGATTGAAGGAATCGTGTCATTGCAAGGAAGACCAAGGCAAATAATATGGAATAGACCATATGGAGATGCATGTGGATGGGTGGTATGATAAAAAGATAGGACAACACTGAACAACCAGGTTATCGATGGGGAAGTAAGGAGAAAACGTGATGGAAAAAGGGGAAGAAGATGATACAGGGGAAGGGAAATAAGACGAGGGGTGGGAGAGAGAAGATGATAACAAAGAAAATGATGTAGAAGGAAGGGAATACAGAAAGGGGGTAATAAGTGGAAAGGGAACGGTATAAGGAATGTTCAAAGAAGAAAGAGGGGAGGAATGACACATCGATTGGAAAAGATGTGGAGATTCATGAAATGAGGATACTAGGATGACGAGAAAATAGGAAAATGATGTATGATGAAGATAGTAAAGATATTGAAGAGGGCAAAAGAGGAGATGTAGAGATGGGTAAGAAGCGACAAAAGGGGTGGGATTGAGGGAAAAGAATAGGAGAGAAAGAGAATGGGGGATAGAATAGCAATGCTAATGAGGGACGGTAGGGGAGATCCCTTGACAATGATTGTGGGGGGAAGGGTGATAGAAAAAATGAAGAAAAGGAGAAAACTAATGAGGATTGGAAAGGGTACGCCAACAGAAGGGACGTTAGGGGAAAACCCTTTGCAATGAGTGGTGGGCTTAGAGGGAGGAAATGAATGAGGGAAACTCTAGAAGGGTCCAGGGAGTGAATGAGGATTGATAATTTTTAGGGAAAACCCATTGACAATTATTAGCGCGGGAAGAGAGAGTGATGATGAAAGAATGATATAGGAGTGTTAACATAATGCGAATGGTGTGTGGGTAGAAATGTGGGGGGAATTTGAGAAGATGAAGTGGAAAAGAGTGAAGAAGATGGG
Source organism: Taxus chinensis (assembly GCA_019776745.2). NCBI lineage: Eukaryota > Viridiplantae > Streptophyta > Pinopsida > Cupressales > Taxaceae > Taxus > Taxus chinensis. Next base: position 759,370,340 of record CM034151.1, on the reverse strand, counting down.
AGGGATGGTTGGGACTAAGTGAAAGAGAGGAGAGGATGCGGATGATGAGTATGATGAAACGAGGTAGGTGGGATTGAAGAAGAACCAAGACATGAAAATAATGGGAAAGAAATGGTATGACGGGTTATGGATTCAATAAGGGAAAAATGGGGGAAAAGAATGTGATTGTAGGTGGAAGAGATGAGTTGTATGTTTTAAGAGGATATGTGGAGAAAGGATAATAGTAGGAGGAAAAAGTGGGTAATAGGAGATACTATGTGGAAGAAAGCGATCAACACAAGTGAACGAAGAATGAGGTGGGGGGGAGAAGTTCACGATGACAAGTTAAGTGTAGGGAGGACCCTGACATAAGCTTGTTATGTGACGGAAGTGGTTAAATAAGATTGCCATGTGATCAAAACTTGAGATAACAAATGGTCAAGCGAGAAGTGGTGTTTGCGAGAATGGAAAAGGAGGGTGAAAGGATGTGATAATGGGGAATGCCGAGAAAAAATGAAGGGTGAAGGGTGTGTAGTGATGGGGAAAGGCAAGGAGACAAATCATCCTTAATAGGGACTCTTAAGTGAGATCGCCATGTCGGGTGAGTGGTTAAGTAAGATTGCCAAGCAGAGGAGGGTGATAGTGGTGGTAAAAAGATGTGATGATGTGGAATGAAGAAGAAATATGGATGGTGAGATTGGAGAGTGATGGGCGAGTGTAAGATGACATGTCATGCTTAAGATAATCTCTTAAGTAAGATCGTCATACTGCTGGAGAGGTTTCGTAGGGTCACCCAACTGACAGGGATGATATGCAAAGAGAAAGATAAAATGATATTGGAGATAGGGTGGAATGGTAGGGTGAAGAAGATGATCACAATGAGAGGTGGGAGAAATAAGATGGGGGAAATATGATGGGATGGGGGAAGGCCACAGGGCAGATCAACCTTAAGTGGAAGTCTTAAGTAAGATTGCCATGTGGCCTGGAATGGTTAAGTAAGATCACCAAGTTGAGGAAGAAGAAGGATTATGTTAGAGTTGGTGGGAATAGGGTATGCCAAAATGGACTGAGGGGAACCCCAAGTGAATTTTCCATACTATGAGAGCGTGTAAGTAGGATGACCAGGCATAAGGTGGATTTGGGTAAGGATGAGAAAAGAGTGAGTGAGGTATGCCTAAGTGGTATATGATATGAGATGAGGTGATAATAGAAGAAAGGACACAAAGGCTTGTAACATGAATGGATGAAGGAATATATGTAGTGGAGGCAGAGAGTGTGAGGGGAATCCTTAATTGGGATGCCCGCGTTGGGTGAAGTAATGATGCGAGAATGAGAAGTACGAAGAGGTGGAGTGGGAAGATATGTTTGGTGGTGATGGTTGTTTGATTGAGAGGGGCAAGTGGTGAAGAGCTTCTACAGTGGGAAGATCCTAGGGAGAGGGTAAACCTCCACTGAGGATTCCATATAGAAGGGGTTTAATAAGATTTTCAAGAGGAGCAAAAGTGTGAAAGGAAAGAATACCAATGGGTGAGAGGGGACAGGAATGGTGAGAAGGGTAATATGGGTATAAGGCGGTAGAGGAGTAAAAATGAGGAGTGAGAATGAATGGATCAAATACATGGTGATCATGGTGGGGGAGAAGGAGCTGCTGGATAGTGAATGCTACTTGAGAAAGATCGTCAAGTAGGATTCACAAACTACAAACGGTGATCAAGTAGGATTCGCAAATTGGAGAATGCATTAGTATGGGGTGAATGGATGGGGTGCAAAGTAAGATGTTGATCATGCAGGAAGATAATCATATGACGAAAAGCATCTTAATTTTAATATAGCATATAACAGGATGCATCGTGATATAAAATATCAGGATGACTAGACTGTAATATGTGTGATAGCATAGACAGGGGCCATCAAAATTTTTGATGCACCAGTACAATATGCAAAAGGAATAAAGCATAGACATAGGCCATCAAGAAAGTATGATGCCCCAGTATATATGCAATCAGATAACATAAGAATATTACAGAGAACACCAGGATACATAAAATCAAGATGCCCCCTGTATATATCAAGATACAAGAAAGCAATTAATAATTTATAAGTAATAATGCAACACAAGAACCAATAAACATATCCCTAACTTGTTCCACAGTGAGGATTGATTGGATGTGCCCCCAAGCAGGGGTACGAGGACATAGTAAAGCATTGGGTCATTGTCCTCAAACAAGGAACAATGAGAGCCATATTTGCCCCAAGCGAGGATTCACGCGAGGAGAAATGGTTTGAATTTGGTAGTCATAGGTGATTGGATCATTCGTTGGGGATAATAGTTCAAAGGTTAAAATTGTGTTGGTTATTTGAGAGTTTTTTTTTTTTTTTTTTGGTAGTGATTTTGTGGATTTTTTTTAATTTTATTTTTGTTTATTATATATATACAGATTTTCTAATGTTTTTTTGGATTTTTTGACAATTTTCAAATGTTTTTGATTTTTTTTTTTGACGATTTTTCAATGTTTTTATTTTATTTTTTGACGATTTGGTCAAATGTTTTTTATTTTTTTTACGATTTTCAAATTGTTTTAGAATTTTGACAATCTGATAAATGTTTGTGTTGGATTTTGGATAATGGTTCTACAGTTTTTGGTTTTTTTGACAATTTTAAATGTTTTAGATTTTTATATTTTTACATTTATTTTTGGATTTTGACGATTTTTTTCCAAATGTTTATGGATTTTTGGATTTTTACACCTGTTTTTAATTTTAGATTTTTTACACTATTTTTTGGGATTTTTGATGATTTTTCAAATGTTGGAGATTTGACATGTTGAGTGGCCACCAAGTATGGAACAGAGTGTGACTGATATTTGAGAGGCGAGTATAAACATGGTATTATCCGTCTGTATTGTGTTCCGTGTTGTAAGTATACTCAGAATAACACAAATCTTCTTTCCATTGGTAGGATATGGTGGGATTGATATGATGAAAAGAATTCCCGCTCCATTCTTGACTCCACAAAACTCATAAGATGTGGTGGGTTCATCACGAGAATCAAGAAGGACGCAAGAAAAGGAGGTAGATAATGAGTATAGAGACCAAATGCTAAGGAAAATACTTGGAAAATTAGACTCCATTTCTTCATAACGGTATTGAACAAGTTTCAAAAATGATTCACTTGAGAGTCAGGGCTTAGAGTTAGACAGATAGTGGCCTGCTATTGTAAATATGAGGTTAAGAGATAGTTCTATCGTCACTAGGAATATAATTAGTGTCTGCGGTGAGTCGATTAATTTGTAAGAAACTTATAAGAGTGATCTTTTGGAAATAAACTCCCTAACCTGCCCACATGCTACTAGTGAGAAGCAAGGGCTCATCACTAAAGGAAAAATATAGACGAGTGAAGTTCTTTTTGTCCTTTTTAGTTTGTTTTGTTTTTTTTTAAGATTTTGCAATGTTTATTATGCCTTGTATGAGAATGACCCTCTACGATTTGCCCCATTGCAGCGTTAAGAGGCCAAGGGTTTCTAACCAAAGACAAGACCGGTAAACGAGAAGGGCACCTTACTCTTTCCGTATAACATTACCAGTAAGAAGTGTGGACTCAACACCAAAGACTATGAAGCGACGAAGATGTGACAATGAATATTTAATAAGTTATGAATTGATGGTTTTTTTTTTTTTTTAAAATAGTGCTTATTTTTGGGAAGAAAGAAAAACATAGAAACATCTGGCCCACAACTCAGCCCCGATGATATACCTTACCCTCTTTCCGGAAGGTGAATTTTCCAAGATTTCATAATTCAAATTTCCGCCTGTCTTTTCTTAAGGGGAAGAACTCAAAAAAAAATTGGTGTCATGCAACAACAAGGTTTGCTTCGGACAACAAACACTGTTGTCCACACGAAAAAAAACCTTGTTTCTCACACTGTAAGCTAGGAAAAATACACTAATAATAAGGAAATAAAATACCAATAATCGTACCTCCTCCTTCGTGTTCCATAGCAAACCTCAGAATGGGCTAGGAAACTTGGATTGATCCCTGATTGTGTGATATGTAGGTGCTTTTCTTTTAAAACGGATCAAGGTCTTTCTGCAACAACGATCCTCTTACTTTGCACTGGATGGGAAAAAGGATTATGAGACTATTTTGGCATTAGGACTAGGCAAAAGGATGTTCTTTGCTCAAAGGAGGCAAGAACTTAGATATGGCATGAAAGCTTATTCTCCGTGTGTTTAGAGGGGGGTTAAGGTTGTATTTATAGCCTGGGGGAGTGATTAACTTAGATTAATTTAAGTAATCATGGTTTGAAAATGTGGGCAAGATTAGGTGAGTGGTTTGAAAATGTGGGCAATATTAGGTGAGTGAGGGCCAGGAAGAATGGGTGAGGTTTTGAATTATATTTTTAATTCATAAGTGGAGGATTTTACGTGAGTGGGGACCACAAATGGTGGGTGAGGATTTGAATTTGAATTTTTAATTCAATAGTAGAAAAACATGGAGAATAATGACATGTGGTGAGGATTAGGTTATTTTTTAGATTTTGAAATAGATAATTAATCAAATTATATTTGATTAATTCGAAGTGTATTTTTGTGGGAAAGGAGGAAGGGGATTTAATTGATTTAGAATAGATGTGAAATTGGGGTGTCTACATTTTCCCCTCTTTGGAAGGCTACTATGAAAGTAGTGTCCTTTCAAAGAAAGTAGACGATATGGGGGAAGAATTCAATCTACTTTTAAAAGGTAGAGCAAATAGAAAGTGGTGAGTAACAGATGTCATAGATATCCTCCAAGACAAAAATGTCATGAGAAGATGTGATTATGGATAGATGTGGTGATGCCCCCTCGAGAGGACTGAAGAAAATGGAATATACAAAAGAACTCTTGAAAAGAAGGGAAATGGATTCTACAGAGAAGAAGACGATAATGGAGTGGAAGAGACTAGAATGACTGCACGATGCAAATGGAGAAAGGATTCAATCGACCTTGAATGCTAGGTGTTGAAGGTGTGTGTGGAAAGAGAAAGGGAATGGATAGGATTGGGGTTGATTATGAGAAGAGTAAGGGAGATAGGGGAGGGGAAAAAAAGGAATGAAAGAGGTATAAATAAGAGAGAGGGATGATAGTGGAAGAACAGAATGATGAAGGACAAACAAGGCAAAAATAGGAAAATGACAGAGTAGAAGGTGAAGGGATGAAATAGAGAGATGTGTAAAATGAAGGAAGCAACAGAGATAGTAAAGAGGTATGTGTGGAAGTGAAATAAATGATAGAGCTGAGAAAAGCAGGAAATGGGAAAGGATAAATAAGAAGGAGAAAACGAGGTGGGAGTAGAGGGTGAAATGAAGAAAAATGGAAAGAGGACGAAAGAAGAAGTAGAACAGAGAAAAAAAAAGAAACTATGAGGGGCGAGGAAAGTGTGAAAAAGAGGAGAGAAAGGAAGAGAACTAGATACAGAATGAACGAAAAGGTAGGGGTGGTAGAGAAAAGGAGAAGTGGTCAGAAGAAACGTGAAAATTAGGGGAGAGGAAAGGAAGATAGAACGAATACAAGGAGAAGATTGAAGGAATCGTGTCATTGCAAGGAAGACCAAGGCAAATAATATGGAATAGACCATATGGAGATGCATGTGGAGGGTGGTATGATAAAAAAGATAGGACAACACTGAACAACCAGGTTATCGATGGGGAAGTAAGGAGAAAACGTGATGGAAAAAGGGGAAGAAGATGATACAGGGGAAGGGAAATAAGACGAGGGGTGGGAGAGAGAAGATGAATACAAAGAAAATGATGTAGAAGGAAGGGAATACCGAAAGGGGGTAATAAGTGGAAAGGGAAACGGTATAAGGAATGTTCAAAGAAGAAAGAGGGGAGGAATGACATCGATTGGAAAAGATGTGGAGATTCATGAAATGAGGATCTAGGATGACGAGAAAATAGGAAAATGATGTATGATGAAGATAGTAAAGATATTGAAGAGGGCAAAGAGGAGATGGAGAGATGGGTAAGAAGCGACAAGAAGGGGTGGGAGTGAGGGAAAAGAATAGGAGAGAAAAGAGAATGGGGGATAGAAGAGCAATGCTAATGAGGGGACGTTAGGGAGATCCCCTTGACAATGAGTGGTGGGGAAGGGTGAGAGAAAAAATGAAGAAAAGGAGAAAACTAATGAGGATTGGAAAGGGTACGCCAACAAAGGGACGTTAGGGAAAACCCTTTGACAATGAGTGGTGGGCTTAGAGGAGGAAATGAATGAAGGGAAACTCTAGAAGGTCCAAGGGAGTGAATGAGGATTGATAATTTTTAGGGAAAACCCATTGACAATTATTAGCGCGGGAAGAGAAGATGATGATGAAAGAATGATATAGGAGTGTTAACAATAATGGCGAATGTGTGTGTGGGTAGAAATGTGGGGGGAATTTGAGAAGATGAAGTGGAAAGAGTGAAGAAGATGGGAGGGATGAGTTGGGACTAAGTGAAAGAGAGGAGAGGATGCGGATGATGAGGATGAACGAGGTGAGGATGAAGAACCAAGACATGAAAATAATGGGAAGAAATGGTATGAAGGGTGATGGATCAATAAGGGAAAAATGGGGGAAAAGAATGTGATTGTAGGTGGAAGAGATGAGTTGTATGTTGTAAGAGGATATGTGGAGAAAGGATAATAGTAGGAGGAAAAAGTGGGTAATAGGAGATACTAGGTGGAAGAAGCGATCAACAAAGTGAACGAAGAATGAGGTGGGGAGAAGTTCACGATGACAAGTTAAGTGTAGGGAGGACCCTGACATAAGATTGTTATGTGACGGAAGTGGTTAAATAAGATTGCCATGTGATCAAAACTGGAGATAACAAATGGTCAAGCGAGAAGTGGTGTTTGCGAGAATGGAAAAGGAGGTGAAAGGATGTGATAATGGGGAATGCCGAGAAAAAATGAAGGGTGAAGGGTGTGTAGTGATGGGGAAAGGCAAGGAGACAAATCATCCTTAATAGGGACTCTTAAGTGAGATCGCCATGTCGGGTGAGTGGTTAAGTAAGATTGCCAAGCAGAGGAGGGTGATAGTGGTGGTAAAAAGATGTGATGATGTGGAATGAAGAAGAAATATGGATGGTGAGATTGGAGAGTGATGGGCGAGTGTAAGATGACATGTCATGCTTAAGATAATCTCTTAAGTAAGATCGTCATACTGCTGGAGAGGTTTCGTAGGGTCACCCAACTGACAGGGATGATATGCAAAGAGAAAGATAAAATGATATTGGAGATAGGGGTGGAATGGTAGGGTGAAGAAGATGATCACAATGAGAGGTGGGAGAAATAAGATGGGGGAAATATGATGGGATGGGGGAAGGCCACAGGGCAGATCAACCTTAAGTGGAAGTCTTAAGTAAGATTGCCATGTGGCTGGAATGGTTAAGTAAGATCACCAAGTTGAGGAAGAAGAAGGATGATGTTAGAGTTGGTGGGAATAGGGTATGCCAAAATGGACTGAAGGGGAACCCTCAAGTGAATTTTCCATACTATGAGAGCGTGTAAGTAGGATGACCAGGCATAAGGTGGATTTGGGGAAGGATGAGAAAAGAGTGAGTGAGGTATGCCTAAGTGGTATATGATATGAGATGAGGTGATAATAAGAAAGAAAGGACACAAAGGCTTGTAACATGAATGGATGAAGGAATATATGTAGTGGAGGGCAGAGAGTGTGAGGGGAATCCTTAATTGGGATGCCCGCGTGGTGAGAGTAATGATGCGAGAATGAGAAGTAGAAGAGGTGGAGTGGGAAGATATGTTTGGTGGTGATGGTTGTTTGATGAGAGGGCAAGTGGTGAAGAAGCTTCTACAGTGGGAAGATCCTAGGGAGAGGGTAAACCTCCACTGAGGATTCCATATAGAAGGGGTTAATAAGATTTTCAAGAGGAAGCAAAAGTGTGAAAGGAAAGAATACCAATGGGTGAGAGGGGACAGGAATGGTGAGAAGGGTAATATGGGTATAAGCGGTAGAGGAGTAAAAATGAGGAGTGAGAATGAATGGATCAAATACATGGTGATCATGGTGGGGGAGAAGGAGCTGCTGGATAGTGAATGCTACTTGAGAAAGATCGTCAAGTAGGATTCACAAACTACAACGGTGATCAAGTAGGATTCGCAAATTGGAGAATGCATTAGTATGGGTGAATGGATGGGGTGCAAAGTAAGATGTTGATCATGCAGGAAGATAATCATATGACGAAAAGCATCTTAATTTTAATATAGCATATAACAGGATGCATCGTGATATAAAATATCAGGATGACTAGACTGTAATATGTGTGATAGCATAGACAGGGGCCATCAAAAATTTTTGATGCACCAGTACAATATGCAAAAGGAATAAAGCATAGACATAGGCCATCAAGAAAGTATGATGCCCCAGTATAATATGCAATCAGATAACATAAGAATATTACAGAGAACACCAGGATACATAAAATCAAGATGCCCCCTGTAATATATCAAGATACAAGAAAGCAATTAATAATTTATAAGTAATAATGCAACACAAGAACCAATAAACATATCCCTAACTTGTTCCACAGTGAGGATTGATTGGATGTGCCCCCAAGCAGGGGTACGAGGACATAGTAAAGCATTGGGTCATTGTCCTCAAACAAGGAAACAATGAGAGCCATATTTGCCCCAAGCGAGGATTCACGCGAGGAGAAATGGTTTGAATTTGGTAGTCATAAGGTGATTGGATCATTCGTTGGGGATAATAGTTCAAAGGTTAAATTGTGTTGGTTATTTGAGAGTTTTTTTTTTTTTTTTTTGGTAGTGATTTTGTGGATTTTTTTAATTTTTATTTTTGTTTATTATATATATACAGATTTTCTAATGTTTTTTGGATTTTTGACAATTTTCAAATGTTTTTGATTTTTTTTTTGACGATTTTCAAATGTTTTTTATTTTATTTTTTGACGATTTTCAAATGTTTTTTATTTTTTTTACGATTTTCAAATGTTTTTAGATTTTTGACAATTCTTGCTAATGTTTGTGTTGGATTTTGGATAATTGTTTCTAATGTTTTTGGGTTTTTGACAATTTTCAAATGTTTTTAGATTTTTATATTTTTACATTATTTTTGGATTTTGGACGATTTTCAAATGTTTTTGGATTTTTGGATTTTTACACTGTTTTTAAATTTTTAGATTTTTTACACTATTTTTTGGATTTTTGATGATTTTCAAATGTTGGTAGATTTTGACACTGTGAGTGGCAATTTATGGACCAGAGTGTAGACTTATCTTTGAGAGGCGATAAACATGGATATTATCCGTATGTATTGTGTTCCGTGTTGTAACTTATACTCAGAATAACACAAATTCTCTTTCCATTGGTAGGATATGGTGGTGATGATATGATGAAAAGAATTCCAGCTCCATTCTTGACTCCACACAACTCCTAAGATGTGTGGGTTCATCACCGAGAATCAAGAAGGACGCAAGAGGTAGATAATGAGTATAGAGACAAATGCTAAGGACAATCACTTTGGAAAATTATGACTCCATTCTTCATAACGGTATTGAACCAGTTTCAAAAATGACTTTCACTTTATGAGTCATGTGCTAGAGTTAGACAGTTATGTGGCCTGCTGATTGGTAAGATATGAGGTTAAGAGATAGTTCTCTCTTCACTTAGGCATCTAAATTACGTGTTTGGGGATTCTATAATTTGTAAGCACTATAAGATTTTATATTTTTGAAATAACTCCCTATACCTTGCCCCATGCTACTAGTGAGAAGCAAGGGCTCATCACTAAAGGAAAAATATAGACGAGTGAATTTCCTTTTTGTCTTTTATTTGTTTTGTTTTTTTTTTAATATTTTGCAATGTTTTTATGCTTGTATGAGAATGACCCTCTACGCTTTGCCCCATGCCACTCGTAAGAGGCAAGGGTTTATCACCAAAGACAAGACGTAAACGAGTAAGGGCACCTTCCTCTATTCCCAGTCTCACATTACCAGTAAGAAGTGTGGGCTCAACACCAAAGACTATGAAGGACGAAAGATGTGACAATGAATTATTCATAAGTTATTGAATTGATGGTTTTTTTTACAATAGTGCTTTATATTTGGGAAGAAACATCTGCCCCCAATCTCAGCCCCACACAACTAGTAGGATGCGAGGGTTCAACACCGAAGACTGAGATGGACGACCAAACGAAGTGGGTAACAAATTTTAGAGCTTTGTTATGAAAAAGAGAATGTATTAGAAGGGGATATATTACCATCAGTAAGCTTCTAGGTATAACCATAGAGGAAAGCGACTGAAAGTGGAAGAAGTGTGACGCTCACAAACTTAATAGGATTTATACTAACACTTGTCTCATGATGATAAATATGAAGATGTGATTTTGATAAAGAAAATGTCTGCCAATGGAAATGAATAAATTTAAATTATTCGGAGATAAGCAAAACAAAAGGAACAATATACATGTTGTATCCTGGAATAGTGAACATCTCAAGGATAAAATTTCTTTAAATGAACTGCATTCATTAGTTCATCAAAATCTTGACCATCTGCAGTGGCCAATTTATAGGCTCCAGAGCCAAATTTAGCTGTGATTACATAGGGTCCTAACCAATTAGGCTCAAATTTTTCTTGTTTTTCTCGTTCTTTAGTGGTATTCTTTTGATTTTCTTTTAAAACAAGGTCACCAATTTCGAATTCTCTGGGTCTTATCTTTTTATGATAATTGTGTTGCAGTCGGTTTTGATAGACTTGAAGATGATTGAGAGCATTAAGTCATTTTTCATCGAGAATCTCAAGCTCCTGAAGCCATGACTGTCGGTATTCATCCTCATTAATTACATCTTTAAGGGAGATCCTCAAGGATGGGAGTTCTATCTCAATAGGTAAAATGGCTTCACAACCATAAACAAGGGAAAAAGGGGTGGCTCCGGTAGGTGTGCGGTAAGATGTACGGTAAGCCCAAAGAGTGGGGTAAATTTGAGTATGTCAATTATGTCCATGGGTGTTGACAATCTTTTCAATGATGGATTTTAAGGTCTTATTGGTTGCTTCCGCTTGACCATTGCCCTGAGGGTAGTATGGAGTGGACCATTTAAGTTTGATGTGAAAACGTTTGGCTAGGTCTTTTATATCTAGGTTTTTAAATGATTTGCTATTATCTGCAACCAGAGCGGATGGAATACCAAATCGACATATGAGATTATTGAAAATAAATTTTGATATTTGGCTACCGGTAACATAAGTGAGAGGTATAGCCTCTACCCATTTAGTGAAGTAATTTGTAGCGGTAATGATGAACTTATGTCCATCGGAAGATGTTGGTCTGATTTTACCAATGAGGTCAAGTCCCCCTTAAGAGAAGGGCCATGGTGTGGTTATTGATTGTAATCCCTGGGAAGGTGCGTGGATAAGATTTCCATGCTTTTGACATGCTTGACAACGTTTGACAAAATGACATGCGTCACTTTCCATGGAGGGCCAATAATATCCAACTCGCAGGATTTTCTTGGCTAGAGTGATACCATTCATGTGTGCTCCACAGATACCAGAATGGACTTCAGGTAAGACACTCGAGGATTCTTCCTGATTAATACATCGGAGCAAGGTGCCATCGTATCCTCGTTTATAAAGAGTTTCTGCTAAAATGGTGTAACGAGAAGCACGTTGTGCTAAAGCACGTTTATGCATTGGTTTCATGTCGGAAGGAAATGTTTTATCATGAATGAAGGTATAAAGATCGTGGTACCAAGGGTTATTCGGACCCACGATCTCACATACCATAGTGTTTTCAGGAAGATCATAGGCAGGCATTAAGAGATGTTCAACGAGAAAATGTGTCTGGGGTTGACTAGATGCAATTTCTAATAGGGATCCAATGGTTGCCATAGCGTTGGTATATTTGTTACGAATTCTGGGAATTTGATCAAAGCTAATTAATCGAAAATAGCTTCAAAGACTATCTACCATGCGTTTATATGGGATAACTTTTTCATGCTTGACCTGGTATTCATCGGTAACTTGCTTGATGATAAGTAAAGAATCACCAAATACAGCTAATTCTATAAGATTCCAAGATATAGCCAGTTTTAATCCTACGATGAGAGCTTCATATTCTGCAATATTGTTGGTACATGGGAATGCTAAGTGAAATGATTTGGGGATAGCATGTCTGCTAGGTGTGATAAGAAAAATACCAACCCCTGAGCCATGGAGATTACAAGATCCATCAAAAAATAGAGTCCAAGCTGGCGCGATGTCTATGTGTAGAATATCTTCATCAGGAAAAGAGAACTGAAGTGGTTCTGTGCCAAGAAAGGGTGCCTCAATAAGTTGGTCTGCAAGGGCTTGTCCTTTAATTACTTTTTACGGAACAAATTCGACATCGAATTCACTAAGTAATACGACCCAACTAGACATTCTTCCCGTGAGAATGGGTCTGGATAACAAATACTTGAGAGGATCAATTTTGGAAATCAACTTAGTCGTGTGATTGAGCAAGTAATGACGTAACTTATGGAATGGAAAGGTGACTGCTAAGCATACTTTTTTGATTTGGGAATAACGTACTTCGTGCTCAATAATTGTTCGACTAAGGTAATATACAGCCTGTTCTTTTCCTTGATTGTTATGTTGTGCTAGTAGAGCACCTATGGCATGTTCAGTGGTAGATGTATAAAGCAACATAGGTTTATCGGTAACTGGTGACATAAGAACAGGTGGACTAGAGAGGTATTCTTTTAACTTAGCAAAAGAGTCTTGGCAATCATGGTTCCAATGAAAGTGTGCATCTTTCTTGAGTAACTGATTAAAGTGATGGCACTTGTCAGCCAACTGTGATATGAAACGCCGAATAGATTGTATCTTTCCCTGAAGACTGTGTCATTCTTTTAGGTTTTGAGGAGGAGGCATTTCCATAATGGCTTTGACTTTGGCAGGATCCACTTCTATGCCTCTTCGTGAGACAATAAACCCTAATAATTTACCAGAGGTTACTCCAAACACACATTTCTTTGGGTTAAGACAAACCTTATACTCACGTAATCGATCAAAAATGTGTCTCAACACACTTGGATGCCCTATTCGTGTTTTATATTTTTCTAATATATCATCAACATAGTCTTCCATGATATCATGTAACATGTTATGGAAGATGACAGTCATTGCTCATTGATAGGTGGCACCAGCATTTTTCAATCCGAAAGGCATGACCTTATAACATAAGGTGCCCCATGGTGTAGTAAATGTTGTTTTATGTTGATCTCCATCAGTAATACATATTTGATTGTAACCAGAGAATCAATCCATTAAGGAGAGCATTTCATGGCCCTTCTCTCAATAACAACATCACGGTAAACATGGTCTAGTTTTCAAGGTGTTTGATGTCACTCCCATAATAATTTCGAGTGACAATGATGACACCAGTTCTGATAATGACATTAGGTCTCCATGTATTCTTTTTTAAGACCTCGCTAAAACACATCATGCCTTTGAACATTTTTCTATTAATGTCATCAATTTTGAGCCTACACATCCGAGTCTCATAGACCATGGCCAACCACATCATGCAGCCATGGACATGTTCCAAAATGATGAAGCCATCGAAGAATTCCTTGGAACTCATGACCAAATACCTACTTCCAACCATAGAAAAGGATTTGAAATCAATCTAAATGAATCGGCCTATTTTGGTGAAGAGATAAAATATTCAGATCCTTCACCCTCAGAAAATTGGGATCAAAAGCGCAAACAGAGGATTTCCCATAGTTAAAACCTCATCGCCACCTTATCTAATAAACATGTCAAAAAATTCTAACAAAAACCTGACACTGATGACCTACATCAACCATTAACATCATTCTCCGAAAAGGATACATCTAAAATGCTTGTAGAAGAAACAAAAGACATAAACATTGACACCACCGAACAACCAAAAATTTTACAACTTGGCATTAGTCTGTCTGACCAAGAATGCATGGAATTCACAACACTCCTTATTGAATTCCTTTCACCCTTTTGCTTCCCGTTTGACAATCTTACTTTGCACACCATCCATTCACCCATACTAATGCATTCTCTAGTTTGGGAATCCTACTTGATCACCGTTGCAGTTTGCGAATCCTACTTGACGATCTTTCTCAAGTAGCATTCACTATCCAGCAGCTCCTTCTCCCCCACCATGATCACCATGTATTTGATCCATTCATCCTCACTCCTCATTTTTACTCATCCACCGCTTATACCCATATTACCCTTCTCACCATTTTTGTCCCCTCTCACCCATTGGTATTCTTTCCTTTCACCCTTTTGCTTCCCGCTTGACAATCTTACTTAATAACCCCTTTTGAATTCCAAGATATATTTACATGGACATATATTGTTTTGAGAGGCGATAAACAAGGATATTATCCATATGTACCGTGTTCCATGTTGTAACTTATGCTCAAAATAACACAAATTCTCTTTCCATTGGCAGGATATGGTGGTGAATTCCATGCATTCAAATTTTCTACTATTGAATTAAAAATTCAAATTCAAATTTTCTACTATTGAATTAAAAATTCAAATTCAAATCTTCACCCACCATTTGTGGTCCCCACTCACCTAAAATCCTCCACTTATGAATTAAAAATATAATTCAAATCCTCACCCATTCTTCGCGGCCCCCACTCACCTAATATTGCCCACATTTTCAAACCACTCACCTAATCTTGCCCACATTTTCAAACCATGATTACTTAAATTAATCTAAGTTAATCACTCCCCCAAGCTATAAATACAACCTTACCCCCCCTTTAAACACACGGAGAATAAGCTTTCATGTCATATCTAAGTTTTTGCCTCCTTTGAGCAATGAACATCCTTTTGCCTAGTTCTAATGCCAAAATAGTCTCATAATCCTTTTTCCCATCCAGTGCAAAGTAAGAGGATCGTTGTTGTAGGAAGGTCTTGCTCCATGTTGAAGAAAAGCACCTACATATCACAAAATCAGGGCTCAATCCAAGTTTCCTAGCCCATTACGAGGTTTTCTACGGAACACCCTAGCTTACATTCTGGCACGCCCAGTTAGTTTCGATCTGTTACCATTAATTTCCCAATTAGTGGTTTTATCTGTTCTTTGTTTATTATTGTTCGTTATTATTTATTTTTTTGTTCCTTATGGCCTTCTTTTGTTAACATTCACGCTTTGGGTAGTGTTTTTGTTGTGTGGTGTCTTGTGGTGTATCTGTAGGTTATAACAATAATGAAACTATGAAGCTCATCCTGTCTTTGATCTCCTTGGTGCTTGGTGTTTAGTTCCAAGTTCTCATTTTTTTATTCACTCGTAATCTATAGAAACACATGAACTAATCATTAGTTTATCATCTTACTGTCATGGGACAACCAATCTGGAAAATGCATTTATTTATTTACTTTTGCTGAAATAACTGCTTTGTAGGAAGTTAATCATTTTTTTCTTTTATTTTAGTCAATCATTTTGTAATCTAACTCTTTCTTTCTGTTTATTGTTCTTTTTTAACCTTTCTTTCAAAATTTTAGCTCCTCAGGTGAAGTACAAAAGTCGGAAAATAAAAAAAACCATCTCCCAGGACGTTTTTCTCACGTTCAAAATTTTCATTCAGAGTGCTACCGTAGCCCATCTTCCGGATCCCATAACTTTTGCTCCCGAACTCGGAATGACTTCATTTTTTTTTAATGGAAAGGTATTGAAAAGATATATGCAATGAAAAAATAATTTTTAGATTTAGACTTACAGAAAAATTTTGGTTTCATTTCTTCTAACACCTGTCTTTTTAACAAAAAACAACAAAATTATAGTTTTTTTTTTAATTATTATTTTTATTTTATTTCACATAACAACCTCACACGTATGCTCTTTCCTCGCACTTCAAAAGTGATCTTGGAAATCAGAAACGTGAGGCCATTTGGGCTCTGCACAACTTTTTTTTTTATTTTTAATTCTTTTGCCTTATATTTCAATTTTCCACGACAACACTTCTAAGTAACGTTTTCACCCTCTTCTTTCATCGTTTTTCTTTTTTTGTGAAAATAATCATTATCGCTATTTCACAATCATGATTAATTGCAATAATTATTAAAATTTAAAAAAAAAATCTATTCCAATTGTATCCGCGTATGCTCTTTTTTTGCACCTTCGAGCCATCTGGAAAATCAGAAATGGTCACAATTTTTTTTAGTTTCTTGTTCTAAAATTACAAGATCCTCTAGCTTTGTTTTCCAAGTATCATTTCAATCATTATTTTCCTTTGTCATATTATTAATATTTGTTTGGTCGTTAGTTGTGTATGTTCTTTTCCTACGCCTTCGAGCGATCTGGAAAATCAAAAATAGCCACGATCACTTTTCTAACATTTCATTTGCAGGATAACTACTAATTTGTTTTCTGTAGAACCGTGTTGCTAGAATATTGTCAAAAACAAACACAAAACAAAAACAACAAAAATCTCGCAAAAAAACCACCAGTCAAAGATAATTGTTGAAACAAAAAAAAAGGAGTACGCTCAGGTACGTAATTATTTTCTGAGCAGTGATTTATTTCAAGTTGGAAAGAACCCTGTGTTTAATCACTTTATCATATTATTTTTGCACGTAGACGAGGTGGATTTCATCACCACCAAAGCTACACTTGTGACATGGACTTGACTACCACGCACCAATAACATTTGCATCTGCATTGCACTTTGAGACCTAGTCTCATCACAGCGTTCGGTATTTACCTCGCCACTGCTCTTCACTTATAGGTAATGCTATCGTGTAGCGCATGCGAGTCACGCCTAAATAGCTGTAACAACGAAGCCTGGGCATTATCCCTATAAATCTTCGGGGAGTTATAAGGACAGCATACACATTCATCCCTCCATCACCTTCCACATTTTCACAAAACCTGTTTTGGACGTGGTGATTCACTCCGAAACACGTAAGTAAGAATTACTGAGTCTCCTCCAGTGCTCTAAGGGTTCCCCATACCAATTTTGTCCTCGTACAAAATTAGGTATATCAGGACTAGGGTATATCGGAGGATGCATCTTCTTGGAGTAATAAGAACCTGCATCCACCATTTCATAGCATACTTGTATGACTGCATGAAACAATGATAATTCCTGAAGAAGTTACCTCATAAGCCAAAACAATTGAATCCACATGATTGTTTGCTATTTGAAAACAAAATAGTTTAGCATTGTTTTATCATAAAACTTGGCTGATATCAATGTGTTCATTGTAAAAGTTCAGACCCTAGTTGTGTTCCATAAAAAAATCCATTCATGACCAATTCAATACCAAGCAAAAACATCCAAACAATCCAACCACATAGACCAAAACATCACACCAATTTCATTAGCTTGCTTCAGCTAACAATACATCTGCCATAGCTTCTCTTCAGCTATATCTAACTGATATTGAGTGACTAACATTCACTCCCCATATCATCAATCGTCAATCGTCAAAACATCCTTCATAGCTTGTTTCCAGCTATATCAAACTAATATTGGGTGACTTGTTTGAGTTCACTCATTATTCTGTCCACCATCGTGTTTATCCAAATCACCACCAAAACAAATCCTTTCATAACTCATTTTGAGTTATATCACAACCATATCACGGTTAACCTGTTTAGGTTACTCTCCACGTCAACAATTCAGAGCTTGTTTAAGCCAAATCTAAACCATTTTCATTATAGCTTATTTAAGCTATCACATATTTATCCCGAGTAGCTTTTTTTTAAGCTTTCTCCTTATACCCTTACTTGTTAAAACTCGATTGAGCTAAAACAAAGATCACAATCAATAGGTTGATTTCTTCATCTCACCTTTCTTCATTCTCCCTCTCTTTCAAACATGATGAATTCATGAAAAATATCACATAATGAGCTATTAGAACAAATTAATAAGATGACAACACAACTCTCTCATATGGCTACCCAAATCAATGAACGATCACCCAAAAATCTGATCATACAACCTCATGAAGAAATCAGTTCACGTAAAGTCCAACGTCAGTTTACCCCCCTTGGAGAAAGTCTCTCTAGTGTTTTTCATCAGCTAAAAGAGGATAAACTGATAAGATATCCAATTACAAAACCCTTTGTCAAAGGGGAAGCTAAGCCATGTTGGTAAAAACCTAACACATACTATGACTTTCATCGCATTGATGGTCATCACACAAATAAATGTGTGTGATTTAAGAATTACGTCCAAGACCTTATTGACGACAACGTCATCTTTGTAGAACTTGATGACAATGCTCTTGCAACCAACGACACATCCAATACCACAACTTTCCATGAAGAGCTGACTACTGTCGAAACTCCTATATATACTGAAATTCCACAAGATCATGACTACAACAGTCAAGACTCTCTAATTCCAAACCAAATTATTTCTTCTTCAAATTTCCTTCCATTAGTTCAAACATACATTGAACCTGTTTTGGACAACAACATTCTTCCAACATCTACTGAGCACTTGAACTTATTTATAGACTCTCTTTCAACCCAAACATACATTGAACCTGTTTTGAACAACAACATTCGTCCCACATCTATTGAGCACTTGAACTTATTTCAAGACTGTCTTTCAGCCCAAACATATATTGAACTTGTTTTGGGCGACAACATTCTTCCAACATCTAACGAGACCTTGATCTTGTTTCAAGACTCCCTTTCAAACCTTGATATTACTGTAGACACTACAGACGAGGTTCCATCAACAGGCACCATTAAGTTTGATTATATTATTCCAATATTGGCTCTTATGCCTAACATTTCTAGCCTTTTTGTCGAAACACAACCACATAGATTTTAGACTCTTGCGACAATGCAACCCATCGTGTCCATCATGCTTTCAACTATCGATCTTGCAGGAATCTCATCACTAATTAGTCTCACCTGTCAAAACTTCTACGTGCATCCATTCTACAAGGTACTTATACCCAGGAATATCTTTACACAACCTTTTCTATCTTTTATTGTGAATCTATCCTCAGAACAATCAATTAATGGACAAATAGAAGTAAAAAACCAAATAACACAAACCATCATTGTCAACACACATGAAAGCTATTGGCTTAACCAAATCTATCCCACTCTTTGGGCTTACCGCACATCTTATCACACACCTATTGGAGTCACTCCCTTCTACTTTATTTATGGTTGGGAAGCTATTTTACATGTCAAGGTTGAATTTTCATCCTTCATAATATCCTTCAAAGATGTAATCAATAAAGATTATTATCAACAGTCACGCCTTAATGAACTCGAGATTCTTGATGAAAAAAGACTTAATTCCCTAGATCATCTTCAAGTATATCAAAATCGGCTACGGCATAGCTACCATAAAAAAATTCAAACCTAGAAAATTTAAGGTCATTCATTTCATTCTCAAAGAAACTCAAAAGAACACACCCAAAGAACGAGACAAACAAGACAAATTTGATCCCAACGAAATCATAGATAGTTTTGGGTTTGAAGCCTATAAATTGGCCACTGAAGATGGTCAAGATTTTTATGAACCAATGAATGCAGTTCATTTAAAGAAATTTTATCCTTGAGATGTTCACTATTCCAGGATACAACGTGTACATTGTTCCTTTTGTCTTGCTTATCTCCGAATAATTTAAATTTATTCATTTCCATTGGCAGACATTTTCTTTATCAAAATCACATCTTCATATTTATCATCATGAGACAAGTGCTAGTATAAATCCTATTAAGTTTGTGAGCGTCATACTTTTTCCATTTTCAGTTGCTTTCCTCTATGGTCATACCTAGAAGCTTACTGATGGTAATATATTCCCTTCAAATACATTCTCTCTTTCATAACAAATCTCTAAACTTCATTACCTAGTTCGTTTGGTCGTCCATCTTGGTCTTTGGTGTTGAACCCTCGCGTCCTACTAGTCGTGTGGGGCTGAGATTGGGGGCATACGTTTCTTCCCAAATACAAAGCACTATTGTAAAAAAAGTCCATCAATTCAATAACTTATGAATAATGCATTGTCACATCTTTCGTCCTTCATAGTCTTTGGTGTTGAGCCCATACTTTCTACTGGTAGTGTGAGACTGGGAATGGAGGAAGGTCCCTTACTCGTCTATGTCTTGTCTTTGGTGATAAACCCTTGCCTCTTACAAGTGGCATGGGGCAAAGTGTAGAGGGTCATTCTCATACAAGCATAAAAACATTGCAACATATTCAAAAAAAAATCAAAAATTAAAAAAAATTAAAAAAAAAAGACAAAAAGGGAATTCACTTGCCTATATTTTACCTTCGGTGATGAGCCCTTGTTTCTCACTAGTAGCATGGGGCAAGGCATAGGGAGTCATTTCAAAAATAAAAAATATTATAGTGCTTACAAATTATAGAATCCCCAAACACGTAATTTAGATGCCTAAGTGAAGAGAGAACTATCATTTAACCTCATATCTTACCAATTAGCAGGCCACATAACTGTCTACGTCTAGCACATGACTCATAAAGTGAAAGCCATTTTTGAAACTGGTTCAGTACCGTTATGAAGAATGGATCATAATTTCCCAAAGGGATTGTTGTTAGCATTTGTCTCTATATTCATTATCTACCTCTTGCGTCCTTCTTGATTCTCGGTGATGAGCCCACACATCTTACTAGTTGTGTGGAGTCAAGAATGGAGTTGAAATTATTTTCATCATATCATCACTACCATATCCTGCCAATGGAAAGAGAATTTGTGTTATTCTGAGCATAAGTTACAACACGGAACACGGTACATATGGATAATATCCATGTTTATCGCTTCTCAAAAATAAGTCTGCACTCTGGTCTATAAATTGCCAATCACAATGTAAAAATCTAAAAACATTTGAAAATCGTCAAAAATATAAAAACAATGTAAAAATTTAAAAATCCAAAAACATTTGAAAATCGTCAAAAATTCAAAAACAATGTAAAAATCTAAAAACATTTGAAAATCATCAAAAATCTAAAAATAGTGTAAAAATCCAAAAATCCAAAAATATTTTAAAATTGTCAAAAACCCAAAAACATTAGAAACAACCGTCCAAAATCCAACCAAAAATTAGAACTCGTCAAAAATTCAAAAACATTAGAAATATTCGTCAAAAATCCAAAGACATTACACAGAATCATCAAAAATCCAAAACCATTAACAAGAATCGTCAAAAATCTAAAAATATTTGAAAATCGTCAAAAAAGTCAAAAACATTTGAAAATCGTCAAAAATCTAAAAAATATTAGAAAATTTGTATATATATATAATAAACAAAAATAAAAATAAAAAAAATCCACAAAATCACTAAAAACAAAAAAAAAAACAACTCTAAAATAACCAACACAATTTAATCTTTGAACTATTATCCCCAACGAATGATCCAATCACCTTATGACTACCAAATTCAAACCACTTCTCCTTGCGTGAATCCGCGCTCAGGGAAAATCTGGCTCTCATTGTTTCCTTGTTTGAGGACAATGACCTAATGCTTTACTATGTCCTCGTACCCCTGCTTGGGGGCACATCCAATCAATCCTCATTGTAGAACACGTTAGGGACATGTTTATTGGTTCTTGTGTTGCATTATTAGTTGTAAATTATTAATTTCTTTCTTGTATCTTGATATATTACAGGGGGCATCTTGATTTTATGTATCCTGGTGTTCTCTCTAATATTATTACGTTCTCTGATTACATGTCGTACTGGGGAATCATACTTTCTTGATGGCCTTTGTCTATGCTCTCTTCCATTTGCATATCGTACTGGGGCATCAAACATTTTTTATGGCCCCTATCTATGCTATCACGCATATTACAGTCTAGTCATCCTAATCTTGTATATCACAATGCATCCTGTTATGTGCTATATTAAAATTAAGATGTTTTTCGTCACGTGAGTATCTACTAATGCATTCTCTAGTTTGGGAATCCTACTTGATCACCGTTGTAGTTTGCGAATCCTACTTGACGATCTTCCTCAAGTAGCATTCACTATCCAGCAGCTCCTTCTCCCCCACCATGATCACCATGTATTTGATCCATTCATCATCACTCCTCATTTTTACTCCTCCGCCGCTTATACCCATATTACCCTTCTCACCATTCTTGTCCCCTCTCACCCATTGGTATTCTTTCCTTTCACCCTTTTGCTTCCCGCTTGACAATCTTACTTAATAACCCCTTCATATACTATTATTGGTACGGAACGCGAAGGAGGAAGTACGATTATTAGTATTTTATTTCCTTATTAGTAGTGTATTTTTCCTAGCTTACATTCTGGCACGCTTATTCTTAGATATGGGGTGATTTTTATACTGTTTTTAGATTTTTGACGATTTCAAATGTTCCCCTTCATATTCTGAGCATAAGTTACAACACGAAACACGGTACATATGGATAATATCCCTATTTATCGCCTCTCAAAAATAAGTCTACACTTCGGTCCATAAATTGCCAATCACAATGTAAAAATCTAAAAACATTTGCAAATCGTCAAAAATCTAAAAACAGTATAAAAATCACCCCATATCTAAGAATAAGCGTGTCAGAATGTAAGCTAGGAAAAATACACTACTAACAAGGAAATAAAATACCAATAATCGTATCTCCTCCTTCGCATTCCGTAGCAAACCTCAGAATGGGCTAGGAAACTTGGATTGAGCCCTGATTGTATGATATGTAGGTGCTTTTCTTCAAGACGGAGCAAGGTCTTCCTACAACAACGATCCTCTTACTTTGCACTGGATGGGAAAAATGATTATGAGACTATTTTGGCATTAGGACTAAGGCAAAAGGATGTTCTTTGCTCAAAGGATGCAAGAACTTAGATATGGCATGAAAGTTTATTCTCCGTGTGTTTAGAGGGGGGGTAAGGTTGTATTTATAGCCTGGGGGAGTGATTAACTTAGATTAATTTAAGTAATCATGGTTTGAAAATGTGGGCAATATTAGGTGAGTGGGGGCCACGAAGAATGGGTGAGGATTTGAATTATATTTTTAATTCATAAGTGGAGGATTTTAGGTGAGTGGGGACCACAAATGGTGGGTGAGGATTTGAATTTGAATTTTTAATTCAATAGTAGAAAAACATGGAGAATAATGACATGTGGTGAGGATTAGGTTATTTTTTAGATTTTGAAATAGATAATTAATCAAATTATATTTGATTAATTCGAAGTGTATTTTTGTGGGAAATGAGGAAGGGGATTTAATTGATTTAGAATAGATGTGAAATTGGGGTGTCTACACACACAATAGCAAGGCTTGTTGTCATGTGATAGCAAGGCTTGTTTTCGGGTGATAGCAAGGCTTTTTATCGTGCGACAACAAACCTTGTTGTCACACGACACCAAAAACAAGGTTCATTTTTTTGACCGTCTGCAACCCCCTTTTCGCTCGTCAACAACACTCATTTGTCATCCACCTATAACCCTCCCTTGTTGTGTGTCAACAACCCTCTGGTCAAGCATTAACTATATTTTCACTCGTCTGGAAATGAAAATCTTCCTTGTCACGCGTCAGTGACACTTTCATATAGCAAGTCTACAACAACCAGTCTGAGACTCTGATCCACACTTTGTCTGCTTGTAATTTACAAGTAATTCAGATGGTACCTTAGTAAAATATTAGTATACTACTAGGAAAATTACCTAGGTTTATATAGGATTAGTTTTCAATGGTAGGTGAAGCTGACCCCTACAAAAATTTATACTAGAAATTTTAGGACGAACAGTACACTGACCTACTCTAAAAAAATCACCTTTTCAAATTTTCCAAAATGGAATATTCACCAAATTACGAATATTTGCCACTAAAAATATCCCTGATTGACGATTAATCTCACACTAAACCATACACCAACGACTTTGAATTCCTCTATAACAAATCCTTCTCTTATACTTACCTCCATCGTTGTGCGTAGGAAGGGAGTTGGGCTTGAATGTTATGAAAAAAGCATGAATGACCTTATCATTGACCAATCCCACAAGCCTCCTGAGAAATTTAGACTGGGTTTTACAGAATAAACCCATTGATCCTCTCACATCTACTTCTTCTTCATCGCTCATACACATCAATCTATTACCCAATTCTTCTCCTTCCAATGACATCATGTCCATTTCTTCTAGCTTTTTTTCCTCCACCATCACTTTCTTATTGGTCACTTATCAGGATGAAGGTGAATCTAGGTCCTTTCTTCTCATATTTCATGATATGCTAGCAGAAAAATCCCCTACCACTGACTTCCTTCAATGCCACGAGGATGACTCCATTATTTCCTACATAGGGGAAGAAGATTCTCATCTTCATAATTCCTTAACGCTTGACACATCCATCCTTCTTAGTGAATCCACCATCGACATCAATATAGGGAATCCCTAATAGCCCCACATCCTCAAAGTCAGTCAATCTCTTGATCTGTAAGAGCTAGAGTCCTCTTTCCTATCCAAGCATAGCTAGTACTTTACATGGTCATACACCAATATGCCCAACATCAATCCCAACATTGTCATCCACAACATCGTCACTATCCCTAATGCTAAGTTGGTTAAGAAAAATCTACGTTGTATGCATCCTCACGTTGCCCTTCTTGTTAAAAAGGAATTGAAGCATCTTCTCTCCACCAACTTCATCCAACCTATCAATTATCTGCAATGGGTTTCTAACATTGTTCTCATCTCTAAATACATTGGAAATCTCCACATCTACACCGAATTTCGAGATTTAAATCTTACTTTTCCTAAAGCTGACTTCCCCTTCCCAACATTGACCAACTCGTTAACCTCACCATAGGCCACGAGATGCTTTCTCTTATGGATGGTTTTCTAGTTACAATCAGATTCTCATCACACCAAAATACCAACACAAGACGTATTCCATCACCCCTTGAGGGACCTTTTACTATCATGTCATACCCTTCAATTTGAAAAATGTAGGGTCCACCTATCAACACGTTATGACCTATATCTTCCATGATCTCATCCATAAAATAGTAGAGGATTGCGTAAATGACATTTTGGGATGATGATAGGACCATCTTTCCATCCTCAAAATCCTCTTTACACGTCTCATTTGTTTCTTCCTTCATGCCTCAATCCATGCTAAGTGTGTGTTTGGAGTTTAAACTAACAAACTCTTTGGCTTCATCGTTTCTATTAGGGGTATTGAAGTTGACCCCACTAAGATCAAATCCATCCTTAAGATGCCTCCCCCTTCCAATCTAAAGCAATTTTGTAGTCTTCAAGGTTGACTTCAATCAGTTTGGCATTTCATCTCACAGCTTTTTTATCGTTGCCAACCTTTTCATCATCTTCTCTACAAAGACACTCACTTCAAGTGGGATACCAACTTCCAAAAAGCCTTCAAAATCTCAAGCATTATCTTTTATCACCACTTGTGCTCATGCCTCCACGTGAGGGGGATCCTTTCTATCTTTACATCTCTACCACATGACCATGCTCTAGGTGCCATGTTGCAGTACCATGATGAAAAAGATAGGGATCATCTATCAGCCGCACTCTTCATGATTATGAAACTCTCTACACTGGAGCTGAAAAGTTGTGTTGTGCCTTTTCTTTGCCACTTCTAAAATTTGCCATTATATTCTTAATCATAAAACCTTTTTTCGTCACTAGCTTTAATCCTCTCAAAACCATGCATTCTAAGCCTTATCACAATGATTCACATCACTCAATGGATCATGCTCATGACCGAGTTTGACCTAGAGTTCATCTCTCAAAAATAAATCAAGGGTTAAGCTATCGCTGATCAACTTGTCAAAGCCCCTCTTCCTGAAAATCATCTTCCTCATGAGTAATTCCCTGATGATTCTATCCATACCATCGATCATGAAGTACTCTCCCCTCAAAATGACACTTTTCTTTGATGGATCTAAGTGTCAGCAAGGGGGAGGTTTTGGCATTCATCATCATTCCTCCTTGGGAAACTCCCATCCCCATTTCCTATAAGCTCAACTTTGAGTGCACTAATAACATGGTTGAGTATGAAGCCCTCATCTTAGGTCTTCAAAACTGCTATCATGCTCGGCATCCAAATCCTCGATATGTATGGTGATTCCAACTCATCATTAATCAAATTAAGGGAATCTATCAATGTAAAAACTGAATTCCTTCAAAAGTATAAAGGACATCATTGACTTTCTTCTTGAATGCCTTCGATCAGTATACCATCCAAACTATCCCTCTTTCATCCAATCACTTCGTAGACATTATGGCATCCATTCATCTCTCATCCCTTGGACAACCGAAGAATCCAAACTCTTCATTATTGTTCATCGTATCGATCAACCATATCATACTAATGAGATTCCTCATGTTAATCTTGTCGACTCAAATCAATCTGAAATTTGGTACACCCAAATATTTGACTATCTATCTCAATCTAAAATTCCCTTTGACCTATCCAAAAATGGTAGGAGGTATTTCTTCAACGCACTAACCACTATGTTATCCTTGGTGGAATCCTCTACAAACATGGGTTTGATGGTATTCTACTCATGTGATGTTAAATCCCATGAATCTATCCATGTTATCCAAGAATTCCATGACGACATATGTGGTGGAACTTTAGTAGTTTGGCCATTGTCAAGACGCATTCTTCAGATGGGTTATTATTGGCCCACCTCAATCAAAACTATTGTGACTATGTCAAAAAGTGTGTTAAATTCTAGCAACATTCTAATCTCATATGCATTCCTAGCTAGGCCTTACAACTAGCTCAAGATCTCTGAGCCTTTCTCACAATGGGGCCTCAACCTCATTGGTCTCATCAATCCACACTCCTCTCAGCTTCATCATTCTATCCTCACCACTACTGAATACTTTACCAAGTGGGTGAATCCATTCCACTCACATCCACTAAAGCTAACAAAATCGTCGATTTCATCTATCAGCACATCATCTGTCATTTCGGATGTTCCTCATAAATCATCACGATAATGGAAAGTCCTTTAAAAAAATACCTTAAGAAGCTTTGTGATACTTTCAACATCAATCTTAGCTTCTCATCTCCTTATTATCCTCAAGCTAATGGCCAAGCCAAAGCCACTAACAAGACTCTTCGTAACATCCTTGCCAAAATTGTTGATAAAGTAGGTCAAAATTGGATCTTCACTCTATCTTATCAGAATAACACCCACACCTCCACGGGTGTTACTCCTTCTCTCTCGTCTATGGCTCAAATTCCATTCTTCTTCTTCAAATTCAATCCTTGTGTGCATTTCTCTTCATGACTTCATCTCTAGACGAGGACTATTGTAAGAGCATCTAGCCCAACTTGAATGTTAGATGAATGTTGCCTAATCACTCTTCAACATCATCATGTCTATCAAGAGCACATCAAACATGCCTATAATAAACATCTTAAGGAACATGATTTTAACATCTGTGACCTTGTCTTGAAATAAAATCATAACGTCACTACTCTAGAAAGGAGCCAACGTGGAAATTTTTCTCCCAACTGGATTGGACCATATATTATCATGCATAAGTATGGGTCTAGTGGCCTATCATTTAGCCTCTCTTGATGGTAAACTGAAAACACAACCTCTCAACTGCCTTGCATTTGTGACCTTTCTACTATTAACAGTACCTACCAATGTGACCTTAGTCACATCAATGATCTCATTTCCATCACTATCCTTTCCATCTCTCCATCGTAATGATTTGGAATTATGTGGTCTACCGTCACTATCCTATCTATGACCTTGAATATGGGTACCACATGGCTCTGATCATAGCATATTCCTTACTGAAAATTTCCTCCTTCTAGGTGGGAACCCCACAATCATTATATCCATCACCTTCTTATCTACCTATTGGAACCATGATAAGGGTCCATAGGTGTCACTTGTACATCTCATTTCCCCTCCCCAAGTGGTCTACTTGGCTATCCTCAGTCTCTATCTTAAAAATCCAAAATTCATGGATGCTCATATCAAAATTTATCTTACCACAAAAATATACTCTCCCTCAAAGGATAGTTGTTCATATAAAGAAAATAATGTCAAAAAGTATAGACCGATCCCTCAAAGGATAACTATCATGCATTCTTATTCTACCATCTAAAAAAAAAAGCAAAAAATCATAAGCAAAAAATCCTAATCGTAGACCACTCCATCGAAGGATGTCTACTTGCTTATATCATTGCAGCGAAGGCTTCCCACATTGATCATCCTTCTAAATATTAAAAGAAAAAGTAAAATTCAAAAGAAATCATCCCAAGAAAATCTTCCTGCATCGATCAACTTTCCCATCTACTTAAAACTTCCTGCATTGATTATTTTGCACCGTATTTCTCAGATTTGGGGCATAGACCTAGGAAAACCACCTAAGGAGAACCTACTTCCCCCGTATAAGGACTACATCTAAAACCCATTTGTCATGTCGACAGTAGGTGTGTATGCACACCTTTCATCTTCCCCTCGTATCTAAAATATGAATAACTATCATTGGTTATGTGTTAACACCTAGCCATAGGTTGCAAGTGCATCGCTTTATGTGTGTTCCCTTTCATGACTTTACCCCAATCTGGTCCAAAAGCATCTATTCCATGTGCACGCTCTTTACTATGACAACAGTGTACTTCTTATATTTGAGTCACTATGCCCATGGTCATGTTTTTCCTATCTAAACTTCATCACATCTAATCATCCATATCTAATATAACATATCAATCCATTTATATCATTTTCATATCCATCATCTTATCATGATAATATATAATCTAAATTCATTACAGTTCATCAAAGTTATAAATTAACCTACAATCACATCCAATCTAAATCTATCACATCCATTTATAAATCTATATCTAACATCTAGCATCCTATCACATCATATCTATTTTATCCATCGTAATCACATCTAATCTAAGTCATCATATCTTTCCTAATATCTAACATCTACATCATATTCCATCATATCTAAATCATCTAAATCCATCACATCAAATCTAAATCATATCATAAATCAATATATATATCATTGACATCTCATCATAATCATATCAAAATATACATCATCATCTATATATATCTAATCCATAATCTAATCTACATCCAGTCAATATTTATATCACATCATCAATATACATAATCTAATCAAGCATCTAATTCAACATCCATGATCTAATCAAATATAAACATCATCAAAACATATAAATCATCACATCTATTTAATCATCATCACAACACAAGTAAAAATCATCATCAAAAGTGTCTATACATTCATGATAGGCCTGTACTGGGATCTATCTCAAAAGTATGTACATCAAAATCACTGTCAAAATCATCTATACAACATTCACCCACTAGGTGGTGACACTGAAGATTCAGATGCTCTAAGTCTTGAGCCAAGCACCATGTACTCATAATACAGGGGCTTGCCTACCACCTTGTCTGGTCCATCTGGATCCAGTCCATGACCGTGCCTCGGCTGCACTACACTTGTACTGATCCTCCCTGATGCTGGCTTGTCACGTCGATCTCCCCAATCTCCTCTCTCTTACCAAGTAGGCCACATAGCATGACACATCATGTAATCTCATACTAACAATCCAATCATATTAGCGCACCTCCTCACCTAGCACCCAGTACTGCTCCAGTGATATTACGCTAGTTAGATCCATATAACCAGTTCCTTATGAGACCTGTCATCACCAATCCGGCACAATGATAATTCTTCACCGAGAACTCCTCGTGCTATGATTATTTACTAATGCACAGCTTTTAGTTTGGTGGATGGAATCTGGAAACACAACAAACATAACACAAGAATACCATAGACTATGATAAGAAGGAAGGACGATAAATCTGAAATATAAGTGTAAATTATAATATCAACATGAAATTGTTACAATCTCACCCATGAGATACTTCAATTTTTACTGACTTCACTTGCCTTCCAACAATAACTATGGGAGAAACTTCACAATTACACTTCTTAATGGCTTCTTTAACACGCCTTCAAAATGATGGCTTCCTTTACACACTTACAATATTTCTCACTACTTCCTTCTATGCTAAACGAGGGGGGGTGGCCTCTTTATTTATAGGAATTTAAGCTTATCCATCTTATCTCTAAGATAGGATAGGAAATATCTTCTGGAAAATCATATTCCATGCCTAAACTCTTGCCTTTACATGTAGGCTTATCTTCTAAGATAAGATAAACGTTATCATCTCACATGGGTTCCACCTTTTTAGACTTTTCCACAAATAAAATACACAAAATATTTATGACATCAATTTTTGTCCTTACTACAAATATAATATTTCTAATTCCTAATCATGTAGACCCTACTTCTTTACTTATCCCAACTTTGACATTTTAACATTACCGGACCACTTACGACAAATATTTACTTTTTACAACATTCCTATTGTCTTTTGACTGTTACCGTTCTCTACATTATTGGTGGCACCGTACTGACGGCTTTGTTATCTTCTATCGGACGCTACTACTAATTACACTTAACAACATCCTATTCCTAATATATACATTAATGAAATAGAAATTACGAAGGAAAATTTTAGTGTCGACATCTTCCCCCTTCCTAGCTTCTACTCCGTCCTCGGAGTAGACTATTCTGGTGCTTGGAAAATCTTCAACTTGTCATGGTTGACCTATTTCGTAATGGGAGTGCCATCCAATTCCTCCAGTCAGTACATACCATTTTCCTGCACAGCTACTATTTTGTAGGGCCCCATCCATTTTGGAAGAAATTTTCTTTGTCTTCTTTTTTGTATCTAGAATCATATACTAGAACCAAGTCATTCACATGAAATGGAGACCAACAGATCTTTTGATCAAAGTATTCCTTCTGCTTCATTTTCTTCTTATAGCTTGTATCCTTTGCTATTTCCCTCATTTCCTCTAGCAAATGAAGATGTCCTAACCTTTCTTTTACTGAATCACTTTCATCCATCCTTTCATTTTTCATAACTCTCACAGTGGGAATATCAAACTCAATAGGAAGAACTGGATCAATGCCATAGGCCAACTGAAATGGGGAGTATCCTGTTGCTGACTTTGATGTTGCCCTATATGCCCACAATGCTGCATCAATCCTTTTACCCCACTTATGTACCTGCAAGGCTGCATCTTTTGCTAGAATTTGACACAACACAAAATTTGTTCGTTCCACCTGTCCATTTGTGCTTGGCTTGTATGTTGTTTCCTTTCTGTGCTTAGTAGAAAATTTATTAACTAGGGCTTCTACTACCTCATTAATGAAGTGGCTTCTTTGATCTATTACAATTTCTAATGGGCAACCAAATCTGGTGACAATGCGTTCATATATGAACCTTGCCACTTCATCCATAGAAGTTGTTTTCAATGGCCTAGCTTCAACCCACTTAGTTAAATAATCTGTGGCAACTACAATATACTTATTTTGGCATGGGGTAGTTGGAAGTGGACCTACAATATATATTCCCCACTTTTCAAAGGGACCAAGTGGAAGAATAGGGCATAATGGAGCTGATGAAGTCTTACGGTTACCATGTGTTTGACAAATATCACATGTCTTACAATAATTATAACAATATCTAAAAAGAGTGGGCCAGTGATAACCTGCATCCAAGATCCTTCTTGTTGTAAGTTGTCTAGAAAAGTGTCCTCCACATGTACCATTGTGGAATTCTTCTATCAGCTCCTTCCCTTGATCACATCCAACTGCCATCTTGTACTGTCCATCAGGTCCTATTCGAAATAATACTCCATGCAGAATAGAATATGGATGACTGGCTTGAGTAATCTTCCTCTTAGTCATTGCATTGGCACCATCAGGAAACTTGAATTCATTCAGATAATTCCAAATATCTATGTATTCACTAGGGATTGTGTCAAGGGATAACAATGCTACATCTGGGAAATCATCATCATCACAAGATGAACCTAAACCATCATAGGCTCGAGAGAGTGCATCTGCATTGATATG
The DNA here is from genome assembly GCA_019776745.2 of Taxus chinensis. Lineage (NCBI taxonomy): Eukaryota > Viridiplantae > Streptophyta > Pinopsida > Cupressales > Taxaceae > Taxus > Taxus chinensis. Next base: position 759,338,405 of record CM034151.1, on the reverse strand, counting down.
CTTCTTTCCTAGCCTATCTATAATATCAAATTCAAATTCTTGTAGCAAAATTATCCATCTTGCTATCCTCCCTGATGGGTTAGGCTTATTTACAATATATTTTAGAGCCTGATGATCTGTTACAACTAGGAATTTTTTCGCTAGCAAGTAATTCCTAAACTTCTTTAAATCAAAAATGATAGCCAGAGCCTCTTTTTTAGTTACAGTATAATTTACCTCAGCACTATTCATTTGTCTACTCCCAAAGTAAACTGGATGATCATTCCCATTTTCATCCTTTTGGCTCAAAGTACTTCCTAGTGTTGCATCTGAGGCATCAGTATACACAATGAATGGCTTGCTCCAATCTAGATTCTTTAAAACAGGTGAAGACACCAGAGCTTCCTTCAGTTGTTCAAAAGCTTCATGCGCCTTATTTCCTGGTTCATAAGTAACATCCTTCTTCTAGAACTGGGTTAGTGGCTGTGCAATCTTTGAGAAATTCTTGATGAACCTTCTATAGTAACCCACATGGCCTAAAAATGATCTCATCTTACTTCTATTCATAGGAAATGGTAACTCTTTGATTTTTGAAACTTTATCAGGATCAGTACCAATACCATCTCTGGATACAACATGCCCTAACAAAACACCTTTAGAACATCCAAAGACACACTTTGTAGGGTCTAGTGAGGCTTGTGCTTCATCTAACCTTTGAAATGTTGTCTCCATCTGGTGCAGGTGGTCCATCTTGCTCCCATAGATGCAAAAATCATCCAGAAATACTCTGATGAAGTTCCCAATGTAGGGTTCGAACACCCTATTCATCAAATGCTGGAATGTTGCTGGATCATTACACAACCCAAAAGGCATAACTCTATAAGCAAACATTCCCCAAGGAGTGGTGAACGTGGTCTTCAACTGATATTTCTCTGCTATACAAATTTGGTTGTAGCCATTATATCCATCAGCAAAACTATAACACTCCTAGCTAGCTACTTCGTCCAAGATCTGATCTGAGAATGGAAGAGGGTAATGATCCTTCTTTGTTGCCTTATTGAGCTTCCTGTAGTCAACACAAATGTGTAGCTTCCCATTATTTTTTATTGAGATCACAATGGGAGAAACCCATTCTGAATTCTCCACAGCAAATATGAATCCTACATCAACCAACTTATCTATTTCTTCTTTTACAGTCTTGGAAAAATTAGGATTCATTCTATATGGCATTTGCTTTATGGGCTTAGCACCATCTACCAGCTCAATAGAATGTTCTACCCAACTTACTTGATGGAATTCCTTGTAATCAAAAGTGAATATGTGTATGTACCTTCGAAAGAGCTAGAGGTAGGATTCCTTCTCACTCTCCATCACAGCATCACCAATCTTTATTTGTTGGAGACGATCATCAATTTCTTCTTCAGATAATTTTATGGGGTCATAATTCAGTGTGACTGGAAGGATATCCATGACCGAAACATCAACCTCACTTTCTTCATCTTCTGTGTCCACTTCACTGGTACTAGAGTAATCAAAGGATGTCTAATCATCAGTTTCATCACTTGAATCGACAGGTTCTGCCTTATGATGCCGAGGGATCACATTTATTTTCACCCTCTCTACCACATCCAAGTGTCATGAAGCCTTCATTCCAGTAATTTCTTGCATGAACTCTCCTTAGCCATGGTCTTCCCAACAACATTGGGTACGCAACAGTACCATTTTTCATCACCTGAAAGTCTACCACACATACAACACCCATAACAGATATTGCCACATTTGAAACTACACCTTCTGGTTTAGTTTTTCCCTTATTTAATGACCTTAACATAAGTGTTGAGGGGCGATCAATTTTTAAACCCAACATATTCATTACAGACTTGGTCATTACATTAACTCCAGCACCTCCATCAACTAAGACATCATGAATTGAAATACCTTTACATAATACCTCAGCTTGTGGAGTGTAGGGATCCGCCTCTGCCTCTAAAACAAGGACCTCAACCTCCTTCCTTCGTCGAGCATTGAGTCCACTTCGCAGCTCCCGCCTCTTCTAAGAAGACATAGCCAAGAGTTGACCATATGTAATATTTGCAGGCCTTTTGGACAGATCTTCTAAGATGGAGTATGGTCCTTGTCCCTATGAAATCAGAAAATCCTGCACACCCAACTTTCTTCTCCTATGTTTCTTACTAGTTTCTCCTTTCATCTTCTTAGGATCATTTCCATCTTGGTTATCTTTTTCTTTCTTTCTTTTTGTTACAAACACATCTACTTCATTATTTATGCTCTTATCTACTACATCAAAAGAATTCACAGGTGTTTTTCCTTTATCATTATCTCTTGTACCAGATGTAGAAGCTCTATCTGGACAATTATACTTATAATGACCCTTTTTATAATAACCATAACAAACAACTTCAGAAATATTTCTTTTTGGACCTCTATCTCCTCCTTGAGAACTAAATTATTTTTCTTGAAGAAGATTAATAGTTAATTGTCCCATCGTCTTGAGCAGATCTTCATACTCAGTAGATGTACTAGGAGAAAGATTTTTGCTCACCGAGAGTGGTTGTGGATTCTGAACCAAAGGTGCTGGTGTAGGCTCTACTTTAGCAACAATTTCTTTGGGCTCCTCTTCCATGCTTTCTTCTTGCCTTCTTGCAATCTCCTTTGCTTGTTCAATGGTAGCTGGGCGGCCATACTTCACTCATTTTCTGATCTCTGGCTTCATCCCAAGAATGAAGTGCTTACAGAGGAGATTATCCATGCCATTCATCAACCCATCCACTAATCCTTCCTTCCGGATCTGGGCATCGAGCTTCCTCCTTAGCTCTAGAACACGAGCATTATAATCTCTTATCTTCTCCTTCTCTCCTTGGGCTAGTTTTGTGATCTCGATCATGAGATCTGCATATTTATGTTGTTGACCAAATTCTTCAAGAAAACTTTCAGTTAATAAATCCCATGAGTTTTTTACATTTTCACCTAGTGTTTCAAACCACCTAATTGTTGAACCATCCAAAAAGGTAGGAAAAAATTCAGTCCATTGTTCCCTTCTTATAAGGCTATTACAAATACAAGATCATTTAAACTCTTGAATGAAAGAGGAAGCATCTTCATTAGATTGAGCTGAAAATACAGGAATCTTCCCCATTTTCAAAAGTAACCACAGTGAAATACCAACCCACAAGTACAATCAACAAGACTTATGTGCACAAATAATTGGAATCACTATAATAGAAAGTGACTTTACACTTTTCTACAGTAAAATAGAAATGACCACGGTAAACTATTGTAAAACTTGACTTACTGCGGTAAAAACTGACTTTACTGTGGTAAACACTATTTACGGTAAAAAGTGAAGTTACTGCGGTAAATACTATTCATGGTAAAAAGTGAATTTACCATGGTAACTACTATGCACAGTAAAAACAAGGTTACTCTCTAAATGATTTCTGACTAAGTGGGAATATCTCTCCAGAAAATCCACCAAGGAGGAATGGTCCCGGCAACGAAACCAAAATGTCATCACCAATCCGATACTATGATAATTCTTCACCGGGAACTCCTCGTGCTATGATTATTTACTAATGCACAGCTTTTAGTTTGGTGGATGGAATCTAGAAACACAACAACAAACATAACACAAGAATACCATAGACTATGATAAGAAGGAATGACGATAAATCTGAAATATAAGTGTAAATTATAATATCAACATGAAATTGTTACAATCTCACCCATAAGGTACTTCAAGTGTTACTGACTTCACTTATCTTCCAACAATAACTATGGGAGAAACTTCACAATTACACTTCTTAATGGCTTCTTTAACACACCTTCAAAATGATGGCTTCCTTTACACACTTACAATATTTTTCACTACTTCCTTCTATGTTAAATGAGGGGGGGTGGCCTCTTTATTTATAGGAATTTAGGCTTATCCATCTTATTTCTAAGATAGGATAGGAAATCTCTTCCGGCCAATCATATTCCATGCCTAAACTCTTGCCTTTATATGTAGGCTTATCTTCCAAGATAAGATAAACCTTATCATCTCACATGGGTTCCACCTTTTTAGACTTTTCCACAAATAAAATACACAAAATATTTATGACATCACTCTTTGTCCTTATTACAAATATAATATTTCTAATTCCTAATCATGTAGACCCTACTTCTCTACTTATCCCAACTTTGACATTTTAACATTACCGGACCACTTACAACAAATATTTACTTTTTACAACATTCCTATTGTATTTTGACTGTTACCGTTCTCTACATTATTGGTGGCACCGTACTGACGGCTTTGTTATCTTCTATCGGACGCTACTACTAATTACACTTAACAACATCCTATTCCTAATACATACATTAATGAAATAGAAATTACGGAGGAAAATTTTAGTGTCAACAGACCCCCTGCACCTCACCCCTTGTCACCTCATATGTGGTACCCAGATCTCCATATATGGCCTGATAGGCCTCTCATTGTCACATGTATCTGTCTTGTTTTATAGCTAGATATCTCTCCTAGTGCATCCCCACTAGCTCCTGGGGTGTAATATCTCTCTCTTGGCGAGTAGCATCTAGCTCCACCTACAATTTGGATACCTCAGCTTCCCCTCCATCTCCACCCACATACAATACTACCTCTCCTCCTACAGGAACATACATTTCTCCTCCTACCTATGTAGCCTCCTCAGTGGCCTTAGCCACCCACTACTGCATCCACCACTCCACAAATCCCTCCCCCACTCCCACATCATCATCATCTATATCCCATGGATCCCCCTCCTCCGCCAATGGGTCTACCGTCACTGGGCTAGGTAAGTCTCTCTCCACCTCATCCTGTCTATATCAAATAAGTACTCCAACCACCGTTTGTACCACTCCAAACAATGTCATCACCTATGTAAACTGGATGACCTTTATCATCTCTAGCCTCTAACATTGCACCCATCCGATGCTCCTCATATCTACTAGATGTATATCTATCTTGGGCCATACAAGGAATCATCTATAAGACCTCCATCTCACATCATCTATCTCTATGCTCCTAAACCTCTCCTTGTACTAGTCATCACCCCTCTAACCCATGTCTCCACGAACCTGGTTGGCTCGCCATCTCAAAAATCCAATTGAAATCTCTATGTGGTCCCCTGTGATCTATGATAGCCCTGGTGGACTCACCATGGTTGTGTTCTTATAGGACCAATAATGTAGCAAGAAGCCTACATCCATGCCTATCCTCCTCCCTGATACATACATCCAAAGCTCTATAGTATACCTACACCAACAATGTTGATCCAAAAGAGAACATTTCCATGTGCTTGACTATATCTGCTACAACACCTGCTAGTGCCCATGGGAAATTGAGCTCCACTTAAGTCTAGAAATTCATAACAAGAAATCACCATAATAATCAACCTATCAACTGAATCTCCGGGTGTCATTCATTGATATCATGTATTAATGTGGAATGGCCCAAATACAAATGCAATCTATGGTTGTATCCACTCTAAATACTTAGGTCAACACAGCCATCCTAGCCTTTGTATGTCACTGGCACTAGCACTATCGGTGACCCTAGATTAGTAATCTCAAAAGACGGTACAATGTCCTCTAACGTGATCTCTATCTCTCTAGTCTGGTAATAAGAAGGTATTGGTCCTCCGGATCCCTTATGTATATCAATGCAATGATCAACCCTATATCTCGGGGTACCCTTTTGTAATAGAAAAATCCACCCCAATCCCATTGTGGTCTAAATGACTCCACTTTGCATCAATAACATTGGATCTCATCATCCCTAACAAGGTCAAGACTCTGTTTCTCAAGTATAACATGTCTCGAGCCTATAAAAAGTAATCAAGCAATCATCCATTAGCATCCAATCATCCAAAAATCATCATTTTTAATCAAAACATTCTCTATCCTAACCATTCGATGCCGACCCTAATAGGTTGACGATGAATTCCCCGGGTTTGATTCCGACTTGGCTCATTTGACGAAGACCAGATCCAGTCTCTGTCAACCGGCCCTTGGCGTCCATCAATTTCAAAAAAAAATAAAAAAATCAAACAAAAATCAAAACTAAGATTAGGTTTTTGGAGTTACCCACTCTCTGTGACCTCTAGTTCTTCCTTCCTCCCCCGTTGGCCTCCATTTTCACTCTAATCTCATGCTTTTTATACCTCTCAGATATCTTGATCGTCAAACTCGTATCACGTTAAATGAGCTTAGTCATCCAACTCTACTATTTATATAGGAACGTTGACCCTAGTCTTTTTTGACCCAAGACAAATCACATTCGACCCCACCCATTTCATCTCATCCCAATTCTTCCATCAAATTATCTTTTCTTCCACTTTTGGCTTGTGTGTTACCCATCACACACCTTTATTTATTCCAATGGGCTCGGTTGGCTATCTTTTGGCTTATCTATCTCATCATATATCTTTCTATCCAACAGCCCACTCTGTGCCATCTTTTTATTCCCTCATGGGGAACATTTTTTTCCTCTCAATCCCACCATTATGGGCCATCTTTTATCTTCAACCCGCACAGATGCGTATTTTCAATTCCTCATGTATGAAGGATATTGCATCCGCTTTTAGCCTTGTATTTTTTCAAACCATTTTCTTGACCATCCTCGCATTTGTTTGTGCATATTTTGAAGTCTTCCTTTGAACTATTAGTCCCATAGATTGCACAACCAATCCGAGTAGATTCCCATTAGACTCCCTACATATTGCATTTATTTTCACTAAATCATATGTCCGTAGGATATTTCCATCATCTTCGTTAAGGTTGTACTTTTTCCCCTACTTATGTGATTCCAAAATCACCACCATATTTTCTTATGGTTTTTATTTTATTTTTATCATTTCTTTCTTCTTGGGCCATATTTTTCTCATCCTTTCCATCCTTCTATTGATTTGTGGAGCTCAATTACTTCAGTTTAGCATGCAATATGAAACTTGTAGGAAAATACAGTAACCAACATCAGTTATGAAGGGACCGACATCGGTCACCTATGACCGGCATCGGTTAGGAAAGGAGAAACTGACATCGGTTAAGGCTAACCGACATCGGTTACCTGTGCGGGAGTGCTTTATTTAACTCTCAGGAATTAGATCTAATTTTAGCATTAAAAACATTTCTATTTATTGTAATTACATGGTTAAGTGCCCTGAGTTTGTATGTGCCTATATAATCATAAAATATAGAGTTTAGAAGGGTGCGTTAATGATTATTGTGAGAGAGGGAATTCTTGGAGAAGAAGGAGAAGCTTGAGAGAAAGAGAGTATTATACATCTGAGAGGCGCGGAAGATTGTAGATCTTCAATTGTATATCTTCTGAAAGCTTTGGATAATAGATTGGCTTGTTTCTTGGTGGATGTAGCCTACACTGGGTGAACCACGTTAAAATCTAGAGTTGATTTATATCTCTTGTTCTGTATATTTCTTCTAGTAGAATATCCACTTTTATTGCATGTATGCTTGGATCTGATATATTATCCATACAACCTTGTGCTAACCCCAACAACTGGTATCATATCTTTGTTTGAGGTTTTTATGTGTTGACAGATTTACTCACGGAGGGTTTTTATGATTGAGTGAGAGCTTCAACAATGGCAGAAGAAAACAAATACAAATGTAGAGAAGTTTGATTGCCAAAATTATCAATTATGGAAGATGCAGATTGAGGATTATCTATATCAAAGAGATTTGTACTTACCGTTGGATGAAAAGTCTATACCTACAAAGATAACTGATGAAGAATGGAAGATTCTTGACAGAAAGGCTTTGGGATCTATAATATTGAGCCTGGAAGCATCCATCACTTCCAATATTACAGAAGCGACTTCTACAGTAGACTTAATGAAATCTCTTGCTAATTTATATGAAAAACCTAGTGCTTCAAATAAATTGTATTTGATGAAGAAAATATTTAGTTGTAAGATGCATTAAAGTGGATATGCATCTAGTCATTTGAATGATTTTTGATCTATTGCAAATCAGTTAAAATCGGTTGATATTCCATTTGATGATGAAGTGAAAGCACTTTTATTATTATGTTCTTTGCCTGATAGTTGGGATAACTTGGTAATGGTTGTTAGTAATACAACATTTGCTAATAATATTTTGAAGTTTGATGATGTGGTTAGTATAATCTTGAATGAAGAAATTCGCAAGAAAAGTACGGAAGAATCATCATCTGGGAATGATTTGAATTTAGAAAGTAGAGGCAGGAAGAAGGAAAGATCCAAGAGTAAGAATAATGGAAAACCAAAGTCAAGGGATAGTAGATCTAAATTCAGAGGTAAGGGAATCACTTGTTGGAAATGCAGAAAGAAAAGACATGTAAAGAAATATTGTTAGTCAAAGGATAAAAAGAACCAACACCCAGACAAATGTAAAGAGTCAAATATTAGGCAAATATTGCATCAGAGGTAATTCAATATGCTCTTATTACTTATTTGGATAATAGAATAGAATCATGGGTTTTAGATTCGGGAGCTTATTTCCATGTAACCCCTAATAAGGTTTATTTCAAAAATTATGTCCAAGATAATTTTGGGCATGTTTTATTTGGGTGATGATGAACCTTGCAAGTATTACTAGTTATATGGGAGGTTCATCTAAAATTGTCCAAATAGAAATACATGGGTATTGAAAGATTTGAGGCATGTGCCAAGGTTCAAGAGGAATCTTATTTTTGTAAGGCAACTAGGTGAAGGTGGTTGCATGATTACCTTCACAACAGAATCTTGGAAAGCCGCCAAGGATGTCCTTTTTTGTGGCAAGAGGTAAGAAGGTAGGAACGTTATATTTATATACCTATGTTATTGATTCCTTTTATGTGTTATCTACTTTAGATTCAAGATGCATGCATGTGGCATAATCAGTTGGGCCATATGAGTAAAAAAGAAATGTAGATCTTAAAGGCTAAGGGTAATTTATCATATTTGAAATATTTACATCTTGATTTATGTGAGCATTGTATCTTTGTAAAGAAAAAGAGAGTGAGATTTCTCAAAGTTGGGTTAACTAAAGAGCATACATTGGAGCTTGTACACTCAGATGTGTGGGGACTAGCTCAGGTAGCTTCTCGTGGAGGATACTCAGTATTATGTTATTTTTATTGATGATGCTATAAGAAAGGTATGGGTTTATTTTATTAAATGTAAATATGATTTTTTTACTACTTTTAAAAGATGGAAATTCATTGTTGAGAATGAATCGAATTCAAAGTTAAAGTGCCTTAGATATAACAATGGTGGTGAATATTGTAGCAAGGATTTCAATGATTATTGTTTCAATGAATGGAATATGTAGAGAAAGGACAGATTCAAAGAACACCACAAGAGAATGGTTTTGTAGAAATAATGAACACAAAAATCATGTAACATGCTAGAAGCATACGAGGATACATGTTGGATTACCCTTGCAGTTTTAGGAAGAAGCACTTGATATAGCAATGGTTTATTTGATTAACTGTGCCCCTTCAAGTTCACTAGATGGAGGAATACTAGAGGAAGATTGTATCGAAAAAGACGTAAATCTTTCTTTTCTTAAAGTTTTTTGGTTCAGAAGATTTTTTTGCATATTGATAAGGATAATAGGAAAAATTTGGATGCAAAACCCAATAGATGCACATTCATTTGTTATGGATCTGGCGATTTCATGGATTCTGTTTTTAGGATTTAGAGAATTCTCAACATTATTAAGAGTCGTGACGTTGAATGGAATGAAAAGAGAATGTACATGGATCAAATTTTTGTACCCGAGGACAAATTGGTTGAGAAGTTTTTGAATGAAAATGAACTCTCAGATTTAAAACTCATACCGACAGGGTTACACAGTAACTTGGTGTCTGTTGACCCCTGACTGACATCGGTTAGATGAACCGGGTATCAATTATAGGAGAACCAAATTGGCATTGGTTAGCAGAACCGACGTCGAGTTACAGGTGATTGGCATCAGTCACTGTTAGAATTAGAAACAAATGTCCAGGAGGTCCAAAATGAGCCTCCCAGTACCCTAAAATTCTATGAGAAGGTTACAAATGGTAAGTAAACTTCTAGAAATATTTACAGCTTTTCTATTTTATTTATTATTGACTAATAATGGCAAGAACCATGATTAGATGGTATGTTGAAAGAATATATGCATGCTAATAAGACCCACGTGAAGTGGGAGCATGACATGGATGAGGAGATGGACTCCTTGGAACAAAACCAAACTTGGGATTTGGTTAAGTTAAAAGCATTAAAGAGGACATTGTAGAATAAGTGGGTTTACAGAATCAAGAAAGAAGAGGGTGGACAGAAAAGATACAAGGAAAGGCTTGTAGTAAAGGGATTTACATAGAAAATAGGTATTGACTATGGTGAAATATTCTCTTGTTGTTAAAATGACTTCCATACGTACTATATTGAGTTTAGTTGCAGTAAATGATTTAAATTTATAGAAACTAGATGTGAAGATGACTTTCCTTCATGGTGATTTAGATGAAGAGATTTATATGCAGTAACCACTTGGGTATGAATTCAAGGGTAAGGATAAATTAGTGTGCAGATTGAAAAAGAGTCTATATGGGCTCAAGCAATCTCCAAGGAAATGGTACATGAGGTTTGATAGTTGCATGCATAAGCATGGTTACTTGAGATGTGAATTTGATCATTGTATTTATTTCAAGAAGCTTGAAAATGGGAGTTATATTTTTTTGTTACTATATGTGAATGATATGCTTATTGTAGGATCTAGTATGCAGGACATTGGTGAGGTTAAAGGAAAGCTAGCTCACACACTTGCTATGAAGGATTTAAGAGCTATAAAAGGAATCATTGACATACAAATACATAGACAGGAAGATCAAGATATTTTATTTGTCTCAGGAGGTTTATATCAAAAAGTTGTTAGAAAGGTTAATATGCAAGATTCCAAACCGGTGAGTACACCTATGGTAGGACACTTCAAATTGAGAAAATATCAATGTACTTCATCACATGAGGATGTCAAATACATGACATGAGTACCATATGCTTCAGCAAATGGGAGTCTCATGTATGCTATTGTTTTGTACCATGATCATACATCGCACAAGCAGTGGGAGTTGTGAGTAGATTTATGGTCTAATCTAGGTAAAGAGAATTGGAAAGTAGTTGAGTGGATACTCAGGTATTTGAGAGGGACATCTAACATGCAGTTATGTTATGGAGGTTCGGATATTTACTTTATGTGGCTATGTTGATTTGGATATGATTGGAAATCTGGATGGTAGAAGGAGAACTACTGGATATATTTTCACAACAGGTGGGATGACCAGTTAGCTGGATATCAAGATTGCAGAAGATGGTGCAGATTTGTCTGCTATAAAGACATAGTATGTTGCAACTATAGAGGATAACAAAGAGAAGATATGGATGAGAAGGTTCATGGAAGAGTTGGGAAAGGAGCAAGATGATTACAAATTGTTTAGTGATAGTCAGAGTGTAATTAATTTGGCAAAGAACTCAAGTGTTTTATTCTAGAATGAAACACAATCAGGTGATGTATAACTTCATACGGTAGGTATTGGAGGATGGGAATTTGAAACTGGAGAATATTCATATGAGTGAAAACCCCTACAGATATGGTAACAAAGCCATTGGCAAAAGAGAAGTTGGATCTACACTCCACTTTTGTTCGTCTTCGAATTCGATGACTTGAAGAGGAAGGAACAAAGATAAGAAAAGGATCTAAGAATGACGTTGTACAAGTATAGTGCAGTAATTTATCTCCAAGTGGGAGATTGTTGAGTTGTGGATCTCAATTACTTTAATTTAGTATGCTATATTAAACATGTAGGAAAGCACAGTAACCGACCATCAGTTATAGGATGGACGAGCATCGGTCACCTATGACTGACATTGGTCAAGCAATTAGGAACCGATATCAGTTAAGAGATAACTAGCTTCAGGGATACCTGTGCATAGGAGTGTTTTATTTAACTCATCGGGAATTAGATCTAATTTTAGCATTAAAGCATATCTATTGATTGTAATTGCATGGACTAAGTTCCCTAAGTTTGTAAATCCATATGTATAAAACATGAAATATAGGGTTTAGAAGGGTGTTTTAATGATTATTATGAGAATAATTATGTGAGAGATATAATTCTTGGAGAAGAAGAAGAAGCTCGAGAGAAAGAAATTACTCGACATCTGAGAGGTGTGGAAAATTGTAGATATTAAATTGTATTTCTTATGAAATATTTAGATAATAGATAGGGCTTGTTTCTTGGTGGATTTAGCCCACATTGGGTGAACCACGTTATAATCTAGTGTTGATTTATATCTCTTATTATGTATATTTCTTCTGTATAATATCCATTTTTATTGCATGTATGCTTAGATCTGAGATATTTTCTAGTACAACCTTGTGCTAACCCCAACACCTTCATCTATATTTTTCAACCTCGTGATTGATTCTTCTTCGTGTCATTAATCCCTAGTTTGAGGGGGAGTACCTCAACGATCATACTTTATTATTTCTTGTTGTTGTCTTGCAGTTTGCTTAACACAAACCACTTGACAAAAAGGGGTAAATGTAGACACAAAATTTTGGTATGCTTGTCCCCCATCTTGCGTTCACTCCCCTCCATCATTATCTTCCACATACATGCCTCTCTTTTAATTTGAATCCATCTTTCCCTCATAAACCCCATTTATTCTATCTAATTCCCATTTTCCCATCTTAATATTATCATCATTTTATCCCCCTAATTCATCCTTGATCATGCTTAATTATCCCTAAATCCTTCCATTAATCCTTTTATCTTCCCTAAGTACTCCATTTAACATACCTAGGCATTTATCTACCCTCATTCAATGCATTTCAATCTCCTAACTACCTTTTATCCTCCCTATACAACCCTAACCTGCATAAAGATCCTGAAACCCTAATTCTACCCCTTTAGATTGCTTTACATCAAATTAATCACCATCTCCACTACCCAAATCAAGGTTTAGCAGAAGTTGATGGTGACAAATGCATGTCATCATTAACCCTATAAGTATGCCCATACCCCCCTCTCCTAAGGATGTAATTTTGAGAATTCAGGCTTTCTTGCGACTTTTTATTTATTTCTTTTTCTTCTTTGGAGATGGAGCCATCAACTTGGAGCTACTTTGGATATTTTGTATGCCATCTTGGGAGATTTGGAGTATTTTTCTTGTTTGGTATCTGTATGTTTGAGAATCAACACGTGATTCCTAGACACACGTGACCTCCCGAGGTCATGTCGGGATAGTCAGAATGCATAAGATTGCATGAATCTTGATGGGAAACCATAGGAGAATCAGATACTAAGATCAGGTAGTGTGAGTTCCTAGTAATTGAATTAGCTGAAGGGGAATTAGAGGCTATGTACGAGTAGTGTAAGTTCCCTATCATTTGATTGCTTGCTTTGATATGAATTCTAAGCTACGTTGAAGGTTCATTTTATATAAATAAGGAAATTAAATTCATCTTAAATAAATAAAGAAATAAAATTCAGCATAAATAAAATACAAGTGGGTTTTAATCTTTTAATTAACTAAATTCATTCCTGATTAATTAAATAAAATGAAATGAAATACCATCTATTCTATTTGTTGAAAAAGAAATGACTTAAAAGAAAACTAATTAAAAGGCTAACATATTTTTGTATTTTTTCAGAATTTAGATGAAAAAAATAAATAAACTATTCTACAGACACTTGAAAGTAATTAAAAATAAATACTATCACTTCTAATAAAATAAACTAAAAACAGAGAATAACTCGATGTGGTTATTCCTCTGTTGCAGGGTTTTCTAACAATTCTATTCTAAAAGAATGTATTCGAAAAGTTATTAATCTAAATAAAATAAAATAAATCATCTTCTGGTAAAGCTTCTGCCTCAAGTTTTCTAGAAAGGGAAAGCTTCTTAGAAGCAATTTCCTCTTTGTCGTATGAAATTTCCCTAGAAAAAGTAAATCTAAACTAATTAAAATAAATAAAAGATGTGTAAGTATTTTTTCACTTCTTCCTTCAAAACTAATTTCCCTGAGCAGATCCATAGGGATAAGTCAATGAAGAAGTTATCAGGGAAGATGTATGAAAGAAATGTTTTGAAAAGAAATACTAGAAATAAAATAAATACATTCAGGAAGTGATGAAATGTTTTGCACTTCTACAATTGTACCAACTCAAAACAAATGCATTATTTCTATTCTAACAAATACAATTTGATTAAAGCTTCAAATAATTTAAGTACAAACCCAACCTAGTTACTATTATATTGTGGTAGCTTCCTAAAGATGAGATGTGATTTTTATCTCCTCAACTTTGTATCCTCTTCCAAAGATGAAGTCCAATTGATCTAGGGAATGCACAGATGCTGGTTGGTAGTCAAAGAAAAACAAAATACTAGGATATGGTTGGCTTGGTGTAAGAAATGAATGAAAGTAAATGGTGGGAAAGAACATAGGCCAAAGATTTGGTTGTCTGTGTGGTTCCTCTCAAAATTTCAGCAACATAACTTAACCTCAAGAATATGAAAAATCCAACCTCCTCATATGAGTAAAAGTTTGGATTTTTATAAAATATTAGTGAAAGAAGAAGTCAATTACATGTGTCGATGAAGAAGTGAAAAATAAAAAAAAGGAGAGGTATTCAACATTCTAAACATAGCCAAAGAGGAAGATAAAATCAACATGATTCCAACGAGTCCAAAAATAGAAAAAAAAGTTCATGAAATGAGTGAGAAAATCACTCCCGAAATCCAAACATGCATGTCAAAAAATGTGTGTTTTAAGTCATCTGATTTAAAGTGACTAAGGACCACTGGTCAATGCAAAGAGGGGTTACATAACCGCCGCTGTGACAATTACAAACTACTTCTTTGACAATTATGCAACCTCTGGTCAAAATGTGATAATTACGTAATCGTCGCTTTGTGACAATTACGCAACCACTGCCACTCTGACAATTACGCAACCAAGTCAAAATTGTGACAATTACGTAACCACCACCCTAAGACAATGTGAAAAGTCTAAAAAGTGGTCTTACAAGAAAAATTAAAGTTTAGAGACAAAGAGAAAGGTTTGTTTGAGTCAAAGGAGGGATGCAAATGAAAGGGGGAAGGATCTGGACCTCATTTTTACCTTGGAATAATTTTTTTATCATCATTGGAGATTTTACCATTCTAACAATGTAGCACCATGCAATTTTGGGTGCGTACATATTGCCCCCTCGGAGAATCATTTTAGCCATGAATAGGTGTAAAACGTGAAGTTTGAGTATGGTGCTCCCAAATGGGAAAGTTAGAAATTATACCTTATTCACCAGTGTGTTGAAACCATGCCAATCCATCCTTCCTGCCACCTACTAAAAGAAATATGAGAATCAAGTGCAGATATAAAACATGATTAACAAAATACTTTGAAATAAAATGACAAGATTACGTACCATATCCACAAGGGTAAGAAATATACCTGCTCCAGTGCATGCAATCCCTACACATGCAATGTTAGAAAATCCAAATATATGTTATATATGTCATTTTCACTATTTTTAGAAATCATTTATGTTTTGCAAGTTTGCTGAATTTAGAGCTCCTGGTTTCTTGCAACTGTTTCATTCGTGAGTATGGTTAAATTGGAAAGGATTTAGAAATTATGGTGTCAAACCCAACGAATGTGGATGGGGCTCATGAAATAAGTTAGATATGAGAGATTTTGGTCTTTTTGCATTAGGCTTTGGATTTTACTTTTTGAATGCACTTGAGAACGAGGACTTCTGGGAAATTCGTAACTGAAGTGGTTGTAAGGGGCCTCAAAGAGATGGATAGGCAAGATTACCTTTATTGCTTAGTCTCATTTTTGTGTATTTATTGATTTTTTTTTTTTGTATTTTTGGCTCATGGTGATAATTTTTACCATACTTACTCTATGGTTTTATGGCATTACATGCATGAGAAACTTGACATTATAATATATATATGATAGACATTTTTTTTTGGTTCGACATTCCTTGTAAGAGTTGAATTCATTGTAGTTTGTTTCATCTTTGTACTCTTAGATGGTTTGGAATTTCTGATGACTTTTTATATGTTTTATGAATGCATACTATGGATGATGATGTAAATGTGATAATAGAATGATCTTATATCTATTTTTTTGTATATTATATATGATGCATATGAGAACAAATTGTAATTTAGATACTTTGATTTTCAAGTAATATTTAGCACTTCTGTTTTATTGGAAAAATGTGATGAATGTGATATGATAAGAAGATGGAACTCACTCCATTCTTAACTCCACACAACTAGTAAGATGTGAGGGCTCATCAATCGAATAGCTAGGAAGGACATGAGTTGTATGAATTTGATGAATGAAGATGGTGAGAAAAGACAAGATTTTGACAAAGACCCAACTAGAACTTACAACTCAACCCTAAGTAAGGTCAGACTAACCAGTTCAAAATGTCAATTTTCTTGCATGTTTATCTAGACTTAGATCCATAGATGGCCTTTTGATTGAAAAAATCTAGGTTTTAAGGAGTTAACTCTCTTATAACATACACATCTAACTCATTTTCTTGGGATTTTTAACATTGCAAATCATTTTTATTTATTTGACTTTATTTACTTTCTAACTTGACTTGTTTACCTTTGATTTATTGATGGGACCCCCTACATCTTGCCCCATGCTACTAGTAAGAAGCATGGGCTCATCACCAAGGAAAAGAGACATAGGAGTAAGGGAACTTCCCTCCTTTCCCAACCTCATGATCTACCAGTAAGAAGCATGGGCTCATCACCAAAGGTTGGTAGGGAAAATAAGTGTAGTTTTATTTTAAATGAAAACATTTTTTCATTTATTGTTGATTTATATTTTTTCAATTTTTTATGTTTTGACTTTATAATTGTGCTTTTGGGAAGGAACACTTTCCCCTAGCCTCAACCCCACATAACTAGTAAGATGTGAGGGCTCACCACCAAAGGTTGAGATAGGCGAACAAGAGCTCCAGGTGAAATGTTTAGATTTTTTTTGTCATGAAGAGAGATTTTTAAGGGAAAGATGTGACATCAAGAAGATTCTAGAAAAAACTATGGGAAAAGACACCTAATTAGAAGAAACCATATGAATAGAACTAAGTGTGCAAGTCCTCATATAATACCAATGTCAAAATTTTGTCTTAAATGAACTGAAATGATGAAGAGATTAGAATAATTTTGAGATGATATGATGGATATTTGAAGAGGTATGATTGAATGTTTTTTGCCAATATTTGAAAGTTTTTAAAAGTTTCTTGAAAAGTAAGTTTCTTGATTTACAATTTCACAAAATGATAATGCAAATGATAAATAATATGAATGCAATAATGTACAACGTGGAAATGTAAATGAACTATGCATAGAAGTGTTTAAGGTGAAGCCAGTTGATGGATGTCAAACTCATCACCTCCCAAGGTACACAAATGATACACATGATCTTTGAAGTTTTCATTCTCTTGACAAGGGCCTACTATCTTAGGTTTAAACTTATAACCCTTGCCTACATCTGTATATATCTGATCATCTAACCTTAGCATGAATCCATCTACTTTGAAAGAGGTCTTTATAAACCTCTTTGTCATGTTCTTTGACATATCATATTCATGTGAGCATGACTATGCTGCTTAACTTTGTTCCCTACATAGGAGTAGTGGTTACATTTGAATGATTTTTGTGCTATGGGATTATGTCTCGTGGACACAATGAGCTTGGTTTTTGACATATTTGTGTCTAGAGCAAGGTTAGGAATGGAGGAAGCCCTAGAGATGGCTTTAATGGGTATCATTTTGTTCTCAAAATCCTCTCCTTCCTTCATTATTTCTATCATGTTTATGCCTAGACCGAGATCATTGGCAGGAAGAGAGGCTATACCAAGGAAGGTTACCCATTCCTTGTAGTTCGAAGGGGATGAAGGATTGGTTCACTCACTCTCTAAGAGTTTCATAATTTCCACTGTGGTTTTGGTGGACACAGTTTCCATAGATATTGATCTTACCCTTTATCATGTTTTCACTACCTCAAATGTTTTTGGGTTCATTAGCCTTCAACTTTTGGAACATTCATGGGGTGGTCGATGACCAATTATTTTGATGAAAGTGGTTTGTTTAATTGATTCACAGGGAGATCATACTCTGAATGGACCCCTGGTTTCTTCTTGAGGTTATCCAAATGTATGTCAAAGGGTTTAGGATCCCCTTGAGCAATAAAGACCTTTCCCAAATGGAGAAATATAACTTCTTGGAACAAATGTGGAAGGAATAACCTTCATCTGGTGAATCCATGGTCTACCAAGGATCATGTTATAATTTTTCTCCTTGTCAATGATGTAAAACTCTGTTAAAATGGTTTTCAGCCTGAGGGAACATGAAGAACTATAGTCCTAATCAAGGTAGCCTTAAGACTGTCATACCCTTACAACATGTTTCTAGTAGAGGAAAGTTAGTCTCCCCATATCCTAAATTATATAAGAAAGAGAAGGGAACCATTCACAAATCCCCATCATCAATCATGGACTCTCTTGATGTAATTTTTATAGACCCAGACTTGCAGATATAATGCAGGATCACCTCTTTGGGCTATTTCAGTGTCAGAAGGCATCTTGCTTATATCAAAAACAAACCCAATATCCCTATCACTTTGTCCTAGAGGATGTATGTCAAAGTTCAATATGATTTATTTGAGCTCTAGGTGGAGGCATAACATGGATTAGATGACCAAGACCCAATGTATCAAGTAATGCAAAATGATGCGTAGGGGAATTCTTCAAAAAATCTAGAAACAAGATGTGAGAAAAGGTCTTGTTTAAATCCGATATCAAATCATAGGATCCTACCGGTTTTGAGATTGGTAGGAACGTCATCCTGTGAGAAGGAATGAGTTGAGAGGTTTGTGAAGTGTACTCCCTTGTCTGAGTTGTTGCATTAATTTCTAGTTTGAACCTTCTATCTCAACTAATCCCAAAATATTTGTATTATTGTTTGAGCCAAGGTTAGGAGAAACTTGAGAGTTATTAGAATTTGAGGCCTCATGGTTGTTATTCCCTACAAGGAATACCCTTGTTTATGTTTTGAGGATTCATTTTAACATCCTTCATGACATTTAGGGAATGGGTCCTGATATATGACTAGGTTTGCATTTTGAGGTGCAACGGGTCCTGTATGACTAGGTTGTGAGGTTCCTTCAGGATTTGCTAAGAACATGTCCACAAAGAGTTGTATTTGATTCTTGGGGAGTCTTTGTATGAACTTGTTGCAATCCCTACAAGATTCTAACATCATGACCAATAACACGATGAAAACCATAATAAAGATTGGGATCATAGTCTCTTGGCCTTTGATTCAAGTTTTGTTGTTGATTATAACCCCGATTGTAGTTTTGAAACTGGTTGTTATAACCATAATTCATTTCCCCTTGGCCAGAATTCTGGTATTAGTTCGGCCTTGGGTTTGAGCCTGTTCGAGGAGGGGGATAGATTGACATCAACCATGTTGATAGAGGAAATATAATTAGGACCTCTTTGATTTCCCGTGTTATTTTGTTATTATTGTTAGTGTTACCATTGTTTGTAAAACCAATATTATTTTCTTGATCAGTAACACCATTCGTGGTAACACCACGATTACGATTCAATACTTTAGGACCTTGGTTGTTGGCTCCATTTTTTTGATGGTTTGCATTGTTTTGATTAAGGGGATACCAATTTCCCATTGAGACCATAAGTCTTATGCCCGCTATCGATAGCAGCTTGGTCGATTCAAAGTGCACCTTCCAAAACTTCCTCGTAACTATGGAAAGGAAACTTCTAGACTTCTATCCTTGGTATCTCTCGATTGAGAGAGTGAAGGAAAAGATCACAAAGTTCCATTTGGTCCATGTTAGGTGCACTTGTAGAGGATTAAATAACTTGACACCATCTCTGAATGAAATGTGGCATATTCATTTTTCTTGCCTAATATGCAGAAACTCCCTAATCCATGTTCAAAGTAACTTTTTCATGTCAAAATATCTGATGAATTCTGAAACAAGTTGTTTAAAGGAATGTATAGAAGCTTCTGGAATCTGATAGTACTAATCTAAAGTGATTCCCTCAAGGGTTTTTCGGAAATATTTTAGTCACTACAACATCCCAAGGAAGCAATTCCCTAATGGAAGTAGTGTAGGCCTTGATATGAGCATTCGGGTCTCCTTCTCCCTTAAATTTAGGAAGATCATGGAAATGGGTGTGGAAGCATGACACCCCATATGGTGAAATTTAAGGGGTTCTTTCAAATACTCAGCATAAGTACCCATTGCATAAGATTCCACCATTGAAGTTCCTTGATGAGGAGGTAGAGGAGGAGAAGTTGGATAGGCTGCAATGTAGGCATTAGCTTGAATGTATGGAGATCCTTGGGGGAATATACATATATAAGGAGTAGGGAAGGTATATGGGTCCATTGTAGGGGGACTTTGTAGTACATATGTAGGTAAGGTGGAATGACACTAGGAAATGGGTTCGATTAGATTGGATAACCTTGTTGTACAAGATATTACATTGGTAGGGGTGTCTAGTGGGCGTGAAACCACCAGGAACGTCACATTACATTGATGGATTGACATTCAAGAATGCACTTCCAACCAACCCTTGCATAGGATAAGTGTGAGATAGGATGAGGACCCATCCCTAGTGTGTCTCCTGTGAGAAGATCACCTAGATTTGATTGGACATGATAACCTTGTTGCACAAGATGTTGCATTGGTTGCGCATTGATAGGAGTGTATCCTTTGTTATCAATGGGATACCCCATGTTTTTCCCTACTGCATAGGTTGGTTGTGAAGGTTGGGTACTCTCTAGTTCTCTAATCCTCCCTACTAAAGTAGAAATAACATCATGAGGCGAGGATTGAGTTCCTTTTTTGGGTGCCTGTGGTGTAGGGTTTGGTTGAGAGGGCACATGATATCCTCTTATGAATTGTTCAATGTTGTCATTCTTGTTTTCCTTAAAAATAGGAGGCTCAAGATTTGTTGTCAATACATTGTTATTGAACATCTCATAGGTGTGGATCTTCATCCTTTCCAAGGACTCATCTATTTGGCAAAGAGGATTAGCAATTCATGCAAAAATGTCATCTTTTGTTGATTGCATGCTAATGTGAGGTCTTGACAAAACTCTAGGGTAAGGATTGTTTCACCTCATAAAATTCATGTTGTTTGAATTGGATTGACTGTATTGCATATTTAAAGGTTGATCAACCTCCTCTATTCTCACATGACTAATGGGGTTTGAGACATAACTAGGGGAGGTTTGCACATTATTGGTGTAATTATCGGCCCATCTGAAAGGGAAGGGGATTGTTGTGGTTGAACATTGGTGTAGTATCTATCAAATCCAAATGGCCCACCAAAATCTCTACCAGAACATATTTGGGAAGGTATAAAATACCCACCAAAATAGGGAAGAAATGGAAAGGTGAGGTAATAACAATGAAAGAAAAGGAAATAAGAAGGAACTAGTCCTTCACGTCAGGTTCACCAATTTTTTATGCCTGAGAATCAACACGTGATTCCAGATGCACTCGACCTCCCAAGGTCATGCCAAGACATCCAGGAATGTGTAAGATTGACAGGGAATGTTGATGGGAAACTATAGGAGAATCAGATGGAACTAAGATCAGGGTAGTGTGAGTTCCTAGTAGTTGAGTTGGCCAAAGGGGAATTAGAGGCTATGTGCGAGTAGCGTAAGTTCCCTATTGTTTGATTGTCTTGGTTTGATTTGAATTCTAAACTACGTTGAAGATTCATTTTAAATAAATAAGGAAAGTAAATTCATATTAAATAAAAGACAAGTGTGTTTTAATATTTTAATTAGCTAAATTCATTCCCGATTAATTAAATAAAACAAATGAAATACCATCTATTCTATTTGTCTGAGAAAGAAATGAGTTAAAAGAAAACTAATTAAACGACTAACATATTTTTGTATTTTTTTAGAATTTAAATAAAACAAATAAATAAACTATTCTACAGACACAAGAAATTAATTAAAAATAAAATACTACTGCTTCTAATAAAATAAACTAAAAACAGAGAATAGTAGATGTGGTTATTCCTCTGTTGCAAGGTTGTCTGACAATTCTATTCTAAAAGAATGTATTCGAAAGTTATTAATCTAAATAAAATAAAATAAACATCTTCTGGATAAAGCTTCTGCCTCAAGTTTTCTGGAAAGGGAAATATTCTCAGAAGAAATTTCCTCTTTGTCGTATGAACTTTCCCCGACAGAAGTAAATATAAATAATTAAAATAAATAAATGATGTGCAAGGATTTCTTCACTTCTTCCTCCAACTAATTTCCCGAAGCAGATCCACAGGGATAAGCTAGGAAGAATTTATCAAGGGAATATGTATGCAAGAAATGTTTTGAAAGAAATACTAGAAATAAAATAAATACATTCAGGAAGTGATGAAATCTTCCACTTCTACAATTCTACCAACTCAAAACAATGCATTATTTCTATTCTAACAAATACAAATTTAATTAAAGCTTCAAAGAATTTAAGTACAAACCCAACCTGGTTACTATTGTACTGTGGTAGCTTCTCAAAGATGAGATGTGCTTTTTATCTCCTCAGTTTTGTATCCTCTTCCAAAGATGAAGTCCAATTGATCCAAGAATGCACAGATGTTGGCTGGTAGCAAAGAAAATAAAATACTAGTTGTGGCTGGCTTGGTGCAAGAAATGATTGAAAGTAAATGGTGGGAAAGAACAGAGAAAAGATTTGGTTGTCTGTGTGGTTCCTCTCAAAATTTCAGTAGCATAACTTAACCTCAAGAATATGAAAAATCCAACCCCTCATATGGGTAAAAGTTTGGCTTTGTTATAAAATTTGGGAAAGAAGAAGTCAATTACATGTGTCAAAGAAGAAGTGACAAATCAGCAAAAGGAGAGGTAGTCAACATTCTAAACATAGCCAAAGAGGAAGAGAAAATCAATATCAATTCCAACGAGTCCAAAAATAGGCAAAACAGTTGAGAAACGAATGAGAAATTCACTTCTGAAATACAAACGTACATCAAAAAACGTGTGTTTTAAGTTGTATGTTTTAAGTGACATGCCCTTTGGTCAACATAGAGGGGCAGTTACACAACCGCCAGTCAAAATTTTGATAATTACGCAACCACTTCCCTCTGACATTTATGCAACCACATGTCAAAATTTGACAATTACGCAACTTCCGCTCTCTGAAAATTATGTAACCACTGTTGTCAAAAATTTTACAATTATGCAACCGCCACTCTGGCAATGCCAAAAGCTAAAAAGTGGTCTTGCAAGAAAAATAAAAGTTTGGAGACAAAGTAGAAAGGTTTTTTTGAGACAAAGGAGGGATGTAAAGGAAAGAGGGAAAGGATCTGGACCTCATTTTTACCTTGGAATAAGTTTTTATCATCATTGGAGATTTTAGCATTCCAACAATGTAGTACGTGTAATTTTGGGTGCATACAGTATCCTACCTTTTCTTGCTTGGATCCCCCATCATCATCTCCATCATCCTTTTTTCATCAATTATGCAAGTCTTCAATCACCTTGGAGATTTTTCATTCATCTACCATCATTGATCCTTATCCATAGCTCTTTGTCATCCATTTAATCCCATCAACCCCTAAATCTATCCTTTTGGTCACCATCAACCCTACTTGATTTTTTTCAACCTGATATGCATCACCTTTGATTATATCCCCTACTCCATATGTGATCTTCCTTATAGCTTCTTTTAACAATCAGGATTCCATGTTCTTGTGATATACTTGCTTAGGAGCCCATATTTCATCTTCAACATCACTACTCATCATCGATCCAACACAGTCACCATCGACCATGTATGCATTTATCATATCTATCAATTTTCTTGTATCCTTTCTGTTTCCCAACATTCCCACATGAGATCTGAGACCTTCTCAATGTTTTAGAGCCTATTGTAGACCTATTTTCTTTATTTCTTGATCTGCTTGGTTACAGTGCCCATAGACTGTATCTACCATTCTCGGGTCTTCGTCACCTCGATCAGGTTTGATTTAGTATCATTTATTATTATAATATATGCATCTTATTTTATCTAACATATATCTCATTTTTTTTTGTCTTGTTATATATTACATCCAATCAGTTCATTATCATTGTCTACTATCATTTTATCTAATCTATTATCAAATTGGATTGGTAGATCTGTTGGGCTGAAAAATATAGTCTATGAATGGAGAATGCATAAGGTTTGGGCACACAAACAAAGGTCGTGTAGGTGTGCGCATGAAAATGTAACAGAGCAGGGTGTGCGCCCAAGATTAAGACTTAACCATTTCTAACATGAGGGCTATTTTTGGACGTGGAGTGTAGTGCACACTTTGTAGAAGACTTGGAGAGTGCGTAAAGACTATTTTGGGACGAATAGAAGATGGAGCACCATGCATAGTTTTGTAGTTATTAATAGGATTAAATAGTGGTTATTCTAGTAGATAATTTATTATTAGTGCTTGCATGCTTTTGTATTCTCATGTAAGGGCGTATGGCTATTATTAGCATGTAGTCTATTTTTTGAAAGGTGCATGGGTGGTGAAGGGAAAGTCTCCACCCTTATAAATATGTATTGATTTGCACGGGTTTGGATATACTGTTTATTGTAGAGTTATGTTGCAGATTTGTATATGCGCATGACCCATAGTGACATTGTTATGATGTATGAAGCTTCTGTGTTTTGTAGTACTTAATATAATGGATCTTATTGGTTAGATATTGGTGTTAGATGTAATTGGATATGGATCTTGTATTGTAAATCTGGTTATAGTCATTGTTTTGTTAATCTTTCATATTCTTAAGTTCTAGATCTGGTTTATGCAATGTGGAATACTTTGTTATCAGTTATGGATCTGGAGTATAAATACAATCATGCTAACATTCTAGAAAAGCTTCCATAAAGAGGGACATGGTACCCTTGCATGTTGTGGGTGAGTGTTCAGTTCAGGCTGAGTGATGTGCCAATGTGCCTTGGGCTTTTGGTGGTAAAAACTAGGCTGCAACATTTGGTTTCGTTTCCAAGAAATCTTTTTCAATTGTTTTACAGGATTTTGCGTGATGAAGACATACCAATCGACCTTGGCAAGTATTAAAGAGTGGTTAGACAATCTAGAGGAAGAGTATGCTCACAGATTCAGTATGGGACCTGAATTTAATGCACGCGCATGGGGTGAACATAATATGTATGATGCATTCTATGAGACATTTTTTGTTATATTTCCTATAGATCTCTACGAGTGGATAGTTGCTTACGCATCTAAGAGGAATTGGAGGTTTTGCATGCTTGTTTGGATGTAGGAATAATTCCAAGCCTTATATGATGTAGATCTGATTTGGATGCTCTATGTGGATGTTTGGTTCTGTGGTGTTGTGAACAGCTATATATTGGAATACGCAATTTCTACATACTTTTGTCAAGAGATTGTTGAGTTCCAGTTCTTACGCAAACCTAGAGGATTGTATTTATGCGGTATCCCTTTATCAATTAAAATATTGACCGTAACCCTAGATTTAGAAGATAATCCTATGGCTAGGTAAACTCCACCATGCGTGGGGGCCAGGAGTAGGATTGGAAAAGATGGTAGACCTAGCGGTAGAGAGACAAAGAGAATATAAACAACTTAAGTTTAATGAAGTGAGCAAGAGGGATCTATTGAAGCAGTGAGAGATCGCAGAAAGAATGGTGTTGAGGAGAGATGTGGCTCATGAAGGATTTGGAGCTCACGTAAAAGACATGGAACCAGATCATTTGGAACTCCCTCATTTAGGAAATCATGGCAGGGAACCCTCTTTAGCTTCAGATGATAGTGCACCAGTAGAGATGACATGGGCCATGGACACGCATCTAAACCTACTTGGTAACCTAGCCCTTTGCTCTTGGTTTTCCAAATCCTACAATAGTTAACAGTAAGCAAGCTAGTTTGGGCAATATAGTTGCAATAGATAGAGTTAATTTACAGTCAACTTCAGGAGTGAATCAAGGTAGCTTATTCATCTATGGTGCAATCATCATCTATTTTATTTGGAGGTCTAGCTGGGGGTATTTTTCTAGCGCATCTTCAGCACAAAATGTGGGTGCACAAAATGTTGGCATAACGTTTAGAAGTAGAAAAAATTCGTAGACTGTGGGGGTTCAATTTAGCACAACTTTGGGAACACAAGGTAGTGCATCCTTTGGTCCGTTGCCTACTTCACGAGGAGGATCAGGATTAGGTGGCTCGGGCACTGGTGGATCTAGTGGTTCTGGGGGCGGTGGAAACACAGGAGGGAATACAAGTTCTGGATCTAGGTGGGCATAGGCCTGCACCCACCCCAACAAATTTATATTGAAATGTCTCTTCATCTACTAGAATATAGAGGCATTAAAGATGCAGCCAAGCATGTACATATGTGTGAGATATTATGGCGCGCGAAAGGGATTACATCTCCAGAGCACAAGGTAAGTCAATTTACAACTACACTAAGGGTGCGTGCACATAGTTGGTACAAAAATTTTGACCCTCACCAAACTTGTGTAGATTATACTGTGTTGCAGGATGCTTTCTTGAAAAAGTTTTATATCCCTGAATTTGAGTAGAAGAGCATTAGCGCGTTGAAGGACATCAAGCAAGGCACTACTGAGAGTGTTTGAGAATATGATGCATGGTTTAAGACCCTTTTGTCCAAGTTATCTTATGACATACATGTGAGCCAACATGCTCAATGGTTTATTGGAGGACTTATCATGCCTTTTAGAAGAGAACTTTTGCATAAAACTTACATAGACCCCGCATGAGGAACTTGAAGCAGCTCTGCACATTGAGGCAGTAAGGAGTGTAGACATAAGAATAAGTCCATTTTTTGAGGCATAAATTGTGGAAATGGCCAAACAGTTAGAGAATTTATCAGCCAATTCAGCACATGAGACACGCAATTGGATTTAATGCACATATTGTGAAGTAGAGGGGCATACTAAGGATAGTTTCCCTCATAAATCGGTATGCTCCTTCTGTTGTTGGATTGCAAGATCATGTCAATTAGATCATAGTTCAAGTAGGTTCCCTTTGCTCCAGCGCGCGATAAGGAAGAATGTGTCCTCTTACTACAAGATTTTGCAGGTCGTCCACTCATGATACTGAGGATTGTCAGGTTGATCGATCAGATCCATGATGTCGTTTATATTGGTGTCTGTCATATTAACAGTTGCGAACATAACTCTAAGGAGAAATGTGAGCATCATGACCATGATCATAATGATGGGTGTCTTGATGGAGGCTCATGGTAGAGGTCAAGGTTACCAAGGAGGATTCAGAGGCTGAGGTCGCGGCAGTGGAAGAAGTGATTTCCCTTGTGGAACTTGTCTATACATGTGGATCTCCTGATCATTACAGGAACGAGTGTCCACAGAACATTTTTTGGTCTTTTTGCTGGAAATAATCATAACTATGAAAGAGTTCCCATGGACTTGTATGAACATTTGAGAAAGAAAAACAAGTAGGATAATAAGGGTGCGGAGATTGTTAGAGTACAATGCGCCCTAGAAGATCAATGGATGTCGAAGTGAGCATCTAGATCCTAAGTTGGTACATGTGAAGATTACTACGTGCGTTGAAGGTTGCGTGCGTCAAAGAAGTTCCGAAATCAAATCCTGTTATTACTAAGGAGGAAATGCTACATGCAAAGTACCCATACCCTATGCATCAGAAGGAGGTTTATCAAGAAACCATAGGAGGTAATTAGAAATCTACAGGGTGAGATACAGTATTTTAAGGAACACTCACGGAAATTAGAACAAAAGAAATTAGCGTGAGCTCCATCAAATAGATGTTGATGATTTAAAGGAGGTTTGTCAAGATGTTTCTCCAAGCAAAACATTATTCCCAAGTTAGGGAATTTGTTAAAGGGAAACACTCTGTGCATCTAGGATTGAACATGAGAGGAAAATTTTACATGTTAGCCTCCTACCTCATAGTTTGTAATATGATAAGGAGATAACTTTGAAATGTTGTTGTCAATGGCTAGCTTTTGAGTAATATTTTGATTGATACAGGTAGACACGAAAGTGAATGTACTCACTTTAGGATGTGTGGGTTTAAATGGGCAGGCCAACATTACAACCATCTTCGAATGTTCTGTTCATGGCAACCAGAACGAAGGCCGCACCTATTGGATAGTTTTAAAGGATGCGTCTATTACTATACAGTGGGCCAAGTTTATTGGAGACTTTGAAGTGCTAGCACTTGCAGAAAGCTAGACAATTTTCCCAGCACTACTTGGGCGCCCCTTGGTGTTATGAAAATAACGATGACCTACGTTTCAATAAGGGGTATATCAATTTTGAGAACAAGGAGGATTGTGTCATTATTCCCTTTGCCATACGGGAAATATACACCTTATGTTGAGCCCTTAAGTGAAGAATATTTGAATAGAATTTATGTGCGCACCATTTGAGATCCAGAAGTTCTTGGAGACATCAAAGGAAGGAGTTCTCCAATGGGATGATGCATAGTCTATGAGCGAGTACTACAAGTGTTGCATATGACAACTGGGCACATGGCACTTATGAAATGGTTGGGCACGAGGTAAGGAGTGCAGCTACGTGGACGTAAGTAGGTTGTGACTGTGTTAAGTGCCCTTGGGAAGTGGCCAAATACCAAGGTACAACTAGTGACGAGAATCCAAGAATTATTCTTTCTTGCTATAGAAGTTCAGTGGGCATGTCAAATTGAAAGAAGGAATATATTCGTTTATGCTATGTGTGCAGGATAGTTGCGTGCTAGTGGGTAGTTCATAGGGATAATATTTTGGACTGGCAGAGAGGTGAGAATCATCCTTATCTGCTAGATTTCACAGGAGCAATGCACTTACTTAAATCTTTTCAATTTCACGATAATGATCATGTTCAGCACCACATTCAGCAATGTGAGAGACTCTAGATAAAGGGGCAGGAAGATTTACCACCCTTCGTTATAGGTGCACAAGCTCTATTTCACCTTACGAGGTTGCTACACGCGCACATGGTATTTCTATGCAAATTTGAATAGAGAAAGTGGAAATTGGCAGGAGCTTACTGCATGGGTATAATTCAGACTATTGACTATTTTTCCACTAAACCTTTGATGAATGAGGCATTACATGTTATAAAGCGGTTAAATATGGGAGATAGTGCAAAGGCTGAGGAACTCCTTTAGGAGTTGTTAAGTGAGTCAAACCCACAGGAACATGCTTTGAAGAGGAAGAAACAGATGTTGAGCAGCTTGGGCACACCTGCCTAGAAATATAAAAGGGTAAGATGGTCTACATAGTAAATGATGAAAAAGTAGAGAACCTAGATGTTGAGCACACAGAGGGTACGCGTGAGGTCCTAGACAATGCATATGAAAGGGCACGCACCTACCATGAACCTATCAATACCAAGAAAATGAACATTAGAATGGATATTGAACCTAAAGAAGCCATCATTAGAGATTACTTGTATGACTCTGAGGTTCCTAAAATCATAAAATTGTTATGTGACTTACATGACTTGTTCCCTAAAGGATATCATGAATTGAAATGAGAATCAAGCTGAAGGAAGGTACACACCCGGTTAGGAAGAGGCCTTACAAGATGAACCCTAACTCGTGCATCAAAGTAAAGCAATAAATTGACAAAATGTTGAATTCTAGGATCATTGAGCCCATTGAGGAGTCGGAATGGGTTAGCTCTATGGTTCTCAGCATCAAGAAAGATGGTAGAATAATCATTTATGTGGATTATAGGGATTTAAATGTTGCACGTGTAATTGATCCCTTCCCCACACCGTTTACTAAGGAAATCTTGGAAGGCATTGTAGGGTATTCCTTCACTGGTGGATTCTCTGGGTATCATTAGGTAAGGATAGAAATAGAGGATCAAGAGAAAACAACTTTCACCACTAAGTGGGGGAGTTTTTCATACATGTTTATGTCCTTTGGATTAAAGAATATGCCTGCAGTATTTTCACGCATAGTGGTACAAGTGTCTCAAAAATTTATTCATAAGTTCTTACAAGTGTATCTAGATGATTGGACAGTATATAGGCTTGTGAAGGATCACTGTGATAATTTGAGGTTGATGTTTGAGAGGTGTTAGCAGTTAAGCATCTCTTTAAATATTAAGAAGTGTGTGTTTACCACACCATTTGGAATTTTTTTGGGACACATCATCTATAAGGAGGGATTGTTAGTTGATCCTACGAAGGTTGTTGTGATTTTGGGCTTAGAGGAACCTACTAGCCAAAGAAAGGTACATAGATTCTTGGGGCACACAAGATATTACAGGAATTTTATCAAAGGTTATGCCAATATCGCCATGCTCCTGGAGGAATTATTGAAAGGTAAAGAAATTCTTATTGGGGTGAAGCGCAGCGGCGCACATTTAAGACTCTGAAGGAAAGGCTTACTACAACACCTATTTTTTGTTTTCCTTCATGGTCCATACCTTTTCACGTTCATGTAGATACCTCTGGCATGTCCATTGGTGTGGTACTAGCCCTATTGAGCCCCTAAAATGACCAAGTACCTGCGGTGTGAAGGGTTGTGGCATGTAGGAAAATGGCGCGAAGGCACATGTAGAAGAAATTTTTAGGGATGCGCAAAAGACTCGCACCTAGGCAAGATGGATTTGGGACTTAGTAGTGTTTGGACTATGAGTAATGTCGCGTTAGGGGAACGAATGGAAAAGTGACCAGATACAATTATGGAGAATGTTAAACTATGGAGACTCGCAACTCAAGAAAATTATATTTCATAGCATCATTACGGTTATCATAACAAGATAAGGAGTTGAGTTTGTTATGGATTAGTTGGCACTTGCATGCTAAGGATACTTGATTAGGAAAACACATGATGAAATTTAACATATTCTTGGGTAGTGGTTAGATAATCATGAAAGATTCCTTTAGACCTTTTCTTGTAATAATGAGCAGTTAGAGGAGATTCTTGCTAGTTCCTTCTTATGTAGGGTTTTGCATGACATTAGAGAGTGTGTCTATGTGTAGAGGATGGATAGAGAGTGTAATATTTTGATTGTAAGCTCTGTAATGAAGCTATCATAGAAAGAATGCAGAGGCTCTATTGTTGTCTTATCTCCATCCATGGAATCCCTAATGTAGTTATGGCTAATGTAACATGATGAATGAATACAATAGAATGGTTCTGAACATTTATGTTATGGATCTTGATCTGTATGTTTTCTTTATTATCTATGAATTAGAACCCTTGTGTTCTTGATATTATTTAGGGTTTATCTATGATATTGTTGTAATGTGATCATGTTTACTTATACATATGGTGTGTTTGAACCTAGATCTAGTTCTTGATTTGGATTGTAAGAATTAATGTAACCAATTTCTATCTGTGCAACCATGTTCTACATTAATGGAGAACATTCTCATGAAACTCACATAAAAGAGGTGCTTAGAATCCTACACATGCCTCAAGTGAGCGTTCAGTCCACTCTGGATGATGTGCCGATGTGCTTAGGGTTTGAAGAGAAGTAAGAGGTAAATAGAGACTACATTTTGGTTCCATTGCCATGACCTATTTTGAAGATTGTTGTGAGAATGATGTGGGATAACGGAGTGTTTCACCTTAGATAACATCGAAGCTTGGCTTAAAATCATAGAGGATGAGTTTTCTCATCGAGGTTAGCACTAGATCTGAGTTTTATGCACGTAAATGGGTGGAGGAGAACCTGTATTGCATGAGCTCTATGATACATTCTTATGTTATTTCCCAGTAGAGTTGTATGAATGGCTCTCAAAATATGCATCTAAGGATGATATTTGTACTATAGACATCGTGTATGGACCCAATGATGAGTATCATAGGTTGTATGATGTTGATCTGACTTGGACTTGTGTTGTTGATCACTAGTGGAGTAGAGTGTTGACAAGTTATACGTTGGAATACATGATTTATACGTATTCCTATCTAGAGCTTGTTGAGTTTGAGTTCTTGAGGGAGCCTTGAGGATCATTTCTATGCGTGTTATTCCTTTAGCTAATCAATATCTTGGTTATTACTTTGAGTTTGGAATCCTTTCCTATGGCTGGCTAAACTCCTGTTAGGTACGTGGGGTGCGGTAGCTGGTGTGGTAGAAGATGGTGGATCCTTGTGGCTGAAGCATTCAGAGAGAAGAGAGACGACTCAAGTATAATGAAGCTCGGAGAGAGGGAATTGATGAAGACAATGTGAAGTTTCTAGTGTGATGGAGTTATGGAGGCAGACATTGCGGGAAGGATTTGAGGTTCACGTGGAAGGCGTGGAACTATGATCAATCAGTGCTACCCCATCTTGGAAAGCGTGGGAGAGAAATCACCTCAGATTCTAGTGAGAGCTCATCATATGGATTAAGGAGGAGAGATATAGGCATGCATCTTAGCCCACCTAGTGACCAAAACCCTGGCACTTAGTTTCCAGTATCTGAAGAAAGTACTTCTTACTCGGTAGTTGGTATTGGTGAGCTGATAGCATTGAGGAGGTATCATTTTTCATTACATCCATCTATGGTCACAGAATTCATTCCATGTGTTTGGAGGAATCCTATCTTGTACAACATTTGGGAAAAGTGTAGGTTCACAAGGTATTAAGTATCAGGTCTAGAAGTGGTGTAATTTCATATACGGTTCAATATCACAAACAGTGTCAGTTTAGCATTGGTGGGAACACAGAGTGCAACCACTTTAGGTCTTCTTACCTATGATAGGAGGATGTTCTGGTGGATCTAGAGGAGTTGGCGCTAGTGGATCTAGTGGTGGTAGAGGTGGTGGAAATATTCGAAGAGGCCAAGGCTCTAGATCTAGTGGACAAGGGCCTCAACAACCTCAAAAGGCTTTTTTTGAGATGTCTTTGCATTTTCCTGATTATAAAGGTGTGGAAGATGTTGCAAAGTATGTGCACAAATGTGAGTTTTTATGGCACGCAAAGGGAAGGGTATCACTGCCTCGGAAAAGAAGGTAAGTCATTTTACAACTACGTTGCAAAGGCACGCGCATAGATGGTACATGAAGTATGATCCACACTAGACGGTGGTGGATTACATTGCATGTTGTGTGATGCATTTTTGGTAGAGTTCCACATTCCTGAGTTTAAACAAAAGAGCATCAACGCTACGAAGGAGATTCATCAAGGAATGGTGGAGAGCATGTGGAAGTATGATGCATGTTTCAATACTCTCCTATCTAATTTGTCTTATGACATTCATCCATCACAGAATGTTAAGTGGTTCATCAGTGGGCTGATCACATCATTTAGAAGGTCACTTTCACATAAGACCCTCATAGATCCGCGTGAGGCCGTGGAGGCTACCTTACACACTAAGGTTGTGGGAAGTGTTGATACAAGAGTTAGTCCATTTCTTGAAGCCCAGATTGCTGCCATGGAAAAGCAACTGGAGAAACCGTATGTGAACTCGGCTCATGAGACTCGCAGTGGGCTATGGTGCATAAACTGCGAAGTAGAGGGACATACAAAGGACAATTACCCACAAATATCATTGCACATGTCATGATGGTGTACTATGATATTTTCCATGGATATCATGATGCAAGTAGGTGTCTGATGTTGCAGCGCGTGATCCAGAAGAATGTATCTTGTTATTGTAAGATTTACACCTCTACTACTCATGACACAAAGGATTGTAGATTGATTAACCAGATACATGATGTTATTGACATTAGAGGTGCACTAGAATAGCATTGCCAGCAATTCCAAGGATGAGAGTTATCATTATGAAGGGTGCGTGGATGGAGGAGGTCGAGCTAGAGGCTTCCGAGGTGGATTCTGAGGCCATGGAAATTGCAGTGGAGGAAGAAGTGAATTTATTCATAAAACCTTTTACAACTGTGGGTCTACAGAGCATTATAAGCATGAATGTCCCAACCTGCTACATTGCTCTTGGTGTGGGAAAAATTAAAATTATGAGGAATTTCCAGAATTGTTTGAACACATGAGCCAGAAGAAGCGTAAGGATAAAGGTGTCATGGATGACAAGCATAAAGAGATCTGATCCGCAGTCGATGTCAAGGGTTGCGCATGAGTTAGAGTTAGAAATGGTGCTGGTGACGACATAAGTTGAGGCTGCTCGAGCCAAGTAGATGCCAAAGCAGAGACCGATGGTTACAAGAGAAGAGGTGGTGCATGGTAAGTATCTGGAGACCCTACTCATCAAAAGGAAGTTTATCATGAGACCATGAATGTAATTCAAAGCTTACAATGAGATATCCAATGCCTGAAGGAGCAGTCACAACAATTAGAGTAGAAGAATAGTATTGGATCCAGAAGGATCTAGATGAAGTTAGGG
Organism: Taxus chinensis; assembly: GCA_019776745.2. Classification (NCBI taxonomy): domain Eukaryota; kingdom Viridiplantae; phylum Streptophyta; class Pinopsida; order Cupressales; family Taxaceae; genus Taxus; species Taxus chinensis. Next base: position 759,303,993 of record CM034151.1, on the reverse strand, counting down.
AGGTATGAAAGATGTTGAGATAAGAAAATATCATCCCTCTTCTAGGAGAGTGGCTATGGGAGAAAATACCACGTGCTAGAGGTGAGTGTGAGCATTAGGTCTTGCACGCTAACCTTCCCCCTCATAACATTAACTATGATAAGGAGATTACTTTGAATGTCATGATTGATGGATGGCTTCTGAGTAATATTCTGATTGATAAGGGTGCATAATTAATGTTCTCACCTTGGATGCATGGAATCAAATGGGAAGGCCCCGATTACAGCCATCTTTAAATATGTTGTATATGGATAACAAGACAAAGTTAATGCCCATTAGTGTCTTAAAGGATACTGCTATAACTATCCAAGGGGAAAAATTCACTGGAGACTTTGAAGTCTTGGTGCTTGCTGAGGCAGACAACTTTCTGGCATTACTTGGGCACCCTGGTGTCAGAAGAACAATGTTAACTTATGGTTTAATAAGGGATATATTAGCTTTGAGAACAAAGAGGAACATGTCATCATTCCTCTAATGCATAGAAATTCAGTGCCCTATATTGAGTCCTTGGGAGAATAAGATCTGGACCGAATCTATGTGCGCACTATCAGAGAACCTAAGGTTGTGCATCCAACAAAGGAAGGAGTTATTTAGTGGGAAGACACTCAATATATAAGTGATACAACTAGTGTGGCATGTGAAAATTGGGTGCACATGACATATAAGTTAGTTAGAAGGCAGTTAAGAGGCTTTGTGATGAGAGTAACAAAGGTGCTCTTAGTCAAGTTCCTAGGAGGAAAACAGTTGATAAACTACACTAGGGAAAGCAACCCTAATGTTTTCCTGCAAGCAATGAAGACCCGATAGAGGTGTGAGATCAAAAGGAGAATTATTCTTATCTATAATTTATGTGGGACAATAACACATTGGTGGGAGACCCATCAATATAACCTTCTAGAGTGGTGTGAGGTGAGAATCATATTCTCTATTAGGTTTCTTTGAAGTAATGCACCTACTGCTATACAAGACTATCATAGGAAGGAACCCACCTCGTTTCACATCCAAGCATGTGAGAAGGCCTCGATGGAAGGTTTGGAAGCCTTACCTTCTTCACTATGGGTGCATAAGCTTTACTCCACCTTACAAGGTTGTGCGCGCACGTGGTACATTCATTCAGAGTTGCGTTGTCAAATAGGAAACTGGAAGGAGTTGATAGTTGATCTTATTCAAACTTTTGAGTATCAGAGTACTAATCCATCGGTGAATGACGCATTGTAGGTTATTAAGTGCTAGACTATGGGGGATAGTGCTATGCCAGAGGAAAAAGTGTTGGAATTATTGGGTGAACCTGGTTTGGAGGTGTGTTTAAATGAGGAAGAATCATATGAGGTACAACTTGAGCGCGCCTGCATGGATAATAAGAAAGGAAAGTTGGTTTACGTAATAGATGGTGAAGAGGTGGAGAACTAGGATGTTAACCATACTATGGGTACGTGTGAGGTTATGGATAGTGCTGATGAGCAAGTGTGTGCTTACCACGAACCCCTGAGAACTAAAAAGGTTAACAGTTTCTCGGAGGAGTAACCCAAGGAAGATACTATTGGAGATTAACGGTTGGAAAGGGAGGTTTTAAAGATTATCGATTTGCTATGGGAATTCCAGGATTTATTCCCACATAGGTACCACGACCTCAAGGGAGTTCACCACTCTTTAGGAGAGATGAAGATCAAACTAAAGGAGGGCGCGTGCCTAATTTAGAAGATACCGTATCGAATGAATCTAAATCTAAACGTCAAGGTCAAGGAGTAGATTGACAAGATGATTGCATCAAACATCATTCAAGTTATTAAGGAATTAGAGTGGATAAGTCTGATGGTCATCGGCATTAAAAATGATGGGAGGATAAGGATTTGCTTTGAATATAGGAATTTTAATGTGGTATGTGTCATTGATCCTTTCCCAACACCATTCAATGAGGAAATCCTGGAAGGAGTAATCAGGCGTGAGATCTATTCATTTACAGATGGATTTTTCATGGTATCGTCAGGTTAGAATTGCAAAGGAGGACCAGGAGAAGACAAATTTTTACCACTAAATGGGGAATTTTTGCCTATACAGTCATGCCTTTTGGACTAAAGAATGTACCTTTTATGTTTTTTACGTATTGTAGTCCAGGCGTTTCAAGATTTCATCCATAAGTTTCTTTAAGTCTACCTGGATGATTAGATGGTTTACAGACTATTAAAAGACCATTGTGACAATCTGGGGTTGATGTTTGAGAGATGTTGTCAGTTGAGCATATCTCTCAACATTAAGAAGTGTGTTTTCACTACTCCATTTGGTATCTTGTTAGGGCATATCATATGTAAAGAAGGATTGTTGGTGGATCCTACCAAAGTTGTTGTTATTGTGAGATTGGGGGAGCCTATTAGCCAGAGCGTTGTGTGTAGATTCCTTGGACATACAGGGTATTACAGGAAGTTCAGCAAGGGTTATGCCAAGATTAACGTGCCATTGGAAGAATTACTGAATCACATTAGTACATTCTATTAGAGAGAGGCACTGCATATAATGTTTGACACATTGAAGAATAGGCTCATTATTATGCCTATATTTCACTTTCCCTCCTAAGATAATCCATTCCATGTACATGTTGATGCTTAAGGTATGGCGATTAGATCAGTCTTAGCACAACCCAGATAGGGAATTTTTGACCATCCCTTGTGCTTTGCTAGTAGAAAGCTAACCCTAACATAACAAAATCATACTACCACAGAGCACAAGGCATTGTCAATGATCTACACGTTGCAAAAATTCAGGAAGTATTTTCTAACAATGCCTTTTATCTTTTATACAGACCACATGACATTAAATTACTTGGTGAACAAGCTTGTTTTACAAGGGCGCGTATGTAGGTGGGTCCTATTGTTTCAGGAGTTTGAGTTTACGGTTGTTGTAAAATCAGGGAAGAGTAATTTGGGGCCTACAAATTTATCAAGGATCGACTCAGGAGAGGGCGTGCAGAGCATTGAGGATATAATGTCAAATGCATAATTGTTTAGATTGTAGCGCGTGCCCTCTAATTTGGAAGATATTTTTTTGTTCTTAATAATGGGTGTGGCGCCATAAGGGATGAAGGCCTTGGAGAAGAAACTTTCAGATGTACGCTTCGTGCCCCACACGTTAATCAATGGAGACCTCTACAAGTTAAACTGGGATGATATCTTGCGTTGGTTTGTACTGGAGCATGAATGCCTTGCAATCATGGAAGAAACACATGGTAGCATTGCAGGAGGGCACTATGCAGGAAATACCACCACACGAAAGATCTTATTGGTAGGTCTTTGGTGGGAAACCCTTTACCAAGATTGTATTGAATATTGCAAGGCATGTGATCATTTACAGTGCCTTGGTAAGCGAGGAAAAAGGGATGAAATGCCATTAAGACCAATATCTAGTGCTGAACCATTCAAGAAATGGGCATCTGATTTTGTAGGCCCTATTTCACCTGTCGCGTGAAGGATGGATTCACACTATATCATTACTTGTATTTATTATCTAACACAGTGGGTAGAGGTAGCGCCTACGAGGGATTGCATGGTGACCACAGTAGTTAGATTTTTATGGGAAGACATAATTAGTAGATATGGGTGCCCATTGAGTTTAACGAGTGATAGGGGTACACATTTCCTAAATAAAATAGTGAGGATCTTGTTCGAAAAATTCATGGTGGCCCATCACAAGACTACCCCTTACCACCCACAAGCTAATGGGACAACAGAAGCCTTTAACAGAGATATTGAGTCATACATTGATGAAAATTGTTGATGTGGGAAGGAGAGACTGTGATGATAAAGTCTCTGCAATGTTATTGGTGTATAGAATAACTTACAAACATTTGTACAAATCCACATCGTTTCCATTGGTTTTTGGCACAGAAGTTATTTTTTTGGTAGAGTTCATGCTACCATCTCTATGTATTGTGCACGTAGGAGGATTGGTCGATGAATAGGCGTTGCAAGAGTGCATTGACAAGTTAATGCAGTTGGATGAAATATGATCCCTAGCTAGATGGAGTCAAAGGACTAAGAAGGCACGACAAAAGGTATGACACAATCGTCACATTAAGAATAAGCAACTTGAGGTTGGGTAGATGGTTTTATTTTATGATTTAAAGTTTCTGCACCACCCTGGGAAGCTCAAAGTCCATTGGTTGGGGTCATAAATTCTATCCTTCATATTGGATTCCGGTACATATCAATTACAAGTGTTGGATGTGACACAATTTCCAGGTTATTTAAATAGGATTAGGTCGAAACCCTACTATAAATAAGGCTTTTGTTTGTTTGTAAATAAGGTAATATTGCCAGTTAGATTAGGTTTCCCTCATTTTTTATTTTCCCTTTTCTGTGTTTCCTTTTGCCATTGTTTTGTTGTCTTCTTTGTTTGGTGTTGTATTGCGCGTGTGTGCACTAGTAGCTAATTACATTTTAAGTGATTCCATGCATAGAGCACCGCGCATACATTTAGTGTGGGGTGGATTGGCAGATATGTTTGGATATGGTTGACAAATTTTTAGGAAGATCGATTGTTGGGAGACTTATTCTAAATTATTAGCGCAAAGGTATAAGAATGAGTGGTACAGTATATGAGGTATTCGAATTCGTGTGGTTATAAAGGTGTGTTGAGAAAATTTTAAAGACCACACAGAAGAGAAACAACAATCACGTAGTATAAAAAGAGGAAGGTGGCACCATGGGGAACTACTTGGTGAATAATGCAGAGGTTATGTACTTTGACATGGTGATGCGTGTGAAGGAGGTCTGTGGCAGTGAAGTATTGTTGGAGCGCCATAACGTTATAAGTGTGACGTGTGAAGGGGAGTCGCGAAAGTTGATTTAAGTGAAATAAAGTGCTTTATTAAAAAGAGACGTTAAGACACATGGTCTGAGGAACTTTAAGGTGTTAAAAAAGTATAAATAGAGGGTAAAGGTATTCATTTCAACTACTTTTTCTTTAAAAAAAATTGTGCTCCCGACTTGAAGTGTGATGAGGGTTTTACGAAGAAGAGTGAGGTACGTTCCATGAACCAGTAAAATTGTGTGAGTTGTGGTGTGATCTTTCACTATACCAAGTATTGAAGAAGACATCAGAACAGGAGGAAGTCGTCAAGTTAGGGCAAACGAAGGAAAAGTTGGAAGTACGTAGGGCACAAAAGAACGAAAGAGAAAGGAGATGGCACCCAAGAAATCTCATACAAAGAGACCAATGGTGGAAAAGGAAGAACCCATGGAAGTCTATTCAAAAATGTAGTATCCCCTAAGGGTCATTAAGGTAGAGAAGTGGAGATCAAAGTTGTACAGATGCAAAATCAGAGAATTCAACCATAGAATCACTTACTATGATGATTTTATGTGGGTGGATCTTTACAAGGAGCTACCAGGATAGATGACTCAGTGAAGGAGTTGCAGAAAACTAGGGTTTTGCTATTTGGGAGATGTCATTTTTGTTAAACCCGCTCCCCTGTTCAAATGGTTGATGTCATGAGTGCATGAAGAATTTTTCTACTTTGTGGGGAGAAGGATGAGACTCATGGGAAATTTAATCCATAGGGTAACGGGCTTGTAGAATAAAGGTGAAGACATGGTCCTCAATTTATGTGCCACTACAAAGATAGAAGAGCTAGCCAAGCCATTAAACTATGAGAAGGGAGGAAGGGCACAAACTATTACGGATTTGGCAGACCCAGTGTTGCTATTCACTTCCCATCTTATCAGTTATAATTTGAGTGCATTTGAGTGGTGGATGGACATAAATAGAAGGTTCTTGTACATTGTATACAGGGTGTCCAAGCAAGCACATTACAGCTTTGCATAGTTTATTGCAGATAGTATCATCAAGGAGGTGCAAGTACATAACGACCTAGGAGAAAAGATAACCTAGGGGTCCATTTTGTTATTAGTTGTATTTTGGGAACTTGGTGTCCCAAATGGACCAGATGATAACATGTGGGTTTACCCACCGGTGCACCCATCTCCTAATGTAGTTCAAGAAGTTTATTTATGATGGGAGCATTTCCAGTACATACAAGGCGCGGGTGAATAAAAGGTACAAGAGACTACACGTAGCATTTGAAAATGAATAACACATCCCACATGAGCTTCCACAGGTCATTGGGGACCAAGTCCAATTTGCAGTCATGCAACATTTTAGTCTGGCACGATTTATGATGGCCAAAGGAGAGAAAGGGCCATGGTGAAAACTCCCATTTGCATTCATCGATAAGTACCTAAAGTGTGTCATCAACAGTTTGAAGGATACACAAATATTGACCTTTGATGTAGATAAGGTGGATGCGGATGTTCACCCCCTATGCATGACCTATAGATACAACTCGAGGCCAACATATGTGTAGACCCTAAAGCCTGGGTTTTTAGATCTGCACCCATATATCAATGTTACCATCAAGGGATACATCCATATGGTGTTCATGCAGTTGCACCCCAATATGCAATGAGGAATTGAGATGGACGTTAGAGACGCCCCCTTCCCCAAGCCATGAGAAGTTTCAATCCCACCTATGAAATTTTTTCAGGAAGACGAGGAGGTAGTAGTAAAAGAAGAAGAGAGTGAGGAGAAGTTGGACACCTCCCAAAAGCGTAAATATTATACACTATGAGATAGCAGTGGGGGCGCAAGTTCTTCACGGCTAGACATTGCTGAGGACACTGAAGTAGGGTGTGAGGGATGAGAAGTACCTAAAGGAAAGGATCAAGAACAGAAGAAACACAAGGTACACGAGGTTTTTAGTTTGGCAATAGAAATAGACTCGAAGGAAGATAATGTGACCTTCAAGGAAGAACTCGAGGCTAAGATCGAAGCAGAAGAGAGGAGAAGAGCTTAGGCAGAAACCAAGGCAGCAGTTGATGTATGCACTGAGGAGAAGGATCATTCGGTGGAAGAAACTAAGAAGAGCACAGCTTGATATTCCTATCCTACATAGCCCACCAATCTAGAGGAAGAAAGTAAGGGGGACTCCTTTATCATAAAGGAGGATAAGGGGTTCACTCTGAGATCAAAGAAGCAACGCTCAAAGTGTAAGGTAACAATGAAAAAGTGGACACTCGTATCCCCTCATATGTACTTCATGGATTTCCTAACGAAGGTATTAGGTGCAAGGTTTCAAGCCACACTTCCCCCAGAGAAACTACATGCATGGGATATCATGGATCAAGAAGGAGGTGTACCTAAGACGAGGAAGATGATAAGTTAGAACCTGTACTGCCACACAGAAGAGCCAAAATTTGAGGTCAACGATTATGTGGTCAATACCATTTACCTTAAGAAGATGGGAGGAGAGACGTACCAAGTGGTGGATCCTATCCACCTCATAGATGAACAAGCTTGCAATGCTCTACATAAGATGTCCTCGAAGGTGGTGAGATGTAGCTTGGATGCAAGGGCCATTGTTTGGACTCTAGTCGCAACAAAGAAGGAAAAGGAGAAGGAGGTAGAAATATTACGCCAATGACTGAATAACTAACAGGTGCTAACCAAGGAGGCCTATAATCGAGCTAGTGCCCATGTTAAAAGCATTTTGGGACAATGTCTAACACTAGGTGAGCCATGCCAGGACAAATTATGGTGACAAAATGGAGTATCTGGAAGACTTGGTGGGGATGTTACTGACTAATGTCAAGGATGGCACAGGGCCAACAGCCGCAAACCTCGCCAAGGAAAAGGAAAATAATAAAATCACAGTTGAGGACAGGGTTTCGTAATTGGAGGATTTGTTCAACTAGATCAAGGAGGTAGACATCTTGGAAAATAGGGGCTTTGACAGCTGCAAGAAGTGCAAACCCATCATCGATGCATAGGTAATAGAGGAAGAGGCTCACTCTCAAGGTATTATAGGAGAATATCCCTACCAACAGGTCCGAGCGCACGTAGTTAATTCTTGACACTACCGCATAAAAGGATAAAATCAAGACCAAGAGAAAAAAGACAGAGTTCTAGATTGGTGAACTTCAAGACACTATTACCAAACGCATGGATGAGTTCAATGGTCATTGCACAGAGCTAGTATTGGTGATCCAAGAACTAAAGGAGAAAATAGAAGAAATCACATCAGATCAAGTACCCCAGTATCACAAGGGAAGTATCAGGAAAAGCATTAAAAGAGATGGAGGCATGGGAAAAGGTGAATGGGGACGTAGAGGCATAATTCCCCGGGTTAATATAATTGGTTGTATAAGAAGTAGTGCCCTAGATGTTTCTTTTTGCCTTAGCATGATTCTTGCAGAATTTTGGTCGTTAAATTTTTGTTCAAAGCAACGTGAGGGATTGTCATGGGTGGAAATCGCATTCGTGTGGGGTGATGTTAAGCCTCTAAAATGACCAAGTACCCAAGGCATGAAGGGTTGTGGCATGTAGGAACAGGGTGTGAAGACACACGTAGAAGAAACTTTTAGGGATGCGTAAAGGCTCGTGCCCATGCAGGATGGATTTGGGTCTTAGTCATTTTTGGACTATGAGTAAAGTCACATGCTAGGGGAATGAATAGAAAAGAGACCAGATACAGTTATGGATAACGTTAAACTATGGTGACTCGCAGCTCAAGAAAATTATATTCTAGGGCATCATTACGGTTATCATAAATAGGATAAGGAGTTGAGTTTGTTATGAATTAGTTGGCACTTACATGCTAAGGATACTCAATTAGGGAAATGCATGATGACATTTGGCATATTCTTGGGTAGTGGTTAGGTGATCATGAAATATTCCTTTAGGCCTTTTCTTGTAATAATGAGCGGTTAGAGGATATTCCTACCAGATCCTTCTTATGTAGGGTTTTGCATGACATTACGGAGTTTGCATATGTATAGAGGATGGATAGAGAGTGTAATATGTGAATGTAAGCTCTATAATGAAACTATCATAGAGAGCATGCAGAGGATTTTTTGTTATCTTAGCTCCATCCGTGGAATCCCTAATGTACTTATGGCTAATGTATTGTGATGAATAAATACAATGGAATGGTTCTTAACATTTGTGTTACAGATCTTGATATGTGTGTTTTCTTTATTGTCTGTGAATTTGAACCCTTGTGTTCTTGATACTATTTGGGGTTTATCTTTGATTGTGTTGTAATGTGATCATGTTTACTTATACATATGGTGCGTCTGAACCTATATTTAGCTCTTAATTTGGATTATAAGAATGAATGTAACCAATTTCTATCTGTGCAACCACTTCTACATTAATGGAGAAAATTCTCATGAAGCTCACATAAAAGAGGGGCTCGGCGCCTACGCGTGTCTCGGGTGAGCATCTAGTCCATTCCAGATGATGTACCAGCATGCTTAGGGTTTAAAGAGAAGTAATAGGTACATAGAGACTACAAGCCCATGCAAGAAAGGGGATTGTTGATAATCCTATTTTCTTTGTGAGAAAAAAGTTGACTCCAGCAGAACTAAATTACACAACTACATAGTGTGAGGATTTTTCTATGATATACGCACTCCATAAGTTTTGACAGTATTTGCTGGCTACACCTTTTGTCTTTTACACAGACCACATGGCACTGAAGTACTTGGTGAAAAATTCCTTTTTACAAGGGTGCATATGCCGTTGGATTCTATTATTTTAGGAGTTCAAATTTACAGTGGTGGTTAATCTAGGCAAGAGAAATTCTAGTCTAGAACCATTTTTCAAGGATTCAATCAAGAGAGGATGCACAGAGCATTGAGGACACAATGTCGAGATGCACAGTTTTTTAGAATAAACCGCGCACCCTTGGACTTAGATGATATTTTTGTGTTTTTACGTACATGTGTGGCGTCTAAAGTGATGAAGGCTTTGGAGAAGAAACAATTGTTTATCCACGTTATGTCTGATATGTTGATCAGTGGAGATTTATACAAGCTAGGTCAAGATGAAGTTTTACAATGGTGCGTACTTGAGTATGAGCGTGAAGCAATTATGGAGGAAGCTCATGGTAGTATTATAGGTGGACATTATGCAGGGAATGCCACCACACATAAGATTCTTTTAGCTTGCCTATGGTGGGAAATTTTATACAAGGATTATAAATAATATTGTAAGGCATGTGACCATTGTCAACATCTTGGAAATCCTGGGCATAGGGATGAGATGCCTTTGAGTCCTATTACTATCACATAACATTTTAAGAAGTGGGAAATTGAATTTTGGGGTCCTATCTCCCCACCAACATGCAGGACTGGACCACACTACATCATAACTTGTATAGATTATGTTACAAGGTGGGAAGAAGTTGTGCCTATAAAGGATTACACATCACCTACGGCAATAAATTTTATGTAGGAAAATATTATCAACATGTATGGTTATCCTTTAAGTTTAACAAGTGGTAGGATTACTCACTTTCTTGATGAGACCCTTAGGATCCTATTGGATGAATTTATGGTTTTACATCATAAGACAACACCATATCACCCTCAGGTAAATGGAACTACTGAAGCCTTCAACAAAATATTGAGCCAAACCTCGACAGAAATGTGTGATGTTAGAAGAAAATACTGGGATGATAAGGATCTCTATTGTATTTTAGGCATACATGACAACTTACGAGAGGTTGAAGAAAGAAACACCCTTTCAGTTGGTGTTTGATGTGCAGAGGCTATTCTACTAGTGGAATTCATGTTACCTTCTTTGTGTATTGTGTGCGTAGGAGGTTTAGCGGATGAACAAGTGCTTGAGGGATGAATTGAAAAACTGATGTAGTTAGATGAAAGGTGTGTTATAGCACATTGGAGTTAGAAGCAATAAAAGGCCAGGCAAAAGCATTGACATAATAAGCACATCAAGGATAAGAAGTTTGAGGTTGGTAAAATGGTATTTCTATATGATTCAAAGTTTTTACACCACCCTGGAAAGCTTAAGGTGCATTGGTTAGAACCATATGTTATAACTTATATACTTGATTGCGGCACTTGCTAGTTAGAGGTGTTGGGTGGAAAATGGTTGCAGAACATCCCAGTCAAGTGAGGGAGGAGATATGGTACCACGAAGAGCTCCAGTTGTTGAAGTAGAGGCCAAGGAAGTGGCAGATGACTGGCTGGTCAAAATTTTATTTCCTAAAGGAGTGATTGAAGGGCGATCGTCGGCGATGTAGATAACTAGGTGTAAGATTTATGATACTAACCACAAGATGGATAAGTGCATGAAGGATATCTTCTTCGAGACTATTATAAATACCAATTAAAGGATGACAGATAGAGTTAGGGTTTTGGATAACTCTGTGAATAAATTGCTTGAAAGTGTGGGGTTCATGCAGATCCTCAATTTTTCATAGTCTAGGAGATCTGAGCAATTATATCAATGGCTCATGTTGTGGGTGCATGAATATTTATTTTACTTTACGGGCAGAAGAATGTGGATTACCACTAAACTGATTGGAAACGTAATAGGGTAGCATGGCTTAGGATGGGAGATTTATAGGGACTTATCTGATGATGAGGGAATTGATGCAATGGTCATTGTGCTTAAGTACAAAAGGGGGGGTCAAACATTCAAAGTAACAAATATTGAAGATATGGCAATGAGGGTTACAATGTGGAGGACAAGTTGTACGTTAGGTGCCTCTAAATGATGGAATGAGGTAAATCATCATTGGTTACACATAGCGCACAAGATGGCCAACAAGACCTATTACAACATCATTGGTTACATTTCAAAAAACTTACTGGTCGAGGGACGTGTCTAAGTGGACAAAGGTGAAAAAATTACTTGGGGTTCTATTCTTTTGTTACTTGTATTTAGCGAGATTAGCATACCTAATGGGCCGAGAGAGAATGTCTAGGAATTTCCCAAGGAAAACAAGTCACCCGCATAAAAAATTTCAAAGTATACATTGCATGGCTCGATTTCAAACACATACAAGGAGAGCCAGTAAAATTGGTTCAGGCGGTTGCGCCATCCATTTGAAGGGGAATGGAAAATCCCGCACGAGCTACCTACTGTGTTGGATGGAAAAGCAAAGTTTATTGTTTACCAATACTTCAGTTTGGGATGGTTCCATTTCAAGACAGGTGAGAAAATTCCGTGGTGTAAGTTGTCTTTCATTTTTACTATGCATTAATTTTAGGATTCTATGAACAAGTTGTATAACGTGTGTAAACTTCAATTTGATGTTGATAAGGTAGACATGGATATTCATATCATGTGCAAGACCTATGTATGGCCAAACAGGGAAGCGTATGTCGAAACACTTGAGACAGATAATATTGACATAACTCCAGAGACCATGGTCATAGGAAAGATTGAACCGGCACGCGTTTATGTGTACCTAAGGCCACACTTCAAGGATGGAAACATGATTAAAGGCAATACCAGGTCCTCTAAAGAAAAAATAGCTAGTGGGCATAACAAGGCCAGTTGAACCTATGCCCCCCACTCAGGAAGAACTAGTACCTACAAGATTGAAGAATTTTCTAGAGCAGCAGGAAGAGGAACAAGATAATAGCACAAGGATGGAACACACATGAAGGATTTTCCATAAAATACGTACATCTAGGGATACTAGCACTGGAGGAAGAAGTGTCGAAAGTACATACCAATTAAAGATAGCAAGGAGGAGAAGTCCTCACGACAAAGTGTGCAAAATGATCTGGCTACTCCAAGCCTGGAAATGCAAGAAGATGAAGAGATAGGTGAGAGAATAATATATGAGGAAGTTGGTCCTAGTGTAAGTGAACATGATCCTGTTGGAGATCAAAGCAGTGTTAGCAGAGATACAGAGATTATAATGCGCACTGTGCACACATATAAAGATACCAAGAAAGGAAAGAAAGTACAACAGAGCATGGGCACTGAGGCACAATAGGATGTAGGCACTGCTATATAAGAAAACATGGGAGATCACACTAGTGGAAAAAAATAAGATGAAGTGGTGAGAACACGGAACCTAGGATACATTGATAATGAGACTAAGATCATTCATGCCCAATTCCAAAGTACCTTTCCCATGGAACAGTTATATGGCTAGGACTTAATTAATCTAGAGATAGCAACTACGTACACTCATAAATAGTTATCTTAGAGCATGCAGAATCACATGGACGAGCCTGAACTTTGACATTTGCAAGGAGTCATGTGTATCGCGTAGGATGAAGAGGGTGCCACGTACCCTGCTATATTATTGTTAAGCCCACACATTTTTTAGATGAACATGTAAGCAATGTGCTGGTTAAGGTATCTACAGAGGTTACGCGTCGTAATATTGATAAAGTGACAACCATTCGAGCACTTTTGGATGATAAGAAGGATAAAGACATAGAAATCAAGCACCTCACTGGTGAATGGGATAAGGCTGAGGAAAAAACGCAGAGAGTTCTTAAGATGGCCAAGAAATTTTTTGATGAGGTTATGAGGAAATGACTTGATTTCTAGGACAAGGTACTATTGGTGAGGGAATTTGTCAGTTGGACAAATTTGTGAATTCCTTGCCAACGCTCTGGGAATCTAAGTCCCTCTACTTAACTAGTGCAGCTACCGTGTATGCATGCATGAAAAAGCATGGATTTCTTTGGTGGAATTTCAGTCAAGGATCCAACAGGGGAACTCCACTGACCCTGCGGCAAATGCTTGCAGTTATCTAAAAAGCGGTAATTTACTATGAAGTTGGGAAAGGGAGTGAGAAAAGAGGTAGGAGAACTAATTTTACAGGTAGGAAATCAGACTCCTGCACACACTAGTTAGAGAATTCATCACATGCATTCATGGGAAGAAACAACCCTTCAAATGGAAACAAGACAAGATAAGATTGTGAACTCAAAGTTTCTAAAATCTCCTCATCAAAGAGGCTACAAAATCCTTCTTCTTATATTGATGCTTAATCAGAAGTTGTACATAGTGGAGAAATGGAGGAAATTGAGAAAAGGGGGGAAAATGGAAGAAAAATGGCTATCTCCTTTGTTTTCTCTAAGTACAATGCACTCATGAGTTTACAAGATCAATCACCAACCCTTGACAATGGCGTGAAGAAGCCATTAAATCTCCTCCAAGAAACGGTTACAACTTCTTCTTTGTTAGCAAGAAACGGATTATAATTTCTTTTCAATCATTTGGGTCTGTTCAGATTCTGGATTCGCAAAGAAACGCCAATGGGAGAAAAATCAAACTTTTCATAATGCAGTCGTTACATTCGTTTTGTAACTTTGAATTTGAACCATTCATCTTGCCTTTGAAACTTTAAACCAGAGTTGTCCATGTGGGAGAAATTTATTGGAGCAGGCGTGGAGGATGCCTTTTGCATTTTATGCCTTTGTAGAAAATTGGCATTTTTTGACATTTTGGTCCACTCTTTTGCCTCTCCACCATAGGCCTGACACGTGGCTTTATTTGAGTGGCGAAGGAATCGCGGCTCACTTTTTTCAATTTTAACCTTTTTTAGAAAAATGCTCAAAACTTCAAAGTTCTCCATCGCTCCGGTCTCCCACTTTGAATTTTCAAAGGCAGGCTTCACCTTTGACTTTTTCCCTGTGGGCTCAAGATTTGACTTTTTTCTTTATAGCCTGATCGGGGCTGCGGGTCACTTTTTAACTTTTCACCTTTTTTACAAAGAGGTTCAAAAACAAAAATTTCTCCGCTGACCTGCTTCCAATTAGGTATGTCCATGTACCCGTGGATGATGGGGCCAAAATTTGACGGGGAAGAAAACGTTCATCGTTCCCGACTGTGGGAAAAAATGTAGAGAAGAAGAAAACTCCACCATTTCACACCTGATTTTCAAGTTCTTTTGTGAGCCAAGGAATTAAAAACAATACAAGGTTCGATGATCCAGGGGCATAAAGAGATTGACAATTTCATTCAAATGAGGACAACAATAAAATTTTCATGCATCCAGACATGAAAACGGAAAATTTATCAAAACAAGCAGACTGGGGATTTGAAACAACTCTAGGGAATGGATTTTTCTATCTCTTCAAACTTTCAACTTGGCTTAAATACTTTAGGAGGGCGATATCTCAAAATTTCAAATTTAACTTGGAAAACAAAAAGTGGTTTTCGGAAGACAACAGGTACCAAAAGAGTTTCAGTCTGATCTTCATTATTTGTGCACAATATTTCAATTACTTTTAGAAGAGGGACCCGTGCACATGCCTAAACCAAAGAATGCCATAAAAGAAGTAGTAAGGGCCAAAGCCGCTATTGCACGAAATATCACAAGTTATGAGGCTATATTGTAGACATTGAAGGATGAGATGAAGAAGGCAGATTTGGCAATTAACTTATGCACGGCCCCAGATGCAATTATTAAAACAAAGACCCTTGAATAAGATAATGAGGTCCTAAAGGCAATGAAGAATGAAGTGCTTAGACATGTGGAAAGACTGGCTTTGGTTACAGCAAAGCGTGATGCACTCATAGAATCTCAGGAGCCACACAAAGAGAAGCTGAAGGATATTGGTAAATTGAGACAGTAGAAAATGGATTTCATGGAGAGGATGTTGTCAAACCTAGCCAATGTTCTAAGGATACTACAGAGTGAGGGTGAAAATATGACAATTGATGAAATGGAGTCAGTACTTGGTAATGTCCCAGATAAAACCAGTAAATCGTTGAGTGATTGGAATGATTTGGAGGCAGAGATTAAGAACGAATATCCAAAGTTAATCCTGCATGTGGAAGAGCGAGGCACCAAGTAATCCTTCATTCTTTGTGTATATATAGTTAGTGTATTCATTCGTTTTTATTTACTATTCTTGGAAAGATAAGTTATGATTACCCATTGCCACAAGTGGCAATCCATTTCATGTGGGGTAATGTTGGGCTGAGAAATTATAGCCTATGAATGGAGAATGCATAAAGTTTGGGTGCACAAATAGAGGGCACGTAGGTACGCATGAGAATGTAGCAGAGTAGGGCACACCTAGGATCAGGACTTAACCATTTCCAACATGAGTTCTATTTTTAGACGCGGAGTGCAATGCACACTTTGTAAAAGACTTGGAGAGCATATAAAAACTATTTTGGGATGAATAGAAGATTGAATGCCATGCATAGTTTTGTAGCTATTAATATGATTAAACAATGGTTATTCTAGTAGATAATCTATTATTAGCGCTTGCATGCTTTCGTATTTTCATGTAAGGGCACGTGGTTATTATTAGCATGTATTCTATTTTGAAAAGGTGCATGGGTGGTGAAGGGAAAGTCCCCACCCTTAAAAATATGTATTGATTTGCACGGGTTTAGATATAACATTTATTGTAGAGTTATGTTGTGAATTTGTATACATGCATGACCCATAGTGACATTGTTATGATATATGAAGCTTTTGTGTTTTACAATACTTAATATAATGGATCTTATTGGTTGGATATTGGTGTTAGATGTAATTGGACATGGATCTTATATTGTAAATTTGGTTATAGTTGTTGTTTAGTTAATATTTCATATGCTTAAGTTCTAGATTTGGTTTATGCACTATGGAATACTTTGTTATTTGTTATGGATCTGGAGTATAAATACAATCATGTTAACATTTTGGACAAGCTTCCATAAAGAGGGACCTGGTACCCTTGTGTGCTTCGGGTGAGTGCTTAGTTCAAGCTGATTGATGTGCTAACGCACCTTGGGATTTTAGTAGTAAAAACTAGGCTGCAACAATATCCATCCCTAGGAATGTATCACTTCTCGGGACCGACATTATCGGGAAACCCACCATCCTATCTACTAATCACTTTCATGTTTATCTTCTCTTTGTTGTGCAGGTCATTGAGCTCATTGTGAGGAGGATATTTTGCGCCCGTATCTTTACCATCATCATCTTATAAAGAAGTATCCTTAAACTTTCTCATCATTTGGAGTTGCTTATTTTCTTTGCCACCATTCCACGAATTTGAAACACAAGCAAGAAAATTCAATCAATAAGACCGAGAACAACATCGTCAAGGTTCACTAGAGGTTATGGAACTCATGGATAAGTAAGATAGAACCGCCCACGGGAGGACATGAGTGCCTAGGCACTAGTGTCTAGGGAAGTGCTCAGGTTATGATATTTTTAGGACAGGAGGAGCTTCACTGTTGAACTTTGTTTATCTCTCTTAATTTTCTTCAATGTCGATTATTGTGCATGTAGCCTAAAAAATAGATACCTAGCTACACATACCCATGAACCACATCAAACCTAATACAGAAGATGCAGAATGGGGATTCGTACTAACCTTGACGGTCACCTGAAGAGTGAACTTAGTACCAAGTGTTGTACTATATCTCAGACTCCATGTAGTTCTATGTGAGTGTGTGTGAAATGATACTTTAGGTTACCCTTGTGCAAGTTAAACTCTGATAGTAGGATATATCTAGAATGCTCCAAGTATGTAAATGTATGCAATGGAATAGAATAAAATTCCCCTCTTGTGTTGTGTATACAGAGTGATGTAACCCTTGTCCCTTAAGTGAGTGTGTTAGATGAATGATTTGTAATTCTCTCGTGCCTTTGGATGTAATCTTAGGTGATAGTAGATAATGCTAGTATGTGACCCTTGATTTGGAAGCAATAACTGAGTATATATGATTCCATTGTTTGAATTTCATAATTAACAACTGAAAGGCCAACCTAAAGCGTAAAAAGGTGACCAAGAGGTAAAAGAGGCTCAAAAGAGTAAGAAAAGGATAAAGAATATCATGAGCACCAAACGCTACTATCCTAGTTTGGCACTAGTGTCTGAGGCCATAAATGATAAATCAATCAAGTTCTAGAAAGGTTGTAAGATGTGTGAGGCTAATAAAAGTGTAAGACATAAAACAAAGGCCCAAAATAAGTTGTCAACCAATAGTTTTCTTACTTAGGAATCATCTATATATTAACATGCTTTAGGACCTAGAAATATACCCACGTACATATATTTAAAGACTACATTTATGCCCCCACTTTATGTTGATGAATGAATACTCGATAGCATAAAGTAGATAGAATATGTATACCTTATAATCTGTAGAAGAGTGTAGCCAATAGCGTGCTGAGTGGACAAGTGAAATGTAAAGTAATTGCAATGTGAAGCATGGAGACTAGGAAAGGGAAGTGGACCCTAAGGGTGAATCATGTGCATAGCTTATACCTATTATTGTGCTTGTTGATGTGTGCTACTTCTTGTTACATATTAAGGATGAACCTACACAATAAGAGAGAGAAAGTAGTCAAAGTCCTGTATATGAAAAATCATAGTAACATGTGTATAAGTTTGTAACAATTGTGACAAAGTAGTAAATAAGGAAAGAGTGCACCTGATGTATAAGAGAGTATAAGATAGAAATTTGTCTTGTTTGTTGATGGTGAGGTTTTTAGGTGATCTCATGCCAAGAGTGAGTTTTTGGGTAATCTCATGCCAAGGAGAAGAGTGTTGGGGAGAGAGGTCAAGTTTTTATCTCCATCCATGACAGTTTCCAATAAGCAACAATACAGATGGTACGTCCCAATATGTATCATGTTGTTCCTGTTGTTCTCATTGTGACCTTTTATGAATGATGTAATGTATTTTTTAACTGAATGTAAGTTCCTACTACTGTGAAACTCATCTAAAAATTGCTAGAAACTATTATGAACTAAGAAATTGATTGTTTTTCCCCCACAACACTAGCACCCATGGGAGCACGCAAGCGTCCACCTCTACTATCCAAGACTGGGCGCTATTGTTTGTTCTATTTTATTGGTCCAAGTTAGATTTTGAACCTATTAGTGCAAAATCACAGCACCCCCAAATGAGTTCTAAAAATCTACTTTTCTAAGGCAGAATCATCTGGTGTGATTAAATAACATTGAACTTTCCCAAAGGTGTGGGACCTTGCAAAAGTGGGAAAGCTCTCCAGATTAAAGGTTGGTTCCTATTCCTAAACTACTTGCCACGAGCTACTCCAGTGCAAGAAAACTAAATCTAACCTAATCTAACCATTACAAGGAACCAAGGAGAGAGAAAGAGGGAAAAAAACAGAGCCTACACTAAAGCAGTGATACACCAGCAAAGGAAGCGAGATATTCTATTGAGGGAGAAAAAAAATAGAAAAAATGGAGATGAGGGAGGTCAGACAGAAGTAACATGGCCCAGATCTTCAAATTCACCATTAAACTCCATGAAACACAACATCCTGCACCTACAAATGTGAAATACATGCACAGAAAAACAAATCTGGAAGGGAGAGGCACGAAGAAACAACAAAATGATGAAAAGGGTTGAAGAACACCACAAAACACGTTTTTATTGCTCTAGAAGGTGCACAGACCATTACATTTCTAGAATAGAGGCACAAATACATTTTCCAGGCATGGGAGAAGGTTAGCTTCTCAAAAATGGTGTCGAGAAACAAATTTGACAGAGTTTCTCTATGCCCAGAATGTCTCTGCTCAAAAAATGAGAAGTGTTACAATATATAGAAAGAATGACAGAGAGAGAAGAGGGAAAAAAATTGAATCCTTCTCCAACCACAATGAGATACGCATCGAATACTACTTTCAAATCTCAACCACTGAATATCAATGCCTTCTGCAAATCCGCCCACCATATGTCGCTTTTGGTTCCCCAGTGGATTGAATCGAATCAGATCTGTTGGTTGAGAAAATTAGATTCTGTATTGAAGGCCTGAAGACGTTTCTCCATGGTTCACCTTCCAAGGCCTGAGAAAAATGATTTTTTATCTTTCCATGGCCTAGAAGACATCGAGACGCTTCCAACGGTGTCATATTTGTAATATTTTGAGCCTTGAGTTTAAATATATGCCCCTCCAAAGTTTGTATCGAGTCTGTACAAATGGACGGGAAAATAGTTTGAAAAGCTAGGTCCCCTTTTACATATGGGACATGTGGTAGCCTGGTGCTTGTTCGAGCTTCTCCTTTTGGATTTCAACTTTGGAGGAGCATCGCGCTGACACGTGGCTCTCTCCGTTGCTTCCTCCATACTTAGTCGATTTTTGGATTCTTTCTGAACTGTTTTGAGCCCGAAGACTTCGAATCTTCACCACTTCTTCTTCTCGAGCCTCTGGTTCTTCTAACACTGCTCGGCCTCCTTCCCTGATCCTTCCTTTTTTTATGTTAGAGCCTTCCCGAGTCTTTCAAATATATCTAAGACAATAATTCGCGCAACATAGCCATTTCTTCTCTTTCTTATCACACAGGGTCGTTTAAACTTTCGCAAGCCCCGTCATTCCATTGTAGAGTCCCTCTGCAACTAGTTTGCAAGATTTAAACGTGTTTTCTTGGATTCTTTCCATGTGGGGTCATGTCCAATCCAATATTTTTCCTGGGGGGTGAAATATGGATAACAATTTGGTGACTCACGGGGACATCTGCCTGCTAGATGAAGAGACCAGTGGCCTTTAAGCATCCATTGGGCATGGATTCTACCTAATAAACATGAAATTGATCTGAACTTTTGAAGATCTGATCCCTGAGCCAATGCAAACCTGACTGTATGCCTTTTCTATGTTTTTTCTAACCCTTAGTCTGCACTCTCAATTTTCATAAGGAAATCTTGGAAATGGAATTTCTAAGAGTAGAAAAATGTTTTAACTTTGGTGCTTTCATCTGTCCCTAAAATGGACTGTTTTGAAACGAATTTAGTTGCTTTGCATTTGTTTTCTTTGAATTTGGCAACTATTACAGGTAACTATGAGTTTCCTTGTTATGAATATTGAAGATCCTGGCTTTATGCACCTTTGGAGCAATGCGAAAAAAACTTATATACAGAGACCAAATCATACATGCCTCAAATGAGACATGTAGAGTGTGCATAAGCACTTCTTGTGCTGAAATCAAAATCTGCTCCTACTCCTAAACTAACTAAAGGGAAAGAATGCTAAACAAAGCCTGTAACTAGAAGAGAGAAATAGCTTCATTTTCTTGAGAGAGGCAGCCATGCAAATGGTTTGACACTAAATATAGCTTCCTGTATGAGTGAAAAACTAGCTATAATCCTGTCCTCCACCCAAATCATCAAGGTATCAACATTAATGGAAAATACCTCCTCAAGCTGACCTGCATTGGACTCCTAAAGGTATTGATGGTGACCCTTGGTACTTTGGTACTCATCCTCATGCCTTGAAGTAGGCATGACTAGTTCTGGCTTCTCCTTTGGCTCCAATGAAGCCAAGTACCTGATTGGGCACGGTCTGATCCTTTGAATGTGCCCCTTGTTCTGAGTTTTAACTCCAAGAATGTATTTTTCTTGTGGACCTTTTTGGATGGATGGCATGGAAGTAATGGTGGAACTTTTCTGCCCTTTCTCTTCTTCCTTCTATGAAGAGCATGGAAGGTTTAAATCACCCAAACTTGATTCCAAAGAGTTGCCATAATATGTAGGTTGTTGCAATTGAAATTTCTCCTCCAGGACAGTAGGCTCATGTGCTTGGAAGGTGGATGATGAAGGAGAAAACAATATAAACTCAACTGGTTCTTCTTCATCAAAATAGTCCTCTAAATCAGACAAATACATTACCTCATTGTTTTCCTGCTACAAATTTTCAACCTCTTTCATGGTGTCTTCTTGATCTATAATTTGTTCACCATGTTTTCCTTCATCCTCCAATATTGAGTTTGAAAGATCAAACTCTTCTTCAGCATTAGATTTTGAGAAAGATGAGGTGAGAGGAAGAACTGAAGGTTCTTCTATGGCCTGTTTTGTGCTCAAAGCTTCTGGGGTTGCATTACTCTCCTCCTCAACTGGAATGCACTCCTCTTCTTTTGGATTTGGAGCCGCTTCTCCTTCCTCTACTGTAAATTCAGTTTCAGTCACCACTGGCCCCTCAACATTCACCTCTTCTGTAGGTTTAACCAGTAAGGGAATCTTTTCAATCCCATATCTAAGAGCCAAGATTACTAATATTTTGATCATTTCTTCTTTTCCTGGATCTTCTTCCTGTTGTCCTTATTGACTATTTTTTTTTATTTTCATCTCCCCCACATGGAATTGGGAAGACAAGAGGAGTGGGTTGGGATTCAACCAGTTGTGAATTTGTTTGTGGTGGTGGAGGAGGTGAAACTTCTTGTTTCTTTGGAGGGGGAGGTATTTCATTTGGATCTTGTGGAGGGGATTTGGATTTGGAAGAGAAGAGGGAGGAAAAACTGAGATGGGATGGAAGACTAGTGGATGGAGGGATGGATTTCACACTTGGGGCAGTGTGTGCTGGGCTTAAAACTTGGTATTGCTGCAATGATAAAGCTTGAGAGGGAGAAAAAGAAATACAAGGAGTTGTTGAATGACTTACCCATTGACAAGGTTGATTCAAACTTTTCTCATATGTTTCTATCCCCTTAGTCCACTGTGCAAGTTGGGGCAGCATTCCAATCATGAAGTCCAGCTTCTCCTGAGGGTTGTAATCTCTTGGAAAAGGGCCTTCTCATGGACAAGGTGCCTTACAACCAATCTTGAATGGCTTAATTTGTGTTATGCCCCTTGACTGAACCATGCCAGCCTCCATTTTTTGAATCTTCTCCAATAGACCAGCATTCTCTGCATAACTATTGCCATTATATGTGTTCCCTTGTCCTTGATAAGCTTCATAGTCAAACTGGTTTTGACACTGCTCATCTAGGTAAGCATAATGGTTCTATATCTTATCATAATGTTGATCTGGAAGATTTGGGAAATACATTGGAGGTGGACTGTATTGATGTAAGTGTGAGTTACATGAAGGG
The DNA here is from genome assembly GCA_019776745.2 of Taxus chinensis. NCBI lineage: Eukaryota > Viridiplantae > Streptophyta > Pinopsida > Cupressales > Taxaceae > Taxus > Taxus chinensis. The sequence continues at coordinate 759,281,342 of CM034151.1, read as the reverse complement.
AATGAAGTCATGATTTTACAACCTCATGGAATGGGAGAAAATGGAAGAGATGGGAGAGGAAAATGGATGAAAATGGATGGAAAAGGTCTGCAACTTAGAGAATGGGTTTTTGACCAGATGGAGTCATCAGATGTGTTTGTATGTGCCTCAAAAGGTTGAATCCAACTAAGAACACATCAACTTGATGAAATAAAGTGAAGACCTCTGGTCCCACTAAGTGTGCCAAAACTATTAGTGTGAAATCACATCACCCCCAAATGAGTGGTGGATCTTCTTTTCTAAGGTAGAATCATCTAGTGTGATTGCATAACATTGAACTTTCTCCAAGGTGTGGGACCTTGCAAAAGTGGGAAAGATCTCCAGATTAAAGGTCAGTTCCTATTCCTAAACTACCTACCACAAGCTACTCCAGTGTAGGCAAACTAAATTTAACCTAATCTAACCATTCCAAGGAACCAAGGAGAGAGAAAAAGGGAAAAAAATAGAGCCTACACTAAAGCGGTGATACACCAGCGAAGGAAGCGAGATATTCTGTTAAGGGAGAAAGAAACAGAATAAATGGAGATGAGGGAGGTCAAACATAAGTAACAGCCCAGATCTTCAAATTCACCATTAAACTCCATGAAACACAACATCTTACACCTGCAAATGTGAAATACATGCACAAAAAAACAAATTTGGAAGGGAGAGGCACGGAGAAACAACAAAACAATGCAAAGGGTTGAAGAACACCACAAAAACATGTTTTTATCGCTCTAGAAGGTGCACAAAGCATTACATTTCTGGAATAGAGGAAAAAATACATTTTCCAGGCATGGTAGAAGGTTAGCTTCTCAAAAATAGCATTGAGAAACAAATTTGACAGAGTTTCTCTATGCCCAGAATGTCTCTCCTCAAAAAATGAGAAGTGTTACGATATATAGAAACAATGACAGAGAGAGAAGAGGGAAAAAAATTGAATCCTTCTCCAACCACCATGAGATACACATCGAATCTTGCTTTGAAAGCTCAACCACTGAATATCAATGCCTTCTGCAAATCCACCCACCATATGTCATTTTTGGTTCCCCAGTGGATCGAATTGAATCAAATCTGGTAGTTGAGAAAATCAGATTTTGTATTAAAGGCCTGAAGATGTTTCTCCATGGTTCACCTACCAGGGCCTAAGAAAAATGATTTTTTATCTTTCCATGGCATAGAAGACATTGAGACACTTCCAACGGTGTCATATTTGCAATATTTCAAGCTCTGAGTTGAAAGATCTGCCCCTCCAAAGTTTGTATCGAGTCCGTACAAATGGACGGGAAAATAGTTTGAAAAGTTGGGTCCCCTTTTACATATGGGACACGTGGTAGCCTAGTGCTTGTTCAAGCTTCTCCTATTGTATTTCAACTTTGGAGGAGTGTCGCGCTGACATGTGGCTCTCTCCGCTGCTTCCTCCATACTTAGTCGATTTTTGGACTCTTTCTGAATTGTTTTGAGCCCGAAGACTTTGAATCTTCTCCGCTTCTTCTTCTTGAGCCTCTAGTTCTTCTGACACTGCTCGGCCTCCTTCCCTAACCCTTCCTTTTTTTATTTTAGAGCCTTCCCGAGTCTGTCAAATATATTTAAGACACGGATTCACATGACATAGTTGTTTCTTCTCTTTCTTCTCGCACAAGGTCGTTTAAACTTTCACAGGCCCCGTCATTCCATTGTAGAGTCCCTCTACAACCAGTTTGCAAGATTTAAACATGTTTTCTCTTATTCTTTCCGTGCAGGGTTGTGGCTGATCCAATATTTTTCCCAGGGAGGAAAATATGGGTAACAAGACCATGTTGTGACTATATACTTGTGTCAATTTTGTATTGTGATGTGTTTTTATGAAGTTATGAGTTGTTGTAAGGGTGATTTGTTTACCCAGTGTTTTCCCCCTCATTTGGGGTACATGCAACGACTGTAGGAGAATGCAGTCCAAAGGAGAGTAATCGAGATTGATATGCATATCTAAGAGTGAATACTTTCAGGGGGTAGGGGATGTGCATGGTAGAAACCACAACACATAGAAATAAGATGGGTTAGTAACAAGTGTTAGTGTAAACAAAGATAACATGCAATAAAAGAAAATGTAGCAAGCACTATGAAGGCAAGATGGACTGTAAAAAGTGGATTTCATTCATGGGACATCACTCACAATGTCACAAGACAATCAGGGCCGAATCATCCAAAAGCAATCAATGAACAAGCTTGACATAGGGCATAGCCTACAAATAATATCAAACAATAATAATCAAGCAGTAACAAACAACCATAGTTATATAGATCTTATAAAGTAAATGCTAAACATGAAGCACCCATTAGCATGTTAGAAAGATAAATAGTATGTCAAAGCATGTATATATCAATGAAAAGGTAAGCGATAGTAGCAAGAAGTAATGAATAATGTAACAATAAAACTTGTAATGTGTAGTAAGAGAGTAGAAAAGGTAGTTGCCCCCTGGAGCCTCAGTGGGACTGGTGAAGATCAATGTCGAGCATCATGCATCGTGTAAGAATCGATAAGAGATATGCATTCACTTCCAGATACCAAGTCAACACGTACATGTGTATAGAAAAATAATAATGACATATTAAGAATCTGTCTAGAATAGTAAGCAAAGTGCAACATGTAAGTAGTATAAGCAAACAAGAGTAAATGTAACAAAGATATGCAAATGTTGTGCGAGTGTGGTGATGTGCTGCGATGTGTGAGATGTGAAGATGAAGAGAGCCAAATTGTCCCCAATGGTCAATTGTGAGATGAGTTTCATTTAGAATTGTTCCCTCAACACTCACGAATAAACCATAGAACAAGAGTGTGTCATTAGGTAATGAAGGTGTTATATGTGATTGAGAGTAGATGTTAGGAAATATGTATCATGAATCGCTGAGCATGAAGTGTAGAAAAAGTGGATGATGTGATGTTTATTCAATAGTTTCTTCCTCAATAGTTAGGCAAGAGTGAGTCATCAGGTAATGATGGTACAATGTGTGCACTAGAGATGTGAGAATGCTAGGAAATATGTGTCATGAAGCACATAGTGTAACATGTAGTAAAGAAATGATAAATAGACACTAGAGATAGTCGATAGTGATGGATGAGGTGGGGGAGAAAGTGCAATGCCCCCCAAGTGTGTGTATCAAGAGCTGTTGGCAAATAGATGTGATCATCATGAGCAAGAATAGTGAGAGTATGTATAGCGCACAAAAGGATGTTTACCATATATAGAAAGTAGTATGTGCATCATGAGTAGAAGGATCCATAAGTCAGCATGAGTAGCAAATCATATATAAGAGCATGGATATATGTAGTAAGGTGTGCACATAGTGCAAATAAGAGAAAGTGTTGCTAGAAAGATTGACATGAATGATAAAGCAAGAGTAATGTGTATATGTGTATGTTAACAATATGGTTAGGAAATTATTGATTACAACATGCGACTATGAAGGGGGAGTTTGATGCCCCCCAAGCGTGCAAGTGATGGAAATCTAGGTGATGATGTGAGAGAGACCATGCCATGGTGGTGTAGTTTGAAATGTGTCATAAGAAAATATATCGTCACCACAATGGTAGGTAGGAGTGTAGATGAAAAAATATTTTAGCATGCACACATGAGATGATTATAAAAACCACACCAATAAAAAATATAACACAATCAATCAACTTCCTCAGATTGAGAAAGATGGAAAGAAGGAGAAATCAATTTACCCGTACTTACATATAAGTAAAATTCTCCTCCTTTTGATGCACTAGATTTGCTCCTTTGATTTTATTTGTTGAATGGATACAAAGATGCTTCATATCTTGGAAATTTTCCAGTAGCACCTCCCCTTGATCAATGGCTTGATGGAGCTTGATAGATTGCTGTGAAGATTGTTTGGATGGCTTGAAGAATTAGACAACATTTACTTGCAAATTTCTAAGGTGCTTGCCATGGAGAGTGGCACCTTTATTTATAGTTAGAGGAGGTAGAAATTAATGGCTAAGATATTTCCATGGTGGATTAAATCAATGGTTGAGAATTGAATGAGAGGAGAAAATTTTCTAGATTTAGAGGATTCTAGATTTCATGAGAATTCCTCCATTGAATTAAAATTTCAATGGAATAGTGTATTTTTTATTTGAATATTTGATAAGGGAGAGAAGAATGGAGAGGCTTATAGAATTAGAAGCCTCTAGATTTGGAGGGGCCTTTAAGTTGTAATTAGGTGAGATTAATTACACTTAGTGAGGTGATTAGATGGAGAGGCTAGGCATAGGATAGGTATAGGGTATGTGGGTGAGTATTTTTAAATTAGTGGAAAATAGTTAATGAGGATTAGTTCGTGTAATAAGTGAAATATTTAGAATGTATTAATATTTCTAAGGGTGTGAGTGGGGTTTATAGAATAAGAAATAATTGGAGCATGATTATATATAATATAATAATTAATTATTATAAGATTGGTAATGGGGATGGATAGTTATTTATATGATTGGTGAATTATTTATTAGATGACCATGTCCACATTTTACATGTCTACATTGTTCCCCTCTTTGAAATATTATTGTGTAGTAATGAGAGTTCAAAGAAGAAGAAAATATGTGTGGATGTTGATATGATGCCCCCTTGAGGGGTTAGGTGGGGAGGAAGGATTCGGGTAACCGCTCGAAAAGAGGAGAGGTTCAAGTTGATGACTAAACATTAGAAGATGAAAGGATTAAAGTGTGAGCACGCATTTAGAGGTGAGGAGAGAAGGGGGGAAGAAGTAGAAAATTAAAGGGAAGGAGAGAAAGAAAGAGGAATTTAGAGGAAATGAGAGGGGGGAATTTAAAGGAAAGGAGAGGGGAGGTGAAGAAGTAGAGGGGAGGAAATTAAAAGGTATGGGAGTGTGTAGACATTGGTGCCTTTGGAAACTGTGTATGCCAAGGGTGATATTTTTGGATTTAGGGTGTAGATTTTAGGTAATGCCCTAGTTCAAGAGTGATAGGTTTGGATTTTGATTAGGGGAATGCCCCAGTCAAAAGTGTAGGGCATGGGTTATTTGAGGATGTTGGATTCTTAGGATCCCCTAGTCAAGAGTGTATGACATGGGTGATTAGAAGATGTTGGATTTGGGTGGATGCCCCAGTCAAGAGTGTATGACATGGGTGATTAGTGGATGTTGGATTCTTAGGATGCCCCAACCAAGAGTATATGACATGGGTGATTAGAAGATATTGGATTTGGGTGGATTACCTAGTCAAGAGTGTATGAAATGGCTGATTGAAAGATGTTGGATTGGGATGGAGGATGAAATTGGTTGTTAAAGGATTGATTGGATTCGATGTTGATGAGATGGCATGAATGATAAGGGGATGTGTTGTTATATTGGGTTCATTGTATCATCATTAGTAGGTTTGAGTGATGTGGTATGAGGCAAGATGCACCAAGCTATAAGGACCATGATGACTGTATTGCCGAATGCCCCTATCCTTATATCATTGGACAAATTAAAAAAAGATTTTCCTCATATCATTGGACCGATAAACATAAAAATAAACAAAAGCAACCTCATATCATTGGCCATGTAAAAAGAAATAAAAAGTTGCCTCATATCATTGGCTGAAATAAAAATGCAAACAAAAAACACATAAACACAATATACCTAGTGTATTGATTGGGTGAATTTTATGAATTTGTATGATTTTCTTTTTTTGAATCTTTTAGATTTTTTTTTGGATTTTTTGAATTTTTAGATTTTTTTTGGATTTTTAGAATTTTTTAGAATTTTTAGAATTTTTTAGATTTTTTTGGATTTTTTGGATTTTTTGAATTTTTTAGATTTTTTTTTCGATTTTTAGATTTTTTGGATTTTTTTGATAGATGAGGAAATTTGAGGAAGGTAGGAAGAAATGGGAGAGAAAACAGATACGCAAGGTTAAAGAACAAGCTCTCGGAAGGTTGGGGGGATCGTGGTGGGTATAAAAGGGTTTTGGGGACCACGGGAGGGTCATTTTCACCACGCATAGTTTGAAAATGAGAGCCTGAGAGAGGATGAGATGGCATAAAATAGGATTGGAGACCACCGAGTGGACCTCGTGAGAGAGTATCAACGGCCAGTAGAGGTAGGATAGTCGGTAAGTGGATGTGATTTGATTTTTTGAATTATCTTTGCATTTTTGGGGGTTTTTAGGTTGTTTTTAGAGGTTTTAGGGTCAAAATCGTTGCTTAGGTACTCTGTTTAGCACGTATGGGTCATAAAATGGCATGTATGTGGTAAAGAGTAGTGTCTATGGGATATAAGGGTTGAGGGGGGGTGAAATGGTGCATTTGTGGAGGGCAAGGTTACGTTTTACTGCGTTTTTATTTTGTTTTGGCACGTATGTTATGAAATGACACATATAGGGAAATGGTAATGTGTTTGTTGTGTTGGGTGAAAATGGTGTGTAGATTAGTGTGTATGTTTAGTGGTAGTGCATTTATGGTATAAATTAATGTATTTGAATGAAAGTCTATAATAGTGTTAGTTTGGCATATATAGGGTATAGATTAGCACATTTAGTATATAGTGGCGCGTATAGGGAGAGAAGTGGGGTGTTTAAGGGGAAGGTAGAAAGGGATAGTTTTTAGAAGAAATATGGAATGGAGAGGGTGAGAGGGATGTTTTTGTTAGTGATTAGATGTAGATATTGACATGTTTCATGTGCGCAATTGGTGGTTTTACCTGTCCAAGTGAGACACCGTCATTCGGCAACTTTACATCATCTATTAGGATGTGTCAATATAGAAGAAGAGGAGGAGGAGGCATAATTGTTACATGTGTTGGGATTGCTCCATATAGTGAGGATGTTGGTGATGTGGGAAGATTGAGCTATTTTGACAGCTTTGGCTGAGCGATGGAATTCAAAGACAAGTACCTTCTGGTTACCAACAGGTGAGATGATGGTGACATTAGAGGATGTATATTGCATCTATCATTTTTTGTAGAGGGTGAGCCTATAGTGTGGTAGAGAGTAATGCCGAGGGACAGGTTGAGGTTACTGACATATGTGGAGGATATGTCGTGGGATGGTATGCGGATAGATCTCAGGTTATATTTTGGGGGGGAGTTGATGGAGTGGGTGCCATTATTATTGTGTTCATTGATTAGTTGTATATTATTTATAGATGGTGGGGGTCGGTGGTTAAACATTGGTTTAGCAGGAGTGGTTCATACTATGTGGTAGTAGGAGACTGTATTTGCATCATCTCTAGTAGTATTGGCTTGATTATATCAATATTTGCAGACTGGCTTATGGTGAGGGAAAGAGTATAGGATTAGGGATCTTACTACATAGATGGAGTTATGACCATATAGTTGTTGGGAAAATGATCAAGATTAGAGAGTAATGGCAGGTGGGGGAGCCGTCAATTTATGGTTGGTGGATGACAAGGGAGAGATGGGAGCATTTGGGAGAGTCAAACTAGTATCAGCAGCAGCTTGATGAGTTAAAAGTTGGGGATATCACATAGAGCTTATACCGACAGTATGAGGTATGAGAGGGAGATCAGTACCATCTAGAGAGGATCCGGTCACCATATTATATGGTTGGTGGTCGTCTATATACAGTAGAGTGGTACCAACCAGACAAAGCATTGGGACATATTGGCATTGTACAGGGTACACCAACGAGTCATCATTTGTTTTCTCAGATGACATAGGAGGTAGAGTTTTAGGGTGCAGTGATTCTGGAGGTAGTGGCTAGGCCAGCTTGGATAAGGTACATGTGACTGCATAGGCACCATTTCTAGCAGTTGAGGACCCAGGAGCAGCACTAAGGTATGTAGAGTGGTGGACAGAGATTAGGCAAGTATGGTTGACTCGGCCAGGAGGAGGGATGAGATTTGTGCATGGGTGGTAACAGGTGTATGGAGGGTTAACCCAGGGACAGGCATTAGTTATGCATTAGTAGCAGAGACATGGGGAGTAGGCACAGAGGGATCCACCAGTTATTATTTTTGGTGTCCCATCAGTAACACAACCAGTTGTGTAGTCCCTAGTATAGAGTCTGGAGAGGAATGAGATAGATGTGATGGAGGTGGATGATACTTCGGTGTCATTACAGAAAATGCTTCCACCGCATGAAGTTATGGCAAGGCCTTCAAGATCAGGGGTGAGAGGAGATGGGGGGATGGAGTAAGAGGAGAAGATGGGGGAGATGGAGGAGGAGGAGATAGGGGAGATGGATGGGATGGAGGAGGTGTCGATTTACAGGTGTGGATAGATATGTTGGAAAGGAAGGCATAGGAACGAGTAGTAGAGATAGCTAGCCTACGAGAAAAAGATGCAGCGCGTATGAGGGATATTCATGGATTTATAGCAGTGGTGAGATATAGGGAGAGAGAGATTGCATGGTTGGATTCGTAGATATCTGAGATAGAGTAGGAGTGGGACTATGCGATATAGCACCACGATAGATATTATGTAGATCGAGAGGTGTACAGGGTGAGATATGGCCCATTAGATGGGGGAGAAGGAGGTAGTGGGTCAAAGAGTGGATCACAGACATAGGGACAGTAGCAGCATCTCACAAATATCAGGATAGAAGGGGCCTCCTAGGATAATGTCATTACATCACTATTAGGCAGTGATAGCAGAGGTGTGATATTATGAGGATATGGTGATGCATGACCATCTAGATTATGTGTGGTATGTGGATTATGTTGCTGGAAAGTGGATAGGTTGGGGATCGGGTCAGAGGCCAAGTCGATCCACAACTTCTGTGAGCATCGCTAGTATATGACATCCTCCTCCAATAGGGGAGGATACGGATATTTTGACATCTTGATGAGTGCAAGTATATCATATCTTATGTATTTTTTTGTTTATGATTAGTATGGTCATAATTTTCATGTATGTATAGATGATTGATGATATTGATGGCCAAGTATGAGTTTTCGATGTGATTTGTACATTTGATGATATATGAGTATCTTATTTTTTGGGTGTATCTAATTATGAGATGTTGATGATGTTTTCATTAGGGTATTTGATGATTATATTTTGAGATCTTGCTGATGTATGTTTGATGACGTGGATGCTTTACGATGATATAGTTTATTGTGATGGATCTATAAATGATGTTTTGATGTGGATGCCTTATGATGATGGTTATGTGTATGGATTAATTTTGGTATGATGAGATGATGTAATTTCTTATGTCATTGTTGAATGATGCAATGTGATGATGATGAAGTTACTTTATGTATGATGTGGATGAATGTAATTAATGTTTGATTGATTATCATGATTAGTGTAGTGAGATGATGATCGATGATGTTACATCATGATGGCATGTATGCGCTTATTTACTTTATTGATGGATGGTGTCATGATGATGTGTGTGATGTGATAATGTGATGTTTGTGTGTGTCATGTGATACACAGATGTGTGTGTGTGTGTGTATGGATGATGTATAGATGTGTATTTTGAATTTTTCATGTTTTATATATATGTGATGGAAATTTATTTTATAGTGGTTTATCATAGTAATTATGATGATGGTTAGATAATACATGGTATGAATGTCGTAAGTATTATTTGAGGATTATAATGCGAATGGGATCATATTCATTGTGTATTATTATTGTGATGACATGAAATATTTGGATGGTTTAGTTATGATGTATTTATGATGTGATGTGTTCATGTGAGAGATGGATATGAGTAATGGCAGTATGGATGATTGATGAGATAGTCATTATGTGATAGATATAGATCATGATATGTGGTCATGTATGTTGATATATGGGAATATATTTTGTGTAAGCTTATTAATGCAACATATGGTATGTAAAAAGGAAATGAGTTTTTGAATGTGTTTGACTTCTGTTCAAATATTTACAATATAATCATTATGTTGATCATTGACTGAATGGTAGAGAGAAAAAGAGATTGATAGGGAATAAGTGGCAATGGATAAGAAATGGAGTGGGGGTGGAGAGAAATGAAGGCTTCGATGATCTTATAAGGGTTTTATTTCTCAGCAAGTTGACTAAGAATTTATTTCTTGGGAAATTTGTTTCCATGGATAATGCGATCTGAGTTGGGATCGGAATATACATTCCTAATCATGATAGATCTTATGTGGCAGAGAGAGGATCAGAAGAAGTCTGAATTTTAGAGAATCTAGATAATGTAGATTAGAATGAAAATTATGGATAGGGATATAAGGGATGCAAGGATGGAGGAGTAGTTTTCCCCTAGTGTGTATGTGCTAGTGTTCATAGAGTGCTACTAGACTAAATGATCAAATTTACCATAGCACCAGAAACTGGTTTTTGCCATGGTAATTTCCCAGGGTGTCATCGAAGTGGTTTTCACCATTGGATGAATTTTATTTGGACATGGAGTGATTAGGAATTTAAGCGTAGAAGTGGGGAATCAACGAAGATTCGTAATATTAATAGGCTCATCCATCTTGTCTCCATCCAAATTAGCAAGCTTATAAGCACCATGAGCCAAATTTAGCTGATGACAACATTACGGTCCGAACCAATTTGGTTTCGACACTTTCCCTTATTTTTGTCGATCATTGTTAGTATTCCGTTGATTTTCTTTGAGGACTCGGTCACCGAATTCAAATTCTCAGTATCTTACATGCTTTCTATAATGGCGGCGAAGTTGAAGTTTTCATAGGATTTGAGGTGATCCAGGGCTTGGAGGTGTTTCTCATCAAGGATCTAGAGTTTTTAAAGGTGATGGACACGGTAGTCCTCGTCATCAATAAGGTGGTTGAGGGAAATGCATAAGGATGGGATTTCGATCTCATCGGGAAAAATTACTTCGGTGCCAAAGACAATAGAGTATGAAGTAGCACCGGTGGGAGTGCAAATGGATGTGTGATAGGCCCACAAGGTGGGGTATATTTTTGTATGCCAATCGCATCCTGCTTGATTTAATATTTTTCCAAGGATGTGATTTAGCATCTTGTTAGATGCTTCAGATTGGTCATTGCCTTATGGGTAATACGAGGTGGAAAATTTGAGCTTGATGTGGAATTTTTCACAAAGTTCACGAATGGCTTGATCTTTTAAGGATTTTCCATTGTCCGTGATTAGTGTGGATGGGACACCATAGCGGTAAATGATGTGGTTAAGAATAAATTTAGATATATGTTTGCCTTTGACATAAGTGAGTGGCATGGCTTTGACCTACTTAGTGAAATATTTTGTAGCTATGATAATGAATTCATGGACATCAGAAAAAGTGGGATTTAATTTTCCCATGAGATTAAGACCCCAAGTAGAAAAGGGCCATGGGGTTGTAATGGGTTATAAGGCTTGTGATGGTGCGTGGATGAGGTCAGCATGCTTTTCAAAATGGACACATTTACAGACATAGGGAGCATGCATCCTTTTGCATATTTGACCAATAATATCTGGTGCACATAAGCTTTTAAACAAGGGCCAGATCATTGGTGTGGGCACCCGCAAGTCCCTATTTGAACTTCCTGGAGTGTTGGTTCGGACTCTTGGGAATTTAAGCATCGTAGTAGAGTTTCGTCAAAGCTTCTACGATAAAGGGTATCGCCGAGGATAATGAAGTGGGAGGCTTGTTGGATGAATGATTTATGATAGTTGAGAGGAAGATTTGGTGGAAGGGTATGATCATATAGACAGGTGTAGATGTCATGGTACCAAGGAAAATTAGGACCAACGATCTCACAAACCATCTCTGACTCAGGAGTATCATAAGAGGGGATTATTAATTTCTCGATTAGAAACTTTGAATGAGATGCTTTTGGAGGCATGTCTAGAAGTGAGGCGATGGTAGCCATAACATCTACTAATTTATTACTTATACGAGGGACTTGTTCAAACTAAATATGTTGGAAATAGGCCTTAAAACTGTCAACCATTATTTTATAAGGAATTAATTGATCATCCTTGGTGACATATTCATCATTGACTTGTTTAATGATTAGTTGTGAATCACCAAATACGTTGAGATTCTTAATATTCCATTGAATAGTCATTTTTAAACCAGTAAGGAGTGCTTCATATTCAACAATATTATTGGTACAAGGAAAAGCAAGCCGGAAATATTTAGGAATTAAGTCACCTTGAGGAGTGATAAACATGATACCCGCTCCTGAGCCATGATGTTTGAAGGAGCCATCAAAGTATAATGTCCATATTTCTGATTTTGTGACTGTATATATGGATTCATCTAGGAACCATGTGGTGAGTGGTGTAGTATCAGAGAATGGATCTTCTACCAACTGGTCAACTAGTACTTATCCTTTGATAGATTTATGATTAACATATTCAATGTCAAATTCACTGAGAAGCGTGATCCATTTAGCCGTCTGTCATGTGAGAGCCGATTTGGAAAGTAAATATTTGAGCGGATCAACTTTAGCTATGAGCTTAACAATATTTTTGAGCATGTAATGTCATAGTTTTTTAGAGGCAAAGACTACAACAAGACAAAAAATTTCCATGGGGTGTATTTGAGTTCATATGCAATTAATGTTTGGCTTAAATAATAGATGGTGTGTTCCTGTCCTTGACTATCATGTTGTGCTAGAAGGGCTCCCAAGGCGTGTTACGTAGCTGATATATAAAGTAAAAGAGGCACTCCTGGAGTAGGAGGTACTAAAACAAGAGGATGCATTAGATATTCCTTAAGCTTATCAAAACATGCTTGAGATTCCTTGTTCCAATGAACTTTTGTTCCCTTTTTAAATAAATGATGGAATGGATGAAATTTTTTCTGCTAGTTGTGATGTACATCTTTTGATGGCTTGAATATTTCCCTGTAGGATTCGTAAATATTTGAGATTTTTATGCGGAGGCATTTAGATTACAACTTTAACTTTATGTAGATCAATTTCAATTCCATGTCTTGAGACAATAAAACCTAGGATCTTGCTAGATGTGACTGTAGACACCCAAAACATGCTTACACTTAGCATTTCATCCAATCCAGGCAATTAACGACACTTCATTAATTCCCCATTCTTCGATCCATTCTTGGATGCCCATTCATGACACCTTCTTGGTCGTATTCTTCCCATATTCAACTTTTTTGGCTAATATCTCTCTTATTAGCTAAACATTCCTCCTTTCGACCATTCAGAACCTCCCATAGTTCTCTCTAGACTACTTCTATTGGCTTTGTAGGCTATCTATCAGTCACAATTGGTTATCCAAACCCCTCCCAACTCTCAATGAGTCTCTAATCACTTGCTAATCAAATTTTAACTAGCCTAAACCCTAGTTAACTATCCTAAATTAAGCTTAACTAAGCCTAAAGCATGTTTATCCTAATCTAATCCTAATGTGATTTTTAGAATTTAGTCACACATGCACCCGAATTCCAAATTCTTCCAAACCAAAAACTATAAATACAAGGCTAAGCCTACCCATTCAAACACACAACTTTACATAAGCTAAAGCCAAAACAATCCTAAGAAAGCTTAAGAGCTCATTTGCATTAGCCAAGCTAATAAGGCATTTGATCTTGGGTCATCCACCATTAAAATAGCTTCATCTTGCACCCATGTTAGGTTAGTAATGGAATAGCTAAACTTGGCCATGTAGCCATTTAGTGAGATTCATTCACCCTCATGGAGTAAACAACAAAATTGATTGCTTACGTCTTTAGTAGGAATATTTTGTTAAGCTTTCAAGAATAGAGGTTAATGTTATTTGTTAGATTTCTTGTTTATTTCAAGTTTTAATACATGCAAATGGGATTCCTTGCTCATTTCTTATCTGATGGTCCATTGAGGGACTTTGCACAAAGCTTTGGGGTTCTTACCCCATATCCATAGCTCTTTTTAAAACCTTTCCTTGAACACAGTGACACTGAAAACACATTTCTTGGGAGTTAGATGGACTTTATATTCTCAAAGTCGTTCGAAGATTCAACATAAGACTGTAGGGTGTTCTGCATGAGTTTTTGATTTTCCCAGAATTTTGTCGATGTAGTCTTTAACTATAACATGCATCATATAATGAAAAATGACAGTCATGACACTTTGGTAGGTGGCTCCGGAGTTCTTGAGTTTGAAGGGCATGACTCGATAACAATATGTTCCCTAAGGTGTAGTAAAAGTTGTTTTATGTTGATCTTCTTTGGCAATTTTAATCTGGTTATAGCTAGAGAATTTGTCCATGAGAGATAACATCTCATGCCTAACTATAGAGTTGACAATCATATCAATATTTGGTAGCAGGAAATCATCTTTTGGGCAATCTTTATTAATGTCATGGAAATTAGTACAAATACGAATGCCCCCAGTTTTCTTGCCTATTGGGATGATATTGGAGATCCATTCATAATAATCAATAGGTCAGATGAAACTGACGTCAAACACCCTCTATAATTTCTCTTTGACATGCAACACAACTCTTGGATGCATTTTTTAAAGTTTTCTTTGCATGGTTTTGCATCTTGGTGCACTACGAAATTGTGGACCACATGAGAAGGATCTAGACCAAGCATATTTGCATAGGACCATGCAAATATATCTGAAAATTATTTTAGGAGTGCGGTAAATATGTTTTGTTCTTTTGTAGATAAAAGATGACCCTAGTTTGAGAATCTTGGGTTTGTCTTCTGTGCCGATGTGTATGTCGATGGTTTCCTCAATTATGGATGTTGAACCATCTTGTAGGGATTCAGGAGCTAGGAGAAGTTGATCGATGACTTGATCATTTTCAGGATTTGGGGATTCTTGGAAGTACTTGGCGAGGGGATATTATTTGTCAAGATGATAAGAGAAGTTGGGATGAGGGATATTAGATTGGGATGAAAGGGAAAGGGAATGCTCATGTGCCCTAAAGTAGGCATCAACATTTATACATATTTGGAAACCTTTCTTATGATCCCTAGCAGGTATATTATCATGAGTTCCCATGAACTCAAGAATTGTTTCATCATTTTGAAATGAGTCAAGAGGGGGATGCTCTGATCGTTGGCTCCATTCAATGAGTTATGGATAGGTGAGGGTGATGTTGATGACGAGAACAAACAATATTATAGGAGAGGTTAGTTACATTGAGGTCTTCATATTGGCTATAGACAGAAATCATATCTATATTATCAATGACCTCCTCAATGGTTCTGTAAGTGTCACTAAAATCATCATAGATGCCTTCACCAGGTGTTGGTATCCTATTCCACGTCTATCTCAATGGGAGGAAATGATGGGGGGGTTCAGGGATGCCTTTCTCGTAGCGACCTAGTCCTTGTTCAAAGTATCCCATATGGGTCATCATCCTTTTAGGAATTAGATATTTATCATCGGAAGAACAATAAGGTATAGAATCTTCAATAAGACATGTGAAATCAGATGGCTCGATGTAGTCATCAACAAGATACCCAAAATGAATAAAATTGGATGAGCTTAACACATATGTTTGTCATTTTTTTGGACAGATGTCGAGCCTTTCGAGCTATTTAGGTGATAGCGGTAGATGGTCGATGCTGAATGTTTGGTATTTACTACACCATGTCATTTTTAGTTTGAGTGGTGGAGTGGGTAGAAGGGGAGTAGATACAGGTGGAGTACATAGAAAATGAGTGGATGACGAGGCCTGATGAGATGGGGATGGAAGATTACCTGGTGATATGTACAAAGTGTCGGATGATGGTGGTGATGATGCTGGTGCAGGTTCAGTGATAGGGCAGTAAGGTTCCCGATAACTTTTAGCTTCTGATGCTTGGTAATATTAAAAGGGATGAGGGTCATCGTGGATAGTAATTTTTGTACTAGCATGTTCAAATTTGAGACATTGATGGAGGATATATGGTACAACATTCATCTCATGAATCTAAGGTCGGCCAAACAAGAGGTTATGTGGGAACTGGATGTCTATGACATGGATGAGGGCAGGGAGTACGACAGGCCTGATGTTGATAGGTAAATAGATGGTGCAAACCGATCTACACTCTGTATTGTCATATGCTTTAATAATGATGATATCTTTCTTGAGATCCAAGTCACTATACCCCAACCAATGAATGAGATTTAGGGTACAAAGATTAAGATTTGATCCATTTTCTATTAGCACTCTTTTAACATGGATGTTGTCGATGTGTACTTCAATGTACAATGGAAGATTAGGGGCAGGGCTTTGTGGTGGCGAGTCTTGTTAGGTGAAGGTAAGTGGGATTGTTGGATATGGATAAAGATGGGTAATAAGGGTGTGAAATTGTGTAGGATTAATATCAGTGGGGATGCATGTCTTTTTGGAGGGCACGGTATAAAATGTCTTTGTGGATGGATGAAGTCTTGAGAAGGTCCATGATGGATATATGTGTGGGATTATTCTCAAGTTGTTCGACGATATTATATTATGCTTGTAGTGTTAAGTTGGAGGATGATGGAGGACTTCTTGAACCACCACATAGTTCCTGCGGGTAGTGATAACACATTGAGGTTTCTGCGAGGGGAATTTTATTTTAATGGTGGCTACTTGGTGAGTATAAAGAAGAGTGGATATGACCAATAAGTGACATATAAGGAGGGGGTACACAATGGCAATTGATTTGGTTAGAATGATGATTGGATGATTTGGATTTACTCCCAGACTTTTGCTAACCTTAATTAGAGGCATTGTTTTGTCCACAATTAGGAAGGGGATTTTGATATATCCCAAGTTTCTGATTTCGGGAAGAAGCGGAAGCATTATCCTCTATTTTATTTCACCTTGGTTGATAAGATCTTGAATGTAATTCTTTAAATTCATGTGCCGATGTGTGGTGTGACCCTTGATTTTATGGAACTTACATCATTCGTTTTCTTTGAACCATGAAGATTTGGTTCGGGACTCATCGATGGGCTGAGTTTGAGGAAAAACAACAATATTGGTAGCAATTAACTTATCAAGGATTTCTTCCATAGACTCGCCAACGGGGGTGTACGTTCATCACCTCGTATCTTAGGCAGGTGAGGTTTTTCCTTTAGGGACATACATAACGATTGTGGTATGGATGCGTTGGATATTTTTGGTGTTTGTTACTCCGTTGCTGACAAAAATCTTATTATTATTAAAGTATTTAGGATTTTTAGATGTAAAAGGTTGATTGGATTGGTTGTGATTATCACAGGAATATGTCTTAATAAAGCCTTTTGCAATAAGGGATCTTTCGATTTGCATTCCCTTTTCAATGATGTAATCAAATGTGTTTGCACAATGGACTTACAAATGAAAAGCCAATTTGTGACTAAGGTTAGTTACGAAGATGGTAACTAGTTGCTTTTCAGGTATAGGCCATGGAATGTGGCTAACAACGGCTCACCATTGTTGTATGAACGATGAGAAACTTTCACCATTTCATTTTTTGGTATTGTACAAATCAATCAATGTGACATCATGTTCTACATTATAGGAAAATTGTTTGACAAATTTTCCTAATAAGTTGGCAAATGTCGTAACAAAGCCTTTGGGAAAATCAGAGAAACCATTCTAAATTGGGACCACCTAGACTTCCAGAGAAGAGTCTTAGCAAATAGGAGTCATTGTAGGCGACTTCTTGGCAAAGCATATAGAATTCTTTAACATGTTCACAGGGATATCCTTTTCCTTTGTATCTTTCAAATTTAGGTGGTTCGAAATATGGTGGAAAAGGGACCTGTAAGATATCACATTCAAAAGGATAGGGACAAATTTCCTCAAATTTATACTGATGTCTCTGAGTACCGAGTTAGAACCCTTGAAGAGTTTCCTTCATAGACTTCACTTCTTGCTCCAAGGTTAGTTCTAGAGGATTGAGAGGTGGTGGATTGAAATTGGGCTGAAAATGTTAGGAACCATGGTCATTAGATGGTTGCAGGCCAATCTGAGAGGCGAGCTAGGCAATTTGATTACTCATTTGTTGTAATTGAGATAATATGGCTTTGGATACATTGGTGGTGTTCTCTTTGTCATCTCGTCTGTGTACATCACGATGGTGATTTGGGTTAGGATGGTGTGTGGAAGGTGGTCTTTAGCCAAATTATCATTGTCATTTGGGAGAAGACTGTGGAGTTGGTCGCGAGTGTAATTAGAAGGAAGTTTTTCCCCCATGTGATATAGTGGGAGCAAAAGGGCATCCTTATTCTTCTCAACGAAGTGGTTTAGCATTTCTCTGTCTTCCTTCTGTAAAGTAAGTACTAGAGTCATCATTACTACTAGTATTAACCATGGTCTCTTTGTCTTCTCCTCTAGGTCGACTCTCTCTGGCATTGGCATCATAATCATTGTTGTTAAATAGATCATTTTCCATATTGTAGTGATTGTTTTCGTCATCATTTCCAAATTGGGATCGAGTTATTATTCACTTGGGTGCCATTAGATTCTAATGTTGGTGAGATATGTGAGATGAAAGTGTTTTAAAGTGAAGGATGTCTGGATGAAAAGGGAGATTATGATTCCTTAATGAACTTGACGTATAACCTTAATAATCTAGTCTTGCATATAGGATGGAAGAAATTCGAGGGAGATAATGGAAGAAGGATGTGTATTGTTATAAGGGCTTAGAAGAATAGGATAGAGGATAAGGATATTTTTTCTATTAGCAAGATGTTGATTAAAAAGATTAGGTCGATTGTATCAAAAAGGGATCACAAATAGGATGTTTAGGATGTGCATGATGATATAAGGTCATGACGAGATTTTGGGACAGGAGAATTATATGATTGGTATGGGTTTCAGAGTCTTATAGACCTAGGTTGATTAGGATGCTAATAGGAAATGCCAAGCAATTAATAGGGTAAATCTTATATGGCTTAGGATGATAATGTGTTTTGCTTTGAAAGTGGAAAAGGTATGGTAGTGGTTAACGAAGGATGCATGAGCGTGGGATTATGAACTTTACTTAATAAGATGGGAGTGTTGATTTTTTTTATTAAAAAATTTGGATTTTTGTTTTGTTATTAATGTGAGAGGTTTAATGAGAAAATATTTATATGATGGTAGTGTATGTCTAAAGTATTTGAATGGAAAATTCTAACCCATGGTGAGATTTTAAAATTCTTAGGTATTCCCTTTACTTTTCAAGCCTCCTCAACCGAGCTATGGCAATATGTCATTAAATGGGTGGCAAAAAAGTTGGAGTATTGGATCACTAGGCCTTTATCTTTGGCTGAAAAGTTTCAAATCTATTCTAAAGTTCTTGCAGCCACTCATGTTTATTACTCGTCATGTTGGGTTCCATTCAGAAGCCGAAAAAATTTCTCAAAGCTTTTTTGTGGGCTAATGCTTTTATAGGCAAAGATTTCCATCGGGTAGCTTGGGACATTTGTTGCTTGCCCCAAAATTTTGGGGGTCTCGGCCTTATTCACATTTAACGCCAAGGACAAGCTCTTTACACTAAATGGATTATCAGAAGCATTATTGGCCAAGAAGCTTGGAAAAATCTTATACGACATGGTATTGTTGAAGGTTCTCCTTATCGATGCCTTGCGTGGAAATGATTAGGGTTTGTCAATCTATCATCACCCTAGTTCTTGTCAAAATTGTTAGTGCCTTTGTGCTTAAGAGCATCTGGAAATCCTGGGAATGTGTTGAACCCTAGATTTTGTGGAAAGGGGGATAACTTTCAAAATAGGATTTCTGTCAACCAACAATCTCTCTGGTGGTGGCTGATTTTTTAGACACGGGAAAAGTGTTTAGCAGAGGTCCCGAGAATCTTTGCGCTCAAACTCTTTAAACGTGAAATTTGCACCATCGAGTACTTATTCTATAAAAATGTTCAATCCTAGTTCTCTTGGCGGTATTTTAAAGTTGTATATTAGCTTTCCCACTAAGACCAGGATACTTTCACTACTATCATCAATTCAATTCTTGACCACATGTTGCATAAGATTGTTGTGCGTTCCTCTCACCCATGGTGGATGGATTGGAAGTGGTATGTAGATACCCCATTTTGCAATTATAGATCCAACAAAGGATATCGTTGGCTTTTGCCTCATTTTCCCATGGTGGATAAACTAAATACGCATTGGGGAATTCATTACACTTTGTCTACCTATAGTAGGTGATTTGAAATTGTTTAGACTCTATATGTGGAGCACAAGATTGCTCATTTCCTTTGGTGTATTCTTCACCAAGGCCTTCCTATCAGGGCTCGTATTGTTCAAATTGGGATCCCAACGCCCACATGTCCTTTTTATGGCCATCTGGAAACAATTTTACATGTTTTCTAGTTTTTTCCCAAAGCTCAAAATGCATAGAACTATATCCATTTATTTTTCTTTCATTTATGCCCTCATTGCTTCACTTGGTAGCATATTCTCCTAGGAGACAATCCCAAACTTCTACCTATGTTCACCCAAATTTGGCATATTTTCATAAGGGAGATTCTATTTTGGATATGGAAAGAAAGAAATGTTTTTTCTTTGCTAATTCTACAGTTGATCAATCTTTCTTAGTTTATAATAAATCCATGGTGATCTCCAATGTGCTTCTATAGATACAAGTTTAGGCCAACAAGGTTGTGTTAGAGGTGGACCACCTCTAGACCATGTTGCGCCACTAGGGGGAATCCCCATGTAATGTTTCTCGAGTGCCTCTATCTCCTACTAAGTGATCCTTGCCTTCCACCTGTGGTGGCCGATGCAATCGGTCTCAACGTTGTGCTTTCAATCACACTTTCAGCTCCCCGAGCCCATTCCATCAATGCATTTACTCACCTGCTTTCCGCCATGTCCAAGGTTCACCACCTTCTTCAGCTTGCTAGCAGGGTCGGGGCTCACCACCGTCAACATGGGTGGGGCTCTCGTCCTACTGTTACTTCGCATCATGGTGCTTTGAACCCACCAACACCACCACCACCTTCAAACAAATTCCCTTGCCTCAACCTCGTCATTCCTACTCGCGGGTAAGCGGATCTAGAGGAAGAAGTTATTGTTGGTTGGGAGCCTCCAGATGCTGGCAAGAACTTGCCCAGTTTGGGGTGGTTAGATCATCATGATCCGCCCACTTCGGGCATGTTTGATGTTGCTTCTTAATTATGTTTTTTTGTATGATCTTAGGCGATGCCTATATATTTTGTACTCTCCTAGGCTCAACCTAGTTTCAGTCTCGTTGCTCTAGGCTTGGCCTAGCTTTGTTTTTGGTTTTGGGGTGTGCTCTCATACTGTCTACTTTTTTGTTGAAATCTATCTTGTATCATATTGAATTAATATAATATAAGATCCTTTTCATCAAAAAAAAAGTCTAAGGTGACAGACATTTGATTTATTATTTAGACAATGTGGGTGTAATGTTAAGGGAATAATTTATGGTCAAAATTTGGGTATTATATGGAGAAAGGGATAATCGAAGTGAGTGTGATTAATGGTACATAATGGGGGAATTATGATGTTGTATATTTTTTTAAATTGAGGTCAAAAGATTATGGTCAAAATTGGTGGGTGATAGGTGTATGGTTTATTTACGAGGATTGGTGTAAGGGTTAGTTCACTGGTTTCGAAAAAACACCTAAAAAAGTACTCATGCATCCACAATCCTAACTAGTCAAGTGGGATTACAATCAAGCTATAACCCGCTTTCAATACCAAACATTGATGGTGGTGCCACAAATTGGCTCTCCACCTATGTGTCCATGTGGGGTCGACTAGCGAGTGATCTTCGGTGGTTCCTTCCCTTGCACTATAGCTTGGTTGTGGGCAAAGGCTACCTATGCTAGGATAAACAAGCTCTCTAGGGGTGTCCCCTATATACCTTATGGTACATGGGGCCCAAATCTGTGTTGTAAGGATGTTGTCTAAGGCTTGGGTATTGGGAAGTGGAAGCCCCTCACTTCATGCCACTCTTAAAACAAACAAGTGCTTGGCCAATAACAAAAACTCTCCAAGAATTTATATACTTCGCTAGAATATGGGGTGTGTCTATGTGTGTGGAGGTGAAGCCCATGGTCACAAGACCCCTAGGACTACGGTAAGTGCATGGATGCCACTTCCATGTCACGTTACCCCTATAAAAGAAAAAGAGAAGGAAGGCTAACCAGTTTTGATCCTCAAGATCATCCTAGGACGTGAGAGGAGAACATACACAATGTTACCTTTGACTTTAAATAAACAAGCACACCAAGTACAAAAAAGGACAACACACAAATTTAATAAAAAATGAGCTATTTGAATGGGGGTCTTTGATGAGGGAACTTGTAGACAAAAAGGTTAGTAGTTTTACTTAAAACCCCAATATTCTTAGACTGTTCGGGCTATAAAATAAGGGTTAGTAGTCTAGATATAATTGGTACCCTACATCCACAAATGTTAGATTGAATGAAAAATAAATGCCAAATCCGGCAGAGTTTCCCCTTGTTTCTGTAATTTCTCTACAAAAACATAATGTTAGTTTTCAGAAAACACGGCAAAAAAGTAAACTATGTGAGTTATTAATCAATATGAAGACAAAATATATTATTCTGATAAATGCACTACTATAGGGTGAATGCGCTAAAATAGGGTATACATGTGTTATTTCAGGATATATGCGTTGAAATATGGAAACATGCAGAGATAGGGTGTTAGGAATCAAATGCATTATTTCAAGAGGTATATGCGCTAAAAGTTTGACAAACACGTTGATAATCAAAAAAATGCACTAAACTTTGAACAGACATAATGTTAGTATAAACATGCTAAAACAAGAAGTAAACACACTAAAAGTCTGATAAACGCATCGATATTGTCCCAACAGTGGTAAACCTGCAGAGACACAGTATCAGGATATAAAAGTGCTAATATAGGAGAAACACGTTGAAATTAAACAAACGTGTTGATAGTTTGCACAAACACACTGATCTTGTACAGACATAATATTAGTACAAAAAATCACTAATACAGGTGCAAATGCACTGAAAATACAGTAAACACGCTGAAAGTATAGAAACACGCTAAAAGGTTTCCTGCACAACCAAAGCTAAAATTGATAGATAAATGCACTACAACAGGTGACAAACGCATTGTTTTAAGGCGTACGCACTGATACGACATAGAGACACGAAAAATCAAAATTTTGAGTTTAAATCTCATTGAAAAATTCAGAAATTTTAGGAATTTGTCCTTAGTCCTTAATGCAAACAATTCCAATGAAATTCTAGGGGGTAAACCCCACAGTGGGCGCCAAAATGTAGATGAAAAATTATGTTAGCATGCACACATGAGATGATTATAAAATCACACTAATGCAAAATCTAACACAATTAACCAACTACCTCAGATTGAGCAAGATGAAAAGAAGGAGAAATCAATTTACCTGTACTTACATACAAGTAAAGTTCTCCTCCTTTTGATGCACTTGATTTGCTCATTTGATTGGCTTTGTTGAATGGATGTAAAGATGCTTTAGATCTTGGACAAATTTTAGTAGCACCTCCATTTGATCAATTACTTGATTGAGCTTGATACATTGCTATGAAGATTGCTTGGATGGCTTGAAGATTGGGCAACATTAACTTGAAACTTTATAAGGTGCTTGCCATAGAGGGTGACACCTCTATTTATAGCTGGAGGAGGTATAAATTAATGGTTAAGATTTTGTCATGGTGTATTGAATCAATGGTTGAAATTGGATGAGAGGAGAGAATTTTCTAGATGTAGAGGATTCTATATTTTTTAAGAACTCTCCATTAAATTAAAAATTCAATGGAATAGTGTACTTTTTATTTGAATATTTGAAAATGGAGGGAAGAATGGAGAGGCTTCTAGAATTAGAAGACTCTAGATTTGGAGGGGTATTTAACTTGTGATTAGGTGGGATTAAATATGTTTAATGGGGTGATTAGATGGAATGGTTGGGCATAGGATAGGCATAAGGTAGGTGGTAGGTGGGCGAGTATTTTTAAATTAATGGAAAATAGTTAATGAGGATTAGTTAGTGTAATAAGTGAAATATTAATAATGTATTAATATTTTTAAGGGTGTAAGTGGGGTTTATAGAATAAGAAATAATTGGTATATGGTTATATATAATATAATAATTAATTAAATTTATAATTAATTATTATAAGGTCGGTGATGGGGATGGATAATTATTATATGATTGGTGAATTATTTTCTAGATGACTATGTCGACATTTTACATGTCTACAATGAGCAAGAGTATGACCAACATTAGATTTTGGGTCTAACATAGGAAATACAAGTAGGTGATTGATCGTATTTTGTGGCAAGTGAATTGGTTGTTCATCCTTTAATGGTTTGGCCTTAGATTGGACTTGTGAAACACCATCTGATTTAATAGGAGGAGAGATGACACTGGGTTGAGTAGGTGGCACTTGGAATACCAAAGAAGGAACATTAGTAATTATGGTGTGATGTTCACTAGAAATAGAGGGATTAGCTTTGAGATCCCATTGGGGTTTAATAATGGAAGATCAACATGCGACAAAATGTTGTGTAGTAATGAAATAAATCCTTAATGCTCAAGTTTCCTAGATCTCCATTCTAAAGCATAACATTCATTGTCACGATGGCCATTGATTCGATGATAATTACAAAATGGGAGACCTTTATATTTTATTAGCCGATAAGGAGGGTAGTAATGAGTAGGTGGCAAGGTGATTAACTAGTGATTGAGGAGATCAGGAAGAATATCATGTTGCTTAGTATTTTTATTAACTTGAGAGGTTTTTGTTGTGGTAAGACCTTGACTTCACTTGTATGAGCACATGTAGTAGACATGGGATTAGGATGAGATGTAAAAGAAGAACTAACATGGACCTGAGAAGCAGCCTTGAGATGTTGGATTTCAGCTATGAGGGCTGTGATACTAGATTCCATAGATTGGAATTTATCTTGAAATAAACGGTCGAAGATGAATTGATTGGTTGCCCTATCAGGGGAGTCAGAAAGATAATTGAAAATGGAACTTACTTGTGTAGGTCGGGTATTGTAAGGGAGGTACATAGTGTCTAGGGATTTCTGGAGAACATCTTTGCAAGGTAGGTGCATTTGAAGTAATTGAGACAAGGATACTTGAGGAACTTGAGGAGCCATGAGAGAAAAGGGAATGATAGAATAGGCAAAATAGAATCAAAATGATCGATTGCAAGCGGGGTTCACCAAACAATTGAATATAAATTGAATTAAATATTATTTTAGAGTAACTAATTGTAACTAAATGATATACAAGTGATAAACTATAGTAATTTTCAAGCAACAAGCAAGAAAAGGTATAAAACCCTAAGCAATAGAGAGAGAGAAAGGGTGACTTAGCTGATGTCGTGTGATCTGGAGGTGATTTAGGCTGAGGAACTATTGTAGTAAACTAAGAATAATGTTGCTAAGGTTCAATGGAGGTTCTAGCACTCAGAGATTTATAGGATAGAAGCACTCACGGGAGAACAGGAGCACCCAAGCGCTAGTGACTAATTTAGGTGCTAGTGTCCAGGGAAGTACTCAAGTTCTAATATTTTCAGGATAGGAAGAGCTTCTTTGTTGATCTTTGTTTCTCATTTTGAATTCACTTTAATGTCAATTGTTGTACCTATAACATGTGAAATATATACCTAGTTGAACATA
This sequence comes from Taxus chinensis, assembly GCA_019776745.2. NCBI lineage: Eukaryota > Viridiplantae > Streptophyta > Pinopsida > Cupressales > Taxaceae > Taxus > Taxus chinensis. The sequence continues at coordinate 759,255,852 of CM034151.1, read as the reverse complement.
CGCACAAACCACATCAAACCTAATAAAGAAGATGCAGAATGGGGAGTCAAACTGACCTCGGTGGTCACACAAAGAGTGAAATTAGTATTGAGTACTGCACTACATCTCATACTCCATGTAGTTCTATGTGAATGTGTGTGAAATGATGCCTTAGGTTTCCCTTGTGCAAGTTGCACTATGATAGTGGGCTAGATCTAGAATGCTTTAAGTATGCAAATGTGTGTAATGGAACAGGATAAACTTCCCCTCCTATGTTATGCATACAGAGTGATGCAACCTTTGTTCCTTGAGTGAGTGTGTTAGATAAATGCTTTGTAATGCTCTTGTTCCTTTAGATGTAAGCTTAGGTGATAATAGATAATGCTAGTTTTTGGCCCCTGACTTGGAAAAAATAAATAAGTATATATATATGATTACCTTATTTTAATTTTGTAATTAACAACTGAAAGGTTGACCCAAAGTGTAAAAAGGTGACCAAGAGGTAAAAGAGACCCAAAAGGGTAAGAAAAAGATAAAGAAGGTCAGAAGCACCCAGGGGGGACATGAGCGTCAGGCGTTACTGTCCTAACTGGACGCTAGTGTCTGATGTCATAAATGGTAAATCAATCAAGTTTCGGAAAGGTTGTAAGATGTGTGGGGCCAATAAAAGTGAAAGATATAAAACAAAAGGCCCAAAAGAAGTTGTCAACCACTAGTTTTATTGATTAGGAATCATGTGTACATTAGCATGCTTTAGGACCTAAAAATGTACCCAAGTGCATAGATTTTGTGACTACAAAATACTTGAATAAATCTTAGAAGTTCATTTCATTTGTGCCCAAGGTTGTGAGCCATTGGAATCCAAAAAATAATATCTGTTACACCCATGGGAATAAAAAACATAGGGGAATAAATCTTGTAATCTCCCATTTCAAGTTTCATACTATGATATTTCCTAAAACATTTAATTGTGTCCTCATATGCAATCATGACCTAAAATTTTGGAGTTAGAAAAATAAAAAAAGTCAAACATGTCACAAACTCTTTATTGATAAAATTATGTGTACTCCCCAAGTGAACCAATATTGTTACCTTATGTTCTTTTAGAATACCCCTTACCTTGATGGTTTATGGGGAGAACACCTGACATTGCATGCCAATAAATAGTTAGTTGGGAATATCCAAACCATAGTTCATCCACCACCTCTACTTTTATTTTTTCATCTTTAACTTCGTCATTAATGGCCTCAATGTAAAAAAACTTATTTTTAGCAAATGTTTATGTCTTTTACTGTATTTTTTATTACACTTGAAACATAAGTCTTTTTTCTCGTTTCTTTTCAATTTGTTGAACAGTCAGTTTGGTAGGCCTAGGTATTGTGTTGGAACCATACTCTCTTTTTAATAGTGAAATTCCTTTGTTTGATCATCTCTCTTTCCTTCAACCGACGAGCAAGTATCATGGGTTTTTATATAAAACTTAGATTAAGCAGACGAACATCAAGTTGGATGTTATCCTTGAGACCACCCAAGAATAGATCATTTAGATGATCCTTTGAGATGCCCTCCACATGTAAGGACATATTTTGGAACTATTAGATATAATCCTTAACTATTCATGTTTGATGTAACTTTGTTACTTGATTAGAATAGTTCTTTGTAACACTGTTAGAAACTACAGTTCATTTGAAAACATTGACCAGGTAACATGGAGACCCTTCTTTTTCTTCTACTTGAACATCCATATATACCAAATGAATTTTTCTAGTTCTAAAAACAAGGATTTCAATACCACATGTCCACTTAGAACTTGATGTATCTAAAAAAAAATCTTCATTTCGTTGATCCAAGTGATTGATATGTACCATCAAATTTCCTCGTCTCCACTTTTAATATCATCTTTCTACTCTTTGCATTATAACAAGACAAGTGATGTAACTTGCTAAATTAGATACATGGTTAATGGGTGCTCCTAACTGACCTGGTTTGGAGTTGGTGGATTGTGGTTGTAGAGTAGAAATGGATGCCATGATTTTTGATTCTATTATTTTCAAGTGGGCATCAGGAACATCTTTTGTCACTGCTATTGAATGCATATTACACAACTTGTACTCAAGCTGATTGACTTTATGATCTATTGAGAAAAACCCTATGTTTGAGGACTCAGTAACTCTTCCTTGCAAATCCATATATTGAACATTCTTTTCTAGAGTGGTATTACCCTTGCCTTTTCCTCTAGTTTGTGAACTTGTCATGGCTTTTTTGGATTAAGGGTTTATGCTTAAGTTTTAGGGTTCGAGTTTAGTGTAGGGATTTAAGATTTCAAATTTTAGATGGATTTCAGCCAAATAGACAAAAACCCAAGGAATCAAACCCCTACTAAATTTTTTTAAGTTTTCCAAATATTTAAGGAACTTAGATAAACTCCAAAATTTGCACCCTGCGAAGCAAATTTATGAAAAATATTAAAATAATGACGACTTTTGTAAAGCATATCAATTTTTTAAAATTTAGGAGCTCTTAGAAGATTACTTAATTTATGTCGCAGTTTCAGTAAAAAGTTGGTATAAAAATTCACATCCTTTTGTGAGATATGGTCGAAACCTCAAAATTAGGGTTTTAGCCTAATTTTGGCCCAAATTGAAGCTTTGATATCACTTATAATGAAATTATTAAGATATACCTTAATATCAACAACAATAGAACACCAAATAACACCAAAATAGAAATAAAAGATCACAATATACATTTATAATGACTTAGCCACTTCAAAGGGACAACCTCCAATCCATAAAATAAGACTTTAAGTGCTCAATATGATGATCATCTACTAGTTACTACCTCATATACATGCCCTACTTATGCTATGTAATCCACTTAGGTCGACCTACTAAACATACAAAATAAAAAATACATGTGATATGACATGCTAGGAGATTATATTAACCACAAATTGAATATACATATTCGATATATAATCTAACATTAAGAGTTTAACATAAAAGAGGAAAAACGAGAAAATAGAAGAGAACACATACCAAAATTATTAGGGGTCCAACATCTAACATCTAACCCTTCTTGTTCCTTGAGCTCTCCATGAGTTCTCTTTCCCCGCACAAAAAAAAATACCAAGCAAAAGAAAACTAGGGCATCTCGGTGAAGGAGATGAATGAAAATGAATAATAAGATTTTGGGTTTGATATTTTTATCCTCATAAGTTTTCAAGTTTTAGGGTTATGATCCCATGGTGGAGATCTGTTTAATCTTAGGGCTCTTGTTTAATTTTAAATTGGACTTAAGTTGTATGGGTGTAACTTTAATGGGTTGTAATTAAATGTTTTATTTTGGGGAAAAAACCTTGGTTAAATTTAATAAAAATGATGTAATGTTTCATTAAATCCAATATTAATATTTTTGGAATAAATTCAAAGGGATGGGTCCATTTCAGATATGAAATGGGACCTATGACCATGATATATATATATATATATATATATATTCTTTTCCGTAAACCTTTAAAAAATAAAAAATAAAAATATAGTATTTTTTAATCGTTCTCGAAACGATTGCTCTCTTGGTCGTAAATTTGTTTTAATCTTCGTAATTATTGTTCCCGTGTGATAAGTTGTATTGCTAGTGGGGTATTTTTCACTTTACCTTCGTCATGATAAGGTTATCGTCGACGTCTTTAAAAATAATAATTATAATAATAATCATAATTCATATAACTTGCGGGAGCGGTGTTAAGCTGACTTCTTGTCCCAAATGCCCGTTAATGTGACCATGTATTAACGTTGTAAAAATTGTTATAATTCTCCTTGTCCTTCGTGATTTTGATTTAGTGTTGCTTCACCGTATGTGTGAATTAGTCACGTTACTTTTGTTACGAGTAATCGTAATTATCGTATAAGTAAATTAAAAAAATTATTACCACCTTTATTATTATTTTCAACTTCTATCAAAATTCTTAGTTGCATTTTTTCATTTTTTAGGAACTTGCATTGAGTGGGGTGTGACAAATCCTAAAAATGAGAGGTTGTATGCCCATCATCTATTGGAGCCTATGTTTAAAACATGCATAAAAATAGAGATGTTAATAAAGGGAGGCCTTATGTAACATATCTAACCCTATGATTAAAACTAAATTCATACCCCTGGATTCATACCCTCTTCCTAGTCATTATGTGTGTTAAAATGCAGCAACAAAATGTCTAATACTAAGGGATTGAACAATCTTTGTATTCCATCTCTTCTTACAAGGTCTAATATTATTTAGGACTATTGTTGGCGAAAACTTTATATTTTCACAAGAAACCCGGATCTAAGGAGGGAAATACCAAAGCTTCCAAAAGTGTGCCTAATTCTCCAATTGTTATCCCTCATATTAGTTTTCTTCTACCACTCACACCACTAGTACATATGGCCACCCATTGGTTAAGAGGTACTACTCTTGATGTAGTTGGAATCATTCTTGACTTTCTAAGGAATCTTGGGAGATTTTTTTTTCCTGAGTATAAGCATTATGGTAACCAAAAATTTGATGAACATATCAATTATTTTAAATCATATTTGAGTTAACTAAATGTAAGAACATGATTATGTTACTTTTAGGTTATTTCCATATATTTTGCAAGATGTTTCCCATTATTGATTTCTTGATCCCATTCCCTACTCAATCATGGGATTGAATTATTTTCAAACTATCTTTTTAACACAATTTGGTAAAGACAATTATTATAATGTCATGTACCAATAGTTTTATAGGGTAAAAAGAGAACATTATGAGCCAATTAAAACTTCCAATGCTAGGTTTCAAAGGACTTTGGTATAGTTATATATACCTTATAATAACCCACAAATGATTTGTCATTATAAATTTATAATAGTGCCTTTGATCCTACAACTACTATATTTATTAGAAGAGATGTTATAAGTACTTTTCCTTCTATTTATGATAAAGATATTTTAATGCATAAACACATATTTCCTCAATGATATAACAATAATAACTCCCTAGGTTAGTTGGAATGTTATAGCTTTGCATTTAATGCCTACATTGAATCATTTCTCATTTTAAACAGATAAGTTTCAAATTGGGGGCATCCTAATTCCCCCACACCACCCAATGACACACTCTTGTTCTTGGTTCATACTTGACTGATGAGGTCATCCTTACCTACATGAACCTCACTTTGCATACATACAATGGGGAGACATATTTATTCTTCCCTTCTAGATGTTATCTTTCACATATTTGTCATTAAAAAATCCAAAAACATGTTTACTTAGATCTTGAATATATATACTCTTGCTTTCTTATACTAGTATGTGTTACACATTTGTTTATCATGATACTACGGTTCATATTATGCTTTGTCTTTTTTATACACACGTGCATGTTCACATAGTATCTTGAGGTGAATGCAAGTCACTTACAAGTTATTACATGATGTATGATGTTTGTCCTTGTCTATTACCAGTCCCATTGAGGCTCTTGGGGGCATCTACCATTTTCCCACTTATTATCAAGTTCTATCATTGTAATATTTCACATTTTCATTCCTATATTCAGATCTTACATTATGGCATACTATTTATCTTCCATAACATGCTAACGGGTGTTTCATGTGTAGCATTTTCCTTGATGGACTCTTTCCAATCTTCGTTGCCTGATTTGCTTGTGTTTACCATTGTTTGTGGGCTATGACCTATGTTTACTTGTTTTCTTGTTTATGAAAGTTGTGTTGGTTTTGATTGTCTTGTGACATCCCAAGTGATGTATCGCGTATGCAAGCATCTCCTCATTGTGTCATTGTTGGTTGTTTTCCTATATGATTTTATTAGTTGTTATTTCCATTTGCATTGCTTATTTCTCACTAACACTTGTGTGCTAGCACTTTCCAATTATTTTCCTTGTTATGGTAACTACCATGCGTAATCTGTATTCCCCCTACAAGTATCCCCATATCATATATGCATATCAATTTCATCCTTCCTCACATTTGGGATTTGTTCATTCTTATTCATCTCACGCACCCCAAAACAAGTGGGGAGAAAACATCGAGTGAACACTTTCATCCTCCCAACAATTACAGAAAACAGTTACAAAATCACAACCAACATGAACAAAATAGAAATTAGTTACATAATAGGGCCGGAAATAGACTTGGACAAAAAACTCATCTTGGATAGAACTACTTAGTACAAACAAGAATAGTGGACACTAGTTTCCCACTTAGGGGCAAAAATACTTACATAACAATTTTCAACAATTGCACAATCACAATCTTCTCTAGTTTTAGTAGTTACATAGTTAGTTTCAACTTGCAATCAGTTACTAACATGAACTAAATTCAGTGGCATATCATAAAACACTAACTCATAAACTAAAACATAAACAAATAAGGAAGTGGCACCTATGTCATATGCAAGACAACGATATGCCTGAAACAATGTGTCACCTGAGGCAAATTACAAATTAGGTTTTTGATCATCTGTAGTGGCACTTATCTATGGGGAAGCATTCACGATTGGATGGAAAATCATATGAGATATCCTATTACACTTTTCATTAGTGACGACATGATGCCAAAATCTGAAGTTTAACGTCATGACGATCAAATTCCTAATTTGGCGACATGATGCCCAAATCCTTCATATTATGTCAACAAGCTCCCAAACAACAAGTCTACAAACAAGAACAAATTTCTACCCCTTTCTATTTCAACATTTCATGTATACTCTAACCCCTTGTTTTAGTTTTTTCCAATATGCATTTCCAATTATGCACATTGTTCAAGTTAAATTTTAATTGCATTTACCTAGAGCATTGACTAAACTTGTTTTCTTTTGCAGGTCCTATCTTATCCCAACAAAAGTAAAACACACAAGTAACCATGAAGCAAATCTCAAACACGCTCCTATAAAGATGACACTCTAAGGAACTACACACACATCATCATTCCACAGATGCAAAGGTCACCCCTAGGATCTCTATACTTCCCTTATTTTATAATTCCATGGTACACATTTTGCACTATTCCATTCGGCACGCTACAACATTCATATGACACACTATTGGGCACGATCTTATTTCGACTCCCCAAGGTATGTTTTTATATTTGTACTTTATGCTACTAAATCCTTATTCACTAGCATAAAGTGGGGGGAAATGTAGTGACTAAATCACCCACTTACATCTACACATAGCCTCTAAATACTTCATTTATATGCATGATTCCTAAGCAAGAGAGCTAGTCATTAACAACACTTGTTTTGCATTGACATTGTTTTTATCTATCTTATCTTCATTATTGTTTATAGACTTACACCTTACAATTTTATATACTAGTCGACATCTTATTTAGCTTCGATTCCACTATTTTATCTTTCTATTAGGAAATAAGGGATAAAATATGCAAAACTATCCCACACAGAATCACAATAGTAGAAACTAATATGCAGAAAGATATTACACATCTGAAATAAAAGTGCAGAAAATAAAAGAACACAACATAAAGAGAACATATAACGCGGTTCACCCAATTTGGGTACGTCCACTAAGAATCGCTTGCTCAAATTTTTATTACAAGCCACCTCTTTCTCTTAATACAATACCCATATATGTTGGGAGCTGTGCTAAAAAAACTCTCTTGAATTCATACCTAAACTCACACACATCTACAATGTACCATCAACCCTACCATATGCACAAAAGCACATAAATAGGTAAACTGCTTAAGCAATTTTACAATACCATGGGTATCAAAACCATGGGCCAAAATTGCCCCATAAACCTATGGGTCAAAAATCCCACCCATATGAGAAGAACACGTTTCCCGAGATATCATGCACATTTTTCAAGGCCAAAAAACTGCATGGAGAGTGTATAGTCTTCAAAACTTCCACACATGAAAACATGCCCAACAACATAACACTTTCTAGCACAAAACCACCCATTAGGGACATGAGTGGCCAAACTCTACTATCCCCTCTAGGTGCTTATGTCATCCTTCTCCCTTTTTCTAAGTTTTTGGGTGTTACATCTTTCATGTCTTTGTTTATTACCCTAGTTCATCCTTTCACTTGTTAATGATGAAACATAAGCGAAGGCATCATACACATATACATATACATATACATGTTTTATTTAACCTCGTTAAGGAAAAAGCATTTCAAGAGGAATATACTATTACAAGGAGCTAATATTTTCTATCTACTACATCAAGGTTTGCATTTTGGGACTACATACTTTACTACATAGGAGGGTTTATTTTGAATTCCATACCACATATTTTGCATTGGGAAAAAATAGTTGTATCTCACTATTCTTTGTGTGAGTAGCACTAGGGAATCCTAGCTCGAGAAACATTATTCCAATCACACAAACACACACTCGAACTATAACGAGTCTAAAATCTAGTGCAATGCTTAGTGCAATCACATTATGGTGACTAGAGAGGTCAGTTCGACTCAAACATATGCATATTTTTATTCATCTAATGTGTGTTTGAGTATTATGTAGGTAGCTAGGGTTTTTTTGTAGGTGTGACAAAGCATAAGTGTAGCAAACTTGACTTGACATATAATGAACAAGAAGTGGCAAATATCAACATAGAAAGAACCAAGATCGCAACTATTCCACAGGCACCAACGCACATAATAGACACTAACGCCTAGGTAGTTTTGACCCATCTAGAGCACTCTTGTCCCTAAGATTGATAAGATTTAGTTTCTGATATAGAGCGTACATAGTCTAAAATTTTCCTTTCTAGCCCATTCATCGGTCCATAATTAGTACAAGACGTGTTGTTATAAGTTAAGTCAACTTTATCTCCTATCTTTCACTCTTCCTTGTACTTCTTTATCTAGATCTTGCTTGAATACTGTTATATTTATCTCATCAACAATGTCCTTACATAAATTTATAGTTCATTAAATCACTTATTTTATTTAAAAAAATGATAGTTGCATGAGTGGAGGGTTAAAACTCCGGCCTTAGACAAAATCATCGACCAATTTTGACCCTAATAGGAAAAATTTTCCTAGGAAAGTCCAAACTCTATTCTAAAAATTGGAGAAGGTGGCCATAAGGCCAAGATTATTTCTATATATAGTAAACATGTTTGTGACATGTTAATAATGAGTAACAAGTGTGACTTAATGGATATGGAGTGTTATATTGAGTGAGATACATGTAGAAATAAGTCAATTAAGTGAAAAAATGGGAATGGGTTGAGATAAATGCCAAATTCCATTGGTCCAAATTTATGGTAAGTTAAATAAATAAGGTTTACACCATTCTACTTGATCCAACAATGAAACTTATGTTGTGGAAAAAGTAGTTGGGTGAGACAAGAGGTAAATGTATGGCAAAGTTACAAGAGTGTGATATTAAAATTAATCCAATAAAAATAGTGAGAGGCAAAGCCTCATTTTATTAATTACAGAGTTTGATTTAAGGATGAAAACATTCCAAGTGGACAAATACCGGTAAACCAAGATAGTTGGTAAAGTCGCATTATTCATTTCTTGTTATATAAATGTTTCCCCAAGAGTTAGACAATGTTTAATGAATATCTTTAAGTCTCAAGGTAACTCACTATATGCTCAAGAAAGGAATCTTATACTACAATAATTATCAAGTCATTTACCTTAGGTGTGTGAACATGGAGGAAGTAGCTTAAAAAATGAGTAATTTACATGAAAATTTGGGAAGTGGACACCCTTTTGGAAATACTACAACTCATAAAATCATGAGACTAGGATATTATTAGCCTATCATTTTTAAGGTTACTCATGATTACACGAGGGCATGCCATGAATATCATACATTTGACAAAAGGTAATTTAGACAGTTGTTATTACATTACAACTAGTAATTGAAGGAAACCATTTTGCTTAGTGGGGTCATTAATCTTGATTCTTTAAATTGACATAAGTTTGTGTTATCCACCACTAATTATTGCTCCATATGCTCTGATGTAGTTTTATACTATTTTTTGATAGTGTTTGCAACTATGTGACACCTTCCGATAGTGACTTGGAAGGGATAAAAACCCTAAAATACCCACATTAACACTTTATGAACATGAATAGATAACAAACTAAAATATGTGTGTGTGTGGAGTTGGATTGACTTGATAAGTCAACCCTTGTTGAACCAAACTAGGTGTTTCACTACATCCATTCACAAGAATGAATAAAATCCACATAGTTATCATAGTGTAGGTGTGGTTGTATATGCAAATCTAAGCAAACACCTATGTTGTCCTTGTGTCTCTTCACACAAAGAATAATGGGCATAACTATCAATAGAATAGAGATGTAACATGTATGGTAGTGATGTAATGTGATGTGCTTGAGATGTTAAATAAATTCCTTTTGTCCCTAAAGACCTTTGGTAATACTTCATGTGATTTGTTTTTGCTAAGTTTTGGCTCCAGTATTTATGAAGGCTTGTGATATGGAATGCTAGAATTATGAGCCTAGTTTGAGTGCTTCGTACCTATGTGGTGGCTACTCTACAAGATGTGTTACTACTATAGGAAGGTTTATGAGAGACTTGAGTGTTTTAGGGATGTAATTTACAATATATACTCTTGAGAATGCCAAGTAAGTTCTTAAATGAATTAGACATATATTTATATTGACTTTCACATGTTAGGTATTGCATTAAGGCCAACCTATAGGATATGAAACAAGCCATACAATATATTCAAATTAAGAATATAGTTGTTGGAGAGTGGGAGACAAGACCATACAAGTTGGCCCAAATTGTATTAAGGCATGGTCCCATTTCATATGGTTTTGGACAAATAATTAATGATGTTCAACTAAGATTTTGGGTGAGGTGCTTATAAGTGATATACTACTTTAGATATATGTTATTGAGTGAGTGATAGAGCAACGTGTAGAGTTAAAAAAGTTGTACATGAGAGAGATATATTAATGATGTTTGGTCCATGCAAACACAAGTCATAGTATAGGAAAAAAGCCAAACAGTCTACAATATCTAATCCTTACCACTTTAAATTTTGTATTTATCATTTGATGTAACACAAAAAAAATATTGGATTTACTTCAAATTTCCTTAAATGCTTGTAATCATTTTTGGCATAAGGATGATTCTCTATCTCTTAATAATTTATTCATATTTGTTGTCCTAAATGCACTAAGGAACCTATGCATTTATAGACTTATTGAATTCAAATTAGGACTCCACATTCGTGTATATTGACATAAAAATTTGAGAAAAGTTGAAAAAGAAAATCCAAAACCCCCAAGGGACCCGAATATGGGTCAAAAGGGCCCATAAAAAATAGGTCCCCATAACTACACATAAGTATGATAATGGGTAATTAAAACCACACACATACAATTACGAAGGACCCAAAATTGTAACTATATGTTAGAATTTGTATATTTTCAGTCCATGAGATTGAAATTTGGTTCCTGGATAAACTACGTAAGTATTTTTTAACGACACATTTCAATTTTTCAAATCATCACCCATTATTCATCACCATAAAACATCACATGTTTATAAGGGAAAACCTAAAGCATTAGCTAAAATGTAATGAAATTACCAAGATAGATCTAAATATCAACATCAATAAAATATCAAAAAACACCAAAATAGAGATAAAAGATTGCAATATGCAAGTAGAATTACTCAGCCACTTTGAGGGGGCAACCTCCAAACCATAAAAAAGACTCAAGATCTCAATATGACGATCATCTACTAGTTTCTATATATACCCTAGTTATGCTCTGTAAACAACATAGACTTACATACTAAGCATATGAAAGAACAAAATAAATGTAACATGACATGTTAAGAGATTATATTAGCCATAGGTCGGCTATACATATCCCATAGATGACCTATGATTAAGATTGTAACACGCCTCTTGCCCTCAAGGCAATATTGTACCCAATTCTGACCATTTCTAGATGTTTCTTCAAACAAGTGTATTCCTCAATGTTGATGATCCGTATATGTATGTACAAGAAATATTCCTCCTCCCATATTTCTGTTGCATTGTCTTGATTCTTCAATTTGATTATATTCTCATTATTTTCTCTCTTCCTCAACCTCTCAATGTGCATATGAAGAATTTTCTCAGATTCCTAACTTATCGGGACTTCTTTATTCATCGTTGTTAACTCTATCTAGGCTAAAACATTTTACATAATGACATTCTCAAAGGTTAGATTATTGTTCAAAAGTGAAAACTATCTTTGGGACTAGAGGGTATATTTTGTTAGTGTTAGTTGTGTTCTTTTGACTACTTGAAAATTTTGTTGGATATTCCCAGTTGAGATAGTGGGTGGTGGATGTAAATTAGGAGATCTCTAGGAAAAAGTGGCTCTCCTAGTTTCTATGACGATCATCTACTAGTTTCTATATATACCCTACTTATGCTCTGTAAACAACATAGACTTACATACTAAGCATATGAAAGAACAAAATAAATGTAACATGACATGTTAAGAGATTATATTAGCCATAGGTCGGCTATACATATCCCATAGATGACCTATGATTAAGATTGTAACACGCCTCTTGCCCTCAAGGCAATTGTTATCCAAAATTCACCCCCAAGGTAATTTTGATAACATGCAAGCAATTATATTGATTCAGGGCGAAAAGTCATGTTTCTAGGGTCCCCTCATATTTGTCTAACTCCCCTGTCCAAGAGGAAGAAAGTAAGTTATGAGAAAATGCAAAAAAAGGGGTTGCAGAAGGCAAATAGGTTGATCCAGGAAAAATCGTGAAAATTGGCTAAGTCCTGCTCAAGGTCGCCTCCGGGACGTTTGGGACAGAAAAGCGCAAACCGGCCGGTTTGCCGAAATCAGCACAGACAGTCCGAAACGCAGCAGGGACAATCGGGCCAAAAGTACGTGGCGGGCGCGAAATTCTGGTTCGACAGAGAAAAAATCGACTAACTGCTGAGAGGGTCGCCTTTGGGACAAGCGGGACAAGAGTACGCGAACCGGCCGAACCGGGCGAAATGAGTCAAGGCAGCCCAAAAAAGTTTGGGACGCGCGGGCCAAAAGTACGCGAACCGGCCGGATCGGCCGAAATGAGAACTTTTGTCCTGGAACAGTTGGGACAAAAGGGCGCGAACCGGCCGAACCGGGCGAAATTGTCCCAGACGGTCCGAAAACAAATGGGACGCGCGGGCCAAATGGGCGCGAACTGGCCGGTTCGCCCGAAATCAGCACAAGGAGCACCGTGCCAAATGGGACAAAGGGACGCGCGGGACGCGAAAAGCCGAAATGGCCGAAGGCAGAGGAGAAAAGTCAACATTTGACCCGTGGAACTTCAATCGGCCATAACTTTCGACTCTGAGCTCCAATTTTCATAAAATTGGACTTTCTGGAACGAGCACGACGTCCTCTATTTCTTAATTTTAATGAGGATAGATATATTTAAATAAAGGAAATGTGTTCGGCTCCAGTCAGTAGATGCTCTTTCCCGTCAAATGACAGAAAACGCCTGTTAGGCCCAAAATAGCTGCCTGCACTCAGAAGGCCATAACTTTTGCATTTCTCAACGAAATCGCACAAAATTGGTACCGTTGGAATCGTGTTTCCGAGCCCGATGCACAGAAATCAAGAAATTCTAGATTTTATCAGAAACTGATTGAGATTTTTAAGAAAACGTGGCCGGGTTCAGAACAGTGTTTTATTTGGTAGCTGGGAGTGCATTTAAGAGGCATGGTCATCATTCTTTCTCTGCTGCAGCACATGGGACAGTATGGGGAGCCTTTTGCAAGTAATGTATACCCATTCCACTCAATTTAATGCCTCTTACAGGTGGTTGAAGGACAGATTTCGGGATTTCCACTTTCTCTTCTCTTCCCCTCCTCATTTTTTCTATAAATGGGAGTGTTGGGCTTATTGTAAAGGGGGAGAGTTTTTGGGTAGCAAAGCTCTGCCAAAATTGCTTTGTGAAGCCAGTGTGTTGCAGGCCCTTGTAGTGGACTCCTTGCATGGTGATCCAGGCCCTTATCTTGTAATAGACTGAATTGTGCATACCAGGAAGCAATAAAATACAAGTTTGTGGATGCATCTTCCCTTGCTGTGTTTCCTTGCATTCTTTTTGCCCCTTTAATCTTTCTACAAGTATATTGTGTCTATTTATTATGTTCTTGCAGGAATTCATTATCATTGTGTGTGCTTGGAATATTGCTGTGAATGCATTTTGCTGGATTATGGTGAACTGTCATCACCTCTTCTAGTGTGCACTTTGCCTCTGTATTTCACACATTTGGAGATTACTCTCACACCCTCTTTTTCTGGTGTATCACCGCTTTAGTGTAGGCTTTCATTTTATGCATTCTCTCTCTCTGGTCCCTTGGAATTTTTAGGTTAGAATAGCTAGTTTCTCCTGCATTAGAGTAGATTGTGGCAGGTAGTTTAGGAGCAAGAACCAGCTTTCTCTGGAGGTCTATCTCAAGTAGCAAGTCCCACAACTTGGAGATAGTACCCATGTTATCCAATCACACTGGATGCTTAGAGTGATCAAACTAGAAATCTGATCAACATCCAGGGGTGCGGTGATTCGGTGATAACAGCAATATTGTACCCAATTTTGACCATTTCTAGATGTTTCTTCAAACAAGTGTATTCCTCAATGTTGATGATCCGTATATGTCTATACAAGAAATATTCCTCCTCCCATATTTCTGTTGCATTGTCTTGATTCTTCAATTTGATTATATTCTCATTATTTTCTCTCTTCCTCAACCTCTCAATGTGCATATGAAGAATTTTCTCAGATTCCTAACTTATCGGGACTTCTTTATTCATCGTTGTTAACTCTATCTAGGCTAAAACATTTTACATAATGACATTCTCAAAGGTTAGATTATTGTTCAAAAGTGAAAACTATCTTTGGGACTAGAGGGTATATTTTGTTAGTGTTAGTTGTGTTCTTTTGACTACTTGAAAATTTTGTTGGATATTCCTAGTTGAGATAGTGGGTGGTGGATGTAAATTAGGAGATCTCTAGGAAAAAGTGGCTCTCCTAGTTTCTATGACGATCATCTACTAGTTTCTATATATACCCCTACTTATGCTCTGTAAACAACATAGACTTACATACTAAGCATATGAAAGAATAAAATAAATGTATTATGACATGTTCATAGACATTATGTTAGCCACATGTTGACTATACATATCTCGATATATGACTTAGGATTAAGAGTGCATAGTATGCCCCTTGCCCTTCAAAACAACATTGTACCCTAATGTTTCTGACCATTTCTGGATGTTGCTTTAAACTAAGTGTAGTCCTGAATTTTGACAATCTCTGGATATGTTTGTACATATTGAAATATTCCTCCTCCCATGTTACAACATGCGTTTTCTTGATAATTCGATTCGATTAGATACTCATTATTTTCTCTCTTCCTCAACCTCTCAGTGTGCATATGAAGAATTTTCACAGAGTTCAAAACTAATCGGGACATTCTTTATTCATCGCTCTATTATTTCTATCTTGGGATGAAAACATATTTACATAATGACCTTCTTAAAGGTCCAAAAATGTAACTCTTATGCGATAATAGTGAAAAATTATCTTTGAGAAAATAGACTATCTCCTATTGGTGCTCAGTTGTGTTATTTTGATTTCTTGAAACCTTTGGGTGGATCTTCCAAGGTTGAGATAGTGGATGGCGGCTGGAAATCAAAAGTGATTTCTAGGAATAAGTTTCTTTCCTATAGGTGGTTTGGCTGATGGACATATACTCTAATAGTAACTTGAATACTTTTTTCACCCTTGTATTGAAAATTTGGTGGTGTGTGGGAAATAGACTATTTTTCTTCCACTGAATAATAGATTATATTACAGTGACCCTTGATTATTTATCATTTGATGAGAGATGATCATTTGATTTGACTTTACATGGATACCCTTTCAACTCAAAAATATTGTCCTTTTAAACAAAAATGCATGAATAAATGATGAAAATTTCATTTCAATTGTTCCCAAGGTTGTGAGCCATTGGAATCCTAAAATATTAGTTTACTCCACCCATAGTAATAAAAACATAGGGAAATTTAGTCTTAGTAGTATCCCATTTCAAGTTTTGATAATATGGATATTTCCCTGAGAAAGTTCATTATTCCACCATATGCAATCATGACCTAAAATTTTGGAGCTCAGTAAAATATAATAAAATCATACGTGCCACCAACTCCTTATTGATAAAATTACGTGCACTACCCTGAGTCAATCAAAACTTGTTATCTTAAATTCCTTGTATAATACCCCTTACCTTGAGGGTTTATGCAGAGAGATAACACCTAACATTGCATAATAATAAATAGTTACTGTGAATTTCCTAACCCTAGTTCATCCACCGCCTCTACTTTTATTTTTTCATCTTTAACTTCATCATCAATGACCTCAATGTAGAATACTTTTTTTTAGCACATGTTTATGTCTTTTACTGTATTTGTTATCACAATTGAAACGGAAGCCTTTTTTTTTGTTTTTTTTCAATTTGTTGAACAGTCAGTTTGGTAAGACGATGTACAAATTGTGCTGGAACCATACTCTCTTTTCTAGTAGTGAAATTCCTTTGTTTGATAATTGTTCTTTCCTCCACCCGATGAGCAACTATCATGGATTTTGATATCGAACTTAGATTAAGTAGGTGGACATCAAGTTGGATGTTATCCTTGAGACCACCCAAGAATAGATTGTTCAAATGATCCTTTGAGATGTCATTAACATGTAAGGACATATTTTGGAACTGCTCGATATAATCCTTGACTATCCCTATTTGATGTGACTTTGTTACTTGATTAAAATAGTTCTTTGTAACACTGTTAGTATAATGCAACTGAAGCTCATTTATGAACATTGACCAGGTAATAGGGAGACCCTTCTTTTTCTTCTGCTTGCATATCCATATATACCAAACAAATTGTTCTGGTTCTAGAAATAAGGATAACAATACCACCTGTCCAATTTGAACTCGATGCATCTAAATTTTTTTCTTCATTTGGCTGATCCAAGTGATTGGTCTGTACCATCAAATTTCCTCATCTCAACTTTTAACATCATGTTTCTACTTCGTGCATATAACAATACAAGTGAGACAACTGTGTTAAATTGGATATATGGTTAATGTGTGCTCTTAAGTGACTTGGTTGGTTAAGGGTTGGTGGTTTGTGGTTGCAGAATAGAAATGACTACCATGAGTTTTGATTCTATGTGGGCATTAAGAGCATCTTTTGTCACTACTATTGATCACATATTATACAACTCGTACTCAAGCTGACTGACTTTATGATCTGTTGAGAAAAACCCTAGGTTTGAGGACTTAGTAACTCTTCTTTCCAAATCCATATATTGAGCATTCTTTCTTGGAGTGGTATTATACTTGCCTTTTCCTCTAGTTTGTGGACTTGTTATGGCTTTTTTGGATTAAGGGTTTATGTTTAAGGTTTAGGGTTCGGACATAGGGTAGGGATTTAGCATTTCAAATTTCAGATGGATTTCAGCCAAATAGACAAAAATCCAAGGAATAAATCCCTATTAAGGTTTTTAAAGTTTTCCCAATATGTAAGAAACTTAGAAAAAAACTGAAATTTGCGGCTTAGATGAAGAAAATTTAAGAAAAATACTAAAATAATGACTACTTTTGTAAAACACACGCATAGGCATAGGCACAGACACAGACACAGACACAGACATAGACACACATATTTTGAAATTTGGAGAGAATATTATTTGATTTATGCTGTAGTTTCAGTAAACATTTGGTATAAAAATTCACAACCTTTGTGAGATATGATCGAAACCTTAAAATTAGGGTTTTGGCATAATTTTGGCCCAAATTGAATCTTTGACACCACTTGTAATGAAATTATTAAGGTAGACTTGAATATCAATAACAATAGAACACCAAAGAACACCAAAACAAAAATGAAAGATCACAATATACAAGTAAAATAACTTATCCACTTCAAAGGGGCAACCTTCAATCCATAAAATAAGTCTCAAGTACTCAATATGATGATCATCTACTAGTTACTACATCCTATATATGCCCTACTTATGTTATGTAATCCACTTAGGTCAACCTACTAAACATATGAAAGCATAAATACATGTGATATGACATGTTATGAGATTATTTTAACTACAAATCAGCTATACATATTCAACATATAATCGAAGATTAGCAGTGTAACATAAAATTAGAAAAAAGAGAAAATATACCAAAATTATCGAAGACCCAACATCTAACATCTAACCCAGTGGGTCCAACATCTAACCCACTACAAACTAAGGATTACACTCTACCCAGTGAACCACAAGTGTCTTAAATTACATTATGAATATATCTCATTGAAATTTAGACTTGGTGGACAAAGAAAGAACCACCCACTTCCACGCATAAGAATATTCTTGACCTTGCTTGATAAGTGGAGTTTACTTGACGACCTTAAATACATGCAAACTACATGAAGCTCAACTCAAACAAGACATCTACTTCTCATATAGACACATTTAATAATAATGTGCGAAATAAATTACTTTAAATTCAATTAAAAATATGGTTAAATTAATTTTTGCAGACCTTGCTCTCTTCCCTAAAAGTATTCGACGAGATTTACTTTTCTAGCACGTTAAGTAACGTTGTAGAAGCTGGATAAAATGCGAAAGCCGCCGGGAAAAAAAATGCTGTTATGACAGATATAAAAGAATATAACTTCAATTAGGGCACTCATTATTTTTTAACATATGACTGTTCACGAGAGCAACCTGTTTCAATGGCCATGGAATCATCATAATTTAGAGGTGAGCCGACTAAGAGTTTAAGGTCAAAAATGGAAGTTTAAGAAAAAGCGTCTACTTGTCGAAGTTGCTTATTTCGGCTAGGAATTTAGAGCGTTGGATTTTGTCAAGATACGTGGAAAATCAGGACACCCAATTGCCCAAGCAAAGCATTTCATTGAATTTAGCCCAAAACAATGAGTGGGTGCTCTTGAATTGGATCCCCTAAGCAACACCCACTTCTAAAAATGTAATGGGCAAGCCTTCCTCTGCAAGATTGATTTTCACCCATCCATAAGCTTTTTTCATCATGCTTTGAAAATTAGCCCTGCATGTTGAATTTCTGTGTTTTACATTGATTTAACTCTGATTCAATCAGTGGGCTTTTTCAGCTGTTGATTGAATTGGAAGGGGTAAAGAGGTCAAGGCAATGGAATTGAGTCCTAATGATGTGAGGATTCCTGTTGAAGATGGGGGGTTGAGATTCTCGATTGTGAACCTATAGCGAGGAGGCTGGGTTATGAGGATATTGATGAAGGGGTTCAGATAATTGAAGGGAAGTCCAGGAGGACGAGGAGCGACCATGAATCAGACTCAAGCATCCCCAATAAGAACAGCAAGCGCTATAGGCCTTCGCACACTGCAGGTTATTTTTATTACTTACAGTCAAAGCTGAATGTAATAATGCAAAACCTTTTTTTTTTTTTTATATAAGTTATTAATTTGATCGTAAACCCTAATCAGAATCTAAAGTGGAATCCAATGGTGTAATACCCATTAGTTTTTTTTGCCTATAAAATGGAATTTGTGTTGGAATCCTAATCCGATTGAAAAAGTTGAATGCAACGACTTAACGCCCATTAGTGTGTTTTATGTGATTAATTTGTCCGGCAATTCAAAGCCTAATCCAGTACCCAGTAGTATGTTTTGTATGATTAAGTTTCCTGCAATTCAAAGATGAATCCAATAATGTGACACTCATTCATTTGGATTTTCTGTGTTTTATATGTAATCTATTTCATTGCTTTTTCTTTTCCCAAATTTGCTCTGGAATTCAAAGCTGAATGCAATGGTGTGATATCCATTAAATCGGGTTGTTTTTGTTGTTATTTTTGGATCTTGTACGTTTCTTTATTCCCAAGAGTTGTCTACAGTGAAGCTGATTCATTCCGGGGTTTAGTTCGCATGGCCCTGTTTATGGAACCTTGGTTGATTCAGATAGGTCAAAGCAACTGTGGCTTTTTAAGTCATAGCTTGGGGGGCACCTCAATTGGGCATATGAGATTGTCCTCGTGGGATTGAGGAGACCTTTCCACTTTGCCTAATCTAAAATGGTGAAATTTTGTACTCGATGGCAACGAGTAGATCCCTGTGTTCGACCTTATGATCATGCGCTAGATTAAACTGGGAATTGACATTCACATACACAGGGAGTGCATATATAGAACCACCTTATGTTTTTCCTCCAAATTGTTTGAAACCCTAGGTGTTTTCTTTATTGCTAATCATTTGACACCAAACAGGAGTTGCATGAGTTTTAGGTAAGTAACCATCTTGAAGAAATGGATATAATTTTGGTGGAAAATGTTTTTCTTGACTTTTCAAATCTTTAGGAAAACTGATATTGTTGTGGAAAACAGTTTTTCCTGATATTTTAAAGTGAACTGAGCTAGCAGGAAATTTTCACTGAATGCCAACTGAAGACAATGCTGATGAATTTGGTTTGAATTGAATTGCAGAAGGAAACATCTTTTCCCTACAATCTGTAAAAAAACTAGTCTTGCCTCACCACTATGGCCCTGGTAAGAGGGTTTTCACCTTTCCCTGCCCAATTGGGCATCGGCCTGAAGATCACAAATTCACATTTTAGAGAAGATTCATATTTATGAGATTGTCATTAAAATGATCTTTGATAATGACTTTCGAATTTTGCTGATTGATGAGTATATCGGATTACCCGATTATTTCCTAAGTTAGTTGGGATATATGGATGGTTATCCACGGCTAAAGAATATCCGTTGTTGACATTTTCAGAGGAATACGGTATACCTTGAAAATTTTGATTGTATTATCACAAAATGATTTTGAAAATGACTACTATAGGTAACCTAATGTGGCATTTGGAATGATAAATAAAAAGGTACAGCCATCAAACACATCTACGAAAGGATTTTTTAAGGCAATTCCAGCCTAAGAAAGCAAAATTGGTTAAATTAGGTTACCAAGAAGAGGGGAAACTCTAAAAAATAATTTTGGTTTAGCAAGAGAAGGGGAAACCTCAAAAAGAGTTTGGATATGTAATAAAAATATAAGTCTTACAAAATAAGAAAAGCTAGATGAGCTCCACCATAGAAGCAGGAGTCAAGCTACCTTGAGAAATTTGTTTCTTTTTATATCATAATTAATTATCTACAGAGGTTTAGATCAAAATTTGATTGCTATATACAAAGATATATATATTTTTAATCATGGAGCATCATGAGGGAACCCATTCTGAAATTGTTGGCAAGATTGTGCGATAGAACATATTTCAGGAGCTTGCCTCTGGAACGCCCTTTTGGAATAGTACTATATAATGAGCTGTTCTTGTGAACATGCCTTTTGAATGATTTTTATCCGATAGGCTATATTATGGGAGAGAAGCCTGCCTCCAAAAAGAGGCCGCACGCTGGAATATAAACAGTGGTAGTGATAGTTAATGGCATTAAATACATTGCGGGATTTTCACCACATGGATGTTATTTAATGCAGTTTGTTGACCATGTAGAAGCGGATGGTTCACTTCCTTCAAAGTATTTTCATTTTGTCTTTCATGAAAAAAGCTTAAAGAATACGGAACATTGAAATGACTTTCTGTGGTGGATGAGCTGGCACCACCCAACAGTCTAGATTCTCTATGTTATTTCGCTTATGCTTCAAAGCATGGGAAGGCCGGCCATTTGCAAAAGAGGAGGGCTGTAAATGTATTTTCTAACACAAGGCACTCCCTTGGAAAGTTTTAAGTTGCTTTTTATTTTAATTTATTAGTATACAATTTAATAAGACATAAGGTTAACATGGTTGGTTAAAGGATTCCACGATTATTTATGGAACATGGAGTGCTTGAAAAGACATTATAGAAAGGCATTTTAATTGAAGAATTATATATTGTATTAATAGATTAAATTTTGTTTTATTATTTGTATTTAATATGTTACTTTTAAAATAACAATTGGGGTTTGCAGGTTAATTAATAAGAAATTTTAAATATGTATATTTATATTATAAAATAACATTGATAATAATGTTAATAAATATTGTTATTGCTCGTTCTATGTTTTTTCCCGGATACATAATTGGGTCACACGAGCAAGAGCTAGATCAGATACAACGCCTGCTCCCCCATCGTCAATTCAGGTGATGGCACTGACGTCGCTGAAGGCAGCAGCGGCAAACATAGTTGGTGTTGCACGCTTGGTGCATCTTGGAATTGCTTTTATGACTCTAACGATCCATATTTAGTTAAAAAACAATACCACCTAGGTTGGTTGGCCTTGCCTACGGTAATATATCACGATTCTTAGGCCAATAGGGGCTTAAAGCTGCATGGGAGGTGGCCCTCTTCAGTGATTCTTGGAATTGGCTCAACAACTCTTCAAACCATACTTACCTTACTACCCAGGTCAAACATACCTCTTTAGTGCATCTTAAAATTGCTTCAACGACTCTACAAACCCTCATATTTTTACTATTTTCGCAACAGTGCGCCTCCTTTTGGTGCAAGTGCTAGTTTTATAATGAACTTTTAGGGTAAACCATGTTGGAAAGATTATGTCTGCGAGGAAGGCATATGGCATCTATCAAGTAGAAAACATTATAGTGTGAAGTCAATTTCATGCATTTACTACAACATACCTTGGATTTTTTTTACATCACACGGGCAGCATACCTTGGATTTTTTTTGCATCACACGGGCCTTACTTTCTCTCAACACTGCATTTATTTCACCTGATCTTAGATGTAGATTTCTGATATATATTATACATAAAGGAATTACAGAAAATGGACATTATTTCTCGTTGAAGTTGATTGCAGTTTTGTTTCGATAGAGAAATGACATTTTACAAGAAATGACTTTTTTTTTGGTCAGGTTTGTTGAGTAACTGTGGGCATCAGAGTGTTGGAAGTGGTTTTGTCACCAGCTGCATGCATGTCACTTGTAAAGTCTGCTTAAAGTCTTACGTGGAATCTGTAATGGGGAGATCAATGATAACAGTAGAACCCTCATATGATGAAATCAGAATACAATTGCTATGCCCAGATCAGAGGTGGTAATCTGTAATGAACTTGTAAGGTTTTTATTGGAGTCTTTGGGCCTTCCTTTCTAAATTTGACGTTAACATGGTTGTTTGGAATTCGGGTAATCTGAATGCAGGTAAAGAGGATTAGAACATTTTATCGTGACGGAGACAAAATATCTGGTAAGTTGTAGATGTTACATTTTAATTTAGTACTGACCTGCAATAGGATTTTTTGTGTGCTAGGTGCGGAATGGAGCTCAGTAAAACAGATTTAATTCATCTACTTGATATGAGTACTGTGGATAGCTATGAGAACTGGTTGAAGACTGCTTACAGAGATCTTTACGGTGCAATGTCGAGTGCTAATATGATCAATTGTATTAAGTGTCAGCAAGGAAAGGCAATAAAATGTTCAAGGATGTCTTCCATTAAAGGAAAAGGTATGTTTCTTTGTTTTAAGTTTAACTAACTCGAGGAATGTTGAAATGTAAACTTGGAGGAATATATCCTTATTTTTGGAGAGATGGATAGCACATATAGAAGATTTAATTATTAATCCATGGTTCATTTAGCTCTAGAGATACTTTTATATGGACAAACAATTGAATTATAAAGCAATCTTGTTTTCCTTATCGTTTTGACATTCATAAGACGAGCTTTGCAGGAAAGGCAAAGAAGAACAATGACACGAATCATTTCCAGAGTGCAGCAAGTAATGGAAATTTTCAGTGTCCAGATTCATGGGTATGTACAAACTGTGAATTTTCTTGGTGTGCAGCTTGTGGGTTTGCATTTGATTCCCAGTGTAAAGGAAGTGGAAGCAAAGGTAATCATTTTTGCAGTGAAGCAAAAAATTACAGAATCAATGATATAGTGACAGATCTGGAATTGATTTATAATGAGTATACCACAGGAGCCACCAGATCTGATGACCAACCTGGAAAAAGACCTTGTAATAATTATAACACTCGAAGCCGTAAATCTGGAAACCAACCTGGTACAAGCACAACCACAACCACTGTTAATTATCATCCTAGTGGGATTAATTTGGGATTACTTACCCCATATGGTTCCAATATGGCAAAAACTGTCTGGGGGGCAGGGACTGGTTTTGGTGGTCACAGACATGAGGGTAAGTCAACTGCGGACAAAGTAAAAAAGGTGGAAAAGGAACTTGATTGCCGGACAGAAAGTGTGCTCAAATCTTTAGCAGATGTTTTAGAGAATATAGCTGCAAGCCAGCTTAAACCTATCTTAGGTTTCTCAGCTTATGTTCTTTTTAAACGGGAGAATGTAGTTGAACAACTTTTAGAATACTTAGTGATGAATGATTCCATGATGGACATCTGTGCAAGGAGTGCATTGTATCTTCAGCTGTCAGACCTGTTGAAAACCATGGCAAAATATCCAGAGCTCTTGATAATATTGGCAGGATCTTGCTTCCAAACCGACAGAAAAGGAGTTTCTGAATCTCATGGTAATGTCAGGAGTGATACTTCTGTCATTAAAAAAATGAAGAACATTTATGATCAATCAAAGATTATTGTGAATAGATTCAAAGATGGAAACAATGACAAAAATGTGGAAGCTGATCTTGACATTTCTAGGTGTCTATTGGAGTGCTATGAGAAGCTGGCAATTGCATCTGAGAAGCAGACAATCTCCACATCGTATGTGATTTCTATTTCAGAGGAAGAAGATTCAAGAATGACAGGAGACGGTGAAGCAACTTCAGATCAGTCAACATCTGCTTCAAAGGAGGAAGTTTCCAAAACCATTGAAGATAGTGAAGTCAGTTCAGACCATTTTAAGAAAGTATCTTTGTATAAAGAGAGTTTGAAGCCACTCCAATTTGGGGAGTATCCTTTGATTGGGAAAGCTTTTCATCACCATAGCTACAGTTCTCATTTCGATGAGTCAGGAGCAAACCGGCAGAGTATTGATAACACAGGTGTGCACAATAAGAACAGGCAGTTGCATATCGCCAAAGAGGTAGCTTCTTTGGCAACAAATCTTCCTCTGGAGTGGGAATCCAGTATACATGTGCGAGTGGATCCTGTGAGAATGGATTTGTTAAAAGCTCTGATAGTGGGTCCTAAAGGAACTCCATATCAAAATGGAATCTTTATATTTGATATTTATCTTCCACCAGGTATGAACACAAATCCTCATTACATGAAATTCATTGTTTTTAAATTTGTTTAATGGCTGGTACTTTTTATGGTACAAATTTTGCATCCACACCTCCACCTTTAAAAACCATAGTGGATAAACTTGTTATAGAATACATTTACACCTGATATTCAAAGGAAACTATTGAAACCATACTTGGTTGAATGCACCTAAATGCTAACTAGGTCAACAACAAATCATGAAAATACATTTTTTTAGCAAATAAATGATCTTCCTCGTAGACATGCGGAGAATTTAAGATAAGTCATTAGAAAATAAAGAATTAAGCTTCTCTGGTAATCCTGTGAACAAATTCCCCTAATATGGATATGTCCTTTAAAACTTTAAAAATAACATATAGCAAGGTGCTAAAGGACACTGCTGTGTGTTATTGTCTCACTAATAGAGGTAACCGTCTGCCTCTGCATTTGATCTCGTCTTTTAGGGTTTTAGTAAGGGCTAGCAAATTGTTGGAAGTTATTCTGCTAGTTTGAGCCATCTTTTAATTTATCTTTTGCTCTAAAACTTTATCAATTTCCTTTTCATAATCTTTTACTTCCCTATTATGTATAGCTGTCTATTGAAGTTTCAGACCAAAACTGAACTTTAGTCTTCCTTGTTTCTAAAAACCCTGTTCCTTTTGTTTCCATTATCTGATTTCACACAGCTTGTAACACATACAAATCCCTATCCTAAACAAGGATTATGTCAAAAATAATCATAAATGATAAAACCACAATATGGTGCATTGGTGTGCTACGATGAAGATCCTTTTCTATAGGATGGCATTCCTGCAACATTCTCTTTCAAACAAAATACTTAGTCATAAGAAGAGGAGACAAAGGCAAGGAGAGAAGACTCTTCCATACAAAGCATACAAATTGTGGTTTCTATAATAGGTTACTTGGAAATTTCAGGTCTCCAACAGAGTTTAACTGTGGATTTTGAATGGTGTTTTCTGCGAGGAATGAATCTACATTATACATTCAGAATATAACATATCATAGAACTGTTACCATATTTTCCATGCTAAGAAGTTCAGTTCTATTTTTAGAAGTGCTAAAAATAGCATTGGCTAAAAATAGCGTTTGGCCTAAAATAGAAGTGTGCTAAAAGTGGAAGTGCTAAAAATAGAAGTTCCAGTTCTATTTTTAGGAGTTGAAGGGAGTGCATGAGTGGATGGATGAAGATAACTTTTATTAAATTTATCAAGTGCTGCTCCAAAATAGAAATTGGCTAAAAGAGAAGTGCCTTTGGATAAATTTAGCAATTGCAGTCCTATAATTGGCGCCAAAAGGGGTTGAAGAAAATAAATAAAACAAATAAAAAATAGCCCAGACAAGCTATTTTTTAAAGGCAACAGTCTAATAAAGGCTGATTTGATTGTAGAAATTGATAGATACACACTTGGGCGCCCTCTCATACTGCTGCTTTTCTGATTTTTCATTGTGTTTGACAAGAATATTGTATTGTCTTAGTGTAGAAATTACTCTTGCTACTGCTGTCCTTTTCTCCTAAACCCTTGAATTAATTTTGCAAAATAGCTTAGAGTTGTGCAGGTGCATGGATCTTTGATTTCGCTGTGTGTAGAGTTACGTGCATGTGTTAAATTATTGGCATATCACCCTTATTTTATTTTTCCCGCATTCTTTCTCCCTTTTCCTTGTCAAAGTTTTAGTTTTTAGGTGATTCACAAGGGAACCAACCCTCTTTGGAGGTTCACCTCAGACTTAGGTTACCCACAGCCCTGAGGTGTTCCAGTTTTGTCAATAGGAGAGAGAGTACACACACCATTTTCTATCAGGGTGCAACTCCTGGGTGACAACAGTTTTTAGCATGTCCGGTGGGTCAGTACAAAAACTTGCTAAAGAAGTTGATGTTGTTCTTAGCAAATATAAGTGTTTCAAACACAAGTATTCAACATCTGGCGACTCCATTGGTACAAAAAGTTAAAACCCATTTTCTCAAGCAACAGACCATTTCCTCTATCCTTCCATCTTTTTATGAGGTTGTGCAATCATGACTTCAATTCCTCCTTGGAATTCCCAGGTTCAAGAGAATTATTGCTCCCCTCCATCTCTTTTTTCCCAAAAATCTCCTCCAAATCAGTAATATAAGCTCTATCATAATGAATATGCCCATGATCCAAACCTCACTGATCCATATGATAATCATGGTGTTTTTTATGAGTAGGAATATGCAGATTTTCATATGCAGGTACAACACTTGGAGATAAAAATAGTACAAATGAGGGCAACAAGTTCCATCAAGGCAACCAAGTTTGGATTCAAAGTATCCTATCCATGGGCCGGTCCTATACCAAACTGTTATAGCCCTCAAGAGAAGATAGACTTTGTGTTTGAATTGATACCACAAATATTAGAATGGAATGAACAGATAGAAGCTTACCAATATAGTGTTGAGAAACCTTGTCAATGGGGTAATTCTTCATTATCATTATGCAGCCCCCCTACTTCTACTTTCCAACAACTTTAACCGGAGCCCAAGTCCCAAATTCCTAGCTTACTCAAAGCTTCTCCTCTACAAGATTTTACACCTCTCCAATCATCTTAACCTAGACTGCACGGAAACGCCCTAGACCCCCTCGTACCAGGCATGGTATGTACCGAGTACGGGTACGTCCTGGGTACATTGTGGATACGTACCCACATGCCCTATTTCCGTACCCGAGATGTACCCAGGGCCTGTGGGTACATACCCACAAAATACCTGCGCAATTTTTTTATAGTGCAAAAAAATAAAGAGAACACGAGGGCTTTGATTGGAATTGAACTTTGGAAAGTTCGTGTGAGATTCAATATTGCCAATAGGCTCCGAAGGGTCAAGAGAGAAGAAAAGGACTTCATTTGGTTGACTTACTATTTGGGGGCTTTCTTGTTGCTCCTCATGGGTCCTTTATTCTTTAGTCAATTTGGAAGGCATGGGAACAAGTGAAGTAATTGGTGGTTGGGCAGCCTATCTTCTCCACATTTGATATTAGGTGCCAAGCCTACAAATTGAATTTCGTCGAATCAGAAATATAATGACTCAAGATCCTTGCCTTGACAAGAGGTTGTTCTTCCCTCCTTTGGTTTGATAAAGGAATTAAAATATTTCATGACTTGTACAAATTTGGGAAGTGGGTGGAATGGATAGACCTTAAAGCTTTCTATAAGCTTCCTCAATCTTAGTTCGGAATGTATAAAATGCTAAAAAATTCTTTCATAGCTCTCTCTACTAGACTAATTATGGAGGATTAGAATGAATTTTGGGAAACTATGAGGTGGCTCAAAGGGCCTCCTCTCTAAAAGGCTACCTCTAAACAACTCTATGAAAAGATTGCCTTCTCCACAAACCTTTCCCTGGGTCTTAACAATAAGTGGAATGTTTGTGAGCCCATCAGTAGATGGACTCATAGATTTACTGTTTTGTATTCAGTTAAAGAAATCTTGCTTTACATGGCTTCTAATTCATAATAAGCTTGTTGTTGGCTTCTAATATTTTATAGGTTGCTGAGACTATAAGCTTGTTGTTTTTTTTTTAAATTTTTATATATATTTAAATTTTTACTTTTTAAAAATATATTGTACAAATGTACCCATAGCGTACCATACCCGAGATTTTAAAAATTTGCCGTTTCAGTGTACCGTACACGTATCCGTATATGTACCCATACGGAAACAGTCTAGTTCTTGCTTTACATGGCTTCTAATTCATAATAAGCTTGTTGTTGGCTTCTAATATTTTATAGGTTGCTGAGACTATAAGCTTGTTTTTTTTTAAAATTTTATATATATTTATATTTTTTACTTTTTAAAAATCTATATTGTACAAATGGACCCATAGCGTACCAAACCCGAGGTTTTAAAAATTTGCCGTTTCAATGTACCGTACATGTATCCATATATGTACCCATACGGAAACAATCTAGATCTCAACCATTGCAAAATCAGTTAGCAACCCAACCCACCCCTCCGCTTGCATATTCCCAAATCCATTTTGGAATGAAACTAATCAACAAATTAGTTTGGAAGAGCATCCAACTAAAGAGCCAATCGAAGAAGTTCTTAGGAAAAATCTAACAAAATGGAGCTTACAGTTTGAGGACAAACAAATTCCACGGTTGGTTAAGCCTACAAGAGAGGAGTGCACTAAAGTGGTTGAAGTTACAGAGCAACAGAGGAATATGACCAATAAGCAAAGGTTAGACAAAGTTTTCTCAAATCTCTTGAGATACAACGTAAAGATAATGTTTTGAAGGAGCATATGAATGTTTCTAAGGATCAGATCAACAATCTTGAGCCTATATGATCTTCAGAGTCAAGGCAATACATTCAATAAAAGTTGAGGAAATCAACAAAGAAATTCAAATTCAAAAGGAGTTTTCTTCAAGCATGAACAATAAAGAGGATGAGGTTTTATCAGACCTAGAAGATTCTGATGATGAGGAAGAGCCATTTGCAATTGTAAGTATTCCACCATCATCTATCTTCTTCAATAAAGACTCTCTTGTTATTACATCTTCTTTCGAGCTTGAAAAAGGGCCAAATATGAGGTTGTTTGCAAAGGATGAAGTAGAAAAAGTTTCAGATCAGTCTTCGAGTATCCAATATGATCAGGGAAGTGCCTCAAGTACTCCAAATGATGATATTACACACAAAGAAGAGCGGCAAATCAGGAAAATCATGTTTATCAACTATGAGAATACCATGTCCAATCAGGTATTTGGCTAGTTTAGAGCCATAAAAGGAGTTGCCATCAGTTGTGCTCATTTCAGAGCATAAGAAAGAGTTTCAAGTTGCCAAAAATCAGCCCCAACATCTATAAAGACAGAGTACATATCCTACAATGGTGTTTATTCTTTTCTGGACTGATATTTTGGGCAAAACAATGGTGTCTGCACTTATACCATGTGATCTAGTTGCAATATTGTTCTCATGGCCACACTTTCTGAGAAAAAGAAGTTATTTCTCCCAACCAGTATGTGGTTTTGTTTAGCTTTACTTTCTCTTTGTTTAGATAGGAGTAGTTTAGGTTTGTTTCTTGCATAATAAGTGCTTGCATGCACATTGCTTTTCCAGTTTTCTTAGTTAGTTGTTTTTCAAGAAGTGCTTGCATACACATGTTTTCCTTTTGTTGGAGAGAGTATTTCAGTGGTTTTGTTTCAGAGGATACAAGTTGTTGATAGAAGTATGTGACTCCATAGCCCAATGGATGCAGAAGGCTGCTGATTTCTTTGTTTAGTAGGCAAACAAATCCGTGATGTCGCCAAAATGTTACCATATTCTCCACGCTAAGAAGTTCAGTTCTATTTTTAGAAGTGCTAAAAATAACATCAGATAAAAATAGTGTTTGGCCTAAAATATAAGTGTGCTAAAAGTGGAAGTGTTAAAAATGGAACTGCAACAAATAGAAGTTCCAGTTCTATTTTTAGGAGTTGAAGGGAGTGCATGAGTGGATGGATAAAGATAGCTTTTATTAAATTTATCAAGTGCTGCTCCAAAATAGAAATTGGCTAAAAGAGAAGTGCCTTTGGATAAATTTAGCAATTGCAGTCCTATAATTGGCGCCAAAAGGGGTTGAAGAAAATAAATAAAACAAATAAAAAATAGCCCAGACAAGCTATTTTTTAAAGGCAACAGTCTAATAAAGGCTGATTTGATTGTAGAAATTGATAGATACACACTTGGGCTGTTTTGCTTTGGGAATCCTAGCCTTGTACTTACACTTCTGAATAAAAAAGTTCCTTTTTTCCCTCTCATACTGCTGTTTTTTCTGATTTTTCATTGTGTTTGGCAGGAATATTGTATTGCCTTAGTGTGAAAATTACTCCCTTTACCGCTTTCCATTTCTCCTAAACCCTTGAATTAATTTTGCAAAATAGCTTAGAGTTGTGCAGGTGTGTGGATCTTTGATTTCCCTGTGTGCAGAGTTACATGCATGTGTTGAATTATTTGTGCAACACCCTTATTTCCCTTTTCCTGCATTCTTTTCCCTTTTTCTTGTCAAAATTTTAGTTTTTAGGTCATTTACAAGGGAATCAACCCTCTCTAGAGGTTCACCTTAGACATAGGTTACTCACACCCGTGAGGTGTTCCAATTTTGTCAATAGGAGAGAGAGTACACACACCATTCTTTGTTAGGGTGCAACTTCTGGTTGACAACAAGAACTTTTCAATAAATTTATTGAACATGGAGTAGATTCATCCATAGGCCTACATGAATAAGATATTCAAGATCCCCATATATGTTGATGTTTGGAACTCCTAATCATTGATTCTACGTGCCTATAATAACAAGATTAAATTTAGAGATTTTAAAAATAAAAATAAAAAATATATATGTACAAAAAACCATTTCTCATATGCAACCTCTCTTCATCCTGTTTGTGTTTCCTTCACATTTATTCGTTTCTCATTTCTTGCAACATAGCTTCAACCACTGACTTATCTTTATGAAATTGGAAAATAGTTAATTCATTTGTAGAGGTAGAATAAGTGTAAATGTCAAAGTAAAGAGTTCATTGTAAAATCTTAGTATTCGTTGAGAAGTGTAATTTCTAGGTGTAATGAAAAAGATGAAAGGTGTAAATGTGTCGACTATAAGTAGTTTGTGAGTCAGTTAGATAAGATAAATATATTAAATGTCCAAGGAATGACCACAAAAGTAGGTGAATGGGACTGCACACATACAAAGGAGAGGCAAAAGTCCAGCAAGAGGACAAAAGGGTCCCCGAGAACAATTAGAAAAGAAAAAGAAGAATGGGCAAGAAGAGAGGCCTTACAAAAGCTTGCAGAAGTCAACAATACCCGAACATGCAAAGGAAGAAAAGGAAGAGGAAGCAAAAGAGGAGAGCCCCTCATCCAACATCCAAAACCGACTGGAAGAAGCTAGTAATGTGTTGGAGCCCCGTATCTGAGGCTGTGAAAGATCTGGAATGCTGATGCCTAGAGGAGGGAAGAGCTTTCCATGCTCGTCTGGTGGATCTCAAAGGCCGTCTATGAGAAGAGGAGCTCGACCTTGTATGTGTTTGGACGTCCCTGGTCTGTGAAATAGTGCCTTGGGTTCGGATAGATCTCATCTGGGAATCAAGATTAGTATCCCCCTGCCGCTTAGTGTTCCTCCCAGGGGAGAGCATTGTAAAAAAGGAAATGATCTGCCGAGTAGTCGTTTGTGTAGGAGGCTGGAGTGTCTCTTCCTGGAGCCTAAGAGCCTCTTGCAGATAGAGAGCAAGGCAACCCTGATCATATTATCTGAAGAAGTCTGTGAATGTTGGATGCTCTCCGAATAGGCAGTGAAATCTCCCTCTGATCTCGTAGTAGATGGGACACTGGAAGATGAAGTGCTCTTCTGTTTCGATCTCCTGGAGGGAACAAAGTTGGCAAATCCGCTGATAACGGTTGATTTGATGATCACACTCAACTCGGAGCCTATGAGAGCCAACCCTGAACTGGCATAGGGAAATGCGAAGGGTGTGCATCCAATGACGGGAAAATACTGGGGTTGAGAAATAAGACCATTATTGACCTCAAGAAAATGCACAACATAGAAGGCCATCTTTGGACGTAACCCACCCTAGGGGTCAGGCTAGGTGCATTGAATGAATTGCATATAGATATCGTCTTTGATGCTTTTGTTCAGATCTTGCTTACCCGGAAGGAGATGGGCGGGAGTGTCCAAGGAGTAACTGTATGGTGGGAGGTGATCCATCTGAATCCCAATAGACTCGAGTAGTCGTGAGACCTCGACATACCAACAACGAGATCGACTAGAACGATCGGCCAAAGCAATGGCCTCAAAGGAGTAGTAAGCAAGGTAGGGATACTTGTCCCTTCTCGCAGAAGAATCAACAAGTCTCCGAATGTGACGCAAGAGGGAAACAAGGCCAAAAATTGCTTCCAACTTGTTGGCGAGGAAATTTGTCGGGTGGACAAACTTGTGGACTCCTTGCCAACGCTCTGGGAATCTAGAATCCTTCTACTTAACCGATACAGCTGCCGTATATGCATGCGCGTGAAAAGGTGGATTTCTGTGGTGGCCTTTCGACCGGGGATCCATCAAGGGGCACTCCACTAACCCTGCGGTAAAGCTAGCAATCTCTTGCTAGGGAATACTTTGTCTGAAAGTGGAAAAGCGAGTGAGAAAAGAGGTAGGAGAACTAATGTTGCAGGTAGGAAATCAGATTCCTGCACATGCTAGTTAGAAAATTTGTCACATGCATTCATGAGAAGAAACAACCCTGCAAATGGCAACAAGACGAGATAAGATTGTGAACTCAACGTTTTTGAAATCTCCTCATCAAAGAGGCTACAAAATCCTTCTTGTATTGCTGCTTAAATAGAAGTTGTACATAGTGGAGAAATGGAGGAATTTGAGAAGGGGGGGAAACGGGAGAAAATGGCTATTTCCTTTGCTTTCTCTAAGTACAATGCACTTGTGAGTTTACAAGATCAATTGCCAGCCCTGTACAATGGCGTGAAGAAGCCATTAAATCTCCTCCAAGAAACGGTTACAACTTCTTTGTTGGCAAGAAACAGTTTACAATTTCTTTTCAATCATTCGCGTCTGTTCAGATTCTTGATTTGCGAAGAAACGCCAATGGCGAGAAAAACCAAACTTTTCATAATGCAGCCATTACACTCATTCTGTAACTTTGAATTTGAACCGTTCATCTTGCCTTTGAAACTTTAAACCAAAGTCGTCCACGTGGGAGAAATTTACTGGAGCGGGCGTGGAGGATGCCTTTTGCATTTTGTGCCTTTTGGAGAAATGACATTTTGGAACATTTTGGCCCGCTCACTCGCTTTTGATATGGTCTTGACACGTGGCCTCACTTGAGTGGAGACAGATTTGTGGGCCACTTTTATAATTTTACCTTTTTTCACTGCGGGCTCAAAAACATAAATTGCTCCGCAGGCCCGCCTCCTTGCTTTGACCTTCGATGCAGGCTTAATATTTGACTTTCTCCCTTATAGCATGATCGGGGCTGCGGGTCACTTTATGACTTTTAGCCCTTTTGGAAACAAGGCTCAAAAACTCAAATCGCCCTGACGATCTGCCTTCTTGCTTTGACTTCTTTGACGGCGGGCTCAAGATTTGACTTTTTCCTTTAAGCCCGATCGGGGCTGCGGGTCGCTTTTTAACTTTTCGCCTTTTTTACAAAGAGGTTCAAAACCTCAAAGTTCTTCGTCGACCCGCTTCCAGTTAGATATGTCCACGTACCCGTGGATGATGGAGCCAAAATTTGACGGGGAAGAAAACGCCCATCGTTTACGACTGTGGAAAAATGCAGAGGAGAAGAAAACTCCACCATTTCGTGCCCGATTTTCAAATTTCTTTCGCGAACCAAGGGATTGAAAACAATACAAGGTTTGACAATCCATGGCCATAGAAAGATTGACAATTTCATTCAAATGAGGACAACACTAGAATTTTCACGGGTCCAGACAGGAAAATGGGAAATTTATCAAAACGTGCAGACTGAAGAGTTTAGACAATTTCAAAGCATGAATTTCTCTACTTTTCAAACTTCCAACTTTACTTGAACACCTCTGAGGGCGTGACCTCAAAATCCTCGAATTTTTCTTAGAAAATGAGGGGGGGATTTTGAGGGCGACAACAGTTGGCTCGAGCTTGGGGACATGACATGGATTGAGCATAGTGAAGGCATGACATGGGAATCCAGAATCTCAATCTCTAGACCTTGTAATTCGTTGACCAGTGCCTTATCCATTGGGCCTTGCAGAGTCATGAACAACTTCGAGAAAGAAAGATCAGAAGAAGGAAACACATAGACACAAAATGGGAAGGAAACACATGACACACAACAGAAGGGGAAACAAAACCACACAAAGGAAAGGGAAACACACCTAACAATCACCTATGGTACAAGGCGGGGGACAACCCACTTTCACTGATGATACAATTTCAAGTATTGCCCGCTCCGAGGCAATTCCAGCGGCGTTCCATCCAAATATGAGAGAAGAAAAATGTTCTCACCGCAAGCTTCATGAATCTGGAATGGGCCGAGCCATAATGAATCAAACTTTCCATGACTGCCTTTTGGTTCTCTTCTCTTGTCCCATAGCAGGATGAAGTCTCTAACTTTGAATTCTCTTGCCTTGGCCTTTATCAAAAATCTTCTTTACTTTCAATTGGTGCTCTTTAATGCGATCCACCACTTGGAGTCTATTTTCTTCCAGCTTCTCAAGAAAGAGGATCCTCTTGTCAATGGAATCCTTGTACTGACCATCTTCTATTGCCTGTAGCAGCTTGAGAGCTGGCATCTCAATTGTGAGAGGAATTTAAGCTTCGACTCCATACAGTAGTTGGAATGGTGACATACCTATTGCCTTCTTGGGAGTGATCCTATCTGCCCACAATGTGTCGTACAACCTTTTGTGCCAATTCCTTTGATTCTCGTCTACAAGCTTGCGGACAATGGTCACAATGTTCTTGTTGCTTGATTCGGCCTGTCCGTTTCCTTGTGGATAGTAGTCAGAAGAATGAGATAGGGAGATTTTGTAGCTATAGAAAAACTTGGTCAGCTCTCTTGAAGAGAAATAGGTAGCATTATCTGTTACAATCTTCTGTGGCACTCCGAAATGGACTATGATATTCTCCTTGATGAAGTTGCATATTGTTTCAGTGTTGGCTTGTTTGGCCGGAATGGCTTCCACCCATTTGGTGAAGTAGTCTGTTGTTGTGAGTACATAGGTGTGCCCTGCGCTTGAGTGAGGGTTTAGAACACCAATGAAGTCCAGCCCCCACTGTTGAAATGGTTCTTCAATAACCACAGGCCTGAGTGGTAATGCAGCGAGTTGTGGTCTTCCAACGAACTGTTGGCATGCTTTGCATTTAGAAACCCAATCTTTAGTGTCTGCAAAGATGGTGGGCCAATAATACTTTCCTCGGAGGATCTTGTGTGTAGTGACCATTGCTGAAAAATGTCCACCACATGCTTGGTCATGGTATGCTTTAAGCAAATTTTCTTGTTGCTCTTTATCTACGCACCTGAGGAAACAACCATCCAGGCCTCTTTTGTAAAGCACATGATTCCAGATTACAAATTTAGCTGCCTTCAACTTGAGTGTTCTCCTTTGCTTGTAATCAAGATGGGGAGGGCATTCTCCATAAGTCAGGTAATAGGAAATATCAACATACCACTCATCAGTAGTGGTGACAAAGAGAACCTGTGGGTTGTCTTCTGAACAAGTTGAGCAAGCACAGTTTTCTTCACCATGTTGAATTTTGAGTGTTTCATCTTCAACAATCAACTTGCACAAGCCATTTCCCCTTACCAGATTGGAGGGTTGAATCTCCAAGTCATATTCTTGAGTCTTTGCAATCCAATTTCCTCTTTTAGCTCCAGGATCTTGCTGTGTCAAGATGGACTTGATTGCACTACCAGGGACCATCACCACCGTATGGGAATTGAGGATGTAAAACCTGAAGTTTTTTACAGCCTTGACCACTGCATAGGCATGCTTCTCCAATTGGCTGTATTTTAGCTCATGCTTTTTCAAAGGACAACTCATGAAAGCAATAGGTGCTTCCACGCCTTCATCATTTTTCTGAACGAGAATGGACAGAGAGTGTATGTTCTGATGCATAACAATACATGATGAATTCTTTGTTAAAATATGGAGATACAAGAGTCGGAGCCTTGGCAATGGATTTCTTGATCTCTTCAAATGTTGCCTTCCCTTCATTGTTCCATTTGAAGTTTTCTTGTGGTTTCATCATGGAAGTGATGTGCTTCGTCAACTCAACAAACTCAGGCACAAAATGACGAAGAAAATTTCACCTTTCTGAAGAATGAATGAACTCCTTTCTTGCTTGTGGGCAGGGATAATGCTTGAATGGATCTAATCCTCTCATGATCAATGTGTGCTCCATGTTTGTTCACAATGTGCCCCAATAACTTGCCTTCTGTGACTCCAAAAATGCACTTTTTTGGATTTAGTGATATGCCATGTTTCCTACACCTTGCAAGTACTTGTTCCAAGTGATAGATATGATCTCCCCTCTTCTTTGAAAATACTGTGAGATCATCAAGATATATGACAATGCAATGCTTCAGATCTTTGAAGGCCAAATCCATTGCCCTTTGGAATGTAGCTCCTGCATTGATTAGGCCAAAAGGCATTCTGTTGTAGGCAAAAGTGCCCCAAGGTGTTGTAAAGGCTTGTCTTGGTGCGGTCTTCCTATGCCACTTTGATTTGATTATATCTTGAGAATCCATCAAGTAATGAAAGCATTTCAGATCCAGTGACTACTTGCAGGATATGGTCCATGATAGGAAGAGGATAATTGTCCTTGAGTGATGCCTGGTTCAGGTTGCGAAAATCTACACATATCCTTATTTCACCATTCTTCTTCCGCACTGGCACAATGTTAGCCACCCACCTTGAATGGTGGATGGGAAAGATGATCCTTGATTAAGCATCTTCATTACCTCCTCCTTGATGGTATCAGAGTAATCTTTGGGTTGTACGGCCTTTGTTTCTGCCTAAAGGGCTTAACACCCTAGCTTCAAAGGAATTGAGTGATGCATTTCCTTTGGCTGGAAGGATTTGAGTTCATCATAAGAGTAGGCCAAGACATCTGAGTATTTCTTGAGTAATGAACAAACCTTCTTTTTTCTTCAGGCGAGCAACATTTTCCAATATTTGACCATCCTTGGCTCCTCTGGGGTCCTGTTTTCTTTATCAAAATCCGCTGGGCACCGAGAAGTTCTGCTTCTTTTTCTGATGTGAGGAAGTAGTTTCCTAGCCCACAATCTTGAAAGAGAATGTTTGCTTTCGGATCATCAGACTTTCGTACTGTGAACTTCATCTTTCTTACTGCTAGCAACTTCTTCATCTCACCTTTTATTGGGATAGTTGCAGATGACCAATCCATTTTTATCTCTCCACCTAGGTCTCTGCAGAAACTCCTACTCAATAGCATACTAAAGGATGCTGGGATGTCTGCTACCAGTATGGTTAGGGGCACCTTCTTGTCTGGAAAATCAGCTAGTGCTACCTGTGCATCTTTGATTCTTCCTACCAATGGCACTTGTTTGGATTCCATTGAGTAACAGGTGCCATTTACCCGGGTCAAGGTGAGGCCTAGAGCATTTGCAAACTTTGGTTGGCATCACATTGTCTGAGGCTCCGGAATCTATGATACAATTATTTAGCTGGAAGCCTTTAATGAGGAGTGAGGTAGAAAGGTTCAACCCTGTTGGTTTTGGAGGCACTGAGGGCTAGCAAGTTTTGGGAAGGTGGTGTGGATGGTGTGGGCAGTAAGCCTTTAGAATTAGGACTCGAGGATACAAGGTTACCACCATGAACTGCATTAATGAACTTGTCAAACTGGGTAGGGTGCGTTTGTAGGTATTCTATTTCTGAGAGCTGGACTTTGGTTTTGCTTGCATGTTCCACAAAGTCAAATGGGGTTATGGTGAGCGAGGAAGAGGTTCCGGAAATGGAGGAAGATTTAAATGGTAGAGGCTTTGCTACTTTGGGTGTTGAATTAGCTCCTTGGAGGGGGTGAGGGTGTAGCTTTTGATTGAACCTTAGATGTTTTTGCAGGAACAACATTTAAAGGAGAATTTTTCTTAGCAACTTTTGAGCTGGGAGAAGAATTAGATGACTTACTTGGCATAGTAGCATGATCCCTGACAACCAGTGAGTTTGGTTTTTCTTTGGCCGACTCCATAGAAGGTGGTAATGGTGATCCTCTGCTGATGATTTTATTTTGTGTGACCTCTGGAGGAGAATCTTCTTTATTCTTCTTATCCTTTACCACAACCATTGAGGATGAAGCACCTTTCCTAGATTGTGCACGAGTGAAAACAACACATGAGAAACTTGGAGCTTCTTCATCATCCTCATCTTCATCATCAACGTACTCAATTAGGCCATTGTGCATATCAACTTCCTCGACCTCAAGATAGTTTTCATAGTCTTCCATATTTTCTTCTTCAGTTTCATCAATTTCTGCTTCCTCCTCTGGCTCTTTGGTGTCACAGATGGCATTGACTGGTGGTGCTTCAAGAGCAAGCCGATGAGGAGGTGGAGCAATCCTTGGCCTATCTGGAGGGTTTGGTCTCCTTGAAGCATTCCACATTGTGATCTGAGATAGCTGCTTCTTCAAGGCAACCAAGTCATTTGCCATTTTTTGGAACATGGATCTGTGGTGACAGAGTTTGAATTCTGACCCTTTTGTTTCCATTGGGGCCTTTCAACCTTTCCAGAAAGGATTAGATCATCATCGGTTTCTATTGCAAAGTCTTGGGCTTGCCTCAATGTTCTTGGTTGGGCTCTTCTGAGGAAGAAACCTACTTCTGATGGCAGAGCACTGATGAAAAACCTCTTCAAATTATTTTCGGGAGGCACCACATCTTCAGGGATCCTTCTTATCACTCTATCATATCTTGCTAGGAAGTCTCTCATTGACTCAGAGGTTTCTTTCTTCATTTGTACCAATTGGACCAAAATATCCTGACAATCTTCTGTGCTCTTGAACCTGTGTTCGAATGCACTTCTTATATCTTCCCAACAGGTGACAGACCTTGGGGGTAGCATGTAGAACCATTCGGTAGCTTTCTCTTGAAGTGACTCCACAAAGAGTTGGACTGACACATCTTCATCCTCAACACCCAACACACCACAAGCAGTGATAAATGCTACTACATGTTCTTCAGGGAGTTGAGAACCATCCCCTCTGAATTTTGGGAAGTTTTTTCTCGAGCCTCTCGGTAGCTCATGGAGTGGTTGAGCAAGAGCCAGTGGACTGGTGTTTCCTCCCCATGGTACATTAGGCCTACGGGCCTCACGATCACGTTCATGCTCATGATCACGATCCCCCATTCTATTTTTGTTTCTATCTTCCAACCTTGCTAAGGCTGTGGCTTCTACTGTTGCTCTTTCATCTGCCTCGGCTTGAAGTCTCTCGATTTCTTCGAGTTGAGCTCTTATTTCTTCGTCGCCTCTCGCCTCTCTTTCTCTAGCTTCTTCTTCGGTCTCCACATTCAGTGAAGTCTACAAGGTTCTCGTTGATGTATGAAATTCACCGTCCAAAGGATTGGCAACACTCAGGTTCCCAATGTGACCGGTTGCTTGAAAAGGAGGCCTCTGGATTCCGAGTAGCTCTTGTCTCCTTTGAAGTTCCTCAAAAATGGGATCAGTTTGTCCTCCTTGTCTCTATTGCCAGGTGTATCTTCTATCCACCAGCTTGAAAATCTATGCTCTTCTTTGCGGTGCTGGAATTTGTCTTTGCCTCTCCAATTCAGTAACGTGTTCTTCTTCAAGGTCCAAAATTCTCGTGGCAATGAAGTAGTGATTGGCACTTTGTCTATTATGCCAGATAGCTTCCCTCAAATCTGAAGCAACGTCTTCTTGGATGTGGAAGAGCAATTCGGGTCTTTCAACAGGAGGGTTTCACTGAAATAGCCATGATTTGAATCCATGTGGCTCATATAGCCATTCAAATTCCAGAAATTTTTTTCTTTTTTTTTTTGAATTTTCTGACCTTGTGGTCGCATTCAGGTGCAGATGCTACTAAATCTGTCCCACGGTGGGCGCCAAAAACTATTGGCGAGGAAATTTTTCGGGTGGAAAACTTGTGGAATTCCTTGCCAACACTCTGGGAATCTAAGTCCCTCTACTTAACCAGTGCAGCTGCTGTGTATGCATGCACGAGAAAAGGTGGATTTCTGTGGTGGCCTTTCAACCAGGGATCCAACAGGGGCACTCCACTGACCCTGTGGCAAATGCTAGCAGTTCTCTTGCTAGGGAATTTTGTATGAAGGTGGGAAAGGGAGTGAGAAAAGAGGTAGGAGAACTAATGTTCCAGGTAGGAAAATCAGATTCCTGCACACACTAGTTAGAAACTTCATCACATGCATTCATGAGAAGAAACAACCCTGCAAATGGCAACAAGACGAGATAAGATTGCGAACTCAAAGTTTCTGAAATCTCCTCATCAAAGAGGCTACAAAATCCTTCTTCTTGTATTGATGCTTAAACAGAAGTTGTACATAGTGGAGAAATGGAGGAATTTGAGAAAAGGGGGGAAATGGAAGAAAATGGCTATCTCCTTTGCTTTCTCTAAGTACAATGCACTCGTGAGTTTACAAGATCAATTGCCAACCCTGTACAATGGCGTGAAGAAGCCATTAAATCTCCTCCAAGAAACGGTTACAACTTCTTCTTCATTAGCAAGAAACAGTTTACAATTTCTTTTCAATCATTCACGCGCTTGTTCAGATTCTTGATTCGCGAAGAAATGCCAATGGCGAGAAAAACCAGACTTTTCATAATGCAGCCGTTACACTCATTTTGTAACTTTGAATTTGAACCGTTCATCTTGCCTTTGAAACTTTAAACCAGAGTCGTCCACGTGGGAGAAATTTACTGGAGTGGGCGTGGAGGATGCCTTTTGCATTTTGTGCCTTTTGGAGAAATTTGGCATTTTGGAATATTTTGGCCTGCTCACCCGCTTTTGATATGGTCTTGACACATGGCCTCACTTGAGTGGAGACAGATTCGTGGGCCACTTTTATAATTTTACCTTTTTTCATTGCGGGCTCAAAAACATAAATTGCTCCGTAGGCCCGCCTCCCTGCTTTGACCTTCGATGCAGGCTTAATATTTGACTTTTTCCCTTATAGCATGATCGGGGCTGCGGGTCACTTTTTGACTTTTAGCCCTTTTGGAAACAAGGCTCAAAAACTCAAATCGCCCCGACGATCCGCCTTCCTGCTTTGACTTCTTTGACGGTGGGCTCAAGATTTGATTTTTTCCTTTAAGCCCGATCGGGGCTGCGGGTCACTTTTTGACTTTTAGCGCCTTTTTTACAAAGAGGCTCAAAACCTCAACGTTCTCGGCGACCCACTTCCAATTAGATATGTCCACGTACCCATGGATGATGGAGCCAAAATTTGACGGGGAAGAAAATGCCCATCATTCCCGACTGTGGAAAAATGTAGAGGAGAAGAAAACTCCACCATTTCGTGCCTGATTTTCAAATTTTTTTTGCGAACCAAGGGATTGAAAACAATACAAGGTTTGACGATCCATGGCCATAGAAAGATTGACAATTTCATTTAAATGAGGACAACAATAGAATTTTCACGGGTCCAGACAGGAAAACGGGAAATTTATCAAAACGTGCAGACTGAAGAGTTTAGACAATTTCAAAGCATGAATTTCTCTATCTTTTCAGACTTCCAACTTTACTTGAACACCTCTGGAGGGCGTGACCTCAAAATCTTCGAATTTAACTTAGAAAATGAGGGGGGGATTTTGAGGGCGACAACACAACCTAAAGGGACGCGCCCCGAACTCGGCCAAGATGATATTGTGGGGAACTGTCTCCTTGCATCTAATGATACGTATGAGAAGAAGGATTTGAACTCTTTCCATTACAGCCGAATCAAACTCAAGTAAGGAGGGCCCCCAAAGCTCAGAGCTGTAAAGAACCATGAGCTTGACAAGAGTCTTAGAGGGACATCTTGGACATGATGTCCTAGAATTGATGGTGGAAGCACTGTCTCTCTAGGATCGCCAAGGAGTCATAACCCTTATTAACCTAAGGCTGAAGTGTCGGCCGTAAAATGAAGCGAGGTCCACTCCCAAGTACGTGTAAGAACTGATGATCTCAAGCTCGTCCCCTCTGTAGAAGAAATGAAAATCATATGTCTTCAGACCATTAAAGATCAAAACTTTGGTCTTACCCATGTTAACTGTCAGCTTCTTGTGGTCACAGAAGAGGGCTAAAGCATCTAGCTATCGCTGTAAACCCTCAGCAGATGAGGCAAGGACCACATCGTCCGCAAAACGAAGAATATAGATCAAAACTTGGTGGAGAAGACAGTCGTCCCTCTCTTGAATGTGATCCCTGAGAAACTCCAACTCATCAATATAAATAGTGAACAAGGTATGAGACAAAGGGCAACCCTGCTTGACCCCAATGGTACTCCTGATGAAGTTAGAGAACCCAGTAGTAGTATGAAGGCACCCAGTAGTAGTA
Organism: Taxus chinensis; assembly: GCA_019776745.2. Classification (NCBI taxonomy): domain Eukaryota; kingdom Viridiplantae; phylum Streptophyta; class Pinopsida; order Cupressales; family Taxaceae; genus Taxus; species Taxus chinensis. The sequence continues at coordinate 759,212,592 of CM034151.1, read as the reverse complement.
TGAAGGCGGCCTAGAACTTCCTCATATAGGCGAATGATGGCAGCTAAAAGAGTCTCAAAAATGCTAATCTCTTTGAGCCTTTGGAACATACCTTCCCTTTGAACAGAGTTAAAGGCTTTCCAAAAGTCAACAAAGAACATAAAACCTTGGAAGAATGATGTCATGCTTCTTCGATGATAGCCCGAAGAGTGAGATGTGGTCAATGGTTTGGTAGGTTGGTTGAAACCTTGCCTGTCCCCTAGCTTTATAGTGATTTTGGTCCAGAAACTCTATAAGCCACATGTGGAGCACTGTAGCATATAGCTTGGCATATGTGTGACCCACCATGATCATTCAGTAGTTGTTGGGATCAATGGTAGGACCCGATTTATGGATGGGGTGAATAATGTGGTGGGACCAAGACCCCAAAAAACCTGTACACACCACTTGGTTGAAGCAATCCACTAAATAGTTGTTCAAGAAGAAAGATGGATTCTGAAGAGAAGCCGGTTTATAATGATTGCATAAGTAATAGTCACCTTAGAATGTAAAGGCTCATCAAAGAAGAGAGGCAGAGAGGTAAAGCAAGTACCTATAAATTGGTTTAAAAGACATTGTAAATTTTCTCTTGATTTGTGATAACTTCTTTGCATAAGATAATGGAAATACTCCATTTAATTTTATTTATGTGTTATGGGCATCTGAATGTTATTGTGCATTATTTCCTTGTTATGTTCTTTTATAATGTAAATTCACATTTGAATGGTTAAGTTGCCTTAGTTTTTGTTCTTTGATATGTGCCGACTAGAAAGGTATCACTGTGTATTCCTGTGTTAGACTGCTTAAAGCATTGTGCTGATTCTAGTCTACAATGTTAACATGTCCTTGGGTGATCCATGAAGGAATAGGATAAAAATGGTTTTGTTGCTGGTTTATGTCTGATGTATATGCTTAGAAGGTTGTGCAACCAACATGACCTTAAGTGATGGCTAGAAGAGAAGATAAGAAGATTTGCTAGGAAAGAAGCACCAAGGTTTGGACTTTCAATACAATCAATAATTGCCAGTTCTATTAGTGGAGATTTTTTTGAGATATTTTTGTGCAAGTTCCCAAAGAAATTAGAGTGAGTAGTGCACTTGAAGCATTATTATTTTAGGTCTAGAATAGATCAATCGTTTATATTGTATAAGGTGAAATGTAAAGCAAATGGTACTTTGAACAAGTACAAAGCCCATCTCATTGCCAAGGGTTACTCTCAACAAGAAGAGGTAGACTATAAAGAGATGACCTATTGTAAAGATGGTCCCTTTTTTGTCGATTCTTTCAATATCTTCCTAGTTTGGTTGAAAAGTGTATCTAAGGGATTTGAAGAACACCTTATTGAATGGGGTTTTGGATGAGCAAGTCTACATGGCACAGTGGCAAGGATATTGGCTACCATGCAGATATCAATATCTTCCTAGTTTGGTTGAAAAGTGTATCTAAGGGATTTGAAGAACACCTTATTGAATGGGGTTTTGGATGAGCAAGTCTACATGGCACAGTGGCAAGGATATCGGCTACCATGTAGATACGATTAGGTTTGCAGGCCCATCAAGTCCTTGTGTGGACTTAAAAATGCTCCATGAGCTTCGTGCATCAAAATTTATCAACACCTCTGATTTAAAAAAGTTATTTCTGATCAAAATTTCTATGTCAAAAACAATGGTGATGATATAGTTGTTAGCATATGCAAAGAGAAGAAAGAATTCAGAGAAGACTGATTGCACACTCAAACAAGTGTGACAACGTTTATTAAATAGGAAGAGGTGGTTATAAATTGGTTGAACAGTTACCAACCGAATGATAACTACATAATTGCATTACATGCTATATAATTCTCTATATTTTAACACCCCCTCTTAATGACTAAACCGGAAACACTACCAATACAAATGTACTAAAGACCATATGTTTAGTCATTAGATTTATAGACTGTGCCATAGGTTGTACTTTGAATCAGCAATCCATTGTTGTGTTGTAGTTGTCTAATGGAGAAGAACCGCAAAACAAAAATCTGGTCTTGTGAACAAAGGATATGGCAAGTGGTCCACTGGTTCGTTGTTACGTGATTCATTGATCAATGATGAATCATCGATGGTTGAGAGTGTCAGCACCGTCTTCAGAGTGCTGAAATCAGAACCTCGGAGAGGTGGATTAGAAAATCTTTTCCAGGCTCGTGTAGCCTATTGGAGTCTATACAGACTCATTTATCCTGCAATCGAAGTTGCCTCGATCATGTCCTTGTAACGCCATGTAGTGCTCATCCAAACTTTTCAAGGAGAGAAATGTGACCATATGTGCAGTAGGAGTTAGAACCAACTGAGCAATAGTAGGAGAAATAACCATCTCCGTCTCAGTAGTGGTAGGAGTGAGAACCAACTCCTCCATCTTATCGATTTGCTCATTTATCCCCTCTGTTGGCAAAGATCTTTTACAACACAATGAACAAACTGTTCATGCTCTACTGTCCTTCAAGCAAGTACCTCTGAGTGAGTGGCTTGGCATGCCATCTTACCATGCACCATCAGTGCATCTGGAATAGTGGAGTCTCCATCCACAACAAACTGTTCTTTAGAATGAGGAAATCCATCCTCCCAAGGCATGTACGCCTCCTGTATATTTGGTATAATGGATACTTCCTCCACAATAGGTGCACGTAGGTTGACTATATCCAAGTCAACAGATCTGTGAGGAATAGCTTCCTCCCAAGGCACTGCAGCCTCCTGCACAACCTGTATGGTGGAGCTGTCCTCCACACGTGTATTCATGTTAATCATAGCAAGATCAATAAGCCGATACTGACCATCTTGCCCAAATACCAAGGGCAATCATCCGTCTCTGTTTTATATCAGGAACAATACACTTTTTCCCATAGAAATCCACAAAAATATTGGGATTTTCAGTTAATTGACGAATAGACAGAAGATTCTTTTGTGAATAATGTACATATCTAACATTTCGTACTAGCAATTTATGAGCATTATTTAATACAATGCATATATCTCCTATCCCTTCTACTGCAAGTGATTCTCCATTAACTAGTAATACTGATTCAAAACAGATATTTGTAGAAAATGAAACATACCAGTCCTTGCGACATGAAAAGTGTGCGGACTCGCCCGAGTCAATGATCAAGCAACTAGTACCACTATCATGCAAGCATGACATCGTAAGACAATAAAAAGCACACTTGTCATCTAAATCCTGTTCTTCTACAACTGCTGCCACATGTTCCTTACCACATGGCTTTTTGTTTTGTTGCAAAAGATCACACTTCCACTTTTGACAATCCTTATTAAGGTGTCCAACCTTGTGACAGTAATAACATGTGACCTGATATTGAGTGGAAAACTAAGTCTCCACTTTCCCTTTGACTATGTGACAAGAGCACTCTCTGGTCAGTCACAATTAGATTCTGCCTGAATTTGTCTCTGCTCCTTTTGCAACAGTTAGGAACTCACCTTGTTAAACGTGAGAGTTTGACTTTCAGCCATTAAATGGAGTGCCTCCACAAATGACTCATACGAAGAAGGCAAGCTATTTAGAACCAAAGCCACCATTTCATCATCATCCACCTTTTTATTTATGGAAGGTAACTGGTCTCAGATGTCTTTCATCCGAAGTAGGTGCTCAGACAACGGTCCACCTTGTAATTTTACAGAAAAGAGCATATTCTTTAGGCATAAAACCCGACTCTTTTTTGACGTATGATATTTATCCCTCAGACTGGCCCACAACGTGCTTGCTACAGTAGCATTCCGTACTTCCGATATCATATCATCTGACACCGACAACTTGAGAAGCAATAACGCTTCCTTATGACATTTGTCATAATCTGCGAAGTTCGTCGTTGGTCGACTTTCACTACCCGTGATTATTTTATCACAATCACGAAACTCTGCAAGCGTTAAAATCTTATGGCTCGATACATTGAAATTAGTGCCCGTTAATTTTTGTGTCTTCGGCAAAGTCAAGTGTGAAATATTTGCCATTTTATGATTCCACAGTAATGGAAATAATAAGATAATTTTTTGCCCACACCAATAATATATTACTTATTCCAGCAAACAATATGAAATTTATTACTCACATGTAAAGCACAAGGTGAATAATATTAATCTTTCTTCGAACCCTTCGAGAGTATTTAACTCACATTTTTCTTGCCCTCGAAATCGTAACAGGTAGCAACAACAATGAACTCATTATGGTGCTGCCTCATTCACAACTTGTCTTTTTGGTTCTTGTGACTGTATTTGCCCATGAACTGCCCTATTTTGCTCCACGACTTTGCTGGCCCATACGACTGTGCTATTGGCGAATTGGATCGACCACAACTCTACCCAACGTTTTGCAGGAATGAAACGAATCGTGCCCTCACGTCTTCCTTGTTCTGCGACCATGACGTTTGGCTTTTCGACTGGGTATCTACGTTTTTGTTCATTTTGCCCCTCACGACTAGACTTTGCCTCGATCGACGACTTTTGGGTCTCAAACCACACCTTCACATCCTCTATCCGCGACTGTTCCAATTGTTCTTTGCACTAGACGTCTTTTCCCTTCTTGTGAATCTTCTGCAATAAGCGACATAATAACTTCTTCAGTTTGTGCCCTACTAGGGCTTCCCCAAACTTCCAATTCCTGCCTTTTGAAAGGTTTCCTCGAGTTACAAACCGACCGCTCTGATACCAATGTTAGCATATGCAAAGAGAAGAAAGAATTCAGAGAAGATTGAATGCACACTCAAACAAGTGTGACAATGTTTATTAAATAGGAAGAGGTGGTTACAGATTGGTTGAACAGTTACCAACCGAACGATAACTACATAACTGCATTACGTGCTATATAATGCTCTATATTTTAACAATAGTGATACTCATTTGTCTATGTTGATGATCTTGCTCTCTCTAGTAGTGTGGCCACAGCACTTCAGTGATTGAAATCTGATTTATATTCTGCTTTTGATATGCCTGATTTAGGCCCCCTACATTATTGTTTAGGTGTAGAGTTTTGTCAATTCGATCATACTATCTTTATAACACAAAATATGCGAAAGCACTCTTAGAGAAATTCAAGATGACTGAGAGCAATTGTTCCACTGCACCAATGGAGACTGGGTTGATGTTGTCAACCTATGATGATTCACCACAATATTTTTATCAGATATTTTGGTGCAAGTTCCCAAAGAAATTAGCAGTGGGAATTGCGATTGGAGCATTATTGTTTTGGGTCTATAAAAGATGAACCTTGTAAAGCAAATGGTACTTTGGACAAGTGCACAGTACATCTTGTTGCCAAGGGTTACTTGCAACAGGAAGAGACAGACTATGAGGAGAATTTTGCTCCGATTGTTAAGATGGTCACTTTTTTTTGGTTCTTTCCATAGCTACCTAGTTTGGTTGGAAGGTGTATCTAATGGATGCGAAGAACACCTTATTGAGTGGGATTTGAATGACAAAGTCCACATGGTACAGTCAGAAGGATATTGGTCACCAGGCAGATACCATTAGATTTGCAGGCTTATTAAGCCCTTGTGTGGACTTAAATGGGCTCCATGAGCTTGGTGCATTAAAATTGATCAACACCTCTCAGATTTTGGATTCAAAAGAATTATTTATATTCAAAATCTCTGTCAAAAGCGATGGTGACGACATAGTGATACTCATTGTCTATGTTGATGATCTTGCCATCACTAGTAGCAGGACCACCACACTTCAGCGAGCAAAATCTGATTTATATCAAGCATTTGACACGACTAATTCAGGCTTCCAACATTTTGTTTAGGTGCAGAGTTTTGGGAATTTGATCATACTATCTTTATAACACACAAAATTTGCCAAACACTCTTGGAGAAATTCGAGATGATCGAGAGTAATCCATTCACTACACCTATGGAGGTCGGGTGAAAGTTGTCAACCTATGATGATTCACCTATGGTTGGCAAATCGCTCTGTAGACATTTGGTGGGCAGTTTGATCTTACATCCACTCGACCAAATTTATGTTTTTTTGTTAGTCATCTTTCGTGGTTCTTGTCACATTGGAATCTAGTTCATTGTGAGTAACAAAATGGTTTTGTACATATGTGAAATGAACACTTGAGTTTGGCATATTGTATCAAATGTTGGCGGATTTTATGCTGTTTGGGTTTACATACATTGATTGGGCCAGTCCAGTTGATGCTCAAAGATCAATTGCTTGCTACACTTTTTCCTTGAATTCAGGAGTTGTTTCATGGCAAAGCAAACTTCACCATGCTGTTGCTTTGTTTTCCACTGAAGCAAAATATAAGGCAGCCAATAGTGCAACTTGTGAGACAACATGGTTGCATAGAATAATTGCTAGATTTATAGATATAGCTCAGACTCTCCACTCTACTGTGAGAATCAAGGTGTCTTGAAGTTGGTGAAAAACCCAATATACTGTGCCATAACAAAAACCATCGAGGTCCATCATCACTACGTTCGACAATTGGTTGATAATGAATACATTTGTCTTGATTATCATGCCACTTAAGAGTAAACTGCTGATATGTGATGACTAAATATCTAGGTCCTACGCTCTTCATAAAATTATGAGACAAACATGGGGTTGTCTATGGTGGTCCTTATGGGGGGTATTGAATAAAAAAGATGCTGATATGGTGTAACCACATAATTTCCTCTATAGTTAATAAAAAGAAGACACACATATATCATTTGTGTGCTTCACCCATTTTCCCTCCATTCGTTCTATGCATTTGATAACAAAAAGCTTAAAGAGACTGTGAAGCCAAATAAAGTTGCTGGTAGAGGTATGGTAGTTAGGAAGGATAAATATAAGGTTTAAAAAAAAACAGAGAAGGTGCTTCCAAGAAGGTTGATGGCAAGGGATAAAGAGGATGAACTGTTGGCAGGGCAGCAAATTGAATATACCAAGGACCCAATAGAGGGGGAGATTTTGAAGACTGCAAAAAAGAACAGGAGAGCATTGAGGAAGAGTTAATAAATAGAGGTAATAATAGTAGGAGACAAGAACAGTTTCAAGTGGACAGTGAAGAAATGGAGTCACATGAAGTTCAGGAGTAGAAAGAGTCCAACTAGGAAGTTAGTAGTTGGGAAATTATCATGAAGCTGAGGAGCAGAAAGAGAGTTTCAGGGCAGAGTCCAACCTTTTAAATTTGAATTGAGCGAGCAACAAGTGAAAAGAATTCTGTTTTCAGAATTTTTGAGTTTTTACCAAAATAGGATAGTTGGAATGATATATTAGATGGAGCAAAAATATTGGATAGAGGAGTATATAACTGTGGCATGCTATAAATACTTTGAATTTGCTGGAGCAAGAAGACACAAAGGAAGAGCAGGAAGCCCAAAGTGCAACACGACTTCAAGCAAATATTACATTACCATCAATTCCACTAGAAGCGTTTATGACATTGGCACCATATGACAAGTCTGCAGATTTGGCGAACTACCTCTTGACATGTGATATAAAGGAATTGAAAGGGCAAAAAGAGGATAATAAAAAGCTGTACGAACTGGTAGAAGCCTGAAAATGACGAGCTTTGGAACACCTGTAAATTCAAAGATGAGACACATTGATGTTCATCAAGATCAAGTTAGAGAAAAAATTTAAAAATCATAAATCAGAAAGCCAAGGTATCCAAGATTGAAGGAGAGAACACAAAAGACCGGCTTTTTTTGGCTAGACTTCAATAAAAGGTGTTAAAGAGTGATGAACATTATGGGTTTGAAATTTAATGAGAAGGATAAGGTTGCATGGATTTTTAAAGGACTACATACAAGAATTAGATTCGCCATATCCCAAACGCAATTCTGAAATAAGGTTGACGTTGTAGCTGCATTGATAAGAGTAGAAAAGATTGAAGATTGGGGTGATGGTTTTGTCCACAAAGAAAATACGGGGATGGATGCATTATTGTATAGAGGGGCATCATAGAAATGAATGTTGAAAGATATTTAGATATAGACCATTGGGTTCTCTAGACTAGATGAATGAGTATTGTGACATCTGTAGAATATGGAGACACCATTCATCTAGATTTTTTTTGTCAGAGGGGTATACAAGGCAGGCTGAAGGAACGCTTTGCAGTTTTTGTAGATCTCCCAATCACGATGATAACAACTGTAGAGCTTTGTGTTAATTCAGGGATGATATTACAAGGAACATATTTATGCGGGTTTTAGGCTTTAGCACACATGCAAAAGACAAGCATAAATATCGTTTCATTTTAGGGCTTTCTGGCTAAAAATCCCAAGGCACAAGTTACATATGGGTCTTAAAAGAACTGGTGTTGGGAACAACTTGGAGAACTTGTGGCATAATGCTTCTTAATGTATGACAAACTGTGTCACAACTTCATAGACAATTATGGACAATCTTACACCAACAGGTCAGATAAACAATTACTTTAACAAAACAAATCTGATAGAGTGCAAGCTTTGGATTCATTCATCAAAACAACTTAAAAGAGGGTGGTAAGGCAGAAAAGAAATTTCAATGAGAATTATAAACTATTCGATTTGTCAGTATCCACCAAAGTTTGCAACAATATTGACAAACCAAAATCTGACAAGATTAGTGACACTCAATCCCAATCAAATGTAGTGCAAAACTCCAAAAGGATTTTATTGAAATAGGGAATATTTTTTAAATGTAGCTACAACTAATTTCTCACAGATTGTGAATTTGATCACACATTCATTCATCCAAAGCAATTAGGACATAAACAATTTCAGGCATGGGCCATTTGAGCTTTTGGGGAATCAAATGCAGGTTTGACTTCGAGGAAGAATAGTGGTCATTGGAATATATAGCTTCAATGCCGTACATTTTATTTGTTGGGGTATTGAGGTTAAACATTTGCCTTTTTTTTAAAGCTAAAGCTTTCTGTTGTGGGAGCTCGGGGGTAATTTAGCTTGTTTAAAGTCAAATGTAAGTTAAACCTGGACTGGCTTTGGATTGGTTGATGTGATGGCTTGTAATTTTTTGGCAGTGAAGGGCTATGTCAATGGGTGGAAACTTAGCAAAGCTTTTGTTTTTGTGGCTCAACTTAAAAATCATGCATCTTCTTTAACTTAATTGAGCATTTGTTTGGTAGGTCCATTTGGTGAAATCAATGTACGAATAGGCTATCCAAGCAATCTGTTAGTTCATCAACAAATGCACACCTGCCACACACCAAGGGTTTTCAATTTGAAGGCATTTGACCTAGATTAATGTTCTTCGTCATGTTAGCACAAACTCAGAGCTTCAGCAGTATATTGCAAATCTCAGTTTCAATATCAATTTCAAAGAGCAAGAAAACATTCCTAGTATTCCTACACAAAAATAAGCTTTAGCGCCTTTCCATGAAAATGCGAAAGGCAACGAGTCAAGAAATGAAAGCATTTCAAAGTAGAAATCTCATGGTTTGAAGTGCTAAGAAAGTTTTGGTGTGTTGTGCCACAATAGAATGTTTTTGCAATGCACACACTACAATGATTGAAAATTGTTGCTTAGCTAGTGAACGAGATGTCTTAGGGGCCACTCTTTCATCCACCAAATTTTCATAGTTTTTTCAAATTTGAAGATTGTTGAAGACCAAAGTCCTTGCGAGTAGGACTAGGAAGGTTGAAAATCCAGTAAGGACAGCCACTTAGTTACGCCAGTCTATTGGAAACATGTGAAGGATGGTAAGCCAATATGCTACTTAGTTGAAAACACAACTGGTGGCTAAGCAGTGTGTGAAGGTTGAAATCAATATGCTACTTTGTTGAAAACCCAACTGGTGGTTGAGCAGCGTGTGAATGGTGAAATCATTATGCTACTTAGTTGAAAACCCAAAATGGTGGCTAAGCAATGTGTGGATGGTGAAATACAGTAAACAACATCACTCATGGAACTGTGACCAGAGCTCTGGGGTAATGCAAAAGATCAATTATCAGTTTTGCTAGCTTTTCCAAAAAAAGAAAAATGACATTTATTCAAACATCTTTAAGTTTTGTTCTAGATACATTCAGAGTGATTGAGAAGAAATCCAATCTCCAGTCAAATTTAATTTCTATGATACCTTGTCTTGGGATGAGACAAAATATAAGCTTGGGAGACGGTTAGTGGTAGAATGGGTGTAAATGTAAAAGTAATATTTTTCTATGTTTAACATAAAGGTTTTGTATAAATCGAGTCATGTAATTTCTAGGTATATTGAAAAATAAAGGAAGATGTAATGTGTCAGTTGCAAGTAGTTTGAGTCAATCATGAGAAAGGAATATGAAGAGAATCTGACTTATAATGATTGCAGAAGTTGTTTTCTATAAGCATGAGAATAGAGACTTGGGAATGTAGAAACTTGTCAAGGAAGATGTAAAGTTATTCTCTGTAAGTGGTTCAAAAGAATTGAAAATTCTTTAACCATCTGTTATAATTTCACTACCATAAGATAATGGAAAGGCTACATTTCTGTGTTATCATACATAATTTCCTTGTTACTTCCTTTATGATGCAAATTTGCATTTGATGATTAAGTTGTCTTTATTTCTGTTGTTTGGTATATGTTGACCGGGATGGTTATTCACGGTGTATAACTGCATAATGTTGTGTAAAGCCTTGTATTGAATCTAAGCTACAATGTTAGCATGTCCTTGGGTGTTCTGCCATGGAATAGGATACCATTCACTTCAATAAAGTATAAGATTGCAACATAATAATATGAAGGGTCTTTGAGATATTAATAGTGCATTGAAACATTGTTGTATTTTAAATATTCTTTTACGTCTATTCCCTGCATGCATTGATCGCCCTCCTCCTCAAGCTTCCATTATCACATTGCCAAGAGACCTTCAAAAACGTTGTTGATCTGTTTATAAGGCATCACCAAATATTTCCTTGTTTCTTATTGGAAATTTCAAACATTGTTAAGTTGATAAAGCACTACCAAATATTTCTTTATTTTTTGTTGGAAATATCAAAACATTGTTAATTTGTTGATAAAGCACTACCAAATATTTCTTTGTTTCTTGTTAAAAAATGAAAACCTTGTTAATTTGTTGATAAAGCACTACAAAATATTTCATTTGTTTTTTGTTGGAAATATAGCTCAAGTTTGAAAGACTTGAATATTATATTTTATCTAATTGTTGTTTAATATCTCTTCAGGTTTCCACAAAGGCATGTGGCTGGTTACTACTTGAAATTTGGTGAAGTTTGTGCTTTCAAACCTTGTACTTTCTCTTCTCCTTGGTTTCAGGATTTGCCATTTATACCTTGTATAGGAAGTGGAAACTGAGGAGGACTTTGTTTTTAAGGTGTCCCATGTACTGTGAAATCCAGGTAAGGCACCATTGTCTACAGAGACTTGAGCATGTTTCCATCCATTTTCTTTCACTATCCTATGAGATCCGGGTAAGGTGTCATTGTCTACAGAGACTTTAGCTCTTCTCCATCCGCTTTCTTTCATTATCCTAATAGAGATGTTTGGCCTTTTTCTTTCTAGAGGTCGTCACCTTTAGGTGTAGCTTGTTGCTGGGGATGATTAGAGCTACCAGATTGATCACCTTCTCCTTTCATTTCTTCAAATATTTTTGGAGGCATTAAGTGTCTTGGATCTTACCAGTTCAGACGTATAGGGACAGGTTAGTGTCGTGATCTTCTTTGTGTACAATCACCAGGGCGCTCCAACCAACCAGCTCACTTTCACTCTAGGCACTGCGGATTTGCTTTGTTTTGGCATTGAGGGATTTCTCCCTGCCAGCAGACCAAGTCACAGAAACAAACACACTTTACTGGTTTTTTGCCAGCAGAGGTTCTAGGGGAAATACCTGAACTCCTAAGATTGTCCAACATGACCCCTTAGCCTTGTCCATTCCCATATGAGCATCTGCATTTTCATGGTTATAGAAGATGACCATTGGCTCTTTGAACCAACCCTTCTCACATACATGTGACAATGCTGGTCCATGGTCATGAACCCGTTTTGTTCTTCATCAGCATCATGCTACATTGAGGGTTTCTCCCCTTAATGGTCAATTTGTATATAATTGGGGTTTAACTGCTTTAGGTTTACCCCCTCTTGTTTCATTCACATTTTATTAGCACTTAGTATTTACTATTTAGTGAGTTTTAATAACCTATGTTCACTTTACCATAGTACTTCTCTAATGTAAATGAATTTCTTTCGAGACCCATCTGTGATTCGTGGATATTAATATAATCTCTTTCTTTACTCCAAAATTCTGAATGAATGCCATCTAAATTCTAAATGGTCATAACTTCTACTTGATTAAGAAGGAGTTGATGATCATTAGATAGTGAATTTGAAATGAAAAGTACATGATTCAATTCTACTTCCTATTCAGGTCATTCAATTCAGATTATGAACTTTACACTCAACCTTACAAGCTAACCGCTTTGCATGATGTGCACTTTTTAAAGAGTAAAAAATGAGCTTTACCATTATGGACATTAACTATGGCTTGGAAGGTACTATTGATTGAGTTTGGAAGATTCCCTAGTTGTCCAACAACTTTTGAAACTGATCTTATTAAAGAGTGAACACGAGCTTTGCCCAGTATGGACATTAACTAGGACTTGGAAGGTACCATCTGTTGATGTGGCAACATTCCTGTTAGGATGTTTCTCTAAAATAAGCTCAGATAGAAATAATAGATCCACTTGAATGCAAAAAATAAGAAACAATTTGAAGATATTGATGCACAAATGATAAGTGAAGTGATATGACAAATCAAATATATTGGTCTGTTAGGAAATATATAGTTTAGTGCTCATATTATTGGAAAATAATTGTGAATGTCCTTTTGATAGGTTGTTGTGGGTATACATGGGTTGTTTAGTTGTTGAAACAATTCACAGGAATAGTAGAGTAGTTTCCTACTTTATAGGAAACTCTCTTCCTATATATATAACTATGTCCCGTAATAATTAATGAGACGAGTTTATAATATTAAAACTGTGGAAAGCTCTACCAATTTTAATATTTGGTATCAGAGCAGGTTATTGATGATGAAAGTCCCCTGAGAAATCCATTTGCCTCTTGGTTCATACACTGTTGTAACAAGCCGTATTTATTGTTTGCATTTGGATCCGGTCTTGGGTTAGCATTCAATATTCATGTGCATTTTATGACTATTCCACTTTGAAGCATTGATAACTGTTCAAATCATGTCGACTTGCCTTGTGTGCATCTATTACATTTGTCAGATTTCTGTATATGCCTTGCATCCATTCGAGTGATCTTTTGTTGTCCTGGTTCTCCTCCATGCCTATACTTTTCAAAAATAATTGATCCATCGTCTTATTTCGTGAAGATCCTTCCTTTGTGGAAAGTTTGTAGTTTTATAAATTAAGGATCTGCATATTTCTGAGCGAACCCAAATCTCATCGATCCTTGTGTGTTGAATCTTTGTCTCTACTCATCAATGTTTTGATCAGTATATCATACCGTTCTGCATCCTTCACCGTGTTCGTTATCTGGTCAACTTTTTGTGTGCACTCTGTCCAGTCCAGTGTTTTTAGAATCGGTTGAACCAGAACTGGAACCGGCCGGTTCGACTGGTCTAATGTTTTTTGGAGTGAACCAGTTGAAAAACCGGATCGTCTGACCGGTTTGGGACCAAATGGACCAGTTTCGTATGGAACCGGCTGGTTTGGTCCCAAATCGGTCAAACTGGTCCGGTTTCATCAAAAACCGGCCGATTCGTGTCCCTGCGTAGCTATACGACGTAATTTTTTTGTGTCAACTTTTTTTAACTTTTCTATTTTTTCAACAACCTAAACCCTAATTTATTGCCATTTTGCTATAAACCCCTTTCTTACATATATACATGCGCAAGCTTTGCATATTTTGTGTGTAATTGTTGGAATCATGGTTTCTAATCTTTCAAATATATTGTTGTCATTAAAAATATTTTTTTTTGGTGTTTTTTAGTAAATCGGTTCATAAAGTTTGAACCAGTCCAGTTCTGGTTCTAGTTCCAGTCCGGTCCAACCCTCGACCAGTTCCGATTTTTAAAACATTGGTCCAGTCCTGCTTGCCCATATATCTATGTTCGTAGTCCTGTGGAAGTGCTACCTTCTAACTTGATATTTGAGATCTTCCACATTTCAATTTTGTTGCAACTTCATCTCCACCACATTGATTTGGAGCATCATAGATTTGATTCAACGAATCCTTCTCATGCGTTTATTGCATTCAAGAAGCTTTGAGAATCAATAGTCCCATTGCTTGCGTTCGTGAGCCACGTGAGAAGTAATTATAATGTTGTTCTACCTGGATCATGTCTTCTTGGACAAAACCGCTAATAAGTTTCGTTGGAGTGGTGGCATTAATGCTTGGAAGAATTTCGGTGCCAGAAGCTCGTTCCTATCAACGTGATCTACGTGGAAGATTCACCAAGCCTAAACATTATTGCATTGCATTCATCCTTGGAATCAAGAAGCCTGCGGTATTTTTAATACATACGTGATATTAGGTATTTTGTATTTGTTTTATTAAGTATTTTGTCTTTAGTATAAATAGTTTATATGTCATTCGTGTCCTTTTTTAAAGTGAAGAGAAGTATATGTTAAGCCTTAATTAGGTTTTAGTCAAATTTTGTTATATCTCTTTGGAATTTGTCTTTACTTTTGTAATTTGTAGATCATTAAGTAATTAAACATTACTTTCTTAGTAATAGATTTTGTTGAGTCAAGTGTCATGTTGTCATTATAGAAAAATGAAAGAGTCTTCTATAAGTGTCAATGTTTCTTATTGTCTTAAATGAACGTGTCTTGTCACTCATTGTATTGTCAATATCAAAATTGGTAATTATTGTCATGTTATGTCGTAAAAGTCCATTATAGTCAATAGAGCCGGCGTCATGTAAAAGTTGTAAAAAAAAACGTCCTTACAGATGCATTTTTGGTGTAACCTTACGTTCAATTTTTGGGAGAATAAGATGAAGAATATAGCAGCTCTGATGATATTTTTGATGACCCCAGAGAAGGTAAATGTCCCTGGCTTTGGGGGCTCTGCCCCTCAACCCTGCCCTGTACCATGATAGGGAGCACACCTAGTGCACTGCCCCGAGACCCTACAAGGGGCGCTGCTCCTTGACCCCGCTGGGGGTTGTCGGCTTGAAACCCCCGCTTTGGAATTTTAGAGCTAAAGCGAAAATTGGTGGGGAGGCTGCGTTGATAGAAGATGGTGCAAATTTGAGATTCAAATTTTATCTTGCTGAGTGAGCAACATTATATTGTGTTGGTGTCCATTTTGATCCTCTACATTTTCCCACCTTTCCCCTTTCTTCTACGTGCTCAAAAAATGTTTTTCTTTTAATTTGGTGGTCTGCAAGTTTTGCCATCTGATTGAATGCTTTAAATGGCTCATAAACTTATTATTTTTCCCCATTTTGAAAAATACATGTGTTTGCCCTAATTTTATGCCCTAAATTTCCAAATCCATGGGCCTCTGTCATTTTTTCCATTTTCCCGAGCCTGTGGAGCTTAAAAAGTTGATCATTTTATACTTATTTTCCCTCAAAAATCCTTCCCCATGGTCGAAAATTGCTTAAAATCACTTCCCATATGTTTTTTGACCAAAAAATCCTTCACCCATGAAGAAAAAATCAAATTGGGCATCAACTTAGAAAATTTCTGTGTTTTTGACGGTCAAACGGGTGTCATTTGACCGTCAAAATTAAGCTCAAAGTCAAGGGTCTCCTACGTGGCGGCATCTAATTGGACTGAGGAGAAGCAGGGGTTTTTTGAAAAACTTATCATTTTTTGCTTTGGGAAAAAATTCAAAATTACCCCCAGGGCTCCGCAGGAGGACACGTGTCATGTTCTTATGCCAAGGAGGGATGGAAGGGGGCTGGGGAACTTAGGCAATTTTTTGCCTTTTTTGTGAAAGGGGGAAAAAAGGTGTGGAAAAGGCCCGCGGGTCTGCAAAATGGAGCAAGTGGACACGTGGCAGCACGGTGGGCAGAGGAGGAAGTGGGCCGATGGAGGAAAAGGGAAATTTTCCTTTTTGGTCAAAAATACTTAGAGCAAAAAATTAAGCCACGGGTCCAATGAAACCATAGGGAGACACGTGGCGGGCAGAGCGGGTCGGCGGGCCAACGGAGGAAAAGGGAATTTTTTCCCTTTTGACAAAAAGACTTAGAATGGAAATTTGAGGCATGGCTCCATGACAAATCAGAAAGGGACACGTGGCAGGGACAGGAATCGGAGGCGCGGGCCCGCGGAAGAAAAATTGAAAATTTTCCCTTGGCGAAAAAAGGGGTTAAAACATGAAATAAGCCCGGATTTTTAGCGATAGAGAGGATGACACGTGTCAAGGACAGAGGCGGAGGTGCGGGCCCGCGGGGAAAAAAGTGAAAAATTCCAAATTCCAAAAAAGGGTCAAAATGCGTAGAATTGAGCCGTGATCCCAATGGGACCCACCATATGCCACGTGTCATCACCAAATTTCAAGGGCGGAGGGGCGGAGAAAAAAGTCAATTTTTTCCATTTTTCCAAAAATGTTAAAAAGTCAAAAAGTGAGCCCGAATTCATTCCCAATCATATTTTGACACGTGGAGGGCCCAGATTGAAGGAGAAAGAGCAGATCAAGGGTAACTGTACATTTTCATTTTTGGCCGCCATTTTTGCTCCAGGAAGTGTGGAAATGTGAATTTTGCATCATTTTTCATCGAATTTTTGGTGAATTCATGTGTCCTTTGTGCCTGCAAAGATCAATGCAAGTGGTTTTAGGGATTAATTTGTAGATTTGAGGTGTTTTTGAAATAAATTTTTACTCAGGCCCGTGCAAAACGTGAAATATCAAATTATAAAGTTGCAGAATCAAATTTTGGAATGATAAGGATGAAATGATGAAATGAAAGGGGTCTGCATGCTTGGAGAATGAAAAATGTGCCTCCACAATGGATAATGATGAAGGATTTGTAATGATTCACCATTTTAGAAACACCTGGCAACTCTTGTTGCAAATTTGTTAAATGTCCCTATCTGCGAATCATGTTGGAATTTTGTAACAAACTTGATGTTGGGCATATTATTTTCTTGGGAAAGAAGGATCAAATGTAATTGAAAGTTATATAATGCATGTTTTGAGACATGCAAAAGGTCAGAGAAACTTAGAATTTCACAGGGGAAAATCTGGGAAGAAGCCCATTCTCTGAGAAACCACCTGAGAACCATTTCTAATTCCTTTTTGCATCAGATTTGTATCATGTTGAGTTGGTTTCAGTTGTAAAGCCATCAACAAGCTCTGAGATTGTTCTTATAACATTCCCCTACTGATAAATTTGGTCATTCTGGATTATTTTGTGTTGTCTCTTGGCAAAATTTGCATGCACTTATGTTTCAGAATGTTTTCAATTTGTGTTTCTTGCTCCTGTTGCAGTCTTGTGTTTAAAATCTCTCTTGATCATACATGGTCTCATTTCTTGTTGATAGTTTAGTGGCATCTGCAGTCTCACATTCAGAAGAGCTTTCATCTGATAAAGAGATAAACAAGATTTAAAATCACTTTACCTTCCTTGAATTCTGAGATTGTTTGTAAACCTTTGGGTGCACCTTAGGTCATGATAAAATAGAGATTTCTGGATACTTTGTTGGTTCATCTGCTTCAATATTTTGTGGCAGGTTGTCAAATATTGTGTGGAAGAGTGTAGATCTGGGCCTCCATTTGGTGCACATATCCTGGTTGAAGGAGTACCTTAACCCCTTTGAAGCATTCTGTTGTTTAGGTGTTACAAATTTCTTGCAAAGGTCCTCAAAGAATTTGGAAAATTCTGGTTAGTCTTGTCTAAAATCTCCCACCAAAAATTCATTCAGAATAACTAATCCTACCCCATACTACCCCTGCATTGCATTGTGTGTCAACAAAAGAACACAATCCATTTACAAAAATGCACAAAGCAAATCAGGATCATACCATGTCTCTAGCAGCCTCAGCCTTGTCTTGAAAGCATTTCCATCATTTAGTAGTGACAACTCTGTTGAGTTTGAATAATGGAAAATTGATCATGTTTTCCCAAGGCCATCTCCATACAATATGCACAGTATAAGGATATCTCCACCTCCTTCACAAAACAGAGGCTGCAATATAGGTTCTCTTACCTTGGTTGAAAGGCACAACCTAAAATAGTGAGGATTAGATCAAAATCCTTTCAAGGTGCTACCCACTTCTTCAAATCCTGAGTGCTAACAAGTCAGATAAATTGCTTCCCCAGCTACAAAATGACATATAAATCATTTATCTTCCTCTGAGTGTCTTGTAAAATCCATGATGCTGCTCAAGTTGTGAAGGAGATTAAATCTGGGTACCAACACCCAAATGGCACCCATTGTCATTGTTTTGAATTCCTGGGAAATAATTTACATTGCTGAGATTGATTTGCTGATTCATTTTCTAGTCCATGTCTATTTAGCCCATCAACAACACCTTTTGGCACCATTTTGCATTACTGAGGGACATTATTTCAGATCCTTGGTAATACTTCTTGTGTATTTATGTGCATTACAAATCTGAGTATCATCTTCTGATTTAGATTTATAAGATTGGAATGAAGAGTAGAGTTCTGAGTTTGATCTCTTACATTATTCAGTACATATTTGAGTATTTCAGATCCCTGGTAATACTTCTTTGTGATTTATGTGCAATTACAAATTGTTGAAGTATCATTTTATAATCAGATTTGTAAGGATTGAGTGAAGATATAAGTTCTGCCTACAATTTTATCAGTTTCCAGTAGTAGTTGCACTTCATTTGCATTTGTGATTGATAAATTCAAAGAAAGGAAGGTCTGATCTATAAAGTTTGGCAAGATTTTCAGTGCTGATAGATATTTGACAGAGTATTTTAGTGCATTTGCACAACTAGGGTGAAATTCCTTAGTGGTGACTCCATGTTGTTCTGATCTTGATAAGTACCAGTGTCTTAACCTTTCTGTCATTTACTTTGGTGTTGCTAATCTCTGCAAAACTGGAAGGAAGAAGATCTCTCTTCATTAGAGACTCTGCTAAGAAGTTGTTTACAGATTCAAGAAACTCAGAGTTGGAAGGGAGAAGAGTTTGGAAGGTTGTTAAAGGTCAGACATCAGGAAAAGATATATCCATTGGTGAGAGAGATCAGCCTTTGGTAGAGGATTATCACTCTTCTTCAAGTGATTCTGATTCAAGAAATCCTCTCATAAACTTGTTTTCCTCAGCTAGTGAAGGTCCTTCTGCTGTACCAGGTAAGTTCCTTCTCCAATCTGCACCTCTGTGTTTCAATTCAAATAAAACTTTCCAAGAAAATCAGCACTTAGAGAATACCAGTCTTGTGAATCACATTCTTGAGCCCCAAAGACCTTGCACTCCTCATCAGCTTGTGTCACCCCCAAGATCACCTCCACCAAACAATATGGCTCAGCCTAGACCTCCATTTGTTGTTAACACCTTTGGTCCTATAGACTTTAGAGGAATGGATGGTTACCCAAATGTTGTCCCACAAGATGTCAGAAATAGATTGCCAAAATTCCAAGGTAACAATGCAATAACTGGTGATCAACATCTCAAACTTTTTGTTAACATGATGGAAGATTTTGAGATAGAGTTTGAAGATGTGTATATTAAATTGTTCATTCATACACTAGAAGAGGATGCTAGGGATTGGTACAAGGCTCTGCCTGATAATTCAATTGATTCTTGGACTGAGATGAAGAATGCATTTAGGTTGCAATATGGTGACAAGACTGATCCTAGATTTCTCTTGTCTGAGTTTGAGAATATCAAGAAGAACCCCAATGAATCAGTCCATGACTTTAACACAAGGTTTAACAAAACTTTGAGAAGGCTTCCTGTTAGTCTGAGGCCTTGTGATGAGTCTTGTTTAATCAAATATGCAGATGCATTTGATAAAAAGGCAGCCTATTACCTAAGAGACAAGAACCCTACCAATCTAAGACAAGCTTTCACCATGGCACTTCAAATTGAAAACAATATCAAAGCAATTGGGAAACCTCTCAAGAGAGATGGTGTAAAGTTGATAAACCCTGAAAAACCTCAAGCTAGCAAGGGTGCTGATTTAGAGGAGGTTGTGAAAACTTTGGCAGGGGCTGTCAAAGAAATCTCATATAAGTTGGCAAGAGCTGAGAAAGGAATTGGGAAAACTTCACAAGGTCAGCCAAGAGCACAAAACCATGACAGATTTTCCAATCATCCTAGAGGTGATCAAAGGGCAGATGATAGAGGAAAAGGACCCATGGGGTCTACAAATAGACATCCTCAAGCACGTGAAGGAAGAGTGTTACCTGATCCCCTAACTGCTAGGGTTGCTGTTGTTGAAGAAGTTGCTGATATTGATTGGTGTGATAGGTGTTTTCTACCCCATCCTCCATGTGAAGTGGACCAGCAAGATGGTGAAGCTAATAATGATGATGGTACTGATGATGATATTTGCATGGTGGGTTGTTCTTCAAGCTCACAAGGAGGAGCAACATCTACTGAAGTGATAAGTGCAAGGACAGCTGCAACCTTTTGGGATTGCATCAAATGGGTACAAGTTTTCTTCCCCCTCATACTCTTGAAGTTGATGTAGTGCAAGCTTTTGAAATTCCTAACAATGACTTTGAATACTTAAGAGCTTTGATGATTAAGAAGTATGATGGTGGTATTCCTTCGGAGGAAGATAGACAATTGTTGATGAATGTTGTTGTAGCTCAAGAGAAAGATTATAACACTAGAAGAAAAGTTGTTAAGGGAGTTGGGCCTCAAGCCAAACCTAAAACACCCTTGCTCACAAGCATTCCCAAAGAAGCTCCTAGAAGAGAAGCACTTGCCAAAAGCTCTGTGTCCCAAGAAAAAATTACAGTCCTCCTCATGCCCAAGCTGCCAAGAATCCCATGCCATCTGATGAATCTTCTTGTCTCCCTTCCAATGTTGTTTTTCCAAAGAGTGTTCCCTATGACATAGCCCAAGTATTGAGCCAAATCAAAGTGAGTGTTCCAATCATTGAGTTGCTTAGGATTCCTGAGCATAAGAAGAGAGCATTTGAGTACTTGGGATTGAAGGAGGAGAAGACTACTCCAGGCAGAAATGTAAATGTTGTTGAAACTCCTCCTCAAATCATTGTTGACCTTGAAACACCACCAGCAGTAGAGGATCTTGGAGAGACACCTGAGGTATATTTGGGGACATCCTTGGTTGATTCCCAATTGAATGTTGATCCATTCTTCACAACTTTGATCATAAAGGATAGGCTACTTCACAATTGTATGTTTGATTCCGGTGCATCATGTAATGTCATGCCTCTAGAAGTCATGAATGAGTTGGATATCAAAGTGACAACAGCCTATGGAAAATGTACTACCATGGACTCAAGAGAAGTGCCGGTTGTTGGTTGTGTGAAGGGTTTGGTAGTGCAGCTTGCATCTTATCCCGGGAGGAATTTAAAATTGGATGTTGTGATTGTTGATTGCCCTGCCAAATGGGGTATGTTATTGTCAAGAAAGTGGGCTGCAAGTGTTGGAGGGAGTGTCCAAATGGATATGTCTTTTTCCACCATTCCCATTGAAGGGCAGCCTTGTCAAGCTCTATGGAGAAAAGAAAATGTTGCATCTAATTGAGGACCCAAACAATGCTTCTTATGAAGTATTATTTGCTGATGTTGATGTTGATAATTTTATTGGTTTTGCTGATGGAAAAGAACACAAGATGGATCAGTCAAAGTGCCTTGAATAGGTATGTTCTCCTTGGACCTTGCTATTTGATGGAGCTTGCTCCAAATTTGGAAATGGTGCTGGTGTAATTCTGATTTCTCCTAGCTTGGAAGAATTTGTTTTTTCCTTCAAGCTTAATTTTGAATGTACTAACAACATTGCTGAGTATGAAGCCTTGTTGTTGGGTCTGAGAATTGCATGGAAGTATGGTGTCAAGGACATCATTGCAAAGGGAGATTCAGAGCTAGTTGTCAAACAAATAAGAAAACTGTATGCTACAAAAAATCAGTGGATGAAACAGTATAAGCATGCAGTTTGGGATCTAATTGAGATGTTTGATTCCTTCAATATTGTGCACCATGACAGAAGTTTGAATGTTGCTGCTGACAAGTTGGTAGTGTTGGGGTCAAGATTTGGAGATTGCACCATTTCACCTTATTGTGAGTACAATGTTGAAGTGTTAACTAGGCCAGCTGTCCCTGACAACATCAAGCATTGGCAAGTGTTTAATGATGATGCTCAAGTGAAAAGGTTCTTACAAAATCAAGGTGAGTTTGTAGATCAGCATATTGATTGGGAACCAATGGTGTGTGTGACTGAAGGAAGAGAGACTTTGTTTGGAAAAGATATTATCCAATTGAAAACTAACACCATTCCTAGAGGTCTTGTTGCTCTTGAGTCAAATTTTAGCAATGTTGATTGCATCATCAATAGAAACATATCTGCCTCAAGGGATGTGGAAGAGCATGACTTGGGAACAAAGGAAAAACCAAGAAAAGTTTGGTTGGGTAGTAGTTTAAACAAGGAAGAAAAATAGTCCTACCTCCAATTGTTGAAACAATATCAAGACTGCCTTGCCTGGTCATATTCAGAGCTGAAAGCATATAGAGAAGACTTGTTTCAGCATGAGATCCCTCTTGAGAAAAATGCCAAACCATTCAGACAGAAGAAAAGGCCAATTAATCCACTCCTCTCCATGAAAATGCAAGATGAATTGAAGAAACTGAAGGAGGGAGGGATCATTCAGCCCACAAGGTATTCATCTTGGGTTGCAAACCTTGTGCCAGTCAGAAAGAAGAATGGAGATATCAGACTTTGTGTAGACTTTAGAAATCTGAATAGAGCTTCATTGAAAGACAATTATCCTTTTCCAAACATGGAGAACATGCTGTAGTTAGTGACTGGATCTGAATTGTTGTCCACCTTGGATGGTTTCTCTGGCTACAATCAGGTTGTTGTCAAGGAGTCAGAAAGATTTAAAACTACCTTTACCACTCCTTGGGGAACATATGTTTATGTGAGAATGCCTTTTGGTCTCATGAATGCTGGAGCTACCTTCCAAAGAGCAATGGATGTTGCTTTTGCTGGTTATATAAATGACTTCATTGCAGTTTATCAGGATGATGTGACTGTATTTTCAAGGAGCAGAAAAGATCACTTGCAGCATTTGGAAAGAATGTTGATCAGATGTAGAGAATTTGGAATCTCTCTCAATCCAAAGAAGTGTCACTTTGGGGTGCAAAAGGCCAAGCTACTTGGTCATATTGTTTCAAAGGCTGGTGTCATGATTGATCCTGAGAGAGTAGAAGCAATCAGCAGGGTGCCAATTCCAAGAATGAAGAAGGGCATCCAATCTTTCTTTGGGAAAATCAATTTCATTAGAAGGTTTGTGTCCAATTTTGCTGAGTTGACTCTTCCTATCACATGCATGTTAAAGAAAGATCAAGTTATCAAATGGGAGGAGGCTGCTATTCAGGATTTTGAAGGAATCAAAGAAGCACTTAAACATGCACCTGTCTTGGCAGCTCCGAATTACAAGAAGCCTTTCCAAATCTTCTCCTTTGCTTCTGAAAATACTATTGCATCTGTTTTTCTCCAAAAGGATGAAGATGGGGCTGAGAGGCCTATTGCCTTCTTTAGCAAGGCTTTACAAGCTGCTGAGTTAAAATATACAATCATGGAAAAACAAGCATTTGCCTTGGTGAAAGCAACAAAGGTTTTCAGGCCTTATATTTTAAGTTCAAAAGTTGTTGCTTATGTTCCCCACACCATGGTAAAAGACATCTTATCAGAGATGGAGATCTCAAGTAAAAGATGTAGATGGGTGAACAAACTACAGGAGTATGATATGGACATCCAAACCACAAAGTTGGTAAGAGGTTTGGGTCTTGCTAAGCTCATGGCTGAGAGCAACTTGCAGACTGTGGAAGTGAATGAAGTAGAGGAAGAAAGGGCAGATGTTCTTGGGAAATTGGTAAGTTCTGAGTGGTACAAGGATATAATATTTTACCTCAGACACCTATGTTGTCCTGATCATTTAAATAAAAATCAGAAAAGAGCCCTCAAGCTGGCTTCTCAAAAATACATCATCACTGACTTTGGGCTGGCTTGGAAGAACCCTGAAGGTGTCCTCTTGAAGTGTGTAACTGAAGATGAAGCTCCCAAAGTAGTTGCTGATTTCCATGGGGGAGTTTGTGGAGGACACTTTGCTGGAAGGGTTACAACACACAAGGTTTTGAGAGCTGGTTATTGGTGGCCTACTCTCTTCAAAGATGCAACCATGCTGATTAGAAAATGTGAAAGCTGCCAGCATTTCTCTGGAAGAATGAAAGCTTCAGGCTCCCTTCCTTTGCAGCCTGTATCAATTGAAGCTCCTTTCAAATAGTGGGGGATGGACTTCATTGGTGAGATTTCAGACCCTTCTAGTGCTGGACATAAATGGATCCTTGTAGCCACAGATTACTTCACCAAGTGGGTAGAGGCAATCCCCACCAAGAAAGCAACACACCAAGTTGTTATGGACTTCTTGTTGAATAATATCATATGCAGATTTGGTGTGCCAGTCAAGATTGTGGCTGATAATGCCATGTGTTTCAGAGCTAAACCTTTGATGGCAATGTGCAAGGAGTATGGAACCAATCTGACTTATTCTTCAAACTATAACCCCCAAGGGAATGGACAAGCTGAGTCCAGCAATAAGAACTTATTGAAGATCATTAGGAGGACCTTGGAGTTGAACAAGAGAAAATGGGGTGAACAACTGAAATTTGTAGTTTGGGCTGATAGAATCACTGCCAAGAGAGCTACTGGTAAGAGCCCATTTGAGTTGGTGTATGGAACTCAAGCTCTGCTGCCCTTACATCTGCATTATCTTCATTTCAGTTTGTTCAACAACTTGAGGATCAAGAGGTCAGTCCATATGAAGCAAGGATTAATCAGATTGTGGAGCTAGATGAAGAGAGAAGAGCATCCCACCAGAGGCATGTCAGATTTAGAGAGAAGTTGAAAAGATTGTTTGACAAGAAGGTCACTCCTAGGGCCTTCAATATTGGAGATCTGGTTTTGTTATGGGACAGCAGAAATGAAGATAAGGGCAAACATGGAAAATTTGATGCATTATGGATGGGCCCTTACTCCATTGATATCAGAATTGGTGAGAATACCTTTTTTCTCAAAGATTTAGATGGGGAATTGCTTGAACTACCTGTTAATGGCAGGCATCTGAAGCATTTCTTGGATTAATCCCCAAATTTGAGGTATGCACCACTTGTACAGTGTATAGTGTTTGGTTTTTTGCTCTGTTTTTGGTGTTTTGTCAGTTTGTGGTTTGCCTTGGTGTGTGGCAGCCATTTTTGTCGGGTTCTCAGCTGGTTTTTGGTGGTTTTGGCTCATGACTCCTTTTCCCAATGGATTATTTTGGCACTTGGTCTACTTATTGTTCTTGTGGCACTCACTGGGAGTGCCCATCCCCGAGCAGGAGCCGATGTTGGTGTCCATTTTGATCCTCTGTTATTTTCCCATCTTTCCCCTTTGTTCTACATGCTCAAAAAATGTTTTTCTTCAGTTTGGTGGTCTGCAAGTTTCCCCATCTAGATTGAATGCTTTAAATGGCTCATAAACTTATTATTTTTCCCCAACTTGAAAGAAAAATACATGTGGCTCTGTTTTATGCCCTAAATTTCCAAATCCATGGGCCTCTGTCATTTTTTCCATTTTTCCCAGCCTGTGGAGCTCGAATTTGCTCGTTTTGTACTTATTTTCCCTCAAAAATCCTTCCCCATGGTCAAAAATTGCTTGAAACCACTTCCCATATGTTTTTTGACCAAAAAAAATCCACCCACGAAGAAAAAATTGAATTCGGGCGTCCTTAGCAAATTTTGTGTTTTTTTTACGGTCGTACGGGTGTCATTTGACCGTCAAAATTAAGCTCAAATGATGTCTCCTACATGGGCCGCTCTGGTTGGACAAGGATCGGCGGGTTTCTTTGAAAAACTTAGCATTTTTTGGCTTTGGGAAAAAATTCAACATTACCCCCACAACTCCGCAGGAGGACACATGTCATGTTCTTATGCCAAGGCAGGGATGGAAGGCAGGCGGGGAACTTAGGAAAATTTTTTGCCTTTTTTGGTGAAGGGGGAAAAGGGTGTGGAAAAGGAGACTAAAGACCCATGGGTCCACAATGGAGCAAGGGGTGGACACGTGGCAGGGCGTAGAAGGAAGTGCGGGCCGGCGGGGGAAAAGGGGAAATTTTTCCCTTTTGGTCAAAAAGACTTAGAGCAAAAAATTAAGCCATGCGGGTCCAATGAAGCAGAGGGAGACACGTGGCGGGTAGAGTGGGTCGGCAGGGCCGGCGGAGGCAAAAAGGGAATTTTTTCCCTTTTGTAAAAAAAGACTTAGAATGGAAATTTGAGGCGTGGCTCCATGAACAAATCAGAACAACCGACACGTGGCAAGGAAGGAATCAGAGGCACGGGCCCACGGAGGAAAAATTGAAAAAATTTCCCTTGGCGAAAAAAGGGGTTAAAACATGAAATAAGCCCACAGATTTTTAGCGATAGAGAGGATGACACGTGTCAAGGACAGAGGCGGAGGTGCGGGCCCATGGGGAAAAAAGTGAATTTTTTCCAAATTCCAAAAAAGGGTCAAAATGCACAGAATTGAGCCGCGATCCCAATGGGACCCACCATATGCCACGTGTCATCACCAAATTTCAAGGGCGGAGGGGCGGAGAAAAAAGTCAATTTTTTCCATTTTTCCAAAAATGTTAAAAAGTCAAAAAGTGAGCCCAAATTCATTCCCAATCATATTTTGACATGTGGAGGGCCCAGATTGAAGGAGAAAGAGCAAATCAAGGGTAACTGTACATTTTCATTTTTGGCTGCCATTTTTGCTCCAGGAAGTTGGAAATGTGAATTTTGCATCATTTTTCATCAAATTTTGGTGAATTTGTGTCCTTTGTGCCTGCAAAGATCAATGCAAGTGGTTTTAGGGATTAATTTGTAGATTTGAGGTGTTTTTGAAATAAATTTTTACTCAGGCCCGTGTAAAACGTGAAATATCAAATTATAAAGTTGCAGAATCAAATTTTGGAATGATAAGGATGAAATGATGAAATGAAAGGGGTCTGCATGCTTGGAGAATGAAAAATGTGCCTCCACAATGGATAATGATGAAGGATTTGTAATGATTCACCATTTTAGAAACACCTGGCAACTCTTGTTGCAAATTTGTTAAATGTCCCTATCTGCGAATCATGTTGGAATTTTGTAACAAACTTGATGCTGGGCATATTATTTTCTTGGGAAAGAAGGATCAAATGTAATTGAAAGTTATATAATGCATGTTTTGAGACATGCAAAAGGTCAGAGAAACTTAGAATTTCATGGGAAAATCTGGGAAGAAGCCCATTCTCTGAGAAACCACCTGAGAACCATTTCTAATTCCTTTTTGCATCAGATTTGTATCATGTTGAGTTGGTTTCAGTTGTAAAGCCATCAACAAGCTCTGAGATTGTTCTTATAACATTCCCCTGCTGATAAATTTGGTCATTCTGGATTATTTTGTGTTGTCTCTTGGCAAAATTTGCATGCACTTATGTTTCAGAATGTTTTCAATTTGTGTTTCTTGCTCCTGTTGCAGTCTTGTGTTTAAAATCTCTCTTGATCATACATGGTCTCATTTCTTGTTGATAGTTTAGTGGCATCTGCAGTCTCACATTCAGAAGAGCTTTCATCTGATAAAGAGATAAACAGATTTAAAATCACTTTACCTTCCTTGAATTCTGAGATTGTTTGTAAACCTTTGGGTGCACCTTAGGTCATGATAAAATAGAGATTTCTGGATACTTTGTTGGTTCATCTGCTTCAAGATTTTGTGGCAGGTTGTCAAATATTGTGTGGAAGAGTGCAGATCTGGGCCTCCATTTGGTGCACATATCCTGGTTGAAGGAGTACCTTAACCCCTTTGAAGCATTCTGTTGTTTAGGTGTTACAAATTTCTTGCAAAGGTCCTCAAAGAATTTGGAAAATTCTGGTTAGTCTTGTCTAAAATCTCCCACCAAAAATTCATTCAGAATAACTAATCCTACCCCATACTACCCCTGCATTGCATTGTGTGTCAACAAAAGAACACAATCCATTTACAAAAATGCACAAAGCAAATCAGGATCATACCATGTCTCTAGCAGCCTCAGCCTTGTCTTGAAAGCATTTCCATCATTTAGTAGTGACAACTCTGTTGAGTTTGAATAATGGAAAATTGATCATGTTTTCCCAAGGCCATCTCCATACAATATGCACAGTATAAGGATATCTCCACCTCCTTCACAAAACAGAGGCTGCAATATAGGTTCTCTTACCTTGGTTGAAAGGCACAACCTAAAATAGTGAGGATTAGATCAAAATCCTTTCAAGGTGCTACCCACTTCTTCAAAGCCTGAGTGCTAACAAGTCAGATAAATTGCTTCCCCGGCTACAAAATGACATATAAATCATTTATCTACCTCTGAGTGTCTTGTAAAATCCATGATGCTGCTCAAGTTGTGAAGGAGATTAAAAGGAAAAATATAGTGGTAAAGATGAAAGAACAATGAAATGCAACATCATGATATTTGGGTTGTTGGTTGTCCTGTAAAACCATTTGTATGTTTGGGTTGGTGGTTATCCTATAAAACCACCTGTGTGTGAAGGTTGTCGGTTGTCTGTAAAACTATCCTTGTAGGTTATTGGTTGTCTTGTAAAACCATCCTTATTGTGGTTATTGGTAAGCCACTGGAAAACCATCCTTTGTTGTGGTTAGTAATTCACCGTAAAACTGTCCTTTGTTTTGGTTGTTGGTCAACCACTTGCAAAACCACACTAGAGGTTGTTGGCTTCCCAAAAAACAAAACTATCCAAATCATGATCATGTAGAGGCAGGCAAGCTACAGAAGAAGTGCAACTATGTTTTCCCCATGTTCGCACTAAGGGGGGAATGTTAGGAAATATATAGTTTAGTGCTCACATTATTGGAAAATAATTGTGAATGTATTTTAGATAGGTTGTGGGTATATGTGGGTTGTTTAGTTGTTGAAACTACTCACAGGAATAGTAGAGTAGTTTCCTACTTTATAAGAAACTCTCTTTCTATATATATGTCCCGTAAGAATTAATCAGAGGAATTTATAATATTAAAACAGTGGAAAGCTCTACCGATTGTAATAACTTCGAGGGGGCAACCTCTGAAATGTAGAGTACTAATGAAAGGAATTTGAGAATACAACTTATGATGATGTGGGAGATCCTTGCTTTCCTTATTTATAGACCTAATTTGGTAGGCTCACACTTCTTCATCATAATTAAGTTAGCCTAAAGAAATGTCTAGAACTAATTAATGAAAAGATAAAGGTTATGTGTGTCACACATGGGCCACACCCTAACCATATTACACTTAAGAAGATGGAATTTTAAGGGTGTGTAAGATAAAGGTTATGCACGTCACACGTGGGCCATGCCGTAACCTTAGTACACTTAAGAAGATGAAATATTAGGGGCATAACACGCCCTTCCCTTTCAAACAAGTGTTGCACTCAATGCTAAAAAACTTTGTTACTTCTGCATGACCTTTTCATCTTCCCATGTTGCATCTTCAGTTGGCATATTCTTTTACCTGACTAGAAATTCATGAATGGCTTGGTTTTGTAACTCCTTCACTTGTTTCTTGATGATTGCCTTGGGTTCTATGATGAACTTTTCTTCTATTTCATGATGAATTATGGAAGACTGTGGATACTCCAACTTGTAAGCTACATTGTCGATCCTTTGGAGCCCTTTAAATTTTATAGAGCGCGTAATATTTTGGTGCTAGCTTGAGGTTCGTACACTACTTAAGTGAGATTTGTTTGTAGAGTTGCAATCGAAGGAATACTCAATCTCGTTCCTCAAAATGCCTCACTTTAGTGTTGGTCTACTTGTTCTTTCATCTTTTTTTGAACCACAACCAAATTCTCTCTAAGGACTTGGAGCTTTTCGTGCAGGTGTTGGATATGATCCTCTACCAGACAGGCTTTTGGGATGCCCCTACAAATAAGTGGTTGATAGTGGGGTTAACCATAAAGAACTTTCTATGGAGTTATCTTTGTTGTTGTGTGAAATGAGGTGTTATACCACCATTTTGCATGCGAAAGCTATTTGGGCTATTGTGCTTTCTTTTCTGAGGCAAAGCAACACAAATACCCTTCCAAACAATTTATTAACAATTTTGGTTTGTCCATCTGATTGCAGATGATAAGATGAAATTGTGTGATGTTTTGTGCCCCATGTTGCAAATTGTTTAATCCAAAATATGTCATGGTCACTTACAATGTTTTTGGGGATGCTGTAGAATTTTTGCACCTTGTCCATGAAGACTTCTGCCACTGTATTGGCTTGAAAAGGATGAGAGAGACCATAGAGATGTGCATACTTGGTGAGTCAATCCACCATTACCAATATGTATGATTTTGGCAACCTTGTGATAAAATCCAATGAGATATCCTCCTGTTGCACAAGAATGACTAATGGTTGCAAGAGGCTTGGTGTTTTAATTGTTTCCTCCTTGTGCCATTGACATATCAAACATTCAACTGCAAAATTTTGCACACCCCCTTAAGGCCTTTCCGATCCTTCTTTGTGCAATGTGCGACGATATATCTTAAAGAACCCTGGTGTCTTCCTATTGGCAATTTGTGCATTTGAGATAAAATACTAGCTTTCAATTCAGAATTTTTGCAAAGAAAGACCCTGTCTTTATACCAAAAGAAATCTCCCTTCCAAGCATACTTATCTAAATAAAAAGGATCCAATTGAAGTTGATGAATGAGCTTCCTTGTTGAAATCTTATTGCTATTCTATTCTTGCTCATTCTTGCTGCAAGAATGAGATGGCACATATTGTTGCTTTCAAGGCCTCTTGCTGAGAGAGAGCGTCAACTGCTATATTCTCCTTTACTTTTTTGTAAATGATTTCGAAGTCATTCCCCCACATCTGGGTGAATCCATTTCTACTGCTCCTCGGATGATAATCGTTCTTCCAACTGCTCCTTGGATGATAATCGTTCTTCCAAGAAATACTTGAGACCCTCATGCTCCATGTTGACTTTGTAATGTCGGCCCATAAGATATCGGCATCACCATTTGACTGCATGAATGATAGATAACATTTCCTTATCGTATGTGGGCTATACAAAATTCTTTCCTTTGAGTTGTTGATTCTCACATGCCAAGGAGTGCCCTTCTGGCATTAATATTGTGCCAATGCCATGTTTTGAAGCATTGCATTCTACCACAAATGTCTTAGAGAAAAAAGGGGTAGCTAACACAAGGGTGGTCATAGGAGCTCAGTTCAATTGTTGGAATGCTTGTGTGGTTGCTTTCGACCATGAAAAGGAATCCTCCTTCGATAATGTCAAGGGTGCTGTTATGTGAGCCTAGTTGGGAACAAACATTCCGTAGTAGCTTGCCAACACTAAGAATCCTCGCAAACACTCTATGTTTTTAGTTGGTGGCCAATCTTTGGCAGCTGCATTTTTCTTCAGGTCCACCTTAACACCCTCACACGAGGCTACATGACCCAGGTACTCCACTTATTTTACTCCAATGGACATTTAGCGTTTTTTTGTGTAGAGTTGATTGTCTTTTGAATCCTGCAATACCTTCTCCACACGCTGCAATTGTACCTTTCATGACTTATTGTAGATTAGGATGTCATCAAACAAAACTAACATGAATTTTCAAAAAAATGGATAGAATACCAAATACATTAGACTTTGAAAGGTAGATGTTACATTAGTGAGACTAAACAACATAACTAAGAATTCATAATGACCCTCATGTAATTTGAATTCCCTCTTTTGGACATTATCCTCCTTAATTCTGATTTGATGGCAACTTGAACATAGATCTAACTTTTGTAAAAAAAAACGGTGCCATACTCTTCCATAATTCATCAATAATAGAATAGGAGACTTATCTTTGAGAGTGAGCTTGTTGAGTTCCCTATAATCTGGGCATATTTTCCATGATGCATCCCTCATCTTAACCACGACCACCAGAGATGAATAAGCGCTTTTGTTGGGTTGAACAATATGTGAGTCCATCATTTCTAGAACAATTTTTTCAATTTCAGATTTCTTTCATAGGGGCAGCATTAGAACTGGATGTAATGCTGAATACTTCCTGGACTGAATTCAATGGTATGGTCATGATTTGTGACTGAAGGCAAGCCTTTGGATTCATGAAAAGAACCTGTTGACGATGCTGAATGAGCTTCTGAAGCATTTGTGAAATACGAATTTTCATCTTATGCTTGTAAGAAATGTAGTTGTGTCATTATGTTGCAAGAATCCTTTTTGAGCAATTTCTCCATCCTATGCGAGTTAATAATTTGGCTTGGTGGTGATTGCATCTCAACAAGTTTGTACATTCGTTTGTTTGCAGCAAAAATGACACATTAGTCCTGAAAATCAAAGGACATTGTTCCCAACAATTTAAGCCATTGATCTTCCAAAACTACATCTTCTCCCCTAATTGGGATGGAAAACATTTATGAATCCAACTAATGGTCCCCATTGAGAGTTTGATATGATGAAATTTACCCCCTCAAGAGAGTTGCTTACTGAGATAGATTTGAATATCAAAAGAAATAGAACACCAAAGAACACCATGATAGAGATGATTGATCACAATATGAAAGTATAACGACTTAGCCACTTTGAGGGGGCAACCTCCAAACCATTCAATAAGACTCAAGTGCTTAATATGATGATTAACACCTCTTTACTACCTCCTATATATGCCCTTCCTATACTATGGCCATCACTTAGGCCGACCTACTAAGCATATGAAAACATAAATGAATGACATATGATAAGACAAGGGATTATGTAACCCATAAGTTGGCCATACATATCCAATATAAGCTATAGGACTAAGTGCGTAGCATGCCCCTCCCCTTCGAAGCAACATTGTCCCTATTGTTGGCAATTTGTAGATGCTTCTGCAGAAATGCTTCATCTTCCCATGTCACATCTTCATTGTCTAGATTCTTCCACTTGATCAGATACATAGTAATGACTCTTGTCCTTAGCTTTTTGGTGCATGTTTGATGGATCCCTTCATGTTCCAATATGATCCTTACCTCCTCGTCCAACTCAGGTAACATTGATTGGGTTGACACCTTCTGTCCAATGACCTTCTTCAAACAAGAAACATGGAATATTGGGTGTATTTGAGTTGCTTGAGGGAGCTGCAGCTTGTATGCCACAACCAATTTTTTTTCAAAACTTGGTAAGGACCATAGTATTTAGGTGCAAGCTTATTATCCTTTTGTCATTTCAAGGACACTTGTTTGTATGGTTGCAATTATATAGAAACAAAGTCTCCTACTTCAAAGTGTCGCTCAATACGGTGTTGATTAGCCTGTTACACTGATTGGGTTGACACCTTCTGTCCAATGACCTTCTTCAAGCAAAAAACATGGGATACTGGATGCATTTTAGTTTCTTGAGGGAGCTCCAACTTTTACGCCACACTATTAATTTTTGGCAAAACTTGGTAAGGACCATAGTATTTAGGTGCAAGCATATTATCCTTCTTTTTTTGTTATAAGGACAACTGTTTATATGGTTGCAGTCGTGCAAAAACAAAGTCTCCTACTTCAAAGTGTTGTTCACTGCGGTGTTGATCAACGTGTTGCTTCTTATAGTTTTGTTGTCATTGCCAAAGTCTTTCTAAGGCTAGAGAGTACCTCATGCTGGTGTTGAGTGTAATCTTTGGCTGCTCTCACTTTCGGTTTAACCTTCAAGCTAGAGATGAGTGATGGAGGATGGTACTCGTATAGTGCCACAAATGGAGACATTCTACATGAGGTATGAAATGAAGTATTTTACCACCATTGTGCAAGTGACAACCATTGCACTTGTTGTTCCTATTTACCTGAAGTAAAACATCGAAGATATCTCTCCAAACATTTGTTTACCACCTTAGTTTGCCCATCAAATTGGGGATGATAAGATGAACTCTGAGCCAATTGGGTACCCAACATGGTTACCAGGTTCAGCCAGATTTGGACAAAATCCGGTTCGAATTGCATTTTCCAAAGTGACCGGATGAATCTGGTTTGATTCTATCAAATTTTTGCACTTAAAAAAAAGCCCTAAACTTAAACTCGTTAAATCTAGACAAGAAGGTCGTGAGAAAACAATGACGGAGGTCATGAGACAGCAGCAACAAAAGTCGCGAGACAATAACGACGGCAGAGGACCGTTTAAGGCTTGAGTAAAACACTCCAGACTCCAGGTCGAGCGGCGGCAACAAAGAGCTGTTAGTCGAGTGGTGGCAAGGAAGTCTTCAACTCCAGGTATGTGAAACGATTTCCTTTCTTTTATGTTTTAGTTTTTATTTGGTTCGATTAGATTTGTTTTTAGGTTTTTTTATTTTATAAACTTTGTAATATTAATATATTATATATGTATTGTTTTTTTTTTAAATTATTTATTTATTTTGGTTTCTTTTCAAGTTTTCTTTTCTTTTTTTAATGATTATATACTTTGTAATATTATTATATTATATATGTATTGTTTATTTATTTTTTAATTTTTTTGTTTTTTTGTTTTTTTTTTCAAGTTTTCTTTTCTTTTCTTTTTTTAATAATACTTTGGTAACTATTACTTTAAAAGGGTTTTCATTTTTAAAATATTATAATAATTATTAATTAATTGTATTTAATTTGTTTAGTTTTTAATATTTTATAATATTAACAATTAATATAAATATAAATATATAATAATATAAATATATATATTCTAAACCAGATTTTTCCGGATTTTTTTGAGAACTTCGGATCTTTCAGATTTTTTTACCCTTTCGAACTTAATTGGATTGTCGACCCTGGTAACTATGGTACCCACACAAGAGAACAAATTGGTCCAAAAATTGCTAGTAAAATATAGGGTCACAATCACTGACTATAATTTTGGGTGTGCCATGGAGCTTTTGAACTGTATCCATAAGAGAGATGGCAACTGTACTGGTTGTAAAAGGATGAGATAGGGCACAAAAATGAACATACTTGGTAAGTTTATCCACCATGACCATGGTTACGTTTTTCCCTGCTGATTTTGGTAATCCTGTGATGAAATCCATAAAGACTTCTTCCCATCTCCGACTTGGAATAGATAAAGGTTGTAGGAGACTTGGTGTCTTAATGGTCTCACCCTTACTACGTTGGCACACCAAACATTTTGCCACAAATTTTTAAACATCTCCACTTAACCCTCCCAAAAAAAATCTTGTTTAACTCTATGATAAGTTTTCAAAAACCCAAAATGGCCATCAAGTGGAGAAGAATGAAGCTTTGAAAGAAACCGACTTTAAGTGTAGAGTTCTTGCACAAGTATAACATGCCCTTGTACCACAATATATCACCCTTCCATATAATTTTTCAGATCTACTTGGATCTTGCTGGAGATTCTGAATGAGAGTGTGGGTCTTTGCATCTTGTTGCCATTCTGCTCTTGCCTTCAATATCGAGATGGTATATAACAATGCTTTTGTGGACTTGCCCCTCCTAAATAGTGCATCAATGACATTTTCTTTCCCTTTCTTATAAATGATCTGAAAGTCTTAACCCAACATCTTTGTGACCCATTTTTGTTACTTGGCTAGATTTTCTGCATAGCTGAAAACCTAGGCAGTCATGAAATAAATCTCCCTCATTTACTGGGGAGGCTCCCGTGTAAGATTTGTCAATTAAATATGTTAGTATCTATTTGGGGGTATTACTTTAACCATGCAGCTCATGAACCATAGTTGTATAGTTTTGCATCAAGTAAGCAGCTGTTTAAGAAAGGAAATAACTGATGAAGAAGGAAATAATAAAAACTCAGGAAAGAAAGAGGGAAGATGTGCAACCCAATCAATAGATAACAGAGTTGATTGCATGCACATACACAGAACCAATAGATATTAACACAAAGGCAACTTTCAGATCTAGATCTAGAATAACACAAAGTTTATAAGTAGATCTAAAACAAAAAAAAGGTAGAAACAAAATGCACTGTGACACAAAGTTCTCCGGAAATCTACTCTTTTATATTCCTTTGCTTCAAATAGCTATCAAGGATTTCAGCACAAAGTCTAGAACACAAGAATGTTGCTTACAAATTCTGATGATTTAACCTGTAGGTTCTTCCTCTACTTATAGCATGTAGAGGAGACAATACAAATAGGAAGCTTTTTGTTGAACTGGCACATGAGGAAGTCGGAAAGGAAACAACTGGCAATCTCCCTCCTGGAATTCCTCTTTGCATGACATGCATGATTTGCAACTGAAGATAGAACCTTCTATTTTGCATGTCTACCACCTATTTCCAAGTAGTTGACTTCTTCAAGTAATGGTTTTCAAACCAATCACTTAGGTTTTATAATTTAATTAATCGCTCAATTACTTTGTCAGAGGAAATAAGAGAAAGAAGAAGAAAGAGGAAAGTTGCAGTCTTGTCCTTTTTCATCTTCTACATGCAGTTGATTCTTTTGCCTTTGATTCTCATCAAACTGAATCTGGAAGCAGTTGGATCTGGAAGCAGTTGAATCTGGAATTTTACATACAAGTGTTGCCTTTGCCTAGCTTTTGCAGTTCTTCTCCAGTACATGCATTAATGCAATGTTTGCCGTAAATAATTCATCATTTTTATTTTTAATTGCATATGAGCAATTAAAAATATTGGAAAGCAGTCCAGGCGAATGCAAATTCGATGAAGGCTTCAAAACTAGAAGATTGGGAGCACATGCACAAGATCTTGGAAGAAATTCTCCATGCACTGGCTTCTACACGAGCTGCGTTAGAAACAAGAGAATGAATTTTTGTCGGAAGCCTTTGCAATTGGATCGACTTGTGCAGATCTGACAATTAAATCAGTGATAAGTTCAGGGCCTATGTTTGTATCATTGATTTCAGCAAATCTGGAAGTTATGCATGATTCCTCGTTCATCCCACTTTGCCATGGCTGGAGCAATCTTTGTCTGAGCAACTCTTTTTCTTTTAATTATGCCGGAATTCTTTGCAATTGGTGCAGATCTGGCAATTTCTTCAGATTCAGAGGACATATTCAATGTATTGGACATTGATTTAAGCTCCCTTTTAATTATATAAGCACCTGTAATGAATACCTGCAATTAATTCAGACAAAGACGGAATCCGGAGCATGAACACTTGATTTTGTATCATAAAAATCTGCATATAAAGCCCACTGCCCTAAAATTTGAGGCTTTGCTTGCATGCAAAGCAAGCATAAATATTTGTAACTTCACCTGGGCACCTGTATTACTATGCAGACAATTAATTAGACTTAAATCAAGCTCGACTTAAATCAAGCTCCTTCAAACCTATGCGCCAAACTTTGAAGCTTTCCAGCAGTGAAAATACCTTTTTCTGAGCAAAATTCCTCCTTTGGGCGCCAAAATTGCCTGGGCTGCACTCCTTTGCTAAAGAATTAATAACTCCATTAATATGGCAGCCCATGCTTATATAACCTTGATCATTCTATAATTAATAATTGCCCTTCCTATTTCCGGCAATTAATTAATTAAAAATCATGCTTTTCTCTTCAATTTGGGCACCTATTTTGTGCATGCTCATGGCTACCATTAAATAAATTAAATTTATTTAATTTTAGCTTTCTACTTCCAGTCTACTTTTGACTTCACACTATGCTTTGACCTCATGCGCCAAAAATAGGAATTAATTCCATCAATAAATACTTTAAAAGTATTATTTCTCCTATAGGTGGGTCGCACTTTTTTGCATGAGAGAGGGCTGCATTAAATAAATTAAATTTATTTAATTTTAGAATTCTATTTCCAATTTTCTTTATCCTCTCATCCTGTGTTGACTTTTCCTCATGTTTGGGCACCAATTTTAAGAATAGAAACAATTAATTAATACCTTAAAAAGTACTATTCTTCCTCTAGGTGGGTCGCACTTTTTGCCATAGCTGATTTCTATTTTTAAAAGTCAATTTCTAATGGGATTATTCATCCTACACCGCAGCTCCAAAAATCCCATGATCCACTTAAGTTGGTTGACTTTCATAATGGGATTGTTTTTACCCTGCAAGGCAGGTGCAAAAATTCCCATCAATGCCTTAAGTGATTTTCTTTTATTTCACAATGGGATTTTTCACCCTGCAAGGCAAGTAAGAAATTCCCGCCTGCCTGTTGCCTCTAATTTTTCCATTATGACTTAAGTGGCTTCGCTTTCATGGGAAAAAGTACCCTGCCGAGCAGGTACAAAATTCCCACCTACTTGCTGCTACCAAAAATCCCATTGCAACTTAAATCCATCCATTCCCAAAAATGCGACTTGCCTGGAAGAGGTCTTTTGGTGCTTGACTTCATCTTTTTAGAGAGAACCAGACTTCCTGTGGCAAATTCCTTCTGGCATGACGTCCGTAGATGATCTCTAGATACTCCAGGCAAGATAACAGACTGAACCAGCAAAGGAATTGACCTAGGAAAATTTCACATAAAACAAAACGAGAAAAATAAAAAAAACATAAAACGTTGCCAGAAGTCACAGATAAAGCCCGGATTCATTCCTGGTGGAAACCCTACTAGTATATGGGAATATTGACATGTAAAACCTCAACAGGGTTAAATCGGAGCACAATTCACCTCAAACGGGGCTTAAAATAATTAAACAAAAATTTCCCGCAGGCAAACCCCAACAACAGAATATAACGAGTTTGGGCATCTGGGTATTTGGAGAAATCGGCTTATATGGCTCTCTGGGAATATCTTGACACAATACAAACATTTTCTAGCAATAAAAACACAAAACGACCCATTATTTTAAAAGTACGAAAAATTTTAACATGGGGTAGTCTCAGATTTCAGAGTGAAATCTGGGGACACCAGTAGGCTCCGTTTGTGGACATCTTTGCCCTCTGTTAAAATGATAGGGATAAAGATGAGATCCCAGCATCTCTGGTTTCGTGTATTGTCCATTGGGCTCGGGGTCAGGCAAACAAAAACAACACCAAAACAAAAAGAAAAGGAAAAACAACAAAGTTTTATTTATATACATACAGGTTTTACCCTGTATCTCAGTTCCTGAACAACTTCAGATGCTGCCCGTTGAAAGGTAGTGGTAACTCAATTCCATCCTGGTAGGCAAGGAAGAAAATATCCATTCCTGCAGCCCTTTTGATCACGAAGGGCCCTTTCCAGAGTGAAACAAATTTGTCGTGCATGCCCTTTGGTTCATGTCTCATGTCTGACCAGAGTACCCAGTCTCCGATCTTGAACTTCCTTTCTCTGGCCTTCTTGTCAAACACCTTGGCCAAGTCTTTATCAACTTCATCTGGTGGTGGCTCATCCTTTCTTCTCTTGGTGGTGGATAAGTCTGCATCAACTTGCTCCGTTCCCAGATTTATTTGCTGCATTTCTGAGGAAGAACTATCACCATCACCATGTTCTTTGTTCTTATTCAGGTACCGATTATGCTTGTTGAAAGTCTTCACTAAAGAAACTAAACCTTTGGGAATTTTGTTACCTTTTGGTTGGACTATTCCACTATTGTCATCATAACCTGGATCAGTTATGCTTGTGACTGTTTGTCGTGGTAGTGACTTAGTCCCTTCAACATACAACTTGTCAAAGTTGCCTTGTTCCAGAAATGCAGATGTTTGTTTGTCCTCATTGAAAGTCTGCCACTGTTTAACATTATCAGGGACTTTAGGGCGGTAGACCATAGGGATGTAGGGTTTGGGCCTTGGTATACAAGGATTAGCATATGAATTTAGGGTTTGGGGTTTCAATTTAGGGTTTCAGATTATAGATGGATTTAGTTTGAATGGACAAAGACACAAGGAAATAAACCCTATATGTTTTTTGGGAAGCTTTCCGAAAATATTAAAAACTAAGAAAAATTCCACAAATAGAAGCGTATGGAGAGCATTTATGAAAAATCCTAAAATGGATATAACTCGCAAAAAAAAAGTGTATAGATCTATAAATTTTGAGAGAAACGTTGACTGATTTCGCAACTTCAATTAAAAAATTGCAGAAAATTTGCCACTCTTTTAGAGATATAGCCGAATCTTCAAAATTAGGGTTTTGACCCAAATCTGGCCAAATCAAAGATCTAATACCACTTGTAATGAAACTACTTAGATGAATTGGAATATCCGAAGAAATAGACACGAAAGAACACCAAGATAGAGATAGATGATCACAATATGA
This sequence comes from Taxus chinensis, assembly GCA_019776745.2. Lineage (NCBI taxonomy): Eukaryota > Viridiplantae > Streptophyta > Pinopsida > Cupressales > Taxaceae > Taxus > Taxus chinensis. Next base: position 759,172,360 of record CM034151.1, on the reverse strand, counting down.
AAGTGTAATGACTTAGCCACTCCGAGGGGGCAACCTCCTAACCATGCAATAAGACTCAAGTTCTCAATATGATGATTAACAACTCCTTACTACCTCCTATATATACCCTTCCTATACTATGGCCTTCACCTAGGCCGTCCTACTAAGCATAAGAAAGCATAAATGAATGACATATGACAAGACAAGGGATTATGAAAGCCACAAGTTGGCCATACATATCCAATACAAGCTATAGGACTAAGAGCATAGCAGGCTATGACTTGAAAACCGGAAACAAAAAGTAGTTGAGTTTATTAGTTAAACTTCTATCAATGAAGCTGTATGTATTACTTGTATCGACCAAATCTGTTACCTTCCTCTTCTTGATATAACCAAGCACTTTTGAGTGTTTGCAGTGTACTTTTCCCACTCAGTGCATGCTTTCTTTCTCTTTGGAATGTTCGTATGCCCGTGCTTGACAAATGGTTCCTCTACAGCTATTTCTTCTATTGCAGTCTCATTCTCAACAATCATTAGTCTTTTTACGCCAGTGGCACTCGTATGATCCCTTTTTGCTGCCACAATGCTAACATAGTCCCTTTACCTGCCTCCTGTTGAGGAGAGAGCTTTGTAATTTGCATTGGTTTAAAAGAGTTGGCCACATTTCTGTCAACAACATTGGCCACATTTCTATCGCACTTTCTTGCATTGTGACCTAGCGTGAATCTTCTAGTAGCAATGTTTCGTTGCTTAATGTGCAATGCTTCCTACATAGCTTTCCTAATGGTACATGGTTCCATAAAATGCACATTGTGCTTAATTTGGTCATTAACTTCATTGATGTAGAATAGCATTTGATAAGCTGTTGTATCCCGAGTCTGGATTGCCAAACTCATATGCTCAACATTATACTCTGCTACAGGTCCTATTTGTTTCAGATTTGTCAATTGGTTAAATCAATTTCCCTTTTGTGGTTTCTCAAAATGGGGCTCCTAAGTCCTTAATAAATTCATTCCAATGGGCTTCTGTCCTTGCTTTGTCATTTATCATCCATGGGTACCATTGATAAAGGTTAGATTCTAAATGTGATGGGGTTATGTCGACCATTGCATTCTATGGTATATTATGAAACTTAAAATATTGATCCATGAGACTTATCCACAAAGTTTCATGCCATCAAACTTGGGGATGTCTATTTTGGGTAGGTTCAATTTTTGTTGTTGGAATGGCTTCCATGTCCCTTGGTTTGGTCTATTCAAGTTGTATCCTCCACTGTTGTTTGGCTGTGTATGAATAGTTGGCATTGGCCCAAATCCCCGAGGTTGATTGTTTTGGGGTTCCAATTCTAACAATAGTTGTTCAAACCTATCCAAGCCCTCTTACAGCCCTGTTACAAATGGGGCAAACATATTATCCATGATAGAAGTCCCTACTTTTTCACATCTTACCAGAATGTTTCCCTCGACTTTAGGTGGTGGACAGTTGAGTCATTAGGATCAATGGTGTGTACATAGGTCACCTGGTCTAAAACCCTGGGAGGATGACATGGCTGCTGACAAAGTTGTTTTTTTAGCTCTAGATTTGTGATCAGGAAGGGGAGGAAAGTATCTGGTGCGAGTGGTAACCATACAAATTTATGCTTTGTTGAAAAACATGATCCTTCTTAAGGTTTGCAGAGCTATGCCCTAATTTCGCACCGAAAACAATTCTCCTAAACACAGATTCGCAGGGTCAATTTTACACAACCTTCTCCTTCGATATTTCTCAAAATCGTTTGTGACCACTTTTCAGAAAGCTCTTGAAAATTTCTTTCCAACAATAAAGGAATCACCTCAATTAAGCAATTTTGTGAGTATATTGAGTCTCTGCAAGATAGATGCTCTCTCGAAAAATATATCCGCAATGTTAGGCAACCTGCTCCCCAAATAATTACCCCCACTTTGCCAAATCACAGCTTTGATACAATTAAGGATATTTCTTTAAAATAAACTTAATGACAACAAAAAAAATCCACTTGAATAAGAAAAATAAGAATAGATTTAAGATATTGATGGGCAAATGATGTGATAGAATCAGATATAGTGGCCACTTTGACGGGGCATCCTCTAGATTGCAGAGAGATGATGAAAGGAATTTGAGAGAGTACAACTTGTGATGATTTGGGAGAGCCTTGCTTCCCTTATCTATGGACACAATTAGGTTGGGTTGCTCATCTTTGTCATAATTAGGTCAGCCTAAAGAAACAACTAGAACTAATGAATCAGCCTAAAGTTATGTGCGCCACAAGTTGACCACACCTTAACCATTGTACACACAAGAAGATAGGATTTTTGGTCATCCAACATATTCTGCATGTTGGGGATCATTTTTCAGATGGCAACACCTGGCTTCCTCATTGAGCTTGAAGTTTGTGAATTGAAGTGTTTTCGAAGACTGAAATTCTCCCCCTCTAAGAAAGAGTGACTGACATTTCTCCAGTTGGTTGAAGAGTGAATGTTTGGTGTAGAAAGGAAGACGATAGCCGCGATTGAAGTGCGCTTTGGCCATGTTGAATAAAAACCAGAGAAGGGGTGCCTATCTCTTTTTTCATTTTAAAGGTTACAATATCCAAAGCAAGGGTTAGCAAAACAAGGAAGACGAAGCCTTCTTGAGCGAGTGTAAACTTTTACAGGCCTGGAGTGTGGTGGTCCTCCCTGCAAGCTGAAAAAAGCAGCAGTTTCCTCAAGCTGAACACAATTGCCAATTGACATGATACACGAAAATAACAATGCTGCTTTACGTATATTTGAATTATCCAAACAACACCTATTCACACATCTTTTCTATTGCAGACACATATTAAATGTGCTGTTGTAGCCGGAAAGTAGAATTAATGACATTGGCACCTTTTCGATCATAACAACATCACTGCGATTAGAGATAGGTCCCACTGATTCAGTGGCATTTATCCATGCAAATAAGTTGCATGTGCTTGCCATTTCTTTTCATGAGATCATTCTTTTCTTTTAGTATAGATAGTTCATGACATTGTTAGTATCCAAGTTAGTGTAGGTAGATCTCTTTAAGAAAACACACTAATGGGATTGGTCTTAGCTTAACCAGATTGTTCTGGTCTCAGACTAGACGGTTGTTTTGCTCTTCTTTTGTTCACATTTCATAGATACTTGTACTCGTGTTACTGAGCTGTGTTTTCATGCCTCTGTTGCTATCCTCATAGAAAACCATAAACGGATGAGCATATCACTAACAAAGATATACTCTTTGCAATGATGTTTTATCAATATGCTGTTGATATGCTAGTATTAGAATACATCCTTGATACTATAAATATCTTGTTAAAAACATGGCATTATAAACCACTTTTTTATTTTGTTCAATCTTGCCTGCTCATATGATAATTTTTGCAGAATTCAACCTAGTAATCTCCTTGTATCTCTGTGGTGACAGACTATCCTCAAGTGCCGCCTAAAGTAAATTTTCTTACAACAGGGTGTGGAAAGGTGCGGTTTAATCCAAATCTTTATGCAGATGGAAAGGTCTGCTTAAGTTTGCTTGGAACTTGGGATGGTCCTAGCTGGCAACCCTGGAAGTCAACTCTTTTGCAAGTTCTTGTTTCAATTCAAAGCTTAATATTTGTAGCAGAACCATTCTACAATGAGCCAGGACATGAGACATGGGCACATTGCCGTGATGCTGCTGAAGGAGAAAATCGAAACCACAGATATAATACTTTGAAAATTGCTATTCTTGGTGCACTTCGAGATCCAGATTCTAGCTTTAAAGATGTAATTTTAACACACTTTCGGCATAAGAAAGATGAGATTATGAATCAGTGTAAGGAGTGGGTAATATGTAGTGGCGATCCTACACACAAAATGTACAGCAAGGTTGTTGACACTGCTAACGAAGTGGTCTTAGAAGTGGTAAAGGTGTCACCACTATAGTTGGTAAATAACATGTTCATAAATAATGTAATTGCTGGGAACCGATAGCATATTGTCTCTCTTGGTACATTCTAATTTTCAGTGATTCTTTCTTTAACATAATCAGTGAATACCCTGCTTGGGTATTTTACTCCATCGAAGGAGCCTTTGATTTGAGAAAACAGGGAGTGATTCTGCTAGATGTTTGATGCTCAACTTTTTCATTCTTCCACCCAATGTTTTGGAAGTTATGACAACAGAAAATATAACAGCAAGCACACGCTTCTCTGGTTGGCATTGTATATATTTGAAACAATCGTGAACAAGTTACTCCGTTATAAAAAGCAGCATTTGAATTTGTATATTGTATATTGTAACTCACATGGCCCTTTACTCGTATCCAGAGCTTTCTATGTAGCTTATGTTGTTCATCTGAGCTTTTAAATGTAGCCAAAAGGCTGATATTGTTACACCGAGTATATATATTTTGTCAGTTAGCTCACACACGTCTCTGATTGGCATCGTATATAACAAGTGCCTTCCATTATAAAAAACAGCATTTGAATTTTAATACATTATAGTGTCTTGTAACTCGCACATTTCTTTACTCCTATCTACAACTCTATATGTAGCTACATTGTTCATCTTTTCTTTTAAATGTTAGCCAAAATGCTGATAAAACTAATTTGTTACATGGAGTTTATATAGTTCTTGACACTCGTCAATTAGCTCCTATGTAATGTTTCTCAATGTACTACGGTCAACTGGTGAACGTAAAACTATAATAGGAAGTCAGCATTGAGCTGCGGAAAGTATAGTTATATCTCAAGGATATGTTTATGGAAAACGTCTGGAAATTCAGTATCTTTGTTTTGGAAATGCTGGAAGAATTTTGTCTTTGAAAGTAGACCTCTTTAATAACTGTTTACAAGGATATGTACAATGGCTAATTTGTTGTCATACGCAAATATACACATTCTCAAAAGAGTGGTCGTAGGCGGTTTTAAGTGAAGTCGGCAGTTTTCAGTGGTTCTATCAAAGAGAGGTTGAAAGTTTTTAGTGGCTCTAACCATGGTTTATTGTAATTTAAAAATAGGTACTTTCACATGTTTTTGTTTGTAGAATATTGATTCAAGATTTAAAAAAAAAAAAACTACTACCTGGTGTTATCATAAAGATCAATTCAATTGAGTAGAAGACAACGTAAGTCGACTTAATTTGTGATAGAACTGCTTACGAGGATGTATCATTTTTGATGTCGCTTACCACTCTTATGGTTCTTACTAAAATATCATTTTATTGTAATTACTATTTTAAAAATTTGGAATGCATTAATATATTAATCAATAGTCGAAACAAATGGTTACAATAAAAACGGTGGTGAGAAAAAGTCACGCCCTAATATCCATGTTGGCAAAACACATGGGCTAAATAGAGAGCCATATCAGAAGAAGATAGAAGGCAAAGAGTCAAGCACATATCCATGTAGGGAAAACACATGGCTAAAAATAAATGAAAAAGTCACATGGGCTAGCTAGAGAGCCATATCGCAAGAAGATAGAAGGCAAACAATCAAGCACATAGAGCAACAACAGTGGGAGGAGGTGGGGGATCATTTTGAGGTAGTACTCCTATACTAGTTGGCTCCTAGCTTGGAGGGTTTGAAACAAACATTCATCCAATGTTTGAGGGTCATGCATGGTCAAAGGTACCATAATTCCTCAATCAGGGGGCGACGAACTGACATTAGTAGTGTCTCTTTGCACTGGAGAGGACCAATTGGACAAACAAGTAGTAGACAAGCCAACATAGTCCTTCCCTAGTGGTAACCACAAAGTTTGAGGTCCTTGCCATAAAGGTGGTGGGGTGGAGAAGCGACTGTGGACTAGAGAGGAGAGCCCAACTATGGCAGATCTGGTGGAACTTGGCTCATGGTACAAGGGGTGCTCAAACAATGTGAGTAGTTGCTATAAATGTTGAAACTCTAAGGCCCTTCTCAACGTGCATTTGTATTTGTAAGCACATAGAAGATATAACCAAGATCTGTAGCCTGAAAATGTTTTGAGATAGAATCATGGTTAAAAATGACAACGTTTTTAGCTTTCCATAATTGAAAAAGAGTAATAGCTCTAAAGAATTGCCACAAAAAACAATATAAGTAGGCCAATGAGAAGAGTCCTAAAAAAAGGCTAAGGTCCAAGTAAATAGCCCGGGGTGGAAATGTTGAAAGAGAGAGTGGATATAGCCCAGGGTGGAAATGTTGAAAGAGAGTGGATCCATCCCTAGGTAGCTTGCGCATGGGGACAATATCAGACAAGGTGTTTGAAAGTGTCAAGTTGATTTTGAACATGAGACTCGGGCATGGAGACCCCAATAATTTTGAAGTCTCTCACAAGGGCAAACCTTGACTGACAAAACACCAAAGGAAGTGTGTTATTTTGGTTTCCAATTGGGATTCCTAGATGTGATTAAGGTGATGATGCAGGAGCATCCATGGTGAACATGTAATCTTGCATCACCAAAAATAGGGTGATGTTTTTTTTTTTTTTTTTTTTCGTTTTTTTAGGGTTTTGGCTTGAGATGGTGTATTTGGCCCTACAAGGCATTGTTGAGAAGACAAATTTTCAAGAAAGCCTATTTTAGAACTCTCAATTTTCTAAAGCAACATGGAACTGTTGTCAAACACTGACGTTTTGTAGAAGAAACATTGAATTTTTGTTGAATAAACCCCTATAATCATCAACAAAGGTAAAACAACAAATTCCTGAGATAATAATTCTTAAGTGAAGTGTTTCTTGGGTCCTTGGGGAACTAAAGAGCCCTGGGATGCATCAATAGATGAGTGGGGAAAGGAATCCCATGAAGGAGAGAGACAAAGAAGACTCCAGATAGAATAAAATCCATAACATGTATGTGCACGAGTCAGATTGGATGGGGTTGTAGCTAATTCTCTCTCCATGTTTGTAATGAAATAAGCATGTAGAGGCACACATGTGAGTGGCAGAGTGTGCCCAAGAGTGTGTGCATCAATTGTGTAGTGAATTCGTTAATGAGAATGGTTTATTGAGTGTGCCAAGGTTGTTAGAGTGCTCATGTGTGTCCATGAAAGAGTAATAACCTTGCATCACAAAATTAGAGGCTATCCTAAATTGGACACGCCCTCCGTGTTTGTACCATTTGGTATTAGAGTAGGGTCGAATCTTGTTGAGAGTTGTTTTCCACATTTTTGTGGATAAAAAACAAGAGGACATCTTCCAACAAAGAAGAGGTGTTGGGTAGAAGGTGTCAAGAGATATAGTGCAATCAACGCAAGTTTTGTTGCAGGTGTAGGAAAAGTCTTGCAAATGTGTGAAGATAAAAGAGGCTCTTATTTGAGTTTATTGCAAGTTATGAAAGAGAAGCTTGCTTATTGAATATATGACACACAAGAAGGAAGGGGCACCATGAGTAGAAGACTTGGTTGAGATGTTAAAGGAAGTCCACACAAGATTGGACATTATGGAAGATGCACAAAGTGAAGATGTTGCAATGATAAGTGAAGAAGAAGAGATGATGAAGATGTTATTCCTACAAACAATGTTGGATGTCTTGGAGAGAGGACAAGCTAGCAAAGAAAAGAGGCCAGTAGAGGTTAAGGTGAAGGAAAGAGGTAAGCCCACTTGCAAAGTTGTCTTGTTTAGTGGTAAAGAGAGCCCAAATGAGCTCATAAGATGGATAGTAGAGATATAAATTTTCTTTGAAGAGGAGAATATTGAAGACCCCCAAAGGGTATTGGTTGCATGTAAGAGACTATATGGAGTTGCAAATGTTTATTGGAGAGATCTCTAAGTGAGGAGACACGGGAAGGACAGGAAGAAGATGAAAAGTTGGGAACATATGGTTTCCAAGTTGATGGGCCCAGTTTTGCACCTAAGAATGCAAGGAGAGTGGTTGAAGAAGCTTCGTGTCTTGAGGCTTGGGAGATAAGAGAAGAAGGTTGTCTTGAGGGGCAATAAGAGAGGGAAATTGCTATGTGAGCACCTCAAAACTATTTTAAAAAATAGTAAGAGAGAGGAAGAAGTGAGACATTCTTTTAGATAGTGAAGAGAAGAATATTGTCTTGAGAGACAATAAGAAAGTGAGGTTTATATATGAGGAGCCCAAATCTAATTATCATAACAAAGAGAAAGAGGTTTGTGAGCAACCCATAAAAGAAGAGATATTCATGAATAAGGATGTAGAGGTGATAGATTGTGAACTAGAAAGAGGAGACCCATTATTTGATGATGTGAAAAAGTTGGTGGAATCCCATAAGTGGGAAGATGCCGAGTTTTCATTGAAAGATACAGATAAAAAACTTCATATTTTTCTTTTGCAATGAAGAAGGGACGAGGACAACAAAGAAGAGTTTCAGGTTTTCATAAAGGAAACAATGGAGATGGCTAAAGTGTATACCATAACAAATGATTTGAGTGTGGTTGAATACCATGCATATGAAGAAGAAAATAAAGAAGAATATGAAAATAACAACCATGGATGTTGTTGAGGATAGGCCTTTTGGAGTCCATCATCTGAGCACAAGTTGCGAGAAGAATGTAAGTGATGGAAAAGAGTTAGATGACATGTCTATGAGGCATGTTGAAGAGCTGGAAAAAGTGTTAGTAAGAAATCTTGATTTCGTTAATGTGTTTGTTCAATGTGTAGGTTTAACAAAGGTAAAGAATGTACAGAGAAGGAAAAAGTGTGGTTCAATCCAACATGCTCACATGTATGAAAAACAAAGTGAAGAGGTAGAACAAGAAGGTAAGGCTGCAACAGTAGTTGAAGAGTTGACTGGTAAAGATGTAGCAATAGAAGATGATTTTATTCAAGTCATTATGTAAAAAAGAGAGTGGAAAACTGATGGTACAAGATTGTTCTCAAGAATACATACAAGAGGGAGTTCATTTGCATCAGCTAGAGGCAAGAGAGAAGACTCTCACAGGGGTAAGAGGAATAAATTAACAAGATAAAGAAAGTCACTCATGCGGTATAGAATCAAACAAGAAGATAGAGATGGTGGACATGTTTCTACCAATAATATTAAAGGATGCAAGTGATGTTGTACTTGTGGGAGAAACCTACATAGGTATTGAAGAATTATTATGAGTCAAGGTATGCATTGTTTTCATATGGACAAGGAGAGTCCAGGGTTCTTTTCACATGACATGGATGAGGTGAAAAAAGAAGATTTCAACTAGCCTACAATTGATGTAAAGAGTTTGAGCATAGAAGACAACAAGGATGAGTTGGAGCAGTTGAGTTTGTTACCAGTCTAAGCATGTGATGAAGAGTATAAGGTTGCAACAAGGATGCATTTTGAAGATGATGGGATGGAGGAGATGTTTCTACAAGCCTTAGAAGCATATGGTGAAGAAGATAAAGATGAGGATAAGAGCCTAGTTGGAACAACATTCCACAAGGAGATGGTGTTTTTGAAGACACCTTGAAGACTATAAATAGTGAAGAAGAAAATGTTGTAGCAAAGATAGAGGAGTTGCTTGACATAACAATAAAGACAACGAGAGGAGAGAAAGAGTTGACATCCATGAGAAAAGGGGAGATGCAAAATCTAATAGCAGGTTGGATAGTGATTGAACAAATCCTACAAGGATTTAGAAGGAGGTGGTTGGATGGTAGTGGGTACAATCCCACGAGAGAAAACAAGATGTAAGAAAGAAAAAATTGGTGCAGGTGGTTGGATGAAGGTAGGTTTCAACCCACACGAAGATGGAAGAAGAAGAAAAGAAGCATTTGGTGGAGGTGGGTAGACTATGGTGGGTCTAATTCCGCAAAGGAGGAAAGAAAGTGTATATGTAAAAAGAAGAGAGAAGATTTGAATTCAACAAGAAGAATGTAGACATGGAAGAAAACAAGAAATTTAGCTGAGGTATTTGGTGTGTTGGCAAGGAACGCCATGGTCATTAATCTTAGTGGCCAAAAGAGTGGTTTTACCACTTAATCCACCCATGTGAGTAGGGGCTCACAATATAATTACTTTGGGTGTTTGATGCAAGAGCATCCATGCTAAATAAGTAATATTGCATCACCAAAAATAGAGTGATGTATTTTTTTGGTTTTATTTGGGTTTTAACTTGACATGTTGTAATTGGTTCTCCAAGGTATCCTTGAAATATTTTCAAGAAAGTCTATTCTAAAACTTACAGTTTTGGAAATTTTCTAAAGCAACGTGGAATTATTGTCAAACATTGACATTTTGCACAATAAACGTTGAATTTTTGCAGATAGAACATCTGTAATCATCAAAAAGGTAAAATAACGGATTCTTGAGATAACTATTCATATAGGAAGCATTTCTTGGGTCCTTGAGGAGTTGAAGAACCCTGTGATGCATCAGTAAATAGGGGAAAGGAATCCCATGAAGGAGTGATAAAAAGAAGAAAAAAAGAAGACTCTCCAAGCAAAAGAAAACCCAAAACATGTTTGTGCACTAGTCAAGTTGGATAGGGTTGTAGCTATTTATTTCTCCTTGTTTGTAATGACATAAGCTTGTAGCGACACGTGTGTGAGTGGTAGAGTGTGTGTATTGATTGTGTAGTGAATTCATCAATGATAATGGTTTATTGAGTTGTGCTAACATTGTGGGAGTGCTCATGTGTGTCCATGGAAGAGTAATAACCCTTGCATCATAGAATTAGAGGCTATCCTTAATTGGACACCCCCTTTGTGCTTGTACTAGGTGAGAAGTTCAAGTTTTAGGGGAAGAGTGAAAGATCCAACAATAATTCAACTTGCCAATAACATTTGAGAAGGGGCTCATCATATTATAACCAGTCTTGGTGAGTAATGTTTGAAAGGAGTCTCAAGATTCTAGTGCCAATCAAGCCACCTAGCAGTAGTTGGATGGAGGCCAAGTTTATATAACATAACATCTGGAAGGAAGCTCTATAATTTTTTAGAATGGAAGGAAGATTAGAATTGGCCAGCTTGTATTTGATTTTTGGTAGGAATCCAATATCTTGAATGCACAAAACTTTGAATTGAAGTGATTCCCTTCTTGTGGAATCGAAAGGCCTTAATTTAGGGAGTTTTTCTTTTTCAGAGGAACACAATTTCCTGTTATAATAGGAGACCACCAAATGTTACGATCATTGAAGGAGATGCTATATTTCAATCCATCACCCACCCAATGGAGATAAAGCTTGACTACTTCAAAGGTAAACATCTATAAAGTTTTGGAAATGAAAGAGTGTTCAATTTTTATAGGCACCGAGGTAATAAAAAAGATATAAAGACAATATTCTTCCAATAGTTCTTTACATAAGGAGCATTTGCCGAAATAAAATGCCTTAGGATAATTTTCCAAGCCTCACTCCCATAAATAGATTTAACCACCCATTTCATACAAAGTGCTTTGCATTGTCTATAGACATCAATTATGCCCATGACACCTTTTTCATAAGAGAGGCAACAAACATCACAAGCCATTTGATGGAAGCCTATAGTTTGTTTGGCATTGGTCTAGAGAAAGTCCCAGAAAGTATTGACCAATTTGTAATAAGATGGATTGGAGGGAGCCCGATAGGAAGGATAATAAACATGAGTAACAGAAAAAATCTTGGTGCAAATTTGAAACTTCCCAACCAGAGAGAAAGAGGCCAAGAAAATCAAAAGTTGATTTTCTTCTTTACTCTGTCCAAGATATATTTCCATAACTCTATTATAGTGTTTGAAAAGTGAAAGGGAAGCAAAGGAATTTAAATTTATCCCCTTGCTGAAGCCACTTCCAAGGGTATTTGTGAAAGCTAATTCAACATAATAAGCATACTTTTATTTTAGCACAAAGATTTGGTCCATTGTAAATTAGATCTTAAAGCCTTGCAAAAGATAACTAGGCATTGCATAGCTTTTTAAAAAGAAGTCTCATTTTCTATGAGTGTGTGGAATGAATCATTTGCGAAATGACCATTGATAATTTGAGTGGAACAATTTGGAAAATAAATGCACCACAAACCAATCCCATTAAAGCTTTATGCACAAGAAATTATCCAAAAGTTTATGTGACCAAGACAAAGAGCACGTGCTAAAGGACTCTTGGTCGAATCGAATGAAATACGCTAAAGCTTTTGGACTTATAATTGTTGATAGTAAGACATATAATTGTATCAAAGAAGATAGTTTGTACATACTGAAGAAAAACATTACCAAATCCAAGAGCTCGAAGCATAACAAGGATGGATAACCATTTGATGCGGTCATACACTTTCTCAAAATTAGGTTTAATGAAGATAACATGTTGACAAGAAGCATGGGTCCATTTCATACCTTCCCAAACAAAAATGATATTGTCTAAAATGTACTATCATTTGGTAAAGCTTGTCTGCTCCAGTTTGAAAATCGAAGGGAGAAGGTGGTAAATGCACATAACAAGAGCTTTAACAATAATCTTGTATGAGACATTGAGAAAGGTAATGGGACGCCAACTGGTAATAATCTTTAGATCTCCTAACTTAGGTATGAATTTAATATTTCCTTTCTCAATAAATTTTCCCAAGGACTTGGCAACTAATGGTTCTTTGTAGACTTGAAGCACTTTGGGTCCAACAAAGCTCCAAGCGACTTTTTAGAACTCGTATAAGAAGTTGAAGTCCAAAAAAGCTCCAAGTGGTTTTGTAGAATTCATAGGGAAATCCATCAATACTAGGAGCTTTATTGTTAGCCATACATTGCAAAGCAACATGAGGCTCCTCTAATGTGAGTGAAGATTCACATTATATCCAAGTTAAGGGAGAGCTTGGAAGGAATGCTATCCTTACATTATTGAAGAGTAGCGAGTCATTCTTTCGTGAAAGATTGAGCCTAACAAACTAGCTTGTAATATTAAAAAAGTAGTAGAAATATTGGGAAGGATGGGCAGTTGTCTCTGAGTAGTTTATATTATTTTAATTTGCTCCTTGGCATATTTGGCGCTAAGAGATGCGAAAAAAATCTCTAGGAGCACGATCTCCAACCTCAACCTAATACAAGTGAGCTCGAATTTGAGCTTCGCTAGATGCATGTGCTTTGCCGAGCTTAAGCTTATGCTGAAGATCAACTAAGGATTGTAGTCCAATATAAAAGGGATCACATTTAAGGCTCTTCGAAACTTGGTGAAATTCATTGTGAAGAGCACATACAACTTTCTTGTGAACTTGGGCTTGGGAAACTTGTTTCCCAAAGTGGTGGAGGAAGGTAGTGGTGCGGTGAACAATATCACTCCACCACTCGATCCAACTGGAAAAATATGGAGGATTTGGCACCAAGTTCCACACGTGGTTTATGAGGTGAATGGTTCCTTCATGCTAAAGCAATGAGATATTGAGGTAGAATTAATTGTATGACACTCTAAGGCTGGAATTATCTCAAGTGAGCTACAAAGTAATGGGGCTATGATTGAAGAGAATAAATTCTTTCCAGACAGAGACAAAAAATAGATCTTGAGGTAGAGAAGGCAAACATGTGTTGTTCACTCAGAATGACATAATTGAGCTTTTTAAGCACCCTTTAATTTTTTACTCGAAAGTTGGACCAAGTAAGCCAGGGCTAGGGGATTGATTGCACGTCGACGCATAAGATGTTTTGCCAAACTCCACCAATTTTGAAAATAAAACTGTGCTTCACATTCTCCAACACACCAATGCATCAACATGACTCCTTCATTTCTTAGGGTGCTCAATCATATCAAAATCACGATAGATAATCCAAAAATCTAGAGGAAAATTGTTTCCAAGACATCACTGTAACATCATTCTTTCTGGGCCATCATTGGAAGCATAAGGATTGACAATGCTAAAAGAATAACCATTAATATTTAAAATAAACCTTAAGGCCTAATGTGACGAATCTTCTCTTGAGGCGGCCATTAAGGGTGTAAAACATGGAGATATGGAAATATACTAGCGATTAATACAATATTCAAGTGAAATGGAGTAACATTTAGCCCCATTTGATCCCCTTTGTGACTCATTACCACCTCATGGTGTACTATAAAAGATACGAGAAGGCCAGATGAACTCGTGGAAGTCCCATCATCAACCGCTAAAAGTTGCTTAGAATTGCTTTAGCTATGTAAGGGTTTTGGTTGGGCCCAAATAAGGGGAACTAACACCGCGAGGATGAAGAAATGATCATGTTTGTGAATAGGGGCTTGGGATTGGTTCATTCCAGAAGCATTCTCCATAAGTGGGTTTTTGTTTCCCACAGAAGTATTTTGTTAATAAATGTGGTTCAACCATCATTTTTTATAGGCATGCTAGGCTTGTCCAAGGTATCTCCTCAATAATCTTAGGTCTAGCCATGATAGTTCAATCCTTAATTTGGTGGTCCGGGGATTGGCACTTAAAGTAGGTATTAGAAAAGTTAACATAGATCACCTTTCACGATAAGTGTCTGCAACCAACTTGATTGTCTAGAGACTCTTTTTGGTCTTTTGCTAAGTCAACCTCAGTACAAATCTATTTGTTAGGATGAGTGGAATAAAAATAGTTGGATTCACGAGAATAAACCCGCCCAATGGGCTTAACAATATAGGAGATAAAATATTAGAGAAGAATTGAAAGTCTAAGAAAAGCTCGACCCACATGGAGACTTTTGAGGAAGATTTTCTCATAAAATTTAAAGTCTTGAGTATAAGGTGAAAGAACCAAAATAATATTTTGCAAGAACCAACATCTTGTTAAAAATAATATCCTAATACCAAATCTAATGTTCATACTTGTATGCACATATATACATCCTATGCAAATATACATCATGAATGAAAGCATCATTGACTATTCTATTCTTGCCTAATTTCCCATATATTTATTTTGTGAATCTCTCTTGAAATTTAATTCGTGGCTTGACATTGATATCAGATCCTAGGCTTTTCTTCTTCATTATTTGTTTCACATCAAATTCTGATCTAGCCTTTATGATGAGCTTTGAATTTCGGAATAATATCATTCCCTTTCTCATCTTTATGGAACTATAAATCTAATGAGCAATAATGCTTTTTTCTTTCAAAAAAAGCATGAGGATCATTTGAACATAGATTCTGTTTGATCTTTTCAACTATGTCGTTTATATTACCTTTGCATAGGGCTATAGATTTACGAATCCATTCATGAATGGATTCTTTCCTTTGTTCTGGTAAAGGTATTATAGTTCTGAATGAGTACTTCCTGGGAATCTGAACATCAGGATTAAATAAAGATATAAAATCTTTATTTAGGCTAAAAGTACCACATTCTTGCAAAGCATCTACTCCTATCAAACAATCATATGAAAGCATATCATGTTGATAAAATTGCAGTGTTCTTTCATATCCTTCTATCTTGATAGGCACATATGCTGTATATCTGGATATCACTTCTTTCTTATCAAAATTTATCTTTAAATATGTTTCAGTCCAACAATCTAGTGGTATGACTTTGGTTCTAAGCAAACTTATATCTGCTCTTGTATCTATCATTGCATCTATAGAGTAGGGCTTGATATTTAGAATGCAAATATTGACAGTAATAAAAGGATTTTGGGCTCCTTTTACTGTACATACCTCTGTATTAATCTCTTATGTTGGAACTGATTCCTCTGCTTCTTGGTTCTGTATCTGTTGATAGGCTTCTTTTAGAAACTGTTCATCATCTTCAGCTTCTTTCTTTTCCCTGTTTTCTTCTTCTACTAATATTTTATATTCATTAGTAGCTTTAACAATCACCTTCTATAAGAATTCTATTCTATTTCTTCTCCATGTCCTCATAGTTTCAGGTGCTGGAATTATAATATCTGTGCTAGGAGTTATTACCTGAAATTCATTGTTCTGATCTTCTTCTGGAAAAAGGAATGGAAAACTTCTCCTAGGTGGAGAATATCTTCCTCCTCTGTCACGACCTCTTCCTCTATAGGGAGTTTGTCTTTGACGTATACATCCTTGTATAGGAGGCCTTGAAGTGGGAAATGACCTCTGTTGAAGAGACCATTTCTGCTTTTCTTCCTCTTCTTCCTTTCTCTCTCGGGCTTCATTTTCAGCTCTGGCCTGGATTGAGTTTTTTCTTTCTAGCTCTCTGACTTTCTGCGAGAGATAGGTCTTTTTAGCAGTATCCCATGGGGGAAAATATTCAAACTCACTTTGTCTTAGTTCTAGCTACTTATATAGAACTTTAGAAGACACATGCATGAGAGGGTGAGGAAAACTAGCAATCATATTTATGAAAGAAGGAAATGAATCATAACCAGATTCTGTGCTGTCTAAATATGACTCTGTGTGCTCTATTAGATTTACTTAAAAATCTTCTTTTGAAGATATATATGATACATCAGAAGAATAACAATCATAATTAAAGATTAAGTAGTAATCTTGATCCATTATACCTTTTGCTGCAAGCACATTTATTTTTGCCTTACCTTTCTCTGTATCTTTCTTTGGGTACTCATTTGCATAATTCTTGCCTTTACAGATAAAACAGGTTGGTATGAATTTTCGTTTCTTTCCCATATATTTATTTTTCTTGAAATATTATTTTTTGTATGGGACATCTTTTGAATATTTATTTTTGGAAAACTTATGTCTTTTCTTATACTTATACTGACCCTTCCCCCTTGAAAAAGATGAACAATATTTACAAGGTTTCTTGATTCTGAACTTGTGTTGGGGTCGACAATCAAATGAGTCATTATCTAGTAACTGAAAAAATTTGGTTCCTAAGGCTTTTTGGGCCTTAGCAGCTTCCTTGCGGTCCTATTTTTCTTGGCAGAGACGAGCATTCGTCTCATCTATAATCTGATTTAGAGCTCCAAGATTTAATTCTTCTGTACTCTTTCCATGCAGGGATTTTTTATATTCCGTTGCAAAAAATGTAGGGAAAGATTCTATAGATCGAAGTCTCATAGTAGGATCATTTATATTGCCAAAATTATAATACAAATTTTTCATATAACATTGGTATTCTTTTATCCTACTCATATCACATAATCTGACTCTCAAGAATAAAGAAGTATTTCTAAGCTTGTCATTATCAGTAGTGCCTTGAAATTCATGAATTAAAGCTGTAGTTAATGAAGCATATCCACCATTCAAAATTTCTTCTTGGTGTGGATGAGCATCCCACCATTCTTTGACTATGCCAACAAATCTATTTGCAATAAATTCAACAATAGTTCTGGGATCCTTCTTATATAAATAAGCTGAGAATTTGCCCACCCTATAATTCCATGCATTAATTCTTTCACTTGTTCAGGAGTAGAGCAATCTAGCTTATACCAATTAGGTTGCAAGGTCTGTGTTCTTGCAGTATGATGTAGAGGCTCAAATATTGAAGCTTTAGAAGTTTCTTCCATCAAAACCATACTTTCTGCTTCTTCTGGAAGAAGCTTGGCCATACTGATTGATCCTTTGCCTAGAGTCTTTTTATTAGAAACAAACAAGGGACTATGTTCTAGCAGAATAGTCTTATGACGTGTTGAAGATCCGGAAGAATTAGCAACTTCCGTCCAGGACACTTTGTGAGACCAATCTAGTTCAATTTCTTCTGGCTTTTTTTTATTATCCAGAATTTTCTCTATCTGTGGGACTATCTTAGGAATATGGCTTACATGCTCTTGAACTTGTTCAACTTTGTGGATTAACTCAATAGAGGACTCATGCAATTGGTGCAGGCTATTTTGTACAATTTTATAGGTAGTACCTATTTTTGAAGCAATGTCCTTTTTAGTATCTTCAGACTGACTGATAAGGGGTTGAACAACATCAATTACTTCTCTAGACACAATCTTAGGAATATCAGGACAAGTAGATACATATCTAGAAGTATTTTCAAGACTTTTATCAACCTTCTTCATTTGGGTAGTAACATCATCAACTTTAGAATTTAGTAATCTAAGAGCAGAAGTTATATCTCCTTTCTGATGAAGTTGTATGGCTTTTAATGTTTTTTCCATTTCTGCAAGAATAGACTCTTGTGATTATAGACGATCATGGATAGGCTTGACAGCTTTATTTGTCTAGTTTATCATTTTAGAAGACTCAAAAGGGTCTACATGTCAGTCTACAGTTCTCTGGTACCAAAATATGGCCTTTTGGGTTTCATCAGATGATAAGACTTCACTACTGTCTAGAGATGGAAAATATGTAGAAATATTTGTTTCTCTAGAAGCCATACTAATGGTTGGACCATTAGAAGGGACATACTTTTGCTTTATAATCTGTTCACAGTCCTTACACCAAAGGTAATCAGTGTTAGGATCATGAATCAGACTATTATGACTACAAATATAAGTATGTTCTTTCATGAATTTTCTCAAGGGTTCAACTACAGAGAAAAAGGAAGTATTTGATCTAAAAGAACTAGACCGTGATATTTCATACTTTCTACTTAATTCTGAAGAAGCTTGGCCATAACTGACTGATTGTTTTCCTGGAGTCTTTTTATCAGAAATTTTTAAAAAAAGGACTATGTTCTAGTAGAACAGTCTTATGAATGTGTTGAAGATCCAGAAGAATTAGCAACTTTTGTCTAGGACACTTTGTGAGACCAATTAGTAACAATCATGGAGTTTGAAGATCATGCCAGTATTCAAGGAGAACACAAAGATCAAGATCTTGTAAGTTTATCTGATGTATTTCCTATTAACTCTGTAGTAGATATACAACAAGAATAAGATCCCTTACCTGGCTTATGGAAATTGCCTAAGATCCCATATAACCAAGTCTATGATAAATTAACCGCTTTTCATTTGATTGCTGCTACCTACCATTAAAAACCCGTGAATCTGTTATTCAGGTTTCTCAAACCTCTAGTCATGAGTATGATATACCTTTAGTAGATCCCGCTGATATACAGTCTCTCAAAAAACAAAAAATGGACATTTAAATTTGCTCATATAGGTTGTGTTCAAATAGGTATTACTCCACTTTTTCGTCATGGTCTAAATGCTTCTGTTTTATGCTGTTTAATGGATTTACAATTTTGAAAGTTTTAAAGATTCCCTATTGGTTGCTATTCAAACTGGTCTTCATAATGGCCCCATATCTTTTGAGGTTTATCCAAATTACCCAGTAAGCCTGCCAAAAAGAAGATTTGTTAAAGCAAGTTCTGCGTCTACATCTTGCACCCACCACAGGACTTCACATGAAGCCTGGCGCTTGTTCCCTTGGCTATTCATTACAAAATACATTTATCACCTTGGTTAACACAATGCATTCCCGCCGTCAAACATTGGTATCTCTAAAGGCAACAGACGTGGTGAGTCACAACCAGTATAGAAAGTCATAAAATTGAGCCCAAAACTCATTTCGTGGTCTCAAATAAAAGTCCCAAAAGAATGAACCCTATCTAAAATAAATGAAAATTCATACCAACTTGTTTTATCTGTAAAGGCAAGCATTATGCAAATGAGTTCCCAAAGAAAGATACAGAGAAAGGTAAGGAAAAAATAAACATGCTTGCAGCAAAAGGTATAACGGATTAGGATTACTGCTTAATCTCTGATTCTGATTGCTATTCTTCTGATGTATCATATATATCTTCAGAATAAGATTTTCAAGTAAATGTAATAGAGCACACAGAGTCAGCTTCAGATAGCACAGAATTTGGTTATGATTCATTTCCTTCTTTCATAAATAGTGATTGCTAGTTTTCCTCACCCTCTCATGCCCGTGTCTTCTGAAGTTCTATATAAGTAGATAGAACTAAGACAAAGTGAGTTTGAAGATTGTCCCCCATGAGATACTGCTAAAAAGACCTATCTCTCATAGAAATTCAGAGAGCTAGAAAGAAAATACTCAATCCAGACCAAATCTGAAAATGAAGCTCGAGAGAGAAAGGAAGAAGAGGAAGAAAAACAGAAATGGTCTCTTCAACATAGGTCATTACCCACTTCAAGGCCTCCTGTACAAGGACGTATACGTCAAAGAAAAACTCCCTACAGAGGAAGAGGTCATGGTAGAGGAGGAAGATATTCTCCACCTAGGAGAAGTTTTCCATTCCTTTTTCCAGAAGAAGATCAGAACAATGAATTTCAGGTAATAACTCCTAGCACAGATATTATAATTCCAGCACCTGAAACTATGAGGACATTGGAGAAGAAATAGAATAGAATTCTTACAGAAGGTGATTACTAAAGCTACTAATGAATATAAAAGATTAGTAGAAGAAGAAAACATGGAAATAAGAAAGAAGTTGAAGATGATGAATAATTTCTAAAAAAAAGCCTATCAACATATACTGCACCAAGAAGCAGAGGAATCAGTTCCAACATAAGAGATTAATACAGAGGTATGTATAGTAAAAGGAGCCCAAAATCCTTTTATTACTATCAATATCTGCATTCCAAATATCAAGCCTTACTCTATAGATGCAATGATAGATACAAGAGCAGATATAAGTTTGCTTAGAACCAGAGCCATACCACCAGATTGTTGGACTGAAACATATTTAAAGATA
Source organism: Taxus chinensis (assembly GCA_019776745.2). Classification (NCBI taxonomy): domain Eukaryota; kingdom Viridiplantae; phylum Streptophyta; class Pinopsida; order Cupressales; family Taxaceae; genus Taxus; species Taxus chinensis. Next base: position 759,152,019 of record CM034151.1, on the reverse strand, counting down.
AATTTTGATAAGAAAGAAGTGATATCCAGAATATACAACATATGGGCCTATCAAGATAGAAGGATATGAAAGAACACTGCAATTTTATCAACATGATATGCTTTCATATGATTGTTTGATAGGAGTAGATGCTTTGCAAGAATGTGGTACTTTTAGCCTAAATAAAGATTTTAAATCTTTATTTAATCTTGATGTTCAGATTACTAAGAAGTACTCATTCAGAACTATAATACCTTTACCAGAACAAATGAAAGAATCCAATCATGAATGAATTCATAAATCTATAGCCCTATGCAAAGGTAAGTATAGATGACATAGTTGAAAAGATAAAAAACAATCTATGTTCAGATGATCCTCATGATTTTGTTGAAAGAAAAAAAATTCATTATTGTTCATTATCTTTACAGTTCCAGAAAGATGAGAAAGGCCCAAATGATATCATTCAGAGAAATTCAAAGCTCATCATAAAGGAATGATTCCTTATGAGAGAAAAGAATGTCATGAAGAGATTAAAAAGCTAATCCAATTCTGAGGTTTTATCAAGGAATCTAACTCCTCTTGGGAATGTGCAACATTTTATGTAAATAAAAGGAGGTGAACAGGTTCACCAGAAGAAAAGACTTGTTTATGATTACAAGCCTTTGAATAAGTTTTCATAAAAGATGTCTAGCATCCTATCCCTGCTAAAGATGATCTATTATCCAGAATCAAAGGATAAAATGTATACAACAAGTTTGATTTAAAGAGTGGTTTTTTGGAAGATATTCCTTAAACCAGAAGATACCTACTAAAAATACCTTTTGTAGTACCAGGAGGAGCAATATGAATGGAAATACTCGTTCCATTCAGATTGAAAATTGCTCCATCAATCTTTCGAGAAAATGATGGACATTATCTTTGGTCTAGTTAACTGATTTCCTAATAAGGCCTTTATATTGATGATATATTAAAATTTTCTAAATCTCCCAAAGAACATATTGAACACCTAGAGAGTATTCTATGAAGTTATTTATCAGAATGGTTTATGCTTATCTCAGACAAAAATCCTAGATTTTCAAAGATGAAATGGATTTCCTAGGAATTACTAGTCAAATGGATGGATCTATTGAAATGCAATCTCACATTGTTTCAAAGATTACCAAGAATTTCCAGATTCGTAGATTTAAGAAAAGATTCAACTACAGAGATTTCTTGGTTGATGTCAACTATGTTGTCTGGATTCTATAAAGATATTGCTGCAAGAAGTAAAATTAGTTCTCAATAAAAGATTGAAGAAAAATGCTCCTAGCTGGTTAAAGAAATGACCCAAGCTGTAAAAAGAATCAAAGCACAAGTTCAAAAGCTTCCTGCTATGTCCCTGCCTAGAAAAGGACTAAAAATCATAGAAACAGATGCAAGTGAGAATTATTGGGGAGATGTACTATTTAAAGAAAAATCAGAAAATGGAAAAAGAAAAGATATGTAGATATACATCATAGATATTTTCAAGACTCAGAAGGATAAAATATCAGTTCTGCTCATAAATCAAATTTTAGCTTTCTAAGAAAGCTATCAAAGCCTTCTTATTCTTCATACAGAATGAACACTTCATTTTGTGCTCTGATTTAAAAGATTTCAAGGCCAGACTCAATAATGGAGATCCTGCTAATAAGTACTCATTCAACAACTCTAAAAATGGGGAATGTGGTTTGATAATTTCAAAGTTTTGAAATTGAGCCACATGAAAGGAAAAGATAATTCTCTAGCTGACTATGCCAACAGAGTAATATGAGATGACATTTGGAAAGAACATAAATGTTATACAAGTCATCCATGAATTTGTTGAAATTATCTTGGAAATCTTCTAATTGCCAAAATTATCTTGGGTCTTTAAAAAGAAATGATAATGAAATGTCATATGAGGCACAACATTTGTTGCTTTCAAGAGGAATTATTTCAGTATCACCTTACAACATGACAAAAGTAGCATCAAGATTTGTTGATCCTGAAATTCCTACTTCAGAATTTCATACCAAACAGGAACCTATGGTTTTCTACACATTATAGTGGCAATGGAGGCATTCAAGGTATGTGGAACCTCCTCTAGATGATATTCTAGTAGAAGGAATTAGGCTAAGACAATTGGTCCCAAGACCAAATACATTATAGAGGTTTGAATTTTCTAAGCTATGGCCCGAAGGACATCCTCTTGAGAATGATGCATGGAATAGACCAAACACTCCAGGAGATAGGCAGTATATTGTTAATCATTTCAAGTATTTCCTTTCCAAATATTTGCCAACCAAGATTTCTGATAGTCCTCTGCTTAACGTACATCTCTGATACTGTTAGAAATATTCTAATTAATTGTAAAATTCCTTGGTATCGTAAAAGAATCCTATTATGTTAAAACTAAATTTTTACAAGGACATCATTCTAATCCAAATGGAAAATTATGGCGAAAGATTTATCTTCATCATACCATGAATGTCCATCCTCCTGCACCTGGTCATTTCCTTCGGATTCCCGAACCACTATCTCTATCCATCACGAAGGCATCTAGCCCCGGATAATGATGGAACGTCTTCTGTATCTAGACTTTGGTACGAAAGGAACACTCGTGACCACTACTTTTCCAAAAGAAGAGATTGGGAGGAATCATCCAGCTCGTCTGATAGCGACAACAACCCTAGAGTCCATTTTAGTCCTTAAAAGCTATGATGACAGGCTTGTTGTTCATCTGTTTGTCTTTTGTCTAATAAAGTTTTGAGATGACTTCCCTTTAGTCATTTCGAAAGCATGGTGGACCTCTCCACTTTCTAAAGGTGTCTTATTGAGTGGCATGTACTCAATTATTGTTTTCCACTTTTCTCAAAGTGGGAATCTTCTTGTTTACCTAGGTTACCGGTTCCCAGTTTCTAGGTTGCCCATCTATCCGGTGAAAAGCCTCTCACATTCCTATATAAAGGTATGCTGAGACTCATTCACTACATTGGAGAATTGGGAATGCTTAGTAAGGCATATAACAAGATCTTTAGAAGTTGTATTAAGTGGTATTGGTATTAAGTGAGTAGTATTATCAGAGCTGGTATTGGTATTAAGAGTGATATTGGTATTAAGTTAGTAGTATTATAATCTTGGTATAAAGTCGGTATTAAGTGAGTAGTATTATAAGTGATATTGGTATTGAGAGTGGTATTGGTATTAAGTGAGTTGTATTATAATCTTGATATAAAGTGGTATCAGAGCTTGGTTTCTATGTAATAGAGCTTGGAAATTAATAAGAAAAATAATTGTAAGATTCTTATTTGCTATGTTTTCTATCTTGAAACTTTGTGTATGATATATTTTTATTCATCTGTGAAGTAAGTTTATACCTCGTAAGATCAGGTAAAGGAGGCAAGGCTCCTGCTTTTTAAGTCGCCATGGATTTGCACAGTTTTAGGTTGAAGGTCTGATACCGTAAGCCCTACTAAAGAGTTTCTTATCAGTAACAATCATGGAGTTTGAAGATCATGCCAATATTTAAGGGGAATAGGAAGATCAAGATCTTGTAAGTCTATCTGATGTCTTTCCTATTAATTCTTCAGTAGATAGACAACAAGAATCATGGATCCCTTACTTGCATGGAAATTGCCTAAGATCCCATATAACTAATTCTATGATAAATTAACTTCTTTTCATTTCATTACCACTACTACCTTAAAAACCCATGAGTCTATTATTTAGGTTTCTAAAACCTCTAGTCATGAGTATGATATACCTTTAGTAGATCCCACTGATATAAAATCTCTCAAAAAATAAAAAACATTTAAATTTGCTCATATAGGTTGTGTTCAAATAGGTATTACTCCACTTTTCCGTCGTGGTCTAAATGCTTATGTTATATGTTGTTTAATGGATTTGACGTTTTGAAAGTTTTAAATATTCCCTATTGGCTTCTATTCAAACTAGTATTCATAATGACACCATATATTTTGAGTTTTATCCTAATTACCCAGTAAGCCTACAAAAAGAAGATCTGTTAAAGCAAGTTTTGCGTCTACATCTTGCAACCACATGTCTTCACATGAAGTTTGGCACTTGTCCTTTGGCTATTCATTACAAAGTCATTTATCACCTTGTTAACACAATGTATGAAGTCTATCAAGCATGGTATCTCTAAAGGCAATAGCGTGGTGATTCACACCAGTATAGAAAGTTATAAAATTGAGCCCGAACTCATTTCGTGGTATCAAATTAAAGTCTGAAAAGAATGGACCATATCTAAAAAGTTTATTGAAAAAAATAAGCCTAGATTAGAAAATACTACAACTATGAATGAATCCAAGTCAAATGTAACTCTGTCTTTCAGATCTAAAAAGTCTGCGTCTGAAATATCCCGGTCTAGTTCTTTTAGATCAAATTCTTCTTTTTTCTCTGCAGCTGAACCCTCGAGAAAATCCATGAAAGAACAGACTTATATTTGTAGTCAAATAGCCTGATTCATGATCCCAACATTGATTACCGGTAACCTACCTTTATAATCTACCTTTATTACATAGAGACCAAGCTTTGATACCACTTTATAACCTTCAGAACTTCACAACTTAACTCTTTATAAACTTCATAACTTAATAAACTTCACAACTTAATACACTCAAAAATAAGCTCTGATAAACTACCATACTCAAAACTAAGCTCTAAATATTTTGTTGTATGCCTTACCAAATATTGAAACCGGGAACCAGTAACCTAGGTCCTGAAATATTACATAGAGACCAAGCTTTCATACCGGTAACCTATCTTTATTACATAGAGACCAAGCTCTGATACCACTTTATAATCTTCACAACTTCACAACTTAACTCTTTATAAACTTCACAGCTTAATACACTAAAAAATAAGCTCTGATAAACTACCATACTCAAAACTAAGCTCTGAATATTTATTTATATGCCTTTATATAGGAATGTGAGAGGCTTTTCACCGGATAGATGGGCAACCTAGAAACCAGTAACCTACCTTTATTACATAGAGACCAAGCTCTGATACCACTTTATAACCTTCACAACTTCACAACTTAACTCTTTATAAACTTCACAACTTAATACACTAAAAAATAAGCTCTGATAAACTACCATACTCAGAACTAAGCTCTGAATATTTTTTTATATGCCTTACTAAGCATTCCCAATTCTCCGATGTAGTGAATGAGTCCCAACATACCTTTATATAGGAATGTGAGAGGCCTTTCACCGGATAAATGGGCAACCTAGAAAAACAGATCATACACCAAGTATCAAAATAGAAACACAACAAATAAGAATCTTGCAATTATTTTTCTTATTGATTTCCAAGCTCTATTACATAGAGACCAAGCTCTGATACCACTTTATAACCTTCACAACTTCACAACTTAACTCTTTATAAACTTCACAACTTAATAAACTTCACAACTTAATACACTAAAAAATAAGCTCTCATAAACTACCATACTCAAAACTAAGCTCTGAATATTTTTTTATATGCCTTACTAAGCATTCTTTCCATGCAAGATAATTTTAATTCTTTTCCCAACCATATGGTCTGCATGGTGTTTGATAAATTTCTTCATTGAAGTGTTGGCAGTTGGCACTAATCACTGAAACCTGGATTGCAATATATGGACTGGATTTTTGTATTAAACTCTTTTCCTCTAATTTCTCATTTGAGAAGATTCTCAGTTTCAGTCATTTGGTCAAATATTGCACGAGTTTCAATAGAACTATGCATTTGTTTTCATTGCTGGGTGCAAAAAATTTCTTGGAGAGTTCCATTCGTTGTTGGAGGTATTGAAAGACTAGCTGGTTCAAATCTGTGTTTCAATTATTGACTGGCGCTGGCATTTAACTCAGACTTGCAAAATTCTTTCAAGTTATCTATTTTTTTTTGGTGTTTCAAATCTGCCCAAGACATTTTATTTTCCCAAGAGAGTACTACAACCTGGAAAAGAGACGTCTACTGCTACAAATCACGTTGGATATTTGAGGTGTGGAAGAATTGTTTTGAGGAACGTGTTTCAACCTTAATTTCCGAGTTCGATTGTTTTGAGGACTGTGTTTCTAAGTTAACTGTGACCGAATTTTTACATTTAAGCAAGCATCTTGAGAGAATATTTTTTTGCACAATGATTTTTTGAATTGAGAAAAGGGGAAAATTCCATCATTTTGTATTGCCCCGTCCAATGTAAATTTTTCTACGGTGTAGCATTCAATTCCATTACTGGCATTCTAGATAATCTTGTGGGTAGACGTGCATTTAAGTTGAATGTATTTGTGAAGGCATCAATGCATTTATAGATTTGCATTGATTGTTTTGTCAGACACAGGCTTAAGTTTGACGTTGTTATGATTGAAGGTACTTATTATAAAACAAAAATATATTAGTAATTGTACGTAAAATGTGTGATGGAAACATCTGAAAGGGATTTATTGAGGATATGAAATTGGAGGATCCGAAACAATGGAAGAGGGAGAGAGGTGTTGAAGAAGGGGTCGGTTAATTATATGATCTATGCTATAGTCTATCAGTATCATTCTTTGTTTAAGTGATAGATTTATGGGCATGGCTTTAGGTCTGATGAAACTTAGCATCGACTTTTGAAATTGAAGGCAATCAAGTGATTTCACATCCTCCATGTTTAGAAAACAAAAGTAGCCAAAGACCTTGCTATTGACTCCGATAAGAAATTCTACATCTATTTTAATTTCAAAAATTTTAAGTTCAAGGTCTACTTCTAAGATGTGGATGTATATTTCACTCAAGTTCAATAAGGAAATACTTGTTTGTTTTTGCTCTTTGTTTTGGTATTTCATGGTATTTACACCTTCAAAAATGACATGACAATGCGCTTTACTTACCATCATCCATATCAAATAGATTACAATCCTTTTAAATTTAGTAGAACGGATACCATTTAGTTCTTAGCACTAAGTAGTAGAAATTCATACACTCCAATACCAAAATATGCTTAATGTTATTAAATATTGGAAAACCCATTTTTTTTAATGGAAAAGTAAAAACAAGTATTACATTAATTTAAAAATAAATAAATATATTATTGATAAATGTGCGAGGGCAGTTGATTAAGTTTAATTTCTTAAGAATGATCGTATTTGCTAATGCAAAAATAAACATGACATTTGATTTTTTCAAACTAATCTTGTAATGGTGACAAATACCTGAAGCCAAGCTCATGCATCATGACATATGGCTTAAAATAAGGTCAGGACATTTGGCATTTGAATACTGTGGGGCTCTTCCTTTTTTTCCTCTCAAATGTTTTTAATGGATACTGTACTGAACCGTCTGGAGATGAGATGGGCAGATTCGACCAAGTGATGAAGATGCTCATGGAGTATGGAAAATCTCCAGGTGCTCCGTTCGCTGTGGCCAAAGGAGGCCAACTGAAATATTTTAAACCTTTCGGAGTGGCCAACCGTGAAACAGTCACCACAAATCATCTTCTGAGATATGCAAGTATTTCCAAAGTATTCGCAGGAACAGCAATCCTCAAGCTTGATCAGGTTTGAAAATTTTCTAACTAATTCCAATAAACCAGCTAATCCATAGATTGATATAATGAATGTATGTTTTTTAGTTTGCAGGAAGGGAGGGTGAGTTTGGAGGATAAACCATTTGCTTTTCTTGAAAATCTTGAGCATCTTTCAAGGAATTTGGAGTCTGTCTGAGTATGAATGGTCTGCTTTGTGACCAGATCCATTTACTCTCCCCGAGTCCCCGCGAAAAATCTTGCACATCGATACGCGACCTGTCAATATCGAATACTAAAGTGTCGTTACTTTTCAAGTTATGGTTAGAAGTTATAGTTGTGGTTAATGATCTATTGTCAGTTTTTTAATTATTGATCATTGGAGATCTTTTGTCGCTCAATCTAGCCTAGTCTTTATATATTGTCTTATCATTCGTTATTTTAAGTCATTTATTATTGTATAGGTGTCAACAAGTCATGTTCTAATTTGTTATGGTCTAAATATATAATCAAAATGAGTTTTAAGTCGTTAAAATATCGTTAAGAGTATTAAAATCAAAGTTTATTGATTCCATGTTATTGTAGTTTATTATCATTATCATTTAAAGTTTTAATCGAATTTTTATGTTCGTGTAGTTGTTAAGTGTTTGACAATATTTTTTTTGGCCTTACAGATACATTTTTGATGGAATCTGATGTCCGTTAAAGGTATGTATTTGAGCTCCAAGTTCCAATATAGCTCAATTAGTGTTGGCAAAATAATTTGTGATGATGTAAATTATTGAGTTTTCACCAACACTCCGGGACTAAGCCCCTCCTTCTTGTGTATGGGGAGGCTCCCATTATTGAATACTCCACTAAACATGTGGCAAAGTGCTTGTACAAGGTACAATAGAGGAATTTGCAGTGAAGAGAGGTAAAGGGGAGTGAGAGAAGCAAGGGGAGAGGATTACTGTTGTGAGTAGGCTTACAAAATTCACATACGATAACCAGAGTAGGTCCACATTCAATTAGAAGAACACAACAATGCAAGCCATTGACAAGACCAATAAATCAGAGACACAAATTTCTATAGATCAATCAATCAAGGACACAAAGTTCCTTCTTGGCTGTACATTATCACACTGCTTACAAAATTGGAAAGTATAGAGAGTAGAGGAACACATACAAAGAACGTAGAGGAAATGTAACTTTTATTTCTTAATGTAGTAGCGATACAAAACTTAACATAATACAACAAATAAAAAATTTCCAACCCTTTGAAATGGAGAAGCCATTTCAATTTATAGCATTACAAATTATCCTTTCATCTCCTCCCTACTTAACTTTTCACCTTCCCTCATCACTTCTGACCTTTCACGTTCCTAAGGAACAAAAGTGATTTTTTTTTAATTATTAGTAAAAATGGACTCTTATAATGTTAATGTTGAAGGTTGCTTAAGTGAATAAGATGAGATAACAAAAATTAGAATCTTAATGGAAAATTAGAATATGGATCTAGATAGAACTGGTTTGGTAGATCTCTACCTGTCATGAGTTAGTCCATGCGAGCCAGTCTAATCAATGGGTTTGAATGGTGTACTAGAATAGATATAGTAGAATAGAATGGTGTGCCGCATAGAAATCCCATATAGAGAGTAGGGAGGTTCCTTATCTCTTAATGGAAAATTAGAATATGGAGAGAGAAGGAGAGAGAGATAGAGAGAGAAGGGTTGACCAATATGATGAGGATGGAGGCTTTGCTGATGAAGAACTAGCCATTCATGATCCTTGAGGGAGAGTTCTCGGAATGAGCTCCTGTCCTTTATATTCTCTACTGAACCAGGCTGCTACTGGTGCAACCTTTTCTTCTTCTGGAATACATATGTAGCTCAACCCTTTGATCCATGTCTTGGAAACATCATTAATAGCCTTGCATTGACTAGAGCATACTTCGCGATCCCTTGCAATATTAGAAATAGATCCTCTGATGTTGGCAAGGGACTCCAAAGTATCCTTGTTGAAGGAAAGCGAATCACTTTCCTCCTTCTTGACCAACTCCTAGAAGGAATCAATGAGTTCTTTCAATGATGAATTCTTAGTGAGTGAAAGGAATTCAAGTTTTTGAACACAATTACTGACATCATCCAAAATATCGAAGGCATTTTGTTCACTAGAGTCAAGTTTATAGATGGAATCATTTATCATATCTATGCCCTCATTCACCCGTGTGCACATATTTTAATTTAATCATCCTCCTCATCCAATCAAATGCTCCATCCTAGTCCTTTTAATTAATTAAGTAATATTAATTAATTAATCATTGTAATATTTTACATGCCCATCCCATCCACATTAATCTTTATTAATTAATTAATTCATATTAATTAATTAATCATTTAATACCCTCATTACCCCAACCAACCTTTTAATTAGGATGTTTTATCCTACACATAAATCACCTTGCTTTTCTAGCTTTCATCCCATCTATTTTATGCCCTAACTACCTTGGATTCATCCCCAAGTCATCTAATCCTGCCAATATTCTTTAATGCACTCGACCCAAGCCTTAAAAACATCCAAATCCCACCTTAAATAAAAAAATCAAGCCCAAGAGGGAAACTTTCCCCGTGATCGGTGCCGACCCAACCTAGTCATCGTCGACCCTTTAAAACAAGTGTTTTCTTTCCATTACAATGAAATCAGGAGGCAATCACTTGATAATCAAGATAATTAGAGATAAATCAGAGCTTCTTCATGACTTCTAGAGCTTCCTGTAATAACTACAGACATCCCATCCATCATCTAACATGTTTTACATCACTCACAATATTCTCCTTCGTGAGCTCTCTTGCTTTTATAGTTCTTTTATCAAGTCTTTTTACCGTATTATATTTGCTTTCTTGCATATTAACCTTTTGTAGGTCCAGAGTCAACATCCAACCATCACTCAACAACCTCTTGTTCTAGTCCTAGTGCTTGTATATTGCCATATTCAGCTATTTATTCTTGGCCTCATCCCAATCCTGCTACAGTCACCGCTGATCCTCCCTAGTCGCCATCGACCAGGGACCTGTCCATCCAATAATCTATCTAAATCATCCTTTTCTATCCTTTTCCTACACCTTTCTACCTTTAATTCTTTTCTGTAGATCCTCCTACAACAACTACAAGTCCTTATCAGTTTTCAGATTGCTCCTAGAACTTTGCAAGTCTGTATATTTCATCTACAACTCTAGAATTCATCCTCCCAGGTCACCATCGACCTACCTATGTAGAGTCTGGGTTGCCATTGACCCAGACCAGGTAACCTTTATTTTGTAGTTATTGTCCATCTAACTAGCTTTAGATCAGTTTCAACCATTTTTAGATTCAGTGACATCTTTATTTCTGCATGCTTTTTCTTTACATTCATCCTTATCTAAACAAATGGGGGTTGACATCTTCCAAGGAAGCTAACTACTTCTTGGAACCAACATTGTTCGGACAGCCCCCACATACATTTATTTAATAAATCCATTTTTTAGTTTTATTTGTAGGTTTGGCAGCAACAACAATCCATCATTCAATGCCCATATCAAACATCAAGCATCCTGAGGTAACATAAACCCTCTATCCTTCTGAGTTGGCTAGTTTCTTTAGTAGCTAGTGCATTCATTTACATTACGAACGAGAAATTTGGACAACATTCCTGGCACACCCAGTGGGACCACCCTTTAGGTGGTTTCTTTCTTTTCTATATCTTGCTTTTTCCTACTAACATCGTAGCATGAGGCTTTGCTTTATTTCTTGCTTGGTTTGTGGCTTGGATCACCCATCACTCAAGAAGTGCAGAAAAAATAGGAAAAGCGTTATCCAGTATTCTTCTTTTCCTTATTTTTTCCTTTTGCATCGTACCTTCCCTTATTGTTTGTGTACTCATCAAACATCACATTTCAGTTTTGGGCTTAAAAAGAACACTTCTTTTGCATCATGCTTGCCCACATAGTTAAATAGGAGGGGTTAATACTCTGCATCTCACATATTATCACACATAGCCTTAAACTTCACAAATCAATTAACACATCAAAACATTCCTTTCACTTGGTTCATTGATTGGGATTTGATCACCCAACAGGAGACCATTTCAGACATTTCCCAGCCACAACTTACCTGAGACCAAACATAGTTTTCCATCTCCTAGGTCCTGTTCATATCCATCCTCTTCACACTTTCTTAATCAAAACATAAAAAGGAATTGTTTTCTTGCTTTCTGTTTAAAAATAGAACCAAAATTTTCCTCCAGCAGTTCTTAGTAGTCTTCTGTGACCCCATCCAGATCATCAGTTGCTTCTAGGGCTTCCTCTATCCCTATCGATGACTATCTTCATCATAGACATCATGTCTCTCACCCATATCAATCCGTAGACCATATCTTCACCCTCATTTCCTTATGTCCATCATCCTATTTATTCATCACCTTATACTCTGTTGCCTTATATCTCATCACCTTTACCCTCATCATATTTAGCCTCATCCCCATGCACCATTCCTACTTCTCCCCCATCTTATTTGACCTCATTACCTCATGCCCTTCTATGTGTCACCTCCCATCACCATACCCACATCTCTTATGGATATTCCTCACGAGAACCCCATCCATGAATTCCTTCTCCATAGGTATCAGTCAACACATCCTACACCATCTTATGACATCTCTCCTCTTCTATCTCACCGAGGGATACCTTTGATGAGCCTGTCATATTATACCTCCCTGTTCTTGCCCCATCTCCATCATCTCATTATGATCCACTTATCACCATACTCCTACATCCTCCCAAGCTACCCCATCTTCATCACATGATATATTTAGAGAAGTCATTTCCCAATCCCCCACAACCAGTTCATCTTCACCTTATACATCACATCAATTCAACACCATTCTCAATCAACACCATACATCAGACACCTCTTTCCACATCAGTCTTACCCATTTCCTCATCCACTTCCATCCTTTTTATTGTTCCCTTATCCCCTTCTAACATCATTCCTACATCTATCATATCTACAGTCATCTTACCTACCTCCCTCACTTCTACCGCTTCTCTTACAACCACATCTAGTCCCACTCTTACCATGTCTGCATCGGCCTTAACTGCACCTATCTCTACATCTGTACTCACCACACTTACATTGACATCATTATCACACATTTCATTTGCCTCTACCTGCATCACCTCATATTATGTCTACCCCGACATCCCTACCACCTATCTCATCACTTATGACCACCCTGCTTAGTTCATCTACCACATCTACATCTATTTCCACACCTGTCACACCTCCCCAATCCACTCGTGTGCCTTCTGACACTTATACCTCTTCCATCTCTATCATATCCCATCTACCATCTTCCCCATCTCACATAGATATCATTAATCACATCATCCAGATTCCTCTCATCATTTCCACACCACCTATTGACAAATCCCACACCTACATCTATTTTATCTACTTCAACCAATTTTGCACCTCCATCCCCATCTACTCTAGCAAATCCTATTCCTCTATACACATCTATTCCACCCTTACCTTTCCTACCTTCCATAGATTTAGTATCGGTCCCTCTTTCCATACTTCTACCTATTCCTACCGCATCGACCATTATCACCATGTATCCCCATTATCCCCCTCTTCCTCCACATCACCTTCATCATTCAAGAAATATTGGAGAGCCCTTCTAGCTGACAAATCCACTATAGGTGAAACCTCATGTTTCATCCACTCAACCAAACATCCCCACATCTAGCCAATCTTCACCTTCCTTAGAATCCATCATGCAGAAGCTACTTCTTCAATCAGCCACCACGCCATCACCGGATCCCCTAGTAGAGATTATTGTCATCCCTTCCAAGGTACTCCTCAAAAATATAAATATAAAGACCTTGGTGTCCTTATTGCACAGTGGTCCCTTGAGCATCCTCACAAGAAGATCGACATCCCTCCTATCAAGACCAAATCTACATCTTCCATCCTAGGGGCCTCATCCTTCAGTTTAGGACCCTCTCCTCCATCATGACCAATCAACCCATCCAAATCCAAACAATCTGATTATCTCCTAGGGCCAACCCCTTCATCAAAAACACCTCCAATTATCCAATCATCCAGGCCTAAATCATCCACCACCACTTCTTCTTCCAAACCACCTAGACCTTGACCTAGTCCACCTTTACCTTCATCCACACCATCCTACAGGACTTTTCTGGGTGCCCATATCAAATCATATGGAGGTCCTCTAACATTTTCTTTAGACTTCTACCATCACACTTCCACCTATCAAAGCCTTTGATCCAAACCATCTAAAGACCTCATGGTTTAATTCTCATCACATCTATGCTTATCATCACACCACGGGCCATGAAACTGAGCATTATAAGGCCCTCCAAACCATTATCCATGATCTTATTGAGCGAGAGGACCTCCTTGATCTTTCCCCTTCACCATCTACTACTTCATCAATAGCACATCTGATCCCTTTCACCGCATCTCCATCCGATCAGCCTCTTGACGAGGGTCCTCCCTTGTTCATCGATGTCGTTTGCCTCGATACATCATCTTCCTGACATCATATTATTTGACATCCATTATCTTATCCACATCCCTTTCGCTGGGGGAGCATCTTCCCCTATTTTTGATATTTTAGAATCCTTCTTCTCGTTCCCATCGATTTTCCTTTCGCACTAGGAGGACTTATTTCTAGGACTTATCTGTTCTAGATTATTTCCTTTCCATTTGAGCATCATCTTATCTCATCTACATCGGTTTATCTGATCGTACCTTTCATCCTTTCCTCTTACATGACCAATTTTGTGGCCATATTATGTGCCTTCCTTTGGAAGCACCATGGCTCTCATTTAAAACTCACCATTGTCACAGATCCATTTTACAATCCATATTTAACTTATTTATCTAAATGACGTGTCTCATCTATTGTTTTCATCCATCATATAATCATATTTGTCTCTCTAGGGGGACCTTTCACTCATCTTAGACACATACCACTCAATTCCTTGAGGAGATAATGTTTGATCTTATTTTCTCTTCTCATATCTCATCCCATATTACTTCCAAAACGCGATGCTAATTTCTTAACTTTATCAGAACACGCACTACTCTAGAAAGGAGAAAACATGGAAAATTTTCCCCCAACTAGATTGGACCATACGGTAAACCTATCATTTGAAGTGGAACCACAAGTTAACCACATTACACTTGTGACCATTCTATTGTTAGCACATTTACCAATGTGCCCTTAGTCATGTCTTTAGATCATTCCTCCATCTTAACCCCTTTCCATTTCTCATCATGATGATTTGGAACTATGCAGGTCTTCTGTCACTTCCTAGATGTGACCTTAAATATGAGCACCATGGCTTTTCCCATAGCATATTCCTTATGGATAGGTTCTCCCTTCTTAGTGAGAACTCCACAATCATCACATCCATATCCATCTTATTCACCTATTGGAACCATGTAAAGGGTCCAAGGGTGTCTCTTGTACACTCTTTATCCCCTCCTAAGTGGTCTACTTAGCTAGTTCCAACTCTCCCCCATGCAAAATAAAAAATCATGGATGCTCAAATAAAAATTCAAAGTATCAAAAATAGACTGATCCCTTGAAGGATAACTATTCATTCATGAAATCAAAATAAAAAAAATAATAGACCGATCCCTCAAAGGATGAACTATCATTTATTCTTTCCATCTATATATTGTAAAAAGTAGACCATACCCTTGAAGGATGGCTACTCCTTATGGTATTCAAATTTTTCTCACATTTTTCATCCTTCCATTTTATCAACATCCTAAGAAAGCTTCCCACATTGATCAAATTTCTCTTTCCCCTTTCCTAGAGTTGGGGCATAGTTTAGGGAACACCACTTTTGGATAACCCTCTTTCCTCTGTACAAGTTCATCTCAAACCCTTTTTCTCATGTCAACATTAGGTCTATGAGATCATCTCATCCATTGTCTTCCTATGATCTATGAAATTACTAACTATTGTTGGTTATTTACTAACATCTGCTTTGGTCACATGTGCCTTGCATTACCCAGGTCTCCTTCTTGTTTACCTCCAATGCCGTTGGAGGCATATTTTCTTCCCTCATAACATAGTTTCATTCGCACATATGGGTTACCATTGTTACGAGGTTATTCTTCATCCTAGCCCCATCACATCCATTCCTCAATGCACCTCTCTTCATTTCATGATTACATATCTATTTAAACAACACATTTATTCTTAATCACATCCATTTCTAATCTATTTTTATCACATATTTATCTATACACATTTAATCACCATAATCAAAATTTAAATTTAAAACATGTTACCACATCATACATTCATATCACCATCCATACACATTTCAATTTCAATTAATCCTATATCTTCCTTATCATTATCATCAAATATAAACATGAAGCATATAATAACCATCCTCACATCACACATTTATATCCATACTCACATTTTGATCTAAAATAACCATCTAATCATAAATTTATCATCATAATCATCAAACATGTAATCTAAAATCACCATCACATCTAATCTAAAATCCATCATCATAGATATCTAATAAAAAACCATCACATGACATAGAATTAAATTATCACATCATACAATAAACACATGGATGAATATAACACATAATGATCCATGAATCAAAATCATATATCATATATCATATATCATGTATCAAAAATGAGTGTCAATACATCATGGCCCTCTAGGGTGCTCTATCAAAGTAAAAATACTATCAAAATTAGTAAACTACATGTCTAATACTCTCAGAACCTCTCCTACAGGGACAGGTATAACACATGAACCCTACACACCATCACCACCCTCCTAGCCTCCCTCCTCTCACCATGGCTAATACTACACTCCCTTTACTCATTGATGGCCTAGCTCCACCTACCACCTACCTCTAGAGATGATCCCAATAGTATCTCAATGTCTGAGGAAGCCTGTCGGATCAAAATATCCTCATAATATTTGGCCTCAAAGGCCAACACTAAGTACCTATCCATCCCAATCATGCTAGGGGGTGTGATCTATCCTGACCCCTATGACACTTCCTAAATTCCACTAGCCAACTCAGTCACTAAAATGGTAGCCAAATATCCAAAATGGGTCCTGTAGGCCTCCCTCTTCCTATGGTAGTGGTCTCTCTCCTTTGAACCAACTTGGTCTCAGTTCTATGCGTGACTACATCTCAATACTGTAGTAGATGTCGTCTCTCACTCTACTATCCATCTTGGCATGCAAGTGTGCCACATCAATAGAATCTCCTATTCCATCATCTCCACCTCCTCCAGGAGCCACCTCAACATCATACCTCCATATCCTCAATCTCCTCTCTCCTCCTCCTCAGCTCCTTGAGCTTCCCATGTTGTTGTATGCCAATTAGAGTACCCAAATCCTAATCCCACATCATCATCAACATCCCATAATGAGGGCTCCTCCTCTAGTGGGTCCACCATGGTAGGGATCGACAGATCTCTGTCCAACTCCTCCCTCCTACACAAAATGGGATCATGAATTACATCAAGCTCTGCTAGCCGGTTGACATACCAATTGACTCCACGGTCCCCCTGTCTCCAAAGGCCTGATTGTCCCTCCACCTCAAGAATCCAACCTCCAGCTGAATATGGTCCCCTGGGACCCATGGAAGCACTGGTGGCCTAATCACTGCTATATGCTCATAAGCCCAACAATGTAGTAAAAATATGACATCCAACCCTGATCTCCTACCATCCCTATATCTAGATAGCTCATGATACACCTGAGCTAATAGGGAAGTCCCAAATGAAAATACTGTCTGGTGGTCCATGATATCAGCCATAAACTCAGCTAGAGTCCATGGAAATTGAGCTCCTCCTGAGTCCCGCAAAGTGTAACAGGACATTGTCATCATAACCATACAAATCAATCGGTTGCGTGCCACCCCAACCTCATATCTCTACTCATATGTAAAAGCCCCTAAACAAAATCTTATCTGAGGCACATCAGCTCCAAAGAGCCATGCCAAAACTGCCAATCAGTCATCACTAGTGACGGGGACTATTTTCTCCCCCTGTATCGGTAGTCTAAGGATCTAATGCACATCCTCTAGGGTGATAGTCATCTCCCCTGTCCTAAAAAAAATGTGCAAGTTTGTCAATCCCATCTCTCTACCAAATTAATCATAAGTCCCACATCTCGTGGGATCTAATGATAATGTCTAAATCCCCCCAATCCAACTACAGACAGATGATCCCACTTAGCATCTATCACATCCACTATGATATGCTCGTATAGAGAAGGCACTCGATCTATCAGATATAAGGTCTCCCTGGCTTGTAATCACAAACAAAGCATGCACACATCAGATCCATAATCCAAAAATACATTTGAAAAGCATGAACTTTCATCTAAAATCTAATAAGACTCTAACTTATCCAATTTTACCCAAGTCGACGCTGACCCAAGTCAGGTGGATGCATTTCTAGTCAAATCGGTGTGCCCTAGGGCCCAATCGATGTTGACCCATCTACGTCACCGCCAACTGCCCTTGGCATTATCCATTTAAAATAAAAAACAAAAAACAAAAAAAAACTAGTGTGAGTTTTGTATTCACCATCCTTCGCACCCTCTGGCATTTTCTTGTAGCTTCGACGACCTCCATTTTTTCAATCTCTCTTTCCTTGCTCTGTTCTTTCTCATCAACTTATGCATGAAAATGAGCTTTGTCGTCCGACCATTGGGTTTATATAGCCCATTGACACGTAGTCACCGTCGATTGGCCTTGGTTGCCATCGACTGGCCTTACCACCAACCATTTTGGGATTTATCCCCCCTTTCTGGCATCCCTTTCTAGGGCATTATCTCTTACTGACCTTAAATACATAGTTATGGTCATATCTATTTTCCCCTTTGGGCATTTTCATACAACATCAATATTCCTTCGGGAACACATACTCTTGAAGTCCACATTCGTGGCTATCTTTTTTACCTTTGGGCATGTCAATCATATTTATTCCATAAGTCCACACTCATGGCCATAATCACTCCTCTATTAGGAATTTTTTTTTACAATCCTCTCTAATCTGCTCACGAAGTCCACACTTGTGGCCATACTCATCCTCCCATTTGGGCATTACATTCATTATATCAAGTCCTCTTTTGAGGCCATATTATATCAAGTGTAACGCTCGCTAAAATGCCCGCACGAGACTCAAGAACAACATAGGGTTAGCTAGAAAAATTATGGAATTTGTTTTTTGAAAAGTGTTCCCACAAAAGGTTTTGAAAACAACTATGGCTTCATTAACATTTCTAGGAAATTATATTTAATAGATAAAATTTTCCCGTTATAATAAATATTAAACCCACATTAAACTTTAATGAATACAATCTAACTAAGCATGGAAAAGTCCTTAAGTGTCATTTAAATAAACAAATTAATTTCTACTATAGTTGAATATCCCCCCCATGATGTCAAGGGTAAAAGAGGCCAATATAATTAAATACCAAAGTTATTTAATTTCTACAAGGTTGAAACAATTTGCAAGGTCCCTCAATTAATATTGGGTTAGAATAATAAACACTTCCTTACCCCAAAAGTGACCCCTTAAAAAATCAACCTAAGTAATTGATATTAAAACATTTAAATTAAAAGGTAATTTCCACTCACCCACTCTCCACCTACTTTTTGTAAGGATGAATCTCATCCCTTGGATGGATTCAATTAGGACCCTTGATGAAGAAAATTGGTAACTAACCCTTAAGCATACTTATGAAGGCTTCTTTATCTTTTCATTTGGTTCATTATTTTCTCTTTTGTTTTGCAGGTTGTTGGAGGAGGAAGGGAAGCCATTGGAGGCCATTTCAAGCTCTTGGAAGAGGCTTACGAGATTCATTATTTTCCTATTTTGTTTACACCCCCTCCTAGGGTTTCAAAGAATTTATATATTTTATTTAGCTCATTCTTGTTGGGTTTGCCCAAAAGGGTTTGTGGGTTTTGCCCCATTTCATTTAAATAGTAACATTTGTTAACTAGTTTCAATTTGAGAAAGTATATATACATATATATGTATATATACGTTTATCTACTTATGCATAAATTTATTTATTTTGAGTAATCATTTATTTATATATTATTTTTTTTGTAAAAGAATTGGGTAGAAAACCCCAATTAGACTATATTAGGGATTTAATTAGACTATATAAATATATATAACAAAAGTGATATTAACAACATATAATAGTTCAACCACGGCCATACCTTTACACAGTTTGAGAATTTAAAGTAATGCACAGAGATTACATTGTGTGCTGGCCATATTAAAGGGACATGTATTTTAATATTTGGGGAGTGTTAATGTTTTTTTGGGGGGTAGGGAGGGGTCGGCGACTCCAACCCCCACCCCATTATAATATGTTGGGGTTGCTGAACCCTCCCCACCCCAAATTCTATGAACTCACCACAAAGTGGCCGCGGTTAAACTCAACATTACTTTGGTTTTTTTGAATGTTTTTCATTAAAAAAAGTTATTTTATATAATATATATATATATATATATATATATAACATTTCAAAAGTTATATTAGATAAAAGAATACTCTTATTAATATAATAATATTAATATAATAAAACCAATAGTATATTAATATAATAATAACTAATAGGATATTAATACTAGTATATTTTCCCCAATAATAAGTCCCATTCTATTAAATATTTCATTATTAATAATATTTAAGATATTACTATTACTATCACTTAATAATTAAATTATAGATAGTAGTAGTATTAGAGTTTGTGGATCTCTGATGTAAAACGAATGCACAAGCAATTACAGAAATCAAAATAACTAACAATAAGATGCAATATGATCAAAACTCATAAAGAAAAGAATGGCTCCAAATCAACTCAATGCTCCATACTCCATATTCACCATGTAATAGAATGATGCAAGTCAAGTACATATAGGTGGTGAATGTGCAACATCCTCCTAGATCAGTGGGGAATAAATATCACTAACTAATACTAGAAGTAGAGATGACTCCACACAACTAGTGAGCCAACTAAACACAACTAGTAAGGTAACTCGACCTAATTGGTAAGCTAACTCAACATAACTTCTACAACTAAGCAAGCATATCCCATGAGTGTAGGAAATATCCAAGTAAATAAAAAAATACAAGGAAAATAAATATCCTACACTAACACCCCCCATAAGCACAACTTAGGTGGGAAGTGAAAAGGAAAGTGGGTCCCGGTAACATGGCCTGATGAGGCAGCTGCGTATAATGAAAATTTCTCATAAAGTGTAGAAAAGGAGAAAACCCAGTGGGAGAAAAACTCCCCCCAAAAGAGAGACATGAAACTCACTCAAGAAAAACTTGAGAAGAAGAAGAAGTAGTGGGTCCTCAATAACTCATCTCGGATGAGGGTACCCACGTACAATGATCATCCTCTAAAGTATAGAGAGAAATAAGTGAGGACAAGAAGGTCCCCTAAGAAGAGCATCGATGATGTGGTCCTCTGCATAAAGACTGAAGAGAATCCGTCTACTGCCAAACAACATTCTTGCCCTTGGCAAGGAAAGAAAATGAGCACTGAAAGTCATCCCACTCCACAAAGGAAGAAGAAGCATGTAGTACTCTGAACTTTGCATCTAGTCTATAACTAAAAGGTGGCATAAGTCTAAAAAACATGTGTCACAAAAGACAATGGTAATGCCACTGCAGTATATATGTCTGAGAGAGAATATGGTGGGGGCCCAATAACCCTCACAAAGGGATCCATAAGAACAACTGGATCATGAAACATCTTTGAAATAGTGGAAGTGACAAATGTCCCAAGGTGGGCACTCCCAACGAGAGAGATGAATGGGTCCTCCAAAATGTGGTGATGGCTTAATCATGAGCATATTCTTGTAATGCAACACAAGTGGAATATGAAAATAGACAACTCGGGTTGAGAATGGATACTCATTCCTAATGGGGTTTCTCAATGAGAGAAATGTTTGACAAGAATGTATAAACATCATAGCATGAAGTAGGAGGAGAATACTTCTGTAAACAGCTACTAGAAGTCCAAGATGAAACAACACTGCACTCAAGGGTAACAACCTGTGTATGTGGAATGTCATCATCTGAGAAATCAAGATGTACAATGGAGTATGAGATGAAATGTTCACATCTATCTCAAAGGAAGGTTTTCCAATAGAACACTACTATGCAGAGAGTTAATGGAAGCATGAACATGGACGACAATGAGCTATGTGGATGCAATAATAGGGAGAGTGTTCTCAATAACAAGATCCTTTGGTGAATGGTGAACATGGGAATCATGAGTAGAAATAGGTGTAGAGGAACAATCAACAATAAAAGGTATGTGAAAGGGGGAAGAATCTATGGAGGCACTAGAGTGGTCTAGGGAAGCGTCACTCTCAGATGGTGAAACAAGGTCACCATACAACTGTCAGATAATGGTCCAGGAAGTGAAAGGGCACTCAGTGTGCTCGAACAAACAAAATGCAATGTATCACTAGAAATAGTAATACCTGAGAAGGCCATAGACCTCATCACTATGTTTAACCCACTCATACTTCTATAGAGGCTCATCAGGCTCAGGAACAAGACCATGGAGGTAGGGTAACAAATCATTCATAATGCAATGATTGATAATGCATGCCTTCCAAGATAGAAATTTCTCATATTCAAGATTATAACATCAGAATGGTGAAATTGAAACTCCATAATGTAGATAAACCCCCCAAAATTATCCTAGATGGCACTTTATAACTTAGTGCAAAAATCACAAGTCCCCAACAAGTTTTGCTAGAACGCCCCGCAAAATGTGGCACTTTATAAAGTAGTTTTATTTACAAAAATAAATGAGTCCATCATGTATAGAATGAGGGAAAACATGCAATTTTAACCAAAACAGTGCTAAAAAATGAGCTACCGATCAAATGTTATAGCAAAAACAATTTCCCGCAAATAATGGCTTATTTAATTAAAATTTTGTAAATTGATTAAAAAGTTGCTAGAAATGAGGGGAAAAGGGGCTCGTGTGTATACTCGATAGAACCATGGATGGAATGAAGAATAAAATGGTTTAATTTGTGACGGGGAATTATCCTCCTGCCAACCCGGGCCTCACCCTTCATCTTCGTTAGGCGAAAATACAAGGTTTAAAGAACCACTTAATTCTCCCCTAAATACAATTAAATTTCAGTTCGACTTATATTTCTAAAAGAATAAAATGCTAATATAGAATTAAGGTAAAGTCAAAATGAAAAAATTAATGCATTTAACTCCTTGAAATGTGGAGTCCACGTGGAAAGAGAAATGTGTTATGAAGAGTAGATTTTATGTTTGAGAAGGAAACCTTAGAACAAACTTATCTCTTTGACTATTATTTTCCTCGGTTTGCTATTAGCGCCGCCCAAACCAAGGATAAATGCCGTAGACAGAAACTGCATTCTTCAATGGCACCTCCAATGACTGCAAATTTCTTCAAATAAAATTCATTTCCAGACCAGTTAGATGGAGTAGGTTTATCAAGGGTCCAAATTACCAGCTCATGAATACATTGCAAAAAAGGTTGAAAAACAATGCTTAGGCTGGTGCAAAGGCTTTCCAAAAATTTTGAAAATGCACCATTATGATGAAAAATCAATAATATGCAGAAATATTTCTCTTATTGAAGAGGTGCCATAGGTAGAGCCTTGCAGAGAAACTAGTTGGTGAGGACGTCCGAGAAGAGAAATATTCGAATCTGAGCAAAATAACGTACCACAAATTTGCAATGTGTAACAACAAAAAAACGCCTCAACATTTTTTGA
Source organism: Taxus chinensis (assembly GCA_019776745.2). NCBI lineage: Eukaryota > Viridiplantae > Streptophyta > Pinopsida > Cupressales > Taxaceae > Taxus > Taxus chinensis. The sequence continues at coordinate 759,128,663 of CM034151.1, read as the reverse complement.
TCTAGAGTAACGTATTTCAGGGGACATTTTAACCTCCTTAGTTCCTACATGCCCATTATGGGCCAAGCAATACAATGTCATGAAGAAGCCCAAAACAACATTGAACAAGACTATGACAACTTCAGATACAAGTCTGAAAATGTAATTTTCAGGTCTTGTTCCATGTTTTCTGCAGAGACACTGCAATACCAGCATAAGCCTGCATTGTAGGCATATGACAATACCACATAAGACTATGCAACAACCTTGAAAACTAGTAAATCCTTCAAATAGTCTGCTAATAATAGTGGTTCTACCAGATTTAGCTGCAAACTAATTATATGCAGCTAAAAACTAGACATAGTTTGATCTATTTGCACATGTACTGTAAGTTTCAAAAATGAAGTATTCAAAAACTAAAAATAACTCCAGTAATGGAAAATATATCACCAAAACCACTTTGATACCATATTAGAGTTTGTGAGTCTGTGATGAAAAATGAATGCACGAGCAATTGTAGAAATCTAACTAATAATAAGATGCAATATGATCAAAACTCACAAAGGCAAGAATGACTCCAAATCAACTCAATGATCCCTGCTCCATATTCACCATGTAATAGAATGATGCAAGTCAAGTACATATAGGTGGTGAATGTGTAACCTCCTCCTTAGATAAGTGGGGAATAACTCTCACTAACTGATACTAGAAGTAGAGTTGATTCCACATAACTAGTGAGCCAACTGAACACAACTGGTAATGCTAACTCAACCTAACTAGTAATCTTACTCAACACAACTACTACAACTAAGAAAACATATCCTATGAGTGTAGGAAAGCTTCTAAATAAATTAAAAAAATACAAGAAAAATAAATATCCTACACTAACAACTAGTAACAAGTTGAGGTTTATATATATATATATATATATATATATATATATATATATATAATATATATTTTTGTGTAAACTAAAACTTTCTTCTTTAACAATTCACTAAATTTTTTTATGGAAGGTAGAGGAGGATTAAATTCGGCTCCAGTCAGTTAAATAAAAGAAACATATAGTTAAATTTTTTAATGAGGGTAGATATATTTAAATAAAAGAAACATATTCTGCTCCAGTCAGTTAATGCTCATTCCCGTCAAATGACAGAAAACGCCTGCCAGACCCAAAATAACTACCCACACTCAGAAGGCCATAAATTTTGCATTTCTCAACAAAATCACACAAAATTGGTACTGTTGGAATCGTGGCTCCGATCCTGATACACATAAATCAAGAAATTATTGATTTGATAAGATATTGATGGAGATTTTTTATAAAATGTGGCCGGGTTCATAACAATGTTTTATTTGGCAATTGGGAGTGTAATTAAGAGACATGGTCATCATTCTTTCTCTGCTACAGCACCTGGGAGAGTATGAGGAGCACTTTGCAAGTAATATAAAATAATTTTACTTCATTTAATACCTCTTACAAGTGGTGGAAGGACAGATTTGGGGATTTCCATTTTTCCCTTCTCTCTTTCTTCTCATTTTTTCTATAAATGGGAGTGTTGGGCTCATTATAAAGGGGGGAGTTTTCAGATAGAAAAGCTCTATCAAAATTGATTTGTGAAGCCAATGTGCTACAAGCCCTTGTAGTGGACTCCTTGCATGGTGATCCAGGCCCTTATCTTGTAATAGATTGAACTGTGCATATCATGAAGCAATAAAATATAAGTTTTTGGATGTATTTTCCCCTGCTATGTTTTCTTGCATTCTTCTTGCCCCTTTAATCTTGATTACAAAAATACTGTGTCTAATTTATGTTCATGCATGGATCCACTATCATTGTGTATGTTTGAAATGTTGTTGTAAAATGCACTTTTGCTGGATTGTGGGGAACTGTCATCACTCCCTCTAGTGTGAATTTTGCTTCTTTATCTCACACATTGGAAGGATACTCTCACACACCCTCCTTTTCTGGTGTATCACCACTTTAGTGTAGGCTTTCATTTTATGCACTCTCTCTCCTTGGTCCCTTGGAAAGCTAAATTAGAACAGTTAGTTTACCCTGCATTAGAGTAGATTGTGGTAGGTAGTTTAGGAGCAAGGACCAGCTTTCTCTGGAGGTCTATCTCAATTAGCAAGTCCCACAACTTGGAGATAGTACCCATGTTATCCGATCACACCGTGAGTTCAAGTATATGTACTTGTGGAAACATAAGGGGTGTTGTGATTCGGTGATAACAATAGCATGTGGAGAATCCATAGGTTCCAGGTCAGGGGATTCTGGATAAAGAATAGAGAGTTCCAGTAATGCTTCAGGAATTAGTTGCTCAGATAAGGATTCTGGTTGGAGCTCTGCAGGTAAAGTTCTATGAGAATGAAGGGAAACATGGGATGCAGTCAAATGGCCAGGAGAGGGGGGGGGTGGAAGCACCAAAAAAAGGAGAATTAGAAGCAGAGAGGGAAAAGGATTTCCCAACAATAACCATGTCCGAGTCCATATCAGAAAAAACCTTGACGCGCTCCATGTATTCATTGCTTGATACTGGTTTCGATGCGCTTACTTTTTTCCACCATGATTTTGAAAAAGATAGTAAGTGTTAGAAAGCGACCATAGGCCTTGAATTTATAATTACCAAGCAAGACTCGAGTTCTTCGACTGGACCTTTACACCGTACACGTGTCCTCTGAAAGAGAGGGTATGATGGTTAATATTAAATGCAAATTTGTCCAAATGTTCACTTTTAAATTGGGGTCTGACTTCACTATCGCACGTGCCTCCACCTTTTAAATGTCCAATTAATAATTAACTTCTTAATAAACATATCGAGTAATAAAAATAAATTGCCACATTATATAATATGTTGGACCCCATCATATATTCCATGACCAACAATGAAACAAATAAAGCCGGACTTGAAATTTTTAATTCATATCGCCTAAATCCGGGGAGTTTCACGTCTGTGGGGGAAAGGCAAAAAGTAATCCACATAATTCTTCTACGTGGCATTGGAAAAAGTGGGGGTTTAAAATGTTATCAATGGGCCACAAAAAATTCAATGGCCAAATCATTAAATTCCCACACCACGGACCCAAAACTTTATTGAATCGGTTCATTCCGCGGGCTTGGAGTCCGGGGAACGCCTTTTCCTTGAGGAGGACCGGAATGTTGCCACGTGGCCATCTGATAAATAATTTGCATCGTTTGATATATTAAGATCAATGACACATGATATATTAAGATCAACTGCTAGTGCTTTGTAAGTTGCAAGGTGATTTCAAACGTCCATTGACAATTGAAATTTTGTTTCTAGAAGGCATACTGCAACAAAAGGAAAAAATAGAATCATAGAAGTTGCAGACCCTGTAAGACTCAAAATTTTCATATTTCCAAGTAAGTGTCATCCTACATTTGAATTTTGATTCTTTAAATATTATATTTTTATAACTAACACTGTATAGGCCTTGGCTTTGAAATATTTCAATATAAGGGTTGAAAAACTAGGGTAGAGGGTTTCCAATTTCAAAAATCCAAAATTCCAAGCATGTGTACTTCCATAGGACCCCAAAGTAAAAGTAAAACCTTAACCCAAATCCCATATACCAAACTGCTTAAAACCCTTGGTTTTACTGATGAATATCATGATATTTATGATCCTGTAATTGGCATAGGAACTTCACAACTTAGATACTCATCTGCGAATAAGAAAATTGAAAGTAAATTGTGTGGGCCCATCAAGTAAATGTTATCCAATTTTTCCCCTCAGGTGAAATCGGACAAACATGACCTCGCACAAATAAAATAGGAGGATCAAGTCAGTCGTGGGAGCTCACATTTTGGGCTCGAGACGAGTAAGTTGAAGCAGGGATGAGTACATTGCAAAGGATATTGAAATTTTGAGCTAGTTTTAGGGAATGAATGATCCTCAAAGTCTAAAATTCAAAATTCGGAGGTGAGGTCGTTTGGAGGTAGGCCGAGGTGAAATGTGGGGACTCGGTGGAAGGAAATGAAAATTTTGGAGAAGAAAGTCTAAAACGTCAGACTTCAGACATTTCAGAGTTTGAGGGTTTGGCAATTCAGAGGTTTCATGAACCCAGGTAGGTGAACAATTACCATCAGGCTTGAAGACACAAAGGTCTAAAACCCAAAGTCCATGAATTTTAGACTTCAAGATTTCAGGATTTCAGAACATTTCATGGATGCTTAGGCTGATGAACAATACCCGTAACCCGAACTCATGAAACCCGAACTCCCAAAACCTTGAAACCTAAACTCCCAAAACCTACGAAACCACAAAGGTTTGAAATCCAAATTCTGAATTTCAGACTTCAGGGTTTTTGGCATTTTGGAACATTATACCCCCAGAGATGCACACAATGTCATGCAACTATGAATTCTCGAAACCCGAAGTCTGAATTCTCAAACTTTAAGGACTTCAGAATTTTGGAGGTTCCAAAAACTGTCGAGCCAACTCACTAGATGAACAGTAACAATGACCTCTGAAGTAAAAATACTCAGAAGTTTCAAATCCTCGAAAGGCCAAAATTTTTATATTTCGAAGGGTGCGATGCAAGATCAAAGCTCCAAAAAGGAAAATCAACCACTCGCATTTATTGTTGTATGACACCCTCATCTTTAGATGGCCATAACATTTGACTGGGAGCTTGGATTTGTAAAAAAATAGAACTTTTTGGAAAGATCTTAGTGTCCTCTACACAACGATTGATTTTCTTAATTTTATTAAGACTAAGTATTTCAAAATGAGGAAATACATTCTGCCATTTTAGAGGGATGTCTCTAGATTTCTCACCTACCAAAATGATGAAGGTATGGGTTTTATTTCTTCCCCAACAAGCAAGGTACAATGGAGTATGGGATTTGTAGACTTTCCCATCACTCCCACAAGGACAATGATGGATTTTACATGGGATTGGAGTGTATTTTTTGATTTTCTTCCCTCTCTCTCCTCTTTTATTTCTCTATAAAATGTAAGGGATTTGCATGTGCAAAGGGTTGATCATTTTATCTCCCATATAACCCCTATTATGTTGGGCTTCAAGCCTTCCTCTCAAGATATGTAATGGATTCATGCCTCTTTTTGCTACAATAATGTATTGTGTATATCCATATGGAGTAATAAGATTATATCTGTGTTGATCTCTTTAACCTCTCATGGTTTATTATCTTAATCTTACCTTTCATTGTGCTTTCTTAATATGTGTATTTCCTTGTTTTTTACATGATTTTGGTGTGTTGTGCTCATTCAGGAATGATGTATTGGATGTAATTTAGTTTTTGGTGCAGGGCCACCCTTTCTAGATTCATTTATTCGTCATTGTTACAGGTTGGGGAAGTGATCAACACTCCTTTCTTAGTGTATCACCTCTCATAGTGTAGGTTTATTTCATGCAATCCTTCTATCTCAATGTCCCCTTGGAAGCATTAGATTAGGATTATTTAGTGGTTTTCCTACATTAGGAGTAGTTAGTGGCAGGTAGGTTAGGATCAGGAACTGGTCTTCTCCAGAGAGCTATCCCATTTCAAAATGTGCCACACTCAAGATAGTTCAATGTTATGCAATCACGCCGCATGCCCCATCTCAAATCAGGTAATTCGGGGGGTGTTGTGATTTCAACATAACCGTAAAATGAAGCATAAAGGTTGGATAACATGGGGGGCAAGATTGGGATGTATGATGCTCCACGAGGATTTACCCTGCCTTGAATTTGTCATTTTATGTGCCAAGAATTATGATGGGAAAAAAAAATAATTACCAAATGACAACAGAGAAGAATTTTTTTTTATTATAGAGGTAAATCTTGGCCATGCATTGGGATTTGAAAGCAAAGATTTAGGAACTGTCATCATAAACCTAGAAAAAATTGCTAGCGATTATCATGCCACCACTCAAAATGCCAGAGATGAGTTTTTGTGAAAATGAATAGTTGATGGAACGGTACCAAAAGGGAAGCCTCTACATCCAATTGAGATGTTTAAACCATGGGTCAGAGATACCATTTCTATGCTAGTATTTTGCCTTGGCTTCGATAGTGATGAGAAAGTGGATGAAACCCTCATGGAAATGGCATACAATAGCCATTTTTTTCTGCACCTTTTGCATACAATTTTTTTGGGAACATTGCAAAATCTATGCATAAAAAATTCTTAACAATCAAAGAAGGCTCCAACACTAAGACCTTTAGGTTCACTACCTACTTGTGCTATTTACTTCTATGGTGGTTTGCTGAATGGTTTGGCAAAAAAAAACTTACAATTCAGCCCTATAATGTTGAGGGCCAAGCAAAAGTGATGCGTCCATTAACTGAGTGGACCCCCAAGATAAGGATGTTTGATAATAGAAGGGACTATAGCCAATGTGTGGATTATTTTTAGGCTCCAATTTATCAAGCAATTACAAAAAGTACATTGCCTAGATTGCCTATGAACTGTAGAGATTGCATTCAACTGGGATTTGAAATACAATTAGCAGAATGGTACTTAGTGGAGGAATATACTGTGATAAGGTTTTATGGATATGGAATACAGCCTTGTGAATTGCCAATAAATGTGACATAGAGAGTTTTGTGCCTTGGAATATATATGAAAAATGGAAAGCACATATAAACTCTATTTTGTTAGTCAGCAAAAGAGGATGATATTTCCTTCCTTATCATTTTCATGTGGAGGGTTCACATTTGAAAGAAAATCATTCAATATGGCACATAAAATCTTACAAATTTGTAACTTTGATGTTGACTCTCACTGGGTGTATGACCCATGTGAGGTGATTAAAGCAAGGGTAGTGGCGAACTAGAACTCTGCCACTAAAATTCAACATGAAATAAAACCCTTGATAGAATAATTGAAAAACAAGAACTCCTGTGATGAAGTAAAAAAAGAAATGGATGAAATTGATGTTGAGAAAGGAATTAGGTTTCAAGAGTTGTCAACAAAAATTTTGGGATTTCCTGAGCCTCTAGAAAAACAGGCAGAGGATTTTCAATATGCCAAATTTTATGCAAATTATGATAAAAATTCCTCTAAAAGAATGCCAAAGCATATAGATCATGAATTGCAAGATAAAAATTGGACAAGGTTAAAACTTATTGCATTTTGGTCTATGAGGCAGGACCTAGGCCATCCAAAATCTGTTTCAGAGTATAGTTATATTCCAGAAGATGCAAATTTTAGAAAACCATGGAATGAAGCACATCCTACAGAGAATAGTGATAATGAAACTGACTCTGAGGAATTAAACACTCCCCTTGGCATATATAAACCGAGTCTTGATGAAATCTTGAAACAAAAATATTTTTGTCTTCAAATTTTTTTACAGGTTTAAATTTGGCAACTATTTTATAAGCTAGGTTCATTGTATGAGCCATACAATGAATGAAAATCATATAAGGGAAATGAGATGTTTGGAGTCTTACACATAGGCCATTATGATGAAATTTCATTACAGATGCCCCATCTTCCATGACACATACCAACTTTGATGCAATTACACCATCATTCATGTCACGGATCTCCTTCAAAAATTTTATCACCAACTCACAAAGGTTTTTAGCATTAGAGTTCTCTCTCATCTTGTGAATGAAAACTAAGTGAGGTTATCTCACATAATTCTCAATAGTATACACATGCATACATACACAACCAATATTATATACTGTTGTAAATTCATCAATAGACAAAGAAATGTATTATGCAGACTTCAGTTTCTCTTTCAAGTCTTCTTTCTACACCATAGCTAGGCATTTTCCCAATCGCAACCACTACTTTGTGACCACTGAGAATGAGGAAAGTGTGGGACACCAAGAAAACACAACATATTCTTTTGTTTAGGAAAATCTATTATAGGATGACCTCTTTTCAAAATGTGAAAAATAGTAGCTAGCTAAATTGTTTTACCCAAAAAATTGTTTTGAATGATCTTGTTGAATTGAGAGGTAATTGTCCCTTCATTCGTTGCAACTATTCTTTCATTTCTCTTATGCTCTTCAAATTATTTTTCATACCTAATATGAAAACAATCATCTACAGTTTTCCATCTAGAAACATTCTTCTCAACGCCATCTATAATTATCTTTTCATATATCTTTCCTACATGCTTCTCAATATTATCCAAGTTAAGTTGCATTGTCTTGTTCCTACCCAATTTCCAGCTATAGATTGTACATTTGCATTCTTTGGGAGGTTCAAATTTATTCTCATTTTCAACAGGTTCAATAAATGGAAACTTAGAAACCCACTCTAACCTGAAACCCCTTCCCAATTCCCATTTTCTTTCCTTTCTCTTTCTTCCAGAAACAAGTGTCTACTGAGTATTTACCTTAGTGGAATTTAAATTTTGTTGATTTTCACTGCTAGAAGTTTCACCTCTAAAATTCACTTGGGCACTGATAGGTGATGTAGTGTCATATTAATTCAACTAGGTAGGTGGTACAATGTCAAACTCAACATCATTCAATGGTATGTCTTCAAGGGGAGGCATTTCATTGTTGTTGTCATTGACAACATCAGACAAATAAAAAATGAACACATTCTCATTCTAAGTTTCATTTTGAATGTAATCATTATCCCTTGATTGTGATGGTCCTACTAGAGAAGGATGGGTTTATTTAGATGGTTTCTCAAAATAAGATGCTTTTTTTTGAATGCCAATACCACTACCAGGAGGGGTTGGAATAGTGGTGTCCCGAGATTTCACCTTGAAATATGGGACCACCCATTTAATTTTTTTTCGTTCTTTTAAAATAACAGGTCTTTTTTGTGTTTTTATTGCTAGAAGATGTCTATATTATGTTAGGATATTCCCAGTGAATCATATGAGCCAATTTCGACAAATACCCAGATGTCCAAACTCATTTTATTCCTCCGCCAAGTTTTTTCTGCGAAAGATTTTTATTTAAGTATTTATTGAATAAATAATGCCCCGTTTGAAGTAAATTGTACTCCAGTTGAATCCTGTTGAAGTTTTGCATGCAAGTATTCACTCATCTCATTAGGGTTTTCACTAGGAATGAATTCAAGGCATTGTTTGCAACTTCTGGGAATGTTTTTTTGCTTTTATTTATTTCTTTTGCGTTTTTCTCTGGTTTTCTCCTCAGTTTCTCTATGAAATTTCCCTGGTCAATTCCTTCAATAGTATAGTTTTTTTTTAATTTCCTGTAGCATCTGGAGATCATCTACCTAGAAGGAATTGACCTCAAAATGCAAGCTTCTGACAAAAAATGTTGAAGTCATGCACAAAACGCCTTTCCCAGGAAAGTCGCATTTTCTGGAAGTAATGAGTGTAAGCTGCAATGAGATTTTTGGTAGCTGCAGGCTGGCGGGAATTTATTACCTACCTTGCAGGGTACTTTTTCCCATGAAGTTAAAGTCACTTAAGCTACGATGGGAAAATTAGAGGCGGCAGGCAGGCGAGAATTTCTTACCTGCCTTGCAGGGTGAAAATTCCCATTATAAAATAAAAAAATCAATTAAAGCACCAATAGGAATTTTCTGTCTGCCTAACAAGCTAACTTTTCCCATCAAAATATTTTATTCACCCATACAAGTCGTACTTTTCTAAAAGAAACTATTTTTAATACAAGTCGCACTTTTTAGAAAGTCGCTTAAGCTACAGTGGGAAAATTGGAGGTGGCAAGCAGACAATAATTTATTACCTGCCTTGCAGGGTAAAAATTCCCATTATAAAAGTCAAATAACTAAAGTGTAAGAAGGGATTTTTAGAGCTGTGGTGCAGGGTGAAAATTCCCACCAGAAGTTGACTTCTTAATTTTAGAATTCACCCATGCCAAAAAGTGTGACCCATTTGGGCATTAAATAGCTTTTAATGATATTTATTAATAGCTGCTTTGCCTAATTTTGGCACCCAAGATGGAGGAAAATTCAATGCATGAAGATAAACCAAAGATAATTGAAGGAAGGATGATAAAAATAAATAAATAAAATTAATTTAATGGCAACCAACAACATGTAAAAATAGGTGCCCAATTTGGGTGAATAAACATGTTTGTTTATTAATTAATTTCCAGGAATAGGATGGAAAACTATTAGAAATAGAATGTTGAGGGTTATATAAGCATGGGCTGCCATAATGAAGAAGAAATTAATTATTTTTGCTAAGGATTGCAGCTCGGACAGTTTTGGCACCAAAGAAAGGAGGATTTTTGCATCTGGAGGTGTTTTTCATTACTGAGAAGCTTCAAGGTTTGGCGCCTAGGGTTGGAATAGCTTGATTTATGCTATGATAATTATTTGCATGGTGTTATAAGTTCCCAAGTGAATTTAAAAATATTTATGCTTGCTTTTCATGCAAGAAAAGCCTCAAATTTTAGGGCAGCAAGCTTCATATATAGATATTTGGTGACAGAAATCAAGTATTCGTGCTCTGGACTTCATCTTTGTCTTAAATAATTGCAGGTATTCATTACAGGTGTTCATACATGTGAAAGGAAGTTCAAATTAATGTTAGGTACATTGAATATATCTTCTGAATCTAAATAAATTAATAGATCTGCGTGAATTGATCCAGTTATAAAGAATTCCGACAAGATTAAAAGAAAAAGAACACAGACAAAGACTACTCTAGTCATGATGAAGCATGATGATAGAGAGGGATCAAAAAAATCTTGCATAGCTTCCATATTTTCTGATATCAATGACACATACATGGGCCCATAACCCATCTCTAAAATAATTAATAGATCCAGGGCTAAAAAGACATTTCTCATGCAGGAAATGAAAAGTAGTGGAATTATTCCAACATCAGCATTCCCAGTCACAAATTAGTTGCCTGGATTTGTCATGGAGTGTGCGAGATCGTATCATCCTATTTCCAGAACAATCCGGGATGCTGCGGGAAAGATAATTATTAGGTTGGATGCACAGTTTATCAATTATTGTCTAAAGATTCTAACACGAATGACGATGATTGTAATTAACATGCTGGATGTAGGTAACATATGGGAGAAACACAAAGCAGATTGCATGAGAATAATGAACAATTGATATATGAAGAAGCCCAAATCTCCATCAGAGTCCCTGAGAAATATTCTGCAATCGAACTTGGTGCAAGAGGTGGATGATATCACTAAATTTCTTTATAGGATAAGTGGAGAAGCCAATACTCACAACTTTCACTCATGGATGTATGCTTTCATGATGACTATTGAGATTAATAGAGTTGATTCAATAATAAATTGGGAAGAGATCATCAGTGATAACATCGGTGAGAAACTTCGGAGTGTGAGGCGCACTTACAGCTTCAAGATGACTTCATACTTGGTATATGCAGCAGCCTCGCAGGACATATTTTCCAATATGGATAGAAGAGGTGTACTGGCGAAAGATCCTATCTTTGATTGCTATCCACAGTTGAAAATTCCTGAGTTCCAAAAATATTACAAAGTGGTCAATGATGGGTTCTTTTATGAATTCATCTGTAAACTAAATGGTGATCTGAAGACCAACAGAGTCAGAAAAGAAGCTTGGGAAGTTGTATCTCAGCATGGCTACATTTTCATCCAGTTTGCAGACTTCACTTATCTCAGGGTGACTTATTTTTTGGGAGAACAATTAAAGTTGCTAAGGTATTCAAACGACAAGTGGGTCATCATGGATTTGTGCAGACAACTCGTGGATATGCATGACTTACAATCAAATCAGCATAAGTTTACAAGTTTATTTTTAGCCATAATGGGTTACTACAGTTGCCAAAGCATCCACAAAGCTAAAGGAGTCGAAGCTAAAATGTTTTCTGAGTACAAGCTTGAGCTCTTCCCAACACAACTAAACTTTTACCCATATGGAGTAGCGAGGAAGACAATCTCCTAGGAATGCTCACATGTGCCCTCGTTGGAGGACTTCTGGATGAAGTGCAGTAACGAGTATGAAGTCAGAAAGAAAGACTTCAATAGGTTATCGATGCAACAAGTGTCTGATTATGGTTTGACATGAATACCTGTAGATATCATAGATGATGGGCATGTGATATTTTACTTGTATCATTAGATGGGAGGAGATAGAGATTCTCTTCAGGAAAACATTGGTGGCTACCAGATGATCTTCCGTAGTTCTAGTTAACACTTTGAAATGATTGCTAATAAAGGGATATTGCCTGGATGAAGATTTGATGAATCAAATTACAGGAAAATTTACCATAGGAGATTCCAACAAAAGAAAGCATAAGGTGAAAGTAGCAGAAGGTTGGAAAAGCTTAAATTTCACAAGAAGTCCCACATATAGGAGAAGGCCAACTCTACGGCTATTGTTCCAATTCCAACTTCTAAGAGAGATCTTGTTGTTCCCCCTTTGAATCCAACATCATTTGTATTTTCTCCTCGACCACTCTGGTCTTCACCTATCCATGCGGAGAAGTTGAAAGCACAAATGGTGGAGTTTGAAAAAGCATTATCTTTGGACAATTTAGAGGGTGGCAGTCATAACACGGTGGAAAATTTTGATAAAGTAGAGTCAGAGCATGATATGGTGGTGCAATTGATGACTTCTCATTCCCCAAGAAGTAACTTCTCATCATGGTTAGCATTGCAAATGATCCCAGAAGTCAGAGAGGAGATCAAGCTAGAAGAACACGAATTTTAGCTGCCCCTAAGTTTGGGAGGAAGAGATAAAAGACCTAAAGTTGCCAAAACAACTTCTAGGTTGATTATTGAGGAATCGGGACAAAATTTCACTGAGTTATCTATTCCAGTAGAAGGAAAGCACAAGGGAGAGCTCACATCAGCTGATATAGCAATGACCAAAGTGCCAAAAGGTCAAACTACCACAAAAGGATTAAAGAAGGATACATAGACACTAATGAATGCTTTATTCCTTAAGCTTGACAAAGAGAAGGTTGAGAGATCCAAGCTTCAAAAGTAGGTGTTCCAGCTATGCGAGATCATTGCTAAGGTTGCTAAACCTTCCTCTCAGCCCATTCTAGCACATGAGCAGGTGAGTGATCATCTAATGCAGGAGGTAGAAGATGCAGGGGACCAAGTCAAAGCTATTACCCACTGGAAGGAACAAATCATTCACCAAGCTTCAGAACAATTCGAACCAATACCGACTAAATTAGAGAACATGCATAGGGAAAAATATCAGCTGAAGGAACTTATGACATAGATAGAAGATGAGAACATAGTTGTTGAAATTCATCTGGATACTTTGGCTAAGATACACTCACTGCCGAAGGATGTGTTGATTGCAAAGTAGATCGTGCCTGGCGGATTGGTAGAAAAGGGGAAGTAGTTAGAGATTTCAGTTTCCTTCCACGTAGAGATCCTCAAACTCATGCTGAAGAGGAAGCAATTGCTGGAGAGTAAGATGGGAGAAGTGCCAGTGAGTATCCCAGATGAATTACCTACTTCCCATGAGGAATTTATGCTGGTTGTGTGGAAAGAAGTTGATGAAGCCACCATACCTTTCACGATGGATTTAATTAGTGGACTCATAAAGCTTTAGGTAGATGTTGAGGGATATGGGCCTGGTTTAGAGACATTGAAAGCCAACACTAGTGATTTTTCCAGAGGGTTTTTACTGTTCATAACCGAGAGAGATGCTATTGTTAAAAAAAATGGGAAGATGTTGAGTTACAAGTTTGACAAGTATATTCAATATTAGAACAAAAAGAAAGTATAAGTGTTATAGCTGGTATATCTTCTTTCTTCTCTTCTTCCTTCTCTTATTTTTTATGTTCCTGGATGAAAATGTAAAATTAAAGTTATTGGTTTAAAAACCATCACTTTAAGTTATTTGGAAATATTCTTTAAGATAGGTGGCAGATGTGCACAATTTTTACTCAAACTCCTGATGCATGTCACTAAGAGAGGAATTCTAGGAAGATGACTACCAAATGTTCCCTTTACTACTTCATGTTCTAGTTCAGTTGCAGTTTCCCATTTGTAATTTCCCCTCTACAAGCTATAAGTAGAGGAAGAACCTACGGGTTAAAGGATCAGAATTTGTAATCAACATTCTTGTGTTCCAGACTTTGAGCTGAAACCCTTGATAGCTTTCTACAAGCAAAGGAATAGAGAGGATATTTCTGGAGAACTTTGTGTCAACGGTGCATTCGTCTCGTATTTATTTCTATATCTATTCATAAACTTTGTGTTATTCTAGATCTAGATCTGAAAGTTTCTTTTACTGTGAATTATGTGTTTAATGATCTATTTGCTTTAATCTATGTGCATGTGATAAAATTTGTAAACTATTGATTAGGTTGCACATCCTCTCTCCTTTCTCCTATTTCCTATTATTTTCCTCTTCTACAGATTTTTCCTTTCTTTTACAGCTTCTTAGTTGCTGTAAAAATGTCTATCTATGGTTCATGAGCTACATAGTTAATCCTGTAGAATTAACTATGCAGAAAATCTAGCCAACAAATAGCATTTTTTATTGAGGCTGAGCTTCCCTTTTTAGTTGCCATTTTCTTGAATCTGTGAATACTGTAGAATTGAAAGAAAAAAGATACAACATGTTAGTTTAAATGATATTGATATGTGCACAAACATTTGAACATGAGAAATATGTATAAAGAAAAATATTAAACATGAAAATGCATTCAGATGAATTTATTTAGGTATAAAGGAAACAAAGAGAAGAAATTTATCATGAAGCATCTCAAAGGCACTCTCATTGACTGATTGCTAATGTTAACATTGATTACAAATAAGTGATTTCAATATCCATATATCATGTTCTCAAAACACTAGATAGTGCATCTCAAGATGTATCATGTAATGGATGTCAATTGACAGAAAATGCACAAAATAATGTAATGGATATCATGTAATGGATGCCAATCAACATTTCATCTTACAAGAAACAGAAAAATATGAAATAATAATTTAAAAGAAGAGTCATCATGGAAACCTAGAAGAAGTTTAAATGTAAAAATAAGAAATTTAAGGAGAAAAAATGTAACTAATCCCAATGGAATTATTCAAAGAGATTTGAATGATTTTCAAGTGATTTTTGACATGGGCTATATTATACTGTATCACTTAACATGTACTACTTTTTGAAAGATCATTACATTACTATAAGAAGAAATTACAAAAAAAATTCCACAATTTTTCATGGTTGCTTGATTGACATGTTACATCAAATTGGATAAGGCGTGCCTACCATTTATTCAGTTTCAATGCACTCGATCTATATTGGTTCGATCTACATGTTTTAGTACAAAAATCACAAGGTTTGACTCTTTTGAAAGAAAAAATTGATATAGAAAAAAGTGAAAGGATGAGGTGATATTTTTAGCTATCTCTCATATAACTTAGTTGGAAGGAATAAGAATATTACTACAGTTAGAATTAGAGAATACATCAAGAAAACTGAAGATGTATCAGAGGTTTAAGAAGAGAACAAAAACCTTAAATGATTTGTTGAGTAGCCAAAGACACTCTAATGATAAGACACTCTAGTGATAAGAAGTCTCTGTTATAGCTAATCAAACATGAAAAAGGTGATCTCAAGCTCTGTGCTCAGTTTGAAATCAAAGTATAGTATGTATTTTCTCATGAAGGAATCTGATTTTATTGATTCATCTAAGGTATGATATGTCTTTAGTTGATTAATGAAGGAGTCTTGATGACCGAGCTCTGTCATAATGTATAGAGGTTTTTCCGGTTGTATAGAGGTTATAAATGTTGTCATCAAGACAAATAAGGTGTGCATCTGCTCATGAAGAGATTATTGATTCATCATATGTATGAGGTTTTTCATAATAAGAACTAATTACCAAGAGTGTTCATCATTTCAAAATAGTTGAGACATAATATATGGTGTTCTATCTATGACTCATTGTGGTATGAGACTGTGAATTCAAGGTTGATAATGTATGCAGGGTTCTTTGGCTTGACAATGAAATGTCAATGTGTCAAAGCTAGCTAAAGTATCATTATTATTGAGAGAATCTTGAATGATTTGATCTGATGTTTTGCATATGATACAACCATGATAAGGGTATTATTTTTATACTGTCGTGTTCCTACTTGGAGAATGTGTTCAAGAAACTTGAAGGATGCAAGAATTAAAAATATCCTTGGATCTTGATGTTTTTCCTTTATATTAAATATTATAGACATGTTGTCTAGACTACAACAAGGATAAGATAATATGTCGAAGACTGATCCCACTTTTGCAATCTTCATGGAGAAAAAAGAGGTGGTGTAAACCCATGCATTTTTTTTTTGACAAATTCTTGCTGTGGAGACCCACCCCTCTAGTTTTTATAAACTGAACTTTGATGGGTCCTCGAAGGGGAACCCTGGGTATTTCAGGGGCATGGTGCCTCACTCAAAATTAATTAGGTAATATGATTTGTGTAGGATCTTTCCATTTGCAAAAAGGAACCTGTAACCAAGCCGAGGCACAAGCTCCCCTCTTTGGTATCAAACTGGCTACGAAAAATGGCATCTCACATCTTCTTATCGAAGGGGTCTCAATGATTATTACTCAAGCCATTAAATAAGGTAAATCCCCAAACTGGAAACTTGATTATATATCAAATGTAACCTTTTGGCTTGCCAAACTAGAATCATGGGAAATGCATCATATCTATCATGAAGGTAATCAAAAATGTATTTTCTTGTCAGTTTTGGTGTGACTCAAAGCATCATGTCCTTTTCAACCAACTATTTTTTTGAATGGCCGGGCTTTGTCACCATTTTTGAAAATGATGCACTCCTTGTAGCGGCGGTGTAGACATCAACGACACGTGTGGCGATAAATTTTATCTCCCACACTGCCTCCATTTGTTTCAACCTTCATTTATGTTATCAACCATTGCGAGTTTCCTTGCTCTATCTCGATGGAATTCGGGCCATTCCCAAGACTGTATGTGCATGGTGAAACACAAGAAATGGCATTTTACAGGCTTGTTACGCTAACCCGTGTAAAAAATGTGTTCCAGTTTGATTCTTCTCGGATTCATAGGGCCATAGAGGTCATAATTGGGGAATATTATTTGCAGAGCTCTAGTAGAACTCGGGTCAATGTGGAAAGTTTCCTCTCTTTTTATGATCCACTTGCTATTGATAGGTGAAGACAAGGCAGAGGCAGTAAATATTTCCCATCGATTTATCCTTCCTTGTCACTTGGTTGGGATGGAAGAGGCGGTTTGGGGGTTCTATTTTCCCTCATGTTTTATGCTTGATGGTGAGGAAGTGGGTGCAAAAGGGGTGTCCAGGGAGCTGGTTCAAGAATTGCAGAGGAGAAACAAGGTCATGTAGAGGTTTGTTGTTGTGGTGCATGTGAAATGTAAATCCAAGGCATCGAAAGGTGCTTCCATCTCACAGCTCGATTTTGAGGATTTAGACAGGCCAATTGGTCTGATTCCCATGCATGTGGCTAACCTTCGTGAATGTGGTGGCTTGGCTTATAACCTCCTTCTTTAGGATTCTCAGCAACAATTTTCTGTTCGTTGTTGCAGTTAAAGGAAGTGTCAGGATGCTCCGATGGAAGGGGATATTAAATGTCTCAAGATCGAAATAGTTGATGTTTTTGACTAATGGTGAAAGGCCAGTGTATATAATAACTACATATAGTTTTTTTTTTTCATTTGGCTCAGGGTGATATAGTTTCACAACGTCTTTGATTTCCACCCTATTTTTTCTTGTTTACGGTATTTGCTTCAGGGTGGTATTCTCTTCATGGTTACATTATTAACCACCCTGATGTCTTCAGTTCTACTATACATACTGTAAAGGGAGGGGACCCAAGAACCCCCCAATTCATAGCTCCGGTCAAAAGCATTTACCTTATAAAAAAATCTTGCTATGGAGAGTTAGATTCCAAATTTGCCACAACATTAATAAAAGTGAATTAGTATTACTATACACTTTTTGATGGATTTATAACACAATTATTTTCACAGGTAGAAGTGAATGTGAAGATAAAGAAAGCATTTTTTCCTCCTTAGATTGTTGAAAGAAATCCATGCTTAGAGTACATTCAATACATAATGTTTTCATGGTTTTAAAAAGTTTAAAGTACATCACAATGAGGAAAATGGTGGTAAAAAATAAGCATGCTACAACAAGGACACGAAAAGATGTTGAAGAGTGATCTCACTTCTGCAATCTTCATGTAGGAAGAAGAGGTGGTGTAAACCCCTACATTATTTTTTTGGAAAATTCTTGTTGTGGAGAGATAGATTCCAAATTTTCCTTAACATTAATAAAAGGGAATTAGTATTACTATACGGTTTCTGATGGATTTATAACACAATTATTTTCACAGGTAATGCCAAAAGTGAATGTGAAGATAAAGAAAGCATATTTTCCTCCTCAGATTGTTATAGGAAATCCATGCTTGGAGTACATTCAATACATTATGTTTCGATGGTTTAAATTTTTTTAAGTTCATATTAGTGAGGAAAATGGTGGTAACAAGTAAGCATGCTACAATTAAGGACAAGAAAAGATGTCAAAGAGTGATCCCACTTCTGCAATATTCATGGAGAAAGAAGAGGTGGTGTAAACCACTACATTATTTTTTGGAAAATTCTTGCCGTGGAGAGATAGATTCCAACTTTGCCTCAACATTAATAAAAGTGAATTAGTATTACCATAAAATTTTTGATGGATTTATAACACAGTTATTTTCACAGGAAGTTCCATAAGTGAATGTGAAGATAAAGAAAAAATTTGTTCCTCCTCATATTTTTGAAGGAAATCCATGTTTGGAGTACATTTAATAAATTATGTTTTCATGGTTTAATTTTTTTGAAGTACATTGCAGTGAGGAAAATGGTGGTAACAAATAAGCATGCTTGTGACAAGATGTCTAACTAAAATAAAGAAAGTTCCAGATCTTTAACAGAGGAAGAGTTTGTCGAGGAGGTGATTAAGGGAGGTCTTGCAAAACAAGGGAGGACTGAGGCTCAAGAACCAAATTAGAATTTTATGAAGAAGACCTAGTCAGTTTTAGCTAACATATTCATTGTAAATTCTACATCATATTTACAGAAAGAAACAAATCCAGTTCCAGAATGGGAAATTTCCCAAGATCTCTTACAGTCAATTGTAGGATAAGTTATTTACTTTCCACTTAACTACTGAATTTGCATTTAGGACTAGATAATATTTTATAAAAGTTTCTGAATCTGATAAGGATGAGTATGATATTCCTCTAATAGATCCAAAAGATATTATGGTTTTAAAAACTTGAAAGTTTTAAAAGTTTGTGTATATAGGGTGTGTTCATATTGTTATCACCCCTTTATTCCATTGAGGGCTCAATGAATTTGTCTTGTGTTGTTTGTTGGATTGATGACATAATAGTGTTAAGGACTCTTTATTAGCCATAGTTTAGATTGGTCTACATAATGGTCTTGTATCTTTTAAATTTTTCCATAACTACCTTGTATGTATTCATAAAGATAATTTTTGAAGCAATTCATGTGTCCACATCTTGCTACATCTGGTATTGATATGAAGTCTAGCTCATGCCCCCTTTCCATTCACTATAAATTTTTTTATCACCTTGTTAATAACCTGCATCCTGTAGTCAAATATGGTTTAACAATTGGTAGCAACGTGGTTAGCCATGCTAGTTTAGAGTCTCATAAAATAGAACTGGAACATATTTCCATGGATGATATAATAGTCATAAAAGAATGGACTTTTTCAAAGACGGCCCTAAGTAAGGGACAACTTTTATTTCAAAATGCCATTAATATCTTTGAAGCAGTAATAAAATCTCCTTATCTTTTCTTAAAAAATAATTTTTTTCTTCCTTATTTAGAGCTTCTTTCGCTAGATCTTGTTCTTCTTATTTTTCCACTGAACCTTCAAAGGAACAAAACATGAAAGAAAAAGTATTTATCTGTAGTTATGAAAATTGAATTCATGATATTTAATCTGATTATCTATGGTGTCAAGACTGTGAGAAAATGATAAGGAAAAAACATATTCCTACAAATGGTCCAGTGATTAATATGATTCTTGGGCATGGTTCCTAGTAGCCTTAATTTTCTTTGGAGATGAATCGATTTGTAGGGGTGTAGTGGTAGGGGTTTTAGAGATTCTATAATGACATCAGGTGGCCGAATCCCAGAGATGACATAAGTACAACATGAATTTGAAGATGAGCCATAACAAGAGTCATACAAAGAATATTTAAAATGCATAAAAATCAAATCAATCAAATCAATGGTTGAAATTCCATGCATACATCTACAGCTATATTCACTCAAAAAGCACAATATGTGGCATCTCTCCTCATTTGTCACTTGCCAAAATATTTCTTCTAAATTTGAAATATTCGTCTCCTTTTGCCTGTCAACACATCCTTTGTCTGATTTTCAATGCACTTGTATTGCGTAACCATGACCATCGATTTTATGACAGGTGTTAGAATTGGAAAGCGTAGATCCAACTGGAAAATGTAGACGTAATTATTCGTGATGTGCTTTTTTAGAAAAAAAGAAAAAATCGCAACCATTATAGTCCCAATTCCACCTTTTAGAAAGATACAATTAAATTTGGTTATTATTAGATACTATCAATCGCATATGTACAATGCAATGTGAATGTCGAACGGTATATGTTATATTATTTAAAATGATAGTTATTAATTTTGTAGTTGATGTTGATAATGGGTGTGATTGATTTTATAAGTGTAGATATATAGATGAACCACTTAATTGAAAGGTTCTCTTTAAATTTAAACTTGTTACAAATTTGTACATATACATTTGCAAATCTTATATCATGAGTGGTAGCGTTTTGCAGACTATTTTATTTGAACTTAACATGAATACATGAAGACTTACATTTTGTGCATATTTTATATCATGAGTGGTAGCCTTTTGTGGCCAATTTTTTTATATCTAAACATAAATACATTTGATGCCTTTTTGGATAGTTAATTTATTTTGTAGTTGATGTGGTTTGTATTTATTTTGGGGTAATTGTGTTATTGTTGCATCAGTTGTTTGGTTGGTTTTTTGTTTAAAAACCTTTTTTGTACACTCTATAATGGGCGTGATTGATAGCGGTAGTGTGGGAATATATATGAAACATTACATTGAAATGTTGTATGTGAACAATAAAATAGAAATTAGGTGTTTTTAATATTCACGCATAATCTTTTATTAACCAACCAATTTGAGAAAGTAAACCAACTACAGAGAAACAAGAACAATCACATATATTGAAACAAACAATGTTTAAGACAGTTGCACCAATGTTTTTGTTTTCAAGCTGCAGTTCCTGAATTTTCGTGTTGAACCTATTCGTATCGGCCTTGATCCATCTTTTGTGTGTGAAGATTTTTTCTATAAGTTTTTAGAAAGAAAAAGAATCAATCAAATAAAAAATCACAAATCTGGAATTAAAAATATGATTAGTGTTTTATGGAGGAAGCGATGCGACCTAGGTGTGAATCCCGTGAAAATTTAAAATCTTCGTAGCCTGAAGGGACCATTGTGAAGGAGCCATTTGAACTTGTGGTGCCTAATATGAAGGTGGCCGCCACTGGCATGAACAAGATTCTGCTCGGTCTAAATAGCGGAGAGGAATGGAATGGGCCTTGCGCAGATTCTTTGGCAAAGGAAGGGGTGTCTTCGCTAGTTAGGTCTTATGGCCCTGGGGCGGTCGTTAAATTTCTGGGCTTGTAGCTAGGGTTCGCGACGATTAAAAATTTACTAGAGGAAATTGATCCAGGAAAATGGTCCCTTTCTTCCCATCCCTCAGGGAAGGATATCCCCACTTTGGTTGGCGTGCTTGAGATGTGTGGTTTGCGCCCCCCGGAGAAATTTAAGGTGGGTGGGATTAAATTCAAAATTTCTAAGGAATCGGTTCCTGTTGATCTTCCCTGTGAGAGAAAAAAGGATTTTGTGGATATCCATGAAAAGAGGGTAATTTTCTGAAAATTCATTGGTGCCAATTTATCCAGGAGGAAAATTCGGAATTGGATTTACTGGTTCTGGGGCAAGGAGGGAAACCTCAAGGTCCTCTTTCTGTGGAACGACTTCTTTCAAGTCTTGTTTCATTATGTGTCCTCTATGGAAATTTTTTTTAAGGGGGGTCCCTGGTTCCTAAACTCCTCCAGATTATATTTAAGGCCTTGGTACCCTGATTTTGATCCGAAGGTGGAAACTATTCACAGAGCTCCGCTCTAATTAAATTTCCTGAAACTCCCCATGGAGTTCCAGAACTCTACCTCTTTAAAATCTATCACCAACTGTCTTGGTTCTTGGGTACCTATTTCCAACCAGTCTCTTTTAAAATGGAGAAACCCTTCTTCATGCATTTGTGTTGATATGGAATTATCTTCTCCCCTATCGAGTTTTGTATTGTTGCCTTCCCATAAGGGTCCCAGATCATAAAAAATAATCTATGAAGGGCTGAGCTTTAAGTGCTTCTCTTGCAGGGAATTGGGCCATTTGAAGAAGGATTGTCAGGGTTTTGGAAAAAAGGATGGATCCCTCTTTTCACCTCATTCAGATGGATCAAGATTGGTTCTAGCTCAATCCTTTGGCCCTTCCCCTCCTGGGTCTCTCGTTGTTGAAGGTGGTTCGGAAGGACTGACAGTCTCTCTTTTACCCTTTGCTGGCCTCTCAGAAAACTTAAGTCCTTGCTCATTGTTAAAGGAGACAGAGGATGTGCATAGGGATTCAGGTGCTCTTGTCTCCTTGATTAAGGAAGGATTTGTGCAGGGGCAAGCCTCCTTGATGGAAACTCTTTAGTAGGTGGATTTCGAATAACAATTGCTAGGTTTTGGATCTGCCCAACTCTGCAGCCAGAAATATGGAAGATGGTGAGATTGTTCTAGAAGATTTAGTTCCCGTCTTGGTCCCTTCTAAACTTGCTTCATGTCAAGATGGTATGGGGGTTGCTATATGTGGCTCAGCAGGTAAAAGGGGGAGAAAATCAAAGCAGGAGGTGGCTCAATTGGAGGTCGATGCAGGGAAGCAAAGTACCCTGAAATTTGATCTTGCTGATCCCAGGGAAGGTGAAACCCCTTCCCTGTGTCCAATGAAGTTATTCTTGTGGAATTTCAGAGGTCTTAATTCCTCTGAAAAACAATGCTTGATTAAGCGTTATATCCTCTCCTCGAAGGCTTGTCTGGTTCTTCTTCAAGAAACTAAGTTACCTACTGCTGAATCTGAATGCCTTTGAAATAGGTATTTTAGAGGCTGGAAAGGAGTCTTTTTCGGATTCGATGGGTGCTTCTGGGGGGCTCGGGATTGTCTGGAAGGAAGGTGTTGTAATGGTAGAATTTCAAGATTAATCACTTAGCTGGCAAATTGTAAAAGTAAGTTTTCGGCACTCTCATCTTAATTTTATTTTATATAATGTTTATGCTCCCTCTAGAATATTGGGTAAAAAAACCTCTGGGGGGATTTTATACAATCATTCTCTGCCCTAGGTGATCAGATGTTCATTCTTGGTGGGGAATTTAATGCCATCTCTGATAGCAGGGAAAAGAAGGGGGGATCATCCGAAACCTACAATCCCAAAAAGATTTCTGCTCCTTCATTAGAGAGGGGGCCCTTGTGGATATAGAACCTAAGTAGGGCTGGTTTACCTGGAGTAATAAGCGTAAGGGCTTTAGTAACATTGCAGAAATACTGGATGGATTTTTGGTTAGTCCCAGCTGGAATCAAAATGACATTGTGCTTGAATGTTTTGTTTTACCATGGTCTGGGTCGGATCATTTTCCGGTGTCCCTGTCTATTAATTTTTGATGTTTCCCCCTCCTAGATCGCCATTCAAATTTGAGATAACGTGGTTAAGGGATGCTTCTCTTGAAGGCTGGGTCAACATTTGGTGGAACTCCTATAAAATTGAGGGTTCCAAGATGTTTGTGCTGGCTCAAAAACTGATAAGACTAAAAAAGGATTTGCAAGAGTGGAACATCAAGTATTTCAAAAACCTCTTTTCAAGAAAAATCTAGAGTTGAAGCTGAATTGAAACCCCTTAATTTAAAAATTTTCAACGACGAGATGTACAAAGAGGATTTTGATCTTGAAAAATATCTCTTAAGTGAGTTAGGAGAAATTGCTTCTTAGGGAGGAAATATATTGGAAGAAAAAAATCTAGGGAGCTATGGCTGAAGGATGGTGATAGAAATACTAAATTCTTTCATGCCTATGTGAAAGAAAAAAGGAATTAAAATTTCATTTCAGAAATTAAGAATAGTGAAGGGGTTCGTCTGGTGGAGCAGAAGGACATCATTTCTGAAGGGATTAATTTCTTCTCCTCCTTGCTAGCTGAAGATGTTGCCTCCTTTGAGGCCAAGTAGACCTCCCTCTTAGATGGCATCCCTGCACTCATCTCTGAGAATCAAAACACTGTGCTCTTGAAGCATTTATCCTTCTTAGAAATTGAGAAATTTGTATTCTCCTTGGAGAAGAATAAAGCCCCTGGCCCAGATGGCTTCCCTACTGTTATTTTTTAGAAATTTTGGGGCATTTTGGGATATGATGTATGGGCGGTGGTGGAGGATTCACGAAGATCTCGCTCAGTGCTCGGAATGATTAATAATACCTTCATCTACCTTTTTCCTAAATTGCATCAACCTTCCTCCTTCGGGGACTTCAGGCCAATTTCTCTCTATAATACGTCTTACAAAATCATTTCCAAGGCCATTTCCCTTCATTTGAAACCTATTTTGGATCCCCTCATTTCTTCTGAACAAAATGGATTCATGCCTGGTCGATCTATCCTTGACGGTGTCATTTTGTCTCATGAGTTGAATCACTCTTTATCTTCCTCTAGCACCCCTGGTATGATGCTAAAATTAGATATCAACAAATCTTATGATAAGCGTAATTGGAGGTTTCTCATTAGGGTCCTTCTTAAGTTTGGCTTCTCCAAGCACCTTTGTGAGTGGATTTTCAATTGCATCTCTGGCACCTCCTTCTCCGTTCTTATTAATGGGAGTGCTGAGGGTTTCTTTGGTAGTAATCATGGAATTAGGCAGGGGGATCCCCTCTCCTCCTTATATATTCTTGTGGCGGAAGCCCTTAGCAGATCCATCAAAGTCAAATTGGGAGAAGGTAAGATCAATGGCTTAAATATTGCGGATGGTATTCCTCCTCTTACTCACTAGCAATTTGCATATGACACTTTTCTGTTCAGAAGGGCCTTTACTCAGGAGGATAAGGAGTTAAAGGATTGTTTGGATAGATACTCTAAGGCATTAGGGAAAGATGTTAGTGTGGCTAAATCCTACATTTTTTTCTTCAATGTTTCCTTGCAAATAGAGTCAAGAATTCTAAATATTTTCAATTTTAAAAAAGGACACTTGCCTGCCAAGTATCTCGGTATTCCTTTGTTTAAAGGTGCAGGTAAGAACTTCGTTTGGAATGATCTACTCAGTTCTCTAGATGTTAAACTGAATTCTTGGAAAGGTAAATGGATCTCCCTTGTCGGGAAACTTATGTTGATTAAATTAGTTCTATGTGCTGCTCCTCTGTATCTTCTTTTGGTCCTTAAAATACTTAAGGGCGTTCTCGATAAAATTAAGGGCATTTTGAGAAAATTCACGTGGCAAGGTATCTTCGAGGAAAAGAAGCTTCCCCTGATCAGCTGAGATATGTTAGAAAAGCCTAAAGAGATTGGTGGCACTGGCATCCTAAATTTGGGTTTACAAAAACGTGGCACTTGGTGCTAAATTGGTCTAGAAGCTTATCTCCAATCCCAACAGTCTTCTCAGCCTCGTCTTCGAGAAGAAATATCTGGGTGCTCCCCTTCCTGAGTCCATCCTCTAGGTGGAAAACCCTCCTAAGGGATCGCATATATGGAATTTCATGATTGAATGTAGATATCTGTTTGTCTTTTATGCGGATTAGAGAGTGGGTAATGGAGCGAAAGCTATCTTTTGGGATGATCCATGGAATGGATACCCTTCTCTTGGAGACTCTCCTGCTTTCGAAGACATTAAGAGGATACTACTAGGTGAATGGCATCCTTAAGTTTCTAACTATGGGGAACTAAATGATTCCCTTCCCTCCATGTTGCAATGAAACAATGTGGACCATTTGAATCTCTCTCTTGATTTAAAAGCTATTTTATAATCTTTTTTTCAGGAAAGGAATATTTTGATCTCAAATAAGCAGGATGAAATTGTTTGGACTGCAGCTTTGTCGGGATCTTATTCCCATAATCTTGGCTACCTCCTACTCCATGAGGATATTTCCCCTGAGAAACCTATATGGAAAGATTTCTGGGACTCCCAATGCCCCCCTAAAGCTAATATTTTCGTCTGGATGGCCATTCAGGGTAAGATTTTAAGTCAAGAAAGAAGGAAAAAAATTGGTTTTCAAGGTCCTACCAGATGCCTCCTATGTAAAAAGGATGGGGGAGACAGAGACCATTTACTTCTACATTGCCCCTTTACTGTTGAATGTGGAACTAGGTGTGTGCCCAAGCTTAACCTTCTGTGGGTCCCCGCTTAAATCCCTCCCAGATGCTATCTTTTCTTAGCCTATTAATTCTCACTTAGGGGGCTTTTTCTTCTATTTGGTTGTGTAGTCTGGGGCTTCTGCTGTAGCACATTTGGTGGGAGAGAAATAAAAGGATTTTTAAGGAGGAATATGGATAAGTGGATTCGATCCTCCTTAGACTGGAAAGGGCTATATCTAAAGATGTGTCTGCTAACTGGTCTAGATCTTGTCCTTTTAATTCCCATGACAGGTTGCTTGAAAGATGTTGACAAATGATAATCAAGCATAGGGATGGTACTATGAAGTATTCCGCATCTTCCTCCCTGGCTAGAAGAAACTCTTTTTGGGATCCCCCTTCTAGTGGGTTTTTAAAATTACATTTTGATGGGGCTTCTAGGGGTAATCTGGGGGTCTTTGGTGCTAGATGTATCATTCGCAATTCCTCTGGTAAGGTGGTTATAGCTGCTTCATAAAAACTCAAGGAGGGTACTTGCAATGCTGCCAAGGTGTAAGCCCTTAGTAACGGTTTGTTTCTCGTTGCTTCCCTTAAAATTAAAAATATGGAAATTGAAGGGGAATCCATGATAATCATTAACGCCATCATAAAAAAAAAGAGATTTGTCATGGAAGCTGGATCTCGAAGTTGAGAAGGTTTTATGGACCTTGTTTAAATTTAAAAATTGGAGTATTAATCACATCAACCAAGAAGGCAATCGGTGTGCCAATATGGATAGCGAATAAAGGCATCGAACAAGATTGTGGGGAGAGGGTGGCTAATAATTGTTCTGGATGGGAGGGCTTGCAAATGATTTCCTCAAGGGACTCATCTCATCATGAAATCAATGGCAGCTTCCCCATGTGTGAAGCGTAAGGCACCTATTTAAGGTTGGCTAGGTAGTTGTCTCATACATTTCCCTTTTTCTTTGTGAAATGGCTCCTCCTAGGGCTCTTGTACTAGTGATTTCTTGTGATGTGGGAGAAATGGCATTCAGAAACAGGGTTACCGATGGTAGACTATGGAAGATTTTCCTCATCTCTTGTGTAGAGGACCTGGAGGTGGTTAAATTGGTTTTGGGTCTGGAGTTTCTAAATATGGAGGGGTCACCAAGTGTAAATAGTGGTATTGCCTCCATTTTCATGGAAAATTTGTTGGTTCTGCATCCTTCAAAGGTGTAGGTGGTTAATGTCATGGCTCACTGGATATGCCCAAACATCTACGGAAACCTTGCATCAGAGGTGGCCAATTTCAACTTGGCTTCATGGCCTGCTCAAGATGTCAACTCGGGCTCATTGGATGGCGTTGCTTCGGACTTCCTGGAATTTGAATGCCACTTCAAATTTCTCTTGGAGTTTGCTGAGTCCCTCACATCTTACATGAAAGATAAAAAGGTGGGGCATATTTGCATTTAGTTGCCCAACGTTAAGGCCCTAGGGGCACCGCTTGTTCCTGTTCTGTCTTGGTGGAAGGATCTACGTTCCTCTGTGGGTGATGCATTCGAATACCTCTAGTACAACTATCTTAATGGAAACTAGGTGGATGAAGAGTCTGTTGGCGCGCTCGAGCTGGATATGGACATGCCCAATATGGATGCTAATATTTCTATCATTTAACCCCGTAAGCATAATTCGGGCATAGGTATAGTTATAGAATAAATTGTGGTTTTTGTTAGTATGCCACCTGGATGAATGTGGGTGTTGTCTGGTCATATTTGAGGTTATGCCTCCTTTTTGTAAATAGGGAGAGGGTCCCTTCAACTTTCCTTAAATATCAAAAAAAAAATCACAAATCTAAAAACAAACGCTAAAAGCAAAAACAAATTGATATATAACTCTCTCTTGGGGTATTTCCAATAATATCTACCGGGGCTATGGAATCTTGGCTGGCAGTAGAGAAATGTTGCGATTAGAATAAAATGCATATTCATCCGGGATATTGACGTATGGATGGCATCAGAGCAATGCATGTATCACCTTCCACAATCATTCATACACATTGTCTAGGGTGTCTTCATTTGTTGTCTATCAAATCTTCCCTCCAAGAGGTAATAAATTTCCACGTCCACACACTGTATCTCTATGAGAAAATAAGATTAGTATGTTATCAATTGTCTTTTTTTGGACCTTGTTCAGTCTCTTACTCTTGTCCGTATCTTGTCTCATGATTTGTGCCTTTGGCTAATCGCTTCTTCATTGCGAGGCTTCTAAGCTACATTCATTCATATTTGTTATTCTTCTGCTTCGTTCAAAACATCCATCTATATAATATTTCCTTTTTTCCTTATTTGTGGGCACCTTTATCTCATTTCTCAAAACAATCTTCCACTTCTTTGTATCATGTGCTTCTTTTCCAACTTACACTGGGAGTAACCTTGCTCCTTCCTAGCATGTCATTGAGTTACGTTCATAATCATGATTGAACCTATCTAAATTGTCATTGATCCAAATTTTACATGTGAAGATTTTTCCTTTGTATATTCCCAACTAACGCTAGGGGAATTTTCACATCTTCACTTTCTTGCACATGCACATGGCATTCTATTCTTGTATATCCCATTTATCGCTAGGGGCATCCACGTTTCTTTGTTTCCTATACATAGCTTCAGAAAACTTCTAGAAAATAAAAAAATATTCTAATATGCATCAAAAATAAAAAAAATGATGGTAAAATTATTAAAAATTCAAAAAACAAATTGCAAAAAAGTCAAAATTCTACAAAAATTGGTAAACAACGTGCATACAGCTGAAGCCTGTATCACTTGTATTATCCTCGAACATTGAAATTTTTCCTACAAAACCATAATTATGACGTTCTTGCTTGTTCTTGTCTCAAACGACATGTGGATCATCATGATCTACCTCCATTAACAAAGTTGGGTCTACTTATTATGTCGGTACTCCCATGCAACAATGTGTTGTCAGGTAATATGTCATAATGCACGAATGCTTTCCATGTGACTACTTGTGTCCTCATTTTTTCCCTCGCATGTGTTATTGCTTGAGGAATTAATTTTAACCCTTGTCATTACAAAACAAACATTCGGGAATTGAAGCTTGATAACAAAAACATTGGTGCAACTGTCTTAAACGTTGTTTGCTTAAGTACGTGTGATTGTACTAGTTTCTCTATTAGGTTAGCTGGTTTACTTTCTCATACTGCATTACATTTTGTATGTTGTATGGAGCTAAATATTATTTTACTTTCTCGTATTGCATTGCATAATGTATGTTTCATGGAGTTATGTGTTTTTAGTAGTAAAAAATTGTTAGTAATTTAGATTTTCATGTTATCTTACACTTTTTTTATTTTAAATAAAATTCGATGATGTAGACCTAGGGGAAAAACGATATAACTAGGTTGCTTATTGAAAGGTTGGATGCAAAGATTGGGCTTGTCCTATATTCTCCATTAATCATTTCTTCTCCACTATCATTTATTATCACTACTAATTTTCTTCTATATCACCTGGGGTAATAAATAACCAAGTTTATCCGTATTTTTCTCCCCTCTAAATAACCAAGGGTTTCGCGCCCATTCTAACCTATTATCTTCTATCCATTTCAATCATATTTTTGATCGTCGATAGACTTCTTCTATCACCCCCATTGACACTCGGGGGGGCATCCTTCATCCTAGTAATTTTTCTTCAAAAATTTACTTGTTTATGCTTGTCTACTATGTTTGAAGTGAAGTCACTAACTTCATCTCAATCAGGGGCAAACGTAGACACCTAAATTTTGTTTTTACAATATTATTGCCAAAATGCACACAAATCACTCTCATTCTTGCCAATTTTGTTATAATTAGTGATATTTTCTAATTAACTAACATTTCTTACCACTTTAGCCAATTAAAAATGTTTTTTATTGCGTAACCCATTTTACATCCAAGATGCCACTTTATGGCCGATCGTAAGTCAAAATACTCTTCAAAATAGAAAATTAGTGTTTATTAGCTAATTAATCCTATTTTGCCCTTTTTTTATCAATATACCCTAGTATTGGCTTAAACCCCTCTTCCAACCACTCAAAATCACCCCATTCACCTCCACAACATCTCAACAAGCTTAACAAGCTTATTCTAGCCTCCTAGTTGACCCTAAGCGGTTGATTAAGGCTTCACACCTCTTAATCATTTGGTAATTCACTAATTGTGATTAGAAAGGCCTAATCTTAATTAATAATTCTAATCTAATTTGGGGCTTTTAGTCCCACATGCACTAAAATAAAAGCTTCTCCCAAAAGGAAAACTATAAAAAGGGTGCACCTCATTCCTTTATACTTTACACCATGCTTTGATTTGTATCTCATATAATAAATATGATATATAGCCAAGTTCAATCCTTTCTTAAAGCCTTTAATGAGGTTAGTAGATGGATATTCAAAATGACCAAGTAGTCATTTGAAGAGGCCATTTCACCTTGTTTGGAGTAGCAACCATAACCATTTGATTTCCCTCTTAGGTCTATTTAGGCCCATGTTAGGTAATTCAAGCATATTAGTAGGCATGTTTAGTTAGATTTTGTATTATTTTCATACTAGTTAAGCATTCTTTTAAGCTTCTAGCTTAATGTTACATTCCTAGACTTAGAACCTTGGATAGATGGATGGAAATGGTGTTAGCTTTCCTTATTTCGTCATACAATTTGATTTGTAAAGTTTAGGGTGTTTTCATTTGGCACGCCCGGTGGGACAATACCCCATTGCATTTACTTTTTAAAGCTTTTTAACGTAGTTTAAAAGTTTTTCATTTCAAAGTTTTTAGATTAGTTTCAAGTTTCCTAGATTAATTTCAAGTTTTCTAATTTAAATTTCAAGCTTTCTAGAATACTTTTAAAGCTTTTCAAATTAGTTTCTCAAACATTTTAGATTAATTTCAAAGTTTTAGAATAATTTTCAAAGTTTTAGATATTTTTTCAAGATAGATAGTTGTTTGAAATAGATTAGTGGTAGAATTTGTGTTTTTATGTTCCTTGTAGGATTCAAGGAGGTGAAGCCCTGTCAAAATTGCCAAAAAATACCAAAGATTTGACCTTTTTGAATAAATTCTTGTCAAAAATTGAATTTTGACCACTTCCAGTGAAGGGGCGCAAATGCGTTGAACCGGGAGCATAAGTGTTGAAATAGGCACGCACCCACTTCTTTGGAAGCACACACATGAGCTCATTTTTTTTTTTTCAGTCATTTTTTACAATGGAGCATGCAAACATCGACATGGGAGAAAATGCGTTGAAATAGGCATCCACCTGCTTCTCTGGAAGTGCACACGTTAGCTCATCTTTTTCAGTTGTCAGTCATTTTTACAATGGGGCGTGCACACATTGACAGAGGCGCGTAGGCATTGAAATATGCATGCACATACTGATAGGGGTACGTAGGTGTGTCTATATAAATTTTTCTTGCAAACTCAAAATTTCCATTTTTGGTTTTTAAGATATCCGTTACTTTTAAGAGATTTTTAGATGCCATTTTTGTCAATTTCATAGATTTAGAGTAAATTTCCTCATAAAATCACTTAGGGTTTGAAGGAATTAATCTTGTTTCCACGCTTTGTATGAGTCTGGGTTAAGGTGTGTATGCTCATCTCTTGCACTTCGTGTGATGTAGAGAATCAAAAGCACTATTAAAACTTGTTTTGTTATCATTAGAGCAAGCAGAAAACTATGTTAATCACCTTTTAGTTTAAATGATTTTTTACTTGCTCAATAATCAAGGCTAGAATATGTGTATTCTCTTCCCTTGCACCTAGTGTGATCTTGGGAATCAAAAGTAATTTTAGTCTTTTCATTAAAAAGTACTTGGATGAATTGGGAATAAACCTTGTTTTTGCAAAATTTGATGTTAGTTAGTTGATTTATAAGCATTTTTCAATGCTATTTTTGATGGGTCGTTGTGTTCTCCAATCATTTAACTAACATGATCTCCTGTTAGTGTCATTATAAACCATGGCTGTGTCCTAGGTTGTATGCAATGGAGCTTTATGTAACCAGTTCCTGTTGGGATTTCTGTTGGGGGGTGTTGTGAGATCTTTTAAGTTGGTTACTAATCTATGAAAACCTAATGTAAATCTATGGAATTCATCTACTGCAATGAAAGGAAGTCTAAAAGCTATATAGTTCTAATTGAAATTGAAATACACACACACAATACTCAAACAAATGGAATTGTCAATAGCATAATTGAAGCTAGAACTTAGTAAAAGTAAGATCACATGTTAATTAGGCTTTGCATAAAAGAAAACACATATTCCAGATAAAAGTGCTGGTAAGGAAAACAAATACATTCAACCAAAGATTGCATGAAATATAGTGAAACAAGGATTGCAGTAAGACTTATCAGAAAACTGTATGCATATGTGAACATAAAACAACCTCTTGTCTCCTCGGTTGAGTGGGCCCTTGCTCTCCCTTGGGACAAAGGAATTACCAGTAGCTTTAGATCTCCAAAATGACATTTAATTCTATTAATTTAAATAAGTTCCATATCGTAGACAACATATGAAGTTGAAAGTTCTGAATACCACAGACGATATATTGCAAAGTATCTCCAAAAATAACAACTAACCATGTTCTTAAGAAGGTGTCTTAATATAGACACAAACGGTTACAAAATTCACCATAATAGGTGGCACTAACATCTTCCACTAATCAATATTAACTAAAACTCATAAATTCCTATGGGATAGTTAGAAACAAGTCCCATACTGATAGGTCGACTGGTGGAAAAAGTCTTCTGCTCTCGTATTCCAGCTCCAAACTCAGACTTCATAATTACATCAGCAACAAACGTTCATCATTTCCCTACACACATCATCACATTTTCCTCACAAAGACAGTTAGTAGGAAGTTTATACGGTAATCAGTTTTCATGAACAAAAGCAAGGAAAATGCATCAAACTCACTATGATATAACTATACAAAGCATCCACATGCATTAGCAAATCATATCTAAGTGGAAATTTACTAATTGTAGGAATGATATAAATGAGCCAAATAATGCACTCATCATTTCCCCCTTACTTTACCTAGTTGCATGTCCCAATGCAACCTATCTACATCCTTCTCTGCAACCAAACTGCTGAGCCATGTCATACTCTTCGAACTGATCAGCATATTGCTTCCTCATACCTTTACATCCCTGAGTATTTGAAGTGACCTCGACCCAAGCTGTAAAACTCTCGTTTGATTGTGAAACATTGTTTTGCCAAGTGGTAGTAGGACTCAAGAGGAGGGGTGGATGCACCTGAAGTCCTGCCCATTCATCATTGTATTGCTTGCTAGTTTTTTCTACGACTGTCTTATAATTGTAATGAGGGCATCACCCCGACGCATACTCCAACTCAAGTTCTGAGGGGAAATAACCTCCCTGCATTTCAATGGCAAGCTCAAAGTGTCCCATCTCCTGTCACAGGCCTGCTCCTGGCCACCCCAAAGTGCTGCTGACTATAGGTTTCAAAATCCTCTACACATTTCAGTAGGATTTTTGAAGTATTCTCTCCAATACCTTCTTGGTAGTAGAGAGATCTGAAGTTTTTCCACAAAGCCACATCAGTATGATGTGTAGGACGGATATAGAAACCTATTGTTTGAGTCGTGTGATTGAAAATATCCATTTTCTCACCCCATATGATCTGATTTCGTAGCAAGGACTGAAAGGATTTTAATTGAAAATCCCCCACAAATAAGTTAATTAAAAAGTTAGGGACATTGGTAACTAACATATTATGGAGGTAAAACTCACAGAGCAAGTTTTGAATTTCAGGTGTACTGGACTTGTAAACAGATAAGAAAATATTACCATCAAGAGCTTCGTAAGGCTCTTGACAACACAACTGAAACAACTACCAAGAATAAAATGCTCCTGAATAAACATGTCTAAAAACCGAGGAGGGTTTCCTACAGGATAAGAGCTTAAAAGCCAAAGGACAGACAGAGTCCAAAAGAGAGAGCAATTTTTGTTTTTCATCTTGGATAATTTCCATCTCCCCTTTTAATTTCTTATTTTCCTTTTTTAATTCTGCATTCTGAAGAGATATTTGGTGGAAATCATTCAAAATGCTAAGACCTTTATCCTTCTGTCACTTTAAGCTACTAACTTCAATTTGTAAAGCAGTTATTTCTCTAACTTTCTCCACTGTGCATTGGGTAAATTCAGTTTGTAAAGACAAGTTTGTTTCCTCCATACCTTTCAATTGGGCCTTAAGGAGTGCGATTTCTTCCAGATAATTGTGAGGATTGGCAGCTTGACATGACCCGAGATGATCAATGTCCATTACAACAGGCGTTGGAACGGGATTCTGGGCTTCAGGTACCGAAGTAGTTTCTGGAGCTGCGGAGTGAACTTCTGAAGATGTAGGCATGGCTGAATACTGGGGAAAAGGATGAGCGGCAGTGAAGATGGTGTCTGGTGATTTGTCAATGGGGACAACCTCATTGTCTCCCTCATTCCCCACTTCCCACACAGGGGCAGAAAACATCAGTGAATCCCTCTGACCTGGAGCTTCCAATTTTATGCAATGTACAAGACCGTCATGGTCGGGGGCACATAGAAGAAGATGGAGCAGAGGTATTCCTACCTCTAGAATTGGAAGTGGTCAAAGATGGACTTACTTGAGCACCTGATTTTTCCACGTGCTCTGGAGTGCCAAGTTCCTCCTTTTTCTTGTGTGCAGGGTGAGAGGCTGGTGTGGGAATGGACCAAGGTGTGGAAGATGGCCTTGATTTTAACTGTTTTGGCTTGGAACCCTCCCCCACAGTAATCCTTTCAAGCCTCCACTTTGGCTTAAAAAATACTTGATGTGAGCAAGAATAAATGAATTAGCCCTGGTGTTTCAACACCGCTTTGCCTCCTCCAGACTTGTATTTTTGGCCAACTTTGATAACGGTGTCCGCCAAGTATTCAGGTAAATTTACCCTGAGGGATGGGTTGACGCATCCTTTCTTCAAATGAATAAGAATCTTGAGTGCATCACCACCCAACACAGAGGGTTGGCCATCACATATAAAATACCTATGTTAACCCATTTGGCCATCTCTCTCCAAATGTCAGGCAGGCTATCCCACTTAATGCCTTTCTGAACACCCTGGGGGGTAAGGATAACCTCAGGGAATGCCTCACCCTCCTCATGAAATAGAGAAAGAAAGTCTTTGAGGGGAGCATTCATCATTACTTTCAAACCAAAATATGGCAAGCCGGATAGTTCAGAAACTACCTGGCTGGTAATCTCAACTTGTTTCCCTCCAACACGTGAACAGGTAGCTTCAAAATTTTCCAGGAACTCCTCCACGACACCCTCATCAAAACCTTCGAATTTCTAGATGAATTCAAGCCAACCTGAATCATAAAACACCTACGAAAGTGCAACGTTCCTGAGTAATGGGTCTAGAGAATCAGGCTTGGATTTCTTCTTTTGTCCCATGCTGAAGGCAAATGAATCCAGATAGTAGAGAAACAAGAACAAGATACGTGCTCGAATTCACTGTGTGATGGCAGGTAGAATGATATGCTCAATACTCATGAAGCAACAACAGGAAGCAACTTGGAACTATTAATTTGAATTGCACCTGAATCCTTGAATTACATAAAATCAAGAGTGAATTTGGCAGGCGTAAAAAGGTGGGCAAGACCAGCCATCCGTGAGATTTTATGATATGCGAGATGGTGCACATCCCATCATTTGAAACCGAATTGACACATGTCCTTCTTCGTAGAATGTGACGCATATGATGTGTGTGAAAATCATGACTCATTACACCCTTATGCTATCATACCGTAGCGTTAGATTTGGAAGGATATCCGCATAAATATATTGAACATTGCATGATGGATGCAATTATGACAAGTGCACACATGGGGGATTGCTTTATAAGGAAATATCCATAGTGAGTTAGGATGCACTTACCCATGCCAAGTTCAGTGTCTGATATCCGTAGATTCCCACATCCTGCAGTCTGAGATTAAATGTGATTAGTGGCTTCTAAATAATGAAGATTTCTGCATTTATTGAAAACAAAACAACTAACTAAGGGAAGAAGATCGAAGTCATGACCATCCTCCTTTATTGAAATTAACATGCAAATAATTACTCCAGGCTCGAGGGGTGAAGAGCCACCTCAGTATGCATGTCCTCACTCAACATAATGTCACTGGTGAAAGTTTTCTTGTCAAGAGGTCGTTGGTAAATCCTGAGTCTGTGTCCATTCACAAGAAGAGTTTGTTTGTCACCATCGATTGGTAATAGCCACACAGAGCCATTATCAAACACTCTGTCGATCTGATAGGGGCCCAACTAGCGTGTTCGTAACTTACCTTTAAACTATTGATATCTGGAATCAAAGAGTAAGACCCAGTCCCCTTCATGAAATGTCTTGGATTTGATATGAGCATCATGTCAGGTCTTCCTCTGATATTGAATAATTTCCATCTGCTGTTGTGCCTCCATCCACATTTCATCCAATTCATTCAGCTGCATCACTCATTCACGTTGTGCTTCATCCAAATTGATTCCAACTTCTAGTGTTGTTCTCCAGGTGCGCAATTCAAACTCAACAGGTAACAGTGGCTTCTTCCCAAATACCAACTCATAGGGGGAAAAACTAGTAGTGGTTTTCCAGGTCGTGTTATAGGCCCAGACTGCCTCGGGAAGTTTTGGTACCCAATTCTTTCTGTCAGCACTGACCACTTTAGTCAGAATATTCTCAAGTTCTCGATTGGTTACTTCCACCTGCCCATTGGATTGGGGGTGATAGGGTGACAATTTCCGGTGCTTAATTCGGTAGATTTCCAAAAAATCCTCAATCATGTTTGAAACAAATTGAGGACCTTGATCAGATACAATGGCCCTGGGTGCACCAAATCATAGCAATATCTGATTGTATAGAAAATCAGCAACAACATCCTCATTGGCAGATGTCCAATGCTTGAACTTCAGCCCATTTAGTGACGTAGTCTGTGCATACCAAGAGGTATTCCTTCCTGAAAGATGGGGGATCAAAAGGTCCAACGAAATCAATTCCCCATTTCTCAAATGGTCCTAAGACCAGCTGAGGATTAAGAGGCATTTCCATTGAAAGTGTGGGCTTCCCCATTCGTTGGCATGCATCACACTGCCATACATACTTTTTGACAGTCCTGTGGAGGGAAGGCCAATAGTACCTACTCCAAGGACTTTGTGAATTGTTCATTTTACTGAATAATGTCCACCTCCTGGCTCATCATGACAAGCTCACAATATGTCATGTACTTCATCTTCTCGAATGCACCTGCGAAGAACCATATCAGGACAACATTTGAATAAAATTCCATTACACCATTTATACGTTGCACTATTTTTAACCAGTCTCTGTTTCTCCTTATGAGTGAAATAGGCAGGAAACTTCCCTGTTGTTAAATAATTCACAAGATCAATGAACCACAGAGTCTTAGTTGATATAGCAAACAAATGTTCGTCAGGAAATTGATCCTGGACTGCTTCATCATTACCTGAAACATTCAATCTTGAAAGGAAATCAACAACAACGTTAGATTTTCTTGGCTTATCAATAATGGTAAGATTGAATTCCTGTAACAAGAGTAACCATCGAATAATCCTACCTCCAACCACTGGTTTATTCATCAAATATCGAATGGCAGAGTGGTCAGTATAAACAAATATTTTATACCCAGTGATGTAATGATGAAATTTATTCAAGGAGTATACAACAACCAAGAATTCCTTTTCCGTAGTAGTGTAATTTCTTTCCGTAGGAGTCAGGTTCTTGTTGATAAAGTAAATGGCATACATGTGATCTTCTGCATATTTTTTCCCAAGGACAACACCCATGGTTGTATTAGAGGCATCAGTGTGGATATGGAAAGGTTGCCCCCAATCAGGGCCTCGTAAGACTGGGGCAGTGGTCAACTTCTCTTTGATAGAATCAAATGCCTGCTGGCACTGAGGGGACCATTCAAAAACACAATCTTTTGTTAGCAATGAGAACATAGGTGCAACAATTTTACTAAAATATTTTATGAACCACCGATAATACCCTGCATGACCAAGGAAACTTTTGATGTCAGTCTGATTAGTTGGTGTAGGTAACTGAGTGATGACTGATATCTTTTTGGGGTCAACCTATATACCTTTGGCAGAAACATGGTGACCTAAGACAATTCCCTGATCGACCATCATCAGAAATTTTTCATGACTCAGAGATAATTGGTGTTGCTCACATCTGCTCAATACTTTCTCAAGGTTATTCAGAGATTCGTCAAAAGTGGATCCATGGACAGTGAAGTCGTCCATGTAAACTTCAACACAGTCATTAGTAAGATCTGTAAAGATGGCCAAGACTACTCTCTAAAACGTAGCGGGTGCATTACAAAGTCCAAAAGGTAAGACTCGATAAGAAAATGTACCCCAGGGGCAAGTAAAGGTAGTTTTATCTTGATCAGCATAGGGGCAATACTAATTTGGTTATACCCACTAAACCCATCCAAGAAAGAAAAATATTTCTTACCAGCAAGATTGTCCAGAACCTGGTCAATAAAAGGCAGGGGAAAATAATCTTTCTTGGTGGCTTTGTTAAGTTCCCTGTAGTCAACACATATTCTCCATTTACCATTTTTCTTGGGAACTATAACTAATGGGGAGACCCACTGATTATCAGATATAGGGTAGATGAATCCTACCTTTAGCAATTTTTCTATCTCACCTTTGACTATGTCTCTGAGCGCTGGGTTAATTCTCTGTTGTGGCTGCCTTATAGGTTTGACATCCTCAGTGTAGATATGGTGAGTACAAATGTTAGGATGAATTCCCTTCATATTAGTGTAATCCCAGGAAAAAGCGTGGGAATGTTTCTTCAAAACTTCAAGAACCCTGGCTTCTTGATTGGCCTCTAAATCATTACCAATGGTCAACTCTTTTCCTATGCTGACATGCACCTACTTGGTATCATTCAAAAGAGTGAGCTCTGCATTGGTGATTAAGGAATTCAATGGGAAAACATGGGGTTGAAGCATGTGCAGAATGGGTATATTGTCAAGAGACAAAATCTTGGTCAAAGGACAATAGAAATCAGGGACTGAATATTCTGAATTATAAGCATAGATTTCTTTACAAGACTCATCAGAAGTATTACTTACCAAGGAAATAACATCGGACATGTCTAGAGAAAATGGGTCTACAGTCAGAGTTCTAATTTCCATAGCTAGAGTGCTGATTTCTGTAGTCACAGAGCCCTCTGCATCAGCCAGTGTATGTGACTCAACAACTTCCGCCATATGGTTTTGCACTGCAATGGTGGCCAAATAAGAAGAACTCAGAGAGTTAGTATCCAAAGAATCTACCCATACATGGTCACAAGCATTCACATAAGGCTAGGCAGGAGGGTATAATGAAATATGTTTGGATTTCTACCCATTTAGAATGGTCATTTTTCCTGACCTACAGTCAATATATGCAGCAACAGTGGCTAACCAGGGTCTTCCCAAGATAATTGGATATCCCAATTTCTGAGCTTTAGGCTGTAAGACCATAAAATCTACATGATACTCCCAGGATTCAATGGTGACCATTATATCCTCGACCACACCATCTGGTACAGCAATGGATTGATCTGCTAGTTGAAGAAAAATATTGGTAGGTTGTAGTCCTGTTAAGGACAACAGATTAAACATTTCTGTTGTGATGACATTAATGGCAGCACCAAGATCCACCAAAACATTAGATATTGACTGATTGTTTATACAAATAGTAATAACTGGACTCCCGGGATCCCCATATTTTGGTGAAATAAGGTTGTCAGCTACTAAATCAGCCAAATTTCCTTCCACCCTAACAGTTTTTGGGTATTTCTTTTTCCTCCCTGGTGTTTTTATACACTCATTTCTAATGGTTTGGTTTAATTCAGGAATGTCCCTTATTGCTCATAGAAGTGGGACCTCAATGTGCACTTTTTTCAATTCTTGTACTAGCATTGTTTCATCTACAGTTTGAGTGTCCTGTAACCGCTCAGGGAAAGGAGCTTTATGGGTATTCTGGTTAAGTTCTTGACTGTTCTGAGTGTTTTGTGTCTGTGGAGAAGGTGCAGGTCTTGTATTGTCCTCAAGTGTCTCTTCTTTATCAGTGTCTATAGGAATTTCCATGATAACAATAGGAGGATTCAATGTTTTTCCAGACCTCAGTCGCAAATTACCAATAGTATTAACCTGCATTGTGTTACTTGGTCTTGCTTCATCAATTGAAGTTGTCTGCTGATTTTTAGGATTTGCTACCAGCTGGGCTGGAAGTTGTGTTTGTGTTGCTTGTCCATGTTGTTGGTAGGCTTGTGGTGGGGCCATTAAAGCTTGTTGTGGTTGCTGGAATCTCCATTGTTGATTAATGTTTTGTGGTGGTGTCCATGGCTGGTTTTGGTTAGGATTCTGTTGAGGACCCCACTGTTGGTTGTGTCATGGACTTGCTGGGGTTGGTGGTGTCCAACCTGGCTGAGTGTAGGGATTCATCCAAGGTGGTGGATGTGGATAAGTCATCCAATTTGATGTTGTCCACTCAGGTTGTCCCCAAGTAGGCTGAGGGGCCTGATTAGGCCATGACATCCTCCAGGGGTTCTGAGCAGGTCGAGGTGGAAATCTAGCCTGATTATTTGGCCTTTGAACAAAGTTTAACTCTGCGTCAGCTTGAGAGACAACATTCAAGCCTCCTTTCAACTGTGGTAAGAAGGTGCAATGCTTAGTGTCGTGGTCAGTCACTTCACAGATTAAACACATGTCTGTGACATCCAAAGGACATTCTCTCAGGGGGTGTCTCTTCCTACACTTAGGGAAATATATGTCCAGAGGTTCTTTGGCAGGACTGGTTTTGGCCTTGAGTCCATCTATGGTTGATGTTAACTACAGACAAAATGTCTATTTTCATGTTAGCCATTTCCTCCAGAAGTTCAGAGGTACCCAGAGTAAGTTTGGATGTCTTTTTTTTCTTATACCCCCTCGTGTTCTGGAGTAACTTCTGCATAGCTCAGTGATTTGTTCCATGGTAAGTTTATGCACATCTCCTCCTCCCATGAGATGGAGGGAATCCTTGGTTTCCTCATCAAGTCCTTTAAGAAAAAATGTTTTAGTAATGTCTGCATGTAACTCATAACCACTTCGTCGGTGGAGAAAGAGAAATCTATCCAGATAATCCTCTAGATTTTCATCTTCTTTTTGTCCGTATCTAGAAGAACTCTTCTTTCCTATCCCTTCCCCTGTAGTAGTCTTGATATTTATCCAAAAAGGTTGTCTCCATGGCTTCCTAAGAATTAATGGAGTTAGAGGACAACCCCATGAACCATCTCATAGCAGAGTCTTTGAGAGTGGAAGGAAAAAGTTTGAGTTTTTGATTGTCCATTCTGTAGTCATATGTCTGGCACAGAACTTTGAATTCAAACAAGAACTAATCAGGGTCTTCCATAGACATGCCTCGAAAGATAGGGAGGATGGATGGTGAGATATTTTTCATGGGCGCATCCTCATCCTCATCCAAGACAATGGGGTAAGTAAAGGTCTAACCCAAGGGGTGGTCTCCATTATTCCCATGGTCCCCCATTTCTGAGTGTTGGCTAGAGGATACATAATGCTCAGAAATGATTCTAGGTGTTGTATTGGAGGCAGTGTCACTCACAGTGTTTTCTACGTGTAAACTGTCTAGAGAGATTTGTTGAATGTTGTGTGTTGTAAATCTCCCTTGATCATCTCGTGGCCTATGCATCAAAGGTGGTTATTGAAACAAGGCCCAAGACATCTACTGGTTGCATATATGAACTCCATTAACACCCATAACATGTGAAGTGAAAGAAATGGCATAGTGTGCTTATGGTGTCCCCAGAAATGGCCAAAAATGATGGGTCATTGTGTTCTCCAATCATTTAACTAACATGATCTCCTGTTAGTGTCATTATAAACCAGGGTTGTGTCCTAGGTTGTATGCAATGGAGCTTTATGTAACCAGTTCCTGTTGGGATTTCTGTTGGGGGTGTTGTGAGATCTTTTAAGTTGGTTACTAATCTACGGAAACCTAATGTAAATCTACGAATTCATCTACTGCAATGAAAGGAAGTCTAAAAGCTACACTTCTAATTGAAATTGAAATACACACACACAATACTCAAACAAATGGAATTGCAACTACACAATTGAAGCTAGAACTTAGTAAAAGTAAGATCGCATGTTAATTAGACTTTGCATAAAAGAAAACACATATTCCAGATAAAAGTGCTGGTAAGGAAAACAAATACATTCAACCAAAGATTGCATGAAATATACTGAAACAAGGATTGTAGTAAGACTTATCAGAAAACCGTATGCATATGTGAACATAAAACAACCTCTTGTCTCCTCAGTCGAGTGGGCCCTTGCTCTCCCTTGGGACAGAGGAATTACCAGCAGCTTTAGATCTCCAAAATGACGTTTACTTCTATTAATTTAAATAAGTTCCATATCATAGACAACATATGAAGTTGAAAGTTCTGAATACCACAGACGATATATTGCAAAGTATCTCCAAAAATAATAGCTAACCATGTTCTTAAGAAGGTGTCTTAATATAGACACAAACGGTTACATAATTCACCATAATAGGTGGCACTAACATCTTCCACTAATCAATATTAACTAAAACTCATAAATTCCTATGGGACAGTTAGAAACAAGTCCCATACTGATAGGTCGACTGGTGGAAAAAGTCTTCTGCTCCCGTATTCCAGCTCCAAACTCGGACTTCGTAATTACATCAACAACAAACGTTCATCATTTCCCTGCACACATCATCACATTTTCCTCACAAAGACAATTAGTAGGAAGTTTATACGGTAATCAGTTTTCATGAACAAAAGCAAGGAAAATGCATCAAACTCACTATGATATAACTATACAAAGCATCCCCATGCATTAGCAAATCATATCTAAGTGGCAATTTACTGATCATAGGAATGATATAAATGAGCCAAATAATGCACTATTGTATTTACAGGTTTCGGTTAAGAGCTACAACTCATCCGCTCAAATAGGACATAACCACTTTAGCATAAACCTTAAGCTACAACAATGGGGGTGGTCCTAGGAACCCTAAATTAGTACATGCAAGAGGGAAGCTTATGAACGAAACATGAAAGTGCTCCACACTACTGACTTATTGACTACGCCTTGGTGAGATTAGCCTCAAAGATATCCATATCACAACCCCAATGAAAGTATAACCGAACACACTTTGTTGCTAATTATACCGAAGGGGGTAAATTAAAGCCGAGATACTCCTTAGGAAACCTTGGTAAATCTAGATCACTCTAGATATCTTGTGACACCTAAAGAGAGAAACCACCTAGGAAGATTACTAGTTTGGAGCCATTGTTTTTGTCTTAGATAGTATACTTGAGAGCTCTCACAAAGTAACAATTTTTTTAGAATCAAACTCTTGTTTTTTCAAACAAGGGAAAGAATCTCTTAAAGTTAAAATTGCGTGACATTTCATCACTAAATCTACTTAGTGTCATTTTTTCCTAGTTTTTCACTTGTCTTAAGACAAGGTGAAACTCTGCCAAAATAACACCAAGTTTATTTCAACACCACTTGGTCTACACCCTTTTTTTCGTGTTGCCCATTTTTGGGACAAAAGGAAACAACATATACGGATACCGCTAGATATCGCCTGTCCAAAAAAT
This sequence comes from Taxus chinensis, assembly GCA_019776745.2. NCBI lineage: Eukaryota > Viridiplantae > Streptophyta > Pinopsida > Cupressales > Taxaceae > Taxus > Taxus chinensis. The sequence continues at coordinate 759,084,601 of CM034151.1, read as the reverse complement.
TTGTATTTTACTTACGTGACTAGGTTGTAATGCCAGAGCACAAGTGTTGAAAGTGTTCATGGTACATACTCAAGATCTAGTAGGCCCCCTTGTCTCAAAAACCCATATTTGAGACTTATTATCATCTTAGTTAGGTGATTTCATCCTTGTCTTCTTTTGTGTTTTTATGTTTCCCACATTGTAGCCATTCAATTGAGATATTTACGTCTTGTTTCCATTGTGAAATTAGGCCTAAAGCTCTATATTGTAGAGTAATGTTGTTTGCACGCATAGAAATTTCTTGTTATACTTAGACGTAATTTTTACATCCTAATTTTGTCTTAAGTTTTGTGAGTGTTCATGATAAATTGTTAGCATCGCGATAACATCATTTTGACACTAGAAATATTTCTTTCCCGAAAGCTTGGTTCACGTGTCCAAATAGTGTCATTACACTGCTCACATTGTTATCATCCATTTTACGAGACTTGGAATTTGTTAGTGTTTAGAATCTGGTTTTTAGTATATATGGTTAGAAGATCACCTCAACATTCTCTTATCATTTAGGCCTTGTTTTTTGCAAACTTGACCTAACTGGTAATGTTGTGTTGTCACTATTTGGCTGCAAACCTATCTAGACAAAATCTTAGAGAATAAACTATTTGGTGTAACCAAATTTTGAGCGTTGTACATCATTGTATTATTCTAAGGAAAACTTGTGTCATACATTACCTTTCTAGGGTAGCTTGTTCATTATTCTTTAGTTCGTACGTTAGTTTTGACCTATCACTTTTGTGGCTATTCTATAGTCACCTTGTTTTAACAACTTAGGGTCAATACACTGCACAAATTGGACTAAGGTCCCTTTTTAGTAAACCTAATTAGAAATTATTCGTGTCATATTTTATATATTGATTATGCCTACTATGAGGACATGATCCTAAAAATTAGGGACTGATATCTTTAGAGGTGACAACCCTCTTTTAGAGGATAATATCATGGTTTCCCATAGTGGTGGAGAGGAAGAGTCTCTTCGTATGAATATAGAGCATCCTCCCACCAATTTTGACGATTACATTTTTTGAAACAAACATGAGGTTCTTATGTGTGTTATGGAACTAGGAGTTAGGTTACCTCCCATGGTGGACACTTCTCTCATTTCCACAATGGTTCAAGGGGGAAGCAGGAAGTGGAATGTTGTCATCGCCATATATATGACATATTAAAACCAGGTCACGCCTCCACTTCTGTATGACAAAATAATGAGGAGATGCCTTTTGAAAATGATGGGGAATATCATATACCTATAGTTATGGTTCATTTTGAATATGATGAATACCATGTTCATCATGAAAAATATCCTCCTAACAAAGATTGTCATGAAATTCCTATTAAAAAGGTGATGTTAGAACAACAAGTCCAAGCCCTCACTCGTCAATTGGCAAGTTTGGCTTTGCATATACAAAAGGTAAAACCAAAAGTTGTGACAAAAAATATACCAAAGGAAAAACCTAAAGCTTCGTTTTACAAATTCTCAATAAACACTCCTCGACCGGAGGCACAAAAAGATACTTATGAAGAGATTCTCGAAACAAATCATGGTGGGCATACACCTAGGCTTAACCCTTTGTATAAACCTATGCTGCCACCCACGTAAGATCCAATTTTTAATCAAGAGTGGTCAATACTAAAGAACACCCTTTAAGCATTGCAAGAGGGCCAAATCAATAGTAATAATAAGAAGTATCGGTTTGATGAGTTATGTCCTTACCTATTTGAAAAATCCATGTTGTAGGTACATTTCCCAAAACATTTTTACTTTCCAAAATTTGATAAATATAAGGGAAATGGTGACCCTTGTGATCATATAAAATAATTTTATATGGCATGTCAAGAGGTGGCATTCAGCGACAATTATATTATGCACTTGTTTCCATGAATTTTAGGAGCAACTATGTTAGAGTGGTTTGTGCATATCCCTAAAGTATCCATATCAACATGGCCAGAATTAGCAGAGAGTTTCATACAACACTTCTCTTTCAATATAGAAAATGAAGTTAACATGTTAGATCTCTGTAATAACAAGCAACGAAACAAGGAAAACTTCGTTGTGTTTTTACAAAGATGGAGAGGGTTAGCTAGTCGCTTCCCTTGCTTCCTACCCAAAAAGTAGCTGATAGGCATATTTGTTCCCAACCTCCATCTAGAAATTACATTCCACTTGCAAATGCATTATGGTAACACGTTTGAAGAGGTAATAGAAAAAGGGAGTCAAATTGAAAATTCATTATTAGCTAGAGGGACTCTAAAACCTTTCTCCCACGACCACAACGATTCTAAATATAACGATAAAACAAAATTTGTTCCTAATAGAAATAAAAAAGTCGTTAGTGATGGGATATTATACTCTAAATGGGTGCAAGGCATGTAGAACCACACACCTTTGAAACTTACAAAGGGTAATCAACATACTGAATATAAATTCCACACTTTTACTCCTCTATCTGAATCCATATCGTCTATACTAAAACATCTAGAGGTGTTTAATATGGTTAGATATCCTAAAACTATGCCTTATGAGGATGACACACCTAAGCCATCATGGTTTAGAGATAATGAATATTGCCAATTCCACCACGTTAAAGGTCATAAAACAAATAAGTGTTTGAGGTTGCAAACACTACATCCAGGATTTAATCAAAAGTGGCGATGTGGAGATGGATTCATCCACTCCTAACAAATCCCCCAATATGAAGAATTTTCTTAAACATAATCAGGACAAGAATTTTAATTATATGTCTAACGAGGAGATCATTTTGATGCTCTCATTGGTTGTGTAGACACACATGTTGAACATGTCAACAAAATAACCCCTATGATATCCCCTGGACTATCTATATCTAGGCATGCGTCGATAAATACTGATTATCACATAGTTCCGCATACTTATGATAGTAAGGAACCTAGGTTTTAACATTCCTATCACAACTAGACCTCATTTGATTCTTCACGCTAGAGAGCCCATTCGGGTACCCTGTTCCCCACCTTCATCTCATAGTAGGTGGTATGTTTTGAACACTTCTGATCCAAATTATTATTCAGGTTCCTCCCACTCTTCTTTTGACTCTGATCCAAACTATTATTCTGATTCTTCAGATTCACTTAGATCTTCTGAAAATTCTAATTTGGTTCTTGACCCGCAGTTCTCCCTTGCTTTGTAGGACCTCCCTTATTCACCACCTTGATAAATTATTCCTCCATTAAATATCTGGGAGAATCCAAATTCATCTCTCAAGTCATCATCTTGTCAATTTTTCACACCAGTTGGACCCATTTCTTCTAATCAACCTCATATGGTTAAAGAAAAAATACCCCTATTGATCGATTCATCTCAAGATGAGGAGACGATCACGAAATTCCTGGGGTCACATGATGGCATTCCCCTAGAGGATTACAATCAAGGATTTAATCTTGACCTCAATACACTTGCGTATTGGGAATAAGAAATTGATTCCTTTTGTCAGAATACTAAGGAAGATCCTAAGACCATTGAGGAAGATCTTATCTTTTCTTCACATCATTCTTTATCTATCAGGATTCCTCCATCACAATCTTACCTTGGGTCACCACCTGGTAGCCCATCGTCTTCTTCTATATGTGGGCCACCTCCAAGTAGCCCCACATCCTCTATATGTGTCTCACCTCCTGGTAGCCCATCTCCTTCTATACTGGGGGCAACATCCTAGAAGTCCCTCATCTTCGATTCTTGGGACACCTCCAAGTAGTCCTTCATCTTCCATCTATGGGATGCCACCAGGAAGTCCTTCATCTTCAATCTTAGGGTCACATCCTTGTATTCCTTTATCTTCAATCTATGGGACACCTCCTGGTAGCCCATCCTCTTCAATTCTTGGACTGTACCCTTCACGTCCATCACATTTTCCTTCTATCAATGATTGTGACAAAGCCCACCGTCATTTCTCCCATCAATTCTATTTCATCCACTTTCTTCTCCCACTTCTCAGGATCAGACAATTCACGTAGTAGCTTATAGGAAACCAAAATGGTTCCTTCATCAGGATCAGATCAATAATTCCAAGAGCTCTAAAGCTCACAACAATTTAAACAATCTTAAAGTTCAGAATCAAACGTGCTTCAAAAATGCACATCAATGCACCCGTGAAGTATGATGTAACATATAGAAACCTCTGGATAGGGACCTCAATATCCCACATACAAAATCCATGTTTCATGATAAAACACAATCATCTATTGAGTATGAGCTCACCACGATCATCAAGTATTGGGGACAGTATGACTCTTGATAAACAAACACGCCTAGTCTTCCTTATCAAGGAAATCACTAACATTGTTGTTGGATCTTATCACGACAAGTGACCTTGTTGGTCCCACCTTTCCAAAAAAACAAAAATACAAAAAAATGAGAAAACATTTCAAAAAATTAAAGGTAAACAAACACACATTCCAATCAAGTATTGCATACACATAGATGTTCTTTCTTCCCTTCCTTGTTATCCTTCTGCAAGTCTTCCTACCATTTTCATCCCTTCGATGATATTTTGGTTAGCCTATTTGCACGCATTTTGTGACAGTTATCTCTAGGGTATTTGTTTGTTCTTGGTCTTTTATCACCTTGGTAAATTAAAGAACGAATGACCTTGTAGAGATCCTATCACAATCAACATCTAAAAAAAATGTTGCAAAGAATTTTTTTGCCATATTTGTTGACACTAGCCAATGTCGTCATCACAATCACTTCCACCTCCTTCCATCAAGCCATAGGTGGTTATTAACCCCTTGTCAAACAAGAGAGCTGAAATAAGTTTTCAGAAAGTAAAAGAATCAATCAAATCAAATATTACAAAGTTGAATGAAAATGCTAAAAGAAAAAGCAAATTGATATATAACTCTCTCTTGGGGTATTTCCAATAATCTCTATCGGGGCTATGAACACCTGACTAGTAGTTGAGAAATTTTGTGATTATAATCAAATGCATCTCTGTCAAGGCTATGGACACCTGGCTGGCAGAGGAGAAATGTAAGGCTCGCCTTTCACAATCAATTCACAAAACAAAAATCAACTTTGAAAAATAAATCATTCCTACACCTTAGCTAGGATGTCTTCACTTGTTGTCTATAAAATCTTCCCTCCAAGAGGTGATAAATTTCCACATTCACACACTGGATCTCTATGAGAAAACAAGATCAGTATGTTACCAAGTGTCTTTTTTTTGGACCTTGTTGAGACTCTTACTCTAGTCTGTATCTTATCTCATGATTTGTGCCTTTAGCTAATCACTTCTTCATCGTGGGGCTTCTAATCTACATTCATTCAAATTTTTTATTCTTTTTCTTCTTTCAAAACATCCATGTGTACAATATTTCCTTTTCACCATGTTTGCGGGCACCTTTGTCCTGATTCTCAAAACAATCTTCCACTTCTTTGTATCATGTGCTTCTTGGCCAGCTTATGCTAGGGGCATCCTTGCTCCTTCCTATCATGTTATTGGGTTACGTTCATCATCATGATTAAACCTATCTATAATGTCCCTAATCCAACTTTTGCGCGTGAATATTTTTCCTTTGAATATTCCCATCTAACATTGGGAAAAAATTTTCATCTTCACTTTCTTGCACATGTGCGTGGCATTATGCCCTTGTGCATCCCATTTATTGCTGGGGCATCCATGTTTCTTTGCTTCCTATAAATAGCTTCAGAAAAATTCTAGAAAATAACAAATCATTCAAATATGTTTAAAAAATTAAAAAAATTAAAATATTTTAAAGAAAAACCCAAAACAAATTGGAAACTTCATGAAAAACCCAAAAAATCATTCGTAAACAACATATACGCAGTTAAATCCTGTGTCAATTGCATTGCCCTTGAACATCAAAATTGGTACTACCACAAAACCATCTTTCTGATGTTCTTGCTTGTTCTTGTCTCAAACGACATGTGGATCATCGTGATCTACCTCCATTAAGAAAGTTGGGTCTTCTTATTATGTCCAATACTCTCGTGCATTAGTGATTCACTAGGTATTGTGTCATAATGCACGAATGTTTTCCATGGGACTACTTGTGTCCTCCGTTTTTCCCTTGCATGTGTTATTGCTTGGGGCATCTTTTTAAACCCTTGTTGTTACAACACGAACATTCGAGAACTGCAGCTTGATAACAAAAACATGGGTGCAACACATTATTTGTTTGAGTACACATGATAACACTGGTTTCCATCTGTTAGGTTAGTTGAATTAATTTGTCGTATTGCATTACATAAATGTATGTTGCATGGAGCTAAATATAATTTTACTTTCTCATGAGCATTGCATTGCATAATGTATGTTGCATGGAGTTACATATTTTTAGCAGTAAACAATTGTTAGTAATTTAGCTTTTCATGTTATCTTACACTTTTGTTTATTTTCAATAAAGGCCGATGATGTAGACCTAGGGGAAAAATGATGTAAATCGGTTGATTATGGAAAGGCTGGATGCAAACATTGGGATTGTCCTATATTTCTACATTAATAATTTCTTCTCCATTATCATTTATTACCATTGCTATTTTTTCTCCTAAAACTCACCCAAGGTAATAAACAACCACGTTTATCCCTATCCTTATTTCTTCTCAATACCTAACGGTTTCACTCCCATTCTAACCTATTTTCTTCTATCCATTTCGATCGTTGATAGACTTCTTCTATCACCCCATCGACACTCGGGGGGCGTCATTCATCCTGCTACTTTTACTTCAAAAATTTACCTGTTTATGCTTGTCTACTATGTTTGAAGTGAAGTCACTAACTTCACCTCAAACAGAGGCAAACGTAGACACCTAAATTCCGTTTTTGCAATCTTATTGCCAAAATGCACACAAATGACTCTCATTCTTGCCAATTCCATTATAATTAGTGATATTTTGTAATTAACTAACAAGTCCAAGCCCTCACTCATCAATTGGCAAGTTTGGATTTGCATATACAAAAGGAACAACCAAAAGTTGTGACAAAAAATATACCAAAGGAAAAACCTAAAGCTTCGTTTTACGAATTCCCAATAAACACTCCTCGATGGGAAGCACAAAAAGATACTTATGAAGAGATTCTAGAAACAAATCATGGTGGGCATACACCTAGGCTTAACCCTTTGTATAGACCTATGCTTCCACCCCCATAAGATCCAATTTTTAATCAAGAGTGGTCAATAATGAAGAACATTCCTTTAAGCGTTGCAAGAGGCCCAAACCAGTAGTAATAATAAGAAGTATCGGTTCGATGGGTTATGTCCTTGCCTATTTGAAAAATCCATGTTGTAGGTACATTTTCCAAAAAAACCAATTACTTTCCAAAATTTAATAAATATAAGGGAAAAGGTGACCCTTGTGATCATATAAAATAATTTTATATGGCATGTCAAGAGGTGGCATTCAGCGACAATTATATTATGCACTTGTTTCCATGAAGTTTAGGAGCAACTACGTTAGAGTGGTTTGTGCATATCCCTAAAGGATCCATATCAACATGGCATGAATTAGTAGAGAGTTTCATACGACACTTCTCTTTCAATATAGAAAATGATATTAGCATGTTAGATCTCTGTAATGACAAGTAACGAAACAAGGAAAACTTCGCTGTGTTTTTACAAAGATGGAGAGGGTTAGCTAGTCGCTTTCCTTGCTCCCTACCCAAAAAGCAGCTGATAGGAATATTTGTTCCCAACCTCCATCCAAAAATTACATTCCACTTCCAAATGCATTGTGGTAACACGTTTGAAGAGGTAATAGAAAAAGGGAGTCAAATTGAAAATTCATTGTTAGCTAGAGGGACTCTAAAACCTTTCTCCCACAAACACAATGATTCTAAATCTAACGATAAAACAAAATTTGTTCCTAATAGAAATAAAAATGTCGTTAGTGATGGGATAGTAGACTCTAAACGGGTGCAAGGCATGTAGAACCACACACCTTTAAAGCTTGCAAAGGGTAATCCACCTACTAAATATATATGTACACTTTCACTCCTCTATTTGAATCCATATCGTCTATACTAAAACAACTAGAGGTGTTTAATATGGTTAGATATCCTAAAACTATGCCTTATGAGGATGACACACCTAAGTCATCATGGTTTAGAGATAATGAATATTTCCAATTCCACCACATTAAAGGTCACAAAACAAATAAGTGTTTGAAGTTGCAACACTACATCCAGGACTTAATCAAAAGTGGCGATGTGGAGATGGATTCATCCACTCCTAACAAATCCCCCAATATGAATAATTTTCCTAAACATAATCAGGACAAGAATGCTAATTATATGTCTAATGAGGAGAATCATTTTGATGCTCTCATTGGTTGTGTAGATACACCTGTTGAACATGTCAACACAATAACCCCTGTGATATCCCCTGGACTATCTATGTCTAGGCATGCGTTGACAAATACTTGATTATCACGTAGTTCCGCATACTTATGATAGTAAGGAACCTAGGTTTTAACATTCCCATCAAAGGATTCCTATCATAACTAGACCTTGTTTGATTCTTCGCGCTAGAGAGCCCATTCGGGTACCCTATTCCCCACCTTCATCTCATAGTCGGTGGTATGGTTTGGACACTTCTGATCCAAATTATTATTTGGGTTCCTCCCACTCTTCTTCTGACTCCGATCCAAACTATTATTCTGATTCTTCAGATTCACCTAGATCTTCTAAAAATTATAATTTGGTTCTTGAGCTGTAGTCCTCCCTTGCTTTGTAGGACCTACTTTATTCACCACCTCATAAAGTCTTCCTCTGTTAAGATATCTGGGAGAATCCAAATTCATCTCTCAAGTCATCATCTTGTCAATTTTCCACACCAGTTGGACCCATTTCTTCTAATCAACCTCATATGGTTGAAGAAAAAATACCCCTACTGATTGATTCATCTCAAGATGAGGAGACGATCACGAAATTCCTGGGGTCACATGATGGCATTCCCCTAGAGGATTACAATCAAGGATTTAATCTTGACCTCAATAAACTTGCGTATTGGGAAGATAAGAAATTGATTCATTTTGTCAGAATACTAAGGAAGATCCTAAGACCATTAAGGAAGATCTTATCTTTTCTTTACATCATTCTTTATCTATCAGGATTCCTCCATCGCAATATTACCTTGGGTCACCACCTGGTAGCCCATCGTATTCTTCTATATGTGGGCCACCTCCAAGTATCCCCACATCCTCTATATGTGGCTCACCTCCTTGCAGCCCATCTTCGTCTATACTGGGGGCACGTCTTAGAAGTCCTTCATCTTTGATTCTTGGGCCACCTCCAAGTAGTCCTTCATCTTCCATCTATGGGATGCCACCAGGAAGTCCTTCATCTTCAATCTTAGGGCCACATCCTTGTAGTATTTTAGCTTCAATCTATGGGACACCTCTTGGTAGCCCATCCTCTTCAATTCTTGGATTGTACCCTTCGCGTCCATCATATTTTCCTTCTATCAATGATTGTGGCAAACCCACTGTCATTTCTCCCACCAATTCTATTCATCCACTTTCTTCTCCCACTTCTCAGGATCAGACAAGTCATGTAGTAGCTTATAGGAAACCAAAATGGTTCCTTCATCAGGCTCAGATCAATAATTCCAAGAACCCCAAAGCTCACAACAATTTAAAAAATCTTAAAGTTCAGAATCAAATGCGCTTAAAAATGCACATCAACACACCCATGAAGTATGGCGTAAAGTGAAGAAACCTCTGGATAGGGACCTCAATATCCCACATACAAATCCAAGCTTCATGATAAAACATAGTCATTATTGAGTATGAGCTCACCACGATCATTGAGATCGGGGATAATATGACTCTTGATAAGACAAACATGCCTAGTCTTCCTTATCAAGGAAATCACTAACATTTTTGTTGGATCTTATCATGCCAAGTGACCTTGTCAGTCCAACCTTTCCAAAAAAAGAAAAATAAAAAAAATGAGAAAAACATTTCAAAAAATCAAAGGTAAACAAACACACATTGCAATTAGGTATTGCATACACATGGATGTTCTTTCTTCCCTTCCTTGTTATTCTTCTGCAAGTCTTCCTACCATTTTCATCCCTTTGATGATATTTTGGTTAGCCTATTTGCACGCATTTTGTGACATTTATTTCTATGGTATTTGTTTGTCCTTGGTCTTTTATCACCTTGGTAAATTAAAGAATGAATGACCTCATAGAGATCCTATCACAATCAACATCTAAAAAACTTGTTGCAAAGAATTTTTTGCCATATTTGTTGACACTAGCCAATGTCATCATCGCAATCACTTCCACCTCCTTCCATCAAGCCATAGGTGGTTATTAACCCCTTGTCAAACAAGAGAGCTGAAATAAGTTTTCAAAAAGTAAAAGAATCAATCAAATCAAACAGTACAAAGCTGAATGAAAATGCTAAAAGAAAAAAGCAAATTGATATATAACTCTCTCTTTTGGTATTTCCAATAATCTCTATCGGGGCTATGAACACCTGGCTATCAGTCAAGAAATTTTGCGATTAGAATCAAATGCATCTCCGTCAGGGCTATGGACGCCTGGCTGGTAGAGAGAAATGTAAGGCTCACCTTCCATAATCCATTCACAAAACAAAAATCAACTTTGAAAAATAAATCATTCCACACATTGGCTAGGGTGTCTTCACTTGTTGTATATAAAATCTTCCCTCCCAGAGGTAATAAATTTCCACATGCACACACTAGATCTCTATGAGAAAACATGATTAGTATGTTACCAAGTGTCTTTTTTTTGGACCTTGTTCAGACTCTTACTCTAGTCTGTATCTTGTCTCACAATTCGTGCCTTTAGCTAATCACTTCTTCATTGTGTTGGCTTCTAATCTACATTCATTCAATGATTTTTTATTCTTCTACTTCTATCAAAACCATCCATGTGTACAATATTTCCTTTTTACCATGTTTGCGGGCACCTTTGTCCTTTCCTCAAAACAATCTTCCACTTCTTTGTATCATGTGCTTCTTGGCCAGCTTATGCTGGGGGCATCCTTGCTCCTTCCTATCATGTCATTGGGTTACGTTCATCATCATGATTAAACCTATCCATAATGTTCCTGATCCAAATTTTACACGTGAAAATTTTTCCTTTGAATATTCCCATCTAACACTGGGGAAAATTTTTCATCTTCACTTTCTTGCACATGTGTATGGCATTATGCCCTTGTGTATCCCATTTGTTGCTGGGGCATCCACATTTCTTCGCTTCCTATAAATAGCTTCAGAAAAATTCTAGAAAATAAAAAATCATTCAAATATGTTTCAAAAATTCACCCAAAATTCAAATATTTTAAAGAAAATCCAAAACTAAATTGTGGAATAGATGAAATGTCTTGCTCTTTCTTAAAAATCAAATTGGTAAACAACATATCTAGGTCAAAAAGCCTATGACAGTTGCAATCCCTCAGAACATTGAAATTGGGATCCTACAAAAAAGTCTCAAATGACTATTGGGGATCATCAAGATCTACCTCCATTAAGAAAGTTGATTCTGCTTCTTTATGTCATACTCCCGTGCAATCAGTGATTTCCAGGTACTGTGTCATAATGCATGAATGTTTTCCTGTGGGACTACTTGTGCCTCAATTTTTCCCTCGCATGTTGGCTTGGGCATCTTTTTAACCCTTGTCGTTAGCAACATTGAACATTTGGTGAACCACCAACTTGATAATGCAAACATTGCAACTACGTCATTTGTTTGAGTGTCAATTTTCCTCTACCATTTCTCTGTTAGGTTAGCTGGGTTTACTTTGGTCATGCATTACATTGCATAACTGTCCCGCATGTTGCATGGAGATAAATATCTTCCACTTTGCTCATATTGCATTGTTGTACCATGTCATGTTGCATTTACTTATTTGGGCCCGACTAGTAAACAATTGTTTTCTGCTTTATATGTTTCTCTGGCTCTTTAGCATTTTGGGCCCAAACTAGGTATAAAAACTGATGCAAGTATGATCCCATTGGAAAATGCAACCCTCAAACCCGAGGATTTACACTAAAATAGGCCCTTGATTTCATTTTTTCAAATTGCAATTTTCACTAATGCACTTTAGAACATAGGGAAGTTAGAGATAAGCCAAGGGATCAAAAACCTTATTTGGGGCCTCAATCCATTTCTGTTTCTCAACCCTAAAGAAATTTTCCAAGTTATGAAAATTACCTTGGGAGGTGAAGTTTGGATAATTATTCCGAAGTTTTTGATCATATTTGTTAACAATTCGCTTTTCAGGTTCTTAAGAGCTGAAATTCTAGTTACCTTTTCGATATATTTTTAGCAATGAAAAATCCTCCCAAATCAATAAAACAAAGCTGAAAGAAAATGTCATAAATTGATATATAACTCTCTCTTGGGGTATTTCCAATAATGTCTACCTCAGGTATGGATTCCCACTGGGACTAGAGAAATTTTGTAATTAGAAACAAATACATCTCTTTCGAGGCTATGGAAACTTGGGTAGCAGCGGAGCAATGTATGACTCACCTTCCACAATCCATCCATAAAAATAAACTTTGAAAAATAAATCATTCCTACACATTGTATTTCATTTGTTGTCTATAAAATATTCCCTCCAGGAGGTAATGGGGCATCATTTATGCTTTCTTTTTTTCCCTTGTCTCTTACTCTAGTTATATCTTGTCCCACAATTCGAACAAAATTTGTGAGGTTCTAAGATCACTTCGCATTAACGTTGTTCTTCTACTTTGGAATTCTTATCACCTCATCCATGATAATAAAATTGCATGTTTCCATGTTTGCGGGCACCTTTTTCCTATTTAACAAAACAATCTTCCACTTATTTCTATCATGTGCTTCTTGGCCATCTTACACTAGGGGCATCCTTGCTCCTCCCTAATGTTGGGTCACGTTCATTGTCATGATTGAACCTATATATATTGGCCTTGATAAAATTTTCTGTGTGAATATTTTTCCTTTCTTTCACATCTGTTGCACGTGGCATTCTACCCTTGTACATCCCATCTGTCACTGGGGCATCCAGCTTTGTTTCCTTTAAAACTTATGGAAAATTGTCATATTGCCAAAACAAATTGGTTAAAACAATTGAAAAACCCAAATTTTTTAAATTGGTAAATACGTGCATACAGTTTGGGAGCCTATATCACTTGCATTATCCTTGATGGATCGAAATTTGTCCTACAAAAACATAAATTCTTGCTTGTTATTATCTCAAACAACTTTGGATCATCATGATCTACCTCCATTTAAAAAGTGGGGTCTACTTATTATGTCAGTACTCCCATGCAACAGTGAGTTGTTGTACTATGTCATAATGCACAAATGCTTTCTATGGGACTACCACCTCCATTTTTCCCTCACATGTGTTATTGATTGGGGCATCATTTTTAACCCTTCTTGTTACAACACAAACATCCAGGAACCACAGCTTGATACCAAAAACATTACAACTTGCCACACGTAATTTGTTTGAATATGTGTGATTGCACTGGTTTCTCTATTAGGTTAGCTAGTTTAGTTTCTCATAATTGCATTTTGTATGTTGCATGGAGTTAAGTGTCATTTTACTTTCTTGTATTCGCATTGCATAATCGTATTGCTAAACCACATGGAATTAGTTACGTATTTTTAGCAGTAAACAAATGTTATTAATGTAGCTTTTCATGTTATCTTGCACTTTTGTTTATTTTCAATAAAGGCCGATGATGTAGACTTAAGAGAAAAATGATGTAAATCAGTTGATTATTGAAAGGTGCTGGATGCAAACATTGGGATTGTCCTATATTTCTCCATTAATCATTTCTTCTCCATTATCATTTATTACCATTACTATTTTTTCTCCTAAAACTCACCCAAGGTAATAAACAACCACGTTTATCCCTATCCTTATTCCTTCTCAATACCTAATGGTTTCGCATTCCGTTCTAACCTATTTTCTTCTATCCATTTCAATCGTATTTTCGATCGTCGATTGAATTATTCTATCACCCCATCGACACTCAATGGGGCATCATTCATCCTGCTAATTTTACTTCAAAAATTTACCTGTTTTATACTTGTCTACTATGTTTGAAGTGAAGTCACTAACTTCACCTCAAACATAGGGCAAATGTAGACACCTAAATTCCACTTTTGCAATCTTATTGCCAGAAACTCACACAAATCACTCTCATTCTTGCCAATTCCATTATAATTAGTGATCTTTTCTAATTAACTAACATTTCTTACCACGTTTAGCCAATTAACAATGCACTTTGTTGATTGCGTAACCCCTTTCGCATCCAATATGCCACTTTATGGCGAATCGTAAGTCAAAATCCTCTTCAAAATAGACAATTAGCGTTTATTTGCTAATTAAGCCTATTTTTCCCTTGTTTTGGTCAATATACCCTAGTATTGACTCAAACCCCTCTTCCAACCACTCAAAATCACCCCATTCACCTCCACAACATCTCAAAAAGCTTCAAAAGATTATCCTAGCCTCTTAGTTGACCCTAAGCGGTTGATTAAGATTTCACACCTCTTAATCACTTGGTAATTCACTAATTTTGATTAGAAAGGCCTAATCATGATTAGAAATTCTAATCTAATTTGGGGCTTTTAGTCCCACATGCACCAAAATACAAGTTTCTCCCAAAAGGAAAAACTATAAAAAGGGTGCACCTCATTCCTTTATACTTTACACCATGCTTTGATTTGCATCTCATATAATAAATATGATATTTAGCCAAGTTCAATCCTTGTTTAAAGCCTTCAATGGGGTTAGTAGATGGATATCCAAAATGACCAAGTAGTCATTTGGAGAGGCCATTTCACCTTGTTTGGAGTAACAACCATAACCATTTGATTGCCCTCTTAGGTCTATTTAGGCCCATGTTAGGTAATTCAAGCATATTAGTAGGCATGTTTAGCTAGATTTTGTATTATTTTCATACTAGTTAAGCATTTTTTAAGCTTTTATCTTAATGTTACATTCCTAGACTTAGAAACTTGGCTAGATGGATGGAAACAGTGTTATTTTTCCTTGTTTAGTCATGTAATTTACTTTGTAAAGTTTAGAGTGTCATTAGTATGCATTTGAAATATTCTTTGTATGACTCCTGTTATGTCTCATCTTCAAACTCATGTTATACTTCTGTCATCTCTGGGATCCGGCCACCTGATGCCGCTCTTGGAGCTCTAAACCAGAGCAGTGGAAAGAGTCTTTATAGTCTCCTTGGTGCTTACTCCTCACCACACCCACTCTTCCCGCACTGAATTGCCCAACACTTGCGCAAATATCTTGTAACATAACAACAACGCCAACCTAAACGGCATCGCTCCTATCGTGTCTCTGAGCCAGATGCTGCTCCGAACCCCCTTTAAAAATATTCTAGAAAGAATGCTGCATGGGGGCGTGGACGGATTACCACCGCCTCTATGTATTATTTTTAACTTTTCTTGGCCTGGAGGGTCGAAGTAGCGGTCAGAGATTTAGGATCTCGAGAATGAACGTGGAATTCTCTGTGTCGCACGTAATGAAATTGGTATAACCCTAGTGGACGCACCTTAATGTTTTCCTCGAATGTGTTTGTGAATCTTGGGGAAATTGAATTGCTAGGGTTTTAAAGCACTGGGAAGATTTTTCTCACACTTTTTCTGTGTATCTCAAATGGCGTTTTGACGAAGGAAATGATATTTTTTTCTATTAAAATTTTGTTGTGTCTCACGAAAATTCGCAAGTACCAGAAGAGCATCGAGCTTCATATCTGTAAGCTTCCTTTTCAAAGGTTTGTTCATGAAATTACACTGGGATTTTAAGGTATATATTAGTTGCAATTAGGGTTATGAGATTATAGTAGTTTTGTTTCTTGGTGGTGTGGAAACAATTTTAATGTTTTGTAAATTGGTTACTGTGCAGACTACTTCTGCGATTCCAGAGTCACGTTGTTCTTGCATTGAAAGAGGCAGTAGAGGCGTACCTGGTGGTCCTATTTGAGGATACACATTTTTGTGCCATCCATGTAAAGAGGGTCACCATCATGCCCAAAGACATACAACTTGCTAGGAGGATTCGTGGTGAAAGAGCATAGAGCTCATCAACACACTAATCATGTAATCTGACACAATTTTAGTTTACAGTTCTAATTGCAAGAATTATTTAAAAACATTTTATGTAACATATTATTCCGCTTCAATAATGTGAGATTTTAATTAGTTCATAACATACAGGATTTTTCAGTATTTTTTCAGATTATCTCCTTGCATCTAAATATTGCCTCAATTATATATGCAAAGAAATCGATATGCTTTATAGATTATTTGAACATAAGGATTTGTATCGGTCTCCACATTTGTATAAATCAAACAATCATTTGCTTGGAGAGAATATATGAACATAAGAATTTTTCTCTCTTAACCATGTGGAGATGGTGGGCAAGTAACCAATTTTTCAAACGTTTTCTCTAATGCCTTTTAAGAGTGGGAATGAAAAAAGGATTCTATTGTACCCCCACAAATATAAAATTGGTCCTTAGGACTGAAAAGAAAATAAAATTAGTTGAATTGAAAATGGTTCAGGCACTGCTAATGGATTTGGAAAAATGGGAAAAACTGATTGAAAATGGGGCAATAGAAAAATTGGGAAATACCGACCAAAATTGGTTGAAGAACTGATCTACGGACTAAAAAGGGCAATAGTAAAAAAAAGAACAAAATTAATTGAATTAGTGGTGAATACTACTAAGGTTAATAAGAAAATTGGTAAAAAAAACATACCAAAATTTGGTTTTTAGGATTGAAAAATGGTTAACAAGAAGAAAAAATGGATCAAATTTGAAATGGTCGATATCCGTCAATGCCTCTAGCTGACTTAGAATAGAAAGATTTAAGGGGAAAAAAACATGAAAATTCAATGTAAAAAGGGAAAAATGTGAGATTGTTAATTTTGAAAGGTGACCAAATAAGTTTAGTTTTCAATATAATGTTGAAAGTTTGGATTTAATTAATAATGTTTATATTTATTTTTCATACTTTTCCAAAAAAATGCAGTGATTTAGTTTTCACTGATTGGAGACGTTAATAAAATATTAAATAGGTACAATAAAAAAATAACACAATTTGCTTGTTGGATAACATCTTTTTGTAGCTTGTATGTTCATTCCATAGAGGTGCTCAACTATTAATGATCATTTTTGCATTTCCTTTTTCACTATATTCACTATAATTTCTCAAGTTTAAAATTGTAAGAGTGTGCTTGTGAAGTTCCATGAGATTGTGATTATTAAGTGGAGCACATATAGTAAGTATTTAATTTTCCATCTTTTAATTTACAACAATCTATTCATATCTACATCTTACCTATCCAATTAAATTTCGTTCAACCCAAAACCTTGATGCCATGAAATAAAAAATCCAAGCATGATTAATAGATAAAAGATATCTTTCAGTGATATGTCTAATTGCTCCTCCGACTCAATTAGCGGTGTTTGTATGCTCACAATCTATTTTCTTACACTTACTTGAGCTTACAACTTGAAAGGGAGGTTACAAATTGCTACAAGATGCTTTGAATCCTATTTTTTTTCAAGTTTGCCCAAATTTTATTGTGTTCTCTTTGTGAGATTGAAATGCTTAAGTGGAGCACAAATAATACATATTATTTGGGTAAGAACAATATGATCCTTAGAATATGGGCATGCAATGCAAAGCCTTAATCTATCTTTGACTCGTATTCACAGCAAGGGATTCTACTTGTAGACGGAGTGGCATAGACGTATGATGGGGTGGACGGATTAGTTGGCCGTTTTTTTTCACTTGGCGGTGGGGGGTTTTCTTACATACAATGGGAGGAACTAGTTGCTTGAAGGTATTTCCAATAGCGCTTCCTTTATCTGTTGGCCTCTCGCTGCCAAGCTATTGTTTAATGCCAAATTTATCACGGAAGAAGCCAAATGTGGGGTTAGGGTACCCAAGTTGGTAGACAAGGATGAAATACAAAGAGTTGTCTGTAGTGTTCTGGATGAGGACGAAAAGGTGAAGGGGATTAAGTGAAATGCGATGAAGTGGAAAGAAATGGAAAAGGATGTCATATCTAAGGGCGGATATTCTCCTAATTTTTTTTATTGTTTAATAGATTACATTTTTGTCGCTGCCCAGACACATGCATGAATCGTCTCTGCATTCCATTGAATACCACCATATCATCGTCTAGACTGTTTATTTAATAAAATTTCACTAGACATAAATATTTACCACCTTTTGCCACAGGTAGAGAAGATGTGCATCCCGTTGGTTTATAGATCTGCATACCATGGAGTTAATAATTTATGTTGAACCAAGAGGATTTTTGGTCTGTAAGTTTGGGCAAATACAATACTACATAAAATTTATGATTCATATAATTTTTATCATGTTGCTTGTAAATGAAAATAGTGAAGATACTGAAATTTGTTTGTTTCATTTTTATGGAGGGGTCGTTGAGTCAAATATTGTTAGGTTTGCATTTGTCTTATTTTGTAATATTTTTGACAGGCAGGACTTTTTCTCTATATTCGTTGTGTTGTAGACATGTGAATATAAGCCTTTTGCCCTTTTTGTTGTGTAAATGCGAATATAATCATTTTTCCCAACTACCAAGGTTTAGATGAGCAGATGTCGACCTATAGTGTCAACCGAGTGTGAGAATGTGGGTTTTCAAAAATATCACTATTACAATTTTTTCCAAAGTTTTGTGTTGGTTTTTTTCCACTTGTGCGGCACATAATGTCCATGGTTATTGACTATGGTTTACTCATGCCTACAATTTGTAGTAAGAATTGATTTGCTTTGGGTTGGTTATTTGTAAAATAATTTACATTGTGTGGGCACAGTCAGTGGTTCTTATTGGGCATCATGGCGGCCATTTTTTCAATTTTGGGAGCTCTTAACCGTAATAAACACACACACACACATTATCCTTGATCTTTCGAAAAATGAAAAATTATATGGCTTAAAAATAATATTTGAGTATCAAAAATCATTTTAAAAAAATCAACTATTTTGTATGGTGGGTGCAAAGTGTAAGGATGGTTTTGCCGTTGTAAGTATAATAGTAAAAATAAAAAGAACAGAGTTATAGTGACTTGGATCAGAATTTTGTTATATTTATTGTTTAGCTGGAAGGTTGTATATTTATTCATACACAATGTGTGAGGTTTTACAGAGAGGGCACTAAAGAATATAGTGTTTCTCAGGGTTTCTATCAACATGATGTATGTTGACTAATTTTCAATTTCATCCTTTTTTATTTCACCCATAACATTTAAAACCTTGGTTTTAGAGTAGGAAATGGATTGTTATATTTTGATTTGTTTAGGAACTCACGAGAAATAGTTTGTCAGGGTACAATTTTTTTAATTTCCCATTGTCATCTTGGCTGTCCCTCTTTGCACTCCAACATTTTGGGACATAGGTTGGTTGCCTTTGCACCCATTCCAATGTGGTGATAGTTTGACACATCAGGTGGCATTGGTGTTTACAACATTATTCAATGGAAACATTTCCCCACTTTCCACACTTTTAGGGGTGGTTCTAAGTTCATTATTTTAATGTTTGATATTTTAGTCTTGCACATCTTGTACAATATATTAGCAAGGAAAATCCCTGGGCACAAACTTGTTTCAGTGTAGAAAAGTGATGTTGAGTTAAGGCTCTTTTGTTTATCCAACTAAAAGCACCTCATGATCTATATGCAAGTTGTTGCTAACAACATAAACCTCAACTATTTGTTACGTGTCTCTTCATTTCTGACAAGTTTGAAGAACTTATTCTAAAGTATCTTTCTTTCTTGAATGTCAGTGCTTTTCCATTTTTAATCTTGCTCAACTTTTTAAATTTTTTATATTTAGGCCTCGAATAGATACTGTAATGTAGGTAATTATTTTTTATGTTAAGGGTAAGTGCACCAATCTGGGGGGCCAAAAAGGGGGTCTTAAGTGAATGCATTTTTCTAAAAAATAAAAAACTTCAACTTGTATGAGTTTTTTTTAAATATTTACACTCAAAATTGGAATATGTTGTATAAACATGAATCCTAGCAGTTTGAGTCTAGTTTCTAAGATACAAAGTTTTATTGAAAACAAATAACTTTAAGTGGGTGAAATATCTAAAATACTAACAGGTGCTCTTATTTTTGTTATAAAACATAGTAGAGTGACTTTCGTGCTCCCCTACCATTTTTTGAGCACCATTTAGTATTTTTTGAAAACCCTTTGGTAGAAAGCTAGCTAGAAGCATCTATCTTAGGCTCCATTTTTTTTAGCGAGTATTTTTTTTTATGATTTTTCTAGTACATAAATTTTAAATTTAAAAACATAACGAAGCTCTGACCGTGCCCCCCGTAACTACCTCAAAAAATATCAAAAATTAATTTTTTTTTTGAATACATATAGAATTAGGCCTAGTATAATTTTTTTTCAATTTCGATGAGCAAAAAAAAGATACACGACGAAAGATAGACATGTTTAAACTTAAAAAAAAACTATAAAAAGGACATAGTTATAAAAGAAATAATATGGAAACCTTATATTAGTCAGAAAAATTTGAAAATTTATATTTTTAGAAAGAAGAAACTCTGCTCTACATCGTGGTATAATTATTTTTAAACGAATTGATCATTTTATGATGATTTATCATGGTGGAAGTGGAATTTTTTGCATTATCCTAAAAAAACATGTTGTTTGATGTGTTTTGTGCAGGTCCATGCCTCAGGGCTTGGGGATCCAAACCTTGAGGCATGGCTTGGAAAAGTGGAATAGCATAACATGTATGCATTATAATCTTTACCTATTTATGGCCCCCACCAACGTCCTTTTTCTCCTCCTTCACGGGTTTTCTATCTTATTTTCTGTCTATTATGCAGATTCATGTACATTCTCTGCAAATTTTGAGTTATTCATCTTGTTCCCTACCCCACAATATATTCTTCTACAATCATCGGGGCGACAAAAAATGACCGTAAGGGTAAAAAAAATCCAATAACAAGACACTAGAGCAATTGGAAGAGATGAGAATTAAGAAATTGAAGAGGATGCACAAACTTCATGCAGGGAAAGATACATCTATTGTATCAAATACATCTATTTATCTGAGAGTAATGCTTTTGTAATGAATGTTGATATATAATTGAATGATAATGTTGGTATGGATGAACAAATTGATATGAATCCAATTTTTGTTGGTACATATGAACAAATTGATATGAATCCAATTGTTGTTGGTACGGAATGAACAAGTTGATATGATCCAATTTTTGAAACTTTACCTGAGAATCCAAATGTTGAACGTTTACCTGAGAATCCAAATGTTAATCATGAAATTTGTACGGAAACATTGAATGAAGAAAGTAACCTTGTTAATGAATCTTCACCTCTTAGAACATCTCCTTCCATTTTACGAAGAAAACCAATTCACTTAATTGAAATTGATGAAAACATTATAAAACCAATGCCTAACAAAATGTTTGACAGAAATGCGAGAAGAAAAGTTATGGGAGTTTGGGATAATTACTTTGAGAATATAAATGACACACAAAGATGTCAATTATTTGTTACATTGATGAAATTAATTAAGATAAGACCTACAATGAAGACCATGTGGTTAAGAACATCTAACGTTGTTGATCAAAATACGTCAATTGTTGAAAATATACATAAAGTATACCAAACTGTAGGTGCCAACTGACACACCAAAGATAGTAATGCTACATGGAATGCACTTACTAATTTTACAGTAAGTGATTAAATAGTTAATAAATGCTTGATTAGAAAAACAAGTAGAGATTTGAAGCTAAACATAAAAAAAATAATAATGAAAGCAATAGAGAGATGCAAAATTCTTGAGTTAGTCAATACCACTGACTATTGAGTTTTCTCTAGTAGAATCCCATGGGAAGAAAAGAATAAGTCTGATATTCTAAAAGAATTAATTGTAATTTTTTGGAATGAGAACACAAGGGTGTCACTGAATAGAAGAGATACAGTAAAAAGAAGAATATGTTCTCGTAATCATGAATTTTGTGCAAAACATTTCTTAGATATGACTCAAACTCAATTTTTTCTATAAGTTTAAGAATGAAAATCCACAAATTAACATTAGCCAAAGATTATTTGAAATGAGAAAACCCTTTTTATGTGAAAAAGCAATCACTCACGTACCACTTGTTGTTGTAGACATCATGTTGAATTTTCAATGCATTATGATGTTTTTTTGTCAAATACATTGTGTTTTGCATATTGACATCATGTTGTAGGAGTGTGGATTAAATGTTCCACCAAAATCTTCAAGGGAATTTATTCTTATAATATTTTGTGAAAAATCAACTAGACAATTTTTTTTATAAGAAAACATGTTTGGATGGAACATGCAACTTATGTGGTGGCTTTGCCAAAATTGAAAAGTTGTATCTATGAGGAGAGTACAGATTCAATAAGAAAAGAATTGGTTTGTTTTAGCAAATATAAATTTTTGGAATATCAATTAAAAGATGGAAAATAATCTAAGAGGTGTGAGCTTGTTATAGAACAATTACCTGTATCATAATATTTGGTCAAATTCAAGAGAGGAAATTTTTTATGAGTATGCAAGGCACACACATAGAGCTTGATGATTGGATGAACAATTTAAGTTAAGAAAGTACAAATTCCCACTTGGCACTATTGTTTTAGTAGTTGAATTTGTAAAGAATTATACATTGCACATCCAAAAATGGAGGTTTAGTCTTAATACTATAATTCAGTGCAAGTTGTTATTTTTGTGCATATAGAATGCATGCAATCTCCATAAAGCACTAAGAAATATTGAAAAAGATTAAGATAGTATAATTTCTACACCTCAATGATGATCGGACACATTCTATAGAATATGTGCAAGGGTGTTTCCAGGTGTTTTATGCGAACTTGAATGAGAAGAACATTTTTTTCAATCAACATTACATTTGGTCAGACAACTATACATCACAATTTTAAAGATGCACATGAATGTTTTATTGGATAAGAAATATGCACAAAGAAGTACATGTGTAGAACATATTTGGAGTTTTACTGAGACAGGACATGGGAAAGGAGAGCATCATGGTGTAGGAACATGTGTGAAAAGAGAACTTACAAGAGAAGAGTTAAAGTTCAAGGATGGTGCTAAATTTACAGATGAAAGAAGCATTGTTTATTAGTGTGTAAAGAACATGCGATCTCAAGTGTCTAGTTCAATGGTTCATAGATATTTCTAGTTGATACAGGAACAACATTTGGCAAGCTATGAAGATTGTACGATGAGTTGCAGGATTAAGTGATGTGCACGAATTCTATAGTTCAAATGCAAGTTATTGTATTCTTTATAATAGGTGCATGACATGTTTTTATATATCATGCATTGATTTTGTGTGGAATGAATGTGAGTCACACCATTGGGTGTATGAATAGATTTTTAGACCTCTAATTCCACTCGATAGTGTACATATGAAGTTTCCATGAGCATTACAACTTGCAACACCTTTAGATTATATGACAACATCACCAGACTTTGACCAAGTCTCTGATTTAGTGCAATAAGGTACATATGTATGCCATTTTTTAGATTTATAAATTATTAAATGATTAAATCTTAATGTATTTTAAATTTAACTTGAGTTTTACTTTGTGATGCAGGGCACATTTTTGCAGTTATTGCGACAGAATCTAACGAAGAGGGAACATATTAATTCTTGTCTCGTTGTGTAGAGGGGGAATTTTTTTTATTTCCATAGTCATTGATGGTGAAGGCCTTGAGTATCCCACTAGGTCAGTGGTAGTCATTAGAGCTTGGCTTCGATGATATCCTATAAAAAATCAAACACTTGGTTGTTTGAAGACTATGAAGTACATAGAAAGATACTTAACTATTCACATTTGGTTTTTGCAATAAATATTAAATTGGTCAAATATCAAGGTAGGCCATTAAACAAAAATATGTGGAAGGTTCGTGAATCAGATCATGAAGCACGTGGAGTGTATCAATCTCTAATTTCTTCATTCACTACTGAAGGGATACAATCTCAGGATGAGGGGGCTTATGTGTGGGGACTCTACCCTACTAAATGGGTGCACATTGTGCACCTGGTCAATCCTATGTCCAGATCCTTTTCCTCGGCCTTGGAAATCTTGGAAACCAAAATAGTTTTGGATCTCGTTGAGGATAAGATCACAATAGATTTTCCTCAAAAAGTATAGTGGCACCTCGTTGTTATTGTAAGGTGTAGATATCAAACACCCATCCACCATTGGTCCCAAAATTTATTTTTAATCAAATTATTATTGTACCAATAGATTGGAAACCATTTGCATGACAACAAAACATAGGAAAATTAGTGCGGGGGTCCGTGAATAAGGTGCATATGATTTCTTTTGTAATTTCTTTTTTCTTTGCATTAGCATATGAAAATTTTTTGGAATAATAAACCCTATAATGCTCTCTGTAATATTTCTAGTGATCAATTTTCCCCATTTCCACGTCAACTTGAGCAACTAATGCCTCCAATGTGTTTGTAAGAGAGGTGCACGATGGGGGTTTTTAGATTGTGAATCCCTCATTCTTTTGATTAAATCCTCATTTTCAATTTTTTTTTTCAACTATGTGGGTTGCTAAATCTTCTTGACTACCCAGGGGGATGTTGAGCAACTGTAGTGAGGGTTGGGAGGAATGACATAGGAATAATAGGGTTTGGTCATGTTGTTGATTCCCTTAACCTTGAACTATAGCAATAAAAAAATATGTATTTAATTCAAATTCTTCTCTATAATTATCAAAGTTCAATGCAATTTTGAGAAAATAATTGTGCCTACCTATTCTCTCATGGTGCCATCATCGACTCCGACTCTTTCCGGTGATCCAGAGACAATCATTTGAGCTTGAGATCTAGTTGAATTTGACAAAACTGCAAGGGCAGGGTTAAGCTGATGAAACTCATGTTTGAGGGAGATTAAAATGAATAGAGGCCCGGGCTTATTTTTTTATTTATAGTTTAGACATAATTTGCATACATCGTTATAGGTTTGTGTAAATCCCAAACCTAGAAAATTATAAACGCGGTCATGTTATAATAGAACACATGTGTACGCATTTCATGCTTTTTCCAGATTTTTTGTCCACTTTTTTGGCCCCCCAACTTCGTGTACTTACCCTTAATGTGAAAAGTTGAAAGGTGCATTAAGACACTGAGTCACTGAACGTATCAAAAGAAATTGATGTGAAGAGAACAATGTAATGAGGATAACTAAGAAGATAACTATAAATAGGTACACTATCAGTAATTCGAAAAAGTGAGGCTTTATTTATTGATTCAGTACATTGTTTTCTAGATTTGAAAAAGGAATAGTTAGATTATCTTGAAGAATTATGGTTGTACTTATAGGAGATATCCCAAAAAACCATGTGCTCATGGTAGGCATTAAATGGGGAGGAAAATTAGAGTAATGAGGCTCAAGATATGAATTGAACCTGTGTTTCTATGTATTCAGTTTTAAGAATAGTAATGAGTGCACTATCTTGATCAGTATAGAGGAAAATTTTGACATTTACTATATATAGTAACGTGAAATAGGTATGATATAGGTAACTTCATTTGATTCGAGGTATGATTATGCGTGTTCAAGATCCCTGACATGACAAGTGAAATCCATGTATTAGAGAGGCCCCTCTAGATTTAGATTTTTTTAGCGTGATGGTGGTCATGGCTAATTTCATGACTTGCAAACTTGGAACAAGTTTTTGGCTCAACTATGATTTTTTATCCAGTTTTAGAAAATTTGTGATATCTTCCTCAATAGGGTGTCATTGACTTCTTTCGCAGGACAAGTTAGCACTTACGATTAACATACATGCTAGTGCTCTTTGCTATGAGGGCACTAGTTGAAATCCAGCTCCTGGGCGCTAGTCCTCTAGGGGATGAGTTTCCTATGGCACTTGTCCACCCTCATACACCATTGAGTGCTAGTCCCTGATTAATTTCCCAGGTTGGTATGAGTGTTTTCCCTAGTACCCCTTTCAACGTGCTACATCATTGTGTTTACGTACGATTGCTTAGTTGTGCTAACAACAATATTGTAGATATACACTTGATGGAGTTTACCATGTGGGTACTATCACTATGAGTACGGATGGAAATAAAAATGGCTTAGGATTGTTTGAAAATCCATGAATGTAGATGTATATGGACCATGTACGGCTTACAACACATCACTAGAAGTGGGGGAGATACCCCATAATATGTCATTGTTGACAAAATTATGTGAGTAGATGGTGTGTGTATATACGTACAATATGGTTGCCAATGAGAGAGATGAAGGGTGATTAATTGGAGGATGTATATAGGATTTAATGAGGTATGCGCGTAGTCGGAATAGGGATGTAACAATTATTGGATATTTGTAGAATTGTACGTGGCCAGATTTTTGAGGGTTGAAAAAAATGGTATAACTGCAAGATCTTTCTGGGAAAAGGGCTTGTTTGTTGCTGGTGGAGGTTGATGATGTCTCTTCTTTTACTCAAGGATCTTGCAGTAAACTACCATTTTTTCACCCTCATCTGGCCACGTACATCTACAAATACCAATAATTGTTACTCCCTCTCCGACTACGCGCAACCTCAAAATTCACTAGTATACCATGAGGCCATCCAATATCACCCTTGCATCTCTCTCATTGGCAACCATATTGTGGAATGTATTTAATTACAATACACCATCTCTCACATAATTTACCTTTCATTACAATGCACATATTAGTGGGGTACATCCCCCAATCTAGTGATGTGTTGTATAGCATAACATGGTCCAATACATCCCATCTCATCATCATGAATTTGTAAGTCCTAATTTACAATTTTCAACGTACTCAAAGGTTGACGACCCACATGGTACTCCATCAAGTGTTAAATGATCTCTTTGTGTAGCACAACTAAGCAACAAAAAGTGCAAGTGGTTGAGCACGCAAACATTGACTACAAATTTACACTCAGGGGTTTCCTCAAATTAAGCTCACAACTAAGCACTCAATTTACAGACATCAATGGGAAGACCAAAAACTCATCCCCTAGACACTAGCGCCCAGGAGCTGGACACTACGGTGCCCCATAGCAATATTGTTAGGGATGTAGTAAATGAGTGCTAGTGTCCTGAAAGAAACAAACACCCTATTCTATTGTATTCAAAATTATTCTAAAACTAATATTTCCCTATCGAATAGTTGACAAATTACTTCCGGAGTTTCAAGTCCATAAATTAGCACATGACCACCATCACGCTCTCGAATCTCTATCTAGATGGCCTCTCTAATACATGGATTTCTTGTATGTTACAAGAATCTTAAATGTATAAGTCATGTCAATCGACATATAAATGATTGGTTACTATTCAGTCTATTTGCATGCAATTACTATAGTATAGTAATATTGTAAAATTTTCCTGCTATACTATAAGTATTACTCATTACATATGGTCTTGCAAAACTAATATTATGAACACAGTTCATTTTTGTTATCTTGAAAAATCATATATCTCTATTTTAAAACATCCCGCATTTATGCCTTTTGAGATGTACAATATCTCCTAGCATTTGATATTGATGTCAAAAAAGAACTAGGGGTTCCAATTTATTCAAATCTAGCCACATGTACTAATCAATACATATGCCTACTTTTTCAATACTGTACAACCCCTCCTATATTATCTCTTAGGTTAAGGCTATGTACAGCCTTTCAACATGACACTTAAAATATTAATAACTCAGAAATCTGACATAAAGGTTTGCACCTTTCCTTTTCTGACCAGGGTAAGTACACGAAGTTGGTGGTGTGCCAGAAATGACAGTGGAATTAAAAGAACCTTCATTTGAATGTCAATTACGATGTAGTGTGTTCTATTATAACATGACCGCGTTTCTAATTTCCTAGGTTTGTTGATTTACCAAACCATAAGTGTGTACAAATTATGTCTACTATAAATACAAAAGAGTAAGCCTTTAGGGGATGGTATCATTTGTATCTCCCTCAAACTAAATGAAAAATGGTGCAATAGCTTAACCATGCCCTTGAGTTTTGAACATTCAACTAGATCTCAAGCTCAAATGATCATCTCTGGATCACCGGAAAGAGTTGAATCGATGATGGCCACCATGAAGAATAGGTCAGGCACAATGTATTTATCTCAAAATTGCATTGAAATTTGATAATTATAGAGCTACCATTTGTCTAGTTAAAGTGACCTTCATTTTCATTGCTATAGTTCAAGGTTAAGGGAGATCAACCATGACCAATACCCTATTATGATGCATGTCAGGGCGTGAGATCCAAATTCCATTGCTGGAAGGACAGTTGCATCAACATCCCAATGGTAGTCAAGAAGATTTAGCAACCCACATAGTTGAAAAAAAAATTGTACAAAGGGATATCACTCAAGTAAAATCCTTTGAATGTAGGACATTATTTTTCTAGGACCTCAAAGTAATGAGGGTTGACATACATGATAAATATCACAACCTTTTTTTTATTTATTGCTTGTTCATTATTTTCATAAGACCAAGAAAAGGAAAACTAAATGTGACAAAGATAATATAACAATGAATTTTGCGTCTTGTAAGCGTCAATAAAGGTTAAAGTGTCAAAAGGATTCGACATATCATGGGAAAATATTCAATAAACCACCTTCCCAACATTGAGTGAGACAAATAGATGACAATAAAGAAAAATTTGTATTTTTTGGAACGTATGACAATATTCATGTGCTTTGATGTCTTGCTCAACAAACTATTCTCAATTAAAAAAATTATGAAGGCAATAAGGAGGGATCATTAGAATGTGCACCCTTTGAAATAATTCTTGTGAGTATATGATGATAAGTTTTAGATCATTTCTCATCATCTCAAATGTGGCATGAGGTGCAAATAGTGTAATTAGATTTGAATGGGATACAACATATGAAGCCAAGAGAGATGATCTACCAAGCTGAAAGCCCCTAATAGCTCAAATCTCTCATCAACAATCTATCAAAGGTTAAATACACACATAATCCTCACGAGAATAGATTAAAATGTGTAAACATATTAACAAGAATTGTGAGGTTGTTTAAACAAATGTACACATAAGAATTAAAATCAATCTTCAAAGTTTGTAAGCATTTTTAAAAAGTTTTATTTATCTTGAAATATTTCAAATTATACCAAAAAAATACAAATCCTAAAAGCATAAAATATCACGAACACATCAAAGTGAAAGAGCCATATTCATAAAAAAAATGTATGTGTCAACAAAAGAATAGTAAAAAATCAATCAATTCATAATCTAGAAAAAAATGACCTAATCGTTACCATTGCTACATTGACTCCATCATAACACTAGTTTGAGATTTTCATTTTGTGATATCATGGCAATAGAAAAAATTCAACTAGGTAACATACATAATGTATGCTTCTTTCTCAAAAATACCTACTCTTATTTTTTAAAACTAAACAAATTCTATTCTTCAGCTCCCCTTTTACGCTTAACCAACCATTAACACATTTCAATCAAATTTAGTCGTCATGACATTTTGCTAGATGACTTATTGTTCCTCATGAGAACTTCCACATTGAGTACATATCTATAAAAAAAAAATTCAACTAAATTTTCTAACAAAACCCCAATCCGACCATAGGGTAATTCTAACAGGGAAAAATACCTTTGGTGTGAAAATAGTCCTTTGCATCTTTTGGTTTTGAGCCTTTCGAAAAAATTTCAACTCAAAATGGCTTCAACATACATACTTATAGATCATGTGGAAAAGAGCTATCATCAGAGAATGAGATAACATATCAGTGACATTTGACTAAGTGTTTCCCTTTCAACACAAGTGGATTTTAAGTATTATTCGTTTTTCTAGTATTGTTTATGGAGTCGATACATTATTATTTGTCAAATTCTATGATAAATTTTTTTAATTTTTTTTTGGGGTTGTAAAGTATTAAAATTCCCTTAAGTTGATCATAATTTTGTTCAAAGTATTGGACATGTCAATACTCATATAAGTAGACTATATAATTTTGTAAGTTTTAGATAATCAAAGCTAAAGCTATGTAAATTGTAGCTTTTATCGTCTTGTCTAACGTCCAAATAATTTTGAGTATATTTTTAGAAACTTTGAAGAGATTTTGCTTGGAGTATTTGGATCTAATAGGGTTTTCTTGCATGATTACGCTCGTGTTAGCCTTTTCCCCTGGTCTTTTCAAGCTTTTTCTTGTTATTATTACTATTTTTCACAACGCTTTGGGCATGTATTCCACCCATTTTGGGCGGTGTCGGCCCTTTAAACTAGCCGCAAACCATTCCATTACAACATCAGTTGCACACGATGGTGAAGATGGCTCCCAAGCGCACAAGGAAATTTGTCCCAAAAGTGTACGACGAGGTAATGTCTCTGATTCTCCCCCAGATGTTACTATTGAGCTTTCTTTTGTTGATCCTATTGTGCAGTTTTACCATAACAATTGTTTAGTTGCATATTTATGTGGTCATATTCCGTATGAGTCTTATCTTCAAAACTAGATTAAATCCCATCGGGATTCCACCGTCATCCAAGTCATTGGTGTCCGGAAACTCACCAAGGGTTTTTTTTTTTTACTTTTCATGAGCCTTCGCAAGTTCAGCTGCTTCTCGAGTGTTCCGATTGTTGGTACCTTGGAAACACTTTACTTGTTTTGTCATGATGGAGCCCTGATTTCAACCCAATTAACCAGGTCTCTCTTTGAGTTCTGGTCTGGGTTGAAATTCTGGGTCTTCCATTACAACTCAGGCCATTTTTGAATGAGATTTTCTTCCCACTTGGCCATGTGATTTTTCATGAGCCCGACCGTTTCTTTTATGCTCGTATGCATAAACAGGTTTTTGTCAAGGTTGATTTAACATCTGAACTACAGGACCACATTGACATACAAGTTGGGTCCACATGTGTCTCGCAGAAGGTTATCTATTTCAACCTTCCTGGCACCTGCTTTCGCTGTTAATCGTCCGATCATCATATTCGTGATTTTCTGCTGACCTAATGTGCTAAGCCCTCCGATGTGCATACCTCGTATGTTTCACAGGCAGGAAATGCTTAAGGTTAGACCAAGGTTACTAACAAGAAGGTGGCGAGCAAGCTTGCCACGGAAGTTACTTTTCCTCCTCCTAAGCAACCTTCGACTCCTCAACCGTCCGCTTCTATTCTTGCCAAGCTTGTTCAAGCTACCCTTGTCATGCAGAGCCAAATCACTTTGGTTCAATAGATAGCTAGGAATTTGGTGGTTTTGTCGTCTTCACAACGTCGCTCCCGAAGCCCCTCTTGGGACTCTATGGGGAACATTAGACCGAACGGGCCTAAGCACTGTCCTAACCTGATGGAGCCACTTGCTTCAGACCAATATAGTTTTTTGTCAAATCGCTTTGGTATTTTAAATTTGGAGGCTATGCTACAGGATGGATAAGAGGAAGAACATTCCATGTCTATCTTTTCATGAATTTTCTCTCCTGGAATGTTAGAGGTCTCACAAAATCCTTTGGTAAATTGTGAAGCATGCTTGTCAAATTATTGGTAATATTGATATTGTTTATTTGCAAGAGGTTAAGATTACTGGTTTTTTTGCTTCAGACTTCCTTATCGTGTATTGCTCCGAATTTTCTACATTTTTATTCCTCTCATCTGGAAGGCAAAGGTGGTGTTTCTATTTCTGTGTCACCTAGATTTTCTGCCATGATCTCTGCCACCGGTCACAATCCTAACAACAGGGCGGTTTGGGTGTTTTTAATGATAATGGATTTTCTTATGGTATTGTTAATCTTTATGCCTCTAATAATGGTAAGGAAAGGAAGACATTATGGAGATGGTTAGGGGATAATCTTCCTTTTTCTTATTGGCTATTCTGTGGTGAATTTAATATGGTGGAACATCCTAATGACAAAATGGGTCTTCTGCTGATAAGATGGTGTGTTGGAGAACGTGAAGCATGGTTCTATTTCAAAAATAGGTGGGGCATTAAGGACCCTCTTTTTAGAAGTCAGTGGGACTTTACTTATCAATATTTTTTTACTTGGTCTAATTTTTGAGAAGGCTCAATGCGTGTACTCAAACAACTTGATCGTGTCATGCTATCTCAACGCTTGGGTTTTACGCTAGCATCCAACGGTCATTCTCCTGTCACCATGTGGCCTGATATTCTTCTATCAGATCATAGCGTGATATCTTTCAGAATTACTTAGGATGGGGCCTTTATTAAAACTCCAAACACACAGTTTTAAATGAATGTATCCTTGTTGCATCATCCCGAGGTTCTGGCATATATTGCCCAAGTCAAGAATATAAAATTATCCTTGTTGCGTCATCCCTTAGGAACTGTATTAATAAAGGTAATGTAAAATTCATCCCCAAGGTTGGTAAGCCAGAGATCATAACCGATTGGCAGCCCATAACG
This sequence comes from Taxus chinensis, assembly GCA_019776745.2. Taxonomy (NCBI): domain Eukaryota; kingdom Viridiplantae; phylum Streptophyta; class Pinopsida; order Cupressales; family Taxaceae; genus Taxus; species Taxus chinensis. The sequence goes on along the minus strand of CM034151.1, from coordinate 759,052,106 downwards.
CTTCTTAATGTTTCCTATAAGATTATGGTGAAGGCTCTTGCTCTTTAGGTGGCTTCTTTGCTACCCAAAATTGTTCGACTTGAACAATATGGTTTTGTCAAAGGCTGTTTCATTTTGGATAATCTTATCACTGTTTGGGAAGGGTTGGAATGGGCTCGCACTTCTCTTCAGAAGGTGGGTTTTCTCAAAATCAAATTTGAAAAATCTTATGACCTTATAGAATGGCCTTTCATTCTTGTCATGCTTAAAGCCTTGGGGTTTGGTAATTTCTTCCTCAATGCAATGAACACTCTCTTCATTGATGCCTCATCTTATCTCACCATAAATGGAAACTAGTCTTCTGCCATTGCGTTATTTCGATCGATTAGCCAAGGTTCCTATTTGGCCCCATATTTTTTTGTCCTAACAATGGATGCTTTTAGTTACCTTCTTTCCAACAAAGCTGCTCAAGGGAGATTAAGAGGCATATATATGCCTGATCATCAATCCCAACTCATCAATGGCCAATTTTTGGATGAATCTTTTCTCACTCTAGTTGAATCAGAACAAAATGTGCAGGAGGTGCTTTCTTTCTTGGATATTTTCTGTCAAGTGTTCGACTCTAAAGTTCAGTTCATCAAATCATTGGGTTTTTACCAAAGTCTGTGGCCTATGCCTAACTGGTTGACATCCTATCCCTGGCATTGGATTCAGCAAGGAGAATAATTTTATTTTCTGGGAATTCCTTTTTCCTTCGACAGTGAGTCTTCCACCTTGTGGAAATTTGTGGTTGATTGGGTTGAGCAAAAAGTGTAGAAATCAATATCTCATCCGTTATCTTTGGTTGGGAAGTTCCAAGTTGGCACTAAAAATCTTGCTGCCACTTAGGTCTATTATGCAGCTTACTGGTGTCCCTCTCGGGCCTCCTTTGAAAAGCTGGCTAAGCTCTTGCGATATTTTCTTTGGTCCAACACTAAGCAGGGTGGTTTTCATCGTGTTTCCTAGGAGGTTTGCAATCTTCCTAGGGATTAGGGTGGTATGACTGTTGTTGATGTCTACAGGCAAAGTATATTTTTATGCGCTAAGTGGGTTATTTGTTGTATCCAGGGAAACCAAGCATGGCAGGTTTTGTTACGACATTATATCTCTTTAGAAGCGCCATATGGTAAAAAATGTTGGAAAAATATAGGATTCCATACTCTGTTAATTTATAAAGTTCCAGTTAAAATACCTGGCACCTTTGTGGTCAAAAGCATCTGGAAAGCTTTTGAGATGGTCAAACCCTTCATGCGGTGGGTCGGTAATGGATTTCGAACAGGTGTCTCTGTTAATGAGCATAATTTGTGGTGGTCACCTATTTTCTCTCATGATGATCTACCGCTTGCATAAAAACCCAACATTAAAGCAATGTGGTTAGCTCATAAAGGCATCTCTACCATTCGATACCTGATTTCCTCTCAGGATTGGCTTCCTTGGTAGCGCTAAAACATAAATACAACCTGGATAATTCTGATCTGCCTTTAATTTTGGCTATTCAGTATTTTTTGCTTGATGTTATGCTACACAAGTTGGGCCTTCAGCCACTTAAGGCTTGGTGGAAATAATAGCGATGGAATGTGGACATTCCACTATTACAATACAATCCAGGAGTTATCTACTCCTTGTTATCTCCTATCTCGCTGGCTTTAGATAAGATCAACACAAGAAGGTCATTGCATTATTCTCATGACACTTGGTTAAAGCGTCTCCAATGGGTCTGGAACCCCCTATTTGATCCGAAGCTCAATTTCTTTCTTTGGTGTTTGATCTATCAGGGTCTACCATTAGGGGAAAGATTAAGTCATATTGGCATTCCTAATCTAGTTTGTAGTTGTTGTGGTCGCCCAAAGTCCTTCAAACATGTCTTTTTGTTTTTCCCTCACGTGTAACATGTTTGGCATTGGATTCACTACCTTGTTTAGCCATTTAACCCTGAGTTTTTTATTGGAAAGTTGCTTTGTTTGGTGACCATGCTACTTAGCCTTCCTACATTGCTTCCCTTTGGAATTTCTTTCATTTTCTTAGCCTGTTTCGACTTTGGAAAGCTAGTAATACTTCCTTATTTCAACATTGTATTCTTTCTGTTAAACTAACCATTAATGAAAAGGTGGCTATCTTGTCTTAAGTTCACATGCAGATTCAGGCACAAGCACAAAAGGTGGCGCTGGAGTTTTCTCATCTCCAGTGGCTGATTGATCACTGGGGCAGTGCACCCTGTACTATGAGTCAGGTTCCTCTGGATGATGATGATCGGTGCCCCTAGCCACCCCAGCCACCTCATAGATGCAGTGGATGATCCCGTAGTCAATCCAGAAGTGCCCGACCATCCCTGTCGCTAGCACACTTAGGGCCCTCTTCTTTTGGTCCTAGTTGGAGCCTGTCAGCACGTGGAAAGGCGGTGGCTGGATCTTCTAATTGGGGCTCTCCGGGTGGCGGGGCTTCCTAGTTTGGTGGCTCACCACCCCCTAGGTGGGGAATTATGGTTCCGCTCAGTGTTTAGATGCCCGACCAGGATGGTTGGCTACTCAATCCACCTTCAAATGAGCCACACTCCCTTGTCTTTCTTCTGCTGTGGGATGATCCACCTCCTCCTCCAGGCGTCGCGGCTTCTTGTGCCTAATTATGTTTACTCTTGATGTAGTTTTTAGTGCTCTTTCTTCACTTGTTGGCCGTTATTTGTAGCCCTAAGTGACATGTTTTGTTCGCCCTCGTGGCTTATCTTTTGTCTTCCCACATGGCATTTGTTCTTTTTTGAGGTTGTGAACATTGTCAGTCGCCCCCCTACTATGTAACACTTTGTATTATTTTGTCTATAATTTAATATAAAGGCGGTTCCAATAGTAAAGAGTTATTACAAATAAATATTTTGTCTATATTCATTTGTTAAATATTTTGTTTTGTTAATAGTGTCATCAATAAGTCCTTGTATCAAAATGTTGTTAAAAATAATTTTTTTTACTAATTCATTTTTGAAGTATTTAATGTCTATTAAGTCTAGTATGTGGGAGTCAAATGGTTAAGTTGAGTCATCTTGAAAAAATTGAAGGTAAATATTTCTATACCTAGAAAGTTTGAACTCAATTATTTTTAATCAACAAGAATTTGTGGGAAATTGTCAGTGGTAAAATACCAAAACCAACTGATGCAATTGACGCCACCAAATAAGATTGTAGAAATTGAAAAGTAACAACAATTGTTGGCCTAGGATTATCTAATGCTATTTGTATTATATAAATTTGACAAAGACACTAAAATTCATTTGGATGACATTGAACAATCTATTTAGGTCACAAGTATGAAGTGTATTAATGACACTTAAGAAAAATCTATTTGGACTCAAGGTCTAAGAATGTGACAATATGGTTGAACACATTAGAAAGGTTTATTTTATTTTAAATCAGTTAGCTTGAATAAAAATAAATGTTCTTGATGATGATGCAAGATTTTTATTACTAAATAGTATCTCACCTGACTTTTTTAGCATGGTCTTCACATTTAGTAAAATAACTATGAGTTTACAATGTTTGATTTTTTCTCTAATAGAGGAAGAAAATTGATCCCGAGGAAGGTGCGATGTACAACAAGCATGATAGATATTGTACTGAATGAAGGTCAAATCCTCTTCCAAGGGGGGATCAACTTCTATAGATATAAAGAATTTTTTTAATGCTGCAAAAAATTTAGAGACTTGTCTGTAAACTGCAAGAAAGTAGTAGACAATTTACTTGAAGGAAAACTACATGAAAATTCCATGGTTGTTGACGAAGAAGAAGATAATGAGGAGGAATAAAATACTACTCACACAAAAAATCCAAGTGCTTAAGACTACCTTTATTAAGTGATCGTTCATCAGAAGATGGAGGAAATTGAGGAAGAAGAAAAACTAGTGTCCTCTCTCCAGCCATAAGCAACATGGTTGCACAATGATGTCATTACATACTCGTTTTAGTGTTTTCCAATGTTTTGTGTGATATGTATGAAAATAAGAATGAAAGTATATTCCTATTCACATGTTGTAATAAGTAAACATAATTTTGATGTAATCCCCTTATGGAAAAACATAGTGAAAAGCTAAAAGCACGATGTAATGTAGCACCATGATACTTGAAGAGTATGGACATATGTATGTGTCCTTGTTCATACCTAGGTAAGTGGTCATCATGTGAAAACATTTTGTGAAGGTTGAACAAATATAGAATTATTTTTTGCGGTTCCCAAAGTGGTCTGGTAAGATGAATTCCAAATAATGTATGGTTGATGAGAAGTTGGTGATTTCTTTCTCTACCTTTAGTTTGAGTTGAGGATCAAGATCATGGGCAACAATAGATGAAACACTACAGAAAAGGTGTGATTATGTTTCTCCCATGTTCGTACTAATGGGGAATGTTAGGAAATTATATTGGTTAGTGTTCTAATTTGTATGAGTTCATTATATTATTTTAGTCTAATGAGTTATGTATTTGAGTTGTGAATATATTAGAGTTTTATTATTGACAATTTGATCCAAAGATTCTGGACAATATTTTGTATACTGCTCTTTCGTCTTTGTGGGGTTCTTTGGGAAAATTTTCTAATGGTATCTCTCCTCTTCAGTATTAGATCATGCATACTCTACTCATCTCCTACTTTATCCTCTCTGTCAACAAAACTTTGGGACTAAATGCCCCAATCCTTCAGCAATTCATTGTAAATCAGAATCCCTAAGCATAACAAGAACTAAAGCTCCTCCCTATGCAAAGAAATCGGGTGTGATCATTCCATTTTATGTATCTCTTTTCTTTACTATACAAAAATTCTTTTTTACAAATTACAAGAAATATTTCTATATGAGGTATAGTTCAGTTTGTTGGATGGACGTTGACTACACTATGTATTGCAGATTTCACTATGGAACTTGTCAACACCAATGCTAAAGACAACATATATTGAGAAAAACAAAGTGTGCGTGCTCACTCATGCATGCTTCGTTAAAGTCTGTAATTTTGAATTCCACACTTAAAGTGGTGCAAATGTCGACAATCAATTTTGGTAACTTATCCTTTGGCAATTAAAAGTTTGGCATTGTTCCTATGCTAAGAAAAATGCTCAAATTCTAATCTACATCGACACATATTTCTCTATTATGAATTACTAATCTAAACACACTTCTTTGTCATTAATTCATGCAATATTAACTATCCAAAGTAGTAATTTGTCCTTGAGTGTCATTCTCAGACTCTAGCTCTTTCGTCATTGAATCCCTATAGGGGACCGTGTAGAACAGGGCTAAGCCATATGGTCTCACAAAAAAAATCTAATTTAAAAATATTATAATTTTTCTTTCATATTCCCTAGGTTGGCCGTAATGTAACTTTTGTAAGCATTGATAAACAATTCAACTATACCTTATAACTCAACTAGCACTTTTTAGCACTCATATGACAAAATATCAACACCAAAACACTTAAGGCTCTCCTAAATATTTTGAAAGAAATTGCACATCTTGTAGAGAATCCACCACACAAATCTAAAGCACTCAAACCATGTTCAAGAGTCTACCTTCCTCCATTTCAAAGCATGCAAAGGTTGTAGAGCCATGTATTAGCAAGAGTAAAGTCAGTCTAAACATTACGCAAGGGCTTAACTCAACAAAGGGTTTAGTCACATAGCTAAGGCACACCATGCATATCACTACTACCATGTTGGGTACATTATATACTACATAGTTAGCCCATTATCTTTGTGTCAAGAGACATGAGGGCACCCCTAGGGGGTTGGTTAGCTATACACATTTACAAAAGCACCTAGGAGAACTACATGAGGCTTGATCCTGTAATGAGGGCATGTAGTGCAACACTTGGATTGGTTCAACAACTGGGAGTCTGATTGCCAAGGGTTTTCTAGCCTTAAACACACATGTTTTCTCCTTTTAGTTTGTTAATGCTTTGATGAAGGGTTTTATAGGTTGCCAGGGTTTCTACTTTATTACATAATATTACAAGTCATCCCGAAGCTATACAAAGAAGAGCGACATAAAATGAACATCATTTCCAGATAAACAAAACACACAAAAATTTATAGATCTAGATTGTCAAAGGGTTTGAAACCGTATAACTCCAAGTCAAGACTATTATGATTCCAATCTAGACCGTACATAAGTTGTATAACCTTGCCCCTGCTCAGTTTCCAATTCTCGAACTTCTAGTGTAGAACACACAAATCTAAATCCTCATGTTTCACTGCGATGCACATCCAAATCGTTCTTGAATAATCATGAATAACTAAGTTTATCTCTCCTCTCGTGTTTTGAACAAGTACTTATCATTTATCAATCATTTAAAGTTTGAGTGCATTATTTTGATTATGTATAATTGATGTTGAAAGTTAATTAGATCAGAATAGTCTACCTATTATAAACCCTTACATCCTTCTTATTATTGTGAACTTCCATAACATAGATTTAATTAGAGTATAAAGAAATAAAATCATTTATTTGGGTGTTTTGGTTTTGTGCTTACTCGTTTCATAGAATAAAACAATTATTTATACAATGTATGCATAAGTATCCTCAAGGCCATTTGCATCAACACCACAAGAGATTGAAAATCAAGCCATAACCTAAGGAGTGGATACACAAGATTTCGGTGTACATCCATCTCAATATGTATGAGCAAACACTATAAAACACAAATGCACTATATTATCATAAAATTCTCTTATCTCAACCTTTTGCGGGGAGCCCGCATATAGTGTTGAGTACATGACTAGATATTATGTTATAAAAAAAATCAACTGATGTTAACATTTTATCGTCAGTCATGTACCGATGGAATCTCCAACTTCATATCGCCTTGTTTGACCCGTTTATTCAATTTAAGTTTGAATACATTCATTTTGTAAATGATAAAACTATTTAGCAAACCATAATTTGAAAAACATTTTAACATAAAAATTACAAAAAATTTAAAGACACAAATTTTAATATTGAAATATTTTATTACGCTCCCAACTTTAAAAAGTAATACCCTAAATTAAAAAATAGTAAAAATTATCTCTTTACTTCTTTGTGTTTTATTTGTACTTGAGAAATGGAAAATTATGAGCTTTCAATGATATTGGATGGTGTTCAAAATCTTTTAAGCAATTTCTAAGAGGACAAACAAAATCTTTTCAAAATGAAAAACAAACTAATTTCTATTGTAATGGCTAAGATATTATATTTAAGGTGTTTATTTTGATTCCTGATATCTTTTCTCAAAATATGTCTTATGGTCAACATTCATATTTTTTTAAGTGTCAACCCTCTATTTCTTTTGCAACAATATACCATCAAACCTTTGGGTACAATTGGTAGTATATAAAAATGTCACTCTCAAATCCAACCATCAAATTATAGATTAAAAAGTAAAACATAGAAGTGTGAGTTTGGTGTTAGGTATCAAACTTTTATGGGAATGCTTTGAATGGTCGTATATTAGTTAGGCTACCAACTTTATTTAGGTTTCTTTTGCAATATTTTAAATTATCTAGAATAGAGTAACTTATATGTTAAGTTTATTAATAATATGTATTTTGATTGTGTTAATGAAATGACTTGTAATGATAATTCATTTTAAATTTGATATCCATTTTAATATATGATTTTTTCCACAAAAATAATATAGTTATTTATACTCATAAAAATAAGTATCATGACTAAACCTTTTATTACATATATATTTTAGTTTAATTAGTTGATAAGACTAAATTACCTCAATTGTTGACCTTTATTTTTCTAATATCTATATATTTTAACTATATTATTAAATACTAACCTACATTAGTTGTTGACTTGTAATTTGATGTTCATTTTACTAATTAGTCAATCGACTATTTGTGTGGGAGAACACATTTCGGGAGCAGTTAGTCAAGTAATATTGTTCTATCATGGAGAAAGTTGCATGACACTGAGATTTTTATCGCCGGAATAGCTAGGTGCGGTCGAAAAAATTTGTATGACACCGAGATTTGATTCCTAGTAAAAATTTGTCCAACACTCTATAATATCATCACATCCATCATAAATCCTCTTGTATTTTCCCCCATATATGGGACCTTACGAATCGACCACAATATTAACACCATACCAAATTAATTAAATCAATCGTGGAGTTTGTGGTGGGAAAATAAATGATATTTAGAAAATATTTAACGACTTTTATATAAGAGATGAAAATTCTAAGAGATGAAAATTCCAAGCAGTTGAAATGTAAGATATAAGTCGTTATAATTATCATAATTATTACAAAATACAATACATAGTTGGTGGGGAGATTTCATGACTTTTTTAATCGCTTGTTTGATACGTTCCTAGTGAGGGAGACTTTGTGGTCACGATTCTAGCCCATGTTTAACATTCATGGTCGTTTACACGCACCTTTGTGTTTTTTACTATAAATAATTAATAATTTCATAGCTTTTTTTGTAAGTTTCTTATTTATAATTGACTAAATGGTGTCACAAAGATTTAGACATGGTCATAATTTATTGTGATCCTTACACCAAAAGCGGTGACGCTAAAATAGAGGTGGCTTCCTCACTTAATATAGTAATGCCAACGATGGTGACACCCCAACCTCCGTCTTAGCTCGAGTGCCGCCGTCGATGTCGCCAGAGGCGACGATGACGAACATCAATTGGTGTTGCTGACTTGGTGCACCTTGGAACTTCCACGACTCTAAAAAACCACATTCAGTCAAAAGACAACCTTGCCTAGGTTGGTTGGCCCGATGTGTGGTAATATATTATGATCCTTGTGCCAATAGGGACTAAGCCAACACTAGAGGTGGCCCTCTCACTAATTAAATGGTCCGATTGGTTGCAGGACACACATGTTTATTACCTTGATTTCGGGGTTGGATATGCCTCTTTTGTGTATCTTAGATTTGCTTTGACGACTTCACAAACTTTACGTACCTTACTATCCATATTAGACATACCTCTTCAATACATCTTGAATTTGTTTCAAAGATTCTACAACCCCTCATATTTAACTATCGTCCTAACATCGCACATGCTTTTTGATGCAAGTGCTAATATAATTGTTTTTAAAACCTTATTTTTAAAATTGTTAAGTATAAAGTGGTGGTATATTAATAACTTCAAAAGTTTATAGTTAAACCTTTTATAATATATATTAATAAAAGACAAAGTGTGTGTGCACACTCATGCATGCTTTGTTTAAGTATGTAATTTTGAATTCCACACTTAAAGTGGGGCAAATGTAGACAATCAATTTTGGTAACTTATCCTTTGGCAATGACAAATTTGACATCATTCCTATACTAAGAAAAATACTCAAATTCTAAGCTAAATCAACACATATTTCTCTATTTTGAATTATTAATCTAAACACACTTCTTTGATATTAATTCATGTAATATTAACTATGCAAAGCAGTAATATGTCCTTGAGTGTCATTCCCAGACTCTAGCTCTTTCGTCATTGAATACTTGTAGGGGACTGTGTAGAACAGGGCCAAGCCATAAAGCCTCATACCTTTTAATTTAACAAAAAAAATCAAATTTAAAAATATTACAAATTTTCTTTCATATTCCCTAGGTTGGTCATAATGTAATTTTTGTAAGCATTTATAAACAATTCAATTACACTTAATAACTCAACTAGCACTTTTAAGTGCTCATATGACAAAATATCAACACCAAAACACTCAAGGCTCTCCTAAATATTTCAAAAGAAATTGAACACATTGTAGAGAATCCACCACACAAATCTAATGCACTCAAACCATGTTCAAGAGTCTTACCTTCCTCCATTTCAAAGCATGCAAAGGTCGTAGTGCCATGCATTAGCAAGAGAAAATCGCTCCAAGCTTTATCAAAGGTCTTAAGGGAAAAAGAGAGCAGTCTTAGCATATGAAGCACACCAAATCATGCTAGTGCCACCTTAAGTACTTTTTAATTTTAAATATAGTTATGTTTGTTATCTTTGTGTCAAGAGACATGAGGGAAAACATATAGGGTTGACCTAGATTGCACATACTACAACTACATGAGGCTCGCTCATTAAAGGGTAACGGCTAGGGTCAGTCCAACCTCACCCACACATGGATTTCATCTTTTGTTATGTAATCGTTTCATGAAGTTTGTTGAATGTATCTAAAGTCTTTATTTGTTATAGCCCATTATGGGTAATGTCAGATTTGCAGGCCGTAATAATATAAAACAACAATCAACAAATAGGAAAAGTTACAGAGGTCTACCATTTTCTCTAGTAGAAACATGACCCCCTTCTGACACAGTTAGACACTGTGCCTCGATCTGGACCACCCACCACCTGATTTTTATCATCGACCTCCATTAAATCTGAGCCATCCACATAGCATCTGGAAACAATCTCCATCACACTGTATCCTGCAATCATGGACGCAAACATTTATCACACTTTAACTTCTACAATGGGTCACGACAATATACTTTACTTTCGTAGACTTACCATAGACACAACCGTGGAGACTGTAGCAGGGGTCAAAAATCCATCAAGTTTCCCACAATGTTGTTCCAGGCGTCAGGAACCAAAAAAGAGAATGGAGGGCTTCCTGAATATCACTGACGTGAAGAAGAAGGGCATGAAATGATCTCATGCAGTGGGAGTGATTCGTGATTTGAAAACAATTACCTACTTCTTGAGTTCATGAAGACGATTCTTACAGGTCCGGAAATTCCTTCTGTTGTGCACATCGGTCACATGATCATGCCCTTTAAAATATCATAGGAAAAATTGTTGGTGCCAAAGGCGATGAAATTTACTGCCATTTTGGTGTTGTCTGAACATGGTGCATTCACTTGGCTCTTGAACCAGACCGATGTGCTGAATACATACGAGGTGTCATAGATTCTCTTGTTCCAAAGGAGGATGAAATAGTTTTGGTCACAACGTCTTGTGTTTTGACGGTCACATGGTCAAATCTACGGGCATACACGTGGTTACAGCCGTTATTGCCAACTATCTCTAGTCAAAAACTATTTTTGCAGGTGTTAGGTGACCTCACGAGCACTAGGAAGCTCTTCTTCCGCAAGCACATTGAGAAGAAGTCAAACCAAAAGGCCCATTTCAACATATTTGGACATTCTAAGGGGTTTGGTGTGTCAACGTTTATTTTGGTTTTCTATTTTTTCTAATGAGTTTTGGTAATATTATGTGCAGGAGGGTAGATCATCCATAGTTCAAGTAATTAGTTTTTTTTCAAGAGAAAACTTGTCGTTCTTACTTTTTATTTTTTTACATGCAAGATGTGAAAGATATACATTGTGGTTTCTATATGTAGAAGTATATAGAAAGGCATGCATATATAATGACAACGCGTGCTTGAAATTTTTCGAATTGCACAATGTCTTTAACTTTAATCTTTGATGTTCACCATTTGGAAGTTGATTTCATTGTTTATTTGATGTTAGATTCTCCTTTTATTCTCTGCTTAGCGCAATTATTGCACTCAAATCTCATTAAGATTTCTCTTGGTGTAGTGAGGGGTGTAAAAGTAATATTTAGTTCACAGTTCTTTGCTCATTGTTTGTGCATGAATACAATTCCACCCTTGTCTGGATTTATAGTGATTTTATTTCGCCTTCAGTTTGAGTCATGCTCGGATACATTAATATGATAACCAAAGAGAACTTCAGTTGATTCATTCATTTAGTACTAACATTCCTCTAGGTTTTTTGAGTGAATGGATTTGGCTTGTAGCACTTTCCGAGTATGAACACCCTGCCACACAAGTGTGAGCCAATGTACATCAAGAGATCAACATGGTATAATCTCAAATGGGTTGTCAGGTCTGTCATACGTAATTTGTTATGTACACATAATATTATGAGTGTCAACAATTAAATTTTTCATACTTGATGGACTTTGTAAAAAATGTCAGGGTTAATTGGGAAATGTTTAAAAGAGGTGTTTGCAACTAAAAATAGGAATTTGGATATTTAAATAGTTTAAATAGTAAGTTCCCATGTCGGGGCCGAGGTCGGAAGTTAGAGCAAAGTTTGAGTGGATGCCCTCCTAACAAATTTAATTAATATTTTTTTCCATAAAGCAGGGTCATATCCATAAGGATGGCATAACATGCAAAAAAATCAATATTTTATAAAAGGATTCTTACAAGTCTGATTCCATATCATGACAAGTGAAGATTCAAGAGATAAATGAATTCATATTTGGACCTGTTAGGTGATAATTGAGTTGTACACTGACCTTCAAAATTGGTAAAAATGCAGACATTTTATATGGGCGAACAAAATTTGCAGTTCTAAAATTGTAATTTTATATCAATGTAAACTGAAGGTGTTTTGAAAACTGTAGAGTTTGTTGAAGGGATCTGACCCAAGTGATTCATGATAGGACTGGTAACACAACAAAAATCAATTGTTATTTATAATTAAGAATAAAAAATAAAAGACATTTCCCAATTATACTCACCTCTACAAGATCTTTCATTAACTTTTTCTAGAACAAACTGTAATCAGAGAATGCAATACCAACAAAATATAGTGATTTATAGGCATGTTACTATACAATAATATCTATAAATGGGTTGATATGCATAAAGTTAAGTTCTACAACTAATGGGTGGTGGTGAAGTGGTAGCATGATGTTTACTACCAAAATTTGGGGACTGAAGATTGGACCCAAACATTTTTAGTTATCTAAATAGAAAACTTCCTATAGTGTCATTAGACATCATTGTAGTCATTTGTAGTCTTTCCTAAGTCACTGTGATTAGCACCATTTCTAGACAACAAAAGAGGATATCAACGCAGAAATGATGAATCTCTTGACAAGTGGGTGTGTCTTCTCCTCGGAATTGTCAATTTTGTATATTGTTATTAGATGTTAGATATCATCTCAGAATTGATGAATCTATGCAATCTCTTTATATTATTATATATTCTTTCTCAATTTGGTTCATGCCTTTAAATTTGGTTTGAGTGAGAATAGCATTACTCTCCCTGTGTTTTATTTTTCCTCTTTCCAATGTTTAAAAATGTTGATTTGGCATATTTTCATAAGGTCTCGAATCAAATATGTGAGCTCATAAATGATGAATCTCTTCTGTTATTTTACTATTGGAACTTCCCTTTATATTAATAAAAATAAAATAGAGTTCCATAGTAAGGGGTGACCGGAGCACTCACAGTCCCACAAAACTCCACGAGGGCACCAACAAAGTAGAAAATGCCACAAGGGCTATAACAAAATGCCACTAGGGAAACCAAAGAGCACAAAATAAATACACCAGCACAGTCAAGCACACGTTGTAGCACCAGGTGGAGGGGGAGGATCATCCCGAGGAGGGATGAAAGCTCCACTAGTAGGCTCCGCTGAAGGAGGATCCACCTACCAGCCATCGTGAGGATCAGGATACTACATCTGTAACGACACTATAATAACCCATCCCGAGGGGGGAGATCCAACAATGGTTTGCATGGCCAGCAACAGAGAACCCCACCACGGAGAACTGACAACACCCTTCCCCCTCGGAGGTGGGCTCCAGCCAGGTCCAAGAAGAGGACGGAGCTGAAGGGTGGCCTTGAGGAGAGGCAGACCGGTGACTGTGCGAGCGAATCCTTCGATGAGATCCCGTAGGAGGTTGGGGTGTCAGGGTGGCGGCAGTTGCGGATCTGGTGGGACCTGACTCATAGTGCAGGGCACACTCCCCCAGTGATCAAACAACTCTTGAAGATACACAAACTCCAGGGCAACCTTGGTGGCTTGAGCTTGAATCTACATGCGTAAAGTAGATAATAATCACTCTGTCATTAGTGGAAAAGCAAGTAACAACTGATCATGCTTGAAAATTAAATCATTTCAAGCTTTCCAAAACTGGAACAAAATACAGGCATGAAACAACTGCCAAAATGTATCAATGTAATGAGGCCAAGGAGTAAAATCACCAAATAAGGCTAGGTGCCAATGAAAGAAATTAGGGTGGTAAGGCTGAAATAAAGAGTGGATCCACTTCCAGATAGTCTACGCATAGGGGAAAGACCAAAAAAAATGTTTGAATGACTTAGGGTGAGAGCAAAAAGGACAAGTAGGATCAGGGATGCCAATATGATTAAGCCTTTCACCCAAAGTAGACCTTTGTAAACAAGACACTAGAGAAAATGGTTAACTTTAGGCTCAAGAAGAGAATTTCAAGTATGGGAGAGCCTGCGAAGCCAAGTGGAGGGCGTGGATTGCAAGCCCCACCGAGCATTAAGTCAATCAATAACAGGTGAGAGTGGGCTCAACAAAAGGTAAATGGTTCTATTATTATATCTGAGGAAAGTAAATTCCTGATTCCACCGCCAATCGCGCCACCAAGTTGCAGGAGGTTTAAGCCCTAACTTATGGAGCCTAACATCTGACATGAGCTCTTGAATTTTGTAGATAGATGGAAGGTCCAAATTGGCAAGATTGAACTTCAACTTGAGCTCGGCCAAGAAATCTAGTCTCTGCGATGCACAAGATCCTATATAGTCTGAATTCCCTTGCGATATAGGTGGATAGCTTTGATGCCCTGAGTTTCCGCAAGCGGAAGATATCGAGCTGTGAAAATAGGTGACCACCAAATATTCTGAGAATTGAAAGAAAGCCCTGTGTGAAAACCATCCCCCACTTAGTGCATGATCGACTTAACCAACTCGAAGGCTTTCCATATACTCTTAGCCACAAAGGTACCTGTAATCTTGACATGAGCCGAAGTGATAATAAGAGAATGCAACCCAATATTGTTCCAACACTTTTTTCCATAGGGGCTCCATATTTAATGCAGTGGCGCATAAAACGTTTCCAAGCCTGATTGTCAGATAGACATCGGATGACCCATTAGAGCATAAGGTAATGCTCTACCGATAGACATCAATGATCCCCATACCACCTTATTGTCGAGGGAGGAAAAAGACATCCCATGCTACTTCTGTGGAAGCTAGCTGAGCCAGAAATTTTACACCATAAAAAGTCCTGGAGCAACTTGGCAAGCCCAGCAAATTAATTACGAGAAGGGAACCAACACACAGAGTAATAGACATGGGTGGAAGCAAGGATCTTGGTACAGACTTGGAATTTACTAACCAAAGAGGGAGGTTTGGAAGACCACTTGGTAACTTTCTGCTCGACTCTATTGAGAACATATGGCCACAACATCGTTGAGTCACTATTAAAAGAAAAAGGAATACCTATAAACCTGAATTGCTCACCACAGATTAATGCATTTTTAGGGGTAGACCTTCAGCCAGTCTGGAAGAGGAAAACAACTCTGCCGATATCCCAAACTTATGGCCATTTGGATACTAGAGCAAAA
Source organism: Taxus chinensis (assembly GCA_019776745.2). Taxonomy (NCBI): domain Eukaryota; kingdom Viridiplantae; phylum Streptophyta; class Pinopsida; order Cupressales; family Taxaceae; genus Taxus; species Taxus chinensis. The sequence goes on along the minus strand of CM034151.1, from coordinate 759,036,766 downwards.
ATCCAAAAAGAAAGTGTCAAGACATTGTAAGACACTAGAAACATTCTGCTCCGATTCCACAATATTGAGGAAGGAATCATCCGTGAAATGTCCATTTATAAGTTGAGATGCATGATCCGGAAGAACAATACCATGAATAAGACCCTGGGCAGCTTGATGAGCAATTAAATAACCCGACACATCAACAACAAGCACAAACAACACTTGGGCAAGAGGGCACCCCTGTCTGATAGAGAAGAAAAGACCAATGGTAGAGGATTGGTGCCCATTAATGGTGAGCCGGGAAGAGGCATTAGAAAACAACGTGCTAACGGTACCGATTGAAAAAAAATTCCGAAGCCAAGAGCTTTGAGCATGGCAAGGATGAAAGGCCACTCAATGCAATCATAAGCTTTTTCGAAATCAATTTTGAGGAAGAGAGGGCCGCTGAAAAGAAACTCGGGCCCATTCCATGCCTTCCTAGACCGCAAGAAGATTATCCAAGATGAACACAATCAATATATAGATGTTTACATGACAAGGCCCACTTTCTGCAAGTGTTGTATATTTTTATGAGATAGAACTGTTTAAACGTGTAAAATTTGCATTCACGAGTGAAAAATCACTACAAAAGATTTTATCTTCGTCTAATACACCTCTTCCTTATCGATTGTGCCCCTTAATTTTCCCAATCTCAGTGTTGGCCTTTGTTCCACGTACATTTTTCCCACATGATGTCATGGCCTTCATTTCAGTCAGCCGCATGCAAGCAGAAAAAGGAAATCCACAAAGTGGAATTGAAGAGACAGAAAATGAAGTCTTTTGGTAATTCTATGATGGTGGGTTACCATTGGAGAAGGGTAAAAAGAAAACAACAGCAATCCAGGGGAGCATCAGAAAGCAATCAAGAAAATCTAAAAAGAAATAAAAAGGAAGAAACCTTTTAGAAAATTAAGATATATAAGGCTATGCATATGAGCTTGGAACTGGGCATAGCTTAATAGATAATTACTTTTCCCAAAATCCTCCCTTAAAGAATAGAAACTACAAGTAAAAACATGAATATGAAGTAAAATTTTTGGGTGCGCTGCATTTTGCATTTGATAATCTTGTCTAAGAGAAAGGTTGGTTATCGATTAAGAAACTGAATTTCCATAGGTAACCGAAGGTAGTTACCACTTAAAATGGCTTGGGCATTTTCGATCCACAAATATCAAGGGCTTACTTTGTAGAGAGCCACTATTGACATTGGGGGCACGGAAATACAGGGGCTTACATTCACAGCTATATCAAGAGTTCTCTTCTTATCCACCCTTCGGATTTCACCACCTTTTTCATTCATAACGTTATTCCAAAAACGTCCTCGGCACCTCTTCTACAATCACACATACAAGAGGAATCCCATCTTCACTCCCTATCCTTAACACTCCCCTCTTAATCCCCGTCGTCCCTTCCCTTTCAAGATTCACCACTTTTTATCCAATCCAAATCTTTTGCACTACTCTTGTTTCCACTAATTCCTTCTATTTTTCATTTTCTGACTAGAAATATCATATTACTTTGTTGTAAGTTTCACTGTCCTTCCCCCTGTCACCCATAATTCGTTTTCGGTGTTAACATCGCACACCTCATGTGCGATTGCTAGTATTATTCATAATATTAGCATTTACCAATATTCTCGTCCTCATTGATGATATATTATTTGGTCAAGCTTTTCTCAACAATGTAGAAGAATACTCTTTCAAACCAAAACACTTAGGTCAATCTTGTATTTAAAGGAGTTTTTGAGTGTATTCTGATCATGCCGTATAATTCCGAAATAGGCACTCAAGTTGAATGTACTGATTTCTTCCAAGATATCAAGAACATATACGAATTCTACAAATGCAGTCCGCAAGCTCAAAAAATATATATTCCTAAAATACCATTGCATACAAAAACATGTTGATCTTGATTATGCTACCATTACATCTATCAAAAGATATTATTTCCATATCAATACCCAATAATTATGGCCTTAAGGATATGAAAATATATGACATTCATATTGTCCCAGCACTCCCAGGCCAGTATGCATATGAAAAACCAAGGCCTGTATATCATATTGATTCATTACTTGATATGAAGTTGATTGAACCTGCACAATCTCCATAATCTTCTCCTACATTTATGGTCAAAAACCAGTGAGCAGAAACGAGGTAAAAAGAAAATAACAGTACATTACAAAGTCTTAAATGTCAATACAATACCATTCCAGATTGGTCCCTTGATAAATCATATAAATGTTTCTGACAACTTTTAAGGTGTAGTGCTCTTTGAATGCCAACCTAATGGTGCCAAGAAAATAGTCAGGTATGTTAATGGATCCTCTACTGAATCAGACAAGATAGAGAAGGAGATTCTAGTTGTCATCAAAGCTTTTAAATCTTTTAAAGCTTATTTGTTTCCTGTTAATTTTCACCTTATAACATATTATAAGAATTTCTCTAGCTATCTGAGATCACAAGTTGATTCAATAGCAACAAGAGGATGTTTGTTTCGATGGCAACAAAAATTGCTCCAATATAAAGTTGAATATCTAATAAGTGAAGAAAATAATTTGACTGATACTCTCACCGGGGAATTATCACTTGTCACATCCCAGGGCATGTTCCAGAGTGATTCATTATGTCAAAGAATTTGAGAGCATCTTGCAAAATCCTTTGTATACATATACTACAATCACCGCAGTCATTGAGGTCACATCTGTTTCAGGCGTTTTGTCAAACAGTTAAGGTGCCAATACATCTACAAAAGTAGCTTTCCAAGACTATTCAGAGTAAAATTCAAGACTATGAGGAGTTTTAAAAGGCTGGGAAGATGGCTTCAAACGTGTCAACTCTATTTGCTTGGAAGATTTCAAGGCAGTTTCAACAAAACCATTTTGTGATTATGTTGTGTAGCAGATGCTTGCGGGGTTACGAGACTTCTAACTGCTTCTTTGTCATCTACATTGCAAGAAACATTCCTGCTCCCATTTGTTCCCCCAAAACAGAAAGAGAATCCCCTTGATCAGGAAACCATTTCGAAAATGCTGAAATGTCAGGCTGTTCCTAAAATTTTACCTGAGGAGAGGAATGGTTGGAACAGGGCCGTAAGACAAGATGGAAGAAAATCATACTAGTAGATTCATATCATGCTGCTGTGGGTGATAAGCAAGAGTAAACCTTCTACAGTTATTATGCAATGTCAGGGATGAACCTGATAACTATCTAAGACTCTTAATTACAACATCTGCCGTGCCATGTGAGGCATTGAAAATATAGGTTCAAAGGAAAATTGTGAGGCATATAAAATATAGGTTCAAAGGGAAATCGGGGTTGTATACCGATTCACAGTTTCGGCTTTCATAAAGCTTCAATACAGATTTGTGCATAATGATATGGCGGACGATCAAAGCTCCTTTTTTTTGAATGTTAACTGTTGCCCAAATTTACACTTCATGTAATTTTGAACAACTTATCAAAGGGACTTTACTGTTTTTGTGCAATGGAAAAGTCATGGGACACTGATTCAGTCTCCCACGGATTGGGATTGCAGGAACATAGTGTTCTGCGGATTCTCTTAACCCGCGGAACAAAGGAAATTGGTTGCCAGGAAAGATGATGTGGGTCAAGAAGTCAGACTTTCGAGGGTGTTGCAAAGAGTTCCACGCATCGAGCCAAGCAAGAGCAAAAGCCATGAAAGTCCGCAGACAGGAAATTTTTTGAAAAGCCGTGGCAGAAGCCGTGGAACAAGGCAGTAGTTTTCCGTGGGTTGTGAGTGCAAATGTGAAGCCGCGAGAACCATAATGCCGCAAATCAAAGGATTAGTCTTCGCGGCATTGTGGAGGGAACGGTAACATGAAAAACCTTTTTTTGCAGATATGAACTGCATTGTGTGTTTGACATTTAAGGATTCAATTATTTAATCATGTGTTCAATTTTGTGTGCATTCATGTGCAAGTTCAATATGCCTAATTAACAAATGGAGGCTTCCATATAAACTATGATTTACATTCAATTCTTAGCCTTCACTCATTTGATACAAAACCATGAAATTTTGAACTTGCTCGCTTGAAATTTTGGCTTTACAGTCAAATACTCTTTACAATGAAGAAACCCTTGCAAATAAAAGCTCAAAAGCTAGCGCTCACTTTATAGCTTTTTTTAACTCACGTTTATTCTGGCTAGAAATTACTACATTACATTTTCACAAAAAATTTAACAGACTGGTCATTCTCAAACACATTCTTTTGGAAACATGACCGCACTTTCTTTTATTGGAAACATGACAACACTTTCTTCGTGCTATAACATTATTGAACCCTAATAGAAAACTCACTCGCTAGAGTGCTAATCGCATTATAGAAAGCCAATTTGTGTATGTTGAACTATAAAATCCATATTCATAACTTCCAAAACATTAGTGGAATAGTGAAAATGCTCTGTATCATACAGTTTGGAAGAATCCATTCCCTGCATTTCTATATAAGGGGTCCTTCGTGGAAGTAATACCCAACAAAAATAACGTACATTGATGACTTTAAAGAAAGAATCACACTGAAAATTAAGGTTTATCCAGACAGAAAAATTGTTAGAAGATGACTTATTCCTCTAGAGGGGCCCACACCTTACGCTGGTTAGACCTTCGTTAGTTCTAAGATTACTTCATTGGCAGTGCTAACAAGTTTGTTGTACAAGTGTTGTTTGGAGCCCCCACTAGCTGCTATCCACTCCATACACTGCTCTGTGATCTCATCCTTCTTATGTAAAAAGTGCTTCCCAATTACACCTTTAAAGCTAGAATCTGGATTTCTGAGAGTATCAAGAACAGCAATTTTCAAAGTATTATATCTGTGACCTCTATTTTCTTTTTCAGCATGATTAGCAAACTTTTTATGCATCATTTCATACCCTGGTTCATTGTAGAATGGATCAGCTACAAATATCAAGCTCTGAAGAGAGACAAGAACCTGCAGCAGAGTGGACTTCCAGGGTTGCCAGCTAGGACCATCCCATGTTCCAAGCAAACTTAAGCAAACTTTTCCATTGACATATAGATTTGGATTGAACTGCACCTTTCCCTTTCCTGTTGTAAGAAACTTTACTTTAGGGGGTACTTGAGGATAATCTGCCACCACCAAGAAACAGATTTATTACACTTTTCATAAAATTAAAATAGATAAAGGTAAAAAGTATTTACATCATTTTGGTCTTGTGATATGCTATCAATGATTAGATGAAAGCTTCTGTATAAAACTGTGTATGCTGTTTTTAATCTACTTTCCAGATCTCGCTCACTGATCCATCATCAAGAAAAGGAATAAAGTGTGATGATGGATCACAGAGTACGATCTGAAACATCAATAAAAAACATGCACACAATTTTATCTAGGAAGTAGTTGCTCTTTAATTCTTATGGAATGTGGCTACACTGTCTCTCTTATGCTGTCAATCTTCAATTCATCTTATAGCCAAGCAATCTCAGAGTTTATGTGTTCATACCTGGTGGAAGATAAATATCAAATATAAATACTCCATTTTGGTATGGAGTTCCTTTAGGGCCTACCATCAAAGCTTTCAACAAATCCATTCTCACAGGATCCACTCGAACATGTATACTGGATTCCCACTCCAGGGGAAGATTTGTGGCCAATGAAGCTATTTCTTTGGCAATATGCAATATCCTTTTCTTGTTGTGCACACCTGTATTATCAATGCTTTTTAGGATTTGATCCCGACTTATCAAAATACTTACTGTATGTGTGGCCTTGAGAGCTTGTTCCAATTAAAGGATACTCCCCAAATTGTAGTGGCTTCAAACTCTCTTTATATAAAACAACTTTCATACAATATTGTGAATCATCTTCATTACCTTTCACATTTATGGAATCTTGCTCCCCTGAAGTAGATGATATCTTGTCTGAAATTGCTTTGGCCATTTTCTATTTTTCTTGAATCTATCTCTTGTGGCACAGAAAGCAAAGATGGTGTATGGGTTTTTCGCTTCATAGCTGCAATGGCCAAAGTCTCATAGCACTCCAAAAGGCATCTGGCAACGCAGAGGTCAGTTTCCACAATTTCATCACTGTTTCTATTGTTGAATCTATTGGCAATAATCTTTGATTGCTGGTATATGTTATTCATTTTATCAAAAATCGAAATATCACCCCCACAGTTTCCATGCACACAAGAACCTTTTATTCTGTCAGTCTGGAAGCATGACCCTACCAACATGGTCAATAGTTCTGGGTACTGTGCCATGGTTTTCAAAAGTTCTGCCAGCTGAAAATACAATGTATTCCTTGCACATACATCCATCATAGAATCATTCATCATTAAGTATTGTAAAAGTTGGAAAAGTACCTTATCCCGATTGAGAAGGACATAAACAGAGAACCCTAACATGGGTTGAACCTCTCTTGCAGCTTTTTTCTGAAGAACTTCTGTTAAAGATTTCAACACAAATTTTGCCCTGCAGTCAAGTTCCTTTTCCACCATTCTCAGTTGCTGCTCAGTTGACCCACATTCATGTCTGTACCCTCCAAATCCAGTACCTGCTCCCCACACGGTGTTTATATGTTCTGTATAACCTCCAAATTGTTTAAAGAGTGCCACAAGTTTGTGTGTATACATATTAGAAGGTTTTTTATCAGGTTTGGGACCAGATTCGGTGGCTTCTCTTGTATACTCTTTATAAATCGATTTCATCTCTGTCATCATTTCATTGATTCTGTAATTTGTTGCTTCTCTGCAGATGTGAAAAACTTTACGTCTCGGAAGGGATTCAAAACCAACCCCACATGCAGCACACCAAGAAAAATCACAATTTGTGCATGCCCACAAGTCTTGACATTCAAAATTTTGAATACTTGCTGCAACCGGGAATGGATTCACATTGCCATTCTTCATAACATGTTTTCCTGCAACAATAACCACCGATTATGAATTGAACTCTTCTGAATTTGGAGTTTTTGTAAATTCTTAAAAACAAGTAACCATGTACCTCTTTTGACAAATGAAGAAATCCTGGTACATTATCATTGCTTTCAGTTGTTCACATTTACTACAGCGGTTTACGGCAGTTCTTGAACCTGCCACTGTAAAGATCTATGTAAGCAGTACTCAACCATTTCTCATAGTTTTTTACAGTGTCAATCTCAAGTAAGTTGATCAAGTCCACTTTACTGATCTCCATTCCACACCTACTCACAATACATCATATCAGAATTAATCTCTTCTCAGTGATAAGTTAACTAGAAATATCACTAAATTTCAGCAACCACAGTGACATTATTATGAATTTCTTGTACTTCACCTCTCATCTGGGCATAGCGATAGAGTTTGAATCTCTTCATAAGAGGCTTCTAAGGATATCATTGAATTTTGTATTACAGATTCCATATGAGACTTGAAGCAGGGTTTGCAAGTGGAATGCCCGCAGCTGGTAACAAAATCATTGCCCAAAGTTTTGTGTCTGCATTTGCTTAAAAACCCTGACGAAGAAAAACATTAAAATTTCAGTTCAATTTCATAATTAAAAACACTACCAAGATAAAAAAGAAACCCCAAGTCCTTTGTAAAAATCTGTTACATTTCTAACCAACAAGTCCACTGAAACAAAATCAGTGCCCATATTAATGCAGCACTCAGGATAAGTCCATTTATGTTTTCTGGCATGTATGTCAACTACTTCAATATGTATTGTGTAAACACCCTAAAAGCCATTAAAATGAGAACCACTGTGGGAAAATTGTTCATCATTTAATTAGGCCAATAGGTTTGAACCGGCATAGGGTTTTCCCTCAAATTTACTTAAAAAGACTCGACATTCTTTTAAAAGAACCCAAAATATTATAGATTCCCATATATAAAAAAGGATTGAATAAAAAAATGCATGTGCATAACAGTACGATTTTTTTATTGAAAACAAAAACATCCTAATTTTTGGGAAAGCTTCCTGAGATTAAAGTACAATAAATAATGTATTTAAAAAAAATTAATGTTGCTAGATATTGAGACTTGATTTTAAGCGAATGAAGATGGTCGTTTTTTTTTTTTGCCTTTTGACAAACTGTTGATTTTTTCTAGTATCAGATTTTACATTGAAATCCAAGAAAATTTTATTAATGTATCTTGGAAAAGAATAATAATGACCAACCCATTCATAATTCAAAAAAAATCATTGCCTGCTGCTATTACTATGGCTCTGCTTCATGGCATTATTTTAGTGTCCAAAATGTCTCAATATGATCTTCAATAATAAATCCATTACAACCTTCGTAAGGTAGAAATTGTTTTAAAAAAATGTTTTTGTGGGAGAGTAATTTATATTAGTTATACAGAATTTTAAGGCATAAAGATTTTGAACAGAAGACAATTATTTACATGTATCACTCCATTTTATTGATTGCCAAAGACTAAGTGAATTTTGAAATAAATCATTGATGAGGTTTGAGTAAAATAGATATCCAGTGTGTCATGCAAGCTTCTGAAACCATTTGGGTTATATACATTTAAAATAATAATTGACATAACCATGAAGCAAGTAGCCTCAATAAAGCAAAAATTATCATTATTTACCATTCAAGTTAGAATAGAAATAAAATTGTTTTTTCCAAGCACTTTTTCTTGTTTTTAATAGTTGGTGTTTTGGCAATGGAATTATATTTACACAGTTAATTGACCTGAGGCTCACATATTTCATACCAAAATAAACTAAGTCAATCAATCAATCAATGGCTATCAGTCTAAAGAAAAAAGCACCATACTCATATGAATGAATAAACCTCTCGTACAGTAGTTTACACATTTTTACATGGTTCTAGCTATAAAATGCCTACAAATTTTTTGAAATTATTTCTTAGATTGTCACAATTATATTACTATAAAAATATGTTACAATAAAAGGGGTGGCTAGATAGAGTCACAAACCAAAAAATGTGCCAAAAGGCAAACACACAACTAGAAAAATATTACATTACAAGAAACTTAAGCACAAGTGTGTATAGCACTAGGCGGAGGAGGGGGATCATCGTGAGGTAGAAGAGTGCCAACAACATATGGTTCATCATCTCGAAGTTCTTAAACAAATAATCATCCAAAGGGTATTGGGTAGCCAAAAAAACCATAATTCCCCCACACAGGAGGTGGGGAGCTCACCATTAACACATTCTGCATAGGAGAAGGCCATAGAGACGACATTACAATAAGAGGACCAATCGTAGATTTTTCACACAGTGGTTTTGGGTCCCATCCTTTGAGACATTGAGGTAATATAGTGTGAAATTGGCCATGATAAGGAGAGGGATGCCGAATTTGAGAATAGCTTCACCAACACCAAGCAGATGGAGGTGGTGAGCTTGATTGGAATGGATATGGAGGTATCTAGATCATAGTGCAAGGGGAACTCCCCCAGTGCACTTGCAGGTCCTAAAGATGTTGGAACTCAAGGGATGCCTTCTATGCCTATCCCTGAATATGAAGGTACTATTGTCATGATTTTTTTCAAGGGAAAAATTCATAATTGAAAACATGACAACCATACCCTACTGCAAATTTTTTGCTTAAAGGTCATCCTGAGCCCTCCTTCAGATCATTCTAAACCCTGTATCAATCCTATCCCATCCTCTGAGTAGTCCAATGTGTTGTGTCATCGTGTCCATAGGTGATTTAGGGACATCCATTACATTCAAACACTTCCATGATAAGATCTTTCAAGACAGGCCTTTTGAGAAGCTTTGGAAAAGCTATTTTTTGGTCTTCCTGAAGCTGGTGCGCACTCCCTGGAATGGAATGGAAGAATAAAAATCATCGAGGAGGTGTATCGGAGAGCTAATAATTTTTTGCAACTAGTTTTGGAAGAATTTGGGAAGTTTCAGAGGTTGTGGAGCAGTTTCAGCATAAGTGGGTCCTAGAGGGTGAAGCAGTGTACAATGCAAAAACAACTCTTGAGCTTCAGGAAGTAATTTCGGGAGCTTCGTAAGGAGTTAGAAGCCAAACAAAATATTTTCAGAAATATAATTCAGATCTATAAAGGATGGTGGTCTCACATGTTTCACAAGACTCGGGATTTTTTGTCCACAACCTGTTTTTCAGCATGCACAATCTTTAATTCTGAATAAAAATACTATTTTTCAGGAGGTTTAATGCCTAATAAAGGTATGATACCCCCAAAATTATGTTCAAAATTCATTTTCCAATAAATTTCATATAAATAAGTGTGGGAAATTTCATCTGGGAGCTCAAGTTATGCGTCCAACAAGTTGCTCTCCAAGGTATGGTTCAAGAGTTAGTCAATTTTCAAGCTTGAAATTTGGACCAATTAGAGAGTGGCACAATTTTGTGCACCAAACCTCCCAAAATTTTTGGAATTTTTGTGCACAAAAATGTGCCCCCCTCCCATTTAAGCCCTTGGACCACAATGTGACCATTTTGGAGCTCCTTTTGTCAAGTTTAAAGCCCCCTCGCACTGATTTTAAGCCCCCAGCCTCATCCAGTCACAATGCGCCAAGTGGCCCAATTAGAGAAGGGTGAAATTTTGTGCACCAACCATCCCAAATGTTTGGGATGGTTGGGACACAAAAATGCGCCCCCTCCCATTTAATCCCTTGATTAACCATGTGACCTAGGAAGGTGACTATCGAGCTTTCTTCCAGCCCCCCTCTCTTCCGCCTCAACGAACCACAATGCAACAAATGGTCCAATGGGAAGGGGGAAATTTTTTTTTACCAATCATACTAAAATTTTTGGATGGCTGGGACAAAAAAGTGTGCCCAGGCTCAACCCGTGAAAATTTGCAACTTTTTGATTAACTAAAATGTTGAATTTTAGGAGTTAATCTAAATATAAACGTACTGAAATACTAAAATGTTGAATCCAAATATTTTATTTTATTGTTTGAATGTATTAGAATAATGAAAATAAAAGGTATGTGTTACTAACCCTAAATTGACTTACCTCACAGTGTGCTGGACTGAAATAGGCTGATGTGTAGACTGTGCAGGATGTGACTGGACGACTTCGGGAATGACTGGACTGGGGTGCCTTGTGGCACCCTGGTGTATGATATGGGTGCTGTAGTCTGCAGAAAAGTTAGGATCTGAATATTGCAGTGTCATAAGGTTAGGTCAGAATAACCTTAGCTACCACAATGGTGGACTTACAACTAAGTTTTGCACTACATTCTAGACCACATGTAGCTCTATGTGCATGTGTGTGTAATTTTATGCCTAGGGTTCCCTAGTGCCAATGGTGCAAAAGTATGGGGAAATAACTAGATGTAAAAATGCAAATGGTGGATGGGATAGAAATAATACAACCCTTTCCCCCTATGCTTATGTGATGCATATGTAAAAGATGCCCAAATGCAGTCCCTTGCCTTAATAGATAGCTGCCCTTGATAGCAAGATGTCCGCCCATAGTATAGTAAGTATGCTATGTTGACACTAATGACCCGAAACGATGACTACTACCTAGTGGAATGCATAGGTAACAACAAAAACCAACCTCAAACAAATAAATTAGAACCATAAGTTACGGAAACAAGGGCGCCTAAAATCACGGACTGGGGTGCACCGGGCACCCTAGTGTAGGATTGGAGATGACAATCGATCAAATTACAACACTTGAGACTCCCTAAAAGATTCCCAAAAAATTTTAGACAACTAATGACTGTACCAGACAAATAACAATGGTGACCAACTAACTGATGACAAGACTAAATGATGGGTCATTAGTGAATACTTTTATCACGCGAGGTCCATATATAAAATAACATACCTGGCGGTATAAATGTAATAGTAAGTGTGTGATTTTGTGACTACATTTCCCCCCACTTTATGTTGGTAAGCGAAAAGCTCTGTAACATAAAGTAGATAGAGATGCGTACCTGAGAGAAGCCAGAGAAGCCCATGCTATAGAAGAACCAGCAGATGTGTGGTAGAAGTGTGCCGATATAACGATAAAAATATGTCGAACCATGGATTAGCAGGTTGATCCATGTAACGTAAAAAAAAAGTGTAAATATCATGATGAAGTGTGCTAAATGAAAATGATAACTAAGATGTATGATGATTTTGAACGTAGTTTAATGATGAATAGGTGGGTAGGGAGTGATCAGTTCCCAACCTGAACGTTTGTGTATGAATGAATAATCAGAGGATTCCTGCCGCGAGAGGAAGAGTGTAGGGAGAAAAGTGTGTTATTCTCCAATCTTTAACTACATTTCTCAAGATCTAGCTACTGCAGATGGACTCAAATCAAAATTTTGAGATTTTTAGATCCAAATGATTTCGATTAAACAATTGACCCATATAGGAGTGATACAGGGAAGTCAGTTTGCTGTAGACACCTATAATTTAGCTCTAGTAATTTAAATACTTAAAATTGCGCTAATTATACCACTTCCCACACATTGACGACATGTCGTCAACATCACACACTTTCTCTTATCGTTGTTTATTAACTACATTACGCTAATTAATTGACCCTTCTATCCGACAAAGATGACAATTAACGACCTTCCGTTAATTAATCCCCTTTCTACATGAATTAATTAATTATTCTTAATTAATTTAGTTTCATTTTCTACTAGATCAATAGGTTGCCATTTATTTGATTAAATCTTTCTTATCCTCTAAATTATATTAATTATTCCTCTAAAAAGCTTTTATAATCTTGCTCACCTATTAATTAATCACTTTGGTTAATTAATAAATCCCCTCAAACCCCATGAGTCACTAAAGGAAAAAACTAAACTCTCCTAAGGTTGACTCAACCCTCTTTCAACCATGATCATCCCTAACTAACTCAACCTTGCTATTATCCCACATGTAAAGGGATGCAAAGCTTCTTTTATCCATTGGGCCATATAAGGAGCCTTCCTCCTACCTTTGTACAAACCTAAATGAGAATAGAGCATAGACTATCGCCATTTTATCATCTTAGAGAATTCTCTCCATTAGAGGAGCTAGCTATCTTCATTTCTTACATTCATCCATCCAAGTTTGAAGTCATATGGAGATATGTCAAGTGGTCTTGTAGCCATGGATTGATAAGACTCCATTCTTGAAACATTGGGATTGAAACATACAATCAACCCTTTTGATTCCTAAGGATCTAAATAGGTTCATTTCATTGATTAACATTCAATAGAGATAGAGATTAATTGCTTAGCATATTAGTTTGGATGTTTATTCATTTTCTAATGCAAAGATGTTGGTAGTTAAGTCTTGTTTAACTATAAGCATGATGGTGCATAGATTTTATTTTAGCTTTGTTTTAGGACTACTAGGTGTTAGTTCTAATTCTCTTTGTATAGCTAACTAATTCTTGCACACATTTGTCATGCCCGATGGGACGGATCCTTAGTCCCTTAGCATTGTGGTTCAAATTTTGTTGTTATTTCAATTTTTTGGCTAACCCTTGATATGCACATGTGTGAAATATTGTTGATTTTTTTTATGATTTTTGCTAACTTTGCATGTGTTGAGTATTGCTTAGAGATATAATTTAGATGGGTTCTTGTCAATTTTGAGCTAACTTGCCAAAAAATTGAGCTCTTTGAGATCGATTACGCCATTTCCTGTGTTTTCACATCACTTCCAGGTACAGGCGTACATAAAAATGACAGAGGCGCGTACACATCTTGATGTAAGCGTACACGTATAAACCTAAGCGTAGGTACGAAAAGGCTAGTGTGCATGTCCAAAGTCTAGCGTATGCGTTATTCTGCTAGCGTACATGATATTCTATCCTCTGTGTTTTTCTGGATTTCTTTCTGCTGGCACATACTCTTGAACCCAAGCATACACATTCATACTTTGGCGTACCCATCTAGTTGTGCTTCTGTTTGAGCATTTTTAACTCTGTGAGCATACATTTCTAAATTCTAACGTATACATCTTACTTTAGACGTACATGAATTTCTATCTTCTATGTTTTCTTGCCTTTCTGTCTGCTGGTGTATGCATTTAGACCCTACCATACACACCCATACTCGAGTGTACCCATCTTCTAGTGCTATTAATTTGACCATTTTGTCTGTGAGTGTATACATCCAAAGGCTAGCGCACATAACTCACTGGCCGCGCAACCCATTAGCTCACTGTCAGTTTCCACATAGGCATGTACATGTCCTGAAGCAAGTGTAAACACCCAGAGTTGAGCGTACACATCACAGTTCGGATTTGAGATTCACTTTAAAATTCACAGAAACATGTTTTCTAGATTTATTGACTCCTTATAGGTTTTAATTGAAGATTAACTTCTATTTTGTAGGGTTTATTTGTATGTTTTTACTAATTTGAATTGTTTAAAGGGTTAAATGAATATTGCATGCTTAATCATGAGATTAAAGTCACGTATGCTCTTCCCTCGCACCTTCTAGGTGATCTTGGGAATCAACAAAGATTTCTATATCTCTTTTTACTTGGAAAAACGTTGGAAAAGAATGTCAAATTTGGTTAAAATGAACAAATTTTGCGTTTGAATCGAGTATTTTCCATTATTGATTTTGTAGTTGGATTTTATGTCATGTATGCTATTCTCTTGCATCCTAGGATGATATTGAGAATCATAAACGAAATTCATCCTCTTTATGTGTATGGAAAAATAGTAAATATGTTGTGCATGACCTAAATGCTTGTCAAAGAACGAAGGATCGAGACAAAACAAAACTACTAATACAATTTCCATGTAGGTTGCCAAATGGTGTTCAAGCAAACCAAATTAAGTATAAAAAATAAAAAATACACCACAATCAAAAGACTATATTTGCATATTCGGATAAGGGTACACCCAATCTGCTTAACTAGGACATAACCACCTTTTTCATAAGCCTTAAGCTACAACACTGGGGGTGGTCCTAGGAACCCAAAAGTAGTCTACGCAAGAGGGAGCCTTGTGGAGGAAACGGGAAGTGATCCACACACCTACTTAACTAGTGATACACGTGAGAATTAGTGTCAAAGTTATCTATATCGTGATCCCAGTGAGAGCACATGATGTATGGATTTATTTCCCATTGTTCTTAAAGGGGGTAAAGTAAAGCCAAGATAATCCTGGGGAAACCTTGGTAAACTGAGCTCACATTTAGATAACTTGTGACACCTAGTTGAGTGAACCACCTAGGAAGCTATCTTTGACCAGGAGCCAACGTTGACCATATCAAAGCCAATTTGAGTTAAGAGCCACCGTAAAGTGAGAATTTTCTCAGATTCAAAACCTTGTTTATCGAACAAGGGGAGAGTCCATTAAAGTTTGAATGACACATCATTCATCACGAGGATTGTGAAGCATTACTTTTGCTTAGTTTATCACTCGCCCTAAGGCAAGGCGAAACTCAACCGAAGTAAGGCTAAAATCTTATCAACACCAATTGATCTACTTCCTTCACTTTCTTTTGACACTTTGTTGATCAGAAGAAAAGTTACTACCCTTGTGTTGCTAATTAATTATATTTGCAACTTTTGTGTTTGTTTTACGTTCATCCATGTTTGCGGCTAAGTTGTTAAATGTATAAAGTGCATGGAGACATTTTCATATCATTGGTAGCCTTTTTGATCTTGATACCCAAGTCAAAATCATCAATTGTAGTTAGGCTTGATTTATCACTAGATTCTCCTTTGAAATATTATCTTTCTTGTATCATATCGCCATAATTTCGATAATTACATCTTGTTTCTTGAAAACTTGACCTAAGTGTCTAGATTATAATGTTATGTTATGCACATTCTAAAAATTCCTTGGTTTACTCTAGGATTAGTTTGTTTCCAAACATTACCTCAATTTTTAAAAGTGTTTGAGTGTTACCATTTGTGAACATTAAATCAATATCATTTTGATATTAATACTGTAATTTTCTAAAAATTTTGGTTAACATATCTTAGTGTTATTGTTGTGTCTCTCACAATTGTAACTACCACTTTTTGAGATATAGGTCTTAATTGGATTCAAGATCACTTTTAGGATACTTTTTTTCGGGATCATATTAACTTTTTGTTATTACTTACACATTGTTCATTTCTTTGAACTCGACATAAGTCGTGACACTTTGTTAACCATATTAAACACCAACTACCTTTTGAGAACAAACTTAGGAAGTACAACATTTTGATTGATTGGTCTAAAAATAAACATTGTGTGATTGTATTTTGTTTTTCACTTTTGACTTATTATTTTAAGAAAAATCACTTTAACACATTGATTCTTTGAGATTCATTCTTTGACATTTGTAAAATTCCACTTAGGTTGATAAATACCTTTAAAAAAGATTCAAAACACCTTAGTGAATTTCTCGCACGTCATGGCCCCAAAAACAAGATTGGGAGCTAGAAGACAAGTAATTAAGAGACAAGCATGGGAAAAATCAAACAAACAAGGGTTAAATACCTTTATTGGTCATGATTTAGGACCTATATTTTCTATAGAAAAGGAAATAAAAGACATGATAGATCATAGTGGTGATGAGGCAATATCACCATGTGCGAGGTTTGACTTTAACCCCACCCTATTAAATGAATTCCTTTTTATAAAAAAATATAGAGTACTTACGAGAGTGGTGGAATTAGGTGCTAGAATGACAACATAACACGAAACTAATCCACCTACAAACGTGGCTAATGAGGAAGAACCACCTCTCATTAAAATTGATTACATTTTATCACATGGACATGCTTTCACATCAAACGTAGAAAACAACAACATGGTGGGTTATAAATTACCATTTATTAAGATGCCACACATAGAACATGAAAATGTGGAACAACCCCCATGCGATGAAGATGAAAAAGAACTTCATGAGGAAGAAGTCACTATACCATAACAAATTCAAATCCTTAGTTAACAATTAGCTTTACTAACATCTTATGTACAAAAACAAACAAAAAAAATGTACATCGAGAGAAACCTAAGGACAAAAATAGTGAGCTTCACACATAAAACCAAGATGGAGGAATGTCAAAATATATTCATGTGTATATGCCAGATTCTCCCACTAAAGAACAACTTCTTTCACAAGAACTACAATCTATGAAAGAAACACTCACAAGCCTTCAAGAAACTAATGGGGGAAATAGCAAAAGACATCAATACGAAGAGTTATGTCCTCATCCATTTGATAAGGCTATGTTGCTTCAACCCTTTCCTAAGAAATTTGACATGCCCAAATTTGACAAGTATAGAGGGAAAGGTGATCCCCACAATCATGTGAAATATTTTTACATGGCATGCCAAGAAGTTTCCTACAATGACAACTACCTCATACGGCTCTTTTCAAAAATTCTAGGAGGAAAAGCCTTGGAATGGTTTACTCGCTTACCTTGTGGGTGTATCTTCACATGGCCTAAACTAGCAGAGAGGTTTGTATGAAATTTCTCATACAACATGGAAAGTGACATAACTATGGCAGACTTGTGTAACACTAAACAATGTCCAAATGAAACCTTTGCAAGTTTTCTACAAAGATGGCGAGGGCTAGCTAGTCGATTCCCTTGATCAATACTTGAAAAGAAACTTGTTAACATCTTTGTACCAAATTTAAACTTGGACATCACTTTTCATTTACAAATGCATTGTGTTCGGAGCTCTGAAGAGGTCATTGAGAAGGGCATACAAATAGAAAAGGCCCTCATTGCCAAAGAAAAAATCAAATCATCTTCCAAGGATAATCAATCTACCAAACCAACAGATAAGCCAAATATCTTTAACAAAAACAAGAATGTGGTAGGAGATGGAATCACGGATTCCAAATGTATACAAGCGGTCCAAGTTAGTCAACATTTTAAGCTGACCAAAGGGTCGATTCAACCACCACCCAAATGAAGAATGTTCAGTCCTTTTAATGAATCTTTATCTGTAATCTTGAAACAATTGGATGCGGTCAACATGGCAACGTATCCTACAACATAACCCTTCGATGAAAATGCACATAAACCTTCATGGTGTAAGGAACATGAATACTGCAATTTCCATCATGTAAAGGGAAATAAAAAAAACAAATGTTTAAGGCTGCGTCATTTCATCCAAAATCTTATTGACAGTGGAAACATAGAGGTTGATTCAACGGAAATGAAGTAGATGCCCAATCAAGAGATGAGCATATTCAAAGAGCCTTTCCCTAAACATGGTAAGCTAGGTGAGAAAAATCCAAATAAGGTCGAGTCTTCTCAAAGCTATATTGCCTTGAACTATCTTTATACCAAGAAATGTAACAATCAGTATGACTCATTAATTGGATGTGTTCGCTCATATGATGACCATATCAATACCATTATGATCAAGGGTAGAGATTACACTATGGTAATAAGGTACGCTCATCTCACAATCCTTGAACCTTTTGTGCCTACTCCCCAAGATAGCTAGTATACCGTTATAGACCAACTTGAAAAGACTTCTGGTAAGATTTTGATCTTAGACCTTCTCAAAATATCAAATGCACATAGGGATATCCTTTACAAAACCCTCCAGGAGTTAGGAGTATCAAAAAAAGTAGATCCTTTACATTTACACGTTGTGGTGGAAAATATTTCACCAAGCAACCACATCACCTTTAACCACAAAGAAATCCCAAATGAAGACTACATGGATAACTTTCCTCTTTATATCGAAGTATTTTTTACCTGTCAAAAGATTAAAAGGGTGTTTTTGGACAACTGGTCAAGTCTAAATATATGTACAATGAAGCTCATTAAATAGTTGGGACACACTGAGGAAGATCTAGAATCCCATATCATTACCATCACCGCATACGAAAACATGGAAAGAGAATCAACGGGTATAATAACACTACCAATGGAGGTAGGGCACACTTGTCACCAGACGAAGTTTCATGTCCTAGACTTGGAACTTCCGTATATTATGCTTCTAGGACGCACATGGATTCATGCCATACAGGTCATACCTTCAACATTTCACCAATGTATCAAACTGAAGCATGAGGGACACACCATTACCAGTGAAGGGGATGCAGAAACTTTCATTTATTACAAGGCTCTCAATAGCTTTGCACGTAAGGGAGCATACGAGTGTCCATCTACAGATATAGTTATTACCTTTCATTATGAGGCTCTTGAGTCCCAGATAGATTTTGAATCTCTAAGTTCTTGCAATTGAGGTGATATTACTTCTGCATCTCCCTTTGATTCTTGGGAGATGATTTTTTTAATATGGGTGTGGAGAATACAATATCCAACAAGTGCTATTAGTTTTGGATTTTTCCTTATCACCTAAAACTAGAGGTAAACCCAATTATCGCTTCAAACGACCTCAACATGAAGACACAATTGGAACATTATTACTTAGTGGATTGTTGGCAAAAGAGAAGCTACATGAATCCCCTACAACTTGGCTCTCTAAAGACACTAGGCCTATTTGTTATGAAACACCAGAGTATACAAATTCCAATAGAATGATGTATTCCATGGACTACAAGGGCCTTGGATGTGGAAAATTTGAAAAAGGAATGAGGGAACCAGTCCCACTTCCACATTTTGAAATAGAGAAATATGGGATCGACATTTGACCCTATGGAGCTCACTCTATGGATAGATATAATACTATCTCTAAACACAAGGATATCTCTGCTTATTCAGATAGTGACCTAGATTCCCCTCATAGTCATCTTTCATGCTCTATTCTAATGCACAGGGCGTTTCTCTTTAACCATTCTCCCAACAAAATAATGATGTTCTCCTGTCGCAACGTCTTGAAAAATTCCTTCAAATCATCAACATATTTCTCCTGGAGCTCAGTTGCCTAATTTTTTTCTAACTTCAGTGACTATTCTTTAAAATATTGTATCTCACCCTGTAAAATATTAATCACCTCCATAGTCTCTTGATATACTTTCTTCTGATGTGTATGGTTTGGATACTTGGCATGAAGCACCTCCTCCTTTGTAATAGTAGGCTTATGTTTTTGAACTTCCCTGGCATGTGCAACCTCAACGAGTGTAGTAATCTTTATGTGTACCAATTCAGGATCAGGTGTTAACCTCAACATCCACTGATCTTCTATGGTACATTGTACTCTGACCATTCCCGCTACCTTGTCTTGCTTGTGCTTCTTGCTTAAGTGTTCATACAAGTTTGGGAATTATTCATAGTTATGGTTCTTTCCGTAAAAACAACAAACAATATTCTGAGGGCATTTTCACCTGAAGTGATAAGGGGACCCACATGTATAACATGTTCCACATGGAAAATCACTCCTTCCACCGCTGCAACCACGACCTTTGAATCCTCCTCAGTAACTGTTGGAGCTCAAATGTGCACCCACTCCTGAGTCATAGACAATATGGGATTTGAGACACCATGGGACTATCTCTAAGCTGTGGGACCTGAACTAAGAAAGACCTCCAAAGAAGGCTGGTTCCTCTACCTACTTCTAATGTTAAACTGATCCTAGGAAGTGAAAACAACTAACTACTAATGTCAAGGGACTAGGGAGAAAGAGAGAGTGCATGAAATGAAATCCTAAACTGTGGAGGTGATAACACCAAAAGAAGGTTTAGAGAGACTCCTAGTGAGTGAAAATGGAGGCTAGACAAGGTAAGGAAGGACCAATAGATGTGTCATAATCCAAAACCACATATAGATTCCCATCTTCATAGAGCACAACAGATCTGGGTCCTACAAGAGAACAAGATATGCACAAGACATATGCAAATGTAATAAATGCAAGAAAAGTAGCACAACTGGAGCTAGGGTAGAGATAGCCACGAAACACAAAATTTTATTTCTCAAAAGGATGCACAATCCATTAAAAAGTACATGTTAGTGCGAAATCACAACACCCTCAAATGAGTTCTAAAAATTTTCTTTTCTAAGGCATACTCATTTGGTGTGATTGCATAACATTGAACTTTCCCCAAGGTTTGGGACCTTGAAAAAGTGGGAAAGCTCTCCAGAGAAGGCTGGTTCCTCTTCCTAAACTACTTGCCATGAGTTAATCTAGTGCAGGAAAACTAAATCTAACCTAATCTAACCATTCCAAGGAAACAAGGAGAGAGAAAGAGGAAAAAAACAGAGCCTACACAAAAGCACTGATACACTAGTAAAAGAAGCGAGATATTCTATTAAGGGAGCAAGAAAAAGAAAAAATGGAGATGAGGGAGGTCAGAATAGAAGTAACACAACCTAGCTCTTCAAATTCACCGTTAAACTCCATAAAACCCAACATCCTACACCTATAAATGTGAAATACGTGCACATAAAAAAAAATTTGGAAGGGAGAGGCATAGAGAAACAACAAAATGATGCAAAGGGTTGAAGAAAACCACAAAAACACATTTTTATTGCTTTAGAAGGTGCACAGACCATTACATTTCTGGAATAGAGGTACAAATAAATTTTCCATGCATGGGAGAAGGTTTGCTGCTCAAAATGGTGATGAGAAACAAATTTTACAGAGTTTCTCTATGACCAAAATGTCTCTCTCTTCCAAAATGAGAAGTGTTACAATATATAGAAGAATAGAGAGGGAGAGGATGGAAAATTTGAATCTTGCTCCAACCACCATGAGATACGCATTGAATCCCACTCTGAAAGCTCAACCATTGAATATCAACGTCTTCTACATATTCACCCACAATATATCACTTCTAGTTCCCTAGCGGATCGAATTGAACCAGATCTGGTAGTTGAAGAGATTAGATTCTACATTAATGGCATGGAAAAAGTTTCTCCATTTTTTACCTACCAGAGCCTGAAAAAAGGATTCTTAATCCTTTCATGGTGTAGAGGACATTGAGACGCTTCCAGTGGTGTCAGGTTTGTAATATTTCAATCCCTGAGTCAAAAGATATGCCCCTTTTTGAGACTGGACACATGGAGGCACCACGCTTACTTAAAATCCCAATTCAAATTTTCCTTTAAAGAATGCATCATGCTGACACTTGGCTCTCTCCATTGTCTCCTCCATAATTAGCCAATTTTTGAATCTTTCCTGAATGGTCTTAAACTTGAAGACCTCGAAACTTCACCACTTTTTTTCTTTCTTACTGCACAGGTTCATTTGATCTTTCCCAGACCTTTCCACTCCATTGTAGAGTCTCCCTATAACCTTTTTTATCATCCTGGAATGTGAGCTTGTGTGTCCGAGTCATTTCCTTTATAATTTCCTTATGTGCAGGAGTTGTCTTGACCAAATTTACTGGGGGGGGTGAATTTGGGATAACAATTTGGTGACTCATGGGGACATCTACCTGCTACATGAAGAGACCAGTACTAGTGGACTTGGAGCACCCATTGGGCATGGAGTCTGCTTGATAAACATGAAACTGATCTGCAATTTTGAAGATCTGATCCTTGAGCCACTGTGAGCCTAACTGTATGCCTTTTCTATGTTTTTTCTGACCATGAGTTTGCACTCCCAATTTTCATAAGGAAATCTTGGAAATGGAATTTCTGAGAGTAGAAAATTTTTTTAACTCTAGGGCATTCATCTCTCCCTAAAATGAACTGTTTTGAAATGAATTTAGTTGTTCTTCATTTGTTTTTTTTTAAAGATGGAAACTATTATGGGTAATTATGAGTTTCCCTGCTATGAATACTCAAGAGCCTGGCTTTATACACCTTTAGAGCAATGTGAACAAAACTTATATACAAAGACCAAATCATACATGCCTCAAATTAGACATGCAGAGTGTGCATAAGCACTTCTTTTTCTGGAAACAAAGTCTACTCCTACTCCTACACTAACTAGATAGAAATAATGCTAAACAAAGCTTGTTATAGGTAGGGAGAAGTAGCTTCCCTTTCTCAAGAGGGGTAGCCATGTAAATGATTTGACACTAAATATAGCTGCTTGTATGCATGAAAAATTGACAATAAGATGGTCCTCCACCCAAATAATCAAGGTATCAACATTAATGGAAAATACCTCCTTAAGCTAACTTGCATTTGACTCCTAGAGGTATTGATGGTGACCCTTGGTGCTTTGGTATTCATCCTCATGCCTTGAAATAGGCATGACTGGTTCTAGCTTCTCCTTTGGCTCCAATGAATCCAAGTACCTAATTGGGCATGGTCTGATCCTTTGGATGTGCCTGTTACTCTAAATTTTAACTCTAAGAATGTAGTATTCCTGCGGACCTTCTTGAGTGGATGGTGTGGGAGAGATGGGGTCTTCATTGTTTCCTTCCTCCTCCTGAGAAGAACATGGAAGATTAAGATCCTCCAACCTTAGTTCCTAAGGGCCGTTGTGAGATGCAGGTTGTTGTCCTTGGATGTTCTCCTCCATGATAGTAGAATCATGTTCTTGGAAGGTAGATGATGGAGGAGAAAATGATGTGATCTCTTCAGGATCCTCCCTATCAAGAAAATACTCCAAGTCAGATAGATAATATGCCTCCTTGTTGTCCTGCTGCATGTGTTCGACCTCCTCCATGGTGTCCTTCGAATCTACAATTTTCTCAATATGGTTCCCCTCATCTTCAAACATGAAGTTTGAAAGCTCAAAATCTTCTTTGAAATTAGAGTTTGAAGGGGATGAAGTGGGAGGAAGAACTGAAGGTTCTTCTATGGCTTACTCTACACTTGTTGCCTCTGAATCCGTATGATTCTCCTCTAGAACGATGCCCTCTAGAGCTAACTGATTTTCATCTAGAACAAGCAACAATATGAATTTCCTTTTCCAAATCGGAGTCGTATGAGTCACACCTATGAGTCACACCATTCTTCAACTATCCTGTAGTCGTCGAAACATGTTAAAGCTAGCTGGGGAAGGCATGTTGGTATGGGGCTATTCATTTATGGTATAACTAGGTAGAGGGGACTTGGAAGAAGATGGAAGGATGGACGCAGAAGGGATGGAAGGTGTCCCTAGATTTTTGAGCCTCCATAACTTTCACCCACTCTATAATCTAGGGCGACATCTCAGTGATGAGGTGTAGCTTGTGTTGGGCACTAAACCAGCCTGGTACAGGGCCGACCCATGGACAAGGGGCCTTGTAGCCAACTTTAGCTACCATTATGGAGCACTTTACTTTGAGATGCATCATGTCCATCTCAATCTTTTGCATCTACCTCTCAAAATCAGCTTCAACTAAGGAGTTTCCACCATCATCTGCATAAACTTGTTCTTCATAAACATTTTGGTTATAAAAAAGGAGGTTGTATGCATTTTCGGGATACTGAGGACTTATAAAAATGATTTGGAGGAGGATTTTGAAACTGTGGGGATGGAGGGAGATAGTTCTGTTGCTGCAAATGAGAATTCCATGGTGGGAAAGAAGTCATGATTGCAAAACTTCATGGGATTTAAGAAGATGAAGGAGATGGAAGAAATAATGGGTGAAAATGGATGGGAAGAAGGTCTGTAACTCAGAGGATGGGTTGTTGATCAGATGGAGTCATAAGATGTGCTTGAAAGTGCCTCCAAAGGCTGAAATCTTCACTAAGAGCACATCAAACTTGATGAAGTGAAGTGGTAAGGTGCTTCAAACCTGTCCCACTAGGTGTGCCAAAACTGTTAGTGCAAAATCACAACACCCCTAAATGAATTCTAAAAATCAGCTTTTCTAAGGTAGACTCATTTGGTGTGATTGCATAACATTGAACTTTCCCCAAGGTGTGGTACCTTGCAAAAGTGGGAAAGCTCTCTAGAGAAGGTTGGTTCCTCTTCCTAAAATACCTACCATGAGCTACTCTAGTGCATGAAAACTAAATCTAACCTAATCTAACCATTCCAAGGAACCAAGGAGAGAGAAAGAGGGAAAACATAGAGCCTACACTAAAGCTATGATACACCAGCAAAGGAAGCAAGATATTCTATTGAGGGAGAAAGAAATAGAAAAAATGGAGATAAGGGAGGTCAGACAGAAGTAACATGGACCAGATCTTCAAATTCACCATTAAACTCCATGAAACCCAACATCCTACACCTGCAAATGTGAAATACGTGCATAGAAAAAAAAAATCTGGAAGGGAGAGGCACAGAAGAAACAACAAAACGATGTAAAGGGTTGAAGAACACCACAAAAAAATATTTTTATTACTTTAGAAGGTGCACAGACCATTACATTTCTGGAATAGAGGCACAAATACATTTTCCAGGCATGGGAGAAGGTTCGCTACTCAAAATGGCATCGAGAAACAAATTTGGTAGAGTTTCTCTATACCCAGAATGTCTCTCTTCCAAAATGAGAAGTGTTACAATATATAGAAGAATAGAGAGGGAGAGGAGGGAAAATTCGAATCCTACTCCAACCACCATGAGATACACATTGAACCCCACTTTGAAAGCTCAACCACTGAATATCAACGTCTTCTACAAATTCACCCACAATATATCACTTCTGGTTCCCTAGTGGATCGAATCGAAACAGATCTGGTAGTTGAAGAGATTAGATTCTACGTTAATGGCCTGGAAGATGTTTCTCCATTTTTTACCTACTAGGGCTTGAAAAAATGATTTTTAATCCTTTCATGGCATAGACGACATCAAGACGCTTCCAATAGTGTCAGGTTTGCAATATTTCGAGCCCTGAGTTAAAAGATATGCCCCTTTTTGAGACTGGACATGTGGAGGCACCGTGCTTGCTTGAAAGCCCGATTCAAATTTGCCTTTGAAGAATGTGCCATGCTGACACTTGGATCTCTCCACTGTCTCCTCCATACTTAGTCGATTTTGGACTCTTTCCTGAATGGTCTTGAACCCAAAGACCTCGAAACTTCACCGCTTCTTTTCTTTCTTACTGCACAGGTTCATTTGATCCTTCATAGGCCCCAGCCACTCCATTGTAGAGTCTCCCTGCAACCTTGTTTGTCATCCTGGAATGTGAGCTCTTGGGTTTGAGTTGTTTCCTTCATAATTTCCTTATGTGCAGGAGTTATCTTGACCAAATTTACCAGGGGGCGAATTTGGGATAACAGTAGATATAAGGCAAGAAATCTTTACATAATGGCCAAATTTGAGGCCTACAACTCACAAAAATAGTTTCTATAACAAATTTGGTAGAGTTCCTATACAATTCTTAGAAAATTCCCCTTTTTAATGAGGGGTTTATCAAATTATATAGATAAAGAACCTTTAATTTTCCTCAATTGGTAGAAGACATGGGCACCATAATTCATTAAAAATAGTTGTTGAGCTATCTTCTCACCCACCTACCTCACCTAATCCAGTGTTCGTCTTCGAGATTCCTAAATTTTTATGGTACCAACATTTCTATTTTCGGTTGGTAATTTATTTTATGTTGTCATCAAGCTAGTTGATATTATCAGTCGGTAATACCATTTGTTGTTGACATCCATTAATAGTCATACAAATATCGTAGTGTTTTCGGGTGGCTGTCATCATGTTGTTTTTGGGTTGTATTCTTTTTTTCGGTCGGTAACACATTTCTTGTTTCTGACCAACAACACCTCCCTATTACCAGCCAGTAACATCTATACATGTTGTCGGCTAATAACATTTCTGTTACGGTTATGCTGAAGTCTGGATGTTGTCTGGATACAATTTTACTATTGGTTGGTAACACAATTTCGTTACTGACTGGTAAGGCCCATACATGTTACCAGTCGGTAACATCCATACATTGTCGGGCCCCTTTGTTGTTGTCGGCTAGTGTCATCATCTAGTTGTAGTTGGGTTGTCATCTGGCTACAATCGGGTTATCATATTCTTATTAACCGGTAACACTATCTTGTAACCGGTTGGTAACAGTCGTACACTTGTTATCGGTTGATAACATTTTTTTTGCCTTCATGTTGTTAATTGGATATTATTCGGCTGTATTCGAGCCGCGTTTTATAAAACACTGCAAAATACCTTCCACTCTAAAAATCTATAATTTTTGGCTTTTTTTTAATCCTTTTCGTTGAGGTTCTAACAAATTAACCAAGTTCAAAATTGTTAAGTTCAATTTGCAGGGGCTACCAGATTGAACAACAGTTTGGCGACTCACAGGGTAATCTTCCTACTAGATTAAAAATATCAGTAGCATTGAAGTATCCATTAGGCATGGAGTCATCCTAAAAACTGAAATTGATAATAGTTTGAAACTTTTTGAGTTGGTAATTTATTACTCTTATGATGAAACTTGCTTGAAACTAGAAAGTGCAACAACAAAAATAGCACAACTATATACAAACATGAAATTCATACACATTCCAAAATGAATATGCAGAGTGTGCACTAACACTTATCTAAAATAAAACCTACACTACCAACAAAACAATGTGTTGCAAGCACTTGGAGGAATTGACTCTAAACTATTATATACAATGATGCAATAAATTGTCCTAATGAGAATGCTTAAGATAAATCCCATTAACTGCGATTGGTAATACATAACCATCAAGATCAGTAAGCTCAAAAGAATTCACTTCCTTACAATTTTTAATGGTATATGGACCACTCCAAATTGCATCAAACTTGGAGTGCCTTCCAGGTTTGGCCCAATCAGCATCCCACTTTAAGACCAAATCACCAACCTTGAAACTCCGAAATCAGGCCTTTTTATCAAACATTTTCTTAGTGGATTCTTGATGATGCTCTAATCTAATCATCACAGAATTCCTCAGTTCTTCAAGCTCCACCAGCTCTACAATTCTGATTTCTTTTTTATTTGCCCCTTCTAACTCCAACTGTTGGACCAATTCAAATGATGGCAATTTCAATAACAAAGGTAGCCTTGTTTCTTTTCCATAAACTAGTTTGTACGGTGAAGTACCTATTTCCTTTTTCATTGTGATCATGTCTGCCCAAAGAGCATTCCTCACCTGTATGTGTCATTTCCTTTGATTGACATCCATTTTCATTTTCATCATTCTAATCAGGTTCTTGATAGTGGATTTTTCCAAACCATTACCTTGCGGGTAATAATTGGAAGAGGTTTTCAAATAAATACCAAACCTTAGACCCCAATCAGAAATTTTAGATCCTAGGAAAACCTTTGCATTATCATAAATTATGTTTTTTGGGACACCAAACCTTGGAAAAATCTCCTCAATGAAGTCAAGAATAATCAATTCAGTTGCTTCCTTTACTGTTACAACCTCAGTCCACCTATTAAAATAATATGCAGCTGTTAGGACCCATTTGTGGCTGACACTTGACAGAGGATTGATCATGCCAATAAATCTAATCCCCATTGAGCAAAATCTTATCTACTTGAATTGGATGTAATGGAAGAGTTACCAATCTTTCTTTTCTAGTGAAAAAAGCACAATCCTTGCATTTCATGACCCATTTGTGACAATCAGCAAACAATTTAGGCCAGAAATAACCTGCTCTCAGAACCTTCCTTGTTGTGGCTTTGGCTGAAAAATGACCACCAGATAAGCCACTATGAAAATTTGTCAATATCTTCTCTGCTTGTTCTCCTTCGACGCACCTGAGAAAGACTCCATCAATGCTTCCTTTAAACAAGATACCATCCACAAAAACATAGGGAATGGATTGTAGCCTTAAATGTCTCCTTTTCATTTTGCTTAAGCTAAGAGGGTATGTACCTATAGATAAAAAAATTGATCATATCACTCATCCAACTATGACCATTGGTTGTGTGTTCTTGACTGAGATGAATTTCAGTATCATGCGAAGGTTGGTTGTTCATTAAGGAGGTCTCTTTATCACCTGGAGCATCTACAGCAAGCTACTCACATAATCCTATTCATCTTACCAATTTTGTAGCCTTGATAGTCACATCATATTTTTCACCCATCCAACTCTTTTCACATTAATATCTTCCCCCATAATGAAATCTCTCACACTGGAATGTGAGACCAAAACCTTGATGTGATTGGAGGAAAACATGCTCCTAAACGTCTTTAGAGATCTCATGATGTAAAATACCTATTTTTCAATGCGACTATACTTTAATTCATATTCCTTTAGTGTTTGAACAAATAAGGCCACTAGTTGTTCCATTCCTTCATCATTATATTGTGTTAAAACAACAACTATATTGGTGTTGTTAGAGTAGGTATTTACCTTATCTCATGTTCACCTAGGTACTTTATTTACCTTTATTGTATTTATCCTCACCCACTTATGTGTGTGGATATTTATTTTATCTTATTTAGATAATAGGAGATATTATCTAATTGTTAGGTATAATTCTTTCCTTGATCTATGGTATTGAATAGATCCTTGATGTCTAGTTCTCTCCTAAATCTATGGTCTTGACTAGTTCTTTGATGACTAGTTATTTCCTTAATTTATGGCTTGATCTACGACCTTGACTGGTTCTTAGATTTTTATTCCTTACCTATTTAAACAAGGCCCATTCTCAATGTATTGCATTGAGTTCCATAAAAATATATGATATTGCTGCTCATTTATTTGCAAAGGTTTATGTAAAGTTATTCTGGCGAATTGCTTTCATCTTATTGATCGTGGTGTTTGATTAGCATCTGTGTTCTTGGCTTGGTACAATCTGGTTATTGTTCCTTTCAGGTGTCAGCTCCATATGCATAACAAATAAAATGAAATATCCCGTGTGGGATACCACTTAAATAACACAAAATATTGAAAATTTGCAACCAAATAAAATACTGATTTTTAAATATTTTTACCAATTAGGGCAGCGAATTGAAGAAAATTAATAACTCCAAAAATATCCACTCAAATCACTTGAAAATTTGAAGAGAGCTTTCTAATATTATAAAGAACATAAGAAAAACTATTTTTGGAATTTCTTAGACAATATAACACTGCCAAAAAATTATAGTGTGCCCTAAACAACTAGAAAAATTCTAAAATTCATATCTTCCTTAATACAAGTGCAAAAACTATGAAACTTTGGAAATAACATTTACAAATATAGAAGATGATATTCCAACCCTCAGATCTGAAAATGACCAACTGAAAACCCTCCAAATAAATGTTGCAATCTCTAAAACAAGTCACCCTTTTTGGTAGATGTTCAAAACACCTTTGAAATCCTCTGGAAATGATGCCAAACCCTTTCTTTATTGTTGTCGTAAGTCTGATATGAAAACCCACTGATTATCTTCATAAATTATCTCAAAACCCCTCAAACCCTATCTCTAAAACCTCTTAAAATATCTCTATAAATCAGCCCTGAAAGCAACTCCAAAATGACAAGCTAGGGTAGATCTTTCACTACCGAAGAATGCCCTGCTAGCTAGGGTTGGATCTTCCACCACCGAAGCTAGGGTTCCCGTGGGATCTTACTCCACAAGCTAAAAAGTTGCAAACAGCAGTTGCACCATGAAAAGAAAATATAAGTGTATGTATGAATGAATATCCTTTCACCCCTCACCTCCTTTTATAACCTTTTCATGTCAAAGAAACCCTAAAAACACTCAAGGCGCACTTTCCCATGGAGAGGGCCCATTTAATAATTATTTTAAAGTTACTTTTTCCCCCCTAGGCGCCTTGGCCCAAAAAGGCGCCCCCCAACAAAGAAATATAACATTAAATGCAATACATATCCCTCAAGTCGCCAAAAAGGTACTTTAAGTGGCCCCAACGAAGAAACATAACATTAAATGCCAAAAGTGTCCACTTAAGTGATCCCAACGACAAAATAGAATACAAATGGCCCATTAGACCCTCCCAACGCCCAAAACATAACAAAACCCTAGTAGGAAACCAGACAACCATCCCCAATAACCTCCAAAGTCGTTAGTCCCTTGGGAATGACCAGGGCTAAGACCAAAATAGGGCCGTTAGGCCAACTGCTCAGAATTGGGGACATTACAAGGAATATGAGCTTGTAGGCCGTTTGAGAATGGTGATGGACTTCTAACATTTTAAGTGATCGTACAGAAGTCTACGAGAGATTGAATGTGCATGGATGGCCAAGGATATAATGGAGGAATATTTGCTCTCATTTTTCTCCCTAAACAAAACCAGAAGCCAACCAGATCTCATAGGCTTGCAGACTCTCCAATATAAAACAGGGACCCCATGCACCCCATAAACCTGCTATCAATGTGCAGATTGATAATGTCCCTCCGTGACCTTACCCAACCACCCCCAGCAAACAGACGTGTAATGGCAACTAGCTCCATGCTTCCATCACTTCTTCCTCAGTTCACCCCAATCATTATTCTACCTTCTGAAGCATCAGCAAGCACAGTTAACAAATTCATCCAAGAGATTAAGAACATTAATGTCACGTTTCCAGGAAGTCCCAACATTCCCCAGAAGCAGTGTTGATGTACATCCAACAGTTCAATTGACAGAAGTCTAGTAGTTGGCTTAGTATCATAAGGATGGTAAACTTTGCTCTGGCTATTGTTTCCTCCGTCTGTTGCAGATGTACGTACTTTCCCGATTAGAATAGGTGAAGCTTGGCTTGGTGAGTTTTATATTTTTCTGTGTCTTCTATGGACTATGTTCAGTCACAGCCTCATCAAAAGCTGCCCATTTTGTAAAATATTTGGGTGGTACCAAGTGATAATGAGTCAACTCCGTATTTGCTAGTCAAAAGAAAGAGAATAGCATGCCACAAACTTGCTCATGAAGGGCTGTTTTTCGGTGACCAGAGAATATCTATATAGGGATTACACATGGCAGCTCTAAAGAGAACAGACCATGTATAGAAACATCAGACCTCACATCCTTTACAGTGCTCAATACCATGCCCCTTGTGTAGTTAAAATAGTTTGTAGCATATTCGCTTTTGTTAAAAAATCAACTATAATTCTTAAAAGACCAGCAATGCCTTCATGAAACATGTTCAACATTTCCCGATGATTCATTAGTTTACTACAAAGGTGGTAGGTTTGCCAGTTGGATCCATGATAGACTGAAATATTAGTGAGCTCTAAGCAATGCCAAGTCAAATCATGGTCTGATAAAAGACTGCTCAAATTATAATATATGTAGGCCAAACCATACGACAAAAAGATAGTGTGATATATCACCTGGACTTGGCATTCTTCATCCCCTGTCCATGCAAAGAATACAATCATCCAAATAAAAATAAACGATGTATATATTTAGGCTAAATAACAAGGAAAACCATGGTAATGGCCTGTACTCAAATCAATTTTTGACAGGATCTTGGCATTTAAAGTGTAACCTGGTAAAAGGAAAATAAACCTATCCAACTTGAAGGCAACCAGATCATAACAAGAATGTGAATATAAGGACATCCTGATATTGTACCATCCATGAGCATGACACGGCTATCTAAGCTAAGTATTAGAATACTGGCACAGAAGTATATGAAGAATCTACAGATCCACTAAAATACTCCTATACATACAACTGTAATCATACAGAGTGAGGTCAAAGGCCTGCTAGATAAAGCATAAGCAACGGTATTATTCAAACCTCTAGTGTACTCTATGAAAAACACAAAATGTATTGCAACACTATTCACTCAAGAGACTATCATAGACTATCAGTTGCAGAAAGGGAATGAGAGAGAGAGAGAACCTGAAACTATCATGTGATCCAGAGGTAGATGCAAACCATGACATTATCTGACCCATAAGGTACTGTGAAGCAGATTTTGCCAATGCTGTGTACTTCCAATGGCCAACAGCTCCTTGTCCTGATTGTTAATACCATCTATCCATTGACTTCACACGTGCTCTGACTCACACCTGTGGTAATGGGATGCCAATCCTACAGTGATGAACTGGCCTCATCTTACGCTGCTTTCTCATTTCATGCATTACTCTCAGATATAAATGGGCGCCATGAAATCAGGTAATATGATATCTAATGGACACAAACTCATCGTAACCTACCTTGAGGTGATCACCAAATCTGTTGTGTTTCCTGTAACAGAAGGATAAAATTCACCTTCTAGGTCAAAGGCAGCTTATAATTTTTAACTTACCCGGTTTCTCGATACCAGTGAACATTCTTGCACCAGGAACTGATACTGCCCTTCTCAGTAAGTTGATGCGATTTAACCCAATGACCATTCTCTCCCTGTGTAAATGGCACGAATTAGTATCCAGTCTAGACTTGCCTATTTCTTCTTTCTATCACTACTCTTGCACTATACCCTCAACATAGTCACCAGCATCCCAATTATATAAGTCTGGTCATTACAACAAGAATAACATTTAGAGGCTATGTTCAAGCATATCTAGTAGTGACTTATCTTCTAATATCCCCAACTGTCATTAACCATCAAGTGCCTGTTATGGTCCAACCATACATGTAACACTTTTACTTGTAGAGCTATTCATTTTTTCAGTGGAAACCATTCCTAAATTCTACATGTGAGCTGGGATTGAACTCGAATAATTCATAGAAAGAGCTGGAATGTAGCCTGATTAGGATGATGCCAACAATCTGAAGGGCATCAGCCACAGAACTCATGGTTCATTCTGGAATAGCAAATGAATGGTTTTGCATATGCATTTGTTACCCTCCTGAAGTCCTACAATCTGATGATATCCAGATTACAAATGCTATTATGAAACCGAAATATTTTGAAGGACACTTTAAGGTCGTGAAGCAACTCAGTGCAATGACGTGGTATCCCAACACAAGTTCTTGGCATTGTACTTGCTTATTCAAGGCATAGACTAGTCAATGCAGAGCTTAGTATTGTCCCATCACTTCTTCATCACCGCAATAAGACAGAATGAAGTAAATAAGGCTGGAACTTGGTCATAATATTTCCTATACGTATGAGCTCATGTATAGTCTTCTCAATCTCATCGATAAACTAAAGTTTTGAGTGACGGTAATGGCGAAGTTACCATCAGTCTAGCATCCTCGAGCTCAATCACATGACTCAAATCCCCTATCTAGCTGCCTTCTTTGATCCATAGGGATCCAAAAATTGACTCTACTGTTATGTCCAATCAGCCAACACGAAGAAGAAAAAAATGATACACTTGAGGTTCATCCTCTAATTTAGTGATCAGGACCAAACAATGTACTGCCCAATGCAGGGCGGCGGTTACTAGAAATCCTCTCGATCCTCTTGGCCATAACAACTTGCGGCAGTGCCTTTGAAGACCATCCGGTCTGCATTGGGCGGCGGTCCTGGCTCTTGCGGACATAAAATAAAGCTCCATCGACTGCGAAGTTAGTCCCAGAATTCGCAAAGGGAATGGAGCCACTGTACTCTTCTTCTGCACTGACCTTGGTCCCATTCTCCAGTGCCAACAATATAGAAATCATGAGAAACTGCTATAAATGCCCATCGTTATGATCAATTGAGGAACCTGTTGTGTGCATCAAAGCATAGAAGCTCCAGTGAGAAAGAAGCTCTTAGTGTTGGAATTGCCCTGAAACTCCTCTGTCTAGAAGCCTCACCTCTCAGGACGTAATTGAGACATAGCAAGCAAGTAACTGGGTTGCCCCAGTGTGAGATGAGTAATCTACTTCTCATTGTCATACTTATTGTAATTTCTGTACTCCATGTATGTCCAATTGGCTCAATAACCATCAGTGGGAAGAAAGAGCTCTATGAATTGGGCCTTCCTTCTACCCTTGGAATCATATTCAGGAACCCAAGGTGTGCGGAAATCGAAACATATATTCTTTCCCTTCAATTCATCTTTGTCCTCTCTAGATCTGAATGGTCTCTAGGATGTATCTTTCCTAGGTGGAGGTACCTTCGGCTGCAGACCATCAGATTTGGAAGGGAAACCCTTAGGTTGCACTTGAGGTGGAAACCTTGACTTAGGAGTGGATAAATCCAAGTCACGAGCTCTCCTAATAGCCTCATGTAAAGAAGAAGGCTTAAATGCCTTCACAAATCCAATGAGAGTGTCTGTCAAACCTAATGTGAATAGGGAAATCAACCTCATCTCTGTAACATCAAGTACAATGACCAATAGTCTCTAAAAATCTGTAATATACTGATCCAAGGAATCAGTCTGCCTCAAATGAGTCAAATCTCTAAAATACATGTCAGCGTCCCTCCTATCAAATCTTCTCACTAGCCTTTGTGTGAACTCTGCATAAGTCATGATGTATATGTGTCCCTGTGTAATTAACCCATTATGCCACCAATCATGAGCATCTCCCTCAAGATGTAAGATTACAAACTTAATTGCATCTTCCTCACGCATATGATTCAAGTCGATGTATGTCTTCAACTTCTGAACCCAAGACTGTGTAGTACACTTCTTAGAACCGTCGAAGTGTGGAATAGAAATTTGTCCCAATCTCCTTTGCAACTCTGGTACCTGTACCTAATGATCTCTCCTAGGCATGCTACCAATCTTCATTTTTAAATATTCCTGGAATGACATGTTGTCATGAAAGCCATCACTCAAGGTCTGGTACTTTTCCCAACAACACTCCTCATCTACGATATCCACTGGTTGTCGTACCTATGAAACTTTCAGATCCTTCAAGAAAGAAGGTTCGTGAAACCCCAAAGGCCTGGTAGAATAACGGGGGGACCGCCACCCTGAATGTCCACCCTCACCTCTTTGACCATGTTATCCCTTATTGCTATTTCTCCTCTTTCTGTATGAGCATCAATCGTGTCCAGTGTTAATCTCTCAGTGAATTGGCTCAAATAGAGAATGGTAGTCTCCTGATGATTTACCATGTTGGTGAACAATTATTTCATCAGATCTACACCTATATCCTCACTGTCTCTGTCTCTCATATTTCAATCCCAATAGGCTAGAGAAACAAATTTTCTAATACCACTGAAATATCCCTTGTGGGATACCAGCTAAATAACACAAAATATTGAAATTTTTCAGCCAAATAAAATATTGATTTTTACCAGTTAGGGTAGCAAACTAAAGAAAATTAATAACTACCAAAATATCCACTCAAATCACTTGAAACTTTAAAGAGAGCTTGCTAATATTATAAAGAACATAAGAAAACTATTTTTGGAATTTTTTCAAACAATATAACGCTGCCAAAAAATTACAGCGTGCCCTAAATAGCTGGAAAACTTCTAAAATTCATATCTTCCTTAACACAAATGTAAAAACTATGAAACTTTGGAAATAACTTTTACAAATATATAAGATGATATTCCAACCCTCAGATCTGAAAATGGCCAACTGGAAACCCTCCAAATAAAGCTGCAATCTCCAAAACAAGTCACCCTTTTTGGTAGATGGTCAAAACCCCTTTGAAATCCTCTGGAAATGATGCCAAACCCTTTTTTTATTGCTGTCGTAAGTCTGATATGAAAACCCACTTATTATCTTCACAAATTATCTCAAACCCCCTCAAACCCTATCTCTAAAACCTCTTAAAATATCTCTGTAAATCAGCCCTGAAAATAGCTCCAAAATGACAAGCTAGGGTAGATCTTTCACTACCGAAGAATGCCCTACTAGCTAGGGATGGATCTCTCACCACCGAAGTTAGGGTTCCTACGAGATTTCACTCCACAAGCTATAGATTTGCAAACAGTAGTTGCACATGAAAGGATATAATTAGGTATATCAGAATCCCTTTCCTTTCTCCCCCAACTCCTTATATAACTTCCCCAAGGCAAGAGAGCCCCAATAAACCCTAGTCACATTTTTCCCTTGGAAGGGCCAATAAAATAAAAGTAACTGAAGTTACTTTTCCCTTTTTAAGCCGCCATGGTCCAAAAGTGACCCCCAAACACAAAATTAGAACATTAGTACCATGTGGCCCCTTCCTAATGACAAAACATAACATCTAGTCCTTTCAAACACCTTTTTGCATATGTCAATGAAGAATTATAACAAAATGGACTATATATTCAAACCCAATAGCTCCCAGTGTCCAAATCCCCTTAGGTATGACCATGGCTTGGACTAAAATTGGCCCTTAGGCCTTTGGCATAGTAAATGGAATATTACATAAAATCCTTACCATAGTTAGGATTAATCAATGTAGGAGCTTACACAATTTCCTGCTTGATTTTCTCAAAACTTCCCTTCCCTTCCACTGTCCATTTGAAAGTTGCATTCTTCTTCAACATGAGAGTAATTTGTTTGACCAATCCTACAAAGTTAGGAATAAATCTCCTAACAAAATTAATCTTGCCAAGAAATGATTGCAAGGATTTTTTATGAATATGCAGGGAGATAGAGAGAGAGGATGGGTTACATTCTGTCCAAATCAATAGCAATGCCATCTTTTGAAATAATGTGCCCCAAAATATTAACCTAGGGACAAAAAAATTACATTTTTTGGGGTTATTCTACACCCCAAATTCTCTACATCTTTCAAAAACCTTCTTCAAGTAGTTGTTGTGATCCTTACTCTGTTTTGAAAATATTGTAATATCATCCAAGTACACAAGGATGAATTCATTGATATAACCTTTAAAAGCAATATCCATTGCTCTCTGAAATGTATCACCTGCATTTGACAACCCAAAAGGCATATTTTGATAGGAAAATGTACCCCATTTTGTTGTAAAAGTAGTTTTAAATTGATCTTATTCCCTAACCTTGATTTGATTAAAACCCAAATACCCATAAAACATGGAGAACCTTTTAGCCCCTGCAAAAATTTGCAAAATATGCTCCACAGAAGGTAAGGGGTAGTGGTATTTGAGGGAAGCCTTTTTTAGATCACATAAATCGACACAAAGTCTAATTTCCCCATTTTTCTTTCTGACTGAGACCAAATTGGCCACCCAAGTAGAGTACTTAATTGGAAAGATTATTTTGGCCTCAATGAGTTTGGATAACTTCTTCTTCATGAAGGACTCTATTTTGGGGTTGACCGGCCTTTGTTTTTTCCTAATCATTTTGACATTGGGATCTAGATCTATGGAATTTCACATGATTTCTGGATTAAACCCCTTTAGATCTTCATAATCCCAAGAAAAGATATCACTGAAACTTTTACACAAAGAAATGAAATCTTGCTTCTCATTTTCATCACATACCTTGCCTAGTAGAAGATCCTTTCCTTGTGTAATAAAAATTGGTTAGAAGTCTTTTTATTTGGCTACCATGTTCCTCTCTTCACCCTTGAACTTATCATCTAGGCTAAAAATTTACTCCAAGGTGACCAGTCCCTTTAGCAACTTATTCAAATCCAGCTAAATAATCTAGTCACTGTAGATGTTCTCCAAATTAAACTGTACATTTCTGATGATAATTCAGCCTCATTTTGCATGAATTGAACAATTTTTTCATCACTATCAAAAAATTTCCAGCTAGTTTCATTGTCTGGAATGGATGGCCTTACCACCATTCTAATTTGTTGCACATTTCCTTTTATCAAATCCTCAGCGGGTGAAAATTGTGATCTAAGGGGTGCCATCTGATCTACCTATTTGGTAATCTTCCTTATTATCACATGAAATTTGAGAGCATCAAAGCCTTCCAAAAAAATCCAAAACTCTATGCTTATAAGCTTTCAATAGCTTATTTTTTGTAACACACTTTCATGTGACCTGATGAATTACTAATTCTGTGTCCCTAAAAATTTGCAGCATTTTAATCTTTTTCTTTTCAACAATCAACAGGCAATGGACCAATGCTTCATACTCTACCACATTATTGGAACATGCAAACTATAATCTGTAGGTAAAGAAAAAAAATTCCTCCTGAGGAGAAATCAGCACAAGACCTGCTCCAGCTCCATTCCTTCTCCTGTAGCCATCAAAAAATATTTTCCACAATCCTGATAGCATCTTCTTATCTCTGTTTAAGCATGTTAGGCAATACAAATTTCTTCTTCAAGGACACAATAAGTACCTAGACTAGTTTGATAGGCCTTAATTTATTCATCATAGAGATCAAACATATTATCTCTTTCAGCCCATTTTATCTAGAAATATGTCTGGAATAAGAGGAGGGGTGTATTATTCTTCTAAAATTGAATCGTGT
Organism: Taxus chinensis; assembly: GCA_019776745.2. Lineage (NCBI taxonomy): Eukaryota > Viridiplantae > Streptophyta > Pinopsida > Cupressales > Taxaceae > Taxus > Taxus chinensis. The sequence goes on along the minus strand of CM034151.1, from coordinate 758,998,071 downwards.
CCCTATTTTTCTAGGATTAGACAATTTTATCGGATAGGGATGTGGTCATATGACTCAATATGATAAGAAAATATAGGCTCGGCTTGAATGGTAAATCGGGTACCATACCTAGTTCTCAAAATCATGTGAGTCCAATCTGAAGACAAATAACCACCCACTTTGGCAACAAAAGCCCTTGACAAACAAATGACAAACATTGGAGGTAAGTCAATGACTGATATATCATGAATTATGGTTAGGCTTGGGCATGCATGAAGAGTTAATTTCATATCTTTAATGACTCCCAATATAGTAACCATTGAGCCATCAAGGTGCAATACACTTTTAGCAATAGGGTTGTATTCTAGACCTAGGACATCAGTAATTTTCTTTGGCATAAATGAGGTACTAGCCCTTGAATCTACCATGAAATTATGGACTAAGTGCTTAACCACAATCAATGAAATATAAAATGGAGGGGTTTTGGTGAATTTTCTTACTCTCTCTTCCTTTGAATGGAAAACATTAACAACAACAAAGTGCTTTTTGAATTACAGGTTCATTAAGGGGAAGATTCTTCAACACTTGACGTTAGAGGTCCCTTTATGACGGGATAGCCAAAGAATCCCCACATTGTTACATTAAAATTCATCCTCTTCATCTGATCCACAATGTAAAAGGGGAGACCCATATATTTCTGACAATTGTGGTACAAAATTCTCCTTTCTTTGTTGTTGCAATGTTGGGATAGGCCCCTTTGATTGGGAAGCCACCTCCTTGTTAAGAGCTTCAGGTGTTTTTCCCTTTTTCCCATCAACCTAATTTTGTTTGTTAGCAACGTTTCCCTTGATTAGAGGAGGATGCATGTTGTGATTCCAACATTCTTTTCTTTGACCTTGTGTTATCAACAACCGCTTGATTTAGTGCACAAAAATCATCTCCTCCGAAAAACATCATATTTACATTTTGGTTAGCCTATTGAGATCCTTCTTCACTAGGATTGGGTGCCTCCACAAATGGTTCATGTTGATTGGAGGATTTATGAATCATGAAAGATTGAACTTGCAATGCCTTATCGTAAATAAGATGATTATGTGGCTAGTGGCAAGGAAAACACTACTATGTTTCCGGAATCACATTTTTTTATACCAGAACCGGTGCTTGACTAGAGATAACAATGGGGGATGGGTGAGAAGGGTCCACTCGTACTAGTGGAAGAGAGGAATTTTGAGCTTGCCACCTTTTATTCTATTAGCTTTGTCCATACCTTTGATTTTGTTGATTTTTTTAAGGATGATAACCCTGATTGAAGCCTTGGTTTGAAGAGTGCCCCTGATTTGAATAACTTCTATAAGACTGGGCTTTTTGTTTCTCCAAAGATATCACCTTATTAGATAGATTTCTAATTAATGTCTTCATTTCTTCATCTTCCCTTTGTCTGTGCAAGGGAGTAACATATAGAACCAATGGGTTGGGAAGGTTTCTCAAGAATAGGAGAAATGAAGGGTTGGGAAGCTTGGGGTAATTCAGGGTATAGGTGCATAAGTGGCCTAGGATATGATTTTCCAGCTTGGACCAAACAATTTTTAGCCCTAATGGATATAGAATATGCACCAGGAAATGTTGTACCGCCCCATAGACTGAATCATGATAGAAATATAAGAATTCAATGCTTTTAAAAAAATAAATGCACCTTCATTAGCTAGTCTTACTAGGACTGGAATTTTGTAGCAGGTCTTTTGAAATCTAAAATAGAAATCTACCACAAGCTCATTGGGAGCCCTATTTATAGTTGTTAGTTACTCAAGCAAAGAAATATCATTTTCCTTCTCTCCAAATCAATTGCATAAGGCAGTCCCCAACTGATTCCAATTTTTTAATTATTCTCGTTGCCAGACTTCTGAACCATTGCAAAGATCTCCCTTTGAATGAAGAAGATAACACCCTAATAGCCACATCCTATTCAAAAAAATTATGTATAACACAAATGTTCGCAATATCCTGAATGTGCTCAACTGGAGTAGTCTGATTATCACTGATGAAGAAAGGGATGATCTTGAGAGTAGATGTTAGTATGGGGTTGTTGGCATTAAGAGCAAGAGGATTGTTGCTACTAAAATTGAAAAATCCCAAATTTTGGTGTGTTGTAATTTTAATAGGTCTGAGAACTCTAGTGGACTGTAAGAAAGGTCTACCAGGAGGTGGAGTGGAAAGAGTCTTGTTAGGTGGGGAAGGTGACCTTTGAGCTAATCTTCTTCTTCTTCTTCCCTTTCCAGGTGATAACTGCAGGTACTCAAAAGCTCCCTCCTATATTTTTATAGACCTTTTTTGGATTCTTCTCTTGAACTTGGGTACTTGCACTGCTAAAACAAGTTGATTCTAAAAGATGGAGTCACCAGGTGTGTATAACAAGCCTCCAAAGGCTAGAAATTGATAAGTCACACACCAATACTTAGCAACAATAAAGCTAAAGACCATACAAAATATGACTTCAGTCAAGCATGCCAAAACTGTTAGAGCTCAAATTTGCACATGCTCCCGAGTCATAGATAGCTCAAGATTTGAGAAAACATGGGACTGTCTCTAAGATGTGGGACCTGAACCGAGACAGACCTTCGGAGAAGGCAAGTTCCTCTACCTACTTCTAATGTTAAACTAATCCTAGGAAGTGAAAGAAAACTAACTACTAATGCCAAGGGACCATGGATAAAGAGAGAGTGCATGAAATGAAATCCTAAACTATGGAGGCGTGTTGTCATGCAAATGTGTAACAAGAAAATTGACAATTTTTAAGCATGAAAATTATACCACTGTGTCAAAAATTTCAAGTTTTACCCTTCCAAGGCACCCCGGGTCTACCTAGTCTATCCAGTGACCTCCCAAATTATGTTAACTCAGTACCTTAGGTGATTTAGGAAATCCAATTCAACCCCTAGGTTATTTTAGGAGTTCTTTAAAAATGTAAATTTTGGGCAGTTGTGGGGAGGGATATCACTGGCCTTCCAAGGATGTGCACAACCCCTTGTAGTCAAGAATAGGAGCCAAATATAACATGGAGGTGAATTAAAGGTCTATAAATATCATGGAAGGGATTTTGGAAGATTCAGGAATTATTTGGAGAATTTGGGGCAGTTTGATCAAAAACAGGGTTCATAGGCCTGGGTAGTGCACAGGGTCAAAAGAGTTGTTGAGATTTAGGAAGTGATTATGGGAGCTCTGGATGGAGTTATGATACAAACAAGACATAATTAGAAAGTTAATTCCAATCCCTACAATATGGTGAAATAATATTTTTTGCAACACCTTAGTGCAATAAGTTTATAACTAGTTTTTTCCAGGAAGAGGTAAAGGACTAGATCAAAAATCCTTTTTTTTAGGGAACAAATGGAGAAATAAAAACCTAAGACCCACACCATTGGATTTAGGAGGCCATTTTCAGTCACAATAATATAAATTATTTTCTAGAATATTCGATCGGGAGCTCGAGATATTGTCGTTTGAAGTTTCCCTCTAGGAACGAGTTTGGGAGTTAGTCAAAATTGTATTAGGACACATGTCAGCTCCAGGATCCTAGTGTAATTTCATGTACCTTCCATCCCTCAAGAAAAGGGACATGAGGGACATAAAAATGTTCCCATCCCATATAAGTCCTCTGGTCACCCCATAGAACCTCTTGGATCGCATGTTCAACCCTTAGATGCTTATGGGAGCTCAAATCCTCAACAGTCATATTCGTGCCAAGTGTTAAGCTGAGGCGCGCCATGAAAATTGATGACCCTCATGTCCCTTTATGTTGGGGGATATGAGGGACATAAAAATTAACCCATCCCCGAGGATTCTTCAGGTCACCCATGTGACCCTCTCCAACGCACTTTCTGATCCCCCATGAGCTAGTGGAGCTAAACGGGTGACCGTCAGATTACTGCCGAGTGTCAAGCTGAGATGAGCTGTGAAAATTGATGACCCCCATGTACCTTTTTTCTCAGGGAAATGAGGGACATAAAAATATTCCCATCCCAACAAATGTCTCCAGGTCCTCCAACCCCCTAGTGCTTCCAGCTTTCTTTATAGCTCAAACCCTCAGCTGTTGGATTTCTGCCATGTGTCGCGACTAGACACCACGTACAAATTTATATCCCTCTCATCCGTTAATTATTAAGGGACATGAGGGACATGAAAATGTGCCTCACTCTTGATTTGTATTTTTTTTAATGATTTAAATCTTTCCTGTCGCTTTCTTTCCCGCTTCTTCCTTTTCACAGCTTCACCATGTCATAGCTCTGCAACTTGCACAGTTCACTATTACTGCTCCAAACTAGATCCACCACATCAGGAAAAAATCTCAAATCCATGAGAATGAAAATATTTTGAAGAAGAGATTAGCTGAAAGAACTAGAAGAATGAAGAACGAAGGATAAAGGAGAAGGAATTCTTCAGAAAACTCCATTGCCATAGAACAAACATTCAAACAGATATTACTACCCAGTACATAAAAAGAAGAGTCATATTTTCTCTCTATTCTATTTCATAATCCATTAAAACCTCACCTTTAAATCCTCATTTTGTTGCTCAAACCACTCACAATGAATAAATCTTCCATCCGGATCAAAGGAGAGAAAACTTGATTTCCCAGCAAACCAACAGTCGAATGAAAGGGAAATTTCACTAGTAAAGTAAGAAGCAAAAACCCACAACGAAAATGTAATTTTTTATTGCAAATAGAGAAGAAATCTAGATCTGTAATTTTCAAGGTTCGTTAATGGCTACCTTGTTCATAGGTGTTGCCAGGCCAAATTTTTGAATCTTTAAAATCTCCCAAACTACTAATCGGGTAGGTCCAAGATTTTAGAGGGGCAATATTGGGAAAAAACCCCATATCAAAAAACATTGTTCTGTAGCAATCAGACCACCAGAAGCCCACTTTCTAAAAATAGCAGGTATTGTACATAAGAGACTACTATTTTGGGAAAGTCACCAACTAAAGCAGTTGTAAAGGAGGCGGTGAAGATAGAAGGTGTATTGCAGGGAGAAATCATCGAATTGGTTATCTCGGCCCTAAAATGAAACTTGCTAAAAATAGTAAGCAGCTCCACATGCCCCTACTATAAATGGCCAGTTGGTCTAGAAGGTGAGAAGAATGGCGTATGAAGAAGCGATTCAAGCTACCATAATCATTTGAGGTCTGGAAAAGCTAATTTGTGCACTTGCTAAAAATAGTAAGTTGCCCTGTGGGGCACTTACTAAAAATAACAGGTTATTCCAAAGGGCGGATTTCGTAGAGGGAGCAAACTTGGAGTTAAACATTGAAGTTGATATCTCCAGTTGGAGACTAGAGAGGGAAGATTCTTGACACTCGCTATAAATAGTTTCCTTTTCCAAATATAGTAAGTGTCAAGGAAAATGAAGTTCATATTTGTAGGGGCGAAAACATTGCAGTATCATTCATCGGACTATACGGGAGTAAATGACAGTGATGTGACTTACATAGATATCAACAATGTCTTTTGACACTCATTTCATTCTTCAATTGGTATGTGTGAGGTGAAATTCACAGTCGATGTCGTCAAACTACTCACAATGTGTTTTCATCGGGATCGTGTTCAAACTAGTTAAGCAGTGTGGCAGTATTACAAGGAGTCAAGGTGGGATTTGTTCCAAAGATTCAGTCTCTTCAGAAAGGATCTTCAAGAGTGATGCTCATGTTCATTACTGGAATCATTTGACAATTTTTTTAACACTTGGTTCGTAGTTTTCACATGTCATCCAAAGGAAGTCTCTCATGGTATGAGACATTTGAGGATCTATATTTCACTACATTGGAGCATTGCGTTAGATCATTCAAGTAGAACAATGGATCAGTGAGGCATTTTCTTCATCGGCATTGTTCTCCCTCTCTCTCCTCACTTTCCCTCTCCTCTCACCCCCAACTTTCTCTCTCCTCAATATTCTAATCTTGCATTTAGGTTGCAATTTTTCGCATGCCTTAATATTTTCAATGTAATAAGTTTCCCTTCAGTTATAAAAGGGGACTTAATGTTTTCCTAGGAATGTGAAAAGTTTCAAGGCATATGAAGCATCAATGGGGGGTAGGAGAAAATACTTCAAAGTGCTATAAATTTTAATGAGCTCATCATTCCAAGGGGTTCTAATTCTAAAATTATTTTAGCTCGTTGTATTCTTATAAGGTCATGAGAGAGCTTTTTCTTACTTGTGAGTGAAAAGAGTTAGCAATTTTTCCCTATTCTCAATGTCTTCCATTCTAATACTATATGTACAATTTCTTCTTAAACATCAATACAAGAAGAAATATTTTTTAGCTTTTTTGACTAAGGGGTTTACTGATACTTTGTGCTCTCTTAATTCTATTTGGTCTTGTTGCTTCTAAAGTTGTTTCTTTTCTTAAATGCATGCGTTGAAATTTCTAACTAGTGTGTGTAGGACTCTGACTTCCTACCTACAACATTAGTTCTCTTATCTCATTTATCACTCCCCTTTCCCACTTTACATACAAAATCCTCTCTAGCAAGCAATTTCTAGCTTTTCCGCAGGATCACTAGAGTGCCCTTGTTGGATCCTCAGCTGAAAGGCCACTACGGAAATATACCTTTTTACTCGTGCATGCATATGCGGCAGCTGCACCGGTTAAGTAGAGGGACTTAGATTCCTAGAGCATTAGAAAGAAATCCACCAATATGTCCCTGATAAATTTTCTCGCCAAATTTTTTTGGCACCCACCGTGGGGCAGACTTAGAAACATCTACAACCAAAAATATGACCACAAGGTCGAAAAATTCAACAAAAAAATCAAATATTGAAAAAACAAAAAAATAAGTACATGAAAAGCCATTATTGAAAGATATATTTTCAATTCCTACACATGGCCTTTCATATTCCATAATTTCCTTTCATATTCCCACTACAAGAGTTCCCAAAAGTTGGCTTAAAGGAGATACACCAGGTTGAATAGATCGAGAGGAATTGTCGACCCCACTTTTGAGGATTTACAAAAATAGAAAGAATGAGTTAGAGACAATCCCTACTAATTTTCTCAAGCCTCATCCCCATCCAGGTCATCAAGTAGTTCACCTGGCAATCCTATCCAAAATCCTGTTGATACCCCCCCTTAAAATTCTCCCATTTTTCAACCACCATTGAGCGTTGAGTTCCTAAAGGAAGAATAATTTTTAGAATAAAAAGTGGAAACAAAAACAACAATGGTGGACGAAGCAGAAAGACCTCAACCCATTATTCCATGGGGAAGAAATATAGGCCCGATCGCTCTCAAACCACCTATCCACGATCTACCAATAGGCTCTCGCAAAATATTTCCAAATTTCAAAGGAGACAACACACATCATCTTGAAGAACCCATCATCACTTTCACCACATCATATGGGATTCTTGGAGTCACACTTGAAGACATCACAACAAGGTTATTCATAGAATATCTCCAAGAAAAAACAACATAATGGTTTTTACCTCCTGCCTACCCGATCCATCACTTGTTAGAACAATGTCAAGGCTACCTTCGAGGAAATATTTAAATCAACGAAAGACTTTCAGTGTTAGGAAATTAATATTTAGTGCTCCATTTGGGTGATTGGATATTTACTTAGAGGTAAATATCATTGTGTAATGTAATTGTTATATTCAGTGAGTTGTGATTTACAACAACTCAAGTATATAGGAGTTGGGTGAGAAATTTTTGGAGAAGGTTCTCCATAGATGTAGGAGCTACCCTCTCCTATATAATTATAACTTTGTTATTCATAATGAACTAAGCATATTAAATATTATTCATTGTCATTTTGTTTCTTCTTTGCATCTGATCTCTGAAAATCTGTTGTATACTTTCGATTTGGTATCAGAGTAGTTGTCACTCTTTGTGATGGAAGAATGAGTAGTGGTATTGCATGGAGATTATATATACTAATATACCTTTATATGTCCTCAACACAGTACATAATGGTGTTAACCTGTTTAGGTTTGAATAAATATGTGATCTATGTCGAATCCTTTATGCGGTCTCAAGGATAGTAGAGACGAGTAAATCCTTTGGAAAATATTTGAATGTTTGATGTTACTAGATATAATACGCAAATATCTCCAACTTGGAACGTGCTTTGTGTACTTATCTATTGAATTCGTTTCATTTTGTTGATTGTTCTGATCCTACTTCGTCGGTCTCTTCAAATTTTTAGCCCTTTTCTCATGCTTCAATGTTTACCCAAACATAGGCAGTAGTGTATTTCTTCTTCACTGGCAACAACGAATCCTCCATATGGGCTGGCTCCTCAATGCAAATCATTTCCCTTCTTATAGCTATCAAATGAACGAGAATGAAACTTTCATCAACCCAGATGTGTGGCATGTAATATGCGGTGAGTGGGTTATTGAAGATGGCACAATCTTAATCCTTCTTCAAATTGATATTCGTTCTTGTGTTCAGACCAGCTGTGCAATAGTTTCTGTGAAACCACATGTACCCGTCCATCTCTAATTTATGTGAATTATGCTTTGCGAGAGAAAATTCAAAATCTCATTGGATTTTCTACAAGCGTCTAAAAGTATCCTCTCCACAATCAATTCAAATGGTCACATTATATCCGGTTCAAGGTGTATTTATTTTTGTCTAAAGTATTGTGTATTATTAAAGTAGTCTTCATCTATGGCATGATATATATTCTAGTGGAGCAAAATCTTTCTTTATTAGAGTTAAAAACTCTCTAGACAAGTCAAAAATAGAAAAACAATTTCTATATGTTTTCTAAAGTCCTATAGAGGTATAGCAAGTCCTATAGAAGTGCAGTAAATAAATGTGTCCTCTTTAGTTAGTATAGTTTTTCCATAGACTAAAATTTTCAAGTTGTCATTATTAAAATTCTATAAGGTCTTTAGTAATAGAGTGGAAACATTTTTTTGATGGTCAATAAATTTATTGTCAAATTTCATTATAAGTCATTGTGAATTTAGTGTCAATTGTCAAATAAGGTTTTAACATTAAAATAATTGTCAGTAGTTAAGTTGTCAGAATTGTGTCATTGTAAAATGTCCAGAAAATTAAAAAAATTTGCTTCACAGACACATTTTCGATGTTAATGCTATCCCAAATTCACCCCCCAGCAAATTTGGTCAAGACAACCCCACACATAGAGAAAATATGAAGGGAAAATGTTTCGGACCTATGAGCTCGCATCCCAGGTCAAAGCGGGTCATCAGAGAAAAGGTTAGTTTTGTGCCCCTTACCCCAAAGGGTGTAAAAGTTGCAAAATCGGTTGCGACTCCGCCAAGAGAAAAAAGTCAGCGTTCGGGCCTTCAATGCAAGATCCATCTGTCTCAACAACCAGATTGGATTTGATCTATTTCCGTCAATTTTGAGGAGGTTTCCTCTTCCTTCAAGGTGCCAAACCAAGGATCGATGCAGTAAAGACAAATTTGGGGCATATTTCATCAGAGGCATTAACAGCAGTGATTGAGTTCTGACCTACTTTTCCCACTTCTCTCTCTCTTTATTCTCTCCTATCAAATCTATAAATATGGGGGGCAATATTCATTGTAAAAGGTTGTTGTTCATTCTTCTTCCCTGCCCCCCTCTTCTTTTTCTTCCCTAGGGTTGAAAATGGAGTCTGAACCTCCTTTCACGGCTTTGTAATGGCACACTCGTGCCTCTTTCCCGTTAATGGTGTATTGTGTGAACTCCTGGAGCAATAAAAGCTTTTTCGTGATGCATTTTGTCCATCCTTTGCTCATTTTGTTGTCTCTTCTCGCCTCTCACCATTGCATGGTATATTGTGCATATTTTGATGTTTGTTGCAAGTCCTTGGAGCTGTGTTTAATGGGTTTTGAAGTGGTGTTCTGTGTGAAATCTATCTCTGGTTTGTGGTGCATCTTGTCCATCCTCTCCTTTGCTCACCTCTCTCCACTTCAGGCAACTGAGAGTGTGACCAACACTTCCCTTTTCTTGGTGCTATCACCTCTGTAGTGTAGGATTTCTTTATTTTCATGTTCTCTCTCTCTCTCTCTCTCTCTCTCTCTCCTTAGTCTCTTGGAATTGTTAGATTAGGAATAGATAGTCACATTTCCTTCCTTAGGAGTAGTTTAGCATTAGGATCAAGAAGAAGAAGTCGACTTTCTCCGGAGGGCCATCTCAAGTCTGCAAGTCCCACAGCTTGAGAGATGGTCCACTGTTATGCAAATCACACCAAATGACCTTGCCTTAGAAAAGCAGATCCATAACTCATTTGGGGGTGTTGTGATTTCACGTTAATAGTTTTGGAACGCTTGATGGGATAGGTCTGAAGCACCTTACCACTTCACTTCATCAGGTTTGATGTGCTCTTGGTGAATATTTCATCCTTTAGAGGCACATACAAGCACATCTGGTGACTCCATCTGGTCAAAAACCCATTCTCTGAGTTACAGACCTTTTCCATCCATTTCCACTCATTTCTTCCATTTTATTCTTCCATATCTTTCATTTTCTCCCACTCCATGAGGTTGTGCAATCATGACTTCATTCCCTTCATGGAATTCACACTTACAACAATACAATCCACCTCCAATGTATTTCCCAACTCCTCCAGATCAACATTATGATCAGATCCAAAACCATTATGCTTACCCGTATGAGTAGTGTCAAAACCGGTTTGACTATGAAGATTATCAAGGACAAGGGGATGCATATGATGGTGATAGTTATGTAGAGGATGTTGGTCTACTGGAGAAGACTCAAAAAATGGAGGCTGGCATGGTTCAATTAAGGGAAACATTTCAAATGTGGGCTTTCATAATTGGTTGTAGGGCACCTTGTCCATGGGAAGGCCCTTTTCCAAGACACTATAGCCCTCAAGAGAAGCTTGACTTCATGGTTGAAGTGTTGCCTCAACTTACACAGTGGGATGAGGAGATCGGGGCTTATGAGCAAAGTGCGGTACAACCTTGTCAATGGGTAAGTCAATCACCAAATCCCTGCCTTTCATTTTCTCTTCCTTAGTATTTATCATGTCAACATGATCAAGAGTCAAGCTTCCTAGTTGCTTCCCCAAGTGTTGATTTCATTTCTCCATTCCCTAATCTTCCACCACACCTCAGTTTCTCTACCCTTTTCCCTCCCAAATCCAATCCCCCTCTACAAAAGCCAAAAGAAATGCCTTCCCCTCTACCACAAACAAGGAAAAAACTAGTGGAGACCCCACCCACGACTCCTCTTGCTTTCCCAATTCCATGTTGGGAAGAGACTAAAGAATCCAGTCAAGGAGAACATCAAACAGAGGAACCCAACAGAGAAGAAATGATAGAAAATCTAAAGAGTTGGGCTGCTAAATTTGAGTTTTCAAAGGTTCCCTTGTTGGTTAAGCCTATGGAGGAGGTTGAGGTCAAGCCGCAAGTGGTGGAAGCTCCAGCTAAAGCACAAGCAGAGGAAGAAGGAGCTACTCCTAACCCAAAAGAAGAGTACATTCTAGCTGTGGAGGAGGACCATACAGTTTTGAATTGGTGTTTTGTGTGAAATCTATCCCTGGTCTATGGTGCATCTTGTCCACCCTCTCCTCTACTCACCTCTCTCCACTTCAAGCAGCTGAGATTGTGACCAGCACTTCCCTTTTCTTGGTGTTATCACCTCTGTAGTGTAGGATTTCTTTATTTTCATGATCTATCTCTCTCCTTGGTCCCTTGGAATTGTTATATTAGGAGTAGATAGTCTCATTTCCTTCCTTAGGAGTAGTTTAGCATTAGGATCAGGAAGAAGAAGCCAACTTTCTCTGGAGGGCCATATCAAGTCCGTAAGTCCCACAGCTTGAGAGATGGTCCAATGTTATGCAAATCACACCAAATGACCCTGCCTTAGAAAATTAGATCCATAACTCATTTGGGGGTGCTGTGATTTCACACTAACAGTTACCCAACGTCTGGAAAATAAAAAATTTCACATTGTGAGAGAAAAGAAAAGAATAAGCTCAATGTGGAAACAAATGTGCTTCATGTTCACATTCCACTAACTTAGCAGCACATACACCTGAGGATGGACGCATCGGAGGTTGGAGGTCAATCAACGACCTCTTGTCAGTCGCCAACGTTGGGGCCACATCAAAGATTTGGTGGCACATTTAGTTTCTGTTATGTGCTTTTCTTCCAGTTATGTGTGGTGTGTTATAATGTGTAGTGTTCCTATTTTCAATGATTAGAAATATCACATTGAGGGGGGAACATGATCCAATTTTCCATTTCCAGTATTTAGTTTATGTGTATGAGAAACAAAATCCAACAGAATATCCTATGTTATTTCTTGCAGTGAAATGTGATGAGGATTGATAATAGTACTTGACACATCATGATGTGGTTATAGGGAAACCACTTGAAAACCTTTATTTTTGGTTTGTTGTAATCCAATTGAAAATCTCCATTTTCGGTTCGTGGTTAACCATTTGAAAACCATATGATGGGTTTGTGATCATCCTATAGTAAAAATCACCTAATCATGAAAGTAGGTGCAAGTACAAAGATAGGTTTTCCCCATGTTCGCACTAAGTGGGGGAATGTTAGGAAATTAATATTTAGTGCTCCATTTGGGTGATTGGATATTTACTTAGAGGTAAATATCATTTCGTAATGTAATTGTTATATTCAGTGATTTGTGAGTTACAATAACTCACATATATAGGAGTTGGTTGAGAAATTTTTGGGAGAGGTTCTCTGTAGATGTAGGAGCTACCTCTCCTATATAATTGTAACTCTATTATCCATAATGAATTGAGCATATTGAATATTATTCATTGTCATTTTGTTTCTTCTCTACATCTAATATCTTAAAATATGTTGTATACTTTTGAGTCAGGACCTCTTGGTGCAATTGGCTCAAATGAAGAAAGGAGAAATTGAAACTATGAGAGAATTTGTGGCTCATTTCGATCAGTTGCTTCGCAAGAAATAGGAAGAAGATTCTCCCTCTGAAAACAATGTCAAGATATTCTTCATAAATTCTCAAACACTAGAGGTAGGATTTTTCCTACGAAGAGTTAAACCAAGGAACATTGCAGAAGTGCAAAGGATGGAAATTGAACTTGATGAAAATCTCATCCTCTCTGGAAAGATCAAGAATCCCTCAAAGATCAAGGCCCAATGTCATGGAGGTGAGAGAGTCGATCCATTTTTCAGAAAATGGAAAATGAAATGGCGTCGTTGAGGAGGGAAATTTTTGAATGAGTTTCTTCTCAAAGAAGCAACAAAAACCAGATTGCAAGAACACCCCAAAGGCTTTCCTTGGAGGCCCCACCTGTCAATACAAGTTGTAGGATCCAAGAGAATGAAGAAGAGATTGAACAAGAAAGTGAAGGTGGTGATTTCCTAGAAGTTGATGAACCTGAGAACGATACACAAATCATATTATGTGATTATTATGGAGGTGATGAAGATGACGAAGAAGATGCACCCAATATCTCATGTATGGTATTCACTCATTCTCAGTCTAAGAGGGAGCTTCTTCCTCCACCACTACTAAAAACAAGAAGACTGAAGATTCTCTTGTGGTGACTTTGTAAAACAAAATAATTAGTCAAGGATCTCCACTTACACCTTGCATGAAGTCCGTATTTGAGAAACCTGATCCTGTATCGGGTAAGAAGGATCCCCCAATTCCAAGTAAGTCTTCTCATGTGTCTTCTCATGCCTCTTCTAATTCTAAGTATAAATATTATCCTGTAAAATCTAGTACTTTGAAAGTTCCTAGTGTACCTTTAAAAATTCCCTTTGTTCCTCAAAAATATACTTCTGCTTTGAAACATGTCCTAAATCCAAAAGTAGCCCCTTCATCACACTCACCCGCATCAGATCCTTTTGAATTCATAGAATATGCGAACAAAGCCAAAGTGTATATTACCGAAACTGAATATTTGCGGACTCACCCTGAACAAATTGAGAGGTTTGTCTAATATATCAGGAATGGCATTTTGACACCCAATGTCGTAACACCCAATTCTAAAGGATTACTACAAAACCCACCTATGCCTCCCTCAGATAACATGCTAGCCATGAGTGCATGAAAGATAGACAAGGTCAATCATTTTTATCTCTCCCTTCTGATTGGGGAATATGTATTAAACAATTACATAATAGATTCATAATCTGTAAACTTTCTACTTTGGAAAATTGTTCACAAAATCACAAATTATACTATTGTTCTACTTTCAAATAGAAAATTACAGTTGGGCTTAGTGAATGAATTAATCATGCTTTAGACTTTACAGATAAATAAAAAACACACTTTTGCTCAATACCAACAAATTTTTATCCTGGAAACCTCCAGTAGAGGAAAACCAGTCAGGAAGGGAAAATAGATCTTTCTTCCCTTTTTTTACTTTATTGGCCAAAAATAAGAATATACAGACTTTACAAGTGAGAAAGGAACTAGACAATGTCAAACACTTCCTCCCAGCTACTAGATTGCTCTGCTCACTATTATTTCTTCTACAACTCTTTTCCAGCACTAGAATTCTTGCTCACATACTCTCATGTGTCTTCAATGCCCAAACTCTTCTTCCTACACGTATTTATAGCCTCTCACATGTCCTCTCATGCATTGGAGAATGGGAAAGGTCACGGACGAAAAGAGACACGAATTTTTTTTCCAATTCTATGACTGTTTGTTTCAAATTTTATTTTTCTGTCAGAAAGTGGCAGGACCGCCGCCCAACGCAGACCAACGGTCATAAGACCGACACCCAAGCTAGATGGCGGTTTCAGGACTACCACCCTGGTGGGTGAAGGTTTTGAAACCGCTACTCTGCGCAAGGCGGCGGTTCTGTTACTATGCAAACAAAACCTATTTTTCTCCATTTTCTTGAATTATTCCTTCTTGGTGCAAATAGATCTGATGAAGTAGAGTCTTTTAGGATCCCTATTGATCACACCTCCCCTTCTTAGGAGGCTTTTTGTCCCATAAAAGCTTAGTGGGGGAGTATATGAGGAAATAATTACCTCACTTACTCCTTCGAGTACCATCAGGCCTACCTTGGTGTCTTTCCTTTCATTCCATCCTGCCAAGACTCCTGTGGACCTCGTCCCATTTCTCTAACCTTTTGCTACAGTGCTACATGCTCATCCAATTCACCTTGTGATTCCAAGATGAAATCTTCTATGGAAGGTAACAACTATAGTCCTTTATCTTCATCCAGCATGGATGGCTCATATAGGTGCAAGTTCTCACAATTCACTACCGAGTACATCTACATAAATGGTGGAAAATCAAGCTGAAACACATTTTCTCGAACCTGCTCCAATATGGTGAAGGGTCCATATCGTAGTGGCTTGAGCTTCCATGTCTAACCTTGTAGTCTCTCCTTGCTCAAGTAAAGCCAAACTCTATCTCCAACATGAAGCTTATGCTCTCTCCTCACCAATCATGTCTAGCCTTGTACTTGGCTGTAGATTTCTGTAATTTTTCTTTGACTTTTAGATTTCTCTAACTGTTCTTTGACTTTGAGATGGATTTTTTGGATCCTCTCAATGAATTTTTTTGCTCTAGTCACCTATGTGTCTTGTGTCTCCTCCTCATCCTGCTATCCAATTGCTATTTCCAGCGGATTTGTAGGTAGATATCCCAAACATGCTTCAAATGGTGACTTCATAGTGGATGTGTGTACTGCTCAATTGTAGGAATGTTGAATGTAGGCTAAGGAATCGTCGCAAGTCCTTGGGTATTTGTTGTTATACCCCCTGATTAGTTGTACCAAATTTATGTTCACCACCTTTGTATGTCCATCTATCTGTGGATGGAAATTCATGCTTCTCTATAACCTGGTATCCATCTTGTCCCATAAATTAGTCCAAAAATTCCCCCAAGAACCTGGAATCCCTATAAAAAACAATAGACTTTGGCAAGCCAAAATGCACCCATACATTAACAAAGAAAAGATATGTTACCTAGTGCTCTTTTACTATCTTTTTACAAGCCATAAGGATACATATCTTACTGACTCTATCAACTAGAAAATAGAGATAGTCATGTCCGTGTTTAGACATAGGTAATCCTCCTACAAAGTCCATAGAAATTTCCTCCTGCGGACAAGTAGGTACTGGAAAAGGCATATACAAACCCTCCTTCCTAGTTTTAGGATTTCTGGTACAAAAAATTTTGCATCCACATATAAATTTTGATACTTATTCTTGCATATTGGGCCAATACATGTACCTTTACAAGTGGGCTAAGGTCTTACAAACACTGAAATTTCCCACTACTTTCGGGGTATGTGCTTCCTTCATCAACAGAAGTCTTTCTTATTTAGGAACACAAAGCTTCCCCCATCGGTGGAGCAGCCCGTTCTTGAGGTAACAATCTTCAATCCCTATCCTTTCAGCCCTTTGGGACTAAAACTACTGAAATGTCACCCCAAAGTCTCTATCTTGGGAATATATTTCTCCATAATCTTCTTTTGTGAAGGGATCGATATGAGAAATAGTAGCCAAGTAGGATATTTTCTCCTATGTAGGTGGCCTAGACAAAATGTTTGCCACCAAGTTTTTACTACCCTTCTTGTATTTGATCACCAGATGGAACTGTTGAAGGAACCCCATCTATTTGTAGTGTCTTTCTTGTTGTAATTTAGATTGTGCTTACAAATATCAGTTTGCACAATAGTTTCTTTACCCAAAAAATAATGCTTCCATTTTTTAATTACATGAGCTAGTGCATACATTTCTTTATCATATATTGAATATCCTCTAACTGCTGAATTAAAGGTCTTAGAATGATAACAAACTGGTTTACCTCCCTATAGCAACACTACGCCCATAGCATAATCATTGGCATATGTCTCTACTTTAAAGGGCTGCTCCAAATTAGGAAGAGCAAGTACTGGAGCATGACTAATCTTATGTTTCAATTATTCAAAGGATTTATCTTGTTCCTTACCCTAGTCAAAACCCTTAATCTTTGTGGCCACAGTGTGTAGAGGTGTTACAATCACGGAGAAGCCTAGAATTAACTTCCGCATGTACTGTATTGCTCCCACAAAAATCCTAGTCTTTGTGGCTCCTATGGGTGTTGGCCAATTGGTGATGTCTTCTACCTTCTTTGGATTCACTTATAGCTCTCCTCCTCCAACCACGTGCCCAAGGTTGATAAGTGATTGTTTGTAAAATTCACATTTCTTCATATTACATAACAGTTGTTTATACTTGAGGACTGAAGAGTTAATTTTGTATAAGACTCTTTTATTGACCACCATTTTTTGTCACCCCAACCTTTGTTTCTTTTATCCGCTTAAGCCTAAAAATGACTAAGTATGAAGCTGCATGCGGAAGGTGTCCACACGTCTCTTTGGTGCACTCAGGGCATGAAGCGAAGAAGGGATGTTCTCAAACAAGCGCACACCCTCCACGTGTCCCATGCCCGATAAAGTTACCCCAGTGGGTTAAAAAGTCAAAAAAATGTAACAATTGCACAAACCCTCCACGTGTCGCTTGGGCAAAAATTCAAATAAAGAGAAGAAAGGAAGGCCTCAAACAAGCACACGCCCTCCATGTGGTAGAAAAGGAACATCACCGACTCAAGGAGTGCTAGTTAGACAAAATAAAGGCAATCAAAAATATCTCAACAAGCAATTGAGATATTGACCCACAAAGGGAAAGATCTTGTAAGAAAATTGAATGTTGTCAGTGGAATTTTCAATTCCAGACATTGAAGCAAGAGCTAAGAAGATCTTTAAAAGAACATTCTGATCCAGGAACAAAACAAGAGATAAATATATGAAAAGAGAATGGTTTTGAACTGGGAGGAGGATTCCATACTCAATTATTATAATGGCTAGCCTTAGCAAGACTTTATTGTAGATGGAAGTTATAATTTGTACCGTATCGGCCTCACGAATTATTTTCTCTATGAATAAAGAGTTCTTGTTCTGTTCATATTAGCTTTTAGTATTCTGTGTCTTTCTTCTCTCACTATTATTAGTTTTAAATCTTATTTAAAATCTTGAGGTTACCTTAGGGAAAATGTCCCACTAACCTAAGGTATTCAATGACTTTCGCGGTTCATCCACAAATATAATCATCAACACTTTCCCTCACTTGCCCAGTGGGACACGAACATCTATAGTTTGATACTCCATCATAGAAAATATACTAATATCAGTAGTGCTAAGTTGGTATTCTCTAGTCTACAAGACGAATTCAAACGAGAAAAAGGACAAGGGAGGAATGTGTCTTTGACTACTTACAGTTATCTCCACTGTGCAACAGAAGAGGTAGAAAAATTTAGTGATCTCAGTCTCCTCTGAACCAGACTCTCTCAACACCTACGCTAGGTAGACCTTCATATATTCAACTAGGACTCTTAGACCTATTCTAATGGCTCACCTTCAAGCTCAGACTCTGAGGTAATTTGTTTCATGGAATCAAGGGAGTCCGCTCATCCTACCCACACCCCCGGCAGTGTGGAATCCTATTCCAGCAAATGCATTAAAGGCGTTGCCCAAATTTAGTAGAGAAGACTTCAAAACTCTGGAGGAACACCTCTAGGACATAGTAGAAATATGCGCAGTACATTATATCAGGGAACAAGATGTCGCCTTACAATTGCTAGTTACTTCCTTTAAAGGAAAGGCTCTAGATTAGTACCGATCCTTGACTCCTAATACAATCGGAACTTGGGACCAGCTAGGGAATGTGTTGGTAGAAAGATTCAATGAGAAAGGGGATAAACCATCGCTCCTAAAATAGCTTATCAACATCAAGAAGGGCCTGCAAGAACTGATGATTGATTTTAATACCAAGTTCCACAAAACATGGCAAAGGAATCCTGCTCTAGAAAGGCCACTTGTAGGTATGGCTATTGTCTTTTATCTAAAAGTTATAAATTTGGATATTTATGTAATGATTCAATCATTAGGAGGGGACTCTCTACCATAAGCCTATGATATTTCTATCCAAGATGAGAACAATTTAATAGATGTCAGGAAGCTTCCCCCCAGATCCCCTTTGCCCATATACCCTAAAATAGCTCCCTTTTTGCAGGCACAGGTACTGATCTCTAATTAATCCCCTACGTCCTTGTATAACTACCCATCTTCTCATCTAGCTCCAACTCCCATTACAACGTCATCTTCTTATTCTCCTGAAATGGAGGAAATGAAAAATATCCTTAAAAACTTCTCTAACAAGATAGTAAATCTTAAAAGGAACCCGACCACTTATCCAAGACAAAATTATTAAGGTGGCAGGCCTACCTATCCCTCCTAACATCAGAATACCCAGAGACCGTTTCTTGCAAATTCATCTAACCAGCTAGTCCATGTGCCAATGCCACTCTAATTTATTCCACCCAATAGCGGAAGAGAGATAGTACCGGGCAGAACCATTTGGTTGAAGACCCCAATGCATGATACTTCCCCTATAATAATTCCCACATGCCAAACGACTACCCCCAAGGAAATTTGTAATAAAATTTAACTAAACAAAGATCAAGGGAAGGCTATGATGTTAGCACGTCAAGACCTTACCAGTCTGTGGGAGTCCAAAATGTTGCCTCTTTTATGCATATTCAAGGGATGTACTTGGAATAGGAAGCGGAGATCGCACCAAATCATTCACTCTTCTCTTGGTTAGAAGGAGAGGAATTCATATTTACAAATGAGGCAGCTACTTCCAAACTAGTTCAATTTAGTTACAAAACTCACTTCAAGAAAATTATAATAGAGACGAACCCTCCTATCTAGGAATAGCTAGCAGGATGCAAAAAGAGTCTCCAACCATCACGGTGGCACCACCAATGGTCGTAAAAGAAGCTCTAAGAACTTTTCAAAATCAGGATGCTCCTCACCCCACGGGTGAAGGGATAAAACACCAGTCATCAGCCAAAGCATCACTTCCTAGACCGATTAACGTGGTATAACAACTCAAGAAAGCACCAGCTAATGCATCCTTGTGGGATATTCTAGGCATCCCAGAGCAAAAGGAACTACTCCAAGAAGTGGTTACATCAAATGATGATCTGACCACCTTTGGGAAAGAGAAGGCACGAATAAATTCCATTTGAGTCTCAATAGACGCATTGCTAATAAATAAAAACGGAGAGGTAAGTAAACTAAGGTCCAACCCCATTTTTATGACTCTTATCGTAGGTAAGAAACTATTGCATAATTCTATGATAGAATCTAGCGCCATCACTATAGTCATACCCAAATCAATTGCAGACACCTTGGGTATTAAATATGATCCCTTAAAGAAAGGAGTTATGCAACTGGATAGAAAGTCCGTCCAAACCATAGGAGCTATTAAAGAAATCTTGTTAAAATTCTATTCCTTCTAGAACATAATCGTTCTGCAAGATATCATGGTAATAGATGTTCCTCCAGTCTTTATATTGTGTCTCTCTCGTGATTTCACAACAAAAATAGGATGTTATATATCTCTTGATTGGTCTCATCTGATTTTGTGGACCAAATACGGGTCTAAGATGAAGGTCTTATCAGAACCCCTTTCCAAGGAGCATATAACAGACCAAATGGCCTCAAGATTCTAGGCTTCTCATGTTATGATCACCATAAAAGAGGAATCATACAAAGATGAAGGTGATCTTTAAAGCAGCAGTCATCTAGCCAAACTTCCCCTAGGCGATCCCTTCGGGAACTTTGACTCCAATGGATTGGGTACTTATGTCCTCTTTGATGAGGACTCCATGATCCTGAAGGTGGTAAAAGGAAAGGATAAAAGGGAAGGGAATCCCTCCAAATATTCCTAGATATGGACCCTACATTTCGATGGGGCCAAAAGCAAGAACAGATCAGGAGTTGAAGTGTGCTTGTTATCCCGAAGCGAAAGGAAGATACTCCAGTCATTCTGTTTCCAATTCTCTTGCACCAATAACGAAACAAGGTATGAGGCCTTAGTACATAGGTTGACCACAAACTAAAAAGAGGGCATCAAATAGTTGAAAGTCTTCGATGACTTAGAATTGGTAGTGACATAGATAAGGAACACTATCGCCACCAAAAATCTGAGGATGAGGTCTTATCGATATCAGGTGTGGGACCTCATTGATGAATTTGAAGCCTTCAATATGAAGGTTATTTCCCAAGATCAAAATACAAAAGCTGATAGGATGGCCTTGATCAGGTCACAACTCATCCTAATACAAGATTTGATAGAAAAATGAGAATACCATAAAATTGATCATCTTCCCTTCTATCCCTAAAAACATCGATCATTGGCAGGTCTTTAATAGTGACCGAAAGATTATACACTTCCTCCAGCAATCCAACCAATTTATGAACCAACTCCAACCCAATATAGAGGAAGCATATGAAGATCAAATTATCCAGTTGAAGACAAACAAACTTCCAAAGGGTTAATAACCCTAGAGAGTCTTTTTTACTCAAACGATGCTAGTTCAAATTGAAGGAAGTTTGTAATAATAAAGGAGGATTATGTCAAGCTAGAAGTGACTAAAGAGAGAAAGCTAAAATTCAGGAGATTAGTCACCCAAAGAGAAAGAGAAATACTTGTGGCCTTATGTCATAAGTATGATAAAGTGATGGCTTAGACGTACGATGACCTGCATGGCTACAACAAGGATATCATCCAACACACCATCGACCTCAAAGCAAAGACTAAGCCTATGCATCATAGATAGAGGCCCGTGAACCTAAAAAATAGAATCCCTCATGGATGAGGAACTAAGAAAACTACTAGAGGCCAACATAATCTTCATGATCAAGTATATAATGTGGGTCTACAACCTGGTTCCAGTAAGAAAGAAAAATGGTGAAATTTAGTTTTGTGTAGATTTTAAAGACCTAAATAGAGCCTCCTTAAAGGATCACTACCCTTTTCCCTCCATGGAGCAGATATTGAGACAGTTGCAAGCTCAGAAATGTTCTCCCTGCTGGATGGTTTTTTGAGCTATAACCAGATATGGCTCACAAAAAGGGACCAAACACAAAACTACTTTCACGACAAAATGGGGAACTTTTGCATATGCAAAGATGTCATTTGGACTCAAAAATTCTGGATCTACCTTTCAAAGATTCATGGACTTTGCATTTGGAGCACTGATCAATAAGGTGATTCTTATATATTTTGATGATCTCACAGTGTTTACCAAGACAACGAAGGAGCACTTCGATGCCTTCGAATTTGTATTTAAGAAATGTCAAGAATTCAGGATCTCTTTGAACCCAAAGAAATGTGTCTTTGGAATTCCTCAATGAAAACTCCTGGGACATGTAGTGTCAAAGGAAGGGATCTCCATTGACCCCTAAAGGGTTGAATCTATCTTGGAGCTGCCCCTGTCGGTCAATAAGAAAGTGGTCTAATCTTTCTTGGGAAACATCAACTTTTTCAGCAAGTTCATTTCAGACTTTAGAGGAACAATCCGCCCAATCACTCTCATGCTTAAAAGGCACCTTAACTTCAAATGGACCATTGAAGGTCATCAAGCCTTTGAGGAAATTAAAGAGAGTATTACATCAACCCTGGTGTTGCGCAACCCTAACTTCTCAAAAGACTTCATCATGTATGTACACAGGGGTAAGCATACCATAACAATTGTACTAATGTAGAAAGGAGAGTCATAGAGAGAGAAAACATCCCATCACCTTATTTTAAAAAAACTCTCCACGACTATGAAGCAAGGTACAACTTTGTAGAGAGGAAAGCTTATGTTATAATTAAGGGTCTAAAGAAATTAAGGCACTTTGTCACTCATAATAGAATCCAGGTTATGGTGGTGGCTCACTCCAGTGTCAAAGAATATATAACGGTGGGTGAAATAACTGATAAAAGATCCAACCGGATCACTAAGATCCTCAAATATGATATCGAGGTAAAACCTACAAAGCTTCTACGGGCTAGGGGCCTATGTCACTATCTAACACATGACCCCATGCCCCTGATTAACAATGAACTCAAAGAGATAATTTACATAAAATAAAGTGACTCAGGTATATGGGTCTCAGATAGGATTTGATTCATACATTCGGGGAAATATCCAAGCCATCTCCCCTTTAAAAAAAGGAGGTACTATACACAACAGGGATCCAATTTCACCATCATTGACAATTTCCTTTTTAAGAGTAAATTTAAGGGAATCCTACTCAGGTTCCTGGAGAATGAAGAGGCTGAAAGAGTCTTACACAAGTTGCACTATGGGAGCTCAGGAGGCCATTTTTCGGCCCAAACCATAGCCATAAAAATCCTGCAAGAAGGATACTTTTAGCCAAGACCATTTGATGACAGTTAAGAAGAGACCAACAGATGCAAGGTTTGTCAAGTTTATATAGGTTTTCAGAGGAACGTAACATTACCTCTAAACCCCATCCTGGTTGAGGTTCCATTTTCATAACGGGGTTTGGACTTCATCGGAATGGTCAACCCAATTTAGAGCATCGGCCAAAAATGGATCTTCACGGAAACCGATTACTTCACTTGATGGGTGGAGTTAGTTCCACTTAAAGATGCCACCGAGAGTGTGATCCTAGAACTCCTCCAGGATATAACTACCCACTTTGGACCCCCCCACACTATAATATCAGATAATGCCAAGGCCTTCTTGGGGGCCAACGTATCTGACTTCGCAGTAAAGCATGGGATCTACTTGAAGACATCCTCCAACTATTACCCACAGAGGAATGGATTGGCATAATATACTAACAAAAATATGATTAAGCTCATCAAAAGAATGGGGAATGAATATAAGAGGTTATGGCATGAACACATCAAAATAGCTTTATGAGCTGATCAGAGCACACCTAAATAGATCCTGAAAGCCTCGCCTTATGAGATAGTCTATAGGAAAAGCACTGTAATGCTAATTTCCCTAGAGATCCCAGCGTTACAACTATTGAAATGGGCTGAGATAGAAGAGAATGATGAGGTGATGCAAGTAAGAATCACTGAGCTAGTAGAATTGTAAGAGAAAAGGGAGTCCACTCATGAAGCCATGATCAGCCACCAATAGGTGGTCAAAACTTGGTTTGATCGAAAGACGTCAGAACCGGAACTTCAAGTTGGAGCTATGGTTCTAAAATGGGACACAGGGGCTGCCAAGCCTGGAAATCATGGAATTTTTGACCCATTATGGATGGGACCCTTCAAAATTAGTGCATGCAAGAAGCACAATGTGTTTGAGATTGAAACTATGGAAGATGATTCCTTAGTAATTCCGGTGAATGAAATTTACTTAAAACCTTTCCTGTGAGTCCCTTCGTAAAAAAAATGTATCATATGTATATTTTTATTTTCTATGTTCTTTTACTTTTTTCTTTTAGTCCCTTTTAATAAGTGTCTTGGAAACATGTCCTTCGCGGATCCCCCTTGCCCTTTTTGAAATTTTAGAGGGAGTGTACCTTCCTAATTTTTCCTGAAATTAACGATCCAACGACTTCCTAGTACACTTAAGAGGAAAAGATTTAGAATTGATACAAGATCTCTCGAAAAGCATAGAATTTGACACTTATGGTCATTAATTTAAAAGGGGACATTATGTGAAATGACTCTAATTACGTGGGAGCCATTACTCTCTAAGTTAAGGTAGATATTTAAGATATCAAGGAGCGTTCAACTGGCTCATTTTAAATGCTAGATTATTCCAAATCAGTTGTCAAGTGCCGAAGTGAAAGTACCAGAGCCTTCTCATAGTTTAAAAAAATTCCATGACGACTTCAAGCTTCATGCCACCAGTAAAGTATTACGTAGGACATCCTACACCCCCACGCCCTCTTCAACCAAAGTTGAGATTCCATGACGGGATGTCTCGTTCTTGTGACCCTACTATAGTTTTAGACTTCATCGACGACATATTTAACCCTATCCTTAACAAGAAGCCAAAGGCCCTGGGAGAGGCAACCTATGTCAGGTTTGTTAACCTGGGAAATTTTGAAAAATTTGGCTCAATAATATGGAGCACGACACTCACCCAATATATGGTGCCTCTCTTAGACCCATTCCCAAATCTCATACAAATGTGTGCGGGTTATTTCTATTCAGGAACCCATACCATCCAGGGAAGAAACATAATGGTGGTATTACACCACAAGCTATCAGGGACATGTTAGCCCTAACCCATGACCCAACGGCTAGTTTTGACGATATGGCCAAAATCCAAAATGTTTAGGCCCACTGCTAGAACAAAGCTTCATTACTTAATAGGGAGTTGAGACAAAAAAATTCAGGCGGTTTGGGAACTGTGGGCTCCCCCATTCCATTGAAGTCACTTATGGAAGATTCTCAGGAT
Source organism: Taxus chinensis (assembly GCA_019776745.2). Classification (NCBI taxonomy): domain Eukaryota; kingdom Viridiplantae; phylum Streptophyta; class Pinopsida; order Cupressales; family Taxaceae; genus Taxus; species Taxus chinensis. The sequence continues at coordinate 758,972,870 of CM034151.1, read as the reverse complement.
GTATGTTCCATGTTGACGTTCATTTTCAGGTAAGATTCAAACAAGAATGTCAAGGATTGGCAGATGGTGGCCTTATTTAGAATGAGGTCTATAAAGAAAGAGTAGGTGTACCGCTTCGAATTTGTTGAAGTCATTACGGAGTCTATTTGTGAACAGCTTCACCGGTTCCCGGTAACCTCCACTTTCAAGTATTCCTCATATTTGTTCCACCTGATTTTGTATCAGAATGCCCAGTATTTCAGTTAGTTCATGAATCTAACCCTATGGGATGAGGAGATTGATCCCCAAAATATCATTCCATTGTCTGCAATGGGACCCATATACTGTCTCATTCATTGGACTTATATGAATTCTTTAATTATTTTGTAGATCCCCTCCTGCTCGAAGTTGACTCTGAAGGGATTAACAAAAAAAGGAATGATTATGTGAAATCGATCCTCACTAACCCCCCTGCATCCTTGTGATTATTTCTACGCTAGATGACGTTCCCATGATTCAGTTACATGGCTTAAGAGACGAATATTTTATGCTCTTGAGGGTTCTCACAGCTCGGGTGGTGGGTCTCAAGATAGCCAAGTAGCTAATACTCCTAGAAATTGAGTTCGGCTCAAGCCGAAAGAAGAAGGAACTTTATGATCTACCCTTGAGCAAAGGAGGAATCACTGTACTTAAGAGAAATGTGGATTACAACCTCTCATAGAAGTTGACTTCCTACGGCTTCACCTTTATTCAAGAATCATGGAGATATGATCCAAATGGGACAATTGGCCACAACCCTATTTTGCAACAAGGTCTTAGACTCCTGCTGGCATGAGTCAAGGGAATTTTTTGAAGCAAGGTGGAACCCTTAGGCAGAGTCACCTGACATATTCATCAATCTCAATGACATACCAATCCCAGACTGGGAGGCATTCCACCTAGTAAAACATAGGTATGATCCCACCATCACCATGATAAAGGGACTCATGGAAGCCCTGAAAAAGAAGGAATGGAGCATAGAGAAAATTCAAGCTTATTGGAAGATAGACAGGAGATTGGCCAGACCACCCTCAATTTTTAGGTCATCTCAAGCAACAAACAATGGGATGAGTTCTGGGACACGGACCATGGATCTGAAACAGAGAGTGAGGATATGGTGACAATCATTATAGAGTGGCCCGTGGGATCGACAACAAAGTCTTTCGGTCCCTCCCAGCATTAATTACCAATTCTGCCTCCACCTCTGCCTTTCATTCCTCAGCAAGGTCTTCCAGTTCAGACACCCATGTTGTAGCTCACAACCATCCCCTTAGGTGAGAACCCTATGGAGGAATCAACATCAAGCCCACCATGCAAGAAGCTAAAGTTGTTTCATGGCTCCTTCTTCTCCTCCCCCTCTTCCTCCTTCAGAGGCTCCATTTCAGTCTCCTCCTCCACCACCATTTCCCCCTCCTGGAGGTGTTCCCTTGTTTGTCACCCCATCATAGACTCTTCTTCCACCTGATGCCTCTCTTTTTCCTCGAACTCCCTCCACCATCCCAAATTTCTCACCCATGTAGTGATAGGATCTTCTGTGGCCCTGGTGAATTCAATTCCCCAACCACAAGTTATAATTCCTTATGGTCTATCACCCAAATTTCCTTTCACATATGGGATTGTTCCTTCTCCCTCTGAATTTTTAATTCAAGTTGAGACCACTAAGGCCACTCGAGATAGCAGAAGGGTGAATTAGAAGAAGAAGGAAATGTCGGTGCCAGTAGAAAATCAGACACGATCATTGTATGACCATTAGCAGAGCTCCTTAAATATCACCTGACTCATTCCCCAAGTATCTAAACCTGCGGAACAAATACATCTTGATGACTACTCTATCAACTTTTTCACAGTCAACCTTTCTGAGTTCCGGCCTCAGGATAAGGTCAAACTAATGAATGAAACTACAACAATAGTCACTATAGACTACCTTAATCTCAGCAACCAGATGAAGAAGGCATAATCTAGCCTCCGCAGGATAGAGGCCAATATGCCCAATCATCAATCCAAAATAAAGAGCAAGGGAAAGGAGATGGAACAACTCCGCAAGGAGTTGAAGGAAGCTTTTTCACAAGAAGCCCTTATGGCTTCTTAGGTAGAAGCTAAGACTCTAGAGGCCAAACTTGCCACATCCGAGGACTCTTCCCATTTGCTCACACAAGAGAAGGGAACCTTTCAATAGGAGGTCAATTCAAGAAAGGCAGAGGTGGCTATGATGCAAGCCAAGTTATGCGTCGTCGAGGTAGAAAAGGGAAGCCTCCAAACAAAGTTAAAATCATCTAAGGGCGCAGTCAGGGATTTAACCTAGAAGTTGGGACAACAATCCAGAAAAGGGGGAATTGTAACTTTAGTGAAGGAGTTGTATGCTTCCTACTATGACATAATTGCCACCATGGCAATGGATCTAGCCCCCACACTCATATTTATATCCGATGCACAAGGATTGTGCTCAAATGTGGAGACCGCATTCTCCACCATCAGCAGTGTAGTGTCCACCAAGGTCCCTGAATCAAATCTTTTGATTCATAAAATTTATGATGTTTTGGACTCTCCAATTCAAAGGGTAGGAAACACTGACATATGGCTAATCACTGTGAAAATTGACCATATTCTTAGCAGCAACCAGGCCTCCATCAAGTGCTAGAATCTCTTAGCTCAACTCCACCATGAAATCAGAGAGAGGAAGCAAAGCATCATCGAACTAGTCCAGTTAAGCTTCCCTTCCCCCTTCCTTGATGACTCTATAGCCCTCTTAAAGGACCAAATTCAACAACTCCTGATTATCAAATGCCAGGACAAGATTTAATTTTTAGTCTTTAAAGGAGAGAACTCGTAGTCTTTGAGGGATTGACTGAAGAAAGCGATTGGTTGCTCCATCAGGTTGTCGTTTTGTTGGGTGAGGATCCCTGAAATGCTCTCTTGACCTGCAAAAACATAAAGGATAAAATCTTTGTCAAACCTGGGGTTCACAAGCGTGGGAGCTTGGGAAATGGCTGTTTTGATGGCTTCGAAGCTTTCTCGCCCTTCCTTTGTCCATGAGAATGGCATGTTTTTCTTTAGCATGGCTGTCAGTGGTTTAGCCAATGTCGCAAATTGAGGGATGAATCTCCGCCACAAAATTTATGGTTCCCAAAAAGCTCTGGAGGCCCTTCTTGTGACTCGGGAGAGATAAGGACATAATTGAATGAATCCTGGCTGGATCGATTGATAATCCTTCCGCTGAAACAACCAAGGAATGCCCCAGCAATTTTCCCTCGTGCACTGCGAAAATACATTTCTTGGGGTTAAGTGAAACCCCAAATTCCCTACAACCTTTGGAAAACTTTCCTTAGATGTGTGATGTGATCTTCTGCATGCTTAGAGTATACAGTTATATCATCAAGGTAAACCAAAATAATATCGTTGATCAGTCCCTTAAATGCCATGTCCATGGCTCTTTGGAAAGTAGCCCCGGCATTGGACAATCCGAATGGCATTTTATTGTAGGCATATGTGCCCCACTTGGTAGTGAAAGCCGTTTTGAATTGGTCAGATTCTTGGACTAGGATTTGATTGTAACCTGAATATCCATCGAGCAAAGAAAATCTTTGAGCTCCTGCCACCGTTTGAAGGATCTGCTCCATCGATGGAAGAGGATAATGGTCTTTCAATGACGCACGATTCAAATCCCTGAAATCTACGCATAACCGGATCTCTCCGTTCTTCTTCCTCACGGGCACCAAATTGGCTACCCATGAGGAATGCTTGATGGGAAAAATTATACAAGCCTCGATGAGCTTGGTTAGCTCCTTTCTCATTAGTGGCTCAATTTTGGGATTAATTGGTCTTTGTTTCTGACGAACTGGCTTAGCATTAGGATCCAGTTCGATGGTATGTTACGCAAGACCTGGATCAAAACCACGCAGATCTTTATAGCTCCATGCAAAGACGTCATGATACTCTTGACAAAGTTTGATGAAAGCTTCTTTCTCCTCAGAAGTACACACTTTTCCGATCTTAAGAAATTTTTCATTTGATACTTCGACTTCCTCAAAATATTCTTCTTTGACCACCATGTTAGGGCTTTGTCTTTTGGCTTGGTCATCTGAATTGAAAATGGATTCCAAAGTGACTAATACCTTTTGGTAACTTGTTGTTTTTCAATTGGATAATTTTGTTCACCATATGACTCTTGTAACTTATCTTGATTTCTTGCAGCAAACTCCGCCTCTTCTTGTAGGAAGAGGACAATTTGGTTGTCACTATCGAACACTTGCCAACTACTCACATTATCAGGGACTGCTGGTCGACACCACCATTTTAACAAATTGCTGCCCTTCTTTCATGATATCAACTGGTATGTTGTATTGTGAACCAATTGTAGCAAGCCTGTCTGCATCTTGATTTTGATCTCTAGGGATTGCATGGATCCCAAAAGCTTCGAAATCTTCAATCAGGTCCCAGACTCGGTTCTTGTATGATCTTAAAAGATCATTTTTGGATGCACTACGTGCTGAAACTTGATGAACAACTAACTCACTGTCTCCAAAAACAGTTAGGGCCTTGATTCCCTTCCTTTGGGCTAGCTGAATTCCTTGCACAAGAGCCTCGTATTCTGCAACATTGTTAGTGCAACTGAACTGCAACCGGAAAGATGAGAAGTACTTATCTCCCTCTGGAGAAATTAACATAACACCAGCACCGGATCCATTCTTACTTCTTGAGCCATCGAAGAACAATTGCCATAGTCCTTTAGAATCATTTGGTGTTTTGACAAGTTGTGGTATGATCGTATCTTCTTCATGGATACAGTAGGTACCTAATCCTGTTTCTTCCAAGACCAGCAAACCAGCTTCTTCTTCTGCCAATACATCGGCGTAGGGATCGTACTGATGATCTCTACTTGCTTCATCTAGCAAAGTATCAGGGACTTCTTCAACAAGGGTGGTTGGTTCATGATCGGCACCTTCCTCTTCTGGATCACCGATGGTGTAATTTCCATTTGTGGGATTAGAAGTGTAGGGTTCTACATGATTATGGCAGATTGGTTCTGCCCTTATAGTTACTTTGGTTCCATATCGAGTCCTGAGAATCATATGCGACCAATCCGGCTGATAGGTAACCACCCATCTTGGCGGTGAAATCCCGTGATAGGCAGATGGCAAAGAGGGGAGGGAGATCAATGACTGATATATCTTGGGTGAATGACAAGCTTGGGCATGCGTGGATGGTAAGTTGAAGTCCTTTGATAACCCCAACAGTCTTAACAGCTGTGCCATCCAGTTGAACAACCCCTCTTGCAACTGGCGCATATTGTATGCCTAGTACATCTGCGATTTGTTTCGGCATGACAGAGCTACTGGCACCAGAATCGATCATGCAATTATGTACCAAGGTGGTTGCCAATGATCAGGGAAATGTAGAATGGTGGTGGTTTGTTTGCCATGTAGGAATGATCTTCCCTTCCGGTTGACACAAATTTGTAGCATTTGTCACTCCATGGCTTGGTGATAGCGCTGGTTGTGCTAAAACTGTTCAGAGCTTCTCGCAGCAGGTTTCTTTGAGAAGAATCGAGAGTGCATCCCACATGGTAACGCTCAGATTGACCATTTTCTTCATTTGTTCTACTATGCTAAAGGGAATCGCTCCAACTTTATTGACACTTTTTTGGGCATTGGGGTCCTCCTTTGGAAAATGTTTGTTGGGTATCGTGATGCCTGGAGAACCATCTTTCCCTGCGGCGTGGCTAGCCGATGTTTCTGGTGATTTCTTTCCCACATTTCTATCAACCGCTATTTGTAACCCATGTTGAGAAAGTGGATGCTAGATCAAGCTTCGAGAGGTTGAGGCTCCATTGCTCTCTTTTTGGAACGAGTGTTTGCTGCCACTGATGAAGAATCTATATTCAATCCGCAAAATCTTCTTCTTGCCAGTTTAGTAACGTGGATTCTTCAGGTGCCTGCGGTTGATCTGCCGCTTCTTGTGTAGATGAATTATTTGTTAAATCTGAAGGGGAAGATACACTTTGAACCATAAGGGCCTGGCTAAGAACCCCATTGGGACAAAGATTTTGATTGTGAGGTTGAGAGCAAGGATAGCACCATTCGTAGTCTTGAACTAGATTATTTTGAACAGGTACTATGGCTCTAGATGAGCTAGCTGCAAGAGGGTTCTGAAAGTTCAAGGGCCTTGACATTTGCAACTTGACTTGTAGTTTGATTTCGAGGCTGATTGTTTCCTTGAAAAGGAGGACGGTTAGCCTGATACTGCTAGATTTTGTGGCTGATATGGACGATTGTATTGGAAATTGTTGCCTTTTGAGTGCAACAAGCTCATTTCCAAAATTTTGCAGTAGTGATTTGACTTCAAATAGGTCATTTGAAGAGGCAGGGGAAGATTGAGGTGGTTGCTTGGAGTCCATTGGAATAGGAGCAATGATAGGCTGATGATTCGTAAGATCTGGAGAAAAGGGCATTGGTGGTCGTGGAGCTATCTTTCCAGCTTGAATCAAAGAATTCTCTGCACTTATGGCAACTTCGTAAGCATCAGGAAGTGTAGTCCCTCCCATAGACTGGATCATAACTGCTACATCGCTATTCAAGGCTCGCAAATAGTACAAGAATGCATTATGTGCAGAAGGCTTTATGAGCGCCGGAATCCTATTCCAAGTCCTGTGGAATCGGAAGTTGAAATCACTCATGTATTCTTGGGGGAGCTCTCTTTATAGTAGTAAGCTTGTTCCAAAAGTGATAGGTGATCACTTTTGTCTTCGAATTGTTTACATAGCTTTTCTCCCAACACGTCCCAAGTGGTTATAGTGCCAACACCTAACCCGCGAAACCATTGAAGCGCTTTTCCCTTGAAAGAGGTAGCAAGAAGTCTAACTGCCAACGTTGTCTTCGGTGATATTATGTACTAGCGCAGATGCTGGCTACATCAAAGATATGCTCCACTGGAGTAACGTGAGTTTCCCCCGTGTAGAAGGGTAAACTTTTGAGTGCCGCAACAGGTATCGGGTCACGTTGAGCCAACACGAGAGGACTGCTTGCATTGAAAGGGGGAAAAACTTGGTTCCTCGCCATAGCAACGAAAGGTTGATTGTTCCTGGGTGGAGGAAATCTTCCGTAAGGAGGAGTTGAATGACCCCTACTAGGTAAATCTGCAACTGGGGATGTGGAAATGCCTCTTCTTCTTCTCTTTGGAGGAGACAAGGAAAGTTCGATATGCTGATAATTTCCTTTCTTTGAAGAAGCTCTTGTTTGAATTCTTCGCATAAGTTACTGCACTGAGATTCGGAATCCAGAGATATGGAGTCGCCAGGTACTTTGACTTGTGTAAGTGAGAAGAGAAGTACCAACTCTGTCCCACCGGGGTGTGCCAAAAACTGTTGTGTGTGGTCGCACGGTGGCTTATGATTTGTTGTTGTAATGAGACACCTTGAAAAGATGGAAGATCTAACCTTAGTGTCCCCACCGGGCGTGCCAAAAACTGTTGTCGCCAAATCACTGCACCCCCTCGAATGGCCAGGATGTGAATAGGACGTTCGGTGTGATTGGGACACATGGGATCACCTCTCAAGCTGTGGGACTTGGGCTCGAGGTGAACCTCCGGAGAAGGCCGGCTTCCTCTTCCTAAACTAAGTGCTGTACTACTCCCAGTGTAACAAAAATGATTATCTAGTCCTAGGCTAACATTTTCATGGGGTTTTAGGGAAAGAGATTTACAGAAATGAAACTATACTAGGGATGGTGATGCACCGAATGAAGGGTGTCTTCAGATTCAGGAAGGGTTAATTTGAAGAGGGTGTGTGCACCACAGGTCAACTTCACCTACTGCAACTTAGAGAGGGTACAAGATACCACAGGCTAAGAGACACGCGTTCCTTTTGTTAAACTTTATCAGACCGAGAAATATACCAGTTTCCCAGTGAAGAAGGATGAACTCAAGAAGGGTGAACAGACACCACAACTCAACTGCATGCAATACTTCACCACTCGATAAACACAGAACTCCAAGAACCTGCAATAGAAACTTAAACTTGCACAGTGTACCTGCAAGTATGAGAAAGGCACAAAGAAGCATAGAAGGATGAAAGGACCGAGATTAGTCACAAAACACACACTTTTATTGCTTCAATAACATGCACAATGCATCATACATTCAGAAGAGGCAATATTTGCCATTACAGTCTTGAAGAGGAGGCTTGAAAGTTCTCTCAACACACAAGAACAACTTGTAGAAGAGAGAGGATTCTTGAAAAGTATACACTCGCCTGAGATATCTAACTGTCCAACTTGTCTGAACTGTTGGAACCCTTTGAAATGAGCTCCCAACTTACATTTATAGAAAAATATGTGAGAAAGAAGAGGAAATGGTCATAATTACATTCCTAAAATGAAGGCCCATGATGTATTTATTGCAGTTAGTTGAACTACCTGAGAAGGTTCCATCATGGGTCATTAATTGCCTGATGACCAAGTCTTCTCAATTAATTAAAAGAATATTTAAATAAAATATTTAAATAATAATAATAAATATTATTATTAAAATATTTAAATAAAAATATTAATTTAATTAACATAATGTTGGGACCCCCCCCGTTGACCCGTTTGACTTGAAGAGGAGGGGGGGTCCATGTGGATAGAATCTGCACATGCCAAATTCGATGAGCTTCGAATCCTCTAACTCGGTGTTGCAATTGATTTTGAACCCCACACCAACTCTTTCCTTGTCTTGGCAATCGGGCTCTTTTGCATTGAGTCCTTCGAAATGGTGAGCTATCAAACTCGATTCTTATCATTTTCCTCTGTTAACTCGAGGCCATTCTAAATTACCAAGCCACCTATATGCATCGTGAACATGAAGCTTTAAGCTCGAAATTGAAAGCCTCTACAAATACATTAAACTTCGACACCCGTGAGCTTATTCTTTATCTTGACTTGGTACCAACGTTTCCACAATATGAAAAGTTTGACTCTAAATCATACTTAGTGGATTTGACCCATGATACATTGCTTGTACTCACAGAGGTTAAACAATTTAATGAATTTAAATTATTTCACTCCTGCATGTTGCGCCATTTAGAAATGATTTTCAAGCTATGAAAATTGTTAGGGATCACGTTACGTGGCCCTGTCAACACTCAATCGATTGATTTCTCTGTGATAACTCTAGTTTGACAGATAGAGTTATTTCTTCTTGTTTTGGACCACATATTCACATGCATTCCACGTTCAAACTCCATGAAACAACACCACGAGCTCTTCAACTGATTCGACCTGGCTTTGTATCTGCGGGAAATATTAAGATTTGTTCGATCATGTTCACATTTTCACGCCTCTAAGAATGGTTTTACCACAATGCTCACGGTTCTTCCTTATCATATAACACTTGTAGTAAGAATGTTTAGCTTTGCCATAATAAGCGCAATTGTACCCTCCAAACAATGAGAAAATGCCATTACCAATAAAGACCTAATGCTGCCATGATGATGACACAGGCTCATGCCCATAACATGTCGATAGACATCCTTGAGACTGAATTTTGGCCAAAGAGACCTTCGGTATTTTGGCAGTGCATTCTGCAATCTCGGCTCCAATCAATAATTATGCCACTATTGGGATTATGGCATAGGTAGCCGTGAGCTACACAATATACTCATTTTTCCAGAAACTAAAAAGATCCTTCATGTTACAATTTGCAACACATAACAGAAGCCCTTCAAAAAATACATTGAACAACTGGGGCAGCCAAGAGGACCTTGGAAAAATGTACAGGTAACAACCATATGAATTCTCCCTTAGTCGTGGATCAAAGTTAATAGAAATAAAGCTAGATAAAAACAGTTTGAAACTGCAGCATAATCGTCCATTTAAAAAAAAACAGTTTCTCTGAATCTGGTAAAAGAATACTTTTATTGTCTGATTGGACGTACATAATGGAAGGGTATAAATATTGTGTACTGCCCTCGGAGTTTCTCAAAGAGACCATTTTCGAGTAACAAGGATGCAGCAAAACGGCCGACCGGGTATTTTCAGAGCTGACCTTCACATTCAATTCGTTTCTAGGAAAAGAAATGCTGAGCAATACGAATCGTTTCATTCTGCACCGTAATAAACTTTCATCTCCTGACCCGGAAAAATTTCATGAAGCCTTGAATGACATGACTCCAATCCATCGTATACAGCAGTGAATATTTGTTTCCTGCAGCTGTGCGTGGGAGCGCTAAAAAACGGCTTCTATTATACTGCAGCATGCCTGTGCATATGCGTGGGATTTTGCCGCGACCACTGAATGCTCAGTGTGGTAGGCAGAACGTGTAGAGCCTCCTTCGCCCATCTCTGTTTACAAAACGGCCGACCAGACAACCACGTCAATCCTATTAACACTTCAACTGCTTCATTCCCACGTTTTCCGACTTACCTTGCGTGTGACTCGCCCAAAGACTCGGACCACTCCAACTGCGCGGAATTTTCATTCTCTTGCCATGCGGAAGTCTCATGACGGATTGCCATTGTAAAATCTCCACGCCTGGCAGTGTTGCTCCAAATCTCCCCCGCATAACGGCTTGGCCACACCAATCCACGGGCCCCGGCCTCAGCTTTGCCGCGCACACTTGGCAATTTGACCCGATTTCTCCACTCCACGGAAGTTTGACCATGGCTTTCCATCCCAAAATTTCCCATTGGCATTGCTTGCATTATTTCCCACGTCCTTGGCAAGATGAAACTCGGGACCCCCTTTACGTGAAAACCTGGTGTTGGCTTTCCGCTGCAAATTTTCCACCATGGAAATCGGGATGAAGATATCCTATGTGGGGAAATACTGATTTGGTCTGCCATTATCAAATTTATGACCTTGGCAATATACTGAAATATTTCCCATGTGGGAATCTTACAATGGCTTGCCATCATCAAAGTCCAACCCGACAAAAGGGATGAGATTTCTCCCGAGCCAATGCCTTAGCACGGATTTGAACCCCAACTTTTCCTTCTCGACTTACAATCGAACCAAACAAAACTCTGGATGCTCATGACCTTGTCAGGCTCGACTGAGTGAGCCAATGCTACCACGTCTGAGCTCCATCCTCAACTGATCGATTCTTTTCCATTGGCCAGGCTATACACGAATGTTCAGGTGATCGGGGTGGTCAGGTGTTCGTTGTATTTCATGAAATAGTTTGAATGCATGTATAGGATGTCCATGCCTTCTGTAAGCTACAATTACCATATTCCACGAGAAGAGATCTGGATCAGTCATGCAGTTGAAGACTTTACGAGCATCCATCAAACTTTCACACTTGTCATACATGTAGATAAGTTTATTTGGTAATAGCGTGAGTCCTCCAAATGTGTGTCCCCTATTATTGATGTGAGAGTGGATTTGCTTGGCCTCCGCAAGGGCTTTCTTAGTAATGCAATCCTGTAGTAGATGAAGATATGTTAAAGAATTTACAGATGGATTATGTGTTGTAAGAAGAACGTGTACTGCCTCCTTCAAGCGACCCTCTCCATAGAGTGCTACGAGATTTTAATTGAGATGTATTTGGTTGCTTGGTTGCAAGCATTTTTTCGTTCAAACACTACCAGATGACCTCATCGTCATATCTGCATAATCTCATATCATCTTGGTCAAACAAGATAATTTTCCCAAGTGGTTGGTCGAGCACTGCCTTAGTGGATTAAACCTGACATCATGTTGACTTTGACTCTCCCTGACTTGGCCTTCGGATCTTTTGCATCGATCTCCACCGAGATCCTTGTACAGTTCCTTTCATTCGTCAATTTTCAACGAGCTATATTTTGCATTAACAAGACCATCGTCGAGCTCTTACAACTGAGAGTCTCCACTGAGATGATTTCTGAGATGACTATCAATTTGACACCGGGTTCTTTATCAACTCGACCCTGAACTCTTCACTGAGTCGAGATCAACTGGGTGCCTTTCGATGCTAGGTGATCTCTTCATATGCAATTTAGGAATTATTTTTTAATTATTGCATCTCGATAATAACCGAAGGTGGGTTCCTGGGACTATTATTTTATTTTGAACGTGATAGGACCCCGTTGTCCAATCTTGCCAGGTGTGCAAAATTGGATAACAGATCCCTATGGATCAATTCAGGTGCCTCAGATAATGTCATGCCGGTGAATTTTTCAAAATCTCTTAAACTCTCCATGACTCTACTTGGTGGCTCTTATTGCTCCATGGAATTGAAGGAAGTACCACTTGTGGGGAATATTAAAGATGCACATGTCGCTCTTGCCGAATTTCTAGATAAAAAGATATAAATGACTATTTTGGTATCAGACATCTCGGAAACCTTTGAAATGTTGTTAGGTAGAATCTTCTACTGAGACTTGGGAGGGAAAATTTAGATGAATTGGTCTTCCACAACCATACCAGTGAAGGGAGACATGGAGAAATTATTCCTAGAGAAGAAGATGAGGTACACGGTGTGAAAGTCCGAAAGTCCAGGAACCAACGTCTTATGTCAAGATAGCAGGTAGATGAATCACTTTATGATAATCGAGGAGGAAGATAGTATTCTCATCTTGATAGGGTCATACATTCCTTCCTAGAGTGGTATGCACCTTGAAGAAGCATTGAGGATATTTGAGTTACAAGAGGGAAGCCCTGAATTATTGGATGATGCAAACCATGAAGAAGAGGAAATGGCTATGTGCTTATCCAGGGTGAAGATATATTCTCATTCCTATTCAAAGATGAGGAATCCCTTGATCATGTCACCCAGGAAGAGAACAAGCCAGTCCATGATGAACCCTTGAAAAGTTTTAAAGAATAATCTGTGTAAGATCTCTTAAGAGCCATGGAAGAAACTACATACCCTGAGCTCAATCTCGAGCTCATGATGTAGGTTATGGATTTACAAGATATGAATGAGTCCAACGCATAACTCTCAATCGGTTCAGAGGGTAGCCATGATGAAGTAAAGAAAGGAAAATAGTTGATGCCCCTTGTGATCCTATAAGTGGCGGATGTAATAATGAAGTTGAATTTTTCTCCTTCCCATTCAAAGAAGATGATTCTCTATGGGAAGAAAAAGTTGAGAATCAAATTTTTGAGGACCCCCAATTCAATCCCCCCTTTTACGAAGAAGTAAAAAAATTCTATGAGCCTCAAGATATCAAAGAAGTGCCTCCAAATGGTTTACTCAAATCTCAAGGTAAAGAGTTTTCAAATAAGGTCAAAGAAGAACTTCTAGAAGTTTCAAAGAAAGATTCTATACAATGGATCTTGGAAACAATGGAAGACAAAGGAGATCCTGAGCTAAGTCTCAAACTTTTGGTTCATGTTATGGCTATACAAAATTGATATGAGGTCATATTTGATACTCTGTGTAATATTCAAACACCTCATATTGATATGAGGAAAAAATATGAATTCACAGATCCCTATAGAATATGTGTGAATGAAGGTGAATGTAGGGATGAAAAGAAGTCAGAATATTTAGTCAATTTTCACAAAAACTAACCTTGGGGAAACAACAAGATGCAAAATGAAAATTCAGCAATGTGGATGAACATGGAAGACAATTGGTGTATTGAAACCAATTGCAAAGAGAATGAAGGCAATGGTATTTCTACTAAAAACTTGAGCATCAAGAAGCTCATGTAGACTCACTCATGAAAAGTACACAAGAAATCATAAAAGCACCCGACTTTCATAAGTAGATGAGGAGAGGATGCTACTTTCTGGAACCAATCAACGGCTTCACAAAAAATCATCATTCGGTGTTACCTCTTCGAGGGTAACTCCCGATAAGAAAGCGCTTCAACAAAAAAAAAATTGTCCCTCACCTTGTACCATAGGTTATTTTTAGGTGTGTTTCCCTTTCTGTTGCATGTGTCTTTTCCTTTCTGTGTGTGTTGTGTGTCATTTTAGGTCTCTCTCTCTCTCTCTCTCTCTCTCTCTCTCTCTCTCTCTCTCTCTCTCTCTCTCTCTCTCTCTTTCTCGTAATTTATACATGACTCCACAAGGCCCAATGAATAAGGCACTAGTCTGTGTATCATAAAGTTTTTATCCTGACATGCAAATGTGCAACAGGAAAATTGACGATTTTCAAGCATGACAACTATACCCCTATGTAAAAAAATTCAAGTTTTACCCTTCCGAGGCACCCTAGGTCTACCCAGTCAATCTAGTGACCTCCCAAATGATGTTAACTCAGTCCCCTAGGTGATTTAGGAAATTCAATTCAATCCCCCTAAGTGATTTTAGGAGTTCTTTAAAAATGCAAATTTCAGGTAGCTGTGGGGAGGGCTATCACTGGTCTTCTGAAGATGAGCGCAACCCCATGTAGTGCAATAGATGAGAAAAATATTGCATGGAGGTAAATTTAAGGTGTATAAATATCATAGAAATTATTTTGGAAGATTCAATAATGATTTAGAGAATTTGGGGCAGTTTGATCAAAAATAGGGTTCATAGGTCTGAGCAGTACACAAGGTCAAAAGAGTTGTTGGGCTTTAGGAAGTGATTCCTGGAGCTCTTGATGGAGTTATGAGAAAAATAAGACATTTTCAAAAAAGGAATTCCAATCCCTACAATATTTTGAAATCATATTTTTCAAAAAAACCTTGGTGCAATAGGTTTATAACTATTTTTTCTAGACATAGATAAAGGAATAGATCATAAATATGATTTTTTAGGAAAAATTTTGAGGAATCAAGAACTAAGACTCCAACCATTGGATTCAAAAGACAATTTTCAGTTAATATCTTATAAATATTTTCTAAAAAATTCCATCAGGAGCTTGATATATCGTCGTTTGAAGTTTCCCTCTCGGAACGAGTTCGGGAGTTAGTCAAAATTTGATGAGGACACATGTCATCTCCAGGAGCCTGGCAAAATTTCATGTCCCTTTCGTCCCTCAAGAAAAGGGACATGAGGGACATAAAAAATGTGCCCAGTCCCTATAACTCCTTTGGTCACCCATACAACCTCTTGGATCGCCAGTTCAACCCCCAGGTACTTGTGGGAGCTCAAATCCTCAACCATCGGATCTGTGCCAAGTATCAAGACGAGGCATGCCATGAAATTTTATGACCCTCATGTCCCTTTGTGTTTGGGGACATGAGGGACATAAAAATGTTCCCATCGTTAAGGTGTCTTCAGGTCACCCATGTGACCCTCTATCCAGTGCACTTTCTTAGCCCCTAGGAGCTAGTGGAGCTAAACGGATGACCGTCAGATCGCTACCAAGTGTCAAGATGAGGTGTGTTATTCAAATTGATTATCCTCATGCCCCTTTGTGTTGGGGTATATGAGGGATATAAAAATTCACCCAGCCTAAGTAATTTCTCTTGGTCCTCCATACGACCAATTTCTAGGACCCCCTAGTGCTTCCAGCTTACTTTTTAGCTCAAACCCTCGGCCGTTGGATTTCTGCCATGTTTCATGACTAGGTGTCATGTGCAAATTGATGCACCTATAATCCATTAATGCTTAATGCACATGAGGTAAATTAAAATTTTCCCCACTCCTACTTTGTATTATTTTGAATGATTTAAATCTTGTCTGACTGTTTCTTTCTCGCTTCTTACTTTCCACGGCTTCACCCTGTCATAGCTCTACAACATGCACAATTCACCTATGCTACTCATAACCAGCTCCACCACATTAGGAAAACTATAAAATCCATGATAATGCAAATATTATGAATAATATATTGACCAAAGTAACTAGAGGAATGAATAAAAAAGGAGAAAAGAGAAGGAATTCATCAGAAAACTTCATTTCCACAGAATGAAGATTCAAACATATCTTGCTAACTGGTGCACAAAATGAAGAGTTGTCTTTTACTACTCTCTTCTATTTCAAAATCCATTAAAACCTCACCTTAAAATCCCCAATCTACTGTTCAAGCCACTCACAATGAAGAAATCTTCCATCCAGCTCAATGAAGAGAAAAACTTGATTTCCCATCAAATCGGAAGTCGAATCAAAGAGAAATTTCAACGGCAAAGTAAGAAGAAAAAACCCACAAAAAAATGTAATTTTTTTATTATAAATAGAGAAGAAAACTAAACCTATAATTTTCAAGGTCCGTTAATGGTTGTCGTGTTCAGAAGTGATGCTAGGTTAAATTTTTTAAACTTTACAATCTCCCAAAGTACTGATCGAGTAGGTCAAAGATTTTAGAGGAGCGATATTGGGAAAAAAAAACCCCATATTGAAAAACTTTGTTCCACATCAATCTAACCAGTAGAAGCCCACTTTCTAAAAATAGTAGGTCTTCTACATAGGGAACTACTATTTTGGTAAAGTCACCAACTGAAGTAGCTGCAAAGGAGGTCGTGAACACAGAATGTGTATTGTAGAGATAAATCATCAAAATGGTCATCTCAACCTGAAAATGACACTTGCTAAAAATAGTAATTATCTCCACATGCCCTTACTATAAATGGATAGTTGGTCCAGAAGGCAAGAAGAATGAAGTGTGAAGAAGGGATTCAAGCTACCATAATCATTTGAGGTCTGGAAAAGCTAATTTGTATACTTGCCAAAAATAGTAAGTTGTCGTATGGGAACTTACTAAAAATAGTAGGTTATTCCAAAGGGCAGATTTCACAGAGGGAGAACACTAGGAGTTCAAAACTCAAGTTGACATCACTAGTTGGAGACCATAGATGGAAAATTATTGACACTCGATAGAAATAGTTGTCTTTCTCCAAATGTAGTAAGTGACAAGAAAAATGAAATTCAGATTCGTAGGGGTGAAAACAATGTAGTCTCATTAAACGGAATATGCAGGAGTAGATGACTGTGAGGTGAGTTACATAGATCTCAAAAATGTCTTTTGACACTCATTTCATGCTTCAATTGGTACGTGTGAGGTGGAATTTGTAGTCGACGCCATCAGACTATTCATGATGTGTTTAATCACGATCATGTTCAAACCAACTAAGTAGTGTGGCCATGTTACAAGGAGTCAAGGAGGGATTTGTTCCAAAGCTTCAGTCTCTTCAGAAAGGATCTTCATGAGTGATGTTTATGGTCACCAATGGAATCATTCAATAGTGTTTTTAACACTTGGTTCACAGTGTTCGCGTGTCATTCTAAGGAAGTCTCTCGTGGTATGAGACATTTGAGGATCCAAATTTCACTACATTGAAGCATTGCATTGGATCAGTCAAGTAGAACAGTGGATAAGCGAGGCATTTTCTTCTTCAGCATTGTTCTCCCTCTCTCTCTCTCTTAGCTCACTTTCCCTCTCCTCTCACCCCCCAACTTTCTCTCTCCTTAGTATTCTAATCTTATGTTGGGGTTGCACTTTTTCGCATTCCTTAATGTTTTAATGTAATAAGTCTCCCTTCAGTTATAAAAGGGGACTTAATGTTTTCCTAGGAATGTGAAATTTTTTAAGGCATATGAAGCATCAATGGGGGGTAGGCGAAAATAATTTCAAAGTGCTACACATTGTAATGAGCTCCTCATTCCAAGGGGTTCTAATTCTTAACATCTTCGAGTTAGTTATGTTCTTGTAAGTTTATGAGAGATATTTTTCTTACTTATGAGTGAAAATAGTTAGCCATTTCCCCCCTATTCTCAATATCTTCCATTCTCATACTATGTAAAAATTTTGCTTGAGCATCAATACAAGAAGGAGTTTCTAGAATTTTTTGACTAAGGGGTTTACTGATACTTTTTGCTCTCTAAATTCTATTTGGTCTTGTTGTTGTGTCCAGAGTTGTTTCTTCTCATAAATGCATGTGTTGAAATTTATAACTAGTGTGTGTAGGACTCTTACTTCCTACCTCCAACATTATTTCTCTTATCTCATTTCTCACTCCCTTTTCCTACTTTACAGACAAATTCCTCCATAGCAAGAAATTGCTAGTTTTTCTACAGTGTTAGTGGAGTGCCCTTATCGGATCCCCTACTGAAAGGCCACCAGGAAAGTCCACCTTTTTACTCACACATACATATACAGAAATTACATTGGTTAAGTAGAGGGACTTAGATTCCCAGAGCATTGGAAAGAAATCCATAAATTTGTCCCCAAAAAAAGTTCTAGTCAACAATTTTTGGCACCCACCGTGGGGAAAACTTGACAACATCTACACCCAAAATATGACTGCAAGGTCCACTTTTTTTTTTAAAACAATTAAATATTGAAAAAACAAAAAGAAGAGTACATGAAAATCCATTGTTGAAAGATACATTTTCAATTCCTACACGTGACCTTTCATATTCCACAATGTTCTTTCATATTCCCACTACAAGAATTCCCAAAAATTGACTTAAAGGAGATACACCAAGTTGAATAGATCGAGAGGAATTATCGACCCCCACTTTTGAGGCTTTACAAAACCAGAAAGAACAAGTTAGAGACAATCCCTACTAATTTTCTAAAGCCTCATCCCCATCCAAGTCATCTAGTAGTTCACCTGGAAATATCATCCAAACTCCTGTTGTTACTCCCCCTTAAAATTCTCCCATTTTTCAACCACCGTTGAGCATTGACTTCCCGAAGCAAGAAGAATTTGAAGAAGAATTTGTAGAAGCAGAAGTGAAAACAGAAACAAAACTGGTGGATGAATCAAAAATACCTCAACCCTTTGTTCTATGGGGAATAAATACAGGCCCGCTCGCTCTCAAACCACCTCTTCAAGATCTACCAACATGATCTCACAAAATATTTCAAAATTTCAAAGGAGACAACACATAACATGCTAAAGAACACATCGTCACTTTCACCGCATCATGTGGGATTCTTGGAGTCACACATGAAGACGTCGCAATAAGGTTATTTCTAGAATATCTCCAAGAAAAATTTGTAGAATGGTTCTACCTCCTTCCTGTCTGATCGATAACTTGTTGGAACGACATCAAGGCTGCCTTCGAGGAAAAATTTAAATCAACTGAATACTGTCAAGACCTCTTGGTGCATTTAGCTCAAATGAAGAAAGGATAAATTGAAACTATGGGAGACTTCATGGCTCATTTCAATTGGTTTCTTCGCAGGATGTTAGAAGAAGATTCACCGCCTGAAAACAATGTCAAAATATTCTTCATAAATGCTCAAGCACCGGAGGTAGGATTTTTTCTATGAAGAGTTCCATCAAGGAACATTACAGAAGGTAAACAGATGGCCATTTAACTTGATGACGGTCTCATCCTCTCTAGAAAAATCAATAATCCCTCAAAGGGAAATGCCCAACGTCCTGCAGGTGAAAGAACAAATCCATTTTTGCAGAAATTGGCAAATAAAATGGCGTCATTGAGGGAAATTTTTGAACGAGTTTCTTCTCAAAGAAGCAACAAAAACC
The DNA here is from genome assembly GCA_019776745.2 of Taxus chinensis. NCBI lineage: Eukaryota > Viridiplantae > Streptophyta > Pinopsida > Cupressales > Taxaceae > Taxus > Taxus chinensis. The sequence goes on along the minus strand of CM034151.1, from coordinate 758,953,584 downwards.
AAATTGGAGGAGCACCCCGAAGGATTTCCTTGGAGGTCCCACATGTCAATGCAAGTTATAGGAGTCAAGAGAATGAAAAAGAGCTTGAACGAGAAAGTGAAGGTGGTGATTTCCTAGAAGTTGATGAACCTAAGAACGATACACAAATCATATTTTGTGAGTATTCTAGAGGTGATGAAGATGACGAAGAAGATGCACCTAGTTTTTCATGTGCAGTATTCACTCGTTCTTAGTCTGAGAAGAGATATTTTTCCTCCATAGCTACTAAAAACAAGAAGAATAAAGATCCTACCATGGAAAATCCGCAAAAAAAAAATAATCAGTTGAGTATCTCCACTTCCGCCTTGCATGGAGTCCACCTTTGAGAACTGATCCTGTAGTGAGTAAGAAGGCTCCCGCAATTCCAAGTAAGTCTTCTCATGCCTCTTCTAATTCTAATTCTAATTTTTCTCCTATAAAATCAAGTACTTTAAAGTTCCTAGTGTACCTTTTAAAATTCCCTCTATTCCTAAAAAATCTACTCCTGCTTCCAAACATGTCATAAATCCAAAAGTAGTCCCTTCATCACCCTCTCCTACATCAGATCATTTTGAATTCATAAATTATACGAATAGAGCCAAAGTACAAATTACTGAAACTGAATATTTTCAAACTCACCCTGAACAATTTGAGAGGTACGTCTAATATATCAGGAATGGTAGTTTGACAGCCAATGTCGTAACACCTAGTTCTAAAGGATTACTACCAAACCCATATGTGCCTCCCTCATAGAACATGCTAGCCATGAGTGCATCAAATACATACAAGGTTGATCCTTTTCTATGTCTCCCTTCTGGTTGTGGAATATGTATTAAAAAATTACATAATAGATTCAGGTGCCTCAGATAATGTCATACCTATGAAGGTTTCCAAAGCTAGTAAAATCCCCATGACTCTTTCTGGTGGCTCTTGTTACTTTATGGAATCAAATAAAGTCCCGCTTTTGGGGAAGATTAAAGATGCACATGTGGCTCTTGCTGAATTTTTTAGACAAAAGGGTATCAATGACTATTTTGGTAGGAGACATCCCAACAACCTTTAGAATGTTGTTAGGTCGAAGCTTTTACCGAGACTTAGGAGAGAAAATTTAGATGAATTGGTCTTCCACAACCATACCAGTGAAGGGAGACATGGAGAAATTATTCCCAGAGAAGAAGATGAGGTACACGGTGTGAAATTCTGGAAGTCCAGGAACCAACATCTTGTATCAAGATAGTAGGTAGATGAATCAATTTGTGACAACCGAGGAGGAAGATGATATTCCCGTCCTGATAGGTCCAGAAAATCCTTCCTATAGAGGTATGGACATTGACTAAGCATTCAAGAGATTTGAGTTACAAGCAGGCGGCCCCGAAGTGCCAGACGATGCAAATCATGAAGAAGAGGAAATAGTTCTTGATCATTTTCAAGTAGAAAAATTAGCTTATGTGTTTATCCGTGATGAGGATATATTCCCATTCCCATTCGAAGATAAGGACTCCCTTGATCATGTCACCTAAGAAAAGACCAAGCTAGTCCGGGATGAGCCCTCAAAATTTTTTGAAGAACAATCTGTGCAAGATCTCTTAAGATCTATATAAGAGACTAAAGACCTCGAGCTCAGTCTCAATCTCATGATGCAGGTTATGGATTTGCAAGATAGGAATGAGTCCAGCTCATAATTCTCAATCAATTTGGAGGGTAGTCATAATGAAGTAGAGCAAGGAAAATAATCCAATGCCCCTTGTGAGCCTATAAGTGACAGATGCAATAATGAAGTTGAATTTTTATCCTTCATATTTGAAGAAGAGGATTATCTATGGGATGAAAAATTTGAGACTCAAATTTTTGAGGTCCCCCAATTCTATCCCCCCTTTACAAAGAAGTAAAAAAATTTTATGAGCCTCAAGGTTACAAAGCAGTACCTCCAAATGGTTTACTCAAATCTCAAGTTAAAGATTTTTCAGATAAGGTCAAAGAAGAACTTCTAGAAGTTTCAAAGAAATATTCTATACAAGGGATCTTGGAAACAATAGAAGACATAGGAGATCCTGAGCCAAGTCTCAAACTTTTGGCTCATTTTATGGCTATACAAAATTGATATGAGGTCATCTTTGATCCTTTGTGTTGTATATGACTCTGCAGGTCCCAATGGATAAGGCGCTGGTCTGTGTATCATAAAGTTAAGATTTTGGGATTCTTCATGTCATGTCTTCAATATGATCAGTCTATACCATTTCCCAAAGCTATATCCAGTTGTTGTCATGTAAATGTGCAACATGAAAATTGATGATTTTCAAGCATGACGATTATACCCCTGTGTCAAAAATTTCAAATTTTACCCTTCCGAGGCACCCCGAGTTTACCCAGTCAGTCTAGTGACCTCCCATATGATGTTAAATCAGTCCCCTAGGTGATTTAGGAAATTCAATTAAACCCCCTATGTGATTTTACGAGTTCTTTGAAAATGCAAGTTTCAGACAACTATGGGGAGGGTTATCATAGGCCTTCCTAGGACAAGCGCAACCCCTGTAGCAAAGCAGAGGATCCAAATCTGACATGGAGGTGAATTTAAGGACTAGAAATATTGTGGAAGTGATTTTGGAAGATTTAGGAATGATTTGGAGAGTTTGGGGCAGTTTGATAAAAAACAAGGTTCACAGGCCTCAGCAGTGCACAAGGTCAAATGAGTTGTTGAGCTTCAGGAAGTGATTTCAGGAGCTCTAGATGGATCTATAAGCCAAATAATACATCTTCGAAAAGGTAATTATAAGCCCTAAAATATGGTAAAATAATATTTTTCACCAAACCTTGGTGTAATAGGCTTATAACTAGTTTTTTCTAGGCATATGTAAAGGCCTAGATCAAAAAAATTCTTTTTAAGGGCTCAAATAGACTAATAAGTACATGCGACTCCAACCATTGGATTCAAAAGGCCATTTTCAGTTAAGATCATATAAATTTTTTCCAAAATATTCCATCTGGAGCTTGAGATATTGTTGTTTGAAGTTGCCCTCTAGGAATGCGTTCGGGAGTTAGTTAGAATTTGATAAGGACATGTGTCAGCTCAAGGAGCTTAGCGCAATTTCATGTCCCTTTAATCCCTCAAGAAATGGGACATGAGGGACATAAAAATGCACATAGCCCCTATAATTTCTCTGGTCACCCATACAACCTCCCGGATCGCCATTTCAGCCCCTAGGTGCATGCGTGAGCTCAAATCCTCGACCGTCGGATTTGTGCCAAGTGTCGAGATGAGGCGCACCATGAAAATTGATGACCCTCGTGTCCCTTTGTGCTGGGGGACATGAGGGACATAAAATTTTTCCCATCCCCAAGGAATCTTTAGGTCACCCATGTGACCCTCTCCAATGCACTTTATCATCCTCCAGGAGCCAATGGAGCTAAATGCACGACCATCAGATCGTTGCTAAGTGTCAAGCTGAGCCACGTTGTGTGAATTGATGAACCTAGTTTCCCTTTATTCTGGGGGACATAAAAATTCACCCATCCCAAGGAATGCCTCCTAGTCCTCCATATGACCAATTTCCAGCCCGCAAATGCTTCCAGCTTGCTTTTTAGCTCAAACCCTCAGCTATTGGATTTCCACCATGTGTCCTGACTAGACACTGTGTGAAAAATAACTTCCTCCTCTTCCCTTAATGCTTAAGGAACATGAGGGACATGAAAATGTGCCTCACTCATGCTTCATATTTTATTGAATGATTTAAATTTTTCCTGTCGCTTTCTTTCCTGCTTCTTACTTTCCACAGCTTCACCCTGTCATAGATCATCAACCTACACAGTTCACCATTTCTAATCCAAACCAGCTCCACCACATCAGAAAAACTCTAAAATACATGAGAAATAAAATATTTTGAAGAATATAGTGATCGAAAGAACCAGATGAACGAAGAAAGAAGTAGAAAACTGAAGGAATTCTTCAAAAAAACTCAATTGTCATAGAACAAAGATTCGAACGGATCTTCCTAACCGGTGCACAAAATGGAGATTTGTATTTTTATTCTCTCTTCTCTTTCAAAATCATTAAAAAATCACCTTTAAATCCTCATTCTGCTGCTCAATACACTCACAACTAAGAAATCTTCCATCTGGCTCAATGGATAGAAAAACTTGATTTCCCATGAAATCGGCAGTCGAATCAAAGAGAAATTTCACCGCCAAAGTAAGAATTAATACCCAAAATGAAAATGTATTTTTTATTGAAAATGGAGAAGAAAACAAGACCAACAATTTTCAAGGTCCGTTAATGTTTATTGTGTTCAAAGGTGTTGCTAGGTCAAATTTTTGAAACTTTAAAATCTCCCAAACTACTAATCGAGTAGGTCTAAGATTTTAGAGGAGTGATATTGGGCAAAACACCCATATCAAAAAACTTTGTTCCATAGCAATCCGACCACCAGAAGATCACTTTCTAAAAATAGCAGGTCTTTTACATAGGGGACTGCTATTTTTGGAAAGTCGCCAACTAAAGCAGTTGCGAAGGAGGCGATGAACACATAAGGTGTATTACAGGGATAAATTATCAAAATGGTCATCTCAGCCCGAAAATGACACTTGCTAAAAATAGTAAGCGGCTCTACAGACCCCTACTATAAATGACCAGTTGGTCCAAAAGGTGAGAATAATGCAGTGTGAAGAAGGGATTCAAACTACCATAATCATTTAAGGTATGGAAAAGCTAATGTGTGCACTTGCCAAAAATAGTAAGTTTTCCTATGCGCACTTACTAAAAATAGCAAGTTATTCCAAAGGGGGGATTTCATAGAGGGAGCACACTTGGAGTTGACATCACCAGTTGGAGACCAGAGAGGGAAAATTCTTGACACTCGCTAGAAATAGTTGCCTTTTCCAAATATAGTAAGTGTTAAGGAAAATAAAATTCAAATTTTTAGGGGCGAAAACAGTGTAGTCGCATTCATCGAACTATGCGGGAGTAGATTACAGTGAGGTGACTTACATATATCTCAACAGTGCCTTTTGACACTTATTCCATGCTTCAATTAGCATGTGTGAGGTGGAATTCATAGTCTCCGTTGTCAGACTATTCACGATATGTTTCATCAAGATCGTGTTCAAACCACCTAAGTAGTGTAGCAGTGTTGTAAGGAGTCAAGGTGAGATTTATTCCAAAGCTTCGATCTCTTCAGAAAGGATCTTCATGAGTGATGCTCATGATCACCAATAGAATCATTTGATAGTGTTGTTAACACTTGGTTCATAGTGTTCACGCATCATCTGAAGGAAGTATCTCGTGGTATGATACATTCAAGGATCCATATTTCACTACATTGGAGCATTGTATCGGATCGTTCAAGTAGAACAGTTGATAAACAAGTCATTTTATTCATGGGCATTGTTCTCCCTCTCTCTTTGATCACTTTCCCTCTCCTCTCACCCAAAAATTTCTCTCTCCTCAATATTTTAATCTTGCATTGAGGTTGTACTTTTTTGCATGCCTTAATTTTTTCAATGTAATGAGTCTCCCTTTAGTTATAAAAAGGGACTTAATGTTTTCCTAGGAATGTACAAAGTTTTAAGGTAGATGAAGCATCAATGGGGGGTAGGTGAATTTTTTTATGAAGTGCTATAAATTGTAACAAGCTCCTCATTCCAAGGGGTTCTAATTATGAAATTCTTCTATCTAGTTGTATTATTTTAAGTTCATGAGAGATCTTTCGCTTACTTGTGATTGAAAAGAGTTAGCTATTTTTCCCATATTCTCAATGTCTTCCATTCTCATACTATGTACAATTATTTCTTGAGCATCAATACAAGGAGTTTCTAGCCTTTTTTTGACTAAGGGGTTTACTGATATTTTGTGCTCTCTAAATTCTATTTGGTCTTGTTGTTGTTTGCAAAGTTGTTTCCTCTCATAAATGCATGTGTTGAAATTTCTAAGTAGTGTGTGCAGGACTCTGACTTCCTACATGCAACATTAGTTCTCCTATCTCATTTCTCACTCTCATTTCCCACTTTACAGACAAATTCCACTCTAGCAAGCAATTGTTAGCTTTTCTATATGGTTAGTGGAGTACCCCTATTGGATCCTTGACTGAAATCCCACCAAAAAAATCCACCTTTTTACTCATGCATGCATATATGGAAGTTACACTGGTTAAGTAAAGGGACTTAGATTCCAGAAGCGTTGGCAAGAAATCCACCAATTTGTCTCCAACAAATTTTCTCGCCAAAAAGGTTATAACACCAAAATAAGGGTTGGAGAGATTCCTAATGAGTGAAAATGGAGGCCATACGAGGAAAGGAAGGACTGACAGATGCACCACAATCCAAAACCACCTTTATATTCCCATCTTCATGGAGCACAATAGATCTAGGTCCTACAAGAGAACAAGATATGCACAATACATCTGCAAATGTAATAGAAGCCAAGAAAAGCAACACAGCTCGAGCTAGGGTGGAGATGGCCATAAAACACAAAATTTTATTACTGAAAAGGATGCACAATCCATGAAAAAGTAGATACAAGGCAAGAAATATTGGCAGAATGGCTAGATTTGAGGCCTGTAACTCACAAAACTGGTTTCTACAATAAATTTGATAGATTTCCTTTACAATTCTCAGAAAATCCCCCGTTTAAATGAGGGGTTTATCACATTATATAGATAAAGAACCTCCAATTTTCCTCACCAACCAACAACCTACATCTAATTCTCTGAAAGGCGGTATGGGTAGCCATAAAAATTCACTTCTCGATGGTACTTTCTTGGTAGAAGAAAACATGGGTGCCATACTTCATTAAAAATAGTCGTTGAGTTATATTTTCACCCACCTACCTCACCTAATCCAAGGCTCGTCTTCGAGATCTTGTAGTCAGCCAGTAATAAAATTTCTATTGTTGACCGGTAATGTTTTATATGTTGTCGTCAAGCTGGTTGATATTATTGTTTGGTAATACCATTTATTATTTTCAGCTGGTAATAGCCGCACATACATCGCAGTGTCATCAGGTGGCTATCATCCTATTGTCGTCGGGTTGTATTATTACTATCAGTTGGTAACATATTTCTTGTTATCAGCTAACAACACCTCCCTATTACCGATAGGTAACATCCATACATGTTGTTGGCCAGTAAAATTTTTGTTGTGGTTATGTTGAATTCAAGCTTTCGTCTGGCTGTAATTTTATTGTCAGTCGGTAACACAATTTTGTTACTAGAAAGTAACATCCGTACAATTAGGCCCCTTTTTTGTTTTTGGTCAGTGTCATCATCAGGCTGCAGTTGGGATATCATCTGACTACAGTCAGGCTGTCCTTTTCTTACCGGCTGGTAAGACTATCTTGTTATCAATCGTAACAGTCGTACACTTATTTTCGGTTGCTAACACTTTTGTTACCTTCATGTTATCAATCGGCTATTATTTGGTTGTATTCGAGTCATGTTTTTACAAAACATTGGAGAAGACCTCCCCCTCCATAAATAAATAAATATATATATATATATATATATATAATTTTCTTTAGCTTTTTCATTGAGGCTCCAACTAATTTCCCAAGTTCAAATTTGTCAAGTTGTTCAATTTGGAGGGGATGTCAAATTAGACAACAGTAACCTCGACCTCTACCACAGCCTCCATCAAGGTTCCGTTTATGGTCATGATGCTCACCTTTATCCTTAGAGTTATTTGCAATGTTGGTCTGTCGTACACCAATGTCAATGACATCATGAATCTGATCAATCAATCTACAATCTTTAGCATCATGAGTAGTAGACATGTAAATATTATAGTAACAAGGCGCATTCTTTCTTATCGCATATATCAACAATGGACACTGAATAGAAATATGGTCCAAGTGACACATCTCACAGTCCAGCAACAAGGAGTGCATCGATTTATTAGAACAACTATCCTTAGTATGCTCTTATACTTCACAATGTGTGCACCAAATTCCACTGCACGTCTCATGTGTTGAATTGGCTGATAACTTCTCTATCTATTTTGTCATTGCGGTAATTTGAGCTTCCAAGAATGGTCTCACTCCTATGTTTACACTTCCTACTACCTCAGCGTGTAAAGTGGATTCCAACACCTCATGCAGATTTGTGTAAGTCTTATGTGAAAGATCTCTTCTAAAAGGCGTGATAAGTCCTCCAACGAACCATTGAGCATGTTGACTTACATGTATGTCATAAGATAACTTGTAAAAGAGGGTCTTGAACTGTGCATCATATTCCCGAACACTCTCAGTAGTGGCTTTCTTTATGTATTTCATCACATTGATGCTCTTCTGCTCAAATTCAGGGATATAAAACTCCTTCAAGAAAGCATCCTGTAGTGCAGTATAATCTAAAAAAGTCTGATAGGGATCAATTTTTTTATACCAACAATGCATGTACCCGTTTAATGTAGTTGCAAATTGAATTTCCTTACACTCTAGAGTTGTAATCCCCTTCCCACACCATAGTATCTCACACATATGTACATGCTCAGATACATATTCTATCCTTATGTATTCTAGAAGACGAAGAGACATATTCATATAAATGTTTTGGGGCTGATGTAGACCATGCCCACCAGATCTAGAACCTGTATTTACCCATGTGTTTACCCCACCCCCAAAACCACCAGAGCATCCAGATCGCAAGCCACTTAATCCTCCTTATCCCCTTCGTGTAGCAGGAATTGAACCAAAGGGCGTACTACCTTGTGTTCTAATAGTTGTGCTGAATTAAACTCCCACAGTCTACGAAGTTGTACTACTTCTAGATGTGATTCCAACAATCTATGCATCTACCTTTTATATTGTATACGCGTCAAAAAGCATACCTCCAAATAATGCAGAAGACGCTTGTCCTGCTATGGAAGAATATGCTACCTGATTCACTCCTTAACTTGATGGTAAACTAACTTTTCCTCTTGCTACTCTACTACCCACACTAGCTTGTTGATTATTGACTGTTGTAGAAACTAGAAAACCAAGTGCAAGGGCTAGGTCACTATGAGGGGTCAAATTCATGTCTGCGGTCCATGTCATCTTCACCGGCATGCTCTCATATGAGGGTGAAGAGGTTTATTTTCCATTCTTTCCCAAATGGGGGAGTTCTAGATGCCCTAGCTCCACTTCTTCTACGTGAGCTCCAAATCCTTCACGATTCATCTCTCTCCACAACACCATCCGTTCTACAAATTCACTTTGATTCTCTAAATATCTCTCACGCACCTCATTAAAATGAAGCCTCCTTTCTTCTCTTTACATTTTTGCCACTTGGTATACCATCTTTCACCATACTTACTCATGCCCCCATGTGTGGTGGGGTTTAGCTAGGGTTATGATCAAAATTTTAATCATCAAAGGGATGTTGCGTAAATACGATCCTGTGGGCTTGTGTAATAACTGGAACTTGGTGACCTCTGGAAAATAATAATTAGAAATTACGTACTCCAAAATATAGCTATTCAGAACACCACGAAACCAAGTATCCATAGTGCACATCCAAATCAGATCAACATCATACAAGGCCTGAAAGTATTCATGCATCTAAACAAGTATGTGAAACCTCTAATTCCTTTTAGACACATAAGCAACTAGCCACTCGTACAGTTCTATAGGAAAGATAGCAAAGAAAGTCTCGTATAGTGTATCATACAAATTTTGTTCAACCCATGCGTGTGCATCAAATGTAGGTCTGGTACTAAATATACGAGCATATTCTTCTTTCAGATCATATAACAACTCTTCAATACTGGCCAAAGTCAATCGGTATGTCTTCATCATGCAACATCTTGCGAAACAACTAAAAAAGAGGTCTCGGCAACGGAACCAAAATGTAGCCTAGATTTTATCGCCAATAGCCCAAGGCGCATTGACACATCACTCAACCTGAACTAAGCACTCACCCGAAGTGCTCAAGGGTACCAGGTCCCTCTTTAGAGAAGCTTGTCCAAGATGTTAGCATGATTGAATGTATATTCAAATCCATAACATATAATTAATTAAACCACAGTGCATAAACCAGATATAGATCTTAGTTATATGAAGGAATAACTAAACAATTACTATAATTAGATTTACCATACAAGATCCATGCTCAGTTATATCAAATACCATTATCCATCCAATAAGATCCATTACATTAAATACTGCAAAACACAGAAGCTTCAAATGTCGTAACAATGTCACCATGAGTCATGTGCTTATACAAACTAGCAGCATAACTCTACCAAATATCATATCCCTAATCTGTGCAAGTCGATACATATTTATAGGGATGGGGACTTTCCCTTTGCCACGCATGCACCTTCAAAAATAGGCTACATGTTAATAATACCCATGTGCCCTTACATGAGAATATAAAAGTATGCAAGCTCGCTAATAATATATTACCTAATAATACAAATGTAGTATAATCATATTATTAGCTCCAAAACTCTGCATGGCACTCGATCTTATATTAGTCCCAAAATAGTCTTGGTGTATTCATCAAGTCTTCTAGAAAACATGTTCCACACTCCATGTCCAAAATTAGCCCCGATATACAAAACGACTAAGTCCTGATTTCAAATTGTTCTAGGTGCGCCATGTTTCTCTATACTTCCCTACATGCCCTGTGTTCGTATGCCCAATCCTTCCACGCTCGCATACTTAAGTTGTATCTCATCAACTCAACATAGATGTTAGATATGATGATAGGAATTATGTGATGGATTAAGATATGATTATATATAGGATGATGTGGATATTGATTTGATGGATATTTATGTGATGATATTATATGTTAGACATGATGATGGTTTATGAATTTGGATAATTAGGAACATATGATATATTCATATTAAACGATGTGATAGATGTAGATCATATGTGATTGGAATTAGATTAGGTGTTATATGATGGATTGGATATAGATGTAGAATTTAAGATAGGGAAATTGGATAAGACACGGTCTCAACAGGGTGACCCAAAATAGAAAGGTACACTTCATCATAGGGAGGAGGGTTGTAGAAAAGATTCTCTTAAATTGGATTAGAGGTAAAACACTAAAGGAAACCACACAAATAATTGCACTTGTAACCTTTGACAATTGTTAACACAGAACTAATGGTAGTTAGTCACATTTAAGATAATGAGGAAACGATGGAAGGTATGCCTATAGACATACTGTTGACTTGAAAAAGGGTTTGGATGTACCTTATATGGGATAAATAGGTTCTCCTTAGGTGATTGTCCTAGGTCTATGCCCCAAATCTGAACAATATGGGGCAAATTGATCAATGTGGGAAGTTTGATGTAGATGGGAAAGCTTATCAATGCAGGAAGCTTTCAGAGGATGCTTAATTTTGAATTTTTTCTTTTTCTTTTAGATACGTAGAGGGCTAATCAATGTGGGAAGCCTTTGCTGCCATAATATGAGGAAGTATCCATCCTTTGAGGGATCGGTCTACTTTTTGGGGTATTTGTTTTGGATTTTTGATATTTTCATTTTAGATGGCAGGGTAAGATATGCATTATAACTATCCTTTGAGGGAATCGTCTATACTTTTGATAATTTTTACTTTATATGGAACAGTTGTCCTTCAAGGGGGCATTTTGTTTGTTGATAAGATATATTTTTATATGAGCATCCTGAATTTTGTCTTTGGGATAGAGCTAGGAATAGCCAAGTAGAACACTTGGGGTGGGAAAGATATTTGTACATGCAACACATATGGACCCTTAGCATGGTTTTAATAGGTAGATAAGAAGGTGACATATGTAATGATCATGGGGTTCCCACCTAGAAGGAGGAGCTTGTTCATGAGGAATATGATATGGGCAGAGCTTTGGTGACCATATTCAAGGTCATAAATAGGAAAGTGATGACAGACCACATAATCCCAAATTATTACAATGAGAGATGAAAAGGCTAATGATGAAAATGAGATCCTATAATGTGACTAAGATCATATTGGTAGATTTGTTAAAGTAGAAGGGTCGTAAGTACAAGACATTGAGAGGTTCGGTTTCCAATTTACCATTTAGAGAGGCTAAGAAATAGGCTCAGGGTTCATACTTATACGTGATAATATATGGTCCAATCCAGTTGGGAGAAAAAATTCCACGTTGGATTATTTTTAGAGTAGTGACATTTTTATTCTCTAATGTAGAGCTTATCTCACAATCAAACACTTTAACAAGCTAACTAGTACAAACAACTCTAGTCAATCCTTTAAAGCTTACAACTACACACTTTCTCGGGGATAGAAAAACCTTCAATATGTAATTTTGCCCCTAAAATGTCTAAAATTAACTATGTAATGCTTGGAAATTTTTTATCACCTTCTAACCATGCCAACATAACCATCCAATTAGATGAAATCACTCTAAGTTCACAATTTTCTTGCTTAGTTTCAAAACGGGCTCCTAAGCTTCTTGAGAACCATGCTCCTGGTGAGTTCATGGTTGCGGTAATACACCAACACCCATAAGAAGTTATCAAAACTTTTAAATACCCTTTTACCTTATTCACGTGTGAGGTAAAAATTCAGGGTCAATTCCCAAGGTAAGTGTCTCTTCATTCATTATCTCTCCTTTAGACCTAATCTTCCTTACTAGCCCTGCCTATTGAAAAATTCAAGCATATATTTTGATTCACTACCTCCATTTACATGTTAATCACTATTTTGAGCACCCATTGTATGTAAAGTTTCAGGTATCACTCATTGTAAAAATTTTCCTAAAAATTGTGATTTTAGTTCTCAATTAGGCCTTATAAATGCATGTAGAAGACTGTACCTAGAATGGTAGGTTTTTTCTCTCTCTTAGGTATTAAAATTGCAAAAATTCCTCTTAAATATTATTAGGTACTCTAATAGAGTGTTTCTACAAAATTTTAGCTCTTGGTTTTGGGTTTAAAGCCTTCAAATTGTTATATTTTCTTAAACTCTACTAGGGTTTCACTATGTTCCTAGTAAAGAAGATTTTCCCACCATTTACTCCTATTTATATTTCAAAGTCTAAAATCACTTCCTTCATGTTTGTTTCAACGTTCTTAAGCCTCTAGTATTACCAGTAGGTCATAGTTAACCTCAACAACATGTGTTTGCACCAATAATTACCCTATTCTACCTCTAAAATCAGGGTTATCAAAATGGTGTACCTCATTTCTTATCCTTTACACTTAAATATTACCTACATGATATTAAAGAAGTATGTGCAAGATTTAAATGTCCTTCTTAGTCATGAACCTTCATCTTCTTGATTGAATTTTGGTCCCAATTTTTCTTCCTTGGGTAGAGTATGGCCCTCTAAAGCATTACTATAGATTTCTGAGCTTAGTCAAACACTAACTCACAAAATATCAAAGGCTTCATATAAAATTCAATGGAACCCTCTTAGTTTTTCTCCTACTAACTATTAAATCATCAAATTTCATACACAAAATAATATGATTCATCAAAAACATGCGATGCAGACATACAACACATTATCCAACTATTTGCAAACAGTGTTTCCTTCTCAAACATGTTCTTGGAGCTCCAAAGTTTCTTTCACTCGATTGATCAATGAATAGAAAATAGTTACAAATCAATTCTTATACCTCCTTACTTGGATTTTATCAATAACTGACAACTGGGGTCTCATGACCAAGTCATATGGAGCTTACATTCTAAGTAAAGAAGCTACAGAACATGGTTTAAGAGTTACTTGATCAAATCAACCCCCATAAGGAGTCTTCAATGACTCATGATGTCAATAATAACCTAAAACATGCTTGAAAGACACTTAAAGACCCTACACCTAACTAGAAAGCCGAAATTGGCTCAAGTAGATTCAAAATTTTAAATTTCAAAAATGGAGGGAAACCCCTTAGTTTGAATTCTTGATCTCTAAAGCACATCAAGACAACATTATTTGACCCCCTAAGGCACCTAAGAACCCAAAAAAAAAATTAGTCAAAACCACACCTAAAATAGCCTTAGGAGTGATGCTCCTGTATCATACTCCCAAGGAAAAGATAAGTCTTATCATAATGTATTTGTTTGCAAGCCTGTTCTCTCTCTTTTCCTTTGCTTCCAGTTAATCTTGAGCTTGTGATGGTGTTCCTTGACTGAGTTCTTTTCTTGTTTCATCCTCCTTGGCTATACTATGCTTATCCCAATTTATTTATCCTTTAAAATGATCATACTCTTGAGAAAAAGGTTGTTGGTAGGACTATATTTGGTGTTCTTCATTTCTTGTATGAGATTAGTCATTTGATGCATCTTCAGATGTGATGATCCTCTATGTTCTTTAGTTGTTTTTTTTACTATTGGTAAAAGGTTTTGAAGGGACCTTACCCTTTAGTAGAAAAAGGATCAAAATCCAGATAGGAAAATATCAACAAAGTGTTTTTTTGATTTATGGGGACCACACCCCAACAAAAAGCCTAGGAGCAAAATAAACAAGTTATAGATCAAGGAACGAACCATCTACCCACAAGATCCCAAAACTATTCAAAACAACGAAATAGAATCACAAAACCAATAAAATAGAATCCTAAAAACAACATAAAAAATTAATTCAGATATTTTTCATACACTTTAAGAGCAATCTTCAATCTTTTATAGAGATTAATGATAGTGTAGACACCCATAATTACGCCCAAGCAATTTAAATACTTAAATTGCGCTAATTATCCCTTTTCTCAAAAATCAACGACATATCGTCAAAAGCGCTCATGTTCGCTCTTATTTTCATTAATTAATTACAATACGCTAATTGATTAAGTCGCCTACCTAGCTAACAACCTAATTAACGACCTTCTGTTAATTAATCGCCCCTTCTACCTAGACTAATTAATTATTATTAATTAATTAGCTTTCCCTTCCATTTAACCAATAAATCAATATTTAATTGATTTAATCCCCTTCTAATAGCCTAAATCGTACTAGTATTCCTCTAATTAGCTTCTATAAGCTTACATCTACCTATTATTTAATCACCCTTGATTAATTAAAACACCCCCAACTCCCATGACTTGCTGAGCATAAATCAAACCCTTCTAAAGTAAGGTTACCTTTTATAAAGTAACCTTATCCATTCCTAATCATGTTTTATCTTTATCCCACATGCAAAGGGATGAAGTGTTTCCTTTATCCATTGGGCTATATAAGGAGCCCTCCTTCTACCTTTATACCTACACCTAAACTCCTTGAGAAAACAAATGCAAGGCATATAGCAAAATAGACTAAGAGATTGCTTTTTGTTTTCTTGAGAGTTCATCATCTTGAAGAGTTAAGCCTCTTTCTTAAGTTCTTAGGTCATATGGGAGGTGTCAAAAGGGTCTTGTAGCCCAACTTTGACAAGCCCTCATTCCTAGGTTCTTGGAACATCAAGGACAACCATTTTTGATAGCCATGGAGCCTACCTAGGTTCCTTCATTTATATGTTGTTAGAGAATAGAGGATTTGTAGATGTTTAAACATTGTTAGGTTCAAAGTTTTGTATTAATAAATGTTTAGCATCTAACCCTTGTTCAATTCTTATCATGATGGTGCTTAATATGTTGTTTGATTCTTGTTAATTAAGATTATTTAGGTGTTAGTCTTTTACTCACATTTAGAATTAGTTTAAAAACAACACATGCACACAAATAGTTTTCATGACTGGGTCCTGGCTGCTCTCCATAAGTGCCTTATTTTTAAGTTTTACATTCTTCCAAGCAGCGTCCAAAATGCCACAGGTGTCACACACCTATTTCACATTAACCTAAATATAGTCCAACACCACCCTCTGCATTGCAAGATGATTTGATTGCATTTATTCCATCTGAGTTACTCTATCCTCTAATTCCATGAGGTGAGTGGATAGGTTTCCCATGTTTTTCTCAAGGTTTGTAAGAACCGAAGGATCCCCAGTGGTTTTAATAACATATTTGATGAACAAGTCCACATTTTCCTCAATCCCTTTAATTGCCTCGGCCTGCTACTTGACCGGAGCCAAGAGACCCAAGCTAGAAGGAGGGGCAAGGGGGTCTTGGATAACTTTTAACATATTCCCTGCTCCTATAGTTTCCTTCCCTTTGGAGTTGTTGTGGAGTATACGTTTAGTAGGGGAGCAGAAACAGAAATGCGGTCATGCAAATTAGGATTCTTTGATCAAATCCTAGGTTGCTATGAGGAGGGGGGCATAGAGGGGACAGGGTCACTAGCAACAACATTAAGAAAATAATGATGCAACATGAAGTTGACCCTTTGATGCAATGAAAGGACATGGGTGTGAACCTGAATCTCTTTAATTGACTTTTCAAGACAATGCAAAATATAGAAAGGAAGGCCCACCTTAGCATCATGAAAAAAATGGTTAAGCAAGACTAAATTATGCAGAGGCAGAGTCAATAATCTTCCCTCCAAAGTGATATAAGGAACCACCATTTTCACTACCTCATTGTAAGGCTAAGGGATGGAAGACTTGAGGATACTAGATTTACCAATTTGAAAAGTCTCTTCTCCAACTGAAAATTGTTTTCCCTCAGCCTCCTTGTCAAATTTATTTCTTAAAAACTTTACTCCCTCCATGCTCATGCCTATGATGAACGAAATCATCTCCTTCGTTATAAAAAATTACTTACCCTTAAACTAAATGACTTTGTCATTCCAGTTCCTAGAAAATGTGAGGGAGATATGGACATCATGTCCCTCGATTCTTTGCATAAAATTAGTGAAACCAACAACATTGAGGATATTCCACAACTCTGCATTATTCCTCCATAAGGGATCATAGATGGGCTCAACTTTACATGGAGGACCTCCCATATTGCAGTCATATTTAATAATGGCAGCCCAAATGTAACTAAGAAACCACCTAGCAGTATATGGTAGAGCTCTTGATCTTGAACCTCTATGCACCCAAATGAAATTGAAAATCCTTCTATTTAAACTCAAGCTCAAAAATCAATACAAAATGATTCATTTGGGAAAGTGAATTCACATAAGGCATGGGTACACGCTATCATTTCTTCACACGTGCCATGCCCACTAATTTACCATGAGAGGAGTGCTAAGTATCCTTAGCTTTATTAATACTGATGAGTTTGAAAACTTGGGGGATCACCTCATAATCATGCCAAAATTTGAAGTTATCACTAATGACCCCATCATTAGCCAATGCATTCGCTGCCCCATTCCCTTCTCTATAAACATGACAAATTTTGATATTTGATAAACCCTTGCAAAGGATCTTAGCTTCCAAAATGAATCTTTAATGGTCCAACTAGGGGGTTATGTATGAGTAATATTATTATTGATCACATTTAAGGAGTCCCCTTCATTAATAATATTAGTGGCCTTGAGATCCCTAGCAGTTCTAATCCCCCAGAGAGATGTAAGGGCCTCGACATAGTGATTAGATTATTTTCCTATGGGGATAACAAAGGTAGCAATGGGGTGTCCGTGTTGGTTTTTGATAAGCCCACCACCACCACCACCACCACCACCAAATTTTCCCTTAGAGACCCCATCAAAGTTTAGTTTGTGCCAACCTTCTTGTGGGGGAATCCACTAAACAAGAGTCATGTCAATGTTGGGAGAGAACAATTGACCTTGCTGGCATTCAATAGTCTAGGCCTTCAAAAATATTTCTTCTTCTTTTGGGTAATGAGATTTTTTGGGAGGATTGAACCTAGAGATGTTTTCCTTTGTTGTCATTGTGACTTCATTGAGGAGCCTATCGGTTGGTGTTTTCACATTCCTGAAAATGAGTGAATTTCAAGCCTTCCAAATTCTCTATATAATGTGTGGGAATAAGAGCTGCCAAAATCTCCTGAGCAAACCATATTTGAATGGTAGCTTCCACCGTTCCCAGGCTAGGAAAATATTCTTTGGGAACTTCTAAGAAATTTCAAATCTGGAAAAAATACGCTTCCATAAGGCATCAGCCATGGGACAGTACAAGAGTAAATGATGAATGGTCTCATTATCGTTTTGACAAAAGTAACACCTGTTGGGCATGGTGGAACCCCGCTTGATGAGATTTTCAATTGTAAGGATACTCTTGTTCATAACCTGTCAGAGGAATTGATTGATCTTGGGAGTGAGCTCCTTGAACCAGATTTTGCTTCAAGCAAACCCATTGGGGGTCTCATCAACAAGAATTTGATAATTGGATCTAACTAAATACTCCATATCAAAAGAGTGAGGCTAGATGAACTCATCTTTAGCTTGCGTGAAGCTGATGGGGATGTGACTAAGGGTATTTTGCAAATCCACAATGAGGTTAGAATGCTTAGGTAAAACAATGCTTAAATTTTCTGTTAAGGTTTTTTGTCCACCTTGTTGATGTAGTTGTTGACTTGTTGTCCAATGGCAATTTTATAGTTGTTTTTTAGTTATTCCCGTTGACTTTTGTTTTGAAGAATATGAAAATCAGCCCATTTTTCATCCCAGAATTGAATTTCTTCTCCATTTCCAAGGGTCCATTTGTAACCTTCCGCAAATTTTTCTCTAGTTTTGACATGATTGTTCCAAAAAATGGAACCATTAGGGAGGAGATCCAGATTGAGTAATTCTTATGTTTTACCTTGATTTAGATATTTGGCTTTCATGAGATCATTCTAGGGTAGATTCTCCATTAGTAGCCTCTAACCCATTTTAGAGACTAGTTCAGTGTTTATAAGCTTAATGTTCTTGATACCTAAGCCACCCACATTTTTGTTAGTGTAGGATTTGTTCTAGGCCACAAGATGGAATATTTTTTTCTTTTGTACCCGTCCACAAGAAATTTTGTTAGATTCTCTCAATCTGGTCCACAATAGAAGCAGGAATGAAAAATAGATACATTATGTAGATAGGTGGATTTTGAAGTGTGCTCTTGATGAGAAGACATTTTCCTGCACTAGAGAGGATGGTTCCTTTCCATCCAACCAGCTTCCTTTGAATCCTGTCCAACAAATCATTTCAAACACTCAAGGAAACTTTTTTAGTACCTAAAGGGATACCAAGGTAAGTGGTGGGAAGAGATTTGATTTCACAGCCCAAAATCGTAGCTATTTTCCTTTACCTTCATGTAAGGATATTGAAAAAGTAGAGGGATCTTTTATCAAAGTTAATCTACTACTTAGAAGCCTCCTCATAGGTAATGAGAATATTTTTCATCATCTTTGCTTCTAAAATAGAAGCCACAAGAAGTATAATAATGTCATTAGCAAATTATTGATGTGAAACAGTGATGTGCAAGGACGTAGGCTGGAAACCATTGAGATAGCCCTAAGAAATTTCTTTGGAAATGGAACGACTAAGACTATCAGCAATGATAATGAATAGAAGAGGAGAGATGGGGTCTCCCTATCTAATGCCTATGTTGCTATAAAATAATCTCATCAGTATACAATTGATAATTATAGAGAATCTGGGAGTTGAGATACAAACATTGATAATATTTCTGAAATGGGCATCAAATCCAATTTTTTTCATAACATTATCAAGAAAGGCCCAAGACACTCTATCAAAGGATTTATGCATATGAAGTTTCAAAACCATACCTCCCTTATTGTTTTTCTCCATGTAATGAATGGTTTTATGAACCATCACCACACCATCTTGTATAGTCTAGATTTCATGAATCCTCCTTGTTGGCTAGAAATAAAATGGGGGAGCAAAGGTTGAACTCTACTAGTAAGGATTTTAGTAAAAAAAATATAAAGGACATTCATGAGACTAATGGGTCTAAATTGCTTAAAATATTTGGCCCCTAGCTTCTTAGAGGCTAATACAATAAAATTTTTATTGATTTCTTTTAATAATCTACCTATCCTGAAGAATTTGTTCGTTTCTTTGAGGAGGTCTTTAGCACATATATCCCAGAAGTTTTGGAAGAAATTAGTAGAGAATCAATCCGATCTTGGAGATTTGTCCCCCTCCATAAACAAGACCGCCTTTTGAAGCTCCTCAAGAATGGCAGGTTTGGTAAGTGATCTGAAATCCTCTAGATCCACAAGACCCTGGGGAATAAATTCTAGCATACAAGTCATAGCCTCCTGAGAAGAAGAGGAATTTCAATTCAAAAGGTTCATATAGAATGTTAGTGTCTCCTACCTTACGTTTTCATTATTTTAAGTAACTAAATTGTCTGGGAGGGAAAATTTAACAATCATGTTATGAGCCCTATGCTTGAGTGATGTAATATGAAAAAAATGGTGTTTTTATCCCCTTATTTAAGCTAGGACAACACGATACTTATGTCTCCAAAAAGTTTCTTCTTTAGCACGGAGGTTATGGAAATTTGAAAGAATGGTTTTTCTCTCATATGATGTTGATGAGTCATCCTAACCCTCTGAAATTTGAGTTTCCAAAATTTCTAGCTCCTCTCTAATCTTATTTTTTTGGGTGAAGATGTTACCAAACACATTCTTGTTCCATTTGTGAACTTTCTTCTTAACATTTTAAATATTTTGAACAATTCTAAATTATGTTGTGTCATCAACCTCAAGGTTCCATGATTCCCTAATTTTGTCTGTAATATCTGGGTGATCGAGCCACATTTTCTCAAATTTGAACAAAAAAATGTTTAGGTTTATCAACATTAAGCATCTTGAGAAAAATGGGGTTATGATCAGAGCCAATTTTGGGGAGAGAGGAGAGGTGGAAATTTTGAGATAATATCCAGTCAGCTAAGATAATGGCTTGATCAAGCATGACTTGAATAAGCTCAGCTCCAATTCTTTTGTTGAACCAAGTATAGAGATAACCATGAAGTTCCAGATCCAAACAGATTAAAGTGGGAGATGAAGTCAACCAGATCATCAATCCCAGGATGATGAATAGTAGCAACCTCTTTTCTTTCTAGAAGTAAAGAGTGGGGTATTAAAGTCTCCCATAAGCAACCAATTCTAGCTGTTATAGGAAGCTTGAAATTTTTATAGATCATTCCAAATTTGTCCCCTTCTATGTAGTGTATTAGGGGCATAAATAATCGAAAGGATCCAAATTTTAGCATTTTCATGCCTATGAAAAGCAACAACAAGGTGAGAGGAAGAGGAGAAAGCCAATTTACCTTGGACTACCGTTGGGTCCCAAAAAAATGCAATTCCTCCATATGCTCCTCTTGAATCAACAACAATCCAATCAACTTTTTTCCATAAATATTTTATTGCAAATTTTTGGAGCTTCTAAACTCATCTTGGTTTCTTGAAGAGTAATAATGGGGGGCTTACATGTTTTCCTCAAATCCTTGAGAGAGTGTTTT
Organism: Taxus chinensis; assembly: GCA_019776745.2. Classification (NCBI taxonomy): domain Eukaryota; kingdom Viridiplantae; phylum Streptophyta; class Pinopsida; order Cupressales; family Taxaceae; genus Taxus; species Taxus chinensis. The sequence continues at coordinate 758,932,382 of CM034151.1, read as the reverse complement.
TTATCACTCCCATTAAGACCTCTAATATTCCAAGAGACAGTCTTCATTAAAAAATGCATGGAGAGGCATTGAACCATATGGTCCAATGAAGATTGGGTTCCATTTGCAAGAGCCTTGCTAATTTCCTTCTTTCTTTGATCATTTTTTAAAGGCCTCCCTTTAGTGGTAATAACACCTATATTGGCCTATCTCTTAGAGGATCTAGTGATCCTAGAAAAATGTGTCATCTAGTTACCCGGTGAATTTTTATTATCAAATAAAAATGCATCTAGAATATCTTCAAATCCTTTAGATTTTCTATTTTTTATTTTTGAAAGATATTCTAGTGTCAAGGTGTTAATACAATCCTTAAGCACTCTATTTTGTGTAGGGTTGAGTTCCCCTTCTTATTTTTCAGGGCTAGGAGTCCTCTGGTTCCCTTCAATGATTTTTTGTAAAGGAGACGAAGGTGAAGCTGATGTCATCTTGTGATTGTGTTGTTCTGAGGCTGCAAGTGGGGCTAGCTTCAGTTTCATCAATGATTTGAGGGTTAGCATCCTGTAGAGGTTTTACCAAATTATTATTCCATTGTTGAGGAGATCCCCTCAAGTTTTTCCTATGACACCTTACTGATTTCTTTAGATAAGGTGCAATGATGAATACTTTTTAGTAACAAAAATCCTCTTCACCACCAATCAAGTTTTCAACTATAGTTTCTGAAATAGGATTCAAAGTAGAACCTTTAGCCAATGAATGTTGAAGTACCACCTCTTTGGTCCTCTCCTTTTGGTAGGATATGAATCTTCATTGATTGTAGCTCTTCATCAACCTTTATGGTAAGATCCATGAGTTTCTCTTCTCCATTTGATTCATTGTTAGTGGAAACTACCTTCGTGGTTGGTTTCTGAAAGTGGATTTTTTGCCACCCAAAGAGTTTTCCAAACTGGGTTTTTTTGCAAGAGTGTTAATATTTCCCCCTTGGATCATCTTTTGTGCTTGACCATTATTTTTTTGCATCTGGGTAGGATCTAATTTCTTTTTAAACAGGGAGTCAGTAACTTGGCCGTCATTTTTTAGATTTCCTTCCACATTTTTTTAAACATGGAATTTCATGGTAAAATGGCCTAGCTTGTGACATCTAAATAATATCATTTGAAAATATTCATAAATAATCAGTTGCCTCCAAGCTCCAAGTCTTGTTTTAAGGACAATATGATCATGAAGTTGTTGTTCCATATATGTGGAGACACAAAACCTAGCGAAATCCAAACGAGATTTGTTTTTGGTTACACTATCTGGACCTATTGGAGAGCCAATAGATCTGGCAATGTTCAGAAAGATCTCATCATCCCAAAACTGCATTGGAATCCCGAAAATTCTACACCATAAGGGGATGGTATTTATATTTTCCTTGAAGGGATCAAATTCATGGTATCATCTTTTGATGAAGAATCCCATATTCCTTATACACCAACAACCTCTAAGAAGCATGCACATCCATATCTTCTTGGATATTACATTTTAAAAAGAAGAAAACCATTGGCCATGGAAGAAATACTCATTTCCCCCAAAGGATTCCATTTTCTAGTGGACCATCTCCTAACCACATCAATATTAGGTCTCAGTACCAAGAAACTTACTTATAAGCACCATTTGACTCTTTTGAATTGCTCTGTTGAGGCAGGATCTTAGGTACTTGAATGTGGGAGATGTCCTTTTCATCTTTGGACCTTGAAAATATTGACAGTGCATGTGATTCCACTGAGGTACTGGGGTCCACAGGTTGACTAGGTTATTTCTTGAAAACCCCCGCGCCATATGCCCAACTTTGACAGATATGGTATTTTGTTTTGAGCTTGGGGTGACATGTTTTGATGAAAAAACTCCTTTATCGGTATTAGTATTGACTTCAAACCACAGTATTGTGAGCTAGAGGGCACTCTCAGTATATCGATACGAACATATGATGTTGCCACCACCAGAGTTAGTTGACCCATAAGGGATGTCAAGTGTATCAATACGTAGACGGTATGCGTTATCCATGGGTCCATTGGTCCTAGAAATATTCTAGGGCACTCTTGCAACCTATGAGTAGTGCTCAGACATAGTGTCCATAGCCTCATTCCAACATAAATTCAAATTTGTCTAGTCGTTAGAAGAGCAGAGAGAGTGTTCTCCATCCTATCAAAATAAATTAATTGTTTGTTCATTTACTACTCCTCAAAATATTTAGTTGTTAAACCATCCTTGACATCTTCTTTTTTCCCTTCTTAGCTCATTTCACCTTTAAGATTGGAAAATTAAAGATTTTTCTTGAAGTATTCGCCTTCATGTGACTTTTCCTTCATTTTTTCAAGTGTCAGGACATGTATACACAACATTTAAAGAAAAAATAGTTTGAAAAATCTAAGTATCTTCCTCATTATTGACCTCCATGTTCACTTCATGTTTTCTCTCTCCTTGGTTTTTCTCTTTCTTATCCTCTTGAACTAGTTTGACACACTATTCATGACTGGTTTTCTTCTTTATAAATGTGGAATGAGCAGATTTACACAATCTAAAACAATAAATTTCTCTATATTTATTAATTATGAACATATTATTATATGGGAAATGAATTCTTTGTGATTACAAATATAGACTAACTAACAAATCTATAATTAAGTGTATTTATTACTAACATAACAATACATTAACTAATAAATACGATATATATTGTTATATTTAATAATATATCAACCTAACTCATAATAACAATTAAGTATTAGTGAATAATTACTCATTTAATTATTCACTTTACCATAATAATGTGACCACTAGTTTAATATTTCCTAACATTCACCCCCTTAGTGTGAACATTATTAATTCCCAATATTCACCCCCTTAATGTGAACATAGGGAAGAATCATGTTTTGAAGAAGTTGAACCACTTCCTGAAAGCACTTCTTAGACCAAGTATAAAATCCATAAGTTATCTCTTTACCCTTGTGAAGGCGTAGTGATCGAGCCAAATTATGCAGGAATAATCCCTATCTCTTTGGGTTCCTTTGGGAATTTCCCTTCCTCCTAGGGTTCCCAAATTCTAAGTCTCCAAGATCCACAAGCTATGCACTAACTAGATAACCATCCCTGATTTTACCTTGTAATATTCTCTTGCTCCCCAAAAGTGAGTCTTTTGAAAACATGAATCCTTCCCAAATTCTAAAAAAGGGTTTATTCAACACACAACACAATAGGAACACTAAAAACTAGGAATTACTGAAACTAAAACATACGGTGAAAAAATGCTACCAAACCATTTGTGCATCCGCATCATTAGCAATTGATGAGAGGTCGTTGATTGACCTCCTTCCTCCGTTTTCCTCCATCCTATGGTTTCATGCTACTAGTTCATATAAGAAATCTTCATAATTATAATCAATGTTTTCATTCATTTGTTCATCTTTAAAATTTGAATCCTTTTCTTTGACTATATTGGCCTCATCTGCTTTGAGTTTTCCATTGAGGAGATCTTTTGCTTGAACTCTGCAATAGTTATATATATACCCCTTTTTCTTGCAATATTTCTAATTCCTCTTTGTTTTTAGAGAAATTTTTGGTTTTTCTTTTTCACAATACATTGTGGTTTCTTCTTCTACATCTTCTTTGGTCATTTTTCTTCAGCTAGAAGAGATGTGATCATATCTTCCAGTGATTGTGAAGGAATATGTCCAAGATTGAAAACAACATTACTATATTAGGAAGATAAGTTATTCAACAATATGGTTTTGTATCCTCATTATCAAATGGAGCTTTAACTTCTAACTAATTGTCTAGTAAGAGATCTAAAGTCATTAATATGACTAGACATCATGGCCCCGTCATTCATTTTCAACCTGAATAACTAAATTTTTAAAGAAAACTTGGTATTCACAACTTTTTCTCCAAATAATTTGTCTAAATTATCCCACATTTCATTATATGGTTTCTCAAGATATACATAATGTAATTCTGAATCTGAAATATCCATCCCAATAATGTCTTTAGCTTTATCATCCCTACTTTTCCATTCTGCTAATTTACCTTGAATCTGATGGTGTTGTTTCTTGTCTATTCACAATCCTCCATAGATTAGTTTTCATCAACTACATCTAGATCTTGACTTTCTAGGTGTGAAAATTGAGACCATTGAATTTTTCTAATGGTATTTCCATTGTTATAAAAAAATATATTCGTATAAATGATATAACATATTATTCACTGTTAGATATCACAAGCACTTGGGGGGGTGAATCAGTGTGGATAAAAATTAATTTGCTAAGTTATATCAATTCAGTGCTCTTTAAGTTGTGCATTACTATATCATGTGTATTTTGTTAAACATATATCATACAATAAGACATAGAACACAGACTTATAGTGTGAAACCCTTTCAGGAGAAAAAACCCACTTGAAACCATAGCTTTATTGGGAACACCAATTCCAAAGTCTTGTAATGGTTTCGGTTGAGCACCCACTCAACCTGTGAAGCACCCACTCGAATATTTTTTTAGCACATCTAAAATTGATACTTGAAAAGATCACCAACCCTTAATTTAATCAGCTAAAACTGATCTTTTGTATGCACTTGCCCACATGGAGGCTACAACCCCATGAATATGCTAAGCTACAACTTAGACTTATTATTTTTTCATATAAATTTGATCATCTAGTTACAAAATTACTTACACAATAGATTATGATCACTTTTCTATATTTTTCTGTGTTTTCTTTGTCACTCTCTTCTCCTCATCTAATTCAAACTTTCTTTCTCAATAAATCCACCACCCTGATGCTCTTCTCATTTGATTATTCACTTATTCACCTATATTCTCTCCTCTTTCCTCTTTCTTTCCTTTCTGTCGCTCTCTCTCAACTCGATTGCATCGTCTTCTCACTTGAGCAACCTTTCTTATGTCGCTCCTTCAACTCTAGTGCATTATTTCATTCATAAGCAATAACAAAATGACTTTGAGCTCTCGCTATATTAACATTTTAACCCATTCCATTACTTCGATTAGAATGTCATGCACAAAATCCTACTCTGTCACCTAAAATTTGGTTCATTAAATGAATACAACTATCTCCAATTTTTTCTCTTTCTATATTTGGCTTGATTTCACCTTCTTTTTTGCATTCATCAAAAAAGATTTATTAGTCGATACCTAAAAATATATTTCTCGTCTTTCTAGGATTGTCAATGTGATCAAGATGAGCAATCCGCTTTCTTCTCTGATATTTAATTGTTCCTTGAAATTAGGAATCAAATAGATAACTACAATTGTATTTGTTAGGAAATATTTATTTAGTGCTCCATTAATATTTATGATTGAATATTTACTTAGAGGTAAATATATATAGGTGATGTAAATGTTAATGTGAGTTGTTTGATAAACAACTCATATAACAATATTAGTTTGGGTGAGTTTTAATAACTCACGTATATAGGTGTTGAGAGAGAGATTTGTGGGAGTGTTGTTGAACAACCTCCTTGTTTTTAGGGATGCATATTCCTATATATGTGTAATCCGAATCAATTGATTAATTAGAGAATTATTATTGTGTTATTTTTTTGTGATAGCCTGAATCTTGCTCTATATTTGGTAATAGCAGTCTTTAACCTTGCACCTGTGATGTTGTAGCAATTTTTTAAGGGGCAACCATCTCTTATATTGCCCCTTGGTTATGTGAGAAATAAAATTTGTAAAGAGTTTCTGTTAGTTTTTGTAGTAACTTTCATGTTAGTTGAGATCTTATTCATTGAAAACCAAGATCTATTTTATTTTTCGTAATCCTGTGTAGAAGTGGACAGTTGTATCTTTCTCAAGCGCTTCTGTATCAAGAATAAAATACTGTATGAAGATCTAGCTAAGAAAATTAAGTGTCAAACTCTTCTGCTAAAGCTTGTCTAATATCCAATGAGGAGTAGGTAGATATATACACTATTGAAACCACCCATCACACGAGCATTATTCTGCTATGTTCGTGCCTTCTTCTGATCCGATCTGGATACTATAAATGCGTCTAATCCTGGCAAGAAGTGATCTCCTTCATGCATCACCCACGACATTAATGCATTGAGGTCAAATTATAGTGCAGGGTGTATAAAATTACCATACATATGGGCATTCATTGTTTGTTATCCACCTATACATATCGGCTATCATCTGTATCAGGTTCTCTTTGAGCAGAATCAATTTGAATGTGGATGGGGTGGACGTGTTTGGTATGAATGGTAGAAAAGTCTCTTGAAATCTTCAATGTGAAAGTTGTTGAAAGCAAAAGCTGCTTGCAGTCTATCTACATCCAAATGCATGCCGTCTTGATCCTCCTCATTGACAACTTACAGTTTTCCACTAATTCCTGGTACATGGCTCAACACATGGAAAGGGTTAGCTCAGTTCATAAAACTAGCTCATCTCCAATGAGGCATTTGAAGTGTTTTAAACCTGTTCAATCACCTTGATATGTGTTTCCATAGCGATCAACTTCTCCATGCATATATTTCATGCGTACTTCTATGTGTATCAAGGAGCATATTCGAGTCATAAAGTAAGCTGAGTTTACAATAGTTTTGATAGTCTAAAGTGTTTGTCTATGTTATTTTCTATTTGCGAGTTATTATCTAAAGTCTCGTGTTATATTGAGGAAGAGTCATTAGTTATTCAATACATTTGTCATTAAAAGAATCAAAGTCATGTAAAAGATTCATTTTTATAAAGTAATCTCATTTTATTACTTTTTAAAATTTTAGTTGTGTCCTCTTGTCGAAGTTGTAAAAGTTAAATAGGTGATTTTAGGATATTTGTTTTTTGTCTTTTTTTATTGTCATCAAAAAGTTGTGTCATTGTATTAAGTCTGAAAAATAAAATAAAAAATTTGCCCACATTTCAATTTTGGACGCATTTTCGCTTGTACGTGACGTCCAAATTATTGAAGGTATTTTGAGCTTCGTGATCACATCCGGCTGAACTAGCAGCATGAAACTGGAGGATGGAGGCAAACAGAGGTTGGAGGTCATTTAGCAACCTCTCATCAGTCACCAACGATGGGGCCGCATAGATGATTTGGTGGCATTTGTTTTCAATTGTGTGTTTGATTCAGTTTGCAGTGATCCTGTTTTCAATAAGTGGAAATTTCACATTGAGGGGGGGAACATGATTCCAATGTTCCATTTCCAGTATGTCATCTTTTTCTATATATGTATAAGCAACAGATTTCAGCAAAATTTCTTATGTTATTCCCTACAGTGATATGTGATGAGGGCTGATAATAGTACTTGGCACATCATGATGTGGTTGTAGGTAAACCACTTGAAAACCTTCATTTGTGGTTTGTGGTAAACCAATAGCAAAACCACCTCTTGGTTGTTGGTAATCCATTTTCAAAACCATCACTTTGTGGTTTGTGGTAAACCAATTGCAAAACCACCATTCTTGGTTGTTGGTAATCCATTTGCAAAACCATCACTTTGTGGTTTGTGGTAAACCAATTGCAAAACCACCATTCTTAGTTTTTTGTCAACCGTTTGCAAAACCATCCATGAGGTTTGTGATCATCCTGTGAAAATCACCAGATCATGAGCAGGTGCAAGTATAAGGAAAGTTTTCCCCATGTTCGCACTAAGGGGGGGAATGTTAGGAAATATTTATTTAGTGCTCCATTAATGTTTATGATTGAATATTTAATTAGAGGTAAATATATATGGTGATGTAAATGTTAATGTGAGTTGTTTGATAAACAACTCATATAACAATATTAGTTTGGGTGATTTTTAATAACTCACGTATATAGGTGTTGAGAGAGAGATTTTTGGGAGTGTTGTTGAACAACCTCCTTGTTTTTAGGAATGCATATTCCTATATATGTGTAATCCGAATCAATTGATTAATTAGAGAATTATTATTGTGTTATTTTGTTGTGATATCCTGAATATTGCTCTATAGTATTTCCACAAATTCAATGAGCATTAAATGATGATAGTTAGAACTGTAGATTTCTTCATTCTTTATGGAGCTCCAGTCGTATACTCGGCCGCAATCACCAGCAAACTGAATCAACATCAATTTTGGTGAACAAAATCTCACTTGTCCATGTTTAAATCAATTTGATTGTTTTCGAGCCCTATGTAGACCATATTTTCTCATTCCACGGCTTTTAGGAGCTTATTATTTTCATTTATATCGTGGAAATATCCTTGACTTGTGCTTTTTCTCCCTTTTTGGTAGCCTTTCAGTTATCCATATCTTTCTCTTTTGCTTCGCAGATCTTTCAATGTTTTACGACTTTCCTTCTTTTTTTTTCCTTCCCATGGCTTTGTTCCATGTCTGTGACTCTGTCCTTTTACTTGTGGCTTTTATTGTTCTTTGTGGTTATCTTCCATCTGTAGCAGCTTTCCTAATTCTTCACGGATTTTCCCTTATGTGTGGTTTCCTCAAGGCTTCCTTACTCCCGTGGCTTTGCCTTAAAAACTATTATTACTTCCATGTATCTCCTTTTACATCCTTGGCCTTACCATTATCACTCACAACTCATCCTCTAGATTCTTTTTTCTTTATAGCTACATCCCTTTACTTGTGGCCTTCATTAAGCTTCAGTGGATTCCTATAGAATTCAGCGGCTTATTCCTTGTGTCTGTGGCTTAAAAAAATGATTTAAGTCCCTTAGGAATTATTCTTGGTCATCCTGAAACCTCTGTGATTTGACACTACCAATCAATTTTCATCTTTCTCACTTGCTCACTTTTCCAATTAATCCTTTTATCACTCAATGTTGCTCGACATCCAATACTTTTGCCATCAATGCAACTTGACATCAATGAAAACCTATGTACCAATGACAACGATTTAACAATATCCCTCTTTTTCATTAATGGAAACACCATAACACTTCAATACCGCAGAAACACCTACACTCTTTTGATGGCAGAATAATACTTGCTTGCATACTTGGTTTCTGGAAACACTTTGTAGCTCTCCCTTGGCATATTTTTGTTTTCAGCTTCTCTCCACTATGGATATTTCTTGGATGGGTTTTAGCATCTCTCCCCCCCTTTTTTTAAATATCCACTTCACTGACCATGGTTTCTAATATATGATTATCTCCCATTTAAATTTTTGATCATCTGCTTCTTCGATCTTTAGTGTATCTCCCCCTTTGATATTGCTTAGCTAATTTCTGACCTTGGGTTCTCTCCCACTTTGGCATCAATGAAAAAGGGCCAACTATGTCGCATAAATTTGAATATGTTGGTAAGCTAGATACATCATGTTCTTACCTCGAAGAAGCTCCCCCTAGACTTATGCTTCTGATCAATATATTCTGGTGTGTCCACGGGAATGCTTCCCCCTAAGCTGATGATACCAATTGTTAAGATAAAATAGAATACTAGCTCCCCCTCACACAAATACTAGTTGGAACTGATTAGGAGCTGATAATTCATGAGAATTATCCCTTTCCTTTTTCCGCACAGCTTTTAGTTATTGGCAGGATTAGGAATGACCCCTACTTTATTCCTAAAGTTCTCAAATGTTGATTTTGGTAGCGGCTTGGTCATTATATCTACTATTTCTTCTTTTGTGCTCACATATTCTAGACTAATTTTCTTGTCATTCACATTTTCCCTCAAGAAATGATATCTGATTTTAATATTATTGGTCTTTGAGTGGAACACAGGGTTCTTAGAGACACTTATTACACTTATACTATCACACAACAAAGGAATTAGATTGTCAGTTTTTACCTTATAATCTTCCAATGTCAACTTCATCCAAAGAAATTGAGTACAACACAGTGCAAAAGCTATATATTCTACTTCACATGTTGTGAGTGCCATTGATGATTACTTCTTGCTCAACTAAGAGACTAAACAATTTCCAAGAAAGAATGCTCTACCACTTGTACTCTTCCTATTATCAACACTTCCTACCCAATCTGCATCTGTGTATGCTTTTATGTTGAATTCATTACTTTTCGAATACCACAATCCATATTCAATTTTTCCCATGAGATATCTCAGTATATTTTTAATTGCCTTGTGATGTGTTTCCCTTGGATCTTCTTGAAATTTTCCAACCAAACCTCCGCTTGCATGATATTTTGTATTGATGCAGTGGATAGAGTAGACTACTAATCATGGATCTATACAGGGTTTTTGTCTACTTTTTGTGAGTTGTCCTCTCTGCTCATCTTTCATCCCACTTCCATCGGTGCCCCAATAGATGTGCATTCTTCCATCTTGAACCTTTTTAGCATCTCTTTGATATACTTGGTTTGGGATATGAATATATGTTGGTCTGATTGACTGATTTCTAATCCCAAAAAGAATGAAAGATCTCCCAACATTGACATTTCAAATTCTTCTTTCATTATATCAACAAACTCATATGTCATTTTTTCATAATCACCTCCGAAAATAATATCATCCACATATACAACGACAATTAAAGATGATCCCCTTCTTCTTTAATGTAGAGGTTACTATCAATGACACCTTTTCAGAAACTTTTCTCAATGAGGTATGAATCCAATCTGTTCTACCAAACTCCAGGAGTTTTCTTTAATCCATATAAATCTTTCTTTAACCTACACACATAATATTTATCTTTTGTTAGTGAAAATCCATCAGGTTTTTCTATATATAATTCTTCATTTAGAAAACCATTAAGGAAGGTTGATTTCACATCCATTTGGAACACGATGATCTTCTTGTAAGCCATGTAAGCTAGGAATAGTCTGATTGCTTCTATTCTTGCCACTAGTGAGAATGTTTCATCAAAGTCAATCACTTACATTTACACATAACCTTTGCATACAAATCTGGCCTTGTTTCTTGTTACTTCTCCTTTCTCATTCAACTTATTTCTGAAAACCCATTTTGTTCCAATTACATTTTCATCCTTTGGTCTTTGCATGAGATCCCAGGTTTCATTGTTTTCTATCTGATCCAATTCTTCATTCATTGTGTCCATCCAATGCTAATTTTTTCTTACTTCTACAACATTGCTGGGTTCTATCATTGACAGGAGTGTTATGTCTTTGTGGTTGTGCTGCTATTTTAACCTTCTTCTCATAAGAATTTCACCTTCTCTATTTCCAACGATATGATCTGATGGATGATCCCTCTTAACTTGTCTTCAGGGTGCCTTAGTGTCTGGTCTTTCTTCCTCTTCATCTGCTTCTTCACGCAGACTATCCATGTCATAATCATCTTCATGCTCTTCATGATTGTTATTATGTCAATTGTTAAACTTAGGAGTCTCAACTACCTTTACATTTGTGCTTTCAAAAATCTTCTACAACCTCTTATTATAACATTTGTAAACCGTGCTAACTACTGAGTATCCAAGGAATATTCCTTCATCGCATTTAGAGTCAAAATTACCCAAGCTATCTTCATCTCTTTTGATATAGCACTTGCTTCCAAACAATCTTATGTGTTTCAAATTTGCAAGCATGTTCTTCCATAATTCAAAAGGTCTCTTTTTGTTGTTTACTCTTAGCTGAGCTCTTGTTCAGAATGTAGACCACAGTATAAACTACTTATCTCCAATATTTATCAGGAAATCTTGATTCATTCAACATTTTTCTTGTCATTTCTTGCACAGTCTTGTTCTTCCTCTCAAGAACTCCATTTTTTTGAGGTGTTCTGGCAGCTGAGAAGTATCTTCTAATTTCATTTTCTTCACAAAATTCATCAAAATAATTGGACCAGAATTCTCTGCCTATTTCTGACTTTAGGCATTTGATCCTTTTGTTCTTCTCATTTTCCACTAGTTCCTTGAATTTCTTGCATCTATCTAAGGCTTCTGACTTTTTCTTTAAACATGCTACCCATGTCATTCTGGTGTAATCATAGATTAACAACATGAAATACACTTCTCCTTGTATACTTTCAGTTCTAGTAGGACCACAGGAATTTGTGTGAATTAATCCCAGAGGTTTGGTTATAGAGTATTCCTTCGACTTGAATGATCTTCTTGTTTGTTTACCATGCAGACATGCTTTACAAAGTGTATCTATCATTTTTACAATTTCGGGCATATGCTTAGCACTTAATTTCACTAGATTCTCAAAGCTCACGTGTCCCAACATTCTGTGTCATAGCCAGTTGAAATCACATTTACTTATGAAGCATTTTTCATTATTTATTTCATTTAGCACATACATATTGTTCTTTGTCCTTTTGGATTTTGCAACTTTCTTTCTTGTTTTACCATTAATGATATCACAACCTTTGTTATGGAAGATCATATTGTATCCCCTTTTACACATTTGACTCACACTCAATAGATTTTGTTTAAGGCCTTCAACATATAAAACATTTTAAGTTACTATCTTTCCATTATCTAAGCTCAAAGTTCCTTTTCCAACTATGTTTTCTGAATTGTTTTCACCAAATCTCACAGCACCTAATGCATTGTTTGACAATGAAATGAATTTTCTTTTGTCACATTTCATATGAATGGAACATCCACTATCTAGGTACTAGATTTTGTCTTCATTTTGCACATGAAATGCAGTTTGTACTATTGAACATGATTCTTTTCTCTTGTTCTCATCTTTCTTTACAACATATACCCATTTCTCTTGTTTGGGAGATTCTTGTCTATATGTTGAAGCTACATGTCCCTTCTTATGATATTTATAATGAAAAACATTATAGTTTCATGCCAACTTGAGATGAATTATAGTTTCTCCTATGGACTCTAGAGACTTTCTACATTTCAAAGCTTTATGTCTAAAATGATTACATGAGTAACAGTAACAATAGAAAGAATGTGTGTACCTCATAGCATATGTGTTTCTGGGAGCAGTTGTTCTTATCTTAGTGGCTTTGATAACCCTTTTGTTTTCACTGGATGTGGTGACGGAAGTTAATGCAGTCTTGTTTTCTTCATGCTTCGCAGATCTAATTTATTTTTTCTCTTCTTTGAATCCTATTCCTAACTTATCATTTGTGTCTCTTTGATCTCTTAGGATACTAGATAACATATTTGATCTCTTTTCCATCTTTATATAAGTTATTAGCTTTCTTTTCATTTGTTCCAATTCAGCCTTCAATCGTTCCAATTATGAATTCAGTTTTGTGCATTCATCTTCCTTAGATTTATAGGACTTTGATATCGTTCCAATTTTAAGCTCTTTGAGCTCGTTGATTTCTTCTTCTTCTTTCAATCTTTGTCTTTTCTCAAAGATGTGGATTTTCTCATCATAATATTTTAGTGTGCATCTCAATTTAGCACATACTAATTTAGCTTCAAGATTTATTTCATCTTCTTCTTCATCAAAGTCTTCAAAGTCAATTATATTCTTTCCTTTGGATCTGCATTCTTTAGATGCATCCATGGCCATAAACAAACATTCAGACTAATCTTCATCATTTTCAATTTCAAAGCTTCCTGATTTGCTTGAGTCAAATTCACTTGATTCTTATTTTGACTAGAAATTTCTTTTGTTCTTAAAGAACTTCTTCTTGCTATTTTTTTTGTACCCAGTTTCTCTCTTACTATTTTTATGATTTTCTTCTTCATGTTCAAACTGAGCTTCCTTATTTTTGTTTGGAAATTTAACAAAAAAATGACCTACTTGTCCACATGCAAAGCATTTGAAAGGGAGTTTTCCTTTATACTTACATGAACCACATTTTAGTCTTCTTATGAACATTGCTTCAATATTTTCATCATCCAACTCATCCTCTGAAATTGATTCTTCTTCATATTTTTTCTTGGACTAGGTTTATTTCTTGACCTTAAATGCTACCTCTTTCTTGGTAGTCTTGGATCCAATAGTCCTCATCTCCTATGCTGAAAGAGTGTTATGTAATTCATCCATAGTGAGAGTATTAAGATCTTTATGTTATTCTATAGCTAAAACTTTTGCATCGTATTTGTTAGTTAGAGATCTCATAATCTTTTGGACTATGACATATTCTTCTAGTTTTTCACCTAAGCCTCTGATCATATTAATAACTTCATCCATTCTTTGCATTTAGGATGATATACTCTCATCATATTTCATTTTTAGATTTTCAAACTGAGATCTGTAGGTTTGCAACTTTGCTAGCTTGACTTTTTCATCTCCTTCATATATACTTTACAGTTCGGTCCATATATCCTTCATTGTTATACAATGCGTGACTTTTACGAATTCTACCTCAGTCAAGCCACATAGTAAGGCTTTCATGGCTCTTGAGTTACATTCGTATTCTTCTTTATCTGTTGAATAACTGATTGGAGTGGATGGAATATAATATCCTTTCTCAATGCATTCCCAGGTATCAAAACCAAGTCACATTAGATAAGTTTTCATCCTTATTCTCTAGAAGGAATAATTCATTCCAGTGAAGAGAGGTGATCTTGATAGTGATAAAAATTGCCTTGTACCTGATTTACTGCCATGCTTGTAAAATGAGGATCTCCTTGAAGATGTTAAGCTTCGTCTAGAAGGAAATCACTCTTATATTAATTTTTAGAGATCACAAACACTGAGAGGGGGGTAAATCAATGAAGAAAAAAATAATTTGTAGAGTTATATCAATTCACTACTCTTTAAGTTTTGAATTACTATATCTTGTACTTTCTATTAAACATATATCATACGATAAAACACAAAACATATATTTATAGTGGGAAACCCTTTCGGGAGAAAAACCCACTTGAAATCATATCTTTATTAGGAACACCAATTCCAAAGTCTTACAATGATTGCGGTTTAGCACCCACTTCACAACTTCAAGAAACCACTCGAAGATTTTCTGAGCACCCACTCAGTGAATTTTAGCAAACACCTACTTACAAGTAACATCAACCCCTAATTTAATCACCTACAACTGATATTTTACATGCACCTACACACATGTATGCTACAACACCCTGCATATACTAAGCTAACTTAGACTTATTATTTTTACATACAGATTTGATCATATAGTTACAAGATTTCTTACACAATAGATTATGATCACTTTTCTGTATCTTTTTGTGTTTTCTCTCTCACTCTCTTCTCCTCATTTGATTCAACCTTTCTTTCTCAATCAATCTGCTACCCTGATGTTTTTCTCATTTGATTATTCACTTATTCATTTGTGTGCTCTGCTCTTTCCTCTTTATTTCCTTCCCATTTCTCTCTCTCAACTCGATCGCATCGTGTTCTCACTTGAGCAACCTTTCTTATGTCGCTCCTTCAACGCTAGTGCATTATTTCATTCCTAAGAAACAACAAAATGACTTTGAGTTCTCGCTAGATTAACATTTTACCCATTTCATTACTTCGATTAGAATGATGTGCACTCTTTCCTGCTCTGTCGCCTAAAAATCTAGTTCATTCAATGAATACAACTATCTCCAAATTTTGCTCTTGCTATATTTTGTTTGATTTCAACTTCTTTTTTATTTGCATTCACTAGAAAATATTTATTAGTCGATACCTAAAAAATATATTTCTCATCTTTCTAGGATTTCCAATGTGATCAAGATGAGAGAGCCATTTTCTTCTCTGATATTTAATTTTGCCTTGAAATCAGGAATAACATAGAGAACTACAACTATATTTCCACAAATTCTAATTAGCAGTAAATGATGATAGCTGGAACTATATATTTCTTCGTTCTTCATGGAGCTCAAGTCATATGTCTTGGCCACAATCACCAAACAACTGAATCACCATCAATTTTGGTGAACAAAATCTCACTTATCCATGTTTAAATCAATTTAATTGTTCTCGAGCCCTTTCCAGTGCATATTTTCTCATTCCACGGATTTTAGAAGCTTCTTTGACATTTTCCTTTGTATCGTAACAATATCCTTGACTTGCAGATTTTCTCCTTTGTTGGCGGCCTTTCAGTTATCTGTGGCTTTCTCTTTTGCTTCGTGGCTATTTCAATGTTTCGTAACTTTTCTTATTTTTTCTACCTTATCGCAACTTTGTTCCATTTCTATGACTCTATCCTTTTACCTACGACTTTTATCGTTCTCCATGGCTATCTTCCGTCCATAGTGGCTTTCCTAGTTCTTCATGGCTTTTCCCTTATACGTGCTTTCCTCAAGGCTTCCTTACTCCTGCGGATTTTCTTTCGAATCTATTCTTACTTATGTGGCTCTCCTTTTACATCCTTGGACTTACCATTCTCACTCATATCTCATCCTCTAGCTTCTTTTTTCTTTACGACTACATCCCTTTACCCGTGGCCTTCATTAAGCTTTTACGGCTTCCTGCAGACTTCGACGACTACTTCAAGACTTTTACGGCTAACTCCTTATGTCTGTGGCTTACATAAGAAATGATTTAAGTGCCTTTAGGACTTATTCTTGGTCATCCTGAAACCTCCATGAGCTGACACTACCAATCAACCTTCATCTTTCTCACTTGCTAACTTTTCCAATTAATCCTTTTGCCACTCAATGTCACTCGAAATCCAGTACTTTTGCCGTCAATGCAACTTGACATCAATGACAACCTATGTACCAATGACAAAGATTCAACATTCACCTAAATAGGGTTAAGACAAAACTTGACAACAAGATGGCAATCACAATGAATTTTATAATTGACTTAATAATGACTCGATTTTTTTAACTTTTTTGACCAAACAACTATAATGTCGACAACTAAAAACAAGATGTCACAAATGAGTGTTTTTACTCTTGATAATGACTATTGAGGGAAACTCAGACATAGAGAATACTTTGACAATGTGATGTCACATTTAGTAATGACTTTATTTTGACAATAATACTTCAATGAACGAAACAATATTTAGACCTACAAATGTTTTGAGGACATACACAATATTGGTGACTAACAAAATATAATTAAATATTGGATTTTACCCAAATTCTTGACACTTATAAATATTTACAGCAATGATTTACTGACAATGACTTTATAATGAGAGAGAATTACATTATTACTAAGTCATTATGACACACTAAAACTTTGTCTTTCAAATTATACAAATATAGATTGTATAAAATCACACCTTTGACCAATATTATGAAGATATCCAAATAAATTACTTGCCAATCCATATATGTCACAGTAGCATTGAGATCTCTGACGTCAAGTCCCACGAGGAATGTGGAGTCTAAGGGTGAGTATAGAACACGAAACTGTTTGTTGGAGAGATATCAAGTATCATATGTGTTGGATCTATGTATTTTATGTCTGCGGGCATTCCAATGGCCTTAACGTGCTTCTTGATAATTTTTTTGAAGATATACACCTACATATAAAAATACAGGACTCCCTAATGCATCAATAACATTTATTTTCTCAAACAAATATTACTGAGCACCTTCTGCCACACAAATCAATCTGATTTTCCTGCGAGCCTGACATTATCTTAATACATGCGATGAAGATGCAATGCGGCTTGATCCAAATGATACACTACTTCACGAGGTGAGTAGATCGATGAAATTTTATTCAATGCATAGTCAAGGAAGATCTGAAGATTGGAAAATAAACCCGATGCATGCAACGAGGTGATCAATAAATTTGATATGCATTCAGGATTACATGCTTTTAGATGCAGAAATCCATTGTCTGTAGTGTATACAATAATGAATGCACATAAGGTGTTGCACAAATAAATCAACGGTCCATGAAATTAACCTTTTCTCTGATCTCACACCGTTCTGATACCAAATAACGTGGAACGAGAAGATTTATACAATCTGAAACAATAAATATCTCTCTATCTTAATCAAATCTAGACATACAATTATATAGGAAATGAATTCATGTGATTACAAATATAGAATAACAAACAAATCTCTAATTAAGTGTGTTTGTTACTAATGTAACAATATACTACCTAATAAATGTGATATATATTGTTATATTAAACAATATATTTACCTAACTCATAATAACAATTAACTATTAGTGAATAATTACTCATGTAATTACTTACTTTACCATAATAATGTGAACACTGTTTTATATTTCCTAACACTTTACAAGGTTTGATTGCTTCAGATTTACATCATGGTCTGAGTTATGTTCTTTTTTGACTACCTCTAACAGCACTCTATTGTCCTTGTTCTCAACATGATCTGCAAATTCACCTTCTTTACCTTTCTCACTCATTCTCCTTTACATGTAACTATGATATTCTTCATATCTATTCAACCACTTCCGCATCCTCTTAACTGTACTAATTGTGTTATACATCACTTCATCCTCCTCTCTCTGCTGAAATAATGTTTTCAACCCCATTAGCATCACTCTAGGGTGATCTTTATGTTGTTTATCTATCCTTCAGTGGAATCAATGTATGTCTAACCCCAACCTTCACAAAGGTATAAGTATTTGACCATCTATCATGAATGGATTTCCTATCAAATTGCCATGGCCTACTTAGAAAAAGATGACATGCATCCATGGGTAATACATCTCATAAAATTTGATCATGATATCTACTAATCTGAAAGTTAACTAAAAACTAATGACTTGTGAATACCTACTGATCTATCTGAACCCAATAGAATTTGTATGGATTAGGATGCCTTATTCTCTTCAAATTCGACATCTCAACCATCTCAAAAGAAACTAAGTTATTTTTGCTACCATTATCAATGATGAGTTTGTAACATTTACCTCTTGCCTTGCATATGGTCCTGAACAAGGTCCTTTTTTGAGTTGGTTCTACACTTCTTCTGGTTGCATTCATCGTGGTTCTCCTCATCGTCAATGCTTCACCTATTTCTAGTTCCTTCACTAGTGATGGTGATGCTACACATTTTTCATCATCAGCGTGTGTAATCTTATTTATTGCCTCATTATCTCTGTTGTTGTTTGATTGTGAATGTTTAAGACATTCAAATGACCTATGAGTAGAAAAATTATTGTATTTGAAGCGCCTGACAGTGAAATCACCTCTTCCAAATCCTCCTCTACCTCTTTATGAGTAGCCACCTCTAGTATATCCACCTCTAGATGTACTCTATGTTTGTGATTTTCTCATATCGTCCTCATTAGTTTTCTACTGTTATTGTCCTTCATTTCACTGCTGACCTCTTTATCTCATTCCTCTTCCTCTACCTTTGAAGTATTGTGTTTGTTTTCTAGACAATTTATCTTCTCCCTTCAAGCTTGTTTGGTATGTCTCTTCCACTGTCCTTAGATTAATTAATTTGATCTCATACTGTATGTTTAGCCTCAATCCATTCACATATCTATCCGACTCTTCAACATCATCCTCTATGTGACTATATCTCATTTCTAATATAAAATTCATCAGTGTAATCAACTACATTCATTTCTCTTTCTCTCAAAATTTGTAACTTTTTAAACAAACTAGTCTAGTAATTTGAAGGAATAAACTTACCTTTTAGTTTTGCAGCCATTTTGTCTCATTTTTTGATCTTATCCTTGCCTCTACTTACTCTTTCCTCTTGCATAAAATCCCACCAAATAGTAACATGTCCTATTAGTTTGCACATGCAAATTTCACCTTCTTATCATCTGTAATGTTTTCAAAATGAAAGTACTTGTCCATTTTTAATATCTAGTCTATCAGCTCTTTTGGATGCATGCTTCCACCAAAATCTGAGTACCTTCATTCTTGGATTATTACCTATTGCCATGATTATTTTTAGGATATTTACTTATGATCCTTCTTCCCCTAGTTCTCTCTCTGCTGCCACTTTTATTGCGTTCTCTTCTTCCTTGTCATTATCTTCATCCAATGTGTTTCCTCTTCTTTGAGAAACTTCCAATGCTCCTAATCTATGTTGTATGTTTCTTAACAAAGAAACCAACTCAATGTCCCTAGGATGCTCTCGATTTCCTCCTCTGACCACTCTTCTTGGTGGCATCTTAATAATCTCTTCAATTCTCTTAAAAATCTCTTCTCTTCCCTAATTTTTTCTCTTTTTTGTCAAATTCTCTTATTCTCCACTCTGATACCAAAATTATGCAGAGATTATCTCATAGTCAAACAATTTAACAATTTAATTAGTAAAAAAACTCTTATCAATCCTTTAAATCTTGAAATTACACACTTTCTCAAGGCTACGAAAACCTTCAATATGTAATTTTTCCCCTAAAATGTCCAAAATGAGCTATGTAATGCTTAGGAAATGTTTATCACCTTCTAACCATGCCAACACAACCATCTAATTAGATGAAATCACTCAAAGTTCACAATTTGCTTAGTTAGTTCCAAAACTACCTCCTAAGATTCTTGAGAACCGTGTTCCTAGTGAGTTCATGGTTGGGGCTGTAGACACTAAATCATGCACTTTGTGTACATTTTTAGGTCATAATCACACAATGTTATTCATATTATTCTTAAGCGAGAAAAGTACTAATTGACCAGTATCTTTGGCCTATTTTCTTTCTTTCCATTTTCCTTATTAGCCTTACAGACCCTATTACCCAGTCTGACTTTCGATACTTCAACCTTTCTAATTCTGGACACCAATGCCCAACTAGGGTACCAACACCCAGGCTCCCCCATCCTTGTAGGATCCCCCCAACCTCTTTGTATCTTGATCACCTCTTTTGGGCCTCTTCTAGCCATTGGGCATCTTGTTTTTTATGGGTTGGACTTTTAGTGGTTAATTACAAAATTCAAAAAGGGGAATCATATAAATACAAAACTATGTGACCATAATAAGAGACCAAGCTCTAAGCATTGACTATCACCACCTAAGTTTGCATTTAAAGGCATTTACAAGATCATCAAGGCATCCATATAGCACTCATACAAAGGACAAGGGACTGCATACACGCATAGGAGGGGAAGTTCATTTTGGCATCCACACATCTATTTACATGTATACATCTAGCTACTTTCTCGTTATTCAATTGCATCTGGCACAAGAGCTAACTAGGGAACGATTATTCACACACACACACACACACATAACTACATGGATCTTGAAATGTAATGCAACACCCAAATCGTATGTTCACTCAGTCGGGTGACTGCCGGGGTTAGTTTGATTCCCCATTTGTATCTTTTTATTTTTAAGATTTGATGTATTTTGGGGTTTTACAGGTGCTCTTTCTTATTTCATGTTATAAGCAAATCTTATGGACTTAGTGCGACATATAAGCAATCAACAATGAAGGTCAACGACATAGGTGTGACACAAGAAAATTAAGATTCTGACCATTTCACATTCATGAGCGCCCAATAGAAGTCTTCAATGCCCTAGGTGTGCCTGACCCAGTCTAGGTGCCTCAGTTCCAAAATTTCCAAAACTTCTACATTTTTCTGGGTTCAGTTATGACAGTCTGCCTTCTTGTTTCATTAGTTTTCTAACTCTACACACCTCTAAGATTATTTTGAATCTGCTAAGTCTTCTTTCCTTCCTCTTTCACTTAGGTTTTTTACATTTATCTTGCTTATTGCTTAGGTCATATATATACTTCATTGCATTATCATTGCGTTGTGACTTTGTAATTAGAATTTAACATAAAATTATATTTTTGTTAAATCATTTGGTGAAATCAACTCATTCGAACACTCTTGGATCCTTATTTTTCTTCTCTCATGACTCCTAAAATTCCTCAAATTTATTTGTATGTGTTTACTTCAAATGCATCCCAATTTCAAGGTTATTATGAAAAAATCCCTAGACACCATATATCTCCCTAAAGATACGTCACCACATCAAGTGAGTGCTATTTTATATCGTCTATCTGATGACCCTAGCCTTCATGATCCTCCATCTAATCAACCCATGTTGGAGTCAATTCAAGCTTTACATTATTTATTTCAAGATGAATTTTAGGCTATGGGATCCAAGATTACATCTCTTAAATGTGAAATCCAACATCTTAAAGACATGTCTCAGGCTCATGCTAGTTTTTTTCCTCATCCTCATTCTATGTCTTCTACATGTGATCATATCAGTGAGCCTCAAATCTTGTCATTACTGGAGTCTCTCATGTTCGATCACAATGCTAAGCAACATGATATTCTTACTAAGATCCTTAGTCATCTACTCATTGTTATCCTCCTTATCAACTTGCAAAGTATCAAGGTCATCCATATTGCAAATATAATCGGATCAATGGACATAGTGACAATGATTGATATGCTCTTAAGCCAAAAATTGGCCACCTTAAGCATTATGGTATCATTTCATTTGCTACACAAAATGCTCATACATGTTCATCTATAAATGTTACATCCAAATGGGCTCCTAAATTTTCTCCTTCTATGACCAATGAGCATCATGTCACCACTTCTAATGTGACTTCTTCGGTCAGTCAAGTGCCACCTATTTAACCCATTCCAACTAAGCAATCACCTCTCGAGGTTTTCTTCCATCACCTCCTCCTTCTATGACATCTACAACATTACTAAGTCAAACCAATCTACCTCCTCTAAATATCGATACAAATCCTCCACCTCTCAAATCTTCTATGAAAAATAAGTAACCACTCGCTATGCAAGACCAACAAAATCTAGTTGGCCTCTTTAAACTTTCACCACTCAAGGTCCCTTCACCATCTCTACTTCAGCGTCCAATCACTTTTGTCAAATAAACTATTCCTTACTTTAATCCTTATGAACCATTTCAAACACCATCATATATTGTCATATCTTACACACTTGGGGGCATCATGCTTACTTGCCCCCCTCTTCTTGCATTCTCATTGCTTTACATCTAGTCTTCCTGATACATCAAACACATCTTGATATATTGGTATCTTCATTACCCTATGACACACTCTCGTGTTATGGTGCCCCCATCCTTTTAGATGACTTCGACCTTTTTGTATCTTGCTCACCTCTTTTGGGCCTCTTCTAGCTGTTAGGAATTTTGTTTTCTTATGGGTCAGAATTTTATTGGTTGATTACGAAATTCAAACAAGGGAATCATATAAATATTTACCATAATAATAGACCAAGCTCTAAGAATTTACTATCACTACCTAAGATTACATTCAAAAGTATTTACAAGAGCATCAAGACATCCATTTAGCACTCATACGAGGGACAAGGGATTACATTCTTCTAGGTATACACATATAGGAGGGGCAGTTCATTTTGGCATCCACACATCTATTTTCATTTATACATCTAGTTACTTGCTCGCTATTTAAGTGTGTATGGAAAAAGAGCTACTTAGGACACGATTCTTCACACACACGTAGAACTACATAGAGTCTGAAATGTAATGCAATGCTCGAATCGTAAGTTCACTCAGTTGGGTGATTGTTGGGCTTAATCCAACTCCCCATTTGCATCTTTTTCTGTTTAGGATTTAATGTGTTTTGGGGTTTTGTAGGCATTCTTTCTTATTGCAGGCTATAGGTGAATCTTGTGGACTTAGTACGACATACATGCTGATCAACAAAGAAGGTCAACAACATCAGTGCGACACAAGAAAAGTCATATTTTGACATTTTTCACTAGTCATGAACGCCCAGTAGTAGTCTTTAGTGCCCCAGGAGCCCTTGACCCAATCCAAGCACACAAGTCCCAGCATTTCTGAAACTCATGTATTTTTTTGGGTTCGATTGCGATAGTCTACCTTCCTGTTTCATCAGTTTTCCATCTCTGCACACCTCCAAGATTATTTTGAATAAGCTAAGTCTTATTTCATCCCTCTTACACATAGGGTTTTTACATTTATATTGTTTATTACTTAGGTCAGATTTGTACTTCATTACATTATCATTGTGTTGTGACTCTGTAATTAGAATTTAACATAAAATTCTATTTTTTTTAAATTAGGGGCAATCCACCAACACCCATAAGTTCTAAACACTTTTGAATACAATTTTACCTTCTCTAGATATGGGGTAAAAAGTTGGGCTCAATTCCAAAGGTATTTGTTTCTTCCTTGTTTATCTCTCTTTTAGACCTAATATTCCTTACTAGTCATGCCTAATGAGAAATTTAAGCATATATTTTGATTCACTGCCTCCATTTACATGTTAAACACTATTTTGAGCACCCATTTGGGCATACCTTATTTATGCAAAGTTGCAGGTATCACTCCTTTGTAAGAAATTCCTAAAAATCACCATTTCAGTTCTCAATTAGGCCTTTTAAATGCATATACCAGACTGTGCCTAAACTAATAGGGTTTTATCTCTCCTAGGGATTACAATTGTAAAATTTCCTCTTGAATCTTATTAGGGACACTATATAGAGTGTTTTTACAAAAATCTAGCTCTTGGTTTTGGGTTTAAGGCCTTCAAACTGTTATATTTGCTTAAGCCCTACTAGGGTTTCACTATCTACCCAGTAGAGAAGATTTACCCACCATTTACTCCTCTCAAGCTTTAAAAGTCTAAAATCACTTTCTCTAGGTCTATTTCAATGTTTTTTAAGCCTCTATTCTTACCATTAGGTCATATTTAACCTCAACAACACGTGTTTGTACCAATAATTACCTTGATCTGCCTCTAAAATCAGGGTTCTCAAAATTGTGCACCGTATTTCTTATCCTTCACACTTAAATATTACCTGCATGATCTTAAATAACTTTATACAAGCTTTAAATATCCTTCTTAGTCATGAAGCTTCATATTCTTGATCAAATTTTGTTCCCAACTTGGCTTCCTTGGGTAGAATATGGTCTTCCAAAGAACTGTTATAAGTTTATGAGCTTATTCAAACACTAACTCACAAAATATCAAAGGCTTCATACAAAATTTCAATGGGGACCATCTTAGCATGTATCCTACTAATTGTGCAATCATCAAATTTCATACGTAAAATAATATTATTCATCAAAAACATGCCATGCAAACATATAACACATTATCCAACTATTTACAAACAGTGTTTCCTTCTCAAACACATTCTTGGAGCTCCAAAGTTTCTTTCACTCTATTGATCAATGAACAGAAAATAGTTACAAATAAATTATTATACCTCCTTTCTCGAATTAGCTCAATAAATGACTACTAGGGTCTCATGACCAAGTCATATGGAGCTTGCATTCTAAGTAAAATAGCTAAAAAAAACAAGGTTTAAGAGTTGTTTGATCAAATCAACCCCCATAAGGAGACTCCGCTAACTCATGATGTCAATAATAACCTAAAACATGCTTAAAAGACACTTAAATACCCTACACCTACCTAGAAAGCCAAAATTGGCTCAAGAAGCTTCAAAAAATTAAATTTCTAAAAATGGAGGGAAACCCCTTAGTTTGAATTCTTGATCTCTAGAGCACAACAAGACAACATGATTTGACCCCTAAGACACCTAATAACCCAAACAAACTAAAATTGATTAAAACCATACCTAGACTAGCCTCAAGAGTAATGGTCATGCATCATTCTCTTTTAGGACAATGTCAACGATGTTAAATTCATGTGCTTTTATATGTTTGTTATGAGCATGTTTAATGCGCTCTTAATAGACATGATGATGTTGAAGAGCGATTAAGTGATGCTCATCTAGAAATTCAATTTGTGTTAGTTTCTCCTAATAATAGTCCTCGTTAGAGACGAAGTTGCAAAGAGAAACACACAAGGATGGGATTTGGACTTCGAGGGGAAGAACGAATTTAATGCCATAGACAAGTGAGGAGGGAGTAGCACCCATAAAGGTGCAAATGCTAGTCCAATAGTGCCTAAAGGGCGAAGGGGATGCAAATTTTCCATTTACGACCCACTTCATCAATAGTTTTAACCTTAACACTGAACAAAATATTGCAAATTCCATTTTATGACAATCATTGTGTTGTTGCTACCAGATAACCCCTAGCACATGCCAACAATAGTTATCATTTTTACTCATTGAAGTATAGAAAATGCCCATAGATGATGGATGTTGTGAACAAAACACCCCCATTTCCCTCCTAAATGAACAAATAGAATCTCTAATTTTGCATTCTAAACTAGCTCATTAAAATGGAAAAGTTTAACTTGTTTAACAACTTATAGGATTGTTATGGTTAAATTTTGGCACTCATTTCATGTTTAAACTCCTATTTTATTACAAACATAGGCTTTAATGGTATGTGTGACTTTAATAATGTGCAAGACTAAACATGGAAGACACTAGAAAATATGTGGAAATTTTTTGACATAGATTTGGGCAAAATATGTTCAAATGACATTCAAATCCAAGGCTTTATACTAAGAAGGAGAATGTTGAAATGAACTTAGCCAATGAGTTATGTGGAAATGTGAAGATATTGATTGAGGACACATGTCCTAGATTAGTGCACCATGAAGGCTCAAGCACAAAGTTTATAAACCACACAGAGAGTAGCATTTATGATTCACACTACATGTTGCCTTTGGGAAAAATGACATTGTCTAGACTACAAAACTATGTGATAAAAGACATTAGTGCCGAAGGCCCCGTGGCCAAGATTAGGACAGCTAGGATTCATAAATTCATTACATTTGAGGGGTCTCTCATGCCATTGATCATTGACACTTGTCAAGCATCAAAGCCACCTCTATTTAGAAAACTCTTTTAAACTCATCTTCTCTCTTATTTGCTCCATTTAAACTCTTTTAAACTCTTTTATTTGTGCTGCATTTGGTTGTCAAGGTTTACTTCCATATATTGATGGGTGATACTTATTGCTCATTAGTGCACGACACCTCCAAAAAAATTAAATTTGAAGACCTTCAACCATGTTTGAAGGTTTAAAACACAATTCAAAAACCAATGAATGAAAGGGGGAGCTCCACTTACTATTAAAGTGGAATGGGAATTTGTTGGTAACAATAGTTTCCTTATGATTAACAAAAATATAACTAAACTATGAAAGTGCAGTCACTAGTTAATCTAATTAGGAGGACTAAAATGTTGTATAAATGAACTAAAGAAGTACAGAATAATTGTAATTAATTATTCTAAGTGGAATAAAACCCTAAGTATGCAAGTAAAGAATGATAAATGACTTAGCTAATTGGAGAAGACTGTCGCAGGTTGTCATAGGTTTGGAAATAAAATCTGGAAGTGCAGATGACCTCTCAGAAGTCCTACGAATGTCAGATATGGAGGATTTGAACTGAATGAGGCTCATGGGAAGGTACTGGGGCACCTCGGGGTGCCCTGGTCTACAGATTGGGTGCCCTGATCTTTGTAAATGCTCATAATCTAATTTTTTTTAGGGTCACAAAGTATCTCCAAACACTATCTGTATATTGCAGTGAATTCGTTGGGTTGTGTCAAATGTGGTGAATAATCAAATAATGACCTGAAAGAGGAAAGGAAGTATTAAACCCTAAGAAAAAATAAAGATGTATAATGAATGGGTTGGACTGACCTCAGCCACCAAACTAGTTGTCTTATCACTGAGAGCTACACTAAATTTCATACTCGGATATAGTTTTGGTGAGTGTGTGCATGTCGTGCCCTAGGTGCTCTTGTGCCAGTCGCACTTTGTGAAGTAACGAGAAATAATAACTATAGAAAATCCAGTAACATGTGTTCATGGAATAGAGTAAAATCCCTCTCCCTATGTTGTGTGTGTTGATGTAGATCTCCTAGCCTTGATGCATGTCACTATGTAGATGCAAGTGATACAATGGATACAACTCTAGATGGAGTAATAGTAGTGTGTGACGCTAGGATTGTCATTATGGTCATATAACTTTATATTTATAGGGTTCTCAAGCTTAATTTTGTAATTAATTCTGACATGGACGAATCGGAAAAGGATAGGGTGAAAATGACTAAAAAGGCCCCAAAAAGAATTAGGAAAAGAGAAACATAGATCGGGGTGCCCAAGGTGGGACCAGGATGCCCCAGGGTGCCCAAGTACAGGCCTGGATGCCTTGATTTCGGGCTAGACTAATGGGGAAGTTGAAAAATGGATGGATATGTGCAAGAAAATATGCAGGAATAACGAAATAAAATATAAAATAAAGGTGGCCAAAAGGTGGGATTAATTATCACTTTATTCACTTGAGAACCTTCTAAATAGTAGTATAAGACCATGCTAAATAATGCCTAAAGTGCATGATTTTGTGTCTACATTTTTCCCCCACTTTAAGTTGATGAGAAGAAAGCTCGATAACATAAAGTTGATAGAGATGCGTACTTAATATCCATGTAGAGTGTAGAAGAAGACGTGTTGATGGAATGGACTCGAGCATGGAATGAAAAAAGAAAAATGTGGAGAAGCGTGGATTCTAAAGATGAAAAATGCGCATAAAAAGTGATGAGAGTGAACCTAGGGCAGAACACATGTGTGAATACTACTATGGTGTACCTGCATGGTTAGTAAAGGCAAGTGCCTGTAGCGGTGTGTTGTTGTCGTCGTCGCTATCATTTTTGTTGTTGTTGTTGCCCCCAATTTAATTGTTTGTTTCTCATCCAGTCAGACCTGCAAGGAGAAAATGATCAAGTAGTCAAATATATATGTATGTAAAAATGTTGTGTAAAATACGCATGTGTATAAAAATTTGTAAAGTACGCAAATGTAAAATACGCTGAAACAAAAGTGTAAATGGAACATGTGCACCTTATCCATGTCAAGAAAAGGGTGAAGAAGCTATCCTATACTGTGGAAATTTTTTTTAGGCGATCTCACGCCACCCTGGCTGAAGAAGTATAGGGAGGAAATGCATTGTATCCTCGAACCTTTAACCACTTCTACTGAAATGTGTGAATAGATCTTTGTATTGTCCTAGTTTTTTGGGTAATCTGACGCCACTAGACGGAGTAGTGTAGAGAGGCACACCCACTGTAACCCCCAATCATGTAACTAATCTATAGAATTTCTGAAGGACACTATGTCCTATAGAGGCCATTGTGTATGGAGTTCGTAGACTGGTCTAAACTCACTCATTGTATGTGAACTGATGTAAATATGTTGTGTTAGTAGAAAACCTTCAATAATGCCCCCCTCTTTAGGGACGCATGCAACGTCACTAAAAGGAGAATGCGGCCCCAAAAGAGGACCCACCGCACTCTGACCTATAGAACTCTACCTTGTAGGGGGGAAGGAAAAATGCTTGGTAGATACCAAGGCATGCACAAAAGGGGGTGGCTAGCCAAAATAAGTGTTAGTATAAAAACACGTGCATACAAGAAGACAAGTGTAAAATACGCAGATTGTAAGAACTACCCATCAAAGTAGTGTAAACATGCAAGAAAACAAGTAGACCACACAAAGCGGGTTTTAAACATGGGACATCACTCATAATGTCACAAGACACTCAAGGTCGTCATGGCCATAAACAACAGACAAGTGTGCACACAAGTAAAGGGAAAATCCCGCATACAATGGCAAAAAAAAGTAGACAAGTAGAAACAAATAAGTAGTCATAGAAACATGTAATCCTGTAGAACAAATGTTACACATGGAACACTCGTTAGAATGTTAGAGCGATAACCAATATGTCAAAGAGTGTATGAACAAGTAGTATAAGTTGATAAGTACAAAAATAAAATAATAACACCTAGATAAGATGAATGTTGATGCCCCAATGACTAGTATAGGAAGGGTAGAAAGTGAGTATCCATGCCACATGTAGAAATCTTGTATTTACGATCACACTAAACAAAGGCGTGAATGCGCATGTGTGTATGATAATGACATATAAGAAAGCAATCTAACATGTGTAGTAAAGTGAGCATGCAAAACACTAGTAAGAAAAATTAAAATGCTCCCAAGACAATGTAGTATGTTGTGGATTGATGGAATGGAATGCAAGATGGAATGATAGGGGCAACGTACCCCCTGAGTGTATGGAAGTATATACAGTGAGGTTCATTTTTTTCCCCCTTAGAAGTAAAGAATGAATCGTAAAACAAGAGTGCATCATTGAGAAATGGTTGAGTAGTGTTAGTTGTTTCTAACGCGCTGTGAGGAGTGTGTATATGTAATGATGATGAAATGTGACATGTGGAGAGATGTGCATGAACCCTATAGCCGAAGTGTATATCATGAATTGTTGAATGGAGGAGTGATGATTTAGCCCTAAGTGTATATCACTATAGAAAGAGTGTACGGGGATGAGACATATGGAAAGATGCACGTGGATCCTATAGTTTTAAGCGTATACCACGACTTGGTGAATGGAGGGGTGATGATTTAGCCCTAAGCGTATATCACTATAAGATGAATGGATGAAGATGGGTGACGATTTAACCTTAGGTGTATGTAATTAACGCTGGAAATGTCGCATAGGGAATGTAAGGTCCATTTGATTAGTAAACCCTTGACAATTAAGTATGGACTGAGGAACTAAACTGCGGTATATGGTAGTGAGTGCAGCACATAGAAAACAACGCAATATAAATGACTAAGTGATGAATATGGGATGTAAATGCGTGGTGTGGGAAATGTAATGTATAGCTTGTGTAAT
Source organism: Taxus chinensis (assembly GCA_019776745.2). NCBI lineage: Eukaryota > Viridiplantae > Streptophyta > Pinopsida > Cupressales > Taxaceae > Taxus > Taxus chinensis. Next base: position 758,902,127 of record CM034151.1, on the reverse strand, counting down.
GTATGAAATGCACTAATAGGTGTATATAGAAATGGAATATGCAAGGATGATAGATGTAACTAGACCCATATATAATGGAATCTAGTGTAGTATGTAGCACATATATGGTGGATAGATTGCACTATGTGAATCATACAATCTAGGAAATGTAGGGTGGTGTAGACTATGTAAGGTGCGGTTTATAGGTGTAGATAGAATATGTAGTGATGACCTGTAAAGTGAGACCCATATATGATGTAACCTAGCGTAAATGTGGAATTTATGAAAGAGATGTAAAACTAGATGCATATGATATGACAACTAGTATAGTATGTATAAGATAGATGATGTATAAATGAATACTAGATGAGGGATGTATAGGATAATGTAGGATGTAGGCTATGTATAGAAATGATGATGTACAATGTGTGATGTTCATGATAGAATGTAAATGTGTAGGACCTATAGTGCAGTGTGTGTGGTTCAGTGTAATGGTAATCCCTCAACAGTCCAGTGTGAACCGAAGCACAAGAGTGCATCATCGGCTAATGAGGGTGTTATAAAGCATGAGAAGTTTGCTTATATGAAAAAGGATAGATGCTAAGGTGAGGGGGAATGTGAAATGACTATGAACCCTAAGTGTATATGGCCAAAAATCATGTAAAGTCGTTGAGAAGATCGTCATCCTCAGGGTCAAAGTCATATGGACAAGCATTAGTGACCTGCTAAGCAATAGTGTCTATTTGATCATGCAATGATCCTATGAGGCGTAGATTATACATGCCCATAACATACTCTTCATCAGTAAATGGGGGGTGTGGGAAACTGTGGGCATACCATCGAGTGTAGTTATGTGAGTAGCCAAGAAAGAAACTATTGCATATGAGGATACGACCGAACGACATAGGGAAAGAAATGTTGATGTGACTAGGGTCTAATGAGCCGCCAATGTAAGTAAGCCAAGAATCCCCTAATGTGAGTGGAGAGGAACAAGGGGTACGTGGTAAATATACTAGAAGATGAAAAACATGCAAACCATAAACAACAATTATAGTGAGAAAACCATAGTATAGATGGAGATCATAAGTAGAAGGTTAAATGTCGTCGAAAGTAAAGCCAAGATGAGCGAGGCTAGCAGGGGCACATATGGTGACATCATAGGTAGGATTGAATGGGATATGTTCCCAATATGAACCATTTATGAAGAATGTACATGTAAAGTGGGTATGGACTGATGGTAAAGACCAAGAGGAGATGATATTTTGTGGGGGTGATATAGGTAGTTGATATGGAATAATAATTGTAGAAGGAGGTAGTGTAGAAGGAATAACATCTAGTATACAATTAACACCCTTAAGTGGTGGTAAATGACGTGGGTCATTCATAGGCTGAGGCTCATTGGTAGTATCAATGTGAGGGATAGGAAGCCTAGTGTTAGGGTCATGAACTGTTACGCCCTTAACCTATTGCTTGTATTAGGATATGAGTAGCCGACTTGTGGCTTACCATATCATTTTATTATATCATTTATACTTTCTCATGCTTAATAGACTCAGCCTAGGTGATGACCATAACATATGAATAGTATATATAGAGGATTGTAGGTAGTAGTTCATTATCATTTGAGCATTTGAGTCTTATTATATGGTTTGGAGGTTGCCCCCTCGAAGTGGCGAAGCTATTACAATTGCATATTGAGATCATTATTCTGAAATATTGTGTTATTTGGTGTTATATTGCTGCTCATAATCTGAATTATACTAGTAATTTCATTACAAGTGGTATCAGAGCTGCGATCTGGGCCAAAATTAGGGCAAAAACCCTAATTTTTTGTTTCCACAATATATTTTGAACTAGAGTGAATTGGTGGGAGATATTTTTACCAGAGTTGTGAAACATTTCAAGTAAGGTTCCCTGAAAATTTCAGAATTTTTTGATTTATTTTGCACAAGTTATTACAAATTTAGGTTTTTTCATAAAATCACTCCCTAGGGTGCAAATTGTGGAATTTTTTCAAGTTCTTTACATTTTCGGAAATCTTTGAAAAAAATAGTATTAGTATCTTCTCTATATTTTTCCTATTCGGCCGAATTTGTATCGAAACCCTAAACCCTAAGGTTTGATATCATGGCGGGGCCTTCCACAAGAGCAAAAAAGAATCCGGTTACTCCGGGTAAAACCCCAGATAAAGATGAGATAGTGATTGAAGAGATGGATTCAGAAGGGGTAAATACAGATTCCTCAACACTAGGGTTTACTTCAGTTGATCATAAGGTGAGTCAACTTGAGTATGAGCTGCGAAATGTACAATCTGAGATGGCCTCTAAAGGAGACATAGCCCAAATCAATCATCGGTTGGATGATATCATGCAACATGTAAAGGGTAAACAGTATGGCCCAAATCCATCCCATATCAACCAAGGAGGATATTCAGTTCAAAATCATGGACAAAATAACCATGTTGGATCACTTTTCCAGCCCAATCAGAATCCAACTTATTCGCAACCACGGAACATGATGCCGAAAGTGGATATGCACAAATTTGATGGTAAAGATCCCCTGAATTGGATAAATAAAATGGAGAACTTCTTTGAGCTACATCAAACACCATCAGGAAAAAAGGTGACATTGGCATCCCTGTATCTTGAACCAGACCAATTCGTTTGGTATCGATGGTTATGTGCTCAGAGGCAGAAGAATGGTCTCGGTGTCACTTGGACAATTTTTACTGAGGAGTTGCAACTGCACTATAGTTCCAGTGTTTCAAAGAACTAATTTAGTCAATTAGCAAAGTTACGACAAACAGGATCAGTCAAATATTATGTGCATCAATTCCAAAACCTATCCTTAAGGGTGGAGAATATACCAGAAGAGAATTTGAATGACCTATTTCTTGGGGGTCTTAAGGACCACATCGAGCATGAGGTACGTATGTTTAATCCACTCAAGCTTTCTGATTCTATTATCATGGCACGTCGAGCAGAGGAAAAAGTTCTTTGTAGTAGGAGGCCACCTTTCATTAACACCAAAGACCGTAGTATCTCTTCCCCTTCATTTTCTAGGCCAATTAGACTGACTCCTCACCAAATGGAAGAAAAGAGAGCAAAAGGATTATGCTTTAACTGTGATAGAAAATATGGACCGGGACACAAATGTGCTGAGAAGAAGTTGTTCTATATTGACGGAGGTAATGAGGATGATGAGGATGCTGAAATTATAGGAGAGGTTGAGGAACCAGTAGAAGAGGAAGTAGAGGATCACTAACCTACAATTTCTTGCCATGCATTGTCAGGTATTAGTACTCCTCAAACACTCAAGGTTATTGGCTATCTCAAAAAACAAGAAGGTGATAGTGTTGATTGACTCGGGGAGTACTCATAACTTCATAAATAGTAAGTTAGTTGCCCACCTCAATTGTTTTATTTACCCAGCTCCAGAAATGCAAGTTATGATTGCGGATGGTGGGACAGTCAAGTGCATAGGAAAGTTCCATAGTATCAAGCTTTCCATGGGAGACTACATGTTAGACTCACCTATGTTTGCTATTTCTATGGGAGGGGCAGATATTGTTTTGGGTGTCCAATGGCTCACAACCTTAGGTACTATAGAGATGAATTTCCAAGAATTGTTCATGCGATTTCATTCAGATGGAAGGACAATACAATTGAATGGGATGGTAGCTAAGTCTCCACAAATTATTAGCTCTCATCAGATGCAGAAGGTTCTCAGAAAAGGAGTAGATGGATTTATAGCAAAGTTATTTTCCATAGAAGTACAAAATACAAAGTCTTCAACGCCACCCGATCTTCAGAAGATTGTTGATGCTCACTCATCTATTTTTCATGCAATTCCAAAGGGACTACCACCAGTTAGGGATCATGATCATGCCATTCAGTTGATTCCAGGGAGCCAAACACCTAACATCAGACCATACAGATACCCATATTCCCAGAAAAGTGAGATCGAGAAAATGGTTCAGGAAATGTTGAAGGCAGGTATCATCAGGCCTAGCCAGAGTGCCTATTCTTCCCCAGTGGTCATGGTACGTAAGAAGGATGAAACATGGAGGATGTGTCCAGATTACCAAGAACTCAACAAGTATACCATCAAAGATAAGTTTCCTATTCCAGTAATTGATGATTTACTTGATGAATTGCATGGTGCTATTTATTTCACAAAATTAGATCTTCGTTCGGGGTACCATCAAATTAGAATAAAAGAGGAAGATGTTCATAAAACGGCTTTCAGGACTCATGAGGGCCATTATGAGTTTTTGGTAATGCCTTTTGGTCTTACAAATGCACCTTCAACCTTTCAAAGCTTGATGAACACTGTTTTCAGGCCATTTTTAAGGAAATTTGTATTAGTTTTCTTTGATGACATATTGATTTACAGTAAGACATGGGAAGAACACTTACAACATGTAAATAAAGTGTTGGAAGTTTTGGAGAAACATACTCTCTATGCAAATCCATCTAAATTTTATTTTGGTGTACAAGAGGTAGAGTACTTGGGTCACATTGTATCCCATGAAGGCGTCAAAGTTGATCCTCAGAAGATCAAAGCTATGGTGGAATGGCCAAGGCCCAAAACTCTCAAAAATATTCATGGGTTCCTAGGACTAACAGGGTACTACAAAAGATTTGTGTGGGGATATGGTAGAATAGCAACCCCACTCACTGCATTGCTAAAGAAGGATGCCTTCCATTGGACAGACTTAGCCACTAAATCCTTTGAGCAGCTAAAGGAAGCCTTGTGCAGCACCCCAGTTTTGGCTACTCCCAACTTCTCAAAAACCTTCATTGTTGAATGTGATGCTTCAGGATCAGGATTGGGAGCAGTTCTAATGCAAGAAGGAAGACCAATTGCATTTGAGAGTCACCAATTCAAAGGAAAAGATCTTCTCAAACCGGTCTATGAGAAAGAAATGATGGCTATTCTTCATGCGGTCAAGCAATGGAGGCCCTATCTCATGGGTAGACACTTCAAGGTAAAAACTGATCATGATAGTCTCAAATACTTTTTGGAGCAAAGGTTATCATCTGAGGAACAACAAAATTGGGTAAAAAAAATGTTGGGTTATGATTTTGAAATCATATACAAAAAGGGTAAAGAAAATGTAGTAGCTGATGCGTTGTCCAGAAGGGATACATCCACAGATGCCTTACTATGTGGAATGTCCATGTTGACGGCCGATTGGGTGGATGAAGCAAGATTGGAATGGGATCAAGACAAGGATACACAATCTCTAATACAGAATATCAAGCAAGGATCTATGACATCTAACAAATTTGAGTGGAAAGGTAATGCCCTATGGTACAAGGACAGGTTATACTTGAGCAAAGATTTTGAGTTGAAGCATAAGATTCTTGCAGAGCTACATGCCTCGCCTGTTGGAGGAAACTCTGGGTTTTTGAAGACATATCATAGAATAAAAAGAGAATTATTTTGGGAAGGACTCAAGGGGGATGTACAAAAGTTTGTATCAGAGTGTTTAGTGTGCCAACATAACAAAGGGGAAACAATTAAGACACCAGGTCTGTTGCAACCCTTACCGATTCCTAGCCAGAGATGGGAGGAGGTCTCCATGGATTTCATCACCGGATTGCCTTGTTCAGAGGGTAAGAATGTTATTTTTGTGATTGTGGATAGGCTCACAAAATATGCCCATTTTTGTGCCCTATCACATCCATTTGTAGCTAGTACAGTCGCAACTATTTTTTTGGAGATAGTTCAAAGGCTACATGGAACCCCAAAAATAATTGTAAGTGATCGTGATCCTATTTTCACAAGTAATTTTTGGATAGAATTATTTTCATGTTTGGGTACTCAGCTAGCTCACAGTTCATCTTATCATCCTCAAAATGATGGGCAAACGGAAGTGGTCAACAAATGCTTAGAGGGGTATCTACGTTGTTTTGTATCAGATAAGCAGGAAAGATGGATTAAATGGCTACCACTTGCAGAATGGTGGTATAACACATCTTTTCATACCTCTTCTCAAATGACCCCATTTTTAGCATTATATGGTTACCATCCACCTTCTATCACTTCCTCCTTGAGGGTGCAAACTAAGGTCAGAGATGTTGAGGAACACATTCAACATCAACAACAGGTTTTGGCTAGTTTGAAGGAGAATTTAGCATTAGCACAAAATAGGATGAAACAACAAGCAGATCAACATCGTAGTGAAAGACATTTTGAAATTGGTGACTGGGTTTTTGTACGTCTCCAGCCTTACAAATAGATGTCTCTAAAGCAACAGAAAAAGGACAACAAACTTGCTCCTAAATACTATGGCCCTTATCAGGTTCTACAGAAAATTGGCAGTGTTGCTTATAAACTAGAGTTGCCTCCATCTTCACACATACACCCAGTATTCCATGTTTCATGCCTGAAGAAGGTTATTGGACAGAAATTTGAAGCCCAGACAGAGTTACCAGAACTTGACGAGGAAGGAAGAATCATTTTGGAGCCAGAGAAGATTCTTGCAAACACGTACTAAGAGGCTGAGAACCAGAGACATTAAGGAATATCTGATCAAGTGGAAGAATCTGAGCATAGAAGATGCCACCTGGGAGGATGAAGGTTTTCTGCAGCAACATCCAGGATTATTCAATGTTGAGGACAACGTTGGTTTGAAGGGGAAGGGCATGCTACACCCTTAACCTATTGCTTGTATTAGGATATGAGTAGCCGACTTGTGGCTTACCATATCATTTTATTATATCATTTATACTTTCTCATGCTTAATAGGTCAGCCTGGGTGATGGCCATAACATATGAATAGTATATATAGAGGATTGTAGGTAGTAGTTCATTATCATTTGAGCATTTGAGTCTTATTATATGGTTTGGAGGTTTCCCCCTCGAAGTGGCGAAGCTATTACAATTGCATATTGAGATCATTATTCTGAAATATTGTGTTATTTGGTGTTATATTGCTGCTCATAATCTGAATTATACTAGTAATTTCATTACATGAACACAATAGTGGAATAGATCATGATCTCAGAAGATAGTATGCTCAACATGCTCGTGTAAGAACTTGACATAACGGTGGACTGTAGAAGCAACAACTTGCATGGCATGAAGCCATGACCTTCCTAGTAAGCAAGTATATGAGACTAAAAAATCAATGACAAAGAAGATGGTAGGGAGAGGCTTAGGACCAATAGTGAAGCAAGGTAACATGGCCTACAAACAGACAACCAATACCATTATAAGCACGAAGTGAGATAAAAGAAGGGCTAATGTCACGAGTAGACAAACCTAAGGCCTGGAGAAAGGACACAATGCACAAGTTAAGCTCAGAGCCATTATCAATAAGAGTACGCTTGACAACACCATTATAGATGTGAGACATGATGTAAAGTGGTGGGTCATCATCAAAGGGTTGAATGTCAACAGGAGGATTGGCTCGGAATGTTTTATGTTGGGGAAAGGCATACGCAAATGTGTCATACATGGAATATGGATGCATGTCAATGAAAACATGGGTAGTAATAAAGAGGGTTTGAACACGATGAAGCAAGTTAAGATGGGCAAATAGATATTCATTGAGGGAAATATTCATGATGGCTAGATGCAAATGAAAAACCCTAGAAGTTGCTATGAAGAAACATCGGGTTCACAAAAAATGATTAACATAACAAAACTAAACTATGAAATTATAGTCACTAAGTTAATCTAATTAGGAGGACTAAAACGTTGTATAAATGAACTAAAGTAGTATGGAATAATTGTAATGAATTATTCTAAGTGAAAGAAAACCCTAGGTATGCAATTAAAGAAGGATAAATGACTTAGCTGATTGGAGAAGATTGTTGCATGTCTGGAAATAAAATCTAGAAGTGCAAACAACCACTCAGAAGTCCTGTGAAAGCCAAATTTGGAGGATTTTAACTGACTGAGGTGCCTGGGAAGGTACTGAGGTGCCATGGTCTGCAGATTGGGTGCCCTGATCTCTGTAAATGCTCAAAATCTGAATTTTATAGGATCCTAAGGTATCTCCGAACACTATCTGTCTGTCACACTAGATTTGTTGGGCTGCGTTGAATGTGGTGAATAATCAAATGATGACTTGCAAGAGGAAAGGAAGTATCAAACCCTAAGAAAAAATAAATATGTAGAATGAATGGGTCGGAATAACCTCAGCCACCAAACTAGTGGTCTTATCACTAAGCGTTGAACTACATTTCGGACCTAGATGTAGTTCTGGTGAGTGTGTGCATGTCGTGCCCTAGGTGCTCTTGTGTCAGTCACACTTTGTGAAGTAGTGAGCAATAATAACTATAGAAAATGTAGTAGCATGTGTGCATGGAATAAAATAGAGTCCATCCCCCAATGTTGTGTGTGTTGATGCATATCTCATAGCCTTGATGCATGACACTATGTGGATACAACTCTAGATGGAGTAATAGTAGTGTGTGATGCTAGGACCGTCATTATGGTCTTATAACTTTATATTTATAGGGTTCTCAAGCTTAATTTCGTAATTAATCCCAACATGGCCGACTGGGAAGAGGATAAGGGTGAAAAATGGATAGAAAGGCCCCAAAAAGAAGTGGGAAAAGAGAAATATATATTGGGAGGCCCAAGGTGGGACCAAGGCACCCCATAGCGCTCCGGGTACATGCCTGGGCACCCTGATTTCGGGCTAGAATGACGGGGCAATTGCGAAATGGACGGATATGTGCAAGAAAATATGTGGGAATAACGAAATAAACTATAAAATAAATGTGGCCAAAAGGTGGGATTAATTAGTACTTTATTCATTTGAGAACCTTCTAAATAGTAGTATAAAACCGAGCTAAATAATGCCTAAAGTGCATGATTTTGTGTTTACACATTATTGGTTTATTCAATCCAATGCATATCGACAACTTCCCTTCAATCTTGACCTTCAACTCTTTATCAAATCTTGACCATCTAATATTTTTCAAATCTTAACCATCATCTCTTTGTTATGTGCTGGGAATGATCATATGGGTTTTAGCTTTTGATTCAAAGTTATTTTACATTGTTACATTTCTTTATCATGTCAAATCCACAAGTATTTACTTACCACCTGCTTATTTCTAACTTTTCATTCATGTCCTCGTCAACTATTTAACAAATTTAATGTTATCCACTTAAAGAATCTTTATTTTTTCAACCTTGATTGTATTTTCTACTTGTCGCTCATATGACCAGCCGATGTGTGGGCTCAATTATTGATGATTGTTTGTACATCAATTGTTTCCTACAATTACTTGAGCTCACAACTAAAAAGAGGGGCTAAAAAGTGCTATAACAAACAAACATTGTAGCTAGGTTTCGAACTGGGAACCTATTGGAATTCCCCCCATTTTTTATTTTGGACTCGTTGATCACAAATTATACTCACGTGAATAGTTCGAGATAGACCACAATAATAAAGTGGAGCACATATACCATTTTTTTTTTTGGGGGGGAGGAATAATCTGAGACATGCAATATGTGTAAGACATACAAATAATTAATTTCCATTGTCCAATCACAATCCTCAATGACCTACTAGTGTGTGTGTGTGTGTAACATATCCTTTTCTTTTCCAGTGATCATTGAATGATGACACCATCATGGTTGTTGATGAGGGAAACCCTGATTGAATTTCCACAACAAAATACTACTTACTTTCCTTTTCTCTTCCATGCTTCATTCCTCCACCCTTCCCTTTCGGTGTTCAAAAATGAAACGGGTGCTATTTCTTCCCTCGGTGCTATTTACGATAATGTTGATGTTTCTATTGTTGTATCTTGATGCAAAGTGTTGTTGACAAATGACACCATCAGGAATATTGTCGAGGAATATCCTAATTATTGACATGATAGCTAGAATTATTGACATGATAGCTAGAGAGAAACCCTAATCTAAAATGTGCGTGAAATCAATACCTTTTTTATGATAGGTCCATTCCACATCTTCCTCTCTTTGATGTGTCCCATGAAACATGCATTCTAATTCCCCTCACATTTATTTGTGTTTTAACTACCCAATAAATGCAAGGTATGAAATTGCAAACAATTATTCACTTTGATAGTATTGTTTGACCACTCCTTGTATTATGAGATATCTCAACTAGTTGCCTCAATGTCTTACACAAAACACCTTTTCTCCTTCATATGATTAACATGAATGCCTCGTGGTTGTTAGAGGGTAGAGTTTCACATTGGTTCCCCATTCCACTTTCACCACTCTTGCACTTCTTCACCCTCAAACCCCTTCTTCTTCACCCCTCTTCCTTTCCCATTGTTTCTCCCTCCCATTTGACTTCTTCAATCAATCTCAAGTGGGATTGCTACTTGAACAAACATGTAATAATTTAATCATTTGGAAAGATAAATATAAATTAATTACCTCTATATTAATGGCTGATTTATTAAGGGAGAGATTATATTTTATTTGTCAATTAAAAGATTAAGGAATTAAGTACAAAATATTAATTTAAAACTTAAGGGTGATTTAGCAATGAGACAAAATAGATCCTATTGTTATTCGAGCCTTTGATAACCCTATAGTAGAGCTTAAATTAAAGCCTTCAACTAAATTCCTCTGCAAATTCGAATGTTTGAGCCAAATAATCGGAACTTCAACCCTGGCTTCGAAAGAGAAAGTGGCAACAGAAAAGAATCCCAACAAAATGAGCAGCCATGAATCAGAATTAAGCTTAACCTCCACTAGCACCATTTATGAGGGTCAACAGCATTTATCGTCTGCAGGTTAGTAATATTACTCTCAGTCGTGGAATTTTGTAATTGAAAAATCAATTCTGAATGCAATGATCTACGGCACAGACATTTTGCTTGTTTGCTTTAATTCAGAATCCATTTTAAGCTGTTTTCCTCTAATTTGTGTATGATCCCCGTTTATTCAATCATCCTCTGTATATTGACGGCCCAGCTTACCATATTAAGCACAAGCAAATATGGCATTGCCCACATTTAACAATTCATTTACATGACTATAACCAGGGTTTGAACTTAGGCGAGTAGGGCACAAACCCCCATAGTCACCTAAGCCCCCTTCCACGGTCATGCTCTGTTTTCAATCTTATTTTTTATTGGAAATCATTCAAATGTCTGATGCTAAAAGTGATTGAGATGAGCGCTTCTTCTTCTTCTTCTTTCTAGTGGATTGTTTTGTTTTGTCAACTGGTGCAATTGGCAACACAGCAACCTGGGGCAACCCTTTTGTTTCGCTTTTAGCAGGACAAGCCCCTATAACTACCAGGCACAACGCAAATGCCTCACTCTAGATACCATGGGTAAACCAAGAATCAAACTCGAGACCTGGGCAACCTCAGTTGTTGATCCCATCCACTTGAAGGTGTGCCCATATACAGGAAAACTAATGTTGTTGTTCCCAAAAAAACCACAGATATAGAGTATTTTCCGTTTTTATTTTTTCAATCTGGCATAGATAAATGTGAAACTGTTTTCTCTTGGGTGGAAATGTTTAGATATTTTTCTTGAAAGGTTAAATTTTTATATTGCGTCGGGTTTACAAAAAAAGGCCAAGAAATTTTTATGATGCAATTTACTTACAGTATTTTTAAATAGACCGTTTTTTCCATGTTTGAGGTCCACCAGAAACCACTCGATACAAAAGTTGCTACCCTAAAAAAAACTATGAGCCTCAGGTTAGAAAATGATTTGTGAGCCATCTTATCTTTTTTTTTAATTATTTCACTGCCCAATTTTCAGGACCTTTCTCAGGTTTAGTTTGAAACCAGCTTTTTGATCCTGTTTATATGTATAAGGTGCCCTTTACTAACTATATTGGAAAAGCAATATTTCCAACTTAAATTTCAGAGTATCTTTTCCAAGACCGAAACTTATAATTTATTGTCACTCCCACTCCATGGATGTTGTTATATTGGACTAAGAGATCAAAACCCCTCATACATGAATTAATAATTAGGTGTTAATCTACAGTTTTAAGCTCAGTTTAGGATTCATCAACTTCAGGTAAAAGGATCTTACCAAAAGAGGTATCTCCATTTGGTTTTTACGGTAAAGAAAATGCTTAAGTATCCCTCCCAGACATGGAGGCAGTCAAATTGTTAGCAATCTATGAATTGTCTTCCTTTCATTTCATACTCGAAGATCTTGATCTTGCAGTAATAGATACTTTTGATCTACATAGACTTCTACACTTGAGCTGATGAGTTTTAAGTAGCAATTTTCAAATTTATGTATTCAATTAACTCGGATTTTCTTCTCATAACATTATAGATCGTGGAATTTTGAAGTCTTTGAGCAAATCTATGCTATGAACTTTAGCAGAATTCTAGATATTGTTATTGTTCAGCCAAGGTACCAATGAACTATAAGACAATATTAGCTTAGGATTGAGCTATGTATACTAACTCATGAGGATTTTATACTTTGGCGTCCATTCAACTATGGTATTTGAGGAAGTTATTATCAACTCGGCCTAATACAAGATTTGAGTTATTACCAAATAATGTAGTAGGTAAATAATTAGAACTTATATTATCTTGGCCAGATGGTATTACTAAATAATGTAACAGGTAAATAATTGTTACTTCTATCATCTTGGCCAGAGATGTTTGTCCCTCCTCTCTCAAGGGTTGAAAGGTATATGGAAATATAATTAGGGTAGTGAAAAGAGGGAGCTGGCTACCTTATGGAAACAACTTCAACCATCTTCAATCGATGTGTCAGCATATAACAGCAACCACTTATTCGCACTTCAATCTAGATTATTCTTACTTGAGATCCATCTCATTGATTTCATTAGTTCAACTTTTGCCATTAGTCAAGTGATATTGGTTTTTGTTGCCAAAAATGATCTCACACTTCATTTTTTGGGCAACTGGTTACAAATTCTAGACTTGGAGGCTTTGATCATGATTACTTATTCATTTTGGACACCTTGTTATCTTCAAACTTGTCAAATTCACTTGCATAGATCAGCTCCAGGATCATACAGTCATTTCAGAGAAAACTTGATCAAAATCTTGTGTTTTGACCTCAATACAGACGATGATGTTCATATCCAAGTCTTCCCTTCACTATTTAAAACGTCAATTTTAATCAAGGATTAAGAGGACACTTGGTGGTCACTAGTCACTTGGGAAATTAATCCCATATTCACCATTAAGAAGGATCGGACCGCATTAAAAAAATGGTGATCACCAATGAAATGTCCCACTTCCTAAGATAATTCAGTCGAAAACCTTTAGCCCAATTTTGCTTCCTGACGGGTAAAAGGTGATAGAAAGGGAAACTTATCATAATGAATTAATTATAAAAGTGCAATATAAAATAATATTATAAGCACTTTATATTAATTTATTAATGATAAAGTCAAATTAAAAATAGAAAAGAAAATATGAAGTGATAAAGTAAAATAAGAAAAAGGGAAATGTCACTTTATATTTATTATGCTCCCCTAGGAGAAAATGCGACCCCTTTTGAGGATGAAAAAAGGTGGAAAAAGCATTAAATGAGGGAGGTGAAATCTGATTGGAAGATAATGGTGGCTATTTGGCCAAGTTCATCTATAAAAGCAAGTCGACTTGCTTGTAAAATGCATACTTTTCTATTTTATACAAATCTGATTTTTGTCTGAGGCCTAGAGCTTTACAAAATATTTTCTAAGGACGAAAACCCTTAGAAAGAATCCCTTGAGGACGAAAAACCCTCTAAGGGATCTAGAAGAGGAACGAAAACTCTTCTTCTAGTTGAGAGGATTCTCCACACAGGGGTTTCCATTGCATATCAAGGAGTTAGCTGATTTTCCAGTTGTTTTCCAATTGTATTGAGGGCTGAAGTTGCAGATTTATACGGGGGTTTGAGGGAGGAATAGTTGTCGTGTTTCTTCTCCATTTCCACGCCTTTTCTATGGTGGAGCGACCTATCTAGGAGCTGGTTTATGGGGTTCCAAAGCTTTTTGGAGCTGATTTAGTTGTGATTGTTGTTTGTATGTCTGATTTTAAGAGATCACAATCAGCTATGCATAATTTTTGGAGTTCAAGGATTAGGCACTTTTCAGCTATCTGAGGGCAGCTTGTCTGCAAAATTATTATAAATAAATTCAGCCTGTTTTGAAGCTCAAATCTGGTATTTCTCTCATGATTCCATCTTTACAAAATTTGTTGATTTGTTTCCATTAAAGATTCAGTGGTTTTAATTCATATTTGGTGGGTTTTCATCTCCATACCTAGTCGCATTTTCTATATAAAAATTGATCTGCATTCATAAATTTCGGAATATCTTTTATAAATTGTCGCATTGGATTGGGATTTGCTTAAAATCCATTTGAGGTGGAAAAGTGTCCATTTGGGGACATTACAATGGTATCAAAGCAGTGATTCTCTCAGCCTGTGAAGGGGAAATCAGTTTTGCATGGACAAAGGTGACGGGGATTTTAGATACCATTACTCAAGAAGAACTCCAAGAAAGGGAGATATGGATGATAGAGAAAGACCTCCACCATCAGATGAGTTGAGTTATATGAATGAGGTATTCTCTAGGGGTAATAGAGAGCTGCAGAACCATTTGATAGAAGCCCACAGAGATCTAAGAGACTCCTTTATAGGGGCCATTGCTGATTTGGGTAGATCCCTACATGGGTTGAGTACTAACAGGCAGAACTCTCAAGGAAACCAAGGTGAAGGAAGCTCTTCTACTCATCATATAGAAAAAGTCTCAAGCAAGACTCCTTCCAAGTTCTTTCGTGCTAATTTCCTTCAAAGAACTGAGCCACAAGAGGAGAGAGAAACAACCACAAACACATGGGTTTGCTGAAGAAATGGACCTATATGGAGAAGAGTATGCATCATTGAATCCCAACACAAAGGAGTTGCTTTCATTCAGAGACTTTTGCCAACTTAGAAGAAGCGAAGGACCAAGGAAGAAGGTGAGTCATCCACAAGAGCCAAGGAAAGATATCCAACATAGATTGGGTAAGATTACTCTTCCTACTTATGATGGTACGGATAAATGTTCTGCTAGGGCCTGGTTGCAAAAGTTAGATACTTACTTATCACTAAATCCTATGTATGAGGAAGAGGCTCTCAAATTTGTCACCTTGCATTTAGAAGGTGTGGCTCATGAATGGTGGTATCATGGTCTAGTGACACAAGGACATGGTTCCATTTCCACTCTTGAGGAGTTTAGTCAAAGGCTAAGAGAAAGGTTTGACAAGAAAGATCCAGAAGTGCATTTCAGGGAGTTGGCACAACTCAAACAAGATGCATCAATAGAAAGGTATGTTGTTGATTTTCAGAAACTTGTTGTCATGGTTTCAGATATTAGTGAAAGAAGGTTAGTTGATTTGTTCATGGAGGGCTTGACCGAACCTCTTAGAGGCTTGGTGAAGGCTTTTGAGCCTCCATCTCTTCAAGATGCCATCAAAAGGTCACTAAATTTGGAATTTACAGTGGGTAAGAGTAAAAATCTGCAGTTTGGATAACAGCGAACAGCACCTTTGGGAGCAACAAACGAGTTCATTTGAGCAACCAATAACTGCTCCAAATGATAAGCAAAGGGCAACAGTTAGTGGGCAGCAAGGTGAGGCAAAAGAATGGGACAGAAACAGGTCTGAAATTGAAGCAAGGAATGAGCTAAGGAGGAAAAAATTATGTTTGATTGTAAGGACCCATGGACACCCAACCATCGTTGCAAAGGTAAGGGATCTATCCACTACATTGAAGTAGTTTCAGATGATGATGAGGATGAAGATAAAGTTGATCCAAAGAAGTATGAGGACCAGGTAAAAGAAGGGGAAGTGGTTATCACAGGTGCCACACTTGCTTCATTAGTTGTACTACCTAGTTTCTATGCTTTCCAGGTTAGAGGAGATCTTCATGGGCAAAAGATCACCATATTGATTGATAGTGGAGCAACACACAACTTCATTGATGAAGATTTGGTTGCCAAGATGGGATTACAAGAAGAAGATTTCCAAGGATTCAATGTGATTGTGGCAGATGGACATTCAATCACATGTACAAAGAAGGTTCCACAACTCTAATTCACCATAGGAGATCATGAGGTAAGAGATGATTTTTATGTTGTTAGCATTGATGGATTGGATTTAGTACTTGGTGTACAATGGCTGCAATCTTTGGGTGAGTTCATCCAAAATTATCAGACTATGGAGTTGAAGTTTAGAGTGCAAGACAAGGAAGTTGTTTTGCAAGGCATGAGGAATGGTGTTCCTCAAATTGTGGCAGCCAAGAGCATGGAAGGATCATTCCAAGTAGGGAAGATTGCATAGGATGAGGATGGAAAAGAAAGGAGCATGTCATCTTGTTTATCACAGAGTTGTATCAAGGAATTCAGCCCATTGTAGATCATGATGACACCACAAGGTATAGAATGAGTGAGATAATGTCATATCTATTGTGCATATTCAAATTTTTTTCCTCTTGAGAAAAATGATGAATTAGAGGATGAAATCTGCAATATAAAGTATGTGATACCTTTGATACAACTTTGTGTATATGATCATCTTGAGAGAGGTATATGGTGGCAAGATCTATCTCACTTGAAGTACAGGAGCCAATTTTGGATCACTTCAGCATGTTTTGTCTCTTGTGCATGACACTTGGACAAATAAGTTTGGAATTGCTTGAGGGCAAGCAATTGGGGAAGGGAGGACTGAAATTCCCACTTCCTAAGATAATTCAGTCAAAGACCTTTAGCCCAATTCTGTTTCCCAACGGCTAAAGGGTGATAGAAAGGGAAACTTATCATAATGAATTAATTATAAAAGTGCAATATAAAATAATATTATAAGCACTTTATATTAATTTATTAATGATAAAGTCAAATTAAAAATAGAAAAGAAAATATAAAGTGATAAAGTAAAATAAGAAAAAGGGAAATGTCACTTTATATTTATTATTCTCCCCTAGGAGAAAATGTGACCCCTTTGGAGGATGAAAAAGGTGGAAAAAACATTAAATGAGGGAGGTGAAATCTGATTGGAAGATGAGGGTGGCTATTTGGCCAAGTTCATCTATAAAAGCAAGTCGACTTGCTTGTAGAAGACATGTTTTTCTATTTTATACAAATCTGATTTTTGTCTGAGCCTTGAGCTTTACAAAATATTTTCTAAGGACGAAAACCCTTAGAAACAATCTCTTGAGGACGAAAACCCTCTAAGGGATCTAGAAGAGGAACGAAAACTCTTCTTCTAGTTGAGAGGATTCTCTACACAGGGTTTCCATTGCATATCAAGGAGTTAGTCGATTTTCCAGTTGTTTTCCAATTGTATTGAAAGGCTGAAGTTGCAGATTTTGATCAAGGGTTTGTGAAAGGAAAGTTGTCTATTGTGTTTCTTCTCCATTTCCAACCATTTCTACGTGGAGCAACCATCTAAGGAGCTCGGTTTATGGTACTTTGGAGATGTTTTAGTTGTTGCATATTCCTGATTTTTAGAATCAAATCAACTATTTTGCATAATTTTTGGAGTTCAAGTAGTACGCACTTTTCAGCTGTGTTTGAGGGCAACTGTCTGCAAATTATAATAAATAAATTCAGCCTGTTTTGAAGCCCAAATCTGGTATTTCTTTCATGATTCCATCTTTGCAAAATTTGTTGAATTTGTTTCCATTAAAGATTCAGAGGTTTTAATTCAGATTTGGTGGGTTTGCATCTCCACCTAGTCGCATTTTCTATATAAAAATCTGATCTGCATTCATAAATTTTGGAATATCTTTTATAAATTGTTGCATTGGATTGGGATTTGCCTAAAATCCGTTTGAGTTGGAAAAGTGTCCATTTGGGGTAATTGTGAAGATTCGGCTATATCTCCGAATCGGTACCAAATTTTTCTGCAATTTTTTTGGTGTTGCAAATTAGTCAAGTAAGATCCTCTCCGAATTTCAAGATATTTTGACTTGTTTTGCAAAAGTTATATAAATTTTAGGGTTTTTCATAAATTTGTTCTATCAACTTCAAATTGTGGAATTTTTCCAAGTTCTTTACACTTTTCAGAAAGAGGATAAAAAATTAGTTTGAGTTTGTTCTTTAAGTTTTTTCATATTTGGCCGAATTCCTATCAAAACCCTAAACCCTAAATTTTGACCTAGATCCTTAAATCCTACTATTTGGCTCATCATGGCGAGGCCTTCCACAAGAGGCAAAAAGAATCTTGTCACTCCAAGTAAAACTCCAGACAAGGACGAGATAATAGTTGAGGAGTTGGAGTCAAAAGGGGTAACTACAGTATCCTCAAAGCTAGGATTTACTTCAGTGGACCATAGGGTAAGCCGACTTGAGTATGATCTGCGAACCCTACAGTCTAAGATGGCCAACGAAGAAGATGTAGAAAAGATTGGTTAGTGATTTGATGATTTCATGCACCAACTCAGTACAAATCTGAAGGGTCGTCATCCTCTTCCAAATCAATGACATCTCAATCATACTCGTATCAACCAAGGCAGATCTTCAAGTCAAAGTAATGAACAACCTAGCTAGGGTGGATCTTCGAGCCTGCCCAATCCAAATACAAATACTCTGCAGGCCCGAAACATGATGCCAAAAGTGGAAATGCATAAGTTTGATGGAAAGGATCCACTCAATTGGATTAACCAAATGGAGAATTTCCCATTGGGACAAAAAGTGAGCATGGCATCCTTGTATCTCAAACCTAACCAATTCGTCTAGTATCGATGATTATGCACTCAAAGGCAGAAGAATGTTCTCAATATAACTTGGACAATTTTTATCGAAGAGCTACAATTGCACTATATTTCTAATCCATTAGAGAATTACTTCAGCTAATTAGCGAAGTTAATCGGCAAACAAGATCAATCAAGGATTATGTTCATTAGTTCCAAAACCTATCCTTGCGTGTGGAGAATATTACTGAAGGGAATCTGAATGACCTATTTCTTAGGGGTCTTAAGGACCACATTGAGCATGAGGTGCATATATTTAATCCACTTAAGGTCTTTGATTCTATTATCATGACACCTAGGGTAGAGGGAAATTTTCTTTCTTGTAGGAGGCACACTTTCACGAACATCAGAGACATTAGCACACCGAGACCATCATTCCCTCACCCAATTCAACTAACACCTCAACAAATTGAAGAAACGAGAGCAAAAGGATTATGTTTTAACTATGAAAAATATGGACCAGGCCATAATTGTGTTGAAGGGTTATGTTTTAACTATGACAAATATAAACCGGGCCATAATTGTGTTGAAAAGTTGTTCTATATTTAGGGGCCCAATGAAGAAGATGAAGAGGTAGAGGTCATTGTCTAGCCAGAGGAAGAGTTAGGAGATCCCTAACCAATGATCTCATGTCATGCAATTTCAGGAATTAGCACCCCACAAACCCTCAAAGTGGTTAGATTCTTAAAAAAATGGAGGGTAACAACATTAATTGACTCAGGGAACTACTCACAACTTCATCAATCATAAGTTGGCGGTGCGCTTGAACTGTTTGTTTATTCAACTCCCGAATGTCAAGTAATGATGGTTGATGAGGGTATTGTTAGTTCAGGAAAATGTCGTAACATTAAACTCACCATGGGAGATTACTTGCTAAATAACCCTATGTATGCCATTTCCATGGGAGGTGTAGACATTGTGTTAGGAGTTCAATGACTTACCACCTTGGGAACCATTGAAATGAACTTCCAAGAGTTCATGTGTTTTCAATCAAAAGGGAGGACTTTTGAACTAAGAGAGGCTTAAGAGCAAAGTCCGCACAATTGGTGAGCTCTCACCAGATGCGAAAAATGCTGAAAAAAGGTGCAGAGGGGTTCGTGGCACAACTATTTTCATTGGAAGTACATTCGTCAAATGCAGTTATACCATTAGATATGCAAGCAATTATAGATGAGCACTCAGTTTATGTTTGGAGATATTCCAAAGGGTTTGCCTAAAAAAAGAGGGACCATGATCATGCCATCCAGTTAGTACCAGGGAGCCAACCACCCAACATCAAATGTTATAGGTACCCATATGTGCAAAAGAGTGAGATTGAGAAGATAGTACACGAGATGTTAGAAGCAAGAATTATCTCTCATAGTCTGAAAGCTTATTCTTCTCCAGTAGTGTTGGTGCGTAAAAAAAATGACATTGGCGCATGTGTCTTGATTATAAGGAACTCAATAAGTACATAATCAAAGATAAGTTTCCTATTCGTGTAATTGATGATTTACTAGATGAGTTGCATGGTGTTGTTTACTTTACAAAACTTGATCTCCATTCCAGATATATCATCATATCAAAATCAGGGATGAGGATGTTCATAAAACAACCTTCAGGACACATGAAGGCCATTATGAATTCTTAGCAATTCCCTTTGGAGTCACAAATGCACCCTGTACATTTCAAAGTTTGATGAATTCTATCTTTAAGCCATTCCTACGGAAGTTTGTTTTAGTGTTCTTTGATGATATACTAATATACTGCAAAACATGGGAAGAACACTTGCATCATTTAAATAAGGTGTTGGAGACTCTTGAATGACATCAACTTTACGCAAGGCCCTCTAAGTGTTCTTTTGGAGTCAAGGAATACTTGGGTCACATTGTCTCCTATGAAGGTATTAAAGTGGATCCTAACAAGATAAAAGTCATGTTTGAGTGGAAGGTTCCAAAAACCTTAAAAAATCTTCCAAAGTTTTTTGGGGCTTATGGGTTATTATCGTAGATTTGTAAGGAATTATGGTAGCATAGCAACACCACTTATGACAACTTTATTGAAAGACTCTTTCCATTGGAATGAAGAAGCTACCAAATCATTTGAGAAGCTGAAGGAAGCCATGTGCACCACTCTAGTTCTAGCTACTTTAGATTTTTCCAAAACATTCATTGTTGAATGTGATGCTTCAAGGTATTGTATGGGGGTAGTACTCATGCAAGAGGGTCGTCCCATTACCTTTGTGAGCCGTCAATTCAAAGATAAGAATATGCCAAAACTAATTTATGAGAAAGAAATGCTAGCCATACTTCATGCAGTAAAGCAATGGAGACCATATCTAATGGGTAGACACTTCAAAGTAATGACCGATCATGATAGTTTGAAATACTTGTTAGAGCAACGTTTATCATTTGAAGAACAACAAAAATGGGTCTCAAAAAGGGAAGGAGTGTAGTTGTTGATGCTCTATCTTGGAAGGATGAGCTAACTAAGGCATTGTTGTTTTCCATATCTATATTATAGGAAGATTAGGTTGGGGAGGCAAGGTCCGAATGACGAGATGACCCAAGTACACAAAATCTCATTTAGAATCTACAACACGATCCAAACATGTTAGAAAAATTTGTATGGAAAAGGGATGCTTTATGGTACAAGGATAGATACATATGTAAGAACTCAAGTCTAAAAAATAGGGTTATATCTAAGCTCCATGCTTCTCCAGTATGGGGACTTTTTGGATTTTTGAAGACCTATCATCGAATCAAGCAAGATTTCTTCAGGGAAGGGCTAAAAGGGGATGTCCAAAAATATTTGGTAGAATGCATGGTTTGTCAGCAAAATAAGGGTGAAACATTTAAGTCCCCATGTCTTTTACAACCTCCATCTATTCCTAACCAGAGGTGGGAAGAGGTTTCCATGGACTTAATCATAGGATTGCCTAAATCAAAAGGCAAAAATGTAATCATGGTTGTGGTGGATAGACTCACCAAATATGCCCATTTTTATGCCTTGTCACACCCATTTGTCATAAGTAGAGTAGCAACAACCTTCATGGATACAGTTCAAAAGCTACATAGGACACCAAAGATTATAGTAAATGATCGAGACCCTATATTTACTTGTAATTTTTGGATTGATTTGTTTTCATGTTTGGGTACTCAACTAGCTCGTAGCTCTTCTTATCATCCCTTGTTTGATGGGAAAATTAAGGTGGTAAACAAGTGCTTGGAAGGATATCTTCGTTGTTTTACCTCAGATAAGCAAGCGAGATGGGTCCAATAACTTTAACTTGTAGAATGATGATATAACACTTCCTTCCATACTTCATCTAAAATGTTTTTTCTTTGGCATTATATGGGTACCATCCACCGTCCATCACCTCATCCTTGAGAGGTCAGCCAAAGGTTAGATGAGTTGAAGAGCACATTCACCACCAGCAAGAGGTACTTTCTAGTCTCAAGGAGAACTTGGTCATGACACAAAACCGCATGAAGCAGCCGATTGATCGACATCGCAGTGAAAGACATTTTGAAGTTGGTGATTGGGGTGTGGTGCGTTTACAACCATATGAGAAAATGTCTTTGAAACAACAGAAGGATAACAAGATTTGACCCAAGTATTATGGCTCTTATCAAGTGTTGCAAAAGATTGGTACTGTAAGAATACAAATTGGAACTCCCTCAAAAAACCAAAATTTATCTAGTCTTCCATGTTTCTTGCTTGAAGAAGGTAATCGGACAGAAGGTATCAACCCAAATAGTGTTGCCTAAGCTCGATGAGGAGGGCAGAATCATCTTGGAGCTGGAATGCATCCTTCAGACACACACTAAACGATTGAGAACAAGGGTCATTACTGAGTATCTGATCAAGTGGAAGAATCTAGACAACGAAAATGCCACATGGGAGGATGCAACATTCCAACAGCAACATCCAAAGCTTCTCAACATTAGGGACAATGTTTCTCTAAAGGGGAAGGGCATGTTACACCCTTAATCCTATATCTTACATTAGATGTGTATGGTCGGCTTGTGTCTATCATATATTCTTATCATTTTGTATCTCTTTCATATATGTTATAATATCATTAGTGGGTCAGCCTTGGTGATGGCCATAACATAGGAATATTATATATAAGAGTTAGAATATAGTAGTTGATCATCATATTGAGCACTTGAGTCTTATTATATGGTTAGGAGGTTTCCCCTTTGAAGTGGCCAAGTTATTCTACTTGCATATTGTGATCATTTATCTACATTTTGGTGTTCTTGGTGTTCTATTATTGATGATATTAAGATCTATCCAAGTAATTTCATTACACTCAGTTGGGTCACAAGCCGAGTTGATCAAGTTGGTCGCCAAGTTGAGTTCAAAGGAGAGTTGAGAAACCATCCGAAAATCGGCTTAGGCATGAGAGATCTGGGTGTGACACATGGCGAGTTCTCAACGATCGTGGTTCCGAGGACTAGTTTGGGTGACTAAGGCAATCAAGAAGCATGGGTTTTGGGATTTCAAGATCTCAAGTCCCTTGACATTTCACAAGTGGTAAAAATGACCTTGATTGGTTAAGGCATAAAGTGAACCAGAGATTCAAAAAGAATGTCATTGGTCTAGGTTGACCAATGACGGTAGGGATCGAAGGCTCAACCACGGGTCACAGTTGGTAAGCGGGTTGGACTCTCTAGATCAGAAATCTCAGTGAAACGGCGGAGACGGCTAAGGGATGAGCCTCGGGATCCCAAGATCATGGGATATATTGGTAACCCCAAAACTTGAGGAGTAGTGAAGGCCGTAGGAAAACCCTGAGTGCATGGAGAAATGTGATCGGTTTATGTGGACCAATCACAGGTCACCT
Organism: Taxus chinensis; assembly: GCA_019776745.2. Taxonomy (NCBI): domain Eukaryota; kingdom Viridiplantae; phylum Streptophyta; class Pinopsida; order Cupressales; family Taxaceae; genus Taxus; species Taxus chinensis. The sequence continues at coordinate 758,878,635 of CM034151.1, read as the reverse complement.
TGATCCACCAAGCAGTTCAGGAAATCTCAAGTGATCAGCAAGCCTAAAATCCCCGAGGACATGAGGGACCCCGAGTCCAATCAAATGGTGACACATGGCACCAACCTAGGGCGGGAAGTGGCAACAACTTGAACAAAGATAGTGGACTTGAACCATCTCTGTTCGAATCCAAATGCATCATTACCCCAACGTTACAGGGTGGGTGTGCCTTTCTTTGAATGCTGCATTATTTTTACTTAAATTACTGGTTATGGCAAGCGAATTTTCTCTCTAATTCTTGGATTTTTTAATCTGAAAGAGAGTTGACATTTGATATTTTATTTTGTTAGGTTTATTAAACAATTGCGGACATAAGAAAGATGGGAGTGATTTTGTCACCAGCTGCATCCATGTCACTTGTAAACTCTGCTTAAAGTCTCATGTGGAATCTGTGGTAGAGAATTCAATCAAAATATTAGAACCCTCATACGACACCATCAGAATACAATTGCAATGCCCAGATCAGAGGTAAAGTATAAGCAATCTGAATACATGTAAACAGTTTCAAGCAAAAAGTGGCATGAATAAGGCGGCGTTCATTTAGTCAGAGATGAATAATTTTACTTTACCTAGTGCTGACAAAATAATAATTGTAATATTTGTTATATGATTCACTGTGTGCTAGGTGTGGAATGGAGCTTAATACAAGAGACTTACTCAATTTACTTGACCTTGATACCGTGAATATCTATGAGAATTGGTTGAGGAATTCTTACAGAGATCTTTATGGCCCAATATCAAGAGCTAATACACGCAATTGTATTAAATGTCAGGAGGGGATTGCAATAAAAACTATGTCTTCAATGAAAGGAAAAGGTATACTTCATTGGAAATTCAAAATTTTCAAAATTTTAAAAGTTTTTTCCGTTAGTTCTAGAGCAGATTGATATCACATTCTGAGGAGAAAATTGTTAACCACTGGTTCATGAAATTCTAGGGTTGCAATGTAGATTTTCAAATATATAGTTTAATCAATTCTGAAATCAATAGTGTTTTCTGTTGTTATAGGTTTTGAAATCTTCAAGTGGAGTTTTCCAAAAAAGGCAAAGGACAAGTATAATCAATTGCAGAATGCAACAAGTAATGGAAGTATTCAATGTCTAGAGTCATGGGTGTGTATAAAGTGTGGCTTTTCTTGGTGTCCTGCATGTGGCTTTGCCTTTGGTCTGCAAAATACAAAAGGTGGATACAATGGTTCTCATGTTTGCAACGAAGCAAAAAATTACAAAATCAATAATATTGTCGCCGATATGGAATTAATTTATAATGAGTACACCACAGGAACCATAAGACAAAATGGTTTTATGTTTCACTGTTTGGGGCTTCATTCAGGCGTGAAGAAAATAAAAAAGGTGGAAAAGGAACTTGACTGCCGGGCAAAAAGTGTACTCAATTTGTTAACCAACATTCTTAAAAATCAACCCATCATAGGTTTCTCGGCCCATGTTCTTCTTTCTAGGGAAAATGTGGTTGGCCAATTTTTAGAATACTTAATGATGAATGATTCAATGGTGGACATCTGTGCAAGGAGTGCATTGTATATTCAGTTAGCAGACCTGTTGAACACCATGCTGCAACAGTATCCAGAACTACTTAAAATGTTTTTAGGATCCTGCTCCCAAACTGACATAAGCAGAAGATTTCATGTTGATGGTAACTTTGGGAGCGATTCTTCTCTGATTCAAAAATTAAGGACCATATGTAAGCAATCAAAAATTATTTTATATAGAGTAAAAAATAGAGATGATGACTTCCATGTGAAGGCTGAACTTGGCATTGCTATGTCTCTTTTGGGGTGCTATGAGAAATTGGTATCTACAGCTGAGAAACAAGCATCTTCCACACCATCTGTGATTTTTGGTTTAGAGAAGGACGATTCAAGTATGACAGGGGGCAGTACAGCCACTTCATTCCATACAGCAGCTTCAGGGGAGGAAGGTTCGAAAAACAAGGAAATCAATGAATTCAGTTCAGACCATTGTAAGAATGTCTCTTTATATACACAGAGTTTGAGGCCGCTACAATTTGGGGATTGTCCTTTTATTGGTGCAGGTTCTCAAGCTCACATCTACAGTAAGCATTTCGATAAGTCGGGATCAGCTCCTAAAAGCATTGATAATTCAGGTGTGCACAACCAGAAAAGGATGTTGCATATTGCTAAAGAAATGGCTTCTTTGGCCACAAATCTTCCCCTAGAGTGGGAATCCAGTATATATCTTAGAGTGGATCCGGTGAGAATGGACTTGTTGAAAGCTTTGATAGTGGGTCCCAAAGAAACTCCGTATCAAAATGGAATCTTCATATTTGATATTTATCTTCCACCAGGTATGTGATCACAAAAATTCTAGTTGTATTTCAATTTTGATATATTAATTATTTAGTTCTTGGTTCTATTTACACTATTTACACTACAATTTGCATTCCATTATAGACTGATTAAAATAAAAATAGGATGCCTAACATTTTAAACTATGGATTTATGTATTAACAGTCTGGAGCAGGGCTTTTGTGATATAGAGATGTATTAATACCCGTTAAATATGGATACTTATATTTTAATATTAGTTACGTGGTAGATAAATGAGTTTGGTGAAGAGGAAGATATGAGTTCAATTTCCCTTGAACAATACATGTAGCAGCATGTATAAGAACTGGAAAGCACTTGTGTCCTAGATGCTTCTAGAATAATTATGGGAAGAGTTGACCATCTCCAACGCAAGTCTTCCCATAATTGTCTACATTCTAGAAATATGAAATGATTTAATCCATTTGTATTTTATTGGACTCACTATGTTTTTTTTGTCAAATTTATCAGGCTATCCTCAAGTACCTCCTAAGGTAAAATTTCTCACAACAAGATGTGGAACGGTGCGATTTAATCCAAACCTATATCACAATGGAACAGTCTGCTTAAGCTTGCTTGGAACTTGGGTTGGTCCTGGATGGCAACCCTGGAAGTCAACTCTTTTGCAAGTTCTCGTGTCAATTCAGAGCTTGATATTGGTAGCGGATCCACACTACAATGAACCAGGATTTAGTTCTCATTCAAAATTTCCCGAGTTATCTGAAGAAGAAAATAGAATCCACAGATATAATACTTTGAAAATTGCTATTCTTGGTGCACTTAAAGAACCGGATTGTAGCTTCAAAAATGTAATAGAAACTCACTTTCAACATAAGAAAGATGAGATTGAAAATCAATGCAATGAATGGATAACACAAAGTGGTGGGCCAACACACTCATTGCACAGCCAGATTGTTAACACTGCCAATGAAGTAGTGTTAGAACTGGCTAAGTTGCCACCACTCTAGAGGAAAAAAAGAATCATAGTGAGAAAAATATAGTTTTGTTCTGAAGAAGAAAATAGAAACCACATATGCTATAGAGTGAAAATTGCTATTCTTGGTGCACTAGAACCAGATTCTAGCTTCAAAGAGGTAACTGAAACTCACTTTCAACATAAGACAGATTAGATTGAAAATCAGTGCAATGAATGGATAACACAGTGGCGGGCCAACACATTTATTGCACAGCAAGGTTGTTAACACTATTAACAAAGTACTGTTATAACTGGGGAAATTGCAACCACTTAAGCGGAAAAAAGTTCATATTGAGAGAAGAAATTCTATTTTGAGAATATAATATTGAGAACCCATTTTCTGTATTGGTCTATTATGATTCCAAATGACATTATTTGTTTATTGACAAACCATGACCTGGGTATTACTCAGCTGAAGGGCATTCTATGTAAAAATTATTATTAATGAAGGGATTCTTATATCAGTTTGATAAAAGAGAATTTTCTTCTCTTCCTCCAATGTTTTTGCCCTTGGGTATGACTCCATTGAAGGGTGCTCTCTATATAAGACTTGACGAAAGGGTTCTTTATCAGTTTTTTTTCCTTGCTTCCCCTGATGTTTTGCGCTTTCTGGCAATAGAAATTTACGACAGCAAAGACTTTAACATTTCTACTTATTTTTATATATACTACCAACTTTTGTGATGTCGATGGTGTTTTCCTAAGAGGGGTCAAAAGTGAAAAACCTCAAATTGCAATTACATGTTTGTTATTTAATGTATTTCTCTTTCATATCCATGTTTACTGTTGAGCTTTGAAAACTTTACATATTGTTAAAGCTTAAAAACTTAATAGTTAAAGAACACAATGGAGAGCTCAAAGCATAGTTAGTGTTACGGAAAATTAGATATCATCATGTTAATTGAAATTTAAGTTTAACAGGTTTACTCCAAATCTCAAAAGGGGATATGTTATAATTGATTACATTTCATGGCATATATTACACTTCATTATATTTCATGGGCATGTTTTTTAAGGTTATCATTGGCCTAAAAGACTTTCATTGTATATTGGGGACGAGGGCATATGATTCAGTACATTTTTATAGGGCCATGCTTTCTTTGACAGTATGATGGACCTATGGGACTTCTGCTACATATTGGAGACAAAGGGAGACGTGACTCATCATAATCAGCAACTTGTTGAATCATTATCTTCTTTAAATGTGGGATCCTTTCACTTGATGACACATGGGTTTCAACTGCCCTGTCTTTATGTCCTCTAAGAGTATGATGGATCCATAGGAATTCTGATGCATACCTGGGGCGGGAATAAAGGCGGCATCTCACTAACAACTCACTTTGCATTTAGCATTTACTTTTCCCACTAACCCATGTTTGTGCAGAAAAGGTGTGTATGGTTTTGCACTAAGTTGCTGAAACGTTTTAGATACACGGGAGCGGGAGCGGAGTATCTGATACGCGGAAACGGCAAAAAAATTTTTGACCCCAGATACAGCATAGGATACGGCAGTACAAAAACTATATAAAAATTTAAAAATATATAAATTTCAGCCTTCTAAATAAGAATTAACCACATGTTATGCATATGAAAAACAAAACAAGCTAAATAGCCACAACAAACTACTCATACATTCATAATTTCAATTGTCCCCGTCATATCTAGTTAAGGTGTTTATTACATTTATGATTTATCTCATACATGCTATTTTTATCCATGTTTATGATGGCTTGTACTTGGTACCTTATGTAGAATAATGGTGTTGCGAAAACTGTAATTTCTGGTGTAATGATATATTAAATTTAAAATATGCCTTATGTAGAATAATGGTGCTGTGAAAACTGTAATTTCTGCTGTAATGATATATTAAATTTAAACTATACCTTCTGTAGAATAATGGTGCTGTGAAAACTGTAATTTCTGTTGTAATGATATATTAAATTTAAACCGGAATTAAAAAAGAACTAAAAAAAAAAAATATATATATATATATATATATATATAAAATACAGTTTTGGGCCAGGAAACGGCTGCAGAAGTATCCAGCCGTATTTGGACCTGCCTGGCCGCTCCCAAGCCGCTCCTGCTCCCGAAACGTACCGTACCCGCTCCAGGGGGTCTAGGGGTGCCGTTTTGGCTACTTAGGTTTTGCAGGTTCTAAGAGACATCTTAATACTCGAAAAATAAAATTTGATGCAACATTCATATTCTTTGTATATTTTTTCACTTTGAAGTGTGTGCCCATGCAACCTACTTTATAGTTTTGTGTGCACCTCAAAGTGAGATAAAATGCCTGCTTGGCATTTATTTCACATTATGTTATGTGTCATGCATATTTTCCTATATTTAGATGAATAGCTCAAATTTGACATTATAAAACCATTATGTCTACATCTAAGGCCTAAAGCATCTTCGTGCATTTCCATGTAACCCCCCACATCCACCTCTTGCTTATCCTATCCTATGACCTACGGTCCTAACACAATTTCCTAGAAAACCCTTTAAATTGGCTCAACTCACATGTCTTTCCGACATTCCCATGTGTAGCCATATCCATGCACACCAATTTCACCAAAGAAGTGATTACGCATCATTAATCACTTCTAAAGCATTCTATCATACTTGAAGCACTTCGTTAGTTTGACAAATCAAAAGAGAAAACACTAACCTTATTAATGTATTTCTTGTTACGCCGAAGGCGTTCCCCCTATGGTAGAGGACCTCCGGACGTTTCTGCGACGATTCTAAATTTGACAGCGGTTTGGACGTTTTTTCAGGCGTTTACACGTATTTTCTGTTTTTTAGCCGTTCCCTGCATGTTGAATGCGGCAGTAATAGACGGACATAAAACGACGTTATAAAAGAATGAAAGAGGGCCTCTTTTGTTACAAATTGGTTTAATTGATAACAGATCTGATTGAGTGTAGCGACTACGACTGGGACTATGAGGAAGAATGGCAAAGCAAACTGCTCGCAAGTCCACATGAGGGAAAGCTCCCAGAAAACAACTTGCCACCAAGGTGTTTACTTTCTTCCTTACCTGTACTGTAATAATTGTATTTTTCTCTGGATTTTTTTATTTAGGGGCTTTTTATTGTTTCCATTTTTTGTTGCAGGCTGCTCGTAAATCCGCACTCTGCATACCTGGTGGGGCTATTTGAGGATACTAATTTGTGTGCCATGCATGCCAAGACTAGGGTCACCATCATGAAAGAGCATAGAGCTCAGAAACCCATCATGTAATCTGACATTAATTTAGTTACAGTTTTAAACTGAGAGTATTTTAAAGATAGTTTGTGTAAAATATGGTTACGATTCCAAATAGTTTGAGGCGCCATGCAAAACAAAGCTGAGGCGCCATGCGTCTCCGGGAACGGCTTTTTCCATGTTAAGCAAGGACAACAATAAGCGTCCCACTTCGGCAGTGACCAGAAGCGGATCAGCAAGTTTTAATGATAACAGGATGATACACAAGGAAACTGAGAATGAGAATTACTCCTTGTTCAAAACTCACAGACAGAAACAAGGAAAACAAAATATATATACATGCCATAAATCAAATTCTAGCCGTTGCAAAGTTAAAGTTGGTATGTTTTTTTGTGGCACAGTTGAAGCCGTTGCTTACTCTCCTAAATGGTAAAATCTTGTCCTACATGTAGTTGAAAGTAAAACAGGTTACAGTTCTTTTCACTTCCTCAAACTCCTCTTTTGGTCCTTAAACTAGATCTAGATTAAACAATTCCTTGCTCTAACACTGCCTTGTTCTCTAGACATACCCTGGTGACTTAGACGCTATGCAATGTGCCGGTGGGCTATCAAGACTTACATATGCTCCAACTCCATCACCAATTTTCAAACCTGGTTTTTCAGTTGCAAATGCAATCAGGTTGTAATAGTCCTGAGCTTGGTTTTTCTTTCGACATAATTATGAATGACATAAGCTCTTTCTTGCCCACCCATTGTGAGGAGGCAGACTAGCACTTGGTCTCCCTTACAAAGGTTGAAGCCCAAGTGAAGTAAGTGATAATCTATCTAGTCACAGGTCAAGGGCACAACGAAAAGTCTGCATAGTGCTTTCTCCTAGCCAGAAAAGCCTTTAGGTTGTTCAAGTCAAAATTGGCCCCAAAACAAGCAATAGTGGATCCACTGGAGGATTGTGAAAAAAAGGTTTTGGGAGCCCAATGGAGGCTTTCTAGATTTAGTGGAATCATTTCTTCAACATGAAGTGATACATTATTGGTTTGCCACAGGTTATTCATTTTCCCCTCCAAATGTGCCTTTCTGGCAGCCACAGTAAGTATTAGAGGGAATAGAAGTATTTCATTTTATTTTCATTAGAGTATATCATTGGTGGCATCTCTGCAAATCTCAAAATTTTCAAAGAAAGTGTCTCTTACACTTGATTCATACCCATATGGACACAATCAACCATGGTTTCTGTAATTTTGTGAGTAAATCCGTTTTTAAAGCATGCTGTGATTAGACTTAATCCTAGATATTTCAAGTAAGCATTTTGTATGTCAAGATTCAAAACCATAAGGATTTTTTCATGGCCACGTCTCATCTTCTGAAATGCTTTAAAAAGTTCATGTCTTCTCTTAAATACATTTGAGGAATAAAGAAGACTTTCTTTAATAGCCAAACACTCAAAACCCACATTAAGATAACCTATCCTGTAGTAACTATCAACAAGTTCGATTGCTGACATCATACACATGAATTTCAAATTGTGCACTAAGTCTGAATCAATTGCCTGACAAAATATCAACATGGGCTCTCATACTAACATTGCAACATTTATCTTTTATCAACAAAGAGAATGGGGAGCAAATAATTTCCCTCCAGTAACTTTAATTCAAGAATAAGTGGAAGAAACACAGGCACCAAGGAATTCTGCACTTTCAAAACAATTCAAGATCCACAAACTGAAAAGAGATGCATGCATGCACAAAAAAATGAAGGGGTGTTTGCTACAAAAAAGAAGCAGAGCCACAGGCTTCAAACTAAGTACAAACAATCTATGCAAATGATCAAGTTATTCAGACCTCAAACCTCAAGGTACCCCCTGAAGCTTCGTCATTTGAATATACAAGATATCTGTTGTTAAAAAGGGAATCCCCTAAGCTCTAAATCAGGTCTGCAGATGCATTCAGTTATGATTCAAGGTTATTTCCTAAAGGAAAAGAAAAAAATTCCATTACAAGAGAGAACTCAACCAAACCAATATAAAAAATATGTCCACTTATGGGTAGTTTCAAATCCCGTAGGATACAAAAAGCTTCAGCCATGCGATTCCTTGGGATGTCTTGTGCAACAGTGCAGTGAGGAACCCAACTATCTATCTGGTAAATATCACCTACTTCAATTAATCCCTTTTCAATAGCTCACAGATTTGGCTGTGAAATGTAAGGATTTGGCTTGAAAATAGAGTTATGTGAGGATGAGCTTCGATTGCAATTAATTGAGTGTTGATTCGTCTTCTAGCTAGAACATTCCATGCCTTCAGAACCTGATTCTCAAGAGCCGGATCAAAATAAAGCTCAATAGAAAAGCCTTGTGACATTTTTGATGTTGGAATGCGTGAAAAGGGAAACCAATAGCACTAACCAAATCTACATTTAGACAATTACAACAAGACCACATAAATGCACAAATTCAGAATATTAACTACTCAGTAATCAAAACCGATTACCTTCTCAATAACCTCAGATACCCACTTGTGATTTCCCTCACCCAACAAAAAACCTCATATACCGATATAGTAGTAAACAGGGCTGGATACAAATACGACCAGGGCAGTCCGGATATAGATGAAACATTATATTTAAAAGTTTTATCACTACATTTCAAATTTGTTACAAATTCGTACATATACATGTACAAATCTTATATCATGTACAACGAAAATCTCTAATATCTTTCATCTTACAACAACCAACAACCTACGATCCCCAAACATTCCAATCTTGCCATCAAATACAACTACTGAAGAATTACCAACCAACATTCCGCATGTAACTTCCATGGAAAAAAACTTTCAAGAGCATACCACTTCCTTCCGTACGAACCCATCTTTTCTAACAACTGTCACTTTCCCCCAAATATCTGGGATGCCACATGAAACTGTCTCAAGTACTGACCTCTCTTCAGTTCATCCCACATATACAACCAGTTCCTCCTCTCCTTCAGACTGCTTTCCTCCTTGCAATCCACAAACGACTGAAACAGAACACCCCACCCCTTCCAATACACAGAGATTTCCCATATCCCTGCTCTCTTCGTTGAATTTAGAAGCCCAACGTCGGTTTCGCAAAAAAATAGATTTGTTGGCGATAATCCAAACTTGCTCAATCTGTTTGGAAAATTACCCCGGAATTAAAACAATTTCCTTCGAAGGCTTTCCCTCGTGTAACAGATGCAAAAGTGAAAAACAAGGCCACCTCTTCTCTTCATGGAACAACATGGCCCCTGAAAAATAGCCTATCGTTCTTGCGTCTTTAACCTAAATCGAGGAGATTCTTATCGCACGAGTTAATCCATTCATGCAAGTCGCCCAAGTACGTGGCCGGCAATACAAATACTCAGGACACACCATAAGCTTCCTGCAAAACATTAGTTCAATAGCAAAGACCCTACCCCGCCACCTTGGAGATTTGGACATAGTTCTCATACAAATGGAAGGATGTAATTTAAAAAATTATGATTTCTACGTCAGTAGATCTCGTGTTTGTGCAACCTTGCAATATAAAATCCAACACGACCCCTATTACAAAGATGTCTTAATTGACGATGACGCCCTTTCCTCACTATCATTTGAATTGTCAAATGTTTCCTCCTCTCTCAACACAGCCACAATGGAATTGCCCCAAATGTAAACTTGCTCTACAACTCATGGTAGTGGTGTTCCCACCCACTTTAATGAAACATATGAACACTCATCGTCTTTCACGCCAACACCTCACAATACAGGAACAAAAGAAGAGGAAATCAAATAGTTCTTACTCAACCACGATGGTAACACTCCATTTACCATGCCATAGCTAGAGCTTGGGCTTTCGCCAATAAATGAATACAATACAGAAGGCCTGTTCTCAATGGCTTTCCCAACATTATTTCCGACAGGAAAAGCAATGTGGCAACAACCCTACATTAAAGAAGTTCCAATGCATGAATACGCACTTCATTTGATGTGTTACCATGATGGGCGCTTCGGTTCCTACCCAAGATTTCGTTACTTCCTTTTAAACCTCATAATGCAACACAGAAGCCAATCCACGACAACAATTTTTATGAAACAGAACACCGAATTTGGAATCCCTCCAACAATTAGAGAGTTGCGAAGACAACTACTGGAATTCCCCAAAGACAACCTCCCATATAGCTTAATGCGCTTTGGATCGAGCCTTCGAGGGACACGTTCATTCTGGGCAAAAAGTAGAAGCAAGCTTTCAGATATGGTGGAACAATTGGGGACACCAACCTTATTCTTCACTCTAAGTGTTGCAGACAGTAAATGGCCAGATATCCATAACATTATGTCTGGTGAATGGCCAATAGATCCTCGAGCCACACAATGTTGGAAAACACTTAACATTGTCTCTAACCCTCATCGAGTATCATCTATACCTGCATCACAAATTCACAATATTTCGGGAAGAAATATTGCAAAAGGAACTTGGAGCAGTAGACTTTTGGTACAGGTAATCAAATCTACTTATTTCAAAGTTTTTCCCCAAACTACATATCTAATATTTATGTTCCCTCATCTCGCAGGTATGAATGGCAACATAGAGGCTCTGCACATGTTCATGGTTTACTGTGGCTCGAGAATGCACCAAAAGTTGACGAACTGGACTGGAAGGACATAACAATTATTGAGGCAACAAAATAGTACTTTGATAAGTTTGTGTCTACCTGGAACCCCCACCTGACTTGCAACCGCTTGGATTTCATTCGCAGGTCACTCCTAGATAACCCTTGCTTGCTAGATACAACACAAATTCTATCCACCTCCCCACATGCAGACCTTGAAGAACTGCTTAATCGAGTTCAGCGCCACACTAAATGTTCATAGCAGACATGTCTGCATAGAAAGCAATCACAACTGTAGTGCAGGTACAACACTCCTTGGGCCATACAACCTACTTCTTCCTTGCACATTGAAGGTGATGGGAAAATAAAGTACCTCCCTTCCAGAAATGATGACAGATTGAACATCCACAATCGAACAATGATATACATATGGAGAGCAAATGTCGATTTCCAACCGGTACTTTCCCGCCATGTCGTTCTTAAGTATATTACAAAATATGCTTCGAAATCCGAGCAACGTTTAGAAACATATCACCAAATGCTATCCAGATTTTCAAGAGACGCAAACGCAGATTCTCCAACACATATCGCGATCCGTAAAATGCTCACAGAAAGTGTTGTTGAACATGACATAAGTGCACAAGAAACATGCCACATGCTGCAAAAAATGCCACTTGTTATGTGCAACCATCCATTCGTATCATTAAATGTTGGAAAAAAGATTCTGAGACGTTTCGTTGAAAGTGACGCCGATGCACAACAAACAACCGCTTTCTTGGATGCATATAAAGTTCGTCTAACAACCATGGAACACCTACCACTTATTCAAGTTGCTCGAGATTGGAGCTACAACAAGAACCGTAAAGGTGATAAATGGAAAAAGTGACCGAAACAAGCAATTGTTCGGGTCCACCCGAGATTTGTGGATGTCCTTGCTCAAGAATCAACGTCATATGACCTTTTCTGTTGGTCAGAACTCCTATTATACAAGCCTTTCAGAAATATTGTGTTTGAATTTGGCTCAACCCCACATGACATCAACGGCACTTGGGACATGTACAAGCACAACTATAGACCGTGGCATGTTCTACGCACTACCGCAGACACAGGACTTGCTACAGATGTTAGTTCTGACTCAGAGCCCGAATGTAGTATTCAACAAGAACCATTGCAAGAATGGTAGGTCTTCACACAACTTCACCCCGGAAACAACACGGGTCTAGACAGTCTTGAAATGTTGGGGAAATGAGATTTTGACATACACAATAATTGGACCATACATGACGTTCCCCATGATTTGCAAATAACTGGTTCATCATTCATCGAGAGAGAGAAGGCAGACACAATTAACAACAACATACATGCCACACCACCATCTTCCACACTTCCTTTGTCTCCAGAACAACAAATAGCTCTTGATACCATACTACACCATTCAGTAAACAAAACCCTTCTACCTCCACTAAGATTGATAATTCAAGGAACGGATGGCACAGGAAAATCATTTCTGATAAATAAAATTCTAGGAATTCATTCACAACATCAACCACATCTCCCTCACCTCTACTTGTGCTCACCCCTACCGGTGTTTCAGCATTCAATATCTCTGCATCCATAATCCACGCAGCCATGCGTATTCCAATCAAAGAACTGAAACCCCTTAAAGATAGTGCATTATCATCTTTTCAAGAGTCATTGAAACATATAGAATATGTTCTTATTGATGAAATGAGTTTCATCGGGCCAAAGTTGCTAAGAAAAATTGACAGTAGGCTCCGCGAAGCTTTCCCACACTCAAAAACATCTGAATTTGGGAACAGATCAGTCATCCTCCTCATTGACCTCGACTAATTACCACCAGTTTTGGACAGTTCCTCTTTATGCAAGTAATTCCTACGGAGCAACCCTTTGGAAGGGATTTCAGTCTTCCATTACATTGCAAACAATATTTCGGCAACAAGGAACAACCAATGCACAGGTTTCATTCCAGAATTTACTGCTCCACATGTGAGATTCAACCCCTCTAATTGAGGATTGGGAACTCTTAATGTCTCGCACAGACACACACCTAACTCAGCAAGAGCTCAACATTTTTAAGGACGCACCACATTTGTTTGCAAAAAATGATCTAGTGGACTCCCACAACCTACAGATGTTGAAGGCATTGAACGTTCCGATTTCCCAATCCATTGCTGAAAGTAACAGGCGGACTGGACCAGGAAATCCTGATGATGATCAGTTGGAACACAAAGTTTTGTTATGCAAACAACAAAAAATCATGCTTATTGCAAATCTATGGGTTGATGCAGGCCTCGTGAATGGTGCTACAAGAAAAATCACCAACATTGTCTACGACACATCAATGCAACCACCAACATTACCTTTATTTGTTGTTGTCAAATTTGATAGATACAACGACCCATGTTGGGATCCCTCCAACCCGTTACATATTCCCATACCCCCTATTTTGAGAGGGAATCGAAGACAATTGCCGATTAAAATGGCCTGGGGATTAACTATCCACAAGTCGCATGGACTTACTTTGCACAGAGCAACCGTCGACATTGGAACCACTGAAAGGGTTTGAGGGTTAAAATGACATTCACAGCTTTCTCCAGAGTTCCCTCGCTTGACAAATTTCTCTAGAGTTCCCTCGCATTTCACCTACTTTTTCATTCGAGAGATACTCAAATATGGTGCACGTACCAACACTTGGAGCAAGAAGAAAGGAGGAAGCAAGACTACTATCACTCAACCCATCGTAAATACTACCCTCTACTTTGATAGCACCTCCACTACTACTATACTCAACACCTCTTGTATCCAAAGTGGCACAGTTGTTCAAGGGGTATCAAATGTAATCATGTTTATTGAAACTAAATTTTCCCACTAAAGGCTACCATTCATGATATAAATACTGCAAATGTATACATGTCTCATTATGTGCATGCAGATCTACATTTATTTGATGTTTCCAAATATGATATGCAACTTTAAATGTACGAATCTGTAACATAATTAAATGTACACATACAACATTTCAATGTAATGTTTCAACTAAATTCCTACACTACAACTATCAATCACACACATTATCAACTGTATAATAAATGTTTTTCCAACAAAACACCCGAGCAACCGATGCACAACTAACACAATAAACCCAATTAAATACATACAACATCAACTATAAAATAAATTAACTAAGGAAAACGGTATCCCAATGTATTCATGTACGAATTTATAACAAGTTTGAAATGTAGAAACAACCTTCAAATTAAGTGGCCCATCTATATTAACTATACCTCTAAATCAAATAACATATACCATTCGGCGTTCACATCTCATGAAACACATGTGATTGCTAGTAATAATTATACCTCTTAAACAAATCAAATATACCGTTCGGCGTTCACATTACATGAAACACATGCGATTGCTAGTTCTAAATCTATCACTTCAAAAAATATAACTATTATTATTATTGCTATTATTTTTGTATTATTTAATACATATATATCATGGTAGTGTTGACGGTTTAAAAAAACACAATCATGTCGCCGAGGATGAGTAGTCGATTTCACAAATTATAAATTACATTTAAAAAGGCCAACAAAGTCTAGGAAGAGCATCAAATCCCAGCTCCGCGTCACTCCTTATTATGTTCTTTGCTCCCGTAACATCCATGGGATGGCTCTAACCATTCCGACATCAACATGGGTATTTTTACATAGTTCCCCCTCTGACTTAAGAAATCAATGTTGTCATATCTTGTTTATTATTGTTGTACATCTTAGCTACTAAGAAAAGTGGGATTATCTTTATAGCACCTATAGTTTCATATGTTTTACATTATTTGGCATAAACATGTCAATCTCCATTCTTTTGGTCTCTAATCTCGGTCTAGCTCTTTTGTTTGTATGTTGCCACCTACTCGTTGCACACAATTACTAGTTCGCTTTGACATTCACTCCATGACAATCTAACTTCATATGTATTGGTAAACATTCTAATGAAAAATATCTCTATTTTCATGCATTTTCTAATTGATTGAAATTGTGTAGCTCTGACATGCCTCCAAAATCACTATAAATCTCCACATGAAAATAATCAATTGAAAGATACGTAAGAGTTATCAGACAATCCAAGGTGAATTGACTGTCATGTACATGATTATCGCTTTTGACAGTTTTGAGTGGCTCGATCCATTTATTTGTTTCTTACAAACTTGTTCCTATTTAAGATTGTAACCTCCTGCATTTGGACAGGAGCTATTTTTTAATTATTTATATGGCTCAGATTTGAATTCTTTTTCATGGAGGACGGTGTTAGTGGAGTGGGTCGTAATTTGCTCTAATTAAAAAAATGTGGGGGTTTGTTATTGTCATTGGCCGATTTGAATTAGACGTGTTTTTAATATTTTGGCATTGATATAATCATGTTCCAAATCGGGATGATGCAAAAAAGTAGATAATTGGTAGAGATATAAATGATTTTGATTCAATTGGTTATTGATGTATGGATTTTTCCCATCCATCTACATGGTGCAATTCATGTTTGTCTTAAGTTTTGCCTTCTCCCACTCTACCTCTTGACATGGTATTCATGCACAAAACTATCATGTGAAACAAAGAGGTATGAAGTTTAGTTTCCTCATAATGTTGTGCGATTTTCGGATTACTTAACATCCCCTTCCAACCTTGAGATTTATTTATGCAAAACTTTGGGATCATCTTTCTAATATGTCGTGGCCTAAGATTAATAATTTTCTCCCCTTACTTGAATTATTTCAAAAAACTATGAGAGGTTACTGTAAATTTTCAGGTGCCTAGAGTTAATTTTTTGACTTGATATGTTGCCAAGTATATAGAACAAAAGATTATATTAATTATTCATATGTTATTAATATGTAAATTTGTAACAACAATTACTAACTTTCCCTATAATATTGGATATTTGAGTGGTTATTAGAATAAATCTAGTATAAATATATTAAATACATCTATCTAAAATATGCCTAGAGATATTGATCTTGGGGTTTGCACCTATCTAGTTATGATAGATATTACTATTTTTTATTGACTTCTCAAAAAATAACAAAATTATGTAAGTGATAGTCCAATAGAAGTAACATTTCATCGTTAAACTTGAATAACCATGAGATAGTCCCAAGAATCGGCTCAAGCCGCAGGATGAAAAAGGTCCCCTTGTAAGGAACCTTCTCAAGTTTGAAATGCATCAACAAATCTCTATCTAAAAAATGATGATTGCACTTGAGGTATTGTTGTAGGGTTAGCATTGACTATCGTTGAGTGGAACCATATCTGCTGGTAGCCAATACCCTAAATCTAAGCTCCTTTAGTTTTGGTTTTCCAAACAATGATTAATGGGGTTCAATAAAATTAGGTCAGCAACAACCATTTTCTGGACATACTTACAGCCATGTGCATTGTGGCTGCTTTATCCACTCACATTAAAAAATTGAGGATTAAGATACCTAGAAAAACATTATAAAGAGTCGAACATTATTGTTGATATTCCTTGCCAACACGCCATTAACCAAATTGAAGTTAGATGTGGATACGTCAAGGTAAAATACTCTTTCTTTTCAACCTACTTATGAATTTAGAAGGGAAAAAAATCACAATAAGGGAATGTACTCAAAGTTTCCAAAATAATTAAAAATATTATTGGCATGTGTTGTCAACTTAGGTCGAGGATATGATCTTCCAAAATATAGCAGAAAAGAACACATCTCCATATAATTTTATTTCATAAATCTGAATAAAAATGTTTCAAGGGGGCCAAATTGTTTTTACATTTTGTGGTTGTGTTGGAGAATAAGACCAATGAAAATCCTGATCTATCATGTGATTTCTAACTCTATAAATCGACTGCAAGTAATATTATATTTTATTTTGAATTATAAGCATCCTTTTAGTTTCTTAAATTGACGTTGATTTGTTCTGTCACATTTCCTTATAGGATTACTAAGTGTCAACACTCATTTTCTCAATAGAGTTGGAGATAATAGTTAAATGTGAATAACCATTCCTCATTCCCGACAGAGCCCTTAACGCACCTGCTAGGAAATAGATGCATTAACAATCCTTATCTGTAAAAGGACGATTGTTACCAACAGATATGAAAGATAAAAAGTAAAAATTTGGGTGTATACAACATTTACTTTGAGAAAAACTATAGGAAAAAAGTTTAAAAAATTTATTATAAAAATTAATCAAATGACCATTACATAAGATGATAGTATCTCCAAGTTCTTCATATATCAAAAAAGGGTCTATAGAGTTGATGAAGTGTTGAATAAGGTAAAGGATACAATAAAATCTTATAAAACAAATTATGGTTGATCTTTTTCCAGTATGGTGAAATGTTGATGTATATAAATAACCATGAAATGAATGACCTATGACTAGTTAGACTCATTGAAATGTTTTCATATGGTCTCTAAGTTATCAAAATTGTTATTGTTAGTGTCATGTGACCTAAAATGTATGAGAAATTTATCTTGTAACATGAAAAATATTTAAATAGAGATACTAGGAAAACTTTCTACCCAAGATAATGTAATTCATGATAGGATTGACGGGGATGGTTTAAAATAAATCAGATCATTGAGAAAATATGGATTGAAGAAATTATGATAATTAGTTAAGTAATGATGGGAACCATGGTTCCTTATGTGAACACTATAAACTAGACACATAGAATCCCATTGGAAAAGAAGCATTATAAATATAAATTTCAATATTTGGGCTTATTTTCACTATAGTCATTGAGTCATAATTTAAAATTGTACTCCTCTTTGTATGTGAACTTAGGTCCCATCATTAACTTGTTATTTGTTCATGTTTTACAAGTTGGAGTGGGTCGTCACTCCTTTTTCGTGTTCTTTGCATTGTGCCATAATCCATCCATCTCTAACCTCAACATGTATCCATCCTCTTCGACTTTCCATGATCCATCCACATCTAACCTCAAGATGTTGTCATATCTTCTTCATTATACTCATACATCTTAGCTACTAAGAAAAAGGGATTTTTCTTTATAGCACCTATATCGTGATCCATTTATTATTATTTGACAACGACACCATTTTGAACTTTGATACCCTTCTCATTTTCTATTTTTTCATTTATGTATCTTGATTAAAATGTACCTCTTTCATGAACTTTCCATTTCATTTTACTAGTGTGTATTCATATATTACATGATTTAGCATTGCATTCATCTTGAATGCGTTTTAATAGTCGATGGATTGAATAAATTTAAGAGTGTTAATCTCTTATGGACCCATGCTTTATTCCTGTTGGAAATGAGAGATTATTTTGAAGGTATTAATTTGTCGGAAAAAACTTAACACTGACCGACTTTTCACCTGTTGTGATTAGACATAAAATGATTATTGCATATGATAAAATGATTATTGCATATGATAAAATAATTGCTATTTTTTCCATAAAATATGAGACTATAGATTGATATTTCACATAGCTAAAGGTCTGGCTTATTAGACGTAAAATGTAATTTTTTCATGTGATCTAGAGAGTGGCATATCTAAACTGAATAGGTTTTAACTTTACAAGGTTCTTGTCTCCGATATGATGATGATTCACTGTTGCATTTTGATGATGGATCATGAAGTGTGGTACGAAACTCTCATATACATGCTAATAAAACAATATTTCTTTCTTATCAAATTAAACTCTTTGTTGATCTTTGTCAGTGTAGTTCAATATACATCATCCACATTGACATTGCAAATGTAGGTTAAGACACTGTTGCGGGATAATACGTTGAAATAAATTGTTGACCTAAGGTGTCATTGCAGTTCTAAAGAGAGCATAGAATCAGTTCTGCAAGTTGTGGTAAGGTGTATAACTTCCACTCCTGAAGAGCATCTGATAATGACTCAAGTTGTTCAGATGCTAGAAGCAGAGATCATGTTTCCATGTCTTACTGACTTTTATGAATCTAATTCTGAGTCTTAACCTCAATGCTTTGTCAATGGTTTTGTACAAATTGTTCGGATTCTAGAAGAAGAGAACGTGTCTCCATCACTTAGTGACTTTTATGAATCTAGTTATGAGTCATAACCTTAACGCTTTGTCGATGATTTTGTACAAATTATTGAGTGAAAATTATTTGAATTCAGTGGTGGATTGCAGGCTACAGGTATTGCTCTTTTTAAATAGCTCGTGACACACTACTTACCTGCACTCGTTTATTTTACTCTTTTTTAGATTTAGTTTAGTGGCTTACAAGTTACATAAATTGCAGTCTGTGTGGTTATATAAATTACAATTTTTTTGTGGGAGAGTGAATACAATGTACTGTTGTGTTCTTAATACAAATCGGCCAGGTCCTCCACCTCCAAAATCTGCACCTGCGTAGAAATCAGAGGAAGATCACCCTCCCTTGGCTCTAATGATGATTGTAATGTGAATTGTGGAACCTGCCACCACATCTTTTTTGTAGGATCTAGAAATATAATCTCGAAATGCTTCTCTCTCAAGAAGCATAAAATTCTCTTATAATATCGATTGCTTTTTTTTCTTCCAATATTAAGTTGCTCCATGTTATTCCAAGTTAGCTACCAAGAATATTCTAAAAAAAACTCTAAACTTCCTAAAATGTTTAATTATTTTAGATAAATGAACCCTTGAGCAGCGAAAACAATTAGGACGGAGCCAACAAAAAAACCCTTCGTATATTTTTCTCTCAAATTCTGACCTTTATTTGTTTTTAAAAAAAAATTACCATATGACAAACCAGGCTTTCTAATTATATTTCTAGCCATTCCATTCTTTCACAAAGAACAATGGTCCAAGATACATGTCTTCAACGAAACCAATGTCTTCAACTTTTCCACTAACAAGCAAAAGCTTCTAGCTTAGAACCATTTTTATGGTTCTAGATGGGTCTACTAGATATATATCCTATGCGGTTTTAGTTCATTTAAATTTATTAATGTTTTTATCTTCTTTGTTTTTACATTAATTGGGACCTAAGAGATGGTAAATTACAAATGATTTATTTCTCATTAGTTCCTACCTCATCGTGTATTTGTGTACTTACACAAGAGATTCACAATATTTCGTGAAGTTGTCTTGTAGAAATACTTGGGAGCAACATATTATTCGTACATGTAAGATTGAGGTGTAGCACATGTTCATGGATTCCTCCAGCTTTTAGAGGTACCAAATGTAGAGACAATTAACTAGAGTGGACATATTTGTTGTCAACCAATCTAGAAATTGCTTCGATAAATTTGTTTTTGCATGGGACTCTCATGCCATTTCTTGCTGATCAAAATATATTCATTGTCCAATCCAAGATGATCCATACTTATTAAACACATCACAAATATTGGTTTTCGACCCTTTTTTAGACCTAAAAGAAATTTTGAATCGCGTACAAAGACACACCAAATGATCTAAACAAACATTCATGTGAAAGAAAATGATGCTAAATGGCCAGATCCCCCATAGTGTAATGTTGGTAAATAACCTTTTGGATCCTTCAGAAGCACATAGGTGGAGATACCATGTCATTATTTCCTACCCTCATCATGTATTTGCGTACTTACACAAGAGATGCACAATATTTCGTGTATTTGTCTTGCAGATATACCTAGGAGCAACATACTATTCAGACAGGTAAGATCGAGGTATAGCACATGTTCATGGATTCCTCTGGTTTTCAAAAGCACCAAATGTAGAGACAATTAACTGGAGTGACATGTTTCTTGTCAACCAACCTAGAGACTGCTTTGATAAAGAAAATTCTGCATGGAACTCTCATGCCATTTCGTGCAGATCAAAATATATTCATCGTCTAATCTAAGATGATCCATGCTTATTAAACACATTACAAATATTGGTTTTCGACCCTCTTTCAGACCTAAAATAAATTTTGAATCGTGTGCACTCAAGCTCTATGATCAGACGCATCGCAAAGAAACTGGAACAACTCACTCTTGGCAAAGAAACTGGAACGGTTCACTTCTTCAGAAAAACTTTGAAATGTCTCTCACAGTTTCCGTGGCCTATTTCTGTATCTGGCTTTCGCTACAGTTGAAATTGTTGGTTTGATTATTTTATTTTATTTTTATTGTGGGCTTGTGACGTTGAACGCTTGTTAGAGTCGAGGTAATTTTTGCTTCTTGTAAATTCTACATAACAACGAGTAAACTCATCCTTAGAACTGCGAAAAACAGTTGGTCATGGCTTATGCAACTGTTTAGAAACCCCAACACCCTCTTATCTCCTTCCATTTCCATCAACATAGGTATTGGGGCACACATCAACCAAACTTCTATGTTCTTCATTGCGTTTGGGTATTGTGATTACGGTTTTGGTAGACATGCTCTGGATAGATTGTGTGTACATATTATTTTAATGTTTAGTTCTTGAAATCTATTTCGAAATCATGTTACAAATACATTTCGATAATCATTTGAACAATACAATGATCATTGCAATGTCGAATACCACACAACAAATATATAGAGAAACCAACTTGTCTTCGCCTGTCATGCGTAGGTTCATAACAAAGACCTCCTCCACACCACAAACCTTCAACTTCGGCAGGATTTGCCATATCATGGCCTTGTTAATAAATATGCTTATGACACGTATTCAATTATCTATTTCAATGCACATCAACTTTATAAAGATGGAATCTTAGGCCTACTCAAAGTCAAAGAATCTATTCCTACAAAGACATGATTCCAGGGAGGGGTTTATCGTTAAAGTCATTAAAGAACAATGTCTCTTCATACCACAATGTCTTGGCGTATGATTAGTGTTAGGTGCAAATAGTTTGTGTTTTAAATGGATTAAGGAAAGCCACAACCGAAAAAAGAGAGTACCTATGTAATTGATATAAAGTATTTACTTATAGACACATAAACCTAAGTTAAATAAGATATCATGATAGAATTGTAATGTAAGATTGTATTATGCAAAGTTACATATAATGATATGAGAGGTCAGATGTATTTTTGGGGGATTTTTAATGCTTTAAATAATTTTTTTTTTTAAAAATGTAGAATATATTATTATACACATGTTGAAAATGAAGAGACTACGATGATATTAGAAGAAGTTCATTTTCTCATTATGTAACTATTCAAATTATGTAACTTGTTATTTTTTGAAAACACTACATTGAATAATTAAAAAGGATAAGATTGAGAGTCATATTTATACATATGATTGAAGCAGACTTAGGACTTTGCAATATGCCCATGTATATAGTAAGTCCTAAAGCTAATTGTATAGTCAAATTATAATGTTGAGAATTGCATTATTGTATAAGTCAAACAACATCCTTGATTTACCTAGATTATGAGTAGCCTCCCACTGAGAAGCAATGGTTCCCATTGTATAAAGTTGTTAATAATGTGGAAAAATATGAGCAACTTGAACTTCTATGAACCATTTCCATTGGGAGGTAATTAACCACTTAAACGATAGGGAAGAAAGGGATCTCTTGATGTCTTATACATCCTCTTAATATGGTTGAGTTTGCTTAACCCAACATTTTGCATATCACATTATGTATGGTTAAATATTGTAGAATCAACGTTGTTATTGTGGTTGCAGCCAGTAATTGTGTCGAGGCTAATTCTCTTTGGTAAATTTCGTTGCAGTTGTAGTCACATTGGAGGTTACAAAATTTCCGAGATCAAAGAGAAACGATATAATAAATTATTTGCAAATCAATAATTAGGGAGTGACATTGCAAATGCATTTTTGTCGTTATATAGTTGTCCTCTTCCTATCAAGGTAGTGGGGAGTAGTACAAATTTTCAATAATCATTATCATTAACATTTTCGTTCAATACATTCTTCACAATACAACAATTTTAATTTGTCTCTATTACAACATACAAAAAAAATAACATTGATAAATATATTTAACCACCACATCGAAAATGAAAAATGAACTAACTTCACAATAACATCTATTTGAAAGCCTTTTTTTTAAAGTAGTTGTACAATGAAAAAGCTTGGTCTGGTTTTGTGGAGAGCCATTGAAACAAGTCGGTAAAGTGGGGCCAAAACGCAATAAACTTGCAAATAACTACATAACATTAATAGTGTTGACACATTTCTTTATTTGTTTGAAATCACCTACTTTATCCACCATAAACGAGCTTGATGTCGAAGAAGAAACAACAACCTTATTCTTGGTTGCATATGTAAAATAGACATGTTTTAACCTTGACACAATGATAGCATCCAAAATGTTAGTATGGGTTCGTCTTCCAAATATGTCCCTTCATTTTTAGCATCCGAAAGCTTTGGAAAGTATTAAAAATTTGTTGAGCAAAAATATTAAAACAAATACCGAGTGAGCAGAGTTGGGGTTGTTCACTTACAATTGTATATGCACAAAAATAAATCACAACTAAGTTCTTCCTAATAAGATGATATTAAAGTAGGGATAAGTGCAATGGTCTCAAATCTTGGACTACCAAAACACGCCTTTTCATTGTTGGATCTATAAGCAAACATGGCATTTACAAGACTCTTGCCCATAACTCAAATGCTAGTCAAAAAAGAAAAAAAAAATCACCATTACAAACTCAAAACATGGCAGCCCTATCCTCATATGGAATGGGACGATGAGGATAATTTGACGGAAAACGAGTTGGCGCCTAACAATGATCGCAAGGGAATGCAAATTTCATAATTACAAGTGCCCATGAAGACACATGATAATGACTTGATTCAAGGAAGCCCCGGGAGAAAGGAGTCAAATATAATGGGTTTTTCATTAAGGGGATCCAAGATATTTTATGAAACAAATTCTATTGAATCAAATAAGGAGAATGGTCATCTTATGATCGGTGATGTTCAACATGCTATTGTGGGCCCTCCTCATGAGGGATAAATTTATTTTATTTTATTTTAATTTAATAAATTAATGTCCAGAAGTAACCAAAAAGGTTAATGCGACTACAAGAGGAGCAAAGAGAACAAGACAATGCATGAAAGTAAAAACAAAGACAAAACAAAATACAAGAAACAACTAGAAAGAGACAAGATACAACAAGTCTATGTGTCGTGCTTAAGAGGTTCTACACTTGGTAGATCGTGACTGTTGTGTGGAGTCATGAGCTTGTTTATGCCTCCGATGTTGTGTAGAAGGCTAAATGAATGAATCAATAGTCTAAGACCCAAGGTTGTCATGATGATGTTTGAGGAGGCCATATCTATGTTGGGTCGTCTCCCTGATAAATAAAGCTACACACCTTTGGTCTTCATAATGGATAAGGGCCCGTAAGGATCCTTGCATTTCTTAGAAGAGATAATAGTACCTACCACGAATCTCATAGTACACAGGGAAACGAAATATAAAGTGATCCTCTGATTTAGGTTCGTTATTGCAAAGTCTGCAAATGTGTTGGTCTCTAGGAATGTAATGTTATGTATCCATGCGAAGTTGATGAGAACAAACTTGTAGTTGTCCAAAGGGGAATCTTGAACCAAGTGGAAGCCTGATGATATTTGGGGGAATGACGTCAGGCGTTCGGTCATCAAATTTGGAGATAATGCTCCAAATAGTGGTGTATTTTTGTTGGCAATGGTTCTATTGGTTCAATCCAAGTTGATTTTATGTAAGCTTTGTAAATCTCCTCTCCAATTCCTTTATGAATTTTCCCTTCTTAACATGTGGGGAGAATCAATAGAGAATGTGAGAAGGGGAAGATGATTAATATCAAATCTAATGATTTGGAGGAAAGTTGTACAAGGTGCATACCAAGTGGTTTGGATCCCCAGTTCACATAGCCTCATGGATGATTTAAGAGCCTTGAAGGGATATCTATTTTTCCCAGTTGGTGTATCTTTTGTGCATCTTAGTCTATGAAGTAGCATGACAAGATCGAATATAGTTGAGATACGTAAGAGGGTGCCTGCCAAATTCAGTGAAGATGATTATATGCGGAACTGAGTGTTTTTTCCCAGAGAGTCCTGGATAACATGGAGACGAGTACTCTATCAGCATGAGCTAAACCAATGTGTCAAAGATCAGGGCCCCAAATCTCACAACCATACAACACTGTTGGTGTCACTAGAGTTTGGAAAATGTAAAATTTTGCTGTGGCATCTTGAATTTGAAGTTGGAAACATTGTCTCTCAAGTGTATTGAGGGTTACGTAACCTTTGCATAATCTCTCTTATGCTACATGAAGCATTTTCAAAGGAGGGCTCATGAAAGTCACTCCAAGATAAGTGTAAGAGGAGACTACTTCCACCAAGTTTCCTTTGTACATGAGGTTAGCTACATGGGAAACCCTCTTGGTTTTATTAAATACCATGACCTTAGTTTTCCTCAAGTTCACTTGTAAACCATGAGTATCACAAAAAAGAGCTTACGATGTCAAGGTGTCATTGTAGGCTTGTAACAACATGTGACATGAGAATGATATCATTTGCAAATAACAAAATAATAATGATGATATCATATAAAATACAACCATCATTTTTAAGACTGGAATTTGCAATTATGTGCTCTAGTTCATCAATGTAAAGACCAAATAGAGTATGATAAAGTGGAAAGCCTTGTTTAACATTGATGGTGTTATTGATATCACTTGTATAACTAGTAGGAGTTCAGACTTGGCCAACCACCTTTTCATAAAATTTCATCACATAGAAGAACAAAATTCTCTAGAATTTGAAGGTCACGAAGTCATTAGATTAGAAGGTGTTTATGTACGGTATCAAATGAATTTTGAAAGTCAACAAAACAACAATAAAGCTTATGCTTGCTGGCCCCTGCTTCTTTAATTATGGATTTAAGTGTTACGACATGGTCTATTGTTCGGTGATCCCGTCTAAACCCCGTGTGTCCTTTTGCATGGATTTTCTTGGATTCAACAAAACTGGAAATCAAATTATCTAACATTGTAGCAAATAGCTTGCTCAAATTATGCTCAATCATGATGGTTCTATAAATATTTGGCTCATGTTGATTCCCTGTATTTAAATATGGGGCAAATGATGTGAGATGTCCATGATGGTGGGAAATAACTAGATTAAAGAGATAAAAAATGTGCGTTGCTAAGAGTTTTTTATTGTGGTGAAGAAATTCAGCTCTCAAGTTCTTTATGTCTACTGATTTCCTTGCTTGAAGTTTAAATATAGCCCGTAACACCATATGATCTGTGACGATATTTTTACCCTGCCACCTATTCTCTACTAAAATTGGAACTCGATTGGGGGATGTTGTAGAGAGAGGATGCGTAGTTGAACCACGTATCTATGTACTGTATAACACGTGAGGATTTCCTTAGGAGGAAGGTTTTCTAAAAATACTTCACTTTAAACCTCAACATGTTGAGTGTGCCCCTTCCTTTCTTGTGAATATATAACCTCTTCTTTTTCCATAGGAGTCAGTGTATATTTTTTGGACTGACTTATTCTTATAAGAGTGTTGGAAAATGATGTGAGGCACAAGCTTCTAGAGGGATCTGCAACTACTATCAAACCAAACATTCCAGGTGTAATGGCCAAGTGGGACACTGGTGAGATGATCACGAGTGGAATGGGGAAAGGATTGAAGATTTGTATTCCAAATTGTTCTGCAAAGATATTCAGCTCTTGTCATTGGGCATTGTATAGAATTTTTATCTTGGACGCTAGATGTCAATTTTTTTAGTATAAATATCATCAAACTTATGGTCAAAGGAGATACCGGTGGAAGATTGGCAAGTATAAGAGGTAATATATGCAACCCTAATAGTGGGGAGTAGGACCTTACAAGAAATAGGTGCATGGTCTACGAGGGGTGGGAGAGGTTCCACACAAAATTGGAGATGGATGACTGTAAAATAATGTTTCTCATGACATAGTCCACCACATTAGCTCCACCAGCATGAAGATAGCAAGTAAAATCCCCAGACCTAGGGAAACATGAAATCCCATTCAGCACTATCAAGTCGTGAGATTCCCCAAATCTAATTAAATGTCTTCCATAAGGTGAAATGAAATGATCAAATAACTTCCTATAACTTTCCATCTCTCCTTTGAGCTCATGTAGTCTTAAAGGATCTGAGATATGATCATATTGGGAGCATTGTTTGCTACCTGTATGGGCATTGAAGTCTCCCAAGATGATCACGTCCCCCATTGCCAAGAACTTGGAGGTCATAGGATATAGATCAGTGAATGGGAATTCATCATCCCCTATCATTGTATATGGTGAGTATCTTGGAGGGAAGTAGCATACTGCGATGAAAAATTTGGATTGTGAAGCTCCTTTATGTCAAGTGATACCCACATATATTTGGCTTGTGTATCATATTCTTCAATTCAAAGTTTAGAGGCTAGATTGTCGCATGCAAGGCAAGCGATACCACATGAGCCTCTAGAACCATGATGGATTTTTTTCCTATACTTGGAGAACCAAGTGAACCCAAAGAAAATAGGTAGGGGCTTGTCTCTTGATTCATGGGTTTCTGTAAAGAAAATAATATATTTTCCCCAGATAACATCATTTGAGGACCCTGTAGAGAAGAAAAGAGATCCGCCATAATTCCACAATGAGAGTGAGATGGATGTATGAGGGAAAAGCTCCACCATATGGCCTCAAGATGTGTTAGTAGGCCATGGCTTGTCCCACCAAGGAGGTAGATTATCCTATATTGAAATCCTTACCACTCCTCATAACTAGCCCACTTGCCACATTTTCTAGCTTCAATCATTTTGGCCCTTTCATTCTTAAATTCCTCATATTGTAGCCTAGTCATGTCTTCATCAAGGTACACCTTTTGGTCAAGGTTGAAGAGGTAAAGTTTTCAATTTCAAGGCAGTGAGCTTATCTTGTATGACTATGGAATTTGATGGTCAGAGAATTATTTGGTAGATACCATGCATTTTCAACTGATAGGTTATATGTTTTGAGTTTATGTTGGAGAAAGTTCTTAGCTGTTATTAAAGGGACTTATTCTTTGGTGAGACCTCTAACTCTAAGGTTTAAAACCTTAAAATCTCTTTGTTTCTGCTCTTGCCAATTTGGCTTGGATTGTTGCTTCAATAATTGGTGGGGTTTTACATTTACCAAAAACTACTTGTGTCCATGGTTGATCTATGGTTACACTCTCAAGTCTGGTAGCAAGCCCCTTATGGTCTTCCTTAGTTGTCTTGGACTTCTTCTCGAAGGTTTACAATGACCTTTGATGTTGCTTGAGCTAGATGAACAAACAACCTCTAAGCTTAGTTTAGCCAGAGCTATTTCCATTTCTGAGATGTGATCTCCCTGTATGGTAATTTAATGTGTTTGTTTCTCAAGTTTTGATGTTTGTTCCTTAATAATTTGGTTTTGTTCTATAACTGTTTCGGTGAGTTCCTGCATGCTTTGTTCAAGTTTATAGATGAACATTTCCATTTGACTGAGCTTGTTGGTAATTGTGTGGGCATTAAGATCTCTTTCATCATCATGACCATCATTAGACACGGTTGAAACTATTATGGAACAAACAAGTCTGGATAAGCTCAGGACATTTTGTTGAACAGTTCATATGCACTCCTAATGAGAACACCAAAGAGCCCCGAATCTGTCTTGCAACTGCACTCAAGACATTTAGTCAAACAATTCGTAGAGAAGCATGGAGAAAGGCTAGGATCATGTGAGCAGCTACCGTTGCAGTTCAAACGAGAGATGCTTGATTATCCCATATGCTTGTGAATGAAAGTGGAGTGGCGATTTGCTTCAATTGTTTGAAATAGTTTCCCCTGTATCATGAACTCACTCTCAAACCCAACCGTTGGAAGTTTAAGCACTCCTAAGATCCACTGATTGCTGCAAATTTCTTTGATACAAGGTGCCCCCTATAATTGAGAGTGGTCTTATTATTCTAACTACAAAAAATCAAATTTGGTGTCAATATTGCTTGTTTTCTTACAGGAATGGCTAGAAAAAAGACTACCCACTGTATATAAATAGAAAGAAATAGACATAAGTCAAAAAATAGAAAGAAAAAAAGATGGATTGAGCCACAATCTGTTTTGGTTATTACATTGAAGGTGTTCCCCCTATGGGAAAGGCCCTTTCGGACGTTTCTGCAACTATGTTAAAATTGACGGTCATTTTGACTTTTTTTACTCATGATTAATTTTGACGGGGTGTTTTGGACATTTTTCGTTGTTTTATATTGTTTTTAGCATGTAAATGCAGCAATTGCATGTTTCGAATTTAAAAATTGTTGTGTTCCTTTAACAAAAATCATCGATTTAGTTGCGCAAAACTAGATTCACGATTTGAAAATTATAAATGTCGATGTAAACCCTAAATCCCTAAATCAACCCAAATCAGCGGTGGTCGTTAGACGGAGAAATGAGAGACAAGTGATGTGTTATGTCATTAAGGTTCTTTGTGGCAGTTTAAGGCTACTAGGCATTTGCTCCACTTGGGCTCGTGTTGTTTTTTCTTTGTATATAGATTTTGATCAGGAATGACGAGCATACGGCCACAATAGAGCTTCAAAACAGAGAGAAGAAAGTAGAATGGAGATAAAAGGGGTAGAATTTCAGAGCTGAACAAATTTTTGCAAGGGAAACCTACCCAAAAATTGAAGGCTCTAGTCTCTAAGCCCACCTTCCAGCTTCATTTTGGTGAAATTGCATAGCATTTAGAGCTTGGACGTGAGAGGACCAAAAGTTGAATGTTATTGCTGCATGTAGAATAAAATGGTCAAGATAGAAAAATTATATATGTTTTACATTAATGATAAAGTTTAGGGCTTCCTACGACAGTAGGGTGCGGCCAAACAGACATACCCCCACTCAAAAGCATTTACGTAGCAACAATTTGTTGAATATGAACAAATAAAACTAAAATGAAGTTTGCATTGTTAGGGGATGCATCCACACACCCATGATAAATAAAAGCCCTCTCCTCGACATTATGCAGGTTTTCCTAATTTTTTCAAGCGCTCTTTGATGGCCGCATACATGGAGGATGATGAAAAATAAAATGTTGGGTCCAACTTACACCTCCCATACACATTTTCTTGCAGGTTTTAAGGCCTTCTCAAAAGATCCATTGTTTTTTTTCTCCAACACTCATGTCATACCAGGTTGTAATAATTGAACTCAACAAACCTGTTTCTTCTGATTTTTTATCCTCTTGTGCAGACAACACAAGATTTTGGGATGTCAGACCATCTCCTTGTGGTGGAAGTGTGGTAGCCACATTCTGCTCTTGGAGTTCAATGTTGCTAACGTGCTCAGGTAAATATTGTAGCTCGTTGTTATTTTCTCCCTCCTCCCTTACAAGGATGTCTTTTGTATCATGACTGACAGTCATCCAAGGCTATTCTACCCTGTCCCAAGGTTCAGCCAAGCCATTAGATAGAAGCTCATATTCAATTTCATACTCGGAATCATTGTCAGAGAAGTCCTGTGGTTCATGTCCATTTGTCAGACGTGATTATCATTCTTGAAATTAAAATGGTCAAACACTTTATGTTAATCAAACAATTAAAGATATAGGATAGTGATCTAAAAATTTTAAAATTGCAACCTACCATCTTTTTTTGGAGGCACAAATGTACTAGGAAATTTGTTTTGGGGTTTCATTATCATCCCAAGCGACATATGAGTAGAAAGAGCTTCCTGAATGAGCTTACTTCTTTGGGAATCCCCATTGACTGATATATGTGTGTTATGTAGAGAGGAAGTATGTTTTCTGTATGGCCAAGGGTTTGAATTTTTATTATTTCAGGTTTCATCCTTTGTAATCAGAGTTCAAATGGTGTATTTGTGCATAATCCTGTTCTATTTTCTACAATAACTTACATGCTCTCTTTTGTCTATTCTAATCTCATATTTGTGAAGGAAGGTGGTCACCATTCATAATTCTTGCATAATGGTGTAGCCATGTATTCAACTCTAGATAAATGTTATATACATAGTTACTTGAATCTTGGAGATGGTGGGATGGGGATGGAGGGACGGGTTTCCAGAATAGATAAAAATTAATATTTAAATATTTGAAATTTATTCAATGAAATTCAATGATTTAGAGAGGACTCATGGGGATGCATTTTTTTTCCAACACAAACACCGTCCCATTCTCATTCCAGTCAAACAACGTTTTGTGATATCACCTCACCAAATCTCACAAACAAATGCCCATCAGAAGTGTTGGTTGTGCTCCCTGTAACATCTTTGTGCTTACCATTTGCATATTCATCCAAATACCTCATATAATTATTATTAGGGGTCATTTGTTTCGTTCAGATAGTAGTCGTTGCCTCTTCCAAGGAACCCTTAGCTTTTAGATGGGCGTAAATGCCAAAATATTGTAGTTATTTTGTGAAGTGTGTAGGGATTTACACAGATGTGATATAGTTAAGCCCTTGATTTGTGCATATCAATTACCATATATGCAGCCCAGAAAACTAACTAATAACTACCATTATAGATACTATGTGTTACATTACTATAATTCTCAGAACTATTTAATTTACTATATGTGTAACTCAGAAAACTAATTAGCACTATGTACAACCGTTACATTACTGTAAAAATCTGTAAATTTACGGAAGTCTTTATGTATTCATGTTTAGTTCACAAAACACTACCACTCATGATATAAGATTTGCAAATGTATATGTACGAATTTGTAACAAATTTGAAATGTAGAGATAGAACATTTAAATGTATATTCCTACACTTACAAAATCAACCACACCCTTTATCAACATCAACTACAAAAGTAATAACTATCCCTCTAAATCAAATAACATATACTATTCGACATTCACATTGCATTGTGGATGTTATGTAGGAACATGGGTGCATGCTGGATTTCATTTAACAATATCCATTGTAGCCCCTGCACTTATGAGCTTTCCATTTGCCTTTGCCTCTCTTGGATGGGTTGCAGGAGTAATATACCCCACTATTGGAGCAGAGATTGCCTTCTTTTCATATAACCTCCTCTCTCTTGTGCTTGAGAATTTAGAATTGCAGGGTAACATACAACATGTGCGGAAGTCTGTTGAATGCTCAGTCATGTATATTTTGTGTTGCTATCGATCATGTATATCATGATTATGGAAGGGTTATGTCAAGGACATTAAGCATGCATATATAATACACCTGTGGTCTAATGAGTCTAGCAATATTATGTTATTGCTTTTACAAGAATCTGTCTTCAAACACAATTAAGGGGAGCAATTATGATAGAGCTGGAATATATTATAAATTTAGATACACTGCGAGTTCAATTATTTTTCCTTTTTTGGTTATACTTCTAATAGGCTATTAAGAATTGTGTTTGGAGAGAAATTTACTGTCTAAATGACAGTTGTGAAATACTTCCAAATGTTTTGTTGATCTTTGATCTGACATGAAATCCTAAGTACCCGTGGGGGTTTGGAGCATCTTATGAAATTGTTTGTCCATATAGGATTTTATAGAGCATAAACAAGAAGTCCAGTTTCTATGAATGAACATTATATTGACTGGACGATTCATCTCAATTATAAATTCAAGGAATTTGAGCGAAAATAGACTGAATGGGTTTTTGCTAGATGAGTTTGGAAATCTGAGGAGTATAATGGATATGTAAGTTCTTTATACTGAAAATATGATTATTTAACTCAGAAGGTCATGTTTTTGGATCTATATGTTATGCATTTTCATTTCATCGTACAAAATTTCATTTTTGGTTCCACTTGGTTGCCCTCCACATGAATCCCCCACAAAAACTTGTAATATTGTTATGCATGGGCCATCATATTTTGTTGCTTCCCCTTGATTACCCTACACAGGTATATCCCAAAAAATCACATGTGTAGGAAAGTTTTAACTGGGCCCTGTGCCATCATCTTTTTTTGTTGAATGTTGATACGCAAACCAAGAAATGTTTGGAGATTGCGTATAAATTGAAATTGTGGTTTTTCACATTGCTTTGAATTTTTTTTGTTTATTTTCCATGGTGTTCATTTTTTTAAAAGATTTTTCGTAAATTTAATCTGTTGTACATTGTGTTTTGTGTTAAATGTTGAAAACTCCCACTGCCAGCGTAATAACCCTTGCATGTAGATACCCACAAGCCCGGTTTGAAGTTTCTCAAATATAAGCAAATCATTTGACAGGTTTATGTAAAGCCAAACCTGCTAGGTTTTTGTCGTTAGTAGGACACAAATATGGCAGAGCAGAAAGAGGAGATTCATGCTGAAATTAGGTCTTTCCCTCAAAACCCACCACTTACCGTACCTCTCTTTGCATCTTTATGCATTGTTTGTTGTCTATTTATATGGCAAAGAGCCTCTGCCTTACGTCTGATTATAGTGAACTTCATTGAAACAACAACATATTTTTAATTATTATTTTTTTGGGGTCAATAAAGGTCAATAGATGGGATCGTGTAAATGATTTAACTGTGGTAAAATAAGGGCATTCACAGAAGTACCTAAAACAATGGCTGAAACCACAACAGTTGAGAATTTGAGATGAGTTTGGGTCATATAAGATCACAAAATGCAATGGTAGCATCTGCACTAGTAAGTAAGACTAATGCAGGAATAATAAGAGAAACCCCACAAGAATAATATAGTATATTTTTTGTCCAATTTAAAATGGAATATAGAATGATGATATTGGAGTTCATGGTCAGATGAAAGACTATCATGTTTGAAGCCGTAGCTTCTCCGCACCTTATTGTCTACAAAATTCAATGCCCTTTCCATCCCCTTCATGCAATTCTCCCTCTTGTAAATATTGTTGTGATCTCCACTACAAGGTAAACACCCTGTCACAAATGGCCTCCTCTCCTTGTTTATCTCAACTTCCTTGGTTGCATCAACTTTTCTATCAAACCCCATATAGGCCTTCCTCATCTCCGCATATTCCTTGCTCATTTTCTCTGCATGCGTCTGAATCAATATAGGATGCTCCTCCACATACTCATACTTTTTTCACAATGTCCTCGTAGGTCCCCACAAGCTCAATCCAATAACCATTCATATTATATGAATGCTCCAAAAGTATCTTATCCTTCTCCTTGAGAAAAAATACACAAGTGCAGACTGATCATCATAATCCTTGAAGGATCTATATGAAAGGACATCTATAAGCAATTTACCAAATGCATCAAAGTGAGAGGTTTGTGGGCCCATAATAGACCACCTCTTCATGAATTCAATAGACCACTCACAATTCCTGATAAAAAAAATCCCTGCATTCAAGCTCATCCAACTCCTTTTCTCATACACCAAATGCTTCCACCCATGCATCACCATATCATAATTCTCATAGCTCTCAAGAGGCAACTCAAAATCCATGTTTGTAATGGCTGCATCAGAGTCCATCCACCAGATCCACTTTTGCTCGGGATGAGCCATCATGGATGCCCTAACAAAAGGAATCTTGGCCCAAAAAGTGTAAATGTGCTCTTCCAACAACTTTGTATTATAAAATATGTCAACCCCATGGATCCTGCAATAATCCACGCTGTTTTTGAAAAATCTCAATAACAAGTGATCTTCAATTGGATTCTTGCAGGGGGTCAACTGAGAGTTAGACACCATCAAAATCTCAATAACAAGTGATCTCCAATTGGATTCTTGTAGTGGATCGACTAAGAGCCAGACACCATCAAAACTCTTGGCTTTCCAGCAAAAAATCATGCTTATTGCTAATTAATGGGTTGACGCAGGCCTTGTAAATGGTGCTACAAGAACAATCACCGACATTGTTTACAATACAACAATACCTCCACCATACCACTCATGATATAAGATTTGCAAATGTATATACCCAAATTTGTAACAAATTTGAAATGTAGAGATAAAACCTTTAAATGTAATGCTTCATCTATATTCCTACACTTACAAAATCAATCACACCCCTTATCAACATTAACTACAAAAGTAATAACTATCCCTCTAAAACTAATAACATATACTGTTCGGCGTTCACATTGCATTGTACACATGCGATTGCTAGTTCTTACAACAACTCAACAATTCAATTAAACAAATCTACCTATGACAGGACAGGTGATCAGACCCACCCATACATGCACATGTATGGCTTTTATGGGATCTTTTATGAGGGCATGATGTAATGCAGATGGGGGATAATAGCTACTGCCCAGAGCTGCCCTAGCACCTGCTCTGGGTAGGCCAATCTCTACCCTTTGACCATTGGTGGATAACATAGATTTCATGAATCCTACAGCCTAGGAGCGCAGGAGGAGAAGCTTGAGATCTAACACCGAGCACGTTTTAAGCATTTTCTTGTTTTAGCGGACCATCTACAATGGACGGCCTGTCTTTCTTAAAGAACTTCCAAGGGCACTAGCAGCCAGGGGTTAAATTTGACGGCCGTTTAGACGTTTTTAGTGATTTTAGACGTAAAATACTTGTAAATATCTTATCTAACCGTTACACGCGACTTGTATATTTCAAACCTGGACGTCATTTTTTATATATAGTTGTATATAAAATATAAAAATATATGGAAATATATATCAAAAAAGATATAATAAATATAGAATAATTAGTGAAAAATAACATTGTTTTATGTTTTTGAAGGGCAGTATTGAAAAATTACTGTCACTCGGAAATTGTTTGACAGGCAGAGGTGGCCGTCAAATTTAACCCCTGCTAGCAGCTCAAAACCCATTCATGTTCTCATATTTCCATGGCTTGCTCACAGCCACTTTTCTTCATTTTCAGTTCTATCCACAAGGCTAGCAGATCAGGGCATTGAAGTCTCCTTCCTCACCACTCCCCTAAATATTCCCAAAATTAAGCCTATGCTTGCAAATCATGAAAAAATAAAGCTGCTAGAAATGCCGTTCCCTACTGTAGATGGATTACCTCCAGGCGTAGAGTGCACATCTGACACTCCACCCCATCTCTTGGGTTTGTTCGCGCGTGTAATGCAGCTCTTAAAAAAGTCCTTCGAGAGTCTGTTGCAGAGCATACCCACACCAGATTTTATAGTTTTTGACATAGTGCAATACTGGACCCCCAAAGTAGCAGCAAAATTTGGCATACCCACAGTCTTATTTCTTGCTTTTTCTGCTAGTTATTGCAGCTATGATTTCTCTCCGTGCAGAGCCAAATCCCAAGAAAAAATCACCGCGGAGGAGTTGACAAATCCTCCTGCAGGCTATCCTTCCTCTGCTATTTCATGGCATCTTTCTGAAGCCCGCCGTTCGATAGAACTAATGTATTCTCAAAATGATGGCATGAGAAGCATAGATCGCATCATGGGTTGTATAGAGAGGGTTGCAGAGCTATGGCCATAATGTCATGCAACGAGTTAGAGGGAAAGTTTATTGAGTTTTTTGAGAGGGTTATGATGAAGCCTGTGTTTCCTGTAGGTCCTCTTCTCTTGCCAATGCAAGGACTGGAACAAGGGGACTCTGATTGCTTTGAATGGTTAGAAAAACAGCAGAATGGATCAGTTGTTTATGTGTCGTTTGGGAGTCAAAGTTTTTTAACTGGGCAACAGATACATGAGGTGGCTCTGGGACTAGAGGCAACACAACAACCGTTTATTTTAGTGTTGCGTTTCCAAAAGGATCTGTCTCTTGTTTTGCCAGAGGGATTTGAAAAGAGAATTGAGCTGAGAGGGTTTGTAATAAATGGGTGGGCGCCTCAGAGGGAGATTTTGTGCCATCCTGCGACTGGAGCATTTGTAACTCACTGTGGGTGGAATTCTGTGTTGGAAGGAATGAACAATGGATTACCTCTGATTGCTCTTCCAATACAATATGATCAGGGATTGAATGCGAGATTGGTAGCTGAGGAACTGAAGTTGGGCGTGGAGGTGGAAAGGGGAAATGATGAGCTTGTGAATAAGGACCAAATTTGCAGCAGTGTGAGAAGAATTATGGTTGAAGAAGAAGGCAAAGAGATAATGCAGAGGGCGAGGGAGATGGGAAATTTGTTCAGGGGAAGCATAAGTAGTGTTTCTCAGAGGATGTACATAGATAAATTCGTTGAACACCTGGGGAGTTTGGTTGTTTGATATGAGTTATGGAGTATCTGGTAATCTAACATAATGGAAGTGTATTGTATGATTGGATTGTTGTAATTGGGTTAATCTTAGATCTACAGAGAAATTTTATGTTTAGGTAGAACTTTATGGGAATAGTTTGTTTTTTGTTTTAGTTTGAGTTTCTTCAGCATCTACTGGAAGGTGTGATTGATTTGGGAGCCGGAGGAGACCCAAAGGGCAATGCACTCAAATGAATTCAAACGTGTTAGGTAAAAAAAGAGGAGTATGCAATTGATATAAGGTTGGATATATTGCGAGTATTTATAGACAAAGAAACCTAAGTGAAATAAGTTAACGAAATTATTATGCAAAGTTACATACAATGATATGAAAAGTCAGATGTATTTCAGGGGATATTTTGTATGTTTTAAAAACTAGCAATTGTATGTGTTTCATGCAATGTGAATGCCGAACGGTATATGTTATTTGTTTTAGAGGTATAATTATTATTTCTGTAGTTGATGTTGATAAGGGGTGTGATTGATTTCGTAAGTGTAGAAATATAGACGGACCACTTAATTTTAAGGTTGTTTCTACATTTGAAACTTGTTAAAAATTCGTACATGAATACATTTGATACCGTTTTCGATAGTTAATTTATTTTATAGTTGATGTTGAATGTATTTAATTTGGTTTTATTGTGTTAGTTGTGCATCGGTTGTTCGGTTGGTGTTTTGTTGGAAAAACATTTATTGTACAGTTGATAATGTGTGTGATTGATAGTTGTAGTGTAGGAATTTAGTTGAAACATTACATTGAAATGTTGTATGTGTACATTTAATTCTGTTACAAATTCGTACATTTAAAGTTGCATATCATATTTCACGACATCAAATAAATGTAGATCTGTGTGCACATAATGAGACATGTATACATTTGCAATTTTTATATCCTGAATGGTAGCCTTTAGTGGGATTCTTTAGTTTCAATAAACATGATTACATTTGATACCCCTTGAGTAGCAGTGTCGCTTTGTATACAAGAAGTGTTGAGTATAGTAGTAGTGGAGGTGCTATCAAAGCAGAGGGTAGTATTTACGATGGGTTGAGTGATAGTAGTCTTGTTTCCTCGTTTCTTTTTGCTCCAAGTGTTGGTACCCATAAACAACCATATCTATTTTTTATTCTTTCTAATTTACCCAAATAATGTAAATATTTATAGTGAGTACCCATGAATTTATGTTATACTCTTTGGCTTGCTTGTTGTACTGAAGTTCTGTGGTGAATTCAGAACAAAAAAAAATGAAGACTTGTTTCATATTGAGGGCACTGACCCTATTCATTTCACTAATTTCAATGTTGGGCTCTTCTCTTTTGGATGTGCATAAAGCTAACTTGAGGCAATAAAACTAGTCATTGCCAATGCCATCCAAATTGCATTGTAGAGCAGGTATAATTATATGTAGTTAATTGAAACTGTTGGGAGGTTGGATTATTTTATCCTCTTCACAAATTGTAATACCCAGTTTTTCTCACATGTAAATATTATGTATTTTGAGAAGGGCGTCCCTTTTTGTGAAATGGTAGCTCAAGTGCAAAGGGATATCCATAAGATTAGTGAACAAAACTTCTTTGGGGCTTTTGGAGCTCAGATGTAGCCCTGGGTCATGTCATTTGGTGCAAGAGAAAACCCAATGAAAAGGAAATCGCCTACCTTTTAAAATTCGATTATTGCTTTGGATTGTAGAATAAGTAAAGAGGGTGCGTTAATTTGACATTAGCCACTCCACCTTCCTTCTTAGCATGCCAGATCAGAATTCGGCAAAGAAATGGAGTAATACTCCAAATTGTCTCAAACAATTTGGCTTGAGCTATGTATTAACCACACAAATTAAAAAGGGGATTTTATTGGAGTTTTATTATGAGAGATTTGGGGTTTCTAGAGTTTTTGCTTTTTGTGCTCTTTGCTTTTGGGTAGATGAGGAAACCATGCATTCTGTGTCACTCCCAAAGTCCCTGTGGTTTTGAGGAGCATGAAGTATGGTTGCAATGTGTGAGAACATTTTGCTTCTGTGTTCAAAGAGCAATAAAGGGGCTTACTCAGGTTGAAGTGGGCAATCACTTGTCTTACTTTGCATGTGTTCTTGTGGTCTGGTTACAGGATACGACTTCTGTGAGACCATAGTATGGTTTAAGCTAGAAAGCACTACAAAATTAAATGGTTTTCTTACAGCCAACAAAAAACCCTTTTTTCTGGAGTGGTTGTATCAAGCATGGAAGCCTACTGTTACAACACAAATATCCTGTTGAGGTTTTGAGCATGCTGGTGTGCTTCAAATTAACATAACTATCAAGTGTATATTCCCTATAAAATAGAAATAATTGAGATAAGCTAATTCACGTCCATATTTGTTGTAAATGTAAATTCCATTGACCCGTGAACAAGTTCATCATTGTCCAGACCATTCATAGCCAAAGGAGAGCATGTCCCTGAATATTCACCTACGCTACAGATAGAGTATGACGCAAGACCAGTGCACACAAAAAAAAATTATTTTAAACAACAAAGATTAAACCCTAACAATATCATCCACAAATTCTTAAAGGATCTGTGTAAAGGCGTCTAAAGCATAACTTACCAATGCAGAAGAAGTGTCTGAAACATCAATCTGACTTCTTGGTTTTGTTCATCGCTTGCATGCCCTTAGTTTTTGTGTTATGCCTCCAGTGTATCTGCAATAGCCGATTCATTCTGACCTGGGTATATATGGGCTTGGCCGGCTCACTGATTTTCTATTTTTAGCTCAAACAACTATCTTAAGTGCACTTATCTTCTTAGACTTAGATCATGCACGTGCTTAAAATTATTAAAAATAAAAATTATTAAAATCTAAAATTGTTAATTAAAAACAAAAGCTAAAATTGTTAATTATTAAAAACAAAATTATTAAAAATAGTAGAGAAAAGCTAAAATAGGGAGGAAAAACGCAAACGTCGAGACGACCGTCAAACCGTCAAATTTAACACAGTCGTAGAAACGTCCACAGGGGCCTTTCCCATAGGGGGAATGCCTTTGGCGTAAATATGTAGAATATATTATTATACGTGTATAGAAAATGAAGAGATGACATGATTATTTTTTCATAATGTAAGTATTTAAATTATGTTGTTTGTTATTTTTTGAAAACACAATAACCTATAATTAAAAAGAGTAAGATTAACACTCATATTTATGTATTTGATTGTAGAAGACTTAGGACTTTGCAATATGACTATGCATATAATATGTCCTAAAGCTAATTGTATAGTCAAATTATAGTGTTGAGAATTGTATTATCGTATAAATCAAACAACGTTCATGGTTTATCCAGATTATGAGTAGCCCAACCAACCCTCCCCTAATGGTTCCCATTGCATTAGGTTTCTAATAATGAGGAAAATTGTTGGCAACTTGAACGTCTATGAATCATTTCCATTGGGAGGTAATTAACTGCTTAGACGATACGAGAGAAAGGGATCTCTTGATGTCTTATGCATCGCCTTAATATGGTTGAGATTGCTTAAACCCATAATTTTCTAAGGTGGGAGCAAACTTGTGCAGAGCACATTGGGTATGGTTAAATATTAGAGAATGAGCTTTGTTAGTGTCGTTGCAACATGTAATTTTGCTTAGGCTAATTCTCTTTTTTAATTTTCCTTACGATGTAGTCACATTAGAGGTTACAAATTTACGAGAATAAGGAGAAAGCATTGCCTTGACAATTATAATAAATTATTTGCAAATTAATAATTAGTTAGTGGTGTGGCAAATACATTTTTGCTCACGTATAGTTGTTGTCCTCTTGTTGTCATGGTGGTGTTGAGCATTACAAAATTTCAATAATCATTATCATTGACATTTTTGTCCAATACATCAATCTTAATTTGTCTCTATTACAACATACAAAAAATAACTTTGATAAATATATTTAACAACAATCATATAAAAAATGAAAAATGAACTAACTTCAAATTAACATCTATTTGAAAATCTTCCTTTGAAGGCAGTTGTAGAATGAAAAAGTTTGGTCCAGTTTGTGGAGAGCCATTCATACAAGTCAGCAAAGCAAAGGCCAAAACCCATTAAACCTGCAAATAATTACATATTGTTGATAGTGTTGAAAAATTTCTTCAGTTGCTTGAAATCATCTGCTTTATCCACCATATACAGGCTCGACGTCAAAGAAGAAACAACCTTGTTCTTTGGTGTATCTTTAAAAGATACAAACTCTAGCCTTAACACAATGATAACACCCAAAATGTCGGTATGGGTTCATCTTCCAAATCTGCACCTTCATTTTGTGCATCCAGAAGTTCTAGAAAGTATTGGAAATTTTTTCAGCAAATATATTAAAACAAATATGAAGTGGTTAGAGTTGG
Organism: Taxus chinensis; assembly: GCA_019776745.2. Taxonomy (NCBI): domain Eukaryota; kingdom Viridiplantae; phylum Streptophyta; class Pinopsida; order Cupressales; family Taxaceae; genus Taxus; species Taxus chinensis. Next base: position 758,837,046 of record CM034151.1, on the reverse strand, counting down.
GGTTGTTCACTTACACCTATATATGCATGGAAATAGATCTTAGCAAAGTTCTTCCTGATAAGATGAGATTAAAGCATGGAAAAATGTAGTGATCTCACATCTTGGACTACAAAAACATGTCTTTTTGTTGTTGGATCTATAAGCAAACATGTAATTTACAAGACTCTTTCCCATAACTCAAAGGGCAGTTAGAAAGGAAAAAAGACTACCCTTCCAAACTCTAAACATGGCAGCCCTATTCTCATTTGGAGTGGGATGATGAGGATAAGCCGACAAAGAACGACTAGGTACCTCACAATGATGGCGAGATAATGTAGATTTCATAATTACAAGTGTCCATGAATACATGTGACAATGGCTTGATTCAAGGAAGCCCTAGGGGAAATGATTCAAATATAATAGATTTTTCATTAAGGGGATCCAAAAGATTTGATGAAAAAAATTCCTCTGAATCGGATAAGGAGCATGGCCATCTTACAATCAATGATGTTCAACATTATATTGTGGGCCCTATTGTTGAGGGATGAGCGGAAGTCAAAAAACAAAACTTAAAAAAGACATATTGAGCCACAATTTGTTCTAGTTAATTCTGGGTACTAGTGTCTTTTTATAGAAGTGCACACGACACTTATTCTACGATGTTTTTTGGGGTGATTTGTATTCTTTGTATTTTTTATTTTTTTGGTGCCATGTGTTTCTACTTCTTTTAGAGACATGATTATTTCTTGCCATTTTTAAATATAATTGTCTCGTATTAGTAGCTAATATATTGATGTGTTCCAATAAAAAATTAACATCTATTTGACATACTTTGTAATTGATAGGGGAAAGGCACCAACTGATGAACATGTGCCAATAGATGAACACCTTTTTGTGAGGGTGGGGTCCATTAAGTGGACATTTTTTCCTGCATTAATATAGTTGAGGTGACCCAATAAATGTGTAGATTTGATATCTTAAAAAAATTAATAAAACTCGCACAATTAATACACCCTTTCATTAAAAAATGTATGATGTAACACATTGGGGACATGATGTTAGGAAATAAGGGATAAAATATGCGGAATAATCCCTCACAAAATCGCAACAGTAGAAACTAATATGCAGAAATTATTACAGATCTCAAATAAAATTGCAGAATAAAATAACACAACACAAAGAGACAGTATTTAACGCGGTTCACCGAATTTGGGCTACGTCCACTAAGAATCACTTGCTCAAATTTTATTACAAGCCATCGCTCTCTCAATACAATACCCAGATCCGTTTGGAGCTATGCTCAACAAACTCTACAGAATTCACATCCGAATTTAAAAACACATCTACAATGTTTTTTCATATCTCTATCATATGCATAAAACCATATAAATAGACAACTGCTTAAGCAATTTTACAAAACCGTGGGTATTAAAACAATGGGCAAAAACCAAAACCGTCCCATAAACCTATGGGTAGTCGAAGAGGCGGTTTTACAAAACAATGGGTACCGAAAAAACCATGGGCCCAAAAACAACCCATAACGGTTACCCATTACCTATGGGTTAATAAATCACCCATGAAAATTTGCTTCGGGGGCTTCGCCCCCGAACCCCCTTGACCCGCTCACCGGCGAGCGGGACCCGCCGTAAAAATACCCGAGTGTAACACATAGAAAGTGTACCAAAATATAACATGAAAACAAGTTCCACAAATATAACACATGAACCTTTACATAATAGTGTTTGAGGCTTTAATTTAAAAGTCATCTTGCAACACTAAAATGTCAACATCAATAACATAAGTACAAAAGTGTACATAATTATGCCGAAAGGCATTATTCCAGTTGGGCGGAGGTCGGGGGTTTTTGACACAAGACATAAACATCGACGACAGAGATGAAGCGGTAGAGGACCTTGAGTACGGAGCGACAGGAGCCACAGGATGGAGAAAGGATGGCACAAATATCAAGAAACCCCAAAAAATGGAAATTACAGGAAATCGTCGCCAAGTTCAAAAAACCTTAACATTCGGTTTGTTGAAAAAACCTATAACGAATAAAACACGGGGAAAAAATGGCGTGGCCGCTCACAATATGATTTATTTCCTTTTCTTTGCAGTGGTGGTTAATTTTTCCTTCATTGTTGTGCTTGTATTTTATTGCCAATTTAATTGTTTTCCCTCACTCATGTTCTTCTATGTTGGTTGAATGCATGACCTCCATTTGGCTGTAGGCAGGGTTTTTCTCCTACTTTGTCCATGTTTTATTGTTTTTAGTTGTATGCATGGTTACAGGGGTTTCAAGCATATTCATTTTTTAAACACGGTTGTGTTTGCAGGGTCTATGACGACGGATGTGGCGGGCAGATTGTGCTCACGCATGATTTCCTCTCTGCTTTCTTCTGCTCATTTGTATTGATCATGGTTTATTTTTTATGTGGATAAATGGATGCTTTAGGATGCATGGTTGCAGGGGTTTAAGATATATTCATTTTTGGTTTTATTTAAATGTATTGTCATTTATTCTATCTATTTTGCACTTGGAAGGCCCTATTTTTGTATCTATGGCAGCAAAAAATTCAAAGAGGATGGTTTGGCCAGGGTTTCTCAACCTGATTGTATGGAGTACAACTCGGGCCATGGTTCTTTGTAATTTATTAATGTTAAAAAAAAATCTTTCAATTCTAGCTGAAAGAAAAAATGACAAAAATAAATTAAACTACAATTGAGAACCTTGTCACTGAAATAAAAAAAATAACAAAACCCATTTTCACCATATTTTCCCAAAATATTCTCTTTCATTCAATTGTGTGCATGCCAGTTACTGGAAATGAATGGGTGACTCCTCCATATGGTTTAAAATAGACACGACACAACATTTTTATTAAGCTCGATACTATGAAGCACGGTTTATATGTACTTCATTGTAAGAAAAAAATGTTTTGCACATTGTTTCCCCTAAGCATTTTGCCCTCCCATTTATTTATCCTCCCTCAAATCACCTCTTTATCGCCCCTCTCCATTCTCCGATATTTCACTCCCTTAATGTTTACTTCTTTAACACATCCACTTCAGTGTTTCCACTCCAAGTAAGAAATACAAGTAGAAAATTACGAAAAGTAGCAGAGTGTGGACCACAATGATTACTTTAGTCGTCCAAGCATGACTTAATGACATTCCTCCACATGTTGCATATTGATTCACAAAAGGCAGTTAGATTTGGATACATGTTTTCAATTGATGGATGGATAAAAGCCCTGATCGCCTCACATTATGTCATATTTTCGACCTTGTTGCAACTAATAGAAGCAGATGCAAAAGTGTCAAAAAATGGTGTTTCACTCTAACTAAACAACCCCTCCAAAATGTCATCTCCTTCACTGTCTTTGCTAATGCCCCCACAACACATTCTTCCACCATCACTATTTACTGAGTTCTTTCATCTTGCAACACAATTTTTAATATTTTAATAAGCCTTACATGCATGTAAAAATATTTTCCCAAAATTTTCACCTCTCATTTTCTTTTATCAAAGTAAACCGATCTATCAAATTTAGTATACTAAATTCCATATTAAAAAGTGTTGGTTTGAACCCTCAAACATATTGGAGTTTTAGTAGTTTTTTGGTTACTTTAAGTGAAATTTCATTCATGTGGATAATATGACCAAGGTCGAAACAAGACAATGGAGCACATATAATAGATGTTATTGGGTGGAAAGAATCTGATCCGTTGAATAGGTGCGGGATATGTATGTTTTTAATTCCCACTTTTTGATTTCCCACTTTTTATTCATGTCTTCGCTTTTTCTATAAAAATAAATGTTGTGCACTCAAAAAAATTGACACCATAAAAAATTAAAATAACAAAATATAAAAGCTCAATTGAGGGATGAAATCTTCCTTTCATTCATATATCCATTCCTTGAAGGGGCTCAATGATCGACGAGTGTTCCCCCATCACGTGTTTTTTCCCCTTTAAGATTGCATTTCGCTCACATGAATTATGTGCACAAGCTTTAGATGATTAAGTGGACCACAAATAGTAGATATTATTTGGGTAGGAACCAAGGGGGGATTAAGCCCTAGGCAAACTAGGCAATCGCCTAAGGCGCTAGCAGTCAGGGGGCGCCTGAATATAAAATATTTACTTTTTGTTCATTAATTTTAGAACTTAGCTTTAAAACAATTTATTTGAAGATTTAATATTGATTACCCCATTTATAGATATTATTATACAGTAACATAAATTTCACACATACACATAAAAATGTTCTGTAATATTTTTGCAAGTAAACACAAATACCACATATTTATAAGTGCATATGATTTTGTTTGTATTGTTACCCATTCTCCGATGTAGCTCCAGATTATGTAGGTGTGTAATTTGTTCTAGAAAAAGGTCAATGTATTTTTTATAATGTCACTGGTGTATCTAGTAGAGGTGAGTATACTTGAAGAAAAAAGTATTTAATTCTCTATTCTTAATTTTTCGGGGAAAATATTTGTTATTTTTTTATGGAGGAACTGGTAGGCCTAGTCTAAATACAATTCTTCACAAAACCATGAGAGCTACATAAAGGGTTTTGTTTCTTTGCAAAGAAAATGGTGTTTTATTTTAGGATGAGTTCCCATCACCTACTTGATATGGATAAATCAGACTTCTAAGAAGTTTAGTATAAAATATCAAGTATTTTTTGCATTCTAAGCATGTCCTACAATTATTTCTTTCCATCCATTGATTTTTTTTGCGTCCTTCTATGATAATTTAATAAGATATTATTATTATTTTTGTTATGACCATGATGTATATTTAAAAATACAAGAATATATGCATATTTTATTTATTTACTTGATGGATAAACTATTAACAAAAATTGTGAGGGGGAGGGGGGCGCCCACCCAAACTATTGCCTAGGGCACTCTCGACCTTTAATTTGGCTCTGGTAGGAACAATATACAAATGTTATTTGGGTGGGAACAATATGAGCCATGGAATAGGTGCGGGACATGTAAGGTTTTTTTTGCCACCTTTTTATTTCCGACTTTCTGTTCATGCCTTTGCCATAAAAAATAATATATTAAGATAGAAAATCTCAATTGATAGATAAAATCTTCCTTTCGTTCCTATGTCCAATCCCTGAAGGGGCTCAATTATTGATGGGTGGTCCTACGTCCCCCGTTTTTTCTCCAATTACTCGAACTTACAACTGAAAAAGCATCCTTGCAAAGTGGAACACAGATAGCAGATATTATTTGGGTGTGAACAATCTTCATCAATGTCACTAATACTTGTTCACTAACGTAGAGAGAAACCCTTATCCTAAAACTACATGCAATTGCTACCTTTCGATGCTACACCCACTACACATTTTCATGTCTATGTTGTATCCCATGAAATACGTACTCGATTTCCCTTACATTTACGTGATTTCTAGCTAACAAATATATGCAAGAGGTAGAATTTCAATCAATTTCCCATTGGATCAGTGTTCTTCGTCCAATCTTTACATTTTGAGTTATCTCCACAAACATTTGCATCCACGTCTTCCACAAAACGTCGTTTCTACTTTAAATGATTAACAAAATCTCATGTGGTGGTTGGTTTGTGGAAATCAGGATTGCTTCCCCATTATGATTTCCCCGCCCTTCCACTTCCCCACCCTCAAACCCCTTATTCTTTTTCCCCCTTCCTCTCCCATTGTTATCTCCCTCCACTTTCACTTCTTCACAAGATACCTTTCCGCATTTCCATAGTATATTTGAAGTACAATTGCTAGTATACTAGCAATTGCAAATGAGTTGCAAATTACGCCGGAGAGAATAGCAATGTTTAGTTTATTAGAGTTGTATTTCGTGTTGATATTGTTTAGATGTTTATACGTTGTTGGTAGACTTCTTATTTTGTTATTGCCCACTTTTTTGTAAGACAGAATTATGATAGTTGCCACAATAAGTCATGTTTCATCATTTGGTCAAACATCAGACGTTTATCTAATAAAAATATTTTTTAACATTTAAATGTTCGTAAGGCATATTCAATAATCTCATTTTGTCAGATTTTGGCACTTTCCAACAAAGAAAATTTCAAAGATGGACTACGACGTATAAGTTCACAATCTCCGCTTGAGAGAGGTTATCATAAATATGTCATGAAAATTTGTAAGTGCCTTGCCAACACCCCACTTTGATGTTTTGGTGTAGACTTACATTTACAAGTTAATTGACCCACTTAACTTTTTATTGAAATGGCCCACCTAAAATAATCAGATCAAATCATCTGACCACACACTTCTCGATAATGGAGGATAATCAGATCAAATCTTGCAGAAAAACATTTAAAATTGGAAATATGGAAAAAAAAATCTGCATGTTGTAAAAATTGCATTAAACGAACATCCCAAATTTTAATTTAGTAAAAATAAAAAAAATGGAAATTGTACATTGTATTTTGCAGACAATCGTTTTGGAAAAATGTGACGGGGGTCGAGGGATTTCTGGTGCCGTTGAAAATGTTACGCCAAATTTATGTAAAATCCCGCACAATCATGTTGCGATGTTTCTGCAAATTGAGCAAGAGAAAACAATGCACGAGCTGCTCCAAATCATTTCCAATATAAATGCAAATAATAGTTTCTTCAAGTCTCAAAACGCGGTCCATGTCCATCATATAAAGCCCATCTATAAAAAAAAATGTTAAGAAAATCAGTATATGAATCAAAATAGTTTTAAAAATGGACTTCAAACAAAAACTTTAACTGTGAAGAGCTCCCCTACCTTTTGCAGTCCAAGGAATCAAACAACTTGAACACTGATACATATCAAAGGCCCTGGAAGGGTAAGGAAGTCGCTCAGTGCCTATGACATTAATCAGCACACCATGCTCCAATTTGTTCTTCCTTTTCTGTGATGTTTTTGCCGTCATAATTGTCTGTTTCAGGTAAAGCTCTGCACTTTGAGTTTTTGTTTTAAAATTAAAAACGCAGAGTGCATCTCTGCAAGACTGCAACTGCAAAATGAAATGATTTCTCTAATTATGAATTCAAGAATGACAAATCAGATTGAAGATATCTAGGATACTAAAACAATCAAGATGTCAGTTATTGTTTTTATTTTTTATTATATATTTTTCATATATTATTTTGTGTGGCTTGTGAGAAAGGGGATGCATTTAATAAAAATAATGTGTTTGATGCGTGTCATTTTTGTTTCTGTAACATCATAGTTTATAGAAGCCTGTGACTTTTGAAAAGATGTACAAATATATTTTTGTATGTGATTTTAGTTTCCCATTCCGTTCGTGATGTTTTTTTTAAATTTAATATATGAGTAATACCTGTTATAGTAATAGTTCAAATGATTATTATTTTTGAGTGTTTCATTGAAATCATGATGAATGTTCGATTATCTGATCCTATATGGAAATATAGTTTAGGTTATGGAATTTGTAGTTTCCACTCTTGCATAATTTTTTTCTTTGTTCTTTTTTTAAAATCTAAAATTATTAGGAAAACCGGAAGTGTTATAGCAACAAAATAATAAGGAATTAAATAATACCATCCTCTAATATCACAAGTGGTCAACATTTCAATAAGAAAATTACACGCGGAGCTCTATACATGGGGTCTCCATATTCATATTACTAAGGAGTAAGTTTATTTAGAAAGATGGTATTTGTGGCAATAGAGAGATTTATGGTTTGCTTAATTGATAGAAGGTGAATGCATACTTGTTAGTACTGCTGTAGAAGGTAAGTATTTGAAGTGATGTCGGAACTAAATGTCACTTAAATTATGTAGACACATTATTATCCTCTCCGGCGTATTTTTCAACTCATGTGCAATTGCTAGTATTACAATCTTTACTCTCTCCCTCTATTGAACGCAGTACAAATTGTCATTCAGAGAACGATGATCGTTTTATTATCATTGTAAGGAAAAAAGTAATAAATAACAAGTATTAGTAACATATATTATGTTTAATTAGGACACATCAATGTATGCTGAGGGGTAATCATTTGGTTAAAGTTATTTGGGTTTTGAAAATATTACCCAATACATATTGTCAATCAACATTTTAATCCGTAAATCAATTGAAATTGTATGCCCAAATGAAGTTACTGTTGTATATTTTTTCCTCTCCGGCCCGATGCCAGGGCAAATCGCGGAAGCCAGTAGGGCGGAGGAGTCGGGCGGAGGAGTCGGGAAGACAGGGGGGAAGAGCTTGGCGCGGGATATGCCGGAAGGGCCGCAAAACCTGACACACAGAGCAAACGTGAATGGAATCGGGTTTTCGGGGTGGAGAAGCATGGTGGAATAGCATGTCGGGTGGTCTCCACGACCTGGCAGCAAAGAAAAATGTGATCGGGGGGTCTCCAAAACCCGACGCAAAAGACATGCGGGTTTCAAAGTCGGGAATACACGTCGGGGATGCACACAGGCAAAAGCATGTCGAGCACCCCTCCGGACCCGATGCTCATGCGGGTTCCATCTTCTTCCCCGACATCAAAGGAAAGCTCCCAATCACGTGGGAAGCGGGTTTCGGGAAAACGCAAGCATCGAACACATGCCGGGGCTTCTGCCAAACCCGATGCGAAATACAGTCCGCCATAATGGGACGAGTTAGGTGCGGATGTGGAGGTGGTTGGACAGAATTCTGAATTTCTCTTCACCCTGCATTTTCCTCATATAAATGTAAGGAGAGGCTGTTTTAAAAAGAGGTTGGACATTTTCATTTTTGCATCCTCCCTTCACTCCTGCTTACAAGAGAATCTCCCGCAGCTGTCAAGCCTCCCATATGGATTGTAATACCATTTTTTGCATCCTGGCCACTGCAATGTATCCAATCGATCATTGAGCAATATATGTATGTCTGTGATTGATTCTAAACCCACTCATATATTCATTGCTGTCATGTTGATCTCTTATTGCATTTTGTCTACCTGTGCATGGTGTTGTATTGAATTTATGAAGGTCATGTGTCTAACTATCCAAAACGAGTGTTCAACATTCCTCGGTGCATCACCTCCAAAGTTCAGGTTTTACCTTTATGCATTCTCGACCCTGTCTCCTTGGCAAGTCTAAATTAGGTATTGGTAAGCCCTCTGAGGTTTATTCGTGCATCTGAACAGTTAGGAATAGGAGCCGGCCTTCATCCGGAGAGCTTTTCCGATTTCGCAAGGTCCCACACTTGGCAAAAGCTCCATGTCGTGCAATCGCACTGGTGAGTCTCAAACAAATGCGTTGCGGAGTCCCAGGGGTGCTGTGATTCGACACCAACAGTTACACCTATCACTGTAAAAAGCTTAGGTAAGATGTCTTTTTGTAACGTATTTTCCATTTGATAACATGTCCACGACCTACCTCATTGACGGTCTCAACATTGGAGACCTCATTAACACATAGCAACACCGTCCTCACCACTGTTTCCATCTCTTCTGCATCAACACTTTCATCCATACATGGGATCCACCACTTCCTCTGCAAATTCATGTGATGAATTATGTTGATCATGCTCACGTCTGCCCAGAATTGGTCCTCGCTCTGAGACACTCCTTCTAACCACTTCACCACCATGATCTTGTCGTTGCTCATAACCCCTTTGTAGACGTGATGCATACAGTTTCTACCACACCAAAGGCAATTGCAAATCTGAGCGGATACTTAACGACGCTTTTCCTTTTATCTGTTATGTAACTGGTACTGCTATAAAACAATTGCCCCAGATCTTGTTGTCCCAGAAATATTGTAGCTCAATTGAACTTCCCTACTTACTATGGAATTTGGAAGTGAGGAATAGTTGGCGGATACTTTAATATACATTTCGTTGAACACGGACGGAGAGCAATATCCATTGATAAGCAGGCTCTTGGGGTAGCATTTTCCAGTACCCTTCACGTAGTTGAAACCTTGCACATTGGCTATCATTCATGCATGAGATCTTACATTGTTCGAGACTAAGCCCGGGAGAGTAGCCCCGAAGATCATTACCATAAAAAATCTATGTAGCACTGGTGGATCCTAGATCCAGCAACTCTGTATCGGGCTCGCAGCCTTTGAACCGGTCTACAGGATCCTTCATGTGGAAACCAAGGATGCATGTACATATAGCCTTAGAGCTGTAAATGCACAGCTTGTTTATTCCATAAAGACCATGAACAAAGCATTCGGTGGGAAGCGTCATCCAAGATATATTCCAGATGCCTATATCTTCGTCCAAGGTGTACAGTCTCTGATTTCCATGAGGATGTCAATCTTCGCTGTAATCCGCTTCCACGACCATAATCCCATGTTGTAAAACTCAACTCATTGCTTGACTGGAATCCGCCCAAATCATCAAAAATTGTATGACGGCTAATGTTGTATGATGCTCTGTCATTTTGAAAAATGGACAGACAAGGAGTAGGCCAGTTATTGGAGGTTGCATATGACATTTCATACCTGAGCCGAAGAATGTTTTCATAATCAAAATAAAGATGGTAGTGTCCCAACGAAAACAAGTCCACACCCAATCTGGATACTAATAAAAAAATCTAGATATGTTCAGTCCGATTTGATATAACAATCAGTGTAGTAGAACAATAAGAATGTTAGATATTAGTATAGGAAATATCTAAAATATGTAGATATCTAGAATAGTAAATATTTAAAACTGTAAGAAAATATCTAAAATCTGGTAACCTATAAATATTGGAGTCATCAGAATTTGACACTTTCCAGCCAAGGTATCTTCAAAGTGAACCCTAAGGGCAAAAAAATATACCTATCGTGTGGAAATTAAATTCCACTTGTCTTCCATAAAACCCGTTGACCATTGGTAGATAACATAAGCGGCTGGTAGGAAGGGCGACTCCCGAGGTGACAGGCATGGAGTAGAAGCTTCAGCTTGGGATCTAACACGGAGCGGGTTTTAAACATTTCTTGTTTTAGTGGACTATCTACAATGGACAAAGGCAGTAGCAGCTCAAAGCCCATTCATGTTCTCATGTTTCCATGGCTTGCTCACGGCCACTTCTCTGCATTTGCAGGTCTATCCACAAGGCTAGCAGATCAGGGCATTGAAGTCTCCTTCCTCACCACTCCCCTAAATATTCCCAGAATTAAACCTATGCTTGCAAATCATGAAAAAATAAAGTTGTTAGAAATGCCGTTCCCTACTGTAGATGGATTACCTCCAGGCTTCGAGTGCACATCTGACACTCCACCCCATCTCTTGGGTTTTTTCATACGCGTAGTGCAGCTCTTAGAGAAGCCCTTCGAGAGTCTGCTGCAGAGAATACCCAGGCCAGATTGTATAATTTTTGATATACTACAGTACTGGATCCCCAAAGTAGCAACAAAATTTGGCATACCCACAGTCTTCTTTCTCGTCTTTTCTGCTAGTTATTGCAGCTATGAACTTTCTCCGTGCAGAGCCAAATCCCAAGAAAAAATCACTGCTGAGGAGTTGACCCAACCTCCTGCAGGCTACCCTTCCTCTGCTATTTCATGGCATCTTTCTGAAGCCCACCTTTCGATAGATCTATCGTATACTCAAAATGATGGAATGAGAAACATAGATCGCATCATGGGTTGTATAGAGGGTTGCAGAGCTATAGCCATAAAGTCATGCAATGAGCTAGAGGAAAAGTTTATTAAATTTTTTGAGAGGGTTACTATGAAGCCTGTTTTTCCTGTAGGCCCTCTTCTCTTGCCAACGCAAGGAGGACTTGAACAAGGGGATTCTGATTGCTTGAAATGGCTAGAAAAGCAGCAGGATGATTCAGTTGTTTATGTGTCGTTTGGGAGTGAAAGTTTTTTAACAGAGCAACAGATCCAGGAGATTGCTCTGGGACTAGAGGCAGCACAGCAGCCGTTTATTTTAGTGTTGCGTTTCCAAAAGGATCTGTCTTTTGTTTTGCCAGAGGGATTTGAAAACAGAGTTGAGCAGAGACGGTTTGTAATAAATGGGTGGGCGCCTCAGAGGGAGATTTTGTGCCATCCCGCGACTGGAACATTTGTAACACACTGTGGGTGGAGTTCTGTGTTGGAAGGAATGAGCAATGGATTGCCTCTGATTGCTGTTCCCATACAATATGATCAGGGATTGAATGCGAGATTGGTAGCTGAGGAACTGAAAGTGGGCGTGGAGGTGGAAAGGGGAAAGGATGCGCTTGTGAATAAGTACCAAATTTGCAGCGCTGTGAGAAGAATTATGGTTGGAGAAGAGGGCAAAGAGATAATGCAGAGGGCGAGAGAGATGGGAAATTTGTTCAGGGGAAGCATAAGTAGTGTTTCTCAGAGGATGTACATAGATAAATTCGTTGAACACCTGGGGAGTTTGGTTGTTTGATATGAGTTCATGGAGTATCTGGTAATCTTACATAATGGAAGTGTATTGTATGAGTGGATTGTTATAATTGGGTTAATCTTAGATCTACAGCGAAATTTTATGTTTAGGTAGAACTTTATGGGAATGGTTTGTTTTTTGTTTTAGTCCGAGTTTCTTCAGCATCTACTGGAAGATGTGATTGATATGGGAGCCGGAGGAGACCCGAAGGGCAATGCACTCGAATGAATTCAAACGTGTTACGTAAAAAAGGAGGAGCATTCGAGAGTGACATTTAATACACGCAATTGTATTAAATGTCAGGAGGGGATTGCAATAAAAGTATACTTCAATGAAAGGAAAAGGTATACTTCATGAGAAATTCAAAATTTAAATTTATTTTTCTGTAGTTCTGGAGCAGATTGGTATCACATTCTGTGGAGATAATCGTAACGACTGGTTCATTAAATTCTAGGGTTGCAATGCAGATTTTCAAATATATAGTTTAATCAATTCTGAAATCAATAGTGTTTTCTGTTGTTATAGGTTTTGAAATCTTCAAGTGGAGTTTTCCAAAAATGGCAAAGGACAAGTATAATCAATTGCAGAATGCAACAAGTAGTGGAAGTATTCAATGTCTAGAGTCATGGGTGTGTATAAGGTGCGGCTTTTCTTGGTGTCCTGCATGTGGCTTGGCCTTTGGTTTGCAAAGTACAAAAGGTGGATATAATGGTTCTCATGTTTGCAACGAAGCAAAAAATTACAAAATCAATATAAGTGTGGCCGATATGGATTTAATTTACAATGAGTACACCACAGGAATCACAAGACAAAATGGTTTTATGTTTCGCTGTTTGGGGATTCATTCAGGTGTGAAGAAAATAAGAATGGTGGAAAAGGAACTTGACTGCCAGGCAAAAAGTGTAATCAAATTGTTAACCAACATTCTTCAAAATCAACCCATCATAGCTTTCTCTGCCCACGTTCTTCTCTATAGAGCAAATGTGGTTGTGGCCAATTTTTAGAATACTTAATGATGAATGATTCAATGGTGGACATATGTGCAAGGAGTGCATTGTATATTCAGCTAGCAGACCTTTTGAACACCATGCTGCAACATTATCCAGAACTACTTAAAATGTTTTTAGGATCCTGTTCCCAAACTCACACAAGCAGAAGATTTCATGTTGATGGTAACTTTGGGAGCGATTCTTCTCTGATTCAAAAATTGAGGACCATGTGTAAGCAATCAAAAATTATTTTAAACAGAGTAAAAAACAGAGATGAGGACTTCCATGTGAAGGCTGAACTCGGCATTGCTGTGTCTCTTTTGGGGTGCTATGAGAAATTGGTATCTGCAGCTGAGAAACAAGCATCTTCCACACCATCTGTGATTTTTGGTTCAGAGAAGGACGATTCAAGTATGACGGGGCAGTACAGCCACTTCATTCCATACAACAGCTTCAGGGGAGGAAGACTCGAAAAACAGGGAAATCCATGAATTCAGTTCAGAATGTCTCTTTATATACACAGAGATTGAGGCCCCTACAATTTGGGGATTGTCCTTTTATTGGTGCAGGTTCTCAAGTTCACACCAGCTCCTAAAAGCATTGATAATTCAGGTGTGCATAATCAGAAAAGGATGTTGCATATTGCTAATAAAATAAGATGCCTAACATTCAATTTTAAGCTATGGATTTATGTATTAACAGTCTGGAGCAGGGCTTTTGTGATATAGAGATGTATTGATACCCGTTAAATATGGATGCTTATATTTTAATATTAGCTATGTGGTATAAAGATAAATGAGTTTGGTGAAGAGGAAAATATGAGTTCAATTTCCCTTGAACAACACATGTAGTAGCATGTATGAGAACTGGACAGCGCTTGTGTCCTAGATGCTCTTAAAATAATTATGGGAAGAGTCGAGCATCTCAAACAGAAGTCTTCCCATAATTGTCTACATTCTAGAAATATGAAATGATTCAATCCATTTGTATTTTATTGAACTTCCTATGTTTTTTTTGTCAAATTTATCAATAGCATTGTCTTATTAATAGACGGGAGTTGTTATTTTTATGTTTATCTTATTTATAAATATGTTATATTTAGGTTATTTGTGGTTGAAACAAACTTTTTCAAAGAGGTGCACAAGTTATATATATGTGCATGGATTTACTCTTTAGAATATAAAAAAGAAAGAATTGTATTGTATTCCTCTGGATTGAATAAAAGAAAAAATGGTTTGTTTCTAGTGGATGTAACCCACATTGGGTGAACCACGTTAAATCTTGGATTTATCTTGTGATTACATGCTTATATTATTTCTGTTTTAATTCCGTTTTATTGCTCATCTGTATTTCAATCCTAACGACTGGTATTAGAGCAGGGTTTTGTTTTGGTAAAAAAAAAACTCATAGGCGGATTTTTTGATTTTTTGTTTGAGTGGGAGCAATGACAGAAGATAGCAAGGTCAGGGTTGAGAATTTTAACGGCCAGAACTTTCAGATATGGAAGATGCAGGGGGAGGACTACCTATATCAGAAGGATCTTTATCTACCATTGAAAGGGAAAGCTTTAAAGCCGTCAACTATGAAAGATGAAGAATGAGATGTTCTTGATTGGAAGGCATTGAGAACGATACAGTTGTGCCTGGCAGCTACGGTAACTTTCAATATTTCTACGGAAAAGACAACGAGAAAAATTGGGTAAATTGTATGAAAAACTCTCAGCCTCCAATAAGGTATATCTCATGAAAAGTTTATTTAATATGAAGATGTCAGATGGTGATTCAGTAAATGATCATTTAAATAAATTCAACACGGTTACTAATCAATTAAGCTTTGTAGGAGTAAGTTTTGATGACGAAGTTAAGACTCTTTTGATTTTGTGCTTATTCCCTGAAAGTTGGAATACTTTGGTTATCGCTGTGAGTAATTCTGTTTCTGGTTCAAACACTTTAAAGTTTGATGATGTTATTGGTGTGATTCTTAGTGAAGAGATGAGAAGAAAAAGCATAGGGGAGTCATCTAATTATGCTTTGAGTGTAGAGAACAGGGGAAGACAAAAGGAAAAAACAAAAGGTCATGGACACTGTGGAAAGTCTAAGAAGGGCAGATCTAAATCTAGAAGCAGGATGGTATGCTGGAATTGTGGAAAAGCATGACATGTAAAGAAAGGTTCTCGGTCTTTAAAATTGGGGAAAGATCAACAAGAAGGGAGCAAAGAAGCAAACATAGCAGGTGATGTGTTATAAGATGCTCTTATTCTTTCTTTAGATAGTAAATCAGAATCTTGGGTTTTAGATTTTGGTGTTTCATTTCATGCAACTCCTCATAGACAGTATTTTCAAGATTATGTTCAAGGGAATTTTAGGCAGGTATATCTTGGTGATGATGAGCCATGTAACATTGTTGGAAAAGACAATGTTCATTTTAAATTGCAGAATGGTAACACTTGGGTGTTGAAGAATGTCAGACATGTTCCTAGCTTGAGGAGGAATCTAATTTCTGCAGGGCAATTAAGAGATAAGGGTTGTATAGTTATATTACAACAGATTCTTGGAAAGTTACCAAGGGTTTTCTTGTGGTAGCAAGAGGTAAGAAAGTAGGTACTTTGTATTTATCCATTGTTAGTACTGATCAATCTTCTATTTTAGCTACTACAGGTATAGACACAACTCTGTGGCATCACAAATTTAGCCATATGAGTGAGAAGGGGATGAAAATTTTACATTCACAGGGAAAGTTGTCAGATTTGAAAAACATAGACTTGGACTTTTGTGAGCATTATGTGTATGAGAAACAAAAGCGTGTGAGATTTCTCAAGGTTGGATCAACCAAGAAGGAGCACAAGTTAGAGTTTGTTCATACGGATGTGTGGGGATCGACTCAGGTATCTTCTCTTGGTGGTTCATGGTATTATGTTACTTTTATTGATGATGCTACTAGGAAGGTTTGAGTTTACTGTATAAAGAAGAAATCTGATGTATTTAATACTCTCAAGAAGTGGAAAACTTTGGTTGACAATGAAACAAGTTTGAAGTTGAAGTGTCTCAGATCACATAATGGTGGAGAGTACTGCATCAATGAATTTTATAACTATTGTTCACAGAATGGAATATGTAGGGTGAAGACAGTTCCTAGAACACCACAACAGAATGGTGTGTCAAAAAGAATAAACATGACTATCATGGAGCATGCAAGGAGCATGGGATTGCATGTTGGATTGTCCTTACAGTTTTAGGCGGATGCTGTAGATATTGTTGTTTACTTGATAAACAGAGGAACTTCAAGTGCTTTGGAAGGTGGAGTACCTGAGGAGGTTTGGACCGGTAAGGAGGTAAACTAGTCTTTTCTGAAAGTTTTTGGTTGTGAGGCATTTGTGCACATTGATAAAGAGAATAGGACCAAGCTAGAAGCTAAGTCAAAGAAATGTACTTTCATTGGATATGACACTTATGATTTTGAATTTCGGTTGTGGAGTTTGGATGAGAAGAAAATTATTAGGAGTAGGGATATTATTTTCAATGAAAGAGTTATGTACAGGGAACAACTACAGGATAAGAAGTTGGAAAAGTTTGAGTATGTAACACTTGATGAGATTAAAGATAGAGAAGTGCTCAAAGGATTGAAAAATGAACAAGTTGGCATCAATCTTGGCATAATCAGTGTTGATTTTGTAGATTAAAATTAGTAAGAACAACAAGAGCCTCAAAATCTAAAAAATCTTGTAAGACATTCTTCTAGGGTAAGTAAACCTCATGCACGATTATCTTCGTATGAGCTTTACTATTGTTTATTGATAGATGGTGGAGAACCAGAAAGTTTTGAAGAAGCAATGCAGATAGAAACACGAAAAAAGTGGGAGCAGGGTATGGATGAGGAGATGGACTCCTTGGATCAAAACCAAAATTGGGATTTGGTTCAGTTGCTTGCAGTAAAGAGAGCATTACAAAACAAGTGGGTTTACAGGTTGAAGGAAGAAGAAGGTGAAAAAAAGAGGTACACAGAAATACTTGTTGTGAAGGGATTTGCATAGGAAAAAGGTATAGACTTTTATGAAATTTTATCTCTTATTGTTAAAATGACTTCCATTAGAACTATTTTAAGTTTGGTACCTGTGGAAGATTTTCATCTTGAACAATGAGAATGTAAAAATTGTTTTTCTTCATGGTGATTTGGAGGAAGAAATTTATATGGAGTCAACCACAAGGATACAAAGTCAAGGGGAAGGAGAATTTGGTGTGCGAATTGAAGAAGAGCTTGTATAGCCTTAAGCAAGCTCTAAGGCATTGGTATTTGAGATTTGACAGGTTCATGATAGAACATGGTTACTTTAGATGTCATTATGATCACTGTGTTCATTTTAAGAGACTAGATAATGACACCTATATTATCTTGTTGTTGTATATGGATGACATGCTTGTGGCAGGGTCAAACTTGCAGGATATAAATGAGCTAAATAGATAGTTAGCCAATACATTTTCCATGAAGGATTTAGGTGGAACAAAGAAAACTCTTGGCATGAGAATCTATAGAGACCGAACGAGTAAAATTCTAACTTTGTCTCAAGAAGAGTATGTGAACAAGGTGTTGGATAGGTTTAGGATGTAGGATGAAAAACTAGTAAGTACACCCAATGGCAGGGAACTTCAAGTTAAGTAAAGAAGAGTGTCCTAAAATGCATGATGAAGAGAGTGAATATATGTCCAGAGTTCCATATGCTTCAGCAGTTGGAAGTTTGATGTATGTTATGGTATGCACAAGACCAAACATTGTCCATGCAGTGGGAGTTTTCAGTAGATACATGAGTAATCTAGGAAAGGAGCACTCAGAATGCAATCCAGTGGATTCTCAGATACTTGAGAGGGACCAGTAGCAGGTAGTTGTGCTATGGAGGGTCAGAGGTTTCGTTACACATATATGTTGATGCAGACATGGCCAAAGATTTGGAAGGAAGGAGGAGCACCATAGGTTATGTATTCATTGTTGGTGGCACAAGTATTTAGTTGGATTTCTAAATTGCACAAGATTCTTGCCTTGTCTACTACAAAGGCATAATATGGTTTTTACTACAGAAGCAAGCAAGGAGATGATATGGATGCAACGGTTCATGGAAGTGTTGGGAAAGAAGCAGGAGGATTACAAGTTATTCAATGGTAGACTAGAGTGTAATTCATCTTGCCAATAATTCAACATTCCATTTGATAACCAAACATATACAGCTTAGGTATCACTTTATTTGATTAGTACTGGAGGATGGACAATCCGAAGTTGGAGAAGATCCATACAAGTCAAAATCCTGCTGATATGCTGACAAAGGTTGTAAAAAAAGAGAAGATGGAAGGTTTTTCGGATTCGATAGGTCTTCAAGATTGACCCTGAAGAAAAGAAATGATGTTATAGAAGAGTCTGAGGATGAGCTGTAATAGTGGGTTGTAACAATTAGTCTCCAAGTGGGAGATTGTTGAAGATGTGGAGCCTAACTACAAGTTGAAGTGGCAATTTGCTTTTTCCTTGATTATGAGAGGAATGTATCGCTATGGATAAAAATAGCATTGTCTTATTAATAGACAGGAGTTGTTATTTTTATGTTTATAAAAATAACACCGTCTTATTAATAGACGAGAGTTGTTATTTTTATGTTTATCTTATTTATATGCATGCCTTATTTATAAGCATGTTATATTTTGGTTGTTTGTGGTTGAAACAAACATTTTTACAAAGAGGTACACAAGTTATATATATGTACATCGAATTTACTCTTTAGTAATATGAAAAAGAGAGAGTTGTATTGTATTCCTCTGGACTGAATAAATGAAAAGACAAGCTTGTTTCTGGTGGATGTAGCCCACATAGGGTGAACCACGTTAAATCTTGAGTTTATTTTGTGATTGCATTCTTATATTATTTTTGTTTTAATTCCGTTTTATTACTCATATGTGTTTTGATCCTAACAAGAACTGTGTGATTTAATCCAAAACTATATCATAATGGAACAATTTGCGTAAGCTTTCTTGGAACTTGGGTTGGTCCTAGATGGCAGCCCTGGAAGTCAACTCTTTTTTAAGTTCTTGTGTCAATTCAGAGCTTGATATTGGTAGCGGATCTACACTACAATGAACCATGATTTAGTTCTCATTCAAAATTTCATGAGTTATCTGAAGAAGAAAATAGAATCCACAGATATAATACTCTGAAAATTGTTATTCTTGGTGCACTTAAAGAACCAGATTGTAGCTTCAAAAATGTAATAGAAACTCACTTTCAAAATAAGAAAGATGAGATTGAAAATCAATGCAATGAATGGATAACACAAAGTGGTGGGCCAAAACACTCATTGTACAGCTAGATTGTTAACACTGCCAATGAAATAGTGTTAGAATTGGCTAAGTTGCCAGCCCTCTAGAGGAAAAAAAGAATCACAGTGAGAAAAATATAAATTTGTTTTGACGAAGAAAATAGAAACCACATATGCAATAGAGTGAAAATTGCTATTCTTGGTGCACTAGAACTAGATTCTAGCTTCAAAGAGGTAACCAAAACTCAATTTCAACATAAGACAGATGAGATTGAAAATCAGTGCAATGAATGGATAACACAAAGTGGATAATAATGTAAGCTAAGGAAGATCAAAACGATTTTCAAATGGTTGAATTACTCAAGAAAATTTATCAGACATCAATTAATCAGACTTAGACAAAAAAAACTCAGACACTTTGCAGTAAAAGGGGGAAACTCGTTTTGAAACTCAATCCATCAATTCAACCCTGCAAAATTCGTCCTAATATTTCCAAGTGCAATCCTCCATGTCTGTTTGGCATTATGAAGAAGAAAGAATGGCGGATCGAATCAAATTTGGTAGTTGAAAAAGTCCAGTTCACGTTTTTATGGCAGGAAAGACGTTTTCTTAAAATCCACCCACTTAAGTTTGCTAAAAATGAATTTTGATGGTTCCTATGCAAAGAGGAGTTCGAGCCCTTTTCAAAAAGTCTTCATTTTCCCAAATCCAAGCTTCCAGTCGAAGGTTATGGCCTTTTGAAAATTTTACTTCGCTTAGTTTTCAAAAAATAAAAGGAGGGAAAATTTTATAAATCGCACTCGTGGGCCCGAAATTTACTTAGGGTACTTTTTGTAAAAAGTAAAAAGTCACAAATTCCTCCGCGACCCTACAACGCCGCCAATTCACTTTTGGTAAAACACCTCCACGGGTTCGCGGGCCTACACTTTCAAAGTTTACCTTTAAAAAAAAAGGGCAAAAAATCTTAAGTCTCCTTGTCGGTCCGCTTCCTTGCCTATCACTGTGGGTTTGACACATGGCTTCTTTAGGCGTTCCTAGAGGCGCGGATGGTTTTAGACCTTACCGATTTTGGGAATAGATTGGAAAAAGTTCTTAAGTTTCCCCGCTGGCCCACCTTCCCGCAGGTCACTGATGGACTGACACGTGGCTTCACTTGGCGTCGACGGAGGTGCAGGTTGTTTTTAACCTTCACGCCTTTTAACGCAAAAAGTCAACATTTCTAAGTTTTCCCCGATGGTCCACTCCTCCGCTTGAAATTTTGGGCAGGACATGTGGCGTCCTTAGGCGTAGGCGAAGGCGCAGGGATTTTTGAACCTTTTTGCCCTTTCAAACAAAAATAGTTAACATCCAAATTGCCTCCAACGACCCGCCTTCCCGCGTGGGCTTAAAAATGTGCCACGTGTCCCTTGCGCTTTGGGAAAAATTTCTTCCCCAGGCCCATAGGCCCGCCTTTGGGGAAAATTTTCTTCCCCAGGCCCGCAGGCCCACCTTTGGGGAAAATTTTCTTCCCTAGGCCCGCAGGTCCGCCTTTGGGAAAATTTTCTTCCCTGGGCCCGCAGGCCCACATTTGGGGAAAATTTTCTTCCCTAGGCCTGCCTTTGGGAAAATTTTCTTCCCTGAGCCTACAGGCCTGCCTTTGGGAAAAATTTTCTTCCCCAGGCTTGCCTTTGGGAAATTTTTTTTCCTTGGATCCGCATGCCCACCTTTGGGAAACTTTTCTTCCCCAGGTCCACTGGCCTGTAACTTAAGAAATATGAGGAGATAAGAGGACTTCTTTATATCATTGGAAAGAGGAGGAAATTTCCTATCTCATAGAATGTTTTCAAGAAACTGTAAGTGCGTTAAATATGTGAAAAATTAAGTTGAAGTGCAAAGATGAGTCTGAGAGTGGGTAAGTGGGAAATTACCTCTTTTTAACTTAAATGTTTAACTCTAGAGCATGGATTGAACTTTTTGAAGGGTCACATTAGGGGATAAGAGAATGTTTTTCTAACCCATATAAATAAGGACCTTGGTTGTTGTCTAGACCTTGTAAAATTAAATTAACACCCAAGAGAAATTTAACTATATTGGGGTTAACTATGCTCTTTAATTTTGTAATGTGGATTTAATGTTGCTACAATGGGAAAATTTTATTTATTAGATTACAGTTGACTTTGAACCTTTTCTGTGACAACTATTGCTTGAAGCTTGGTAGTGGAAGCGCTTTAAAAAAAAAATTATTTCATAATTTTTCTATCTAAACCTAGGTTGTTCTTGGGTCTTGAGTGGTTGTTTTAGCTGGACGTTACAATAGCGTCGAAAAATGTCTTCAGTTGCTTGAAATCATCTGCTTTATCCACCATATAAAAGTTCGACGTTGAAGAAGAAACAACCTTATTCTTTGTTGTATATTTAAAAGAGACAAACTTTAGCCTTAACACAATGATAGCATCCAAAATGTTGGGATGGGTTCGTCTTCCAAATCTGCATCTTCATTTTGTGCGTCCAGAAGTTCTGAAAAGTATTGGAAATTTCTTGAGTATATATATTAAAACAAATATCAAGTGGTCAGAGTTGGGGTTGTTCACTTACACTTGTATATGCATGGAAATAGATCTTAGCAAAGTTCTTCCTGATAAGATGAGATTAAATTAGGGAGAAATGCAGTGATCTCACATCTTGGACTACAAAAACATGTCTTTTTGTTTTTGGATCTATAAGCAAACATGTCATTTACAAGACTCTTGCCCATAACTCAAAGGGCAGTTGGAAAGGAAAAAAGGCTGCCCTTCAAAACTCAAAACATGTTAGCCCTATTCTCATTTGGAGTGAGATGATGAGGATAATCTGACAAAGAACGACTAGGTACCTCACAATGATGGCAAGGCAATGTAGATTTCATAATTACAAGTGTCAATGAATACATGTGACAATGGCTCGATTCAAGGAAGCCCTAGGGGAAAGGATTAAGATATAATAGATTTTTCATTAAGGGGATCCAAAAGATTTGATGAAACAAATTCCTCTGAATCGGATAAGGAGCATGGCTATCTTACAATCGATGATGTTCAACATTATATTGTGGGCCCTATTGTTGAGGGATGAGCGGAAGTCAAAAAAAGAGAGGAAAAAAGACATACTAAGCCACAAGTTGTTCTAGTTAATTATGGGTACTAGTGTCTTTTTATAGAAGTGCACACGACACTTATTCTATGATGTTTTCTGGGGTGATTTGTATTCTTTGTATTTTTTATTTTTTTCGGTGCCATGTGTTGCTACTTCTTTTAGAGACATGATTATTTCTTGCCATTTTTTACTGTAATTGTCTCGTGATACTAGCTAATATATTGATGTGTGGCAATAAAAAAAATAACATCTATTTGATGTACTTTACAATTGATAGGGGAAAGGCACCAACTGATGAACATGTACCAATAGATGAACACCGTTTTGTGAGTGTGGGTCCATTTAGTGGACAAATCTTCCTGCATTAATATAGTTGAGGGGACCCAATAAATGTGTAGATTTGTAAAAAATTGATATCTTAAAAAAATTAATAAAACTTGCATAATTAATACACTCTTTCATTAAAAAATGTATGATGTAACACATTGGGGACATGAACCTTTACATAATAGTGTTTGAGGCTTTAATTTAAAAGTCATCTTGCAACATTAAAATGTCAACATCAATAACATAAGTACAAAAGTGTACATTATTACTCTGAAAGACATTATTCCAGTTGGGCGGAGGCCGAGGGGTTTTGTCAGAAGATAGAAACATCGACAACAGAGATGAAGCGGTAGAGGACCTTGAGTACGGAGCGATGGTAGCCACAGGATGGAGAGACGATGGCACAAATATCAAGAAACCCTAACAAATGGAAATTACAGGAAATCATCGCCAAGTTCAAAAAACCCTAACATTAGGTTTGTTGAAGAAACCCTATAACGAATAAAACATGGCGAAAAAATGGTGTGGCCGCTCACATTATGATTTATTTCCTTTTCTTTTCAGTGGTGGTTGCTTTTTCCTTCATTGTTGGGCTTGTATTTTATTGCCAATTTAAGTGTTTTCCCTCACTCATGTTCTCCTATGTTGGTTGCATGCGTGACCTCCATTTGGCTGTAGGTAGGGTTTTTCTCTTGCTTTGTCCATGTTTTATTGTTTTTAGTTGTATGCATGGTTGCAAGGGTTTCAAACATATTCATTTTTTAAACATGGTTGCGTTTGTAGGGTCTATGATGATAGATGTGGCGAGCATATTGTACTCATGCATGATTTCCTCTTTGCCTTCTTCTGTTCATTTGTATTGATCATGGTTTATTTTTTATGTGGATAAATGGATGCTTTAGGATGCATGGTTACAGGGGTTTCAGATATATTCATTGTTGGTTTTATTTAAATGTATTGTCATTTATTCTATCTGTTTTGCACTTGGAAGGCCCTATTTTTGTATCTATGGCAGCAAAAAATTCAAAGAGGATGGTTTGGCCAGGGTTTCTCACCCTGATTGTATGGAGTACAACTCAGGCTAGGGTTCTTTGTAATTTATTAATGTTAAAAAAAAATTCTTTCAATTCTAGCTGAAAGAAAAAATAACCAAAATAAATTAAACTACAATTGAGAACCTTGTCACTGAAATAAAAAAAATAATATAACCCATTTTCACCATATTTTCCCAAAATATTCTCTTTCATTCAATTGTGTGCAAACCGGTTAATGGTAATGAATGGGTGACTCCTCCATATGGTTTGAAATAAACACAACACAATATTTTTCTTAAGCTCGATACTATGAAGCACACTTTATATGTACTTCATTGTAAGAAAATAGGTTTTGCACATTGTTTCCCCTAAGCATTTTGCCCTCCCATTTATTTCTCCTCCCTCAAATCACCTCTTTATCACCCCTCTCCATTCTCCGATGTTTCACTCCCTTAATGTTTACTTCTTTAACACATCCACTTCAGTGTTTCCACTCCAAGTAAGAAATGAGTAGAAAATTATGATAAGTAGTAGAGTGTGGACCACAATGATTACTTTGGTCGTCCAAGGATGACTTAATGACATTCGTCCACATGTTGCATATTGATTCACAAAAGGCAGTTAGATTTGGATGCAAATTTTCAATTGACGGATGTATAAAAGCCCTAATTGCATCACATGATGTCATATTGTTGACCTTGTTGCAAATAATAAAAGTAGATGCAAAAGTGTCAAAAAATGGTGTTTCACTCTAAAAACAACCCCTTTAAAATGTCATCTCCTTCACTGTCTTTGTTAATGCCCCCACAACACATTCTTCCACCATCACTGCTTACTGAGCTCCTTCATCTTGCAACCCAATTTTTAATATTTTAATAAGTCTTACATACATGTATAAATATTTTCGCAAAATTTTCACCTCTCATTTTCTTTTATCAAAGTAAACCGATCTATCAAATTTAGTATACTAAATTTCATATTAAAAAGTGTTGGTTTGAACCCTCAAACATATTGGACTTTTAGTAGTTTTTTTGTCACTTTAAGTGTAATTTCATTCATATGGATAATACAACCAAGGTCGAAACAAGACAATGGAGCACATATAATAGATGTTATTGGGTGGGAAGAATCTGATCCGTTGAATAGGTGCAGAATATGTATGTTTTTAATTCCCACCTTTTGATTTCCCACTTTTTTTTTCATGTCTTTGCCTTTTCTACAAAAATAAATATCGTGCACTCAAAAAAATTGATGCCATAAAAAATTAAAATAACAAAATATAAAAGCTCAATTGAGGGATGAAATCTTCCTTTCATTCATATAGCCATTCCCTGAAGGGGCTCAATGATTGACGAGTGTTCCTCCATCACTTGTTTTTTCCCCTTTAAGATTGCATTTCGCTCACATGAATTATGTGCACAAGCTTTAGATGATTAAGTGGACCACAAATAGTAGATATTATTTGGGTAGGAACCAAGGGGGGTTTAAGCCCTAGGCAAACTAGTCAATCACCTAGGGCGCTAGTAGTCAGGGGGCGCCCAAATCTAATTTTTTTCCTTTTTGTTCGTTAATTTTAGAACTTAGCTTTAAAACAATTTATTTGAAGATTTAATATTGATTACCCCATTTATAGATATTATTATACAGTAACATAAATTTCACACATACACATAAAAATGCTATGTAATATTTTTGCAAGTAAACACAAATACCACATATTTATAAGCGCATATTATTTTGTTTGTATTGTTACCCATTTTCCGATGTAGCTCTAGATTATGTAGGTGTGTAATATGTTCTAGAAAATGATCAATGTATTTTTTATAATGTCACTAGTGTATCTAGTAGAGGTGAATATAATTGAAGGAAAAAGTATTTAATTCTCTATTTTTAATTTTTCGGGGAAAATATTTGTTATTTTTTTAATGGAGGAACTGGTAGGCCTAGTCTAAATACAATTCTTCACAAAACCATGAAAGCCACATAAAGGTTTTTGTTTCTTTGCGAAAAAATGGTGCTTTATTTCAGGATGGAGTTCCCATCACCTACTCGATATGGCTAAATCAGACTTCTAAGAAGCCTAGTATAAAATATCAAATATTTTTTGCATTATAAGCATCTCCTACAATTATTTTTTTCCATCCATGGATTTTCTTTTGAGTCCTATGATAATTTAGTAAGATATAATTATTATTTTTTATTATGACCATGATGTAAATTTAAAAAAACAAGAATATATGCATATTTTATCTATTTACTTGATGGAAAAAATATTAACTAAAATTGTGAGGGGGGCGCCCACTCACACTATTGCCTACAACACTCTCGCCCTTTTATTTGGCTATGGTAGGAACAATATACAAATGTTATTTGGGTGGGAACAATATGAACCATGGAATATTTGCGGGACATGTAAGGTTTTTTTTTGCCGCCTTTTTATTTTTGACTTTCTGTTCATGCCTTTGCCATAAAAAATAATATAGTAAGATAGAAAATCTCAATTGATAGATAAAATCTTCTTGTCGTTCCTATGTCCAATCCCTTAAGGGGCTCAATTATTGATGGGTGGTCCTACGTCGCCTGTTTTTTCTCCAATTACTCGAACTTACAACTGAAAAAGCATGCTTGCAAAGTGGAACACAGATAGCAGATATTATTTGGGTGTGAACAATCTTCATCAATGTCACTAATACTTGTTGACTGACCTAGAGAGAAACCCTTATCCTAAAACTACATGCAATCGCTACCTTTCGATGCTACACCCACTACACATTTTCATGTCTTTGTCGTATCCCATGAAATATGTACTCAATTTCCCTTACATTTAAGTGATTTCTAACTAACAAATATATGCAAGAGCTAGAATTTCAAACAATTTCCCATTGGATCGGTGTTCTTCGTCCAATCTTTACATTTAGAGATATCTCCACAAACATTTACATCCACGTCTTCCACAATACATCGTTTCTACTTTAAATGATTAAGAAAATCTCGTGTGGTGGTTGGAGTGTGGAAACCAGGATTACTTTCCCATTCCGATTTCCCCGCCTTTCTACTTCCCCACCCTCAAACCCCTTCTTTTTTGTCCCTCTTCCTCTCCCATTGTTATCTCCCTCCACTTTCACTTATTCACAAAATACCGTTCCCCATTTCCATTCTATATTTCAAGTACAATTGGGAGGATAATATACTAATCATGTGGAAAGTAAATTCCACTTGTGTTCCATAAAACCCGGACCATTGGTAGATAACATAAATGCGGCTGTTAGGAAGGGCGACAGGCATGAAGTAGAAGCTTCAGATTGGGGTCTAACACCGAACAGGTTTTAAACATTTCTTGTTTTAGTGGAGTATCTACAATGGACAAAGGCAGTAGCAGCTCAAAGCCCATTCATGTTCTCATGTTTCCATGGCTTGCTCACGGCCACTTCTCTGCATTTGCAGGTCTATCCACAAGGCTAGCAGATCAGGGCATTGAAGTCTCCTTCCTCACCACTACCCTAAATATTCCCAGAATTAAACCTAT
This sequence comes from Taxus chinensis, assembly GCA_019776745.2. Classification (NCBI taxonomy): domain Eukaryota; kingdom Viridiplantae; phylum Streptophyta; class Pinopsida; order Cupressales; family Taxaceae; genus Taxus; species Taxus chinensis. The sequence continues at coordinate 758,809,468 of CM034151.1, read as the reverse complement.
GCTTGCAAATCATGAAAAAATAAAGCTGATAGAAATGCCGTTCCCTACTGTAGATGGATTACCTCCAGGCTTCGAGTGCACATCTGACACTCCACCCCATCTCTTGGGGTTTTTCATACGCGTAGTGAAGCTCTTAGAGAATCCCTTCGAGAGTCTGTTGCAGAGAATACCCAGGCCAGATTGTATAATTTTTGATATACTACAATACTGGATCCCCAAAGTAGCAGCAAAATTTGGCATACCCACAGTCTTCTTTCTCGTCTTTTCTGCTAGTTTTTGCAGCTATGAACTTTCTCCGTGCAGAGCCAAATCCCAAGAAAAAAACACAGCTGAGGAATTGACCCACCCTCCTGCAGGCTACCCTTCCTCTGCTATTTCATGGCATCTTTCTGAAGTCCACCTTTCGATAGATCTATGGTATACTCAAAATGATGGAATGAGAAACATAGATCGCATCATGGGTTGTATAGAGGGTTGCAGAGCTATAGCCATAAAGTCATGCAATGAGTTAGAGGGAAAGTTTATTGAGTTTTTTGAGAGGGTTACCATGAAGCCTGTGTTTCCTGTAGGTCCTCTTCTCTTGCCAACGCAAGGAGGACTTGCACAAGGGGATTCTGATTGCTTGAAATGGCTAGAAAAGCAGCAGGATGGTTCAGTTGTTTATGTGTCGTTTGGGAGTGAAAGTTTTTTAACAGGGCAACAGATCCAGGAGATGGCTCTGGGACTAGAGGCAGCACAGCAGCCGTTTATTTTAGTGTTGCGTTTCCAAAAGGATCTGTCTTTTGTTTTGCCAGAGGGATTTGAAAAGAGAGTTGAGCAGAGGGGGTTTGTAATAAATGGGTGGGCGCCTCAGAGGGAGATTTTGTGCCATCCTGCAACCGGAGCATTTGTAACACACTGTGGGTGGAATTCTGTGTTGGAAGGAATGAGCAACGGATTGCCTCTGATTGCTCTCTCCATACAATACGATCAGGGGTTGAATGCAAGATTGGTAGCTGAGGAACTGAAGGTGGGCGTGGAGGTGGAAAGGGGAAAGGATGGGCTTCTGAATAAGGACCACATTTGCAGTGCTGTGAGAAGAATTATGGTTGAAGAAGAGGGCAAAGAGATAATGCAGAGGGCGAGAGAGATGGGAAATTTGTTCAGGGGAAGCATAAGTAGTGTTTCTCAGAGGATGTACATAGATAAATTCGTTGAACGCCTGGGGAGTTTGGTTGTTTGATGGGAAGAGCAGAGTTTTGCAGACTAAGATGTGAGTTCATGGAGTATTTGGTAATATGAAATAATATAAGTGCATTGTATGATTGGATTGTAATTAGGTTGATCTTAGATTCAAAGAGCATTTTATGTCTAGGTACTAACCTTAATTAATGAAGATGTATCATATGGTCGGATTGTAATTAAGTTAATCTTATATCCTCTGCATATTCCTTATCCTTATGTTTAGGTAGTACCCTGAATTAATGAGTGTATATTATATAATTCAATTATAATTGGGTTAATCTTATATTCAGTGAGTAATTTGTATGTCTTAAGTAGTAACCTTAATTAATGAAAGTACATTGATTGGATTGTAAACAGGGTTAATGTTATATGTGAGTATTTGAACTATGTTTTGATTGTAACTTGAATTAATGAATGTACATTATATGAGTGGATTGTAATTGGGTTAGTCTTATAGTAACTTGAATGAATGAATATGCAATATATGATTAGATTGTAATTGGGTTAATCTTATATGAAATGAGTATTTTTTTGTCTAGGTAGTAACCTTAACTAATGAAAGCTCATAGCATGATAAGATTTTTATTGGGTTATGTGAGTATTTCTTATGTCTTGGTTGTAACTTGAATTAATGAATGTGTATTGCATGATTGGATTGTTATTGGGTTAATCTTATATGTGAGTATTTCTTATGTCTTGGTTGTAACTTGAATTGATGAATATGCATTGCATGATTGGATTTTAATTGGGTTATTTTCATATTGAATGATGTCTAGTAGTAACTTGAATTAATAAAAGTGCACCGTATAACTGGATTGTAAGTGTGTTAATCTTATACTGAGTGAGCATTTCTTGTATCTAGGTAGTACCCTGAACTAATAAACCTACACTTCTTGATTAGAATGTAATTGGGTTAATCTCATATACGGAAATAATGTAAAAGATGAGAAGGCAAAAACCCATAGATTTTTTTCCCAACAAATGCTTGTTTGATTGTTAATCAAGTTCAAATTTAGCATGAATCTTAAGGCGAGGGTTTATTTTTAGGGGGATATGGTTCATATTTTAATGTTTGATCCTGATTTTTTATTTTTTTGAATTGAAGATGTATTTATTAAAAAAAATAAGAAATCAAAATACAAGAATCAAGAGAGTATGGAGCCCTTCCTCCCCTCCCCTCCCCTCCCCTCCCCCTCCCCTCCCCACCATATGGGAAACATGCCACCTAGAACGAGATAATAAGAATTATAGTATAAAGTATACAATTCTAGATTGAGCAATATGAGCATAACATAAAACTAATATTGCAACTATTTGAGGCGATCTTTGATCATATCAATAACCACAATCATGTCTCGGATTTGTGTGTTGTTTTTCTCTAATTGCAAAGAAATACAAGCGTGAAGGTGAGCTTGTAGAATGACTAAGGGAGAACAATTTCTAGACAATTATTTACAACATTTTTTTTTTCCAAATTTAGAAAAATATAACAAAGTAGTTATTCTGAATGATTGTGAGAGGGAAGGGCGAAAGAAGACTAAAGAGGGCCATTTTTTGGTTGAAATAAGTGGGAAATTGATGGGGAAGTGAGGAAAAAAGAGAAGACCATAGCTGAGAAGACGTGGGGTAGTTCCAGAAAAAGATAAACAATTTTAAGAGTGGGAAAAAAGGGTAGATTCTTGTATTGAGGCCAAGTTTAAATAATGTGTGACCAACATGTGACTTTATATGGAGAATATACCCACTTAATAAATTATATTTGAATTTGTGAAGGAAGTGCCAAATATGGCTTTTCATGCATTGCCAATAGTAGCCTAAGAATGATATTTACTATTTAACATTAACAGAGTTTTGCGATGGAAGAGGAGGTTGTATGAGGTGATACAAATATCTTGGCATGGCAGAGGTTGTGACCAACTAATTTGGTGTTTATTTGGCCAATGCCAATCTTTCTATGGGGATATAGGATTGACATTAATCTTAAGGACTTTAGGCAAACAAAATTGAACAAGTGAAACGAGCGCAATGGTGGGGCCTGGGTGCTCGCCATCCACCCACCCAAGTTCTAATCCCCAGGCCTCAAGGGACTGGTTACCCTTGTATTTACACAGACGGTTGGGAGCAATCACCATACATTAATGTGCCATGAAGTGTGCCGGGTCGCTTAGTCAATTAACTCATGTAGTATCTAAAAAAGTTGAATGAGTGAAACATAGATATGCTTAAGGGAAGCATAAAACCAAAATATGCATTACAATGTGGTTGTAATAGATGCCAAGGAAGCCAAATTATAAGTGCACAGATCCCATATATCCATGATTGAGATAATGCCTATGTTTGCAAAAGAATTGACTATGTATTAGTGTTGAACAAAAACAGAGATTGTTGGACTGAATAACCCAATTCCACCACAAGCTAAAGTTGGGGATGGCCAATCTACATCGAAGATAATGATGGTGTGATTGTAAAAGGTAAGTCATTTATTGATAGGATTCCCAATTATGCTTGAGAGGAAGTGAGCTTGAAATATTAAAAATTGAGCATTAAGAATTTAATCCTCCCAAGGGGTGTGGGCCCATGAGTGTTTATGGAGGCCCATGAATGTTTATAAGTGTTTACCTTGAGTAGCTCTTGAAAACATCTTGACAACTTGACAATTCTAGATTGAACAATATGGGAAAATCATAAAACTAATGTTGCAAATATGTGAGGCAATCTTTGATCTTATCAATAACCACAACAATGTCTTGGGTTTGTAAGGTGATCTGCTCCAATTGCAAATAAATACAAGTGTGAAGATGAGCTTGTTGAATGGCTAAGCTAGAACCATTTTCAGACAATTATTTACATTTTCCCCCCAAATTTAGAAAAGTATAATCAAGTAGTATTCCAAATGATTATGAGAGGGAAGGGGGGAAAGAAGACCAAAGAGGGCCTTTTCTTGGTTGAAATTAGTGGCAAATAGATCATGAAGTGAGGAACAAAGAGCAAACCATAGCTGAGAAGATGTGGGGTAGTCCCAGAAAAGATGAACAATTTCGAGAGCAGGGAAAAAGGGAAGATTCTTGTATAAAGGACGAGTTTAAATAATGTGTAACCAACATGTCACTTTATATGGAGAATACACCCACCCAATAGTTGATATTTGACTTTGGCATGAGAGTTCCAAATATGGCTTTCCATGTATTGACAATACAAGCCTAAGAATGAAATTAATTATTTAACATTAAGAGAGTTTTCCAATGGAAGAGGAGGTTGTATGAGCTAATATAGATATTTTGGTGAAGCAGAGGTTTGTTGGCTAGATTTTATACATACAAACATAGGCAGTCATGTAATAACTCCCCTTCATTTAAGGGTGAAGCTCCTGTGCAAAGTATTTATTTATTCTAATTATTTTTCGTGGATATTTCTTTAATTACAAAGCTTATGAACCATAACTTGACAATTTTGAAACAAGTAAGCAACTATGTTTTGGGAATAGTGCGGGAAAGAAGAGAACGGAAAATACAAAATTATTGTAGCAGCAAGGAAAGGGAAAAGTACTTTACAATAAATAGATTGCAGGGCTTATCATAGTCGTACGAAATAAATAAACACTTGATAAATGACACAGTTTAAGCAAATGAAAAAGAAATTGATCCAAATTTATATTTTAGGGAACACAAAGTTTACCATAAAAATCCTCACAGAATGCACAATGAAACTTCTTAGACACAAAGTTCTCCATAAATCTGCCTTCTTCTTATTCAATTCCAGCCAAGCTATACAAAGAACATTCAAGAGTCTCAACACAAAGTTTGAGATCTTTAAATTCATGCATGAAATTGAAATAATTGGTTGCCAAAAAATTCCATCCTCTGGCCCGTAGGCCTCCCTTTCTATTTATACCCTCCATAAGGAAAATACAAATAGAAAATATTGATTACACTTCCATAAGTGCTTAACTACAAAACTATGAGGAGTTGAGAATTTTCCTCCTCAAAATTCTCATTGTATGACACACATGAAATTGGAATGTTTTGATGTGCCACAAATTTATAAGTAATTGAATTTTTCAAACAACTTAAAGTAATGGCTTTTAACCAGATTACTTAAGTTTTACAATTAAGCTCGATTACTTTATTACATCTTCAGGAAAGAAGAAAAAGAAGAAGAAATGAAAAAACCATCCCAACTGTAGAACCTCAGTCTTGCTTTTCCCCTTTTTTGTTGAAGAAGAAAATTTCCCATATTGCATTAAATTTAGTAGCACTATTGCCTAGAAATGTTCTTTTCATGTTGGAAGTGTTTTTTTTTTTCATTTTCTCCCATATACCCTTTCCAAACTTATATTTTTTATTCCACGATGTAGAGGAGGTCGAGAGCTTTCCATAAAGTCCAAGATCTCCAAAAACGGAGCACTTGAGTAAAAGTTAAGGCCAATGGGTTTTTGACCCCCTATTACTTCTCTTTATATTGTGGGTTTTATCAACTATTTTACTTATTACTTTGATGAAGTAATGAGTTGTTGAAAACTTGATTATGCTTGGGAGTGTTTTTGTCCTTTTTTCTCCCATCTAATCTCACCAAAAACTAAGTTTCATGATTTTATGGTGTAAAAGAGGTCAAGAGCTTTTCGAAAAGTCCAAGAACTCAAAAAATGAAGCACCTGAGAAAAAGTTATGGCCAATCAGGTTTTTGATCCCCATTACTTACTTCTCTTTGTGTTGCAGGTTTTAGCAACTGATTTACTTATTACTTTGATGAAGTAATAAGTTGTTGAAAACCTGATTATGCTTGTGAGTGTTTTTGTCTATTTTATCTCATCTAATCCCCATCAAAATCTGATTTTCATGATTCCATGGTGTAGAGGACGTTGAGAGCTTTTCGGAAAGTCCAAGATCTCAAAAAATGGAGCACTGAAGCAAAAGTTATGGCCCAAATGAGTTGTTGAAATTCCCTTCATTGTGGGATTTCAACCTTCCATTACTTATTACTTGTAGAAGTAAAAATTCTTTTCTTTGTGGGATTCCGACGTCCCATTACTTATTACTTGTAGAAGTAAAACAACTTATCTTCTTTGAGAGATTCTGACCCCCCATTACTTATTACTTGTAGAAGTAAAACAACTTATCTTCTTTGCGGGATTTCAACCCTCAATTACTTATTACTTGCAGAAGTAAATCATCTTCTTTTCTTTGTGGGGTTTCAACCCCCAATTACTTATTACTTGTAGAAGTAAAACCGTTTCTCTTCTTTGCGGGATTTTGACCCCCATTACTTATTACTTATAAAAGTAAAGCAATTTCTTTTCTTTTTCCTTCTTTGTGGGATTTTACAACTGCTTTACTTAGTTACTTTTATAAGTAAAGTTTTCCATTTTAACACAAAGAAGGAAATCAAAATTTTGGAGCAACATTGCTTAATTACTTTAAGGAGTAAAGCAACTATGAAAACCCACTAGATATGAAGTAGTGCAAATCAGGTTTTGGAGGATGACGTACTACAACTTTAAAGTAAAGTAATTTGAGAAACTCGATTACTTAACAGAGTAAGTACTTATCTTTTTAGGAACTTCAAGACATTTTGGGCAAATGGGTATTCCTCTAATTGCTTCTAAGCAACCTTTTGCAATAGTCTAGAGAATTCTAGAGTAAATCTGTAAAAAATTTAAAAGGGGTATCCCAAGATTTCAATGTGAAATATTTGGGGACACCAATTGGCTCCATCTATGGACATCTTTATTTCTACCAGGATGGAAGAAATGGTGACGAGATCATAACATCTTTGGTTTCAAGTATTTTCCATTGGGCTATGAAGTTGAGTTTAACCTTGAAGAAATTTATCATTCCCTTTGAGAATTTGCCTCTCAAAATTGTGATGAACCTAGCACCGAACTGAAACTCCCTGATGACTGTTAGTTGGGAATTGATGTGTGGAGCTTTAAATAAATCTTAGAAACTACTCTAACTATTTTATTTGATCCCAAAGTGAACTAAACACGACAAAAAAACTATATACAAACATGTAAAATCATACATGTCCCAAGTGGAAACATGTAGATTGTGCGTAAGCACTTATTTTTCTGAAAAAAAAAACTATCTATTCTACTTTAACAAGAGGCAAAGGAAGCTCAAATGAATCTTGCAAGAATTAGGGAAAATTAATTGTCTTTCCTTACAAACCTAGACCATGTAATTGATTTTTCATTGAACATGATCCTTAACAAGAGCGAAATACTGTTATGAAGTTGATTCTCCACCCTCCTTACCAAAGTATTAACAACAAAAAATAAAATAAATACCTCCTTTAGTTGTTTTGTATTTGGATTTGAGAGGTACTATATTTGATCTTTGGTGCATTGTAGCTCATCCTCATGCTCTGAAACAAGCATGACTGGTTGCAACTCCTCAGTTGGCTCTAAACTAGCGAGATAGCTTATTGGGCAAGGCCTAATCCTCATGATTTGCCCATTTCTTTGAAGCTCGTCCCCATGAATGGAGGTATTCTGTAGACTATTCTTTATATGAATAAATTTGCATGCAAGTTGATGTAATATTTGTTCTACTTCCACAGACAACTCTGCAAAAGACTCTACCTTTTCCATGCTGATTTTTAATTTTACAATTAAATCATCATAGCTCTCCTCATGCAGACTAATGTGGGCAACAAAATATTCTTTGACCAATTCTTTCATGGCTGATTTGTGGGAGTTTTCTTCAGCAAGAGGCTCTTGGAATTGACAGATAGATGGTGAACATGCATAAGTAGTGAATTCAGTGGATTCTTCTTCTTCACCACAATCTTCCAAATCTGATAAGAAATCAACCTCATTTTCTAATTCATAGTCTAGGTAGCCAATGTTGGAGTTGCTAGTAGGGTCTAGAAAATAATGGTCTTCAGGTGGATCATAGGTAACAACAATTTGATCTTCTTCATTCACTCATACATTGTTCCTTGGGGTAGCTTCAATTTCCAGTCTTTGAGGATCAACAACAATGCGGTTCCAGTTCTGATTCAAATCATTAAAACTTCGTGTTGGTGCATTCCTAGAAGGAGAAACATTGTTACCTTGCACCATTTGCTTCTTTATCTGCATCATATCATTTTCCAATCTTTGCAATAGAGGATCAAAATTATTAGTTGAAGTAGAACCTTCAACCTTAGGAGTTGAATGCTTGATTTTACCTGCCATGATAAGATCATCATCTACTTCAATAACAATGTTTTGAGATTCCAACAAGTTAGCAAGACGTTCTCTATGTAGATGATAACCAACTTTAGGCGATAAAACATTAATGAAAAATACCTTTTGATTCTCATCGCTAAGGGAAGTAGCAGGAGGAATCTTATAAATTATCCTTTGGAATCTAACAGTAAAATTCCTCATTTTCATGCGATTCTTTTTTCATCTGGGTGAGATGTGTTAATAAAGTATGTGAATCGTTCGTGGGTTTGAATCTGGCTTCAAATTGTTTTCTCATAATAGCCCAGTTGGTGATACATGTAGGTGGAAGGTAATAAAACCATTTTGTGGAAATGCCCTGAAGCATCTCAACGAAAAGTCAAACATATACATCTTCATGAGGCACTCCCAAAACTCCACAAGCTACAAAAAATGTAGCTATATAATTATGTTAGTGTTGATTCAAATGTTTACTGAATACAATAACTTTGTTCAAAAGGAAGGGAGATAGGATCAGAACTCTCCCATTGTCTATAAAGTTGAGAAGTACAATAGGGTGCTAGATATTTATTAATAAAATACAAGATAATCAAAAGATCATGACCACCAAATTTAACCTTTCTAAAAAAATCACATTAGAGGGGTAATTTTGCAACACACATTTAATATGGATTTTTCAATTTGGAAGGGTAAGCCCCTATAAACTTTATTAAAACACATGCAACTTCATTGATCAATGTATGGAGGAGGTTTCTTGATTTCATTTCTTGTAAGTGAAGAGAACCAATTGGAATGGTTATGAAGGCATTTGATGATATGTGAAAATGATCTTGAGTTGTGAGTATATGATCTTGGGTCTGCCTTGACAACGGAACCCAAACCAACTCTAGTACTTTTGAGTGAATCTCAAACCTTTGATATACAATATTTATTAAGTGGAATATGTGCAATATATTTTCCCCTGTTAACTTCTACAACCACCTTTCCCTTGTAAACTTCCACGATTTCTCCCAATGAGTCCATTTGTATACAAGGTGAAACAATATTGTATGAACAAACACTCCACATAAAAACATCACACACTATGAAATTCCTCTACCTAGATGCATGCCACAAAATGCATAAGCAACTAAGAATGTGTGTATTACATGGTTCGCAAACTTTATAAAGACATAAAAAAATTAGACATAGAGTTGATGTGCTTTCAAACTTGCAAACATGTAATATATGCATATGAAGTTACCCTCTAATGCATTTTCGTTCTTCACATAATGGTGTTATGTATAGAATATGCATTAATTAGAAGAGTGTTAACCATTTCTCCACATCTAATAATATGGAACTAGGTGAAAAATTGTATGTGTTGGGTACTCTCACTCAAATAGAGGAATGATCATTTCCCTCAAGATATTAAAAGGATAACAAACTATATTCTACATAGAATTAGAGACTTGGATATATTGATAGTCTAAAGAGGTATTACACATGGAGAATTATGATTTCTATGTAAGTAGAAGTCATGTTAGAGAAGAATTAGAATACAAAATCAAATATGAACCACACTATGAGGATGTTGAGCTTGATTTAGATATGCTATAATTAATCCCTAAGAAAACTATAGACATTTTTAACATGCTTCACACAATATAAATTGGAACTGAAAAATGTGCTTTCTGCAAATGACGGTGTTGACAATACTAAAGAAAAAAATATTATGAACCATCATGAAATGATAATAGGTTAAAAATCCACAATTGCAAGATGCTTTCAATATGGAGAGAAAATATAGATTTCCAACTTGTCATCTCATGATTACTCGATTTAAAATATAGAAAAATTTCTAAGTATGCATCTAAAGATGAAAAAAATCAAAGATCTATGTCGATATGTTTACATGGATATATACAGGCTGAAGATCTAAAGACCAAGATTCGACACCATATCACAAATTTATGATAGATATTGTCATAGAGCGTGATATAGGTTCTTGGGAAACATGTGATATGATACAAATAATGCCACTGGTACTTTGCAGTAGAAATTTTAATTCATTGAATGTTGGCCAGAAATTTTTCTACAAGCAACAAAATGAAACACTTGATAGTGGACTACAAGATAACTACTTACATTCTAATATGTAAATGACCTCCTCACCTAGAAACAATGACACTAATTGAATCAACAAGATCATCCTTGTGGTAGAGGATGTAAATGGAAGAAAATAAAAGAAAAGTAAATCATGCAGGTATTTCCATGGTTCTATTGTATTCCAACATAAGACTTTGAGAATTTTGAAACTTTCTGTTAGTCAGAGTTGCTTTTATATAAACATTTATGTCAAATAGACATATATATATATATATAGAGGCCTAAAAAATAAGAAATAACAAACAATTGGAAGGAAATGAATAGAAGCACACAAAAGGCATGACATATTTACCATACAACATATATCGACCATGAACAACATGAGGAAGATTGTAATTTTGACCCATATATGCATACAAGATATACTACAATAATGAACTAATGGTAGTTAATCTCTCAAATGGGACTTGTTAATAGTGTCAATATAAATGAACTTAGAATATCAGGTTATTGCCATTTCAACAAAAATAATACATGGGAAAAACATAATGTTCCTTTACATCTAGATGAGACTACAATCTAGTTCATATGAACAAACAAAATGAACCAATGCGCCAAATAATCCCCCTTAATGTTTTTAAACAAACACAATACATTATCATCAAAACAACATATAGTTCTTACTATCATTACAAATCACTTTATTTCTACTTTTCTGTAACAACCACTACATATGGTTGTACATGGAACTACATGATTTGGAAAATCCTACCTTATCAATTGTGTGTAGAATGCGTTGCAACAATCAATTCCAATTATAATTATTCCTCTCCTTGTTCTTTCTTTAACAAGAATTGCTACATATAACATACATGTCTCCACTATACATGTATCCCTTAAGATTCTAATTGAAAAAATGCAACCATTGTAAGGAATATCATTGAAAACTTTTCAAGAAGACGTGAAAAACATATAGCACATCCTCATTGCCAAAATGAGATTTTTGGTTTAAATATCTTACTAAAAATAGACAACAGGTTAATAGAAGCAATCCCCCAACAACAACATCTTTTCTTTGCTAGTATTTTTATAATTTTCATAGGAGACCTTTCCCATGTACCAACTTTTATTGACACACATATATGTGCATATAAGTTTGTTGTAAACATATTTTGGTGCACATTTTCCACAATTCTCACATAGTAAACAATATTTCAACAAGGAGATACTCCAAATCAACAACAATTTTGTAGTACATCACATAACATACGAAATATAGAGACACCATAATATGATTGGGAAGTATTATTGACATGTAAAAATAAATCATCGACATCGCTTAAACAAGAGGATTTTGACAAGTCAATCCAATTATTTGTAATTAACGACCTTGTCGCATTCCATAACAAAAAATATCAAGTGATTAGAATACATATTGCACTTATTCTTTCAATGAACACACTATGACAATTGAACATTTTCTCTTGCATCAAGAAATTTCACCCTACAATTTTGCTAAGAAAACATTAACAATTTTTGTTTACAACAAACATATGGATTCAAGTTGGCCTAGTGAATGGATCTTTTAGGGAGGTGAAAGATATTGCATACCTAATTGGATCTAAACCCTCATAATTTCCTTAATATGTAATTTTTAGATTTGATGATTACAATGGTCTAGCATGAGACCAAATAGATCCAAAAACCATACCAATACAACCAATAACATGGGGCACCTATAGAAAAATATAATAAGCATGACTATTATGCCCTTAACCCTAAGTCACATAGCGGATATGGATGGATGACTTGTTGTTAACATATTCTCTTATAATGTCATATTGCATTCAATTTTTCTTTCATATGATTGGTATAACATAGTAATTGTATATACAAGAGTTATTATCTAGTAGATGATCATCATATTCAACACTCGAGTCTTATTGTATTTTTTTGAGGTTCCCCTTTGAAGTGGATAAGAGAGATCAACTAGAGGCCACAGGAAGGGTCAAACAACTCTAGGAATGACTCCAAACAAGGAAGATATAGTATTTAAATATGTATCCTCTGGGGTATTGTAGATGGTTAACCAACTTCAAGACAAAGTGAATAACATGGTGAATAAGGATGATCTCACTCAAGAGGTTCATGTAATGAAGGGTGAAATGAATGCATAGTTTGAATCGATGAAGGAGTTAATGTTCACTATCTCAATTATGAAGATTGGCATGGATTCCCATTTAATTCATGTGGGTTCCTCAATTAGTTTACACTCATAAGAAAATTACACTAACCAAGGGGGGTCCTCTACATAACCTAATGGACCTTTTAGCTAGTGGCTAAACATGATTCCAAAAGAAGAAACGAAAAATTTCAATGGGAATGATTGAATCATTTAGATAAACCAAATGGAGATATTTTTTGATATGCATCAAGTCCCAAGTGGAAAAAAGGTTTTCATGGAATCCATGTATATGGAACGAAAACAATTCATTTGATATAGATTGATGTGTCAGAAAAATAAAAATAAGGGTCTTCCTCTTATATAGTTTATGTTCACTAATGAGCTCTAGACACAATATAGTAATAGTGTTATAGAGAACTATTTTATCCAAATAACCAAACTATGACAAACATGATTAGTCAAGGATTATATCCAATAGTTCCAAAATATATCCTTATAAGTGAATGACATATCAAAGGATCATTTAAATGATCTCTTCTTAGGTGGCCTTAAGGATAACATCCAACTCGATGTTTTCCTTCTTAATCCAGGTTCTGATATCAGAATCCATGATAGTTTCCCGTTGTGTGGAGGAAAGAGATCTGGTACAATGAATATGCCTCACTACTCACAAGAAACACATGCACTACTACATATAGTGTTAAAACATCTAAAATGGGGTTGATTTTTTTCAATTCATGAATGTTATTTTAAATTAATTTTGAATGTATTTTCGATCCAAATAGGATGCGATTAATGTCACAATGTGGTGTAAATGTGATACAATTAGGGTCAGATTTTTTCCACTTTTACATCACATTACTTTCAACCATGCAGTCCCACATTTCCTATTTAATCCGAAGTGAATGTCATTTTCACTACACCTAGATCATTTTCACTCTTATGAAGAAGGAGAAGGATCTCAAACAACCTAGTGTTTTTTTCTGCCTAAAAAGAAAGGTAAGTTAATTTGTTTTTTAAATTTAATTTATTTTGTAAATAATTGATATCAAGTTCAAGTAGGTAGTTTATTTTATTTCAATAAAATAAAATACATTATAAAAAATTATTCCATGTGACCACAATCCTTGAGTATTTTTTTCAATAAATAAATTAAATAAATGCACTCCATGACACGTCTGCATATGAGTTTTTCAAACAATTTGTGTTTTGTGTATCTTAACAAATATAACATTATACAAAAAAAAATTCACTATACTTTGATAGATGTCCACACCCTAAACTGAAACTCTCATTTTTACACAGGCTTTGAGTATGCGAAAAAGTATGTGGGGTCTATCTTTACACTGAATTTTTCCGAACTTGTGAAAAACCTCAAATTTCATCAAACTTTATCCTCATATAACATGAACTCTAAATTTATCCATTATTTTTACGTTGGATTTTTTTGAAACAATTATGCATTATCTTCCCTTAAGGATTTATTTTTATCTAGATAATTTTTCATCAGCTTGAATTTGTTAAAATGATGATTAAGACATTAAGTTGTAAAAAAAATTAAAATTTTGGTTCCTTTTTCACATTGGTTCAAAAGAGTTTTCGCAAAGTGAAATATGGATGTTTGCACTACTTTCATATGTGATATAGTGTCCAAGAAAATAATGATCACTTGGTGTCGTGATTAAAATTAATTTTAGGGTATTTTAAAACTCCATGATACTTAGAATGAGCACACGTTTAACCAAGGTGAAAAGTACCTTAACGTTAAAATACAAAACTCAAAATACTTCTAACCATAACAATGAAGTTAAGAAATGTTCTAGGGATGGTCCTTAATATGTACTTGCACAATCTTGAAACATAAACATTGTGGAACTCTAGAGGAACCCAAAAAATATTTACATCACACAACAATTATATTTAATGTATAAACTTGGGGATACTATCAGTTGTAGTAGAAAAACTGATAAATAGCAACTAGTTATTTTCCTCTTATACCCACACTTATCCAACCACAAAGAAAACATGTCCACACAACCACTAAAATTTTAATTATATTTTAGATTATAAAGTTTAGAGCTTCCTTAAGATAGCTAAGATGGCCCAGAAGGTTAACCATGCATATATAATGATTCATTATGGGTGTAAAGAAATTTAAAATGGTCATGCCATTGAAGTATTTATCGTCCTCATCCACACAAATTGAAAGGAACGATAACCAGATCATACCAAGCCAAGAACACAGATGCTAATCAAACATCACGATCTATAAGATGAATGTAATTCACCATAATAAATTTACATAAAACCTTTGCAAACAAATGAGAAACAATATCATATATTATTATGGAACTCAATGCAATACATTGAGAATGGGCCTTGCTTAAATAGGCAAGGAATAACAATCTAAGAACCAGTCAAGGTCATAGATCAAGCCATAAATCAAGGAAATAACTAGTCATAAAAGAACTAGTCAAGACCATCGATTTAGGAGAGAACTAGACATCAAGGATCTAGTCAATACCATAGATCAAGGAAAGAACTAGTCAATACCATAGATCAAGGAAAGAACTATACTTAACAACTAGATAATATCTCCTAATATCTAAATAAGATAAAAGAAATATCCACACACATAAGTGGGTGAGGATAAATACAATAAAGGTAAATAAAGTACCTAGGTGAACATGAGCTAAGGTAAATACCTACTCTAACACCCCTCGCAAGTGAAGCTAGGGGCCAAAATAGATGTGGCATGTCCACAGTATGAGTCCTGGACAACTAGGCCTGATGAGGTACTCATGTACAATAACTGGGAAAAAGGGACACCACAAGGTACCTAAAATCAGTAACAACAAAGTAAAAGAGAGTAAAAACCCGCTCCAAGGCATCCCAAGAAGCTCGGATCAAAAAACTCGTACAATGCTGAAGAAGTTTGGTCTGAATCCACTGCTCGATCATAGAACTCAAAAACAACTGACACTAGGCTTCACCAGAATAGCTCCATACAAAGAGACTGTCAACGGAGTGATGTCAAAAGTGTAAAAAAACACCAAACATAATTCGACCAACTGATACAAATAGGTGTGCCACGATCCAAGAATAATAACCAAAGAAACAAGGCAATGCCACAAACTCCAAAGTGTCACGATCCAAGAAAAGCCAAGGTAACAAGGCAAGAACATGAAACCCAAAGAAGCAGGATCAACACCACACCCTCCCATACTGCTAAATGGGTGGAGTGACACTACAAATATGTATTTTCGAAACTTTTGGCATGTTGACAGTATCTCTTGTGGGGGATCTATTATGGTGAAGTCCAGTGTTATTTTTTCAGTGTTCGAGTAGTTGATTTTGGTGTGACGGCAAGTCGTGCATCTCTGATACCAGACAGTTAAGCGCGCCAGCCCCAAAGTAGTTCTGGGATGGGTGACCTCCCGAGAAATTCCCAGTGTCACTTCCTCATAATGATGTTGGGCCTTATTGGGTGTATACCCGACTCCATCATGCGGGAGGGTACTGGTGTAGTAGCTGTTTAACATGATGAGATCCCTCTCCACCATTAGTTTGAGCTTTTGATGTGATGGCAAGTCATGCTTCTCGTGACACCATGAAAGGAACGATAACCATATCGTACCAAGCCAAGAACATAGATGCTAATCAAACATCACGATCTATAAGATGAAAGTAATTCGCCAGAATAACTTTACATAAAACCTTTGCAAACAAATGAGAAACAATATCATATATTATTATGGAACTCAATGCAATACATTGAGAATGGGCCTTGCTTAAATAGGCAAGGAATAACAATCTAAGAACTAGTCAAGGTCATAGATCAAGCCATAAATCAAGGAAATAACTAGTCATAAAAGAACTAGTCAAGACCATCGATTTAGGAGAGAACTAGACATCAAGGATCTAGTCAATACCATAGATCAAGGAAAGAACTAGTCAATACCATAGATTAAGGAAAGAACTATACCTAACAACTAGATAATATCTCCTAATATCTAAATAAGATAAAAGAAATATCCACACACATAAGTGGGTGAGGATAAATACAATAAAGGTAAATAAAGTACCTAGGTGAACATGAGCTAAGGTAAATACCTACTCTAACACAAATTACATGGTTGCATGCCTATTACAACATTCATAACCCTAATAGTTGTCAAAAACACTTTCAATTTTTTTTATTGATCTCAATAACATGTTTCCATCTAGCATTGAGGTAAAAGTAGATTGAATAACACACACATTTCCAATGTTTCACTTAATCATACAATTCCAATTCCAATTTAATCTCAAACAAATAACATGCTACAAAGAGGGTGGGTTGAGGTATGCACTTATCATTCTATTTATAACACATAAACCCATTGTAAACATTCTACATATCTCTAGTTCTTGAATATCGAACTTGATGAAACTTTGTAATAATTGTATATTTATGCCAAAATTAAAAAATATAGAAACTTGGAGACAAATAAGAGAAATTAGTAAAAATAGTGGACATTACAGATATATGTGCACTAATTTTTTTAGCAAGTTTTTACAAAATAATTATAATGTTGTAATTTTATTATTGGTATTTAGTTTTATCTAATATTTGTAAACTAATAAAATTATCATTATTTTGCAGATATGTTAGCCTCTAAAAAATCATTTTTCTTTTCACACATCTAGAATCGTCTACATAATCATATGTAGACAATATGGAAATTGTGAACAATTATAAAGACAATATGGGTTTGACAGAGGAAATTTGGGAAAATGTGCTGAAGAGGAATAGGTAGAAATCAGTCTCATGGTGCACAAAGAAACAACATATTATCGCAATTTGTGGAAAATTTACGTGAAAATAAGGATGAATATCATATTACACGTTATGAGGTAAATTCCATAAATGATTTAGAACTTCTACCTAAGGCATTGAAGAAATATCAATATGATTTTCCTAATTGGTGACATTATGGGACTTGGCCAATGGATAAACCACTTTTATGAACTTATGAAGAATTCACATTTTGGAAGCAGGGCTACATGATACAACCTTCTACTATTTATAATTCAGATCTTGGGCTATTCACTTTGATAGAAATTAATGTTGGGTCCACTATTCAATGTTTAGTTGGTTTGCCAATATTGCTTTTTAATGGGCCTAATGTATCGGTTTGCAGATTGGACTCATATGGTGAGCTACAAAGTAAGTATGTCCAAATATGGCATATGTTGTAATGCCAATTTAATGGAAGGGTAGATTTGTATAGCCCCATAGAAAACTCTTCATGCGCATGATTGTATGTATATTAATGGATGTTAGAAATTGTAACACTCAGAGGGGGTGAATTAGAGTTAAATTCAAATTTTTAAACCAATTATATTTGTCACATGATCAACAAAGTAAATTAGTAGAGTAAAAGAAATCACAAACACACAGAGAAGACAAATATTTTTAAATGGGAAACCAAATTAGGGAGAAAACCCACTGAATCACAACACTATAGGCCAAAGGTTACAAAAGTTTGTTGAGCTACAACTCAACTACTGAATCTACAACTTCAGGTCAAGCATCCAATTGACAATTTGCAAGCCACCACTTGCCAGGAAGCACCCACTCCCTGATTAGACTGAGCCACAACTTAGTAGTTATAAAGAATATACTGATCACACTTCAATTTTATGCTTAGTACACCTGATGATGATCATATATTAACAACCTTTCTTTCACAATTTGATTTGACTCTTCATCAATTTTCATTACTTCCTTCATCTCTCTTTTCATCTGTCATCTTGTCAGCTAATGCACTCACCTATCTTCTATAAGTAACTAGCCTAGAGACTAGATTGATCCTCAAGACATGACAATCACCTAACTTAACGAGATCACTGTTATATTTCTCACACTAACCTCCTTGTTACAGATTTGACTACACTAACATATTGATGTTCTTTGCATTTACTGTTTAAAACTTCACTATTTGGAATTCCTCTATATCTCTGTTTTCAACAAATTACATCTCTGTGTTTGAGTTGTACATATCTCTATTTCATAACAATCTCTGTGTCATTCATAAAAAGATAGCTTGTCATAATTCCATGCTTCAAATTGTTCACACAATTTCACTGCATTTCCTTGTAAAATTTCCTTAGCACTGTATTTCCACCTCTTTCAAACTCTTCAAAACTATATTTCACTTAACCACAAGATACAAATTAGCCTTCAAAAAATTTCTATCCTCCTATTTGAGCTCATAATCCTTCAACTCTCCTTAAGAATCCAAAAGTACTTTGACCTTATAAGAAAGCAATCATTACATTCACTTTAACCGACTCTCATATCAATACTGCGTCGAGCAACCCTTCATATTCCTGCAACTGACCTTTTAAGCTTAGTGACTCAAGAAAGTCTTTTCAACTTTCCTAGCAAGTTCAAGAGATAGGGAAATTCAAAAGACAATTTTTTTAGCACTTCTTCATCGAGCTTGGAGCATGATTGAAGATTTAGAAACCCATCAACTTATCCAAATTAGCACAAGATTGAGCTTAGAGGATAGAGCCTTGTATTGTCTTCATTCATTGTAAAGATATTATGCAACTTACCTTTCTATTGAACTTCAAGCTGAGAAAATAAAATTTGTGAAATTCAAACTTGATCACACAGAGAATTAAATCCTCCATATACATCAAGGAATCAAGAGTGACTTTGAATGGTTACTTTTTATGCAAACACTGCCTTCATCTTACCTTTTGCATGAAAGGACACTAAAATAGACCACTGTTATGAATATTGTTGCACCTCAAACAAAAACAGACTTGTTTAAACACACCAGATGTTCTTCAAAGCTTGTACACTTCCTTGACACCATAATCCAACAAGAAAAACAACTTGAATTGCTCTAATTTTTTAGAACCAAGAAGGAAAGTGATCTCTACTGTCAACACTGCACTGATAACGGTTCTTGGAACACATAGTCATCAAATACCCTAATTTTTTAGCCCATTCAAGATCTTTAATTGATCTTCAACCATTTACGATCTTATACAAACCTTTCTCATCAATAAATTCAATTATATATGCTTATAAACCAAGAAATTAGAAGAAAATGGACTTTTCACAGTCGAGAATGATTTCAAAAAGTTCTGTTAGATGGCTCTCCTTCCACACACACTTTTTTTCCAACATTATTTTTCTAATGAGAGCATCTAGGATCTACAGATATTTTTCCAAATTTTTGCAGAAAATGGCTGGATAGAAGATTTTATATTTGCAAAACACGACTGAGAAAACCCTAGAATCAGGGTAGGCATACTGTATCCACCCAAGAGCACTAAACAAGTGATTTCTCACTCCAAAATGATTGAAAACACAAAATTCAAAGTGTTGTGCATTTGTGTAATCTTCCTTTATATTTTCCAAATAATTTTGAAGATTGAAAGATCTTCCATTTATCTAATGAGATCAACTGTGCCTTCAAATTGAAAAACTAACAAAGACGCCCTTAAACTTTGACATGAGAGTACATTTTTAATGAGATTGCATGGCTAACCTTATGAGACAGAGTCCTTTGTAGTAATTTTATGCTCAATAAAACTTTAAATACCTTTAAAAATACTCCCAACAATAGCTCATATGGTTCACAGTACCTCAAGAACAATGACATGATTATAATAGTGAGCAACTTGTTAGTCATACTTGTATTGAACCTACATTTGGATTTTGACCTGGGAAATCCTTCTATCTCTTTGTAGGGAGAGACTTGAAAATTATAAGATTCTCCTTAGTAGTCAAGTACATTACCTCTTCAAACATTCAAAATCCCATTTTCCAACTTAAGCTTGCAAAGAGACCTTTTCACTGTGCCTGAAAGAAACAACTTGTGCCTTGAAGGAGCTAGAAGGAAAGTATCAACCTTGAAAGGCCTTGAATGATTTACAACCATGATATGAACATTGAATATCTCTTAAATATGATAGAATATATCAAACACAGGAGTTGAAGCAAAACAAACCAATTTTTCCTTTATAAGCTCAAGAATGTTGTTGGAGTGAGAAAAATAGTGCCAAAAAAATGATCATATCTTATTTGATACTTATCCAAATTGCTTCAAAAAAATTTCAAAACTGCATGCTCAGAGTTATATTCAAAAAATTATTCTATTATTTATTTGAATAATCCCTTATATTTTTTTATTGAATTCTAAGAATCCAGGAGCCTCAAAATGCATTTTCCAAGGAGGCAGTTTTAGAAAAACACGAATAACTCAAAATCCCCATTATAGAATCTGATGAAATTTAACATGGACCATTGCAAGAAATCCATCTGTACCTTAAATATGTTGGTTATCCATAGTTTTTCTTTTGGATATCTAACCAATATCATTTTCATGCAAGAACATTACCCATTCTCAAAGCCACTCTATATGAATTCTTGAGTTTTGACTCAAGAAGCTAAATTGAGCCTTGTTTTAGCTCACACGTGCTATAAAGAGTATTCCTAGCCTTTTCCTGTTCTCACTTGACATTTCCTTGACCTTTACAAACTCTTCACACCTTATTAGGCCCTAGATACAGGCCTACATGGCCTAGTGAAAACTGTAACCTGCCTAAAACCACTTGGAATCACTGAAAAACCATTGAATACTGCCTGATATGCTTGTCCTTGCACTCTCCCTTTTCCATCAATTCCATGGACAACAATGACAAAAACCACCAATGCAAGAGGGTGCAACAATAGATGCCTCTATGCATTTAAAAATATTGTTGGTTTCATTAATAGTACCCACAAGTGTTCATGTCTTGTATATCCCAATTATCAATTTATAGAATGTCCAATGAAAAATAATATGAAATTAAAGGGATGATATTACCGTTTTATGACATAATAGAGGCAATAACACCAATGAGATTGAGGAAACAAAATGTTGACACTGATGATCGATGTAAATGTATTGGTTATTTGAAACCTAATTACTGTCACCATTTGAATTCCTCTATTGATTTGAATATATATATTGTTATTGATTATGAATATATATATATATATATATATATATATATATATATATATGGGACATCACTCATTTTACATTTACATGAGGATCTTCCTCCATCCCTTGTACCACCTTCAACATCACCTCCAAAATCCCTTCCACCATCACCACATGTTGCATTACAACAACCTCGTAGAAAATCCACTCGAAGAAATGAAAATGTTTAACCGTCAATCCATCGAGACATTAATTCACAATGTGTTCAAATGTACATTCTACACTGCCTATATATATTTTGGATCCTTTTTAGCAATGTACCCCTAGACCACTGCAATCATGGTATGAGTTTTGTAAGGAAATTAAGGAATATAATTGCCTCCAACTATGTCAAAATAAATTCCTTATAATATTATTCTATAAAATGAAGGATAAATCCATTGGATATTCACCATGTTAGTTATTACCCATGGGTTGTTATATGTCAAACATTAATGTTTGTGTCTATAAATATAAATATAGAGGTATTTTTTTCCTACTTTCAATATAGTATGTTGTGCTTGCTTTAACAATTTTAGTAGTTTCCACAAGAGCATGATGGTTACATTGATTGTGGTATCTTTATTAGACTAATTATGTATGTTTACTTTTTTTTTATTAAAATAGGTATTGAAATTTGACATGTAACATTATCTAGATATATATTCTCTCTTTTAACAGTTTTCTTATAGCGGTAAGTGGATAATTTGATTATTAATATTATCAATTATTTTAAAAAGTTGGTGATATCAAGCTTAGCATAAATGAAAATAAATTTTATAGCATGATAAAATGATATCATTGTCACATTGAAAATGTAATATTATTCTCAATAGACATAACATTGGAAAACATTTAACTAAAACAAAGCTATTTTTTTTTCATGAATTTTATTTAATTCATCCAACATCTTTATCAACTTGTACTTGATGATACTATTGTGGTCAGTTATCCTCAAAATGTTAATCTGGTTAGGATTCAACCCTAAAATTTGTGCTCATGTTAGAATGTTCTTCTTGGATGTAAATGCTAGATCAATAATTAACGGTTCCCTATCCACTCGATTTTCTCTACAAAAATCCATTCGCTAATGCTTCCCTCTTACACCATTCCTCTATGTCCTTGTTTCCAACGATTTTGGGTATCTCTTCCATCATGTTCATGAAAATAACCCTATATGTGGTATCTCCCTTCCTAGAAATTCTAAGACCCTCAATTCACACTATGTGAATGATAGCATGATTTTCATCCAAAATCATGTCGAACACAATTCATTGGAATGATATAATCTTGTTGGATCCCTTTTTTAAGACTCATAGATCAACCCCCTTTAATAACATTTGGAAGGTTTGACAACTCGTCTCACCAATTTTTTCGTTGTTTCATATACATCTTAATCATGGGATCAAATTTGTCACCTCATCTATCTGGTGGAAATGATTGATTAAGCTAAATGGTAAACCATTAGGTGTGATCTAAAGTTTCAAAGGTAAATGCTTGTTTAAAAAGGGAATATAAAATTGGTAGTGCTTGACCTCTATAGAATCGTCCGTCTAAACCTCTAAATGCTTATTTCCATCTTTTATCACTCCAACTTCCTAAAAGATTGGAGATGTCCTAATTGTCACAACATTTGAATGTTCCCATTCAAGGTGACATGCAAATAAATCCTACTTGTTGTCCCCCTTTATCATCATATAAACACAATCTGGAGATGTTGATTCCATTCAACACTAATTTCATAAAGAATCATCCCTTCAAATTGTCATATTTAGAATTTTTTTTTTTGATTTAATAAAGTATTTAACACCTTTTAGAGTGAAAAGGTCTTTCCCACATAATTCACATGGGCATACGAGTCACTAACCATGTGTTTGGTTGTAATTTGACTCGTCATTTAACCAATTTACAATTCGGTAACCTCTATTAGATAATTCACGAATTTCAATCATAGTTTCATGAAGTGTGTCCCCTCAAACTCACAGATTCATAACACAGAACAAAAATATTGATTTTAAAATCTATTAAACACAATTTTTTAGTGAAAAGTTCATTGAAACATGTTTCTCGTGGGTGTACGAGTCAATAGCCATATTTATGGTTGTAATTTGACTTGGAATTCAACGAATTTTTAATTCATGAACCTCTGTTAGAGAAGTCATGGCTATATGCGTTCATTCTCATCGGGCTGCTTATTGAAGAAATTGATGCCTAACACATAGATAGACAATGGTGAACCGAACTATATAGAGTCTTGTAGGCATCTATATAGTATGGGGGTTTCTCTCTATAGGTATAACTCGACTATATATAGCTACAGTCACTCCCATCCCTATCTATGATATCTTTCCCATAACAAACACCAGCTAATTGGGACCTACAAGGGGGAGTCACGAAAATCCTTTGTGGAAGAAGAAGAAGAGTATCTGATGGATCCCATATTATAGGTATGCAATTTTTTATTTAAATTTGATAGATAATGTAAATCGCGGTGTAAATTGTGTAAACCAGAGGGTAAATTGTGTAAAGTATAGATAATATTATGTAAACCATAATTTACATTGTGTAAAACCTAGGAAAAATTGTGTAAATTCTATGGTAAATTGTGTAAACCCTAAGCCATAATGTAAAATTTGATCAACACTAAATACAAATCCAAAGGGGAAAATATTGCGGCTGATTTCTATTTTTGATTAGAAAAGTATGGAGAAATCCCTAAGAAATATAATCACAAAAAACCTAGATAGGTTTCATACTACTCACATAATTTTGGTCTTCATTTCTTCTTTATACCTCTAACTTCGAGTGGGTCATTAGAGATGGGCCTATATAAGTAGCAAAAAAATCTTTATTTCTCTTACTTCACTTCCCCATGTTTATTGTCATAGTTCCTCTATGATCCTTATCTCTATTTATGAACAATATTGTAGTGCATACTTCATTCAGTGTGTCACACCATTTTTCCTCATAAAATTCTTCACATTCATTTCTTCAACTTTCCCCCATGCACAACATCTCATGGATTTTTTTGAAGCCCAACAATTATCTTATGGGATGGCATCTCTACTTAATGATGTTCCCTTGAGGGTTGCATCTCTATGCAAGACATCATTATGGATGATGAAATGTTATCTATTCTAGCGGGTAGTGACACCACCATTGTGTCCAACCTATAGATGATCTCTATTCTTCGGGTATAACACAATATATTATTTATTCTCTCTTTAATTTTTCACTTTCATTTTTTTTTATCAATAATTCCTTCATGTCTAGGTACGCAAGATGAGGTATTTTTCTTGTCAATAAATTTTAAAGTTATCGAATTTTGTATCGGCCTTGCAAAAAGTGCCGAAATTTATTCATGCTATACCACATTTCCCACTTTAAATACTTTCTATTTTCATTGTGTTTACAATTTTTTCTTGCATTAATTCAATGTTTGTTATTAAACCATATAATTTTGGTTTTGATACTAGAGAGGATGTAACGTATTTAGAAATCGAGGTCTGGTATAATATGACATGGATGAGGATTTTGATGAAACCCATGTGCCACCTTGACATTCATTAACCTCTACGTTCCCACCATAGAGGTGTAAGTTTATAGTATAATTTTCAATTTAATAATATTTTTTATATTTAAATTTAAATTATACATCTTCATAGTAACAAGTCTACTACTTATAGAGGCCTATAGGATCCTTCTAACGAATACCGCCACATTTGTATGAGTGGACATCCCTCAACCTCTAAGGACTCGACATAAAGATATATATTTATAAATGTTTTTTAATTACACAATTATTTAATTCTACTAAACAATTCTAATACTACTTATGTATCACATGTCCTACTTCTCATATAGACCAACGAAAGGATGACGATAGTGGAATGAGCACAAGTACTTTGTATTTTTTTTGAGTCTCACATGCATGGAGGTATAAATTTACAACTCTTTTATTAATATAACTTTTTTCTTTATTAAAAAATTGTAATATGACTTGATTATGACAAGTCTACATCCCAAATCAACCCACATGAGGATGATGATAATCGTAGGATTATGGAGTTACCTACACAGAGCTATTAAGTCTTCATTTATTATTTAAAGTGATTTTAATTAATTCTTGTATGAACACCGAGTGTAAGGGAACCTAAAAATGGGCATTTATGTAAATGATGATATGAAAATATTAATGGATATTCGGGGAAAGTAATTATTTAAATATATTTTATTTGAGCTAGAATAATTTATCATTATATTAGTTTATTTGTTTCAATTTATTTTATGTCATTTTTAGTGATTTCTATTTTTGTTGTTGCATGTATTTTAAAAGAATGAACACATAAATTGATTTGTTCATATTGTCATCTAGAGTGGTTGCAAATCTCATTTGAGATATAAAGAACATTGGTTGATGTAACTTTTTCCGAGTTTGAGAGGACCCACTATAACCCAAAGTTAATTGGAAAAATTGCATCAAAAGGGAGGAATTTGAGGGTAATTACGTTGCGTAAATTAATTTTTAAATAATATAGTATATAGTTTTAAAATAGTTTGTTAAATTCAAAATTTGCATGTTCACTACCAAGGAAACATAGATAATGAGAGGAGATGTCTATTATGGTGTGGAGCTTGTTTTCATGTGTGGAAGTGTTGAAGAATTTACACTAAAAGTACTGTACACTATCCACAGTTTTTCTCACCTCAAAAAATGTGCATGATATATGAGGAAAGACACTCTTCTCATATGGGCAGAATTTTTGACCCATAGGTTTATGGGACGGTTTTGGCCCATGGTTTTGGTTCCCACGATATTGTGAAACTGCTTAAGCAATTTCCTATTTATGTGGTTTTGTGCATATGGTAGGGTTGATGTAACATTGCAAATGTGTGTGAATTCGATTGTGAATTCAAGAGACTCTGTTGATCATAGCTCCAAACAGATATGTGTATTGTATTGAGAGAGATGTGGCTTGTAATAAAATATGAGCAAGTGATTCTTGGTGGACGTAGCCCAAATTGGGTGAACCACGTTAAATATTATATCTATTTTGTGTTCTTTTATTTTTTCCGCATATTAGTTTCTACTGTTATGATTCTGAGAGGGATTTTTCCGCGTATTTTATCCCTTATTTTCTAACAATTTCTTCGACCTCCAAAAATAAATAAAGATGTTTGGTTTGGTTTGGGTGATAAGTGGCTAACAGAGGACACTAATAGGGTTGTTGATGAATTTGGTAGAGCTCAACAATAGAAAGAGTAATAATATTTCATTACATTATTCATAACAATGATTACAGTATATAGGAAAGTTGATATGATAATAGTAGAGATAACCAGTGATGCAATCCTTATCAAATCTCTATTAACAACTATTAATCTCTCATAGATTATATCAATATCTATTTAGAGTGTGATATTACTCTCGTACAACTCATTATTCTCTTACACTCATAGTATTGAACTAATATTAAACAACAATATTAATGAAACACTAATTCCTAACATTCCACCCCTTAGTGCAAACATAGGAGAAAATACCACTTTCAACAAAACAACATGCACCTCCATAGCATGGACATGGTCTTGCTACTCTCATTGACTATGGGAACTATATATACCATGAATAGGGACTCATCAACATAATGTGGGGAATACATGAATTGGGACCTATCGACTAATTCACATCAATCGAACCATTCAAGATATCAAGAACACTTTCTTGCATCATTATATATGGTCAATATTTCTACAACATAATAAATGTAGAAACCATACTACACACATGAACACATATGTCTCTTTTTCTATTATTTTTAATCACACACAGAACAAACCAAAAAGTGCCACTAAAACAAATGTAGTTTCTGAGGTAGTGATGAACTCAAAGATGTTGATCTTCCTCTTGCCTCTGTTGCCTCCATCATCTAGTGTGTTATTGTTTACTCAGTCGAATAGGAGTTAAAACTCAATTTTATCACAATTTGATCAATATTATTGATTTTTTAAGATGGTTTAACGCTTTTGACTGGAGCTTAGAATCGGGGGGTTCTTGGGTCCCCTCCCTTAACAACGTCCTTAGACAAGATATTACATTAATCTAGCACAAACTGTGACCACTAGAACCTGCATCGACGATGCAATTTTCTTGCCACCGCCGTTTTTTAGAGCCACCAGCCGCTGTGAATGCCAATGCCGATGATGCAAAGTTTGCCATCGCCAAGAATCACCACCAGCCATAACCACTGGTGATGCAACACCCGCTACCACCGGTAAACCACACCGAAGGGATAACGCCCAAGGGGATTTGAACTTGGGTGGATCCCAACACAATCGTTCATCTTAACCAATCCACCCAAACCCCATTGGCAATCAATATTATTGATTACCCCTGCAATATGAAACAATATATTTTTTGATATAAGACATCATGTTTTCGAAATTTTATCTTTTACAATATAAGCAAAAGTGATCTTGGGTACAAAAGAAATATACTCCAAATACAAGGAAGAGCCTATGCCTCATGTACGTTCGTGAGGGACTTGACCAAAATCAAACTGTTGACCTGCACATTGATAGCCACGTGACTCACCACTACACTATACCATTAATTTGGTCAAATTTTGGCATTTGTTGGCTATATTGACCACCTGCAAACCTGAGTGAAGGTTAGGCTGGTCGCAAATACAATAGCCCCCTTTGGTAATTTTTCTCACGTCCTCACTTTTTGAAGAATTTACCAGTCCAATATATACACTAATTTAATATTTTAACCCCATAAAATTATTTTAACAAAGTTGCCACATAAGACTGAGCTTGAATATATCTTGGAAGCTATAAATAAATTACATGGGCTAAATATTATCAAGGAGTGGCTCGTCACAATGTGGAAAATAATGACTCAAGTCGTATTCATTATTCAATGCAATAGAAAAGCTCCCATGTGGCTCGTTGAGAATGAATGTAGCTCTAAATGATCTGATCCCGAGGCAGTATTAAAACAGTGTCAAAGAAATCCAAGTGATGTAATGTAAATTAGTCACGCAAACTACGAAATTGATTGAAGTAGAGAGATGATGACATGTCACACTAAATTCATGTGGACCTCATTGCATGGGTCAACACTTGTTAACCAAACTGACAGAGCTTACGTGTTAATAGTTCTTATAAAATAATAGGTTTGGTGTAGAGATTTGACAAACCAATGATTCTTGCAATATTTGATCAGAATTCCAAACATAAATAGCAAGATATTTATTTATTTAAATGCATATGGCCCACAAAAACAGGTTCTCCTAGCACACAAGCTTAGCGTCCTTTACCAGATTTCCTCCTCAATCAGCAGATACACATTTCTTTTGACTGTGAAAGTGAGAATAATACAGACTAAACAATGTACAAGTCACACACAACATTCATTATTTTATATGGCTGAGATGACCTTATAGTCAGGTACCTTAATTTTAGGGGTGCCTTGTAAATATTTTGTTAGCACAAAAATATTATATTATTTTTATAATCATGTCATTTCAGTATTTTTAAATGGAAAAATAGATTTTGAATTGATTTAGTCTAAAGAAATTTAGTATAAAACATTTGGAAGAGGGACAAATAATTGGGAACCTTATGTGTCATATTGTAATCAGCTCTTAAAAATTGTCATTAATAAAAAAGTGAACAACTATTGGTACTTTTTTCAACAACACTAAAGGGTCCTTTACCTTACCTTAATCTTTCTTAATAACACTCATAATAAGATTTTCTAAAAAACAATAGATATTTCAAACTAAAAAACTAATTCTCTCACCAGAAACTACAATTCACAATGCAACCAAGAAAATGGTATTACCCTGGGTAATCAATAAGACATTTTACATGACTTCTACCTGGCTTCTTTTTTCGTAAAGGGTTTTTTGGTCCCTTCAAAACCAAACTTTTTAACCTTATCTTAAAAAAAAGACATTTTACGGATTGTATACAATCTTCTCAGATACCAAATGATAAATTTGGTGGAACTCAACACTAGAATACACAATAATATTTCATTACATTACTCATAACAACGATTACAATATATAGGAAAGTTGATCTCTCATAATAGTAGAGATAACATGCAATGCAATCCCTATTAAATTTCTACTAACAACCATTAATCTCTCTTAGATTATCTCAATATCTATTTACAGTGAGTTGTTACTCTCGTACAACTCATTATTCTCTTACACTCATAGTCTCACTAATATTAAACAACAATACTAATGAAGCAATAATTCCTAACAACTGCAAGTTTCTTAATAAAGGATATGACATATGTTGACATTCGAACTGTAAAGAGGACTATTTAAAGCTTCACAATATGGTTGATAGACACATTTTATTTAATTTGATATTTTATGTTGTCTAATTTACACTCATGTCTTATCGAAGACAAATATGGTCTACAATCAAAATGAAATGGTAATTGTATATCATGGTGATCAATTAATATTGCAATTAATGCAAGCATCAAAGTAACGTGCTCAAGGGGTATAAAGCCAAAGTTTGAAAAGGGTTGTTGTTGTCCTTTATTTTTTGTGCATTTTTAGTTTAAAAAGAACTCTTTTATCATGTAAACCTATATTTTGACACCCTGATGAGGTGAGATGGCCTTTTCTCGAGGCCTTATTAGCTCAATGTGAACTACATTCTAGGGTATGACTTTTTCCACACATTTTTTAATATGATTAGTGGTGTATTATAATTTTTTTATTACTAAAAATGCAATTTTGAATCAAAACAATGTGGTGTTTCTTATGCCGACATTAACATCAATTTCACTGTTAAGTAGGTAATGCACTTTATATTTATTAACTAGGTAACACACTTTATATTTTTAAACTAACCCCCTATATAGATATAACTATAGGGCTCCTCCCTTGCGTCCCTCTCACCCATATTCTCTATATAAATGTGGCTCTTCCATACATCACATCTCTAGACTACTTTTTGACACCATGATTTCTCTTTCGAATTGAATCTTTTTCATCAAAAACTTGAGCGATGGCTTATGCTAGGGTGACGGGTCAATTAACTTGTAAATGTAAAATTCAAACCAAAACAAAAAATCGGGGCACTTACTATACTATTTTTATATTATTTATTTGAAATTTATAAAATAATATTACTAGACATTGCATGTGACTGGTGTAATGGTGATGTTAAAGGGGGTATTTGAAGAAGTTAAATTTTAAATACTGAAACAATGCAAGAAGAAGATGGTGGTGAAGAAGGGGATTGAGGGAGGAAAATTGCAAGGGAAGAAAGTATGATGAGGGAAACATATGGATATTTTTTTCACAGGATATTGTAGAGATAGGGACATGTTGACGAGGACTTGGCATCCCAAGCTAACACCATTTGGAGTTAGCAAGACAGAAGTGGAGTTATTTGCATTTAAATTGGAAGTAAGTGTTCCTTTGTTAAGAACAATGAGATACGAATTCCATATTATAGGCATACCATGAACAATCAATTTCAAAGGTGGGAGTTTTTCCTAGCATATAAAGTGTTTGAGAAAATTATCTTAAGTGAGCTATAACTCAGGCATTAAAGGACTTGTAGTTGGAGAGGCAGATGAGAAAGAGCTACCACTCTTTTGTCTAAACAATGTAAGTGAAATCATAGGGGATCCAACATGCAAAGCCAAACCATATAAACATATAATCCTCGATAGAATACATCTATGGTAAATTATTTCAAACTTCACAAAATTAAAAAATTAAACATGTAACTCACTCAAATTCGCGCATTTTTTCAACTTCGTCTTAGATGGGCTTTTTATCTAGTAGTTAAAACCACCATAAAGAGACAAAAGAATAAGATGATTTAGCATAAATATTTATATTTATATTCCATTTAATGTTGTTTTAAGTACTCTCATTTAAGGCACAATTGCAATGAGGGATTGCTTGCATGTGAAAATGGAAAATGGAAAAGGTGCAAGTTGCATTGGTAATGAAGGGCATATAAAAGAAGTTCTTTCCCTTGTTATCAATGGTCCATTTCCTATACACCATCATTATTACTTCAAGAATAAATAAAAAATTTGGAGTCATTATTAATTTTCCTATTCATGATACCAATTATCATTCATACATGGGACTTGAAATCCTACAGATTTATTTTCGATAGAGGACTTGAAATTGTATGGATTTGTCTATTGGATGCAAGACCTCAAATCATATGACATTTTTTTGACAAATTTTGTCTGCCTATACTTTAGATTAAATGAATGTTGTCAAGTTCTTTAGTTGTGTTGGGACATAATAGTTTCGCAAATCCATCCTTTGTCTAACATAATTTTGATGAATCCATCAATGAAAGAAGAGGCACCTTATCAAATGATATGCCATCAAATTGTGAAAAAAGTGATAATCAATTGCCTAATAATTCACACATCAAACTGTATTTCCAACAAAGCCTCTTTGACCCTCCATTTCCTTGATGCTTGTTAGGTGTGATCAACAAAAATCCCATTTGGAAATGTCTTCTAGCATAAAAAAATAATAAAAATTTGACAATGTATTATCACAAGGAGAAGCTTTATAACTAACATGTTGTTTATACGAATTGTAATTGTTGTGGCTGAATAACCACTTCTTGACATATTGAAAAACAACCAATAGCATTATGGTATTGGCAATGCATATTCATCATTAAAGGAAAATAAAGGGACCAAAATGACATGAAAATAGTTCCACGTAATCAACTGTATTACACAAAAAATAATGGAACATAATTACTATATACATAGCGTCCCATAGCTATAATAGAAGTGGAGATTATAAGTAGAAAATAATATTAGTACAAGCATTTAAACCCCCGATATATTACTCTTTATTGAAGCTTCTGCGAGAACCTCTAATAATTTCTTTTTACTCACATGTAGTTGTACAAATTCCAAGAAGATTTAACAAGTGATGCAATATGAAATTAACTCACAAAAATAAGAATGGTGCAAAATCAAGAACCTCTCAATAGTTCAAGTGGTGTGTACAAATAGGAGTGTTGTGCAATTCCTCCATGAGAATACTCCAATGATAGGAAGGGGAGTTACACAACATAATGGGAATGTAACTCATATGACACACTATGACATGTAAGACATGTCATAGTAACTCCTATGATGCTCAACATACCTAAGTAAGATGAGTCACCAAGGGTGAGGATTTATTCCAAGTAAATAAATAAGAGGAAAATAATATCCTACAAAAACATCCCCCTTAAGCGTAGCTTAGGTGGGCAGAAAATAAATGCGGGTCCTAAAAATAAAACCTAATGAGATACCCACATACAATGCAACTCTCACAAAATGGAGTAAAATAAGAAAAACCAATGGGAAAAAACTCCCCTAAAAAAGAGTGATAAGGAAGAGAAGGCATGACTAAAAATCCCCACTGAATTTACAACTGTTTGAAGCCACCCTATATCTTGTAAAGAAGCCTCATGGAGTAACTGTGGATCAGAAGTGGATGCAGTGAAGAGTGGATCACCATGGAAGAGTGAATGAATCTTGCCAAGTGATTGATGGATCTCCAACCAAGGTGTGGTTCTTATATAAGGAACCATACTCCTCATGCAATGTATAATTTCTAAATACTTCATGAAGGGATGATAAGTTTGAAGTAGCAATAAAGAAGGAATGTGGAAGGCCATGTAATTATGTAGAAGATTGCCTAATGTTTGATGAGTCTTGAATCGAAGTGCCTACTCCTTGAAAATTCTATGGTGGACCAGAAGTAGGTGGATCAATAAATGACTCCTCAAAATTTGGATCTTACAAGTAGATGGTGGAGGTGGGTCCCCATCACTACTACAATCATTTTTGCTAGAAAATAATTTATCATCATCAAAAATGTGCTCAAGTTCAAGAGTGTCATCAAGTACATGTGAATTTAATATAAAATATAAAGGAGGGAAAAAGGGAGAGAAGGAATATATATGAGTTTAACGATTGACTAAGCCCACTACAATGATACTGTCAGTGTGTAACTCTTTGACATAAACTAAAGCTAGAGTGAACTCAACTCGCATGCCCTAACCAAGGTGAGTAATATGGTAGATTAATAGGAGATTAGTTGATAGTGAACATTATTAAATGTTCCACCACTCACTTCAACAAATAATCTCCCAAAAACTTGAGTAGAAGTGTCATCACCTAGACGAATAATAGACATGTCACATGGCTCTAATGAAGTGAACTTGACATGTGAGGAAGCCAAATGATGTGATTCACCAGAATCAATAAGTTGATGAAAATGATTTGAAAAACTAAGCTATACCTATCTTGTTCTTCTCAAAAATACTTGTGTGGAGGTCAATCTAATTCTTCAAACATCTACTTTCATCATGCCTACTTGTGCAATACCTAAATTTGATCTTCCCTTTCATATGTTTAAGACTAGAAGATAAAGTTTTAGAATTTGATTTGTTGGTGGTTTGATCTTTCTTGATCTCATGATCCTTCTGTATGTCATGCCCTACAAGTAGAGCGTGTGGTTTTGTGGACTTTAGTGCACCCCTATGAATCATTTTATCTTGTTCTTGAATAAATTTAGTAACAAACACATCAAATAAGGGCATGTAATGATGTCATTTTGTTGGGTGGAAAACCCAACCACATATCTTGTATTTTGGAGACTCATAATTGAAGATGGAGCATGATTGTAGACCTTTTCTTGGAGTTGCTACATGCTTAGTGATTTAAAAAATATTGAATTTGTAAAACCCCAAGTGTAGAGTCACATATGATAAATAAACACTAAAGTATAGATTTGACACAAACAATAAGCTAGATAAATATGAAACCCTAAGTGTAAGAGAGAGAAAGGAATGACTTAGATGATTCGTGCTTAATCCAAGATTGTGCAGGTTGGAAAAATTAATGAACAAGAAGGGTATACTGTCGCAATTATGCTTTGTAAATTTGAGAACTGTTGAACAAGCCTAGACTGGGGAAAGGGTTCCTATGTACTAGAGACCTCTATTGGGCTCCTGTGATCGCACATGATCTCAGAACCTAGTTTTTCTGGTGTCATAAGATGGTCATTGATAGTCATTATTAGTCACCTATATGTCGCACTATGATCACAGAAGTTTCCTGTAACTTACAAAGATATGTTGACCTGTAAAACCCTCAAACTACATCAAATCCCAAAAAGAAAAGATGCAATATGGGGAGTCAAACTGACACCAGAGGTCACCTGAATGAGAGAAATTATGACTGAGCATTGCACTAAATATCATAATCCATGTTGTTCTTGTATGTGTGTGATATAGTTGTGCCATACGAAGCCTTTGTGCAAGTGCATGTGATAACGAGTGATAGCTAGATGTAACAATGTAAATAGATATGTGGATGGAAAAATGAACTTCCCCTTCCTATGAAGTGTATTTAGAAAATGTAGTCCCTTGTCCCTTAATGAGTGCTATATGCCTTCAATTCTCTTAGATGCCTTTGGATGCAACCTTAGGTGATGATAGAAGATTCTTAGAGCTTGGTCCTTTATTTTGGTCATATAGCTTTGTAGTTATATGATTCCCTTAGTTGAATTTTGTAATTGACAAATGGAAGGCCGACCTATAAGAAAATAAGATTCCCAAAAGATAAAAGAGACCCAAAAGAAGCGAGTAAGATAGAAAAGGGTCAATGGTTCCCAGAAGGACAAAGGTATCTTGGGCGTTGGTGTATCGAAACCATAAAATATAAACCAATGAAACACCAACTAGGCTGTATGGTGTAAAAGACTAGAAATAAAGAAAAGAGGCCAAAACTAGCTGTCAATTACTAGTTTTCTCGCTTAGAAATCATATGAATGGAAGTATGCTTTTAGGACCTAGAAATGTAGCCAAGTGTGTGATTTTGTGTCTACATTTTCCCCCACTTTATGTTTTTGAGTGAATACTTGATAATATAAAGTAGATAAGATATGTGTACCTGATAACTAGGTAGAATGTGATGGTAATAACATGATGGGGAGACAAGTAAAAGCATGGAGTGATAACAAAGAAGCGTGGAAGCTAAGAAAGAGGAAGTGACCCTAGGAGTGAAGCGTACTGTGCTATACCGTTTTGTATACATTGTTTTGTTTGATGTTCTGTTTGGTGTATGGCTGCTTCTTGTTACGTATTAAGGAAGGGCCTGCAAAAGAAGAGCGAAAGAGTAATCAAAGTCATGTATAATGGAAACTCTGTAAAAGTATGTGAATTTGTGTAAAATTAATAAAAGGAAAGTGTACAATTGATGATCATGAGTGTAAAAGGATAGAAATATGTCCTTCAAACATTGTAGAAGAGTGATTTTTTTGGGAGATCTCATGCCATGAGCAAGTTTTTTGGGCGATCTCATGCCAAGAATGATTTTTTTGGGCGATCTCACACCAAGTACAAGTTTTTTGGGTGATCTCACACCATGGAAAAATAGTGTTGGGGAGAGAGGTCTAGTGTTACTCTCCTTCCATGACTACTTCTTGAATTATACACCACTTCAGATGGTGTGATCCTTGTTTAGTTCCATATTGTTCCAAATGTACTGATTGTCCCAATTGAAGGAGATTGTAGGAAATTGCGTGCATTATGTATTTTGAGGCCAATGCCTGATCCTTTGAAACATGAATTCATAGTTTTGAAGGATAATACTGAATTATTGTTGACACCAAAAAATTGATTGATAGGCATAGGCGGCCATTAAATTTAACCCTTGCTCACATCAGTGCAACATTAAATTTAAAATAATCTTTCGAGTTTTTCCCCATGAAACGCTCTTTTGTGAATTATTTCAAGGGTGCTCGTGAATTTGGACATATTTTTTATACTCGTTATGCTGAAAGTTATGTTTACAAAGGGAAAGTGCAGGGGGATCTGACATAATATTTTAATCCTTATCATCAACGTGGTCTACCGTATAAACGTCCATGTACTAAAGAAATATTTTTCGTCTATGTCATCAACCATATCAATGCCCAAGTAACTATTATGTTTCTTGTTTGGCCTTCGACAGCTGTGAATCATGGTATGACAAGTGTATATATTGATACTAATTTTGGTCATTGATTCAATTAAGTAGATGATATAAACAATAGAGGTATTTCCATTCCATTTCCAGTATGAACCCAATATGTAGTTTTCAAGCACATTTATGAAGTGTTTTGCGGTTCAAATTTTGTGTCGAAAATTCCCAGATGTGGGTGGGGTGTGTTAGATTTGGGGAACATGCATTTTCCTAAAACAAAGAGTTGAGTGTGTCATTTCATCAATTAGCATAGAAAATCCTACGCACTCGGAAAATATTAGCATAGAAAATCCTACGCACTCGGACAATATATTTTAATCCTTGTTGATGACGAGGTCTTCCATATTCTAAAAGATGTGTTTGCAAAGAGAAATTCTGGGCACTCTGGTAATATATTTTAATCATTGTCAATGACGAAGTGTTCCGTGTCAAAGTCCCTACATTGAAAAAATATCATGTTTCTTATTTGACCTTTGATAGCTATGAAATCATTGTTTGACAAGTGTATATATTGATACTCATTTTGGCCAATGATTCAAATAAGTAGATGATGCATAACGATTTTAGTATTTATATTTTCTGTATTGATTTAAAATGAACCACAAAAATATATCCATCAATAAGTAATCTAAGCCCATCAGAATTAGAGTAATTTTGTAATCAATGAACAACAATCTTAATACTGATGTTAATAATTACTAAGGGCTCCTTCTTAGGGTTGGTTAATACTGATAAAAAATACTTTGGTTGTCTCTAATTCACAATTCAATTACCTGTGAGAATAAAAAATGAGATTGTCGTAATAATAAAGTTTCAATTTTTAATTTTCTAGGAAAGCGTGATTGATTCCTCTCAAGATGAGAACAACTTCAAATCGTAGACAAATTTCACTTTTAAAAAAGGAAGAGACAAATGCATACATTCAAAAGAGCATTTTATTTCAAATAATTAGACACAAAATCAACTATTATAGTGATTTAATCATAATAGAAAAATTTCCCTAGCATTTTGACATCAAAAACATTGAAAAATAGGGAGTTTTTTTGTTATAGGGTGAAAAATGGATAGCTTGAATTGTGTTATTAAATTTTTGTTGCAGAATATATTTTGCACGTTCGTCATTAGTGGATGTTAAATGTACTTGTTGTCCATTTTTGTACGCTTGCAAAAATTGAACAACTTAGATCACTGTGGACTTGGAATGTCGATTGCGGAAGAGTTGGAGTATGCCGTGGGTAAGTAATGAATGTCACGAAGTCAAGTAGAAACTTTAAGACACCGCATAAGGAAAGACCAAGGCCAGGGATACTTTTATAAATTTGTGGGTAAAAGTGAATAGGAAAGGTCACTGAGTGAAGGAAAATAAGTCCGCAAATGTTGACATAAAGTCACACCAGATTGTAGAGCCATGGAATGAAGAGGATAAAGTTGCAGATGTTGACATAAAGCCGTGCAACACTAAAACAAAAAACCACATATCAAAGGAAAAACAACAGTTTTCTGCAGGAGGCTAAAATGGTTATAATTTTGAATCCGGGGATCAAATCCTTGCAGATCTGATATCTTTGAAGAAATATCTACCTCTTCCACACAATATAAAATTAGATTTCATGAATTTAATGGAGGTAGGTGTGTGAAGCAAAGAAAAGCGTCTTCCAACATGTAAAAAGTCTACTCTAGGCGGTGTAACCACCAAAATTAAATGCAATATGGGCATCCTTCCATCTTTAACAAAGAATATGGCGCGAGGAAGAAAAATTTGCAGAATAACCAGACCTTTTTAGAAAATTTGATGAAAGTAGTTGAGGGGCAAAAAGTGGAATTCAAATTTCACTCTTTTCTGTTTCTTTCTCTTTCGTCCAATTTTTCTATATATTGTAAAATTATGTCTAGTTTTAAAGTTTGATACTTTGGTAATACGAGTGCATCATTTTCTGTTACACAAGTGTTCTAATGGTTACATGCCTTGGACTATAATGGTCACATGCCTTGGACTATGTTTCTGTAAATGTTTTGCATCTTCCTCCTATATCAAGATGATCTATGCATGATCTTTAAGCAATAAAATCTCTAGTTATGTGGCTTACTTTTGCCTTAGCTATCGTTTTATTGCACTCTCTTTCCTCTCATTCATTCACAGGTGTGTCGTATGTGTTCTTTCAAAATTTGTGTCTATTGTGCATCGTGGAAGTGGAACCGTGAACATAGTTTTGATATGTGGCTTTCATCTTGGCCCTTTTCATCATTGTTTCCCTCCATTTTCTCTCTGGCTGAAGTATTCATCCCCTTATTTTTAGTGTTATCACCTTCTCTAGTTTATTTTCCTATTTTATGCATATCCTTCTCACCCTAGTCCCTTGGAAAGTTAGAGTAGATCTAGATAGTTGCATTTCAATTCCTACGAGTAGTTTAGCAATAGAAGTAAGTAGAGGAAGTTGACCCTCTTTGGAGGTCTGTCTTAGTTCGAGTCCCACAACTTGGAGATAGTTCCATGTATCCTCAAATCCCCATATTCTTGTGATTTGGGATGGGTGTAAATTTGAGCTCCAACAATTTTCACACACCCGGTGGGACTAAGAATAATATTTCCAGTTTTATCAAGTTTGGGTGTGTATCTTGGTGAAACTCTAGCCTTTGGAGGCTCTGCAACAACACATTTGGTGAATCCAGTCAGAAAATCAACTGGTTTCAGCAGTATTGGTGGTTGATGTTCATGAGAAGAATTCCAACAAGGTCAATAACAAGAGAAAAATGTATATTTGAATATTTGTGGTTATCTCCGTGTAGAGGAAGAAGAGGAAGACAAATTATGAGATCTCCATCTCCACCAAACAAAACACTTTCAACACCTCCACCTAGTCATCTCTTCTTGCAATCAACAAGACTTCTCAGACCTATTATAATGGTTGCACAACAACCACCAAACCCATTTCTAGACTTCACATGCAACATTCCACTTGCCTTGAATTCTCAGAATCCCATTCCTATAGAATCTTTGAAAAACATCCCATTCTTCATAGGAGAAAATCATACTAATCCAGGTGATCATATCCAAGACATTGCAAATGTCTGTGCTATACATGAGACTTTTTGAGATAGATGTAGCAGTGAAACTTTTGGCTTCATCATTCAAAGGAAAATATTTACATTGGTTTAGAAGCCTAACAATAGGCTTAGTTTGAAATTGGAATGAGTTGTGTACAACTTTGTGCAGTCAATTTGGAGAAATAACAAAAAAGTAATCTCTATTGGAAAAATTAACTACAATCAAGAGTTAACCTAATGAACAAATGGAAAATTTTAACTTTAGATTCCAGAGAACTTGAGATAGAATCCCAGTCCTTGTGAGATTTTAAGTAGAAAGTGCTTTTCTCTACTTCTTAAAAACTCTTAACTCTAATATATTTGTTATGATGCAATCTATGAGAGGGAAAAATCTACCAGTAGCCTTTGCAATTGCAATTAGAGCTAAAAATAGTTTATTACAAGTAGTAAAATTATCCCCTAGGCCACCCATGCTCTTGTATCCTGAATTTCCTCGAGTTGCTCAACCTTCTATTGCTCCTATTCCTGAGCCAAATCTACAACCTGTTGCTTCCACATGACAAATCCTTGCCCAATAAAAGGAGGATGAGGAAATGAAATATTTTATTAGAAGTTTCGACAAATAAAGTTATATCCCTTGAGAAACAAGAAGCTCAATCCCATACAAAATATCAAGAATCAAGGGCAATATTCAAATCAAGGATATAAACCATATAGAAATCAATAATCTAATCAAATGTATACACAGATTAACCAAAGTAGTAGGTGGCAAGGTTAAAGTGCTCCTCTTCCATTGGCAACAATTCCTCCTTGACAAGCACTTCCTGCCCCTAGCTCAAATCAAGCTTTAGTTCTTGTACAAAAAAAATATGGCACAAGAGACAAGAGTGGTGTTTTCCATGCAATTTACCACATAATCAACTTGGTTGTGAAAGGGCAATACACCTTTAAGCATACATCATGTAGGGTTCCTCCATTCAATAAGAGCCACTTCTGAAGGTACCTTGTTCAAACGCGGAAGCATTTCAAGAAGCCAAAAATGACACAAACCTTATGTTCTTTGGAGTTAAAGATTTCTATGTTTGGTCAATCAAGTGGTAGGAAGCTAGAACATACCTCTAATAAACATAGCTGATAATATGCACAATAAGAAAATAATGCTAGAGTCACTGTTAGTGCGAAATCACAGCACCCCCAAATGAGTTATGGATCTACTTTTCTAAGGCAGAGCTCATTTGGTGTGATTTTCATAACATTGGATCATTCCCCAAGCTGTGGGACTTACAAATGGGAATGATCCTCTCAGAGAAGGCTGGTTCCTATTCCTAAAATACCTACCACGAGCTACTCCAGTGCAGGAAAACTAAATCTAACCTAATCTAACCATTCCAAGGAACCAAGAAGAGAGAAAGAGGGAAAAAATAGAGCCTAGACTAAAGCGGTGATACACCAGCAAAGGAAGCGAGATATTCTATTGAGGGAGAAAGAAACATAAAAAATGGAGATGAGGGAGGTTAGACAGAAGTAGCACGTCCCAAATATTCAAATTCACCATTAAACTCCATGAAACACAACATCCTACACCTGCAAACGTGAAATACATGCACAAAAAAAAATCTGGAAGGGAGAGGCACGAAGAAACAACAAAATGATGCAAAGGGTTGAAGAACACCACAAAAACACATTTTTATTGCTCTAGAAGGTGCACAGAGCATTACATTTTTGGAATAGAGGCACAAATACATTTTCTAGGCATGGGAGAAGGTTCGCTGCTAAAAAATGGCATCGAGAAACAAATTTGACAAAGTTTCTCTATGCCCAAAATGTCTCTCTTGAAAAAGATGAGAAGTGTTACAATATATAGAAAGAATAAGAGAGAGATAAGAGGGAAAAATCGAATCCTACTCCAACCACCATGAGAAACACATCAAGTCCCACTTTGAAAGCTTAACCACGGAATATCAATGCCTTATGCAAATCCTCCCACCATATCTGTCTCGACTGTATCATTTTCTTATTCAGTGCCTTGAAGAAGGAGGAAACGACATATTAGATTGAATCTAATCTGGTTGTTGAGGCAAGAAGATCCTGCATTAAAGACCTGAATATGTTTCTCTATTTTTTACCTACCAGGGCCTGTCAAAAATGATTTTTTATCTTTCCATGGCGTAGAGGATGCCAAGACGCTTCCTACGGTGTTAGATTTACTATATTTTGAGCCCTGAGTCGAAAGATATGCCCTTTTGAAGTTTGTATTGGGTCCGTACAAAGGAGTAGGAAAACAGTTTGAAAAATGGGTCCCCTTTTGATATGGGACACGTGGCAACCAGATTAGAGCAAAAATCAGGCTTGTGGGTGCACAATTTATCTTCTTGCACCTTCTTTTCTAACCCTGCTATTCCATTGTTGAGTCCCTCTGTGACCTATTTACAGATCTGAACGAATTTTCTCAGGTTCTTTCTATGCTGGGTCATGGCTGATCCAACATTTTGCCCAGGGGTGAAATATGGAAAACAATTTGGTGACTCACAGGGACATCTTCCTGGTAGATGAAGAGACCAATGGCCTTGAAGCATCCATTGGGCATGGAGTCTACCTGATAAACACGAAAATGATATGAACTTTTGAAGATATGATCCTTGAGCCACTGCGAGCCTGATTGTATGCCTTTTCTATGTTTTGTCTGTCCCTGAGTCTGCACTCTCAATTTTCATAAGGAAATATTATAAATGGAGTTTCTGAGAGTAGAAAATTGTTTTAGCTCTGGGGCTTTCATCTGTCCCTAAAATGGATTGTTTTGAAATGAATTTAGTTGCTCTGCATTTGTTTTCTTTGAAGATGGCAACTATTACGGGTAACTATGAGTTTTCCTGCTATGGATACTGAAGAGCCTGGATTTATGCACCTTTGGAGCACGGGGGGTTCACTATCTAGGTGGTATCCTACCACGTCCGTTCATATTGGGGGATTAAAAATGACCCAAAAAAACTTCAATATACCGGTATGTGCATGCGGGTGGAAGGGTTTAGGTTTTTAGTATGGTGAATTAGGTATTGGGGGGCCAGGTACACAGGCGCAAGCTGGGAGGAGAGGTAGAGTCACACGAGCTGGGAGCGGGTTTCTCAGATGCTAGCTTACCATAGACATGGGCTTCTTGAAGATGCATTGATACTGTTTCACCAAATGCAAAGAACAGATGCTCAACCGGATCACTTCACCTTCGCCAGTATCCTTCCAGCTTGTGCCAATCGGCGACTAGGGTTTGGGTATGAAACAAGCGACTAGGATTTGCAGCAATGGCGACTAGGGTTTGGGTATGAAACCCATACAAAATGCTTTCAAACCAATCTGATATTTATCAAAATCAATCTCTATATTTTTTATAGCCAAAATATGGAAAGA
Source organism: Taxus chinensis (assembly GCA_019776745.2). Lineage (NCBI taxonomy): Eukaryota > Viridiplantae > Streptophyta > Pinopsida > Cupressales > Taxaceae > Taxus > Taxus chinensis. The sequence goes on along the minus strand of CM034151.1, from coordinate 758,766,272 downwards.
TCTGACTTTTACGGGACTGAACTGGACTGAAATAATTATCAGAAAATCTGCATACTGAACTTCTTTGTCAATGTTTCTGCACAGGGCTCCTGGAGGTAAAGTTTATACAAAAGGGACAATATATTTGTCAAATGTTCGAATGGTATTTGTTGCAAATAAACCTGTTGGGGCCTTTGTGGCTTTTGACCTACCCCTGGTACTGTTATAAATTCAATGATGAATCCTTGTATTGTATTAACATTCTTGTTTTCTGAAGTTCGTTTTTTATATATTAATGGTTATGTATTCTCTTCTTTACTCATCATTTTTCATATCTAGTTCCAGCAAGTGTATTTTTTTCGGAGCATCATTGGATGTTTATGTGCACTGGTGTTTATTTGTTATGGATTTGCCATGAGATATACTTGTACTTTATGAAAATATTTTCTGTTCACAACATTGCTCATTGCTGTCTTATTCATTTTCTTTCCAAATTTATCCTTTCATCTTACTATTAGGTATTAAAAGGAAATAAATGCTTTATCCATTTTTAGTAAAGTATATTCAATTTCTGCATATTAAGCTCAGCACAAACTGTTGAGCGTGATGTCTTGTATTTGTGGGGTTGGATTTTTTTATTTTGCAACATCAGTTTAGTGGTTACTTTTAACTTTTTGTGGTAGTTTCAACCACCTTGAGTCGGAAAATAAAATAAATATATAAATTCATAAAATACACTTAAATAACTTGTAAACTAGTTAAAAATGAATTTGCAAGTCTGTTTTCTATTAGATTTGGACAACAAAAAAATAGTACGATGCACATCATAATATCATGACACCTGAAAAATCCTTCAAATCCGATGAAGATCATTTCATTGACGCTTTGTGAAAAATCCTTCAAATCCATGTCTAAGCAATAAAAAAATAAAAAATAAAAAAAATATTTGAAAGAAAAAGATTTTGAAAAGAAATAAAATCTACTGGTTGGTGAGTTTCTGCATGGACATGAGTACTCACAAGTTTTCTAAGAAAAACATGGGAAGTACTTGCCAGAAATTGCCTGCCAGTAACTTGCCAAACTAGAATAATTCGTGATTTTGTTGATTTCTCGGCGAGTTTTAAATCTACGATGACAACTCCTTTCTTCAATTTGGGAAACATGTGGTTTTCAAATAGTGTGTAAATGGCATGAATAGACTTTTCTACATTTAGGATGTTTATGATTTATATTGGCTAGTAGCTTCTACGAGTTTACAACTTTACTCCCTGGTTTTTCATTTTGCTGAGAATCATATGGCATTAGAGAGGGGATATGGAAATATGGGCATGACAATGTAAGAAGAGAAGAATGAGGAAGGAAAGAAGATCAGAATGGAAGGAATTCTAGCAGACAATCTATTCCAACCAAACTGAATTGTTGGGTACACAAGAAAGAAGAATATGTCATTAGGAATATTCTAGAAATAAGAAACAAAAACTAACTATAAAAACTTAAACCCTAGATTGATGACATTGACCATTGAGAGCAAGTAAAATCCTGGGGTTTGATGGTTGGACCAGTAACAGTGTAAAATAGAAAATTTAAAAAGAATATATTACTGTTCAAGATTTTGAATGTTTGGATTTATTTAAAATACAATTGGCCAAAATTTAAATCATCCGTTTTGGGTTGATTTGATGAAAGAATTTGCATGACCCTCACATATTCCGAAGAGAAATGGCTCAAGTTTGTGAGCACTTGAAGGGCTAGTAACTGAAAATTAGAAGAAAATTCAAATTGCAGTTGGCAGGGATAATAAATTAAAGTGGTGATTCGAGAGAGACAGTTGGCCAACCATATGTGATGGATATATCACATCAAACAGGTATGGAAGTGGGGACCACTAACTAGAATGTTTCTGCATGCATGAAGATAATTGTTGCATCAGTCATCAAAGTTGGAAAATAATGGATGGAGTAGAAATCTATAACACTAATACTTGTCAAATGCCCTGAACAATGCACTGGATGAAAGCCCACTGGTCATATAAAACAAACTGAAAAAATATTGTGAATACTTTGCATCTTATTCATCTCAACTCTTAGTTTGGTTTAAAATGGTAAGGTGAAATCACCTCACCTCAACCGTGCACCCAAGTGGGCCAGACAGTGCAAGGCTTATGTTACCATCGTAGAGTCAGTCAGGTATGGGCATATTTATGTTGAATGACACCTTTAGTCTTAAGCACAGTACGTGCGCAGGAAGCAAGTCATCATTATGGAGCTTAGAAGGACCTTTTCTTTCCTTTTTTTCCAAAAATAACGAATGAGAATAACGTGTTGCACACACTTATTCACTTGTAGATGAAAGAAATATTACTGCAATGAGCAGACCATAAGCAGAAACGAGCAAAACAATATCTGAACATAACCTTGGAGACCACTTCATTTTTATTATGAGATAACCATATGTTAACTGGAGGAGTTTATCAATAGAGATACCCACTCCATCTACAACATTTCCGTTGTTATGTGATAGTTTTTTTTTTGGTTAATATCACTAGAGGAGGTATAACCTATAGGTCACTCTAAAATAGTTAAGCAAGATCTGACTACAAGAAAACTGTACCAGCAACCCAGAAATTTTTTGACAATGATTTACTGTGATCTGGACAGTGATAAAACTAAAAGTGAAGAGAAAAATGATTTCCAGATCCTTTTCTCATTCTTGGCCTCCTGCTAAAGCTTCTCAAAGGTATCATCTCCTGCTAGTGTTTTTCCCAATTTTTGCTTTCATGTATGCCTTTTGTTTCTCTCTGCTCAAACGTTTTTTCTTTAAGGAAATCCCCTGAACATTTCCCCAGTTTGAAGTCCTTGAGGAAGACAATGTGCATTATTATTCTTGGATAGAATGTTTCTAGGACACCAGTATGTTTTTAGGAAAATGAATTCATGAAGCATGTGCTTCAGATCCATTTCATTTGAAGTTTTACTGTAATAATAGAAATTGGGTCTGTTTTGAGTTAAAGAAGCTAAACTGCCATTATCTTAATATTATTTTGAGTTGTGCAGTATTGCCTGCTTTTGTTTAATACAAATCAACAAAGTATTTTTACTTTATCCTTTGTAAAGGCTTGTAATTTGCTCTGCTTTCCAATGTTTTTTCTGTAAGCAAATAATCTATATGATGCCCAGTTTTACATGCCGAGATTCATAGTATTCATCTCTCCTCTCCACTCCGCTCATTTACATGTGGGTTTATACTCTGCAACTCACTTCATCCTGCACTCCATGCACGTCTTAATCCTTCCTTAATACAATTAAATTTGTCACAGTGGAAGGACACCGTTAACCAATGGGAATAAAGGCATCAGTCAAAGATTGAGATTACTGTGATAGTTTAATTTTTGCTAACACTGCTTGTCACATGGTCATATCTGAACTAAGTTTTCTGTAAATTTTGTATGTATTGTGTTTTGAAGGTCAGGACAGATCCGAGAGTAATTTAAGAGTTGATTGTGGGTCGATATGGAAATTCTACTACTTTCTTGAGTGCTTTGCATATATTTTAGTCCAGATCTGTGTAGTTTAGATTTTATTGTTGTTCTGCTTGTCATCGAGTATGGGAATGTAATGAAGGATTTAGGAGTGAATACACAATATCCATTTGTTATGCAATCCCATGTATAGACACTGACAGGTCAGTTTGATTAGGTTTTACTTTAGTGTTTAGGGTCTTAGGCTTCTCCATAGTATGATATGGGAAACTGCATCTGGTTTATGTTTTTTAAGCAACTGCTCCATCTGGCTAAACTGAAGGGATTATATGTATCGTGTCTCACTAGCGATTTTCCCCAGTTTGGTGAGCATGCATCATGACCAACAATTATAAATTTGAACATAGTTGGGTGGCATGATTGAGAATATTTTGACATGGGTGTCTATTGTACATTGTTCTGGATGCTTACCTTTTATGTAGAATGATGGGCAATTAGAGTGTGAATAGAGAAAGCTAGTATGCTGAAATACCTAGCGAAAATGGATCCCTCATGAGAGAAACATTAATGAATGACTATGAACAAGGAAGGTGTGATAGGAAGCAGCACAACTTTGACAGAACAATAATGATGTTGACGATCCAATACACACAGTATATGCCTAAAGCAAATAATTTTTTATCTTGGTTTTCAACTCCATAGTTCTAGGTTGATATTGGTTTTCTACCATGTACATTGTAGATTTGGCTTTAGTTCTATATTGTCAAGTTGTGTTCTTGCATGTAAGTCACTCATATGTGAGCCTTCTACAAGCTTAAGAAACCGATATTGCTATACTGAGAGCTTCGGACTAGGGGGAAATAAAATTGTTTTAGGAGAATGTAAAAGAAAATCTGTTGGCTTTGATGCATATCAACATTCTTTGATATTATTCCACATGCAGTGAATGTAGACAATGCTAGAAAGGTATGGTATCAGCAGAGATGAAGACAATGTATGAAGTTATGAACAACAAACTCAGCAAAAGTCATGTATCCAAGCAACAGCTAATTGACACAAAGAAGAGTGAAATTAGTCTCCAACCTTTTAACAAGTTAAAAGGAAATATGGGATCAGCTAGCAGCTATTGCTCAAAAAGTTGACATATGTGACAGCAAACTCAGCAAGATCATGTAATAACATCTTGTATTTCATAGGAAATCCTGGCCCTCTTATCAATTGTTTTCGCATCATTTTTAAAGCGGAGATGTCCCAGATTAGTAGTAGGAAATACACGGCTCAAATGCTAATCTCCCCCATAAATTGGTTTATAATTCATAGTCTACTAGAGACCAATTCGTTCTTATTTCAATATTTCTAGTCAGACAACCTAGGGGAGAGGGATCTCGCCTGCTTCATCTCCAGTCAGGAGGGGAGGCCCAGTTAGCACACAGGCCGCTAGATATTTTCTCTTGGCCTGCACACACACTACAAGGGAGCACACACCTTCGCCCCAATATATCTAGGGGTGGCATGCCTTCTCCCCCCACCCTCTCCATATATCTTATGAGATAAATTAGCTAATCAACACAAAGATATATAGCGCTTCATAATTCATAGTATAATCAGCTAACAAGTTCAAGAAAATATTGGATCAACTAATAACTATTGGTGAAAATGTTGATGATACAGAGACGGTGTTAATTATATCAAAGGTTCTTCCAATGTAATTCAAAGCATTCAAGATGGAAGTGAATGAAAATTCATAAGAAGAAGCCATGATGTTTGGAATGTTTATAGGGTTGCTCCTACATGAAGAGCAAATTCATGGGTAAATTGAAGAATGTAAGGTGAATGTATTTTTTGTATTGAGAAAGAGGAAGAGGAAAGGTAAATAGAAGGTTGAAAAGGAAAGGGGGTGTTACTATTGTGCATCTGAAAAAGGATTATAATAAATGAAAGTGAGATTTAAGTTATTGGAGTTAGGAATGTTTGGCTGAAGGAAGTGTGACAACATTTTGACTGTATATTGAGATGTGGTTTGCGTAAGGACTGCAACCCTGGTATGGGTCTGTCAGGGAAAATGGAAAGAATTCGACTTTGCTAGGTTCATCAGTTTTGAACTCTGATCAAAGAACAACTATAACTGCAGCTACACTAGAATATTTAATTGGATGGACATCTTTGTTGAAGATGCTTTTTGCAGAATGTTTATCTGGATACTCATACAAGTCTAGTGGGTAGCAATCATTAGTAGTAAAATCATGTGATTGATTTTGTGTTTGAGTTGGTACATAGGAAACTATTTTTTGGTAGGACTAAAGGTAAACTTATTCTCCGGAATTGGTATAAGTACGAATGTCCTACTCTTGTTATTTCCATGATGTCCTACTGTACTGCATACTTTGATGACATCATTAAGTACCTTCTACCTATTACTTTGGTGTCTCTTGCATTTGTGATCTTTGCTTCTAGTTTTATTGCATCTCTGGTATGAGATTATGTACTAATCAAAAGGTACGGCATTCAGTATGTTGGAATAAGATGGTTTAAAGATTTATATGGGTCTGCTGGAACCATCCAATGGCTGGGCGATGGATGTAGTAATATACAGCACATCAAATCTTGGTCAATTTCTAGTTTAGGAAGAATGTAGTGTGCCATTTTAGAAAGCTTTGCTTAACTAAAACTTTTTGATTTGTGCATTTGAAAATTAGGATCAAATTTAATGAAAATGTGAGGTTGGGAACAGGAAGTTGATTTGTGTCCCTTTCATGTACACAATGTCTTCTAAAATAAATTTAATGAATTAAATCCTACAAGAACACGGATCTACATGCTCATATAGTCATTGTAATTATTCCGTTTCTATCCTGTAGTTTTTAATTTCCGTTTCCAAATTTTGCATTACTACAAATCAAATTTTTGATAATGCTTTTTTGTTTTCACCAAAATAAAATTCAATTGAATTACACAAATAGAACACAGGTTGTAAAATATTTAAATCAATTCTCTTTAATCTCTGATTGCATAATCTATGCAGGTAGTTCCTGAGGATGCAAATAGAGCACTCTTCTCTACTCATTCTTTCAAGATTATTTTTAAGGAAGGTGGTTGTGGGACTTTCGTCCCATGGTTTTTCAATCTGATCCGCTCTGTCAGGCAGTACCACCAAATGTCAGTTTCTGCTGCAGATGTGACACCTAGAGCCGATCCTCTACAAGTAGGACAACCTCCAGTTGATGAGATGATGAGATGCGCGTAATTACATCTTACATGCATTTTAATATTAATTTTATCGTAAAATTTGGTGAAGGTAGACACTTTGGACATGTTTTGTATAAAACATTGTTTAATGCTTTACCACTTTTTTGGCAATTGGAAAAATTATTGTCGAAGGACCTGGTTTGTAACAAATCTCTGTGTAAAAGGGTCTATGTAGATTCCATTAGACATTATAAAATTTAAGCCTAATTATCTTATCAGCACAACTTGCATTATCATGATCAATATTAGTAAGGGGATGGCAGTGTTTTGGAGGTTAACCTGTTCGTATTTCGCGTTTATCAAATTTTAGTCAAACAATCAGGAGTGGATGAAAAAAGGTTCAACAATCATAAGTGGAGCTAAAAGTGAAGTATGCACTACTGTGACATAATCGTTGAAAACATAGGAACAATTGACTGCTTCCTGTAAGCATTTTCAATTAGAGATAGAATCCATCTAGTCATCCATTTGCAGCAACAAACAACCAAGTCCATCGTTTGTCTGCTTAAGTCTTTAAGCATTCATTTGAATTGATGGAGTTACTGTTTCGGCTTTTTGGTGATGTGATAGCACTTGGGGGTGGATTACTAGTCTTTGGTGATAGGAGAATGCTGACATTTGAATTTCAATACTATAGCATGTTGAAATGTTATAGAACTCCTAACTGTAGCGATAGAATGAAGGAGATGTAACTGATTCACCTGCTATCAAAAAAAGGACTTTATAGATATTCTTCAAATACTAAATGTGTCATTGAAGGTTCTCACTTTTGAGTGTTTGGATTTTGCCTTCTACTAGCTGACTGATAGCATTTGTTCAAGAATGGTGTTGCAAGCATCTCTGATTGTAGATGTAACGATATTTAACCTACACTGTGTCACATTGAATAAATTGTCTCTTCTAATTCTATTGTTATTAGTCTTATTCCACATCGTAGTAACAGCAAAATGCCATTGACCTATTTAAAAAGTGGAAAATTGTGTGTGAACTTACAATTTTGTAGATATAGAAAACTGCACTGCTTTTCTGCTTTTCTGCTTTCACATCTGGGATCCCTGTGAGAAGGTTGACGAGCCGACTCAAGGCTCCCAGGAAGGTAAATAAAAACAAGAAATAATATTAATCTATAGCAGCAAGTGCCAGTAGGAAGGTCTTATGTGTATTGACGGTGAAGATATTTTCATATTCTTCTTCACAAGCTCTATTCCTATTTGCTTGATGCTATTTTTATTTTAAACATGTACCATTTTGGAAAACAAGTTCATGATTTCCACCTTGGCCTATTTTATTGATTTTTTATCAAACCTAAGAATGAAATCTTGCCCAGCACATTCTCGGACACCTCCAGCCGGATTAATGGTCCCAACCAATAATTACTTTGATTTGTTAAAGCATGCTTCCAAATGATGGCTAGTGATGAGTTATTTTAAATATTTTTGAAAGTTACTGTGATGCTGCTGCTTTCAGTGATTGAGGCGTGTTAAAATTTGGGAAAAATTAAAATGACATATTTGAGTCTGTAATAAGTGAAATTCCTTCAATTAATTGAATTAAATGAAAAATTCTGCTACTTTACACCTATCTATATTAAGATCTTGTCTATGCACTTTTTGGTCCCAAGGGAGACATAATCTCCACATCATCAGTTTTGAATGGAACACGTTCATCTGGGTTTGTTCTGACTTGCAAAAATTCTTTCTTCTTGCAGTTATGTGGATCCAAATGATCCCTCTAGGATCTTCTTACAGTAGCTAGAACCAGAATCACAACTGAGGCGATGTACGCAAACTGCAGAAAATTATATTTAAGAACAACTTCCTTTGAGTGAAAAACTCTGAATATGATTGACAATAATTGGAAGGACAAGACAGTCTTGAACATGCAAATATGGTGGGTTTAGGGTAATTACTGCTTCAGCATCATCAGCACCTAAATAGTAAGATTTCATTTATAGATTATCCAAAACCAATTGTTACTTACTTTGAAAGCTAAGGACCTGTGTATATTGTCAGTATGAATGTAATCTTCTGTAGATCTACATGAACAGAATATTTTCCAATATACAACATCACAATACTATTTGTTTTTTGTGTAAGTGTATATGATTACTGTACAAGTTTCTTTACCATGAAAGCATACTATAGCTTAAGAGTTTGTGAAAAGCAATTTAAACCACGTATTTCGACATGGAATACTGAACTTGGACATTGCACAGCTAAATGTGATATTTAGGGATTGAATTGATTTGTAGTTACACTCACAGAATATTCAGCCTGATTTTTGAGTTGGCTCATATTTATAATAAGTAAACTTACATTGATAAATAGAAGGTACTGCACATGACACTAAAGTCCCAGGATTGTACTTGAATAAAAAAATTGAAGGTCATTCAATATTCAATCACTCCAGATTATTTCCAGATCACAAATAAAGTCCATCGGTTGTATTCATCAAGCTGTAGCTTACTACAATGCTGGATGAATACAACACTGAAGCCTGGAAATCGAAGCATTTCATGCTCACTGACTCCATATTTTGTTCAAGGACATTATCTGCACTTGTTTGTTTTTCCTTTTGCTCTTTGAAGATGATGCTTGATAGTGTTGGGAAAATCCTCTTTCCGGGTATACTCATAGCCGAGAGTCTTAGACTTTCATCATTAAGTGGTTGGGTGGTTCCTCCTACAATTCTGTGTAATACCTGGGTTACCAAGTTTTCCTGACTTTGAAGATTGGTATATATTCGTGGAGGAAAGTTTGTTTGATGATAGAAGGAGAACCCCTCACACCCTTTAACTGATTTCGGGGAAGTTGATATTGATAAAATTTGTGAGCTATTTCAGTGATTTTAAACATTCGTTCTTTATTGAGATAAGGAGTGGTGAGAGCAGATTACTGCACATCGAAGTGTAAACCAATTGACAAGAGAGATGGAAAAGGAATACTTATCATACAAGACATTGGGTCTTATGGAAACCATGTATTAAGGAGTACTCATACGTTTACTTTATATTGAAGAATCAATTTCTTAAAAACAGAGATATAGATGTCAAATGCAAGTGCCTTTTGTTAGTGTTGTGATCTTTTAATTGTTGTTTTAAATATCAATACATAAAAATTGTCAGTGTTTTTGCTTTGTAGCGTATTTCCTGTCCTTTGACTTCTCGTTATAGATTATAATGATAGACTATGTACGTCATTACACACCTTAGATCCCATATATATGTACGTCATGCTACATGGAAATGAAGTACAGCTAGGCTGTTTCTGTATATTCAATTTGTGTAAAAAAATTATAACCAAGTTCAATTTGAGTTGAAAGGATATAAATCCTAAGTTCAATTTTTGTCTAAACATGCAAGATTTAACCAATAATAATGGACTCCAACCAAAGTGAGGAGCAAGATTGTCCTGTATCTCATGCAAATGTTGGAGATGTAGAAAGCTAAATATCCTTGCAGAAGTCTATATGTTTACTGCCCCTTTGGACTGAGAGTGTTTTGAGATTAGAAAAAGTTTTATATTGATAAATCTGAAAATAACTTTTGAGGAAATGATATTTAATCAGCTTGTAGGTTCTTACTATGCCAAGAGCCATTTAACAATGGCAACACGAAGTGTAAGGATATGATGATGTGGCTGTTAACTTTTTTATTTTTGACATTAAATTTGATGTTCATTTGACTGTCATGTGACAATTTCAATGTTAAACTTGATGATCATTTGTGTTTCACTTGTAAGCTTTTTCTTTTAGCTTTGAGTCATTCAGAAAACAGTAATATCTTGACCATAAACTTTTTCATTGGCGGTCTTTTGAAGCTGAGAGAACCAGTTTGTTCGATCGTATTATTCAGATGATTGGATCTGCGATCGAGGTGAACAGAAAGTGTAATGAATATCATGCTTTTTCCATCAGTTTATAATCTCTATTCTGTTTTAGTGTGTCAAGTTGTGTTTCAGTTGCAAGAACCTTCTTATGTGACACCTCTTTTCAAATGTTGCATTACGGCAATGTACAATCATGTACTGGTTCTTGAGTTTTCTTGCAAACTTGTTGGTCCTTTCCTGTTATGTCGGTGTGATGGCAGCAAAAAAAATCATGTTTATGTGTGCCAAGGAATTCCTTCAGTGGCAAAAACCAAATTCCACATTATGACTATACATAATCTCAATCATTGGAGACAGGATTTTTTTGGTTCTTACCTGTTACTTGCAAACTCGTTGGTTCTGTCCTCTTTAGTACATGTGATGTACAACAAAGAATTTTCTTTCTATTTACTCTAAAATCCTGCTTCTCTTCTTGTTTTTGAAAATCAGCTAATTTGTTCAATATATTTTCCCTCTTTCTTCACAGGCTCCCATGAATGCACTAGAAATATATAATAATTTTGCAGAAATTGCCTGTGTAATGAAAAACATTTTGAAAATCAAATCTTATTTTTGTAAATATATTATATATACCATGTACTTACATTTTTACATGGAAAAATTTATTTAACTCTTGAAAAGTTCTTACGTGATATGTTAGAAATTAAATAGACAGCAACACAAGTATTTATATATCAGCATCTAATTATCAGAGTGGAAATATTATGGAATGTACTGTTCCATGTTCTATTGGTTTCTGATAGATTGAAAATAAGTGTTCATGCATTTGCCAGTTTCTAACACAATTTTCATTTTTAATGCAGAATTAGGGAAATAATGACATTTTGGCATATTAGTTGTCAAATATGTCAACTTTGCTTTTCTTCTTATAGCGTACACTGAAGGCAACTGGTGCAGCTGGAGTAACTCCCCAAAAGCGAAGAACATCTACAACTTTACTCGGAAGAATGACTCAAGTAAGAAGGAAGACATCTTTGGTTTTAGTTTCACAACATAACAATCAGCTTTGAAATAACAAGAAGGAAAGACTTAACATAATGATTTAACATTTAACATCATTTAACATTTGAATGCTATGCATGGATATGCCATTAAATTATACACAGTACTCTTGTATTCTTGATATTTGTTTGATAATGGTGTTAGCAGACCATGGCCATTTTGAGTTAGTATTTGATAGTTGGCTAAAGTTATATATTTTCAAAACATATAGATCCTACTTAAATGGGAAACATAAATAAAATAAAATGAAAAACGATAAATTATTTGAAGAACGATAAATTATTAAAGAATAACATTAACGTTACTAGTAATAGGGTTACTAATAGGTTTTGAATGTATTCAAACCCACTATTTATAGAGAAGTTGTATTAAGAAAATAATATTTGACTGAGAAATATGATATATATTCTATTTGACATATACGGGTAGAAATAAAAAGGGGGTAAATAAAATTGCAATGGAAAAATGGGTAAGTGAGGGACATGGAAAAAAATAGGGAGTATTTTCATTTTAATAATATAACGGGAGGGGGTATTATCAATTGAGTAAGTAGAGGTAAAAATTAAAATCAAGGGTATTTTTTAATACCCTCCGAACGCACGTGTTATACCATAGTTTTACTAGGTGACCCCCCCCGTGCTTTGGAGCAATGCGAACAAAAATTATATACAAATAACAAATCACACATGCCTCAAATGAGACATGCAGAGTGTGCATAAGCACTTCTTCTGCTGGAAACAAAGTCTACTCCTACTCCTACACTAACAAGAGAGAAATAATGCTAAAAAAATCCTGCTATAGGCAGGGAGAAGTAGCTTCACTTTCTCAAAATGGGCAGCCATGTATTTGGTGTTGACACTATGGTATAGCTTCATGTATGAGTGAAAAACTGACAAGAGGCCGATCCTCCACCCAAATCATCAAGGTATCAACTAGAGACAAGACAAATACCCCTTTTAGTTGTTATACATTTGGATTGAAGAGGCATTGCAGTTGACCCTCGGTACTCTGAAACTTATCCTCATGCTCAGAAGTAATCATGGTTGGTATCAACTCCTCATTTGGCTCCAGTGAAGCTAAGTATTTAATTGGGCACAATATGATCTGATGGATGTACCCATTGCTCTGAAATTTGACTCTAAAAATGGAGTCTTCATGCGGATCTTCTTGAAAAAAGAGGTTTCTTGCATGTTGATTTTTTCCTTGCATTGCCTCTGCAAGTACCTTATCCTCTTCCTCGATGACTAGTGTGGAAATCGTGTCATCACTATTTCCTTCCTCCTTCTGAGAAGAACATGGAAGATTAGGATCCTCCAACTTTGGTTCTAAAGGGTTGTTATGAAGTGCAGGCTGATGTCCTTGAATGCTTTACTCCATGGCAATGGGCCCTTGATGTTGGAGAATCAATGATGAGGCAATGAAACGTGGTAATCTCCATAGGTTCCTCTCCATCGAAGTAGTCCTCCAAATCAGACAGATAATCTGCTTCGTGATCTACAACTTTCTCACGATGGTTCCCCTCATCCTTGAACATGAAGTTTAAAAGATCAAACTCTTATTTGACATTAGATCTCGAAGGGGATGAAGTGGGAGGAAGAATTGAAGGTTATTTTGCAGTCTTCTTTGTGTTTGAAGCCTCTGCAACTATATGGTTCTCCTCCATAGCCGAAATGCACTCTTGTTTTGGATTTAGAGTAGCTACTTCTTCCCTCAGTTGGACTGATTGTGCAGCTTGAATTGGATCAACATTAAATAAAGTTACATCATGGACACTACATTTAGAGCATACGGACTGTTAATCTTCTTGTTCCACTATTGCTAAAAAATCGGCCTTAGCCACCATTGGGTCTTTAACTTTGACCTCCTTTGTAGGCTTAACTAATAAGGGAATATTTTCAATTCTAAATCTAAGAGCCAAACTCACGCAAATTTTAACCATTTCTTCTTTTCTTGGCTCTTCTTCTTGCTACTCTCCTTGACTAGATTTTTTAGTCTCTTCCCGATATGGACTCGAGAGAGAAGGAGTGGTGGGTGGGGTCTCCACTAATTGTTGCTTTATTTGTGGTGGAGGGGAAGATATTGCTTTTGGATCTTGTGGAGGGGACTTGGATTTGGAAGAGAAAAGGGCAAAGCAATTAAAATGGGATGGGAGACTAGAAGATGGAGAAGGGAATTCAACAATAGAAGCAATGGATGGGAAGCTTGGAAACTGAAGCTCGGGTTGAGATGGTGTTGCTTGGGGAATGGAGAGAAAATGACTAGATGATGGTGTAGGACTTACCCATTGACAAGGTTTACTAGCACCAAGTTTGTAGGCCTCTATCTCCTCGGTCCATTGTGCAAGTCGAGGAAACATTTCAACCATGAAGTCAAGCTTCTCTTGGGTGATTTAGTGTCTTGGAAAAGGGCCTTCCCATGGACAAGATGTCCTGCAACCAATTTTAAATGCCTTCATTTGTGTTGTATCCCTTGATTAAACCATGCCATCCTCCATACTTTGAATCGTTTCCAGCAGATCGACATTATCCATTTGACTGTTGTCATTATATACATACCCTTGTTTCTGATATGTTTTATAGCCAAACTGGTTTTGACACTGCTCATATGGGTAAGCATAATGGTTTTGAATTTGATCATGATGTTGATCTGGAGGAGTTGATAAATACATTAGAGGTGGACTGCACTACTGCTGCTGCAATTGTGAATTCTAAGATGGGAATGAAGTCATGATTGTACAACTTCATGAATGGCAGAAAATGAAATATGTGGAAAGAAGAATGGGTGGAAATGGATGGAAGGAAAATCTGCAACTTGGAGAAGGGGTTGTTGACCAGATATTGTTGCTAGATGTGCTTGAAAATTCCTCCAAAGGATGAAATATTCAGCAAGAGCACATCAAACCTGATGAAGTGAAGTGGTAAGGTGCTTCAAACCGGTCCCACCGGGTGTGCCAAAACTGTTATCTAAAAAAAAAGCACCCTCTGATTTATCATGCCTATGTGAATGAGCAATCTGGGCTTTTTTTTGTAACATTGAATCATCTCTCAAGTTGTGGAACTTGCGGGCTTGAGATGATCCTATAGAGAAGGTTGGTTCCTCTAACTAATCCTAGCACTAAACTACTTCTAAAGAAATGTGACTATCTACTCCTAATCTAACAATTCCAAGGAACCAAGGAGAGAGAGAGAGAGAGAGAGAGAGAGAGAGAGAGAGAGAGAGCATAAAAATTAAGAAATCTTATACTATAGAGGTGATAACAACAAGAAAAGGGGGTGAAATATCCTGTTGAGGGAGAAAGAAAAAAGAAAATGTAGTTGAGAGAGGCCAGACCAATGTGACACAGACCCAGATCTTCATTTACCACTAAATCTCCATGAAACACAACATCCTGCACCTGCAAATGAGACATACATGCACAGAAAAACAACAACAAAAATAGGACACCAAAACAACAAAACAATGCAAGGGTTAAAAGAACATCACGAACACAATTTTATTGCTCTTAGAATATGCAGAGTCCATTACATTGTTAAAATAGAGTCATAAATACACTTGCTCAGGGCCATGAGAGGGTTTCCTGCTCAATGTTGTTAGGAAACAAATTTTACAGAGTTTCCTCACGTTCCAGAATATCTCCCCCCTCTCAAATGAGAAGTGTTTACAATATATGTAAAATGAATAAGAGAAAGAGAGAGTAAAACTCAGATTTCTTCTCTCAACCAACCATGACATATGCATCGAATCCCACTTTGAAATGGTCTGAACCACTGAATCATGGGCAATGCCTTCTGAAAATCCATCTTACCATATCTGCCTTGACTGTTTCGCTTTCTTAATTGGCGCCTCGAAGAAATGAGGATACGACATACTTAGATTGAATCTGATCTGGTGGTTGAGGCCTAGAATATCTTTGTATTTCCGTTCTGAGATACATTTCTCCAATTTTTTGCACATACTAGTGCCTATAATAAAATTGAGAAATTATCAATTCCCATTACATAGAGGTCATTGAGATGCTTTCTACGGTGATATAAAGTTTGCTCAAATTTCAAGCACTGAGATCAAAAGTTATGCCCATCCAAAGTTTGTATCGCGTCCGTATAAAGGAGCTGTCGTTTTCAATTTGTTCCACGGATTTTCCAGTTTTCTGCAACATTATGTGGATTTGTTTTTCTGCGGCATATCCGCGGATGTTTCTGCAGCTTTCTGGTGTGCAATTTATCTTCTGTGCACCTTCTTTCTATGGATTTTGCTATAGCCTCCACGGTTTTTTTTGTCACCTTTCCGTGAGCTTTTCTACAGCTATCTGAACGACTTTTTCTGCAGGTTCTTTCTATGTTGGCTTCCATGACTGATCTGCGGTATTTTTTGCCCAGCTTTTCTAATATGCATTCCAGTCTCAATTTTTCACCTTCCGCAACTCTTTAGAATTTTGCGGCTAAGGATTGGGAAGTTGCATTGAACAAAATGAAACCAGATGTGCTACCTGGTAAATCCACATTTTCCCAAGATTTTACTCAATTCAACTCAAATTTGGCTGAGAATTCAACTGCCTTTGCCTCTAGAGAAACTCCAGAAAGCAACCATGCCAGCAGATGTCAATTACCCAAGTTCGTGGGTCTTCTCCAGTTATCCATTTTTGACCAAGGTGGTAAAAATGGATAACAAGTCTTTTTAAAGTTACATTTTGGGATGTAACTTACTTATTGTCATCTTAACACATATCTCTTCTATAGAAATCCCTCTATTAGCAAATGCCTCTAATATTATTATGTAGATTATTTTTATTGTACTATAATTAAATTAAATTGCCACATTTAAAAATCATCATTTTAAAACATATTAAAAAGACATAAAGTATATACTTAGTGTCCCTATAGCCTTTCACAAAACACTTTCATGGATGTTAATATAGACATTGTGGGAAATATGACTTAGTCCATTACTTTTATTATTGATCCAGGGGCTAATACCTTTGTAATGCCTAAGAAAATTGTTGAGATTTTAGGTTTAACATGAAAATATTAAGATTAGTGATCAAATGTACATACTATCAAACCTATCTTAAATAAAAAAATATGGGAAATGTAGATATGCTAGTAATTAAAAGATCATAATTGATAGCACTTCAAGGGTTTACAAGCCTGAAAATAGCGTAAGCCATGCCGGTAATGGACCATGAGATAGTTTGTGTTCTGTGAGTGGCAATGGCTTCACGTGATCTCCTGTTTCAAACCAAAGTGATGCTGATGCATGAGTGACCGGCGCCAGTCATGGTGACGGTCATCTGTCAGGAATATTCGTCTTCTATTTCATGAGAATGAGAAGGATCGTGCGGAGAAGCAATTGGCCCTTGCCAGATTAGGAAACTCGATACTGGATTTGCAGGCAGAATGCTCTCGTCTAGTTACCTATGCGTGATAACCTATCTTTAACTCACGGCCATTACCAGGCGGCGCATTTGTTATGAGGGACTATTTGATCAAACCAAGCAAGCAAATGCATAGAAAAACAAAGCCCTAAAATCTTGTCGATCCTTTTCATAAGCAGTGATTCCTATTCTCTAGATGTGTAATGGTGGCATATTAATGGGCGTTTCAAACAATGACAGGTTCAAGTGCTTGTTTGGGAGGATGAACAAAAAGAAAAATAAAGATACCACGATACATCAAGACTCTTATCTTCATGGAAAGGTGTCCTCGTGAACATGAAGGAAAGTAATAGGTACATTACTGAATGCTGAGACAGAGGGTCACATCTTCTAGCTATATATTCATTTGTATTCGCATTAAACTAATATTCATGGTAATGGCTAATAAATAGTATGATAAGAGGGGATTTTACATAGAATGTTTCTATCTTGTAGATCCACATGTTGGTGAAGATCTTGTATTCTAAATCAAAGTAAATCTAGTCTTATATTGTTAGATCCGACAAGCAATTGTGGGATATTCAATTTTAGAACTATGAGATAAAATTGTAATGTTGATCCATGTAGATCTAGATATTGTTAAATTGAGGTTGAATTGAATGTATAACTATCAGGTTATGTAACTGATGGATATATATACTTACTTCATGAGCTGCTAACATATATGGTTGCACATATGGTAGACCTATGTGAGAGGTCCTTCCTTGGAGATCCTTATAGTGAGCTTGGCCACACCTTACAAAAACAATAGTTCCGGCTTATGTCAGATCTATTGGTGGTGTTTGAAGGGCACGGTATAGTAGTGCACTCCATGGAGATCCATTTAGAGATCTGCATGATAGGAGATAGTTCTTTAAGAGATGCATCACATTCGAGTACAATGTAGATCATCGTTTGTAGTCTAGTTGTAATACATACTACTCAGACTTTTTATCACTGGTTGACGTAGCCCACATTGGGTCAATGCACGATACATAAGTTGTGTATACGCTCTGTGTACTATGTTTTGTAAATTTTTGAATGGTAGTCTAAATGCTTATAATCGATTCTACTGCATGCATATGTTTGTCTAACACTCATAGATCAATAATGTGCATTCTTGGGTTATGAATATTTATTCTAAATGCACTAATACGCCAATCCCGATTTCCCATATAATTCTTGAATTCAGAGTAATGACCCTATTTCAACATGCCTACTATTTTTTAGTGGGAAATAAAAACTATAATAAAGGGTAAAATTACTGGACCATACAAATAATAGTGAAATCAATAGGGTGTGGTTACAACATGACAAGAACATCATAAGAAGATGATTCAATCTCATAGTGGAAGCATGCAACTAATAAGAGTTGCTAATCTCGACCATAGTAACTGGCGTCGGTAAGGTGGACAACCATAATCGACAGGGTGATCAAGGTATAATAGGATAACTTGTGTACCCATGTACACTTTATAACAGTCAAAAAATAATACTAAAAAAATATCCTAGGATCATATCCCAGCTTCTAGAATTAATTTCATATAATATCTATTTGCACTCACTATACACCATACACCACTTATAGGATATGATCTAATTATCTATTTAAGACTAAAAAACAATTATCTGGACTAACCTTCTACTCATCTCCACTTCACTATCCATACTCACTCAAGTTGAACTCTGTCACTCCACTCGAGTTCTAAAGAATTCATATAATGACATGGAAGAAAATATTCATTACCTTTGCTCCTCTAATCCATCAATTCCTAAATACAATAATTCACCCCCTATTGTTGTTGGCTGGGTGTCCACATGGATGCCATTATTAATAAAAGTATTGTAAAAGTAAAATATTTAACACTTTATTAAGATGAAAAAGGATATTATATGGTAACAAATTGGATCATAAGGACCTTTATGCCAAAATTGCAAATATATCTGAATTTAACACATTTTATGCAACAATTATTTGTTGCTTTTTGGTATTTAACTCTTTCATAATAAAATGGTTCAAATTGAAATGTCTGTCAATACTTCACATCAAGAATTAAAATCTTAGACCACAACAATCACGTCTGAAAACAATTGTTTTCATGTTGAAAACAATTACATTTCTGAAAATAATTGTGCACTGATAATTATATCCAATAAACGGAAAACCAAAAACAACACTTTTTGCAGAATAGCCGACTCTGCTAAGAATTAGGTTAATCAATTTCTACACCAAAAAAAAAAAGCATTGACTCGAATTTTACAAAAGTATAAACAAAGTAAAAAACATAAAAAATAATTGTAACTACTAACGATCGTCTCCTACCCGCATAGCCATTTATTGTGCCTATGAACGAGTAAGCTTATAACAAACAATTTATAACCGATCAAATGGGTGAGCTACAGAAAACCTTGAAGCAAATTTTAAAGTACAAAACAAAAGAAAAAGTAATGAAGAATTTTACATGGGTACCCGTGGTTGAGGGTGACTGTGATTCAGGGTCAAATTTGAAGACCTTCGCCATATCTGTGAGACCCAATATACTTGATCAGTTGCACTTAGAATATTTTACCTGCAACCCAATTGAATGAATGAATATTAATATTTCTCCAGGGAATTAATTTCAAGCATTTTTCAATTTCGCGGGAGAATTAAGGCTATAATGGATTGGATGGCATTGTTCGAATGTTTTCATGTTGATCATCCTCAGAATTTCCATGTTCTTCCCTCAGAATTTCCATGTTCTTCCATGGCTGTATAGAGCAATGACGGGAAAATAGCATGATTCAAATACTCAAAGGGATGATAAACCTACATTTCGGAAAACATATTGCATGCAAAAAGTGATCGGTAAAGTTTATTTAAGCATGATAGGTGATAACATTTCACACTCTCACAATCAACATGCATTCATTACATAATGGGTATTAACAGGAAGATACAAAATTCTTTCTGAAAATCACCTTATGTTTCTGTTCTAATTAAAATGTAGAGAAATCTCTATGATTATCCACAAAAAATAAACAAAATGCCAAACAAAAAATTATAAATCTAACAACTTAGTGGTGAATTATCATGGGCTGTTATTGTGAAACGGCATGGAAGGATCATGAGGGGCCTTATGTTTCTTTTAAATAGATTTTAAGGGAATTTAAAGCACTTAAACGAAATAAATTGATGCAATCATAATCTTTAAAGATAGCTCGAAAGGGTGGTGAAGTTCCAAATTAAATTAGAATTACACTAATAAGGAAATCATTTTAATTTGTTACTATGAATCAAGTAAAAATAATTTGGAAATTAATTTTGCAAAAAGGAATAACATACAGATCATTTCCATTTCAGAAATGATGGATTTTGCAGAGGCATTTTAGATGAGTTGTTCCATTTCGCACTGTTCTAATGAGCATATTATAATGATATAATCAACCTAAAGGCTGAAACCTGCACTAAATAATACTAAATAATAACACCATTGATCATTCAACTTTCCGAAGGTATGAAAACTCGAATATTTGTAATTTTGTACTGTGGAAATTGGTACTCATGAGAGTGACTGGGGATGAAATTTAGAATTATATTGGAAGCTATCACGATGAAAAAAAGCATTCGTGAATGTTAAAATTTGAACATGTTGAGGACTTTGACCCTGCTCAAATTGTCATGTTGAAATTGACACGATTGAATAGAGTAACAAGGTATTTGTTTTAATAACTACTTAGGTAAACCCAATGCTTAGAGACACCTTGATCATTTTTATTGCTCTCTTGACATCAGATACAATTAAGCTACGCAGCCATGCATACCCACCTGAATTCTGTATCAAAGCATGTTTTGGTTGTGGCTTCACTGCAGTTGAAAGTACATCCCAATCCATGGCGCCATTCCTTGCAAGCTGAAATATACAAGAGTATAACTTATGGATTAGAAAGAAACTCCCAAATTCTGAAACAAAATCAATATGAATGTTTGCATATTTATTTCTATTGAAAGGGCATGATTGTGTTTAAACGCGAACATGAAAAAAAGATTGCTTGATAACCAATAATTCCTTAGAAGATTGCTTAATTACCGGCAATTTGGGATGTGTATTGCAGGTTATCTGTAAACCAAAAAACATGGATAGGTTAGTAAGTTGGGAGAAAACTGAAACCAAAAAAGAAACTATGTAAATCGCAGCCAGATATGGTCATTCAGAACTTCCGTCAGATGGTTGCTGAAAAAACAAAAACCAAAAAAGCCAAAAACTTTCTAAAGCTAAAAATTCTGGGAAACAGCAGAGGGGTGCAGGCCTGGAATTTGATGGCCTGTAGACCGTTTTTGGGTATTTTAACAGTAAATTACAATTTAATAAAAAACAAACCTGTCAATTTAGCAGGTAATTTTTTAATAAAACTATATTTCAGCAAGTTTATATTATTTAAAAACTGTAAAATTTCATAATAGTCAAATATAATATATAAGGTATATTACTATATATATATGAAATTTGATTGGATTTTATTCATTTTACAAATATTCTATAAATCATATTGATAATGATTTTTAATAATTCCTAATTTAAATTTAGAAACTAAAATAAGTTTATGTGAATAATGAATTTATTAAACTCAGAGTTCACACGTTGTTTTTGCTTTTTTCTAATAACATATAAGTTTCTAATTTCAATGATATTGTGACTATAATTATTTTCATTTTGTCATTACCAATTGCAATCTGCACGTTTCAATTTAACTTTTATGCAAGTTTCAATTCAAATTTTTATTGCTGTAGGAAAATTTAAGGAATCTTGTTACAGACATCCAAGAAGAAGCTTGAGATACAGACATCAATACAGGTACATGATTATTATTTTGAATAACATAGAATTATTACATATTACAATTTCATTTTTCTGGAAGCAAGGACTGTAAACTAGAGGGGCCTTTAGTAGAGTAGATAAAGATATTTCAGTTGGGTTTTACAAAATATATAAAGATATTTATGTGACATATTCATCTCATCATCTACTCTTGAAGGCAACTTTTTTTGTCTTTGAACAAGAACATGAACCAATATTTCTAAATACCTGAGATCTTTTCCAGTATCATTTTTGCCACCACGGAAGAATTGGTTGATTAAGCCTTGCAGACATACATGTTTATCGACAAATCATAGATTTAGATTTGCATATGTCCTTTCTTTTCAACAGCTTCGAAGCTGGATTGAAATCAAGGGTATTTCCTTCAAAACTTGTTGTGGTAAAAAATGGCTTGGGTTTTTAGATATATTTTTGAAAAATGCCCTCCTTGAAATCAACATTTTTTGTTATTCAAAAATATAAAACTACAATTCATCAGTTGCTGTTAATGGAAACAATGATAAGAGGTTTGTCATTGGCATTGAGTGCTTCATAGTTGGGAATCAGGATAGATTATAGGCCTTGCTACCACGATTATTTCTGCTCTCATAATTTACTATTCTTCTTCTTTACTAGCCTATTGTTATAGAATTATTCATCCAGTCAGAGTCGCCGCTTAATAATAAAATACCGAAAAATTAGAGAAGGAAAATCTTTAAGCTGATAAACTTCCCTTCTCATTTTAACATCTGAATTTCTGTTTTACAATACCCACAAGAAAAATTGGATTTATCACGTCTCATTTACTGATTTTATAATTTAATTACTAAATTTAATTTATAAATATATTTATCATAGTAAAATTATTTAAAAATGATATATATCAATTAATATTTTTTGACAATTTAAAATTTTACTAAAAACGTAAATTGAAAGGTAACTATATCACGAAACCGTCATGAAATTTCCTTTTGACAGGCAGGGGTGACCGTCAAATTCTAGGGCTGGAGGGGTGTATTAAATTTTTTAAATTTATTGCGTCCCTCATTTAGAATAACTCCTTATCCAATGAAAATTAAGAAAAAACTTGTTTTTTAAATTAAAATTTTAAAAGTTTAGTATCAAACTTTATAGAAAAAAAATCAAATCCCATATGACAGTTTATGATTGGTTTAAACAAAATTGCATATTGTTATTGTTGAAGCCTAAATACTTACCTTCGGCATCCTCCTCAAGTCACATGTCATAAATTTGCTTACATACTTTTTGCGCAACGTATGGTAAATAAGTAAGCATTGTTGTGTCGAGCCGAGTGGTATTATTTGGGTGGTTTTTGAATGGCGGGTTTGGAAATCCGTATCTAGTGTTAGTACCTCATCTTCTTCTCTGGTAAGTAGAAACCAATTTTCCTTCCATGTGGATGACACAAATATGGATGTGTGTCAATGACCAAAGAAACCTGGGCCATCTATTTCAATGGCTTGTGTTTACTACAATTGATCAATGCTTTCAGCGTAATAAAAATAAAAAATAAATATATACTAGCAATTGCACGTGAAGTGTGTACTGATGTTAACACCGAAGGGGTAGCCTAAGATGAGGTTGATATTGAGGGAGAAAATCATAAAAGGAGGGGAAGGGGTGTAGAAGATGGGGTTGGAGGGAGGAGAAGCGAACGGGAGAGGAAAATATTGGGTGAAACTAATTTGTGGAAGCCATCTGTCTTATGACAAGATGCATATGTAACAGGTGTACTCTTTGTTGATAGTTTGACAGGGAAAGGGGGTACACTATGGAGGGCATGTTGGTAATATAGTTCAGAGATATCTTGAAATTCAAGGCTCGCAAGGGATGTGAACCTTGACTTATTATTTGGAGGTTTTAACATTTTTTTATGAAATACTAATAAGACATATGAGGTAGGTGCAAGATCAACACAATATTAGGAAAAGTAACAATATATACTTAGAAGATCTATGTGGATTATGATTATAAAATTTAAAATTGTAATGTTGGCAGAGGTTGAGCTTTTCAGAGGCACCAATGAAAATAGCGTAAAAACTAGGTGTGAATATTGAACATGAGAAATATGTAATATCAAGTTCCAATGTCCATGTGTGGATGTGAAATCAAACATAAGATGTATTGATACATTCTTATAGTGTGCAAATATTATATAGTACAACTAGATTTTCACATTTCTATGATTGTTTTAAACTGAAAAAGTTCCATTTACAAGATTTAAACTTCATTAATAATATGTAACGAAGAATCTACTATAGATGTTTATCAGTATTCTAGAAATACAAGGAAATGTTCTGCATAAATGGAGCCTCTTTCAAAATTTCGGAATATCAAACAACTTTGTAGCTCATTATTCTCAAGTGTGATGAAAGTCAAGAAAGTGGTCCATTTTGATACAAAGAATAACTCCTTTAGTAAAATCGTAAGTAAAGTTTGAACATGACATTAATATTCTCAAGGTGTCAAAAACTGAATGAGACAAAGAGGAAATTATTTTGTTAACATATGAAAGATAGATCACAAGAATTTGAGTTCAAAGCATATTGATTTGAGGCAACAAAAAATTATATAATACGTCATGAAGTATTCTTGCTCTGTAAGGAGTTACGGGAATCAATGCAAAACCAAGCCAAGAGATGAGATAAATATACTAGGTGAAGCAAATCTTTTATAAAATTATGTAGACCATAAATGCATGTCGCGAAATTACAAACGAAGATTAGATAAATACTTTGATAATTTCTTGATACACAAGCTCAAGAAACTAATTTAGTTGAAATCTCAAAGTGCTATTATTTGCAACGATGGCGTATTTAATGGTATAAGGCAAGAATAGATGACTAACAGTGAGATTCTAATGGTGACCTATAAAGTTTGAATTACAAAGTGAATAAGAAAATTTTACAAATATAACTAACTGGAAAGGCAATGATATATAAGCTCTGAGTTGTATATACTCAACGCAGATCTGAAACGATAACTTTATTTCTCATAGTTTGTCATTGTAACTCACTGCAGTAAGGTACTGTTGGAGCTCAAATTTACACCCATCCCAAATCACAAGAATTTGGGGCTTTGAGGAAACATGGGACTGTCTCCAAGTTGTGGTACTCGAACTGAGATAGACCTCCAGAGAAGGCCAACTTCCTCTACTTACTCTTAATGCTAAACTGCTCGTAGGAATTGAAATGCAACTATCTAGCTCTATTCTAACTTTCCAAGGGACTAGGGTGAGAATGAGATGCATAAAACAAAAACCTAAACTAGAGAATGTGAT
Organism: Taxus chinensis; assembly: GCA_019776745.2. Lineage (NCBI taxonomy): Eukaryota > Viridiplantae > Streptophyta > Pinopsida > Cupressales > Taxaceae > Taxus > Taxus chinensis. Next base: position 758,741,131 of record CM034151.1, on the reverse strand, counting down.
AACACCAAAAATAAGGGGATGAATACTTCATCCAGAGAGAAAATGGAGGGAAACGATGATGAAGATTGTCAAGACAAAAGCCACAGATCAAAACTGCGTTCAGGGTTCCACTTCCATGATGCACAATAGACACAAATTTTAAAAGAACACATACAACACACCTACGAATGAATGAGAGGTAAGAGAGTGTAATAAAACGATAGCTAAGGTAGAAATAAGCCACTGATAAAAATTGAACTATAATAAACAACACCGAATAACAAGAATATAGAAATTAAGAATTCATTCGGGATATCAATTACAATGATAGAGGTTACATTTTATAATTTTTGATCTCCTACAAAGGTGGAATCAAACTTCATCTTCAATCCCTCATATCAATCTCCATGAATCTCTCAAACCCATCCCTAGGATATCTCTCACATCCCTTTATTATGTTACACACCAAAATAGCTATGTGAGTTATTTATTCAACAACTTCACTCACACACAACTATTAACTATATTATTAATGAGTTGTATTAACTCATTATTAATAATATTACAATTTATTAATAATGTCACAATATATTTGTAACATTCACTCCTTTATTGTTAACATTATTAATTCCCAATATACACTCCCCTAATGTTGGTCCAAGGTAGAAAAAATAATCACACTTCGTTCTGTAGTTTGTCGCCCATGCGTGCTCATGATCTGGATGGGTTTGTAGATTAACCAACAACCTGAAATAAAGGATGGTTTTACAGGACAGCCAAAAACCTAAAACAAAGGATGGTTTTACAGGACAACCAAGAACCCAAATATCATGTTGCTGCTTTTCCTTTGTGCTTTCATTTGTTCACTATGTATTTCCTTTAGGGAATATATAAGAACCACTTCTTACTGAATACAAACTGAATGGAAGGAAAATTGAACATTGATACCATGTTCCAGTTCCCCCCTCAATATGAACATTTCACTTATTCAAACAGGAACTCTGAAATCATACTGCCAATTTGAAATAAAAGAAAACACACATACACACTACCACCACAGCTTTGTGTGGCCCCGTCGTTGGTGACTGACAAGAGGTAAATGATTGACCACCAGCCTTTGTTGCCTCTGTCCTCTATGAATCAAAACTACTTAGTAAATTGGACGTTGAAGCTCAAATTCACACCACATTTTGTCGATGTATCTTCCCCACAAATATTTTCTTTGGTTCTTAAATTCCAAAGCGGGGGATCTGGGGGAGGCATCCCCCAGTGGGGTCAAGGGGCAATGCCCCTTACATGGTCTCAGGGCAGCACCCTGGGCGTGCTCCCTGTCGCGATATAGGGCAGGGTTGAGGGGCGGAGCCCCCGAAGCCAAGAATATTTTTCTTCTTTGAAGTCATCAAAAATATCATTAGAACTGTAATATTATTCATCTTATTCTCCCAAAAATTAGACGTCGGGTAACACCGAAAATATTTCCATGAAGTAAAAAAAATTATTTTTATTTTACAGACTTTTTACAGTGACACAATGTTTTGATGACAACTCAAAAATTTGAAAACGAAACTTTTGACTCAGACTTAAAGAAAGGAAAACTAAACTTATGATGACATTGCTAATGAATCAAATACCTATTCTACAAAAAAAAACTTTTAAACAAGACTCGTATTATTACAACCAAATAACGAAATCCAATTCATATGACCTGTATTTGTGTTGTCTCCTTATATATAGCTCCAAACGATTCCAATACTGAGTCAAGTTGTAGACATATGTTAGAACGAGTCTAGATATGCTTGCACGCGTTAATGGAAGATCACACGTTCATCTTGATCTAATCATGTATTTAGTTGGATATGATAAAGTGGCTTTTGCTGAGAAACTCCTCTTGGTGTTCCATTGATCTAACTTGCCATCGAATAGAGAGATGTTTGGAAAAACAATCGGTGGGTAGAATTAATAGAAGAGTTTGAGTACTCAGATGTAGAAAATAGAATGAATCGAGATGCGATAAGTAGCAAAATGATGCCACATGTGTAGGAACAACAATACACTCAGAAAATTTGACTTACTTTGAGTACATATCTGATTGAGTTTCGCTGTATGAAAAGCTAGATGTGTTGAAGTCATATCTCATTTGTTGACAGTTAGACAATAACCTAACAAACAGGTCCAAGAAATGTAGAAACGTACTCAACACATTCAAGATGAAGCCAAATATATTTGAAAGCTTTGAATGGAATGAAAATTAATCCATCTTTATTCCAAAATAATTTGAATGCATAGAACACCGTTCGAGGGATGAGAATTTTCATGCAGAGGGTGTGAGCAATTAGAGGAATATGGTAGTATTGTAAGTCAAAACCACGATCAGTGTAAATTCTCCAAGGGAGCATCGAATGCAAAGACAAGACACATCCATGAAAATTATAAAAACAACATATTGATCTAAGGTCAGAGCCAATACAATATTATACAACACATATTTGGATGCAAATCCGTGGATCTAAACGATGATGATTGTAAAAATGAATAACACAGACATGCGAGGAAATTAGACTATATGAGTGGCTGTGCACAAATGAAAGATCATTAATAGTGTTGGACTCTCATTTTCCACCTACACATGACCATGAAATGCTCTGATACCAATGATAAAAACTGAATTATAATAAACAAAACCGAATAACAAGAATATAGAAATTAAGAATTCATTTAGGATATCAATTACAATGATAGACCTGTTACATTTTATAATGTTTGATCTCCTACAAAGGTGAAGTCAAACTTCATCTTCAATCCCTCATATCACTCTCTATGAATCTCTCAAACCTATCCCTAGGATATCTCTCACATCCCTTTATTATCTCACACACCAAAATAGCTATGTGAGTTGTTTATTCAACAACTTCACTCACACACAACTATTAACTATATTATTAATATGAGTTGTATTAACTCATTATTAATAATATTACAATTATTAATAATGTCATAATATATTTGTAACAGCCACAATACCAAAGATTTTATTGCTTAAAGATCATGCACAGATCATCTCGATACAGGAGGAAGATGCAAAACATTTATAGAAACATAGTCCAAGGCATGCGACCCTTAGAACACTTGTGCAACATAAAATGATGTGCTCACATTCCCAAAGTATCCAACATTAAAACTAGGCATCATTTTACAATAAATAGAAAAATTGGAAGAAAGAGAAAGAAGCATAAAAGAGAGGTAAATTTGAATTCCACTTTTTTTCCCCTCAACCACCTTCATCAAATTTTCTAAAAAGGTCTGACTTTCTGTAAATTTGGCTTTCCCACACCATTTTCCTTATTGAAGACGGAATGACGCCTATATTGCATTTGATTCTGGTGGTTGCGCTGCATAGAATAGAACTTTTGCGTGTTAGAGACATTTTTCTTTGCTTCACCCACCTACCTCCATTAAATCCATGAAATATGATTTTATATTGTGTGGAAGAGGTAGAGATTTATTTAAAGATATAAGATCTATAAAGATTTGATTCTCGAATTCATAATTATAACCATTTTAGCCTCCTGTAAAAAACTATTATTTTTCCTTTGATACGCGGATTTCTGTTTTAATGTTGCACGACTTTATGTCAACATTCGTGGCTTTATCCTCTTCATTCTATGGATCTACAATCTAGAGCGACTTTATGTCAACATCTGCAAACTTCTTTTTCTTCACTCCATGGCCTTTCCTATTCGCTTTTACCCACATCTTTCTAAAAGCATCTACGGCCTTGGTCTTTCCTTTCATGGCGTCTTAAAGCTTCTACTTGACTTCACAACATTCATCACTTACTCGTGGCATACTCCAACTTTTCCATGGCCAACATTCCAAGTCCGTGACAATCCAAGTTGTTCAATTTTCATAAGGGTACAAAAATGGAAAACATTTTTTGTGATTCATAGGGGGCATCTTCCTGCTAGATGAACTGGTCAATGTCCTATCTATTGGGCATGGAGTCAACCTGCTAATTTGAAAACCTGATTTGAATCTTAAACTCTTTTCCTCAGCAACCTTGAAACTATGATGAAACTGTGCACAAGAATATCTTCAAGCAACAAGACTATGCAAAGAAATTAGGGATAGAAACCTACACTACCAACAAAACAATGTGCTGAGAAACACTTGGAGGAATTAAAAACTAAAGTATTATGTACAAGATACAATGAAATATATTTATGAGAGGGTTTGAGATAAATCCCATTGACTGGGATTTAGAGGAAATTCCCATCAAGATCAATCAACTCAAATGATTTAACCGCCTTGCAAGCGGTGATGATATATGGTCCACTCTAGATTGTATCAAATTTGGAGTATCTTATTGGCTTAACTTGATTCACATCCCACTTTAAGATTAGATTTCCAACCTTGAGTGTCTGAGTTCTAGTTTTCTTATCAAACCAATGTTTAGTTGACTTTTGATGTTACTCCATCCTGATCATGGAGGCCTCCCTTAATTCTTCAAGTTCTACCAACTCCACCATTTAGATCTCCCTTTGATCTGCACCTTCAAATTCTAGTTGTGGAGCTAATTCGAGTAATGGTAAATCAAGTGACAAGGGAATTCTAGCTTCTTTTCCATATACCACTTTGCAGGGGGAAGTGTCAATTGCTTTCTTTGTTGTTATTTTGTCCACCTAGAGGGCATTTCTTACCTTTGTGTGTCATTTCCTTTGATTAACATCCATTGTTCTCGTCATGATTCTGATTAGATTTTTGTTAGTAGACTCTGACAATCCATTACCTTGGGGGTAGTAATTGGAAGACGTTTTCAGATTCATTAGTCTCAAAGCCCAATTAGAAATATTTGATCCTAAGAAATATTTTGCATTGTCTGAAATAATATTATGAGGAACACCAAACCTTGTAACAATTTCTTCAAGAATTTCCAAGATGGTTGACTTGGTAGCTTCCTTTAATGGTGTGGCTTCCATCCACCTAGTGAAATAGTCTATTTATGTTAGAACCCATTTGTAGTTGACACTAGATGGAGGATTAATCATACCAATGAAGTTAAGACTCCGTTGTGTGAATGGATGATTTACTTGGATCAGATGAAGTGGCAGGGCTGCCAATATTTTCTTTCCAGTAAAGAGAGCACATTATTTGCATTTCTTCACCCATTTGTGAACATTCGTGAACAATGCAGGCCAAAAATATCATGCCTTTATAATTTTCATGGTTGTGGCTTTAACAGAAAAATGTCCGCATGATACACCATCATGAAACTCAGATAGAACCCTATCACATTAATCACCTTCAATATACCTGAGCAACACCCCATTAATATTTCTTTTAAATAACATGCTGCCAACCAACACATAGGGAATAGATCACAACCTCAGATGTCATCTCTCTTCTTTGTTCAAACCAAGGGAGTATGCATTAGTAGACAAGAATTTTTTCATATCAACAATCCAGTTGCAATCATTGAATATGTTTCTTTCATCATGCTATCATTCAACATTATGCGGAAACTCATCATTCACAAAGGAACTGCCTTGGGGTTCCATAACATCTAAAGCCAACTACTCATACAATGTTCTTCCTCTTACCAATTTTTGTGGCCTTAATGTTCTCATCATACTCCATAGTTTTAGTTACCCATCTAGCTCATTTCTCACTGATATTTGTTCCCATGATAAACTCTTTGACATTGGAATGTGACACCAAAACCCTGATGTAATTAGCAACAATCATACTCTTGAATTTCTTTAAGGCTCTCATGGTGGCAAACACCTATTTTTCAATGTGGCTATACTTAAGCTCATAATTATTTAGTGTTTGACTGGAGAATGCCACATGTTGCTCCATTCCTTGATCATTTTGTTGATTTAAAACTACGGCTATGATGGATTTTGCCCCATGAGCATAAAGAATGTAATCCTTGGAATAATTTGGATTAATCAATGTAGGGGCATGAGCAATTTCTTGCTTTATATTCTCAAAGTTGTCTTTCCCCTCCACGGTCCACTTGAAAACTAAATCCTTTTTTAGCATGAGAGTGATAGGTCTTACCAAACCCATGAAGTTAGGAATGAAATTCCTAACAAAGTTGATCTTTCCAAGGAATGACTGCAAAGTCTTCTTATGAACTGGCAAGGAAAGAGTCACGATGGCTGAAATTATTTCTGGATCAATGGCAATGCCTTCTTTTGAGACAATATGCCCCAAAATATTTCCCCTATGAACCACAAAATTGTATTTCTTAGGATTAAGGGACACACCAAGTTACTTGCATCTTTCAAATACTTTCTTCAAGTGCTTCATGTGATTTGTGCTTTGTTTGGAAAAAATAGTAATGTCATCTAGGTAAATCGAGATGAACTGATTGATGCACCCCGTGAAGGTAATATCCATTGATCTTTGGAAGGTGGCACTTGTGTTTGATAGGCCAAAGGGCATTTTATTATATACAAATGTTCCCCATTTGGTGGTGAATGAAGTCTTATATTGATCTTCCTTTTTAACTTTGATCTAGTTAAAACCCGAGTAACCATCAAGCATTGAAAAACTCTCAGCGCCTTCTACTGTCTAGAGAATCTGTTCCATGGAAGGAAAAGGATAGTGATCCTTGAGAGAGGCCTTGTTCAAGTCTCTTAAATTGACACAAAGCCTGATTTCTTTGTTCTTCTTTCTCACTGGAACCATATTTCCCACCCAAGTAGATTACTTAATAGGAAAAATTATCTTGGCCCTCTATGAGTTTGGAGAGTTATTTTCTCATGAGGGGCTCAATTTTGGGGCTGACTAGCCTTTGTTTATGTCTGATTGACTTAACATTGGGGGTCCAGATCAATAGAATGTTTAACTATATCTGGATTAAACTATTTTAAATCTTCATAATCAAATGAAAACATATCATTGAATTTATGGCACAAAGAAATAAAAACCTTCATTTCAATTTCATCACATACCTTCCCCAAGAAGAAGTTATTTGTTTGGAGCAATCATGACCAGTCGAAAATCTTCCCGCTTTACCGTCATATTCTTCTCCATATCTTTAAACTCATCAACCAAACTGAAAATTTGTTCTAAGGTGACCAATCCTTTTGGAAATTTGTTAGTTTATAGTTGAATTATCTAATCACCATAGACCTCTTAGAAACCATATTGCATTTTTAATATAACTCAACCTCATTCTAGATAAACTGCACAATTTGTTCATCGTTGTCAAATACTTGTCAACTAGTTTGATTTTCTGAAATGGATGTCTTGACCACCATTTTGATATGTTGTATATTACCCTTAACAAGATCTTCCACAGGTGAAAATTGAGAACCCATAGCTTCCATTTGATCAACATCCTTGTTCAATTTTCTAGGCATGACCTGTTGGTTGATGGCGTCAAAGCTTTCAAACAAATACCAAACTCTATGCTTTGTAATCCTTTAGTATCTTATTATTTTTATCACACTTTCCGTGGACTTGGGTGAATGACCAATTTAGTATCCCCAAATACTTGTAACTCTTTGATCTTCCACTTCTCAACAATCAACATGTCATGCACTAATGCTTCATACTCTACCACATTTTTAGAACATGAAAAATTGCAATATATGAGAAAAGAAGAACCTCTCATTCCTTGGAGAAATGAACACAACCCCCACCCCAGCTTTATTTATGCTTCTAGAACCATCAAAGAACATCCACCATAGTCCAGAAGCACTTTCCTTTTCTTGTTTGAATGTCGCGGGTATAACAGATTCCTCTTGAAGAATGCAATAGGTGCCTAGAATGGTCTCAAATATTTTGAGCTCTTCATCATAATGATCAAACTTATGGTCTCGCTCAACCCATTCATCGAGGAACAAATCAGACATAGAAGGAGGAATAGTCTTCTCTTCTGAAACTAAATCTTTTGCATGTTCATTTTGTATTAAGAAATTTGATTGGAAAGGATAGGATTATATGATTCAATGTGGTAGGAAAATATATGCTCAGCTTGTATCATAAACGTTTTACCATATCTAGTTCTCAAAAGCATGTGACTCCAATATGAAGACAGATAACCACCTAGCTTAGCAGTGAAATCTCTAGACAAGCAAATGGCAAAAATGGGAGGCAGGTCGATTACCAATATAACTCTTTAGATATGTGATTTTATGTTTAAAACTAGACGAAAACTACAAAAACTAATTTTCTTGCATTTTCATGCCTAAACAGAAAAAAGTTACAAAAAAACTTTATTAAGAGGATGCAAATTTTTTTTTTGCAAAAGAGATACAGGAATTGAAAACAATGCAACACTTCTAGACCATTTGACATTTGAATTAGTCTCCGCATGTTGTGCAAGCTCAAACAAAGGAGAAGAATATGATATCCTTTCTCTACGAATTCTCAAACAAAAGTCAATGATGCTATATGCACACCAAAAAAAAATTATCATTATAATTGAAGCCATACAAAATGTCCCCACTGAAAAAGTCTACATGTAGTATTATGAACAAAAAACAAAATGTTTCAACAAACATTACTAAATTTTAATTTCTCTCTACCCTCTTTCAATGCACATACCACACGACATGTATACAACCAACAATGTAATATTTTTATTTGTATCCATATGTAATATTATATGAACTCAATATAAAAATAATATTTCATAGCATATTGTTATGTCCTATTAAGTATTTTTTTAAAAATATGATTGTTGCTTTTATGTATTATTGGTCATTAATTTTTCCTCCATCCCTCTAATGCATTAACTTCGGCAGGATTTGCCATATCATGGCCTTGTTACGTTGTTGGTGTTCCCCATATGGGAAAAAGCTTTGTGGACATTCACAGTACTATGTCAAATTTGACGGTCATTTGGACGTATTTACTTTGGAGAAGTTTATAATGAAAACCCATAACAAATGTTTATTGTGTAGAGTTTACTCTTAGTGTTACCTTAACTTAGATCATGTAATGGAATATAGGCAGAAACACAGTCAGACAGTCATTGGAAATGGGCTACTGGTATGGGTGTATCTAAAACATATTCATTTTTTTTAATTTCATGTTTTAAAATTGAAAAAAATATTGAAGAAAATATAAAATTTACAGAGTGGTTTGCTCAATATTGTTGCTTGTAAGTGAATTTGAAAATGGAAATCCTCTTGGTATATCATAAACTTCCTGGGTAGTAACTTAAAGCCTTATTTACCTAAAGTTGAGTCAGATTGGCTAGTTTGTGAAATATCCCTTTTCTAGATTCATTTTATATTCAATATTTCCAGCCAAATTTTTAGAAATAACAATCTGATTTTTATGACAACACCATATAGAAAAATATGATAGCAAAGTAAAGTTATGGAAGCAAGGTATAAAATCTGAAAATAACCAATATCTTCACTTTTATTGCAATTAAACTAACATGCAACAACATGCAAGGACATGCAAGGTAACATGCATCAACATGCAATGACACACATCAACATGCAATGACATGTGATAACAAGAAGTTTCCATTGATAAAATAGATGATCTCTCTTACTGAATATGGTTGTCTTCTCTTTCTGGACTTGAAACTAGATCAACAAGCCTCTGAAACTTTGAATTTGACAACCCGATCTGAAGAAACTCCACAATAGCAAACTAGGGATGGATCTTTCACCACCGAAGAGTGCTCTACTAACTAGGGGTATATCTTTCACTACCGAAGTTAGGGTTCCTGTGGAATTTCACCTCCACAAGCAAGGAAAGCAAGCTGAAATCTCCAACATAAGATGGCAAAATGATCCCAAATCCTTTTTCCTCCATAAACTCCACCTTTTATAACTTTTTCCATCATAAAAGTGCCCATAAAACCCTAATTCGATCCTTCTAGGAGATATGTCATGTTTTAATCATCACTTAAAGTGACTTTATTTCTCCTAGGCCAAAAAAAGGTCCACTTAAGTGACCCCAATGAAGAAATAGAACATTACCCCACATTTTTCACTTAAGTCATCATAAAGTACATGCATAACGCCAAAACATAACATATAAGTGAAATGTAGGTGAAAACCATACGCAAAAACCATCTACATCGCTAGCCCCTTGGGTATGACCAAGGCTAAGACAGAAAACCAGTTGTTAGACCGTGTAGGTAGGAATGGGGACATTATAGTACGCCCTTCCCGAAATTTACTTGTCCTCTAGTGAACGTAAACTAGGGTGCTGTAAAATCTTCTCTCCCTCCCAAATGACATCCTCTAGTGGTAAGTATTTCCACCGCACTAAATATTCTGTGATTACCCTATTCCGAAGCTTCCTTTATCTTACCTCAATAATAAATTTTGGTTCTAAGACCAGCTTCCCCTCGTCATCCAATGGTGGTAAATCTGTGGAAGGCGCAATATGTTGTCCAAGTGCCCTTTTGAGGCACGAAACATGGAATACATTATGAATCTTACTGTGCTTTGGAAGCTCCCACTCATATGCTACTGCCCCAACTCTACGCACTATCCTGTATGGCCCATAGAATCGTAGTTTTAGCTTCTCTACAGTGCTCTTCTTGAGTGAGGATTGTCTGTATGGCTGCAACCATAAGAAGAAAAAATATCCAACCTTGAATGATCTCTCAAATATGTGCCTATCTGCATATACCTTTTGCTGATTCTGCACTTTTTGTATGTTCTCCTTGAGATCCTTTAGAATTTCCTGGTTCTCCCGTACCCAATCACGAGCTTTGGGAACTTGGCTATCTAATAATACTAGGTCTACAAATGAGGATGCCTTATAGCCATATCATGATCGAAAATGAGTCATACCAATACTTATATGGTAGGTGGTATTGTAACAATATTCACCCATATTTAGCCATTTTACCTATGCACGCTGATGTCCTACAACATAGCTACGCAAACAACCCTCTATCCACTTATTCACTATCTCAATATGTGCATCAGTCTGTCGATTATAGCTGGTACTAGGTGTTAGCTCCGTACCCGTAAGCCTGAAGATATCATGCTAGAATGTACTCATGAAAATCTTATCCCTATCACTGACAATACTATTAGGCAACCCATGATGCCTAAAAATACCTACGAAGAAATTCTGAGCCACATGTGTTTCCTTATGCCCTGAAGGCATAGAAAGGAAATGGGCATATTTATTCAATCGATCAACCACCACATATATGCAATCATGCCCATACATTGAGGGAAGACCTATGATAAAATACTTGGATATACTCTCCCACTTCTGTTCCGGAATAGGCAGAAGTTGTAGAAGTTCTGCTGGGAAAGAGTACTTTGCCTTGGTTTGCTAACAAACCAAACACTCCCTGACAGTTAAGGACATCGTCCTTCAACCCCTTCCATGTGAATCTCTCTCTGATGTACCTGTATGTCTTAAAATATACTGGATGTCCAGCCAAGGGTGTATTATGCACTGCTTGAAGGATCTTCTCCTTTATTTTGGACTCTGGTACAAGGAAAATTATATCCTTATAGTAAATGAGGTCGTCCACAACTCTGTATCGATCATCCTGAATAATTTCATCCATAATCTCACATGCAAATTGATTTTTGGAGTATTCAACAAGTATATGAGCCTTCCAATCAGCTGAAATCTTTGACATAAAGAAAATCATAGAATCAAAGCAAGGTCTCCTAGAGAGTGCATCAGCCACCACATAATTCTTACCTCTCTTGTAATCTATGTCGAAATCAAAAGCTTGTATCTTATTTACCCATCTATGTTGGTGGTCATTGAGATCAAATTTTCTCCAAAAATAACCTCAAGTTATTGTGATCCGTATGAACCACAAATTTGTTGCCCACTAAATAGTATCTAAATTCAACCAATGCATGCATCATGGCCAACATCTCCTTGTCGTAAATTGAGAATCCTCTCTCTACTGGACTCAATTTCTGACTCTCATAGGAAATGGGATGCCTATCCTGCATGAGCAATGCTCCAACACCCACTCCTGATGCATCTCACTTGAGTACAAATGGCCGAGTGAAATCTGCAAATGTAAGAACTAGACAAGGACTCATCATCCCCTTAAGGTGATCAAAAACCTACTATGTTGAATTTGACCAAGTAAAATCCCCCTTCTTGTTCAAGTCTGTTAAGGGTGCAGTCAAGCGAGAGAATTTCTTCTCAAACCTCCTATAATATGTGCATAGTCCCAACAATCCTCTTAAGTGTGTCAAAGTCCTAGGTGGTGGCCAATCCAAAATCACCTGAATCTTCTCCCTATCCACCTTGACTCCATCTCTTCCGATCACATAGCCCAAGTATAGTAGCTTTGTCATACCAAACTCACACTTAGAAGCTTTCACATAAAGTGAATTAGCTTCCAAAATTCCCAACACCTCATCAAGATGTTGAATGTGATCCTCCCACGTCCTACTATAGACCAAAATGTCATCAAAGAAGACAATAGAAACTTTCACAAATGGCAGTTGAACACATGGATCATGGAGGACTGAAACGTGGCTGGTGCATTAGATAAACCGAATGGCATCACCAAAAATGCTAAGTGGTCATAGTGGCACCTGAAAGCTGTCTTATGCACATCCTCCTCTCTGACCTTGATCTGGTGATATCCAGATTGCAAGTCTATTTTGGAAAAATAGACTGCTCCATGTAGTTCATCTAGTAGTTCATCAATGCATGGCACATGATACTTATTTTTTATTGTCTTCTTGTTCAGTGGATGGTAATCTATGCAAATTTGCATGATTTTATCCTTCTTCTTCACCAACACCACTGAAGAAGCAAAAGGACTAGAACTAGGTCTAAATATACCCCATGTCCAAAAGCTTGTGTATAGTCCTCTCAATCTCATACTTAAACCATTTGGGGTGATGGTAAGGAGTAGTAACGACTGGCTTACTGTCCCCAAGCTCAATCACATGCTCAAACCCCTTGTTTGGTGGTACACCTAGAGATATGTCCTGCAAAACTACACTGTGTTTGTCTAATAGGCCTTGGAAATCCAAATGATACTATGGATGGTCACTCCCTTTATTCTTGGTCGAAACCAAGCAATGAATGACCCAATCCACCTCATCGTGCCGAAAGATCCTATCCATCCTCTTAGTTGTGACTACCTTGGGTGCTCCTGTAGATAGACCCCTAAAGGTCACATTCTTGCCCTCAGACTTGAATTTCATCTCAATCATCTGAAATTTAGTACAAAATTCACCAAGGGAGTGAAGCCACTGAACTCCCAACACTACATTGGTCTTTCCAATGCCAACAATATAGAAGTCATCAGTAGCAGTGTAGTTCCCCATGGTGATGCTCAACTATGGAGCTTTACGGGTGCATCTCATAGAATCACCATTGGCTACAACAACATTGAATCTCTCAAAGTCCTCTATTTTTAGGTTACATCTCTAAACCAAGGATGCATCAATAAAGTTGTGGGTAGCCCCACTATCAATAAGTACCACAACACGTTGCCCTTGCATAACTCCCCTAAATCTGAATGCCTTGTACCTCGGGGTACTAGACAAAGTGGCTATAGTATCCTGAGGGAAAACCTCCTCCTCCTACTCATCAGTACCATCTAAAGCATCTTCATCTCTATCATCTATGTCCTAGGTCTCTAGCTGCTCATCTCCATCGCTTTCTCTCTCTCTCTCTGTCTCTCTCTCCTCCTCAAAGACCTCAATAGATTGGGTCTTTCCCTTTCCTGTGCAATCATGTCCTGGGGCCCATGGTGAACGATAATCAAAACAAAGTTTCTTTCACCTCAACTCATCCCTAAGCTCTCATGAAATAAACAGATTTCTATCCGTCTCCTATCTTTGTGGTGGCCCCTTCAGCTGGAAACCATCAGGTCTAGATGTGGGTCCTCTCTGCTGAATTTGAGGTGGAAACCTCAGCTTCGGAGTGGCTAACTCCAAATCTCGGGCTCTCTTGATGGCATCGTGTAGTGAAGAAGGTTCAAATGCCTTCAAAAAAATATACTAGTGAATCTGTCAACCCTGTTATAAAAAGTGAAGTCAACCTCACCTCAGAAACATATGTAACCATCACTGACAACTGCTGAAAATCTGCAATGTACCCATCCAAGGATCATGTCTGTCTCAAATGAGTCAACTCTTTGAAGAATCCGTTGGGATCCCACCTATCAAACCTACCCACCAGTCTCTCTACAAAATCTGCATAAGTGGTAATATGTGTGTTTCCCTATGTGACAAGGCCATGATGCCACCAATCATGTGCATCTCCCTCAAGATGTAGGATTGTAAATTTTATTACATCCTCTTCACGGGATTCAATTCAAAGTAAGTTTTTAACTTCTGAATCCATGATTGCGTGGTACACTTCTTGGATCTGTCAAAGCGTGGTACTGAAATCTGCCCCAATTACCTCTATAGCTCGGGAACATGAGGGTAGTGATCCCGCTTGGGCCCTTCATCCTACAATACTCTGGGAAAGGCATATTAGCTTTGAAACCTTCACTTAAGGATTCATACTTCTCCAAACAAGTCTCCTCATTAACAATATCCCCTTGTTTCCCTACTAGTGTCACTTCTAGATCTTTTAGGAAAACTGGTTTATGCATGCTCAACCATGTGTTTTGGGATGAAGAAGTGTGTTGCCCTGATCTGTCATTTTCATCTCTGTGAGTTCGCAGCTCGGAATTAATATTTTCACCTCTTTCTATATGGTTTTTAAGGCCACCCTGTGTTAATCTCTCCGTGAGTTGGCTCAAGTAGAGGTTTGTAGTCTCTTGTTGTTTCACCATATTTATAAACATTTTCTTCATAAACTCCTCATTTAGTTGTTCCTCTGATTTTCCATCTTTATCCGCCATGTCTAGACCTTCTTTCTTGAGTGTATTCCTACTGGAATAAACCTTCATACACTACCCAACATGCTACAGAAAAGACCACTCTGGTACCACTGAAATATCCCTTTTATGGATTTATTTTATATTCAATATTTCTAACCAAATTTTCAGAAATAACAATCTAATTTTTATGACAGCAGTATATAGAAAAATATGACAACAAAGTACAATTATGGCTGCAAGGTATAAAATAAGAAAACAACCAATATCCTCACTTTTATTGCAATTAAACTAACATGCAACAACATTCAAGTAACATGCATCAACATGTAATGACATGTAATAACAAGAAGTTTCCACTGATATAATAGATGATCTCTCTTACTGAATATGGTTTTCTTCTCTTTCTGGACTTGAAATTGGATCAACAAGCCTCTAAAACTTTTAATTTGACAACTGGATCTCAATAAACTCCACAATAGGAAACTAGGGTTGTATCTTTCACTACCGAAGAGTGCTCTACTAGCTAGGGGTAGATCTTTCACTACCCAAGCTAGGGGTAGAATTTCACCTCCACAAGCAAGGAAAGCAAGCTGAAAGCTCCAACATAAGATGGCAAAATGACCCCAGATCATTTTTCCTCCCCAAACACCACCTTTTATAGCTTTTTCAATCTTAAAAGTGCCCATAAAACTTTAATTCGACCCTTCTTGGAGATATGTCATGTTTAATCATCACTTAATGTGACTTTATTTCTCGTAGGCCAAAAAACGGTCCACTTAAATGACCCCAACAAAGAAATAGAACATTACCCCACCTTTTTCACTTAAGTCATCATAAAGTACATGCATAATGCCAAAACATAACATATAAGTGAAATGTAGGTGAAAACCATACCCAACAACCATCTATGCCGCTGGCCCCTTGCGTATGACCAAGGGTAAGACGAAAATCCAGTAACTAGACCGTGGAGGTAGGAATGGGGACATTACAGTTTGATGATAAATCTAGGTTAGATTAGAGAGGGGGCATATATAACTTGAAGGACTATTAATGCAAGTTATCTTAGGTCATAAATTGAACCGTAGTATGATAAAGTTTTGGCCATAATATTCAAAAACAATGATGTCCTCCTTAAGGTTCCAAAATTCAGAAACAAATACAGATCAAACTTGATGCATGACAACTTGTTTATGATGGCTTAAACGATAATGTGTGCTTTATTAATAGGTCATTCTCATTTAACATCTTCTTGGCCAATGTGTGATACTACTTGTAGTCTTGTTCAACCAACTTTAGTGTCCTCCTTTCATCTTCTACTGATGGTTTTGATGATGATTACAATATGCAAACTACATTATCTAGTTAATTGTCACTTATTTTTGTGTAGCAAGGTACAATTCCCTAGTGCCTCAAGAATGTATTAGTTACATATCCACAATGCATAAGAATTTTTTAATAGCTACATAACAATTGACTTAATTCACTTTTGATTCAGATGAATGATCATTCATATGGTTTTGGATGAATGTATAGTTTAAATGAGCTTTTCAATCAAGTTGAATAATTCATGTTACTTGCAACATGCATTTATTTTCTGGATAAAATTTAGCGTTCTTATAATTGGATTAAGATCCCTCCCCACCCCCCCCACACAAACAATGGTTTTGTAATTTTTTTTTTAAAGATAGATAAGAGAATCCAGTCTCCAAAGAATTATAATGAAAAGTTCAAAACTAAAATTTACCCCTCTAGCATGGGAGAGCATATACAAATAAATAGTTAAAACTACAATACACAATTGATCATATTGAACTCATATCAAATGGAATTATTGGGATGTTAATTTGAAATATCTCTCAGACACAGTTTAATTATTGTATTTAGAGAATAGTGTGAACCAAGTAGAGGCTGAAATGTTTTCCTTTTGCTAGGTTTGAATTTAAATCTAGAACTAGCTGAGTCAATAGGAGATTCAATAGAGGTGGGATTTGATATGTGGCTTTTCCTGTTATGAGCAAACAAAGGCGAAAATATTGAGAGCTGTTGAAATTTGCAATATTTTATATGCTTTTCCAAAACCTGAACTCTCTTATTCATTAATCTAGGCATGTTAATTGAAACTTCTATTACTTTCTTTGAGGAAGTGGTCTCTAGTTTAACACAGATTTAGTAAGGAACCTTGGGAGGAATTGTTAGACCTCATCCATCTTATAGAGAATTAAAGATGCCTTGTAGATTTCCCACGTAGTCTTTGAATCCTCTGTAGAAGGAAGAAATTTTGACGGAAAAATAATTTTGACTTAGAACTTGAAAGAAATGTTGGGGAGATTGCTGCCAATTTGGGAGAGAAATTATTGTGGATTAAGGAGATTGAATGCTTAATTTCAAGAATATTTGTAGTGCCACTCAATCCTAGAACATGCTAGAAAAAGCTCTCCACCATTTCATTCATTGTGAAGCAATAATGTAGGTGATTCTCTGTAATTGGCCCTTCAAAAGAATCATCATGGCAAGAGGATACTTTTTTATATGTTACAACTCAAGAGAATGCAAAGGAGTTTTCAACGGAGGGATTTCTATATAAAGGAATGAAATGTGAAAGTAGAAGAAAGGGTAATTTATGTGGAAGAGTTGTGGAAGGGATGAAAGGTGGTAGCACAAGTGTTATAATGAATATGTGGGAGTATTTATGGTGTGTGTAGGTAGAAGATCTAGTAGGATAGACATATGCCCATGAATTATGTCCCATCCAAAGCAGGCGATGAGTTGAGTGTTGAGTAAATGGAGGAGGAGCCAGACGAGGCTAGAGAAATGAGTGTTTAAAGGGAAATTAATGGGGTTTGAGTTGGATGAGTAATCATATGCTAGAAAGTCCTAAAGTCTAGACCAACCATTAGCCATTGGACACTCTTTACAAGAGAAGATTTCTAGTTAAGCACTTGCATTTGCCAAGAGGTCCTATCCTTTTAGCTTTGCGGAAGTAGTATGAGGAGTGGGTGTGTGAGAATGAGTTTGTTGGTGCTCATATTTGTCTCACCCCATTTGCCATTATTTTGCTCTGATTTGCATATTGTGAAATTCTCTGTCTCTCGATGTGGGTTTTTTTGAAAGCTTTTTATTTCCATTTGAGATGCTTCGAGTTGTTTGCAAAATCCATTGTCATGTCTCTCCTCGAAAAAGTCTCCGAGTCTGCGCTATTTTTGCCCTAATTTCTTCAAAATCCGCGGGGCTTTGCCATTTTTCCTATTTCTCCCTGACCATTGGAAGCTTGAAAATGGTCAATCTATATTTTTATTCCTTTGAAAATCCAAATCCATGGTCGAAAAGATGCTCGGAATCATGATTCACTTGTTGTTGTTTCAAAAGAATTCTCATCCTTAGCGAAAAATTAGGTTCTGCGTTCTGTATTTTGACTGTCTGACGGGTGTCTTTTTATTGTCAAATTTAGTCCTCAGTGTTTGGCGATCACGTGGCTTCTTTTGGTTGGTCAGGGGAGGGGGGCGGGAAAATGATTTAACTTATCGATTTTTACCTTTTTGGCAAAAAGGAAAATTTGGTCCCGTAGCCTCGCTCAAATCTGACTGGTTCTTTTGGTGCTTACGTGGCTTCTTCTAATTCGATGGGGTGCGGCGGGTCTGTTTTTGAACTTGTTATTTTTGGCTACTTTAAAAAGTTTGAACCCGCCCCACGGCCCCGCTAGGCTTTGATTGGAGCAAATTTAAGAGGCAGGGAAAAAATCTCACTTTGACCCCGTGGGAGGACACGTGGCAAAGCTAATGGTGGAGATGTAGGCCTTCGGAGGGTAAATTGGATGTTTTGCCCCTTTTGAAAAATGGAGTAAAATTCTAAAGTGGAAGTGCATCCCCGCCAAGTCATTTTTAAAGCCTTAAAGGTTTTTGAAGGAGCGGGTCGTAATGACACGTGGTGAGCCCGCTCTCATTCAAGGTCTCAAATTTTGGGGATCATCTCAAGATGTGCCATTGTGACACGTGGTAGTTTGAAAAGTCAAAGAGGCGGGGAAGCGGACCATCGGAGGCAAATTGGATTTTTTTCCTCTTGACATCAAAAGGATTAAAATCTCAAAATGGCCTGTAAGCCCGATAAGGAAAAAGTCAAAGATTGTTCCAGTCAACGGCGGAGGTGTGGACTCTCAGGGGAAATTTGGAAAAAAATTCCTTTTGGGAGAAAAAAGTTAAAAATGAAAAAGGAAGCGTGGTTCCACTGGGACCCACATTGGGACACGTGTCAGGCCCATTTTTCAAGAGCGGAGCTGCGGGGAAAACTTGGAAATTTTTTCCTTTTCCAAAAAGGAAGTAAAATGGCAGAATTTGGCCGTGGTTCCACCGGGAACCCACCTTAGGACACGTGTCAGGCTCATTTCCCAAGGGCAGAAGTGCGGAGCAAAATGGAATTTTTTTCCATTTTTCCAAAAGGTTGTAAAAATTCAAAGGAAGCCCCCAGACCTGTTTTTATAAGTTGAATCTTCCACGTGGACGACCCAAATTCAAATTAAAGTTCAACAGCAACTGTGAGTTTGAAATCTGATTTTCCCCCCATTTTTACTGAAACACACCTAGAAGTGCGAGTCTTCATGATTTCTTGGTATTTCCTACACGCCAAACAGAGAGGGGAGTTAATTTTGATATCTAAGTTTGGTGGGAGAGATCTGGAGACATCTTTCACCGTTAAAATGGTTTGACTATCGGGCTAGATCTGATTTTCCGTTTTTCTTCTCTAGAGCACGTAAGGAACTAGATTTGACAGATTAGGGGCGGAAGTGGTTGGTGAGTTGAAGGAGAATTTTTCTACTAGATGAAGGAGTTGAATGCTGAGATTTCGAAGAGATTTTCCCCATGAATACCTAACAACTTTTATAGATCTGATTCTGGAAATCATGATCGAGATCATGGCAAAGCACTGGTACATTAAATATTTTTGTCTTTTGGGGAAGAACGGGGCTTTGTTGTAAGAGTTATAAATGGCACAATTTTTTCATGCAAAGGGTTAGAGGTTTAGAGTGTTAGAGGTCGAAGAAATTTCCCAAGAGGAAAATTTGACAAAGCCTGTCTTTTGAGAAGCTTGTATATCGCTTTTGTATTAAGTTTGATCGTGTCAAGGTGGTTGCAAGTGTACAACCATTGACAAGCTTTGAGATTGTTCTAAGAGAATTTCCCTTGCTGATAAATTTAATCAAACTCGAGTTATTCTGTGTGGATCTTATGCAATATGTGTTTGTTTTACTTCTGAATGTATGCAAATAGTTTTTCTTGTTCCTATTGCAATCTTGTATTAAAATATGTTCCAATCACACAGATCTCAATCCTTGTGACATTTTAGTGGCATCTGTAATTTCACTTCTCGGAAGAGAATTCATCTGGGAGTGAAATAAACAATTTAAAATCACTTTTCTTTCATCTGTTTGATAGAGATTGTTTGTAAGCCTCTTGGGTGTACCTCAGGCGTGGTTTGGCTCAGATCTTGATGCTTTGTTGGGTCTTTCCAATTCGAGCCTTTGTGTTAGAGTCTCATAGATTGTATGAAAAAGTGTTAATCTGGGCCTCCATTGAAGTACATATTTTGGTTAAAGGAACACCCTAACTACTCTGAAAACATTCTGTTGTTTGAGCCTGAACCATTTTGTAAAAGCTCTCAAAGATTTGGTATAATCAACTTTATCCTACTTCACCTCCCACCAAAATTCATTCAAAACAATTATTCATACCCATACTACCCCTGTTTGTCATGTGTGTATACAAATGCATAATTTTTACTCCCAAAACATGTAGAAAACAATCAAGATTCCAAATGTCTTTAGTACCCTGAACCTTGCCTAGACAATATCTCCACTATATAGAGTGACAACTTGTGAGAGTTAGATTTTGTTGCATTGATCATATTTTCTTCAGGGTATCCTTAACAACTTCATTAGGAAGGATATCACCATCTCCTCCATAAACAATAGGCTACAAAAGGGTTCTCTTACCTTGGTTGAAAGGCACAACCTAAAATAGCGAGGATATATCAAATCCTCTTGAGGGTGCTATCCATTTCTCCACATTTGAGTGACTAAGGGCCAGTTAGATCCCGTCCCTGGCTACAAAATGAATCATCATGATCTATCTGTCTCTAAGCTTCCTGATAAACCTGTGATGCTACTTAGACTTTGAGGGAGAATCAATTTGGGTACCAACAGAGTTAATGGCTTCTTGCAAAAGATATTGGAGTAGAGCTTTAGAGATAAAATTCACTACAATTTGAGTCCTCAAATGTGATACTCTTCTTTATTATTTGTTTCCTTAGACATAAAGGATAAAGAAGCATATATTATTTCTTCTTAGCGTGTTCTTAGGAGATATCCTAAGCCAACAATCCTTGGATTACTTCTAGAGGCACCATCAAAATTCATCTTGGCCGAATCAGCTTCGGTGGCCTTCCAAGTTTCCATCATTGTTAACATCATTTCGTTGTTTTCCATATCCATATTTTAGAAATCTTTTTAAATGCTATAAATCTTGAAGTACAGTTTTAATGCGCCTTTCTATCTTTCACCAAGGTTAATATGGTATTATTTTAATGATTTCCATTCATCTTTGATTTAAGCATTCCATAAAGCAACTTTATCTTACATCTAAATGTTAATCTTCTTATTCTTTGTTTCCCTGGGTTCATGTAAAAAATTTAAACCAACAATTTCCTTTTTAGATGGGTTCACGAATGTTGCCAATTTTTAAAAAATTGATGTTTCATCTTGAGTGTAATTTATCTTGGGCAGCAAAATCATTTGGACACACTTAATTTCAAGTTTCTGTACTGAAAATATTATTTATTTTGAATGACATTTTTAAAGATTTATTGTTGATCAAATAATTAATTAATTATTTTCTATCTATGGCGAATATGTTTTAGATTGACACCATATTAAGTGTTGCAGTGAGAATTCTGGTTACTCAGAAGAGAGAATTTTGGTCTTGTGGATATTGTTAAAATCTCTATCTATCTATCTTTTGTATGTTTTAGTTTATTTTCAAATTGTTGCAAAGATAATCAAGCTAAGAGGATTTAACACATACAAGTTGTCATGTATATTGAAGTTTATGTTTGCGTTTACAAAATATAGATACATGATATATATATATATATATATATTATACTATGTATATATGTGTATATGTAGATACATACATACATATAATATATATATAATATATATATATATATTAGAAATATATGTCTCTCTCTCTCTATATATGTGTGTGTGTGTATGTATATATGTGTGTGTGTGTGTATGTGTGTGTGTATGTATATATATATATATATATACATACACACACACACACACACACACACACAGATATATATACATATACATATATATCTATCTATATATAATATATATATACATATACATATATATGTATATATATATACTATATACATATATACTTTACTATATATTATATATACATATACATATATATCTATCTATATATATATACATATACTCTATCATATCTATATACTATCTATATATATATAATATCACTAATATACATATACATATCTATCTATCTATCTACTATAGATATATATATATATATATATGATAGACATATATATATATATATATGTACATATACATTTATATATATATATATACTGTACATGATACATATATATATGTATATGTACATATACATATATATATGTACATATATGTATATGTGTATATACACACACACACACACAGATATATATGTATATGTATATATGTAGACATATATGTAGACATATATATATATATATATATATATAGATATATATATGTAGATATGTATATGTAGATATGTATATATGTATGTATGTATGTATGTATGTATATATATATATATATATAGATATATATATATATATGTATGTATGTATGTATGTATGTATGTATATATATATATAGATAGATATACATATATGTATACATATATATACATATATGTATATATATATATATATGTATATATATGTATACATATATGTATATCTATACATATACATACATATGTATACATATATATATATATATATATATATGTATGTATATATATACACATACATACATACATATATATGTATGTATATATATATATACACATACATACATACATAATATATATGTATATGTATGTATATATACATACATACATACATATATATATATTATATATGTATGTATACATATATACATACATATATAATATATATGTATGTATATATATATACATACATATACATATGTATGTATGTATGTATGTATATATATATACACACACACACATATATATATACACATACATACATACATATGTATGTATGTATACATATACATACATACATATATATATGTATGTATATATGTATACATACATATATATATTATATATGTATGTATATATATGTATACATATATACATACATATATAATATATATATGTATGTATACATATATACATACATATATATATGTATGTATGTATATGTATACATACATATATATATGTGTATATATGTATGTATGTGTATATATATATGTATGTATGTATGTATGTATGTATCTATGTATACACACACACACATATGTGTGTGTGTGTGTGTGTGTGTGTGTGTGTGTGTATACATAGATACATAGATACATATACATACATACATACATACATACATATATATATACAGAGGTGTGTTATCCCCTAGGCAACCTAGGCAGTTGCCTAGGGTGCACAATGGGGAGGGGCGCCATTGTTTGAAATTTTTTTAATAGGTCGGCTCTGTCAGTCAGTCGGCTTGCCAGTTTGAAAAAATTAAAATTACTAAACGATGCATGCTACACCACATATATACAAACAAAGGTAATAATAATTTCGTATAATGTATAATATAATTCCACTTTCCAGGTTTAACGCTTCCATAACTGCAACACCGCAACTTTTAGTAAGCAAAAGTCAAAAACTTAAATTTGTCATTGACTGTTAACAAACTGTGAGGGCTTGCAGGTTCATTAAAGCAGGGATTTCTCTTCTTCAATGTCATCAACACCTCCTGCGATTGAATGCTTTTAATGCCGGAATCTTCACTAAGGGTGCAGTCGTAGTTCCGTGGAGGCCATCTTCTGCAGCGATCTTAGTAATTTCAAATATCAGGTACTTTAATTGCACGCTTTGTAATTATTTATTGACTGTCTTGTTAGCGTATAAAATGACAAATCAATTATTGTATTACTTCATCATTTAGGCAAACAAAACTGTGATGCAGTGTATAATATTTCTGTTTCAATTACTACTCTAACATGAATAAAATAAATGTTTATCTTCTATATAATGATTGTAAATATTTCTCAATAATGAAATCTCTGGTGTTCATATTTCATTTTAGTAAAATGCTTATGTATTATAGTTTCAATCGAAACTAAAAGTAGGAAGCCTATTGGTGTGAAAACAGATAAGCTAATAACTAAGAAATGATACTAGTAAATAGCTTAGGAGTGTGGGGATGCGTCACGCATGAACACCAGTGTGGGGATGTCATAGAGAAATGACCAAGAACATTCAGAACAAAAAATTTCTAGATACTTGGACTTAGAAAAGAAAGAGGAAGGGGAGAGAGAAGAAGGGGAGAAATAATAGATTTGAACAATATCTCTTAAAAATGCTTAATCTTGACCAATAAAAAATAAGTATAGTAATGTTTTAAACTATGCAATTCAAGAACTAATAAATTTCTATAGATTGTTTTTAAGTGTAAGAGAAGGACATATGAAAACCTATTCTCAAAGGAATCATTATTAAAATATTAAACTGAGTTATTAATTTGATGGTTTTTTTGTATGTCTGGTCTTGGGAGGGGGGCGTATGCTCCGAGTACTGCCTAGGGCGCTCCGAATCCTTAATTCGGCCCTGATATATATATATATATATATATATATATATATATATAAGAACTAAAAATATATATAAATTCCAACATGTTAAATATGAATTAACCACATATTATATATATCAAAAACAAAACAAGCTAAATAACCAAAACCAACTAGTCATAAATTAACAATTTCATTTGTCCCTATCATATCTAATGCACTTCCTACAACAACATTTCATCTTTCATAAACATGTTCACATCTGTTGGATAAATGACAACAACAGAACATTGATTTAATAGAATGTAAATTCATTGGAATCATGGACATTGTTGAAGCAATTACTTTGTCATGAATAGTTGTACACTTATCTTACATAATTTTTTTTCTCTACCATTTGAATGTTATATAGCACTTAAACAAGGCTAAACATTTCATGGCATGTAAGGGTAGTCAATTCGATGGGAGAGAAACCTAGGCCAAAGTTGTTTGTAACGAAGTTCATTTTGGTGTAAAGTTGTGTTATTATGTATAATTGATGACCTTTTTTGAGAACTCAGATGAATGATTGTCAATTGTTTTGTATGTCGATTCTTCAGGGTTGAAGGTTGGCTTCATACACCACTTGTGGTGTATATTTATTTGAGAATTCCATGAATGATTGTCTATTCATATTTTTTTGTATGTAGAATCTTCAAGGTTGGTGGTTGGCTCCATACACCTTTTGCAATGTATATTTATTTGATAGCTCATCGCATGATTGTCTACAATTTTTTATGTAGAATTTTTAGGTTAAAGGTTGGCTTCATACACCTTCGGTGGTATATATTTATTTGAGAACTTGATGAATGATTGTCTACTATTTTGTATGTAAAATCTTTAGGGTTGAAGGTTGGCTCCTTAATGTTTGTCTATTATTTTGTAAGCAGAATCTTCAGGCTTAAAGGCCAGCTTTATACACCACAAAATGTATACTGTCATGCCAAAAATCTTCTTCATAACATATTTCTGATGATTTTGGGAAAAGATTGTAATGGTAGTCGACAAGTTTTAAGTCTTGTCTGTAAATTTAGATACACTGTGAGTCCAGTTATTTTTTTTGGCATTGTCTCTAATTACTTGTAATTAGTCTTTGAGATTACATGTTATTTATTAAGGTTGTTTGAGAATTTTGTATTCTATCCTTACAAACTGATCTTACATTCCCATGTCCGATGTCTATAAGCAATATGAAGGCTAAGCAATATGATGTTTCAAATCAAAGTATCATCATCCTACTTTTATTTGTCGGATCCATTCTGTGACACACTCAATTAACAAATTAACAACATGAAGAAATTAACAAATTGCAAGGAAAAGAGGGATAACGACCTACAACATAAAACCTAAACTCAAAGAAAAATCGGGGTTGCACTTCTTTCCATTCACCAAATTTGCATCATTCCAAATTTCCAAGTACAAAATACCAAATCTACTTTCCTCAGTCATTTCACCATTTTCCTCGTATATTCTCTAGTGATAATTGTGCTCAACATTAAAATAACACTTCAAACATTCAGAAGCAAATGCTAACCAAATTCTAGATGTCATTCTTGGGCTACAAGTTCCATATTTAACTGTCATACCCCCCTTCCATTATAGGTAGTTGGCCTTCTCCTCGCTATCACATTGAACATATTTAGTAATTGTTGTATGTGCTTAGTTTTCAAAATACAGGGGTATTTTTTTGCTTTTCCTTAATAGTGTTATAGATCCCTCGCAACTAGTCTATAGTGTGCATATTTTTATGCTTGGATCTTAAATGCTACTCAATTAAAATATTGTGCTTTTACAGGCTTGAACATGAAAATATTGTGAAATTAAACTTCTGTAATGGTTTTTTTGTATTATATTTGAGTATGAAATTGAAAATACAAAATAATCTTAATGGAGGATGTTCTAGTTTAGGATTCAACGTCCTATAACCTTTTCTGTTGGTCATAAATCCTTTTATACAAGCCTTTAAATATTACCTCTGAATTTGGATCAACCCCACATGACATCAACGACACTTGGGACCTGTACAAACACAACTACATACTGTGGTATGTTTTACGCACTACTGCAAACGCATGACATGCTATAGATGTTATTTCTGACTTGAGGTCAAATGTAGTATTCAACATGAACCATTACAAGAATGATAGGTCTTCACACAACTTCGTCCGGGAAACAACATGGGTCTTGACAGTCTTGAAATGTTGGGGAAAGGAGATTTTGACATACACAATAATTGGAACATGCATGATGTTCCGCATGATTTGCAGATAACTGGATCATCATTCATCGAGAGAGTAAAGGCTGACACAATTAATAACAACATGTAGGCAACACCACCATCTTCCACACTTCCTTTGTCTTCAGAACAACAACTAGCTCTTAATACCATACTACACCATTCAACAAACAAAACCCTTCTACCTCCACTAAGATTGATAATTCAAGGAACAATTGGCACATAAAAATCATTTCTGATAAATAAAATCCAAAATTCATTCAGAGCAACATCAACCACAAATACCTATAGTTTTAAAATGACGAGAAAGAACCATACAATTTATAGTTGTTTCCAGCTTTGTACATTATATCACTTTTTTGCATTTTGAATTGTTTTAAGGGTTATACCTCATGTTTGCACTTTTTAAATGAAGTGGTTCATCTATATTTCTACACGTACAAAATCAATCACCCATAGTTTAAACAAAATCAACTACAAAAGTAATATCTATCCCTATAAATCAAATAACCTATATCGTTCGGCGTTCACATTGCATTGTACACATGCGATTGCTAGTTCTAATAAGCACTACTTAAATGGTACACTTTTTATACTTTCAGTTTTCATGCCCCACTTCGATTATGAAAATAAGAGGTAGCGTTTAAATAAGAGATTGAGAATTTACATCCATATGAAGTATTGACTTGCATATGAATTAACTTTTGTTGTTGTAATAGATTTTAGCTTGTGATTTAAACACTTTGTTTGAATTTGAAACAAAGAGTATTTTAAGGGCTTTCCTTGAAATGCAAACAATAAGTATTTTAATTTGATTACTTAACCATCTTTCTTCTTATGTATTTAACATTTTTTTTTCATAATTTTTCTTTATTAATATTTTTTGAATTTTAAAAGTTTCTCATATTTTAGAAAGGAACACATGATTCTCTAGGCGATGGTGTTGATGTAAGCGATAACATTTATGTTGGATAGCTTCATTAGTATTGGACTTGGGGCCACATTTGAAAGGTAGGAAAGATATTCCTCTCTATTATTTTCTATCAAATTTCAAATAATACAATTATATAGGGAGATGATTCCCTATAAAATAGGAAACCAGTTACTAACTATATACGAGTTATTTTAACAACTCGTAATTTATTCTAAATACAATAATTGTTATAACTTATTAACCCATACAAATGTAAGAATCGATAATGTAAGCACTAACAAATATATTTCATAACAACGTTTAGATCCAACATGCTTGAAGTTCAATATTGTTTTATTTCTATATGCCTACCACTTCTTTTCTTCACAAATTCCACGTCTAGAATCGGTAAAGAATCATTTGCTTAAACCTAGAGCAAGTACATCAAATCTTAAATCAAGAAAACAAGGAATCAATTTTAGACTTGGACATTACATGGTACCCTTCGATGGTTATATTAATAAAAATCCCTTCTTATAAATCAAAGAGCAATTTTCACTCAACGACGTTAGAAATCGTATCGAGTCTCAATCTAAAAATTTCAGACGATACATAAAATCTATGTATTGCTCATATTACAACCACTATAGAGAATCA
The DNA here is from genome assembly GCA_019776745.2 of Taxus chinensis. NCBI lineage: Eukaryota > Viridiplantae > Streptophyta > Pinopsida > Cupressales > Taxaceae > Taxus > Taxus chinensis. Next base: position 758,712,630 of record CM034151.1, on the reverse strand, counting down.
GTTATCAATGCTTGTTTGTGTATTGCATTTTCCTTGCAATTACTCAAGCTTAAAACTGAAAATTACTACACAAAGCAAACATTGTGGTTGGGTTTCAAAACTAGAATGTACTGGATCATCCCATTTTTATTTTGGCCCCTTTATGCAAAATTTGCAATCACACGAATAATGGAGACAAGATTGAGACGATAAAGTGAAGCACAAATAAAAAATATTATTCGGGTAGGAACAATTTAAGCCATAGAATAGGTGTGGGACATACAGGTATTTAATTCCCACCTTTTTATTTCCAACTTTCCATTCGTGTCTTTGTCTTATCTAACAAATTAAATGTCTTCCAATAAAAAACATTTACACTTTAAAATAAAAATTAAAAAAATAGAAAAGTCTTGGTGTTCTAAAGAACCAAATTGAAGAGGGGGATGTGAATGACTTTTCATGGGTATGCGTCACATTGTTAAACAAGATACTTTTATGCTTGTGTACTTTTTTGTTGTATTTCTCGCAACATTGGGTTGCCTTTCATTTCCCTAGACTTCTCATCATACATATTTACTTTGAGCGCGTTGTCTTTACAATGAATATGATTGTAATGATGGCACAAATAGAGGAAATGTTATGCATTACTTGCGGTGGAGTCTACATTTCGACATCCTTTTCTCTTCCACCCATTTATCGTTCATAGACAGGCTATATTTTTAAAAGAGAAAACCTAATCCACCTACAATCAAATGGTTTCCCACACCAATAATCACACAAACTCCAACAAGGAAACAAAGGTGGGCAATCTTGTCTATGATGACAGAGTGCAGTTGGACCATATGTACTCTGAACTCTACTCGCAATGTATTGGAATTTATATTGACCTTAAACACATCCAATTTCATGAGATTGATGTTGGTGAAAATGGGGTGCGAGAGGTAGGGGAAAGGCCCTCGCACTTGCACCCTCCATTGCGCACACAAATCTCCCACCCTTGTTTTCTACAACACTAAACCAACATCAGTACGTGTTCCCCCCTCTCCGAGATAATAAGAGCATATGGTTTGGTGTAGAGCCCACATTTTTACAGCCTCAGTTATTTGTTGTTCCTTTTACTCATAGACATGTTTCGACAGGGATTTGATATATTTTGGACATTACATTATGATATTTGATCTTATTAGACATGCATGGAGATTTAGGTGTATAACACCAATTTAGCTTGATTACTATGCTGTCACCTTATCTTATGATGTCATGGATACTAACTGATATGATGTTGTTTGGACCTCATTTATATTTGATGGATACTTAGTTTGATTGCATGTTTGGATTCCATGGATGAATGTCACTTTATCGTTATGGCTAACTCACGGTGGATTGTGTATAATTATGCATGTTGTCACATTTTCGATTCTAGAATGATGATATGCTAGAATATAAATTCTTTGAATTCTTATTGATTTGATGATTTACATTTTATCGGATAGGTGTGTTTAATGTGTGCAATGAGTGTGCAGGTGACAGGTCACAAGAGAAACGTGGGATTCACGCCAGCTACACAATTTTGCACAAGTAGCCCATGGGGCTAAGCCCTAACCGTGTTTACTGTATGAGACCTTAGTATTAGGTTTTATTGTTTTAGGGACCATGAGTGACCCTCATTTGTAATGTAATATGTCTTGTAATATTAATCTTGCTTAGGGTGTTGAGTTTGTGTTGTAAACTTGTTTTGGAGACTTAATGGCCCCGCTTACATTAAGTTTTGAGTTTGAATAATTATGTATTTAATCAAACGGGATTAGGGTCACATGTGAACCCTTAGGTGGGCCACACATCCTCTACCCTTGTGCCAAAATGTGCCAAACCCGAAATTGGGCTATTTTAGGCATTTTTAGTGACCCTTTTTTAGTTTGGGAGATCACTTAGCATGAAAAAGGGCCCTTGGACCCTACCTAATAGGTAGGGGGCTTAATTCCAAGGCACAGAGGGAGTTTCCCTCCCATTTTTCCTTCCTTTGGTCACATCCATGTAAGGTGGATGGGTAAGTGTGTTTTGTTAAAAGTTGCACAAGTTTGTTTTGTTGTTCATTTTGAGTAATTTGGGAGAAGAGGGTTAAAAGCTATTTTATCCTTTCTCCCTTTTATTTTGAGAATATTTGACCTTGAGGGAAGAGAGGGGTGACACATGTCAACCCCTCATTTGTGAGGATTTTTGTTGGCTCCTCTTCAAATTCTCCCTCATGGGGAAAGAAGAGAACTTTTTTTTGGGAGCTTTTACGTGGAGGCTTGTGGATTTTGGAGCCAGAGCTTGGACAAAGAAAGGGAAAAGTTAGAAGTGGAGAGCTTTTGGATGTAGGCTCCCTGAGTTCACTTTTGTGTTTATTGCATATTAGATGTTAGCCTTGGTTGTTTAAAATGTGTGTGCTACTTGGGTGTTACCATTTTGTTGTTATGTGTGTGGTTTTATTTTCCTCCATCCATCATATGACATGATGGATTTTTGGAGTTTTGGGGGAAGAGAGAGGGAGTTTTACCTCTCCATCCTCATGGCTTGATGGGCAAGCCTTGTTGGGAAAGCCTTGTAGGATTTTAGTTACTCCCCTCAAATGGTTTGAGGTGGGGAAGGTGGTTCATATGGCTTGAACTTCCTTCCCCATTCTTGGTGAGGAAACCCCTTTGTGGTGTGAAAGTCCTTCCAAGAAGGATTTAGTGAAAGGATGGAGAAATAAGGAGGGTTTGAATGACTTTGGAAGAATAAGGAGGGTGTGGAGATCTTGGTTTTGTGCAACCAATGTTGGTTACCACTTTTGGCATTTGGAGAACTCCTTTCTTCTCTTCCCCATTTTAGAGGTAGAACATGGTTTCTCCTCTTTTTCTTCTTTGTAAATTGGTGTTTTGTTGTAATATTGTCCTTGTCCCTATGTGAATGTAATGTTGGTTGTTCTCCCTTACTCTTGTGCAAAGTTGTGGATAGTAGTCCTCTTTCCCACGGGCTCTTGGGGGAGGCTAGCATGCATTCCAACCTTGGAAAGACATGTAATGATGCCTAAAGGTTGGGTGGTTAAACAAGCACTTTCTCCTTGTGTTGATGGCTATGTGAAGAAAAAGACTTGGAGCCAAAAGCTTGAAGATGGTTGGATCTTATCTTTGGTGTTTATGACATTCTATTCTCCAAATTTTGGGAGTGTTCAACAAATTGTTATCATGTAAATATGGCTATGACAAGGGACCTATTTCTTGTAATATCCCTATGTTGGGATATGAATGGTTTTTGAATAAATAGTGTTGTATTAGTTTTGTGTACTTACTCCTTATTGAGTTGAATCTTCGTTGGTATTGTTTTTGCATGATAGTGGCTTTGTTGTGTATTTGATTAGCGCCTTAAGAAAGAATCTTGTGTATTGATAGGTTATGTATTTTGGAAATACGTTGGAATTGTGAACTTAAGTTCCTTGTAAAAGAAATATTGTAAAATAGATGGTTCCTTTCAAATGAAATCTTGAAATGGGATATTCCTTTAAAATGGCTTTGTTTTAGCTCCACTTCGGAAAGAGAGTTTGTTTATTAGATATATATATTCTGTTTACAAAATAAAAATATGGTGATGTTACTAACACAAAAATAAAACATGATTTCTTCCTTGTTAAAATCTTCCTCTTGTAAAAATATGCAATATTTATTTAGTTATTGCATTTGAAGGAAAGTTAGTGCTACATGGAGTTGAGGATTTATTTTAAGAAGCTATATCATTATCCTTAAAATAGATATTTACTTGCTTAAGTTGGTAATATTATACAATGAATTAAATTCAATTTTTTTGTTATCCTTGAGATATGTTTACTTCTTGTAAAATGCTATAACATGTTTGCATGTAATATAAATACCAGTCTTGAAATGCATGTCCCCTTATTCTTTTTGAAATTTAGTGATTATAATACAACTACATTTTTGAACATACAAGGAGAATCATTGTTCAATGTTGTGAATGTTTTATTTATTTTTATAGCCATAGTATAGAGATGTCAAAATTTACATAACTGTGGTTTAACTATATAACTTACCAGGGGTAAGTTGAGTTGTGTTAATGTTTTTGAAATCAAATATATTTTATACATTTATATACTATTTGTCTTTATATATATATATATAAACAAAAAAATAAACCAAAAAAAATACAGTGAAGGGGAGGGGCCGAGCCCTCCCCCATCTGCTGTGCCTCTCTCTTGAGCCGCGTACAGAACCACCGCGGTCGCCGCCGCCGCTCCCATCCCCGTCGACACCGCTGTTCCGCCCACATTGTCCACCGAACCCCCCTCTCCACATAGCCACCCCTTCCCGCATCCCACACGCCCACACCTCCCACCACACACTCCCCCCACCGTCTCCCTATCCCATTCCCTACGCATTCTTCACGCTGTCCCCAACCTCTTCCCATAGAGTGCGGCCTGTCCCCAAAACCCGCGCATCTCTTCCATTTACTATGGTCAACCCCTCTTCTAATCCGCCGCCTCTCTCCAATCATCAAACACACACAAAAAAAGGCGGTTAACACTCATCCAGGTAGATCCAATATTCAAAAGAAACATAGGTATATGGCTTGACATCTCCATGAGATCAAGTCCCATAGTTTCTCTTCTACCTACACAAGAAGAAACAAAAATAAATAAAACCAAGATGAAAAGGAAAAGAAAAGAAAAGAGAGTGCATTAGGGAAAACTTAGGGCAGATTTCAAAATCTAGGGCCCAGATTTGATTAATCCTAGGGCTCACAATAAATCCTACACTCTCTTAAGTCATAGTAATTCAATGGGATTGTGAAATAAAATAAAAGGAGGGTAAGTGGGAATTAATTTATAAAAGGGGGAAAAATAATTAATTTTTAAAGGTATATGGATTTATTTTGGGGACCTTAGTAAGCAAATTAAAAATAATTAATTAGTTTGTTGTGTGCAAATTATTGTATAAATTAAATTATTAACGGGAAGTTCTATCTAAGGACTAATTATTAATCTCTTTAAAAAAAAAATTATCCAAAATTTTAGTTGCATTTCAGTGTGGTTTCCGGTGTCCCGAGGCGGGGGCACTACATTTGGGCATGCTTAATTTTACATACCACAAACTATAAAGAGGAAATTTGTGTAATGAATCATAGTTTGTTGATTCAATAGATGATGATAATGATGAGCTAAGCTCAATGTCACATTTTGACATCCTTATCTATGCCACCCATTTATTGTCTACATATAGACCATATTTCATGAAGATAAAAACACCTATAGTCAGGAAGACTCCAACAAGGAAACTAAGGTGTGCAGTCTTGTCTGCAATGACAAAGTGCAATTGACTCATAGTTGCACTAAACTCTACCTGTGACATCTTGAAAACTAAATAAACCTTGATTGCATCCTATTTTCGTGAGATATATGATAGGAAAATTGGGGGGGTGTGAGAGGTAGGGGAAGACCCTCATAAATTTTCCCTCCATTGTGCACACGAATCTCCCACCAGTGTTGTCTACTCCCTGCATCGACATCGCTACATGCTTCCTCCTATATGAGATAATCAAAGTGTATGGTTTGCGCACACGTGATTTAACATATTGTAAATTCTGAAGAGGACATTTTTGCATGAAATCATAGTTTGTTTTTTATGATAGATGATGATGATGATGATGATGAGCATCTCAATGTCACACTTTTAATATTGTTCCTACTTAGAAATGAGACGAACACTCTAACATTTGAATTTTCATTTCAATTTGGTAATGCACATGCTAACATAACATCTCCGCCTCCCTAATATCAAATAAGTACAAATTACCATGATATATAACTTGAATTATAATATTTGAACCCATCATCTAAATATGCCTTGTCTCTCCCCTGTGCTTTTCTTGGCATCATGTTTGCATTGAACATTGTACTTTTCCCAAGCTCGACTCGATCCCTCAACTTCAATTGGTATTATATTTTCATTTGGTTTCAGGATCAACAAGAATCATTATTTACATTGAGGATCCTCCAAACCACGGGGGGTTCACCTAGTAAAAAGTATTGTATTTAACACGTGTGTTCGAAGGGTATTAAAGAATACCCTTAATTTTAGTTTCTACCTCTAATTATTCAATTGATAATGCCCCCTCGTGTTATAGTATTAGAATGAAAATACCCCCCTATTTTTTTCCATGTACCTTACTTACCCATTTTTCAATTACAATTTTATTTTCCCCTTTTTATTTCTACCCTAATATATTAGACAAAAAATATATATTATATTTCTCACTCAATTTTTTTTAGTATGCATTTCCTCTTGAATGATAGTTTGAAGTCATTGAAGCCATTGAAGCCCTATTACAAATCACCTTATATATGTTAAGATTTAATCATTTATCAATAATTCTTCAAATAATTAAGATAGTGAAATAATATCACTTGTGTTGAAAATCATACTCAATCCTAGTTCTCTACCATCTTATTATTTCTTGGTTAAGAATCTAAATTTATTTACTAAAAAAGAGATTATATTTTAATTTATGACCACACTCCTTTTGGAATTTTAAGGTATTTACTTTTAAAAACTAGGGTTCAAATGTTTTAGTTTTATATTAAAATTAAACATCTCTTTCCTTTGGCCTACCTCTCTAACCTACCCCCAATACCTGATTTAAAACATTAATAAATTAAACCCTTTCACCCTCTCATGTCTACCAGTATATTGAATTTAATTTTATTAATTTTAATTACCTCAATATGAACCCACGTGCTTGGATATTGCCTAGCTAATGAACCCCCTATGCTCCAAACTCAACCATGTATTGCATTGTGGATCCCATATTGAGTATTGCGATTCAAACTTACTCGCATTTGGAAGCTTCTTATATTAATGATGGGATCATTTGACTTTGCATCTTCCCTCAACTAGCTCACCTTTTCTCTTTACACGTGGTGGTTAACATTTCATTGGTCGACTCTTAAATGACTATATCATGTAGGCTACATGTGTCCCCATGCATCAACATATGGTCTAGCATCTCTTCCAACAATCTTGCACTGACATCCATTCAATATATTTCATGCATTCAAATTGGCGACATAAGGAACCCTATAAACAAAGTTTTTGTATCTAACATATGCAAAGTTTCTAATTTGAACATATGCAAGTTTCCCTACCTACAAGAGGTGGAAAAGGAGACTTTGCACTGGGACCAACAAACCCACCTCTCCATACAAAATACCAATAGTTGCCACTTAAAAGACTAATTAACATTTTCTTCTGTTGACATCAGCAATATTGATTGACCATGTCTTGCTATAATCTAAGATATCTCCATATTTTAATGCCTTAATGACCTATAAACTGCATCCTCTTTGTCCTTCAAGTGATTGACAAAATCGGCACATGGTTCATATGTTCCTGGTCGTAACAAAGAAGAGTTTTGTATTAGTTATCCCCAACATTTCCCCCACCCCCACACTTCTCCTTCAAATCCTTCTTCATTGCCCCCCTTCCTCTTGTAATGTTTCCCTCTCTCAATTTTAAGTTCTTCATTGCATCGCCTTCATCGTCTCCATTGCATAGTTCACATGCGATTGCTAGTTTTAAGATTTTCAAAGTTCTATATTAATTAATAGATTTTTACCAAGATAGTTTTTCACATACCATATTGATTAATAAATCCATTACCTTCTCTCACAATTTCCCAATCCATCTAGCTATACCATTATGTTGAGCTCAAAAATTCTTTTTAATAGGAAAAAAAATGGGACTACAAACTTTGCCATTTGGCAAAGATATTGCAACTTCTCTATTGACTTTTCCAAACAAAGAGACAATACTTTATACCATAGTCAATAGATATCAAATTTTGATTTGACATGAGCAGAACTGAATTTCCAAGGAACTGGAACCCAACTTTTTCCAACCCTTCGATTATTCGAGTCCCTTCGATTATAATCACGGAATATTCTGGCTGGAACTTCAGTTAAAGCCGTCAACTAAATTTCTCTTCAAATTTGATTGTTTCAGCCAAATAATTGTCACTTCAACCATGGCTTCCAAAGACACGACGGCAATGGAAAAAAATTCCAATGAAAGGTGCAGCTATGAATCAGAATTAAGCTTAAGCTCCCCCAATACCACTATTACGGGGGAACACCCTTTAGCGTCGGCAGGTTAGTATTATTGCTCTCAGTCATGAATTTTTGTAATTGAAATTTTAACCTGAATGCAATGGTGTAAGACGTGATTATTTTGATTGTTTATTTTATTCTAGAATCCATTAAATTGTTTTCTCAAATTTGTTGTGGTATAAACTGCGAACCCTGGTTATCCCTGTTTTCCAATATTCAGCTGTATTACAACTGATATATTAACGGCCCTGCCTGAGTACCATATTAAACACCTGTAAATCTGACAGTTCACACAACAATTCATTTGCATGGCTATAATCAGGGTTTGAACTTGGGGGAGGAGGGCCAAAAAACCCAGTCACCGAACCCCCCTCTATTTTCAATGCTAACAGTAACTGTTTGATACTAAAAGCGACTGAGACGAGCTTCAGGGTTTGCCTATATAAAGGAAATCTGAAGTTAGTATGCCAAAAAAAACCTATAATATGTTAGTGTGCCGAAAAAAAACTTATAATTACCATGGTTTAGAATTGGTGATCTCTTCGGTGGAAGGGTTTACACATATTTTATGGTTCTGAAATTTTATTTTGTACTGGGTTTTCAAACAGAATAAAGGAAATATCTTTATAAATGAAATTTACAGTATTTTTTCATAGACTGTTTTTTTGTCATATTTGACTCTTTTGAGGTCCGCCATATAAAACACTCTTTACAAAAGTTGCTACCCTGCAAAATAACTGTGAGCCTCATGTGGGATTGATTTTTAAGCCATCTCACCCTATTTTTATTTCATTATCTGACTAACTGGACCTTCATCCTTTAGTTTGAAACTCACTTCTTGATCCGGTTTTATCTGTGTAAGATGCGCTTCATTAATTATATTGGAAAAACAATACTTCCAACTTCAATTTTAAGGTATCCTTTCCAAGATATATTTTTAAAACTACTTGGTTAATCCCCACTCCATGCTTAGTATATTGGACTAAGAGAACAAAACCCTTCATGCACGGATTAATGACTAGCAATTACATTTCTCTATGTAATTGTAAGGTTGATGGGCAATCACTATGTCATGGAATGAAAGTGACCTCGTGGACATATTGGGTGTTATCCTGTATTCTATTAAGAACAAAGATTTGAACTCTTGGCATTAAAATCTTGGTGCCCTCTTGCAGATTGACCACTTTGGCTTACTATGTCGAATATTTTCTCCATTTGTGTAAAAATAGACAGCCAAAGATGAGGGCAAGATACTCACCCTCATTCATTATGGCAATATCATCTGCATTATGTAGAGAGGGTCGATTGAAGGATGTGTTACACAGTCTGCTTACTGCACATAAACGCCCTGTAAATTCTTTTGCATTCCTTTAGCTAGTGAAGACCTGCATTTCTAAGAAAGCAAAAACATAAAAAACAATAAATTAAGATTTTTAGAAACAGGGCATGGACATCCATCAAAGCATAATGGAAAGGGGATCTTTTTGTTGATTTTGATGTTGAACTGCTGCTAGAGCCCCATCATCCTTATCTGCAGCTCGAGCTGATCCCTCTGTCCTGTGCCTCTTTTAAAAAAACAAAAAAAACACAATGTTTTCTTAATATCTTGAAGGGTGCGCTTTTTAAAAAGACTGATAAGCTGTTTTAAAAAACTTGTGCTCAGCAATTACTCAGCAGCCCAAAATTCTAACTCGGACTACTTGGCAACTTTATCACTACTTAAAAATAAAAATACATAAATTTATAAAAATAAACTTCAATAACACTGTGAACTAACATGAGAATAGATGTAGAGAAAACAAAAATTGCCTTGACAGAGCAAAAGCAGCTGAAAATCATGACTATATGATCGAAATGATTTTCTTCCCATGGGAGGTATTATTTTTCTTGTGGCTGTGTAAAGGGTTCAGACTCGTGAGTAATGGAGAGTAATTGATTGCACAAATACTCAGCTGCAGAAAAATGTGGATTAATTGTGAATACTTGCGAGTTTTAGAACAGAAGTGTTAATAAAACACCATTCTTTCATATTTTGGAGCGTGTGTTTTGTGAAAAATTGTTGAGTTGTTTTAATGTTACACCTTCTTTTGTATTTATCTTCCCCTATCACCATGTCAAGTGTTTTAACTTTGAGGGAAAACCCATTTACTTTGTATTGCTTATGTGGTGAAAAATGAATTGTAATTGTACCTCCATGGGTCACTATTTTTTTTGAACTATACACCCATCTCATTCCTATTACATGAAAAATTAAAAGGCCTGCCAGCCTAATTAGGTGTTGATTCACAGCTTTAAGCTCAGTTTAGGGTTCATCCACTTTATGTAAATTGATCTTGCGAACAGAGGTATCTCCATTTGGTTCTTGGTTCTAACTATAGGGAGACCACTTAAGTATCCCTCTCAAACATGGAGGCATCAAAACTGTTAGCAATCTACTGATTTCTTCCTTCCTTTTCATACTCCTACTAACTTGATCTTGCAGTAATGGATATTTTGTTTTACATAGACTTTAACCCTTGAACTGACAAGTCTTTGGTTATTACCAATCAGCCTTACCATCGCATCAAGAAGTGGAATAGCTAGTAGATAGTGTTGTTGTTCAACCAAGGTGCCTGTGAACTATAAGATGCCACTAGAGCTAAGTATACTACACAAGGTCTAACTCACGAGTATTTTATGTTTTGGTGCCCATTTAAGTATGGGATTCAAGAAAGGTATTATCAAATCAATCTAATACATGATTGTAGGGAGGTATTGCTAAATATTGCAATAGGTAAATTATTTGTTCTTTATTGTCTTGGCCAGAGGTGTTTGTCCCCTCCTCTTTCAAGGGATGAAAGGTATATGGAAATATAACCAGAGTATTAAAAAGAGGGATCTGGCTACCTTATGGCAACAAGCTCAAACCATCTTAAATCTAGATTATTCTTACTTGAGACTCGCCTCTTTAATTCATTAGTTCAACTTTCAATTTTAACAAAGTAATATACGTTGGCTTAACGTATAATCATTATTTTAATTTTTAAACATTGTTTGAGGGAGGTAGTGGAGATTTGCTAGCACAAAAACAACTTTAACAGAGATGGTGGACTTGAACCATGTTCAAATCCAGATGCCTCATTAGCCTAACATTACATAGGGTGGGTATACCTTTCTTTAAATGCTGCATTATTTTACTGAAGTAATGCTTAAATTACTGATTATGGCAAGCAAATTTTCTCTCTTTGATGTTTGTATTTTTTTATTCTGAAAGAAAATGGACATTTTATGTTTTGTTCTGTTAGGTTTATCAAGCAAGTGTGAACATAAGAAAGATGGGAGTGATTTTGTCACAAGCTGCATGCATGTCACTTGTAAACTCTGTCTACAATCCCATGTAAAATCCGTGGTAGAGAAATCAATCAAAATATTAGAGCCCTCATACGATGCCATCAAAATACAATTGCAATGTCCAGAGCAGAGGTGAGTGTAAGCAATCTGTATATATGTAAACAGTTTGAAGCAAAAACTGTCATGGATAAGACAACATTTAAGATGAATAATTTTTACTTAGTGCCGAGAAGAAAATAATTGTAATATTTGTTATATGATTCGCTGTGTGCTAGGTGTGGAATGGAGCTCAATACAACAGATTTATTGAATTTGCTTGATATTGATACTGTGAAAATCTACGAGAATTGGTTGAGGAATACTTACAGAGGTCTCTATGACCCGATCTCTAGAGCTACGCCGCTCAATTGTATTGAATGTCAGGAGGGGAAAGCGATAAAATGTTTGAGTATGTTTTCAATCGAAAGAAAAGTTATACTACATTGGAAATACAAGTTTTTCAAGTTTTATCCTTTATTTTAAGAGAAAAATTATATCACATCCGGAGGAAACTTGTTATCAATGGTTCATTAAGTTTTAGGGTTGCAGTGCACATTTCCAAATGTATAGACTATTAAATTCTGAAATCAATGGTGTTTCCATTTGTTATAGGTTTTAACGTCACTAAGTGGAGTTCTGCAAAAAAATCAAAGGACAACTATAATTTGGATCAATTACAGAGTGTAACGAGTAATGGAAATATTCAATGTTCAGACTCAAGGGTGTGTAGAAAGTGTGGCTTTTCTTGGTGTCTTGCATGTGGGTTTTCCTTTGGTTTGCAGGGTACAGGTGGATACAAGGGTTTTCATGTCTGCGACAAAGCCAAACATTTCAAAATCAATAGTATTGTGGCCGATATAGAATCAATTTATAATGAATTCACTGGAACCACAAGACAAAATGGTTTTATGTTTCACTGTTTGGGGATTCATTCAGGGGAGAAGAAAATAAGAAAGGTGGAAAAGGAATTTGATCGCCGGGCAGAATGTGTACTCAAATTATTAACAAAAAATCTTCAAAATCAACTTGTCATAGGTTTCTCTTCCCATGTTCTTCTTTCTAGGGAAAATGTAGTTGTCCAATTTTTAGAATACTTGATGATGAATGATTCAATGATGGACATCTGTGCAAGGAGTGCTTTGTATATAGAGGTAGCAGACCTGTTGAACTCTATGCTGCTGTGTTATCCAGAACTCCTTAAAATGTTGTTAGGATCATGCTCCCAAAATAACACAAGAAGAATTCATTTTGATGGTAACTTCGGGAGTGATTCTTCTCTGATTAAGAAATTGAGGACCGTATGTAAGCAATCAAACATAATTTTGAATAGAGTTAAAAATGGAAATGAGGACATGGATATGAAGGCTGAACTTGGCATTGCTAAGTCTCTTTTGGGATGTTATGAGAAATTGATATCTGCAGCCGAGGAACAAGCATCCTCCACACCATCTGTGGATTTTATTTCAAAGGAGGACGATTCAAGAAGTATAGGAGAGGGTACAGCTACTTCGTTCCATGCAACATTAGCTTCAGGGGAAGAAGGCTCAAAAAGTAGGGAAAGCAATGAATTCAGTTCAGACCATTTTGAGAATGTCTCTTTATATAAAGAGAGTCTGAAGCCCCTACAATTTGGGGACTATTCTTTTATTGGCACAGGTTCTCAAGCTCACGCCTACAGAAAGCATTTTGATGAGTCGGGATCAACTCCTAAAAGCATTGACAATACAGGTGTGCACAACCAGAAAAGGATGTTGCATATTGCTAAAGAAATAGCTTCTTTGGCCACAAATCTTCCCCTAGAGTGGGAATCCAGTGTACATGTTAGAGTGGATGCTGTGAGAATGGACTTGTTAAGAGCCCTGATAGTGGGTCCCAAAGGAACTCCATATCAAAATGGAATCTTCATATTTGATATTTATCTTCCACCAGGTATGAACACACAAAAATCCTAGTTGTATTTCAATTTATGATTTATGAATAATCTATTCTTGATTCTATTTATACTACATTTTGTTTTGAATCATAGAATTAAACTTAAATTAAATAGGATACCTGATGTTTAATTTTCAATTATAGGTTTTTTTTTTGTATTTGCACTTCAGAGCAGGGCTTTTATGATATAGATGCATGTACGGACACATAAAAAAAGAGAATACAGATATTTAGGTTCTAGTTTTGTGTTTTGATTGTAAATGAGGAAATTGGTGAAAGGAAGATACAAATCCAGTTCTATTTAGGTAGCATGGTCAGCAATAAAAACTGGACCTAATTTATATCCCAAATGATTGTGGGGGGTACCTCCGAAAAGTTTTCAACTTTTCATTGATCAATTAAAGAAAATAGTAGGTAACTAGTAATACAATTAATTACAATTTGCTTGTAAACAACCTCAGGTACCCACATTACTCCTATACATGGAGCAAAAAAACTCTTCTTGAAACCACAGACTAGAAATTGACTAACCGCTTACAATAATTATGGGAAGAGTTGAAGACTGATGATCACTACAAATAACATGTTGGAAATACATAATGCTTTAACCCATTTATATTTTCTTGGACTCACTATGTTTTTTAATTTCAAATTTATCAGGCTATCCTCAAGTACCTCCCGAGGTAAAATTTCTCACAACAGCATGCGGAACTGTGAAATTTAATCCAAACCTATATCATGATGGAACGGTCTGCTTAAGTTTGCTCGGAACTATGATTGGTCCTGGATGGCAACCCTGGAAGTCAACTCTTTTACAGGTTTTGGTTTCAATTCAGAGCTTGGTATTGGTAGTGGAACCGCACTATAATGAATTCGGAAGTGTCTTTCTTTCAAAATTTGTTGATTTGAGTGAGTCTTCTCAAGAAGAAAATAGAAGTCACAGATATAATACTTTGAAAATTGCTGTTCTTGGTGCACTTAGAGAACCAGATTCTAGCTTCAAAGATGTAATAGTAGCTCACTTTCAACATAAGAAAGCTGAGATTGAAAATCAATGCAACGAGTGGATAACACAAAGTGGTGGGCCAACACACTCATTGCACAAGAAGGTTGTAGATACTGCCACTAAAGTAATGTTCGAACTAGCTAAGTTGCCACCACTCTAGAGAGAAAAAAAATCACTTTGAGACAAACATAGTTTTAGTCTGTAAATAATATTTAGAACCCATTTTATATATTGGTGTATTCTTATTCCAAGTGCCATTGTTTGTTTATGGATAACCCATCGCCTGAGGCATGGGCATTACTCCTTTGAAAGGCACTCTGTTTAAGAATTAATGAAGGCATTCTTATATCAGTATTTGATAAAGATAATTTTCTTCACTTCCTTGAATGTTTTGGCCTGGGTATTAGTCTATCGAAGGGCACTTGCATATAATAACTCATGAATCCATTGAATGAGTTTTTTGATATGGAGATTTTTCTTGCTTCCCCAATGTTTTGCTCATTGTGACAATAGAAATTTGATGACGACAAGGACTTAGATTTCTAATTAGCTTTATATATACCACCAAATTTGGTTGTGAAGTGTTTTTTTTTTAAAATTGAAAAGTGGATTTTTTATTTATCATGCATAATGTGCAATGTTGATTGTACAAAAAATGGTGGCATGGCATCACACCCTAGAAGTTAAATTGAGTTGTTAAAACTTGAGAATAATCAAAGTGAATCACAAAAATCTATCAATAGATATGGTAATGATTAATACATGTTATGCGAGATTAAGTATTAGTTTTTCAACCAAAAAAGGTTAACATAGCAAGTCCTAAGGATGACAAACAACAAAAAAACAAGGAACGGCCATTCATGAAGTAGCAACAAACATGGTTGTTAGTGGTGGAGAACTATTACAGTTATTTCCCTAGCTACTTCCACTAGGCGGGTTTGTTATGTGTAGTATCGGATCCCGCCTGTTATTATTGTTTCTTGTTTTTCTTCTTCATTCTACTTGGTAGGGTAGATCTAGGCATTTTTTTTTCTTGAGGTGACGTTGCCTAGGAATTAAACCCACCACCTCTACTAGCACCACCATTGTGGCTACTACTGGGTGAAGTAAGAAGTTCCTCCTATTATGTGAGCTGTAGTGCATGTGCCCTGTAGCTTTATGGACATCAGGAGGAGACAAGTGGTAAAGAGAATCAGGGGACACTCGGCTAATTGTGCAAGGCTGTTGGCCTAGAGGGTCTAGAAGAAATTGTAGGCATGCTACCTCAAGCCTAACTTCTCGGCTTGCATGTGAATTTGAAGCATAACATTTGAGATGACAACCACTTTGTTAGCTACAACAACAATTGTCTATAGGAAGAAAATTAAAAACAACATAGTTTCTATCTTTATAACGTGAAATATGTCAAATTTGATTGTATTTTTAGAAGCACTATCTTCCAAGAGAAGAATTTCAAATGAAAGGATGAAATAGGGTGTGGATCATTGATACAAAATACACCACAAAAGTGAATATTTTGGTGTTCAATAATGGCTTTTCGTGGGTTGGAAAAGCATCTAGCCGAGGTAACTTCAACAACCCATAGCTTCCAAAAATGGTAAGAGTTTCAACTTGAATGATGGGAGGGGAGAAGAGTGGATATCCAAACCGGGGTTTGTACCAACAAAAGAGGGTTTCAATTGGCCAATTTTGGTCTTTCCACTAGAAAGTCTTGGAAATAATCCCAATCTTGTGAAGGCACTCTTCAAGCATGGCAATTTGAATATCAAAGATTGACTCAAAATCTCCATTATTTAATTGAATCTCGTCTATGATACGAAGCCAAGACATCCAATTGTGAAAACTTTACAAAGAGATTAAAAATGAACTTGACACCCTTCCAAAACAACCTAAAAAATTTGATCTAGAGAGCCATGGCGAAGGGGACATTGTAATACTTGAACATGGGAGACCACTACAAGAACTGGGAATTGAGAGAGAGGCCAAACCTAAACCCATCCCCAACCCACATAAGATTAGGTGAGAGTAATTCCTAGGGTTTCCAAATACTTTTGGCAATGAAAGTACCACTAATTGTAATTGGCATAGAGGTGATGGGAAGGGAATGCAACCCCAAATCATGCCAAACTTTTCTCCCATATGGTAAACCTTGAGAAATGCAACTTCTTAGAGGGATTTTCCAAGCCTTCTTACCTTTCAAGGCCATGATGACCCACTTCATGCATAGAGCAAGACCTTGAAGTTGTATGTCCAGGTGTCCCGATGCCCCAACCTCTTTTGGTCTACAATAAATATACCATGAAACTTGTGAAAGCCTTTATTCCCCTCAAAATTGGCCCACAGAAAATCTCACATAAGCTTTTCTAACTTGGCATGAGTAACTGTAAAAGGCACCCAACAAGAGGAATAATAGACATGGGTTGCAGCCAACACCTTAAGAAATTTCTAGTGAATAAGAGTTTTTTGGTGATCCAAATGGCAATTATTTTCTCAACCCTTTGAATCACATAGTTGCAAAGGCTAGAAGGCGAAGAATAAAAAGCGAATGGTGTGCCTAAGAATTCGATTTGCTCCCCTTGTTGAGTCGACTATCATTGATATCCCTCAAGCCAAGGAGGAATGAGGGCGAGAGATTGTAACATTGACTCTTTCTCTATTGAATGGAAGAACCTAGAGTAAGTTAGCAAATTTCAAGGCATTTTGTAGCATTTTTCACAAAGTATTCCTCCTCTAAGAGGGTGAGAATGAAATCATCTGCAAAGTATCCATTAACAAGTAGTTGATTAGAGTTGGGAAAAGATACACCTTTGTCCAAACCCCTAGAGGAATAATTGGCCAAAAGATAAATGAATCCTTAAATAGCCAAGATATATATAGAGAGAGCGCCAACATACAAACTTCCTTGATAGATTTATAGAGAACAAATATGTTAGATTGAACACCATTAATAGTAATGCAAGCCCCAACATCTTACAAAAAGAACACTAATGGTTGGCACAAAATTAGGACAAAATCCTAAAACTTGGAGCATAGAAATGATAAAACAACACTCGATCATGTCATAGGATTTCTCAAAATCAATCTTGACAAACAACACTTTCTGGTTGGATGATCTAGCCTAGTCCATTCCTTTCTAGACAACAATGACATTGATCATTATGTATCTATTGTGCACAAAGATGGCATGTTTTGTTTGAATAATGCGAAATAGACGATACTCCAGTCTTTGGACCGGAGCCTTGACAATGATCTTATAAGACATTGATTATAAGACACTTTGTAGAGGTTGATAGGTCCCTGGTTAGAAATGAGCTCAAGATCTCCAATCTTTGGTATAAATTCAATGTTACCATGATTGATAAGACATTATATGGGATTATAATGAATTAGATTGAGTTGTTTCTAGGTACACTTTATGGAGCTCAAGACTAACCATATCCGAAAGAATTTGAAAACATTCACACAAAAAACCATCAATTCCAAGGGATTTGTCAAAAGCCTTTTGCATCACAACTTCATGAAGATAATTCAAAGTGAGCGAATGTTCACAAGCAACCCTTTGAGCCTTAGAGAGATTATATGGGACAACTAAGAGGCATTGAATGAGGGCAACTTCACTCTCAAGGGAAGAGGACCACAAACACTCCATGATAATGGTGCACAAGGCTTGAAGGATATCATGTAGCTTTGTAAGCCTTTAGTTAGTGTCTTGGATGGCTTTAATCTTATCATCAACGAGTCTAGAGTAGAGAAGAGCGAAGGATTCCTTAGTAAACCTATCACCACCTTCAAAAATGCAATAGAGCTCTAATATGAGCTCCTTTGACTTTGTAAGCTTCAACTTTGAGTTTGTACTTCCACATGACAACTTGAAATTGAAGATATTTGTTGAGGGGGAGAGCTCAAAAACCTGTGAAACCCTAAGAAATTTGTGGTTTTTCGCCTTATGGACATGTCTGAAAATGGTAGCTTGTTGGCCATAAAACTATGAGAAATGTGGCAGTGCAAGTGATTGCATCTACCCACAATGACATCCAACCTTTATTTGCCTCCTGATTGGGAAACAAGATTCAAGATTCTTTTGATGTGTGAGAGGGTTTGTACATGAGGAAGGTAAATAAAGTTGATATAAAATTGACGCCGAGATTTTTTTCCTGGTTGGATCTTCCATTCGATACAAAACCAAATATGAAGGTGATAAAAAAGGACAACATCCACCATTACATTGGTCAAATAGTCGATTGTGTTGGCAAAAGAAAAGAGGTTTTGCTCCACCCGCAGAGCTTGATCCATTCTTTTACCCACTCTATCCGAACCTTGCCAGAAATTAGACCATGTTAGCCAAGGCGAGGTGGATTCTCAACACTAAGCTTGACGTCTATGGTGATTAGGATCGAAGAGGCCATTCTTATTACGCACGTAGAACCATGCTTTTCACTCTCCAATGTACCATCTCCTAGGAATACACCCTTGTTTGTCTAATGTGAATTAAAACATGTTAAAGTCACCACATGGGTTCCAAAGTGCATTAGGGAGTGAGTCAGCAAGCCACCACCAAAAGGAAGCTCGTCCCCTGACATCATTGTAAGCATAAAGGTAGGTAATGCCTAAGGGGTCACTGTCAAAATTAAATTTGTTTGCGCAAATCTATGGGTGGGTCGTGATCCCAACGAAATAATGAATTGCACGAGCTTTGGCAAAAAGTAATGTGAGTGTTGCCCCACAATCAGAATCATGGTGGGTCACATGGCAATGGGCTTCCAACCAAATAGTGCGAGTAATAACTTCTTCTAGACACACTTTCATATCATAGAAATATTGACAACTACCCCTAACCATATGTGTATGGGTTGAGTAACTAAGGCCTTGAACATTCCAATAATAAACATTCATGGGGAACATCAAGGTGCCTGTTGTTCGCTTTTCATCCAAGTTATATAGGGCTATGAACTTGTTGGTAGAAGCAAACCTCTATTGATTGGGACATAATAAATCACTCACTTGAAATGGCCACTGTTTATTTTGAACATACTCCCTATCTAGAAGAGGTGGCTAAGGACAATGAGACTGATGCATCACCACTTTTCACTCCAGCTCGACCAAGTTGTCATATGAAACCTTATGTATCGCCCTAGAATGTGATTGTGATGGTTGTGAAACCAAAAACTGGCTAGAGGAAATTGAAAATATAGCTGCCCTTTAGGGGGTACAAAGGATAAGAGGCATCACTTGGAGATTTGGTGGCATGACTTGTTTGTTGTTGGAAACCAAACTTCTTGATCATGAACGTCATGCAGGTTTATACACATAATTTTGCATTTTGGTTGTGCCTTATGCATGAGAAGGATTTTTCTTATTGGTAACATTGGTCCATATTGTGCTATTAGAAAATTTTTCTTATTATTTGTAGAGGCGTTGTCTTGCAGAGCTAGTAAGGAGTTTTCCATTAAGGGGTAGCCTCGAACCATTTTTCTGAGGCTTAACATATAAAACAAGTGTTCATAATATTGATATATAGAATGTGCTAAGGAAATTGTCTATCTCCTATCTGGATATCAATAATTTCCTTCAAGTCTTTAGAGAGGTCAATCTTGAAACACACCCATTTTTCAATCGAGCAACATAAACTTTATGTTCATGCCATATGAACCAACCTAGTGGTTTGATAAGCCAATCAACAAATCCTCATAGAGGGAGAGGTAGACTATGAAACTTGACCAAAATTGAGATTTTGAGCATAACATATTCCAACACTTGGGAATTTATGGTCTAGAGGGGAAAATGCCTAGGGTATTATGGATATACTAAGGACTATTGTTGACAATAGCATTACAATGCTCAAAATTTAAAAATCAAAAGAGGAAAACACCCTTGGCCATATTCTATACACCCTAAGCTTAAAACCATGAGGTTGCCATTGGTTATGGATCCAACTTTTAAGCATGCCCTCTGAGGGAACTTAACCAACAAAATAACCAATTAAAGTAAAATTTTCAAAATAGTGACATGCTTTGTCAAATTCAAAAAAATCTAACACAACATCAAGCAAATAATTTTTTGGGCTAAGATCATTGCCTTGTAAAATGTCTTTGAGACAAATTTTCTCCCTCATTTCTGGGCCACGGTTGTTAATAGCTCCATTGGCACAATTTGAGTCAACTAATGCATGTGTTATGGAGATTGCTATTAATTTGACAATTTTTTCAACTCACTGTCCGAGGAGTGAAGGCCAACTCATCACAATAAAACAATATCCTAGTTGGATTGATGAAACGATTAACAATATAACACAAACAAAACATACTTAAAAAAACACACACTAACAGAGCTCGCGACTTTCTAAGAGAATTCATTAAAACTCATAAGTCCATGAAGTGTAATTTAAATCATCAAAAAATTAAATTATGATAATTTCTAACACCATACTTTGAGCCTATGCATAGATTTCTATATAATTTGCATTGATGATGTTTCCTTGAGAGTAGTCAAAAGTATATAATTGGTTTACGACAATTTATGAGCCAATGTATCTCTCATTTAATGTGTTTTTCTTGTATAGGAATGTTTACTAAAAATGTTATTCTTAAAAGTTACATGGAGGAGTTGAAAGCACACGTATGTAAGATGCATTTGTGAAAATCATTGTCTTCCCTCTAAAAGAAACATAATCAAGAAAATTGTCTTGCCACTCAACTTTTTTTAATATTTTTTTTATGCCGTAATGATGTTACCTTGCTCATAATTTGAGGCAATATGTTCACGAGTATGTTTATGTTATATATATTTTTAGAGACTATTATTTATGTTAGTTATATTTCAATGATGCATCTAATTTACTTTGAGATGTCAATTTTACATGTTCATTTCGAATATCAGAAAGGGGTATATACTCATATTTTATGCTCATGTTTTCTTTGATGGTATGATGGATCCAAGGGACTTTTGTTGTTTATTGGGTATAAAGGGGTATGTGATTGAACACATTTTTCAAGGTCATATTTTTTCCAATAGTATACAGACCCAAGTCTTGCACTAGATATCAGGGATATATGGGTATGTGATCAATCACATCGTATGACTTGATATTTTGTATTCATTTTCAGATGTTGGGGTCCTTCATTTGATTATATAAGGGTTTTAAGTGCACTCCACATTGTACTTTATTTGATAGAATGATGAACGCATAAGACTTTTGCTACATGGGACTTCATTTGATATAAGGGTGTGTGATCAATCACACCACATGACTTGATATTTCATATTCATTTTCAGATGTTGGGGCCCTTCATTTGAGTATACAATGGTTTTAATTGTACTCCACATTTTACTTCATTTGATAGCATGATGGATGCATAGGACTTCTGTTGTTTATTGGGGATAAAGGGGGATATGATTGAACACATTTTTCAAGGTCATATTTTTTCCAATAGTATACAAACCCAAGTCTTGCACTAGATATCAAGAATATAGGGGTATGTGGTCAATCACACCATATGACTTGATATTTCATATTCATTTTCAGATGTTGGGGCCATTCATTTGATTATACAAGGGTCTTAATTGCACTCCACATTTTACTTCATTCGATAACATGATGGACACATAGGAATTTTCTTCTATATCAGGGACAAATAAGGTATCTCACTAACAGCTGAATTTCCACTTAACATTAAATTCTTCTACTCACGCATATATGTGCAATGAAGGTAAGTGTAGTTTTGTAGGTTCCACGACTCAACATCTCAGCATTTATTTTTTCCACTCATGCATGATTGTGCAAAAATGATTTGTAGGTTTTAAGACTCAACATCTTGATACTAGGAGAACCATATTCACAACAACATTTGTATCCTTTTCTAAGTTCTACTTTGAAGTGTGTACCCACATGACCTACTTTTTGGGTAAGTAGGTTCCTTAAAATTGGGGGAAATGTACATGTAAAGATGGCCCTGTGGCATTTATTTCACATTATTTTACCTTGTTTATATTGCCTTGAAACCAGGATTTTCTATACAGTGCTTGCAATATTTCTTAAACAACCTTTTAGATTGGATTGAATCGTCCATATTCCCCACCTTTCTCATTTGATGTCTAGTGTGTGCATGTAGATGTTTAGTTTTGGTATGGGAGTATTTATTAGTCGTAAAATTGCAATATCTTAGTGTACTTGTGTATTTATCGATTATTGGTCCATATTAGGTTCTTATTGTTATGTTTCCATGTTCTTGGATGTTCCCCATAGTGTCTCTTATTGGTGTGTTTCACTATTTTCTTGTTGTTCCCTATCGTAATTTTCACATTTTTTCTTTGTTCTCTTATCTTTATCTCTTTCTCATGTTTTACTTGTTTGTTTTTTGATTATCAGGCAAGATTAGGCTGATATTGACGCATTTTCTTGTTTTTTTGTTGTTCCCTATTGTGTTCCCCATGTTTTTCTCTGTTTTCTTCTCCTTTTCTCTCGCTCCATGTTTCCCCTATGTTTTGATGTTCTCGCATAATCATATATGTACGGTCTTGTGTCACCCAAAATTGTATTTGTACATTTTTGGCAGATTTTTCTGTGCGGGCCCTTCCAAACCCTTCTTTGGGTCCTTGGGGGTTCATGGGCCTTTGTCAGTTTTTTTGTTATTTTGTGGTAACTTGCATACCAATATGGTCCTAATTTGAATTCAAGAAGTCTATAAATGCATGGGCACATTAATAGATTCAACACAAGAGAATATGACACGATAACAACAGAAAGAGATGAAGCCTCATTGTGAATTAAAGCATTTTAGGAGTATATATAATGCTTTTATTTCTATATCAAACATTTATTCTAGCGCAAAAATTCAAATAAGGTAGTCATCATATTACAATAGACTTCTTGATGAAGTTTTACATTATACTTTGGTGTGTTGTTTTTGATATTGTACATTGTTAATGAAACTGATGAATATCAAATAAGTTTTTTCTTCTTTGGTTTAACACAAGCCCAAGATTAAATCTTTTCCTTATTCATTGCATAAGGAGATCAAATTTTGAAGCCCTATACTTGAGGAACATAGTTGTCAAAAAAATCACCAACACAGCAATTTCCAAAACCGCAACTAGACAATCTTGAAAGAGCATTGACAATCTCTACATTGTATCTTGGCGTTCCTAACAAGGTCCACTTTTAGATCTTATTTCTGTTTTTTTCTCTCAAATTAGTTATATAATTCTCGATTCTATTGTCTATTGTAGATGATTGTTTCCATATATGTGTTAAATTAGATATTCGCAAATCTCTTTTGTCAATTCTCATACTAGAAATAAATTATTAAATTGATTCTAATTTTACTATTTAAGATATGATTAGATTTAATTGCATGTTTAGATGTAGATGTAAATGCATTTTTGATACCAAACCACTTTGCCCTAAAATATTTTGGCGAACCCCACTATTTTGCATGCTTTGTATCCTTCTGGGATTAAATCTTACTTTCATTAGTGATAGAGTGTTTGTTTGAGGGTGTATCCCATTTTTTGTTCAAATATATTAGACCTAACTCTTGTGTGTTACATTTGAAACCTTAATGTTCTTATAGTGGTTCACCCTTTAAATGTGTTTTTTCAAGATTATGGCTCTTTTTATAAAAGCCCTCATGATAATGGAAAACCAAATTTTGATATGATAAAACCAATTAACAAGGGAAAAACTAGTTGGAAATGGCAATTGCGTAGATTTCCAATCTTTATATGGCCCAAGACTAATGACAAGTAGGTTAACAAAACAATTACAAGAAACACCATGTTGTGTTTCTCATGCAACTCCTCTTTGCCCCTTTTCTCTTCTTATTGCCGAGTGTCAACCCTATCACTCTCACTCTATTGCCTTACAATTTGGATGCATGTCGTTTTCTTAACATGCATTGGGATTGTCTTATTGTGCCCCTAAAATATTCTCACCATCTTGGAAAATGAGGAGATAATGTTAATTTTTTTCGTTTTTGTATTCATAAAAACAATATGGGCGAAACTGCAAGTTAGTCATACTTGTTGCTCTACATATACCAATGATTTTGCCATCGTACAAGAAATATTTATTTTAGGGAATTTGTGCTAAACAAAATCCAGTTTTCTTTGGTTGGATGATGAAGTGCATTGATTTCCTTCATATCCATAGTTCAACAAAGTATGAAATGCAAAGGAAAGAACATTCCTCATTGGAAGATGTTCAAGGATAACTTTATACACGACTACATATGACCTTTTAAGAAACATGATTTAAAGTTAATCGAATGATGTTTTACATGATTAATTAGTGCCATGTTTGTAAATAACGGGGTAATTTTGAAAACCCCTCGAAAAGTCTAAATGAGATGAGAAAAAACTATTGTCATAGGCACAAGCAATGTCTGGTAAAAATAGGCTAGCCTAGACATCACTTTTTCCAAGGTTCTGTCCTCAACACTTAGGTCTATGCCTTTTAAATTCCTTTCATTCATTATGATTAGTAAACATAATGATTAATTAGTCACTTGTCTAGTTATGTTGAGGCCTTCTAAATGTCTTCCACCCATTATGATTGGTAAGCAAAATAATTAATTACATTATAAGTCATGTGTAGTCCCTTCTCAATTTTTTTTGTAGAGAATTAAACGATTAGAAAGTGGTAGTAACTCATTAATATTTTACTTGTTAAAACAACTTTCAAACTCCCTGACCAATAGAGTAGAAAGTGGGAACAAGTACACGAAATTAACACATTAATGTCATGTATGCATTCAAGGGAATGAGAAGGAAGATGTTGGAAATTTATAAAACATGTCTTATTGAGTTCATTGAGGTGATATTATTGTAGTATACCCTTGAGATTGATGTTCTTGTAGCAAACCAAAAGTGTTTACTCTCCTTACACTTTTTGAAGAATGGGTAGGTTTTGCCCTTTCTAGATCCACACAATGAGATATCATATCATTCACTCTTTTCTAATTTTCTATTCGAGTTTTTGGTGTTCCACGCTGCCTTAAGGGCATCCAATAATATAACAATATCTTGGTGTTTCTATGCGAATGGTCTATTATATGGGTTTTCTATTTTGTTGATCATGGGATATTGCACGTAATTCTCACATCTTACTCAACATTTGAATTCTTGGATTACAAGATTTTTCCTTTTTTAATTGGATCACTACTGAAAAAATAACAGTTGACAGTACTAAACGACCAACGTCCCAATGTCATAAAATCATTCATAAGAAGCCCTTGTAGTTGTGTCTAATACTGGAGGGATCACTTCAATATGAAACTTTTGTCTAGAAAAGAAAGTTTTGTAAGTGAAGGAACATTTTTTTAAATGAATAAATTATAGAGGATTCACTTTGCCCACATTATTACTCTAATACATAGATTGAGATCGAAAAATTTAGTAATACAAAATATGTAAAAATATAGAATGAGATCAATAACAATGTATGGTTACACCCTACAATATACTAAATGTAAGAAAATAACTTTGAAGAATTGATAATGTTATGCAATACTATTTAAGGAATTCCTCCTAATGTCACTTCCATAAAAGGCATGCCTTCTTTATATATATATATATATATATATATATATATATATATATATAGACAACATGTTGCTCAAAACTTTATTTAGTAAGTTATTCATTTGACCCAATATAACTATAACAAATTAGATGTGTCACAAATTGGTTACGTCATAATCTTATTTATACCAAATAACATTGTATGCTTATATACATAACATTTTAAAGTTTTGACTCTATTAATTATTACCCTCGGTTTGAGAGGTTGGTCACGTTAAGGCCTCAATTCCATTAATTTTATACGAGGTTGATTATAATTTTACATCCTTTGGTTGAAGCAATCAATGAGTTGGGAAATCCCACTTATGCTGGATAATTATTTTTGGATAGGTTAAGGTATTTGTGTTCTTTCTCGCATTATATTATATGCCAAGGAAAGAACATGCTTGTTTACTTGGGTCAAATTAACACATGAAGGTTGAAAAATATATTCGTTTTACTATTGGAACTTCCCTTTTATATTAATTAATAAAAAGAGAATTACAAGAGTAGGGGCAACCAGATAGCTCATGGTCCTACAAAAATGCCCAAAGGGAAAACATAAATCATGAGAGTTACAAAAAAGTAGAGAGAACTATGCACAAGCCGTCGCTTGAGGATGAGGAGGATCATCCTGAGGGGGGATGAATGCCCCACTTAACGGCTCGACCGAAGGACGATCAACCCGTCAGTCATCCTGATCTGGTATCTGCATCTAAAGAGGCACAATAATTCCCCAACTAGGGGCCATAGAACTAGCAAGTGTTTGAAATCCAGGAAGAGGAGAGGCCCACCGCGGAGAGATAACCACATGCTTCCCCCTTGGAGGTAGACTCCAACTCGACCCAGAAGAGGATGGAGTTGAATGTCGACCTCGGGGAGAGGCAGAGCTATGGTTGCGAGAGAGGCTTCTATGATATGGACTTAGAGGAGGAGGCCACCGCGGCGGCGGAGGCAAAGGATCTAGAGGGACTTGACTCATCGTGCACGGTGCACTCCCCTAGTGTGTGAGTAACTCCTGTAAGTGAGCAAATTCTATAGCAATTTTTTCTTCTTAAGCTTGAATATGTATGTGTACAATAGATAATATAATCATTTTTTTTATTAGTGGAGAATAAAGTAACATATCGATCATTATGGAATAACATAGAATTTCGAGCTTTCCATATATGAAATATAGAACAAAATCTCTAAAAATTACCACAAATTATCAATATAATTAGGCCAAGGGCTGAATTCTCCAAATAAATCTAGATGCCAATGAAAGAATTCAGGGTGGTAGGGTTGAAAGATTGAATGAATCCAAGCCCAAATGGCTTGAGCATGGGGATAAGACCAAAACAAATGCTTAAAGGATTCAGGTCTAGAAAAAAATGTTGATGTGACTTAAACATTTGCCGATAGTGAGGCCCTGGTAAATAAGGCACCAAAGAAAATAGTTACCTTTAGGCTCAAGTAAGGGCTTCCAAGCACGTGAAAGTATATGAGGCCATGTAGACTACGCAGACGGTAGGCCCCAGTGGGTGTTGAGCTTGGCTATGACAGGTGATATGGGGCTCAATAGTTGGTAAATGGTGTTGGCATTATTGCGGAAAAAATAATATCATGATTCCACTACCAATCGCGTCACCATGCATCTAGAGGCTTAAGCCCAAGTTTATGGAGCATGAAATATGACATTAACTCTTGAATTTTGTAGATAGATAGAAGGTTTGAATTGGCAAGATTAAACTTTGTCTTGAGCTTGGGTCAGGGAATCTAGTCTTTTGCGGGAGACCAAATCCATAATGGTGTGGATCCCTTTACGAGTTAGCCAGAGAGATTTAATTCCTGTAGTTTCGGCAAGTAGAAGACTATCATAAGAGATGATGGCAGACAACCGGATACTATGAGAATTGAAGGAGATCCGGGTGTGAAATCCATCGCCAATCCAACACAGTAGGGGTTTCACAGTTTCAAAATATTTCCATATGCTTTTGGCAACAAAGGTGTTCAGAAATTTTGAATGGAACCCTGGTGATAATTAAGGTATGCAACCCTATATTACTCCAAATTTTTTTCCAAAAGGAGCACCAGAAGCAATGCAATGCCATAACAGAATTTTCCAAGCTTGATTACCTGAAAGACATCTCATAACTCATTTAGAACATAAAGCCACACTTTGCATGTAAACATCAATAATTCCCATTCCACCTTGATTGAAGGGTAAACAATAAACTTTTAAGGCCACCCAATGAAATCCAACTAAACTGGAATTTTTACACCAAAGGTAGTCCCGAAGAAGCTTGGAAAGCTTGGCGAAGGAAGCCCAAGAGGGGCACCAACATGCAAAATAATAAACATGGTTGGAAACAAAAATCTTGGTGCACACCTGAAATTTACTGGCCAAGGAAAGGGGTTTAGAAGACCACCGAGAAATTTTCTGTTCAACTTTGTTGATCACATATTGCCATAGAGTGGAGGAATCACTATCAAAGTCAAAAGGAATGCCTAAAAATTTGAATTGCTCTCCGCGTCTTATCCACTTCAAGGGGTAAGATCTTCAACTAGTCTGGCATCGACCAACAACTTTTCTAATAGCCCAACGTCTTAGCCATCTGAATTTTAGATATTGAAGCAAGACAAAAAGTGTCAAGACAATCAAACACAACAACCACATTATGCTCAGATTCAACAAGGGTAAGAAATGAGTCATCTACAAAATGATCATTAATGAGGTGGGTCGCACGATTAGGTAAAAAAATTCCTCGAATGCGGCCTTGATCAACATGGCGAGAAATAAGATAGCCTAAGGCATCGATGGCTAAGATAAACAGGGCAGACATTAGAGGGCATCCTTGTCTGATAGAGTAGAAGAGGCCAATCTAGGCAAAATTTTACCCCATTGATGGTAAGGCAAGTAGATGCATTGGAGAACATAGGTCGCCCTGCCGAGGTGAAAAAATCCCCAAATCCTAAGGCTATGCACATAGCCAAAATAAATGGCTATTTGATACAACCATAAGCCTTTCCAAATTCAATTTTGAGAAATAATGGTCATTGTAGAGACAATTGAGCCCATTCCATTCCTTCTCAGACTGTTATAGGATTATTAGGAATGTAGTGGCCTTTGACAAATCTCGTCTGCTCAAGGTGAAAAAATATTGGGAAGAAGATCAATAATGTGAAGAGTCAGTGCCTTAACAAGAATTTTGTATGAAACATTCAACAAGGTGATAAACCTCCAACTAGTAATCTGCTTTGGATCGCCAGCCTTAGGAATGAATTTTATGTTTCCTTGATTGATGAAACTCCCAAAAGAATTAGATTGGAGAACTTCATTATAGATCTAAAGTAGGTTGGGACCAACAAACGACCATGTTGCTTTGTAGAATTTGTAAGGAAAAACCATCCAATTCCGAAGATTTATCATTGAATAGGCATAACATAACAACATAGAGCTCATCCAAAGAAAGAGGAGCATTGCATTAGTCATGATCCTTAGGAGAAAGCTTGACCAGAACCATCTCAATACATTGTTGTAATGTGGAAAATTGCTCATTCATAGCCTCTTGAGCTTGGAAAACTAACCGATAATGCTCAACAAAGGTGTTTGAGATATCAGGGAAATTCGTGAACCATTGATGAGAAATTTGAATAGCTTTGATATGTTGACGAACATGTTTGGCCCAGAGGGATTTAAAAAGGTGTTTCAATGCTTTGTCTCCCACCTTGAGCTAGTGCAACCTCAACTGGATTTACGCACCACGGGCCGAGTGAGATTCCATGAGCTTGAGTTTGTGTTGAGTATCAACAACTTGTAACTGAATAGATATATCAAAAGGATTGGCCTCAAGAAGAATAGAAACCCTTCTGAATTTTTTGTGTAGAGTCGAGTCCACCTGTTTACGCACTCGAGCAACCTACTTACTAAACTGAAATATAAAAATGGGTGGAGCGCTGAATCGCCAATTCCCACCACTCATTCCAGCTAGTAGCAAAAGGCGGACGTGGCACCATGTTCCAAACTTTAGCAATAAGTGAGACCACGCCTGAGTGACTCAACAAATAGACATTAAGAAGGAATTGATTAGATGGGACTTTGAAAGGGGCCCCATGAAAAATAATCTTAAAAGAAATCAGATGATGATATGAAAAATCACATCTGACCACACCATGACAGGGGAAAGCCTAGTGTGTCAAAATAAAAAATAGGTTGTTGAGAGAGAATTGCACGATCAAGTCTTTTAAATACCCGATTGCATCCTTCTCGAAGATTGGTCCAAGTATACCAATCTTGAGCCTTAAATTCTTACCGTCATCGTATGAGAAAATTATTGGAAAGCTCCCCAATGACTTTTAAAGAAATACCAAGCCGCATGCTCATCGACACACCAACGCATAGGGAAGAGCGCTGAATTTATCATCCAGATGTTATATCATATTAAATTCTTTACACACTAACCAATAAGCTAAGGGTAAGTTGTCACCTAACGATTTCCATAATGTCGTTATTTCAAAGCCATCATTGGGAGCATAAATATTAAGAATACCAAATGAAAGATCGTTAATGGTCATTATCACCCACACGGTCCGATTTGAAGGATCTTGGGTTGAGGAGGTGATTAAGGCTGAGAATTTTGGGGTTATGGAAATGTTAGTGCCACCGTTGCCATCAATGTGCTGAGTATGAAAATGCAAAAAATCTAGAGAAATACAAGTTAGCGCAATCTGAAGCTAAAAAGCAAAAAATTTATTTCCTTTAAACATATAATATCAAGGTAGTTGAAACATAGCAAGCTAATCAAATAAAATATTTTTGAGAGGGTTCTGTAAGACCCCTAACTGAGATAAAATTCAGGAAAAATAAAACATATCAATCTCCCCCTGCCTGTCTGGAAAGCCATCCTTCGAGCCAAGAATGGAAAAATTATTATCAAGTGGGATATGGTTTGAATTAGAAATATCAACATGGATGGAGTGGTGCTTTCCCCATTATCTCCTCACATGCCATGGGACACCTCATGGGGTGGACTACGAGAGCATCACAGAGGAAGAGAAGTTGAAGTAAGACTCTCAGTATTCTCTAGTTGTGAAGGAAAAACATGGTTTTGCGAGGGCTTGAAAGGAATAGAAACCGACAAGCGGGGTGGATTCGATCTCGACTCATCCTTGGATGGAGGGGGGAAGGAGAGGGGGTAGGTGTCACCACGGGAGTGGGTTTCACACCATAGCCCTTCTTATCCCCAACCGTAGTCTAGCCATCAATCGGCAGGTCACTTTTGGGTTTGGAAACTATGGGTTAATTCACCATTGGCTTGGAACAAGCTAGCAGAGGAGAGTCACAAGTACGGTGGTCTAGGGCTTGACAATGAAAACACATGTTGGGGAGGTTAAAAAAAACCACCTTTTTAGAGATACATAGGGACCCAACTTAAATATATAAGTAGTCTCGTAGATCTTTCGAGAGTTCAACTTTGACACACACTCGCTTGTTGGGATGAGCGCAAAAAAAGCAAACTTGTTCATGGAATATCACCTTGCCAATGAGTTTCACTATATCTGGGAGGAAAGACCAAAGATGAATGGGAAGACCTGGAATTTTCAATGAGACCTAGCTGGTGGGGCTAACATCGGGATTCCACTAAGAAATCACTAAAAGGGTATTCTCTAAATACAAACAAGCTGCCTTAAAGAGGAGGGCTTGGAGCTGAGAAGGTTAATGAAAGGAAAAAATATAAAACCCTTTGGTGAGGTTACAAATACCTGAAACCAGGATACCGTTGGACTCCCAATGGTTCTTTATCCAATTCTAATGGTAGGATTCTAAGGGAATTGTTATCCAAAATAACTCACCTAGTTATTTAGACAACTTACATCATCATTTTGGCTCTGAAGGTTCTACATTGCAGGTTGTGTGCACTTCATCTATCTCTTTGGCACATTTCCTTGGTGGTAATTCCTCATGCATTCATGTGCGCTCTACTTCTCTGCGTTTCCTTCTTCCTTTTCCTTTTCCTTTTCCTTTTCCTCTTTGTTCCATTCTCCCCTCGCACACACTCCTTGCGCACTCACCTTCCTCCCAGCAGTTCATACATCTTACGCGTGCACCTTGGTCCTGCTTCCCCAAATCAGCTAAGTCCTTGGCACTCTTCGCGCCTCCCTTCTTTTGTGCCTTGCACATTACTTTGTAATAGTTGCACCTCGACCATGCATTCCTCTGACAAGTGTTTTCCCCATTCCTTCCATGTGCATTACATTTGCACACACTTTCCCTCTGGTTTCCTTCTATGCTTCTCTCTTTCACGCGTCTGCCTTTGCGCCTTCTTTAGTACCCTCTTATGCCACATGGTATGTGTCAGACCTTGAGTGTGCTACACACAACCAATCAAAAGTGCCAAATGGGCACCGTATCATGAAAACAAATCATTGGGCGACACATGGTAGAAATGATAAAAGGTTTGTATAGTTGGTCGATCCTTCAATCAATCAACACGCACCACATGCCATTGTGTGTCAGAGCAACCTATAGACTTCTGACAGCCATAACTTCCACTCCATAGATCTGACACACACATGTCTGGTCTCATTCGAAAGCTGCTGACATAGGCTATAGTGCAGAACATTCAAATTCAAATTCCAAGTGGATTTGGTAGATGAGAAATGGGAAAAAAACTTTCACATCA
Organism: Taxus chinensis; assembly: GCA_019776745.2. Classification (NCBI taxonomy): domain Eukaryota; kingdom Viridiplantae; phylum Streptophyta; class Pinopsida; order Cupressales; family Taxaceae; genus Taxus; species Taxus chinensis. The sequence continues at coordinate 758,679,989 of CM034151.1, read as the reverse complement.
TTAATGAGAAGATTTGATTGCTCCAACCACCCAATTTGACATGTATATCGCCTCCTTCTTTCTCTTACGCACAAAACAAACATGAGGAAGTGCAGAGGCAGATTTGCAAGTGGATTTGTAGGCATTCAATGCTTGTTGTTGGTGGTTGTGTTTCAAATTTGTGTTTTCCATCCTCTCCTCTTCTTCCTTTATCTATAAATGTAAGAGCATAGCTCATTGTAAAGGGTTGGACATTTTGGATCTTCTAGCATTTGCTAAGGGTTCTCCATCTTTATATTTTGAGTTGCAGACCTCTAGATCTGACTCTTTCTTGTGGATATTGACTTATTGCACCATTGTAACTGATTGTGCATACTTAGAAGCAATCAAAACATCATTTTGTGGTTATTCTTTGCCTTAATGTTTTTTTGTTCTTCTTTCTTGTCTTTCCCTTTCGTTGTGTGCTTGTTGTGTAACTTTAAGTCCATTGTAACTCCATTTTCTTATTGTGTTTCATGAAATTGATCGTGTGAATGCATCCTGGTCCGTGCTACACAGTGTCTAGCCTCCCTCAATGACTTTCCCTTCATTTTCACTTAGAACAGATAATGTGCGTCCCAATTTTTCTGGTGCTATCGCCTTCTTTAGTGTAGTTTTCCATTTTTATGCTATCCTTCTATCGCTGGTCCCTTGACATTGTTAGATTAGAATTCCCTTCTAGCATTAGGAGTAATAGTAGCAGTTGGAATAGATAGAGGGACATGCCTTCTCCGAAGGTTTGTATCAAGCACGCAAGTTCCCACACTTGGAGACAGTCCCATTTTTGACTCAATGACTCCACTCTTCCAGATTTGAGACACGGGTGCAAGTTTGAGAAACCAACAGTTTTTGGCACACCCGGTGGGAACATCATTGAAAGCTTAGATTTCATCATTGCTAAGTTTAGTGTGTGACTTAGCAATTTCTAGTCTTTAGAGGCTCCTTTCAACACATTTGACGACTCCCAACACTTACAGATCTTCTTTTTTCAACAGTCCTGAGCACCTTTCATGAGAAGAGTGTAAATAAGATAGCATAGTAGTTGAACCATATTTCGAGTACCTCTAGCTATCTCTGAGGAGAATACATAACATAAGACCCACACGCCCATCTCCATTTGCAGCACGCTACACACATTCAACTCCTCCTCAAAATAGACTTGTGTGCACTACCATGACACTTCAGCTAGCTCCTTCTCTAAGGAACTTTGCAGATTTCATTGATGGAATTCCTCTTGTTCTAAATGCTCAACATGATATGCCAATAGCCACACTCAATATTATTCCATACTTCACTGGTGAGAATCAAGTCACCCCTATTGAGCACATTCAGGATGTAGAAAACATGTGCTTTGTCTATTTAATCATGCACGATGATGTAGCAGTTAGGGTGCTCGTAGCCTCTTTCAAAGGAAAAGGTGCTATAATGGTACCGAGGTTTGAGACCTGCATCTATTGCCACCTATGAAAAGCTTGGAAAAACTCTTCACAATTATTTTGAAGACAAGTGAGATCACCTATCACTGGTGAAACAAGTGACTACAATGAAGAGGGCACCCAATGAATAAATGACTGGTTTCAATATTAGATTCTAGAAGACTTGGGACAAAATCCCTCAAGTGGTAAGGCCTAAACCCAACATGCATTCTTGTATTATCTAAGGGCTCTGAATATGACATATCAGTCATGATTCAATCCATGGGAGCTATAGCCTTACACGTTGATTAAAACATTGTAATAAGGGCAGAGAATAGTCTCATTTAGGCGGGAAAGTTGGCTCTTAGACCTCTCGCACCCTTGTTTCCAGAGATGTCCCTAGCACCCCAACCTTTTATTGCTCTTGTTCTTGTATAGAGTGTGTAACTTGTTGCATCTACATCCTACCCTCCCACGCAACATAAAGAGGATGAAGAGATGAATGCCTTGATTAGGAACTTTTCCAATAAGGTCATATCCTTAAAGAAGCAACAAGCCTTCAGAAGTAGTTCTAATTAGGTGCATATGTAAATCAATCAACCTTGGCGGAATCAATATGCAAACTAGAGATACGCACAAAACCAACAAAATGATAGATGGGATTCTCGCACGCACTTGCCTCTATAAGTAGTACCTCCTACACAACCTCTCCCAATGCCCAACACAAGTCAAGCACTAGTTCCTGTTTAGAACAATATGGCGCAAGATTCAGAATGGTACTTCCCTTGCAATATGCCTCATAACCAATATCACTATGCCAATACCATGTGCACACATGCTTATATGATCCAGAATGCTTCCGACTGTGAGCCTTCCACCTGTGCATCTGAAGCAGAAAACCAAGAAAAAATAGAAGTTCCTCCTGAGGCCAATGTGATGTTATTTGGTGCTGAATACTTCTGTGTAATCAATCAAGATGTGGAAATTCCTGATAGACAATGCACCAAATTTGTTGACAACACAAGGTACAAGAAGAAAATGTTGGACTCATGTGCAAAATCTTCAGCTCCAGTCACACAAGATGATCCTTAGAAGAGAAAGTATGAAACTAAGACACCAAGTAGTAAAAGCGCACAAGTTCTTGCGCATGAGGTTCCGCACAAAGCTTCTCTTGAATCAACGTGCGTCCATCCTTTGGTAGGTCAAGACCTTGCGCAAGCTAAGGCTCCTTCCTCTACTCTAGAACAACCAAGAAAAGATGTTGTTATATCTCAGATGCAAAAATCAATAGGCCATCCATTCAACATTGTGGACCAGATGAAGAAAACAAATGTGAATGTCACAATGTGGGATGCCATAGCCATCCAATCTCAACGTGACTTGTTGCATGAAGCTTTGGCCCAACTTCTGCGCATTAATTAAGTTGTCCAAAATTCGTACGCTTCTATCAATATTTGTCAAGCAGAGGAGAAGCAAGTAAGTAATGTTACTAAAACCCCACCATTTTCATAGCCAAATTCAAATTTTTTGAGCTCATGCCCTTCGTTGGTGTTTAAGCCAAGTTAGAGATTCAAGAAATTAGCAAAAGTCATGCCCTAGAGCTGTTTAAACCATTGTTTTGCTCATTTTTAGAAATCCTCCATTTCTTGGTCTATGCACATAATATTCTCTTTGCAACCTCCATTTTTTTATCAAAATTTTTCACTTGTTCTATGTCCTAGGTCGTCAAATCATTGTTTTGCCTCCATGCCTTTGGTTTCATGAAGGAAATTTGAAAATTGGACTCAAAACGATGAAGTTTTCTTCCTCTGCGTATTTTCCACAGTCAGGATGACGGGCATATTTTCCCTGTCAAATTTTGAACCCAATGAATGTAAGTATGTGGTCAGATCCTATTGGATGGGGAGGAACATGATTTTTGGTGAAATTAACACATTTGGTCACTTTTGGAAAAAATGGTAAATTTACCCCACGGCAGCCCTGTAAAGTTTGATGTTGTGACCAATTTTGGTTCATTGCGGAAAAAGTGGAATTTTTTGTCCCACTAGGATGCACAAGTTCAATTGGGAAAAGCGGGCCATTGGGACCCAAAAAAGCCAAATGGGATGAAAAATTCAAAAGCATGAGAGCTGGGCCAGTAGAGGCCGAATTGATTTTTGAGCTTTTTTCCAAAAAAAGGTTAAAATGTTTAGAAAAGGGTCGCGACCCCATTTCTAATAAGAAGATGCCACCCAATGTTTCAAGATTTTAATCGGAGCAGTGGGTCGACAGAGAAATTTTTGTTTTTGAGCCTCTTTTCAAAAAAGGTGAAAATGTTAAGAAAATGGCCTGCAGCCTCGATCATACTTTAAAGGGAAAAATTCAAAGTTGAAGCCTACAGGGAGAAAGTCAGCAGCGGGAGAGCGGAATGGATGGAGAACTTTGAGTTTTTGAGCCTTTTTCCAAAAAATTTTAAAATGTTGTGAAAAGGGCTGCAATCCCATTTCCAATAAGAACGTGCCACATGTCTAAGTTGAAAAGTCAAAGAGGGGCTGTGGGCCAATTTGTTCCAAATTGCCAAATCTCACGAAAAATCACAAAATGTGAAAGGCTTCCCCTGTAACCACTCCAATCCCTTCCTGCCATGTGGACGACCCAATTTCAAAGTTAGAGGAGCAAATCAAATGGTCTATATTTAAACTGGAAAATCGAATGTAACGGTTGCTTTGCAAGATCTAGTTTTTAACCCGCCATGAGCGTTTTCTTCACAACAGAGGAATTTGAAAAGGTGTTGAGGATTTGTGAAGTTATAACGGTTTCTTGAGAAGAATATAATGGCTTCTTGACGTCATTCTAAGGGTTGGCGATTGATTTCAAAAAGACCAGAGTGCTCTGTACCTGGAAAAGATAGAAAACACCATACTTCTTCTATTTTCCCTTCTCCTTAGAATTTCTTCCATTCTCAAGCTATGTACAAACTTTACTTGAGCTTCAATAATAAAAGAAGGAATTTTTGCCTTTTTTATTGAGGGATTGATTGGTACCTTGTGACCAATGAATTACATTTGGTCTTGTAGCTTCTCTGTGGATTTGTTTTTCTTCTAACTATAAATGCATGTAAATGAAATTTCTAATTAATGTGTGTGGGCATCTGATATTATACTCACAACATTAGTTTTCTCCTACCTCCATTTCCACTCCCCTTCCCCCTTTCTCAATACAAAGTTTCTTCTCTAGTGAGACATTGCTAGCTTTGCCACAGGGTCAGTGGAGTGCCCCTATTGGATCTCTTGTCGAAAGGCCACCATTGAAATCCACCTTTTATTCATGCACCTATGGAAGCTACACCGTTCAAGTAGAGGGACTTAGATTCCCATAGCGTTGGCTTGAAACCCACCAATTTGTCCACAAGAAAAATTTTCTCACCAACATTTTTGGCGCCCACCGTGGGGCAGATTTTGTAGCATTTGCACCTAAAAATGACCTCAGGGTCATAAAATACAAAAAAAAGATTCTAGAGGAAAATTTTCTGGAGATTGAATAATCACACAAACTACATGGATGTAAATCATGGCTATTATAGGAAATCCTCCTGTTGAGAGACCTGATTTACTCTTTCACATCCAAGAAGACATTGCTTCTAATCTGAGAGAAGATATTTGGCATAATAACAAAGTTTCAATCATTACTTCATTTCCATAAGGATTCTGGACCTGGAAGAGGAACGTGCTATCAAATTGGAAAGGCAGAGACAAATTCCAAGCACCCCAGAGAAGAGCATAAACTTTCAATCCATCTGATAGAAGATACACTCAGCAATTGAGGAAAGGACAAGTTGATCCCACATTTGAAGAGCTTGAAAGAGAGGCAAGATATGAAGAGGAGATAAGGCCTCAACTTGAAGAAATAGAAAGACTCCAAATTGAAGCAGAAGAAAGAGCAGCAACAAAAGTAGCCTTAGCAAGACTGGAGAATAGAAACATGAATAGAATGGGTGATCATGAGCATGAGTAACGCAAGCCTAATGTACCATGGGGAAGAAATTCCTGGTCCAATTTCTCTTCCACAACTACTTCATGAGCTCCCAAGAGGCTCAAGAAATAACTTCCCAAAATTCAAAGGGATGGTTCTCAGCTCCCCAGAAGAACATGTTGCAGCATTCATCACTACTTATGGAGTGTTGGGAGTTGAAGATGATGTTTCAGTTAGGATCTTTGTGGAGTCACTCCAAGAAAAAGATGCTAATGGTTCTACATGTTTCCCCCAAGATCTGTCACATGCTGGGAAGATATAAGAAGTGCATTTGAACATAGGTTCAAGAACACAAAAGATTTTCAGGATCTGTTGGTCCAATTGGTTCAGATGAAGAAGGAGACCTCTGAATCAATGAGAGATTTTGTAGCAAGTTATGATAGGTTGACAAGAAGGATCCTAGAAGATGTGGTACCCTTGGAAACAACTTGAAAAGGTTCTTCATCAGTGATTTTCCATCAGAAGTTGGTTTCTTCCTCAGAAGATCCCAACCAAGAACATTGAGGGAAGTTCAATACTTTGCAATTGAGACTGATGATGATCTAATTCTTTCTAGCAAAAGGAAAGGACCAAATGGGAAGCAAAAATGTCTGAGTTCAAATTCAGTCACCACTGATCCAATGTTCCAAAAAATGGCAAATGACCTAGTTGCTTTGAAGAAACAAGCTATCACAAATCACAATGAGGAATGCTCCAAGGAGAACAAATCCTCCTAATAGACCAAGAATTGCTCCACCTTCCTTATAGGCTTGCTCTTGAAGCACCACCAGTCAATGCCATATGTGACACTAGGGAATCAAAAGAAGGAGCAAAAATTGAGGAAACTAGAAGAATAAAGCATAGATGACTATGAAAACTATCTTGAAATTGAAGAGGTTGGCATGCACAATGGCCTGATTTAATATGTTACTGATGAGGAGGAAGGTGATGAAGAAGCTCTATGTTTTTCATGTGTTGTTTTCACCCGTGCACAATCCAAGAATGGTGTTTCAGTCTTAGCAGTTGCAACTGAGAGTAGGAAGAACAAAGAAGATAGCTCTCCAAAGCCTCCACTAAACAAGATTATCAACAGGGGATCACCATTACCACCTTCCATGGAATCAGCTAGAGAGAAATTAGACTCACCAGTTATCAAGGATCACACTGTTATGCCAAGTAAGTTATCTGTGTCTTCTCCTAACTCAAAAGTTGGTAAGAGTAATTCTCTTCTAAATATTGGTTCTGCAAGAACATATAAATTTCAATCAAAGGCTACACCCCCATCTCCTTCCAAGCCAATTGCTACATTTGAAAAGGAGAACTGAACACCAAAAGTAATGACACATCTGCCATTTAAGACCTAATGATACCATAACTTCATTTGAATTTGTAGAGCATGCTAACAAAACCAAAGTCCAACTCTTTGAAATTGAATACCTATAAACACATCCTGCCCAATTTGACAGATTCTCAAGGCAGTCCAAGAACATCCCCAATCTCTAATTCTACCATAGGCTTACTTCCCACACCATACACACAATCTTCTCAAAACATGTTAGCCCTCAGTGCCTCCACCACCAACAGAGTTGAGCATTTTTACCTGTCACTTCTCATTAAAGGTTTTTAGCTGAATACTTGCATTATAGATTCTGGAGCCTCAGATAATTGATGCCAACAAAAGTTACAAATGCTCTTGGCCTCACTTTGACTCGGGTAAATGGCACATGTTACTCAATGGAATCCAAACAAGTTCCATTGGTGGGAAGGATTAAGGATGCTCAGGTTGCACTAGTTGATTACCTTAACATACTCTTGACCATTTTGGTGGCCCAAAAGCAAACATTCTCTTTCAAGATTGTGGGCTAGGAAACTACTTCCTCACATTAGAAAAAGAGGAGAACTTGCCACTTCTCATGGAGGAAGAAGAAGACCGAATCTAGACAATGGAGTTTGATGGTAGTTAGTCCAGAGCAGGTTCAGGAGCTGGTGTAGTATTGTACTCTCATTCCAATGAGGTATACCCTTTTTCCTACAAGCTGCAATTTGATAATACAAACAATACAGTAGAGTATGAAGCATTACTCTTAGGCATGAATGTAGCAGAGGACATAGGAATCAAGAAGCTGAGATGTAAAGGTGATGCATAAAGGTTATGGTGAAGCAGGTCCGCCAACAATATTAGGTGAAAAATCCAAGGCTCGGGCACTATAGAAATAGAGTACGGGACTACATTGAATCCTTTGATGCATTCTCCATTGAAGCTATCCCTAGGGAGCAGAATGAAAAGGCTGATTTTCTACCAATGTCTGCTTCCTTAGTGACACCTCATCCTTCTTTTGGCAAGGATAAATTGACCATTGAAATGGTGTTCAGACCCAGCGTACCAAACAATGCAAATGACTGGCAGGTCTTCAATGATGACAATCTGATCCTAGCCTTCTTAGAACAAAGGGATAAATTCAATCATCTTTTCTTTGAAGGAAGTGAAAACCCACACCGTGAATTAGTTTCCAAAGAAGAGAAGGAAGGAATTGAGGGAATTGATGAAGAGGGAGTAATCAAAATGAAAGGAAACAAAATCCCCAAAGGCCTAGTTTCTTTGGAAGACCTCTTTGACAAGCATGACAAGGATCATCCAAGAGAGAGATAAAAAATATTCTCAGTGTCCATCTGATTTTGATCAAGAAAACATTGGCACCTCAGAGAATCCAAGGATGGTTAACATTGGTAAATGCTTCTCACTAGAAGAGAAGAGAAATTTTTTTGCTCTGCTAAAAAAGTACTCAAATGTCCTGACCTATTCCTATGACGAACTCAATAATTTTTAGCCAAAGGAAATGCATCACTCCATTCCTTTGAAGCAAGGAGCTAAGCCCTTTAGGTAAAAACAAATGCCCTACAATCTAAAGATTTTCGATGTTATCAAAGAAGAGGTGACAAAGATGCTCACTGCTAGAATCATCTTCCCCATCCACCATTCAACATGGGTGGCTAACATTGTGCCAGTAAGGAAGAAGAATGGGGAAATAAGGATTTGTGTAGACTTATGAAATCTGAATCGGGCATCTCTCAAGGACAACTACCCTCTTCCAATCATGGATCATATTTTGCAAGCAGTCACTAGATTTAAAATGCTCTCTTTGCTTGATGGATTCTCAGGGTACAACCAAATCAAGGTGGCAGAAGAGGATTTCAACAAAATATCCTTCACAACACCTTGGGGCACTTTTGCCTACAACAAAATGCCTTTTAGCTTGATCAATGTTGAAGCCACTTTCCAGAGAGAAATGGACTTGGCCTTCAAAGATTTTAAACATTTCATTGTCATTTACCTTGATGACCTCACGGTTTTTTCAAAGAGGAGGGGAGATCATATCTTTCATTTGGAGCAAGTCCTTGCAAGGTGTAAGAAACATGGCATTTATCTAAATCCAAAGAAGTACATTTTTGGAGTCACAAGGGGTAAGTTGTTGGGACACATTGTGAACAAACATGGAGCACACATTAATCCTGAGAGGGTCAGAGCTATCCAAGCACTAGCCTTACCAACCAGTTAGAAGGTATTTCATTCATTCTTTGGAAAGGTAAACTTCCTTCATCATTTTGTGCCTGAGTTTTTTGAACTGACTAAGCATATAACTTCCATGATGAAGCCTCAAACAAGTTTTAAGTGGAATAAGGAAGGAAAAACAACATTTGAAGAGATCAAGAAAGCCATTGCCAAAGCTCCAACTCTTGTATCTCCAGATTTCAACAAGGAGTTCATCATGTATTGCTATGCATAAGAACATACCCTCTTTGTTTTCCTTGTTCAAAAAAATGATGAAGGTTTGGAAGCACCCATTGCTTTCATGAGCTGTCCTTTGAAAAATCATGAGCTAAAGTACAACCAATTGGAGAAACATGCCTACGCAGTGGTCAAAGATGTTAAAAGTTTTAGATTCTACATCCTCGATTCCCATACAGTGGTAATGGTCCCTGGAAGTGTAATCAAGTCCATTTTGACTCAACAAGATCCTGAGGCTAAGAGAGGAAGTTGGATTGCAAAGACCCAAGAGTATGACTTGGAGATTAGACCCTCTAATCTATTAAGAGGAAATGGTTTGTGCCAACTGATTGCTGAAGATGAAGCTCTCAAAGTTCCGTAGGAAGAAAAGGATGGTGTTTTCTCAACCTGTTCAAGAGATAGTCCACAAGTGCTATTTGTCACCACTACTGATGAGTGGTATGCTGATATTGCTTACTACCTCACTTATGGAGAATGCCATCCTCATCTTGATTACAAAAAATAAGGACACTCAAGGTAAAGGCAGCCAAGTTTGTGATCTGGAATCATGCACTTTACAAGAGAGGCCTAGATGGTTGTTTCCTCAGGTGTGTAGATAAGGAGCATCAAGAAAAGTTGCTCAGGGCATATCATGATCAAGCCTGTGGTGGACATTTCTTAGCAATGGTCACCACACATAAGATTCTTAGAGGGAGATATTATTGGCCCTCCATCTTTGCAGACACTCAGGATTAGGTTTCCAAATGCAAAGCATGCCAACAATTTTTTGGGAACCCACAACTATTTGCATCGCCACTCAGGCCTATGGTGGTTGAAGAACCATTTCAGCAATGGGGGCTAGATTTTATTGGTGTTCTGAATCCTCATTCAAGTGCAGGGCTTACTTATGTACTCACTATAGTTGATTAATTCACTAAATGGGTGGAAGCCATTCCAACCAAGAAAGCCAGCTCTGAAACAGTCTACAACTTCATCAAGGAGAATATCATTGTCCGTTTTGGAGTACCACAGAAGACTGTTGTAGACAATGCCACCTATTTCTCTTCAAAGGAGCTCATAGAGTTTTGTTATGGTTTTGGAAGCTCTTTATCTCACTCTTCTGACTACTATCCATAGGGAAATGGTCAAGCTGAGTCAAGCAACAAGAACATTGTGACCATTGTTCGCAAGCTGGTAGATGAGAATCAAATGAACTGGCACAAGAAGTTATATGATGCATTGTGGGCTGATAGGATCACTCCTAAGAAGGAAATAGGTATGTCACCTTTCCAAATGTTGTATGGAGTTGAGGCAGAGATTCCTCTCACAATTGAGATGCTAGCTCTCAAGTTGTTGCAAGAAATAGAAGATGGTCAATACAAAGACTCCATTGACAAGAGGATCCTATTCCTGGAGAAGCTGGAGGAAAGAAGATGCCAAGTGGTGGATATAATTAAAGAAAACCAATTGAAAGTGAAGAATATATTTGACAAGAGGGAAAAGGAAAGAGAATTCAAGGTTGGAGACTTTTTCTTGCTATGGGACAAGAGAAGAGAACGAAAGGGCAGCCATGGAAAGTTTTATTCATTATCGCTCAGCCCATTCCAAATTCATGGAGCTTACGGTGAGAATGTTTTTCTCCTCTCATACTTGGATGGAGTGCCATTGAAATTTCCTCGAAGTAGGAAATAATTGAAACTTTATCATCAGTGAAAGCAGGTTGTCCCTTGCCTTGTACCATAGGTGATTTTGTAGGTGTGTTTTTTTCCCTTTTATGTTGTGTGGTTTTGGTTTTGTTTTGTTTGTTTTTTGTTATGAGTGGTTTGGCTTGTGTGTTTCCTCCTTCCATTCTTTCTCAGAATCGAACATGACTTTGCAAGGTCTAATGGAAAAGGCACTGGTCAATGTAATATGTTTTGAAACTTGAGATTCTGGATCCTCATGTCATGCCCTAGCCATGCCCTATTCACACCATGTCCCCAAGCTAGAGCCAACTGTTGTCTCCTGAAAACTACTTTGTGTTTTCATAGCCAAATTCAATTTTTTTGGGCTCATGCCCTTTTTTGGTGTTTAAGCCAAGTTAGAGATTCAAGAAATTAGTAAAAGTCGTGCCCTAGAGTTGTTTAAACCTCTGTTTTGCTCATTTTTAGAAATCCTCCATTTCTCGGTCTGTGCACGTAATATCCTCTTTACAACCTCCATTTTTTATCGAAATTGTTCACTTGTTCTATGGCCTGGGTCTCCAAATCATTGTTTTGCCTCCATGCCTCTAGTTCGTGAAGGAAATTCAAAAATTGGACTCAAAATGATGAAGTTTTCTTCCTTTGTGTATTTTCCATAGTCGGGATGACGGGCGTCTTTTCCTTGTCAAAATTTGACCCCAATGAATGGTGGTACGTGGTCAGATCCTATTGGATGGGAAGGAACAGGATTTTTGGTGAACTTAACACTTTTGGTCACTTTTGGAAAAAATGGTAAATTTTCCCCGTGGCCCCGATCAGGCTATAAAGGTAAAAGTCAAATTTTGAGCCCGCAAAGAAAAGTCAAAGCTGAAGCCCTGCATGGAAAAATTCAAAGATAAATCCCACTATTGAAAAGTCAAAGCGAACGAGTGGGCCATCGGGGAACTTTTGGAAATTTAACCAAATTCCGAAAAGTGAAGTAAAATTTCTAGAATGCTCCACGGATTTGCCAAGGTCTCGAGCCCACCGTTGAAAAGTCAAAGCGGGAGAGCGGAACGACGAAGAACTTTGAGTTTTATCCTTTTTCCAAAAAAGGTTAAAATGTTGAGAAAAGGGCCGCGATCCTATTTCCAATAAGAACGTGCCACGTGTCTAAGTTGAAAAGTCAAAGTGGGAGAGTGGAACGGTGGAGAACTTTGAGTTTTTGAGCCTTTTTCCAAAAAAGTTTAAAATGTTGAGAAAAGGGCCGCGATCCCATTTCCAATAAGAATGTGCCACGTGTCTAAGTTTAAAAGTCAAAGCGGGGTTGCAGGCCAATTTATTCCAAATTTCCAAATCTCACAAAAAATCATAAAAATGTGGAAGGCTTCCCCCATAACCGCTCAAATCCCTTCCTGCCACGTGGACAGCCCAATTTCAGAGTTAGAGGAGCAAATCAAATGGTCTATATTTAAACTGGAAAATCAAATGTAACAGTTTCTTTGCAAGATCTAGTTTTTAACCCACCATGAGTGTTTTCTTCACAACAGAGGAATTTGAAAGGGCGTTGAGGATTTGTGAAGTTTTAACGGTTTCTTGCAAAGAATATAATGGCTTCTCGAAGCCATTCTAGGGGCTGGCGAATGATTTCAAAAAGACTAGAGTGCTCTGTACCTGGAAAAGATAGAAAAATGCCATATTTCTTCTATATTCTTTCTCTCTTGAATTTCGTCCATTCTCAAGCTATGTACAAACTCTTCTCGAGCTTCAATAATAAAAGAAGGAATTGTTGCCTTTTTGATTGAGGGATTGATTGGTACCTTATGACCAATGAATTCTATTCGGTCTTATAGCTTCTCTTGCGGATTTGATTTTATTCTAACTATAAATGCATGTAAACAGAATTTCTAATTAATGTGTGTGGGCATTTGATATTCTACTCACAACATTAGTTTTCTCCTACCTCCATTTCCACTCCTCGTTCCCTTTCCAAGACAAGGTTTCTTCTCTAATGAGACATTGTTAGCTTTGCCATAGGGTCAGTGGAGTGCCCCTTGTTGGATCTTTGGTCAAAACACCACCATTGAAATCCACCTTTTATGTATGCACCTACGGAAGCTGCACCGTTCAAGTAGAGGGACTTAGATTCCCATAGCATTGGCTTGAAACCCACCAATTTGTCCAAAAGACAAAGTTTTTCGCCAACACCTCTTCAAGCCAATTGCCTAATCCAAGAAGGCCAAGAGAAAGTCTATTAAGAACAACCTATTCCTCCTCCTCTACCCGATTTAGTGCTGGATGAATGGGCGGAAAGACACCACAATTTTTTGCAATATGTTGAAGAGATAGAAGCTTTTTAAACTGGGCTTGGCACCTATTGCATCCTTGAAGAATAAGTTGTGCTTCCACGTGTGCTCAAACAAAATAGAGAAAATTCTAGCTTATGGAAGTTGTATTTTGATGGATCCATAAGCAAAAATGGCACAAGCACAGGAGTTTTTCTCATCTCTCCCAAGTATGAGAAGTAACTTCTTCACACACATGTTGCAGTTCACATGCTCCAACAATGTAGAAAAATATGAAGCATTGGTGCATGGCCTTCTCATTGCTGAGAAGAAATGAATTAAGGCACTATAGATATTTGGGGACACATAACCAATCATCCACCAAGTCACCAACAAGTGCGTGACAAAGAATAAGCTTCTCAAATCTTATAAACACAGAGTTTGGGACCTCCTTGAGAGCTTTGATTCTCTAAATCTACAGGTGGTATCATGCAAGATGAACAAAGAAGCTGACCAAATGACTGCACTTGGATCACAGTTCTCTCCTGTGGAGGAATTTGTCGAAGGGAACACACAAAATGTCAAGATGGTGATCAAACCATCCATTCCAGACAACAACACCAGTTGACAAGTGCTTGAAAGTGACGCAGAGATTGTCCAATTTATCTAGAATGAAATTGAGTTCTCTTCAAGCATGCAAGCTGACTTGCATGACAACTATGGTGACCAAGTGATCTAGCTAAAGACAAATAAGTTGTCTAAAGGGTTGGTCACCTTAGATAAAATATTTAGCCTTGATGATGAGTTCAAGTGTGAAGAAAAGTATATGCGCGCGACATAAGAAGACTATAATCTAATCACTATTGCACGTGGAAAGGAGCTGCTAATTAGTAAAGCTTATGCACATGATGAAAAATAGGCCTTCATCTCTCTTTATCATAAATGTAACGAAATTTTTTCATGGGATTATGAAGACCTCAAAGGATTCAATCTACTTTTTTCTCAACACTCCATTGATCTTGATCCTAACATCAAGCCCATTGGACGAAAGAAGAGGCTAGTCAATTGAAGGATAGAACCTCTCATGAGGAAAGAGTTGTCCAAAATCATTCAGGTGAAGATCATTTTTCCTATTAAGTACTCTACCTAGGTTATGAATCTAGTTCCATTGCGCAAGAAGAATGGTGAAATCAGGCGCTGCTTTGATTTCAGATATTTAAACAAGGCATCCCTTAAGGATCATTATCCTTTTCCTTCTATGGAGTATATTCTGTAGACTATGTATGGTGTGCAGAGATTTTCAATGTTGGATGGGTATTCTGGATTCAATCAGATCATGGTCAAGGAAGAATATCAATTCAAAACAACGTTTACAATTAAGTGGGTAATCTATGCATATCAAAATATGCCCTTTGGTTTGTCAAACACAGGTGCAACATTTTAGCACGCCATGGATATTGCCTTGAAAGGTTACATCAATGAGTTCATCTTGATTTACCTAGAAGACATTACAATCTTCTCAAAGTAGGGAACAAATCATATGGTGCATCTAGAAAAAGTATTTGAGAGATGCAGAAAGTTTTGGGTATCTATTAACCCAAAGAAGTGTAATTTGGTTATGGTGCAGGGAAATCTGTTGGGCCATATAGTTTCAAAGGATGGCATGACTATTGATCCTGAGTGTGTTTCTGCCATCCTGGATCTTTCCGTGTTAGCGCACAAGAAAGCCTTATAGTCCTTCCTCAGAAAAATAAACTTTGTTAGTTGCTTTATTCCTAACTTTGCAGGACTAGCAAGGCCCATCACCCTCATGCTCAAAAAGGACACAAAATTTGGGTGGATAACAAAAGGAAGAGAAAGTTTCAACAAGATCAAGAAGGAAATTAATTGCGCACCAAAACTCATCAACCTGAATTATTAAAAGGATTTCATCCTGTATGCTTATGGCATTGATGAAAGTGTTGTTGTTTTCCTCACAGAGGAAAATGAACAAGGACTGGAGTAACTAGTGACTTTATTTAGTTAAACAATGAAGGATTATAAGTTGAAATATATTCATATAGAGAAATAGGTCTATGCCATCATGTGCGCACTCAAGAAATTCCAGAGTATGCTTGCCACAAATCATATCAAGGTGCTGGTTTCTCATTATAGTGTTAGAGACTTCATCATGGGAGCAGAAATTAGTGAGAAAAGATCACGATGGGTGACCGAGATCATGGAGTATGATGTGACTATTAAGGCCATGAAGCCGGTAAGAGGAAGCGCGCTTTGCAAACATCTTACTAAGGACGTGCAAGTTGAACCTAAGACTTCATTATTTTTTGAATATCTCCCTGTGTGTAGAACCTGAACAGAATGAAGCTCCTAGTGCACGTGACTAGATGGAGGACATGATCACATTCCTTTCTAAGGGTGCATACCCTCCTAGTTTAAACAAGGAAAAGAGAAGACATCTAAGGCTTCAATCCATTCCATATGTGTTGATTGATGACCTTTTCTTCTAAAATAATATTACTGGTGTGTTGCTAAGGTTTATTGATAGCGCACATATTTTAAAATTGTTAGTCGAATTTCATGATGGATTCTCTAGTGGACACTTCTCTGCCAAGACTACAACAATGAATATCATCAAGGTAGGATACTTTTGGCCTACCTTATTCATGGATGTGCACAAGTGGGTAAAAAATTGTAGAGATTGTACTTTATTTGCAGGTAAGAATAAATTACAAGCTCTTCCCCTCTGACCAATCCAAACAGATCAACCTTTTGCTCAATGGGGTCTTGACTTCATAGGTATGATCAATCTTCCTTCAAGTGTTGGCCACAAGTGGGTGCTGACAACTACAGACTACATCAGATGGACAAAATATGTCGCACTCAAGGAATCAACCGAGTCAGTCATGGTGGACTTTCTCGAGAATCTTATAACAAGGTTGGGCGTTCCTCAGACCATTATATCTTATAATGCAAAGGCCTTCCTTGGTACTAAGATTTCTGGTTGGGCACTTAATCTTGGTAGATACTTGAAGAATTCTTCCAACTATTTCCCTCAAGGAAATGGTCTGGTAGAGTCAAAAAACAAGAACTTGATCATAATCATGAAGTGGAAAATGAATATCAGCTAGAAGCAATGACATATAAAGGTCTCGCGCACACTCTGGGAAGACAAAATCATAGTGAAGAAGGCAATAGGTACTTCACCTTACAATTGTTTTTATGGTAAGGAAGGTAGACTACCCTTAACTCTTGAATTGAATTCATTAGAGATTTCCCAACAGTGAGAGGTTGAAGGTGCGGACTATAGAGAAATCAGAATGAAAGAGTTGGTTGAACTTGAAGAACTTAGAAATTTTTCCATGATCAATCTAGAACAACATCAACAATCAACAAAGAAATGGTTTAACAGAAAGACTAAGCCACAAGCTTTCAAAGTTGGGGAATTAGTCTTAAAATGGGATGTTGACATAGCTAAATTAGGGTGTCATTCAAAATTTGATGCATTTTGGAGTGGCCCATATGTTATCAGTTATTGCAAGGAGGCTAACTCATTTGAGTTGTATCATCTTGATGGAGGCACGCTATCAATCCCATTGAATGGGATCTATCTGAAACCCTTCCATTAAGTTTTTTGCATCATTTATGTATATATTAGAGTAGTTTTAATTCCTCCTAGTGCGTTGCACACACATTGTCTTGTTTGTATATAGTTCTTTCTTCTCGCGTGATTCTTGCGCGCACTCTTTATTTGCTTCCAGTATACCTGTTGTCTTTCAGAAGTCTTTTCAGAATTCAGAAATGAGTTCAAAATATGATTCAAATGGCTCAAGGGTAGTCCTTAAAGGTTCCATATCGTAATTTCATAATCACATAGTAGACCCCAAGCCCAATAGATACTACAAGTTACTGATCTCCTTCATCTAGCAAGAAGATGGCCCTGAAAGTTGCCAAATTGTTATCCAAAATATATCTCCTTGTTATTTGGACAACTTACATAACCATTCTAGCTCTTAAGGTTCTACATTGCAGGTTGCATGCACTTCAGCTATCTCTTTGGCACATTTCCTTGGTGGAAATTCCTCACGTGTTCATGTGCGCTCTTCTTCTCTGCTTTTCCTTCTTCCTTCTTCCTTTTACTTTTCCATTTCCTTTTCCTTTTCCTTTTTATTTTTTTACACATTCCTTACGCACTCACCTTCCTCCCAGTAGTTCATACATCTTGCACGCACGCCTTGGTCCTGCTTCCCCAAATTAGCTAAGTCATTGGCACTCTTTGTGCCTCCCTTCTTCTGCGCACCGCACATTACTTTGTAATAGTTGCACCTCAACTATGTGTTCCTATAAAAAGTTTGTTCCCCATTACTTCCGCGTGTGTTGCATTTGCGCACACATTCCCTCTTTTTTCCTTCCATGTTTTTCTCTTTCGTTTTCCTGCCTTTGCGCCCTCCTATGCCACACTATATATGTTAGACCTTGAGTGTGCTACACGAAACCAATCAAAGAATGCTAACTGGGTGCTGAATCTTGAAAATAAATCATTGGGTGACACATGACAGAAATGAAAAAACGGTTGTATAGTTGGTTGATCCTTCAATCAATCAGCACACTCCATGTGTCATTGCATGTTAGAGTGACCTGTAGACTTCTGACACCCATAAATTCTACTCTAGAGCTCTGACACACGCACACCCAGTCTCATTTGAAAGATGCTGACGTGGGCTACAGTGCAAAACATTCAAATTCAAATTCTGATCAGATTTGGTAGGTGAGAAATGGGAAAACATATTTCATGCCATTGATGAGTAGATTTGATTGCTCTAACCACCCGATTTGACATGGATCTCACCTCCTTCCTTATCCTACATGCCAAAGAGACATGAGGAAGCACATTAGACATATTTGTAGGCATATTTACATGTATTCAATGCTTTTGTTGGTGGTTGTGTTTTAAATTCAAGTTTTCCCTCCTCTCCTCTTCTTTCTTCATTTATAAATGTAAGATCATAGATCATTGTAAAGGGTTTGACATTTTGGATCTTATAGCATTTGCTAAGGGTTCTCCATCTTTGTATTTTGAGTTTTAGACCTCTAGATCTGGCTCTTTCTCGTGGATATCGGATTATTTCACCATTGTAACTTAATGTGCATAATTGGAAGCAATAGAAGCATAGTTTTGTGGTTATTCTCTGCTTTAACATGTTTGTTTTCTTCTTTCTTTTCTTTCCCTTTTGTTGTGTGCTTATTGTAACACTTTAATGTGTCACTTTAAGTCCCTTGCAGCTCCATTTACTTGTTGTGTTTCATAACACTGCTTGTGAAAATTCATCTTGGTCCGTGCTAAGCGTGTTTAACCCCCTTCGATGCATTTCCCTTCATTTTTTCTCAGAACAGATAGTGTTCATCCCTCTTTTTCTGGTGTTATCACTTTCCTTAGTGTCATTTTCCATTTTCATATTACCCTTCTATCCCTGGTCCATTGGCATTGTTAGCTTAGTTTTCCCTTCCAGCATTAGGATTAGTAGTAGCAGTAGGAATAGATAGAGGAGCCATCCTTCTCCAGAGATCTGTCTCAAGTGCGAAAGGTCAGACACTTGGAGACAATCCCATTGTTGACTCAATGACTCATCTCTTCCAGATTCAAGACATGGGTGTAAGTTTGAGAAACCAATGGGAATGCAGCCACACAAATATGCAATAAGGAAATCGTTACGATACCACTTGACCACATGATCAAAAAATTCATCAGAAATAACAACATTCAGAGATGATTCAAAATACATACCTCGTCATAGACTTTCAACCCAAACTTTTGATCTCACTTGGGAGCCATTTTCACCACCAATTGCAATAGTCGTTGCAATGGAAGGAGAGTTGGCCATTTATAGGAAACTCACCACCTTAGCAGTGGGAAAATAACTGGTTTACAATATCATAGGACTAAAGGGAAAACCATAGAAAGGCTAAAGGGGAATAATTCAAGCATTGGTGTATCACAAGAAAATGCTTGAAAAACCTAGCAGAGACGAAGTCAAATATATTGGTTTTGAATTTTTTTTTGGGGAAATTTTAACTAATTCAAAAATTTGGGTTGACTTGTATAGTATGGTTAGTGAATTGAGGGTTAGGGTTGGAGGTGTTTGGGCTATCATTAGAAACTTGGTTTTTGTTTTTGTTTTTCTGGGTTGAGATTTGTGGAAGGATTAATCATAAGACATGTGTCAGAGATGTTTTTTGAAGGGTCAATAGTTATTTTAAATTGTTTTGAAGGCAATTCATGAATCATGTCAGTTAATGTTGACCTCTCAAGACTTACAAGTGTTTCATAAGAATATTTTAAGCTCAAGTATAGATTAGGTCAAGCTTTTTTTCTATCAAAAAATCAATCCTAAATTAGCTGATTGACTTGACTTGATTCGTAAAAACATATAAACCCAAATATATCATGATCCTAATGTCAATAAGGGTGACACCACAATAGAAGTGACCTATTATTAACATAACGGTTGATTGGTTGTAGCACAAGTATGTTTGCTTGCTTGGTCTTCCTCTCTCCCCCTTTGTAGCTTCAAAAATAAAAAAGAACCTATTATTCCTACAAATATGTCTTACTACCCCAAGTTGGATATGTTTCTTCAATGTATTTTAGAATTGTTGGAAGCACAAGGGACTGAGAGGGGGGGGTGAATCAGTCCTACGCATTATTTTTATTTCATTTACCAAAACATACATTCATCAATTATATTTTTCATACAACATTCATAACCATGTGTGCTTATTAAGATATGCAACATCAACCACAAGATTATGAAACAAAGTACTCAACACAAGAACACCATATGTAAGTGGAAAACCCTAATGGAGAAGAAAACCCACTGAAATTCTACTTATATTAGAATTTTAATTTTTTTTAGTGAAGCACCAAATTCAAAAGGATCACCAACCCCTAATTTAGTGAGGCACCAAACCCATAAGGAGCACCAACCCCTATTTTAGAAGAGCACCAACCCTACAAGGAGCACTAAAGCTTAATTTAGTGAAGCACCCACTCCACATGTAACACCCTGAACTATTGTTACTTTCTCCTGAGCATTCAAGTGTTGATATATGATTTATCCTATTTAAGGACATGTTCCTTTGGTTTTGGGAAGTCATGCTTGATTTGGATTATGTATTTTCTACTCATAAGATCTTTGATTGAACCGGAATATGCCTGGACTCTTTTGTTTCTTTCATCCTTCGCATTTGAGTACAATCTGATTTCTGGAAGATTGTGGATTTCTCCACCTTTATGACTCAACCTTAGATCAGTTGCATTGATCCAAGGAATGTTTTAATTTTATTCAGGATGAACAATTTGTATTAACATTTCGTGAGTTATTAAGTTTGACTAAACTTTGAATTTTCAAGTTCTTTTAAAACTCCTTCTTATATATATATATATAAATTTTATATATATATATATATATATATATATATATATATATATATGTCCGTAGAGGATAGTTTTGTTGGATTCCAGAGGTTAACTCTGGCTGAAAATTGTAATCAGAATTTGGTTTCAGTCATCATAGCATCAGAAAGGACCTGGACCTTAAGCCAGGTAAGATGTGTAAGTTTTCTATCTAAAGCTTAATTACTTGATGCAAATCAGAATCTGATCCAGGAATGTTTTATTCTATTTGAATTATATTACTGATTAATCCTATCTAGGGGACCTAGACTAGAATCAGTAAGGTTATTAGTTTTAACCTAAACTATAACCTAATGTTGCAAGGTTAGTTAATCTAACCTAGTCCTAAACTTTGTGCTTGATACTCCTAAGGGTTAACTAAACCTATCACTAAGGAGGGTGACTAATGTTATATCCTATGGCATTAAGACTAAGTCTACCTATGATCTAACCTAAGTCACTAACCTATTCTAAACTAATGCTATAAAGAGGGACCTAAAAAGGGTCGCAAGTCTTGGGCGGTGGTTTCCATGGAATTTAAGGAAAGGATAAGGATGAAGGACAGGGAGTGCTGCCAGGGGTAGTGGAGGTTAAATTTATTAAAAGGGTCTTACGTGGCAGTATCTCTAAGAATGGTAGCTTTTGTTTATTTTGTTTTAGCATTCACCAAATTTGGCAGTCGGTGGCAATGGAGAATAGGCGGGAGAATGAAATTTAATGCAATTAATTTACATAGGGTCTCGATCGCGGATTTCTTAGGAAGGCATGCAAGTGGAATTTTTCTTGGTTGTCTTGTTTTTCATGCATTCTGTTTTTTGCTCTACATGAGCACTGGTACTTCGAACCATCCATCTACTCTTCGTTGCATGGCAATTTTGAAAGTTTCAAATTTACTTCTCTATCATGGGGAGTATATAAGGCATGGAGGTAACAATATTTTGTTGTTTAATCTTTCGTGGAAGAAGGAGAGAAGGGGCGAGCGCATTTAGAGGTCTTCTTTGACTTTTTAGCGACACTATCAGGCATGATAGGCCCTAACTGTTAAAAATATTGCTTTCCTTTAAATGTTTTCATTAGAACAACTCTGTTCAGATAATGTATGCACATTTCGGCTTGGCTGGTAACAATGATTTGGGTTTTATGTTGATTTGGGGATTCTGGGTTGTATTTGGATCCTAGATGAAACCTGCTTCAATATTCTTGTTTCCATGTTGTGAATCAAATATGGAGTTTTGCTATCTGTTTGGAGGTGTTGTAAGTTTTCTTTATCTGACTGGGATATATTGATTAAGAACTGGCTCCATGAAAGGATGCGTGCTTAATGATTACGTGTTTGAAAACACCACTGTAATTATTTGCTGTTTCGAGTAGGATTGGATTAACTGATTGTTTTCTTCACAGTAAGAACTCTAACTATTACCGGTCCATGTTCAAGGACGCAAGTAATTGATTTTGTGGTTGGAATGTTAGTTTATTCATTGAAACTCAACCGTTTTAGTTGTGTGAGTTGGAAATGTTGTATGGAGTCTAAGCCTATACTTTTTATTTCAAAGGGGTTTGAATGTTCTTATGATTACAGGTTCTGTGAGTAAGGAAGTATATGGTTAAACTGTTGTTTTTGCAATTTAACATGGATATTAGGAACACGGATATGTTCAAGAGGAAACGTACTTGGATGAACTCTGTTTCCCTGGAAATTCATGGTTGATCCTAGATCTGCATGAATGGAAATTATGTTTAATGTTTGGTTAAGATAGGACTGTGTTTGATGTTACCCAGAGGTGATTTTGAAATATGTATTTAGAATTCGATTATTATCTCTGTACAGGCATTTTTGGTTTGGTTATCTTGGAAAGATATGACGACCTAATAGTGCAACGGTTGGAATAATTTAGTTTTGATCCATTGGTAATTAATGGTAATGGGAAAGTTACCCTAACTCTTAGACTAAAATGGTTCGAGTAATGGATGAAATGTAGACTATTTACTTTAGAGCAGGATTGTGGTCTGAGATTTGATCGTTTATAATGTTTTATGTAAAGAAAATGTTATTGAATTTTGTTTAATGTATAGTTGTAAAACCGTAGGGATCCATTGGAAAATTCTTAAGGTGGCTCTACCTGACCTGAGCTATTGGTTAAACTTAAGTGTTGTATTACTTGTCTTCTTCTTCCCTGATTGGTCTAGAGAATGTATATTACTTCTTGGAAGTTAGTATAGTTCTGAACTTGGTGAAAATAGAGTTCTAATTTTCTCTGTTCCTTCCTCTAAGTTATGGAGGAAAGTTGTTATAGGATTTTGAAATACGAAGGTATTTATACTCTCTCTCTTGGAATAATAGTGTGCTCTTCTATAGAATTCTATAAGGAACTCTACAACATGGATATGAGATGACATGTCTGTTAAAATTAAGTGGAAATAATGGTAAGTGGTGAGATCTTAACTTAGAAGACTCCTTTCCTTTATTAGCAGTATTATTATCCTGATTTAGAACTCAGTTTGTTATCTTCTTGTATAAAGGTATCCCTGTAGTTAATGTTTTGCATACTTATCAATGATTAAAATTTGATATAATAGAGTTAAAGGCAATTTGCTAGATGAACTTGCATGAGGCAGTAATCTATTCTTTGCTCAAATTGACTTTTATACGAACCTGTTGGATGCATACCTTAAAAAGGTTTCATTCTTTTAATTGGAGTGATTAAAACATGATTGACACTGTTCTCAGTTTTGCAGATGATTAGGTACTTAAGATATAGAATGTCCTTTCTTCTTTTCTTGTATTAAACAAATCATCTGAAATAGACTAAGTTGAAATTATGCCTGTGATTTGAATTATGATATAAAGTCATTGGAAAAAGGAAAACTAGTGTGAATCATGATTTTGGATTTGATGGAATTGATGTCATTTAAACAGGATTGTTTAATGAAAAAAATTGGTGGAATGCAATTGTTTTAAGGATTAGTTCTTATCATGCTCAGTTCACTGAACTGACCCGTGCTAGCAATTTTTGTAGATGGTCATCGTAAGTGGTAAAGGAAGACAAAATCTGATATGATGCAATGACTATTTTAATCGGGTTCTTATGAAGAATTCTGACTTGTTTTTCAATTATATTATGGAAGAAAGTTACTTCTTTTGTTGAAGTCTATTGTCTTAAAGTATGCCAAAGTGCATAGATTGTAATTGTATAGATTTGGAAATAAACGAAATGGAGAGATATTACTTATGTGGATTGTGTTACTTATTTGTTGGATTGATCTTCCTATTACCTGTATGAATGAGTGTGGATTCCTATTGTTCTATGTAATGGAGTCTAGATGGATTCCCTAAGTAAGCCTTATTTAATTATGTGGTTGAATACTACATATTTTTGGTTAGTAATTCTTATATCTTATGATTATGGTTAAATTGTAAATTAGACCATTACATTATTAGGGAAAGTTGAGAGTGAACTATGCCCTAAAATGTAGCTATAACTAGAAGAAAATCCTAATACTCTCTTAATGTTCTAATTCAAAAGCAATATATTGATGGTTATAAATCACCATGACTTAATGGTATTAAGTCTGATATGTTTCAGTCTTTAAGGTTGTTACATACCCTTGCTGGATTAGTTATTTTCCTAGTGGGGAAAACTTAAAGGGTTATTGTCCTATTTTGGGGATACAAGGTTGTTAGGTACCAATCAGCAACTTATAAACAATATTAAATCTAATTAAAACCCTTTTGTGAAACTGAAACAAATTACAAAAGGTAACTCAAGGAGTGTTGGACTCAGGGTTAGGGAAGGCTACCTAATAAGGTGGGCCTGTAATCCAAATATAACTTAACATAAGTAAATTCTTGAGGTATGTACATCTTTCTGAGGCTGTTCCATAGGATGTTGACACATGTCAACTGTAAGGTTGTACCTTTGAGAAGATTATGATCTTCTCGAGGATACAACAATGCAAATGACATATGGAAACAACCTTCTGCATTAATCGTTAATACTTACACACTGTGACTGATTATGATCATAGACAGGTTATGAGGAAACCCTTTGAGACTCCTGGTATCTTGACACATGGGGTTAACATCAGTTGACCCAGTATGTCAACTTACCCCTAGTCTTCAAGAGCATATTTATAACGTGAATTATGATATTAACCCGATCCAGAGTGAAAAATGACGACAAGGGGGACTGACTTAGGTCAGTATAAGACGTTCTATATAACATTAGAGTGGGGTGAAGGACGTATTCCAGATTGATGAGTATGCCGTCAAGGAATAAGTAATATGAACAGTATGTTTCAAACCTTTGGCCAAAGTATCCCAAGCTGCTGATTGCGTTGTCCTATGTCACCTAGTCTAAGGATCGTGATGCCGATGAATAATAGTAACAATTATTCAGATAGGTTCCTTGGACAAAGCACTCAGAACCCAGAATAGGGAAGAGAACCATGAGAATGAAGTGTTCAGTTGAAAACTTCAATCTCAAAGTTACGCATGAATAGATCGGTAGTTCACTGAGTCATGGAATGAATATATTGGTGGTATACCGAGTCATTATAGCTGCATATGGTTATCTGTTATAAGAATGATTGTTATGATATGTGTGTTCTAAATTATGTATTTAGAACAAGGGAACATTAATAAAAAAAAATATAAAAATTCTTGTTCTAAGGTATTAAAATGCGAATGTTACATCTTGGTATCAGAGCTGAAGGTTGCAGCTCTTGGACCTATTGTGTCCATAATCTGATGAAAACCTAAATTTTCTTGTAACAGAAAATGGTTAGAACAAGGGGAAATGTTGTGAATAATGCTCCACCCGAGGAAGGGGCAGAAACAACCCAAAAACTTGATGAGATCCTTGCTGCCCTATTGGACACAAGAGATCATTTGGCTGTACTTGAACAACAAGTGATGGGAAATGAGGAGGATGATGAAGCTGGTAACAAAAATCAGCCACCTCCTGAGGACAACCCCGATATGGGTGTTGGTAATAACAATGGAAATGTACCTGTCCAACCAGAAAACAAAAAGGCCAGGTTGGCAGCGGAACTCACTAATGATATAAAAAGGATAAGTCCACCTAAATTTGATGGCACCACATTAGGAGATGGAGCTAAGAACTGGCTCAGCGAAATGGAGAAGTACTTTGTAATAAGAAACTTCTCGGAGGAAACCAAAGCTATTTGGGGAGCATATCAGCTTTCCCATGAAGCATCTTCATGGTGGGACAACCGTAAGGCTGAGCTAAATATTGATGAAACTAACATCACTTGGGATCAATTTAAAGGCTATTTTAGGCAACGTTGGCTGCCACAAATTTTCTATGATTAGAAAATGACAGAATTCCAGAACTTAGCTCAAGGGAAGCTAACTGTAACTGAGTACTGGGAGCGGTTTATGAAACTCCTCAATTACGTACTACAATATCAAACTGACGAGAAGTTCAGAATATGAAAATTCATCATGGGATTGAACCCCGTGATTGGAGGAGAGGTTGATGTTCATAGCCCAACCACTATGGAAGGGGTTGTTGAAAAATCCATAAGGCAGGAACATAAATTAAAGGCTATTTCTGCTCATAAAGAGGAAGTGCGAAAGAAGATTCGAAACCTTCTTCAGCTTCTCTTGCACCTAAGAAGGGGCCATGGAAAAATTTTGGCAACAAAAATAAGTTTTCAGTGGATAATACTAAGAAAACGACAACGAATAAGCCTACTAGAAATGTAAGGGATAGTTTTTCCAAGAAGTATAATAATGGGCAGAAGTCCTATGGAGGCCAACGTGATAATTTTAAGGATGGAAGTAATTTTGAGCCTAAAAAGGGACCTGTAGAAGGCTGCTATAATTGTGGCAAAGATCAATACGCAAACCAATGCCCTTTGAAGAAGGATGATTGTAATCAGCAACATAAGATACATGCTACAGTAGCAGACAAACAACCTGAAAGGCAAGTGACACCTATAGAAGTTACTGGTAAGTTATTTGGCATACCTGTAACTATTCTTTTTGATATAGGAGCTACTGAATGTTTTATTTCTAGTAAACTCGCTTCGAAACTTAAAAAAAAAGCTAGAAAAATGGATAAATCATGGACTGTATAGTATGGTAATAACTCTGTTCATACAGTTAGTATGTGTCTTTTTGGGGCAGTCCTTGACTTACCTAACTTTCCACGGAAGTTGATCTCTATGTTGCACCTTTGGGATCCTATGATGTTGTCATCGGCATTAATTGGTTAGCTGATCATAAAGAAAAAGTGGACTCCTTTGAAAAATATATAAGATGTTTAGATGATCTGCAGAAAACATCAGAGATTCAAGGTGTAAAACAGGAAATTTCAGTTAGGAAATTGTCAGCCATGCAGCTTAAAAAGGCCAAAAATAGGGGTTGTACCTTATATGTAGTAAAAATATCTGAATCTACAGAAGAAGATGGTGATTTCATTAAACGATACCCACCGTTACAGAGTTTCGAGGACGTATTTCCAGAAGAATTACCGGGTTTACCACCCAAAAGGGAATTTGACTTCACCATTGAAATCAAACCAGGGATGGAGCCTATTTCTAAAGCACCTTATCGGATGAATACTACAGAGTTAGTCAAGCTTAAGGCTCAATTGCAAGAAATTTTTTCTAAAGGTTTGATTAGACCAAGTGTTTCACCCTGGGGAGCGCCAGTGATATTTGTGAAAAAGAAAGACGGGACACTTAGATTGTGTATTGATTATCGGATGTTAAACAAGGCAACAATCAAGAATAGGTACCCACTTCCTAGAATTGATGATTTATTTGATCAGATGCGCGGAGCATCGGTTTATTCCAAGATAGATCTTCGATATGGGTATCATCAATTAAGAATTAAAGAAAATATATTCATAAAACAACTTTCCAGACAAGGTATACGGACATTATGAATTCACGGTTTTACCCTTTGGATTAACTAATGCACCCGCAACTTTTATGAACTTAATGAATAATATCTTTCAAGAATATTTGGACAAGTTTGTGCTTGTATTCTTGGATGATATTCTCATATATTCTAAAAGTGTTGAGGAGCATAATGAGCATTTGAAAGTAGTCTTGGAAATTTTGAGAAAAAGAAGGTTATTCGGTAAGTTATCCAAATGTTCTTTCTTTGATACCGAATTTCATTATTTAGGTCATGTTATTAGTAAAGAAGGAATTGCTGTAGATCCTTCTAAAATAGTGGCAATAACCGAGTGGCCTGCACCAAAGACTGTACATGAAGTAAGAAGCTTCATGGGCCTTGCTGGTTATTATAGAAAATTTGTTAAAGATTTTTCTAAAGTGGCTGCACCGATAACTTCATTGCAGAAAAAGGATAAGAAATTTGCTTGGGATGATAAGTGTGAATCTACTTTTAAAATTTTAAAAAGTCAGTTGACTTCAGCACCTATTTTAGCTGTACCTGACCCTAATGGAGACTTTACTGTTGTAATGGATGCTTCTAGGGAAGGCCTTGGAGGTGTTTTGTTACAAAATGATCATGTCATAGCATATGAAAGTAGAAAACTTAAGTTACATGAGCTGAATTATGCCCCTCATGATTTAGAGCTTGCTGCCATTGTACATGCACTT
The DNA here is from genome assembly GCA_019776745.2 of Taxus chinensis. Classification (NCBI taxonomy): domain Eukaryota; kingdom Viridiplantae; phylum Streptophyta; class Pinopsida; order Cupressales; family Taxaceae; genus Taxus; species Taxus chinensis. The sequence goes on along the minus strand of CM034151.1, from coordinate 758,651,805 downwards.
CAAGTTTGGAGACACTATTTACTTGGGAAACCTTTTGAGTTGAAAACTGATCATCTAGGGCTGAAATATATTTTCACTCAGCCTAATCTAAATGCAAGACAACGAAGGTGGTTAGAGTTTTTGTCTCAATATGATTTTGATATTAGTTACATAAAAGGAAAAGAGAATAGAGTAGCAGATGCTCTAAGTCATAGGAAGCACATTTCTGCTCTTATAACATTAAGAACACAGTTTAAAGATGAGGTGAAAAGTGCATTAGAATTTGATATATACTTTTAGTAAGTAAAAGCAGCGCTTGCTGTAGATCCAAAAGATGAAAGGTATAAAGGTTTTCATTTTGATAATGAAGGAATCTTACGTTATGAAAATAGAGTATACGTACCTTTGCTTAATGATTTGAGAAAGAAATTGTTAGCTGAATTTCATAATTCACCCTTTTCTGGACACCCGAGTATTACTAAAATGCTTGCCGATCTAAAACAACAATATTTCTGGAGAGGAATGAAAAAGGATGTTATTAATTTTGTGACTCATTGTCTTGAATGTCAGCGGGTGAAGGCAGAACACATGCACCTTGCTAGTTTATTATATCCCCATAGCATACTGCAGTACAAATGGCAAGTAATAAGCATGGACTTTGTACAAGGGCTACCTATGTTGAGAAATAAACATGATGTTATCTTGGTAGTTGTTGATAAACTAACGAAGGTAGCTCATTTCATCGCTGGAAATCTAAAGGATGATTCTCCTGTGTTAGCTAAAAGATTTGTGCACGAAATTTTTAGATTGCATGGAGTACCAAAATTAATAATATCAGACAGGGATCCTAGAATGACATCAAGATTTTGGCAAACGCTTAATGCAGCTCTTGGAACTAAACTGAACTTCAGTTCTGTATATCATCCAGAAACAGATGGACAAACTGAGAGAGTAAATCAAGTGTTAAAAGATATGTTACGAATGTATTACATGGATCAACAGTATAAATGGGAAGAGTATCTCCCATTAGTTGAATTTGCATACAACAACACATATCACTCTTCTCTTAAAATGGCACCTTTCGAGGCACTTTATGGAAGAAAATGCAGAACCCCTGTTAGTTAGGATAGCATTGAGGATAGAGAGGTAATTGGGCCTGAAATCCTTACTGAAATGGAACAGCAAGTTAAAATGATTCGTGAACGATTGAAGGAAGCAACAGATAGGCAGAAGAGTTATGCTGACTTAAAGCGGGTTGACCGAAAATTTGAACTTGGTGAAAAGGTTTTTCTTCATGTTAAACCAAGAAAGAGTTCTAGAAATTTTGGCAAGGCTGCCAAGTTATCACCTCGTTTTGTGGGACCTTTCGAAATTGTCAAAGTAATCAATCCCGTAGCTTACCGATTAGAATTACCACCTACTTTGTCACGAATGCATGATGTTTTCCATATTTCTTTACTTAAGAAATACATTTTAGATTTGTCACATGTGTTAAATTGGAATTCCTTGTAGGTCCAAGACCTAGGAATAATCGTGGTTAAACCCACTCCAGTGCTGGAAAATCACCAATTGCATTTGAGAAATCGAGAAATACAACAATGTAAGGTCCAGTGGGACCAGTTTAATGAAGAAAGTGTAACTTGGGAAAATCTGGAAGAGATGAAAATTGTTTTTCCCTTTCTTTTTTAACAGAACTGAATCTGTTGACTGATAAAAAAATTATTATTATGAATTTATCTTTTACATGTCATTATGTAAGCCAGTTTTGGGGCAAACATTTATTCAGGCTGAATAAATAGTAACATTATACTGATTTCTGAAACTATTCAAGTTTGAAATAGTTAATTTGTTCAGTGAGTAAAAGAATTAATTGACCAGAAGATAAATAAAAGGATGTAATCATCGGGACGATGAATCTTTTAGGAGGGAAGCATGTAACACCCTGAACTGTTGTTACTTTCTCCTGAGCATTCAAGTGTTGATATATGATTTCTCCTATTTAAGGACATGTTCCTTTGGTTTTGGGAAGTCATGCTTGATTTGGATTATGTCTTTTCTGCTCTTAAGATCTTTGATTGAACCGGAATATGCTTGGACTCTTTTGTTTCTTTCATCCTTCACATTTGAGTACAATCTGATTTCTGGAAGATTGTGGATTTATCCACCTTTATGACTCAACCTTGGATCAGTTGCATTGATCCAAGGAATGTTTTAATTTTATTCAGGATGAACAATTTGTATTAACATTTCATGAGTTATTAAGTCTGACTGAACTTTGAATGTTCAAGTTCTTTTAAAACTCCTTATGTGTATATATATATATAATGTATATATGTGTGTGTGTGTGTGTGTGTGTGTGTGTGTGTGTGTTTGTGTGTTTGTGTATGTATGTATGTATGTCCGTAGAGGATAGTTTTGTTGGATTCTGGAGGTTAACTCTGATTGATCATTGTAATCAAAATCTGGTTTCAGTCATCATAGCATCAGAAAGGACCTGGACCTTAAGCCAAATAAGATGTGTAAGTTTTCTATCTAAAGCTTAATTACTTGATGCAAATCGGAATCTGATCCAAGAATGTTTTATTCTGTTTGAATTATATTACTGATTAATCCTATCTAGGGGACCTAGACTAGAATCAGTAAGGTTATTAGTTTTAACCTAAACTATAACCTAATGTTGCAAGGTTAGTTAATCTAACCTAGTCCTAAACTATGTGCTTGATACTCCTAAGGGTTAATTAAACCTATCACTAAGGAGGGTGACTAATGTTATATCCTATGGCATTAAGACTAAGTCTACCTATGATCTAACCTAAGTCACTAACCTATCCTAAACTAATGCTATGAAGGGGGACCTAAGGAGGGTCGCAAGTCTTGGGCGGTGGTTTCCATGGCATTTAAAGAAAGGATAAGGATGAAGGACAGGGAGTGCTGCCAGGGTTAGCGGAGGTTAAATTTGTTAAAAAGGGTCTTACGTGGTAGCATCTCTAAGAATGGGAACTTTTGTTTATTTTGTTTTAGCATTCGCCAACTTTGGCAGTCGGTGGCAATGGAGAATAGGCGGGAGAATGAAATTTAATGCAATTAATTTACATAGGGTCTCGAGCGCGGATTGCTTGGGAAGGCATGCAAGTGGAATTTTGCTTGGTTGTCTTATTTTTCATGCATTCCATTTTTCACTCTGCATGAGCACTGGTACTTCGAACCAGCCATCTACTCTTCGTTGCATGGAAATTTTGAAAGTTTCAAATTTACTTCTCTGTCATGGGGAGTATATAAGGCATGGAGGTAACAATATTTTGTTGTTTAATCTTTCGTGGAAGAATGAAGAGAAGGGGCGAGCACATTTAGAGGTCTTCTTTGACTTTTTAGCGACACTATCAGGCATGATAGGCCCTAACTGTTAAAAATATTGCTTTCCTTTAAATGTTTTCATTAGAAAAACTCTGTTTAGATAATGTATGCACATTTCGGCTTGGCTGGTAACAATGATTTGGGTTTTATGTTGATTTGGGGATTCTGGATTGTATTTGGATCCTGGATGAAACCTGCTTCAATATTCTTGTTTCCATGCTGTGAATCAAATATGGAGTTTTGCTATCTTTTTGGAGGTGTTGTAAGTTTTCTTTATCTGACTGGGGTATTTGATTAAGAACTGGCTCCATGAAAGGATTTGTGCTTAATGATTACGTGTTTGAAAACACCACTATAATTATTTGATGTTTCGAGTAGGATTGGATTAACTGATTGTTTTCTTCGCCGTATGAACTCTAACTATTACCGGTCCATGTTCAGGGATGCAAGTAATTGATTTTGTGGTTGGAATGTTAGTTTATTCAGTGAAACTTGACCGTTTTAGTTGCGTGAGTTGGAAATGTTGTATGAAGTCTAAGCCTGTACTTTTTATTTCAAAGGGGTTTGAATGTTCTTATGATTACAGGTTCTGTGAGTAAGGAAGTATATGGTTTAACTGTTGTTTTTGCAATTTAACATGGATATTAGGAACACGGATATGTTCAAGAGGAAACGTACTTGGATGAACTCTGTTTCCCTGGAAATTCGTGGTTGATCCTAGATCTGCATGAATGGAAATTATGTTTAATGTTTGGTTAAGATAGGACTGTGTTTGATGTTGCCCAGATGTGATTTTGAAATATGTATTTAGAATTCGATTATTATCTCTGTACAGGCATTTTTGGTTTGGGGAATTATCTTGGAAAGATATGACGACCTAATAGTGCAACGGTTGGAATAATTTAGTTTTGATCCATTGGTAATTAATGGTAATGGGAAAGTTACCCTAACTCTTAGACTAAAATGGTTCGAGTAATGGATGAAATGTAGAATATTTACTTTAGAGCAGGATTGTGGTCTGAGATTTGATCGTTTATAACATTTTATGTAAAGAAAATGTTATTGAATTTTGCTTAATGTATAGTTGTAAAACCGTAGGGATCCATTGGCAAATTCTTAAGGTGGCTCTACCTGACCTGAGCTATTGGTTAAACTTAAGTGTTGTATTACTTGTCTTCTTCTTCCCTGATTGGTCTAGAGAATGTATATTACTTCTTGGAAGTTAGTATAGTTCTGAACTTGGTGAAAATAGAGTTCTAATTTTCTCTGTTCCTTCCTCTAAGTTATGGAGGAAAGTTGTTATAGGATTTCAAAATACGAAGGTATTTATACTCTCTCTCTTGGAATAATAGTGTGCTCTTCTATAGAATTCTATAAGGAACTCTACAACATGGATATGAGATGACAGGACTGTTAAAATTAAGTGGAAAGAATGGTAAGTGGTGAGATCTTAACTTAGAAGACTTCTTTCCTTTATTAGCAGTATTATTATCTTGATTTAGAACTCAGTTTGTTATCTTCTTGTATAAAGGTAGCCTTGTAGTTAATGTTTTGCATACTTATCAATGATTAAAATTTGATATAATAGAGTTAAAGGCAATTTGCTAGATGGACTTGCATGAGGCAGTAATCTATTCTTTGCTCAAATTACTTTTATACGAACCTGTTGGATGCATACCTTAAAAAGGTTTAATTCTTTTAATTGGAGTGATTAAAACATGATTGACACTGTTCTCAGTTTTGCAGATGATTAGGTACTTAAGATATAGAATGTCCTTTCTTCTTTTCTTGTATTAAACAAATCATCTGAAATAGACTAAGTTGAAATTATGCCTGTGATTTGAATTATGATATAAAGTCATTGGAAAAAGGAAAACTAGTGTGAATCATGATTTTGGATTTGATGGAATTGATGTCATTTAAACAGGATTGTTTAATGAAAACAATTGGTGGAATGCAATTGTTTTAAGGATTAGTGCTTATCATGCTCAGTTCACTGAACTGACCCGTGCTAGCAATTTTTGTAGATGGTCATCGTAAGTGGTAAAGGAAGACAAAATCTGATATGATGCAATGACTATTTTAATCAGGTTCTTATGAAGAATTCCGACTTGTTTTTCAATTATATTATGGAAGAAAGTTACTTCTTTTGTTGAGTTCTATTGTCTTAAAGTATGCCAAAGTGCATAGACTTTAATTGTATAGATTTGGAAATAAGCGAAACGGAGAGATATTACTTATGTGGATTGTGTTACTTATTTGTTGGATTGATCTTCCTATTACCTGTATGAATGAGTGTGCATTCCTATTGTTCTATGTAATGGAGTCCAGATGGATTCCCTAAGTAAGCCTTATTTAATTATGTGGCTGAATACTACATATTTCTGGTTAGTAATTCTTATATCTTATGATTATGGTTAAATTGTAAATTAGACCATTACATTATTAGGGAAAGTTGAGAGTGAACTATGCCCTAAAATGTAGCTATAACTGGAAGAAAATCCTAATACTCTCTTAATGTTCTAATTCAAAAGCAATATATTGATGGTTGTAAATCACCATGACTTAATGGTATTAAGTCTGATATGTTTCAGTATTTAAGGTTGTTACATACCCTTGCTAGATTAGTTATTTTCCTAATGGGGAAAACTTAAAGGGTTATTGTCCTATTTTGGGGATACAAGGTTGTTAGGTACCTACCGGAAACTTAGAAACAATCTTAAATCTAATTAAAACCCTTTTGTGAAACTGAACCAAATTACAAAAGGTAACTCAATGAGTGTTGGACTCAGGGTTAGGGAAGGATACCTAATAAGGTGGGCCTGTAATCCAAATATAACTTAACATAAGTAAATTCTTGGAGGTATGTACATCTTTCTGAGGCTGTTCTGTAGGATGTTGACACATGTCAACTGCAAGGTTGTACCTTTGAGAAGATTAGGTTTTTCTCGAGGATACAACAATGTAGATGACATATGGCAACACCCTTCTGCATTGATTGTTAAGACTTACACATCGTGACTGGATAAAGATTTCCCTTCGGGATTGGTTAGGATCATAGACAGGTTATGAGGCAGCCCTTTGAGACTCTAGGTATCTTGACACACGGGGTTAACATCGGTTGACCCAGTATGTCAACTTACCCCTAGTCTTCAAGAGCATCTTTATAACGTGAATTATGATATTAACCCGATCCAGAGTGAAAAGTGACGACAAGGGGGACTGACTTAGGTCAGTATAAGATGTTCTATATAACATTAGAGTGGGGTGAAGGACGTATTCTGGATTGACGAGTATGCTGTCAAGGAATAAGTAATATGAACAGTATGTTTCAAACCTTTGGCCAAAGTATCGCAAGCTGCTGATTACGTTGTCCTATGTCACCTATTCTAAGGATCGTGATGCCGATGAATAATAGTAACAATTATTTAGATAGGTTCCTTAGACAGAGCACTCAGAACTCGGAATAGGGAAGAGAACCACGAGAATGAAGTGTTCAGTTGAAAACTTCAATCTCAAAGTTACGCATGAATAGATCGGTAGTTCACCGAGTCATGGAATGAATAGATCGGTGGTATACTGAGTCATTACAGCTGCATATGGTTATCTGTTATAAGAATGATTGTTATGATATGTGTGTTCTAAATTATGTATTTAGAACAAGGGAACATTAATAATAATAAAAAAAATAATCTTGTTCTAAGGTATTAAAATGTGGATGTTACACCACAAGGAGGATACAACCCCCTAGGATGACCAAGCACCAACTCATCCACTTGTATATGTTTGATCTTTGATAATTATGTTGCCACAACCGATGGAGATCACTTATTCAACTCACAAACCATATGACAAACCCTAGGTCTTCAAACTTTCTCTATCTTCTTCCTTCTGAACTTGTCTTGCCTATAATATCTTCCACATATGCTATTAAAAATTCCTCACCATATCATGTATCTGATCAGATCTCAAACTATGCCCTCATACCTGCAATTCACTCACCTGTGTGTTGCACTCTTCACCCATGCAAGACTAGTTCACCAAATGAGCCAAAACATCACTTTTATATGCAAATCTTCACTCTAACCCAAAGGAGGTTAGTAATACAAATTTGGTTCAACTAATACATCACTAAAAACATATCATAAATTTTCCACAATAGATACAAGTGACCCAAGTAGGCCATCCTAGCAAAAACCCTTTGAGGTCCATTCAGGTTGACTGGTCAAACGACAGTTTTGGGGTCTCAAATAGCGGTCTTTAGTAAAATGGTCATAACTTGAGCTACATGTGCATTTTGAAGGAGATTCAAGTTGTGTTGGATAGAGGATTCATAAATATTTTCAGTTATATAAGGTTTTCCTCTTTATGAGGTGATCTGACAGGGTTTCCAGGTCAATTTTTGATCGGGAATATTTTTCTAAGAGCAGAACAAAACTGAAATTGTTGAAGTTTTGAGTTGTTTAAGTGATAGAAAGCATGGTTATCATCTTATTTTGGAAAACTAGTTTTTGGGCAGCTTATTTTGGTGAATTCAAAAGTGGTTGTGGTTTGAGAAATTGATTGTTTCATGAGCTCTAACTTGTTTGTATGTGTTCTACAGGTATTCCAATTTCCATTTAGTGGTTGCATGACATGTTTTTGTTGTTTTTTAAGTGATATTGTGGCATTATGAAGTTTTCAGGGTGTTGAAAGGTGTAGGAAACAACAGTTTTGAGAAATACAAAGGATACCAGACCCAATAAATGAAATAATATGATTGGTTGATGAAACTTGAGACCATGGTTAATTTTTAAATAATTTATTTATCATTTTTATGAATATAAAAGATTTACTATTCATGGTTTTGAAATGAGGAGAATTTTGGCATCCCAATGCATGTGTTTTAGTGATTTTTGGATCATCCATGAAAATATCCTAAAACATCTATGGTTATCAATAGAAACTCACATACAACACACAATGCCAATTTAGCAATTACCTTCTTTGGAGAACTTTACCTTAAACTAAAACACTTTAGACACTACCATTTTTAGGTGGGGCCCACATATGATCACAAGCTCTATCCAAAATTTATTGGAGGGTGGAAGATTCCTATATAAAATAAAATCATCAGTTTTTTACTATAAATCAAAAAGAGGCTCCTACATGTACTTTTATGCAAATTGCTCCTAGCTAGGGTTTAGCTAGGGTTTTAGAGCACTTTACCTTCTTAACGATCGTTCATAAACATTTTACGATAAAACCACATCATTATTTTTATGAAAGATTTATAACTGACCTAATAAACTATTTCTAAGAAATTAGGTTTCCATGCAAAGCATACAACTCACAACGAGCATCAGAAGGTCAAATTTTGCTTGAAAAACATACAACTTACCCGGTTTTGCCAAAAATTACATAAATTCAAATTTCTTAAGCATAGTGACCTGAAACTTGGCATGAAGCACCATGAAAACATCATATAACTTCTAAAACTCACCACATAACCCAAATCCATCCCAAAATCTCTATCCAATCTCATTTACCTGTGCTAAACTCCTTGTTTCTCACATGTAGCTTCCCAAGGTCCTCAAATATGCATCTAACCTCTGAATACTGACCTGAAACTCACCATACAGCTCAAGTAAAATAGAATAATATTTTTACCATGATTCAAAAATACTCATCAACACCAAATCTTATATATGTACCTCATATTGCATTCTCTGTAGCTAGAAACAAGCTTGGAATGACCTGACACAACACTGTAACCACATGAACTAACCATAATGACCTTGTGCAGACTCATACACACCTATAACAAACATTATGTAATGTGAATGACATCATGAAACACTCCAACTAATTCATGATGACTTAAAACATAATTCTTCCTAGCAAACCAAGCACCAGTACAACAATGTACTTCACCAAACCATATGGATTTCATGCTTGACCTCTTAATAACATAACATAGAGACTCATACATCATCATGACATCCTTTTCTATCAATGGGCATTGACTTCAATGACAACAAAAACACACAATGTCTAATAATCTCCCCCTTTGTCATTGATGGCAACCAAAAACACAAACACCTGCTAGACACATTCCCCTATTTTTGATGCTTCTCTCCCCTTTTTTCATCTATGACAAAGGATAAAATAACTTCTAGCTATGAAAAATGATAACATAAGATAATGCACAATGACAACAATGCAAAAAGTTGACTTACTTGACTCATAAGTTCCCTCGAGACTGAGTTGTCTTCACTTTGACTCCTTCAACAGAAAATAAAGATTCTATGAACGTGTAATGAGCTCTCCCTAAGTTGATACACATCATTTTTCCCTTCAATCTCACTTCAACATCACTTTCAGGGCCATTCTTATGCTTAAGAACCAAAATTCTTCCTTCAACGTAGTCATATCACATTCTATAACTACTATCCCATAAGCCCAACTTCAGTGCCCTTTTGACAACCTTCGTAACCTTCTAGAAGCCAAATCATAGCATGAAACACACATCCCAAACTCCCCCTGGACTAGTACTATCTCATTCTAACTGAAAAACACAAAATTGAACTTCTTACCTTTCATTCAAACCTTGGAGATGAATCAATCTTCTTATCATAGTCCTAATGCATATTTTCAGTGTACTCTTCCCTTCATGATACTATCTTGACTTCACAACTTCACTTGAAGGCTTAGACAACCATTTATATTGATAAAGATACACCTTACAACTAGAGTTGACTCCATGAGTTCACATGATCATTCATCTATGTCATGAGCATACCTTCCTTTTAGTCTATATCACTAATCACATATTTGAGCACATACCACAATTCTCCACATCATGATGCAAAATCATCTTTCATCAAACGTTATGATAGTCATATACAAATCTCATATCCTTAACAGTATACTGTTCACAGTCAAATGTTTATGCGCAGTACAATATTTTGAGCTTACCTTCTTGCATTAGATGGTATGTGGATTTGTTTCTTGCATTTATAGGATGAGCATTCCCTTTAGAACATCAAGACATCAGAGGTATCCCCAATTTGTCTCTAACACTTGTAGAAATACCTGAGAAAACATTTCATACTAGTAGAACCATCTTTTTCATGTCACTATATGAGCATTTTATTGTATATCATAGACTACTGTGAATCATCATCTCATTTAATCACCTCCACACTACAAAGATCATAATATTTAAGCTCAATAACTTCACAAATAATCCTCAAGAAGGATAAACATGATCTCCTCCTATCATAAGAGCACTCATACACACTTGGACAACATTTGCTCACATGTAACATTGTAGCAGTGTATCCATAGCCTTATCAAACAACTATAGAATACAAATAAATTGCATAGACAAATTACCAGAAAGAAATTCTATTTGACATTGATCATATTCTGTATTATCTCATTGTTATAAATACTTATTCAAATTTATAGGCCAATATTGCTCCTATAATTTAGGAAGCACGTATAAAAATATACACAAGTTGTTCTAACACACCTCCTAACAATATATTAGCTGCTAACAATACGAGATATATTGTTATAATAACAATATATCTATTTAAAACTAATTATCAAATATATGCATACCCACCAATGTTCACAATAAATAATACATTTCGTAACATTCCCCCCCTTAGTGTGAACATGGAAAGAAAGAACATCTCAATCACTGAAAACAGAATCATATGCCTCTACATACTTTTAGGTTTGCATACTGTTGGCTTGGATCTTGCTATCCGGATATTGTTGCACATGATCAATCTGCTTCACCACAGTGAACCCCATATTGGATGATCACACCTCCACTGACTCACCTACATACGCGAACTCAATAGTTCCCGCTTTCACTTCCAGTGAACACTAGATTTCACCGGCCGATCGATGTTAGAAGTACGACAATCGAAGAATCTCTACAGTTAGAGGATCACTATAGTTCAGCTGCCCTCATATACAATTGTTCTCAGAATCTAAAATGCACATCTTCCTCATATTAATCTTTAGCAGGGAATGAAAACTATGTTTTATTTTTGCCCACGCCACTCAAAGAAAACAAAAATAGTATAAAATAATGCCACCAAAGATATAAGCGACCCCATCATTGGTGACTGACGAGAGGCATTGATCGCCCTCCATCCTCTGTTGCCTCTGACCTCCAGTTAGTCTGTTGCTTAACTCAGCTGAATTTGATTATGGGGCTCAATTTGAAATGCCCCCCCTCGATTTTGACTTAGACGTCGGGTAACACCGAAAATATGTTCGTAAGATTACAATATTTTGACCGTTGACTCTTATAGACTTTACAATTTGACTATAACAACACAATAACAAAAATCCTATAATCACCTAATTGATTTTACAACTTTAATTTAAAAATTGATTATTAACAATGGTGACATTAACTCAAATTTAACTAGACGACACTAGAATATCGATAGGACACCCTAACTTTACAAAATAGATTTGTAATATAGAATTATTACAAATCGAATACTAAACTTCATAAACTATAAAATAAAAAACCTTACTTGAGAGTGTAATTTAAACAAATTTGACTATATCAAATGGATGACCGCGTAATACATGAAGAAAACTGCACCTCTTTATTCAAACACTGCATGCCAAAACTAGCTGGGTTAATCTCGAAGTGCGAGGTAGATGTCAACAGTTGGATGCAACTCAACACATGCAGCATACATTATAATTAGAACCTGTGAAATTTGAATTGCAAATGGTCCACCGCCGGTAGAGAAGAAATACGCTACTGCCTTCGTTTGATACTAAAGGGTAGTAGAGATCTTCAACACGAAAGCATGAGAACAGGATCAAATGTTTCAAGAGACCACCAAACAAGATCGCAACAGGCTGGAACGAATTCACAAGACAAGCATACGCATGTACATGGATTTGGAAGTCATTTGGATAGAGATGTACGATGGCATTTCTATCAGAAAATGAACAACAAACAACAAGAGATGTCATGCATCTGATGGTCCCAAATATGAACGCCTTTACCTCAATTAACAAATCAGTTTGGAAAAGTGTGTAGAATGAGTACGTTGTATGCAATTAGAAGGATGCTTCCTCCCTGGAGGACGTATAATAACCACTTCTATGAATGAAGATGAAGACACCTGCGCAGATATTGAAAAATACAAGATTAGAGATAACGTAAGCATTGGACTATTGATACTTACAGTAAACTAAGAGCATGTAGCCAAACACCGAGCACACTGGAAACTGTTATCGTTATACACAAGGATACATATGCAGATCGTAGACAGAAGCATAAGCGAGTAGTTCCTTGTGAGAGAATTAAATCGGGATGGTAGAATGCATCAATCGGGGCTTGAAAATAAAGGGTCGCCCCCTTCACATTTCTTATTCCATCACAACGCTGGATCAAATCGCTCTGATACCAGATGTAGAATATAAATAAAGTGCACAGACAAATTACTAGAAAGATATTCTATTCGTCATTGATCATATTCTGTATTATCTCACTGTTGCAAATACATATCCAAATTTATAGGCCAATATTGCTCCTATAATTTAGGAAGAAAGTATAACAATATACACGAGTTGTTTTAACAACTCGTAATAATATACTAGTTGGTAACAATATGAGATATATTGTTATAATAATAATATATCTATTTAAAACTAATTATCAAATATATGCATACCCACTAATGTTCACAATAAATAATACATTTCCTAACATCAACTTCTTCAAAGGTTGAGCAACTAAACACCATAAGAATACTTTACAAACATCATAAAAGCACTTCATAAGGCACCTTGACAACTCAAAAGATCTTAGACATACATTATATATGTTGAAACCACTCACATTCTGCCCTTCACAATCCCTGTAACTTGTAGGTGGACATTTTTCATTGAATGATCAACATAGTCTGCCTCTAGACTTGCTCATAGCCCGTAGATGGCTGATTTTTGGCTTAAGACATGAAGTAAGACCACACCACCTTCTATCTCACTGTGATTATTCATCAAGAACACTACATGTATCCTTCATAGCACTGAGACTTCATACCCTTCATAGTATTTGTACATTTGCATTTAGACCTTAATAGTGACCTTAAACACCATAGTTCATGACATTTTGACATCATGCTCGAAATGTGCAACATTTTGTGAACACTCAACGCATGACTTTGATGATTTGATCAAGATAGACTACTTTGAATTTTATAAATCTTGATAATGCTCAGGCCCCTCCTAACTCAGTCCTTCTTGGAAACACATTCCTAATTCTTGTAGATCACTCTAAATCCTATAACAACCCATATTTCTTTTTCTCGGACATTCTGAGCACAATATAATTCCATAAAAGATGATTTTCCCTCCTATAGACAAATATTTGAGACTAATGCACAGTCATTCAAGGTTAAGAATCCTCATGACATTCTTTACTGAACTCACTTATCCCATCATGGTCTTGACACTCCTTGGGATACTTATACAATCCTGAGAAATGCTTTCCTTGGCAATCTTGAAGAATCCTTTGCACATATATTGAATACTTGATTGATTGAAGATAAATCCTAGAATGCCCTCTTTACACATGTAGGATCTCCTTTTTTCCAATGCCTAGGATATCAACTTTCATTCCTCATACCTTGCTAGTCATGGAACTTCATAATTATCCTGATTTGAGTCTAAACTTTGAATTGAGACCATATTTGAAGCATTATCCAGCTCTTCTCAGTCTCTCTTCTATTCAATCATGCTGCAACATTCTACAAGAATGAGTAAACACTAAAGGTAAATATAATCAAACCTTGTTTCATGCCTGATCAAAATCAAGATGGTCTTCTTCAAACTTTGTACAGTATTCTCAGTCCATGAGAGATAGTCTCCTGCTTCCAGGTCACAGATTTAAGAAAATCATAAGCCTAAATCCCCGTGGGAGATATTGTTCTAACTAAGATTCGAAATCATATTCATATATATTTCATTAGCTCTCTATAGATCTTCACAGTGATATACTGAAAAAGTTTCAAGCCTTTGCTAAGGTCAAAGTCAGAGATCATTAGCTTAGTCCTTCATTTTTTTGACTTAGATGAGACAAGGTACACCATCAAGCCTTTATGTACCTTGCATACTATTTGATCTTTCTTAGATAGATTTAATTTCTTTGTATGGTGCATAATCATTTTACCCTTTAGGGTTATGAGTATCTATTCTTACCATAGCCATGATGAAACCCTTCTTTGATTCAAAACCCTGATCACCTATAGGTACATGTTTCTCAGTCACAGAGTACTGAAGTCAACTTGATCTCCTTCCTTAGACTTATCTTATGGTCATAAAACATTTTGCACTTCCATATTCATACCGTTACCAACCTTAAATTCTTCATCCTAAACATGTAATCATCCTCTTGCACTTGTATAAACGTGGAACACTACTGGAAGACTCTCAAATTTGAATATATGTTGAGATACCTATACACTGTTTGTGTGTACACTAATTTTTTTACTAACCTCTCCAAAGACATAGGAGTACATGTACATATTTAATTTTACATGACATAGATAGTACAAGGACACAATCAGAACATTCACCTTACTATAGTAACTTTTGTAGACCTTGCCAGAATTTTCATGCCTCCCCTGAGCAAGATGGCATCTTCATGGCACACATGAATCATAACACTTCTTATCAGAATTCACTAAAAAATATGGATACAAGAGTGAAATATGATACATGATGCATAATCCTTCATATTTTATTAAATCCATACAATAGACCTATAGGACACATATATAGTTCACTTAACATTGACTCAGAATCCCATAACACAGAACTTGAGCAATATAACTAAGCATAAAACATTGAAAACAAGACATACACTCTTTACTTGATACCCCAACACAATAATTATATTAAGAAAGACCACTTTGGTTGATACATAAAAAGACCATGAAAAATTAGACACTCATGACAAAGACATAGACAACTGAACATACCTTCACATGCTTCTACTTATGATGATGACTCCATGAAGTTTTCCACCTTGTTTATTCTTCCACTTGTCTTCAGACATATGTCCATATTGTTTGAGAAATAATAAACACTCATAGAATACAACACCATACCTAGCATGATGGAATAGTGGATTTTTTCCTTCAAGATATCTTAAGAATGCCTTTTCCTCATTAGCTTTCTCAAACACACTAATTTGCTTCTCATTACTTGTCACATGGGATTCATGGGCTTCTTGATTTGCATCTAAATCATCATATATAGATCTTGTATCTTCATCAACATCTTCTCTCTTATATTTTTTAAACTAAAAAATATCTGGAACATCTTTATTCTCAACTTATAGGGCATCCTTTTCTTCCTCTCTAGATTTGTTATCTTCTTCATTTCCATTTTTAGGGCATCTTATCTTGCAATCAGCATATGAACCTATTTTTCCAACTTCATGAGACTTATCATCACATAAATTTGTAGGAAAAGGATTGCATACCTTGTATATGGAATTCCATATGTCAAACCTTAGGGGTTTCAAACAAACCATCATTCTGATTAATGGATTCACTTGACAATCTTCCACTTTAGGGAAAAATTCATCATGATCATCACCATCTTCTTCACACGAATTTCCCCTCAATTCTTCATACCTATTAAATTTTGATTTTTCTTCCTCTAGCTAGATTAAAATTTTCATGATCTTTTCTCTTGTGGCTCTCAACTCCTTTATTTCATCTATATTCATCTTGTGCTTCTAGGATCTCCTTTAAGTGGTGAAACTTGCTTCTCAAGGACCTCTCTCTGATACCAATTGTTGTAATCACAAGGGACTGAGAGGGAGGCTGAATTAGTACTACAAATTATTTTTCTTTTATTCATCAAACCATACATTCATAAATTATATTTTTTTTATAAAAATTTCATAACCATGTGTGCTTATTAAGATATGCAACATCAATCGAAAGAGCAAGAAACAAAGTACTCAACACAAGAACACCATATGTAAGTTGGAAACCCTCAAAAGGAATAAAACCCACTAAAAGTAAGCTTATATTACATAAATCAAATAATTATAGTGAAGCACAAACTTCACAAGGAGCACCAACCCCACAAGGAGCACCAACCCCTAGTTTAGTAGAACACCAACCCTACAAGGAACACCAACCCCTAATTTAGTGAAGAACCCAATCCAAAAGGAGGATACAACCCCATAGGATGACCAAGAACCAACTTAGTAACCTGAAGATGTTTTATTTCTGATAATGTTGCTGCCACAACTGACGGAGATCATTTATTTAGCTCACAAACACTAGGTCTTCAAACTTGCTCAATATTCTTCCTTCTCAACTTGTCTTTCCTCTAATATCTTACAAACATGATCTCAATAATTAGTAAAATTTTCATTCATCTTATCATCTCTCAAAATATACCCTCATACCTATAATTTACTCACATATGGGTCGCACCCTTCACCCATGCAAGACTAGCTCACCAAATGAGTCAAAACATCACTTTTATATGCAAATATTCACTCTAACCCAAAGGAGTTTGATCATACACCTTTGGTTTGAAACATTCATCACTAAAAAATATCAAAAAAATTTCACAACAGATACAAGTGACCCAAGTAGGTCGGCCTAGCAAAAACCCTTCATTGCATGATCCAAAAATCACTATTACATGTGCATTTAGGATGTCAAAATTCTCCTCATTTCAAAAACATGATTAGTAAATATTTTATATTCATAAAACATGAGAAATAGATAATTGAAACATTAACCATGGTATAAATGTTTTTAAACCAATAAGAATATTTCATTTATTGGGCCCAATATCCTTTGTATTTCTCAAAATTGTTGTTTCCTGCACCCTTCAACACCCTGAAAATTTCATAATGTCACCATATCAATTAAACTAAACAAAAATATGCCATGTATCCATTAAATGTAAATTTAAATACCTGTAGAACACATCCAAAAAAATTAGATCTCATGAAACAATCACATGTTCAAACCATAACCATTTTTACGTTCACCAAAATAAGCTACCCAAAAACCATTCTTCCAGAATAAGATGATAAACACTCTTTATATCACTTAAAATACCTTGTAATAGATTAAATAGATTAAAATTTAACTCCTCTTAATTTTCTAGGTGGTATAAAACATCAACTCAAAAGGTCAACAATTTCAGTTCTGTTTTGCACTGACAAAAATCTTCCTGATCACAAATTTTCCTAGAAACCATATCAAATCACCTAATAAATAATAAAAAAATATATCAATGGAAATATATATGAATCATTTATCCAACACAACTTGAATCACCTTTAAAATCCACCTGTAGCTCAAGTTATGACCATTTTACTGAACACTTCTATTTGAGACCCCAAAACTACCCTTTGACTAGTCAACCTAAATGGACCTCAAATGACCATGTTCATGCATGTACATGTCATAGAACATGTATGGTAATCAATAAAAACTCACATACATCACATAATGCTAATTTAGTCATTACCTTCTTTGGAGAACTTTGCATTAAACTGAAACTTTTCATAAACTACCTTTTTTAGGTGGGGCCCACATATGATCACAAGATATATCCAACAATTATTGGAGGATGGAAGAATAATATAAAAAATACAATCATACTTTTTTCACTATAAATCTGAACTAAGCTGCTAAATGTACTTTAATGCAAACTGCTCATAGCTAGGGTTTAGATAGGGTTTTAGACTACTTTACCTTCTTAATGATCGTTCATAAAAACGTAATTATAAAACCACCTCATTATTTTTATGAAATATTTATAACTGTCCTAATAAAATATTCCTAAGATATTAGGTCCCCATGCTAAGCACACAGCTCACAGCGAACATCAGAAGGTCAACTTTTACTTGAAAAACATACTACAACGTACCCAGTTTTGCCAAAAATTGCATAACTTCAAATTTCTTCAGTACGGTGACCTGAAACTTGGCATGAAGCACCATAACAACATCATATAACTGATAAAACTCACCACATAGCCAAAATGCATCTCAAAATCTCTATCCAATCTCATTTACATGTGTTAAAATCTTTGTTTCTTACATGTAGCTTCCCAAGAACCTCAAATATGCATCTAACCTTTGAGTACTGACTTAAAAATCACCATACACCTCAGTTACACTTTCATAACACTGTTACCATGATTCAAAAAGACTCATCAGCACTAAATCTCATATCTCTACCTCATTCTGCATGCTCCAGGACTAGAAATAAGCTTGGAATGACCTGACACAACATTATAGCCACATAACCCGACCTTAATGGCATTGTGTAGACTCATGCATACCTGTAACACACGTCACATACTATGAATGACATCCTAAAACACTCTAACCAACTCATGACGACTCAAAACATGATTCTGCGTAGCAAACCAAACACCATGACAACATTGTACTTCACCATACCATATGAACTTCATGCTTGACCACTGAATAACATCACATAAAGACTCATACATCATCATGAAATCCTTTTCCATCAATGGGGGTTGACATAAATGAAAACAAAAACACAAAATGGCCAATAGGAATTACTTATACAAATCTAAAAATCCTCATTCATCCTTGAAACATTCACTAAAAGTTCTTTGTTCAAATGAAAAAAAAGTCTTACCACACCAAGTCAAATATGAATCTTCATTATGTCTTAGAATCACTTCTACTATAATATTTGGCATGTTGTGTTCTAGGTGGTTTCATTGATGTAAAATATCATTAATGAAAAATAGGACGATTGAGTAGAGTCCGATCATGCTCAGTTTGAAGATGACCTAGAATTTCATATGGTTTTGTGATGGCATTAGGTGATTCAATGAGATTGGCTTGGTCTAGCAAGCCTTGGCAGGTGACCTAGCTAGCATAAGTGATGCATCATGGTAGTTTGAGTTTATTGGTGGTTTTAGGAGCATGGTAGTAATAAGGAGAGCATGTTTGGGGAGTGTTTAGGCAGTCACATGATTTTCAATGTGCAGGTATAAGTTGGAGACCAAGATTCGTGTGCTCATCTAAACTAGGTCTAGGTGCTTGGAGGAATGAGGTTGAGTTTTAGAGCCAAGTGAGCTCATGGATACATGCATGGGTGTCACATATGTTGTTACAGGTATTATATGACCTTTTGGAGATGTTTTATGTCAAGTTATGATGTTGTTTCAGTTGACCCTAGCCTAAATCATGTAAAATCCCAAGGGCTATTCATGCAAGTCCTAGTGGTTGGAGATATGGAGACATTTTGTGAAATTATGATGATTGGATATGTGAGTAGAGTGTGTCATAATGTTGTGGGAAAAATTTCAGGTTTCCATGATGTGTATTTTGCAAGTTATGTCAATTTTAGTGAAATGGGGTAAAGAAGAAGGTCATTTCCAACTCGAATTGCACATTCTGACACTCACCCTGAATTGTGTGATTTTAATGAGACCTAATGGATTTCAAGGATTTTTATAAATTTAGTATATAAGTTTTCACAAAAATAATTAGGTCATTTCATTGTCACTTTTTTATGAACGAATGTTAAGAAGGTCAACTGCTTTTTGTGTGTTTGAAACCCTAACTCAAAAGTGGTAGGAGAGATATTTATCATAATTGTATAGAATTGATTTTTAGTGATATTATGCTGATTTGATGATGTATAGGACTCCTCAAGGTTCTAGAAATGTATGGTAGATTTTGTTGTGATTAATGTACCCTAATCAAACATGAAAGTTTCTAAATAAGTTCAGTTTGGGATAAGGTTTTCCAAAGGAGTTGTAAAATAGATGCACATTTTTTTATCATGGGAGTTTTTATTGATTTCCATGATGGTTTCATGTCATGGTGATGCTTCTAAATGGAAAAGTGTACCCTATTTGTGAAGACTGGTCAAAGGGCAATTTTGAGGTAGCTTTAGGATGTTTGCAAATATGGTCATCGCTGAATGCCTTCCACTTGGATTTGGGATCATTTCCAATATATTATGGAAATAAGATTCATATATATTTCTAATGGTATAATTTTTATTTCTTGATGATGATATTTGATGGGTCATCTAGGTTACTTTGTGAGGAAGAAAATTGTTGGTTTTTAAGGGTGAGATTGCTTAGGATGAAAGAATGAAGTGAACGAGGTATGAGATGGATATTTTGATGATTTTTATCAGTTGGAGAGTGAATATGGATGAATTTTGTTCCCAATGAAGGCATTTATAGGTATTGGATGTGGTATAAAGGATGTAAACAAGTTGAGTCTGTAAAACTAGTTTTTGAGAATTTTTGTTTGGTGAATAGGAAAGATGTTTTGGTATGAACACGTGGATGTTTCAAGATCTATAACATGTATGCATTTTATGTACAGGTCTTGAGAATTCCATAGAGTGGTTACATGTTATATTTGAGTTAATTGTGGGTGGTCTTGATACCCAAAGGTGAAGATAGGGTGTTAGAGACAACTGTTTTGAGTAGTATATGAGATTTTTAAGGCGTGTTATAATTTTTTTGATTGTTCTAAGGTAATTAATGACCATGGTTGATTTTTTATGTCATATTACACATTTATGGTGAATTTGGGAGCTTGAATAATCATGGTTTTGGTATTAGTGGTTTTAGCCCATCCAGGTGATGGGGTTTTGATCTTGTCTTGAGCAAGTTTTATTGTAAGGAGATCATTTGAAATTGAACGTAGGAAAATTTTTATGCCTTCAAATCTTGTGTGAAGAAATTTATATCTTGTTTGAGTTTCTCGGTCTTTAAGAAAAACCCTACTAGGTTTTATTGAAGGTTTGATTTTTGAATGCTTAATGGAATTGAGTGATTAAAATTGGAACTAATGGCCTTTGAACTCTCCTCTCAAATATTTTTGTGGTTTCTTAACTTATTTGGTCCCATAAATTCATTAGTTCATGACAATTGACTACCCAGGCATGTACATTCTGGGCAGACCTAATTTGAGAGGTCGATTCATAAAAAAAAGGGAATTTTTCATTTGAAGTAAACCCTGATACTTTTGGTTTCTCTTAAACATGAAAATGGGTGGTCAAATATGGTATGTTTGTACTTTGAAACTCTATTCATGAAAATATATGTGAGAAAGTGTACTCAGATAGGGCTACATGTCTGTGCAAGTACAAATTAGATGCTACAGGATTGTATGGATATTCTGAGTGAGGGTGACCCACTTTTGGGTTCCTATTATAGTATTTAGAGGCCAAAAGGGATTGACATGATGGTGAATAATATGGATTACAAATAATGTCTTAAGAGTGGTTGAAAAACTACGTTTGATGAAATTCATGACTGAGTCAAAGCAAAGAATGTATGTGATGAGCAAGTGATGACCTACAGGTGTGAAAGGTAAGTTATTATCTCATTTCATGGGTTTGAATTCTCAAACATACTGATAAAGAGATTGTTTTGGTCACAAAATAGAATTCAGGTGATTACAAGTGCAAATACTAGTGACAATGTTCTTCCAAGGTTAAAAATTGAATCACTCATATCATGGTAACGTATAGAGTCCAGGAGATGATCTTGTATCAAGAATATGATGTCTTGGGTCTAATATTACCTAACTAAGCAGGGGGGTTTTCTCTATATCCCAATAAGGTAATCTAAAGGGATTTAAGAAGGTATGGTTCTTGGTCTGCAGTAGGCTTATGTTGGCATTCTACAGGTGTGTTAAGTGTCTCTAAGACAAGGGGAGGCTTCTTTGCTATCCTTTTAGGAGTGCAAGGTGATTAGAGTAGTTTTTTTGGAAAATATATGATGTTGGTAGAGATATATGATTGGTTTCTTGCAAATTTGAATGCCTCAGATGCTAGAACACTAATATTGCTTGCTACAGGATATAATGAGTATTGTAACAGGGTAGTTGGTTTTCTCAATCTTGTAAAAGTCCTTAAACTTAAGGAGAACATAGAACTCTCTCAAGATAGGATTGTATGGTATATAATGGGGTGCATAGGTGCTCTACAAGAGGAAATGGGTGATTAATTCTATAAAATTCAAAATTACATGAAGGAGACTAAAAAAGACTAAGGAAGTGCTTCAGGGCTTGTGTTGGGCCCCTGAAATATTGACTAAGTACACAAAGGTGCATGGGTGTGCAAGGCCAAAGTTGAAGAGTGGGTGGGCAAGGCAGGGTTCTAGGAGGGTTTTTAGAAGGGTTGGGTCACGCACCAGAAGACAAGGTCTCGGGACTTAGCCATATTTGGTGTATCATGTAGAACACAAGAAAAGTGTGACCCGACTGCGCATGTAGAGTGGATAAGGTGCCATCCTGGTAACAGGTTGGCCTAGGAAGGAATATGCCCTGCGATGGAAGCTTCTAGAATACCATCATGGAAAAAATTGGAGAGGTTAGTCCTAAAGGATCATGTGCCCTTGGAGGACCACATTCAGAAAATTGGCACTGGATCTGGGGCCGCAGAAGGATGAGTTGGCACTTCGGGTGCCTATAAATATAAGCGCCCACATAAGAAAAGAGACAGAGATCAATAGAGAGCAGAGCTCTGTAGAAATACTACAAGGATTCATATTGGGTTGGGTAGATGAAATACAGGAGAAAGATGTATCAAGGGCTTGGGGTTATAAAATTTCTTTTTGAGAGCTAAAGGATATGGATCTAGTTATGATGCATGACTCCGGTCTGCCATGATATGGTGTTTTTTAGTAAGTCTAATGAATTTAATGATGTTACCAAGTTAATTGAATATGATCCTCCTTGGTTCGGATTCATACACGATTCTTCATAGTTAGTTTTCATGTATGTTTATAAGATGAATATGAATCCCTATGCATTTTCCTTACTATTTTGATTTAGTTTTGTAAGTCTGTTATAGTATCTGTCTGTAATGACTGCAATGATCTAGAGCCATTCTAAGCTCTATGATGCTTTCATGTCTTATTCCCACTCACTTTCTTTAAATTTTGGATCATATATGATGTTTTCCCACTCAAATGTAAAAGAGAGACTCGGCGCCCACGCGTGCCTCAGGTGAGCACCCAGTGCCCGCTGGGTGATAGGCTAGCGTGCATGGGATTCCCTTGTTCTTTGGTGGGTGTAAAAATGACTACATCTTGGTTTTGTTGCCGGGACCTCTTTTTGAAGTTGTAGTGAGAAATGACATACATCATAATCTATGCAATGAGTGATGATAAAGTGCTTAACCTTGGAAAGTGTTGAAACATGGTTTAAAAGCACGAAGGATGAATTTTCTCAGAGATTCAGCACTAGACCTGAGTTTGATGCACGTAGATGGGTATAAGAGAACCTCTACCATGATTTGTATGAATTTTTTTTCTATTTCTTCCTAGTTGAACTATATGAATGGCTCTCGCCATATGCATATAGATCAAGCTATTATTATAGATCACACACGTGGACCAAAGAATAATACCAGAGGCTACAAGATGTAGATCTAATGTGGACTCGTGTTGTGTATCATTGGTGGAAAGGAGTACTGGCTAGCTACACTCTGGAGCACGCCATTTCTACATATTCTTGTCTGGAAGTTGTTGAGTTTGAGTTTTTTCAGGAGCCCAGAGGATCGTTTTTGTGTTATCCCTCTTACAATGAAGATCTTGATTGTTACCTTGATTTTAGAGGCATTTATGATGGCCCGCTAAACCGTTCTGAATGCTGGGCAAGGAAGCTAGGGTGGAGGAAGATGGAAGATATTGCGACTGAGAAAGAAAGGGAGGAGAGACGACTCAAGTATAATGAAGTGCATGAAAGGGAGATTTCTAGACAACACAAGGTTGCAAGTGTGATGGATATGGAGGCAGACGTTGTGCAAAGGATTTGAGGTTCACGCAGAGGACATGGAACCTGAGTAGTTTGTGCTACCCCATCTTGCAAAGCATGTAAGAGAGACCCCTTTGGCTTCTAATGAGAGTTCATCACATGGATAAATAAGAGTTGTTGGCACACATTTGAACCCACCTAGTGACTAAACCCTGGCGCTTGGTTTTCCAGATCAAGGGAAGAATATTGTTAACCTAGCTGGTATCAGTGGAAGTGACCGATCTACACCTAGGAGATATAATTTCTTGTTTGGGACTTTTGTGGCTGCACATACCATCCCAGTGTTAGGAGGAATTTTTGGGAAGAGTGTAGATACACAAGCCTTTGGTCTTGCATCTGGGAGTGGCGCGGGGTACACTATTGGTAGTGGGACATTATCACAGACCGTCAACGTGTAGTTCAGTGGAACTCTAGGGACCCTTAAAACGACCACTAAAGGATCTGGTGGGTCACGAGGAATAGGACCTGGTGGGTCAGGCGGAAAAGGACCTGGTGGATCCGATGGGTCAGGAGGCACGGGACTTGGTGGATCTGGCAGCGGAGGAATCACCGGAGGAAACCAAGGCTCTGGCTCATGAGCAAAAGGGCCCCAACCACCTCCTCAAGTCTTCTTTGAGATGTCTTTACATTTTCTAGATTACAAAGGTATTGAAGATGCTGTAGAACATGTTCACAAGTGTTAGCTGCTATGGCACTCAAAAGGAATCACTATCCCAGAGCGGAGGGCAAGCCAGTTTTTAATGATGTTGTAAGGGCACACGCATAGCTGGTATAGGAAATATGACCCTCATCAAATGATGGTGGACTATACTACTTTAAATAACACCTTCTTAGTAGAATTCCACATTCCTAAGTTTGAACAAAAGAGCATCAACACCCTTAAGGATATTTAACAGGGAATGGTGAAGAGTGTGCGGGAGTATGAGGCACAGTTTAAGACTCTCCTGTCAAAATTGTCATATTACATTCACCCTTCACAACATGCTCATTCGTTTGTTGGAGGGTTGATAACTCCATTTAGAAGAGCTTTATCTAATAAAACTTTCATAGACCCGCGCAAAGCGTTGGAATCCACCCTACACGCTGAAGTTGTTGGCAGTGTTGATACTGGGGTTAGCCTGTTTCTGGAAGCTAAAATCGCTGCTATGGCTAAGCAGCTACAAAATTTATCTGTGAACTCAGTCATGAGACTCACAGTGGAATGTGGTGTACAGATTGTGAATTAGAAGGGCATACTAAAGATAGTTTCCCCCAAAAGACAGTACGCACTGTAGTAGTGGATTGTGAGATTTGTCATGGGGACTATGATGCGAGTAGATGTCTCCTATTGCAACACACGATTCGGAAGTATGTGTCTTGCTACTATAATATATGCACCTCTACAACCCATGATACTAAGGATTTTAGGTTATTGATCAAGATCCATGAGGTGATTGATCATGGTGTGTGCCAGACCAACATTGCTAGTAGTTCAAATGATCTGTAAACTCTTCAACTTTGGAATTATTCACAAAATCACAAATTAATCGATGATGTCCACTTTCTTCCTATTAGAAAATAACAAAGATAGCTAGTGAATGAATTACTATTGTGCTTAGAATCAACGATTGTAGTAAAGAAAAGAATATAAGATCATAACACCAACAGTTTTATCCTGGAAGACCTCCAATGGAGGAAAAAACTAGTCAGGAAGGGAAATTTCTCTTTCTTCCCACTTCTATTGGCCAATTCAAATCAACGAGGTATAGAATTTACAACAAGTAAGAAAGAGAAGTAGATAATATCTCAACACTTCCTTTCAGTTACTTGCTTACTCTATCTCAACACTCCCTTTCTTCTAAAAAATACAATTTCCAACACCAAGACTTCTTGCTCACTTTCTCCCATGCTTTGATTGATCTTCTACACTTCTACAATCATGTATTTATAGCCTTTCTCATGTCCTCCCGTGCACTGGAGAATGGGAAAGGTCATGAAGGAGAAGAGAAATGAACATCCTTCAAATTCTGAGGTTGTTCATTTTCAAATTTTAGTTTTCTGTCCGTAATGGCCAGGACCACCACCCTGTGCAGACCGGTGGTCCTGGGACCACCATGCCCTGACTGGGCGGTGGTTCTGTAACCGCCACCCTACGCAGGGCGACAGTCTTGTTACTTAAAATATAGAACCTCTGTTTAATTGTTTTCCTTCTTTGTGCTGACTGTTTCTGATGAAGTAGAGATATTTTGGATCCCTATGGATCACACCTCCCCTTCTTAGGAGGCTTTTGGTCCCACAAAATCTTAGTGGGGGAGTAGATGAGGAAACAATTCCCTCGCTTGCTCCTTCGAGTACCACCGGGCCTACCTTGGTGTCTTTCCTTTCAGTCTGATCTACCAAGACTCCTGCAGACATCTCTTCTAGTCTCTTTGACCTTCTGCTGTAGCACTACATCCTCCTCCAATTCACCTCGTGAGTCCAAGACGTAATCCTCAATGGAAGGTAGCAACTCCATAGTTCTTCATCTTCATCCAGCATGGATGGCTCATATAGGTGCAAGTTCTCATAGTTTACTACAGAGTACATCCTCATGAATGATGGTAAATCAAGTCAAAAAGCATTTTCCTCCAACCTGATCCAATATGGTGAAGGGTCCATATCGTAGTGGCTTGAGCTTCTATGCTTGACCTTGTAGTCTCTCCTTGCTCAAGTAAAGCCAAACTTTGTCTCTAACATGAAGCTTGTGTTCCCTCCTATACTGATCATGCCTAGACTTTGTACTTTTCTTGAGATTTTTCTAGCTGTTCTTTGACCTTGAGATGGATTTTCTGGATCCTCTTAATGAACTTGTTGGCTCTAGTCACCTCTGTGTCTCATGTATCCTCCTCATCCTACTGTCCAACTGCTATGTCTAGTGGATTTTTAGGTAGATATCCCAAGCATGCTTCAAATGATGACTTCATAGTGGATGTGTGTACTGCGATCTAGTTATAGGAATGCTGAATGTAGGCTAAGGAACTCGTCCCAAGTCCTTGGGTACTTACTGATTATACCCTCTGATCAACTGTACCAAAGTCCTATTTACCACCTTTGTTTGTCCATCTGTCTGTGGATGGAAAGTTGTGCTCCTCTGTAACCTGGTATCCATCTTGTCCCACAAAGTAGTCCAAAACTTCCCCAAGAACCTAGAATCCCTGTCAGAGACAATAGACTTTGGCAAACCAAAATGCACCCATACATTAGCAAAGAAAAGATCTGTCTGCCTCATGTGCTTTTACTGTCTTTTTACATGCCATAAGAATACACATTTTACTGAATCTATCCACAATAACATAGAGATAGTTCATGGCCATGTTTAGACATAGGTAATCCTCCTACAAAATCCATAGAAATGTCCTCCCACGGATGAGTAGGTACTGGTAAAGGCATATACAAACCTTCCTTCCTAGTTTTAGGCTTGCTAGTACAACAAAGTTTACATCCACGAATAAATTTTGATACTTCTTCTTGCATGTTGGGCCAATATACATACCTTTGCAAGTGGGCTAGGGTCTTACCAACACTGAAATGTCCCACTACTTTCATAGGTATGTGCTTCCCTCATCAATAGAAGTCTTTATTCTTTAGGCACACAAAGTTTCCCCCATCGGTAGAGTAGCCCATCCTTGAGATAACAGTCTTCAATCCCCATCTTTTCATCCCCTTGGGACTGAAACTTCTGAAATGTTACCCCAAAGTATCTTTGTCTTGGGCATATGCTTCTTCGTAAGCTTCCTTTGTGAAGGGGCTCGATTTGTCAGAGATAGTGGCCAAATAGGAGAAATTTTCCTATTTGGGTAGCCTAGACAACATGTCTGCCACCAAATTTGTACTACCCTTCTTGTATTTGATCACTAGATGGAACTACTGAATAAATCCCATCCATTTGTAGTGCCTTGTTGTAATTTAGACTGTGCTTGCAAATACTAGAGAGGTTTGTGGTCAGTGTGCACAATAATTTCTTTACCCAATAAATAATGTTTCCATTTTTTAATTATCTGTACTAGTGCATACATTTCTTTATCATATACTGAATATCCTTTAACTACTGAAGTGAAGGTTTCAAAATGATAACATATGGGTTTACCTCCCTGAAGGGAACACTACGCCCATCACATAATCACTGGCATCTATCTCTACTTCAAAAGGCTACTGCAAACTGAAAGGAACGATAACCAGATCATTTACCAAGCCAAGATTTCATAGATTTTTGACTAATCAAACACCACGATCTATAACACGTTGTCATGAAAGTAATTCGCCAGAATAACTTTACATAAAACCTTTGCAAATAAAATTTGAGAAGCAATATCATATATTATTACCTGGAACTCAATGCAATACATTGAGAATGGGCCTTGCTTAAATAGGTAAGGAATAACAATCTAAGAATCCAGTCAAGGTCATAGATCAAGCCATAAATGTCCCAAGGAAAGTAACTAGTCATCAAAGAACTAGTCAATTTTTGCATAGATTTAGGAGAGAACTAGACATCAAGGATCTAGTCAATACCATAGATCTAGGAAAGAACTAGTCAGTACCATAGATCAAGGAAAGAACTATACCTAACAACTAGATAATATCTCCTAATATCTAAATAAGATAAAATAAATATCCACACACATAAGTGGGTGAGGATAATAACAATAAAGGTAAATAAAGTACCTAAGTGAACATGAGCTAAGGTTTTGAATACCTACTCTAACACCCCCCCTCAAGTGAAGCTAGGGGCCAAAATAGTGAAGTGGCATGTCCACAGTATGAGTCCTGGAAACTAGGCCTGATGAGGTACTCATGTAGAATAACTGGGGAAAAGGGACATTTCGCAAGGTACCCAAAACCAATTAAAACAAAGTAAAGAGAGTAAAAACCAGCTCCAAGGAATCCCAAGAATCTCGGCTCAAAAAACTCTTACAATGTTGAAGAATTTTGGTGTGCACTGCGGTCTGAATCCACTGCTCAATCACAAAACTCAAAAATAAATGACACTGGGTTTCACCATGAATAGCTCCATACAAGGAGATTGTCAACGGAGTGATGTCGAAAGTGCAAAAAAAGAAACACTAAACATAATTCGATCAACTGCTGCAAATAGGTGTAATTTCACGATCCAAGAACGAAAAACCAAAGTAATAAGGCAAGGACACAAAATACAGAGTGTCATGATCCAAGAAAAGCCTAGGTAATCTTCAGGCAAGGACACGAAACCCAAAGAAGCAGAATCAACACCACACCCTCTTATATTATTGAATGGGTGGAGTGACGCTACAAATCTTATGAGTTGTCAAAACAACTACTCGAACACTGAAAAAATAACATTGGGCTCCACCAAAATAGCTCCCCCATAAGAGAGACTGATCAACAGATGCCAAAAGTGTCAAAAATATAGAGCTACAAAATCTCTCAACAAACAAGAGAGATACACTACACCTGCTAAAGAAAAATTCTCAAAACAAGAAGCATCACAATGTAGAAGGTATATCTTTAAAGTGGAGCAAGAGGTCGAATGTGTGGAGGAGCCACGCCTATAGAGTCCTCTCAATGAATGCCTATATTGCTGCCACGAGTGATCAGATATCCACCCCAAATCAGCCACACGGATGGATGAAGGAAGATGCCTGCATATGACTTGGTGTAAAATGCACAATGGGTGCATGCAAAATAACATTAGAATGTGTGTCAGGTTGATCATTGTCTTTGACAGCTGAAATGTCAGGTTTCTCAATCTCTGAGTCAAGGTGCATAGAACTCATGTGGTTGCTCATTGATCCTCAGAAAGAGTCAAGCGAAAAAAAAAATGAGCTCTGTCAAAGTGTGATGTATTCAATCACCAATGAAGTATCTTTTTTTGTTATCTCAAAAACCAATGTTCATGACGAGAATTCCACTTAACATGTGGTTTCTATAGAGGAAACAATACCATGTGAATGTCTACCAATGACTCCTCTAGTGAGACCCATAGAATGGAGCATGCGAGGATTGAATGCAGTGGTATGCTTCTTAAAAATCCCATGCAGCTGAGAAAAAGTAGGATACACAATATGTGGTATTGTAATCTTGAGGTACAGATGTGGAAGAGCATGTAGTAACAAGCCTCACAGGTTTATAAGCATCAAAAATAGGTTCAAGCTCAAAGACTGGCAGATCAATGTCAGTGGGTACACGAGAAACAATTGTATGGAAGATGGACTAAGAACATGGATATGGTTGTCCACAATATGATATTGATGTTGTAGGCATAGCAAGTTTGTTTATGCAGGGAGTGTATTATTGTAGGCTCCTTATTCATGAATGATTTGCTAATCTTGTAGAAGAGAATTTCACTTCTTGAGCGATCTATTTTCTTCCACAAATTTTACAACATCCTCTTGAAGTCCACATACTTCAAAGAAAAGTATATAATTCTCAGAATCCAATGATAGGTACAAACTGCAACTCCCAAAATTTTAGGATGTCAGGCTCAGCCAAAATTGCGTCCACAATTGATTACAACACTCCTCCATATTTGTTTGACTTTATAATTATAGTGCAAGTCTAAAAATAAATAACTCCAATGGAAAGAGCATGAGGATATCTCCACCCTACTTTTGCAAAGAAACGACACTCAAAAATAGAGTTACCGATCAATACAGATCTTGAGTAATCCAACAAACCCCTAGTGAATAAGATAAAATCAAGCTTTTTTTTTGCTTTGGCTCGAATCTCGAGGCATCCTGTGTGCTTCTCTACAAAAATTAAAACAACCACAAAAAATGACTGCCTCCAGAATTGGCTGAGTTTACAGTCGATCTTAGGTGTTTGTCACACATTTGGATCCAATGGATGATTCTGTTTTCCATAAAAATGCATGCAGCAACCAAAATATGACCAAATCCCAAATATATGAATAAACAGGAATAGGTATTTATTTACAAGGCATAAAACTTACAGAGCAGAATGCCAATAGCAATCTTCCTGCTCTGATACCATGGAATGAACGATAACCAAATCATACCAAGCTTGGAACATAGATGCTAATTCAAACACCAGCTGATCTATCAAGATGAAAGCAATTCGCTAGAATAACTTTAACATAAAACCTTTGCAAATATGAGAAGCAATATCAATATTATTATGGAACTCAATGGCAATACATTAAGAATTCCTTGCTTAATAGGACTTAGGAATAACAATCTAAGAACCAGTCAAGGTTGTATATCATGCCATGTTGCAATCAAGGTCAATGCAACTAAAGGTCATCAAATGAACTAGTCAAGACCATAGATTTAGGAGAGAACTATAAATCAAGGATCTAGTTAATACCATAGATTGCTAGAACTAGAGAATATTTGAGTCAAGGATAGAACTATTACTGAATATCCTTTAACTATACTAAACTGAATATCTCCTTATCTAAATAAGATAAAAGAAATATCTACACACAGAAGTGGGTGACCCTTAAATACAACAAAGGTAAATAAAGTACCTAGGTGAACATGAGCTAAGGTAAATACTACTCTAAGCACTGCTGAAAACTAGGAAGAGCAAAGTACTGGAGCATGACTAATCCTATATTTGAATAACTCAAAGGATTTGTCTTGTTCCTTACCCCAATCGAAACCCTTACTCTTTGCGGGCACTATGTGTAGAGGTGTTTCAATTGCCGAGAAAATTAACAAAATGAATTCCTACATGTACTGTACTGCTCCCACAAAACTTCTAGTCTTCGTGGCTCCTTTTGGTGTTGGCCAATTTGTGATGGCTTCCACCTTCTTTGGATCCACTCATAGAATTCTCCTCCTTCAACAACGTCCTTAAGATAGCACAAGTTACTGTTTGAAAAATTCACATTTCTTCATAGTACAAAGCTTTGTTTCTCCTTGAGAACTTGCCATGCATTTAGTAGTGACAAATGTGTTAGATGTTCTTCCCATAAAAATGAACTTGCAAGACTTGAAAATGCGTCATGTGGCACTAAAAATCAAGGTCATCTAGATATACAATGACACATGAATCTATGAAATCCCCCAATACCTCATTCATCAATCTCATAAATGTAGCGGGTGCATTGCATAATCCAAAAGGAATTACTAACCATTCATACAAACCTTGTTTTGTTTTGAAGGCAGTTTTCCATATATCCTCCTCCTTCATCCTAACTTGGTGATAACCTACTTGAGATCTAACTTCTGTGAAAAATTTTGCATGCTGAAGCTGGTCCAAGAGATCATCTATACGGGGAAGTGGATATCTGTTCTTTATGGTGATCATAGTTCAAAGCAGGTAGTTGATACACATTCTCCAAAAACCATCCTTCTTTGGCACCATCACAATAGGTGAACCACATGGTGAGGTTCTCAGACATATTGCCCCTTGGTCTATTAGTTTCTGGAGTTGTTTCTTTACTTCAGTGCTCTCAATAAAGGATTGCCTATACAACCCAATGTTTGGTAGAGGTGACTCTGGCAATAGTTGAATCTCATGCTCTACTTCCTGTTTTGGTGGTAATCCATTAGGAGCCTGAAATACTTCCTGAAAAGACTAAATAATACTATCCAAATCTTGTTTTCCTTGGTTAGAAATCTCTGAAACTTCTACCCCATCTTGTTTATCCTTTAACAAAAGCAAACAAAACTGATTATGATTTTACTGAATAAGTCATTTTACTTGGTTAGCACTTACCATAGTAACCCGTGTCTTACGCTGGTGTGCCCGGATGTTGTAGTTGATCCCATCCTTGACCCATCTATACCAGTTTTCCCTTCTCATAAAGATAGCATCCCTAACATATAAGTAAGGACTCCCGAATACCACATCAAAAGCATCAAGTGGAATAACGTCAGCTTCAAAAACATCTATATATTGGGAATTTATCCCAAACTTGACCTTACATCTTCTTGTTACCTGAATTTCAACACCCTTCTTCACCCAACCCAAAGGATATGGGTGTGGATGCTCGTAAGTCTCAAGACCAAGCTTCTTTACAACTGCCTCAGAAATCAAGTTAGATTGAGAACCGGTATCAACCAAAGCATTTACCTTAGTCCTCTTGATCTAGATTTTGATTTGGAATAGTCTACTCATCTCCTCTTGGCTGTCCATGTTGGTGGCCATGCATCCAAGCCTTTCGTCTACATCAGAGTCATCTTTGATTTCCACCTCCCCTTCTATCTTTACAGCTGTCATGGACTTCTTGGAGTCCTTGGTTCGGTTCTTTGGATGTAACTCTGGATGTAACTTCCAACATGTAGCGTCAATATGACCATTGATATCACAATTCTTGCAAAAATTCTTGGGATCTTTACAAGTATTTAAAGTAGTGGCAGCTTTTTTACCTTTCCCTTTCCACTTACTCTTGTTACTTGTTTGCCCATAATCCTTTTTCTGTTGATTTGTTGACTGCTTTACCCTTGGCTCTGCTTCTCCTTGCTTTTTCTCATCATCTATGTAGTATGCTTGTACACATGCTTCATTGAGATCCTTGGGCTTTGTGGAGATGACTTTTCTTCGAAGGTGAGTGTGAAGTCCTCCCAAGTATTTGGTCAGAATATCCTCATCCTCCAAATCCATGTTCAGAAACATGGCTTGCCTCTGAAACTCTGTAGTATAGTCCTGCACACTTTGACCACTACCTTGTCTAAAATACTGCCATTTAATCATTTGGTCAGTTTTATGGCCAATAGGATAGAAGTTATCTCTAAGTAATTCCTTAAATTCTTTCCAAGATTTCACAATAGGATGTTTCTTCTTTTCACAAGTAGTTAGATGAGTTTCCCACCAAACTAGAGCATGTCCCTCCATTTTGAGACATGCAAAGGTGATCCTTTGTGCCTCAGTGACATTATGGATGCTAAAATAGACTTCTAACTGTTTCAACCATTTATCCAATAATTCTGCATCTACTTGTCCTTCAAAGCTTTTGATTTCAACTTTAGTCTCAACTTTAAAAGGAGTATGTTCAGATTTTACCTTTTCTCTTGTGTTAGAAGTCTCTTCTTCATGCTCTTCCCCATAATCTTCCTCATGGTGACTCTTGCTTATACCAAACTTTTCAGCTAAGCCTCCAACCACCGAGTCCATGGAGTCTTGCTTGACGGAAGCTATCTTCTGCAAATCTGCAAGTTCCTCTTGCCTTCTAAACATCCTATCCATCATGGTCTCCAGCATCTCGATTCTACGGACCAAGTTCTCTTCCTCCATTTCTCCCAAAATTATTTGTTTCCACTTCTTTGTAGAAATCTCCGAATCGCAAGGTAAATCTTCTTCGCCTTTAGATCTTGTCACTGTCATACAAATTCAAGAATGAAATACCACAGTCCTGGATACTTGTTAGCTCTGATACCAAAATGATCTGTAAACTCTTCAACTTTGGAATTATTCACAAATTCACAAATCGTAATCGATGTTTACTTTCTATTAGAAAATAACAAAGATAGCTAGTGAATGAATTACTATTGTGCTTAGAATCAACAATTGTAGTAAAGGAAAGAATATAAGCTCATAACACCAACAATTTTATCCTGGAAAACCTCCAATGGAGGAAAAACCAGTCGGGAAGGGCAATTTCTCTTTCTTCCCACTTCTATTGGCCAATTCAAATTAACATGTACAAAATTTACAATAAGTAAGAAAGAGAAGTAGATAATATCTCAACACTTCCTTTCAGTTACTTGCTTGCTCTGTCTCAACACTCCTTTCTTCTACAAAAATACAATTTCCAGCACCAAGACTTCTTGCTCACTTGCTCCCATGCTTCGATGATCTTCTACACTTCTACAATCATGTATTTATAGCCTTTCTCATGTCCTCCCATGCACTGGAGAATGGGAAAGGTCATGAAGGAGAAGAGAAATGAACATCCTTTCAAATTTAGAGGTTGTTCATTTCAAAATTTAGTTTTCTGTCTGTAATGGCTAGGACCACTACCCTGTGTAGACCGGTGGTCCTGGGATCACCACCCTGGCTAGGTGGTGGTTCTATAACCACCACCCTACGCAGGGTGGTGGTCCTGTTACTTAAAAGACAAAACCTTTGTTTTGTTTGTTTTCCTTCTCTGTGCTGATTGTTTTTGATGAAGTAGAGATATTTTGGATCCCTATGGATCATCAAAGGGTGATGATCACTGTTATGAGGAGCACACAGATGGAGGCATGCGTGAAAGGGGATTTCATGGAGGATTCTCTGGTCATGGTAAACGTGGAGGAGGAAGAAGTGATTTTCCATGTAGAACCTATTTTAATTATGGGTCTACAGACCACTAAAAGTGTGGGTGCCCAGACTTATTGCAGTGCTCATGGTGTGGGAA
The DNA here is from genome assembly GCA_019776745.2 of Taxus chinensis. NCBI lineage: Eukaryota > Viridiplantae > Streptophyta > Pinopsida > Cupressales > Taxaceae > Taxus > Taxus chinensis. Next base: position 758,616,316 of record CM034151.1, on the reverse strand, counting down.
GAAGCACAAGTATGAGGAGTGCCCTGAGTTGTTTGAGCATATGAATAAGTAGCACCAGAAAGACAAGGGCACTGCAATGGTAAGCATTAATAAGGCTGACACACAATGGATACCATAGGTGAAATATGATGCAGGATTGGAACCTGTTATGGTAACAACAAGAGCAAAGGACGCACACACAAAGGAAATGCCAAGGTAGAAGAACCTGGTTTCAAGGGAAGAAGTGGTACATGGGAAGTACTTAGACCCTGCGCATCAAAAGGAGGTATATCAAGAGACCATGGACGTCATTCAGAATTTACAAGGAGAAATCCAGTGTCTAAAGGAGCAGGTCCATGAGGGAGGAGAAAAGAAAGAAGTTCGAGGTGCCAAAGGATGACCTGGATGAGGTCAAGGAAGTATGTAAAATGCTAAGGAAAATGAATATTATTCCCTTGATAGGAGCATGGTTGAGAGAGAAGGTACTACATGTTAGAGAAGAGTGTGTGAGGTAGGTCTTACATGTAAACCTTCACCCTCAAATCCTTGACTATGATAAAAAGATCACATTAGATGTAGTCATGGATGGATGGCTCCTTAGTAATATCCTCATTGACATAGGCACGGAGTTCAATGTTCTCACCTTGGATGCATGGCATCAGATGGGAAGACCTACATTACAGCCATCTTCAAATGTGTTGTATATGGCAAACAAAACGAGGGCAATGCCCATCGGTGTTTTAAAGGATGCAGCCATCACCATTCTGGGAGCTAAGTTTACTAGGGACTTCTAAGTCTTAGCACTCTCCGAGGAAGACAATTTCCTAGGCATTACTTGGGCACCCATGGGTGCTATAAGAACAATGTGGATCTTCGGTTCAACAAGGGATACATAAGCTTTGAGAATGAGGAAGAACGGGTCATCATACCCCTAGCTGATGGAAAATCAACACCCCTATACTGAAACTTTGGGAGAAGAGGTCCTAGATAGAATATATGTGCACTCAATCAGGGATCCAGAGACAATTCATCCCACAGAGGGATTTATCCAGTTTGAGGATGATCAGTCCCTAAGTGACACCACCAGTATAGTATGCAATAATTGGGCACATGGAACCTATGAGTTAATCAGACAACATTTGAGAGGATCGGTAATAAAGGTGAAAAGGCGCGTACAGTCTAGTGCTTAGAGGAAAAGAATCTACCTAAGTATTTAGGAGAATCCTTCCCTGAGATCTTTTTGTAGGAGATGGAAGCTCAGTGGAAGGAGGAGAATGAACGAAGAGGGATGTTAAGTTATGTCCTACTTAAAAACTGTTGTACGCTGGTGGGCAACACATCAGGAGAACCTGTTGGAGTGGCACGAGATGAGAATTTCCCTCTCTGTCCAGTTCTCTAGAAGCAACGCACCCACCATCATCAAATATTATCATGGTAAGGAACCCACCTCTTTCCATATCCAGGATTGTGAGAGTTTCTGGAGAGAAGGCGCAGAAGATTTACCACCATCCCTATGGGTACAAAAACTATATTCTACATTGTAAGGTTATGAGTGCACATGGTACATTCACGCTGAGACATGCCACTAGACAAGGAATTTACAAGAGTTAGCAACTGATTTCATTCAAACATTCAAGTACCAGAGTACGAAACCCTTGGTGGATAAAGAAATGCATAATATCAAGCACCTTACCATTGGGGATGGTGACATGGTAGAAGATAGGCTACTAGACTTGCTAGGTGAACCTGGCCTGGAGGCGCGCTTTGAGGAAGAAGAAACTAAAGAAATATAGTTTGAAGTGCGCATGTATGGAAAACAATAAAGGGAAGATGGTGTATGTTATTGATGGGGAAGAAGTGGAGAACTTGGATGTTGATCATTCTATAGGGATGTGTGAGGTGGTAGACAATGTAGATGAATGGAAGCACACCTATCATGAGCCTTTAAAGACAAAAAAGGTTAACATCGGCTCAGTAGAAGAGCCTAAGGAGGCTATCATCGGAGACTATTGGTCGGAAAAGGAAGTCTCCAAGATCATTGATCTTTTACATGAGTTTGAGGATTTATTCCTACACGGGTATCGCGAAACTCAAAGGCATCCGCCATTCCTTGGGGGAAATGAGAATTAAGTTGAAGGAGGGTGCGCACTCGGTCTGGAAGAGACCATACCAAATGAATCCCAACATGCGCGTGAAGGTCAAGGAAGAAATAGACAAGATGATAGCGTCAGGCATTATTGAAGCTATTGAAGAGTTAGAGTGGATAAATCCAATGGTAATTAGCATAAAAAAGGATGGAAGGATAAGGATCTGTGTTGATTACAGGGACCTGAATGTAGTGTGTTTCATTGATATTTTGCTAACCCCATTTACTGAAAGATATCTTAGAGGGAGTGACAGGGTGCGAGGTCTATTCTTTTGTAGATGGATTCTTAGGTTATCACTAGGTAAGGATCTCGAAGGAGGACCAAAGGAAGAAAACTTTCACCTCTGAGTGGGGAAGTTTTTTCCTATACATTCATGCCTTTTGGGTTGAAGAATGCAACTATTGTGTTCTCGCGCATTTGTGATACACACTTTCCAGGACTTTATCCATAAATTCCATGAAGTCTACCTGGATCATTGGACATTATATGGGTTAGTGAAGGCCCATTGTGACAACTTAAGGCTGATGTTTGAAAGGTGTTGGATGTTGAGGATATCCCTCAACATTAATAAATGTGTCTTTGCTACCCCATTTGGAACATTATTGGGGCACATCATATGTAAGGAGGGGCCTACTAGTAGATCTCGCAAAGGTTGCAGTAATTGTGGGATCGAGCGCAGTGCGCAGATTTCTTTTGCATATGGGGTACTACAAAAATTTCATCAAAGGGTATGCCAAGATCATCGTGCCTTTAGAAGAGTTTCTTAGACATAAAAATTTCCTTTCATTGGGGAGAGGCGTAGAAGAAGGCATTCAACACTTTAAAGGATAGGCTTGTCACTGTGCCCATCCTACGTTTCCCTTCTTGGGATAATCCTTTCCATGTTTATGTAGATGCCTCAGGAACTGCCATTGGAGTAGTACTTGCACAGCCTGGTGAAGGGATTATTGATCATCATTTATGCTTTGCAAGAAGGAAATTTTCACCAACAGAGAAAAAATTACACTACGAATGAGCGCGAGGTATTGCCAATGATCTACGTGCTTCAAAAATTTAGACAATATTTGTTGGCAACCCCTTTTATATTTTACACTGACCATATGGGATTGAAATACTTGCTAAAAAAATCTTGTTCTAGAAGGGTGTATATGTCAGTGGGTACTATTGTTCCAAGAATTTGAGTTCATAGTGGTTGTCAAACCAAGAAAAAGTAATTCCAGATCTGATCATTTGTCTAGGATTGATTCAAGGGAGGGACACACGGAGTATTGAAGAAACTATGCCAGACGCACAACTGTTTAGGTTGCAGTGTGCGCCCTCATATTTAGAGGACATTGCGGTATTCCTTAAAATAGGTGTGGCACCAGACGAGATGAAGGCCTTGGAGAAGAAGAAGTTGACCATACGTGTCGTGCCCTACATCCTAATTTGTGGAGATTTGTACAAAATGGGTCGTGATGAGGTTCTACGCTGATGCATGTTAGAACATGAGCACGTTACAATTATGGAAGAGGCGCATGGTGGGATTGCAGGAGGACACTATGTGGGAAATGAAACTGCGTGGAAGATACTACTCATAGGGATTTGGTGGGATACCATTTATCAAGATTGCATTGAGTTTTGCAAGGCCTGTGATCATTTCCAGCACCCTGGCAAACCTGGAAAAAGGGATGAAATGCCCTTGCAACCAATAGCCAATGCAAAAACCATTTGAAAATTGGGCTATCAAATTTTTTCAGACCAATCTCGCTAGTAGCGCAAAGGACTGGTTCGCAGTATATCCTCACTTACACTGATTATTTGATAAGGTGGGTAGAGGCAGCTCCTACAAAGGATTATATAGTGGCTACCGCTGCTAGATTTTTATGGGAAAACTTAATCAGCAAGTATGGATGCCCATTGAGTTTCACAAGTGATAGAGATACACACTTCCTCAATGAATGGTTAGGATTCTATTTTCAGAATTCATGGTGGCCCACCACAAAACTAATCCTTATCACCCTCAAGCAAATGGAACTGCTGAGGCATTTAACAAGATACTTAGCCACATGTTGAATAAAATATGTGATGTTGGTAGACAGGATTGGGATGATAAAGTATCATTCATTCTTTAGGCATATAGGAAAACCTACAAGAGGTTGAATAAGGCCACACCATTTCAATTGGTGTTTGGCGTAGAGGCTGTCCTACCAGTTGAATTCATGTTACCCCTCTCTACGTATAGTGCGTGTAGGAGGATTGGCTGATGAACAAGTCCTGGAAGAAAGAATTAACAAGTCAATGCAATTGAATGAGAGACGATCGTTAGCCAGGTGGAGTTAAAAAAATGAAAAAGCAAAACCAAAAGCATGGCATGATCATCACATTAAGAATAAGAAGTTTGAGGTTGGGTAGATGGTGCTACTATATGATTCTAAGTTTCTGCACCATCCTAGGAAGTTAAGAGTCCATTGGTTGGGTCCCCTACATCATCTCGTACATCCTTGATTCGGGCGCGTTCCAGTAGCAAGCGCTAGATGGGACGATATTTCTTGGACACTTAAATGGGAGTAGGCTGAAGCCCTACTATAAATAAGTCTTCTTGGTGTTTGTAAATAAGGCAATATTGTCAATTAGATTAGGATTTCCCTTAATGCATTTTTACATCCACCAAAGAAAAATGGAATCCTATGTGCATAAGCCTATCACCCAGTGAGTGCTTGGTGCTCACCTGATGCACACGTGGGTGCCAAGTCTCTCTTTTATGTGAGTTGAGTGGGAAAACATCATCTATGATCCAAACTTTAAAGAAAGTGAGTGGGAATGAGACATGCAAACATCATAGAGCTCAGAACGGCTCTAGATCATTGTAGTCATTACAGAAAGATACTATAATAGACTTACAAAACTGAATCAAAACAGTAAGGAAAATGCATAGGGATTCATATCCATCTTATAAACATACATGAAAAATAACTGTGAATAATCATGTATGAATTCGAACCAAGAAGGATCATATTAAATTAACTTGGTAACCTCATTACATTCATTAGACTTACTACAAAACACCACATCATGGCAGACCAAAGTCATGCATCATAACTAGATCCATATCCTTTAGCTCTCAAAAAGAAATTTTATAACCCCAAGCCCTTGATACATCCTTCTCCTGTATTTCATCTACCTTACCCAATATGAATCCTTGTGGCATTTCTACAGAGCTCAAATCTCTCTTGATCTCTCTCTCTTTTCTTCTATGGGCACTTGTATTTATAGGCACCCCGAAGTGCCAACTCATCCTTCTGCGGCCTCAGATCTGACGTGCCAAGTTTCTGAATGTGGTCCTCCATGGGAGCATGCTCCTGCTAGGCCTGAGCTCTCCACTTTTTGCCATGATGGTCTTATAGAAGCTTCCATCGCAGGGCATATTCCTTCCTAGGCCAACCTATCGCCAGGCTGGCACCTTATCCACTCTACATGCATAGTCGGATTCACACTTTTCTCGTGTTCTTCCCGATATGCCAAATATGGCTAAGTCTCGAGACCTTGTCTTCTGGCATGTAACATGACCCTTCTAAAAACCCTTCTAGAACCCTACTTTTCATTCCTTCTTCTTGCATGCCCACTCTTCAACCTAGGCCTTGCGTGCCCACGTGCCCTTTTTGTACTTAGTCAATATTTTAGGGGCCCAACATCACCCCACACTTTACATGTTCTCCACCTACGGGAACACTTCTCCAATGAATAAAGAATCACAATAGACTTAACGCCTTGGGAAAAGAATAAGGGGATGAAGAATTTAGGAAAGAAAAAAGAATGGGGAAGTGATGTCATTATTGCAACAAGCTAGGAAAATATTTTTGCAAGTCAGCCTCCAACTTGTTCCAGGCATTGAATTCATTTTTCACTCTCTGACAGAGGTTTGACTAGGGCGCTTACCTCCCCAAAACTCAGTCCATCTCCTTGAGCATTCATGGTGTCAACAATTTTTTCCAACTCCTTGCCCATGTCCTCAAGTGCATCCATCCTTCTAGTAATATGTGGGTATAGCTCCTTTAGCCGGTTCTTGATTGTACCCCTTGAGGGCCTCAATAGTTTCTGACTTATTTTCAACCTCAGCCAGGATTCTATCACTCTGCTATATTCCCTTTGTTATTTTCTTGGAACTCTTTAAGCTCTGCTTCATAGTTGGCAACCAGAATACTCACCACTTTATCTCTGTCTATGCAGTTGTCATATGTAACCTTAACAGTATGGGCAGTAATCTTTACATTAGCAAGGAATTTGTTTTATTCAGCCATGATTGCTACTACCTTTAATTTATCCTCCTTCTCCAAGCGTGCTGCTACTTCTTCCATGGATTCTAAGGCTAGAGGTTTCCTCTCCATGGTGAGGATGTGTGTTAAGTCTTCAAGGCACTCAAGGGAAGATCCATACTTTTGCGCAGGTGGTGCCAGGTCCAGATGCTTTAAAACAATGGCATCTGTGATGGATTCTACCTTCTTATGTACTTTGCTTTCCTTTTCTTCCCCAAGTTCACACTTTAGCTTAGCGCTAATTAACTCCTCCTACTTTAAATCCTTGGCCTTCTCTTCTATCTCTTCCTCCCTCCTTTCTAGTTCTACTTCTATAAATATTATCCTATTCATTCTGTCTAAAGGGCCTAGCTTCAACCTCAAATGAGACCTTGTTGAGTGCATTGCATAACTGCTCATCTGAAAGCTATTGAGCATTTACCAAGGGGTTGTCTCCTTTTGAATCGAGGAATTTTCATTAGTTCCCCCTGGCTTACCTCAAACTCTGGCTCATCGATGTGGGACTCAATTTCCCAAGAGAGCATCTTCCTTGTCCGAGGGTATGCACCTTCTTCATCAAACAACTTCATTTCCATGAGTTGATCTATTGGGACTATGCTTTGAAAGTGCGTGCAACACCTTGCTCATTAATGTAGCTCATTCCTTACCTCTGGATCTCCATGCACTTTCCCCCTGTGCGCGTGCCCTTAGGAACACTTACCAATAGACTGGGGCCTCCCGTATTTCTGTGATATTTCCCTACTCTTTCTTCCTTATCTTCTTCCATCACTACATCAGCGTTGCACTCCAATTCTTGTTCTACCAAGGCTTCGATGATTTTCTTTTCTTCTCTTTCTACCGCCTTGTTTATTTGATCCTTTGTGAGGCTTGGAGTTTTCTGATCCTGCATGCCAACTTCTTCACTTCTTCCCATGTTTTGGGTGCCTTCCTCCTCCTAGATACCCTTCACCTGCATAAAAAAGGAACTCATGTTCTTCTTCTCCACCCTCTTCTTCCGAACCATGCATGCTGAAAAAAAAGTGGTCCTTGGTCTCCTTCAGGATCATTTTCTTCATCGTCATCCCTCTCACCTATGTATTTCTCCAAGATCTCTATGTTCCTCTGAATCAGCTTCCTCCATCACCTTTTGTTTCTTCCTAACTGGGGATTCCAGTATAGGATATTTTTGCTTTCTCTTCCTCTCCCTCTAGTGATTTCTCCTCTGCGATAAGATTTTCCTATTATGGCACCTCCTCTTTGACTGGTGACCTCTTCCTGCGTGTGTAAGTACTTGTTCTAATACTTGTTCCCGGGGCGCACACCACTTGAGTATCTTGGGAACTTGGTGCCTTTTTCTTTATCTCCTCCATTTCGTTCTTCTTGGGCGTGGTCTTCTTCCTATCTGTTAGGTCCTCAGGTATAGCTATCTCATTCTTAAGATAAGTGCCCTTCTCAAAATTGGGCCTTATGCGAAGGTATACACGCGCCACATACTTCTCTGTAATAGTCAGAGTCAGGGGTTTTACCATTTGGACTTCATGTGACACGTACTTTTCCACGTACACATTCTTGTTGGGGTAGACCAACATCCTGCGCATCTCCCTGTGGTCCCATTCCAAACTTCTAAGGTCAAAATTTAACTTCTTGGACTCCTTGAATCTGTTAACTCTTGCCTGGAAGTATTGAGCTGTGAAGGTGAATGGGAGCTTGTGCCATGGGCTCATAGTTTTCATCAATCAATTTGAACCTACCAATACAAAAGTGTTGGTATACAATGAACTCAGCTTCTCCTACTGTAAGCACTGATAGTTGTTCCGGTATTCTCCATTCTACCCCAAACGCAATTCCTTAAGCATGTATACCATTTTTCAAGATGCGCCTTGTGAATAGGCGTCATGCTATCACAAGTGTATTTCTCAAATATTTTTGCAGGCAAGGGGGTCTTCCTCTGGGTACTCCCAAACAAACTTGTCTGCTTCATCTGGTACTTTGATATCTGAGAACACAATGGTTAAGAGGACATTACCAAAGATAATCTTGTCTCCTTCCTATGCACTGGTGATAATTTCATATGCAATGTATGTGGATAGATTGTAGATGGTGCCCTCTGATATGATTCTACAAACATTCAACCAAGACTTGTTTACCTGCATCCATATTTCTTGGTCATTGATTTTGTTTTATCAGGCGCACGTGGTCATTATCATCACTGGGTCTTGGATATCTGCAATATCAAACTACCTTGACCCCTTCTTGTATGCATACAGCAACCACTATTTCCTTAATTGCTTCCTTTTCACATAGGTCATCCTCTAAGACTATCTCCTTCACAGATAAGACTTGTGAATCTTGAAATTAGCTGAGGGGTTATGTGCATCTTGCATCTTGCGAAGTGAAAGTGGTCTTCATGTACGGGAGACATTAGCCACTGATAGAGGCACTCTAGCTTTCCGAAGTAGGGTAACTCATAGAGTTACTAATAATCCCGCCTTCTCTAACTTCACCTTGACTTCATCGTTATAAATTCGTAACCCCTCAGGTGTTCTCTGGTTAGTTCAGGTGCACTAAATCCAACTGCCATTTCCTTTTCAATCACATTCGTGTGATGATTTTAGTCACTTACTGTCATTTTTCTTAAGTGGGATTCCCATTCCATCCCAAGAAAAACCCCATCTGGGTACTGCATTTCTGCATACCATTCCTCGATTGGTACTTGTGGTGGTTTCTTGTTGTTTTCCCTTGCCCTTTTTAGGTGTTACTACTGGTTTCTTAGGTACCATTGTGTAGGTTTTCTCACTTCAACGTCTCTTCCTAGCTCTTCTCTTCTATCTTTTCCAAGTTTAAATCTCCAACCTACGAAGAATACTCTTTTTTAATCCATGCCCTAGTTGTCAAACCCTAACTAGGAATATCTTTTCATAAGATGACGCTTCTCCACAACTCTTCCCACACCCATGAATTACTTCCCTCCCGGTTTGTAGATCCAAACTAGTCACTCACAGGTTAAAATTCCTCCAATTTTTCTTTCACACAGATCAACTTTGGAAACCCTAGTTCGTAAAAGATCTTCCTCTTCATAAATCACAAAGTAAATAATGAAGTTCCCAACCTTCTATTTATAGTTTTTCCCGCTTTTAACATTAAATGCCACTTCACCTACCACCATACTTTAACACTTAATGCATATTTTTCAAACAAACATGTCTTTAGTGCCTTAACTCACGTGCCCAACCTTGCATGGACAATTCTCCAACCTTCTGGCGTGCAACCAATCCATCTTGACAGGAGACTCTTGTGCACGCGTAACCAACACCGAAGGCACTTCTTCTGTCATGATTTTTTCTCTTCACCTACCTTGTGTTGCATTTGTGCTTCTTCCTCTCTTGTACATGGATCCACAATGTAGCCTTATCCTGACACCAACCATCCTTTTTCACCTTTCCTCTCATGCACTTCCTTTCCCAGGGCCATCTCAACTAGGATTTCCAATGCAATCCTTCCTGGTGCTTCATACCTTGCAATTTCTTCCACCTTACTCTACCCCACACTAAAATGATGCGCAGTCCTCTGTGCATTTACAACCTTCAAAAATTAATGAGATTACTGGCACCCAAGGCACAACACAAAACAACAATGAGAAAGGGAAACAAAAGAAAATAAAAATGCATTGAGGGAAATCCTAATCTAACTAGAAATACTGCCTTATTTACAAACACCAAGAAGACTTATTTATAGTAGGGCTTCAGCCTACTCCCATTGAAGTGTCTAGGAAATCTCATCCCATCCAGCACTTCCAACTGGCACGCACCCAAGTCAAGGATGTACGAGATGATGTAGGGACCCAACCAATGAACTTTTAACTTCCCAGGATGGCACAAAAACTTGGAATCATATAGTAGCACCATCTTCCCAACCTCAAACTTCTTGTTCTTAATGTGATGATCATGCCATGCCTTTTGTTTTTACTTTTTCAGTCTTCTAGCTCCACCTAGCTAATGATCATCTCTCATCCAATTGCATTAACTTTTCAATTATTTCTTCTAGCGCTTGTTCATCGACCAATCCTCCTATGCATGCTATATGCAGAGAGGGTAACATGAATTCAACTGGTAGGACAACCTCCATGCGCCAAACACCAATTGAAATGGTGTGGCCTTATTCAACCTCTTGTAGGTTGTCCTATATGCCCAAAGAACGGATGATACTTTGTCATCCCAATCCTATCTACTAACATCACAGATTTTAGTCAACGTGTGGCTAAGTATTTTGTTAAATGCCTCAGTAGTTCCATTTTCCTGAGGGTGATAGGGAGTAGTTTTTTGATGGGCCACCATGAATTCTGACAACAGAATCTTGACCATCTCATTGAGGAAGTGCATACCTCTATCACTTGTCAAACTCAATGGGCATCCATACTTGATGATTATGTTTTCCCATAAAAATCTAGCAGTGGTAGCCACTGTACAATCCTTTGTAGGTGTTGCCTTTGCCCACCTTGTCAAATAATCATTGCAAGTGAGGATATACCATGAACCATTCCTTCGCACCGTTGGCAAGATTGGTCTGACAAATTCGATAGCCCACTTCTCAAATGGTTCCAAGCTGGCTATTGTTCGCAAGGGCATTTCATCCCTTTTTCAAAGTTTTCCAAGGCATTGGCAATGGTCACAGGCCTTGCAAAACTCAATGCAATCTTGATAAATTGTCTTCCACTAAATCCCTATGAGTAGTATCTTCCACGTAGTTGCATTTCCCGCATAGTGTCCTCCTGCAATCCCACCATGCGCCTCTTCCATAATTTCATAATGCACATCATGTTCTAGCATGCAATGACGTAGAACCTCATCACGATCCATTTTGTATAGATATCCACTAATTAGCATGTAGGGCGTGGCGCGTATGGCCAACTTCTTCTTCTCTAAGGCCTTCATTCCAACTGGCACCACACCTATTTTAAGGAATACTGCAATATCCTCCAAATCTGAGGGCATGCGCACATAACCTAAATAGTTGTGCAATCTGGCATAGTCTCTTCAATGCTTTGTGCATCCTCCCCTGAATCAATCCTAGACAAATGATCAGGTCCGGAATTACTTTTTTATGTTTGACAACCACCGTGAACTCGAATTCTTGGAACAATAGTACCCACCATGACATATACACCCTTGTAGAATGGGCTTGTTCACCAAGTATTTCAATGCCATATGGTCAGTGTAAAATATAAAAGGGGTTGCCAACAAATACTATCTAAATTTATGAAGCGCGTAGATCATTGACAATGCCTTGCGCTTAGTCGTAGTGTAATTCTGCTCTGCTGGTGTCAATTTCCTACTTGTAAAGCACAAAGGATGATCAACAATCCCTTCACCAGGCTATGTGTAAGTATTGCTTCAATGGCGGTCCCTGAGGCATCCACATGAACATGGAAAGGCTTATCCTAAGAAGGGAAACAGTAGGATGGGCGCGGTGACAAGCCTATCCTTCAAAGTGTTAAATGTCTTCTACTGTACCTCTCCCCAATGAAAGGCATTCTTATGTCTAAGAAACTCTTCTAAAGGGGTGGAAATCTTGGCATATCCCTTGATGAACTTCCTGTAGTACCTTGTATGCCCAAGAAATCCACGCACTGTGCTTTGAATAGTAGGCTCCCTCAATCCCACAATTACTACAACTTTTGCGGGATCTACTAGTAGGCCCTCCTTACATATGATGTGCCCCAATAATGTTCCAAATGGGGTAGCAAAGACACATTTCTTAATGTTGAGGGATATCCTCAACTGCCAACACCTTTCAAACATCAGCCTTAAGTTGTCACAATGGTCCTTCACTAACCCATATAACTGTCCAATCATCTAGGTAGAGTTGAAGGAATTTATGGATGAAGTCCTAGAAAGCTTGTACCACAATGCATGAGAACACAATAGGTGCATTCTTCAACCCAAAAGGCATGACTGTATAGGAAAAACTTCCCCACTCAGTGGTAAAATTCATCTTTCTTTGGTCCTCCTTCGTGATCCTTACCTGGTGATAGCCCGAGAATCCATCTGTGAAAGAATAGACCTCGTGCCCTGCCACTCCCTCTAAGATTTCTTCAGTAAATGGGGTTAGGAAAGGATCAATGATACATACTGCATTTAGGTCCATGTAATCTACATATATCCTTATCCTTCCATCCTTTTTTATGTTAATTACCATTGGAATTATCCACTTCTGAATCTTCAACGGCTTCAATAATGCCTGACACTATCATCTTATCTATTTCCTCCTTAACCTTCACTTGCAGGGTAGGATTCATCCAGTATAGTCTTTTTCTGGATCTGGGTATACACCTTCCTTCATCTTTATCCTCATCTCCCCCAAGGAATGGTGGATGCCTTTAAGCTCACGATACCCACGCGGGAATAAATGCTCAAACTCACGTCAAATATCAATGATCTTGGAGACTTCCTTCTCTGACCAATAGTCTTTGATGATAGCCTCTTTATGCTCTTCATCTGAGCCGATGTTAACCTTATTTTTCTTTAAAGGCTCATGATATGTGCATGCTCCCATTCATCAACAATTTCTACCACCTTGCGCATCCCCACAAAATGGTCAACATCCAATTTTTTTACTTCTTTGCCATCAATCACATACACCATCTTTCCTTTTTCTTTTTCCAAACATGCACGATCAAGCTATATCTCTTTTGTTTCTTCTTTCTAAAAGTGCACCTCCAGGCTAGGTTCACCTAGCAAGCTCCATTATCCTATCTTCTGCCATGGCACAATCCCCAATGGTAAGGTGCTTGAAAACCTACAATGCCTTATCCACCAAGGGTTTTGTTCTCCAGATACTTGAATGTTTGAACGAGATCATCCACTAATTCTTTTCAATTCCCTATTTGGCGGTGTGTCTCAGAATTAATGTACCATGCGCATGTGTACAACCTTGTAGGGTGGAATATAGCTTGTGAACCCATAATGAAGGTGGTAAAGCCTCTGTGCCTTCCCTCCAGACCCTCTCACAATCCTTGGATATGGAAAGAGGCAAGTTCCTTACCATGATAATATTTGATGGTGGTGGGCACGTTACTTCTAGATAACCAGATAGAGAGGGCAATTCTCACCTCATGCCACTCCAAGAGGTTCTCCCGATGTGTTGCCCACCAATGTGCAGTAGTTCCGAGTAGGACGTAACTTAACATCCCTCTTCAGTTCATTCTCCTCCTTCCACTGAGCTTCTATATCCTACAAAACTATCTCATGGAAGGCTCATCTTGAATACTTAGGTAGCTTCTTTCCCCTCTAGGTGCCTCAAATGATTTAACTGTACCATGCCTTTGTCACATTTGTTACTTAGCGGTTGAATCCTCTCAAATGTCATCCGTGATTAACTCATAGGTTCCATGCACCCAGGGGTATTATCACACGCTATACTGATGGTGTCACTTAGGGACTGAGTGTTGGGAAATTTTCATCCTCAAACTGGATAACTCCCTCTGATGTAGTGTATTCTTACACCCACAAAAACACATTCAAAGATGGTTGTAATGTAGGTTTTCCCATCATATGCCATGCATCCAAGGTGAGAAACCAAGATGAAGTCATTTTTACACCCACCAAAGAGTAAGGGAATCCTATGAGCATGCAGCCTATCACCCAATGGGCACTGGGCACTCACCCGAGGCACACACGGGTGCCGAGTCTCTCTTTTATGTGAGTTGAGTGGGAAAACATCATATATGATCCAAAATTTAAAGGAAGTGAGTGAGAATGAAACATGCAAACATCATAGAGCTCAGAATGGCTCTAGATCATTGTAATCAATACAGAAAGAGATACTTTAACAAACTTACAGAAGCTAAAACAAAATAGAAAGGAAAATGCATAGGGAGTTCATATTCATCTTATAAACATACATGAAAAGGAACTATGAAGAATCATGTATGAATCCAAACCAAGAAGGATCATATTTAATTAACTTGGTAACCTCGTTACATTCATTATAATTACTATAAAACACCACATTATTGTAGACTCGAAGTCATGCAACATAACTGGATCCATATCATTTAGCTCTCAAAAAGAAATCTTATAACCCCAAGTCCTTGATACATCCTTCTCCTGTATTTCATCTACCCAACCCAATATGACTCCTTACAGGTATTTCTGCAGAGCTCCGCTCTCTCTTCCTCTCTCTCCCTCTTTTCTTCTACGGGTGCTTATATATATAGGCATCCCGAAGTGCTAACTCATCCTTCTGCAACCTCAGATCTAGTGTCAAGTTTCTGAATGTGGTCCTCCAAGGGCACATGCTCCTCCAGGCCTAAGCTCTCCATGTTTTTCCATGATGGTCTTCTAGAAGATTCCATCACAGGGCATATTCCTTCCTAGGCCAGCCTATCGCCAGGCTGACACCTTATCCACTCCCATGCGCAGTCGGGTCACGTTTTTCTTGTGTTCTGCCCGATACGCCAAATATGGATAAGTCCCGAGACCTTCTCTTTCGGCATACGTAACACGGCCCTTCAAAAAATCCTCCTAGAACCTTGCCTTGCGTTCCCACTCTTCAACTTAGGCATAGCATGCCCATGTGCCTTTGTGTACTTAGTCAATATTTCAAGGGCCTAATAGCTTGGCCTAAGTGTTGAGTCATATTTATGGCTTATGAGAAAGGTAAATTGCTTCATTATTTATTTTTCTACTGAAAATTAGTGTCATGTGTCCATGGGGAGTTATGAGTAGTCTTGTCATGGTGTGTTTGGTATTCTAGAGCCTATCAAAGATAGTCTAATTTTCACTAAAGGATTAGTTCAAGGATCTCAGTCCTCAATATTATGAAAAGTCAAGATATGCAAGAAACAAGTCTGATTTTTTCTTTGTCAAGGTGAGATAGGAAAATCAAGGGGTAATAAATATGTTCCTAGCCATTTATCATCATTTTTGGCATGAATAGGTGGTATATATTCTCTTTCCCAAGGGGAGTACAATATTTAATGCCTTGAAAAAGGCTAAAATCATAATTTTGAGAGAAAATACTAGTTTATGAGATAGTATGAAGACTTTGGTTAATGTTTCTAACCATAATATGACCCTATGAAACTGAGAAATGTGGAGTTAATACAGGTAAAAGTATGCTTTGTCATTAATGTAAAAAGTGGGGGGATGTTCAGGAGGTTTTCCATCAATGAAAAAGGGGGAGATTGTTGGAATGTTGTGTTCTAGGTGTTATCATTGATGTAAAAGCTCATTAATGAAAAATAGGATGATATAGTAGAGTCATATCATGCTCATTAGGATGATGACATACAATTTCAGATTATTTTATGATGGCATTAGGTGATTCAGTGAGATTGACTTGGTATAGCAAACCTTGTCAAGTGACCTAGCTAGCCTAGGTGATGGAGCGTGGTGGTTTGAGTTGTTTGGTAGCTTGAGGAGAATGGTAGAAACATGGAGAGATTTTCTTGGGAGTGTTTAGGCACTCACATGATTTTTAAGGGTGCAGGTACAGGTTGAAGGCCAAAATTTAGGTGCTCATCTAGACTAGGTCTAGGTGCTTGGAGGCATGAGGTTGAGTTGTGGAGATAAGTGAACTCATGGATGCATGCATGGATGCCATATAAATTTTTTCCAGGTATTATAGGACCTTTTAGAGATTTTTTATGTTGAGTTATGATATTGTTTCAGTTGACCCTGGCCTAAATCATGCAAAACCCCAAGGGCTAGTCATGCAAGTCCTAGTGGTTGGAGAGATGGAGATATATTAGTGATATAATGATGATTGGATATTTTATTAGGGTGTTTCATGATGTTATGTAAAAAAATTCAGGTTGCCATGATGTGTATTTTGCAAGTTATGTCAGTTTTAGTCAAAACTTTGTCAAGAAGAAGGTGATTTTCAACTCAAATTGCACCTTTTGATGCTCACCCTGAATTGTGTGCTTTTCATGTGACCTTGTGGGTTTTAATAATTTTTCTACATTGAGTTTTTAAGGTTTCAAAAAAAATAATGAGATCATTTCATTGTCACATTTTTAGGAACGAATGTTAAGAAAGTAAATTGTTTTTTGTGTGTTTGAAACCCTAGCTAAAAAGTAGTAGGAGAGGTGTTGCTCATAAGTGTCCATAATTTATTACTATTTATAGTATAATGATTATATGATGTAGAATAATATTCCATGTTTCTAAAAATGTATGGTAGATTTTGTGGTTATGAGTGGACCCCACTCAAACATGAAAGTTTTTGAAGAAGTTCAGTTTAAAACTAGGTCATCCAAAGGAGTTGCAAAATAAATTGACATTATTTTTATCATGGTATTTTTTCCTAATTTATATGATGGTTTTTGGTCATGGTGATGCTTCTAAATCGAAAGTGTACCCTATTTGTGAATACTAGTCAAAGGACAGTTTTGGGGCAACTTCAGGCAGTTTACAGAGATGGTCCTAGTTAAAGGCCTTCCACTTGGATTTGGAAGGAGTTCAATTATGTTATGGAAATAGGATTTATAGGTATTTCCAATGGTATAAATTTTTCTCTTGATGAGGATATTTTATGGGTCATCCAGGTTAGTTTGTGAGGAAGACGATTGTTTGTTTTCAAGGACAGGATTGCTCAGGCTGAAAGAATGAAATGAATGAGACTTGAGATGGATTGGTTGATGCTTACTATCAGTTAGAGATTGAAGATGGATTCATTTGGTTAATATTGAAATAATTTGGAGTTATTGGAAATGGTATAAAGGATACAAACTAGTTGAGTTTGTAAAACTAGTTTATGGGAAGCTTAGTTTAGTGAAGAGGAAAGTTGTTGTGGTTTGAACACATGTATGTTTCAAGATCTCTAACATGCATGGATGTAATTTATAGATCCTGAGTATTTCATAGAGTTGTTACATTTCATAGTTGAGTTGATCTTGGGTGGTCTTGAGAACCAAAGGTGAAGACATGGTACTGGAGACAACGGTTTTGAGTAGTATATGAGTCTTTTGAAGTGTGTTATTACTTTTTTGATTGGTCCAAGTTAATTAATGAACATGGTTGATTTTTTTATTTCATATTACACATATCTGGTGAATTTGGGAGCTTGAATAATCATGTTTTTGGTATTCATGGTTTTAGCCCATCCAAGATGATGGGGTTTTGATCTTCTCTTGAGAAAGTTTGATGGTTTTGGGCATGTTTGACTTATATGGGTCATATGTGAATGTTTTAATAATTTAATTTGGATTTTTTTAAGTTTATTTTGTAAAAAAAATAGGTATCTAACTTTATTCATTTTTGAGATTCAAGAAGGGTATAAAGTGCATGTTTGAATTCAAATTTTCACTAGTTGAGGAAGAGGGAAAAAGTGTGACCTGTGTGAGTGTGTGTTATAGGTATAAAGGATGAGTTTCAGAGATGAGAGAGTTTATGACATGTTAAACAATGTTTCAAAGATTTTGTGCAAGGTTTTGAGGCCAAGACAAAGTGAAGAAGGAGAGAGAAAGAACAAGCTAGGTGTGCAAGGGCTTGAACAAGGGTTTGAAGGTTGTGAGATAAATAGGTGATATTAATTAGTTGTGGCATAAAAATGACATTAGATATCTTTATAAAAATGTGGTTGAGTGGGTGCTTGATCATCTTAGAGGGTTGTAGCCTCCTTGTGGAGTTGGAGTTTCACTAAACTAGGGTTTGGTGTTTCTTGTGAATTTGGTACTTCACTAAAAAAATTTTATTTGGGTAATATAATGAGAATTTTTAGTGGTTTTTTATTTCCTGTGAGGGTTTCCCACTTATATCTTATGTTTTAGTGTTATCTCTCTTGTTCATGGTTAATTGAATGCATGTTATATGATGTTGTGCACACATTAATGGATAGAGAATTGGTTTATGGTTTAAGTAAGAAATATGAAATCAAATTAAGTTTGTAAGGACTGATTCACCCCCCAGTCCATTGTGCTTCCAACAATAAAATCCTCATTCATTAAAAGTATTAATCCCATATTAGTTCATATGGTTGGTCTACAACAAAATTTAAGTTTGGTATACCATGATCCTTATGTTATGGGGTGATGTTATGATGCAGATCTTATTCACACTCAAACCAATATCAAGGTTAGAATGATCAAAATCTCCAAAAATAGTCCTTTACTAGGAAAACTAGCTACTTTTCCAAGTTAATAAACCTCTCAAACTAGAAAACATTAGCTAAATTTGATTCCCTTATCATTTTCTAACAATGTACCATGTACTTACACCACATTCCATGCTAAATCACCAATCATATTAAAGGAAAATACAAGAAATCATCAAATTGTTCACCTAGCCCAAAACTGCCTCCCTAGCTTCTTAAGAGCAATGCCTCTAGTGAGTTGGTGGTTGGAACAAACTACTAACTTCTGGGAAAAATGAAAAACTATATTTTGGCACCAATTTTCCAAATACCTTTTCCACCATCACTCTTTCCTTACATATTCTAGCTCTTTATAGCCCTACTCTAATTCCTTTTCAAGCATAAAATTTGATAGATGCACTCATTTAACACATTAAAGACATTCTAGAGTACCCATTTGGGCCATTATTCACTATACAAATTTCAATACACCTTCTTTCACTAAATTTCCTCCAAATCCACTGTTTCATATGTCTAATTAGGTCTTTGCTAGTTTCTATAGGCATTTACTAGGATTGTTAGCTTTTCCCACCAACTGAAATCTTTTCAATGCAAACTTATTCTTGAATCTTGTTAATAACTATATGTACATGGTTTCTTAAAATTTTTATCTTATGTAATTATGTTTAAGGTCTTCAATTTGTTTTGTCTCTACCTAGTACAAACCCTAGGTAGGATTTTTCCAAGCCCGATAAGGACTATTTTTGCTATAAAAATACCTAGAAACAATTCTAAGATCTGAGATTTATCCATGAGGTATGTTTCACTCTAGTGAAGATTATTAGTTTGACAATGGGAATCCTTATATCAACCAATGGAAAATATGACTCAAACCTCCCTATTCTATCTCTTAAAAAAAGGGTTTACCAACTATTAAGATGTTTTAAGCAAAGTAACATTTAAATCATCCCCATCCAAGTCTCTAAGAAGTTTATATCCTATGAATCTATTCCACCATTCTAAATATCACTATTCAACCTTTGGTCATTTTTTCTCACCAAAATCATAATCTAGAATGAATTACACACTCAAACTATTTGTTATAGGACTATTAGGATTGCTCAAACCTGAAACCTCACACAAATCTATTATATTCTCACAAGAAACAATACAAAAATGTCAAAATTATCTTACAAAACATGAATTTTCCTTCAAATCGAATGATCTAGGTTAAGTTATCACCAAAATGCACATATATAGATTGAGAAACTATCACCCAAATTGTTTGCAAAAAAAATTACCCTTCATATAAATTTTTGGAGCTCCTCTCTTCATGTCATTTGAATGAATGAATGAATCTAGTTAAAAATAAATACTTAAATATGATCTTCACTCCCCTTATCCAAGTTTTAGAGTCTTCAAGTCACTTACAACACATGGTTACATGTATGATTACATCATTAAGAGGTTATATGAATCTATTGCTCTTAGGACTTGGAGCTTAAACACATATCATGAATCACAACCCTTTTTAATGACTTATTTCAACATTGAAAAGACTCATTTTCCTCCACAAAACATATATAATGCCTTAAACAAGCCAAAATATCCCTCAAGAATTCAAATTTACATTTTGGAGGGAAAAGGAGAACTAGGCAAAAGTTTGAGATTTTTGACCACTTGAACAAAACTAAACAACAAGAAATTAATTATAAAGACTTCTAAGAACTCTTAAACCACCTAACTAGCTAAAAATGTCATGACACTTGAAAATTTGGACTTAGGAGTGATGCTCCTGCGTCATAATCCTAAGGGAATGAGAATGATTCTCCATGATTTTTTTTCTTACAATATTTTTCTTCTTCTTTCTAATCTTCCAATTGAAAATGAGATTCTTAAGGTGGAATTTTAATGAATCCCATGCTTTCCTTGTTTTCATTAGTTTCTTCATACTTCCCACAAGCTTATTTTACTTTCAAATGACTATATTTTTTGATTGAAGAGATGGTTATATGTATGCTTTTGATGTTCTTCACCTTGTGATTTGAATTATTACATATGTTCCATGTTCATATGTGATGCATTTTCATCATTCTTGACTATTAAAATGTCCTTTTCATCTTCCTTTTGTCTTTCTTGAGTCTTCATGTTATTGAAATATGAATCTAGAGTCTTTTTCTTGAAATAATCATATTTATTTGAATTCTCTACCTCCATCTTAGCTGTTAAACCTGCATACACAACACACAAAGAAAGATTAGACTGAAAATATTAATCCTCATCCACCTTCATGACCACCACTTCCATTTCATGCTTCCTTCCTTCTTGATCCTATAATTTCTTATCTTCTTGGACTATTTTTACACACTTTTCAAGATTTATTTTACCTTCTTCAAGGTTTTATTGTTTCCCTACTTCATCATGCTCTGAGTTATTCTCATTCTTTCTTATTTCTTGTGCTCCTAAGAGCTATTGTTTGTATTATTTCCTCATGTGGTCTGAAGATCTGCTTACCTCATCCTCTTTACTTACTCTTCTTTATAATTTACCTTAATAATCTTTCTAAACCACTTCCATAGTTTATTGATTGTACCTATTGTAATTTTTATCATTCTATCTTCTTTATCAGTTATACCTTTTGTAATTATGCGACCATATTCATTTCCATGCTGAAAGTGTGTTTTCATGCCCATTAGCATCACTCTAGGATAGTTTTGATCCATATTTGGATCTCTTTCAATATGATTGAATCTATCCTTCATGAGTGTATGAGTTTTAGACCATCCATCATGAAAACCTTGATGTCAAATCACCATATCCTTCCTAGAAAGGGATGACAAGCATCCATACACATCACATCATAAAGGAATTCATATCTATATCTACCAATCTGAAAATTAACTAAACACTACTCACTAACCAGCACTTGATGGTTTATTTGGACCCAAAACATCTTATATGGCTTAGGATGTACCAATCTTATCAAATTAAAATTTTCAACCATTTATGAAGACACTAGATTATTTTACTACCATTTTCAACGATAAGTTTGAAACACTTACCTATAGAATTGCACATGGTCCTAAATAGATTTATTCTTTGAGATGGTTCTTCACTCTCTTTCCTTGTATTCATTAACACCCTTTTCATCATTAAGGATTCTCCTATCTCTAGTTCTTACATAAGTGGTGGTGATGCCACACTTTCTTCTTCACTAGATTTCATAATCTGATTCCTAGATTCATTCACCCTACTACTACTTTCTTGAGGGTTCTCTAGACATTCAAAGGATCTATGACCAACAAAATTGTTGTATTTATAACACCTACCTATAAACTCACTTCTTCCTCTATAAGAATAACCACCTATAGAATATCCACCTCTTGGTGTGCTTTGTGTTTGTGAACTACGTACCTCTTCTTGACAATTTTTCTGTTGTTTTCCTCTATTTGACTGCTATCTTCTACCTCTTATCCTCATCCTCTACTTTTAAAATAGCGCTTTCTTTATAGACAAATTATCTTCCACTTTCAAGGTTGTTTGGTATGTTTCTTCCACTATTCTCAAGGTGAATAAACTATTTTCATCCTATATATAAGGACTTAATCCATTTACATATCTAGCCACCTCTTTAACATCCCCTTTTATACGACTTGATCTCATTGCTAGCTTATATAACTCCTCACTGTAATTAGAAACACTCATTTCCCTTTGCCTTAATTTTTGTAATTTCTTAAAAAAATTAGTTTAATAATAAGAGGGAATAAATTTACCTCTTACCTTAGAAACCATTCTATCCCATGATCTAAGTTTTTACTTTACTCTGCTCCTTATTTCTTCTTGCACAAAATCCCACAAAATAGAAGCATGCCCTATTAATTTGGTACAAGAAAAATTCACCTTTTTATCCTCAGCTATGCCTTCAAAATAAAAATAATTATCCATCTTAGAAATCAAGTCTATCAACTCTTTTGGATGCAAGCTTCCTCCATAATCTAGTACCTTCATCTTTAGCTTAGAACCTTCTCCCATGACTTATTTTAGAATTTCCACATCCCATCCTTCTTCCACTGGTACTATTTCTTATACCACCTCTTCTTATACCTCTTCCTCATCACTTTCTTAATCCAAAACCTCGACTCTTCTCTGAGAAAATTCCAAAGCTCATAAATTTTCCTATATATTACTCAAAATAGAAAATCATTGATTATCCATAGGCTGCTCTCTCTGACCTTATTTGGTTACTCTGCTTGGTGGCATTATGACTATCTTCTCTTCTTCTTGAAAATCTCCTTTTCACTGTTTGTTTCTCTTCTCTGTCTTTGTTTCTTGTCAATTTGTCTCTTTATCCTCCATTATGATACTAAATGATGCAGATGACAACACTCAATCAACCAATCAACCAAGTTAGAATGATCAAAATATCCAAAAACAGTCCTTTACTAGGAAAACTAGCTCTTTTTCCAAGTTAAGAAAATTCTCAAACTATTTTTGGGCACTCATTTGCCTCCTTGAGGTGTGTGACAAGTTTTATGTTCCAACTCCCTTGCTAAGTACCTTTTCTACCCTCACTCCTTCACATGTTTAAGCTTCTTATAGCCATACTCCAAGGCTTTTTCAAGTATAAATTTTGATATAATGACTTTCCAAGTAATCTAAATTCTTTTGGAGTACCCTTTTAGGAAATTATCCATCGTATGAAGTTTCAAAATACCTTTTTAAGGGAAATTAATATAAAAATCCACTTCCTCAGTTATTAATTAGGTCTTTACTAGTTGTTATAGGTTTGTACCAGGATTGAAAACCTTTCCTATCAAATTAAAGATTTGTAATGCTAAATTCTTCTAGAATCTTGTTAAAATATCTATGAAGATGGTTTTTTAAAATTTATCTCCCTTGAAATTGATTTTAAGACATTTAAATTGTTTTGTTTCTACAAACCCTAGTAAGGTTTCATAATGAACCCGAGAATGGATATTTAATCACCAATTGATTTATAATTTTCATTAATGCCTAGAACCACCTCTAATAACTTTGTGATTTCCTTCCAATGCCTTGTATTATGACAGTGAGTTTGAAATAACACTTGCACTTCAACAATGATTTGTTACTTGACTGTGTTTGCATTTAAAACAGGGGATTTCCAACTTTCAATAATGTTCCTAACTAAATAATTAATTCTCCCTCGTTGGAAAGGGTAACTGATGGTTCTAATCAGACTATTCAGAAATTACAAAATTCAATTCTTTCCTCTAAACATTTTTCTATTTTGCCTCTTTAGGCCTGATTGTGCTAAATACCACCATGCTACAGGTTATTGGAATTTTTAAAAACAAATTAACTTCAACAATGGATGAAATATAACTTCAAGACTTGTTATCTTGCAGAATTGACAAGGGCAATTTGCAGGTAACCATACCAAAACTTCCGTTTTGGTCCCCTGAAGAAGTTTGATAACGTTCAAAATGGCCTAAAACTCCCTTTTTTAAAATCAAGTTTTTTAGAACTTAGCCTTTTTTAGCTTCTTTAAACTCGGCGTAGAAATCGGTGTGTCTATACACCCAAAAATGCACCTTTTTGAAATGGGCCTAGTTTTTCTCATGTCGACAGCAAAAAATGTGCACCCCTTAGAAAGCCCTTTGGTGCAAGAAATGTCATGTCAACATCATTAAACATGCACCAAATATGTGCTGCTAAGGCGCAGGAAATGGTGTGTTGACACCTTGAAATTTGCGCTAAGGCACTAAAAGTGTTATGTCAACTCTAATAAACTTGTGCCAAGGTGCATTTTAACCCATGTCGACACTCCAGAATGTGTGCCAAAGAAAGTTGGTGAAACAATAAATGCCAGGTTTTTTATAAATAAGTGTCTTGACACCTGTCATTTTCACGAATTGAAAATTGTGAAAAGTGTTTTCTCTACGCCTGTCAGCTATCCTTATCACCCCCACGTGCCATTTATCGAGCTTGTGGACCCCAACGTCATCCTTCGTCATTTATAAAATTGGGTAAGTGGCTTCTGTCATCCTTGTTGTTGTTATGGTTTTTTGTTTTTGGTTGTGTTAGGTTTTAGGGTTGTTAAAAGATTAAATCTAAAGAAAAGAACTTAACAATCTATAACCAAATGGAACCCCTTTTACCTCTCCTTCTAGATCTACAAATATGGAAGGCCCCAACCTCTAAAGAAACCAAAACTCATCTTTTCCTACCTATTGCCTTGCCAAATCCAAACCCTCTCTTTACCGTTTGAGGTATCCAAAAGAGAGAGAAAGAGCAAGAAAGAAACTAATCTAAGCTGTTAAAATTGAATTTGAAGCATGGCGCACTGCCCTTCCTTGCAACATATTTTGAAATTCCGCTTTGGTGTACTATATTTCCTTGTAACATGACCCTAACCCGCGCCTAGTTTAATAACGCTTAGCAGACTTTTGTAGGGAACAGGTGCATCCTACACAACATCAACATAGGATGTTGTGTGCTTCAAATCCACGCCAAGCACTTTTTCCTTGGCGTGTTGATTTCCTTTGCAACATATTTCATAATTGTGCCCTGGGCGCACTTAATACCCATGCAACACAATATTTTTCAGCGCCCAGTCAAAGTAGTTTTTCCCTAAGGCGCAGATGCATTTCCCTTAACATCAACATGACATGTTCCATGTTGTGAACCCGCACCCTGTGCTTTACCCTTTGGCACCCAAAATTGCATGTCAACACCCAGAAAGCCGCGCTCCTTCTACTAGTGCAACTTTTTTAATGTCAACACCCCAAAAAGTGCGCCCAACATTTTTAAGCCTCTGCAGCATGTTGTGAACTTGCGCTTTGTGCCCTAAGCCTTATAATTGCTCGTTCTTCTTTCTGTAAGATTTTATTATGAATAACATGACGATTGACATGGATCTTTTGTGTTGGACCTCCTTGATTCTTCTTGTAGAACAAAAAAAACCATCCTTGAGCTCACACATGTCTTCATCAAGAAAAAAGCCAACAAAGTCTAAAGCTAAAGCTAAGTTGTTAGAACAAGAGATGAAGTAAAAATATCAGAAGGTCAAGATGCCTGACTCATATGCAGAGAGTGATATCGACATCAGAGACTCTGAGCTAGGTCATATTGATATGGATGACTTCTGGGCGAGGACAAAATCAGCAAGCCAGTGGCCCATGGATGAACAAGTTGGTGGGCAGTGGATTACACTTTACAGATGGGCTGCCAGTAAGTGCTGTAAACAATGAGTTCATCATGTTGGTGGATCGATGCTATAACAAGGACACTAGATGTGTTGAAGATAAGTAAGGAAAGACAATCATCGTCTTCACATCCCGTCACTTTGAACTGACCCTGGGAATTCCTCATCACAGGCATATATGTCACCATAAGTATAGAAGAATGCAAGAAGGCATGGGACGAAAATGAGGATAAATGTATGCAGATGATGAACGAACATTACCTAAAGAAAAAAAAACCGGTGAGGAGATGGCCACAAACCATCCACCGTAGTGACTTTAATGAGGAATTGAGTGATACAATCACCTTCCTGAACAGAGTATTTGGGCTTCCTGATGCCCATTATTTCCACAAATGGATGCTGAGGTACTTAGAGACCATGAGCAAGAATACGCCTGATCAACGTTTTGGCTAGAGTGAAATCATCAGTGACACCATCTCCTAGTAGCTTCAACAAGTCCTAACAATTGGGAAGTTCTACATGAATTCCTACGTTGTATACGCTGCAGCATCAACAAGATTTCAGGCCTAGCTCAAAATGCGGTATGGCCCCATGTCAAAATATATGAATTCTACCCAGAGCTAAAGCTCGAGGCTAGCATCTCCCAGTTATCCAAGATTAATGATGCTTTCTTCTACGAGGTAATCTGCTTACTGAGGCCGAATATGAGACATGGTTGGACCATCCCGAGTGTGATTGCTGCCACGAAGAAATGGGGAGCATTGTTCACACAATTCCCCATATTCACATATCTCAGAGTGGTGAATTTTGAGGTTGAACCAACCAAGCTACCAAGGTATGCAGGACCCAAGCTGATCCTCTTGGAGTTATCAAGGCAACTGATCACTTACCATGAGAAGTGCATAAAGAGAAAGAAAGGAGGAACTCCATACCCCCTTATAGTTGGTTGATACACCTACACCACACTGGCCAAAGCACGGGAAATGTATGCCGAGATGGAATTGCTAAATTTGAAACATAACTTCCCAACAAGACCTACCTTCGACTGTTGGAGTTGCCTCCCAAGGGCCAAAATTGATGCCATCCATGTTCTTGAGATCGAGGACATCTGGATCGACCTGAAACATGAAATAGATATCAGGTGAAAGGATCACTCTTGACTGGCTCTAGAGGAGATAGTCCACTATGGTGTTGCTATCGTTCTAAAGGGATTCCAAGAGACTGATCAAGAAATTTATCAGGTTTATCTTGACATGGATGGGGATGATTGGCCATTCTCTAAGATTGACAGAGCCAAGGCGCCAAATACCATTCAGGAAAGGGTCAATCCCACATTACAGTGCACCGAACATTGTTGCAAACATAATGGTCTCACCTACCTCAGAGTAGATTTCACTTCTTCTCCTTCAGGTAGAGAAGCTCCAAGACCAACCCAAGTGCCAAAAGGAAAAGGAAAGGACAAGGAGGGAGAGTCAAGAAAACAAGAAGAAGCTTCTCAAATCCCTCCTACTACTTCTGAGAAAAAAGTGGTCGACCTGGTATCTCTAGGTAAAGAATAAGAAACAACAAAAGTTTCAACGGATACATCCACCTAGGATGTTATCACAGCTATAACTCCTTAGGTACCCACCATTCCTTCTTCCGATCCTTCTCCTCCCCTATCATCGAAGCATCTATTCCTATGGATGTGTCTTATTCTCTCCCTTCTCATGGATCTATCCCCCAGTGTTCCCCTCATCCAATTACAAATCCCTTCCGTTTCCATGTCCTTTTATTCTCCTATAGTAACTCCAGACCCCACAAGTAGTAGTGCATTGGACTCCTTGTCGATACCACCACCAAGTGTTTCAACATTCTTCCTTGCAGCCTCTACAGTTGCTTCCCCTTTCACTCATGTTTCTTCTTCTATTCCCTCTACTCCCTCTCCCATAAGTTCTAGCTGGATTTATGACCATCTGGGTTAGCATAAGAGAAAGGTTCCCATCACACCCATGGACTTCTCCGTCATTCCAAAGAAGGGACCCAAGAAGCAGAAAGTGATAACTTGCTTTTCAAAGAGCATTTCGGGGGAGAGAGTCATGGAGATTGCATACGTGAATCCCACCAAGGAAAAGAAGGATCTGTCTCCCACAGATTTCACAGTGACTCAAGTCACAATGGGAACCTCGTCTGAAATACTACAAGGAGAGGCCTTGTCTGCAGTAGATGCTCTTTGCAAGAAGCTTCAAGAAGTAAAAGAGGAGAAGAGAGTACTCAAGGAGCAAAACAAAAATCTTCTCCAAGCATTGCAAAGAATGGGCAACGCTCCTCGTGTGACTGCCGCTGAACCCACTGAAGTTCTCATCCAGGATAAGATAAATGAATATGCTAATATTGGTGAAAAAAGTGTGGCAGTATCCTCTTGGATTGAGTGAATCCTCAGAGATAGTGAGGAAATGATTAGGAAGTTCACTGTGCTCTACCAGGATATTGATCAAGCAAATAAGGAGCTACAAGAAGTAGCAGGTTCTCTTTCTGAGGAGTTAGACAATACCAAGTTATAACATGAAACATTCCAAGCAATGGCTAACTATTCAGTTGACGACCTACTAAAGGTCTGCGTCATCGATCACCCGTGGGCACATAATAAAGCTCTCATTGCATTAGATTACCGGGTCAATCAAATGGAATATATCCTAGAGAGGATAGATAAAATCAAGGATGAAGCCCTGGATGCACGACACAAAATGGAGTAGATAGCTACGAAGATGTCTCCAGGGATGCTCAGTGAATCATACACCTTGAGGGAAGCAAATGATACATTCTAGCGCTTCAAGGCTATAGTCACTCAAGGTTTGGCACCAGAGGTCACTTTTGACCGAGATTCAATTAATAACCTCTTGGCATGCTACGATTTCATTGGCTTCCTGATCGATGTGAGGAGTTCACCGGGTTACCTGACAAGCTCAAGAATTAAAAAGAAACTTGCAAAGTCATTGGCGACCATTTCAAGGGTCCAAATCATAATCAACTTCAGTCAATGATCAGCAAGTTTATGGAATATAGAGCACGGTGTCACATTGACTCTCTTGATCAGAAGCAAGACACTCAGTTTAAGCAAAGAGATGATGAGGAGTAGTTTCTCCTCTTGTGTACGCTTTGATCATTTTTGTAAAAATATTTTAAAAGCATGTTGGCATTTATGATGACATCATCCATGTTGCATCATGGGATGTTGCCATCCGAAAACTTGCCTAAAGTCAACTTTTGACTTTTTAGATATTTTGTAGATATTTTGTAAATAAATAGTGGTTGGTTTGTCTTCTTTCCTCTTCTCCTTCTATAAATACTAGAATACTTGTTGTATTCTAGGTGGATATTTTTTGTATGAAAACAGAAGTGAAGAGAGAAAGACTTTGTGCTTTCTTGTAACAGAAGAAATATTAATATTAATGTTCAGACTTTGTGCTCAATATATGTGTTATTTACATCAAATCTTTCTTAAGTTAGATCTATGTTTTTATTCTGTTGGATTCATTCCTATTATCATCATATGTTCATCAGTATTGCTTTATTTTTTTATGCAAGTAAGTTTGGCTCTGTTTACTACCAGCCCAAAGCATAAGCCTTCTGACCTTTCCATCTTGGAATTCATTTCTTTTCTTCCCTCAGATCTACCCTCCTCCGTTCCTTCCTTCCTACCTTTCTGTTCACAATTGGAATTAGCTCTACTAGGATGAGATCCCAAACCCCCTGAAGTTAGAATAGTGTAGATTTGCACACATTTTTGCTTAATAGATTAGCAATAAACTAGTTTCACTTTGTTGTCTCAAAGAGGGGCTATGCCCTGCACACTGTTGGCATGTTTCCCCATGACCTGCCTAACCAACGGATTTTCAAACCAACAAGACTTCATAACAGATATTTAAAATCATACCCATCATGAATGGACTTTCCAATGGAATGTAATCGATTAAGTGATCACTAAATGCTCACACATAGATTTTGATAACTGTCAACTCCTTTGTTTGCAAACAAAAATTTCTCAACTTTCTTAGAGCTCCTCCACTTTTTTCATTCAAATAAATAATGTCAAAAATAGTTATAAAATCATGTTTTATACCTCTTTTACTTGATATTCCCCCATAACTAATAGTTATGGTCATAAGAGGAGGATCACATCTTAAAGGAAAATAATATAAGAACAACTTAAGAGCTACATGATCAACTACACAACATATGAAAGTGATTCTAAACCTCTAACAAGATCTCAACAACCTCATAGACTCCTACACACTATGCTAATCAAGCCAAAATATTCCTCAAATTTTTGAATTTTTATTTTGGAGGGAAAAGGAGAAAAAGACCAAATTTGAATTTTATGACTACTTGAACACACCAAAACAAATAGAAATGAATTTAAAAGACCTTCTAAGGACTCCTAAACAACCTAACACACCAAAAATTGACATGCCAAGCCTAATTGCATGTTAGGATAGATGTTATTGCATCATGTCATAATAGAAGTGGCCTTCATATTATAATGGTTTATTGGTTGCAAAATAAAGATTGTGTTTCCCTCTCTTTCCATTTTTCTTTTTTGGATTTATGATTATTGTTTAGTTAGGTTCTATCGAGGTGTACTTAGTTTCCTACTCACTTAACCTTCTTAGCATTTCATTGGGGCCGCAAATTTTACAAGACAAGTTCTCCTATAATTCGTTTCAAATGACTAAAGATCTAATATGAGCAATTTTACAATCTTAAATTTTAATATCCAACCCTATAATTTTTAGTTGTCAACGACACAATTTTAATATCAAATTCCATAATTCAAGTAAGAGACCTTTGGTAATGTTTCATTCCACATTGATCTCACACCTCAACATAAAATTTGACTTTAAGAAGCTTGCAGTGCATAATACATTCTCACAATCAATACAAATTAAGGAATTAACATGCTTGAACTATCCACTTTTACGTTGGGTTGCATTCTTTGAATGTTGATGACATCCCAAACATTTAAGGAACGTGAGGACCTTGAGGGAGTCTCCCTTTAAAAAATGGACCCTTTAAAAAGTTGTTATACTAAAAATATTGAATCCTAATCCAAAATGCATCCTGTAAAATGTTAAATAAAATTTAAACCCATAAATTTCTTCCAGTAAATTTAAAATAAATAAATCTTAGTTTTAATGAATATTGTTTTAATAGTTTTCCCTAACATTTGGGAATTTTTTGTTCTCCTGGAATTTTAAACTTAGATAACCACAAAACTATTCAAAAACCTCGTTTTTCTAATACAACCTAAATACGTGTTGAAATTTAAAATTGTGGGCAAAACAAACCACATTGATGCCTTGAAATGTTAAACATAATCCATTTTCTTACATAATTTAAACACTTAAAAATAAGAGTGGGTCTTAATTTTATTAGTTATTCTTCTAAAGATTTGAAATCTATTCTTTCTCGTTGAGATATAACAAGTCTTACACATTGAAAGTGTATATTGATAACATATGATTAACAAATTTTGAATAGAATTGTAGATGTAAGAATTGCATAATCATAACACCTTCATAAGGTTGGTTGACCCATATTTTCTAGAGAAATGCAACTCTTGAAGAAAATGTTTTGGATAAGTGTTTTTGAGGAAGATGCAAATATAACTAGATATATTTTAAACATGAGGGAGTCTAATATGTTGATATGATAGAAAAAAATTCAAATTATGGATACAATAACGAATGCATGGTAAACGGATCAAATACGTATTTTGGGGTAACCAAGAAGATCATAAAGATTTAGATAGGGAACCAAAATTGGTTCAAGCTTCAATCCAACACACACAAAAAATATCCTTGAAAACACAACGTCAACACAAAGCACCTCACAATGAATCTATTTTATTATTCTCCACTCAATCTACTCTCCTTCAAGCTATATGCACACCTAACAAATAATCTATGCATGGAGGTTATGAATAACAACCTCAACATCGTTTAAACATATATTGTTTAAACAACTATATGAGAAACCAAAAAACAAACGTGGTTATACCAAAATAACTATGTCCTAACTCCCTATAAAAAAATAATAAATGTGTGTGAACACAACTCTATCACCCTCCTTTAAGTAAAGGTGTAGGGAGTAACAAAAACTGAATATGGGTCCTGACTATTATCCCTGATAAGGTACCTATGTACAATCCCAAAGAATGAAAGAAGGGACTCAACCAAAATCCTCTCCAAGTATAACTTCGTTCACTGTGAGAAACACTTACAATTGAAGGTAATAAGAAGAAGTCAAGGACATAGTGGAGATGCCAAAAAATGTTCAATAGTGGGCACACATTCCAATCAAACAACTCCATCCTGGACCAACTTTTGAATTAAGTGCGTGTGAATATTTGTGTTTGTTTCCCTAATTCTATATAGGGTTGTGTGTGAACTTAATGGAACCTTGATTATCACACTAGATCAAAGTGGGATTTTGTTAAGGGAATCCAAACTTGCCTAGTAATTATTGAAGCCATAGTGCCTCTTGTCCAAATTTCAAAGTACATCAATACTCATTCTAGGCTGAAGAGATAGAAACACTTGCATGCCTCTTACATGCCCATGTAATAGGACCCAAAATAAGGTGAAAAATGAATACATAAGTAGATAAGTGAGTATTGACATATCTATCCCAATCTACATATGTGAATCCCTCAAAATCTAAAGAATCCTTTGACGTGTACTAAATTCTAAAAATTAGAGTGCTTGAATATAGAAAAAGATATGATTAATTGTTGGTCAATGACTTTAATGAGGCTCATATGAGAATTGAGATATTAGGGTAAGAACAAAGGTGATATCAATACGTGTATGTGTTAGGTACAAAATATTGCCTATCAACTATTTATACAAAGTGGGATTAACCAATCTAGATTTGTAGTCAACTTCAATTCAATACTTGAATGATATGGTGTGGGAGAAGGCTTGTAATAACCTATACAAAACCGATGAATATTTTTGCCATACTTATGCTTTCCAATAGAAATAAATTCAGAAGACTGATGAACTTGGAGGCCAAGAAAATAGTGTAGAAGTCTTATGTGTTTCATGTCAAATCCTTCCATCAACTTGTGCTTTATGACCTGAATCAAGGATCCTAAACCACCTATAAGAATGGGTTCATCAACATACAACACCAATATCAAATTTTCCCCACCTTGCTTCAAGATGTAAACATTGTGATGGAATTAACAATGATAGAATCTAAAACTTGGCAGAAAATTATCCTTCTTCTCATACCAAGTTGGAGGATCTTGTTTGAACCTCTAAAGAGAACAACAAAGTATGCATACCAAGGAATATTCATACACAAATCCCTAAGGCTACTCCATATATATATCCTCTTGGAGATCACCATGCATGAAAGAACTTCACATCCATTTGATAGAATAACCACCAATGTAATGTAGTGAGGAAGAGAACAAGAAAAATATAATCCATCCTTATAACAGGAGGAAAATTCTTAGAGTAATCCACCCCTTCAACTTGTGAGAACCCCTTAGCTACAAGATGGGAATTTTTCTTATCTAAAAATCCATCTATTGCATATTTTGTCTTATAGACCCATTCACAATGCACAAGATTTTTTTCTCTTAGGAAGAGGCGTTGACTCACATGCATTATTATTTATGAGGGAAGACTATTCATCTTCCATAGAAACTTCTCAATCAAGTTTAATCATTTCTATAGAAAATAATATTGGATTGATAGAAATTGTTAGGCTTATACAAGTTTGTAGTAGAAGTCTCATACCGAGTGTGATGAGGATCAAAAGGATCACAAACCAAATAACCAATTACTTGAAAAGTATATTTTTTCCCACTTGGGCATGTTTTGTGCAGGAGGAGGAGTCCGAGTAGGATCATCAAGTGTGGTGTCATCAATGTTAGGAAGTATTCCCTCCCATCAAGAATAAGAGGTGTAGTTGATGATAGAGAAGACCCAGAAGTTGGCTCCGAAGAAATAAGATTCTCATCAACTCTAAAATCTTGTCGAAACACAACATCATGTGTGATGGGTTCAAAGAGGTGGTATGCCTTCACATCCTCACAATGATAAAAAAATGGGCCATTGGATCTTCTTCTCCATAGATTTGAGTTTATCATCAAGAACAAAAGTAAACACCTTAGTTCTAAAGACACGAAAATATAGAAACATGATGTTTTTTCACTTAACCAAGATTCTTCAATAGTCTTTCCTCACACTTTATTGTGGGGAGCACAATTTTATATGTAATTTACATAAGTTACTACTTCAACCTATAACTCAAGTGTCGAGTCTTTGGATTGTAGCATATAATTCATCATTTCCTTGATTGTTACATTTTCTCACTCAGCTAGTTAATTCTATTGAGGGGTGTAAGGTAATAGCTACAAAATACCATGATCAATATAAAAATATTAAAAAACATTACTTATATATTCTCCCATTAATTGTGCAAATATATTAAGTGAAATTCAAGATTACTTCTCAAAAAAAACCTTCAAGGTGTTGAAGTTCTCAAATACTACACCTAAGTCCTCTAAGTGAAATCGTCATTGAAATTTAGTATATATTTTGTACTAGATAATGACCTAGTGGAAAACGTCATCAAATCACTATGTACTAACTCAAGTGGAGTATTATCTCATGAAGCTTGTCCCTTTGGAAAGAGATCATGGTGTTGTTTTCCAATCATGCACCATGGGAAAACACCATCACAACTAGAGACATTAAGAATCCCTTTCACCATTTTTTTGAGCTCAGTGATTATGGATACCTGTAAATTAGGTGACCATATCATTAATGCAATAATTTTCTTATTGTGTCAACATGAGTGAAAGAAGTGAAAACCTTATAGAGGTATCAAAATCATAGAATACATAAGGTTTGAATGATGGTTTGCCACACCTGTAGCTACACCATATTTTAGATCAACTAATTATTTAATTACAACACTATGTGGAGTAAACTCCACATTTTTTCTAGAACCATAATCAATTATCTAATAAATTGAAAAAAAATTAAATAAAATTCTAGGTACCAAGAGTATGCGATTTATGCACTCATTCTACATTTTCACATAACCAAAACCCAAAAGATCAACTTCGTAAGAGCTACCTATGATTTTCTGAGAAGTGTTGCAACTAGAAAGAGAACTCAAAAAACCAAGTGAGTTAGATAACAGATTGCACCATAATCAAAAATTTGTTTGTTTTTCATAGAAGAAGAAGCCCTAATAGAAAGATATTTTATTTTCCCTATATTTATAGAGGAAATAACTTCAATTTTATGGTGTTTCAATTTTTCTTCTAATTCTTTTATTTTCTTATAGCATTTGTAATCATCCTTATTAGTTTTTCTACAATATGGACAATGGTCATAAACGTTTTTTCCTTTTTTTTGAGATTTTCCAAAATTTTAAAGTTTAGAGGTCCTTGTGGTGGTAGGAGAAATTTTGTGAGACTCTATTAGAGCAGGTCTTGATTTTTTTTGTGGTTTCCATTTTGCCTTAGAGTACTTTACCACTAGTGCATGACTTAAGCTAGCAAGGCATCAAATGCTCACAATATTTTTTGTTCACGAGTAATCTTTTCACAAAATAGCTAAAAAAAATCTTCTTAGGCATCCATTGTGGATTAAAATGTGGATGCAAAAAACACTATAATGACCCTTAAATTTAGATATAATCAAAATTATACAATCATCATCTTTCTTTTCTCTACCATCAACTTTTAGCTGTGTTATAATATTTTTCTATTTTAATAAAAAATATTAAATAGACAGAAAATCATAGGGTCAAGATGCATTCAATTATGTATCTAACTTAAGTATCATGAGTTCATTGGCTTTACCAAAGTCAGATATTTTCCATACCTCTTTCGGAGTTTTGGATTCATCTATGTGAAATTGCAAACTTTCAGACAAATTTAGGGAAATCAATATGAGAACTTCTTTTTGTTTCAACATATAAGCGTATTTAACATTTTTTAGGTGAATGCAAAAAATGTTCTCTTGAGATAAACTTCATAAGCGTTTGGATGAGAGCAACTATCTTATCTTCAGTTTCCAGGCATGATAGTTAGATCTGAGTTTAAGGGTTCGAAAAACATGTTATCCATTACAAATGAGGAAGATGAAAAAGTCTCGAAAAAAGGCTCTAGACATCACTAGTAAGCAGAAATCCCCCAAAGTGGAACCCCTTTTACCAAATAAATAGCTTATCTTTGAAAAATATGCCCTTCTTTTCTTAAATAAAATCCTTATAAAAAAATTCTTTAATTTTTTTGATAAAATACCTCCCTTTGTTTACAATTTATTTACCCTTCAGAAAAAAAATTGCAAATTTTTCATGAGATACTTGATTTGACCCAGAGGTTGACAACATTGTATTGAAATGATACATACCAACAATGCTAAAAATAAGTAGATACATTTATTTTATTTAACCTTTAAAAGTTGTGGATTTCCTTTTTAAAGGTTGAGAATTTATGAGCCTTAAACCCGTGAATCTCACACTTGAAAAATATATGTGCATAACATGTTATTTACCCACTAAAAAATCACAATTTCCATTTACAACAAAAAAAGTCTTTCATTTAGGGTTTGTGTAGTATTAACTTAGGAGTTTAATACTTAATTGAGACCTGCATTGGATGTGAGCATTTTCAGGGGGAGTAACACCATTTGGGGGAAATTTTTGGATTGTGTAAGTTAGATCTTAAGGTTTTGGTGGGGAGATATATCTTTAAATGGAATCAAATATGAGTGACATGGGGACTCTTTGAGCACTTCTTGTGAGTTCTTAGTTGATCCAAAGGGTGTGAAACTAAGCTGAGGTGTTAAGGACCACCTTGTTGAGTTAGGAAGGAGTCACACAAGGGTTACAATTTAGTTTAAGGAAAATCCAATGAAAAAACAAAAAGCAAATCCAACATAGTGCTCATATCAAACCCCAATGAATATCTTCTAAATGCCAAGTTTAATGTAATATGTATGGCCTGCAAAAATGAAATGCACTCAGGTCTATATTTAGGCTTCTTCTTCCTACCTATTCTCTAATACCATATCAAGCTAACTAGAAATATTTAGACAAGTAACCAACAATGGTTCAAGGTTTCAATCTAAAACACATGAAGAATATATCTAAACACACATCGTCAACACAAAGTAACTCGAAATGAATATATTGTATTATTATCCATTCAATCTACTCTCCTTCAAACTATATGAGTTCCTACTAAAAAGGTTTTAAATGGAGGTTATGAATAACAAACTCAAAATTATTTAAACAACCTAGATGCGAAACTAAAAGACAAACTTGTTTATAAAAAAATAATTCATATGAACTCCCTATAAAAAGTTTTGGCGTGAGCATAACTCTAACATCCATATATGTATATGATATAAATACAACATGAATATGGCATAGATAGACTAAATACAACTATATACCTCTAAAGATATGTATCTAATATGGATATAACCCTAGATATGCCCAAGATATGCCTTGGGAAAATTGAATATGTATATGATATAGATAAAAAGTAAATATAACACCAAATATGCCCAAAATATGGCCCATTTATTACTAGTTGTGTCCCGAGGGTATTTAGGAAATAAGAAAAGTTATTGATGTGAAAAAACTATGAAACTATAGACACAAAATCTATGCAATTTGGTACATTTCTAGGTACTAAAGCACACTAATGCATACATGATTCCTAAGCAAGAAAACTAGCCGTTAACAACTCTGTTTGACCTTTTGATTACTTTATCTCTTACACTTTAATGTTTCTAAGCATTCTTTTGGATTTACACATCTTACATATTTGCTGACACTTGACTGATTTATCTTTTAATGGCCTTGGACACTAGCACCCAGTTAGGATAGAGTTCCCAAGTGCTCATGTCCCTCCCAAGAACTCATGCCCATCTCTTTCTTACTCTTACTCTTTTTGGGTCCTTTCTACTTCTTGGTCACCTTTTAACACTTTAGGTTGGTCTTTCAGTTGTCAATTATGAAATTAAAACAAGGGAATCATAAATATACTTAGTTACTTCTTCTAAATAAGGGGCCAAACACTAAAATCATTATCTATCATCACTTAATCTTGCAAAAAGTAACAAGAACACTACAAAGCATACATCCAGCACATTTATACAAGGGAAAAGGGTTGCATTGATCTGTATACATTGCATTGGAGGGGAGTTCATTCTATTCCATCCACACATTTTTCATACTCGATACAAATCTAGATTTGTCTCGCTATCATCATGCAACTTACACAAGGAAAACTTAGGGCACAGATACAAACACACAAGAAGAACTACATGGATTCGGAGATGTAGTGCAACACTTGGTCGTAATTTCATCCTTCCAGTGACCATCAGGGTCAGGATGACTCCACATTATATATATTTTTTATTATATTTGATGTTGTTTTTGGGAATGTGCAGCTAGTTATTTTTTTTGCAGGTTACATGTATAATTTATGACCTAACAGTGAAACTAAATTGATAAAGAGAAAATAACAATAAAGATATTATGACCCAGAAAAGACCAAATTCCAATCATCTAAGCAGACATAGACACCCAGATCAATCATTAGCACCTAGGGCGTTCCTATCCTACACATTCTTGGGTTTCTGAACCCTTATCAAGCCTTGTTGACACTACTTTGAGCCAAATTCAACACTCATACATTCTTGATCAATCCCTGGTTGTATAGATTCAAGTAATTCATCTTTCTCTACTCATTTACTTAGGGTTTTACATTTTTTGAATGCTTATTCCTCATGTATATTTTACATAATTACCAGAATATCATTTTTTATAGCAATTACTCTAAAAAAATATTTAATTCAATTTAGATTAAATCATCTAGTGAACCCATTCATTTGAACCCTACCTTACTTCAGGGATTTCTTTGTATGCCCATCAACTATAGTGGTTGTTTTGTTCCTCTTAAGCATATTGAGCTTCCTCCATCTACTCGTAAGCCCTTTGAACCAATGGTTGACTATGATAATCCTCTGATTAACTCAATGTACATTCATCTTGAAAACATTAAAGCTTCTTATGGTGAACACTCATACGACGAGGAAACTAATGTTGATTAGTAGTAACTTGACAAGCTCACTAATTTACGTTTTTCCTTACGCAATCACACATCACATATTCCACATGTCCTAAATTCTCTAATTGTTAAAAATTCTTGAGATGATACCACACTTCCTCTCATGGTTTCCTCCTTGATCGCCATAGCTTCCACCCAACCTTCCACCATTCCTTTTTCTATTGTTGCAACCATCACTCCTCTCATTCCTCCCAATACTTCTCATACATAACCTATCTCCTCTTCGGGAACTCATGACCTCGTCTCATTGTACCATGATTTATAAACCAAAATTCACTATTTACAACAAGCCTCTTCATCATTTTCTCCATCTCTAGATTCCTCACTCCTCCTTCATAGCCCTTTTTCACCCGTCATATCCTCTTATCCACTACCTTCTAATTTCGTCACACCTAAGTTTCCTATCTTCAATGGCCATAGAAACCCTCGGGAACAAATTTTCTCCTTTCACGTTGCATGTCTTGACTATGTTGATGACCTTACACTATTGGATAATTTGTTTCCTTGAAGCTTACATGACTATGTTATGCAATGGTTATATGATCTACCTGTCCATTCGGTAACATCTTTTACATCTTTAGCTAGTAAATTTCTTGTTCATTTTCCTATGAATATCGGCACTAAGATATCCTATGCAAAACTATCTAAAATCAAATATGAATCTAATGAACATTTGATGGACTATGTCTTGCGGTATAAGATAAACCTTGCCAAAATGACCAATGTTCTAGCTGATTTGGAATTGTGAGACCTATTCATTCAAATCCTTTTTCCTCCACTCTAAGAGTGTGTTATTTTCGAGACTTCTCCTTCTTTTGATCAATTATATCACATGCTCAAATTGTGCGAAAACAAATTGTTATCTATGGGAAAACTGAAGTATTATGATACCTCTTCTAATTCATCTTCCAACAAGTTTCAAACCAAATCTGTATTCAAACCCTCCACTAAGCCTATTGACTCTAAATCTACTGTCAACGTTGTTTCTACACTAGTAATGCTTCAATTACAATTCATTAGGCACAATTTTACTAATCTACCTTATGCACCTCATCTCTTATTACCACAACTTATTCAAAGAAATCTGATTACTCCCCCTCCACCACTCAATATAAATCCTTCTCAACCACGCAGATGTAATTACAATGAAAACACACACTTTGATTATCACCAATCCAATGTGAATTCTACTGATCATTGTTTTAAGCTCAAACATGTCATTCAAGATCTTATTAAAAACAATGCAATTGAGATTCCAGATCCGTCTACTTCTAAACCAATCAATGATAATCAAAAAATTAAAATCTTCAATGATCCATTACCAAATCATGACAATTCTGCTACTGATTCCTCTGCCAATCAAACATGTCATACAGTGCCTCCTCCCTCATTGAAACCACTTGATTTTCTTATTATTATTCTTTATACTCCACTCCTAGATATTACATTCTCGGATCATGACTACCATGTTACATTTTCCTCTATTTCACTGCATATTAATGCTTCTATTGGTGCTCATATTGTCAATAATACTATGGTCCATCTGTAGGCCCTTTCCAATGCATGCGCTCTAACACTCTTACTGGCTATTAACTTTCCAATATCTCAAATCACATTTCCAGTCCCCAATTCTTACAGATATGTTGTCCTTCCCATTACTGTTGTTTCTCTTACCATACCAATATTGTTCCTCGTTACATATGAAATCAAACATTGTGACATGGTATTAGGTCTTCCTTTTCTTTAGGCTTCCTAAGCTATCCCTTCCATGCTCCACTTATGCCTTAAGTTCATCCATAACAAGAAATTTTTCACCGTTAAAGGTACTCCATCGTGCACACCATTACCTTGACCTATTCTCCCTTTTACTTCATCCCTAGTCATGACATTTAGATATCTTCCACCTCTCAAGTCTAAACCTATTTCTGCACCTAGGTCTCCCATGTGTACATGGCCTACATCACGACCCCATCATCCTCCGTCATCTAATAGTCCACCCCTTCAGCCTAAGTCCCCTACCTAGGAAGCCTATTCTTATAGGTGTTCTCTGCCTCCTTTACCACATCAGTCTCCCTTATATAGACATATTTACTCTCCTACATCATCATTCCTAGACCATGGTCACATGCTTTCTCCTTCTTGGATACTAGATAAGGG
This sequence comes from Taxus chinensis, assembly GCA_019776745.2. NCBI lineage: Eukaryota > Viridiplantae > Streptophyta > Pinopsida > Cupressales > Taxaceae > Taxus > Taxus chinensis. The sequence continues at coordinate 758,575,342 of CM034151.1, read as the reverse complement.
GCCCTTGCACTTCACTATTGTAGAATAACTATTTGTCACTCACAAACTTGGGGGGAATCAAAATTTCTTCTCCCCCCTCCATCACTATTGGTTGTCTCTATCTTATTTTCTATAATTCATGCTCTGTGCTTCATGGTAAATCTTTCCTAGCATCTAATCACAATCACATACAATATGTTTGTCACCCAATGATGCACTCTTGTTCTATGGTTCATACTTGATTGTTGAGGGTGCAATTCCTAAATGAACCTCACGTCACACACATCCGTTGGGGGGAAATGTGGATCCTCTTATCTGCACATCATACATATTTTAGTACACCATCACTTTATAAGATTTTCACATCTTGGTTGTATTTTATCTTGTTAGTTTATACTATTTACATGTTAATTTTGTGTTTCCTATGCTAGTTGGATACTTAGCAAGTCATTATCTTTTTATATACACACATACACGTTCACACATAATCTTGAGGTTAATGCAGGACTTTTATAGATTCTTACATGATGCATGATGCTCGACACTACTCTTTACCAGTCTTGTTGAGGCTCCTAAGGGCATCTACCTTTGCTACTCTCGTACTCCACACTCACAGGTCCTATTGTTATAATATGTACTACTTCTTATCACTTACTTTTCACCACTCAATACATGATTTAACATATTATTTATCTTTCTAACATGCTAATGGGTGTTTCATGTGTAGATTTTGCATTACAGGATTCTATACATCCATGGTTCTCAGTTACTTTTTACTTGTTATTTTTTACAAGATATGCCCTATGTCATGTTTGATTTTCGTTTTTTATGGCCACTTCGGCCCTGATTGTCTTTTGATATTGTGAGTGATGTCCCATGTATGAAACCTAATTTTTTTGGTCCCTCTTGTCTTAATTATTGATTGATACATTGTATATTATTGCATGCTAGATCTTTTGCACTAACATTTTTTATAGTCTATATTGTTTTAATGTACTTTGGTTTTTACCATGCACATCCCCTACCCCTATAGGTATTCAATTTACAATATGTATATCAGTGTCAAGTCCTCTCGTTTAGGCCGCCTCCTCATATATTATTTGCATGCACCCAAGATGAGGGGGAATTTATTGGGTGAAAAAAACACCCTTCCAATAGAACTACACTTAAGAACTGAATAACACAGTACATAAGTGGTAAAGTCACACAATTTCAGAGTGGTCCAGAATTAGACATGGATCACAAAAACAGAGCATACATTAGCACCCAGTATCAAACATGAAGGGTGGGTGCTTGTGTCCCACATAGGCGCTAGTGTCTTGGGGGTGAAATTAGATAGTTTCTCAGTTTAGTATAGCTTCCAACAAGTTATAATACAGATCTACATTATCAAGCACTTGCATTTAGTTATAAAATTACTTTGATAGGTTACAATCTGGCTACAATCTGGCTATAAAACGGTTACAAATTGGCATGTAAAAATATGTAGTGGAAGTTATCATTTGAAAAGCATAATGGAAGGAGATAAAAACATACCTCTGTCCCTAACACTCTTCTCTTGGTGTGAGATCGCCCAAAAACCTCATCCTTGGCATGAGATCACCCAAAAACTCGATCTTGGCATGATATTTCCCAAAAACCTCATCCTTAGCGGAAGGATGCTCAAATCTATTGCTCAACACCATCTAGAAACATCTCCAAAAAAAACATGATAGTTTTCTATCCTATACTATTTCATACATCAAGTGCACTCTTTCCTTATCTACTACTTTTACACAATTTTTACTTACTTATACATATGTTACTCTAATTTTTTATATACGAGACTTTAACTACTCTTTTGTTCATCTTTTGTCGGTACTTCCTCACAAGAAACAAGAATCAACTCACATCAACAAACACAAGCTCCAAAAACATGCTGCTATGCATACGATTTACCCCTAAGGTCTACCTTATTTTCCTAGTTGTCACACTTCACATAGCTATTGATTTAATTTGATTTGAATTAAATCTATACATTGTATATTCACTACTAAAATAATTACTAAAATATGGAAATGAAACGATAAAACTAAGATATAAGATTTGAAACCCTAAGCAAATGATGAAATAAGAAGACTTAGCCAATTTATGCTCAATCTAGAGTTGATCTAGACTAGGAAAAGTGTTGAACAAACTGGGAAGAGTGTTTTCAATGCTCACTGTAAATTCTGAAATGCGGGAATAAGGCTAGACATGGGTCCCTGCGGCAACATAGGGGCACTTGGACACAAGAGATTTCTTTTGGCCATTGGTGACTACACAGGAGCTCAGGATATGATTTATGGTGTGTCGCAAGGTCTTTGTTGTCGTTTCCTTTTGATCTCCTAGTAGTCGTATAATGAATGTCAAAGGTACCTATAACTTACAAAATATATACTCTCTTGTAAAATCCCACAAACCTATTGTCATGCAAATGTGCAACAGCTAATTATCAATTTGCAAACATGACAATTATACCCCTGTGCAAAAAAAATCATGTTTTACCCTTCTGAGGCACCCCAGGTCTACCAAGTCAGTTCTGATGACCTCCCAATTGATGTTAACATATCCCCCTAGCTGAATTATGAAATTCAAGCCAATCCCCTTAGGTGATTTTAGGTGTTCTTGGAAAATTCAAATTTCAGGCAGTAATGGGAAGGGATATCATTGGTCTTCCCATAATGAGCGTAACCCTCTGGAGCAGAGCATTAGATAAAAAAATAAATTAGGAGGTGAATTCAATGTATCGAAACATCATGCAAGTTATTTTGGAAGATTCAGGGAAGATTTGGAGAGTTTAGAGCAATTTGATCAAAATTAGGGTTCACAGGCCTAGGCAGTGTACATGCCAAAACATTTGCTAAACTTCCGAAGGTGATTCCAGAAGCTCTAGATGGAGTTAGGATCACAAAAAATATATTTATAAATGGAATTCCAAGGCCAACAAGATGGTGAAATTATGTTTTTCACAACACTTTAGAGAAATGGGTCTGTAAGCAATTTTTCTCATGCACATGTGGAGTACCAAATCCAAAATCTAATTTTACAGGGATCAAATGGAGGAATCAAGACATGATACCCCATCTATTGGATTAAAAATTACATTTATAGTCAATATAATATAAAATTCATCAAAAAAGTCCATCAGGAGCTCAAGTTATCGTTGTTTCAAGTTGTCCTCTTGGAGCGAGTTCGAGAGTTAGTCAAATTTTTTAAGGACACATGTTAACTCCAGGAGCCTAGTGGTATTTTGTGTCTCTCACGTCCCTCAAGGTCAAGGAAGTCAAGGTCAAAAAAAATTTCCTAGCCCCCATAATCCCTATGGACCCTCATGTAACCTCCAGGATCGTCATTTCAGCCCTCAGGTGCTTGCAGGAGCTCAAATCCTTCACCATTGGATCGTTGCCACATGTCATCACCTAGTACATTGTGAAAATTGATGTCCCTCATGTCCCTTTGAGGTGAAGGACATTAGACATGAAAAAATGTGCCTATCCCCTAAGGAGACTCTTGGTCACCCATGTGTCCAGCTTCCAGCCCCTCAGTGCTTTAAAGCTACTTTTTTTTGCTTTAATTCACTGCCGTCAGATCTCTTCCACATGTCATCACCTTGCTCGCCATGGAATTTGATATCCCTCACATCCCTTTTAGGTGAGGGAAATCATGGACATTAAAATATGCCTCATCCTTTCTCAGCTTTATTTCAAATTTTCAAAATTCCTCCCGCTTCTAACTTCTAATATCTAACTCCTTCGTGCATAGCTTGCTCTATAACTGCCCCTGAAAATTCTCACCACCACTCCACCATTTCCAAAGCTCAAACCAGATTCAATACAGAAATGAACTCCTATACTCCATGATAATATGCAAGTCTTATAAGAAATATTGACCAAATCAACAAGAAAAATGAAGAACGGAGAAGAAGAATCCTGAAAACTCCATTGTCATAGAACGAAGAATTGAAGAGATCTTGCAAGCTAGTACACAGAACAACAAATCATTTGTTACCAAGTTCTTAAATTTTGAAAACCATAAAAACAACACCTTCAAACCTTCCTTCCATGGCACAGAATGCTCATAACAAAGAAATCCTCTTTCTGACACAACGAAGAAAAAATCTCAATTTCCTGTCAAACTGGAAACCTGATTAAAGAGAAATTTCATTGAAAGCACAAGAAAAAAACCCATAACGAAAATAAGTTTTTTTTCTAACAGAGGAGAAAACCAAACTTGTAATTTTCAAGGTCGTTTAATGGCTTTCGTTTCTAGAAGAGCCGTCAGGTCATAAATTTAAAAGTTTAAAACCTCCCAAACTTTTGATGGGGTAGGCACGAAATTTTAGAGGGGTGATATTGAAAAAAAACACATATTAGAAAACTTAATTCCACGTTAATCCGACCTCCAGAAGCCCACTTTCTAAAAATATAAGGTCTTCTACATAGAGGACTGCTATTTTGGCAAAGTCATCAACAAAAAAACTTACTACAGAGACGCTAAACACAGAGGATGCGTTGTAGTTGAAAGTTCATCAGAATGGTAATTTTGGTCCGAATTCAACACTTACTAAAAATAGTAAGTGGTATCATGAGAAACTAAAAAACATAGAAAATTGGTCCAAAAGTGGGAGGAGCGCAGAAGGAAGGAGATTCTCAGTAATCACAACTAGTCAAGGATTAAAGGGGCCAATTTTTCACACTACTAAAAATAGTAAGTGCTTTTTCAGTGCTTACTAAAAATAGTAAGTCATCCTAATAGGTTTAATTTCGTAGAGGGAGAATTCTGGGAGTTAAACATTCATGTTTCCATCAACATTTGAAGACTGGGGAGGGAAAATCTCGACACTTGCCAAAAATATTTTCCCTTTCCAAATACAGTAAGTGTCAAGAAATAATGAAGTTCAGATTTGCGAATGGGGAACCAATGAAATCTCTATCTTTATGGATCTCAATGGTGTCCTTCGACACTCATTTCATGCTTCAATCAGTATGTATGAAGGGGAATTCACAATCAAACATCGTTAGATTGTTCATCAGGATCATGTCCAAATCAACTAAGCAATGTGGTAGTGTTGCAGGGGATCAAGACATGGTTTGTTCCAAATCTTTAGTATTTCTTGAAGGGATCTCCATGTTTTATGTTCACAGTCACCAATGGAATCATTTGACAAAAATTGTTTCATGTGGTTCATGCATCATCTAGAGGAAGCCTCTTGTGGTATAAGACATTCGAGGATCCAGGTTTCACTACATTAGAGCATTGCATGGTTTGGGTTATAGGTATTTCACATGTTGTGGTCATCATTGAAACAATCTCATTCAACCTGACATGATTGGTTCTGAGCTCCTATCTCTTTAGATTTGGTTTACAAGGTCATCAGTGAAGTCAGTTGACAAGTGTTTTTAAACACTCATTCCAAAGCTTCCATCAGCCAATTAGAAGAAGTTTCTCAAGATGTTGTAGATTCAGAGATGTATAGTCTCATTGTACTTGAGTTTCCAATCAATAAGGATATGCATACTTCATCAGGGGTGACATCCTTTCTTTTCCTCCTCCTCCTCCCAACATTCTCTCTCCTCCATATTCTAATTTTGCATTGGGGGTTTTCACTTTTTGATATGTCTTAAAGTGACTTTAGTGACATGATGCAAAATTTAAGTCACCTTATTTTTATAAAAGGGACTTAATATTCGAATAGGAATAGGAATAGTCTAAAGTCAAAATGAGGAATATGAAAGAGCATCAAGAAGATGAGGAGTCATGTCTAGCACTATAAATTATAATGAGATCTTCATTCCAAAGGGTTCTAATTCTAAAATTCTTCTAGGTGGTTGTATTCCTAAAAGTTCATGAGAGATATTTTTCTCACTTGTGAGTGAAAAGAGTTAGCCACTTTTCTCTTATTCTCAATGTCTTTCATTCTCATACTATGTGCAATTTCTACTTTAGCATCAATACAAGAAGAAGATGTTTTGAGCCTTTTTTGACTAAGAGGTTTACTGATAATTTGTGTTCATTAAATTTTAATTGGGCTTGTTGTTGTTTACAGTATTGTTTCTTCCTAATTTGAGTGCATGTGATGAAGTTTCTAACTAGTGTGTGTAGGAATATGATTTTCTACCTACAATATTAGTTCCCCTACCTCATATTCTCACTCCCTTTCCCACTCTCCTAGAAAATTATTCCCTTACAGAAAGTTGTAAGCTTTTTCCACAGGATCAGTGGAGTGCCCCTGTTGGATCCCTGACCGTAAGGCCACCCAAAGAAAACTTAATTTCACTTGCACATGTATATACGGAAGATGCATTGGTTAATTAGAAGGACTTCGAATCCCAAAGAGTTGGAAATAAATCCACCAATTTATCCCTGAAATTTTTTCTCGCTAACAAAACCACATAAAATATAAAAAATAAATATGTGAAATGGGGAGTCAGACTAACCTCGTCAGTCACCCCAAGAGTGACATTACGATCTAGTGCTACACTACATCTCATACTCCATGTATTTCTCATTTGTGTGTGTTTTTATGTGTGTGTGTGTGTAGAAATGATGCCCTGGGATGCCCTTGTGTAAGTGCACTTGATAGTGGACTATAGATAGAATGTAGAAATGTAGTAGAATGTGTGCATGGAATAAAATTAACTTCCCCTTCCTATGATGTGTATGTATACTATGCAGTCCATTATCCCTTGTATGGATGTTAGATGGATGCTTTGATGTGCTTTAGGTGCCTTTTGGATGCAAGCTTAGGTGGTGTTGTCACCCTCAAAATTCCCCTCATTTTTAAGTCAAGCTTTCAAAATTTTTGAGTTGGTACCTTTGAGAAGAGTGAGAAGTCTAGAGAGATAGGAAAAATTCATGCTTTGAAGAAACTAGTGCTCATTTGCAATCTTGCCCTATTAATTTAGAATCTTGCAGTCCGCATGGTTCCCGTCTGGATGCTTGAAATTGTTTTCTCCATTTGAATGAAATTGTCAAATCCTTTTTCTATGGCCATGGATCACATCGAGCCTGGTATTGTTTACAGTTCTTCTTTCCATGAGGAGTAGTTTGTTTTTCAGGCGTAAATGGTGGATTTTTCCCTCTATGTATTTTTCCACAGTCGTGAGTGACGGGCATATCTTCCCTATCAATTTTTGGCCCCAGCATCCACAAGTACATGGACATATCTGATTGGATGCGGGAAGGCGGGTCGTTGGGTCACTTTTGGAAATTTGGTTTTGTATGAAGAAAGGTAGTGTTCAATTAAGGCCCAAATCGACTAAGTATAGAAGGACCGCGGAAGGTACCACATGTCTCTTCGGTGCACTTTTGGTATGGTGCACAAAAGTAGAGACACCAAATGTGTGCAGGCCTTCCACATGGTTAGAGTTCAAAAATTATAAATCCAATCGATAAATCAGCTAAGTATAAAGAGCCGGCGGAAGCCTCCACGCATCTTAATGGTGCACCTCCAAAGGCCAAGTTCAAAGCAGGATCCTAATTGATCGCAGACTCGCCAGGTGCCTCATTGGCGCAACTTCAGAAGAGAGGCCCAAGGGACAGACCCCAAATGAGCGCCAGCTCTCCACGTGTTCAGAACCTCAAAAAAGTTAAATCGGCCGTTGAAAGGTCTAAGGCCAGTGGAAAGAACCACGTGTCAGCTCGGCGTAACTTTAGAGGTGAAATACAAAGCAAGTCCCCAAACAAGTGCAAAGCTTCCACGTGTTCAGAAACCCAACATAGTCGCTCCTAAATAAGTATAAGGGACCAAGCCAAAAAATAGAGAAAGAGGAGTGGGTCTAATCGGTTAAGTACAAAAGGATTGGCGGATGCGCCACGTGTCTCATCGGCACACCTTCAAGGGTCAAAGCAAAAGGTGGTTCGCCAAACATGCACCAACTCTCCACGTGCCTCATTGGCGTAACTTTAAAAGCACTGCCCAAAGAGAGACCCTGAACTAGCACCAACCCTCCATGTGTCTAGGGTCCGATAGAATTCAAATGGGTAGCAGGCCCAAATCGACTAAGTATAAAAGAACTGGTGGAACTCTCCACGTGTATCATCGGTGCACCTTTAAGGGTCGAAGCCAAAGGTAGTCCCCCATACGAGCACTAGCTTTCCATGTGTCCCAGGTCCAAAAAGGGAACAAATCTGGTCATTGAATTGGCTAAGTATAGAAGGGTTTGCAGAAGCCTCCATGTGTCAGCTTGATGTAACTTCAAAGGAAAAACCTGAAGGCAGGTCCCAAATGTGCGTTGAACCTCCATGTGTCCAGGGTCAGGAATATGGCCCCTCTAAACAAAAGGGACTTAGCAAAAACACAAAGAAACAAGGCGAGGCAGTGGAAGGAGCCACATGTCTCTTCGATGCTCTTTCAAGAGGCAAATACAAAGCGAGTCTCCAAATGAGTGGGAAGCCTCCACGTGTCTCGGGTCAGACATAAATCTTTCACCAAACGAAGGAAAAAAGTCAAATATCGAGCCCGCATGAAAATTCAAAGTGGGGAGGCTGATTGAGCCCTCAGAGCCTTTTGAAATTTTGACCCTTGTTTCCAAGAGGGAAAAATTCAAATGTTGAGCCCACATCCAAAGTCAAAATGGAGAGGCGGGTCGGCGAAGAACTTTGAGAATTTGAGCCTCATTTCTAAAAGAAGTAAAATTATAAAGTGAGCCGCGACTCCGTTACCACTCAGGTAATGCCACGTGTCAGACCCAAATGCAAAATGTGAAGTTGCGGGATTGTGAACTTTGGGGAACTTTTTCACTTTTGCATATCTTTTGCGCTAAAGGTGCAATTTCAATTTCAGGCCCACAGATCCATTTTTGCATTTTCGCCATTTTTGTATGGATTCAATTCAAATATTCAAATGGGCATAACTTTCGCTCCAGTGCTCAAAATTTGACAAATTTTATACTGTTGGAAAGGTCTTGGTCTCCTCTATGCCATGGAAGCATAAAATATTGTTTTTAGTAGGATCTGATGGTTGGAAATCTGGAAAACATCTTTCAACCATTAATGTGGATCTGGTTGCTTCAAAATAGATCAGATTTGATCTGATTTCCATCCTTTCTTCTCCAACACGCCAAACAGACATGGGGAACTGACTGGATATCTTGATTTGGGTGAAAATATGGAAAACATCTCTCAAGCCTTTAATACGGGATCCGACTGCTTCAACTAGATCAAATCTGATCTGATCTTCCGTCCTTCCTTCTTCAGCACGCCAAAGACATGCAGAACTAGATTTGACAGATTGTAGGGATTTGCAAGGGCATTGATGGTTGGTGGTTGGGATTCTAAATCATATTTTCTTCCTTCTCTTCTTCTCCTCTTCTTGTCTTCATCTATAAATGTAAGAGCTTGGCTCATTGCAAAAGGTTGGACTCTGATACTTTTGAAGTGTAATTATAGTCGAAAGTGAATCAATACAAAAGGATTTTCCCCTTTTCTCTATCTTCCTCTATTGTCCCTTCTTGCTTACCTAAAATCTGTGGATCATTTATCTTCTGTAATAAGAAACTTTGTGTTCTTATTGATATGATTTCTAGAACTTTGTGTCTGTGGAATGATATCTTATGTTGTGAATGTGAATGATTATGTTCTATATCACTCTTTCTCAGTACGTATAGGGTTATACTCTACTATCTATATTTCCTGAAAGTGATGTTATATTCTGCTCTTTCCTTTCTTCAGTTTCTTCCATTCATTTGTATTGATAATATTTTGGTATAAAAATCATTTCAAGATGTCAAAGGTCCAGCCTTAAGATGAAAACTGTACATTTTTATATAAGCTTTGCTGCTTGCTTTCAATAAGGGAACCTCTCCCATAAAGAGGAGGGACTTGTTGTCCCCTAATTGTGGTTTTGATCAAAGTACCATTTTAAAACCCAACAGTTTTTGGTGACTCTACTGGGGATTTTGTTTCAAACATATCCCTTTTAAAAGAAAAACTTCAAGATCATTTTTGATCTGGTGACTCTACGGTATACACCAGGGATCGAACTTCTCTCATGTTTGTTCTCTTGATCTAGGAACCTTCCCAAGAATGAAGGTAAAATGAAGAACACTTGTTGGCCCACATCACCAACGAGTGATAGTGACAGTGATGAGGATGATGATGGAGATCTCCCTATTAATATTTTTTGAGCTCCAGCCAGTCCAGAATAGGCTCAGTTTCTGCAGAACTTCTACAAAGGTGTAGATCCAAGATTGTTTCCACAAACATTGCAGCAACTTCTCGAACAAGCTGAGGAACACTCAGTCAATGAATTTGAGACACCTTGTAACAAAGAGGAGAAAATTCAAGTTCTAGAAGCTACTCATGATCAGGTATTCATTCCTCAACATTATCTCAATTCCACCATTGAATGTCTTCTTATTGCTCCACATGATGCATGTCAATTTAATATTCCTTCAAATAATGAAGAAGACAAGCAACTTGAGGCTTTCTTTCAACCTAAAATAGAGGTTGTAGAAGATATGTCATGTACCAAGGTTGAATGTTCTGGTTTTGAAAGAAGTGCCCCTATGCTGGTGGAAGTGGATGTTCATCATAACAAAATGGACAAGATCCCTCTCTCTCCTATGATTGAAGGATTTCAATGCACTGAGATGAAGATCATTTTAGACCATCCCCTTGTTGTTTCAAGTTCTCTCAAAGATGAACAAATGCATGTACCTGAAGAAGAAGAAATTAATGAGATCACTAGTTCCCCTGTTATATCTTATGGATGAGATGAGCACACATGAGCCTTTTTGCAGTCCTTCGAAACAAATAGAAAATGGAGAGCCATGCCTGGAATATTTTCTTCACAACTATGACAGCCCTGTCTTAGCTCACCCTTCAGAATGCAAACAAAAGGAAGAGGATGATGTTTTTGATCAATATTTACTTAGTCTGACAACATTTCAATTCCCTACTAATCATGAAGACAAGTCAGCAATGCATCCTGTACCCAAGAGTCATGATCTTCTAGAATCAGGTGTTGATTTTGCAAAAATTAACAGGTATGTTTGTCAGAAACATGGTCAAGATTACACCTAATGGTAAACCATCCAGTACCTTTTTCCAAATTCCTCTTGAAGAGGGTTACAAGGAAAATTCAATGGAATTTTATGTTTCTCATGAGATGTGCCATGGTGATAATTGCAATCTTCATTCATATGCTATCATTCCATCAAAACAAGGAGTTGACACTATTGGGATTGGATTTTCTCATGGATCCAATTGTTAGAGTTTGGTGATGTGCATAAATTAGTATGAAGGCAGCTGAGGGTTGTACAAGTCTTTGAATGGAACTATTCATCCATAGAAGAGGAGCCTCAGGAAGATATTCAGTTCTTCACAAGGACTGAATGTTTTTAGTATGAAGTATCACTATCTGGATGGTCTTCTTTCCTCAATTTTTCTTTTCAAGCCACATAGTGTTCCCATGATATTTTGGTATGGCTAACTACTCATCTTCAATTCATGAATGCCTCATACTTTCACCATGTTGTTCCACAAAGGTATTTATTTTTCTTAGCCTGTCTATGGAGTTGTGTAAGTTTCATGTAGTCCCCCTTTTTTCCCTTGTAAATATCCTCTTCTTTCTTTGTATATACTTTCCTTGTTTTGGCTTGTTTCCTTTCCTGTTCCTCTATGTGTGTTGTGTTTTGTTTTTGGTTTTCCTTTTCTCGTTTCTTATGTGTTGTCTTATGTATTGGTTTTACCTTTGACTCTATTTTCCCAATGGATAAGGCACTAGTCTACTTTCCTAGAGTTTTTCTATGGTTCTTGATCTTGCCTCGTTCCTCTGTCCCAGCCAAGTCATCCCCAGAAAGATAGCCAGCTATTGTCACCCTCAAAATTCCCCTCATTTTTAAGTCAAGATTTCAAAAATGTTGAGTTGGTGCCTTTGAGAGATGTTTGAGAGTGAGAAGTCTAGAGAGATAGAAAAAATTCATGCTTTGAAGAAACTGGTGCTCATTTGCAATCTCACCCTGTTAATTTAGAATCTTGCAGTCCACATGGTTCCCATCTGGATGCTTGAAAATTGTTTCCTCCATTCGAATGAAATTGTCAAATCCTTTTTCTATGGTTGTGGATCACATCGAGCCTGGTATTGTTTACAGTTCTTCTTTCCACGAGGAGCAATTTGTTTTTTAGGCGTAAATGGTGGAGCTTCCCTCTCTGTATTTTTCCACAGTCATGAGTGACGAGCATATCTTCCCTGTCAATTTTTGGCCCCAGCATCCACGAGTACATGGACATCTCTGATTGGATGCGGGAAGGCAGGTCGTCGGGTCACTTTTGGAAATTTGGTTTTGTATGAAGAAAGGCAGTGTTCAATCGAGGCCCAAATCGACTAAGTATAGAAGGACCGGAAGGTTCCACGTGTCTCTTCGGTGCACTTTTGGTATGGCACACAAAATCAGAGACCCAAATGTGTGTAGGCCCTCCACATGGTCAGAGTCTGAAAAGATAAATCCAACCGATAAATCGGCTAAGTATAAGAGCCGGCGGAAGCCTCCACGTGTCTCAATGATGCACCTCCAAAGGCCAAGTTCAAAGCAAGATCCTAAGTGATCACAGACTCGCCAGGTGCCTCATTGACACAACTTCAGAAGTGAGACCCAAGGGACAGACCCCAAATGAGTGCTATCTCTCCATGTGTTTAGAGCCTCAAAAAGTTAAATCGACTGTTGAAAGGTCTAAGGCCAGCCGAAAGAACCACATGTCATCTCGGCGTAACTTTAGAGGTGAAATACAAAGTGAGTCCCCAAACAATTGCACGAAGCTTCCATGTGTCCAGAACCCAACATAGTCACTCCTAAATAAGTGAAGGGACCTAGCCAAAAAATCAGAGAAAGAGGAGCGGGTCTAATCGGTTAAGTACAAAAGGATCAGGCAGACGCTGCCATGTGTCTCATGGATGCACCTTCAAGGGTTGAAGCCAAAGGTGGTTCCCCAAACATGTGCTAGCTCTCCACATGCCTCATTGGCGTAACTTCAAAGGCCCAGCCCAGAGAGAGACCCTAAACTAGCATTGGCCCTCCACGTGTCTAGGGTTCTGATAGAAGTCAAATGGACAACAGGCCCAAATTAACTAAGTATAAAAAGAACTGGCGGAACTCTCCATGTGTCTCATTGGCACACTATAAGGGTCGAAGCCAAAGGCAGTCCCCCATACGAGCGCTAACTTTCCACATAATCCCAGGTCCAAAAAGGGAACAATATTCAGCCATTGAATCGGATAAGTATAGAAGGGTTTGCGGAAGCCTCCACATGTTAGCTTGGCACAACTTCAAAGGAAAAACCTGGAGGCAGGTCCCGAATGTGTGATGAACCTCCACGTGTCTTAGGTTAGACATATGGCCCCGCCAAACAAAAGGGACTTAGCCAAAACACAAAGAAATAAGGTGAGGTAGCAAAAGGAGCCACGTGTCTCTTTGGCACTCTTTTAAGAGGAAAATACAAAGCAGTTCTCCAAATGAGCAGGGAATCCTCCACGTGTCCCGGGTCAGACATAAAGCTTTCACCAAATGAAGGGAAAAATTCAAAGGTTCAATCCGCAAGCTGGAAGGCGAGCCAGCATGAAAATTCAAAGCCAAGGGGGTGGCGGATTTTCAAAGCCTTTTGAGATTTTGAGCCTTGTTTCCAAGATGGAAAAATTCAAATGTTGAGCCCACATCAAAAGTCAAAGCAGAGAGGTGGGTCGGCGGAGAACTTTGAGATTTTGAGCCTCATTTCTAAAAGAAGTAAAATTATAAAGTGAGTCGCGACTCCATTACCACTCAGGTAACGCCACGTGTCAGACCCAAATGCAAAATGTGAAGTTGCGGGCTTGCGGGGCTATGGGGAACTTTTGCACTTTTGCATCTTTTGCGCTAAAGGTGCAATTTCAATTTCGAGCCCGCGGATCCATTTTTGCATTTTTTTCCATTTTTGTACGGATTCGATTCAAATATTCAAATGGGCATAACTTTCACTCCAGTGCTCGAAATTTGAAAATTTTATACTGTTGGAAAGGTCTTGGTCTCCTCTATTCCATGGAAGCATAAAATATTGTTTTCAGTAGGAGTTGATGGTTGGAAATCTAGAAAACGTCTTTCACACCATTAATGTGATTTGGCTTGCTTCAAAATAGATTAGATTTGATCTGATCTTCCATCCTTCCTTCTCTAACATGCCAAACAGACATGGGGAACTGATTGCATATCTTGATTTGGGTGAAAATCTGGAAAACATCTCTCAAGCCATTAATATGGGATCCGACTGCTTCAACTAGATCAAATCTGATCTGATCTTCCATCCTTCCTTCTTCAGCATGCCAAAGACATGCAGAACCAGATTTGACAGATTATAGGTGGATTTGCAAGGGCATTGATGGTTGGTGGTTGGGCTTCCAAATCATATTTTCTTCCTTCTCTTCTTCTCCTCTTCTTGGCTTCATCTATAAATGTAAGAGCTTGGCTCATTGCAAAAGGTTGGACTCTGATACTTTTGAAGTGTAATTATAGTCGAAAGTGAATCAATACAGAAGGATTTTCCCCTTTCTCTCTATCTTCATCCATTGCCCCTTCTTACTTACCTAAAATTCTTTGGATCATTTATCTTCTGTAATAAGAAACTTTTTGTTCTTATTGATATGATTTCTGGAACTTTGTGTCTATGGAATGATATCTTATGTTGTGAATGTGAATGATTATGTTTTGTATCACTCTTTGCTCAGTACGTATAAGGTTATACTCTGCTATCTATATTTCCTGAAAGTGTTGTTATATTCTGCTCTTTCCTTTCTTCAGTTCTTCCATTCATTTGTATTGATAATCTTTTGGTATGAAATCATTTCAAGATGTCAGAGGTCCAGCCTTAAGATGAAAACTGTACATTTGTATATAAGCTTTGTTGTTTTCTTTCAATAAGGGAACCTCTCCCATAAAGAGGAGGGACTTTTTTGTCCCCTGACTGTGGTTTTGATCAAAGTACCATTTTAAAACCCAACTGTTGGTAATAGTAATGTTTAGTGTTTGGTCCCTTATTTTGAACACATAACTATGTATTTATATGATTCCCTTGTTTGAATTTTGTAATTGATAACTAGAAGACTGAACCATAAGTGAAAAATATGCCTAAAAGATAAAAGAGATCCAAAAGGAGTGAGTAAGGTGAGATAGGGTAAGGGACGCCAAGAGGGGACATGGGCACCTGGGAACTTCTGTCCTGGATGGGTGCTGGTGTCTAAGACCATGAAAGATAAATAAGTAAAATTTTGACTAGGATATACGGTGTGCAAGACCAAAGAGAAAGTACGAAATAGAGATGTGAGATAGGAAAATACATTGATAACAAGAAATTAAAACAACTATCCATATACCTTCTCCTTCTTGATTCCTTAGAAAACCTCAGAATGGGAAATGAAGTGTGTATGATCCCTGATTGTGTGAAATATAGGTGCTTCCTATGAATCAGAGCAAGGCCTTCTCTGCAACAAGATTGAATAATTTTGCACCAATGGATAAAAGGGATAATGGCTTTGGGATGATCAAAATGGGGCTATTTGGGCATTAGGACAAGGTGGGGAGGATTCTCTATGCTCAAAGGATGCAACACCTCTGACAGAATATTCACGCTTATTATGAAAGAATGGGAGAAAGGGTTTATTTATAGCCTAAAAGTGGGGTTAACTCGGGGATTTAGAATAATCATTATTATGGAAAGTAAGCATGATTACGTTAATGGGAGACATGAGGAATGGTCAAAAATTAAATTTGAATATTCAATTCACAAGTGGGGGGCATGGGGAATATTTGGCATGTGAGGAAGATTGGGTTTAATTTAGGGGTTGAAATGGATTAATTAATCAATTAACATTGATTAATTCAATGAGTATTTTTGTGGGAAATGGAATGATGATATTAACTTATTTAGGAAGGTGTGAAATTTGGGTTTCTACATTTCCTCCTCTTTGGAAGGGTATTATGAAAGTAGTGTCCTTTCAAAGAAAGTAGACGAGATGAATGAATATGCCCCAAGCAGAAGGATTTAATGTTTTGAAGAGATTCTTCTTAAGGAAGGTGTTCCTTAGATAATAATTTATTAGAGGAAGAAAAGAGAAAGCATTCTCTAAGAAAGAAGTAGAACAAACTTTCTCTTGTAAGAATGGGGAAAGAATTCAATCCACGTTTGCTAAAAAAAAAGTAGAACAAATTTTTGTTAGGGAGAGTAGAAGGTGGTAGGTGATGAATTTCATGGTATCCTCGAAGACAAAAATGTCATGAGAAAATGTAATTATGGATAGATGTGATGATTTCCCCTTGAGAGCGTACGAGGATGGAAGATACGAAAAATATCTTGAAAAGAGTAGGGGTTAATTCTTTAGAGAGGATGACGAGAATGGAGTGTAGGAGAATAGAATGACTGCACTGCGTAAATGGGGAAAGGATTCAATTGGCCTTAAATTTTGGCTATGAGGATGTGTTGAAGTACGTAATGACTAAGAGTGGAAAATAAAAAATGAATGGACTGGATTAGTGGTTGATTATGAGAAGAGAAAGAAAATTCAATGGTGAAGGAGACAATGGCATGGAATAGAGTAGACGGAGACGGAGGAGGAGATAAAAAAGGAATTGAAGATGGAGAAGAGAATAAAAGAGAGGGATGATAGGTGAAGAAGGAAATGATGAAGGAAAAATAAGAAGAAGACAAGAAAATGATAGAGAAGAGGGTGAAATTATGAAAAAGGGAGAGAGATATTCAAAATGAAGGGATTGAAGAAGTGTGAAGCGGATGAAGGGAGAGAAATGATGGAGAATGAAAGAGATGATAGAGCTTAGAAAAGAAATAAACTATAAAAGTAGGAGGTGAAGAAGACAAAAATAGGTGGAAGAGAATATTAGAGAAGGATGATAGGAGAAGGGAATGAGGAAAGACGAACAAGAAGACGAGATGAGAGTAGGGGGGGGGAAATATGAATAAAGGGAGAGAAGGGAGGAAGAATGAATGAGATGAGGACGATAAATAATTTAAAGAAGAAAAAGGAGGTAGAATGGAGAAAATAAAGAAATGATGAGGGACCAAGAAGATGTGGAGAATATCTTAGAAAAGAAGATAAACTAGTACATAATGATTGAAAATGTGGGGGGTGATAGAGAAAGTAAGGGGATGGTAGTGGAAAGGTGAAAATGATGGGGGATGAAGACATGAAAGAGAGGATATAAGGATAATATTGAAGGAACCTGGTCCTCATGAGGAAGACCAAGGTAAAGAATATGGAACAAACCGCGTGGAAATGCATATGGAGGGTGGGATGATAAAAAAATATGGGACAAAGCTGAAGAACCAAGTTATCAATGGGGAAGTAAGAAGGAAACACGAGGTAAAAAGGGGAAGAATATGATACATAGGAAGTGAAATATGAAGAGTAGTAGAGGGGAGGGGAGGAACACAGAGAAAATGATGCAGAAGGAAAGAAACTAAGAATGGAGATATTCAGTGAAGAGTGAGTAGTATTAGGAATGTAAAGAGATGAAAGACAAGAGGAATGACATAGATTGGAAAAAAATTGGAGATGTGTGAAATGAGGATAAGAAGATGATGAGAAAATAGATAGAGGGTGTATGATGAAGATAGTAAAGATATTGAAGAGGGAAAAGGGAAGATGGAAAGGTGGGGAAGAAATGACAAGAAAGGGTGTGAGTGGAGAAAAGGGAGGAAGGGGAATAGATAATGGGGGATAGAAAAGGAAATGTTTGTGAAGGGGTGTTATGGGAAGTCCACCGATAATGACAGGTGTGGAAAGAGGAGAGGAAAATTTAAGAAAGGGAAAAGGTAAATTAGGAATGGAAGAGGGGAACGTCGATGAAGGGACGTTAGGGAGAGTCCCTAGATAATGATTGGTGGGGAAGGATGGGATGAAAAGTGAGGAAAATGAAAAATTAAATGATGAATGGAATATGAAACACCAATGAAGGTATGTTAGGGGGGTCTATTGATAATAATCAGTGGGCACTGTGGAAGGAAGGAGTGAAGAAAAAAGGATAAGTTCAAAGAGAGTGAACAAGGCCGCGCAGAATGAGGATGAGTGAATTTTAGGGGAAGTCCACCAATAATTATTAGCACCAAAATAGAAGATGATGATGAAATAATGTTAGGGGATGATCAACAATAATGACGGGTAAACATGGGGCTAGATATGTGGGAGAACTCAAGAAGATGGAATAAGAAGAGTGAAGAAAAGGTGAGTGATAAGTTGTCACAAGGTGAAGGCGAGGAGAGTAGGCGGTGGATGAGGATGGATGAGGTGAGGATGAAAAAGCAAGACATTAAAAGAATAGAAGGAAATAGTATGAAGGATGGTGGATCAAGAAGAGGAAAATGGGGGAAAGGAACATGATTATAGGTGAAAGATGATAGACACACTTTGTGATATGATAGGTTGATAAATTATAATGGTATGAGGAAAATGCGATTAGTAGTTGAGACCAGGAGAAAGAAATGATAAATGGAGGGAATGAAGAATGAGGCGAGGGAGAAGTCCAGAATGACGAGTTCAAATTAAGGAGGACCCTTAAGTAAGACTGTCATGCGGTAGAAGTAGTTAAGTAATATTTCCAAGTGAGGTATGATGGAGATTAAAAGTGGGAAAGCATGGGGTGATGCTTGTGAGAATGAAAGAGGAGGTGAGAGGATGTGATGATGGGGGATGAAGAGAAAATGTGGACAATGAGAATGTGGAGTGATGGGGGAGTTCAAGATGACAGATCATCCTTAAGAGGTATTCTTAAGTAAGATTTCCATGCCCCGAGAATGGTTAAGTAAGATCTCTAAAATGAAATTGATGATATGGAAGGTGAAATACAAGAATGTATCGGTACATGGGTGGAATGATTGGTTGGAGAAAATTATTACACCAAGGGTCGGGAGAAATAATATGGAGGAAATATGATAGGATGGGGGAGGGCCGGATGGCGTATCAACCTTAAGAGGGACTCTTAAGTAATATTTCCATGTGATGAGGATGGTTAAGTAGGATCTCCAAGCTGAAGAAGAAGAATGATGGGAAGAAGTAATTGATTGACAGGGTTAGTGGGAAGAGGGTATGACAAGATGGACTAAAGAGAAACCCTCAAGTGAATTTTCTATACTGTGAGAGTGTATAAGTAAGATTACCAACTAGAAGATAGATACTAGGAAGAATGAGAAAAGATTGAATGGTGTAGGAAATAGTGGAACAAGAAGGGAGAGGAGTTGACAACAAGGAAGGAGTGTGACATGAATGGATGGAGGAACATATGTAGTGTAGAATGGAGAGTGTGAGGTGAATTATTAATTGGGATGCCCACGTGGTGAGATTGATGAGGCAGGAATGATAAGTATAAGATGTGGAGCGGGAATATGTATGTGGTGGTGATTGTTTTTTGATGAAAGATGAGATGGTGGAGAAGTTTCTATAGCGGGAAGATCTTAGGAAGAGAGTATACCTCAACCAAGAGTCCCACATTGAAGAGGTGATTAAGTAAGATTTTCAAGTTGAAAGCTGAAGAGTGAAAAGGAAAAATCGGGAAGAAAGGGAAGGAAGATGTATATATTGGTGAAAGGGGACAAGAATGGTGATAAGGGTGATGTGGGGATGAGTTGTGGATGAGGAGTTGTTGGATAACGACTACTACCAAAGGAAGATCCTCAAGTAGAATTCGAAAACTCTAACGGTGATCAAGTAAAGTTCCCAAACTGAAAAATGTATTAGTACGGGTGAATGGATGGGGTGCAAAGTAATTGTTTGATCATGTAGGAAGATACACATGGAATGAAAGCATCTTAATTTTAATATAGCACATAACAGGATGCATCATGATATAAAGGATCAAGATGACTAGATTGTAATATGCATGAGAGCATAGACAGGGGACATCAAAGAGGTATGATGCCCCAGTATGATATGCAAGTGTAACAGAGCATAGATAGAGGCCATCAAGAAGGTATGATGCCCCAGTATGATATGCAATCACATAAAAAAAGTATATTAGAGTAAACACGAGGATACATAAAATCAAGATGCCTCTTATAATATATCAAGATACAAGAAAACAATTGATAACTTGTAAATAATAATACAACACAAAAACAAATAAACATGTCCCTAATGCGTTCCACATTGATGATTGATCATATGTTACCCCAAGCATGGGTACAAGGGCATAGAATGGATTGGGTCATTTTCCTCAAACAAGGAAATAATGAGAGCCGGATTTTCCCCCAATGAGGACTCACGCGAGGGGAAGTGGTTTGAATTTTATAGTCATAAGGTGGTTAGAACATTTTTTGGGGATAATATGAATTATGTTAAGTATTATTAAGTTTTTGGGGTTTTTTTATGGTTTTGAAAAAAAAAATCTGATTTTTTGAATGTTTTTGGTAATTTTAAAAGTTTTCAAATGTTTTTTTTTATTTGAGATTTTCTAAATTTTTTGGGGATTTTTGATATTTTATATTGTTTTTGGGGATTTTTTTGGATTGTTATAGACCAGAATGCAAACTACTTATAAAATGGGTTATCATTCGTATGTACCGTGTTCCTTGTGGTAACTCATGCTTCGAATATCTAAAAAATTCTCACTCCGTTGGTAGGATATGTTGGTGATGATAAGATGAAAAGAAGTCTAGCTCCATTCTTGACTCCACTTAACTATGTACCATGTTCCTCGTGGTAACTCATGCTTCGAGAATCAATAAGGACATGTTATCACTTCGAAATTGCACCCTGTAGAGATATTATTGCAGGTGATGATAAGATTGAAAAATTGAGTACAGTCTCTCATTTTGTAGACTCCAATGTAAACACCTCAGGTAATATGTGAGGGCTCATCACCAAGAATCAAGAAGTGAGTCACCGGGATGTAGATAATGTCAGTATAGCAACTTATTGCTGTATCCTAATAATCCATTCTGGGAAATGTTTGAGAGTCAATTCCTGGCTGGAAATTTAATGAACCAATATCGAAATTTTACATGCCTGATAAAAACAACCCACTTGAATGACCCATATGAAACAACCTAGGATTAGTTAAGGAAAATTGATGCACGAACCAATTTTTTTTTGTTTAAACGAGTCTACTAACATGTTACAAGGCAACTTGATCTATCACTCACAGGGAGAATCCAGAACAACTACTAATCCACGTAGAACATACTTTTCTTTTATTAACAATTATTAGAAAATCACAAGGTCCAAAATTTAGGGTTAGAAGTTTCAATTAGGTTCAGAGGGTAAGATTATCAATCAGGTACCCACTTTGCATTCACAAGACTAATAGAAACATACAACTTGATTTTTCTCACACTTGGGAATGGCATTCAAAATACTTCACACTCAGAAGGCATACTCATTGGATAGGAAATTTCCTCACCTACTCCATTGATATCCCAAAAAGTCCTCCAGTAGCTCCTCATAAAACTCAAGCTATGGGCAAAGGCGGGCACAATATGGGGTAGCAAAATAAATCTCCCCCAAGAGCGGGCATGTGGGCCCAAGGATGAAAATTTTCCCAAAAAGGGCAGGTACTGGCGGACCGCGGGGATGACATTTGAAAACTTTATTTAATAATGCGATAAAGGGATAAAAACCAGATTTTTCTTCCACACTCCCGTGTGTCCGAAGAGTACACATTAATGCCCTCCATTAGCCAAAGCGGGAAAAAAATGAGGAAAGGCGGGGCAGCGGTTCTATCTTAAGAAAGCAATGGTCACCATAAGGGGCTAATAATAGGAGGTAAGTTGCATGTGTGGGCCTTCGCGTGTCTGAGCATGCAACAATTTGTCTCTTTCAAAGTTCAAAGGTGGGGATGTGGAGCATGCCGAAATCCTACTTAATCTGTTACCAGCGTAGAAATAAAACGTTAAGTTCCAAAATACCTTCAAAACACGCCTCTGTCGAGACCACTGTGGCACTTCACCATGATTCGGCTACAGATTGGCGGGGCTATGGGGAAATTTATAAATTATAATCCAAAACTATTTTCTCAAATTCAAATATTGAAGATGATAAGGGTTCCGTCCTTCCACCATGCCATTCTGGTAGCCTATGACTTGGTACATGGGCCAGTGGGGTGGCAGAGCAAAATTTTAAAAAAATTCCCAAAAAAAATTCTAAGTCCTTTGTAAAGGAAAAAATTCGAGCCGCGGGGCCGCAAAGTTTTGAAAAATTTCCCAAAATTTTCCGGCCGAGGAAGTGAAAACTTCATAGGGCCATTGTGGACTTTTGATAGCCCGAGGGCTTAGTTTTTGGCAAACGAGAACTTTTACTGGAAAGCTGTCAACATCCTCTTTGCACAAGAATCACTGCTCCACATTTTATATTTTGACTTAAGTTTTAGGAGTTGACTTTTAAGAAAATGCGGTGTGTCAGGATTTTTAAAAGCAAAATAGTAAATTTTGGAACTTATAAATTTTATTGCAATTTGATCTTCTCCTTCACTCAACATGCCAAACAGACATGGAGGATTATTATAAGAATCTATCTCTAGGATGCATTTGGCATGTGTAATTTTTCTTGATCTGATGGGCCTAAGGATCGAAATTTTGACAACATTTGACAAAAAAAAGACTACAAAATTTGCCTTTGTTCAATTTGAACAGGTTTCTTAAACGATTTCTTAAGCATTTTATAGTTTTTTTGGGGATCCATTTGTGAGTCATACTAAGCTCTATACTTAATGTTTAATTTTGATCTTCGTTCTCCAAAGTATGATTTTAGAGGTCATTCTGACATGTATTTTGAATAAAAATTTGTAGAGTTTATAGCTCGAAACAAAATAAGATCTTGCACTTGCACACAAATAGATTTATTTCCATTTACCACAACCTTTAAACTATTGAATTCATTGTTCAAATCCAATCTATCAATGACTTGACCAGTTGTTCCACATCTATCTGTACAAATCAGCTCAAAAGTGTATATTCTAAATTTTCCAATCATTGGCATTTCACAAAACAGATTAATACTTTTTTTTCAAACATATTGGATTGCTTCAATTTTCCAAACCAAGATATTAAATACAAAATCTAAATATAACAAAGCCATTGTTGATTTTCAAGGTAAGACAACTGTCCATTAATCCTCTTGATGGCCATCTTTGTTACAATTATTAGAGCATATATCATTTCTACAAAATAAAACGTACTAGAATACATGGGCTCGATTCTTTTCTAATAACAGAACTGAATATAAAGTATAACTCTTTTACATTTCAAATTTTAACTTTCATAATTCCATACAACATCTTTCCATTTCAAAACATTTACAATTTCATCCACTTTAAGTGGGAAAGGTTACAAAAGAATTCTCTATAAGGGAGTGTCAGGACTGTCTTCTTTTCTCAGCTCCAGGATCAGCCTGATACATGCATTGGCTTCTCATGAGTCTTCCAATTTGATCACAACAACTAGGCAAGGGAAATGGCAACACTCTCCAGCCATTTTCAAGACATCCAATGAAGAGGATAAGCCATCCTTCTTCATTGGCCCTTGAGACCTAACCACAATGCAATAAGAAATGTTATTTCAACTCATGGCAACAACAGGCTGTCTCTTACATCACAAAGCAATCTTGTCAACATGGTCACATTTCAAATTAAAAACACAGTTCAAACAACACTAGATAGTTCTTACAACTGCATTGAAACATTAAGCAAAACTCAAGCTTCATCATGCAATTGAAAGTGAGCAATAACTATGGGGGAAGTTTCATTATGCCTCCCAATGGGATATGGGTATCCACCTATAACAAACCACCAATATAAATCATCACATCATGATCCTTATGCCCCCCACAATCCCTCCTATATGCCCCCACAAAGTAAGAAATGCAAGCTATTTATTTTCCATGGTGGATCCCAATCCCAAACTCCCTCCACAATAATTTTGATGCCAGCTGGCATTCCCTTAGGTTCCCCCCCCCCCACATGGATTCCCCATTTAGCCTTTCTGAACATACGCAAGTCCTAGGCATGTCTGACCCAACCAGCCAACAAACACATCAGAAACATTCACCATTTACACAAACATAAATGAAATTAAACATAAAGGCATGTATTTGAGAGAGCTGAAAGCTCCTACCTCTCCATGGTAGACTTTCCGTTCCAATACAACAAGCTTTCAATGTCAAACATTTGCAGTTTTGTCAAAATTAGCAATGTCCAAGTATGAAATTATCTTCAATCTCCTCCAAAATTGTACAAAAGCTCCATTACAGCCAAGGAAAATTCACCCCCAATGGAAGTATTCCAAAAATTTCAACAACCCCAAACAAGGAAAAGAGTTGTCAAAATTTTCCTAGAAGAGGGAAGAGAATATGATTCAGGTGGATCCATGTAGGATGCCACATCACATATCAGTCAACTCCAACACTTTAAAGGTCAAATTCATTCTACTTCAACTGCACAATACTTTTAAGAGGTGGGTGAAAATATGACAAATGGAACTCACACACTCCAAAAAGCCCACACCCCAAAGGACTGAATTTAATAAAATGTAAGAAGAGTGCAATTAAAACTTACAATTTAGTCCTCCCAAAATGCAGTTAAAAAGGTCTAAAATCAACCCTCCAACCATAGGTATGGTTGGTAGAATGAACACTCCCTAAGAGGTAATGATGGACAAGTTTTACTTGTCCCACAAGCCCCCAAAAACAACCTCCAAGAACAAATTCGTAATTTCTAAGGAGGTGGAGTGTTTCATACTCCAGTTATCTAACTTACACAACTTGTGTGACACAAATCACTGTACTATTATACTTACAGGACATTTAATACAAAATCCAACAACTGTGGTATGAGATGTACTGTCCTTCCTATCCCAAACTTTGATTTCATCTATTTATGGATAACAAAATGATTACTCACATTAATTCTCCACAATGCTAAAAGAATAATGAAAGGGGTAAATGCATCACAAATAATTAAGCACATGCAAACATACCTAAAAGAAACGCACATTAGTAAAATACACAAAGCCCCTTGGTCACACTATCAAAGGTAATGTCCCCCCATGGGAATCTTCCTAAAAAAATAGCCTACAGCTTCACACACATCACATCAAATACATGTTGCCATTCCTGACCTTGTTGAATTCATCTAGAATTCCAATGTGGTTGGTCTCCAACTATTGCACGATGTTTGTTGACGATAGGTTTAACCTGTAAAACACAAATACCTCCTTTGGCCTATGTGGCCATATCAGAACATCCAACATGATATAAATATAATCACAAAATCATCTAGTACATATGAATCACAACATGACATCTAAGACTGCAATGAAACATATCACTTACAATTTATATCAACTATATCATCATCATATAATGTCCATTGGTCTAGATCTACTCACAACATCCAATCAAACTCGTAACATGTCCGAACAACATTCAGAAATATATCCATGTCAAATAGTATATCATCATCCACATATGAAGTCTCTCTAATAATCATGCATGCAGGTGCATAACTAAATCAAGATCAACAATACATCCATGATGTCCAGCATCTAACATCAATACTAGAGATCAAAACCATAATAACAATCCATTTATGTAATCAATAGTACTCAATTCTTCTTAAGGTTACTGAACCAATTTCAAAATGAATTTCACTTTATAGGTCACATACTAGACTTAGACAGTTATGTGGCCTATTGATTGGTAAGATATGAGTTAAGGGATAGTTCTCTTCTTCACTTAGGCATCTAAATTACTTCTTTGGGGATTTTATAATTGTAAGCACTTTCAAATTTATAATATTTTGTATTTTTGTAAATGACTCCCTATGTCTTACCCCATGCTACCAGTAAGAAGCAAGGGCTCATCACCAAAGGCAAAACATAGGTGAGTTAAATTTTTGTGATTTTTTGTATTTGTAACATTTATGCATTATGATTTATGAATGACCCTCTACGCTTTTCCCCATGCCACCAATAAGAGGCAAGGATTTCATCACCGAAGATAAGACGTAGACATGAGTAAGGGCACCTCCCTCCATTCCCAGTCTCACACTACTAGTAAGAAGTGTGGGCTCAACACCAAAGACTGTGAAGGAATAAAGGTGTGACAATGAATTATTCATAAATTATTTAATTTATTGACTTGTATAATAGTTATTTTTATTTGGGAAGGAACATATGCCCCCAATCTTAGCCCCACATGACTAGTAGGACGTGAGGGTTCAAAACCGAAGACTGAGATGGACGATCAAATGAACTGGGTAAAGAATTTTAGATGCTTTGTTGTGAAAGAGAGAATTTAGTTTAAAGGGAATATATTACCATCAATAAGACTTCTAGGTATGACCATAGGCGAAAGCAGCCGAAAATGGGAGACATTATAAGAAGTATGATACTCAAAAAACTTAATATGATTTATATTAACACTTGTCTCATGATGATGAATATGAAGATGTGATTTTGATAATGAAAATATATGCCAATGGAATGAATAATTTTAAATTATTTAGAGATGAGTAAGACAGGAGGAATGTACAAGCGGTTGTCTCCCAGAATAGAGAGCACCTCAAGAATATAATTTCTTTAAATGTATTGCATTCATCAGTTCGTCAAGTTCCTGACCATCTTCAATGGCCAATTTATAGGCTCTAGAGCCAAATTTAACTTGTAATTACATAGGGTCCTAACCAATTAGGTTCAAATTTTCCTTGTTTTTCTCTACTCTTTAGTGTATTCTTTTGATTTTCTTTGAGAATGATATCACCAACCTCAAACTCTCTGGGTCATACTTTTTTATGATAACTGTGTTGCAATTAGTTTTGATAGACTTGAAGATGATTGAGGGAAGTTAAGTCATTTTTCATCGAAAAACTCAAGCTCATTAAGCCGTGATTGTTCAATATTCATCTTCATTAATTACATCTTTAAGGGATATTCTCAAGGATGGGAGTTCAACCTCAACAGGTAAAATCAGCTTCGCAACCATAAACTGAAGGGAGAACGGGGTGGCTCTTATGTATGGTGTGTGGTAAGCCCAAAGAGCAGGGTAAATTTGAGTGTACCAATTTCATCCATGTGTATCGAAAATTTTTTCCATGATGGATTTTAAAGTCTTATTGGTTGCTTTTGTACTTGGTCATTACCCTGGGGGTAGTATGGAGTAGACCACTTAAGTTTGATGTGGAAACGTTTGGTTAGGTATTTTACATCCTATGGTTTTTAAATGACTTTCCATTATCTGTGATAATAGAGGATAGAATGTCAAATTGACAGATGATATTGTTAAAAATGAACTTTGATATTTGGCTTCCACTAACATAGGTGAGAGGCATAGCTTCTACCCATTTAGTGAAGTAATCGGTAGCAGTAATAATGAACTTATGTCTGTCAGATGACGTTGGTCTAATTTTACCGATGAGATCAAGCCCCCATTGAGAGAAGGTCCATGGTGTGGTGATTGATTGAAATGCTTGAGAAGGTGTGTGGATAAGGTTACCATCTTTTTTGACAAGCTTGACATCGTTTGACAAAATGACATGTGTCATTCTCCATGGTGGGCCAATAATACCCAACATGTAGGATTTTCTTTGCGAGACCCATACCATTTGTGTGCGCTCCACAGATACCAGAGTGGACTTCAGTTAGAATACTAGAGGCCTCCTCCTAATTAAGACATCAAAGTAGGGTGCCATCATAACCTCGTCTATAGAGAGTGTCTGCTAAAATGGTGTAACAAGAGGCACATGTTGTGCTAAAGCGCGTTTATGAACTTGGTTTCATGTTGGTAGGAAACACTTTATCATGGATGAAATTATAAATATCATGGTACCAAGGGTCATTATGACCCACAATCTCACATACCATAGTAGTTTCAGGTAGATTATAGGCAGCGCTAAAGAGGTGTTCTACAAGAAAATGTGTCTCGAGTTGATTGGATGTTATTTCTAATATAGATCCAATAGTTTCCATAAAAACTGCGGATTTGTTACAAATTTTAGGGATTTGGTCAAAATTAATCAATCAAAAATAGCTTCAGAGGCTATCTACAATGCGCTTATACAGGATAGGTTTTTTGTCCTTGACCTGGTATTCATCAGTAACATGTTTAATGATAAGTATAGAATCATCAAATACATCCAACTCTTTAAGGTTCCAAGATATAGAGAGTTTTGATCTTGCGTTGAGAGCTTCATACTCTGTAATATTAATGGTACATGGGAATGTTAATCGAAATGATTTGGGGATAACATGTCTGTCAGGTGTGATAAGAAAAATACCATCTCCTGGTCCATGGAGGTTACAAGATCCATCAAATAATAGATTCCATGTTGGCGCGATGTCTATGTACAAAAAAATATTCGTAAGGAAATGTAAAGTGAAGCAGTTTTGTTCTAGGAAGAGGTGCCTCAACAAGTTGGTTTGTGAGGGCTTATCCTTTAATTAATTTCTGAGGAACAAACTAAATGTTAAATTCACTAAGTAGGAAAACCAAGCTAGACATTCTTCTTATGATAATAGGTCGAGATAAGAGATACTTGAGAGAATCGACCTTAGTGATTAATTTAGTTGTGTGATTAAGCAAGTAATGACGTAGCTTATGGAATGCAAAAGCAACTGCTAAGAATACTTTTTTGATTTGGGAATATCGTACCTCATGCTCAATAAGTGTTCGAATAAGGTAATAAACAACATGTTCTTTTTCTTGATCATTGTATTACGTTAGCAAAGCTCCTATGGCATGCTCCGTGGCAGATGTATAAAGCAACATGGGCTTATATGTGTTTGGTGACATAAAGATAGGTGGGCTGGAAAGGTATTCCTTGAGTTTACCAAAATATTCTTGGCAATCTTGATTCCATTGGAACTACGCATATTTCTTAAGCAATTGGTTAAAATGATGACATTTATCAGCTAATTGTGAGATGAAATGTCGAAAGGATTGGATTTTTCCCTGGAGAGTGCATAATTTTTTGAGATTTTGGGAGGAGGCATTTTCATTATGGCTTTGACTTTGGCAGGATCGACTTCTATACCTCTTCGTGAGTTAATAAATCCTAATAACTTTCCGTAAGTCACCCCGAATACACATTTCTTTATATTAAGGTGAACTTTATACTTGCACAACCTTTCAAAGATGCGTCTTAACACACCTAGATGTCTGATTCATGTTTCATATTTATCCAATATGTCATCAACATAATTTTCCATGATAGCATGCAACATATCGTGAAAGATGGAAGTCATGGCTCATTGATATGTGGCACCTACATTTTTCAATCTGAAAGGCATGAATTTATAGTAGAAGGTGTCCCATGGTGGAGAAAATGTTGTTTTGTGTTGATCCTCTTCAGTAATACACATTTGATTATAGCCAGAAAATTCATCCATTAGGGAGAGAATTTTGTGACCTGTCGTGGAGTCAACAATCATGTCTATGTTTGGTAAGGGAAAGTCATCTTTTGGACAAGCTTTGTTGATACCACGTAAATTTGTGCATACCCTAATGTCGTGAGTTTTCTTGGCTACGGGAACTATGTTGGATATCCATTCAGAATAGTCAATAGGTCGGATAAATTTTTCTTCTAATAGTTTCTTAAGTTCAGCTTTTATAAGTAATGCCACCTTGGGGTGCATTTTACGTAATTTCTATTTTACTGGATTTGCATCCAGATGTACCACAAGGTGATGTACTATGAGAAATGGATCTAAAATTGGCATATCTTTGTAGGTTTATGTAAAAATGTCTTGAAATTTAATGAGTTTTTTGAACTCTATGCATTCCTGGTTGGATAGACTAATACCTAGTTGTAAAATTTGTGGCTTTTCAGGAGTATCGATGTTAATATTTTTAGTTTCCTCAATCAAAACTTTGGATGTATCCTTTTTGGAAAATGATGCTAGTAGTTAATTTAATTCATCAGTGTTGGGCGATTCAGAGGGATCAGAGCAGGGTTTTTGTTTGTGATGTTAGGTCCTTTTATTGATATGTTTTTGGGATAAGGTGGTGACGAGATTTTGACTATGGGAAATTTTGTGTTTTCACTTCTTATTTGAGGTTTCTTTTGATGCGTAATCACAACACCCCTGAATGTCTACAACGTGATGGGTTGAAACTATCAATGTGATTGCATAACATGGATTTTTTCCCAAAGTGTGGGAATTTGAAATTGGGAAAGCTCTTCGGATGAAGACCGGTTCCTATTCCTCTATTCAAATGCAAACATTCAAGTTGTAGATGATCTAATTTAAAATCTACTCTAACTTTCCAAGGAGACAGGGTTAAGAAGATGCAAGAAAATAAATCTAATCTAACAAAGGTGATGCACCAAAGGAATGTTGAACATTTTCTTTGCCATTAAACACAAACCATTGAAATGTAATACAACCACCATACACAGATAACCAAGATTGCAATGAGATATCTGAGAGAAGCAATGAACACAAGAGAGGGTTGAAAATAATCCATAGACACATATTACTGCTCCACAGATTTGATACAGTACACTACAATGGCTAAGAGGTAAGATTTGCATTACAGTTTTAATGGGAGGTTTTAACTCCACAAATCCAATTACAGAAAAGAGAAGAAGAGAGGGTGCAAAGCCAAATTGTACTTTTCCTTATTAGCGAAGAAAGGATCCCATACCTCATTATTGTGGTAGGTGAGAAACCTAGAACACCCTCTAAAAATGGCGAACTTTATTTCTTCATTTTGAGTAACTTAGTCTCACTTTCTTGTGTAAATCCGAGATCCCAGTCAAAAATTATGGCCATCTGAAGGTCGGGGTGTTATTCTACAAAAAATTCAAACTGTTGATCTTGTCTGAGAGTTATGAAACCCCGAAACTTGAAATTTCAGAATTTCAAAATTTGGAATTTTGGACATTTCCATTTCGGAGATTGAGTCACTGTTCATCTGCCAACTCTGCTGAGATCTCTAAAACTCTGAAACCTAAAACTCTGAAAGTTCAAAATTTTGGACTTTCAGAATTCAAAATTTCAGAAATTTTGTTGTGTTTTTTATGTTTCAAGGCTCCAAACTTCCGAAACTCCGAACCCCGAAATTCTGAAACCCAAAAGTCCAAAATTTCAGACTTTCAGGTTTCGGAACTCTTTGGTTCATTTTTCAACCAGATGTTTCTTTTTTATGAAACTCTGAAACCCGAAATTCTAAAATTCTAAAACCCAAAAGTTTGAAATTTTGGACTTTCAGAGTTTCAAGTTTTGGGACTTTTGACTCATTTTTTACCTCCACGCTCAGCGAGATCTCTGAAACCCCCAAACCCGAAAATCCAAAATTTCAGACTTTCGGAGTTTCAGGTTTCGAAACTTATTGATCCCTTTTCACCCACCAAAATCTCTGAAACCCCGAAACCCGAAAGTCTAAAATTTTGGATTTCAGACTTCAAGATTTCAAACTTTTACACTGTGTTTTCCTGTTTGGTAGCTGAAAACTTTGAAACCCCGAAACCCAAAAGTCTGAAAGTTTAGACTTTTAGAGTTTCGGGTTTTCAGGATTTTGCACTATTTTTTCCTATTTGGCCACTGAAATCTCCAAAAATCCCCACTTCTGAAGTCTAAAATTGAAAATAATGATAAGAAGATTATTCCAAGCCATGATATCAGATGATAATAGCACACCACATTAGATTTACAAATCCAAAGAGATAAAATATCATATATGGAAATCCATCATAATCCATAATGTTCAATACATTACAATAGAATGACTTGAATTATTCAATAAGAAAGATGTACATATATGAGGAGGGAAGTGTAACTACTACCTAAATCAATGGTGAAGAAATCTCACTAACTGATACTGGTAGTTAAGTTAACTCCAAAAGACTAGTAAACTAACTCCACATAACTGAGAAGCTAACTCAACACAACTAGTAAGCTAACTCCACACAATTAGTACACCTAAGCAAGCTAACCCAACAAGTGTAGGGCTAACACAAGTATAATAATTATCTTGATAAATAAATAAAATGATAAATAAGAACCTACACTAACAAAAATTTCCAACTTCGGAACTTCTTTTCCCGAAACTCTCTACAATGCTCAACCTGCTTCAACTTTTTGGACCAACCTCGAAATGTAAGCTCCCATAATTGAATCAACCACATTTTTATAGCATGCAAGTTCATGTTTGTTTAATTTTTCCTAAGGGGAAAAAATGGATAACATTTTCTAAAGGTGGAGGATCCAAACATACTATTTCTTCATTGAAGTAAGAAAATTCATTAAGGCTTATCTCAAATCCTTTTTTATGGTCAGAAATAGGAATTTGATCGCGAGTTCCAAGGAAATATTTAATGGCTTCATCATTTTGAAACATTTCCATGGCTACATGATGTAATTGGTCATGTTCTACGAGAGTTGGATGAAGGAGTTAGAAATAAATGACATTAATGGATAAATGTTCAAAGTAGAAATTTGTTTCAACAAGATCTTTGAAAAAAAAAATGCGTAGACCCAACGTCACTATCAGAAATGGTGTCATTTTCGTCACTTGAGATAAATACAGGAGTTGCATTAAGTATCTTGAAACCCAGGTCATGTTTACTGTGATGTTTAGTGTAAGTGATTGGATCTAAACGACCTTGTCCATTTGGACCAAGTCCTTTACCATTCCATCGCATGTTTTTCATCATTCGATGAGCTTTGGTGAATTGAGGGGACTCATAACAAGCAGTGAATTCATCATTGTATAGCCAAGATCTTGAGGAACTTGGAATATGTTCGTTGTCTATATAACCAAATTTATTCCAAATTAACTGACCCAATTTGTAAGTGGGATGAATTCTAAGATGTAGAGCATTGGGTTTGACATAGGTTTATGGGGATCTGCTGATGTAAAAAGAGTTTGCAACATCTTGGAATTGGTATTCACCACATCCTTTGTCAATGATTTTGAATGTGTGTGTTGAGGAACTAATAAGTACCTCGCATGGTAGGGAAGGTAGTTTGGTAGTTTTGAAAGATGGAGAGAATGGGTTGTAAGAAGAGGGGGGTGGATCAGAGGATGAAGTTTGGTTAACCGAAGGGGAAGGCATCTTAATGGAAAAGGTATTGTTATAAGAGGAAGGTTGGTTAGACCAAGAAAGTGGTTGGTTAGTGGAAGGGGGACTGGTTTTAGACGAAGGGGGTTGATTAGTAGAAGAGAATGGATTAGGGGACTTTGGTTAATTAGAATATGATGGTTGACTATAAGATGATGGTTTCAAAGTATGTTTGGGGAGTGTATCTAGATCAACATGCATCTTGTTAGGTATTACGCGAGGTGGAGTGTATTTATCTATCGATGGATAGAAGTGAGCATTTTTATATCGCCCTTTAAGGAATTTATAATATTCGAAGGA
The DNA here is from genome assembly GCA_019776745.2 of Taxus chinensis. Lineage (NCBI taxonomy): Eukaryota > Viridiplantae > Streptophyta > Pinopsida > Cupressales > Taxaceae > Taxus > Taxus chinensis. The sequence goes on along the minus strand of CM034151.1, from coordinate 758,542,019 downwards.
TTGGGTGTCAGCATGCAATGTAAATTCTTTTTCCAAGTGGGGGAATTTAATACATTGGTGGAATTTGGATGGGACAACTTTCATGGCATGAATCCATGATCGAATAACTAGAATAATAAATGCAACTTCTACATCCACCACATGACACAGTGTGTCTAAACTGGCTAGTCCAACCTTGAGAGATAATGTGATTGTGCCTTCATACTTTCTTTCACTATTATCATATCCACAAATGGTTATGATGTCATCTTGTAAATATTTTCCATTATAACTGAGACAGACGTAGGAGTTTCATGGAGAAAATATTTAATGTTTCTTCATTGTTGACTAATACACGCTTGATCTTATGATAAGTTATATAAGCCTTGACGTATAAAGAATGATTGTTGGGATTGTTGGGGTTAAGAAGATCGGTGGGAAAAAATTATATAATAAGATTAGGTGTTGAAATATTCGCTATTAAATTCTGAATTGTTGTGAGTTGATGTCCTCTAGGAAACGAGCGTTATTTAATGTTTTTAAAAGGATGTGTTGTAGTGCGGGAGAAGACTTTGGTAATTCCATGATGGAAATTTATGTTGTGGTCTTTTCCAATTATTCGAAAATGTTGAATGACGATGTAGGTTGGGGAGTGGAAGTGGTGGTGGAATTAGACATTGGATTAGGAGGTGGTGTGGGAGACAAGGTAGAGGATTGTTTTGTAGTGGGGATCCACACTTGTTTTCTGTCTAGTGGTAACTACACAGTTGGCTCTAATTTTTATGGTAGCCACTAGATATTGGTCATATTTTATGTCTGAGATGACTGAGTCATACTCAACTTTGTTTTATGATTGGCCTTTGTCCTTCGAATTATCATCGTGGTTAGGGAAGGGGTTTTCGAACATGTTGACTTTCTCATTGGGGTTCTTTGTATCGGTGGTGTTTTTAACCTCTATGTCTCCATGCTTGATCAAGTCTTAGACATAATGGAAAAGTTGTATGCAACGATCTGTAGAGTGTCCTTTTATGTAATGGTAATCACAATATTCATTGTATTTATACCAATTCAGTTTGGGTTTCCCTTGTTCAAAGGATTTGACGATGGGGTACGAGATCATGTTGACATTTCCTAAGTGACGAAAGATGCTAGATAAGATTTCTCCAATTGGAGTGAACTGTCTTCACCTGTCACGAGGAGGAGCCTCCTTCCTAGGGATGAAAATCATTTGTTTATTGGATTTAATCATGTTGGATGGATTGTTTTGAATGTTTTGGACATGTTGAGAATCAGTAACATCGTCATTGACTATGTTTCAGTTGTGATTAAAGAATTTGGATTTATCTTGGTTCTGAGGGGTGTCCCTATGAGGTTGGTCCCTAAAGGGTGTTTTAAGTAAGCCCTTAGAAATGAGGTATTTCTTGACTTTGTATCCCTTTTTCGATGACTTCTTCAAAAGTACTTAAACAGTGCATCTACATGTGGAATGATAATTTTTTCATGAGGTTTGGGACAAAAATGCTAACCAATTGTCTCTCTAGTATTGAGAAAGTAAATCGGCTTACAATCCCTCATCATCATTGTAGAAAGGATGTGAAGTTATCGTTAGGTCTTTGCTTAGTGTTACAAAGATCAAGCATGGTTACTTTTGAGTCTAGGTTAAAGGAAAAATGTTTAACAAATTTTTTCAATAGGTCTGTGAAAGTTGTGATTGACCCTTTTGAGAGATGAACAAACCAGTATAAGGCATGTCCTCCTAAAATTTTAGGAAATTATCAAAAATATATATGTCACGATAATCTACTTCCTGAAATTATATTTAAAATTCCTTGACATGTTCACGGGGGTCACCCTTTCCTTTGTATTTATCAAATTTTGGAGTTTAGAATGATGACAAAAATGGTAAGTGTAACATTTCTGTGTCAAATGGGTGAGGGAATAGTTCTTAAAATTTGAATTGTTTCAATTGTTTTTATAGCCCCTGAATGGTGTCTTTCATATGTTTACATTCTTGTGTAAATGGGGGATATCAAGGACTTCTTATGCTCGTGATCATGTAACTTTTCAGCTTTACAAGTTGCTTGGTTAACTCTTGGATTTTGGTAAATAATTCGTTAGTTGAAGAATTATTCAAGTTATTCGGTATTTCATTAAGTGGACTCAATTCACCATTGTCTATGTTTTTTTTAGATTTTTAGTCCCGAAGTTCAGGGGTAGTTTGGCCCCCATAGCTAGGAGATGCATGGTAGGTATTCATTCTTGTTTTGTTCGAACACCTTGGCTACTTGTTTCATGTTCTTCATAAGTGAGTTTTAGTTGTGTAACCTCTTCCTCATCATTTTCATGGTTGTGACTACATGTGAATACCATGATGAGATAGGTGTGTGTTTTATTAACCTGTAAAAGAGGATATGAATTTTGATAAAAACACGACTGAGCGTAAGCTATAACAGGTTTACTTCAGATTTGGATTGAATAAGCTTTTGATTATTGATAGGGAGATTAACTCATGCAAGTTATCTCAATATGATTGTGATATACCTCAAAAAGAGCTATTATGGGATTTGTGTCATGTTTTTATATTTGTCTTTGAACAGGCTCTTGATTGTTGATAGGAAGAGTAACTCAAACAAGTTGACTCAACACAGTTGTGATATAACTCAAAGCGAGCTATGAAGGGATTTTTGTCAGATGCAATTTAGATAAACTAAATAGTTGACGAGATAAGGAGTGAACTCAAACAAGTCACTCAATGTCAGTTTGATATAGCTCTAAAAAAGCTATGAATGATTCATTTGTAGAGTAAGCCTAAACAAGCTTGAAAATTGATTAGATAAGGAGTGAATGCAAGTCACTCAATATCGGTTTGATATAGCTTGAAACAATCTATGAAGGATTCGGTGTTGGCTAGAGCAAGCTAATGAAATCAATGTAAAGTTTTGATCTTCATTGTTTAATTGATTCAGTGTTTTGTTTGGTATTGAATCTGTTGAGATATTGTTTTGTGGAACACAACTAGGATTTGAAATTTACAATAGAGATAGTGGTATCATCCAAGTTTTATGTTAAGAACAATGTTAAACTACTTTGTTTACAAACAACAAGCAATCATGTGTATCAAATTGTTTTGGCTCAAGAGGTAAATTCTTTAGGAATGATAATTGTTTCATGAAATCATACAGTATGTTTTGGAATGGCAGATGCAAACTCTTATCACTCCAAAAAGACTTGCCAATTCGTACTTACCTATTGTGGAGTGAATCACCATGTCCAAGGTAGGTTTTAGGAAAAGGCGAAAGGTGAAAGGGGGATGAATGTGTGTATGGTGTCCTTATTACTCCCCGAAACTTTACAAGGATGATGCCCAAGCTTCATTTTTATAGTCATATTAGGTGTTAAGTAGAGTAGTAATCAGGACGAATTCACTCGTAAATGCTTCCCAGAGGCACCGTAAATACAAAACGTTGTGATGATACTAGGTCTCATAGTGCAAATGCAAATGTGAATGTTGGTGGTGCGTGGTAGTGAAGTCCACATCACCAGTGTAGCATAGGTGGTGATGAAATCCACCTCTGTTACGTGCAAAAACAAAATTATAATGTGATTATAAGTAGAGTTCTTTCCAACTTGAAATAAATCACTAGTGGAAAATGACAGTGTACCTGAGCATGCTAAAAAAACTTTTGTTTCAACAATTTTCTTTTAATGGTGGTACTTTTATGGGAAGGTTAAAAATTTTGTTTGTTTTCGGAGAAATTCTAGTGATGCGGTCCTATAAAGAATAGATTGGTAGTTTTCCTACAAATAAAGTGTTAGAAAGAAAAATGATCGTGGTTGTTTTTGAATTTCCAGATCACTCGAAGGCGTGGGAAAAGAGCATACACAACCCACGAAAGGAAAAATATCAATAATGCAATGAAGCAAAATAATGATAAAGAAGATAATTAGAGACAGAAAACAAAGCTAGAGGATGTTGTAGACAAAGTTAGTAGATCTACAATGATTAAATTTCAAATGACATGGTCTTGCACAACGAGGGTTAGTAGTTTTTTATTTTCAAATGCGAACAAAAAGAGGATGAGAAAATACAACCTGTCATGTTTTTGATTCTCAAGGTCGCTTATATCAAGTGCGAGAGAGGAGCATATGTGTTAAGGGTTACGATTAGCAACTAGCTTTGCAAAAAATAAAATAAAAATAAAAAATGACTACAAGATTCACCCAAAAGCATTAGATAACATTGCAAGGTGCTTAAGAAATGAAAAAATGATTAAAATGACTTCAAGGGGTTTTGAAACATTTGGTGACCCTAAATTTACAATCGGTGCGAGTGGCGAAAGGTGAACAAAAGTCAAAGGAACAAGGTTTGCGTCATAAATCGGTTTTGAATTTTAATCTTTGACAGTGAAGAAATTCGTTGAAGCGACGTAGATTCCACGTACAAAAATTAAATAATACAATTAGTTCATGTGGCCGAAAATACAATAAAAATAATCTAATAATTTAATTTTGTTTTTTTGAAAAAAAAGTCCTAAAATAAGCTATTTAAGTAATAAAATATTATGGTCAGAAATGATTTTTAATTAAGTAAAATAAATATGTTGTTAAGTCAAAAATAGTTTAGTTAAATACTCGATTAAGTTGGTGACAAGATTGAAAAATCCTAACGTGACTAAAGTAACCAAGGAGGAAAAAACGAATGGTCAAAATATCGAATACGGAAGTTAAAGCTAGTTATCAGTTGATAGACTATTAAATAGCTTAAATAAATTGAATAACCTAATTAAATCAAAATCATTGAGCTCATAGTTAGAAACTATACTTGAATTATAAGAAAATAGTTAATAGGTGAACTGATTAAAACTAAATCTTATCGGTCAACCTAAAAAAATAGGACCCCTAAAAATAAACTAAGTAACAATGTGATGTTATTGTATGTTGCGATGGATGCAGGGTGTGGGTAGCCGAGCAGCTCGGCCAAGTGGGTTATGGGACTGGTGTGCCTATGTGAGGCCGAATGGCCATATGGGTTGGGAGTGTGGGAGATCTAAGATGTGGAGGGGATGTGGGACGCGGGAGGGTGCATAGAGGAGCAGGTGTGGGATCTATGTTTCCGGGAGGATGCGGGTGGAGATCTGCATGGATAGGGAGGGCCATGTGGGAAGGCACATGGATGGCTCAGGGTAGTCTAGATTTGGGGCGAGTAAAGAATGTGGAAGGGGGAGAAAGGGTGAGGTTTCTGAGTGGCTCAACCCAGTGGGACATGGGGGATAAGGAGATTGGCTGAGTGGCTAGGGGTGTTAGGGATTGCACGTAATAATGCCAAATTGAAGGGTGTAAACTTCATCTAGTGGATTAGAAGTGGATGGTAGTGTGACCAAGGTTGTCATGATGACATTGGCAAGGTGAGAATGGATCGGGGGTCAAAGGAAACGAGCGAGTTGAGTGGGGGCTGGGTAGGATCCAAGATAGGGGAAACTGTGACATAATTTTACCGATCGATTGGATGAGTTGGGGTCTAAGGTGACTCAGATGGATGAGGGGGAGAGAACGGATTAAAGGTAGGTTAGGATGTCGAGTTGGGGCTGGGATGGTAGTTAGGATAGGGAGATAGGGGAAAAGGAATCAGGGGATGGCTTGGATTTAGGATAAGGTTTGTAAAAAAAAATGATATGTTTTTGCTAGATTTTATTTAATAATAATGATTTTTTTGTTTCATTTTCGTAGGTTTATAAATAGACCATAAAATGTGAAGGAACACCAAATCTAGACAACGCTATTACGATAACCAAAATTAGTATTGACACAAACTCTGAGTATCAAACCAAACTAAATAGAGACAACATTAAAATGATTTTTTGTGTAAACAAATATCTAAACATATGATGTTTTTTTAAAGAAATCTAGATTGATATCTTTTGTAACACTAAGATCTAAATTTTTCAGATTAGTTTCACATGATAGTTAGAATTCATAGTATGATTTTTTTTATATTGTCAAAATAAAACAAATTTATAATGAAAATTAATGACAAACGAACCCCTTGCAACCTATAACCAAGTAAGAAATGAAAATCCAAGCATTATGAAAAATATCATAATAAACGACGACTATAAATCAAGATGTTTTAGATTTTTGGATTGTGGAAATCTGCATGGTTAGTAAAATAGAGAACAAAAATTTAGTCGAATCTTGTTTTTGGGTACCCGATACCTGCAAAAAAAATAGTAACGTAGCAAGAAATAGAACAACAAGAAACAAACCAACATGCAAATACCAATGGATCCCAAATGGCTATGTAAAATAGGTTATTAAGACATGCGACAAAAAGATAAATGCTAGATGAACGACTCCCCTCGAAGAAGTTCACAACATGGCAAGCACAGTGTCTATCATTAGCAAAACCTACACAAATACCATAGGATGCCATAGATAAATAATATCTCCCACAATGTAAACGTTAGCCACAAAATTCCATATAGAACTAAAAATGAAATTATAATGACAAATACCAATAGGCAAGCGATGGATAAAGCAACGAGTTACTAGACTAAAAATAATAAGTCGCGGGTAATTCCCACCGGGCATGCCAGAATGTGAGCTAGGAAAATACATTGATAACAAGAAAGTAAAGCAACTAGTCATATACTTTCTCCTTCGTGACTCCTTAGTAAACCTTAGAATGTGAAATGAAGTGTTGATGATCCCTAATTGTGTGAAATGTAGGTGCTTCCTACGAACTGGAGCAAGGCCTTCTCTGCAATAAGACTGACTTACTTTGTACCAATGGATAAAGGGGATAATGGATTTGGGATGATCAAAATGGGGCTATTTGGGCATTAGGATGAGGTGGGGAGGATGCTTTATGCTCAAAGGATATCAAGAGCTCTGATAGAATATTCAAGCTTATTCTCAAAGAGGGGGAGATAGGCTCTATTTATAGCCTTAAAATAGGGTTAATTCGGGGGTTTAGAATAATCATGATTATGGAAAGTAAGCATGATTAGGTTAATGGGAGACATGGGGAATGGTCCATAATTAAATTTAAATATTTAATTCACAAGTGGGGAGACATGGGGAATATTTGGCATGTGAGGAAGATTGGGTTTAATTTAGGGGCTGAAACGGATTAATTAATCAATTAACATCAATTAATTAAATGATTATTTTTGTGGGAAATGGAATGGTGAAATTTATTTATTTAGGAAGGTGTGAAATTGGGGTGTTTATAAGAGAAAATAGGCCAAAGATAGTTGTCAACTACTAGTTTTCTTGCTTAGCAATCATGTAAATGCTAGTATGCTTTTATGACCTAGTAATGTACCCAAGTGCGTGATTTTGTGTCTACATTTTCCCCCACTTTATGCTATTGAGTGAAAACTCTATAAAATAAAGTAGATAAGATATGTGTACCTCATGATCCTATAGAGTGTGCGGTGAAATGTGTGCCGAGTGTACAAGTGAAGTGTGGAATGATGCAAAGTGAAATGTGAAGACTAGGAAAGGAAAGTGACCCTAGGGTTGAAGCGTAGGTGTTTCTTGTACATGTTTTGTGCTTTTATTTGTTGTTGTAGGCTAATTCTTGCTACGTATTAAGGATACACCTACAAAAGAAGAGAGAAATAGTACTCAAAATCTTGTATATAATAAATTAGAGAAAATGTTCATAAGTATGTAAGAGTGTGTAAAGGAAAGTGTGCACCTAATGTAAAAGAGTGTAAAAGGATATAAATGTGTCCTTGAAAATGTTGTGAAGAGAAATTTTTTTGGGTGATCTCACACCAAGTGCGAGTTTTTTATGTGATCTCATGCCAAGAGTGAGTTTTTTGGGAGATTTCACACCAAGAGGGAGTTTTTTGGGTGATATCATACCAAGAGTGAGTTTTTTCGGTGATCTCACACCAAAGAGAAAGTTTTGGGGAGAGAGGTCTAGTGTTACTCTCCATCCATGACTCTGCCTAATAATCACCACTGCAAATAGTACATCCCTAATTTGTTCATGTTGTTCCAAATCAGTTATGATTGTGTTGATTTGTAGGATATTGGAGATTGCATGCATGTTGTAACTGAAGGATTGTGTCAGTAATTGTAGAATTGATTTGAAGTATTCTATGAACTTTGATGATTTCATAAGTTGATTGTATCTTCCCCCAGGAAATTAGTGCATAGGGAAGGACATAGGCACCTAGGAACTCTTGTCTAAGTCTGGGAATTAGTGTATATGTTGTATTTCTAACCCAATTCTGATTATGAGCTAGTTGTGTGATTGTTACGTATTTTTTTGTAGTGTATTGTTTTGTGTTGTATCTCTGAGCTGCTATAGGGGTGATTTTTTCACACAATGTATGCCCCCCCCCATCATTTGGGGTACATGCGAAAACTATAGGACAATGAGGCCTAAAAGAGAGGACCTGATGTTGACTTGAACTATATCCTTTTAGGGGGTAGGGGATGTGCTTGGTAGAAACCAAGGCACGTGCAAAAAAAGTGGCTACGAACATGTGTAAGTAGAAAAAGTAGAAGCATGCAGTAGAAGACAATGTAACAAGAAAGTGTGCAAACAAAGTGGAATGTGAAAAGTGAGTTTCAAACATGGGACATCGCTCATAATGTCACAATACAACCAGGTCCAAAGCATCCAAAAGCATAGAAATAGTGATCACATAAGACATAGGGCATAGCCCACAAATAATGGGATACAATAAAAACAATGGCAAACAAAGAGTATCAAATAACCATGGTGGCATATAGTCATGCAAAGAAAATGCTACACATGAAGCACTTGTTAGCATGTTAGAAAGATAAATAAGATGTCAAGAGAATGTATATATAAATGAAAAGTGAATTTCTAGTAAGAATAATTAGTAAATGATGAAACAATAGAACATGTAGTGTTTAGAAGTAGAAAATGTAGATGCCCCCAAGAGCCTCAGCAGGACTGAAAAAGGATACAGTGTCAAACATTGTTATAACATGTGAAAATATGTAAGAGATATGAATTCACTGCAAAAGACCAAGTGAATGTGCATGTGTTTATATATAAAGATAATAACATACTGAGTATCTGAACAACATAGTAAGAAAATTGCATCATGTAAGTAGTATAAGAAAACAAGAGTAAGTGAAACCAAGATATGCAATATGGAGTGTATGAGTGTGATGGGATGGAATGTAAAGTGTGTGAATGGTACGAGTAGTGTGACTCCAATGGATATGTATGATATGAGGTTAATTTATAAATTCCCCCTCAACCGTCGAGAATGAATGATAGAACAAGAATGCGTCATCGGGAAATAGGTTTTTCGTGTGCTAGAAAGTGAATATCATGAAGCTCGAAGTGTAAAATGTGTAATGAATGTGAGTTTCATTTCATAAGTAGACCCTCAACAATTGAGTATGAACTGTGGAACTATACTACATCATAGGGTAATGATGATACAAGGTGTGTGTATCAAGATGCGTAAGAAAAGTGAAGTATGAAGCACTAAGCGTGATAATAGATACTATAAAGAATTTATTATATCAAGAGGGGGGAAGAAAATAATATTCCCCACAAGTGTATGAAAGATATAATGCTATCCAACGGTAGTGAATGAAAAATGCCCTCCACCCAATTTCTGAGGAGATAAAGGCATGTGACGATGCTCTAATATTGGTGGAGTATGAGAGTAATGCCGTGCATGTGAATTATGCATATGTGGTGAACACCTATGTGAAGGGGTTTCCCTAGTAAGGGAATAATGTTGATGAGATGGGATAATGGAAAAATTTGAACAACAACGTCGTGAAGTAGGTCATGTATGAATAGGAGAAATAGATGCAGAATGTGCCTTAGATTTGAGAGGCCTAGGAGACCTAGATGTTGAAGTTGGTGGAAGAATTTCATCAAGAGGAGGTGGAGGCATTGGTGTGCATGGTGGGACACCTTTAATAGTAACAACATGTTTATTGTGTATGAAATTGAGACACAAATGATTCAAGGAAAAGATTGAGCAACACAGAGCCAAGGAATACCTAAGAGCATGTCACAGCCTTCGATTGAAGATGCCATAGTGAATGGTACAATCATGGTAAGAGGCCCAAATATAATGAGCAATTTTATGTAGCCAAAATATTTAGGAACCAAATATGTGATGAGAGATATGGGACATTTGAGAGCTATAAGAAGTGTGATTGAGCACACATTAATAAGAGCCACCAGATATATCATGGTGTTATTGACATTGTATGAACCAATAGAAGTTGTGATGTGTAATGAATCAAAAGATAATGTAGCATGATAATCATGATCTGATAATGAAATAGTTGGTGGTGATGCATCAGTAGAAGTGACAAGGAAGTAAATAGGCCTCAATGAAGGAGGGGGCATAACTCGATATGTATGATTAGAAAAAAGAATCAAATGTTTGCGTGTCATGATTAGGAAAAATGTCATTGAAGATTTTTTAGTATCTTATTATCATTAACTGACTTAGCAATAGAGGGATCAAAGAGCTCAAGTGAATTTTTGTCAATAATATCTTGAATGAGATTCTTGAGTTGTAAACAATGATCGGTAAAATTCCCAATGCATTGATGATAGTCACATTTAGAATTTTCATCATAATTGCAGCCACGGGTGTGAGATGGATCAAGATTGATTGGTGGTGGAAGAGTGATTAGATTTATTTCAATGAGTTGAGGAAATATAAACTGATGTGCATAGGGTAACTTGGTGAAAGTAAACTTTGTAGGTTACCATTTAATATTTTCAAGAGGAGAGACAACATTGACAGTTGCCTTTTCTTCAGTGGGATTAGGAAATGGATAAAATTTTGATTTAGCCTGAAACATATTAGAACATGATGAAGGATTATCTTGATGTTTGATTTTTCCCATACAGAGGAGTTTAACCTTATGTATTTTAAGTGTATGACATAATTTATCAAATGAAGGAGAGGTCTCAACGATAATACTCTCTGAAGTGGTGGTAGAAGACTTTGAACAAAAAGATCTTACAATTCAAAATCAACAAGTACATTGGTCATCTTAGCTAGATTGTATTTATAACATAACACAGTCTGCGAGATGTTCATTAGATTTTTGTTTGATTTGAGTGATTTTTACATAAGAGATCTTAGTGTCAATATTAATTGAAAAATGAGCAAGAAAAGTATCGGCTAGATGCATGGAAGAAGTTATCAGATGAAGAGGTGGATCATAAAACTGACGCATGTCGTAATCTTGAAGACTCGTAGGAAATAGCTTAGCTAGCAGTTTTTGAACATTCACATAATCAAGACATGCCACAAGAAAATATCTAACATGCTCTTTAGGGTCACCATGGCCATTGAATGTGGGCACCTTAGGGGTGAAAAATTTTAGAGGAAGTGGATAAGCAGAAATGGTTGGTGCAAAAGGAGTGTGAAAAATTAAGTAGTGAAGATATGGAGAAGAGCGTGATGTAGCTTGTTATAACTAATGAATATGAATTTTTAGATCTTGATGTAAATAAGCTAGGTCATAGGTTCTAGTAGAGGAACCAAGTTGTGTATTATAAGTATTGGGATGAAGCAGGGGAGTGGTGGAAGTAGGAATGGAATGAGTAATGTTAAGTGGTTAGGTGGAGGCCATGACAGCCAAAGAAGAACCTGCAAGAGGTGCAGAAGTAGCATCTCGAGAGTATTCAGCAGTAAGTAAAGCATTGAGAACATGCAAAATATGCAAAGGATTGACTCATAAAGCTTAATGGAAATTAGTAAGCTTGTTTAATTGTTCTTGGTCAACCTTAGTGTCCTTATCGTATGATTTCCCATCATCATACGTCTCAATTTTTTCTAAAGGAACACTTCGTGAGTTAGAAAAGGGGCTATTAGATTCAACCATTGACTTAGAATATTTACGAATGGAGGGAGGAAGCTCAATGTACTCAAAGGAACCAAAATGACTACTACAAGTGACAAACATAAAAGAAAAACCCTAAAGGGAAGATTATATTCGAGTAATGGGTTCACCAAATGATTTAATTTAATTTGAATTAAATATATATAATACAGAGTCACTAACGAAGTATGGAAATGAAATAAGGAAACTAAGATATAATATTTGAAACCCTAAGAAATATATTAAATAAAAAGACTTACTTGATTTATGCTCAATCTAGAACTGATTTGGATTGGGAAAAGTGTTGAACAAGTTGGGCAGAGTGTTGTCACTTCTCACTGTAAATTCTGAAATGTAGGAATGAGATTGGACATGGGAACCCACGGTAGGAAATATGTGTTTGGACACTAGAGACCACTTATGGGTGTTGATGACTTCACAAGATCTTATGATTTTCTTTTTGGTGTGTTGTAAGCTCTTGGATGTTGTTCCCTTTTGATCACCTGATAGTCGCACAATGATTTCCAAAGGTACATGTAACCTGAAAAAGATATATTCACCTAAAAAATCCCACAAACCACATCAAATATAAAAAAGAAATATGAAAAATGGGGAGTCATACTAACCCCAATGGTCATCCCGAGAGTGAGCTTGTGACTGATCGTTGCTGGAGGGTCAAAGCATATAAGTGTGTCCCACTTGGTGGTAAAAAATATTTTTAAAAACTGACTATTAAATAAATATTTAAAAATATGATTAAAATTTTAAGAATCGGGTAAATTATGGATGCCTTGCACCTAATTATTTATAAGCTCTTAAAAATACATGTTTGGTCATTTAATATGTTTTTGGTCATGTTATGGTTGTCGGACATATTTTGCTGAAGGTACAAAAACTTCAAAAAAAATGGAACACAGTTATATGTTTTGACCAGACTTCATGTAGTTCTTGTGTATATGTGTGTATAGATGATGCCCTAGGATGCCCTTGTGCAAGTGCACTTGATAACGGGATGTAGCTAGAATGTAGCAATGTATTAGAATGTATGGATGGAATAGAATGAACTTCCCCTTCCTATGTTGTTTATGTAGATTATGCAGTATCTTATCCATTATATGTATGTTAGATGGATGCTTTGAAGTGCTTTAGATGCCTTTTGGATGCAAGCTTAGGTGGTGATAGTAATTCTTAGTGCTTGGTTCTTATTTTGAACACATAATTATGTATTTATATGATTCCTTCATTTGAATTTCATAATTTACAGCTGTAAGGCTGACCCATACGTGAAAACTATTTCTAAAAGATAAAATATACCCAAAAGGATTGAGTAAGGTGAGAAATGGTTAGGGGCGTCTAGAGGGGACATGGGCGCCTAGGTGCTTTTGTCCTAACTATTCATTGGTTTCCAAGTCCATGAAAGATACATAAGTAAAATTCCAATCAAGTTGTAGGGTGTGCAAGACCAAAAAGAAAGTAAGAAACAAATAAAAGAGGTCAAATATAGTTTTCAACTACTAGCTTTCTTGCTTAGGAATCATGTAAATGCTAGTATGCTTTTAGCACCTAGAAATGTACCCAAATGTGTGATTTTGTGTCTACAATTACTCGTCCATTCAGCACACTATCAGCTAAACTCCTCTCTAGATTTCAATGTATGAATCTTCTATCTAATTTATGTTATCGAGTATTTACTCAACAACATAAAGTGAGGAAAAATGTAGACACAAAATATATGCACTTGGGTACATTTCTAGGTCCTAAAACATACTAATGTATACATAATTCCTAAGAAAAAAAACTAGTGGTTGACAACTCCTTTTGTCCTTCTGGTTATTTTATCTCTTCCACTTTACTATTGTTGAACATTTTTTTGGCTTTAAACATCTTACATCTTGTTGGCACTTGACTGATTTATCTTTTGATAGCCTCATACACTAGCCCCTAGTTAACACAGCAATGTCCAGGCGCTCTTGTCCTTCTCTTTCTTCTTCTTACTCTTTCTGGGTTCTTTCCTCTTCTTGGTCACCGTTTAACACTTTGGGTTGTTATTTCAGTTGTTAATTACAAAATTCAAACAAGGGAATCATATATATACTTAGTTACTTCTTCTAAATAAGTGGTCAAGCACTATAAGCATTCTTTATCATCACATAAGCTTCCACAAAGGCACAAGAGCACTAAAAGCATATGTCTAGCACATTCAAACAAAAGACGATGGCTACATTGATCTGCATACACTGCATATGAGGGGATTTCATTCTATTCCATCACACACATTTTTAATACTTGGTACAAATCCATATCTAGCTTGTTATCATCGTGGAACTTTCATAAGGGAAACTTAGGGCACGAATACACACATAGAGAAAACTACACAGAGTATGAGATGTAGTGTAGTGATCGTTCATAAGTTAACTCTTCGAGTGACTGTTAGGGTCATTCCAACTCCACATTCTACATCTTTTTATTATATTTGATGTGTTTTGTGGGCATGTGCAGCTAGCTATCTATTTTTTAGGTTATAGGTACAACTAGTGACTTAATAGTGAAACCAGAGCGATAAAGAGTGAAAAATAGTAAAGATATTCTAACCAAATAAAGATCATATTCCAATCATCTGAGTAGACAAAAGTTCCTAGATCGTTCATTAGTTTCTGGAGCACTCATGTCCTCCTGCGGACGCTCATATCCTACACATTATTGGGTTTATGAACCCTCATCGAGCCTTGTTGACACTACTTCCATACAAATTCAACATTCAAATAGTCTTGATCACTCCTAGGTTGCACAGATTCAGCTAAGTCATCTTTCTCCACTCATTTTCTTATGGATTTACATTTTGAATGCTTATTTATTGTGCATATTGTATATAATTACTATAATATCATTTGCTACAGCAATTAATCTAAAACAAGATTTAATTTAATCTAGATTAAATTAGAAACCTTAAAAAATCATGAGGTTCACAATCTCCATGTGATCATCCTACCACCTTGGGAACAAACATGACTGTGAGGGAACAAACACACTCAGCATGAATACCCTTTATCAAGGAAATATTCAATCCCTAACGAGGAAAAATTATGAGAGTAAATTCAAATCCTGCACAAATCTAATTTTTCAGTTTATGCTTCTATAAAACTAAAAATAAGATCAATTAGACTCATAACACGAATTTACAAATATCTCTATCATTATAAATGGAAGCTAAGTAATGGTGTCTCCCTGTATCCAAGGATCAAGGACTACTGGGGTTTGTAGTAGGATTGGAAATTCATGAATCATTGAGTGTCTAAATCAGAATGTCATTGCATTTGGAGAAATATTTCCAAACATCAGAGTAATGCATCTTGGAAAATAAAATTGAACCTTAGAAATCCTCTCAAATTGCCATCTAACACAAGCACTATCTTTGAATGTTTTTCCTACGAAGAAAAATTCGATGAACCCTTTTCAGTTTAGTACTCTTTGCCAATACTAATAAGAATGGGTAAGACACATAATATTACATTGAGTGAAATAGTTCCCATGTGATGGGTAAAAGAAGAAAGCTGTATTGGGTAATATTTCTTTGTACCGAATTTTTCTTGGATATTTGTCATTTCCCTCCTTCAAAATATCAACAAATGAAAGGCATCAAATTGTGATTTCTCCCTTTGAATTTTATGACCATGAAGTATATGAACCATTTTATTTGAATACTCAATAAATACTAATAAGAATGGGTAAGACACAAAACATTACAATGAGTGAATGGGTGAGCCTAAACCCTGAGCCATAAAATTTGAGCCCTAACCCCTAACCCATAACCCCTAAACCATAAACCATAAACCCCAAGCCTTAAACCCTAAACATTATTCCCTAAACCCTAAATCTTCACCCTTAAACCTAAGCCCTAAACCATAAACCCTAATAAACCCTAAACCCTATACCCTAAACCATAAACCCTAACCCTAAACCCTACCCCTAAAAACCTAAGTCCTAAACCCTAAACCCTAATCCCTAATCCCTAAACCATGAACCATGATCCCTATACCTTAAACCTTGAACCCTGATCCCAAAAACCTAAACCCTAAACACTAAATCCTAAACCCTAAACCCTTAGTCCTAAACCCTGAACCCTAAACCCTAAATATTGAGTCCTAAAACCTAAACCTTAAACCCTAAACATTGAATTCCTAAACCCTAAACCCTAAACCATAAATTATAAACACTAAACCCTAAACCCTAAACTATGAAACCTAAACCCTGAACCATGAGCCATAAACCCTAAATCATAAATCCTAAACCTTTAACCCTTACTCCTGAGCCATAAACCTTAAATCTTAACCCTAAACCCTAAAATGTGAAACCTAAACCATGAGCCATAAACCCTAAACCCTAAAACTTGAACTATGAGCCCTAAACACTATAACCTAAACCATGAGCCATACTAAACCCTAAACTTTGAGTCACTAAACCCTGAGGTCCTACCCTGAGCCCTGAGCCCTAAAACCTAAACCCTAACCAAAAGGAAAATCCCAATAATATCATTTAGTGTGTTTCAATGTGTAGGGAATAGTGTCCTAAGGTGATTGATCAAATCATCTAGTTTTGATGAGAGACTACTTCCTTCGAAGGCCTAAAGTGAGGGTCTCATTTTAGTAAGAAGTAGAAAAGCATCATAGAGCTGATTCGTGGTCACTAAAGTGAATTATGGACAAATTTTAAAAATGAGTACTAATTCAAGTAGTGGTAGGGCCAAAATAAAATCCAGAAGGTCAAAAAACCTACAAAGTGACTATATGTTTTCACAAAACAAAGACCGACTACAATATATATGGCCTGAAAGTTTTAGGTCATTGTTGAAATTCTAAAAAATGAGTAAGTATTGACCGGATTAGATTTTGAAAAACTCAGGATTGATTCTATAGATTAAGTAACTATCTAGGGCTACGACACCACTTCCATTAGATGCAAAGTGAGCCTAACTTCTTATATTTACTAAAATAAATTTAAAGTATAAGAAATAATTATACTTAATATTTATTTTAGTAACTATGGCTCCTTCAGTTCCTCCTAAATTTCATATAGATAAAAATGCATACATGTTTCATAGGCCTAGAAACACATACACGTTTTAGGTTTGTGAATTCCTGAGCCTACGAAAATGTAACACGATCGTGTTTCGGTCGTTTTTAGGTTTTTGGCCACTTTTTGCCCCCCCAAATTGGTGCACTTACCATGGAAATTCTAAGGGGAAATCACATCTACATACTATCACTACCATCAAAGTGACTACATTTTTAGTTTGTATACACGACATAGAAATAAGAAGTGTTGAATTCCATACCACACATTTGCATCTTATCTAGCTACCGCCCACTATTTTGGGCTACATTGGTACAAGGGAAATTTAAGGACACTATTTCACACACAAGCACAAAGAACTACATGGATTTTGAAATGTAGTACAATGCTTGGTCATAAGTTCACTTATTGGTTGATTGGTGGGGTCATTCTGACTTCACATATTGCATATTTCATTCAAATTTGATGTGTTTGTGATCTTGTGCGGGTAGCTAGGGTTTTTTTTTTTGTAGGTTACAAGTAACCTCAATGATCTAAGTGCCAATATGAGGAAACTAACAGAAATTATCAGTGAAATCCTAACGACATAGAAGAAAGTAGATCCTGAGCCTTTGCACAGTCACCAACGGCCATGACTAGTCACCAGTGCCCAGGCACCTTTGTCCTTTACCGGGTTCCCATGTCTGACATCATTCTCAAGTTCCATAATTCACAGGGAGAAATTATGATGTTGTTTGCATCCTATCCAAAACTTTGCACTTCCTAGATTAGTTCCATATCGCACAGAAATTAGCTAAGTCATTTGTATCTCCCATTTAATCATAGTTTTTCCTTGCTTGAGTGTTTAAAATTTTTATATCTAATGTACTTTACCATATCAATTACTCTGTAATTATATTTAATTAAGTTTTTACTAAATCAATTATTAAGGTTTGGTTTTTTTTCAAACCATTAACTTGTATGCATTCAAATTAGGTCTTACCCATTTTTAAGTCTTTAAAATACAATCGATGACTATCATGAACTTTTACTTCAATGACCTCCCCATCCTCAATTCAACTATTTATTGATTTTTCATGTATAAATTGCAAGAGGGGCCATTCGAATTTAGAAAACGCCTTTTGACATAATTATGGAATTTACGTGTTTTTGTTCTATTTCAAATTGGTTTTGTGAATCCCCATGGTTCTTTGGTGCATATAGACATGTATTTTATCCAATATATATATATATATGGAAACATATTGTTCACCTTTGATTGTGCATTATGCATCAAAAGAAATAAACCAAATTATTAACTAGTCGAAATGTTGAAATATGTGTAAACGACACCCACATAACAATTTTTTGATAAGTTTATGCAAAAGTGCAGAATGAGGAATTCTAAATTTGGAGACTAAGAGAAATTGGTTGACACAATTTTCATATCATTTATGTTCATTAGTAATTTGGAACTAAGTCATGGTGAAGGAAAAAAATGAAATATGATCTTAAGTAGCTGATATATTTCAGATACAAGCATAGATGCAAAAATTCCAATATATGGATTCAACAAATTTTTCTTCGACCTTGGATACATACTGATATTGGATATATATATATATATATATATATATATATATATATATATATATATATATATATCCCACATATGAGTATATAAAAAAGTAAAATAACCACAAAATTCTGCTAACAATATATATAATGTCAAACGAATACCAAATGGAATGTCAAAAATGTCATGATAAATAGTAATAGGGTTTAGTTAGTTTATGGAATAATACAAAGGGGTATGAATCTTCACGTGATTATTATAATATAAAATGTATGTCTTGATTTCAAGAGAAATATGTATGAATTTCAAGTTGTTTGGAAATCACATCACACCCTTCACTAGGCTTGATGACTACCCCTATCTTTTTGAAGGTGCTTTGGAAAGAATCCATGGGTTTATCATAGAAGGAATTATCAATGAATGGAAGGTCAATAATTCATAGGCCAATTGACTCCCATTTAGAACTAAACAAGAAATATTTACTAGGTGATTGATAACCCCTTTGTGTTCTTATCCATTCCCCTGTTTCTATGCTTATTTTGAACACTTCAGGAAGTTTTGTTCAAAAATTTATCCATTCCAGTAGAAAAAGAGCTTTCTCTTTCTCCAAAGGAGAGGATACTAAAGGAAATTCGGTTATGATCCTACACTTCTGCATTGGTATATTCTCTATGTTTTTCCCATTTCCTTTAAGATTAATCTTTGTGTTGTGATGGTTATTTTTTCAGCTTCCAATGGATCATCCTGGCTTGCATAATACCATACATGAAAATATGAGAATTGTGAAATTTGTTTCAGAGTGTGAACAAATTGACATTCAAGAGCGCAAGTATATGTGGGGAGAAACAAGTTTGGCAAAAGTGTGTAATATGCATTGTAAGGCATAAGGTAGATGTCATATCTATTTAGTTAATTGTCACACCTCTCATAAAAAACGTAGTTGTACAAGAAAAATCAATGATGGTTCTAGGCACGAGACTAGGAAATATGGATGAAATATGGTTTGCAGTTTAAGGTTTATGGTTTAGGGCTCATGGTTCTGTCATCACCAATCTAGCACTATGATAATTCTTCACCGGGAACTCCTCGTGCTATGATTATTTATTAATGCACAGCTTTTAGTTTGGTGGATGTAATATGGAAATGCAACAACAAACATAACACAAGAATACCATAGACTATGATAAGAAGGAATGATGATAACTCTGAAATATAAGTGTAAATTATAATATCAACATGAAATTGTTACAATCTTACCCATGAGGTACTTCAAGTGTTATTGACTTCACTTGCCTTTCCAACCATAGACTATGGGAGAAACTTTACAATTACACCTCTTAATGGCTTCTTCAACACACCTTTAAACTAATGGCTTCCTTCGCACAGTTACTCATATAATATTTCTCACTACTTCCTTCTATGCTAAATGAGGGGGGTGGCCTCTCTATTTATAGAACTTCCAGTATTATCCATATTATCTCTAAGATAGGATAAGAAATCTACTCTGACGAATCATATTCCATACCTTAACTCTTATCTGTACATGTAAGCTTATCTTTTAAGATAAGATAAACCTTATCATTTTACATGGGTTCCACATTTTTAGACTTTTTACAAATAAAATACACAAAATATTTATGACCTCACTCCTTGTCCTTATTACCAATATAATATTTCTAATTCCTAATCATGTAGACCCTACTTCTCTAATTACCCAAACTTTGACATTTTAACATTACCGGACCACTTACGACAAATATTTACTTTTTACAACATTCCTATTGTACTTTGACTGTTACCATACTCCACAATATTGGTGGCGCAGCGCCGTTATCTTCTATCAGATGCTACTACTAATTATACTTAACAACATCCTATTCCTAATACATACATTAATGAAATAGAAATTATGGAGGAAAATTTTAGTGTCGACATCTTCCCCCTTCCTAGCTTCTACTCCGCCCTCGGAGTAGACTATTCTGGTGCTTGGAAAATCTTCAACTTGTCATGGTTGACCCATTTCATAATGGGAGTTCCATCCAATTCCTCTAGTCGGTATGTACCGTTTTCATGCACAACTGCTCTTTTGTAGGGCCCCATCCATTTTGGAAGAAATTTTCCCTGTCTTCTTTTTTGTATCTGGAATCATATACTAGAACCAAGTCATTCACATGAAATGGAGACCAACGGATCTTTTGATCAAAGTATTCCTTCTGCTTCATTTTCTTCTTATGGCTTGTATCCTTAGCTATTTCCCTCATTTCCTCTAACAAATGAAGATGTACCAACATTTCTTTTACTGAATCACTTTCATCCATTCTTTCATTTTTCATTACTCTGACCGTGGGAATATCAAACTCAATAGGAAGAACTGGATCAATGCCATAAGCCAACTAAAATGGGGAGTATCATGTTGCTGACTTTGATGTTTGCCCTATATGCCCACAATGCTACATGAATCCTTTTATCCCATTTAAGTACCTGCAAGGCTGCATCTTTTGCTAGAATTTGACACAACACAAAGTTTGTTCGTTCCACCTGTCCATTTGTGCTTGGCTTGTATGTTGTTGCCTTCCTGTGCTTAATACAACACTTATTGACTAAGGCTTCTACCACCTCATTAATGAAGTGGCTTCCTTGATTTGTTATAATTTCTAATGGGCAACCAAATCTGGTGACAATGCATTCATATATGAACCTTGCCACTTCATCCATGGAAGTTGTTTTCAATGGCCTAGCTTCAACCCACCTGGTTAAATAATTTGTAGCAACTACAATATACTTATTTTGGCGTGATGTAGTTGGAAGTGGACCTACAATGTCTATTTCCCCACTTTTCAAAGGTACCAAGTGCAATAATAGGGCATAATGGAGCTGATGAAGTCTTACGGTTACCATGTGTTTGACAAATATCACATGTCTTACAATAATTATAACAATCTTTAAAAAGAGCGGGCCAGTGATAACCTGCATCCAAGATTCTTCTTACTGTAAGTTGTCCAGAGAAGTTCCCTCCACATGTACCATTGTGGAATTCTTCTAGCAGTTCCTTCCCTTGATCACGTCCAACTGCCCTCTTGTACTGTCCATCAGGTCCTATTCGAAATAATACTCCATGCAGAATAGAATATGGATGACTGGCTTGAGTAATCTTTCCTCTCAGTCTTTACATTGGCACCATCAGGAAACTTGAATTTATTTAGATAATTCCAAATATCTATGTATTCACTGGAGATTGTGTTAAGGGATAACAAGGCTGCATCGGGGAAATCATCATCATCACAAGATGATCCTAAACCATCATAGGCTCGAGAGAGTGCATCTGCATTGACATGCTTCTTTCCTGGCCTATCTATAATATCAAATTCAAATTCTTGTAGCAAAATTATCCATCTTGCTATCCTCCCTGATGGGTTAGGCTTATTTACAATATATTTTAGATCCTGATGATCTGTTACAACTAGAAATTTTTTCCCTAGCAAGTAATTCCTAAACTTCTTTACAGCAAAAATGATAGCTAGAGCCTCTTTTTCAGTTACAGTATAATTTACCTTAGCACTGCTCATTTGTCTGCTCCCAAAGTAAATTGGATGTTCATTCCCATTTTCATCCTTTTGGCTCAAAGTACTTCCTAGTGCTGCATCTGAGGCATCAATGTACACAATGAATGGATTGCTTCAATCTGGATTCTTTAAAACAGGTGAAGACACTAGGGCTTCCTTTAGTTGTCCAAAAAGCTTCATGCGCCTTATTTCCTGGTTCATAAGTAACATCCTTCTTCAAGAACTAGGTTAGTGGCTCTGTAATCTTTGAGAAATTCTTGATGAACCTTCTATAGTAACCCACATGGCCTAAAAATGATCTCAACTTACTTCTATTAATAGGAAATGGTAAATATTTGATTTTGAAACTTTATCAAGATCAGTACCAATACCATTTCTGGATACAACATGCCCTAACAAAACGCCTTTAGAACATCCAAAGACACACTTTGTAGGGTTTAGTGAGGCTTGTGCTTCATCTAACCTTTGAAATGCTGTCTCCATTTGGTGCAGGTGGTCCAATTTGCTCCCATAGATGCAAAAATCATCCAGAAATACTCTGATGAAGGTCCCAATGTAGGGTTCGAACACCCTATTCATCAAATGCTGGAATGTTGCCAGAGCATTACAAAACCCAAAAGGCATAACTCTATAAGCAAACGTTCCCCAAGGAGTGGTGAACGTGGTCTTCAGCTGATCTTTATCTGCTATACAAACTTGGTTGTAGCCGCTATATCCATCAGCAAAACTATAGCACTCCTGGCCAGCTACTTTGTCCAAGATCTGATCTGAAAATGGAAGAGGGTAATGATCCTTCTTTGTTGCCTTATTGAGCTTCCTGTAATCAACACAAATGCGTAGCTTCCCATTATTTTTTATTGAGATCACAATGGGAGAAACCCATTCTGAAT
The DNA here is from genome assembly GCA_019776745.2 of Taxus chinensis. Classification (NCBI taxonomy): domain Eukaryota; kingdom Viridiplantae; phylum Streptophyta; class Pinopsida; order Cupressales; family Taxaceae; genus Taxus; species Taxus chinensis. The sequence goes on along the minus strand of CM034151.1, from coordinate 758,519,100 downwards.
TCTCCACGACAAATATGAATCCTGCATCAAGCAACTTATCTATTTCTTCTTTTACAGTCTTGGAAAAATTAGGATTCATTCTATATGGCATTTGCTTTATGGGCTTAGCACCATCTACCAGCTCAATAGAATGTTCTACCCAACTTACTTGACGGAGTTCCTTGTAATCAAAAGTGAATATGTGTATGTACCTTCGAAAGAGCTGGAGGTAGGATTCCTTCTCACTCTCCATCACAGCATCACCAATCTTTATTTGTTGGAGACGATCATCAACTTATTCTTCAGATAATTTTATGGGGTCATGAGTTGGTGTGACTGGAAGGATATCCATGACTGAAACATCAACCTCACTTTCTTCATCTTCAGTGTCCACTTCACTGGTACTAGAGTAATCAGAGGATGTCCAATCATCAGTTTCATTACTTGAATCCACAGGTTCTGCCTTATGATGTCGAGGGATCATGTTTATCTTCACCTTCTCTCTACCATATCCAAGTGTCATGAAACCTTCATTCCAATAGTTTCTTGCATGAACTCTCCTTAGCCATGGTCTTCCCAACAACATTGGGTACGCAACAGTACCATTTTTCATCACCTGAAAGTCTACCACACATACAACACCCATAACAGATATTGCCACATTTGAAACTACACCTTCTGGTTTAGTTTTTCCTTTATTTAATGACCTTAACATAAGTGTTGAAGGGTGATCAAGTTTTAAACCCAACATATTCATTACAGACTCGGTCATTACATTAATTGCAGCACCTCCATCAACTAAGACATCATGAATTGAAATACCATTACATAATACCTCAGCTTGTGGAGCATAGGGATCCGCCTCTACCTCTAAAACAGGGACCTCAACCTCCTTTCTTTGTCGAGCATTGAGTCCACTTCGCAACTCCCGCCTCTTCTCAGAAGACATAGCCAAGAGTTGACCATATGTAATATTTGCAGGCCTTTTGGACAGATCTTCCAGGATGGAGTATGGTCCTTGCCCCTGTGAAATCAAAAAATCCTGCACACCCAGATTTCTTCTCCTATGTTTCTTATTAGTTTCTCCTTTCATCTTCTTAGGATCATTTCCATCTTGATTATCTTTTCTTTCTTTCTTTTTGTTACAAACACATCTACTTCATTATTTCTACTCTTATCTACTACATCAAAAGAATTCACAGGTGCTTTTCCTTTATCATTATCTCCTTGTACCAGATTTAGAAGCCCTATCTGGACAATTATACTTATAATGACCCTTTTTATAACAACCATAACAAACAACTTTAGAAATATTTCTTTTTAGACCTCTATCTCCTCCCTGAGAACTAAATTATTTTCCTTGAAGAAGATTAATAGTTAACTGACCCATCTTTTTGAGCAGATCTTCATACTCAGTAGATGTACTAGGATAAATATTTGTGCTCACCGGGAGTGGTTGTGGATTCTGGACCAAAGATGCTGGTGTAGGCTCTACTTTAGCAACAATTTCTTTGGGATCCTCTTCCATGCTTTCTTCTTGCCTTCTTGCAATCTCCTTTGCTTGTTCAATGGTAGCTGGGCAGTCATACTTCACTCGTTGTCTGATTTCTGGCTTCATCCCAAGAATGAAGTGCTTACATAGGAGATTATCCACGCCATTCATCAACCCATCCGCTAATATTTCCTTCCGGATCTGGGCATCGAGCTTCCTCCTTAGCTCTAGAACACGAGCATGATAATCCCTTATCTTCTCCTTCTCTCCTTGGGATAGATTTGTGATCTCGATCATGAGATCTGCATATTTCTGTTGTTCACAAATTCTTCAAGAAAACTTTCAGTTAATAAATCCCCATGAATTTTTCACATTATCACCTAGTGTTTCAAACCACCTAAGTGCTGAACCATCCAAAAAGGTAGGAAAAAATTCAGTCCATTGTTCCCTTCTTATAAGGCCATTACAAATACAAGATCGTTTAAACTCTTGAATGAAAGAAGAAGCATCTTCATTAGATTGAGCTGAAAAAACAGGAATCTTTCCCATTTTCAAAAGTAACCACCATGAAATACCAACCCACAAGTACAATCAACAAGACTTATGTGCACAAATAATTGGAATCACTATACTAGAAAGTGACTTTACACCTTTCTACAGTAAAATAGAAATGACCACGATAAACTATGGTAAAAAATTGACTTACTGCGGTAAAAACTGACTTTACTGTGGTAAACACTATTCACGGTAAAAAGTGAAGTTACTGCGGTAAATACTATTCCCAGCAAAAAATGACTTTACCATGGTAACTACTATTCATGGCAAAAATGACTTTACCATGGTAACTACTATGCACAGTAAAAAACAAGGTTACCCTCCAATTGATTTTTGACTAAGTGGGAATATCTCTCCAGAAAATCCACCAACGAGGAATGGTCCCGACAACGGAACCAAAATGTCATCACCAATCCGGCACTATGATAATTCTTCACCGGGAACTCCTCGTGCTATGATTATTTACTACTGCGTAGCCTTTAGTTTGGTGGATGTAATCTGGAAACAAAACAACAACATAACACAAGAATACCATCGACTATGATAAGACGGAATGATGACAAATTTGAAATATCAAAGTAAATGATAATATTAACATGAAATTGTTACAATCTCACCCATGAGGTACTTCAAGTGTTATTGACTTCACTTTCCTTTCCCCAAGACTATGGGAGAAACTTTATAATTACACCTCTTAATGGTTTCTTCAACACACCTTTAAACTGATGGCTTCCTTCGCACACTTCCTACAATATTTCTCACTACTTCCTTCTATGCTAAATGAGGGGGGTGGCCTCTCTATTTATAGAACTTCCAAGCTTATCCATCTTATCTCTAAGATAGGATAAGAAATCCACTCTGACGAATCATATTCCATACCTTAACTCTTATCTGTACATGTAAGCTTATCTTTTAAGATAAGATAAACCTTATCATTTTACATGGGTTCCACATTTTTAGACTTTTTACAAATAAAAATACACAAAATATTTATGACCTCACTCCTTGTCCTTATTACCAATATAATATTTCTAATTCCTAATCATGTAGACCCTACTTCTCTAATTACCCAAACTTTGACATTTTAACATTACTGGACCACTTACAACAAATATTTACTTTTTACAACATTCCTATTGTACTTTGACTGTTACCGTACTCCACATTATTGGCGGCGTCGTACTGGCAGCACCGTTATCTTCTATCGGATGCTACTACTAATTATACTTAACAACATCCTATTCCTAATACATATATTAATGAAATATAAATTACGGAGGAAAATTTTAGGTGTCGACAAGTCAAGTCCCGCAGCAACCCCAGAACATTTATATGGAGATTTCCCTTCATCTCCCAAAGTACAGAGGCATTGAGGATGTTGCTAAACATGTTCATATGTGTTAAATATTGTGGCACGCGAAAGGTATCACGGCTTTTAGTGCAAGGCAAGTCAATTTGCTACTACATTACAGGCGCGTGCACACAGCTGGTATAGGAAGTTTTATCCAAATCAAACTTGTATTGACTATGCAGCATTGAAAGATGCTTTCTTGAAAGAGTTCCATATCCCATAGTTTGAGTAGAAGAGTATAAGCGTAATCAAGGATATAAAGCAAGGCACTATTGAAAGTGTACGTGAGTATGATGCCTGTTTTAAAACACTTCTATCCAAAATCTCCTATAACATTCATGCAAGCCAGCATGCACAATGGTTTATTGGGGTATTGACTACCCCATTTCAAGGAGCACTGTCGCATAAAACTTATACCGACCCATGTGAAGCATTAGAAGCAACTTTACGCACTGAAGCAGTTGGGAGTATTAACACTAGAGTTAGTCCATTCTTGGAGGCTCAAATAGCAATCATGACAAAATAGTTAGAGAAATTATTGGCAAACTCAGCTCATGAAACGTGCTCAGGAATATGGTGTATAGATTGTGAAGTAGAAGGGCACACAAAGGATAGTTTTCCCTCGCAGAACTATATGTTTGCTGCTGTTAGACTGTGAGATTTTCCACCATTTAAATCATGATGCTAGTCACTGCCCCCTACTACAATGTGGGATAAGGAAGAATGTATCCTCCTTTTGTAAAATTTTGTGGGTCCATGACCCATGATACCGAAGATTGTAGACTGATTGGTAGATCCATGATGCCATTGATATTGGGGTGCAATAGGTGAGTGTGGCTGATAGTTCTAAAGGAAAGAATGAGCATCAAGATAGGGATTATAATCAAACGCGCTATGACAGGAATGACGGAAGGTTTTAAGGGGTTCGTGAAAGAGGACAAGGATATCGAGGCAGATATGGAGAATGAGGCTGAGGTGGAGGAAGAAGTGAATTCCCTTGAGGAACTTTCTATACATGTGGTTCACTTAACCATTATAGGCGCAAATCCTCACAACATATTTCCTATTCATTTTATGGAAAGGGGCATAGTTATAAAGAGTGTCCGGACTTGTATGAGAATCTCAGTAAGCAGAAAAAGAAAGACAAAAAAAGGCATAGGGATGGTTAGAATCTAGTGCATAATAGAGAATCAATGGATTCCCAAGTTAACACCAGAACCTGGGACATTAACAGTCAAGATAACGGACACTGAGCGACACGAGCTGAGGTGGCACGCACAAGAGAGGTTTTGCAACAGAAGCTGACAATCACTAGGGAGGAGGTTTTGCATGCTAGGTATCTAGATCCAGCTCATCAAAAAGAAGTCTATCAGGAAACTATGGAGGTCCTTAGAAGCCTTCAAGGTGAAATACAAGGTTTGAAAGAGTAGTCTCGAAAGTTGAAGCATAAGGATATAGAAAAGGCATCTTCTGATATTGATGACATCAGAGAGGTATGTAGGATGTTGCGCTAGGAGAATATTATTCCTTTATTAGGGAATTGGTTGAAGGGGAATACTCCGCACGTGGGAAATGAGACTGGAAGACAAATAATTTGTGTGAATCTTCCCCCTGATTGCATTGACTATGACAAGGAGATCACTTTGAATGTTGTTGTGGATGGGTGGTTGTTGAGCAATATTTTGATTGACACAGGTGCGGAAGTGAATGTAATTACATTGGATGTATGGGTACAAATGGGGAGCCCCCCATTGTAGCCATAATCTAATGTATTTTTCATGGAAAATAGAACAAAAGCTACTCCCATAGGAGTTTTGAAGGATGCATCTCTCATCTATACAAGGGGCCAAGTTCACAGGAGACTTTGAAGTGTTAGCGCTTGCGGAAGCAGATAGATTCCCATCTTTGCTTGAGCACCCTTGGTGTTATGCAAACAATGATGATTTGAGGTTTAACAAGGGGTATTTCAGCTTTGAGAACAAAGAGGAAAGGGTCATAATATAGTTGACAGATGGGAAATCCATACCATATGTGGAACCTTTAATCGAAGAGGACTTGAACAAAATCTATATACGTGCTATTCAGGACCTAGAGGTCAATGAGCCATCTAAGGAAGGAATCCTTCATTAGGAAGATTCTCAGTTAATCAGTGATACTACAAGTATTGCTTGTGATAATTGGGCTCATGACACTTATGAACTAGTGGGGCATGAAGGTAAGTGTACGGTTGCTTGCAAAAAGGGTTTTTTCTCTATCCGGTGTATAGGTCACTCAAGTACCGCGCTATACTGGATCCGAAGATTTGGCTAGATTCTTATAGGCCATGGAAGTAAACTGGGCTAGCCAACTTAAAAGAAAATATATGCTATCGTATACTTTAGGCAAGATAGTATCACGCTGGTGGGTTGTCCGACAGGGATAATCTCTTAGAATGGGGGAAAGATTGAGACCACCTTATCAACCAGGTTTTCAAGAAGTAATGCACCTGCTCAGCATCATATCCAGCAGTGTGAGAGACTCATGATAGTAGGACAAGAAGCATTACAATCCTCACTTTGGGTGCATCGGTTTTATTCTACTCTACAAGGTTGCACACGTGTTTGGTATGTATATGCTGAATTACATCGTGACACTGGAAATTGGAAAAATTTGACTGTAGGGATGATCCAAACTTTTGACTTATTTTCATCTACACCACCAATGAACAAAGCTTTAAGCTTTATCAAGTGCTTAACCGTGGGAGACAGTGAGAAAGTAAAAGAACTTATTCAGGAAATATTTTGTGAGACAGGGACATGGGTGCATTTTGAGGATGAAGAAGATGATATCATACTACTTGAGCGTGCTTCTCTGGAAAAAGACAAGGGGAAGTTGGTTTACATAATTGATGATGAGGAAGTTGAGCACTTGGAAGTGGATCATTCACATGGAGCACGTGAAGTGTTAACCAGTGCAGATGTAGATGCATGCGCATATCATGAACCTATGAAGACAACAAAGGTAAATATAGGCATAGAAGCTGAACCTAAGGAGGTGGTAATTGGGGGATTACTGGTCAAAATCAGAAGTAGCAAAGATCATAGAGTTACTTAGAGACTATGAGGACTTATTCCCAAGAGGATACCATGAACTTAAAGGCATGCATAAATCACTTGGAGAAAGAAATGAAGATAAAGCTCAAGGAAGGATGCGTGCCCTGTTAGGAAGCGACCTTATCGAATGAATCCCAATTTGTGTGAGAAAGTAAAGGAGAAAATTGACAAGATGTTGAAATCTGGGATCATTCAATTGTTGGATGAATCAGAATGGGTTAGTCCTATGGTGATAAGCATCAAAAAGGATGGTAGGATTTGAATTTTTGTTGATTATAGAGAGTTGAATGCATCATGTGTTACAGATCCCTTTCCTATTCCATTCACAGAGGAAATATTAGGAGTGGCTGGGTGCGAGATATATTCATTTATCAATGGGTTCTCAGGGTATCATTGGGTTAGGATTTTCCTGGAAGATCAAGAGAAGACCACCTTCACTACTGAATGGGGAAGATTTTCCTATACTGTGATGCCATTTGGGATTGAAGAATGCACCTACTATATTTTCAAGGATAGTGGTACAAGCATTCAAGGATTTTATTCACAACTTCTTACAGGTCTATCTTGATGATTGGACCGTTTATGGGCTAATTAAGGATCATTGTGACAATCCACGCTTAATGTTTGAAAGATGTAGACAGTTGAGTATCTCTTTAAACATCAAGAAGTGCATCTTTGCTACTCCCTTTGGCATAATTTTAGGACACATTATATACAAGGAAGGGTTTCTAGTCGATCCAGCTAAAGTTTGCGGTCATTTTAGGCTTAAAATCACCCTCCAGTTAGAAAGAGGTGCGTGGATTTTTGGGTCATACAGGGTATTACAGGAAGTTTATAAAAGGGTATGCAAAAGTTGCCGCACCCTTGGAAGACTTACTCAAGGGAAAAGGTACATTCTATTGGAGGGAGGCATAACAACACGCGTTTGAGATACTGAAGGAGAGGCTTACTACCGCACCTATCTTACACTTTCCTTCATGGGATAAACCTTTTCATGTTCATGTGGATGCCTCTGGAATGACCATTGGTGTTGTTTTATATCAATCTAGCGAAGGTATCATAGATCATCCCATTTGTTTTGCTAGTAGGAAGTTGACCCCTGTAGAATATAATTATACCCACTACAGAGTGCAAAGCTTTGTCCATGATCTATGCCTTGCACAAATTTCATCAGTATTTGTTGGCCACACCATTTTTGATTTATATAGATCACATGGAATTGAAGTATTTGGTTAACAAGCCCATTTTACAGGGGCGCATATGCCGATGGATATTCTTATTTCAAGAGTTTGACTTTACAGTTGTGGTAAAACCAGGAAAAAGTAATTCTGGACTGGATCAATTGTCTAGAATTCAATCAGGAGAAGAGCCACAAACAATAGAAGAGACCATGCCTGATGCACAACTGTATAGGTTACAACGTTGCACCATCAGAATTAGAGGACATTGTTGTCTTTCTAAGGACTGGTATGTCACCAAAAGGCATGAAAGATTTAGAGAAGAAGTAACTTCCTATATGCACGGAACCATTCATGTTAATCAGTGGTGATTTGTACAAATTAAGCAGAGATGAGGTGTTACACTGTTGTGTATTAGAGCATGAACAAAAGGACATAATGGAAGAAGCACATGGTGGTATTACAAGTGGCCACTATGCAGGTGACACCACAGTGCGCAAGATCCTACTTGTTGGTTTGTGGTGGGCAACATTGTATAAGGATTGTAAAGAGTATTGTAAGGCATGTGACCATTGTCAATGTCGTAGGTCGACCAGGAAAAAGGGATGAGATGAATTTATGACCAATTACAAGTGCAAAACCCTTTGAGAAATGGGTGATTGACTTTGTCAGGCCTATTTCACTAAGCTGTGCGTAAGACTGGATCGCGCTATATCATCACTTGTACAGATTATTCTACCAGATGGGTAGAAGTAGCACCTATAAAGGACTGTATCACAGCTACAGCAAAAAGGTTCTTATGGGAGAATGTTCTTACAAGGTATGTTCATCCTTTAAGTTTAACAAGTGATAGGGGAACACATTTTTTTGAATGAGACAATAAGAATTATGTTAGATGAGTTTATGGTTGCCCACCATAAGACTACACCCTATCACCATAAGGAAAATGGAACTACTGAGGCTTTTAACAAGATTTTGAGCCACACATTGACCAAGATTTGTGATGTTGGAAGGAAAGGTTGGGATGATAAAGTATCTGTTGTTCTTTGGGCTTATAGAACAACATACAGGAGATTGAGCAAAGCCACACCTTTTCAATTGGTGTTTGGCACAGAAGCTGTTCTTCCTATATGTTTTATGTTACCTTCTTTACGCATTGCGTTGCGCTGGAGGTGTAGCTGATGAGAAAGCCTTGGAAGAACGGATTGAGAACATGGTTCAACTAGATGAGCGCCAAGCCATAGCATGCTAGAGTCAGAAACATGAAAAATCGTGCCAAAAGGCATGGCAATGATAGATATATTAGGGATAAGAAAGTTGCGGTTGGATAAATGCTACTTCTGTATGACTCCAAGTTTTTGTGCCATCCAGGGAAGCTCAAGGTGCATTGGTTAGGGCCGTATATTATAACTCATATACTTGAGTCAGGTGCTTGCCAGTTAGAAGTAATTGATGGCACAAGGCTTCTTGGTTATTTTAACGGGAGTAGCTTGAATCACTACTAAAAATAAGTCTTCTTGGTGTTTTTAATAAGGCAGTATTGCCAGATAGATTAGGTTTCCCTTTCTGCATTCCCTTAATGTGTTTCTTTCATCGTCACTATGCTTTGTCAATTTATTTCTTGTTTGTGTGTAATAAGTGTGCTTGCACGCATGAAGCTAACTACAATATGAATCATGTTGATGCATAGAGGACTGCACATACTTTTCATATGGGGTGGATTATTGGTGACTCTAAGGGATATGCTGTGAAGATGTCATGTTGTGTGTGTTGAAAGAAGGTTACTAAGGGTAACTGACAAAAGATTGCTTCTCAACATAAGAAAGGATGAATATGGATAAGGGAAAGTATAACGCGAGGTAATCGGCGGCCATGGTAATTACCAGGAGATCATGTAGTGACGAGGTACTCAGGCGCGAAGGTGCGTACTAAAGAGAAGTATAAGACAAAGGGTAAAGGCACGCGCTAGAAGGTTATAGCTTTGGCGCAAAAATATATCGCGTGGAAATGATAAAAATGGGTCATAAATGAGGAGAATTTGGTAGGTGGAGGAGCAATTAATGCAACAAAAAGTAGAAATCTATATAAGGACGGGATGCAATTTCATTTTTACCCTTATGACTATGAGAATTCGATAGAGATCCGATACGCGAAGAGCATAAAGCTAACTGATTCAAGGTATGAAGCAAGATAACCAGGCTTAGAGAAGATATTTGTTTATTAGAAGAGCTTGGATCCCCTAGAAAAAGGGTTTGACGAAGCAGAGTAATACAACAGAGTTAGGGTGTGCAAGTTCGTGATGAAAAATTAGGGCATGGAAGAATCGGGTTAGGGTTCGAAGAAAATTACTCAAAACACACAGCAGATGACCTACAAAACAAAACCCTGAAAGAGAATAGCACTAAAGAAGAAAGCAGCACCGATAAAAGAAAAGAAGAAGGTGGTGGTGGAAGAAGAGGAGGAGATGGCCCCGGAGAGCAATTTATCTGAAATGCACTACCCTAAAGAAGTTATTATGGGGCAGGAATGGAATACCCACATAAGACAAAGCAAGATAAGTGAATACAATCACTGAACCAGTGAAAACTAGAAGAAATTAGATGACCTGCTCACCTCTCGAATGAACAGGGGCACTGAGGATGGCGTGCCGATATATGATGATTCCAGGGAAAATATACTCAAGGGAAATGGTGTCTACCAGCTTTATGAGCTTCCATACTTTGGAAAGTATGCACCCTTGTACATATGGCTGATGAGCCGAGTCCATGAGGACTTCTTCTACTTCACAGGACAGAGGGTAAGACTGACACCCATCCTCATTGCCATAATTATTGGATTACGGGCAATGGGCGAAGACATTAAGACTGACTTAGCTGACAAAAGTGCCATTTTGGAGACACATAAGGTGTTGGGCTATCAGAAAGGACCCCGCGGGATGGACATTGACAAGTTGAAAAATTTTCCAGTAGTATAGGCAGCAACACATCTAACAACAAAGTTGAATGACCAAGAATGTTGGTCACAAGTTAATTCTATGTGGTTTCATGTGGCCAAGCGCATGTCAGAGGGAACCACTTATAACATCACCGGATTCATTGTAGAGTGAATAGTTGAGGAAGCGCGTGAAGGGAGTAAGATAAGTTTTGGTTGTATCTTACTGAGTTTAGTCTTCATGGAGATCGGGGTACCAAATGGCCCAAAAGAGAACATAGGGTAATACCCCATGAATCATAAGTCTCCAACTGATTGATTCAGAAAATATCTTTACAAAGGTTCGATGATAGAGGAGGTTAAGGAGCGCGCTGAGATGTGGTATGATAGGCTCCGCACGGCATTTGGGGAAGAATGGCGCATACCTAAGGATTTGCCCTCAGTCCTGGGAATGCAGGTACAATTTGCAGTCTACCAGCATTTCTGTATTGTGTGCTTCCCAATGGTAGATGGGTCGTGGAGCCCCTGGTGCAAACTACCATATGCATTTCCCGCACAGTACTTCCAAGCTGCAGTTCATCGGTTCACCAACACATGGAGGTTGGTATTTAATGCATACAATGTGGACTGTGAATATCGCACCCTGAGAAATACTTATGGATATCCAGGGATGAATGCATACAATGAGAATAACATCTCAGAAATCTTAAGCATTAAGCCAGAGACAGTGGCCATTACAAATATCGAGGCCACGCTAATATACCTCTAACTGAAGCCTAAAATGGAGAATAACAAGTACATGGAGAATGAATTCGTGCTTCCAGGGCCTCCAAAGGGAAAGCATACTATGGAGAACATTCTGGCACCTAGGCCCTCTACACCCAAGCAAGATGATGAGGAAGAGGATGAAGAACCGGAAGATAGTGGTGGCCTGGTGCGGAGGAGGAAGCAGCCATCTAGCCAGGGGGAAGCGCGCGACAACTCCCCAGGGAGAAAAATCTATGGGGGAGGAGCAAGGCACACAAATATTTAAGAAGGTGTTTAAGTGCACAAGGGCACAAGGAGGAACCCCGTAGGTGAAGGATCCAGAGGAGAAGAAATGGAGAAAACTCAGGCTGAGTGAGGAAACAGAGGAATCTGAGGAGAAGGCGCCTTCATCTCCAAGTGAAGAAGAGCTTCAACATGAGGAGGAGAAGATGGAAGGAGAATAAGGAGGTCAATCAAAGGCTACAAAAGATAAGGGTGGGGATACATCTGGTATTTCCAACCTTGATGTATCCATTCCAAGAGGACCTCGATCCTGTCGAACAAGGGAGGACGCCAAGGCACATGCCATGGGGTATGCAGAAGACCCAAAGCTAATCATTCACACTCAGTTCCAGAGTACCATCGAGTAGAAGCATTTATTTGGATGGGCACTCATGGACAATGACAAGGCGACTCTGCGCACAAGGAATCAGGTCTCATGGTCTATGCACACACACATAGAAAAGCCCGAATTTGATGTCGGTGAAGAATCATGTGCATCAAGGAAGTTGAAGAAGGCACCTGAAACGTGCCACATGACAATCAAACCAACAATGATGTTAGATGAGTAGGTGAGCAATGCTCTAGTGAAAGTATCCTCCAAAGTAGCAAGAAGAAACATAGATAAATTTACTACTATCAAGGCACTGAAAGAGAGATTAAAATCCAAGGATGTGGAGATAGCGTGCCTAGTCTAGGAAAAGGACTCAATAAAAAGAAAATATGACACTTTTGTTAGTATGGTAGAGGAAATTAGAGATGATGTTCTAAAGGTACGCCCAAATCTGGAATCCCGGGTACCAAAATAATTTCCTTCTGCGATGCAATATGTGAAAACAATGATAACATTAGTGTTAGAGGATGAAAAGGTGCACGTATCCTCACAGCCCAAGGACTATGGGGAAAAGAAACAAAAGGCACAGGCTACAGTAGCTAGGAATATTGCTACTTATGAAGGTCCACTACAAGCCACCTGCGATGAACTGAAGAAGGTCGATCATGCGCTAACCATATGCACAACCTCAGATGCGCTAATCACAGTGAAAACCTTGGAGGAAGAAAATTAGGTCCACAAAGTGATGAAGAATGCTTCCCTAGGCCGTGTTGAACGCTTAGTCCTGGTAAAGGAAAAGTGTGAGGCACTAGCTGCGGTGCAGGCACCACATAAGGAGAGGTTGGAGGAGTTAGGAAATCTCATTTCCCAGAAGATGGATGTACTGGAAGGGGTGCAAACCTCTATGTCAAGCGTAATTCTTATAATACAAAATGATCAAGGGAAATTCTCCATGGAAGAGCTACAGTCCATCATTGCAGACATGCTTGAAACAGCAAGAGCAACGCTAACAACGTGGGAGAACTTGGAAGCATATATCAAAGAAGAATATCTAGAGTTGTTGCTTCAGGATGATACGGAGGGGCTTGAGCCCTAAACAGTTTTGTTATCTGTGTATATCTTCTTCAAAATTCTTGTTCAAGATTCTTATTCAAAATTATTTATCCATTCTATGTATAAGTTTTTGAGCATCACCATTTTCGGGGCGATAATGAGATTAGTGTGGGGTAATGTTGATTAGAGAAAACACTTAGTTGAACTTGCACATAGAGTCCGCGTGGAAGAATGGCACCGGACCAAAAGCGCAAAGTTATAGGAAGGCGTCACGCACGGAGGCGTATAGTAATACTCTCAAGGACTTAGCTGATTTTGGAGATCTGGTATATTCTTAGAGATTGGCGTGTGGAGTACACAAAGTGATGCCGAGATTTACGCACCACTCTTCTTGGATATTTTGGAAGGACATGTCAACTCACTCTTGCATGGGTATAATTTAAGAATAGATTCATCACTCCTGTTAATTATCAGCAATCTATAGATAGCATGCTTACATGTATGGCTATAATTGTAAAAAGGTGCATGGTTGTTATTAGCATGTGACCTATTTCTGGTAGAGTTAAGTGGTGAAGGTTTAGTTCCCAACCCTATATATATATGTAATGAACTACTTAGATAATAGAGAGACATACATAGAGATACGAATGGAACCATATGTTTGGAGGAATGGAAAAACATGAGTACATGCGACTGGATAATTGTAACAAATCCATGCATGAATTCCTGGTATTGTATGAAGCTACTATATTGTTGGTTCAATGATTAGATAAAGGAAGCTGGCCGAACAAAGTGTGTGATGTGTTTTATCAATGCATGTTATTACTTTCACGATGATTTACCTTTAGCACTTATAGATCTGGTTGGATATAAATGGTGAATGGATGGATTAGTTCCTAAAAAATATGTTTACTATTTTATCATACCACCATTCTGCTACTGCAACTATTAAGAGGGACCTGGTACCTTTGTACGCTTCGGGTGAGCGCTCAGCCTAGGCTGAGTGATGTGCCAACGCGACTAGGTGTTAACTAATAATTCTAGGTTGCATCAATGGTTAGGGTTTAGAGATCAAGGTTAAGGTTTTAGGTTTCAAGGTTTAGGGTCTAGGATTTAGTGTTTAGGGTTTAGGGTTTAGGGTTCAGGGCTTAGGTTTTATGATTCAAAATTTAGGGCTTAAGGTTTAAGGTTTAGGGTTTAGGGATCAGGGATAAGGGTTTAGCGTTTAGGGCTTATGGCTTAGGGTACATGGTTTAGGGTTTAGGGTTTAGATTCTAGGGCTCGGGAATAAGGGTGTAGGGTTCAAGGCTTAGGGTTTTGGATTTAGGGTTTAGGGATTAGGGGTCAAGGTTTAGGGTTTCAAATTTATTTTTTATAGTTTAGGGTTTAGAATTTAGGGCGCGTTGTTTATGGTTTATGGTTTAGGGTTTAGGTCTTAGGGCTTAAGGCTCAAGGTTTAGAGTTTAGGGCTTACGGGTAACAGTTAAATGTTTAAGGTTTAGAGCTTGGGGTTTACGGTTTAGGGTTTAGGGATCATGGTTCAATATTTAGGGTTTAGGGTTAAAGGCTTAAAGTTTAGGGTTTAGGGTTTAGGTTTAGGGCTTAAGGTTTAGGGTTTAGGATTTCAAGTATAGAATTTAAACGCAAAAATCTTTATCCTGAATGCTAAAATTCTAAAAATTTCCTATGTACAAACCAAATTATACTATAAAAACTATCTCCTAGATTGTGACTCATGGAGTTGTGATACTAGTTCCATAAGGTGCAGAGTGACACTAACTTCTTATATTTACTAAAATAAATTTAAAGTATAAGAAATAATAATAAATGAAAAACTTAAAATTTTTATTTTTAAATAGAAGCATGCCAAACGCATATATAAGGTCTATAATATACATAACGCATACTCGTTTTGAATTTTTCCTTTTTCCAATGCATGCCTCTAGGATTTGATCTGGTTTGGATCCCCAAGCATGAGGCATGGCCTACGAAAACACAACAATGTTTTTTGCAGGAAAATGCAAAAATGCCACTTCCTCCTTGATAAATCAACATAAAGCGATCGATTCATTTTTTAAAAATTATACCATGATGTAAAACAGAGTTTCTTCTTTCTAAAAATATTAGTTTTCAAATTTTTTGACTAATATAAGGTTTCCATATTATTTATTTTCTAGCTATGCCTTTTTATAACTATTTTTTGAAGTTTAAATATGTTTATCTTTCATTGTGTATCTTTTGTTTTGCTCGTCGAAATTGAAAAAAAATATACTAGCACAAACGAGGCCTAATTCTATACATATTAAAAAAAAATCTAATTTTCAATATTTTTGAGGTAGTTAGGGGGGCACGGTCGGAGGTATGTTATTTTTCAAAACTTAAAATTTTTTGTAGAAAAATCATGAAAAAATAAATACTCACTAAAAATTTCCAAAAACAAATCTAGCACAAACTAGATGCTCCTACCTATCTTTCTACCAAAAGGTTTTCAAAAATACTAAATGGTGCTCAAAACATGGTGAGAGGCATGAAATTTACTCTATTATGTTTTTTAACAAAAAAAAAGGAGCACCTATTGGTATTTTAGTTATTTTAACCAATTAAACTTATTTGTTTTCAATAAAATTTAGTAGCTTAGAAACTAGACTCAAAATTCTACGATTCATGTTTATATAATAACATCTTCCAATTTTGAGTGTAACTATTTCAAAAAACTCATACAAGTTGAAGTTTTTTAATTTTTCAGAAGAATGCATCCATTTAAGATCCCCTTTTGGCCCCCCAACTTGGTGCACTTACCCCCATCAAGAATAATAGTTTGTATGTTGTGTGTTGTGTATATATATATATATATATATATGGATTTTTATTTGAATTTCTACACTAGTGACACAAAAGGCCAACTATGAACACAAGATAAGGATTAAAAAACTAGAAAGGCTAACCAGAAATGTCAAAAAATTTGTAAAAATAAGAAAGGGGACAGAAGCACCCAAAATGGACAGGAGTGCTTAGGTGCTAGTGTCCAAAGTGGGCATTGGTGTCTTGAGATAAATTCTTATAGATGTGAAAAATACAGAAAGACATGGATCCCTGTGACTTGAGCAGTATTAGGCACAGAAATGATAAATGTGAGAGAGAGAAAAATAGAAACAATCAAAGCAAGTAGATGGACAAAGGATTGTGTCACCAGTGAAAAATTTTCTTACTTAAGATCCATGCATATAACAACATACTTGACAACATAGTAAAATAGTAGTATGTGCGTGATTTTGTGTCTACATTCCCCCCCCCCCCTTATGCTATTTGAATCAAATTCAAGTAGTTTAAATAAAGTAAGGAACTTACTTGTATAGAGTATGGAGAATCCATGTTACAAAGTGTGTGGAGAATGTGGAAAACGTGTAGCATGGTGAACAATGGATCAATTCTTTGACCCATGTGCATAAGTGGAGATAGAAAACCGTAATAAGGAGCACATGGAGAAATATTTGAAATTATTTGGAGATTTTGAATCGTTGCCCAAAGGAGATTGAAGAGGTAGGGAGTGATCAATTCCCAACCCAGTTTATTTGTAAATGGGAGGATTTGGGAATCCTTCATCCATAGAGAAGAGTGTTGGGGAGGGAGGTCTACTTTTACTATCCATCCATGACTACATCCCTAAAAGGTCCAACCATTGATGCAGATAGATAGAGACCAAATTTAGTTCCGATTTATTTCTGATTAGTTCCAATTGAAAAAATATTTTTTCCGATTGAAGAACCCATATATGAGCAGTATAGGAAAGGAAATGGCATCTCATTTCCCCCACTCCTATAGTAACAGGTGTTTTCTATTTTAATAATGTCTATATGGCTTCCAAGTTAGGTCATCTGGAAGTGATAGTAATGTAATGTAACTTCCCAAGTTAGGTCATCTGGGAGAGATAGTAAGTGTGCTTATTGTACCGATTGATTGATTTTATTTGAGTGATAGAAGATTGTTTGAAATAATATGTAATTAGGAGATTACTCAAGGAGAGGTTTTTTCTTTTCCCCTAGATTAGGTCATTTGGGGAAATATATTTGAAATAGTAGAAAGTATTGACTATTCGTATAGAATGATTATTACCTTTGTTTGAATAATATCAAAGAAAGTTGTGATAGTAATATGTTAGGAGTGTCGATTGATTTGTTGTATACTGAGAGGGATTATAGGATGATCCCGATTGTATTCCCCCTTTCAATGAAAGGGTGAAGGGAAGTATAAATGAGCATTGAGCCGAAAAGATAAGACGTATAGGATGTTGTAATAGTAAATGAGAAATAATATGAGAGTAAAAAGAGTATTGTCAAAGTATGAGTAGATATTGATTAGTACATGTGTCAGATGTGAATATGATGATGTTGAAATTTTTTATGGTATGATGCTAGATGAAATTATGATCATGATGGAGCAAATGGAGAAAACATGGAGTTACGAGGCTCAAGATATGAGAAAAATTGTGCAAACATGTATTAGTTGTAAAAGTGGTTGTAAATAGTGACTAGAGTATATGGTAAATTGGAAATACTATATATAGTAATAGTGAAAAGGTGAATAAAGTATTTTCATTTAATATCATTTAGATTAAGAGTAGTGGAAATTTGGAGCTCTTAACATGTGAGGATGCCACATGTTAGAGAAGCAAGTTTTGACTAGATTTGAGAGGGTAGTGGTGGCTGTGGCTTCGCAGATGACCGATGAGTTGGTAAGTGTGATTATTTTAGGAAAAAATTGTCAAATATGTCATGTTTTTCATGCAATTTTAGTAAAATTTGCTTTTGTTTATATTTTTTGGCTTTTCTAACCTGGATGGAAGGTAAACAAGGCGTGTTTTTGTCCCTCGGGACACTAGCACCAGTTGCAAGGTGCTAGTGACCTTCTCTTGATGCGCCTGTGACCTGCTCCTAGGCGTTAAAATCCCAGAGAAGGGTTTGGGCACTATGTTGTAAAATGCATAAATCTTTGATTAATTTTGGGCTATGATAAGTGATATGGTGTATGTTGATATAAGAAGTTTTATTGTTTTTTGTGTTGTGCAGAAGGTTATACACTTGAGAGAACTCCGTGTGGGCCACCATTTGAGTACTTTGCTTACTTTGGGATTATTTTCAGGCACAAAGTGGGATATATTGGACCATGATGGCCTACATGTGGCACATTGCTAGATTAAGGGTAAGTACCCCCATAATATGCCTATGTTGACTGATTTTGTGTGATAGATGGTGTGCATATATGTGTACATTTTAGTTTTCCAACAGGTGAGATGACAGTTACATTAGAGGATGTATAATGGATATTGTAGTTACCTATTATAGGAGAGAGAGTACATGTGATGACTATAGTGGATGCCCATAGTCAAATGAGGGCAGTGAGGCATTGTATTTCACAAGCACATGATACAAGTAGAGACTCATATAAATTTAGATGCGATAGTGAGATCTAGTGTTCCATGGTTGTAAGTTTATTACAGTGATTCTAGCTTCATTAGGTGGTAGTGGAGGGTGGTGGAGTTGGGATATTGTATAAGATGCATGATATTTGTCATGCATAGAGGAGCAGGGGACTAGGTATGCATGGGTGTGGTGTGTATTGGCCCATCTTTATAGATATTTGTATATATTTACTACAGGAGGATCATGGAGGTGGACTAGGAGCCTACGACTATTTTGCAACAATGTATGGGACATATGGGAATATTGCAATATTGAGGCCACTCAGTGGGCCACGGGCCGAGTGGGCTAGACCTAAGATATTTGTAGATTGATGATTGATTAGTGGGTCCTGGGTACCTGTAGCAGGAGGATGGACATAGGACCACCTATAGGTTGATGATAGATCAGATGGGTCCTGGGGGCCATTATATGGAGGCCATATGGATAGATACTATGGAGGTTGGTTGGAGGATGTTGTGGAGCTGCGTGCATTCGGCACACCATGTGGTTAGAGGATTACTTCCTAAGGGGTGAAAAATTTATTTTAGGGCGAGCGAGTATCAAGACAGTTTGGCATGGCTCAAGATGTGCCCCTCAGAGCCATATATATGGTTGAAATTTACTAGAGCGGAAAGAGGACCCGAAGTGAGGCCAATTCCAATCTTGATAGGTGCACAACCAATACATCCGAGTCTAGATGAGGCAGATACGGATGATAGAGCCTACATAGGTTGGCGATGGAGGGTGTATATCTAGGAATACAATTGAGTGGTGAGTGAACATATTGACAGGTCTTGTCTATTTCCAGTGGTAGTGGATGCGACAGGCTAAGTGGAATGGAAGTTCAGAGGAGTAGAGGGGTAAGACACCTTCCCCTGAGGTAGATAGTTTAGCACCGATGAGAATGAGACGCATGTAAGTATTTTTTTATATGTGATTTTATTATTTATTTATTGATTGCTATAATGTATGCATGTAAAGATGTATAATAATTCATGTTGGTTACGGGATTGCAAGTGATGTTTATTGGTCGTTAATTGTGGACACATTGATAAGTACATTGAAGCGAAACATGCTCGCGAGATGTGCTTGTGGGAGGTGGTATGCTAGAGTGGGTTTACACTACTATGGGAGATCAATGCCCCATTTATTTAAGGTCCAATGGATATAGTAGTAGCCATGTGTATCCGTGTTATTGAGCGAGCACAACGATGAGGCTCGTGCAGGGGTAGATCGAAAGTGAGAGAGGTCGTAGGAGGAGAAGGCCTGGGTCAGGATGTTTCTGCGTGATATGTGGGGATATACAGATTCAATATGTAGAGTAGGCGGCTGATGATCGTTGCTATGGCACATAGGTCCATCTTGTTAGATATAGAGGCTGAGATCAGCGGCATAGAGTGAGTGATGAAGCCTCTAGTTCTAGAGCTCCCGCGATTGTATATAGTGATAACGATGAGGATGATGTATGATGTTTTGTATATGATGTATCGATGCATGGGGGCTTGCCCCCCAGCAATTGTTATTTTGTAACTTATTCCTTTTGAGGATATATATATGATTTGGATGTTGATGTTGCATTGTGTTATTGATATGCGTACCATGTATGATGAGGATTATGATTGTGTGCATTGTGTAATTTAATAGAGTGTATATGCATTGTTAGGATGATTAATTGGATAGATATTTTTTGATATGGTGGAATGTAGTACGATGTGGAAAGAGTAGGTAAGTAGTAAACTAGATAAATGAATTGTATGTGAAGAGTAATGAGAGGTAATATACCATGTGATAAATAGAAGTGTATGTCTGTGATGTCATGTGGTGGATAAATAAAAGTGTCAATGTGATGTGATGATAAGAGAGTGAAACAATTATGTGTTGTGACTATATAATGTTCGATATAAAATGATGTTCGTAACTACGTGTGATTAAGCATGAAGGGAGGGAAGATGAATGATTTCCCCTAGTGTGAGAATGAGGTTCATATATAAATATCACCTAAGCAAGAGGCCTACAATGAGCATGGATGGAACATGTGAAGCAAACAATGGTATGAGGGTAAGTGCCAAATTGGATGTCAGAGGAAATGGATCCAAGAATAGAAGGTGTGGTAGGAGGAAGTGGGGAAGCAAGGGGCTTAGGAAGCCAATGAGGTACTATAACAATGTGGGAGGAATGAGAGGATGTGACAATATTTGCATTAGATGGAGAGTGCAAATGGATAATGACCTTAAGAGGTGGGTACATGACTACTTTAGATGGATGTGAAGGAGACAAGTGAATAGTGGTGGAAACTCACTTATGAGGAATAGGAGAGAGAGAGCACTCACTAGAGCAAGAGTGGAAAGAAATGACACCTTTGTCTTCTAATTTTTGTAAGAAATCATGGAGAACATATCAATTATTATCATGATGGCCATTGATGTGGTGGGAATTTTAGAAAGGGAAAACATGTTGGCACTATAAGTGGTGAGGTTGATGATGTTGATTAGAAGATAGATGGATGAGTCACTTATCAAGTAAGGTTCATAGAACATCATGGTGTTTTACATTATGTGAGAAGTGCAATGGCTCACGAGTAGGAGATGAAGAAGACTTAAGTGAATGCCGACATGGTGTATGGGAAGGAAGATGCTTAGGTGGAGGTAGATATAGGGATCATGCATGAGGGTCAACTGATGAAATAAGGAAAGACTTAATAGGCATATGGGGAATAGAAGAAGTTTGTGGTGTTAAAACATTATCCACAATGAGGTTCTTTTCTAGATCAATAACTTTATAACACAAATGAGTAAATTATTCGCATGTATCATATAATAATTTTTCCTTCGAGGGAGTAATTAAGCCATGAAAAAAAAATTACTTTTCTAAATCAATGGGCTAAAATAATAATGAATGCATGTAAGAATTGAAGTGTAAAATGTAATCTAAAATTGGTTAATTATTTCCTTAATGCAAATAAGGAAAGCATTCATATGTAACTTTAGGACCATTATTAGCAAAAAATTGTCTACAAAAAACATCCTCCATATCATAATAAGTACTAATGGACCCATAAGGAAAATGAGTATACCATAAGAGAACATGATCAAAAAGGATATGATGAAAGGCTTTAAGTAACAGACGATCATTAGAATAAGAAGACATGGATAAATGGTAATTCTTGAGATGTTAATAAGGATTGTCAATGCCATCGAAATAGGAGAAGTTAGGCATGATGAATTCCTTTAGTAAAGTGGAATTGAGAATATTTTTAGGAATAGGATTTTTGTGCAGAGAATTATTATCAATGGAAGCATAATATGCCTTAATTTCAAGGGTGATTGTATGAACTTGAGATTGTAAATTTCTAATAGCATGCATGAGGGATAGAATATTATGCGAATGAATGGTTGGTGAAGTGAGAGGCATATTTAGGGGCTGGATGTTGTCATTGCGAGTGATCATGGGAATGTGAGTAGGAGTGGATGTGGAAGGAGGAGAAGGAGGAGGAGAAGAAGAAGAACAACATGGAGGTTCTATGGAAATGCTAGATGTAGGCTCAAAATACATAATAATAGGTGTACTAGTGGTAGGAGTAGAATCATCATGAGCAAAAACTTCATAAGTAGAAGAAATAGGAGTAGTAAATTCACATTCAGCGGTCTTCAAAGAAGTAACTCTTAGTGCAAATTCACAGCACCCCCAAAATGACCTATGGATCAGCTTTTCTAAGGCAATGTCATTTGGTGTGAATGCACAACATTTAGCTTTCCCAAAGTTTGGGACCTTTGCAAATGGGGAAAGCTCTCCAGAGAAGGCTGGTTCCTCTTCCTAAACTACCCGCCACAAGCTATTCCAGTGCAGGCAAGGTAATATAATCCTAATATAACTATGCCAAGGAGATAGATCAAGAGAAAAGAGGGAAAAATAGAGCCTACACTAAAATGGTGATACACCAGAGAAGGAAAATGTTGAACATATATCAAAACTACCATGGAACAAGAAGAGGTGAGCAATGGAAAGGATGTACAAGTGCATCACAAAACCAAGGATGGATTTCACCAAAAAAAATTTCCAAAACTCCATGAACATAGCTCTAAAACATGTAATGAACATTCAAACATGCACAAATACCTGTAATGAAGAGAGGCAAGAAGAAAATAAGAAAAAACGAGCAAGGATGGACAAATGCATCACGAAACATGTTTTTATTGCTCCAGAAGTTTGCACAAAACATCATTTCATGGGTAACAGGAAAAAAATGCCATTACAGAGTAGGGGAAGAGGTTTAAACTCCATTTTCAACCCTGGCGAAGAAAAGAAGGGAGAGGAAGAGAAGAATGATGAACAACTCTTTACAAATGAGCCAAATTTGGATTTTAACAATGAAAATTCGAGCTCAGGAAGGAGACATGTGGGAAAAATAAAAGGAAACATTCAACCACTAACCAAATCCATCAAAATAGCATGGGTACCCTTAAAAGTTCACACCCCAAGATTTTTGACCATGATGAAGAAGAATGGAAGCCATACAGCATTAAAAATGGTGGTTGAAACATCGGTTCTACTCTTTTCCCCATGCCAAAGGCGTTTTCTTGATTTTCACCAATAAGACTCCATCAAAATTCAAAATTGAGTACCCCATCATGTAAAGAATTTCACCAGATTTCCAATGACACCAAGAACACAAAAATTTGAGCTCTAGATCAAAAGTTATGTCCATCTGAAGATTTAGGGAAAAACAGGGGCAAAAATTAGGTCGGCGGGCCGAAACCCAAAAATTTTCCCTTTTTTTGAATTTAGGAAAAATTCCCCAAAAATCTCCACCCCCCACTAATCCGATGCCATGTGGCACATTCCTATTGGTCCGTGGGTTCAAAAGAACATTTTACACTTTTTTGAATTTTGTAAAATTTTCCAAAATTCTTCTGCTGCCCCGCCATTTTTCCACCACGTGTCATCCTCCTATTCACTTAGGTGCGTGCTCCAAAATTTCCCCTTTTTCGGACCCATGGGAAAAATCTCTTCTTTGCACCCCTTTGGACCCTTTGGAAATTTTCACCAAATCCCTCCATGCCCCGCCATTCCGCACCACGTGTCATATCCCTATTCGCCACGGGGCTGCAGCCAAAATTTTCTTCCTCTTTGGCGGGCCTACGAGCCAATTATCTCCTTTTGCGCCCTTTGAATATTTTGGCGAAAAGCCAAAAATCACTCTACCCCTCCACCTCCCACCAAGCTTATGGACACGCGTCATCTTTCTATTAGTTTGCGGGGGTGTCGGGCCAAATTTTTTCTTTGCGCCCCTGCCGAGCCTGTTGGAAATTTTCATTCCCCCCGCCAGTCTGACCTCTGACACCACGCGTCATCTCCTCATTCGTTGTGGGCCTTTGGGCTGAAAATTTTATTTTTGCACTTTATTTTTGCTGACCAATCCTTGGCAAAAAAATCCAACTTACTTCCGCTTCCCCACCATTCCACCACCACGTGGCATGTTTTGATTGGTCCACGGACCTTCCTAGGGAAAATTTCCCTCAAAAACTCTGCCAAGCCATAACCTAAGAAATACAAGGATTTAGAAGGAAAATTTTACCTTTCTAGAAAGGTGAGGAAATTATCTATCTGATGAAGCCATTTCCAAAAAAAATTGAGTGCCTGAAAAGTGAAAAAATTTAACTGAGGAACAAGGAAGGAAGGAATGTAAGGAAGTTAGCCAAAAATAAGCATGGGGCTTATTTTAGATAACAATAACATGTTCATGATTAAAAGCATAGTCGACATCACTATCATTCATATTTTCATAAGAAAGTATATCATCAAAGACTATCATCAGCATAAAAATAAGTGGTAGGAGTACTAATATCATATTTATCATTGCACTCATTGGAAATATTTTCAGAAGTAGGAAGATTAGGATATAACTATAGTGTTACATTCATCTTGACTACTAATAGAAGTGATATCATGCACATTTACATTTTCAACTATAGAAGTAGAATTATTGGTATCCATATTGTCACAAGTAATAACATGATCAAGCAAAGAATCTATAATAATATTTTCATGTGATATAAGAGGAGGATAATAAGGTGTAGTAACGTAGGTGACTGAAAAAGATGAGGGATAACATGAAGTAAATATTTAGTAAGCGGAGATGATGTAAAGGTTAGGCATGTCAAAGATAATAGGAAAGGTGTTTTGGAAAGCAATAAGTTTTTGAAGGATTGGGGAATAACATTGAGGATTGTGGTAGAGATCAAAAAAATTAGATTCTATAGAAGTATCATCAAAAATAGGTTAAAGGAATGTATCAATCATATTATGCTTAGGAGATGAGGACTTCTTCTTAGTGATGAGGGTATTTGGGATCCTATGGCAAGAAGTTTGAAGAAGAGAGGGTTCACTAAATGATTTACTAAAAACTTGATTAAATATTATTACAGAGTAATTGATATGATAAAATACAATAAAGATAATATTCTAAGCACTAAAGCAATACAAAAATATAAGAAAATAGGAGAGATAAAGTACTTAGTTGATTCCTATGTGATATGGAAATGATCTCGATAGTTTAAAGTGTTGGAAATGATGCAAACACCATCGTAGCTACTCCCTGTGAGTTATGGAACCTAAGAATGATTTTGGATAGGGGTAGTTGGTACAGGACAAGGGTGCTTAGGAACTGGTGGCTACTCCTGGGTGCTAGTGACTATGTAGAGACTCGGGATATGTTTTTCTGTGTTGTTAGGGTTTCACTATTTATTCTTTTCATTCAAACCATTACTACCTACACTAGCTCACAAACACATTAAGTCATAACTAAATATGCAATATGTGAAGTGGTACTGACCCTAGCAATTACCTGATGAGTGAACTTACAACCGAGAGTTACACTACATACTAGACTCCATACATAGTTCTTTGTGCTTATGTTTGAAATAGTGTCCTTAGGTTTCCCTCATGACAATGACACCAAGATAGTGGGCTATAGCTAGAATAAATGCAAATGTGTGGTATGGAATTGAGCACTACCCCTTCTTATGCAATGTATGTAGCCCAAAAATGTAGTCCCTTTGATGGTAGTGTTAGATGTAGATGTGTTTTCCCCTTAACATTACCAATCAAAATAATAGAGTGTATGTTGCTTATATATATGGATCTCTTGTTTGAATTTTGACACTAGTGTCATAAAAGGTTGACTATGAACATGGGATAAGGATTAGAAAACTAGACAGGATGACCAAAAATATATAAATGTGTACAAAAAATAATGAGGAAAGAAGTGCTCATAATGGACAGGAGTTCCTGGGTGCTAGTTTCCTAGGATAAATGAAGACGGATATGAAAAGATCGAAAGAAAGAGATCCTTGTGACTTGACCAGAACTAGGTACAGAAATGATAAATGTGTGAGAGAGAAAAATAGAAACAATTAAAGCAAGTAGATGGACAAAGGATTATGTCACCAATGAATACTTTTCTTTAAAATATCCATTCATATAACAACATACTTGACGACATGGTAGTATATGCGTGATTTTTTGTCTAAAATTGTCTCTAACCCGTGATGACCATGTGAATATTCATACCCCATTCTTGACAAGACCCTTAAGGAAAAGAGAAGAAATTTCATCAATTAAGTGCAATCAACGATGCAAGATGCTTAAGATGACTTAGGTGAATGCCGAAATGGTGTATGGGAAGGAAGATGCATACGTGGAGGTAGAGATGGGGATCATGCATGAGGGTCAATTGATGAAATAAGGGAAGACTTAATAGGAATATGAGGAATATAATAAGTTTTGGATATTGTTGATGGAAAAGAGAAGAAACTGACAAATGCAGATGAAGCAGCAAAATGGGAAAGCAGAGATCGAAAGGCTACAACAATTATTGGATTGGGTCTATCAAATTATTATTTACATCATATAGACTTTAAAAAGTCCTCTCACACAATTTGGGAGACATTGAACAAAATTTTTGGATCACAAGCTGGAAGCACAACAATATATTTAAAGAAGAGATTGTTCGGCCTGAAGATGGAAGAAGGAAATAACATGGTGGAACATATTAGTAAGTTTCATTCTATTTGCAATCAACTAGCAGGAATAAGTGTAGATGTTCTTGATGATGATGCTAAAGAAGTATTACTCAATGACATGCGTCCATCCTATTCTAACATGGTATTTACATTGAGTAAAATAAATCCAAGTTTAGAAGAACTTATTTCTTCTTTGCTAGATGAAGAAAAGAGAATCATGTTTGCAGAACCAGAGGAAAAGGCCATGTATGGTAAGAAACAAGATAAAAGAAAATCTAAATCTTCTTTCAGACCTAGATCATCTTATAAATATTCCAAGAAGTGGCTCACCTATTATTACTGCAGACAATTTGGTCATTTGTCCTCAAATTGCAAGAAAAGAGCACAAGACTTACTTGATGGGAAACTGCAAGATAATGCCATGGTTGTTGATGAAAAAGGAGAAAATGAAGAGGAAAGAAATACTGATTATACAGAAAATAAAAGTGATGAATATTTTTACAGTTTGTAGTTTTTAATAAGTGGAAATTTCATATTGAAGGGGGAACATGATCAACATGATCTAATGTGCCATTTCTAGTTTTTTAGTTGTGTATGTGATTATTCCTACATAAATTCCCCAATATAAAACATAGTGAAGAACAGATAGCGCAGTGAAATACAGCATCATGAGTCTTGATGAGGTATAATAGTTAGATGTGTTCCTGTTCGTACCTAAGTTTGTGGTTAGCCTCCTGAAAACCATTTAAGGTTGTTCAGATGTGTTCCTACTTGAGTTCCCACACTACTAGGTCAAATGTGTTCCCTAAATTGACTGGTTGATAAACAGATGATTCCTTAGTGTGTTTCCATCCTTGTCAGTCATATGTGTTCCTGACAGTGCATGGTCGATAGTTGATGTGTTCCTTCTTCTACCTTCAGTTTGAGTGTGTGCCAAGGTCATGAGTGCGTAGAGGTGGCAGGTTGTAGAGGAAGTGTGAAAATTCTTTTACTACCATGTAAACATTAAGGAGGGAATGATAGGAAATTAATATTAATGTTCACATTAAATTATTATTTACTGTTACCATGAGTAAGTACGGTAATATAGTTTGTTAGTATAATTAGTATATTGTTGCAGATAACAATATATTATTCATATATTTTGTTAGTATAATTAGTATATTGTTGCAGATAATAATATATTATTCATATATTTTGTTAGTATAATTAGTATATTGTTGCAGATAACAATATATTATTCATAGAATTTGTTATACTCGTGGATAAAATTTTGGGTTAATTGTTGTAACACCTTCCTATTTTCTAGGAGGTTTTTTAGCTTTTATGACGGCTATATAATAGCCTAATGTATTGCACGAGATATCCTGAAAAATAATATATTGAGAATATAGTGATTTTTTTTTTTTTTTGTGCAAATCTTAGACCGAATTGATACATAATTGGGTGAAAAAATGATAGATGTGAGAGAGAAAAAAAATAGAAACAATCAAAGCAAGTAGATGTACAAAGGATTGTGTCACCGGTGAATACTTTTCTTACTTGAGATCCATGCATATAACAACATACTTGACGACATAGTAAAATAGTAGTATGTGCATGATTTTGTGTCTCCAATCATTATGTGCATACTGTTTTGTTGAAACCGTGGATTTTGCGTGTTGTAAAAAAGGTAGAGAGTTGTAAAGGTTGTAGTTGGGTATCGTAAAGCCATATAAAAGGGAACAATGCATTCATTCCCATCAAGGCCATGTTTCACAAGAAACAGAGAAAATGTGGGTGTCGCGTAGATATCTGGAGACGTGTGGAAAATGGAATGGAACTCTTTAGAGGTCATAGTTGGGCATTGCAGGGCCACACAAATGGGAATGATATATTTTCATCTACCAAGACTATGTTTGATAAGAAACAAAACAAGTGTGGGTGTCGTGTGAATATGTGGAGACGTGAGGCAGGTCATCCCTGAAAATGGCACTATCGCAAGGTAGAGGACGTTCTAGATATAATATTTACACGTGTTTCATGTCTCCAGATGAAGGGTTTCATTTTTTTCTAAAGGTTTTAATTAATTAGAACTTGTAAATTTCTAGTGGATTAGGTGAGTTGACATGTTTATACCCTACTTTCTAGGAAGGGGTTTTTTATGTTGTCTTCACTTGTGGATTTGTTGTGAATCGCCTATTTTTTTTGCTCATCCGTTGGGCTTCCCTGTGGGTATTTTGTAAGATTCCTTTGATTTGGAAAGACTTCTTGAATGTTTAATGAATATATGCAACACTTTTGTTTCATTTCAACTGAAAATATGAGAAAAAAATGTGTTTTTTTACACCATTTGATGACAAGGATTGCAGAAAGTTTTGTATATTGAAATTGTTTGGTTACTTCTATTATTTTGGATTCCTTAGTTCTTTGGAAGGTTAAAAAAAAACTTCCCTCAACCCTTTTCATCATTTAAATAAAATAAGGATAACAACAGAAACTAGGTCACAAATTTTTCCCGAACTGGTCAAGTGACAACCTAGATTGAAAGTATAATGCCAAGATTTTTAAAGTTTAAAGTTTCATGTTTCTAGCGTATTTGTCTATTCATAAGATTTTTGTTACGGGTGTCAAGTTTTCTCATGAATTCTTCATGTTTTAAGATTTCATGTTCTAGCTATGGAGTAATTGACCCTATCACAGTTATTTTTTAGGCAATTTAGAAGAAAATTATGACATTCATAATATTTTTAACTAAATACAAGACAACACAATATGGCCTAGAAGCCTTCATCTAATTTGTATCTTATTTTGGAGAAATTTTTCTAATATTTTTACCCTCTTCTTAAGAGGCATGGATCTTTTAAATAAACTATTTTTCCCAGCAAAAATTGAACCCTGAATCTTAAACTTAGGCCATCTTCTTTAGAACAGCCATGACTGCATTAGGAGATTTTGGCTATCATTCAATTGGTCTTCTTGCACTTCTAAATTATTATTTTTAGGTTGGGTGTTTCCTTAATGGTGAAATCGGATGGAACCTTCAAAATTTTATTATACCCATGAGGGATTTGTAAGCTGAAGTCGAAGGTGTTCCTTTTTTGACAAGAGATGGTCTGATTAAGACTAGGTAAGTATCCATGATAACCATCAATTAAAAAATGCATGGGTTCTTGTTTGGATTTAGAGTTGTTTCAAATTACGGCATGTCCAAAAAAATATCTTAACAAAAAGTGTTTGTTTCATTTGATATTAAGCTATTCCTAAAAACCAACCTCAATTCCTAATCATTGAATACCTTTGTTTTCAACAGGAATGATAATATTATTGTTTCAATCTCTTTGATTCATCTTATCCAATCACATGATTGTGTAAATTATCAGAGTTACATGAGTATTCATTATATAGATTTATAATTTAATAACCGATGGATGTAAGTGGTATTTCCAACTACTTAAACTAGCAATCGCATGTGCACAATGCAATGTGAATGCCGAATGGTATATGTTATTTGATTTTAGAGGGATAGTTATTAGTTTTGTAGTTGATGTTGATAAGGGGCGTGATTGATTTTGTAAGTGTAGGAATATAGATGAAGCATTAAATTTAAAGGTTCTATCTCTACACTTGAAATTTGTTACAAATTCGTACATATACATTTTTAAATCTTATATCATGAGTGGTAGCATTTTGCAAACTATTTTATTTGAACGAAACATGAATACATGAAAACTTCCATACATTTGCAGATTTTATATCATGAGTGGTAGTCTTTTGTGGCCAAGTCTTTTGGCACTAAACATGAATACATTTATACATTTGATATTGCTTTGGATACAAGAATTTTGAGTAAGGTAGTAGTGGAGGTGCTATCAAAGTAGAGGCTAGTATTTATGATGGGTTGATTTTTTTGAGTGATATTAGTTTCGAATGTTTTGGTTAATGATGAATTGACTTGGGAAGTATATATGGAGTAGCCATGTACATATGCAAAAGAGAGCAGAAGACATCTAATGTGCTGCCTCAAAGAGGTGTTGTATAGATTGAAGTGTGCTCTCATAACCTGGTATGCTATGATTGATGATTATTTCTTGTAGAACGGGTTTCAAAAGTCTTCAAAAAATTCAAATATGTTCTTTTTTTAAATTTATGTTAAAAAATAATGATAAACAATAGGCCTCGTCGAGGCCAAATGCGAGACTCGCGAGTCTTGACATGAGACTCGTTGAGTCTGCCAAATTTTCCCCAAGCATTTGCACAATGTTTCATAAAGTTTGTGGATGTGAAATTGAGGGCATGTATTTCTGGATGCCTAGAGAATTTCTTCCTTGAGTTTTAATTCAAGGAAGAACATAGCAACAACAACCATTTTTTCAGCTCACAACCCAAGGAAATACATTCATAAAAACTTGATCAAATTTAAAGCCAGATGCAATACACCACAATGGTTGTTCACATATTAAATATTGCTCTTGAAAATGAAGCATCCTTGCAATCAAAATCTTGTAGATCATGGTGGCTCTCAGGAAGAAGTGGGGACTTGTTGTCACTCTTTTCAGATCCTGCAAGAGTGTCTGAAGTCATCAATTATGTTGTGATGGATGTCCACACCCTGTTCTAAAGCTCCCATTTTGGCACAGGCTAGGAGGATGCTGACAAAGGTTGTGGAGTATGGAGTTATAGTTGACAATTGAATTTACTTAAAATCTTCAACAACCTTTTCAAAAAGCCCATTTTGTACATATCCTGCAATCATCACATTCCATGAGACCACATCTCTTTGACACAGTTTTTTGAACACTTCATGTGCATCATGTATGCTTCCACATTTTTCATACATATCTATCAGGGCATTTGCAACTATAATATTTGACACAAAACCACTTTTCATTATGCTTTGATGGACGTCCATAGCTTGTTATACAACTCCTATTTTAGCACAGACAGGGAGGATGCTAACAAAAGTTATGGAGCTTGGCTTGAAACCTGCTGATTGCATTCATTTAAATTTTTTCAAAGCCTCTTCAACAAACCCATTTTGTGCATATCCTACAATCATTATAGTACATGAAATCGCATCTCTTTGAAACATTTTGTTAAACAATTGACGTGCCTTGTTAATGCTTCCACATTTTACATACATATCTACCTGGGGGACTTGCAAATGCAACATCTCACAAGAAACCCCTTTCAATCATTTTTTGATGGATGTTCATTGCCATGTTCTACAAAACCCATTTTGGCACACACTGGGAGGCTGCTAGAAATGGTAGTGGAATTTGGCTTGATTCCTGCCAATTGCATTTGTTTAAAAATTTTGAATGCCTTTTCAACAAACCCATTGTGTGCATAACTTACAGTCATTGTGGTCCATGTGACTACATTTCTTTCAGGCATTTTGTCAAATAGTTCACGTGCCTATATACTTCCACATTTTACATACATATCTACCAGGGCACTCGCAACTGCAACATCTGACAAAAATCCCTTCTCCATTGTACTTTTGTGGATATCTATACCCTGTTTTAAATCAACTATTTTGGCACAAGCTAGCAGTATGCCAAGAAAAGGTGAACTGATCAAGTTCAAACCTTGTTGGTTGCATTTGGTGAAATAGTGTCAACGCTTGGTGAGGATGCCCGTGTCTTGTGTAAAATGCAATTATGATATTCCATGAGACGAGGTCTTGTGTAAAATGTAATTATGATATTCCATGAGTATAACAGTATTTTGTAATAGTTTATTTGTGGCAAACTTAAATTCCCTCTGATTGCTATACGAGTGAATTTGCTTACCATCTGAAAGGGTTTTCTTGGAAATGCAAGTAAACAAAATGTGTAACATCTCTTTCAACAAATCACCAAGATACATAGTATTGTTAGACTGAGATTGAGATCCGAAGCGGATGGCATTGGAAATTTGCATTTTTTGTCAGTCTACTTCTATCACAATGACATTGTCATCATTTTCATACTCAAAATTAGTTTTTTTGGTGTCTATTAATTATTTGTGTGAATTACAAAGAGCCAAATAAGTGGATGTTGACAAAGAGATGCAGCGAACGATCCCTGTTGTAGAAAAAAGAGATCTACTTGGGGTGTGATACAATTTGATAAAATAGTAAATCAGAATCCAGTTGATGAAGAAATGGTAGGAACAAAGCCTTGTTATGCTACAAGGGTGTCTGAAGTCATCATTCAAATCCTCCAGCAGCACTTGATAACAAATGTTTCTTCATATCCTTGAATTCTTAGGAGTAGACACACTCACCAGTGTCTGAAAATCCTTAAGAATTTTATAGCACACACCCACTATGACTCTCTCGAGCCCGTAAAACCTCATCCCACGAAAAATTCAATCCCTTTGACTATGGGTAGCAATAATGTCAAACCCATCTTCCCACGAAAAATCCTTCACACTGGAAAACTTGATCCAGTAATTATAGAAATGAAAGACTTCACTCTATGGATTTCTGAGGCTCCGCAAACAATGGTGCCAGGACAAATTCTAGATTCCCTTATCAAAATCAACTACAAAACTAATAACTATCCCTCTAAAATCAAATAACATATATTGTTTGGTGTTCACATTGCATTGTGCACGTGTGATTGCTCTATTAGAATACAATTTATTATTCATTCAGTTGTTCGAGAGAGGTAAAATAAAAAGGGCATGTTGTCACGTCTTATAAGGAAAGGCACATATTTTGTTTTAGAAAAAAATAAATGGAATAAAGTGAAACATATAAACCAGCCTTTGGCAAGGAAATAATAATAAATAATGTCCTGTTAAAAGATCAACCAGTGAAGGTATTGCACCAAATTCTAATACCTCTAATTCATTTTCATGCCAATCTCAATGATAAAAGAAGTGACTTACTGCATCCGTCTTTTCTCTTGTGGTTCCATTTCCAATAATATCTACCAGGGCCAAAATTCAATTTAATACAAAATTAATTATCTCCGACCTGTATATGGCATACTCTACAATGCAATCGAAAGTAATTACACATAATTTCGCGGAGAACTATCATACACATTATATTTCTTACATAAATTGTCCAGGGACCCGTACGAGTGGAGCTAAGGTTGTTTACTTACAGGGAAGATCATTGATTTTGTTTATGACCTCCTGAAACTCCATCACATATTTTTGTTAATGCATCCTGCTATTATCCTTCCCAATCGATGAGATTATTTGGATCGATTCTTTCAATTATCTGCACATAGTTTATCTGCAATGAAATAAGGAGAAACTTTAGTCATAATATAATTCACCTCTTGCATTTCTTTATGAAAAAGTAGATACTTGGTGGATTTCAGCACCCTCAAAGTGAGTTCTATGGAATAAAAAACCTGCTCTCACGACTACTCCTGTAGAGATAGAAATAGATATAAAATGAATACCCTCTAGAGATCGCGAATGTTAAAAACAACGTAAAACAGGCATACTAAAAATCATGACTGCATTAAAATGGTAAATTTTCCCTTCAAAACCCTTCACGTCTTCAATATATTTGATGCTTAAAATCAATGCGAATGCAGGTGCGAAATCCATGTGTTAGAAAAACAAGCAGAATCGTAGCAGAAAACAGGTAAAAAGCCCGTCAAATTTAATCATTTGAAAAAACGTCCAAACGGCTGTCAAGACATCAAATTTAGCATCACTGCAGAAAACATCTGGAGGTCCTCTACCATAGGGGGAACACCTTCGATGTAATTAGGTGTTTTCTCGAGTCATACTTTCCTAGCGAAAAGCACATTTTTTTTGAAAAATTGTGCTACATGCTCCTTGGTGGAACTTATTCACTAAATTTGGACGTAGAACTGACAGAATTTTTAACAAATAAGAAATTCATAGCAAATATTAGTTTTTAATTGTTGTCTATTTTGTTTATAATATATCAGGTAATGAGGGTGCAAGGGTGTGGCCTGATGGTGGGGCATGAGGACTCACCCTGCATTAGCATGCTATAAAGTGTACCAGGGCGCATGTGTCAAGTCACATGGTCATTAACTCCTGTAATATATATATATATATATATATATATATATATATATATATATATATATATATATATATCAAATAATAATAGTTTTTACATTGTAGAATCTCTTTATATACTAGCAATTGCATGTGTACATTGTAATGTGAACGTTAAACTGTTTAATTTATTTGATTTAGAGGTATAGGTAATTACTTTTGTAGTTTATGTAGTTTGTAATTATTTGGGGTGAAATTGTGTTAGCGTTGCAATGTATTTGAGAGCGTGGTTTGTAATTATTTTGGTTAGTTTTTTGTTGAAAAATTCTTAATTGTAGTGTTGATAACGGGTTTGATTGATAGTGGAAAAGTAAGAATATATATGAAACATTACATTGAAAGGTGTGATTCAATGGAGTAATGCCAAATGAATTGGAGAAACTAACATTACTAGAAAATCAAAAACACAGAACTTGGTCATTGTTTACTTGAAAACCGGCTCATCCATTGAGAAAAGTAGACCCCGGGATAGAGAGGACTCGTGGGGATGCATTTTTTTCCTGACACAACATTGTCCCAGTCTCATTCCAGTCAAACAATGTTTAGTGAAATCACCTCACCAAATCTCACAAACAAATTCCCATCAGAAGTGTTGTTTGTGCTCCTTGTAGCATCTTTGTGCTTACCATCTGTATATTCATCCAAATACCACCTATAATTATTATTAGGGGTTAGTTGGTTCGTTCAGATACTAAGAACTTGCTTAGGAGTAGGCGCTGGCAACATCGACTTTAGAACTATGGAAACTTCATGCACAGTGGGTCGATCAAAGGGTTGTTTCTTGGTGCAAAGCAACGCCAACTAGAATATTTTTCTTACAATCCCAAGATCCCTGTAGGTTGCTACAAATTTTTTATCAACATTTTCCATGACTGTGTTGTTTTTTACTTTTTATAGAATATGTGTTCACATGCCAATGTCAAAGATAACTTCATCCACATTTGATTGTTTCATGCTCCAAAAAACAAACCTAAAAAAATGCTTTAATAGAGTACAATGTAAGCTCTGAAAGGAAATTA
The DNA here is from genome assembly GCA_019776745.2 of Taxus chinensis. NCBI lineage: Eukaryota > Viridiplantae > Streptophyta > Pinopsida > Cupressales > Taxaceae > Taxus > Taxus chinensis. Next base: position 758,483,588 of record CM034151.1, on the reverse strand, counting down.
ACAAACAAAAATCTTACCAACAAAAGAAAATTTGAGTTATTCACCACAGCTTCCTTCCCATCAGCAACTCCAGAAGAACAATTTCGTAATTATATGCATTAGATTTCTCATTAAACCTTGATGTTCTTCTATATTTAGGATCAATGTAACCAATGGTACCCAAAACATAGGTTATAGGTGTGGGTTGTGGCCAAGGAAATGCACTTGGCAATGCCAAAGTATGACAAATGTGTCTCAAAATTATCATCCAAAAGAAGGTTGAAGCGGATGGATAGTTTGGGTTAACATTTTTTGTTGGAGTTGTGGCCGCCAATGTAAAGGTAATAGTGATTGGAAAAACTCGGATATCTGTCCCAGAACATAAAATATACAATAGTATACTCAATATTCATATTTTGCATACCATGTACTAAATGGAAATGTAACATTAAACAAGTGATGATGTAGTGTATTTTTACAGTCACGATTCTTGTACATATCTTCGAAGTAGATGTTGTATTGAGTGTAGTTTAACTTTATTGATTTTCCCACTTTCAACCCTTCTCAAATCTTAAGAATAACTTGTGGATAGATTGTATCAATGGGTTTTATTGAATAATTGTCATTGAATACGTACTATCGATAAAATTTTCCAGGACTATATTTAGGCTCTGTTCTATGACATATTATTGATTGTCTCATTATCTCCCATATCCTTTGTAAATTTGTAGCATCCCTTATTTATTCCTTCCATGCCTTGCTTTGGAGGTAGGTTAGAGTCTGAAGTCTTAAAACTCAATGATTTACATTAAGAGGAATAGGTAATGTATCAAATTCTGGCTTGATATAGAACAGGTTTGGAAACAAGTGAGAACCAAGAGCAGAACATTCCAAGAAACAATAGAAGTAGTAACAATCCCACAGAAGTTCTATCTCAGCATCCTTACAAATTTTGTTTTGTGTCAAGGTCTAATTCAAATAATTGTCCTTGATTCCATTTCATTGGAATGTTGTAATGGTAAGAAACGCAATGCATGTAAAATGTCTGATTACTGAAATTTCACCTAAAATATCACATCTGCCAAGAAATTGTTCCTTGAGGAAGAAACTGAAAAAGAAGTCCGATGTAAACATATAAGCCGGCATATAAATATTTAACAAATTACTATTCTTTTTTAATTGAATTTGGAATTATTATGTCAGTATAATTGTAAATAACATGCACATCATATACTGTCGACCAAGTGAAACATTTCCCAAAGCACTACTGTTGATGCAAAAATAGATAGTAGCTAGAGCATTTCCTTATATACTTTGATGGCTAGAACAATGAAGTCAAGTTTTGCAAATGATATGTCATGCTTCCATCTATGTTTTCAAGAACAAAATAAAATATGAATTCCTAACTTATGGTGTATTATATGATACTTTTCCAATCATTCCATACTTCATTGCAATCAACCTTAGTATATCATACCCTTATCCATATGAGTACATTGCTCTTACAACAGCTAGTTTGTTTCTCTGAAATCCTGCAATTAAAACATTAGTTGGAATTCTTATTTTTCAATTAAGAAGTTAGATATATCTTTTGAAGGTAAACAGGAAAATCATGTCTTATGTGCCAAATATCCATGAGGACATGTAAAACAAATAATAGCTGAATTTTAATACGTAATTCACCACACCATACTAAAAAAGGATTACCAAACATGCATAACCTCAATAAAATAAATTGGTGCCTTGTTATCAAAACTTATTTCTACGAGTATTGCATACTCGGCCTTGAATGTTTTCATATATTTGATGTCTATACATCAAATTACAACTTCTGTCGAATTTTACAAATATGCGTCAAAAAATTTATCATCATCCAACCTCATTGCATATTGAATAACACCACTTATTAATCATTTTCATCTATTAAAAGAAAATTAACGATGAAAATAATCTAAGATAAGTCTTTGAAACTCATTTGTTAAACAAACAATAAAATAAGGCTTCTTATTAAGAAGAGAACCCCATGTGTAAAAAGGTTATATTCAATGCTAAACAGAGCCCCTGTTTTATCAAGTTAAGTACAAAAAAATCATGAATGAAATCAACACACTCCAGACAAACATATAGAATGATAAATGCATTTATAAACCTGGAAGTAAAATAGGTCATTTTCCCTTGCATTTTGAACTCCTCATATGCCACTATAGCGTTCTCTCTTTTCTTATCCTTCACCAACATTTACAATTGTTGCACTTATGCCATATATTAGCGATTGTGGAATTAAGGCTATAAGTAAGCCTTTAAATCTTAAGGATTTGATCAAATAACCTTCCAGCATGTTCATGCAAAGAAAATGGCAGGAGATTGGTTGTGAAAGATAAGTACTATTGCTTGTTACACTAGGGCAAGGTTCATATTACAAAGTCATTTATTTCAATCTCTCTTCAAGATATTGATTTTTCCACCACACTGGGAGTTCTCACCCATTCAAGAGTTCATCATGCACCACAATATATGTAACACTTGACTTGTCTAGAAAAATAATACATTGAAAAATTAAATGATAAATTGAATCTACGGAAATAATTTAATGCTCAAGACACAAAAATGGTTATGTTTAAAACTAAAGATGTGAGAGATCTTAATCCTTGAACTCCCACATGACAGCTAGATTTAAGATAGTGTAAAATATCTTGTAATTGTTTTAAATCTACAAAAATAATTGTGTGTCTTACCATAATTCATGCATTGGCTAACATAAAAACATCTCTTCCAGCCTACAAGAAGTGCATATAGCCACATCTGAAAAGGCATGCCCAATCTTTCGGTTTTCCAAGTGCCATATAGCCCATAGTGATGCATTCTTCATGTGTGCAACAAATCAATATTCACAACAAAATTCATTGTATTCATTGTATATTATTGGAGTTTAAATCTTTGTATCTCTATTCTCAAACCTTTTTCCTCACTGTTTGCAAGCCCCTAGTCCTCTGTATCTCAAAATTTTATATCATTGTTTTTGTTACTTGAATCAATACACTAATTGTTACTTCCTTCTTATTGTTAACAGTATATCATGCCCTTTTATTTCACCTATCACTCCAATTCTCTGGCATACACTATATCCCTATATTTTTACTTTTCAACAAGTATCATAAGGCCTTCTGTTATGATCCTATTTCACTGTCTTCCTACTCACACTGCTCTTTCTCTTTTTGTCAGTCACTATTTTTCACACTTCATAATAGTGATAACAATCCAAACACTCTCATTCATTGCACTCTTTTCAATACAGTTCACCTTTTTTTATCTGCACTCATTCACTGTCAACTCTTGTATTTTCTATATATCTCAGTCACATCCTTAAACACCTTTCTTTTCTATTTATTCATAACTCAACACAACACTAACTAACTCTTCAAAATAACCTCGAGCCACCCCTTCAACTTCCTAAGTTGACCTTTCAATCTTGAAAACTCAAGAAGGTCAGTTCACCTTTCCTAGCAAGTTCACAAAGGGATTTTGAAGATAAACATATCTACACAACCCTGCACAAAGAAAATATAGTGAGGAGTGGCCAAACAAAAAATACAGAGACGTCCAAAGTGCCATACAATCAAAAAAATAGGTAATTAAAATTGTAACATCAAGAACAATGATGCAGGGTTATGTGTGTAGTGTGAACAAACATTTAAGGATAGCGAATCAAACCATAAAAAAAAAGGTGAAATTAAGCCAAACACAATATGCCATTAGAGACAGGACCTATCACATTAAATGAATTAACTTATGTAAATGTCCATAGACAGCATGCAATTCAATTCTTATACATGGGAAAAAAATTACATATAAATTTATTCAAATGGTTTCCCTTCCTCTCGCAAATGCAAGGACAACTATGAAATAGAAGTCGTGGCCCGATACATAATTCATTTTAGATATCACCAAGTGCGAAACAAATGATTTTATTATGTGTGCACATGAGTTGCAAGCTGCTACCTGGTGATACATCTTTGGCCATTGGGTCTTTTAAGTATTTTTCTGAGGAAGCATGCAATTCATAATTTAGTTATAAGTTGCTACCTGGTGATGCGTCTTTGGCCAATGGGTCTTTTTAAGTATTTTTATAAGAAATCATACAATTCATTTTTCTTTTAAGATTAGTCCTAGATGAAATTAAACAGTTTAAGATAATAGATGCATTAAACCTACAAACCTGAATTTACAAAGAAAACGAATCCTTACACGCATGTATAGTGTGATATCCTGGAGAGGAGCGCGATGATAACCAACAGGTAAAGGGATCCTTGATGTAGGCATCCTCCTTTTCCTTTGACTTCCTGGCTTCTCTAGAACAATATTTTCTTTTTTCTGGATGCTCTCCCTTGCCCTCATCAGAGCCCTTGCCAACATCTCAAGGTTCCTTTTTTCTAGATCAATTGGACGGTGTGGAGCTCCAGTTGTACCCCGTGGGGCAGACTGATCTGAACCAATATTAGACTTGTGGCTTGAGTTCACCAATGTACCATGTCTGGCACATGAAACATGACTGTCTTCCGGCATGATTATGAACTTCCTCCCTGACAATGTTATTTTGCCACATTGTTGATATAACACCTTGAGATTAGAGAATGTTTGAGTAAGCCCATTTTTTAAGGATTCACCAAGGCTCTGTCTTACTATTTTCACAAAAATAAGATTCTCAAGAATGGTTGTGTTTCTGCTACTGGTGGAAGAAATTAATAAGATAAAAAATGCACTATCTCTAATGAGAATTGCACTTTATCGTAACAGAGTTTTGGATGATGTTCTCTTCAATGTTGTTACTAAGGATTCAGATGGTTTATCAATGGATTGGAGGCACGAGGGTTATGATGAGGGAAGTGTCCTTGGAATTGTTTTTCTGGGCTCCATTCCCACTAGTAATCCTTTAGAACTAATACTCCCTGATCTTAATTTGACATCCTAGCAGCGCTCAACTTCTGATTTATATTGTAAGGTTGCATTGCAGTTTTGTCTTTTCTCCATTTGTATACTTGAATAATTTTGGAGGTGAAAAGCATGTACATTTACAGAATATACATTTTCTTTTATAAAAATGGCATTCAGTCCTGACCTTCGTTTGACAGAATGCCTCAAAGATTAATACCAGTATAGATAACAACATTGAGTCCATAATTACTTGTGGTTAAAGTATTGTTATTTTAGGAGTTTAGTTAGAGTATTGTTGGGGTCAACCCATCAATTGAGGAAGAGATATCTCAAGCTTTAAGTCTGGTATTGTATTACAGAGGAGATGCTGGAATGGGAGGCATGTGAAGCTTTAATAATAAAGAATTTGATCTTTGTATGAAATTTTGTAAGTTTTGATTGACTATATTGAGGTTTATCAGGGAATAGTGGGTTAAAAAAACCTACAAACGTTTTATCATGCTCTAAATTATTGACTGCAATGAGAAATAGGAGGAGGACGTTATTTAAAATACATGATACTAAATTTTAGTTGGCCTCTGCAGTCAACAATACAGGTTTTACAAGCATATTTCCATACGCAGGTCCAATATAGGGCATCAAATATCTACTGATTGGTCTGATAAAAACTCTCCAAATTTCCACCATTTTTCTACCCCAGTTCATAGAGGAGGTCTACAAACTTTCATATCGAATGGTTAAGTTTGTATGAAGATATCTATACCAAAAAATTTTGTGCAGCAGGGGACAATAAACACTGCCAAGCAATACAAGAAAAGAGTTAAAACTTGATTTAAATTAATGTTTAAATATTTGCTTTGATTCATATTGTCACTGAAATATGTTCAAATATGCTAAAAATTTGTCATTTGATTTGACAATTCCTAATTGAGGTTGCATTAAAGGGAAAAGACTCAAAAGCTAAAATATGTAATTCTTTACACTAACATGCTATAGATGAAGAACTCCTTACCTTTTTATATGTGTTGCAGTTCTTCCAACCATATTCATCTGCAAGAAACATCTCGCACAATCTCATGTTCTCATATGCAGATCTGTGTATAAAAATAAGCATATAAATAGATGATTTAAGATGTCAATACAAAAAGATAAATTAAACAGTGTAATATTTCCACAAAATTTGGCATTGGAATTCAAGAAAAAGATGAAACGATCTAATCGTCAAAATTCACACAGACTCACTCAACAAAGGGTCTGTATTTACTTTAATAAATGATGCAGAACATGAGAAACAAAATTTGAACAAAGTAAGGCATGATAATGTTAGCAATGACGGCATCATACAGTTTGGTTTTGAAGTCAAGAATATATGGAAGCTTCACAGACTTTTCAATGTCCGGTATACGCAAATCGTAGAGCCTCATCAACCAGAAGCTCCCTCACATAGTTTAGCCACTTTTTTGAGACAGTGACCTCCATAAAACATGATGAATTCAAATATCCTTTTGAAATTATTTGGCGACACTCACAAACATCATCTGTTGCAAGTAAGAGGATCGAGGTTATGAAAAATTTGAGCCACAAATCCATGGCTATTTTGTCAAATATATTCATCACATTTTCAGTAGCATGTGTGGTTGTATTGGCTATAGCAATGAAGCAAAGAAACCCTAACCGGAATGAAAAAGATTCAAAACGACGCTCAAAATTAATCACGTGGAACAAATGTTTAAACAGCCGTCAAACTTAAGACAGCCGCCGAAACATCCAAAAGGGTCTTTCCCATAGGGGGAACGCCTTTGGCGTGATGAATTGTCACTGCAGTTTTGCTGCCATTTTCCTTATTCATATTTGTTATTAAACTAGCAATCGCATGTGTACAATGTAATATGAACACCAAACGGTATATGTTATTTGATTTAGAGGGATAGTTATTACTTTTGTAGTTGATGTTGATGAGGGGTGTGATTGATAGTGTAAGTGTAGGAGTATAGGTGAAGCATTACATTTAAAGGTTCTATTTGTACATTTAAAATTTTATTTGCACTAAATATGAATACATTTGATATCACTTTGGATACAAGAAGTTTACATAAAGTAGTAGTGGAGGTGTTATCAAAGTAGAGGGTAGTATTTACGACTAGTTGTTTTTTGTTGAGTGATAGTAGTCTTGACTCCTCTATTCTTCTTCATAACATAATTATTGTACACACGGTGTAGGATGTCCCACAGAATTCAATTTACCATGTAATCATAATACAATAGGTTTCCATGTGGATAAATCAAATATCCATGCAGACTCGCAAGATTCTGATGTTTGATGCTTCTAACTCAGTTTCCAATCAAGTGCTCAACAACAGCCTGCAGGTAATGGACCGTCAAACACTCTAGCGTGCGATCAATAATCTTGATGTAAAAGACTTTAATGTCTAATCATTTAAGGCATGTTTGCCACATGGGGTGCCCAAATTTGCAGAAAAATTGAATCACTTTTAATGGCGTGAAAGATTCCTTCAATTGACACATCATAGTTTGGAGCTAAATGTGACTGTGTTCGAAGAACTCTCTGCCATGTACACAAAAAACAAAATTTAAATGCACTAAAGAAAGAAAATAAAAACCTTACTAAGTATACTCGTATTAAAGTTTTGAAAAAGAGGAGATGTGTCAGGTTTTAATGATATCTTTGCAGGTTTTGTGGTGTTATTATGAAGTCAGGGACACTAAAGAACAAATGGTAAAGAAAGAAAAAAATTGTCAATCACTGGTCAATGGTCACACTATTTCTAAAAATGAAAATTGTATGTTGATATGATGTAATGCTAACTTGAATCTCTGCAACTCATTCACCGGTTGTTGTGATATTGTTAAAAACATGAATTTTAGAAAAATAAATATATTGCTAGTCATGCATTGATGAGAAGCATTTTTTGGAGTTTCATGAAATTACATTACTTTGTTTAAATAGTGGGTCTATTACAAGTGGTTTAAAGTTAATATAGCTTATGCGGTCCCTTTTCCATTCTTCTTGTTTCATTGTGTGTTTCCCATTGCAAGATTTTGGTAAACAAACTTGAACTTATGTTGTCTAAATATTATGAGAATTGAACAGGGTATTTGAGCTTGCCCTTGCCTAGGAAGCTCCAACACATTAAAACCTTAATGAGAGCAAATGACATCCACACAATTTTTATTTTGAGCTCTTTAAAAATATAATGCAAGGATGTCCTCTATCAAAATATAATGATGTATTAACCAATCTCATATTTATAATGTTACTTCCCACATCATCAAGTTTCTCAACTAAGTGGCTCAGTCACAAACTGTATTAACAAGGTTCTAAATATTTTATCTGAGTTTCCATCAATGTCACATCACCTACTCTATCATCTCTCAAATCTCCTCGGTACAGTGATCTAACGTTGCCTACCCCTAACAACTTTTTGTCATTAAATCCATCAATTTCATTAAAAAGATATCCATAAGAAATTTTGAGGTGCTCAATTTTTTGTAAAATGGCTAGTGGTATATCCACTACTTCTCAAGTCCATATCCATAAGAAAACCAAAAGTAAACAACATATCACAAAATCACTAACACTAACAGCTACCACTATCTCTGTTTTGAAATGTGAAGCACTTTTTTGACTTGGACATTCAGGTAACAATAATTTCCTTGGTCCACAAAGGCCAGCATTTCCATTAAGTAAAACGATAGCAGTGGCATTAGCGAAAACCCCCTCTTTTAGAATTTCTCCCGTGACTCTGTTGGAAGATAGATTCAGATAGCAAAGCACTTGAAGTTTCTTGAGGAGTTTCAGTAGTGGACCAGTTAAGAAATTTGACAAAAGCTCTAGGTCAATGATATATTTCAAATTTTCCATTGCCTCTGGAATAAGACCCTCTAAGGCATTTCTTGATAGATTCAAATGTTTCAATCCTACGCAACTTCCAACTACAGTTGGAATGGCACCACGAAACTTATTGCCTGAAATGTCTATATATGTAACCATTGTAATTTTTCCAATCTCTTCTGGCAAAGACCCTCCTAATGCATTCCATGAGAGATCTAAATACAATTGAAGATTTTGAAGATCTGAAATGTCAATCCCAACAAACCCAAATAACATAAATATCAGAGACCTGAGGTTCAATATTTCCCCAACTAGCAGAGAATACATGTGGGGCTTGTGATCCTGTACATTCTTGGCACCGCCATAGCTAGTATTCAGAAAACCAAATCCAGGGTAGGCAATGGCAATGGTAATGCAAGAAACAGAAAAAGAGGTAACATAATCATGCAAAGCATTGGCCTAGTTGTTTTGTAGCTATCAGTGTTTTTGTTAATGTTGTAATCGATCAGTGAATTGGATTTGTTCTCCATTGGATCATCAGATCTTGCACACTCTTGAGGTTGCTCTGCATCTTCAAAGGTGATTTTTCTTCTTTGCTCCTCCAAATTATGGATTTCTTGTACTAATTGGGGATAGTGAGACTCATCCATATTTGCTTCAATGGCTTCAGATTTTGTACTTCCTTGAAAGGTTTTACTATCATGAGTTCCGAGTAGAACCACATCTCACCTAGGCATTTCATCAAATAGTTGACATGCCCTGTTTTAAATCTCCCGTTCTGGCAGAAGCTAGGAGGATGCTGGAAAAGGTTTTGGAGTCCACTTGTACACCTGGAAATTGAATTTTTTTATGAAGGTGCCAAGGCCTTTTATGGATATCTTGCAATCGATAAAGTCCATGCGGTCACATATGTTCCAGGGATTTATTCAAACAATTCGAATGCCAGTTGCATGCTTCAACATTTATGGAACCTCCCACACCGGCTGAGGCAGATCCGTGGTTGCATTTTCACGTAGACCTTTCCAACATATTTTTGATGGGGGAAAGTGCGGGAGGGAACATTGCACATCACCTGGGCATGTGGGCGACCACTCAAGAGGGGGAAATGTAGGTGCAAGGGAATGATTTTGGTCTACGTTTGTTTTGGGGAAGAAGATCAGACACAGTCAGAAGAAGGAGATCACACTCTGTTAAACGTGGACACCATGAATATGTACTCGCATTGTTCACCTGATTTGGAGATTCTAGTTCCTGTTGACAGATGCTCATACATATGCTTTGCTTTGTTCTCTGCTGTCACCCTCCTATTCTATTTATTATATAGTGTACATGCAACCCACGATGCCGAAAGAGGATAATGCCAAGACCATCTCCAAAATTGAAAGCCTACTAACCCTAACCCTAACCCTAACCCTAATCCTAACACCAAGAGGAAATCCCCTACACATTCACTAATACAAATGGCCCCGGCCCCTCATCCTCATTTGCCAACCCTTCACCATTTTTGTTGGATAGAGCGGCTACAGCCTGAAATTTCCAATCTTCAATCTACACAACCTAATCCTCAATCTTCTTCTTTTTCTGCATACAACAAAGAAAACATCACATGTAGTAGTTTCCTCTCAGTGACCATTGAACCCACTCCAGGTACAGATACAGAGCTAGATCAATCAATTTGTATATAGTAAAATGAGGAGCTATTAATGATATCTCTATTTAGCACAGTTCTCATTCTCTGGACCCCTTTTCCCTTTATGCACCCCTTCTTCGACCCTTTTGTAGGGAAAGCACCATCTTATTCTGTTCTGAACTGTAATGTTCTCTGGACCCTTTTTCCCTTTATGCACCCCTTCTTCGACCCTTTTGTAAGGAAAGTGTCATCTTATTTTGTTCTTAACTGTAACTGCTCTGGGCCAAATCTCATGGCTGCCTCCCCATAATAATCTAAAATCTAAAATTTGTTGTACCCGAACCAAGTTGTCATTAAATTTCCTAAAATTTGGACTATTGTTTCAAACCATTTTTCTTTCTAAATGGCAACCTGGAAGTTAACTTCAAGCTTTTGGGTTGCAGGGTATTTTTGGCGACATGGAATGTAGGAGGTAAATCACCTTACAATTGGCCTCAAGTTGGATGAATGGCTGCATGCATCACCTCTAGAAGATATCTATGTTTTGGGGTTGACAAAAATCCACTTGTTTCATACATTCAGAAATATGAATATAGTTGCACAGTTATTATTTAGTATATTATACAACCCAACCAAATGCTCTTCCCTTATCAACGAGACTTCAATAGCCCTGGTACGCAACTTATTCGGCTCAATCTGGAGTATGTTATCCATAGACAAAGAGGCTACCTCAAAATTTACTTTGATACACACAACATGGGCCACATAATCTCTTCCCAACAAGTCTTTTATTTCCTTTAGCATATTCTCTGTCTAAATAATGAAAATAATCTTCAGCTAATTATCTAAAATTAGAGAATCAAATGCCATTTCTCAGTGATGACCCTTAAAGGTGAAGTGTGGTTGCTAGAGTTGATCCATTGCAGAGAATCTGGAACAAAAGGTGAGATTGTAGGGGGAAAAAAGGAAATTTTGTTAAGTTTAATAATAAAGAAATTCATTTTTATCCATACACATTCCTCACCTATGGTAATTATTGATTATTTAAAAGTTAAACAAGTATGGCCAGCAACAAAGATCTATTGTAGACTCTCAACTTGAATGAAGGGATTTTTCTTTTTTTTTATTGGTAAATGAATGGTTACGGCCATCCCCTAGGTGCCAGATTAATTGGGGGGCAGTAACATGACCTCGCAAAGTGTAACCCAATTTCCCACCACTGAGTTGCATCCCTTGGGTGAATGAATGCAAATAACATAACAATGGTTTGTATTTGTCAACTATGGAAGTCTGTTTTCTGAAACTGTAATCGAGGGTTCACTCTTGAAATGGCTTTCAAGAAGTGGCGACACCTTCCAAATTAACTTCATAGGAATCTATTTTTTTAATATTATACTGCTGACAAAGAATTTAGCATCCTATACAGTTACATGGATATATTAGTCGGCCCATGAAATTATTTGATGACTTATCTTATAGAGATGCCTGAGATGACTGACATTTTGTAATGTAATATTGTCTTAGTCCAGCTTTTGGAGATTTCACAGGTTCCGGAAGAATGTGTAAGTTAAATGACATTGAGCATATTCACATATTTCTGGTAGCTTGAAGTTTCAATTAAGATAATACCGGTTTTTGCATAGTTTTTAGGCATATTGATATGCTTTTCTGTGCTTTGTGATTTTATGATTCAGGTTGGCGAGTTCAAGTCAATTGAGAAGTTCAAAATCTTCAATACCAATAACTTGTAAGTTAAATGTGTTCCATATTTTACTATGAATCGTAAGTGATTTGGAGTCTCTCTTATGTTGACCATTCAAACTATGCAAGTGGGTGAACTTGAAGGCCATTAAAAGGCTTGTGGAGGCCAATGCTCTTAAAATGGAGATAATTCCAAATCCAAAGGTAATGCATAGCCTCTTTGGCATTATGAAATAAGCTTGTTCTTTTTTAATGTGTCTGTAAGTTATCCAACCTCTGGAAAATGAATTTAGCATTCATGGATTGTTTCCTCATTATTCAGGAAGTAGATGGCATAAAGGTCCTTCAGCTTGACATGGCTATAGGTGCTGCTATAAGGGTATATGCATTGTGGCAGAAGATTATTGCATTGATCAGATTCATTTTGATGACATCTTGTTCTTGCAATTAGTGTTAATGTTTTAGAGAATGATGTTGACCCGGATTGCGTCTGAGCTGCAGAAATATCTCTTCTTTTTGGAAAAAAAAATGTCCCACACAATTGGCCAACCCTTCACCATTTTTGTTATAGCCTGAAATTTCACAAACACATGCTACACAAAAATAAATAAATAAATAAATGGCTTGTTTAATATGCTTTCATTTTTAATTTACCCATGTCTCATGATTAAATTTGCATTGTAGCAATGGAATAAACATAAGATAATCCCGCATGAACAAGGGCACTACAACACTTCACATTCACTACATTCTTGAGAGTGAGTATTAGCAAACTTACGTGTCTCACTTGAATTTGTATTCAAATATTACACAACTAAGTTTTATCTAACATCCCTTCTAATGTATTTCGCAACAGTTGTTCTGACTTTAATAGAAAATCAGTATTGTCAATCACACCCCTTATCAACATCAACTACAAAAGTAATAACTATACCTCTAAATCAAATAACATATACCGTTCGGCATACACATCTCATGAAACACATGTGATTACTAGTATATATAGTGAAAATACAACATACTTAAAAGAAAGAAAACACAATATGATGAAAATAAATGTTGAGATGGTTGAAAGAGAACTATATCAATACACAAATGTCTTGAGGTATGTAATAAGTACACATGCAAAAGAATCCTCCTCTTATTACACTACCTTGTTGAAGCCTTATTGTCAAGCTCTACTCAAGCATACGCATCCTCTCAAAATTTCCATCGAGTTCATAAAATTCCAATGTTCAGGTATGCGGACAGAAGACATGCAAGTCTTGGGGCCATGCTAAACAAGATACTTGAAGACTATGTCTGATTTGGATCTGCTCCAGGTGAAATTTACTTGCTTCAGATCACAAAATCAACTTTTCCTATACAGTCCTATAGATGCCCCTGGTGTTATTTCTTCCCATTTGTTGAAAACTACTTTAGCTAGGGAAGTTGTGTAGTTATAAAGAGAAGAAACGGAAATTGTTGAAAACTACTTTAGGATATACCACTTTTTCAACAAATTCGCTACAACTCCTATATTGTTTCCTTATTATAAGAAGTGCATTTCCATATTAGAGAGCAGCAGATCGGCTGCCTGCTATGGAGAGGCACTCAGGCATGCATCAAGTATTTAGAAGCAATTATTAGAGAACTAAAGGCAGGTAAAGATAAATATTTTTCAAATATGAATATTCAATTTCTAATCAACAATTTAGAGAATTACCTGATTTTAGTTCCAGCAAGGGAACAAACCCATTTGAAAATGGGAATGTGGGTTCACGAGCTTTTATGCCCCGTGTCCATTCAAATAGCTCGTGCAGAAAATAATGCCATGGTAACTCTCAATCTCTCAAGGATGGACTTCAAATACCCCAAGATTCTTCAAGTGCCTATATCACGTCAATCGTTGATTTTTCTATCTCATGTCAATTGTGGGAGGGTCAGTGTGAATCCCAAAGGCAACATTATGTTCTATGATGTTACTCTGTGGGAGGTGATTGAGCGAAGGACTCTGCATTTTATTACTACAAATTTCCACCAAAATAAAAACAAACATGGCACGTAAATGACCTACAAGACCTGTCAGTTCCTTATCCATTGCTCGTATTCATAGCTACAAAAAATGAGAAAATTCCCCAAAAAAACTATTAAAAACGTGAAAACATCCAAATAGTCATCAAACCGTCAAATTTAACTTAGTCGCAGAAACGTCTGCAAAGCCCTTACCCATAGGGAGAACGCCTTTGGCGTAATAAACTATGATGAATAATTAAAAAGGGGTTATAACTAAGTGAACAAATGTTGTTTTTTGTTTTAATAAATTGATACACTAGAAATCGCATGTGTTTCATGAGATGTGAACGCCGAATGGTATATGTTATTTGATTTAGAGGTATAGTTATTACTTTTGTACTTGATGTTGATAAGGGGTTCGATTGATGTTGTGATTGTAGAAATATAGTTGATCCACTTAATTTGAAGGTTGTTTCTACATTTCAAACTTGTTATAAATTCGTACATGATTACATGTGATACCATTTTCGATAGTTAATTAATTTTATAGTTGATGTTGTATGTATTTAATTTGGGTTAATTGTGTTAGTTGTGCATTGGTTGTTCAATTGGTGTTTTGTTGGAAAAACATTTATTGTACAATTGATAATGTGTGTGATTGATAGTTATAGTGTAGGACTTTAGTTGAAACATTACATTGAAATGTTGTATGTGTACATTTAATTATGTTACAGATTCATACATTTAAAGTTGCATATCATATTTGAAAACATCAAATAAATGAAGATATATGTACACATAAAGAGACATGTATACATTTGCAGTATTTATATCATGAATGGTAGCGTTTAGTGGGAAATTTTAGTTTCAATAAACATGATTACATTTGATACCCCTTGAACAACAGTGTCACTTTGGATAGAAGAAGTGTTGAGTATAGTAGTAGTGGAGGTGCTATCAAAGCAAAGGGTAGTATTTACGATGGGTTGAGTGATAGTAGTCTTGCTTCCTCCTTTATTCTTACTCCAAGTGCTGGTACATGCGTCATATTTGAGTATCTCTCGAATGAAAAAGTAGGTGAAATGCATAGATTTACAAGCGAGGGAACTCTGGAGAAAGCTATGAATGTCAGACCCTGCCTTTTAGTGGTTCCAATGTCGACGGTTGCTTTGTGCAAAGTAAGTCCTTGTGACTTGTGGATAGTTAATCCCCAAGCCATTTTAATCGGAAATTGTCTTCGATTCCCTCTTGAAATAGGGGGTATGGAAACATGTAATGGGTTGGAGGGATCCCAACATGGGTTGTTGTATCTATCAAATTTTATAACAACAAATAAAGGTAATGTTGGTGGTTGCATTGATGCGTCGTAGACAATGTCAGTGATTGTTCATGTGGCACCATTCACGAGGCCTGCATCAACCCATATATTTGCAATAATCATGATTTTTTGTTGTTTACACAACAGAACTTTGTGTTCCAACTGATCATCATCAGGATTTCCTGGTCCAGTCCGCCTGTTACTTTCAATAATGGATTGGGTGATCAGAACGTTCAATGCCTTCAACATCTGTAGGTTGTGGGAGTCCACCAATCATTTTTTTGCAAACAAATGTGGTGCGTCTTTAAAAATTTTGAGCTCCTACTGAGTTAGGTGTGTGTCTGTGTGAGACATTAGGAGTTCCCAATCCTCAATTAGAGGGGTTGAATCTCGCATGTGGAGCAGTAAATTCTGGAATGAAACATGTGCATTAGTTGTTCCTTGTTGCCGAAATATTGTTTGCAATGTAATGGAAGACTGAAATCCCTTCCAAAGGGTTGCTCCGTAGGAATTACTTGCATAAAGAGGACTGTCCAAAACCGGTGGTAATTGGCTGAGGTCACCGAGGAGGATGACTGATATGTTTCCAAATTCATATGTTCTTGAGTGTGGGAAAGCTTCGCGGAGCCTACTCTCAATTTTTCTTAGTAACTTTGGCCCGATGAAACTCATTTCATCAATAAGAACATATTATATATGTTTCAGCGACTCTTGAAAAGACAATAATGCACTACCTTCAAGGGGTTTCAGTTCTTTGATTGGAATACACATGGTTGTGTGGATTGTGGATGCAGAGATGTTGAATGTTGAAACACCAGTAGGGGCGAGCACAAGTAGAGGTGAGGGAGATGTGGTTGATGCTTTGAATGAATTCTAGATTTTATTTATCAGAAATGATTTTCCTGTGCCAGTCGTTCCTTGAATTATCAATCTTAGTGGAGGTAGAAGGGTTTTGTTTGCTGAATGGTGTAGTATGGTATCAAGAGATATTTGTTGTTCTGGAGACAAAGGAAGTGTGGAAGATGGTGGTGTGGCATGTATGTTGTTGTTAATTGTGTCTGCCTTCTCTCTCTCAATGAATGATGAACCAGTTATCTGCAAATCATGGGGAATGTCATGTATGGTCCAATTATTGTGTATGTCAAAATCTTGTTTCCCCAACATTTCAAGACTATCTAGACCTGTGTTGTTTCCGGGGCGAAGTTGTGCGAAGACCTTCCATTCTTGCAATGGTTCTTGTTGAATACTACATTCAGGCTCAGAGTCAGAACTAACATCTGTAGCAAGTCTTGTGTCTGCGGTAGTGTGTAGAACATGCCACGGTCTGTAGTTGTGCTTGTACATGTCCCAAGTGTTGTTGATGTCATGTGGGGTTGAGCCAAATTCAGATGCAATATTTCTGAAAGGATTGTATAAAAGGAGTTCTGACCAACAGAAAAGGTCATATGATGTTGATTCTTGAGTAGGGACATCCACAAATCTCGGGTGGACCCGAACAATTGCTTGTGTCAGTCACTTTTTCCATTTATCACCTTTACGGTTCTTGTTGTAGCTCCAATCTTGAGCAACTTGAATAAGTGGTAGGTGTTCCATGGTTTTTGGATGAACTTTATATGCATCCAAGAAAGTAGTTGTTTGTTGTGCATCGATGTCACTTTCAACGACACGTCTCGGTATTTTTTTCCCAACATTTAATGATACAAATGGATGGTTGCACATAACAAGTGGCAATTTTTGCAGCATGTGGCATGTTTCTTGTGCACTTATGTCATGCTCAACAACACTTTATGTGAGCATTTTATGGATCGCAATATGTGCTAGAGAATTTGCATCTACGTCTCTTGAAAATCTAGATAGCATTTGGTGATATGTTTCTGAACGTTTTTAGGCTTTCGAAGCATATTTTGCAATATACTTAAGAATGGCATGGCGAGGAAAGTACTAGTTGGAAATCGACATTTTCTCTCCATATGTATATCATTTTTTGATTGTGGATGTTCAATCTATCATCATTTCTGAAGGGAGGTACTTTATTTTCCCATCACTTTCAATGTGTAAGGAAGAAGTAGGTTGCGTGGCCCAGGGGGCGTTGTACCTACACTGCAGCTGTGATTGCTTTCTACGCAGGCATGTCTCTCTGAACATTTAGTGTGGCGTTGAACTCGATTAAGTAGTTCTTCAAGGTCTGCATGCGGGGAGGTGGATAGAATTTGTGTTGTATCTAGCAAGCAAGGGTCGTCTAGGAGTGACCTACGAACAAAATCCAAGTGGTTGCAAGCTGGGCGGGGGTTCAGGCAGACACGAACTTATCAAAGTATTGTTTTGTCGCCTCAATAATTGTTGTATCCTCCCAGTCCATTTCGTCAACTTTTGGCGCATTCTCGAGCCACAATAAACCATGGACATGTGCGGAGCCTCTATGTTGCCATTCATACCTGTGAGACGAGGGAACATAAATATTAGATATGTAGTTTGGAAAAAAACTTTGAAATAAGTAGATTTGATTACCTGTACCAAAAGTCTACTGCTCCAAGTTCCTTCTGCAATATTTCTTCCTGAAATATTGTGAATCTGTGATGCAGGTATGTTGATACTCGATGAGGGTTAGAGACAATGTTAAGTGTTCTCCAACGTTGTGCGGCTCGAGGATCTGTTGGGCATTCACTAGGCATAATATTGTGGAGATCTAGCCATTTAGTGTCTGCAACACTTAGAGTGAAGAATAAGGTTGGTGTCCCCAATTGTTCCACCATATTTGAAATCTCGCTTCTACTTTTTGCCCAGAATGAACGTGTCCCTCGAAGGCTCGATCCAAAGTGCATTAAGTTGTCTGGGAGGTTGTCTTTGGGGCATTCCAATAGTTGTCTTCGCAGCTCTCTAATTGTTGGAGGGATTCCAGATTCGATATTTTGTTTCATAAAAACATTGTTGTGGACTGGGTTCTGTGTCGCATTATGAGGTTTAGAAGGAAGTAACGAAATCTTGGGTGGGAACCAAAGCGCCCATCATGGTAATGCATCAAATGAAGAGTGTATTCATGCATTGGAACTTATTTAATGTGGGGTTGTTTCCACATTGCTTTTCCTGTCGGAAATAAAGTTGGGAAAATCATTGAGAACATGCCTTCCGTATTGTATTCATTTATTGGTGAAATCCCAAGCTCTGGCCATGGCATGGTAAATGGAGTGTTACCATCGTGGTTGAGCAAGAACTGTTCGATTTCCTCTTCTTCTATTCCTATATTGTGAGGTGTTGGCACGAAAGATGATGAGTTTTCATATGTTTCATCAAAGTGGGTGGGAACACCACTACTATGAGTTGTAGAGGCAAGTTTGCATTTGGGGCAGTTCCATTGTGGTTGTGTTGAGAGAGGAGGAAACATTTGATGACTCAGATGGTAGTGAGGAAAGGGTGTCATCATCTATTAAGACATCTTTGTAATAGGGATCGTGTTGGATTTTATATTGCAAGGCTGCACAAACACAAGATCTACTGACGTAGAAATCATAATTTTTTAAATTAGATCCTTCCCTTTGTATGAGAACTATGTCCAAATCTCCAAGGCGGTGGGGTAGGGTCTTTTCTATTGAAGTAATGTTTTGTGGGAAACTTATGGTGTGTCCTGAGTATTTGTATTGCCCGCCACGTACTTGGGTGACTTGCATGAATGGATTAACTCATGCGATAAGCATCTCCTCGATTTGGGTTAAAGATGCAAGAATGGTAGGCTGTTTTTTAGGGTCCATGTTGTTCCATGAAGAGAAGCGGTGGCCTTGTTTTTCACTTTTGCATCTGTTACAGGAGGGAAAGCCTTCAAAGGAAATTGTTTTAATTCCTAGGTAATTTTCCAAGCAGATTGAGCAAGTTTGGATGTTCGCCAACAAATCTATTCTTTTGTGAAACTGATGTTGGGCTTCAATAGTCAGTGATCGAGGGTGGGAATATGGGAAATATCTGTGTATTAGGAAGGGGTGGGGTGTTCTGTTTGAGTCGTTTGTGGATTGCAAGGTGGAAAGCATTCAGAAGGAGAGGAGAAACTATTTGTATATGTGCGATGAACTGAAGAAAGGTTGGTACTTGAGACAGTTTCATGTGGCATCCCAAATATTTGGGGAAAAGTGACAGTTGTTAGCAAAGATGGGTTCGTACAGAAGGAAGTGGTATGCTCGTGAAAGTTTGTTTCCATGGAAGTTACATGCGGAATGTTGGTTGGCAATTCTTCAGTAGTTGTATTTGATGGCAAGATTGGAATGTCAGGGGATCGTAGGTTGTTGGTCATTGTAAGTTGAAAGATATTAGAGATTTTTGTTGTTCTATGCTCTAATTTACGATGTCATTGCTCAAGAGTTATGTGTACTTTATTTTTTGCATAGTTCTCTCTTCGTTGGGCTCGTTTTACAGGAGTCGACATGATTGCGAAGTCACAGGATTATGGAGTACCACCTGTTGGATAAAGATCATGCGGGTTAGCAAGGAACGATACATATGTTTGATGACATACAAATGCAGAAATAAGTCAAAATATAAAACTAATTTCAATTGTAATGCATGTGGAGTTCCAATGGGAAATACACATAAGAGGTAACAATTTGAGTATCGAGAAACTGCATTTTTTATTAAGGAAAAGAGTATTATATATATATATATAAACATACAATATATAAACATACAATGTGTTCACATAGTACATAAGGATGTAAATACGTACATAACAAAAGTGCATGTATTTTATATTTATTTTCTTAAAAGTACTAACAATCCACATAGTAGTAGGAGACAATAGTATGTCAGTGTATAAGGGAATACAACAGTTTTCTTTTGAAGCAGGGAAAAAAGTGAAACATAGATATGAAATAAGAAACATAACGGTGATAGTTCAAAGTATAGAATGGGATGGGTGAGGGTGTAATGTTTGAAGGGACGGGTGGGTTATAAATCCTTGCGTAAAGGTTATGGAGGAGTTGCACTATTTTCCGCTTTCTTTGAACTGAGGATGACACATTTCAATATGTTGTTTCCACAATATGTCTCTTTTTTCAGTGAAAGTGTGAAGCAGTATTCATTGCCGATGACATTACTTATAATTTCACTAGTCGCATCTTCGTCTATAGACAATATATGGAGGTCGTTAGCTGCAACACCCATGATTAACTCAGTTGTCTCATCAAAAGCGGTAACTGATTGAAGTTCTCCTGTTGGGTCCTTTAGATTGATCCTGAGTGCATATCTATAATCATAGTTTTGAACTTGTACTGTTGCAACTCGAACAGAACCATGAACCATTACCATTCTCTCTCACCTTTTTCCTGCATTGTTTGTCACCTTTTTGAAGAGGACATGCCTTGTAAAAAAGTTGTCCATGTTGATATTTGTGATTTCTGCATGTAACCATGGCCCATTCATTTCTCTTTGTGTTCCCCATATGTAGTACCTCCAAAATCATTGTTACAGAGGTCAAGCTTTTTGGAGGGCCCATAAATTGGCTTGTGATAGAGGGTGTCGGAAGGGAGTAGTCATCAGAATCTACCCAGCTATGAAGTGTATTGGTTTCTGAAATTAGAGGGTTGACATAACATTTGGTACTTGAAACAATGTCAACTGAGTTCCCATTGAAACTGGAGACGTGAGCAACTTTCAAGGCAAGGACCGAAAGAGGTGGTATAGAAAGCATGTCTTCAAGTTCTTTGCTTATCTCATCTAAGTGTTGTCCCCACAATGTGACACTTACACTGAATCCTGACATGTCCTTTAATTGCAGTGTTCTTCTCTTTGTTTCAGAACTTGTCATGCCTACGAATTGTTGAGCATGGTGACATCGTAAGAACAATGCCAATCAAATCAAATGTAGAACCTTCAGCGCTTGTAGGTATGTCCTTGATTTTGGTGAAGTGAAAGTGATGGGAAGGTATTGTATCCTCATTTGTTATGAGTGGAGTTATGGTTGAAGAAGGTTGCAGGAAAATCTCCAAAGCATTGTTCAAATGGTTGTAACATAGATTTGCATCAGCAATCCTCGCAATCCTCCCATTGGAAATTGTATATAGCTTCCCATTTTCAATCTGCTCATAGAATACTTCCGTGGCCTCATTGAAATAGGTGATGTGGATTTCCCCTCTTTCCTGATCTAACAAAATCAAACCCAAACACAAAACCATCTCCCCTTGCATTGTGATATTCGCGAAGGGTTTTTTTTGCTAGGGCACGACCCTCTACGGACCACATGCGCATAGATGTATTCAAAGCACTTATTTTAGTTGGTGTTCTCGCAAAATATTTGTTAACCTGGTTTGCACTTGCATCTTTTTGCGGCAACTGAATGTGTTCAAGAGCATTTGTTGGTAGTCGGATTGGAGCACCGATTACCAAATCTGTTTCGACAACAACATCCATTTCAATGATAAGAACGGTCCTGTAATGGAAAAGAAAAACGGGATAGAATTAGAACTAAGCAACGGATGGAAAAAACAAACAGAAAGAAATTTTAATTAATATAGGGAGTTTATGTACATTGGTAATTGAGCAAGAGATGAAGCTTACAGTTCACTTTTGATCATTCTAACGAGGGATTTGTGTAAACACACAATGGAGCCTTCTTGTATTGATTTTTCGGTTACACGACTTGTAAATTTGGAGGGTAGAAGTGCTGTCTGAAAATGTATCCCATCTGAAAGGTCAACACGATGTTGGGATCCCGTGTTGAGAATGGACCTTAGAGAGCACAAGTGCAGTATCTGAAATGTGGGGTCAACATTGGAACCGCCCTCAATCAATTGAGAAATGCCTTCGTGTGTCAAATTATTTCCATGGCAACTAAAAGATGCTCGAGATTGTGGGAATTCTGCAAATATATGGTGGAAAATGTAAACTTGTAGGGCAGTCAATCATGAAATGAAGGATTTGTTCAGGAAAGCATGCATTTGTAAAGAATGAGAACCTTTAAAGTTGGCTTCCTTATTATTTTATATTTTCTAAAAAGTGCAAACATGAAGTCTAACCCTTTAACAATTCAATATGCAAAAAAGTGATATAATGTACAAAGCTTTGGCTGAAAACAACTAAAATTTGTATGGTTGTTTCTCGGCATTTTAAAACTATATGTATTTGTGTGCAAATATTATGAAGAACACATTAAAAATGTTCGTTGGTTTCATAAAGAAGTGAGCAATTGTATAAAGGAAAGATATAATGAAGAACACATTAAAAATGCGTTGTTGTTGGTTTGCATAAAGTAGCGAGTAACTGTATAAATAAAAAATTCAACGCTTTTGTTGAAAAATTAGATTATGTGATCCATATGTTCTCGCCGCAATAAATACATGTGTTTATTTGAAATGAATTACATATTATTATGTTAAGCAAATAGAATGGAAAACAATAAGAATAATATGTACACTTGAAGTGAGAAAGCTATAGGTATTTGTATGGAGACATAATGATAAAGAAATTAGGAAAGCATAGTTGTTGGATAACAAAAAATGAACATGTGATTGATAAGTTTGATTCTCTATTAGATATATACTGCCATAATACATACATGGAATTATTTGGAATGAGTTACAGTTTATTTCAAAAACACTTATAAACTACTACCACTACAAGCTATTTTTAAAAATCAAATTTCTTGCTTTTTGCTTTTGTAATTTTCTTTGCACATTTCTTGTAGTTTTGTCCAGTTGCAGATGCCTCAATTGGAATTCCCATTCTCCTCAATTTGTGTGATGGTTCATATTTCAGTGCATCATCGTTAGAATCATAAATCAAGTAGAAGCCTCGTGAATGATCTCCAATCGTTCGGATTTTGGAGAGAAAAATTGGGGATGTTGGCATCAAGTGGAGGTGATATCTGATCATTTCAGCTATCGTTGTTTTAGGTGGTTTCAGTTGCCTACAATGCAAAACATTAACAACACATTGAATACACTTAAACTATTCCCCCCTCTGCAGGTGAGGCGTAGTTAATGTCAATCCCGTTGTGGGGAGGGGAATTATGTTTCTAGTCTGCATCATATTAAAATGGAGAGGGAAAATAAGTGTGTTAGTCCACCAAGATGTTCTTAGGTATGAGGGGAAACTTTAAAATCCTTGTCGTTGATCAGTCTAATGTATAACTTGGGACACTTCAAAATGGCCTCATTGGGGAACAAGCCCCTCAACACATAACGAATCCTTTCATCGACGAAGGCACGTGACCCCCACATATTCACGGAAAAAGGATTGGAGCCAACTAAAAATATAAATGAAACAATCCAAACCAAATAACATGAAAAATATCTACAATAATTTATTAGTCCATAACATGCAATAAACAAAACAATATGAATAAACAGTTCAATCAATATGGAAACCCACTTGAAGTTTGTCTAGAGACAACACTTTTTTTATTTACTGTCAGAAAAAGAGAAGCACAAATATCCTGCAAAAAAATGAAATAGGAATTTAATAAAACTGAATGTATCTGTAAATTCAAAAGGAGGGACTCCTTCATTAAGATTAATCTATATTTTCAATTTCATTCTCAGTTATAATACAACAAAACCAAAAAGATTATAAAGAGTTATTAAAAACTATATATTAGTAGAGGCCATACATAAGAAGAAAGTAAACTATATTTTTTTATTATAGTTTAGAAGAAATTACACAAAGGTTTCCGTACAAAAAAAATATTTCCCCATTTATTTTTTGAGATTAATTACTAGAGGCAGTGAAGTCTGATAAGCTTCCTAAGCATATTACTCCAAGTGACATAGGTGTTGTTCATAATTGGATTGCACCAAGGAAGGCGAAGACTTCAAGTGATTTTAAAGGTGAGTCCTTGAATTGGTTAGTTGTGTTATCTTAAAAATGAGCCTGCCAAGATTGGATGTTGTTTAGTGCCTTACAATGATGAGAATGATGTTAGTGCTTTGTAAATGATGAGGGAATTACAAAAATAAGGTAGTACTTCAGACATATATTCTTGTTGTATGTTTTGTATCAAGCCTGGATATTTTTAAAATGATGTTCACTCTGCAGTGAAAAATTGCACACCATTTAAGCATCACTCTACTTTTAAAAGAAACTCTTGTATAGGGAGGTTTGATGTTATCCCCATCCAGGTTAGGGAATCTAGTGGTTGGACTCATGATCTTGAAATATACACTGGACAATAAAGCTCCTATATCTATCTAAAAAAACAATAAAGCTCATATGAAGGGAAAAACATATAATTGGCTGCTTGAAACCCACTTTTAACATTTATTCTAAAGCGTTGATAACACACTGAGCTCAGTCACAAGAGTTGTGCAATGGAAATTTCAAACACTTAAGTGAGGAAGTAAAGTAAGAACCAAAGTAATGTAGAAGTGAAGGCCATTAATATCTTATATTTGATTAGAATGAAAACACGAGTACAATAACACCGTGATGGCGGTTTTTCACCTGAGACATCTGATATACAATTACAATGAAGACAAGAGTAACTACAAATACAAAATGATGGCAGTTTTTTGCCTTAAAATTCTAACTTTAAAATCTGGTGGAAGATTTTCATCCAAGGTAAGGGCGCCTATACTACTTCACCCAATACAAGAAAATTGGAAATGTTGGAATGGAGAATCTAAACACAAAAGATATAAGATTTACATAGAATTCCATCAAAAATTGCTTCAAGCAAATATGTTTGTTTGCATTTTAATTTTCATCATTTTCCTACATCAGTTTATCTCAACATTTTGAGAAGAACGGAAAACAAAAAAACATCTCATTGTACCCATTCAAACAATACAAATGTGGACGAAAACTTTGATTTGTGTCATCAAGACTTTGACTTGTAAGTCCCTTGCTGATGAAATTAGAACAAATTCATAATGCTAATATCAATGGATATGCAATTAGTAGCTGATATCAGAGCCCTATACATAAAGAAAAGTACCTTGTGGATGATTATTTCGTTATCTCTACAACAGCATATTGGGAGTAGACTCCATTACAAACAAAAACTACATATGATAATGGTAGACTGTATTGACTATTATACAAGAGAAAAACAAATACATTCGAGACAAATATATAGGTTCTAAGTAAATGCATTGAGTACATCAAAGGTCTCGTTAAGCATTTGAAGAAGATGCACCAAATCATTGAAGTACACAATACTTCCACTTACATTATAGAGATTTTCCTCGATTTTCTTAAAGGTTGTACCATATTGAGTTGGACGCTACCGAATGGACCTAACATTCTAATAGATGGTCCTCTATCCATATCATGGCCCATCTCTCTATATGGTATTTGGCAGTAGCATATATTACTAGGATGGTACCATCATATAGTAAGTACTCCGAAGTATAGTTATTTAATTCCTCATTCTGAGGGGGTTTAATCCAAAATACCAAATATTGAATGGCATTGGCCGCTCTTTCTCATCCCCCACCCACAGTTACCCACAATGAATAAAACATTGCCCACATATAGGGTAATTTTTTGAGTCAACCCCATAGTGATGTCCCTAGTGTGGATGTTCATGTCGGTATGTCAATGGTTGCATATCAAAAGATAAAAATTTACAAAGCACAATCAAAGGTATAAGACAATGACAATTCGTATGATCAGGATTTAGCTAAAAAGAAAACAGACTTTTAACATTTCGAATGTGAAAAATAGAATCCCAAATAACATATAACATAGACAGACTGAAGCTTGTCCATGTAGAACAGGTGCAGAATGTATGATATTACAAAAGCTGAAGTTTTGAGTTTAATGATGTTCCAAGTGACATTAATATAAGCAGCATACAGTGGGAGGATGGCCAAATTGCTAGATTGAGACACTTGGCTATACCTAAATTGAAACCTACCCTGCACCAAATCCCATTATTTTTAGAAACTGACATGAAGCAAAAATTATTTTAAAAGGAGTAAAATTGCCTCTAAAAAGATCAAAGCTTTACAAAACATTCAAAAGAGTAATATTACAAAACATTCAAAAGAGTAATATTACAAAACATTTCTACTTCCCCACAAATTCATAAGAGGAAACTACATAATTTCATGACTTGCAGGGTTCATTAGTAACATCATTCTCAAGGTCTCATACATCAGCAAGCTCATACAAGATTCTGAAACACAACCTATGACATCATGCAAGCATCAACAGATTTTCCAGTTGAAGAAGTCAATGTCTTGATATCTATTGAAACTATTGATCATTGCGACTCATAACCACTAATCCCAAGGTCCTACAAAACTGCCAAAGTAATGAAGAACAGACAAAGTGTAGGACTTCAATACAAACAACAATTTTGGCTATGAAGTAGCGTTTTTGTTTCCTTTTAAGATAATCGTACCCTTTTTTTTTCTTAAATAAGGATAAGAAAATACAGCTGAAGCTATTAAATTCAAGGTGGAAACTATAATCTAACACTCTGAAAGCATTCAAGACAGACATCATCATCCATTACTTCAATGAATTTTCAAAACCCACAGTTATTTTGTTTGGAATGAGTAATTTTGTGCAAAAACAAAATAACACAAACTATTAAACTATATACAAGAAACACTGTACAACACAACTAATATTGACTCATCTGTTTAGTTCATCCATGCAAAAAACCAGACTGAAGATATACAATACTTGTAAACAGAGACAGACAACTGTTAAAAAGAACCAGACATAAACAGAAGAAGGCGTTGTTAGAGACGCGTATTTAAAGAAAATTGAACATGTTCAAAAAATCCAATCAAAAAACCAGCAGTTAAAAATAGGTTGTTAAAAATAGAAATGAAAAAAGCCACGGTTAAAAATTGCATGCAAAAGTGAAAATGACGTGTAAACAGCAGTCAAAATTAAACACAATGGAAAAACGTTTGAGAGGCTATCAAATTTAACATCGCTGTAGAAACGTCTGTAGGGTCTTTACCATAGGGAAAACACCTTCGACGTAATTAAAAAATAATTAATTAACCAATTGTTTTGGTTCAACTTTCTAGTATTATTTAAGTTCTTAAGGGAAAATTCTATAGGTGGGGATGATTTTTAAAAACTCTAATGCTTCCAATATTAGGTTTGTCAGCAAGCATACTTGACCTAAATTATTCATTTTAACATACATACCAGTCATTTAATTTTCAAGAATTTTTCTAAAAATTAGAAACACATATTTGTTATACTAACATTTAATTTAGTTTGTTTATTATTTTTATATTTCGTTAAAAAAACTATTCATAATATGGTCTATAATATAGAGATAACATCAATAAATTTTAAGTTAAAATGTATCTCTCAAAATAATCCAAATGCGAAACTTTATTGAATAATATTTATTCAAAAGTCTAAGATAATTATTTATTTACTTTTATCAATTGTGAATGATAATTTGAAAAATGTAATTAATTATGCATTTTTACATATTATGAATGTGAAATGCTCAATTAAATATAATTTGAAATGTATCATTAATATGGTGGTTTGTTTATAAGGAAACTATTAAATTATGGTTTTTAGAATTATAGAATGAATTTCAGTTTTATTGAAATGTATTTATTCACAAGTCTAAGTTACTCTTATGAATCGAAGTTTAAGTCTAAGTTACATTTTGTTTTAAGTGTTATTTTTTGACGATTTTCACTCACCTAAATGTTATGGATTCTAAATTTATTTTAAATGTCATGAATGCCAAATATACAATTTATACGGGGATGGTGTTATGTTTTTAAGAAAAATATCCTAGAATATTGTTCCATGGTTTTGCAATGTAATTATCTATGGAATTTCCATAGGCTTTTGTATCATTTATGTCATGTGCACAATGGATGAATAATTAAAGAGGTGAGGAAAAAATCCATATGTTTAACCTTAAACATCCATTTATGTTTATAGCCTTCCAATGTTCAGATGGTACATATGATGCATTGTTTGCTCTCATTAGTGATGATATTTTAGAAATATTGGGATGGTTTTCAGCACAATTATAAGATCAGTTTGCTAGAAAATTTAGAAATATTTTTCAAACTATTTTATGGTATATATCTTTAGCTATTTTATTTAATATTGGCATCCTACTTTATTTGAAATATAAGAATAATTTTTAAAAGAATAGAATTCAATCTTGTGTAGGCCCTTGAAAACATTTATCATGACTTGGATTCTATACATTGTTTTTTTAATAAAAAAATTTAAGTATGATCAATGTCACTAGAAATTTAATTTTATGTCTTTTTGATATACTAGATGTCAATGCACTCTTCCTTTTGTTAAACAATAAGTTGAGCACATTTAGGTTGTATTTAGTATGGGTTTTACTACTTTTTTATAATCATTGACATAAATATAATTAGTTCTTTAGGCCTTTCTTCTTTTATTAATATCAGCGATTTCATAAACCGAATGGTCCTCTTAAAGTATTCACTTTTAATTGTCAATAGAGTTTAATTGAGGTTGAACTATTTGATTTTCTTTGATCTATAGTTTTTGAAAGAAAAAAATCTCCAAGATTCAAACTTAAGGCATTCCTTCTAAAGACAATAAAACAGAAACTCTCAATCGAAAAATAAACTTCGTCCATTTTTTTCCCTCGTTCAGTTTGCTTGCAAAGGAAGGAAAAGTTTAAAATGATTCAATTTATTGATGTGTTGCATTTAGGCCTATCAAACCAACGATAGCAAAGACGGTCAGGGATTGCCTTCACTTGTTGTTTATATGATCGCTTTACCTTTCCAAGTTCCAAACAGTTGGCCCATATTCATGAGAATTTAGTTTGGCGTATGATTCCAGAGAAGATGCATACAAATATTAACCTCCTCACAAATTGAAGAAGATGGGCATTGTAGTTGAGAAGGCAAAATCTAGAAAAGGACACATGAAACATGCAAAAAAAATCCCACATGCAAGCAACAAAAAGTTTGAAAAAAAATATATTCTATTTGCCTCTTTTATTATGTCTATACAAAATAAAGTATAGTTATACCTTGTTACAAACTATAAAGTTTTGAGATGTGTGCGGAAAAACTTTGTATTTGCTTACGTTTTGTGGAAAGAAATTTTCTTTGGGTTTTAGACTTCATTTTTTCACTACAAACCTTGTTATGATTGTACTTTGATACAAACTATAAACCTTCACAAATTTTAGGCAAGGCTTCATATTTAGTTACATTTTGTGTAAGAAAATGTTTGTTTTTAAAGTGAATTCTACAAATCCAATATTACTGGGCATGGAAACAAACATGAATTTTTATTTTTTTTTAAATTCCATGTTTATATTTGTGTCGCTTTACAAGTTCTTTGTTGTCGATGTCTACTGTATCTTTCAAAATAACCAACTTTTATAGATACCTTCCACTTCTTTAACTGCTCTACCTTATTGAAAAGTTCAAAGCTTAAAAAATATAACAATTTATTTGTTGTTATTGCCTTGCACTTTTTCAAAATAAAACAATTTATTTGTTGTTATTGCCTTGCACTTTTTCAAAATAAAACAATTTATTTGTTGTTATTGCCTTGCACTTTTTCAAAATAAAACAATTTCATTTTGGTTTCCACCTCTTTTTTAATTATATCCAACTCTTTTTTAGTTGTGTTCAAAATCGTAAAGATAGACTACTAAGTTTTCCCCCATGTATGTCTACTTTTTTAATTTGGTTCTTTCATGTTCATGTTACAAAAGTTGTGTTTGTACCTACATACAAAGTATAAAGCTTCAAAGTGTTAGTCAAGGTCTCGTATTTAGTTTTTGTACAAATAATGTTGATGGTTTATGTATCTTTCAAAACAATCAAATTTAATGGGTGCCTACTTTTTTTAAAGATGTTTTGTTTTAATCTAAAAGTGCAAATACTCAAAATAGAACACTTTTTTGTTGTGAATGCTATGCGATTGCTCGAGTGTAAACAACTTTATTTTATTGTATGACTCTTATTTAGTTGTGTTTGAATTTGCATTGCAAATGGAAGCATTTTCCAATAATTGTTTGTTTATAGAAAAATATTGCATCAAACATTTCTTGTGCTTTCTTGTTTCCATAATTTTGTTTTGTTAAACCTTCGCAAAAAAATAAAATGGAACAATGTTTCACATCATGTACTTCATGCCCTTCGTTGGCTTACATTCATGGTGTATTTAAGTTTTTGGGATAATTGTACAACACACCCCTACCGTCAAGTATCGTGTCCTTGTCATGGACACAGTTGACAACCGAAGGAACTGCTTGCTTGGTTGAAAGTTGCTTTGATGCCTCACCTACATTGCAATTATTAAACTTGTGCCCCCTTTTGGTCCACCTTGAATACTAAGGTCCAACACCATGTAGACTATTCTGACAGGGTGCATTTTTAGACAACACTTCTCCCCTCCAAGTTCGTAACCTGTGTCTCGAACAAAACACTAAAAGAAGGCTCCATTGAGTGCTTGCGCAAATCCCTCTGCAAGATTATTAGACATGAATTGTAAGATTTGCACCATATTCCATAAACAATGCATTGAATGTCCCCTTTAATCTTTCTAATTTTGTTTCCTCCCCCCCTTTTTGGGTGCAAGATTGTTCTTATCATTGACATGGATATTGTTGTTTGCACACACGAAAATTGGTGTTCCAACTCGACTTCCAAACCATGTTGCACATAGCAAACAAACAACCCCGGAAATAACGCTTGCTCTAGATAGTTGTTTGTCTCCACAAACATTTCCTCCCATAAAGCATGTTCTATCAAATTATGCCACTACACCCATTCAAATAAGTGCATTGAATACATCTTTACAATTATGGTCTATAAAGGGACATGCACTTGCAAAAACCACCCTTTGATAATACCAGAATGCAAAGGGATGTGGCTCCTTTTTGGGATTTGATTTTGTCGACCGAACAGGGGGGGAAATCCACATCACAATGAGACCACAAAAATTCTATGAACATATTGAAAGTGGCAAGGTGTACCTTATCGCAAATGGGAGGATCATAAATGCAAAAACATGTTATGGTGATTTTTTTTGCAACCCTTCTTAACCCTCACTCCTTCCGTAAAAAAAGAGGAAGCAATCCCTATACATCACTTTCACTTCAAGAAAATCAAAGAAATATCTTAAATCCATGTCAACTCTTCAATTGATATGATTGGCTTTGTTCAAGCCATTTCAACATGCTCCACTATTCAGAGGCGCGACTAGTCAGAGATTGTAAAATGAACACTTTAGTTAAAGAATATGTTTGAATTTGGTGTTTTTGTTATTTTATGGGGACAACATTTTCATGGGTTGAGAAAACAACTTGTGGACATTATTTCTATAGTGCAGCTTCTAATATTGGCAATAAAAGTTGCTTATGGCTCTAATTTCAATGGTTCAACAGTAGAAACTATCTCCAATGCCAAATGCTTTGTCTACCCTCTAATTGCAGAAACTTCTACACTTCATGAGTGGATTGCCTCCGATGGTTACTCCATTTCAACAACATATCACAAACAAATTTATGGATCCTTCTAAAAACTTGGTCTTTGCTACAACAATATCGCAAATTATTCAAATGGGAAACTCTGAAAAAAAAAATGAATGGGCCACAATTATAGTTGAAGTCACAAACATCATCATGGATTATTTCTTTTACATGGGTTGCCCTCTTATAAAAGGTGATAGAAAATGCAGGAAAAAAGTGTTGCAAAAGGAAAATGGTGTGTTGTTCTACACAAATTGCAAAATAGATGTTGTAGAATGTGATTATAGATATACACTACGAATTGATTTTAAGGATTCCACTAAGGAATAGCAGTCAATTACGGCCTTCGATGAAATAGTTGAATCAATCATTGGTGTCATAACTAGGGACCTTCACTTGTTGTCCATAGATGATGAAGCGAAAAGCAAGATTGCAAGCCATGTCATTGGCCACAAATTCATTTTCATTCTTTCCCTTACAAAAGAAACATACCATGGCAACAAACAATTGAAATGTGTCATTTTGAATTCAAAGAGAATGGAATCTTGCACCAATCCTCCCTAGACTTTGTTACCAAGAAAATTGCTAATGTTGTCTTTCCAATGATTTCCTCCCCTCCCCTAGTTTTGTGTTATTCCTAGTGGGGGTTATGGTTGACTTTTATATGGAAAACTTTGTTACAAAATTAACTTGAAACTCAACTATTTGCATCCCTTTATACTGTGTTGGTTTCTTTGCTTTTCTTCCACCAAAAAGGACCTCCTTTTGCATCCTCGTCAACTATGTAAACAAAATTGCAATGATTTAGAATAACAATATAATGAATTCCTTTTGCAACATTTTGAGAATGTAGTCAAACCCATTAGTCATTGTCAATGAGAACTAGAGGCATATAACTTTGCTCATGTATCTACATATCTCTAATAGTTTACCAAAAAAAAAATGTTTAAAACTTGTATAACATTTTTCTAAAGTAAACAATTACAATAGACATCATCACAAAAAAGTAAAAGAAGATATATATGTTTTCCCTAATTTTGTTTATTTGTATATATGCAAGGATCTTAAAAACTCATTGTTTCTTACCCCTCGCTCGCAATGTTTTATGCAGGTTATTCTTTGCAAGGTATTACCTTCTTCCCGATGTCAAACCCCTCACTCGCAATGTTTTATGCAGGGTATTCTTTGCAAGGCATTACCTTCTCCCCGATGTCAACCCCTGAGAAACGGGCACGAAGGCAAGAACTTCAAGCTCGAAAAAGGTCCCACATTAATAACGCACAATGGCTACATTACCACACCCGAAAACAAACTGACAATAGTGCCTGCCAACTTCCACCAACTCGCTCGCTGACCTATCAAAAAACACCCTTAGAAGGACAAACATTGTCATCTTTTCAAGACTCCCTAAAGCATGTTGGCTATATTCTTATGATGAAATGAACTTCATTGGTCGATAAGGTCAACTTCCGTCTCTGTGAAGCTTTTCCCCACTCCAAGACATTCAAATTCGACAACAAATATATTATCCTAGTCAATGATCTCAGCCGGTTGCCACCTTTCATGAATATTCCACTATATGAGAGCCACTCATATAGTGCCAACCTTTGTAGGGGATTTCATACATTTGTCTCCTTGCAAACAATTTTTTAGCATAAGATTCCAATCATGCACATGTTTCCTTTCGCCAACTACTTCTCAACAATCGTGATATTAATCCTCGATTTGAAAATTGGAACATTTTACATTCACACCTCTCAACAAGACATTCATAGCTTTAGTGATTCCCCTGTTTTGCTTGCAAAAACTGACAACGTTGACTTCCTCAACCTCAATATGTTGAAAGTGTTGAACCTTCTGATCGCATGGTCCATTGCACAAATTACCATGTGGGTTAACTCAAGGGAGCCCAATGATGATCAATTGCAACACAATTCTTCTTTGCAAAAACCAGAAAGTCGTGCTTACAGTTAATAGGCTCAATTGTCGACATTGTTTACAACATTTCCATAGTGCCACCTAATCTGCCACTTTTTATTGTCATCAAATTCAATAGATATATCAAGCTATGTTGGGATCCTAATAACCCATTGTATATTCCGCTACCACCAATTTCTAGGGAGAATCACATACAACTACCAATTCATATGATTTGGGCTAACTATCCACAAGTCTCAAGGTCTTTTTGTGGAAGACCACTATCAACTTAAACATTCATTGCTATCTCCAGAGTCCCCTCCCTTACAGATCTTCGCATTTCACCTTCTTTTTCTTTCAAGGGGTTCTCAAAAATGGCTCATGGCCCTCTACTTCAAGCGTAAAAAAGTGAATAAGCATGCGTAAGTTCTCTCAACCATTTGCCACCCTTTTAAAACAATGCCCTCCACTTGCTCCCTCCCCTATAACAACACACTGTAGTTCTCAATAGGTCATTTCCCAAATATCATTCCAGCAAAGACGTACATATGTATCCCTTCCACCTTGCCCTTCTTCGCCCACACCTTCTCCATCGCATCCATATACCCCATCAAACAAAGTTTTATATAACATTGCACTTTCACAAATTTCGCATTACCAACAATTCATATACCTTCGACTACACAACTCCACTATTCCTTTGCTTCTCCACTCCACATTCAATTCATTCAATGCTTCCCTTTTGCTTGCATGTTATTGCTAGTTATTAAAGTATAAGAAGGAAGTAATCATCCCCCCTTCTCATTCCATAAAATAATTTTCACTGCCAAGAATAGGCTTATACACCCTCTTTACTGCTCCAAAAATGCCTTGCAGCACACAAAGCAGGCAAAGCCATTGAAACATAAGATGAGTGATAAAGTGTGTTTTTTTTTACTTTTTTTGTGGAATACAGTAGGAATTTTATGTCTTACACCTCCCTTACTCTGTATCTCAATACACATGGAGCACCTTGTATCTGAACCTTGTCGAATATAAATACATATCAGCCACAAACGCACATCTGTGGAGGGTTTGAACCATCCGGTGACATTGATGCCAGTAGGAACCACCACCCAGGCTCTATCTCAATACAGATACGTGGGATTTTTTGTCTTATGTATCTGTTATGCCTCTGAACCTTACCCAGGCTGTATCTCAATACAGATATCTACTGGAATCTTATAACGTGATTACATAATAGATACAGGAAAACACATACCTTGGAGGGGTTGAAATATCAAGTGACATGGATCGCAATAAGAACAACAAATAATTCAATCCCCTAACTACCTCAATTTTGTCAAAGCGTCATTCTGATTCCTCAAAATCTTGTACTTCTGTGAGGCCTTGAGCAAATTACTTTATTCTTGTGAGACATGCTTGAATGCATAGATAAATCTTAACCATGCCAAGACCATGCCAAGGTCATTGTCTAGGCCATTCAAACAACATACAGGTACAAGCTTACTGAAGCCTTGTATACAGACACAATGATTGAATGCTTAGATAAACGTCGTTGTCGAAGCCATTCAAATGACATACAGGTATGAGCTTACTGAAACCTTCCATACAGAAACACAATACAGAGATGTAGAAACTCTGATCGTATCTACTACTTTTTGTAGCAAGATTTCTATTGATCAAAAGTTCCATGTACAAAACTACAATACAAAAAATATAGGTTGGCTTCGACACAGTCCCAGCAGAGAAAAAAATTCATAGAGAATGCCATACAATGCTGAGGAAAAAGTCTATAAATACAAAAATAAAAAACTGCAAAATTAGGATTTAACCCTCAAATAGGGGAATACAATAAATTACAAAAATACTGTCTCATGCTAGCTGCAATAACACCGACAGGAAGGGAGCCACTATTATTGTTGGGCCTCATGTCCCACCCACTCAAAAGCTGGTGAGGATCACAAATTTACCAACCACCTTTCCTGACATTATTATTTGAATCAGGATGGTGACTGCCTAGGGAAATCACAAGTACCAGAGCAGCGGATTTGTCATAACCAGAGATCACGGGCCCTTGCCCAGAGAACTTCACCTGGCTGGGGGATGACTACATGGAAGGGATCCCATTGTAGCAAATCTGGATGACTATTTGGCCGTATTAGATTAGGGGTGCAAATATTTCAATCAAAATAGGCATAAATTTGGAATCCTGCCTGATAAAATTAGAGATCTCCCCTCATTAAATTTGGTGCGTCTTTGTTTCTTTATTCTCTCAATCCTCCTGAAACTAAAAGCTACCGATAACTTCATGTGATACAAAGGCTGCCTAGTTTCCAAAGCAATGCCCATTGCTTTTAAGTTTTCTCACATCACAAAGTGGCATCCCAGGACCGCATGAGGCTGTAGGCATAAATATTTGGGGATGACCCTCAGTGGCTTCCTGTGACAGAGAATAGTGTGAATATACTGTTCTATGACAGAAAAGGGCTGAGTACAGTTTCTTGTATACAGCTTCCAGTAACGTTCCGGTACACAAAGTGGCATCCCAAGGAGGCAAGAAGCTGGGGATGACCCTCAGTGGCCCCCTGTGGCAGAGAACACAATGATGGTCTGTTCCATGACAGAAAAGGGTTGAGGACAGTTTATTGTTACAGCTTGCAGTACCATTCTGGCACACACTATTATCATGGCTTTTACTCCCATTTATGACTATGACAAAGTAATTTGGTAGATGAATGACAAATTCTTTACAAAATCTTAATCATCTTTAGAAATAATACCAGATAAGATAAATCCATTTATAGCTATGACAATGTAAGTGGGTAGATGATTAATTTTTTTTTACAAAATCTTGTTCATCTCAGAAATAATACCAGATAAGTAATTGTTTCATTGAAGGAGGGGCTAAAGGCCCTAATTCACTCTAATTCATAAAACTGGAGTGTTAATGACTTATCAAGCACTTGACTTATTTGTACACAAATAAAGGTAATTGGTCTAATACATAGGAGGAAATCAA
Source organism: Taxus chinensis (assembly GCA_019776745.2). NCBI lineage: Eukaryota > Viridiplantae > Streptophyta > Pinopsida > Cupressales > Taxaceae > Taxus > Taxus chinensis. The sequence goes on along the minus strand of CM034151.1, from coordinate 758,446,842 downwards.
ACAAGAAAAGAATGTAAAGATATGAAGAATACCCTAAAGAATATCTAATATATTAGAAAAATCAAACTACTCACTAAATATCTAGCAAACAATCACCTGTGTCATATGCATAACAATCATCTGTGAGCAAAGGCACTTACCAGACCAAAACAAACCTGTGTTTCTATGCAGATGCCATCGTCTCTCTAGATTTCAACATGGAACAGGGACAATGATGAATACCATATGGCCAATTTCACACCATCAGAAACAGGGATTTGACTTACAGGACACTTCAAAAACAATTTATCAGTCACAAACATAAGTGAAAAGCTCTACAACATGATTTATCAAGAGAAAAAAGAGCTCATTAAGGAATCATGTGAGAGTAGTTCACGACACATGTCATAGTAGCATTCCATTTACACAGCATTGAGATGGCAACATCATTGTAGCATTCCATTTACACGGCATTGAGATGGCAACATCATAATAGCATTCCATTTACACATCATTGACATGGCACACAAAAGTGTAAATGGAATTCAATAACCTGGATTTAAACTGGAAAAACAAGGCAAAAACATGGAAAACTTAATAGCAAAGAACTAATCATAAAAATAAAGGGAAAACTGATTTCGTTATTTCATTACACGTATAGCATACAGACATAAATAAACATAATATATAAAAAAAAAATTCCAATCACAAATATAGTGCATAGGGATATAAATAAACATAATATATTAATAAAAAGCCATTTACAAAAAAAAGGGTTGGGTTAGAATCTCTTGTTACGTTTACCTTGGAGGATTTATTTAAACAACAAAGAGCGTGCTATAAAACTGTAAAATAGTAATTCGTAGAGTTGCGGAGCATGACGTACTATTATAGGGGCAGCCCTGTATTCTTTTAAACTTTAAAGTAAAACCTTGTTGGGGTATAAATATAATCCAAAAATAATAATTTCATCGGAGGGGAAGCACAGTGCTTTTTTACATAAATCCTCGTTAGGTTTCATATTATTAAAAATTCCTCATCAGGATTTTTGGGGCAGCCCTGTGTTTTTTTACCTGTAACCTCACTGAGGTAAAAATTATAAATCCCCTCATCAAGAATTTAAATTTAACCTGTAACTAAATCCATTCAATGTACAACTTTGAAAAAAAACAAATTGCAATGTCAAACCCTAACACTAAACTGGACTTTTCAGTCAGCCCATGTTTAATATTTTTCTTCCTCTAAGCATATAAATGAGTGAAAAATAGTCAGGAATATATAGAAAAAACATTAAAACAGATTACTGAAAAACTCAGAAATCTGCAATCACAAGTTTTTCAAGAGTAGTGCTACCATGGTTCACATGGATTCCAAAATGCGGGAAGTTTATTACAGATGAAGGATTTTTTGGTATATATATGAAGTGTAAAATGCAGACGGCAGATGTGATTCATAAAATGCTGTCAAGAATGGTGGAAGCCAATGATCAGATATAATTCAATATGGTCATTAAACAATGGTGAATGACGCAAATCCAATTTAATGCTTTGAGGACAAACATTAAAATAAGGAAAGGAACCCTCTAAAACTAATTTTCTTTCAATATTAATCAGAAACATTGTAGATGAAAATCAATCATTCAAGAAATCTTATGATAGCCATCCACATTTGCACAGAAATGCAAGAAGTTTCCAAACGATAAACTTAACACGATGCATAGACAATGATGAATGGTGGAAGGCCAGCTCAGTGGCGTAAGGAACAATTACAACAACAAATCTCAAAAATCAGTTTTCTTTCAATGTGGGTCATATAAAATAGATATAAAGCATCATAACAAGATCCACAGAGAACAGAAAGCATATTTAAGGAATCATAAGATAGCCATTCGCCAATACAGATGCAGAAAGTTTGTAAAAGGTAGAGAATATTTTTTATATACACATAACATGTCCAAAGCCACATGTACTCAATATGAAAAGGGTATGACGGCGGTAAGTTCAGCATGACACATAAAACTCAATCTTTCAAAATGGTGCTTATCAGATGAGGCAGCTTTTATCAGTACTTAAGGCCAAATCGATCCATAGGTTCTATCAAAATGCATCTACTTGTTCAGATAATTGTTCATAAGCCTGTCCAGCTTTGAGATAAAAACTCTTCCTACTTTACCTATCAAAACCAAAACAGACTGATTGCTATTTACCTATAGTTTTAAATTTTAACAAGGCATTTACCAAAACTCTCAGAGCGCCTTCAAAATGTCATCAGCTCCACTAACCGTGAATGCACCACCCTCTTCCAAATTGAGAACTTTGACAACTCCATCATCTGCTAGAAGTGCATAGCGCCTGGAACGGACTCCCAACCCTGCTGGCTTGTCACTCAAATCCAATGTCACGCTCATTGCCTTGGTAAACTCCCCATTTCCATCAGCAAGCAAAAGCACCTTGTCACCCACATTAAGGTCCTTTTTCCATGCCTTCATTACAAAAGCATCATTAACAGAAACACAAGCAATAGTATCAACTCCCTTGCTCTTCAATTCATCTGATTTCTCTACAAATCCGGGAAGGTGTTTCTGAGAGCAGGTGGGAGTGAAGGCACCTGGAACAGCAAACAGAACAACCTTCTTCCCCTTGGTTAAATCTGAAACTGTTATTGTTTGGAGATTGTCCTCCTTGTCAAAGAAGGATAATGTAGCTTCTGGTAGCTTGTCCCCAACAGAGATTGATGCCCTGATGGTTTGGAAAGAGCTGCGAGGGTTTCTACTTCCAGCATTCAAGGGTTTTATGCTACGGTTTAAAGGCTTATGCTTTGGCCCTGGGCCTCCATAAATGCCTACAAGTGAGGACCTGAATGAGGAGGGCAGCTTCGCTTGTGGGTTCCATGAAACTGAAGCAGCGGACATGGAAGAAGTGGTCATAGCAAGGGAAATGGAAGTGGGTGTTGATGAAGATGGATGCTTTGATGAGATTCTGGCTGAAGAAGAAAATGTGGCTGCTATGTTGTTCACAGCTGATGCCATTGCAGAATTGAGAAATTACAGAAATGGGTATTCCAAAAATAGATAACCGCGGAAATGGGTATTGCCAAAATTACTATTGCAGAAATGGGTATCTGAATCAACTGATTTTAAACAGACAAGTGGTCTCGACCCAATTCAAGCAGAACCAGGGCAATGCTATTACTAAAAAGAAATGCGAGACTAGTGGCACATATCCATTCTGTATATCATTAATGATTCAATACAATGAACACAGTTTTTTGATAAGATACGTAGCGAAGTACTAGAGGCTTAAACTCAGCCTCGTAAAAACAAATTCTGCCCAAATAAAATAAAATAACTTTCGATTACATTAATCCTGCTTTTTAATTATCAATTAGTTTGTGATAAACAAGGCAAGAATGCACCCGACATGGAAGGCTGCATTGTTTCCAACGATGCAAATATTTGATTTAGAATGCATACTAAATCGCAGAGGAATCCGAGGATGGCCTACCTGTACCTACACCGAAAACAACTCGAACTCGAATTGTATCGAAGCTTCCAGATTTGGCCCTCAATTGAAGGGACCCAATATGGAAACCCCTACTAGGTACCTATGTCTACATTTTATTGCTTTATATGCATTGAAAAATGACAGTTTGACCATATCTTGAGGGAGCAAAAGATTGAGCTTACAGTCCATGTGTATTAAGCTAGCAGTATTTCAGCATTGCAACTTGATTTAGGGCACTCCTGCTAATTTTTTAGGTTTAGTTTTTTGGAAGACGTGGAAGGAGAAATAAAAAAGGGGACTTTTGAGAATAAGTGGAACATTGGACACATTAACTCCCAACAAATTACATATTGATTTGGAGCACTTCCAACTAATTTTTTAGATTTATTATTATATCATTACGATTTATTAAATTTCATTAAGATTTATGAATGGTTGTAATTGAGACGGAGTAAATCTTCTACGTTCTGTCTCATAGGCTATTCTTGGCCTTATGTGGACATTAATATCTAAATAAATAAATATTATTGAGAAGGGGTTTTTTGGCATGGTTTTATGGACGGGGGCTTATTAAATTTTATAAATAGGTCTTGTCAAAAAAGAAAAAACAAAAAAAACAAAAAAAAATCTTGTACTAATAAATGTCAAGTGAAAAATTCTAAGACTTGTGTTAATTCTTAATTTTTTATCATTTTTTTTATAATCTCTAACAAAAATATTATTTAATGTGCCACCTACACAAAAAGTCTCTATACTATGGTGTGAAAGTATATTGTTTTAATTTTATTGGACTAATCTTTAATTTTTAATAACAATATGAGCCATCCAAAAATAAATGACTATCATTCATTTCTTTTCATAAATAAATGGTTGAAAAGGGGTATAAATCCATCTTTAAGTTGATTGATGATGATTACAAAACAAAAAAAGATGCTTGAAGGACTCTAGGCGTTGTTAAAATAGATGTTATGTATTAATTCTTATAACTTTGAGAATTGAGTTGAAATTATTATTATTTTTTAGATACTACAAGAGTTAATGACCCAACAACTTGGCAAACTCCCTGTAAATGCAACTGGGGCCTAGGGGATTAAACCCTGGGTGGGTGGTTGGCAAGCACACAAGCCCCACCATAAGACCACAACCTTGAGTTGAAATTATTATTATTGAGTTGCTACTTGATACAAATGATAGACCTAGGCAATTGATTGCGAGATTGCTTACAAAAGAGATGAAACGAGTTTAATCTCTTTCTTGAAAAATATAATATTATTCATCTAGGTAACCATGGCAAAGTGGACACCATAATAAAAACAAAGAATATAAAAAAATCATAAATTTTCACTTTCCAAATACTCTAAGCTAGAAAGAAACCAATAATTTTGACTTTTTGGATACCAAGACTTTTCCATATCTTTTTGTTAATAGTGTAATTTTAAAAAAATACAATAACAACTAATTCTCTTTTAAAAAAAACACACAAATATTATATAGGTTTGAAATTAAAATTATAATGATATTTATTTAATTTCTTCAAAATTATAATAAATATATATTTAATCATTGATGTTTCCTTCTTTTACAAGCAAGATGTTGAATGTTTTCCCATCTTTTAATTGGCCCAACGATTACCTAACCCCATCCCATTTCATTTCTTTATTGACATACTGTTGAAATTTAGGTAACCTAAATCTCGCCAAATAGTCTTTGGGAGATAAAACAAATCTTGTCATGGACGTAGGTACATTTGTCTCTATGTTTCCACCCAATTTTTAGATTCCTTAGGTTACAACATCTAAAAATCTATATTGATGGATTTAAAACATCAAACCTGTCCACCTCAATCAAAACTAAGCTTTTAAGAGCATCTATTTCCCATTAAAAAACGTCACCAGCTTAAGTACCGAATCCAACGCCCCAAGCAAGACACAATTCTGCACCGTACGATTCACAAGATCCGGTTACGGTCAAGAAGATTCCAATCAGGGCAATTTAATTGGTTTATTTTCTATACAAAATGTGCCATTGTATCATGGAAACCGTACCATCTCATCGTATATTTACGTGTATGGCATGTCGGGATGAGATTTGACGTACTCTCTTACCCGTCAACTAAATTTTGGGGACTTTCTTATAATTTTATCGACTTTTCTAATACGTTTTAAAAAAAATCTTAATAGACACCATACTTCCTATTGAATTTGTAAAGACGGTAGAGAGTATTCGTTTGTTTAACTTAATATACGATTTTTTTAATGTTCAAAAAATTTCATAGAATAACTAATCATGTGATTTGCAAATGTGTAAAAGAGTTGGTCACGAACTTTTTTATTTTAATGAAAGAAAATACCACCAATTCTGCAAAATGTTTATGCTAAGCATGTTACTCTTCCAAAACAAGGACAACAATGCTACCAAGTACAGTCACAACTCAAGACTAGTTCGACCTTTGGGTTTTGCATTGCACCAGGTTTATATTGAAGGTCTTCGACCGTTCGTGGTTTTGTTGCCCCTGCATTGCTCGTCGTGCCTGGCCGAGTGGCTCACCTCAGCGCTAGAATGGCCAGTGTTGTGCAGAATTATCGGGTCTAGTTCTTTTCGGAGCCGAAGCCGTGGGACAAAGGCAAAGTTTAAAGCCGCAAGACAAAGGCAATGTGTGAGCAGCAATGTTGTGCGGGTCTAGAGTTTCCCACAAGTTCTTTTTGTTTTTTTCGTTTAAGCCAAAATCCGTGGAACTTACCACATTGTATAAATCTTCAGGTATAGCCTAGGTCAAGGTAGTCAACGGGTAGCAATCAAACCGTCCATGCAGAACATGTGGCACGTCTCCGCCACATTCTATAGCGATGGACTTCACGCCCCGGATTCAACGGAAATAGGTAAAGGTTTCGAGTCTGGATTTATTGTGTGTCGTGTTTTATGGGCGACACGTGGAGACACAAATTTTATATACATACATATGTATGTAAATGTGTGTGTGTGTGTGTGTGTATATATATATATACATACATACATACATACATACATACATATGTATGTATGTATGTATGTATGTACACACACACACATATACATACATATATATGTATGTATGTATGTATGTACATATGTATGTATATATCTATGTATGTATGTATATATATATATACACACACACACACACGTACGTATTTATGTATGTATATCGTGGACAAGTGATATTGGTTCGCATCTGACAAAGTCTTCATATAAAGCAAAGTAGCGGGATCTATGGCTTTGTCTTATTGGTTAACAATTATCAAGGGTAACAAAAACTGGCATTGCGAAATGTGAAAAGACTTGGAGTTTTTCTATTGGATCAGATTTCACATTGGATAGAAACAAGGTAGCAGAAGTCTAAATTTGTGAAGAGCTTGGAATGCAATCACATTGGCTTGTGCTTCACAATGCTCAGAAGGATCTAATAAAGTCTGACATTTTGAAGCTACATGGGCCTATCTTATTGGTTAGAACTTCGCAATGGTCAACAAAGTATAACAAAATTCTGACAAGGCGAAACTACGTGGAACATTTAGATTGGCTTAAAGCTTCTCAACGATCATAAAGATCTAGCAAAACTCTGACACAACGAAGCTAAATGGAGCATTTTTATTGGCTCGAACTTCGCACTATAGAGATTTGCAATATTATATATTGCTTTGGTGTCGAATGGACTTGGAAGCACGAAATTAATTGTATCTAAGGGAAAGCTTTCAGGTCCATAGCATAAAAACGGACAATACAACCATGAAAGATAGAAAACAAATACAAGCAACCTGTAAATTCCACCGAATTGCAAATTAAACGTTATAATACTATTAAATACATATATTTGTTCTTATTCTGCATTAAAGTATACAAGATATTCTAAAATAACAGGCATCCATAGCTAAAATCACGTGTTTCATTAGTTTACTCCTGCAATTCATTATTTTAATAAAAAAAATACGTATTTTCAAATTATACTTTACAAAATAATCAGAATGCGTTCATTTACACGTTATCTGAATAACAAAATCGAAAATGATCGACTACCATTGTAAGCCGAATTGATTTCCTTCAATTTTTCCTTTGTTATAGGGAATGGCCATGTTTATAATAAAGCCTTACCAATTTGCAATGCATGACATGCTTTGGATGCCATTGATGTCAAGGTACCCTATTTTGAGACAAATTTGCATTGTACCCTATGAAATGTGGATCCAAAATTGAAATTTTTGTCTGATTTATTCTGGAGATTTTGAATCAACTGCCCCTTCTTTTGCATCGCTTCTACGGAATGTGGATACATGTCCACTCTGTGAAGCTTGACAATGTTTTACTGAGGTGTTTCCCCTTCGAACTCAATCAACATTCCCGCTCCGGATTTGGCGCCCCATATACGGCAAAGCTTTAAATATTTCGTAAGACATTTTTAAAAGTAAAATATATATTACAGTCATTTTGTACAAATTATAATAAATGTTATAAGTGTTGTTATGACATCATAAATGTTAATGACATCATGTTTTCCTCGAAATTGTTGAAGGTTGTAATAACATGTTGATTTTTAGGCCAATCAAATTGAAGATAAATGCATTTTTACAATTATTTTGTTAAAAAATGTGTAGGTTTACCAATGTTTATTAATGGGGAAAGTATATATTTTGTTAATGAAAATAATAACAATGTTTGATTGGTCAAAAAGGACAAATAATAATAAATGGTTAAACAAAGTTGATAACTATAGAGTATACTACCTCCGAAAGTACTACTAACATGAGAGACAACCTTTATACTATGAAGATCCATTCACATAGTAATTCAACATTGATATCGAGAAAAATTATTGGACGTGTAAAGTAAGGCTAAATACATATCCATGAAATTTAAATAAAGATTCTAACTTTTTTCAATCATTTAGATTAAAAAATAAAAAATAATAATTTACCAGGCAAATGTCATTGAAGGCTTCTTGAGGATGTGAAGGTGAGATTTAAATGCCTTAGTAAAAAAAATTTAACACTGATCTGTTCGAAGCTCATTTGAATCAGGCAACCAATGTGGAGGAACTTAGAGTGTGATTTAATGAAAAAATATATCTTATTTGGTTTTCAAGTTAGTGTTCTACTTTTCAGAAATTTTAAAATTATTTAGACTCCATATTTCCCACACAATATATTTCTAGTTTTGCATCTTTTCCCTATCCTGAATGCGATTGTATTTGTGGTGTTACTCTATGTTGATATAGATGATAATATTATATACTGCATTAACTATTTCCACCAAACAATCTTAAAGAAATTATATATAGTTCTTCACACTTACATACTGTGTTAATAATATAATAAAGAGTAACTATTGTCTGAAATAACCACCCTGGTTATTTAGACAACTTACAGTTCTATTTTGGCTCTGAGTTCAAGTTTGCAGGTTGCGCAAATCGTTGAATTCTTTCATTTGCACATATACATGGTTGTAGTTCTATGTGCGCACCCTTCTTGCTTCTTCCATGTGTTTCCTCTTCCCTTTGCCTCCTTTCGTGTGCTTTCTCCCTTCTCCTTTATTCTTCTATCTTCTTTACGCGTACTCCTTACGCATTTGTTTTCTTTCCCCGGTCGTCGCACACTCCTTGCCCATGCCCATGGATTTGCCTTGTATTTTTGCTAAGTCCCTTTCATGCATTGTGTGTATGCCCTTCCTTCCTAAGTCCCACATACCTCTCATGCACACTCATTTCCCTTTCACATTTTTTTTCTCGTGCAATAGCTTCTAGACGCATCTTTGTCTTGTGTTTCCCTTCTTCCTTGCATACTTACATACCTTGTATATATACACCTTTTCTTCCCACTACTCGTGCACTCTCTTGAGCACCCTCACAAACCTCTGCATTTCTCCTCCTCACACCTCTTGCTCTTACACATGCACCAAGTGCAATGTTTTGTGCTAGTCATTGAGTGTCACATATCAACTTTTCAGATAAAGTTCACAACATGCAACCTATCAGAGCATGCGAGTTGTGCACCAAATCCTCACACAAAATGAATGTGTGACACATGGCAGATAAGACAAAATAAATAGACAGTTAGCTGAATCCTTCAACCAACCAAATCGCGACACATGTCTTGCGTGTTCATCTTATACTGTGAACTTCAAATCACCATAACTTCTACTACAAAGCACTAATTTGGACGTGCTTGGACTTGTTGGAAATTTGTTGACATTGGCTACACTCTAAGTTATTCAAAATCAGATTTTGGGTGGGATTTGGTAGGTGAAAAGGGGAAACATGACTTCAACCATTAATATACAGAGTCATTCGACTCAACTTACCATATTTAATCAGATTTGGTCTCCTTCTTTCTTCTACAAGCTAAGATGACATGGGAAGGTGGATCTGACAGTGATACAAGAACATTTACATGTGTTTATTGCTTGTTGTTGATGGTTGAATTTGAAAATACAAGTTTTTGTCTCTTTCCCTCCTTTTCTCTTCTCTTTTCTTCTATATATTATTGAATGATGCTCATTTGTAGAGGTTGGACCCTCTTGGTTTGTTAATAACAATGTCCAGAGCATTGCTCGTTGGCATTTTGAGTTGTAGGCCTCAAATTTGAGCCATTGCATGTAGATCCTTTCCCTCTTTCGTCTCCGAAATCAATTGTGCATCACTTGGAAGCAATAAAAGTTTTATTTTTGTGGCCATCTTCTAACTTAGTTCAAATTTTATTGCATCTTCTTGCCTTCTTTTCCATTTTTGATCCATTGTGCATATCATATATCTCATGCAGGGATTTTGTTTGTTGTGCTCCATGAAATTAAGTAAGTGAGTGTTGTTTCAGACTGTGGGCACATTTTTTTGCACTCCTGGTGTGCATTTACCCTTATTTTCACTCAATTGAGAGTGTTCTTCCCCCTCTTTCTAGTGTTATCACCTCCCCGTAGTTTAGGTTTCCCATTTATGCATCTCCTTCTCAACCTTGGTCCCTTGGAATCGTTGAGTAGTGATAGGTAGTTGTATTTCCCTTCCTAAGAGTAGTTTTAGTTGTAGAAATAGGTTGAGGAAGCTGACCTTCTTCAGAGGTCTGTCTCAATTGCAAGTCCCACAACTTGGAGACAATCCCATGTTGCCTCAAAGCCCTAGTTCATCCTAATCTGGGACAAGTACAATTTTGAGTTCCAACAATTTTTGGCATTGCTGGTGGGGCCATTTTAAAAAGCTATACATATTTATTTTCAACAATTTTGATGTTTTTTTGTTGATATCCATCCTTTAGAGGGTTTCCTTTAGCACATCTGGTGAATCCCAGTATCCAGATCTATTGATTTCAGCAGTCAGTGCACATCATTTTCATGAGAAAGACACATACCAGATATGAGTTGCGACAATTGAAAAATATTTTGAATATCTGCAATTAGTCTCTCAGAAGAAGTAGCATAACCATCCTGGTGTGCATCTCCATATTTTTTGCATAGGGCATAATCTACCCCTCCTCTTAGTAAACCTTTTGCATGCTATACCAGGGTATTTAGACCATTTCTACGCCATAACATAGAGAAATCTACCCTTTGTCAGCTTCAATGGTAATAGTCCTTTGGCTCTTCCTATGCAACATGATATACCAATAGATGCACTTAAAAACATTCCATTATTTAATGATGAAAATCAAATCACCCTTGTTGAGCACATTCAAAACATTGTAAATGTATGCTTTGTTCATCTAGTTACTAAAGATGATGTAGTTGTAAAGTTGTTTACTTCTTCACTTAAAGGAAAAACGCTTCGATAGTATACAAGCTTAAGACCCGCCTCTATCACCAATTGGGATGGGCTTGGTACTACACTTTGCAATTCGTTTGAGAAGAAAGATGATAACATATCCTTTTTAGAAAAACTCATAATGATCAAGAGAGCTCCTAATGAGCTCATGGTTGATTTCAACTTCAAATTTCATAAGACACGGGACAAAATTCCAATCCTCTTAAGACCAACCCCTTGAGGTGATTTCCTTTACTTCTTAAGGGCCTTGAATTATGATATTATAGTGATAATACAATCTATGGGTGTTGTGCATCTTCTTGATGCTTATCCTCTAGCCATTAGGGAAGATAATTATCTTATCTAAGCTAGTAAGATAGCCCCTAGATTACCTATGCCCTTATTTCCTAAATTGCCCTCAAATACCTCAAACTTCTGTTGACTCCCCATTCTCTGAGAAAAGTTCCCAACCTGTTGCCTCCACATGTCATCTATCTCCCTAGTAGCAAAAGAAGAATGAATAAATGAAGGCCTTGATTATAAATATTTCCAATAAAGTTATATCCTTAGAAAAGTAGCAGGCGCGGGGCCTTTAAAAATAATCCTAATCAGGGATTTAATCAAAGTCATTAGCCCTTTAGAAATTAGTATCCAAACCAAAGATATGGGAAAAACTAACAACATGATAGATGGTATGTCAATAGCACACCTTCCTCTTCAAACTGACACTCTATCGCGCAACCCCTTCCAGCATCGAGTTTGATAAAATCACTAGTTCTAATACAAAACAACATGGTACACAGAGACAGAAGGGTGCTCTCTCTTACAATTTTTCCTCACAACCAGTACAAGCTCCGCTAATGCCTTGTGCACACAAGGCTTCATGATCTTAAGTGTTTCAAGTTATGAGATCTTCCATAAGTGTGTGCGAAACAGAAAATGAAGAAGTACTAGAATTTTTTCTTGAGACCAACCTTATGTTCTTTGGGTTTAAAGACTTATGTACAATGAATTAAGCTATGGAAAACTCAAATATTCTTTGTATATAGGTTCCTAACAAACATAAGGTCCAAGAAGAGAATGCTAGAGTCTGGTGTGCAAATTTTCATGTGTTCCCATTCACTATTCCTCAGAAGTAAAGAGATGCTCGGCCTAATAGTTTTGCTGCATATGTTCCCATGTGTGAGGCACCACACAACATTTCAACAGAAGTGGCATTGCACTCCTCCTTTGATAAGTAAAGCCTCTACGAAGCCTAAAATCTTTATCTCAGCATCTGAACAATCAAGAAGAGATAATTTTTTGCCTCCAATTGCACAATTCCATGGGCCTCCCATTCAACATTATGGACCAGATGAAGAAGAAAAATGTGAATGTCACAATGTGGGATGCCCTCGTTATTCTTGTCACAATGTGACGTGTTACATAAAACTCTAGCACAACCTCCGCGCACTGATCTAGTTAACCGAAGTCCTCATGTTGTTATCAAATTATGTCAAGCAGAAGAGAAAGTAAATAAGAAAGGTTCTCAAAAACATACCCTTTTATATGTCCTTGATAGTAGGAAAACATCTTGTTCACAATTGTGTGATTGACTCAGGGGCTAGTACTTCTATCACTGCCTAAGAAAATTTGTTATGTCCTAGGTCTTAAGTACATATTTATGTCTAAAGGAGTCTCACACACTTGATGTCTCAATTGTCACTACCCTAGGAGTCATCAAGGATCTTGAGTTAACCCTTAATGCATGTCAAATTCTGATTATAACTCAAGATGTGGCAATGCATTGATTTACCTCCTTTGTTTGTCCATTTTGCTTATCAAGGGATTTCACTACCAAGGTGGGTGGCTACTTGTCTTTAAATTGGTTTCATATGTTACTAAGAACAAGGTATGGTACCCAAATTTACCATTCAAGTTGAGCCTGTATTTTCCTATCATGTTGAGCCATATGACCCCATCCCCTCTCCAAGCTAATTGGCCTAATTCAAGAAGGCCAAGAACAAGATTCGGTATCAGAAGAGCAACCCATTCCTCCCTCTATACCTGATCTACTATTAAATGAAGTGGGAAAAAGAACACTATGACAATTGATCCCCTATGATACAACTATTGAAACTAGTCTTGGTGCTTATTGCATCCTAGAGGAAGAATATGTGTTGTTAACCCTACTCAAGCATAATGATAAAATTTCCGGACCATGGAAGATGTACCCTTGATGGTTCTAGAAGTAGAAATGACACATATGATGGCATCCCTTGGTTCAAAGTTCTCATCTACCGAGGATTTTTTCCAAGGTAATGTGCATTACATCATGATGGTGGTTAGGCCACCCATTTTTGAATAATGAAACCAAATGGCAAGTGTTTGACAGTGACACACAAATTTTCCCAATTCATTCAAAATGAAGTTGCGTTCTCTTCAAACATGCAAGTTGACTTGCAGGACAACTATGGTGACCAAGCGATTCAACTCAAGACAAAACAAGTTGCCTAAAGGGTCTGGTCACCTTAGAGCACATTTTTAGTCCTGATGATGACTCTAAGGGTGAAGAAAATAACATGCACGTTGTATAATAAGAATACATGTCAGTCATTATTGCGCGTGGCAAAGAGTTGTTGCTCGGGAAAAAATGTGTGCAAGATAGAGAAGCATGCCTTCATTTCTCTATGTCAGAAGTACGTTGATATCTTCTCATGGGAATATGAAGTACCTAAAAGGATTTGATCCAAGTGTTACTCGATCACTCGATTGAACTTGATCCAAGTATCAAACCCATCATACAAAAGTAAAGGCCCATTCAATCCTAAAATATAGGCCCTCATGAGGAAAGAGATATCTAAACTCATTGAGGAAAAGATAAATATTCCCCATCAATTACTCTACATGGGTGGAAAATCTTGTTTCAGTACAGGTAAAAATATGAATGGAAGTAAATTAGACTCTGCATTGATTTTAGATATTTGATTAAGGTGACAATTGAATGATCATTATCCTTTGTCCTTCTATGGAGTAGATTCTACAACTATAGTTGGTGTTGAGGAGTCTATGGAATTGTGGAGGCAGGTGATGCGTGAAGGATTCAAGGTTCATGCTGAAGGACATGGAACCTGAGCAGCTTTAGGTACTCCCCCCATTTAGGTAAGTGCGGAAGAGAATCCCCCTTCGACTTCTGATGAGGTTTTACACATCGTAAAAATCATTTCACCTATGAATTTTACATCAGTACTTCGAGAAGCACTAATCTAGGGATAGGCATCACAGGTAGAAAACATGTTAGTTTTTCGGTTTAAAGTACCAATATATGGGCACTACCTATATGGCGTGTCATCAAGATCCAAAGAGTGGGCACTCAAACCATCATGTAGTTCTCCACATGTCTATGAAGATATCTATATAGATGTAACAGAATTTGGTACAACTTGATCCTTTAGTACAACTATTGATAAAAACAAAGCTTAGCATGCTTAAGCTCGACTTGGATTTGAAGTGCCCGCTACATTGAGGAAGATCAAGTGGCTCTTGATCTAGTGGATTTAGTGAGTGCTTGGAGGCCTACGTGATGGATACTCCTAGATTATGCTACTATAGCTTCTGAATCTAGTTTTAGGGCAGAGCTTGACACCATGATTTTAGAATAATTTTTTAAATGAGATGTCTCTTGACTTACCAGTAGTATAGGTGACTATCATGTGGATGCCGTAAATAGATGAATTGGACTTTCTTTGTGAGATGCAATGGATGCACTGAAATGAAACATAGGAATGTTTTTTTCTCTATTGAATCAGTACCATTCTGAATATAAAAATAAATAGAGGAGTGTTTCCTATAAAACCAGACAACCTCCCATAACAACTCTCCCTAGTATATTTGTGAGTGGTTTCTTGAACCACAACTTACATATGTGAAGTTGTTTTAACAACTTCACCAAATAAATCAACTATATCCTTACATGTTCAACTTAAGTAAATATCCTAAATCTATTACAAATCCTTAGTGTGAACATTCACAATTAATTCCTAGATTTCACCCCCTTAATGTGAATTCATGGGAAGATTACATGTTTAAAAATGTGCAATTCCACTTCCTGGAAGCACTGGGTTATAGACCAGGTACAAACTCCATGAAGTTCAATCTCTTTACCCTCGTGAAGGTGTAGTGATGACTCTGAATTATGTAATCAAATACTCCCTACCTCTGAATGGGTTTCTATCTGGATCTTACCCTTCCTCCTTAGGCACCCTGAATTCTAAATCTACAAGATCCCAGAAGCTTGGCACTAACTGGATAACCATCCTCTAGTTTACCTCATAATCTTCTCCTTCTCCCTAAAAGTGAGAATTGATCTATTGAAAATCCAATGAAGTCTAATATCCCAAATTCAAAATTGAATTAACGAACCTTTATTTAGCAAATCAACATGACTTGAAAAAAAATTCAAGGAGCTCTGAAATAAAACACACCACACATTAAAATAATGCCAGTAGTTCTGAATAGTGGCTCCTATCAATATGGTGATTGACGATAGGTTGTTGTTGGACATCCTACCTGTCGTTGCCTCCGTTGAAATCTCACTAAGTACAAGAAATGATTTATAAACACGCTATGAAAATCAATTACATTTGTTGGAATCCTTACATTATTATGAGAAACTTCCCTTCTTACAATTATTATATCTGGCTTCGATTTTCTTTGAGTTTTCTATTGAGAAAATCTTTAGCTAGAATTTGACAATGTGAAGAAGAATGTCCTCATGATTTTTCTGTGCAGTTATGATGGAACATTCCATATCCTCCTTGTTTTGGAGAAATCTATTGTACTTCTTTTTTAATTAAGACCATGTTGTTTCTTCTTCTACATCGTCTTTAAGTCAATTTTTGCTTCAGTTAGATCAGAGTCGATGACTCCGCATATAAGTGCCTCAAGTGACTGTTGAAGATCACCTGCTGCTCCAAGAGTGAAAACAACATTGCTATGATTCTGGAACAAGAGCTCAGAGTTGTTTTAATACAAACATGCTCCTTGTTTACATCACTCGATTGTCAACTGTAGCTTTGAGCTGGTCTGGCTAATTAGTCTAGTGAGCAGATCCAAAATCATTAATGTGACTATACAGGACCAGGTGACATGCATCATGGCGTTTTGAATCGGTTTTACAACTAGAGTTTTAAAGAAAACTCAGGCATTAACTCCGGTGATTACTCCAAATAAGCTTGTTAATAAGTTTTCCCATGCATTATCATTGACATAGTTTCTCGAGATCAACATTCAAGCCTGTTAAAGTCAAAATCTGAAAGATCCAAAGGCTAATAATGGCATTGGGCTTTATCAATTCGAGGTGATCGGTGATTTGGTGAGTTCTTGGTCCATTCACAATCCTCCACAAAATTCTCGTGGGTCATTAACTGCATTTGGATTTTTACTTTCCAAGTATTGTAATTGAGACACGAGACATGATCCTGTACATTTTTCTAGTAGTACTTCCCATAATGTGGGCCAAGACTAGGTTTGAATAAAACCATTAAGTTCATTCCAAAAAATTGCGAAGATTTTATAAGATAGTGAGAATGTGAGACTGGTTAAGGTAGGTGGCGCATTTATTTTGAGACTTTGACGAATCTCGAATACATCTGTTTGTAAGCCCAAACAATATGGTGTCCAATTCTGCTGCATTCTCCTGATTTGGTCTAAACGTGCTCAACTCGATGGGGATTTGATCACCATAACATGCACCGCTTCGAATTTGGTTGACCAAGCTAGTTATCAACATGCGTTGTAAAATCGAACTCGAAATGGGAAATCGAGCTCCGAACGCATAACTTGCACCGCTTCGACATGGTGGTATGTAAAGCACGATAAACACGGTTCGGAAATGCAAAGATTGAGCTCTCACGTTTGTGCTAAGGAGACTCGAACCCTCTACCGTTCAAAATTCAGGTGCCACGTGAGTCTCACATATGCTGTTTAAATTCTTAGTCTTTTTATTCTTTACTTAAGACTGGAGGTTGATTGCGTCAAACATATTAGACTGTCAATTTTTTCCCTTTATTGTAGTCTTCCACCTCTTGTCATTAAAATTTTACGTTATAGATTTATGCTATTTTAAAATGGTTGACTAATCTATTTGACCAAATGTTATGAGTTACAAACCATGTGTGGGTACAAAATCCATCTTGATGCCAAGTGTTAAATAGTCTATCAGATTGTGTCTATTAGAGTCCACTTTTAAAAAGTATAACAATCGTGGGAGATGAAGGGAATGTCTCCTCTCGCGAGGGAACGTAAAACATAGAACACACCTCCTTCAAAAATATTACAAGAATCAACTGTACCAAAAAGCTTGTAACTTTAGATCAGATTACTGAGAAGAGATAAACACATGAATGATTTCTGATAACTCTACTAATCAACCATTCCGAATGGCTACAAATAAATAGAGGACCTGTTTCTTACTAAAATAGAAAACCTCCCATTACAACTCCTGCTGCGCCTATATTTGATATCCGAAGTGGTTTTTAACGCATCCGCTGTACATAACGTAGAAGTTGCTTTAGATAATTTCACTAACATAGGATAACTTCTTTCCCACACTATAACACAGTATAAATAATGTTCATAGTTGATTCCTACAGAATTCTTTTATAGGGGATATATTGTAGTAAGGACATGTTACCTAGGAGATATGAACCAACCTTATGTAAAATGATGGATTAATGACTTATCAGAAGTTACCATCTGGGTTACAGGGACATCAAAGACCATTTGCCCTAGAATGAAGTCATGGGACTGGTTGTCACGTCCCAACTAAATGGTCTTGTACATGCAGCTCTAATGGGACTTTGCAACTTGTTGGGAATGATTTTAATGGAAATTATACTGTTGTGGAGTAATGCAATTGATGTCTAGTCTGATTGATTGAGCTACCATTCTGATGCATAGTCACAAGGCCTCTATGTAAGATGATGATCCAAGCTGATAGGTCACATATGCTTGGGAATAGTGACTGCAACCCCAGTGCATGGCTGCTGCCTCTAGACGATACAAGTAGTAGTCATGTTCCAAATGATAAATTACCAAATACTAGTTGTACTACACGATCACATTGGTCTCTACCTAGAATGATGTCACAAATTGTTGTCATATGCTCACACGATGTTCGGCTACCATTATACTGCATGGTTCACCTAGAAACACTTTACACATAATGAGAGAAACCAGATGACACCCGTGAAGCTCAAATGTCTACATAACTAGCTGATTGATCACCAAGCTAAATACTGAGTTCAAATCCTATATCCAAGTTGTAGCAGGTACACACCAAAGTTGATTCACAAAACCATGTTTGGCCTATTCAATCAAACTACACAAGTAAGAACATCCACATCAATTTGGTTGAGCTATATACTCAGCATCTTCTCACACAATCTGATCTCCATAAAAATATCACATACTTTTCATCAATGTGAGAGTAATGCAATGTTTATACCGAATATAAGATTTCCTAAATCAATGTAAAATAAGGCCTAGCTCTTCATCTTTCAGGTATTTTACCTAGTTCTAGGTTGCCTAAGTCAATTGGATGGTGGAGCGTGAAGACCTCTTCTATGAAAGAGTTGACGAATCGTATCAGAAACTGTGCACCATGATTAAGTTGCACTCTAGTTGAATCGTAATGGCTCTAACGCAATCATAAGGAAGAATCGATCAACAACTGAATAATCTTGCATAACATAACAAAGCTTGCACATGTAGAGAAAAGACAGTGGAGTGTCTTGGCATGCTCATAAATGTCAATAGTGAAAGGGATACATATAGGGTGCTAAGTAACCCTAGTGCATGACTCAACAGCAAACCCTAAACCTAACCCATATGAGATGACCCTCCAATATGTGAATGGAGGACACATAGGATAACTCACACCAACACCCCCCTTCATCGAAGTTGGGGTGAGCGGCTATGATGAGTCAAACGGAAAGAGAAGACAACTCTTAAACAACTAAGAAAGATGTGTCAATGGGGCCTGGAAACTAAAGGCCTGATAAGGTGCCCATATACAAACACAATCTTCCTAGAAGAATAAGAAGAAAAGAAGGACTACATAGCCCGAAGAAGATGAGTAGCTGTAGAAGACCTCACCCCAAGAAGAGACCGTAAGTGAATAAACTTCATCTCAGTGAAGGGCTTGGTAAATAAATATGCAATCTGATCACCTATTTGAATGTATTGAATATCGATGATACCATCATGAATAAGCTCTCGTATGAAATGCATATGGATCTCAATGTGCTTCGTCCGCTGATGTTGAATTGGATTTTTTGCAAATAGAGATAGTGCTCATGTTATCACAGTAGATAATGGTAGGCCGCCGAAGGTGGATGCCAAACTCTATTAGAATACCCTGTAGCCAAATAGCTTATTGTGGTAACGTTAACTGCTCCTCTATATTTTTCCTCTGTAGATGATATCGCAATTGCATTCTGCTTCTTGCTAGACCAACTAATAGGACCTGAACCAAGAGAGAAACTGTAGCCAGAAGTAGATTTCTGATAATCTAATTCACCGGCCCAATCAGAATCTGTGAACCCAATCAGGTAAATATCCACCCCTCCATGATAGTGAATGTCATCAGTATAGGTGCCACAAACATAATGAAGGATCTGTTTAGCTACTTTCCAATGCAGCTCATATGGCTCCTACATGAATCATAGACACGATCCCAACAGCATATGATAAATATCGGTCGAGTGTGAGTCAAGTAAATCAAGCTCCCTACCAATTATCGATAAAGGGTACCATCAACGAAGGGAGTAGAGCAATCAGAAACCAACTTAACCCCGGAAAGAAAAGGAGTAGGAGAAGACTTGCAATCAGACATCTGAAAACGAGCTAGCAGATCAAGAGCATACTTAGGTTATGAAATCAAAATTTCCGAGTCAGATTGTGAAATCTGGATCCCAAGAAAGTAATGAAGCAGACCTAAGTCAGTCATGGAAAACTTGTTGGCCAAGGTGATCTTCACAGAATCAATAATAGAGGAAGAACTACCTGTGATCAACAAGTCATCAACATAGAGAACAAGAATGAGTATGGAGTTATCTTATCCATAGAATATAAACATTTGGATCAGAGTGACACCTAGTAAACCCTGATGTAAGTAAAAAGGAGTCCATCTTGGCATACCAAGCCTGAGGGGGCTTGTTTAAGGCCATAAAGAGACTTCTTTAACTTACAAATGAGGGATGAGATCATGGACATAACCTAGAGGTTGTTCCATGTAGATCTCTTTCTCTAGGTCACCATGAAGGAAGGCACTCTTAATGTCCATTTGATGAACTTTCCATCTGTTTGCTGTGCGATAATGGCTAGGGTCAGTCGAATAGAAGTCATCTTCACAACCAGAGCAAAGGTTTCAATATAATCAACCCCAGCTATCTGGGAGAAACCCTTAGCTACTAATCACACTTTAAACTTTTCGACGTCTCCATCTACTCCATACTTTGTTTAGAACACCCACTTACACCGAACGATTTTTCTTCCTTTTGGAAGAGGGGTGAGATCCCAAGTATCATTCTTCATGAGAGAGGAATACTCCTCATCCATGGCAGAATCCCACTCAGGAATACCAGAAGCCTCCTGGAAAGACTGTGGATCAGAAGCAGAGGCGAAGAAAGAGTGGGGTCCAATGAAATCTGAGTGAGTACGTCTCATATCTGAAGTATCTCCAACTAAATCTCCAGCACTTTGCTAAAGTTTTCCTAGCCTAAAGAGGACCAGGAGGATTGGGCTCAGAGTCAGAAGATTCTTCACTTGAGTGAGAAGGGACATAGTCCTCATGTGGGATCACTAGCGTTCCAGAATCAGAAGACTCAGAGGTCTGATGGTTGGGAGGATCAGGAAGAGGAGCATGCTCAACAACATCATCATCTAATGAGTCAGAATCTCAAATCAGTGAGCTGAAGAACCTCAATAGGTAGAGAAGGGTAGAAGTCATAAGAAGACTCATTAAACTTAACACTTCTCTCAATATACAGCTCATGAGAAGTAGGATTCATCAATCGATATCCCTTCACGCAATAAGGACACTGTTATCCATAAATAATGCCCCATGCAAGATCATTGGCATAGACTCCTCCAAATTCTCCTTTGCTGGCACTTAAGATCAGGATTTTGGCATGCTTCAGATGAGCACTGAGAGGGTTAAGAAATCATTCCATCAGACATGCATTACTTGCTCACCTTTTCAGATTGATACAATTTTCACTACAAACTCCTTGTATTTCTCAAGTTATGGCTCGACGAAATTTTTGCAGGGACAATTTTGAATGGGAAGGTTCTCAATTCCACATGAGGATTCACCACGTGGCGGCAAAGGTCGGGCCGAAGGGTCAAAAGGGAAAAACAAGAATGTCCGAAGGCCTTTTGACCAATAGGAAGATTCCACTTGTCCTATTTTTGGCGGGATTTATAGCGACGGAGCGAAGTTAGAAATTTTGCCCAAGAGTTGGAGAAGAGAGTGCAAAGGGCAAAATTATACCCGCAACCACCGTCCAGACTATATTTAGGATTCCGCCACGTCTCCAGTTGGTGGCGGAGGTCAGGTGCACGAGGAGAATTGGGCATTTTTGCCTAAATTGCATAATGCGCAAGGGAAAAATGGCGAAGCTGTATCCCCGCCAACCATTTTTTGAAGGTGACATTTTCTCACCTAATTACAATATAGTCCGGAGTCGTAGTTGGGATAGATTTTCCCAATGCGTAATCAAAGGGGGAAAAGTGAGGTTTGGGCCCGCGATCCCATGCAACCAATCTGAGAGCTCCACTATGAAAGCGGAGCGGTGGGGCATGGCCATCTTTGGGGAATATTTCCCAAATTGCCAAAAAGGGGGAAAATCTGTTAAAATTTCAGTCGGCCAATCGAGATTCTGCCCTAAAACTGCATTTGGCCATCAGGTTTGGATCCGGATGCCTCGACATGTGTTTTCATGCTTGGTGTTTTCCTGGAAACCTGGTGAAATTATCTACACTATGTAGGGTTCCAAGATTTCCTTTGTTTCGATGGATATTTGTGGGAGAATATTAGGAAAACATCTCTGGCATGCAAAAAACATCGGAAAACGACTCCAACCACCAAAATTAATGAAGTATGGACTCGACATGTTTTCGCCCTGTAAGGCAATGTACTTTCCCGTATGGACTTGTTTCCCCGACTCCAAGACCCATCATTTTGTAGGCCTATTGGATGAGTGTTGTCGGGTTTGTAGAAATCTCGAAGCGATCGGGACATCCCTTTTTTATCTGCATGCTTCCATGCTACTCATGTTTCCTGAAACCTGAAACCTGAAATTCCTTGTGTAAAGGGTTGGATGTTCTTGACTCTTGTAAGCTCGACATATTCTCCTTTGCAGGTCAGGATTTGAAAGAGTTTGAAACCTCCCATGGAGATCGTAACATATTTTTGCCTTGTTTCATTGTCTACAATGTATTGTACCCAGGGGGTAGATACTATACAATACATGTATCTCCAACAAAATCTCCAATCCTCTCTTGCAAAGGTTTGTTTCCTTCTTAGCTTTCTTTAGATTTTGGCAAATTTGTGCAGGATTTATTGTTGTATCTTCATGAGTCTGTGAATATTTTTCGTGTGAGTGAGAAGGAGTTCATCAGTTCTTTGGTGTATCACTACTATCAGAATTAGAAGACTTTTGTTTTCAGGTCCTTGATTTCTCGGGACCCTGATCCCCTTGGTAATTTTAGAGTAAGCACACTCAAAATCAGAATCATTGCATCTGATTGCATGTGTAGAATCCTAAATCAGTGGAGTTGAAGAACCAGCTTCAATACGTGGAGAAGTTTTCTCACCTTGCGAAGAAGACTCATCGAACTTGGAGATAACTTCAATGGTGTGCATATCACAGCTGATGAGTTTGCCTTAGAAAAGCATATCCATCAATTGATTTAGGGGTCCCTTGTGAATTTTCCATAACAGGATACCCTACAAAGATACAAGGTTTGGATTGTGGTTCCAAAGACTTGCATTTCTTCTTGGGAATCCGAGCCATAGCCTTGGATCTGAAGACTTGAAAGTGCTCAACATCAGGCTTGCGTCCAAACCAGGCTTCAAAGGGTGTAATTCCTATTATTACCTTGTGTGGAACACGGTTCTGAATGTAATTTGCACAAATCACCTACTTCTGCCCAATACTACGGAGAAAGATACTTCCAGTGAATCAAACAAGTGCCCATCTCCTTAAGAGTATAGTTCTTTCTTTCTACGACTCCATTCTGCAAAGGGCTATAAGAAACTATATGTTGCAAAGAGATCCCTTCAGAAATATAGAAATCCATGAATCTATTGTTTACATATTCAACTCCATTCTCAGTTTGAAGAAGCTTGATAGGCTAGTTCCGCTTGTTTCTTAGCAAGAGCCTTAAAGTCTTGAAAATGTTTCAAAGACTTTAGACTTAAGATTAAGAAAATATACCCAAGTATATCGCGAAAAGTCATCAATGAAGGTTAACACATAAAGAGCTCTAGTAAACGAAGGAGAAGGAAATGGACCAGAAATATCGCTGTGAACAAGATCTAAGGGACGAGTAGCTCTCTAGGATTTTCCTTTGTCAAATTTCTTTTTAGGATGCTTTCCAAGGGTACAACCCTCATAAAGACCCTTAGAAAATTTGACGTGGGGTAACCCATTGACCATTTCGTTTTGGCTCAATTGTTCAAGGTAGTGATGATTTAGATGTCCGAAATGCTCATGACATAGCTTACTAACCTTATTTGCATGAGTGAGCAAGGAAGTGGGCATAGAATCAAAAGTAAAGTGGGAAAAGGTATATAACCATGAATGGTGATCAACCTTTTCTTTAGCCACTATAGTGTCATCGCTAAGCTCACAAATAATCATCGAGTTAGGACCAAATTCCACTTGCATTCCTTCACCAAGGTGAGTAATTTTGTAAACCGATAGAATATTGGTAGAGAGATTAAGAACACTCAACACTTGGTTGAATGTTCCCCCATCCATCTCTACTGATCCACTATCGGAAATCGACACTAGTCGTGTCACTACCCATTGTGATTTGGGGCATTCCACAAGGCTCGATGTTAGAGAACTCAACATGCGAAGAACCCATGTGATGCAAGGCACCAAAATCTATAATCCATGTTGATGAAGGAGAAAACTCTATGCTACAAGGGATTTTCCTTTCTTCTTATCATTTTTACAACCTTTTACTGTAAAAGACTTGGCCTTAAGAGCACTTTGTTTTATGGATTCAAGAACACTTATTTTATTCTTCTTAAGTAAATGAGATAAGTAATCAATCTGTTTTTGTAAATAGCGGTGCTCTTCATGGCTAAACTTCTTGTAATACGAACACAAAAAATTTCTTTTCTGTGCCTTAGGCTCAGAATTCGAAGTGTTTGTGTCATTTTTTAGGTTTGGTCTTGGTTTCTTTCTTAGGTTGATCCTTTGTTTCTTTCTTCTTTTTAGTCTTCTATCCCTTGCTAGTACTTGCTACAAGGACATGTGACTTGGACTTGAGAGACCCCATTTTGAATGAGTTTTTCCTATTCTCGAATGAGTTGGGACAAAAAAAAGTCAAAGGAGGGCATAGTCCTAAACATAGCCCAAAGAATCTTTTGTAGCGTAGAAAGTTGACAAGAAGATAAAATATTTGGGACCTAGCTTAGAGAGAATCGACAAGATCAGTTGAGAATCTTTCTTCTCTACTTGACATCCCTTTAACAACAATCTAATGTGGACAAATTTCGAGAAGAAAGCTTGTAGGTTTTCAAATTCACTAGGATTTAACCCTAGTAGTTCGTTTTCCAACTCATGCGCTCTCATGTCATCTTGTTGTCCAAACATCTCATCTAGCGTTTTCCATGCAGATTTAGGTGTTTTAGATGCCTCAATGTGGAAGAGAAATTCAGGAGAAACAGACATGCAAAGAAGACCTAAAGCTTCATCACTACGGTTTAACCACTTAGATTTTTCAGGATCGTCATCTGGTTCAGTCTCAGTTCCCATGGTGATGCGATATAACCCTTTACCCCTTAGTTTCATAATCATTTTCGATCTCCATTCGAAGAAGTTGAATGACGTAAGCAAAAGAATTGAAAGTGCATCCATAGTGAAGAGAGAGAGAAGAAATGTAGAAAAGAAACACAACCACCCAGGACAATATAATAACCCCCCTGCTTTCGGCACTTTATAGTTTAGTGCATTGATTACAATCGGGTCCGTGTGTGTGGTTGGAAACACTTGGTAACTCGACTTGCAATCAGCGTAATAACGCATGCAAGAGAGGAGACCACAACAGTGTTTCGTGGAGCATGCAGCAAAAAAATAGGACACCATAAACAAGCACAAAGCAAAAGACAAGGAAGGAGGCGAAAGCAAATCCTGGTTGTGAGAAAAAGTGTCTCACGTCACAAAGAGTACCCCCCTTGCTACAGACTGTGGTGGACGTGCTCACTAGTCGCAAGCAATAATAAGGGTAAAATATAATTTTTTGACGAACTCAAGATGAGTCCTAGATGATCTTTAGAATTCTGGAAAGGCACGCGGAAGACAAAGAGGTTCTCAGAGTGTCACTGCACAAATTGAGCACCACTATTTTGTTCGAGCTTTTACAAGGTGTGAATGCATAGGGAATTATTGTTTGCAGTAATTCAATGGTGAAGGAATCTATGGCTAGCATATAATTGCACTGGTTTTTATTGCATAGTATCTACGGTTTATGGGCTAGCAAACTCCCAGGAAACTGTTCGCTTGGGAACACGTGTCACTACCTGCACTAGATGAATTCGGTTGGTGCCTTGGGATTGAGCACATGGTATGGCCCATTGACTCCATCGTGCCAGGAGGAAGAGCAGTCACAACCAACAAAGAAACATGGCCATAGCATATTTTTCCCCAAACACCCAGCATGAAAAATGATCCACCTAAAAAAAATGCAGATCACGAACCGATCAGTTTGAAAAAATGCGAGGCCACTGATGACGGTTTAGAAAGCTCGTGGTGAAGCTCTGACTACCAAGCAGTTAAGTGCTGCTAGCCACCAGATTAGTTCTGGGATCCAAGAAAACCAGAGATCTCTGGGATAATTCCTAGTTTAGTCAAAAATTAAAAACTAATAAAACCTCTTAATGTTTAGCTATGGGCCTGTTAAATTGGGTGTATAAACTGGCTCCATGTAGTTGCAAAACCCTTGATAGCTCAGGAAAACCTGCACATGCATGAAGAACATAGCAAAATGAAAAATTTCCAACAGCAACTTGTTAGATCCCTCTCCAAGGAAAACCAAAAAATAATCATCGAAAACTTACACGAGGATTTAAAAAAATGAAAAACAAGTGTGATGGCAATTCAAAAAATGAGTGCACGTTACCCGATCTCACCTCTGATACCATGAAAGAGTCGACAGAATCGTATCAGAAGCTGTGCAACCATGATAAAGTTGCATTCTGGTTGAATCGATAATGGCTCTAATGTAATCACAAGAAGAATCGATCAACAACTGAACAATCTTGCATAACAGAACAAAGTTTACACATGTAGAGAAAAGACAATAGAGTGTATTGGCATACTCATAAATGAATAGTGAAAGGGTACATACAGGGTGCTGAGTAACCCTAGTGCATGACTCAATAACAAACCCTAGGACCTAACCCTAAACCTAACCCATATGAGATGACCCTCCAATATGTGAGGAGAACACATAGGATAACTCACACCAACATTCTACCTTTGCAATAGGCCCCCATTCCATCTTTGGCTAGACATAAATATGATGGCGAGATGGATGCAGTTTTCAACAATTGTCCACCTGATGCCCATTCCTCTGGAAATGAGCACAAAAATTCCTCTAAATATCCTTATTTTGGAATGAGGAAATATTTCTACCATTTCTCGACTCTATATGACGAGATTGATCTTTCTAGGTTGCTATGTTCTTGACAAACAACATCAACTTCTTCGTCAATGTCCTTCTTTTCCAGAATCTAGCCAGAGAATGATTATGTAATCCACAAAAAGTACATGGAAAGGAATTCCACATTTTCTGAAAATCATACCCATACTTCTTAAGCTGAAAAAGTGGATTAGAAGTTTCATTGTGCTTATGATTATGGTAAGAAACTGGAGGTGGAATCTCATTACCTTCTGGTGACGATAAAGCACAATTTTCCTAATCAGAATCTTCTTGTAGGATTAGTGGGGTAATCACTTTCCTTTCGGAAGTTTATCTCCTATCAACATTCTTAGAGCAATCTCCAATATCCATTCCCACACTAGAAAAACCCAAACTTGCAAAATGAGGACGATTCTCTACCTGTATTGGGTTAGTAATGCATTGGCCATTTTTACTAAGGCCTCTTCCATCAAATCCCATTTTAAATAACAATTTGGATCCAAAGGCATCATTACCTAAATCCAAAACTAAATGGGAGGAAGAAGATTCCCGTGGTGAACAACTTATAGTGTAATCATCTACCATGGTCTCCGCATATGAAGTTGAAGGTATTTCCTTTCTTGGATCACCAAACTGCAACCTTGCCAAGAGCTCATCCTTGGTTTTCAATTCTAATTTCAAGCAAGTATTCTCCTCTTCCAAGAAGTAATACATTGATCACATGAGAGAGTTATCTTCCTGGATCTGGTGATTATAAGCTTCAACCTCATCGAGCTTTTCCTGTTTAGACATCTTGCCCATAATGCACTTGTACCTTGTTCACACAAACTAAACCAACTGCACCAAATTGAAGCAATCACTCTATTAATCAGATTTATTGAAAGAAAATATGGAACTAAACCATCTCTGATACCAATTTGATCTGAAAATGGTACTATTTTTTTTGAAGTAGTACTTAGAAAAATTCTCAGATTTAAAAACTTGATAATTGACTAAGAGTATTAGCAATTTTGGGAATTCTTGAAACCCAAATCCTTGAACTCTTCCAGATAAATCAATTAACCTTTAATTTTCAACTTAAGTGAATATACTAAATCTATTACAAATCCATTTAAAACTTCACAGTTGATTTTAGAATGCACTCAAATTGAATTCTTGATTCCAAATTTGAAATGTGCAATTCCCTTTCTGTTGTGGGTTATGGATACTGAAATTGTGACTTCAATCCAAATAATCCAATTTTCTGTTTTCTTAAATAATTAATCAAATAAACTAACTTGAATGTTTTTATCTGATCAAAAGCTTCTAAACAAACTAAAATCAAATCCATAACACAAGAACTTGATAATGAAGTTCACCCAAAGGCTATGTATCTGAATTCTCATAATGATAATCGATCCATTAACATCCAATAAAGTACAATATCCCTTCACTATTGACTTAACAAACCTTTATACCTATAATTGAGTTGATTCATGATTCAAGGAGCTTTGAAAAATGATATAAATTTCTCCAAGATCGAAAATGATCAAGTTTTTATCTACCTTGATCTCAGACCCCTATAGGCATTAAATTCTTTTCCGAAATCACCTCATTAAAATCAACTTAAAAGCAATGCAAGAATATAATCATACTGCAAAATAGGTTGATAACAGAGTTCGACAGAATGCCAATGTCTCTGGGTTCATTAATAGAATCAATATATTATCAACTTCAATGTTTATAACAAATAATACAATCTAGCATGATAATACTGAATACATAAGAACATGAATCCTTATACAAAATAGCTATCTTGGTAGATTCGATCACGTATTCTATCTGTGAATACCTCTACGCCTCTATTACATGGTGTTAAGCATTCTCCTTCGTAGTACAATGCCATGCGGCTCCCCGAATGGTCTTCCAAACATTTCGTACCCTGAAGTTGTGGCTTAGTAAGCCTTATCTCCATTTTGTCGATAATAATAATCGGTCATCAATGAAGATGATGAAATTTCCTATTTGATATAGGTCTTATCTCTCCAATGTATCTCCATTGACAATCGTCACACTCATGTTCGAGTTGCACCAGTTTTTTGCCACGTCTCGGGCTCAGAGTACAGCTTTGCGCAGAGAGAGTGGAGCTTCATATTACAATAAGATTAAAGAAATAATAATAACAATAATGATTATATTAGGTCTTACATATTTTACACCTATGATAGGCCTTAGCTCCAAAACATATGCCTATTTAAAATAATAGGGCTTACAATTTAATAATAATGCCTATAAAATAATATAGTTCTTACATTTTTCTGCCTATAAGATATATAGGTCTTCATAGCTCGGGAGGAGTTCATCTTCTCACTTGAATGAGCTTGTCTTCATCGCTCCCTATCGAGCTTCCCTCTAGCTCACCATGAGCTTCCCAATTACCTCGCCATGAGATCCTTACATGGCCATCGATCGAGCTTCCAAATAGCTTGAACAAGCTTTTATGTGGGTGTATGTCTTTAACAAATGGAGAGGGGTCCCTTTTATAGGCCAAGAGAGGCCCGCAACTCATGTACATAGAGCTTATCGCTCGATCTCTCACTGTCCCTTTTGGTCAGGATTCTACAAACTATCGCTGAGCTATCCTCGTTGCACCATTCTCCATCCACCTCACCACGTCCACATGTCAACTCTGTCAGATTGGTTTGTTGACTAGGGTTGACTTTCTAGTTGACCAAATTTTGACCAGCCACCCAATGCGCATACGAACTCCATTTTCGACGTTCAAATAGTCGTCGAAAAGATCTCAGAGTATAATTTTTCACTGTAGAAAATCTTGGGAGATTTAGGGAACCTCTGTTATCTGTAATGTCCTCTAGATCACTCGTTAAGGGAATTACAACTTCAGAGCGTAAGGCAAGCCAATTTGCTACTACATTGCAGAAGGTGCGCGCATAGTTGGTATAGG
The DNA here is from genome assembly GCA_019776745.2 of Taxus chinensis. Lineage (NCBI taxonomy): Eukaryota > Viridiplantae > Streptophyta > Pinopsida > Cupressales > Taxaceae > Taxus > Taxus chinensis. The sequence continues at coordinate 758,416,739 of CM034151.1, read as the reverse complement.
AAGTATGATCCAAACTAGACTTGTGTAGACTACATAGTGTTATGTGACACTTTCTTAGTTGAGTTCCATATACCCTCAAGTTTGAGTAGAAGAGCATTAACACACTAAAAGATATTAAGCAAGTCATGGCCGAGAGCGTAAGGGAGTATGATGCACAATTTAAAACTTTTTTTATTCTAAGTTATCTTATGATATTCACCCTAGCCATCATGATCAATGGTTTTTTTGAGGGTTTGATCACACCTTTCATAAGGGCACTCTTACATAAGAATTTTATAGATCTACGTGAGGTACTTGAGGTAGCTCTGCACGCACTGAGGCAATTGGAAGTGTAGACATTAGAGTTAGTCTATTTTTGGAAGCGCATGATTACATATACAACAAAACAATTAGAAATATTGTCAACTAATTCAGCTCATGAGACGTGAAGTGGTATTCGGTGTATAGATTGTGAGGTAGAAGGACATACCAAGGATAGTTGCCATTAGAAATCGGTGTGCATGCCATATTGTTGGATTGTGAAATCTGTCATTTGGATCATGGTTCAAGTAGGTGCCCCTTATTGTAGCTCGTGATAAGGAAAGAACGTGTCATGCTATTGTAAGATTTGTAAGTCTACCACTCATGATACATAATAATTGTATATTTATTGATCATATTAATGATGTCATTGAGACTAGTTGTATGCTAGACCAGTGTTGCAAACAATTCTAAGGAACAAGGTGAGCATCATAATCATAATTGTAATGAAGGGCACTCTGATGGAGGTGGTCGAGGTAGAGGTTACCATAGAGGATTTAGAGGTTGAGGTCATGGCAGTGGAAGAGGTGAATTCCCTCATGGGACCTGTTATACATGCGGATACCTTGATCATTATAGGCATGAATTCCCTCAAAATATTATTTTCTCATGGTGTGGAAAGAATCACAAGTTTAAAGAATGCACGGATTTGTATGAGCATATGAGCAAGCAACGCAAGCAGAATAAGGGCATGAGAATGGCTAGATTACAATGTGCTACGGAAGATCAGTGGATTCCAAAGGTAGCACCTGATTCCTGAGATGTTTCTTGTGTTAGTTACTATGCATGTACTGAGGCAGTCACACGCTAGGGAAGTTCCAAAATAAAATCCTATTATTACCAAATGAGGATGTTTTGCATGCAAAGTATCCAAAACCTATTCATAAGAAGGAATTTTATAAAGAAACTATGGAGGTTATTAGAAATTTACAGGGTGAGATACAATGCTTTAAAGAGTAGTCGCGGAAGCTAGAGCAGGAAAAAGCAGTTGAGCTTCCCCAAAAATATGTTGATGACTTGAAGGAGGTTTGTAAGTTGTTGTGCCAAGAAAATATCATTCCTTTGTTAGGAGAGTGGTTAAGGGAGAAGATACCATGCACAGTTGAGTGGGAGAGACATATATTGCACATGAACTTACCTCCTCATAGTATTGATTCTGACAAAGAGATCACTTTGAATTTTGTTGTTGATGGGTGGCTTCTGAGTAATATACTGATTAACATAGGTGCATAAGTAAATGTACTCACTTTGGATGCATGGAATCAGATGGGGAGACCACCATTATAACCATCTTCAAATGTGTTGTTTATGGAAAACAAGACTAAAGCCACACCCATTGGAGTCTTGAAGGATGCTACTATTACTATACAAGGGGTGAAGTTTACTAGGGATTTTGAGGTCTTAGTGCTTGCAGAGGCAGAAGACAATTTCCAGCATTTACTTGGGCACCCTTGGTGTTATGTGAATAATGTTGATCTACACTTTAACAAAGGATATATCAGTTTTGAGAACAAAGAGGAGCGCATGATTATTCCTTTGACAGAGTAAAAAGCTACACCTTATGTAGAACCTTTGAGTGAAGAGGATCTTAACAAAATTTATGTGTGCACCATTAGAGATCCTGAAGTTCTTGAGCCATCAAAATGAAGAAGTTATTCAATGGGATGATGCATCATCTATGAGTGATACTACAAGTGTTGCATGTGACAACTGGGCACATGGGACATATGAAATGGTGGGGCGTACGAGATCAATAATATAGTTACTTGCATCATCAGGCCAGTGCATGGTTAGGCATTTGGGCATTAACCAAGATACCTTGGTATACTGGTGAAGGAAATCCAAATGTATTTCTGCATGTTATGGAAGCTTAGTGGAAAGATAAGTAGAAAGGAGAAATATGTTTGTTTATACCCTATGCGGACAGTTGTGCGCTGTTGGACTACACATAGAGATAACTTTTTAGAGTGGTGAGAAGTGAGAATCATCTTCTCTACTAGGTTTTTAGGAGTAATGTACCCTACAAGATTTGTGAATTTCATGGGAAGGATGCTCAGCACACATTCAAAAGTGTGAGAGACTCTGGAAAGAGGGGTAGGAGGCCTTACCACCATCCCTCTGGGTACATAAGTTCTACACCACTCTCAACAGTTGTGCGTACATGCATGGTATGTTCATGCTAGAGTTAACAAGGGTGAAATTAATTGGTAGGAGATGACCTCAGGTATGATTTAGACCTTTGACTATTTTTCTACTAAACCTCTAGTGCATGAGCAATTACAGATTATGAAGCTCCTTACAATGGGGGATAGTGCAAAGGCTGAAGAGCTCCTTTTAGACATGTTTAGTAGAATTGGATTTAGAGGTGTTTTGATGAAGAGGAAGAAACAAATGAAGTACAACTTGGGTGTGCACCTGGTTAGAAAAAGAGAAGGGTAAACTGGTTTACATGATTGATGATGAAGAATTTGATAATTTGGATGTTGACCACACTATGGGTACGCACAAGGTCTTAGAAAGTGTAGATGAGAAGGCATGCATGTATCATGAGCCTATGAAAACAAATAAAGTCAACATTAGGAAAAATGCAGAACCAAAAGAGGCCATTATTGGTGATTATTGGTCTTATCAGAGGTTTATAAAATTATCAAGTTGTTGGTGACTTCTAGGATTTATTTCCCATGAGGTTATCATGAGTTGAAAGGGGTGCATCCATATTTGGGTGAGATGAGGATCAAGTTAAAGGAAGGTGTGCGCCCAGTTAGGAAGAGGCCTTACAGGATGAATCCTAATCTACGTGTCAAGGTAAAAGAAGAAATTGATAAGATGTTGAAATCTAGAATCATTGAGCCCATTGAGGAGTTAGAGTGGGTTAGCCCTATGGTGATAAGCATCAAGAAGGATGGTAGGATAAGGATATGTGTGGACTACAGAGAGTTGAATGTTGCCTGTGTGATAGATCCTTTTCCTACACCCTTTACCAAATAAATATTGGAAGGTGTTGCAGGGCGTGAGATCTAATCCTTCACTGATGGATTTTATAGATATCATCAGGTGAGGATTGCTAAAGAAGACCAAGAGAAGATAACTTTCACCACTGAGTGGGGAAGTTTTACATACACAGTTATGCCTTTTGGGTTGAAGAATGCGCCTGCTATCTTTTCGCGCATCATGTTGTATAGGATTTTGAAGACTTCATACACAAGTTTTTATAGGTTTACTTGGATGATTGGACTATATATGGGCTGGTAAAAGATCACTTTGAGAATTTGAGGCTCATGTTTGAGTGTTGTAGACAGTTAAGCATCTCCTTGAAGATTAAGAAGTGTATTTTTGCTACACCCTTTGGGACTTTTTTTGGGACATATCATTTGTAAGGAAGGCTTATTAGTAGATCCTAATAAGGTTGCTATCATTTTGGGATTGGAGGAGCCTTATTAGAGTGAGAATACAGGTTATTACAAAAATCTCAAGGGGTATGCTAGGATCACTTGCACCCTTGGAGGAATTATTGAAGAGTAAAGGGAAATTTCATTGGAATGAGGCGTAACAGACAACATTTGATACATTGAAGGAAAGACTTACTTCTGCGCCCATTCTACACTTTCCTTCTTGGGATAAACTATTTCATGTACATGTGGATGCTTCTGGCATGGCCATTGGTGTAGTGTTAGCCCATCCTGGTGAGGGTATTGTTGATCATCCTATTTGTTTTGCAAGCAAGAAGTTGACCCCAAATGAACAAAATTATACAACTACAAAGCTCGAAGGTTTGTCCATGATTTACACGCTGCATAAGTTTAGGAAATACTTGCTGGAAACTCCTTTCATATTTTATACAGATCACATGACATTAAGTATTTGGTTAATAAGCCCATTTTGTAGGGGCACATATGCTGATGGATTATGTTGTTCCAAGAATTTGAACTTTACAATGGTGGTAAATCCAGGCAAGAGTAATTATAGACCAAGATCATTTATCAAGGATTAATTCAGGTGAGGATGACACAAAACTTTCGAGGATATAATTCCTATTCACATCTATTCAGATTAAGCCACACATGTGCCCTTTGTCTTAGAAGATATTATTGTATTTTTGTGTACTAGTGTGGTGCCTGAAGAGATGAAGAGTTTAGAGAAGAAACAAATTGCCATACGCGTCATGCACCTTATATGTTGATTAGTGTATATTTATACAAACTCATGTCGGGATGAATTTTTGTTTGCAATGTGCACTTGAGCGTGAGCAAAATGATATTATGGAGTGAATATCATGGTGGGATTACAAGTGGACATTATGTAGGAGATGTCATCCGCACAAGATTTTATTAGCTGGCCTATGATGGGAAATAATATACAAGGACTACAAATATGCCAAGGAGTGTGCATCATTTTTAGTGCCTTGGAAAGCCTGAGGCATAGGGATGAAATGCCTTTGAGGCTTATTGCTAGTGAAAAACCTTTTGAAAAATGGGAAATTAAATTTTTGGGTCCTATTTCCCCACCCACACGCATAGGACTAGATCACGCTACATTATAACTTGTACATAATTATCTTACAAGGTGGGCAGAAGGCGATGCCTACAAAAGATTGCACGGAAGTACAATAAAAAAATTCTTGTGGGAAAACATAATCAACAGGTATGGATGCCCATTGAGTTTGACAAGTGATATGGGAACTCATTTCCTTGATGAGACTATCAAGATACTTATTGGCTGAATTTATGGTGGTGCACACACCAAAACAACACCCTATCACCCACAAGCTAATGGAACTGTTGAGGCTTTCAACAAGATATTGGGACATACATTGACTAAGAATTTTGATGTTGGAAGGAAGGAATGTGATGATAAATTATCTGTTGTACTTTGGGAATACATGATAACTTACAAATTACTTGAACAAAGCCACCACCCCCTTTTGTCAATTAGTGTTTGGTACGTAGAGGTTGTTTTAGCAATGGAATATATGTTACCTTCCCTACATATTGCACAAAGGAGGTCTGGATGATGAACAAGTACTTGAGGAGAAATAATTGATAAACTATGATTCAGTTTGATGAAAGGCATGCAATAACATGATGGAGTTCAAAATACAGAAAAATACCAAGCAAAGGCCATGACATGATAGGCATATTAAGGATAAAAAGATTGACGTTGGGATAAATGGTTCTTCTTGTATGATTCCAAGTTTTTGTGCACCCTGGAAAGTTCAAAGTTCATTGGTTGGGACCATATGTTGTGACTTACATACTTGATTCAGGCATTTTCCAGTTACAGGTGCTAGATGGGACATAGTTTCCTAGTTATTTAAACGAGAGTAGGATGAAGCCCTACTATAAATAAGTCTTCTTGGTGTTTATAATAAGGACAATATTGCCATTAGATTAGGTTTACCCCTTTAATACATTTCCTTTATATGTGTTTCCTTTTATAGTTGCTATGGTTTGTCAATTTAGTTCAGTGTTTTGTGTAATAAGGTGTGAAATTGTGTATGCAGAAAGATTGATTACTATTTATTACATTCATGCACAGAGGATTGCACATACTTTAAGTGTGAAGTGGATTGAGAAGAATTAACTGGTGCCTTGTTACAGATTGAATGGGTATTGATAAGTTACAGGAGCTATTTCCTCAGGGTGAAGATGGATTTGTAGAAGAAAAATTTCAAGAACATTGCTTACAAGGATGGGAAGACCATGCGTAGAAGAAGTGATGCACGGTAGTATAACACAAGGTAGGTTGCAACATTGGAAACTACTTGGGATGAGGCACATTGGATATGGTATTTTCTTATGACGACCATCAGGTGGGCGTGTGTAAAGAAATTATGTGGCACAAAAAAGTAGGGGGGCGTGTCAGAAGGTAATGACACTGAGGTGCGGAAAGAATTAGGCATGTGAGGACATGATGCAATGTGCGGAAGAGCAACAAGGGATGAAAAGTTAATGCCATGTACGGTGGTGGTTGAGGAGTAATAAATACAAGGAATTTTTAAATGAGCTATAAATTCAGAAAGTGTAACGTTGCCACTACTTTGCATCTTTTGAGTGGGATTGAATTGTGAAGTGTGATGATGTAGCCTAGAATTACCAAATAACACCCCAGTCACGCTGGCACATCACTCAGCCTAGACTGAGCGCTCACCCGAAGCACGCAAAGGTACCAGGTCCCTCTTAGGGTTGTTGTATGCAGGATGTTAGTGTGATGATGGAAAATAAACATATAGATCCATAACTAATCCATCATTCTACAATGTCATACCATATTCAGATTTATGAAAGAACAAGTTTAAACAATAATCATGATTGAATCAAGAACATGCACTACTCAATTACACACAGGAATGCCACTAAGATTTAGCCAATATCTTCCATCTATTAATAAACATAGAAGCTCCTTACAATAATGACAATCTATACCAATGTGCAGTATGGATCTGATACAATAATTCAGTCATATATATCTCTATATCCTTATCTATATATCCATATCTCCCTATGTATCTCTCTCTGTCTATATGTGTCTATCCCTGTCTATCTGATTCACATCATATATATAGGGTGGGGGACTTTCCCTTCACCGCTCATCTATTCCAGAAATAGGCCACATGCTATTAATAGCCACGTGCCACTTACAAGCATAGCCACACATGCAAGTGTGCTATCTATAGACTTCTTACAGTTAAGTGATGTGACAATCCTATTCTTAGGTTGTCTCCATGCATAAACACTTTCGATCTGTTCCTCTAGAGATAGACTATGCGTGGCGCGCATGTCTCTACATCGTTGGTGTGTTCAACATGCCATCTTCTAAAAATAGGTCTTCATGCTCAAAATCGGCTAAGTCTTGAATGTTGAACTTGCCCTCCACGACGCGTGGGTCTCTTCCTGTCCATTCATGCCCTTAAACCTGGCCTTCTCTCCCATGTGGACTCCTTGTGTGAGTTCTGTCAAGTGTTCTCTGATCAACATTACTCCACACTAATCGCATTATCACCCCGACAATGGGTATCTTCAAAAATTGCAAGTAAAGAATATGAAACATGGAAAGAATAAGAAAGAATGTAGATGAATAAAGAATGTTTTAAGAGGCAACATCCTCTGTATCAGTTTGAAGGATCAACTCTTGATACTCCTCCTTTATTTTGGCCTCCACGGTCTGCCATTCAACGAGTGCTTGTTTTTACTTTCTCTAGAATGTCCACAACAATGGATTCCAACTCATCCCTCGCAATCTCTCCTTTTTCATTCTGTAGAACCAACACAACGCTGGACATTGATGTCATTATTCCTTCTAAAAGATCCATCTTCTGCGCAATAAGCTTCCCAAGCTCTTCCATCCTGAGTCTTATGTGGACTCTTGCGCTACTGCCAGGGCCTCGCACTTCTATTTAACTATTGACAATCTTTCTGCACAACCCAATGTTTCATCCTTCATTGCTTTTTGGACCTCATTACTTTCTTCTAGGGTCTTCATGTTGATAAGCACCTCTAGAGTTGTGTAGATGTTTAAAGCCTGGTCTGCTTTCTTCAATACCTCTTGTAGCGCTTGCAGCAATCCCTTCATATGATGCAATATTTCATTACTGACATTTCTCTCGTTCTACTTCTTGTTCTGACTTCCTTGGTGCGGGCATGTGCAGAGGTTCATCTTCAAGTACCAAGTCCACCAACTTTCATACATAGTGTATCGCTAAAGGAAATGTATATGGTACCTTGGCCTCCAAGTGTGCCCTTGCTCTTATGACATTATCCCCAATCTCCTCTGTGATGCTGATAAACACTTCATTCTTCTTCTATGCGCTAAGTCCCTCTCTTATGTTATGTGCGCTATCTCAACATCCTTTGTCTTTAGCTCCTCATGTAGTGCTCTGATTGTTACAACTTTGTCCATGTTTCTTCTAGCCACTTCAGCAAAAACCTTTTACCAATGCATTGCTGACCTGACTCATCTGACATGATAGTAGGCTTTAACATGATAGTAGGCTTTAGTGTCATATGTCCTAGATTGGGGTGCCTTCTTCAACCGTATTGAGAATGTACGACTCTTCGCATACATCAAAGTTAGGCTTATCCATATGGGTGTGTATTGACTATGTTAGTTGCTTTCGAGTGCGCACAGTTGCCATATCCTCATCCACTAGGTCCTAACCGAATAAATCCTTCTGTGTTATTGTTCTCTGAGAAGTGGGCACATGGATAATTTTACCTATTTCCTCCGTACATACCTCATGGCTAGTTGAATATGCTCTCCACTTGTTCTTCTCGACCGTTGCTGCTTAGGGACTTTAGCTTCCAAATTTGGGACTTGTGTCTCCATGTCCTAAACATTCTCGGTAGCTGTCTACTCTGGTCCCTTCTCATCCTCTTCTCTTCCCTTTGATTCCTCACCATATTCGTCTATGTTCTCTAGAAGTGTGGGAGAATTAGGCATGCTTTCCTTTGACTCTTTTTCCTCCTCATTTAACTTCAGTTTCCTCCTTCTTTGTACGGTTGCCCTCCTTTTATGGAGAGATTCTGGGTGATCTGGGCATCGTGGTTAGAGTATCACCTTGGGTCCTTGTTCTCCTAAACACCCTCTTAAATCTATGCTCCCCTTGGAATGCATTCAAGTCCTCATCATCCCCCTCTTGTGGCTGAGGTGGTGTAATGGCGTGCTCAGCTTCACCCCTTATTTGGAGGATGTCTCCTACCTCTATGCTCCAAAACACCACTATATTTGCACTCCTCCTCCTCATCCTCCACTTCAATTGGCTCTATGGGATTAGGCACTGGGATGTTCTCCATTGTATGCTTTCCCTTTGGTGGTGTTGGAAGTGTGAACTCACCTTCCACATACTTGTTATTCTCCATTTTTGGCTTCAGCTGAAGATACACCAATGTTGCCCCTACATCTACTACAACCAGACTTAATGGCTTAATATTCAACACCTCTAGAAATGAGTCCTCTTCAGTGATAGTACAACTTCTTCCAAGGATACATATACTTCTTTCCTCAACATGTGGTAGTCGCAAGTCTACCTTATCTACATTGAATATCTAGTCATGGCGTGTGTCTGTAAATCTATGAACATGATGTTTAGAAATTACCTTGCTAGTGAATGCGTAAGGAAAACTTACACCAAGGGCTCCATACTCCATTTTTCATTGGGAACCGCGCATGATGCAAAATTTTTGATATACAACAAACTGATACTTGCCTGTCCCTACTACTGATGGTAGGTCCTTTGGGATGTGCCACTCTTCCTCCAAATGCCACGCGGAGCCTGTCATACCATTTCTCCGCCCTCTACTTTATGCTACGTCTGTCATGGATCCCTTTACATAGATACTTGCTTGAACCTTTCTAGCTAGGTGACTTATGTCTCCATGGGGTATTCCCATAATTTTTCCTTTCGGCCCGTCTGGTAATCCAATTTCCATGAATACTAGTGATAGTATAACAGCCCCAAAGCTGATCTTCCCTCCTGTGCACGTGCTTCCTCGACTATTTGTCTCTACAATATATCCATACAGATATTGTATATTTACTCCTTCTGACATATCTTACGTGCAATGTGTAACCACATATTATTTACCTATGACCACATGCTCTTGATCATTCAACTTTGTAACAAGGTGTGTTGTTACTTGCAAAACTGGATATTGTTCTTCAATTTGTCTATATCCATACTGCACAGACCCTTTGTAGGTACCCCAACTCTTGTCTGGTCATCCAAGATTGCATGTATTTATCTATGAGATCATTCTTGCATGTCCTCTCCTGTGACTTTAAAACTTGTAACTGATGAAGATAAACGTGGCAAATGACATTCTAACTCTGTGCATTTTGTAAAGTAGAAGAAGTCCACGTGCACTCTACTCGTGAGCCACTGATACAAGGGCTCATACTTCCCAAAATAAAGGAAGCTCATATAAGTTGGTAGACCCCCTATTATCTTCAATAAGCTTCTCACCTAGCATCATCATAAACTAGTCATGTCATCCGTCGTATGCGTTTATTCATCCTAGTAGTTCAGCAATGCGAATTGAGCTCCTTCTTGTTCTCAATGTAGTACTTGTGATTGTATTCACTCAATTTTCTCTTTCCTGATGGGTAGAATCCCACTCCTGGCCAATAATGAATCCCTTCTGGATATTTCATTTTTTGAAAATTCACTTCCAGGTGCCATCTCTTCTTCCTCGATGACCACCTTCTTCTTTCCTTTTACCCTTGTTGCAGTTACCTTCTTAGGTGCCATTTTACCTTGCAAACCTCTTTAGATCCTTGACGTTCAAATTATGTGATGTGCGAAGAAAACCCTAGTCTAATTCAGCGTACCCTAGGTGAAATCACATGCCCCTAACTCATCTCTATCACCTTGCTTCACTCAAACCCTTCATAACCAGGGACACAAACTTCTTCTGCACATAGATCTCTTCATCACGACTAGATACACACCTCTCGTACCCTAAAATGATCACTTGGCTCTTCGCACTTGGCTTCTTTCAAATACTCTTACTCGCAATGGTAAAAATGAATTCACATCCCATCCTTATATAGATTTTTCAAATTTTTGATGTATTTATTGCTCCTTCACCTACAAAATATCCCCTCATTCATTGACCAAATTCGTTCATTCTGCACGGTATATCTTCATGCCCCAGCTATAACCTTCTAGTGTGCCTCCCTACCATCTAGTCACAGAATTCTCTTCAGCGCGTGCCCTTGCGCCTGAGTACCTCATCACTGTACCTTCTCCTGGTAGTTATCATGGCCTCCCGCTTGCCTTGCGTTATACTGTTCTTTCTTTCATTTCCATCCTTGGTCATTGAGAAGCAATCTTCTTTTGACTTAAAGCATCTTGATTCAAATGAAAAATATCATAGTCCAATAGTAATGGGCGTACTATTCTGCGAGGACAACTATCCTTGGTGTGACCTTCTACTTCAAAATCTATACACAAAATTCCTGAGCACATTTCATGGGCTGACTTTACTGATAGCTTCTCTAACTGTTTAGCCATAGCTGTAATCTATGCCTCTAAGAATGGACTAACACTAGTGTCAATGCTCCCAACTACCTTAGCATGCAAAGCTATTTCCAGTGCTTTGTGCGGATCGGTGTATGTCTTATGTGACAATTCTCTTCTGAATGGTGTAATCAATCCACCAAAGAACCATTGTGTAAGCTGGCTGGCGTGAATATCATAGGAAAGATTAGATAGAAGTGTCTTAAAGAGGGCATCATACTCACGTACACTCTCAGTGGTTCCTTGCTTGATATCTTTGAGTGCACTAATACTTTTCTACTCAAATTCAGGGATATGGAACTCTTTCAAGAAAGCATCCTTCAATGTTGCATAATCCACACAAGTTTGATCAGGGTCAAACTTCCTATACTAGCTGTGTGCACGTCCCTGTAATGTAGTAGCAAATTGACTTTCCTTGCACTCAGTAGCCGTGATCCCTTTAGCACGCCATAAGATTTCACACATGTGCACATGCTCAACAACAACCTCTATGCCTCTATACTTCGGAAGACGAAGAGACATCTCCATATAAATGTTTTGTGGTTTCTACGGACCTTGACCACTTGATCCAGAACCTCATGTGTTTCCCCTGCCCCCAAAACCACTGGAACTAGAACCACCTATACCTCTTGATCCTCCACCTATTGGTGGAATCAAACCTGTAGATGTACTCCCATGTGCTTCGACAGTAGTACTATATTGAGCCCTTTCATTCTGTGAGGTAGTTCCACTTCCAGAGGTGAACCCAACATTCGACACGCTTACATTCTGTGCGGATGATGCACTTGAAAATGTTCCTCCAAATTCTTTCCTACCATTGATGTACTTGCTCCCTGACTTATTCTGATTCTCCTAATTCCCAAGTTAGCTTGCTGGTTACTTGTCATACTAAATACTGGAAAGCCAAGCGCAAGGGCTAGGTCACTAGGTGGATTAAGATATGCACCCGTGGCGTAGGTAGTCTTTGCTGGCACATTTCTGTGTGAGGCCAAGGGGGGATCTCTGTCATGTTTTCCAAGATGGGGGAGTTCCTCATGCTCTAGATCCATGTATTCTACGTGAGCTATAAATCCTTTGCAAGCCATCTCTCTCCTCAATGCCACACTTTTTGCAATGGAACGCTACTTCTCTATCTCCCTCTCGCATGCCTCATTAAACTTAAGTTGAGTTTTCTCTCTCTGTCTCTCTTCCGCTAGGTCTGCCATCTTTCACCAAACTTGTTCCTGCCCTTGTGCATTGTGAAGTTTAGTTAGCCATCACTTTACTATCCAGGTTTAAAGTTACCATCAAGATCTTGATCGCTAGGGGAATGCCTTACAAATATGTTCCTCTAGGATACAACAAAAACTTAAATTCAGCTACCTTTGGGCAAGAATACGTTGAAATTAAATATTCCAGAATATAACTGTTTAGAACACCATGAAACCACATATCCATAGTGCGAGTATAGATCATGTCAACATCATAAAGGGCCTGAAATTATTCCTGTGTCTAGATAAGTGCGTGATACCTCCAATTCCACTTAGATGCATAAGCAATCAACCACTCGTATAATTCTACTGGAAAGATAGCGAAAAAGATCTCATATAGGCTGTCATAAAGATTTTGTTTTGCCCAAGTGCGTGCGTTAAACTCAGATCCACTGCTGAACCGCCATGCATATTCTTCCTCCAGATCGTGTATCCACTCCTCAATACTTACTATAGTTAACATGTATGTCTTCATCACGAACCATCCCTAAAACAACTAAAAAAGAGGTCCTAACAATAGAACCAATGATGCAACCTATAATTACCAGATAACACCCCAGTCATGCTGGCACATCGCATAGCCTAGACTGAGTGCTCACCCGAAGTGCACAAAGGTACCAGGTCCCTCTTAGGGTTGCTGTTGTAGGATGTTAATGTGATGACGGAATAAACATATAGATCCATAACTAATCCATCATTCTACAATGCATACCATATTCAAATTTATGAAAGAACAAGTTTAAACAATGATCATGATTGAATAAAGAACATGCACTACTCAATTACACACAGGAATGACACTCAGATTCAGCCAATATCTTCCATCTATTAATAAACACATAAGCTCCTTACAATAATGACAATCTATACCAATGTGTGCATGGATGTGATATAGTAATCCAATAATATATCTCTCTATATCCCTATCTATGTATCCATCTCTCCCTATGTATATCTCTCTGTCTATATGTGTCTTTCCATGTTTATCTGATTTTCATTATATATATAGGTGGGGGACTTTCCCTTCACCACTCATCTATTCCAAAAATAGGCTGCATGATATTAATAGCCACGAGCCGCTTACAAGCATAGCCACACATTCAAGTGTGCTATCTATAGACTTTTTACAGTTAACTGAAGTGACAATCCTATTCTTAGGTCATCTCCATGTAAAAATCTTCGATCCATTCCTCCATAGATAGACTATGAGTGGTGCGCATGTCTCTGCATCGTTGGTGTGTTCTGCACACCATCTTCTAAAAATAGGTCTTCATGCTCAAAATTGGCTAAGTCCTGAATGCTGAATTTTCCCTCCGCATGCATGCTCTTCCTATCCATTCACACCCTTAAACCGGGCCTTCTCTCCTGTATAGACTCCTTGTGTGAGTTCTGTCAAGTGTTCTTTGATCAACATGCAACGATGAGTGCCGAAGTGCTCAATGTGAAGAACTAACAATTGACCAGCGAACAGGGTGAACTCATGACACATCAGTGGCATGACTTTGCAAGTGTGTTTGAGTTGTCACAGGTGTGAGGAAGAAGGGTTCACCCACTTAGGGTATTGTGGAGGTAGAATTGCAGCTAGGGTTTCACAAAATCAAAGGGTTTGGTATGAATTTGAGGTGTGCAAGTAAAATGAGTGATAATGTTGAAGTTACAAAGCATACCTATAAATTAAGAAGAGAAATGAAACCTAGGAGAGCCCTAGTTATTCAAAAGGAGGATGAAAAAGTGGTGGAAGAATGACTGGTATATATATAGTATCTAGAGGGGGTGATTGAAGGTAGACCATGGGCATCAAAGATAACACAGTGTAAAATCAGTGATTTCATTTATAAGACTGAGAAATCCAGTAAAGATATCATCGTAGAGATCATTTAGAGGATAAACAAGAGGGTGACAGATGGAAATAGGGTATTGGATGATTCGGTGAAGAAATTGTTGAAGAGTGTTGGGATCATGCAACTCTTTGAGTTGCCATATTTTAGAAAGCTTGACTGGTTATACCAGTGGCTGATATCACGCGTACATGAAGACTTATTCTACTTCATGGGCAGGAGGATGCAAATTACTACCAAATTGATCAACAAGGTCACAAGCTTGCATGAATTAGGTTTGGATATTATGGGACACTTGTCTGACGATGAAGGAGTCAAGGCGATGACCAAATCATTTTAATATAAAAGGGTAGAAGATCATTTAATGCTACGTGCATTTCTGATCTGGCTACAAGGGTTGCAGTAAGGCTAGAAAGTTATAAATTGGGCACCTTGGAGAGATGGACAGAGGTAAATAAGTGCTGGTTGCATATCACACACAAAGTAGAGAACCAAACATACTATAAAATTGCAGGTTATATTGCAAAGAGCCTAATAGCAGAGGCACAAACACAGGATGATAAGGGTGACAAAATAACACGGGGAGATATCTCACTCCTGATAGTATTCAACAAAATAGATGTGCTTATTGAACCAAGGGACAAAGCATGGGAATATCCTATGGAGAATAAATCACCGACAAATAAGTTTGCTAAGTACACCTTCCCTAGTTTGATTTCAAACACCTACAAGGAGTGTCAGGAGAAATGGTTTAGAAGGATGCACCATGCGTTTGATAGAGAGTGAAACATACCGTGCGAGTTTCCTACAATACTAGATGGATAAGCAAAGTTCATGGTGTACCAACACTTCAGCCTGGGGAGGTATTTCATGAAGACAGATGAAAAGAGCCCTTGGTGTAAGTTACCCTTCGATTTCACCGCACATTATTTTAAAGATTCAATAAATAAATTTCGCAATGTGTGGAAACTCCATTTTGATGCTAAAAAAGTAAACGTGGATATACATATTCTGTGAAAGACTTATGTATGGCCAAACAAGGAGGCATATGTGGAGATGATGGAGATAGATAACATTGACATAACTCCTGAGACTTTGGCCGTAAGGAAAATTGAGCCCGTGCGCATATATGTGTATCTGAAGCCACATTTCAAGGATAGAAAGGTGCTTGCAGAAAAGGAATGATCTTTTCTAGGTCCTCCAAAAGGGAAGAAAATGGTAGGCATAAGGAATCCATTGGAACAGATGCCCCTTAGGGAGGAAGAGATGGTACTTGAAGGCTTACAAAATGTCTTAAAGCAACAAGAAGACAACACTGGCCTAGATCATAGGAGAAGAGTGTTACGTAGAAGGCGTATGGGCGCATATGTTGGATTGGCCCAACACAACTAGTAAGGAGATCAAAACCCATAGCATTGGTGAAGAATATGGAGGAAGAAAGAAAGAAGCGTTGAAAGTATGTTCCTGTTAAGGATAGTGATGAAGAAAATTCTTCACATAAAAGTGTACAGGATGATGTTGCCACACCTAGTCTAGAGGCACATGAGGATGAGGATATAGGTGGAAAGAATCCTATGTTTGATGAGGATGCTCCTAGTACAAACATGCCGAGACCTGAAGGTGGGAGCTCTATAGGTGGAGATATGGAGATAATAGAGAATGATGCGCTAGTAAACATGGAGCTTGAAGGATAAGAAGAAGTACAATAAGACATCGACGTCAGAACACAAGAACATAGAGATGAGTGCAGTAGTGAACCCCAGGAAGAAGACATGGTAAGAACATAGAACCTTGGCTATATTGATGACCAGACAAAAATAATCCGCTCCAGGTTCCAAAGTACAGTTGTAAGGGAATGTCTGTATGGATGGGAAATGTTGGACCCGAGATGGAAAACACTTGCACTTGGAAGCAAATATCATGGAGAATGTAGAATCACATGGAGGATCTTGATTTTTATGTGTGTGAAGAATCACATGCCTCTCAGAGGATGAAGAAGCCCCCACATTTGCGCCATGTAATTATCAAACCCACTCAGATGTTGGATGAACAACTAAGTAATGCTTTGACAAAGGTGTCTACATAAGTTGTATGTATGAACATAGATGAGGTGACAACTATTTGAAATATATTAGAGGGTAGAAAGGATAAAGACACATAAATTGAGCACCTGATAGAGGAGAAAAAGAGAGCTGAGGCAAAGGCATGGAAAGTTCTTGAAATGGTAGAGAAAATTGGGGATAAGATCCTAAAGGCTAGACCAAAGTATGAGGAAAAGGTGGTTGTAGAGTTCCCCTCTACTTTACATTATTTATGAACATTAGTTCATATGGTGTTGGATGAGGGTTCAGTACAGATGTAGAAACCAAAGGATGTTGCGGAACATGCATATAAGGAAAAGGCAACAATAACGTAAAAAATTACTAGTTATGAGTCTACACTGCAGACATTGAGAGATGAAATGAAGAAAACAAACTTGGTGTTGAACATGTATGCAAATCCTGAAAACATAATCAAGACAAGGACTATGGCAGAGGAGGGTGAGGTCATCAAGGTGATGAATAATGAGACATTTGGGCACGAGGAGAGGTTGACTTTGGTAGCAGAGAAGCACGGTGCGCTCACAACAACCCGTGATCCTCATAAGGAGAGAATCAAAGAGATAGGGAAAATCATAGCGCGAAGAATGGATGTAATGGACAGGATGGTCTCAAGTCTAGAAAACATCCTTAAGATACTACAGAATGAGGGCCAAAATATGACTATAAATGAAATGGAAGTAGTACTTCCATACATCCCTAACAAAACAAATAACGAATTAGACTCTTGGAATGAGTTAGAAGCAGAGATAAAAAGTGAGTATCTAGAATTGATTTTTCCTACACAAGGATAAAGCACCAAGGCATTCTTTCATTATTTATATATAGTTATTCATTTTTTCCTTATTCTTTATTTATGGAGGGTTAAAGGTGTGATTATCCATTACCAGGGGTGGAAATTAAATTAGTGTGGGGTAATGTTGTGATGACAAAATATGGCTAGGTATTAGAGGCGTGGGAGAACAGGGTGCACAGCAATAAGGCACGTGTAAAAGTTTAGTAGTAAAGGGGAATGCCAAATAAATCATGGTGATAATACGTAACTATTTTACATAAGGCTAATTGAAGACATGGAGTGAAGAGCATGCAACAATGAGAAGACTTGGAAGTTGCTCAAGGTTGTTTTGGGATAAAAGGAAGACCAAGCGACATGCATAGTTTTGAAGTTAATAATAGGATGTGAACTAGAGATATCTATAGAAGGTCTATTATTAGAAGTACTTACATGCTTTGTATTTATCTTGTTGCGGTGCATGGCTATTCTTAGCATGTAGCCTATTTTGGGGATGCATGAGTAGTGAAGGGAAAGTCCCCACTACCTATAAATATGTATTGATTTACATAGTATGGGGGATCTAAAGACGTATTGAAGTAGAGTTATGCTACATGTGTATGTGCGCGCATGAATCATGGTGACATTATTTTGTATGTATTCATCTTTTGTGTTTCACAATATTAATACAATGGGTCTATGTGGTTGGATATTGGTTGTTGACACATCTGTTTCTGGATCTTGTGTTGTAAATCTGATCTTGATTCTTGTATAAGTTATTCTTGCATATGGTTATGATCTAGATCTGTTTATGGTTTATCATTGCATTGTTATTATGGATTTGGAAAATAAGTGTGTTTATCATGCTAACTCCTTGAAAAATATGCCATAAAAGAGGGACCTGGTACCCTTGTGCGCTTCGGGTGAGTGCTCAGTTATGGTTGAGTGATGTGCCAACATGCCCTGGGTTGTTTGGTAAAATAAAATACTAAAACATGCCAAACCACTATACATGCTCATATTTTCATGCTCACTCTTACAACTTATCCTCATACCTCATCATGCCATGTTCTACACACCTTGGTCTTCATGCCTCATTAGGCCTTAAAATTGAATTTTATTCCTCTATCCCTATACTCTAAACCACATTCTCATGTTTCAAACAATAAATCCTCTACATACATGTGACCACTCATAATTATTCCATCTATCTCCATGTCTCATGACTAGGTCATGAATAGGCTTCTCAATCACTTGGAACTAACAAGACATCTTCAATAAAGACCTGCACTTTTCAAACTAACCTTGAAAACTCAAGTTGTCTTCAAATTATCTCTCCTTGACCTCAAGATGATATTACAAACCTTTGACATCAACATTCAAGATTATCATGACATCAATACACCATGCACAATAAGATACTCAAAAATATTCATTAGTATAATTGTCCTTTATTAACAAGGCACATACCTTAACTTAACATCAATGATAAGAACATGCTCTTCTACTTCTACTAGCTCCTTTGACATCAATGACAACACTCAAAACTACTTCATTCACCATCTTTATTAACACGTTACTAGCTTACACATCTGATAAACGTGTAGATAACAAAATTGGGAGCTTACTTGAAGGGTCCCTTTTCCATTTTAGCTCATTGATTGCATGCCCATTAATCTCAACTTCTAGTTACTTGATATGTTTTTTAAATCTAAAATAACAACATCATGCATCAAAACTTTCTCTTCTTTCTCAGACTGTTTCATTTACTCAGGATCTTTGCGCTCCTCCTCTATTACATGCTCTAGTTATTCTTCCTTGTCTTCTTCAATAACATGAATGACAAGAGATCCCCTTCCTCTTTAACCTTTAACCACTTCAAAATATTTTCCAAAAATTGGTTCTTCAGTTGGATCTTGAATGGAACTTGCTTTACACACTCTTTATGTTGAGATAGGAGGGAAGGCCGAAGGGGTGCTTGTTAGAATTATTTCCCTCTATTAGTGTAGTTTGGTAGATTTTTCTTCTACTAGAGCCTCATCATGCATATCTAGCACAATATCCTTGTCATTATCATATAGCCCAATGACCCTACCGGTCAATAGTGTGGTAATGAGTATCCTCCTGCCTACAAATTAAAATTAGTCCTCATGGACTCTTGACATCAACTATTGATATAGGTAATGCGGGCTTTCCAAAAAATGGAAATTTGAACAGTTGGAAGACCCCAACACCTACCAAGGTCTTGCACACCTCATCATGAATTAAAATCTACCATGATATTATAATTTTTCATGTTTCCCTTATGACATCATTCCTGGTATCACCTTCATGGCTCAATGTGTGATGGTTATACTCGCTGATCTTACACTTCTAGATATGTGATGTCCAAGGATTTCCAAGTATTCTTTCTTGAGGGTACTACACATCTGAGTAATAATCATCTGTTTCCTCCATTTGCTTCTTATTTTTGGGCATCCTCTTCATTGGTACCATTTCTTACGCATGTGAAATCATTTATGCAAACTAAGTAAATTGTGTGCTTTCATACTCATACATTCACCATTGAGAAGGTATTTTTCCTCAAATGGAAAAAAAAAAGATTCATTTTCAAAATCATGTTCATTATTTAATCCTTAAAAAAAAATTCATCCAAAATCCTTCTGGAACTCTTGGAATCATCCAGAGGTTTTAGCTTTCACTGTTAGGACATTGATTCCCTGCACTAAGAAGACCCGGTCTTGCAAAAGTTGTCCTTGAATCAATTTTTTTTTTTAAATTTCCTAAAGTACTTTATACATATTCAATACTCTTTAGTGTTTCCCTCATATTCTTTTTATTTTCCCTGAACACTCTCGAAGGACGTTTACTAGCTGCAGAATGGCCAAAAATGGCCTTTTTAGGCCTCCAAAGGAAGTTGTCTTTCATCGAGTCACAATGAATTAATCAATCATCTTGTTTGATCATCCCTACACATTGAAACAAATATGGAAACATTTTTAAGACTTTCCTCTAGGCTGGGGTGAGGGTTGAACCGATGGAAGTATGGCCAGAGGAAGGATTCACAATGATAGGGAAACATGATTTTCACTCATAGGCTTGCTTGTCATGCTCAAAGTTTCAATTTTTCAGGTTCTTCATTTTCAATGAAAATATGTCAATAACCAATAAAGAAGGCCCCAAAGCCTAAATAATGACTATATTCTTTCCCAAAATAGACATCTATTGTAGAATTTAAACCCTAAAAGTTTTAGGTTGAATGTTGAAATCCTGAAAAAATACCTATGTACTAGCCATATTAGAATATGGAAAATTATCTTCTAAACCGTGACTCATGGAGCTGTGAGACTAGTTCCATAAGGTGCAAAGTGACCCTAATTTATTAAAATAAATTTAAAGTATAAGAAATAATAAAGTATAAATATTAATAAATGAAAAACATTTATTTTTGTAGATATATAACTCTCAAATGCACATATACAACATTATTAATAGAAAAACAAGTGTGTTATAACAAGATTGCATTTAGGCTTGGTAATTACCAATCCTATAAATTCAAAATGCGATCATGATTTTCTAAATCACGCTCTTGTTTCGGTTCAAATAAAAAATATAGCCAAATTTTGGTCCCCCATCTCCGTACACTTTCCTAAAAATCATTTATAATTACTTCATCTTCAATTTATTGAAGGATCTCTTATGAAAAGTGGGAATTCATTTTGAGCACTCATTTTGCATTTATTCATGATGAGAAAAAAATTCAATAAGCATTAGACCACTCCTCTTGAGACAAAGGTTTTTATTTTCTTTGCAAGCCACTTCTTCAAAAAGCTCTATATCTGGCTTAGATGATGTTGTGGAGAACAACAACCATATTTCCTCACTTTCTTCTTTTTTTCATAAATTTCTTCTTTAAAGGTACCATGACATTTACAAATAATGTATCCACCATAGGAATCAAGAAATTTCTCATAAAAAATAATTTACATTGTGGAGGAACTTTTGGAATTGCTTCGATAAGATTTTTCCTTTCTTTCTCACTTTGAAGTATCTCAAGATGCTCAAACTTCCTCTACATAACTTCATCGAAGTGTAAGACTCCTATATTGAGGCGAGGATTTTAAATCCTTGATATTTTTCTTAAAATCCTTTAGACATACTATTTTTTAGAGAAATCATCTCCCTATCCCCATATACAATAAATTCATCAATGGGAAGACAAAACAAGGGCATGTTCTAATCTTCTCACTAACCCATGAATAATTTAAAATATAAATTCAATTTGATTTGGTATCTTGTGTGTCAGCAACATTTTATACCTATTTTTCATTTCTTTCATGATGTTAATAGATCTTTGATCATGATTAGACCTTATCTTCATTTTCTTTCCTTTAACGACATTTTTTTTGATATTTCCAAAGTGATTTGCTTTTAAGATTTCTAGATACAAATAATTCCAACACTATTCTTTTCTTCTTATGTGGCATAATAATTTCCTTGTTTTCTTGTACAGCTTGTAGGGGCATGGAAGAATTATTCTATCTTATTTTTGATGTATCAACACATTTGAATGATGGTTCATCAACGTCTTCATTAATGTAATAGGATTCATCATGGTCCCAAGAAAATGTGAAAATATTCCTTCCTTAAGATTGTTTAATCTACTACAAAGTTTGAACTAAAATGGGAGATATTTTTTGGTTGAACATACATACGTCCGTAGAAATATTTCAGGAAATGCAAATTCCTAAGAGCATAGAATAGAATTTGATTATATTGAAATTTCATATCATTTTCTTCCTCTTCTTCACTATCACTATTATCGATTAGCACAAGGTGAAAATATAAATATTTCATCTTTAAATCGGTGTGGTTACTAACTTTAAATATAGTCACTAACATCCATTCTAGGGGAAGTTCCTTGATATGAAACTCTAATGCATAAGACACTTTGATCCCTAACAGAGTCTCCATAAATTGTTGGAAAGATTTATGTCACTGTGTGTGATCTTTATTCACCCAATGGAAGCTCATAAAGTCTACAACAGTCAAGGAATATGACCTATCAACATGGTGATTTTCCTCTATATTTTAAAAGGTAAATTCCCTTGTATGATGGGGTTATTGTATTTTTGGTTCTTTTAACCTGAAAGCACAAAGGAAACAAAAATGGGAAAAAGAAATAAGAAGAGATATGATAGATAAATAAATAAATGAAAGGAGATGGAAGGGATAAATCCATAAAAAACTAAACATAGAGAAATGTTTGGATAACTCGGAATAAACACAAATGAGTGAGACCATCTTACTCACATGAAGACACAAATATATGCAAAAATTTCACAAGAGAGAAAAATCACCTAGAAGCACAAATTATTCACCATTTTTAGGTTGTTTGTGCATGAAACAAAGTCCACCTATACATATATGTAATAGAAATATTGTAAATCATAGTATCACCTACATTGTAAATAGATGGAGGTATAAATGACATCATTGAAACCATAAAAAACAATGCATGATTTCATTATTGGAGATCACCAACACCAAAAAAGTATTCTTGTTCCACTTATTGTATTTTATAAAGTTACAAAAATCTCTCTTCAGAGTTGAGAGAGAAAAGAGAGAACTCTCGTAATAGAAATTTTCACCCGTATTTATAATGTTATCCCATAACTACTATATAACTACCTTCTTGGTAAAAGTATGACATTTACATTTTAATTTTCATTTAAGTCACAACTAAAAGTAACTTTATGAAAAAAAATCAAATTCCCAATGGAGAAATAGAAATAGTCACTTGAGTCACTTAAGAAACTTTACAAAAATTAATTTCTCAATGGAAAAATATAAATTCACTTAAATAGAGGAAGATAATAATAATAATAAGTTCCAGCCATGGAGGTTCCTTGCTTGATCCACTCAAGCACTTTCACTTTCAACACATGTATCACTAATAAGAGTCTGATTTCCATTGGACATTTTTGTCTTGATGTCACTAAAGTTCATATGATCAACATTTCCATCAAAAATGGTAAAATCATCATGAATACACTTCAAAATTATAATTCCATGGTAATTAATCTAGAGACAAAGTTTAAACAATATTGAATGGGTAGAATTCAAGCTATGAGAAAAACAAGCTCTCAAAATGAAGGAAAAAAAAACAACTGAGAAATAATTCTCATGAAACACATATGTCATGTTTGAGGTTTTGAAACTTGTAAAATATAAATCCTTACTTTAATATATTTCCAACACTTCAAATGACACTCAAAATGGATTCCAAATGAGAAAATTATGGTCAAAACAAAATTGGTTCCATTGTTTCATCTCATGAGTGCTTCCCCACTTTTAAGTCATGAGCACACTTTTTGACTTCATTAAGAACTTAGATGCACTTGTAATGAGTACTTAAAACTGTGGGAACATACTTTAGACCTTTTGGGAACCAACTTAAATTAGAGGTGCACTCTCAATGAACTTTTAGAACCAAATTAATTCATAGGTGCACATGTAATGAGTTTTTAGAATGAAAAAAAGGCATGAATGCATCCCTAATGGAATTTTAGAACCAAAATGTGCATGTGTGTACTTGGGAAGGGTTATCAGAACCTTGTGAACCTCCTTTTGACATTTTGGGAACTAACTTAAGTCATGAGTACACTCTCAATGAAATCTTATAACCAAAAAGTGCATGAGTGTGCTCCTAGCAACAAATTGGAACCAAAATTACCTTGGGCACCCATGCAAGGTGAAAATGGAACCCACATGAAGGAGAGGTACCTTTATGAGTCTTGTGTGGAAAAAATTTGTCATCCTAATGGAAAATTGTAACTTCTTCCAATGTAAATCACCTTTTGGAGTGCACAATGGAGCCAAAGCATTATTGTGAAGATGATGTTGGACCTTATATAAATGAAAATAACTTCATGGAAGAGGAGGAACCTTGGAACTAAGAAAAAAATTTGATACTTTCTTCCAATGAGTGATTATTCCACTTAAACATTGCAAGTTATTTCGAAACATATCTTCTTATTTCATTCTAATTCAGGTCATCAATACCATATCATGAGAACCAACCAAAGAGGTATAAGTGAAGGTTGAATGGAGGCCAAAAGGTAAAAATGGAAGTGTGTAAGAGAAAACAAAACATCAATGAGAGAGAAACATAGAATCTCCAAGGGGGGAACATGTTATCATGGATTTTTTTTAAATGAGAGGGAAAATTTGACATGACAAGGTTTCTCACTCTAGGGTTTTTGAAGAAGAATTGAAGGGGATCGACGCCCTTGACTACAATCTTAAGTGGGTTGAGAATGGGCACGGTCCTTTCATTTTCCCAGCTAAAATGTAGCCTAGTGTTTCCTAAACTCTCTGATATATAAATGATAATTTCCTCTTTATGGACATGTAGATTTGGATCTCGGGTTCTTCCTTACATGAAGAGCTTGTCATCCAAGGATGTGATGAACTGAGAATTTTAATTAATATTTTTTTTGTCAATGATTTCACCATGGTTGAGGAATTTGGGATGGGAATCTATAGATAATATTGGAGGAAGACACATGACACAATAATAGTCACCCATGTGTCTACATTAGGTTTTTATGGTTTTTCTTGGTTGGTAATTCATTAATATTCATGCATGCTTAAAATTTTAATGGTATGCATGCAATGATAGTTCACATAACTGACACAATGGTGTTGTTGACAGAGTTGACAATGGTGGAAATACCTCTAAACCATAAATCCTAGAGATAGGTGTAGGATGAGCTAGAGGGTATGGTGGGAGAGTAAAAAACATGAGGGATTAAGATATATGTGAGATTTCCTATGTGTAGGAGGTGGTGAAAGAAATTGAATGCTTCCACCTAGTCCACTACTATTGCAAGTTCATTTTATCACTTGGGACACTAGTTTGGTTGATGGAATGTTTTTTTTTGCAATAGGCACCACGACTGTGGTCAACATGTGTCGAAATTTACTGCAACACTCATGATGTGTCTAAATTTATCCTTGATAAATCATGTTTTTGTTCAAAAGTATATTTTATTTTCATGGTGTTTACAATTTTTTTCCTATGTTATCTCAATGCTTGCATTATTAAAATACACAATAATTGCAATTGTAGTAATCCCAAAAAGGTAGTTCCTTCGTCTAAGCACGAAATTCACATCTATTGTTTAAAGTGTGTTTGGGAGTGCATCTATACCTTTGCAAGAAATAATATTTCTTCTTTTACTTTTATCCATTTCCAAATCTTTGAAGGTTCCTAACATGTTTCTTTTAATTAATATATGAAGTTAGTGAATGTGTGTGTGTGCACACGCGCTTTCTTATTTATATTAAATAATAAAGTTGACATCAACATTTTCAAATCAATGGGATCCACTATCATAATCCATTTCTCAAAGAATAATATTTCCCAAGTATTCTTCCATTTTTTAGAGCATTGAGTTATTGTTAATATTGAAGTGTAAAACAACCATTGTAAATCAACTCTACATTAATATATTTTACAATTATATGTAATAGTTTATTTATAAAGTAAGAGGTAAGTGGAAGCCTTTATGAAAGGTTTAATGTATGTCAAAGGGAGGAATTTATAGATACTAGAGATGCATTATAAATAAGGAGATGTGTTGTCACACAGATCATGCACCCGTTGAATCTTTGAGTGATCCCGTGCAACATTGGAACATCCCCAAGGTGTGGGACCTTTTCACCTTGCGATGAACCTCCCGATAAGGCCAATTTCCTTTAAAACTTGGAGCACTTGATTTAAGATCAATATGCAAGGCTAAAACATTTGAAAATAATTCTAATCTACTCAACTGATGGGCTTAAAGTCAGAGATAACAAAAGAAGAATAAGGTGATGCACCAAGTATATTGAATAGATAGACCCACTTAAATGCACAATCAAATCCTCACAACAATATATGATATGTACATGTCTTTCAATCTTCCTCTATCCATGACTATAAATAATAATGCAACTTTGTAACAGAAAGGAAATAGCTTTTCCACAACTAATATTCAAAGTAACTATATCACTTTTCACATGAATTGAAACAAGATAACTGGGATAAAGACAAATTAATCAATTACATCAAGGAATTAAACACTCACAAACTATAAATTGATCAATGATTAACATAATAAACCATACTTTTCACGGAAAAGTATTGTTCTGAATATAACTGAAAGGCTCAAAGTATATGAAACACTCTTCCAAGCTTGAAGAGTAACTTCTCCAAATGATCTATATGTCTCTCTAAAATTAATGCATTTTTAACTATTTATAAGTTCCAGAGGTTGAGCCATTACAGCTGAACCTTAACTAAAAAATTACTAAAAATAGAGTATAATAAGTCCAAGGGAACAATATCCCATAAAAATAGTAAAGTTGTTGCAAAGGTTTGACTAAGTCAACCCTACAACTTTGACTGTTTTAGAGCTTAGAACCATCCTAATCATGGCCGTCTGGCTTAGCTTGGACCTGCATCATTTTTCCCTTGTTTGGTTTTCCCCTGATCTTCTTCTTCCCAAATAGCCATCTAGTGTTTGCAGTCAACAAAACGTTTGATGACTCCCTGTACCTCCCCTTCCTCTAGTACACAAGCATAATGATTCACCACATCCACTATTATCAATCTCCCTTACAAATTTAGCTGGAAACCTTTTCAACTTATTCACCACTTTCTTTAGATGGCTTATAAAATTCTAGCATGAGACCAACCTGTCAATTGAATTGCTATTGAAAGTTTTAGCTACTTCATCATCTTTCGTTACCAAATATTTGAAATTTGATTTAATTTGGTCCACTGGAAGAGCATCAATGTTCTCATTGAAAAACTTGCAGTCAATATTATTTAACTCTTCCAAATTATCATTTAGACAGTCCATTATTTCCACGCATTTATCATCCAATTTCTTAATCAAATCTTGCAACACCTGGGATCTAAATTCCATAGCCTTTTAAAACTCAAACAATTTAGAAGTATCATCAATTACTCCTTCTTGAAGGAGTAAATTTGAGTCCACATCTCTAATCTCACTCCATGTAGTCAAATTCAGATTCAAATTATTGTTATCCTCAGAGAGAATTTCATCTATCATGTGAATAGAAGTTCTCTCAGTTTGTAAATCATTATACAATTCAACAACTTTTTTAATCAAAGGATTAGCTTCATGAAGCATACGTTCTATCCATCCATCCACTAATCTTCCCTTTGACCTATCTTCTCAATTTCATGATATGAAATATCATCCAAACTGGAAGAAACTGTCAGAGCAGTTGTATTTGAAGGATCGGTAGTTGGAGTGGGTTGTGTTACTTTCCTTAACAGAGTAGTGAGTTGTTCAACCTTTGACTTCAATTCATCTTTAGAAGCTTTATCTTTATCATACTTCTCCAAAAAATTTCCAAGGGCCACTTGAACATCATTGTTTGGTGCCTTCATGTGTTGCCTTCCCTAGTGAAAACCTAGAGATCTGATAATCTGCTGATGTAATAGTTTCTTTAGTTTTCCCCTCAATGGGGGTAGCTATTTCCATGACCCTTTCTCCTGATTGGTTTATCAATAAACTAGAGACAATCCTTGGTCGTTTGGCCTATCTCTTCAAGTAGGTTCCAGCACACTCAGATCTATCACTTCTACAAGAGGTACCTTTTTCTTCTTCTTTGGGGTTTGACGATATAGCCATTCAGGTATAGTAGATGCAGATGAAAGTGGCATGGTTGATTCAGCACCTGGAGCACTGGATAAAGCAATAACACTGGTAATATCAGTTGGAAATGAAATGGAGGTGGTTATGATAGATGGGGTGGAAGTGAGAATAGCCTCAGAGAGGATGCAACAACTGGAATTGTAAATGGAAGGAAATGAAAGTTGCTGAGAAAATGGAGTGGAAACTGGGGACCCAATCATTTCCCCTACTGAGAGGATAGGAAGGGATGAAAAAACTTGGGCCATGGATGGAGATGGAAAAGTAGAGATGAGTGAAGGAGCAATGGATAATGATGGGGAAAGTGGAGCTGAAGATAGTGACAATGGTAATGAAGAAGGGGGTGGAAAATCTTGTGACACCACTGGAGAATCACTAACTTCAAATTTTTTTGTTACTTGTATTGTAGAGGACATAACCTTGGAAATGGGAAATTTTGAAAGAGAGGAACTCCCAACAACAAACGAGATCTTCCTTGGAGTTATATTGGCATTTTGAGTAGACCTTTTACCTTTTGTGGGTGTAGGGAGACTCAGTGTTGGTTGGGATTCTATTCTTATGGATTGATCTATCCCTTTGGGTGAAATTCCCAAGGTATCCAACCAATCATATGTCCTTTGAAGAATGGGATTTTCCCTTTCCTTAGTATTGCAATGTTCTTCCTGGTACCAATCGATCCATGGAAAAGGTTGATCAGCAACATTATTGTTCCTGTACACTGGATCCAATACTTCATCATCATCCTCCATCCCTTCCAGAATATCCACAATACCAAATTTTTTAACCTCATTCAAAGTAAATCTTTCATATTCTCATTGTCTGATGATAACCTCATCCTGACAATGAATCCAAATATCCTCTAGCTGAGGCACATGAGAATTGGCCAACCCTGTTTCACTGAACTTACCCCAGTAATCAAAGTTGGTTATGGGATGGAAAGTTCACAAAGTAACTTCAGACATTTCTCCATCCACATTCTTCACTTTGTAAATACTGGCACAAGTATACCTTCCTATTGAAATAGGAAACTAGACTCCTGCCTTATGTCGTTTGTTTTGAATTTTGTGATAATCCAACAATTGCCGAACCAATTCTAATAAAACCCATTTGTTGGTAGGACATCTTGGTAAATTGCTAGGGGCACCCAAGAAACTGGGAATCCTGATGTATGTAAATGTTGGGAACTGAAGATAGATGGCTCCCCATTCCCGTACCTCTTTAAAAGCTTCATAAGAAATTCTCTGATTATACAATTTTTTTATCAAAATGATAAAGGAGGACAACAAAAAAGGCATCATTGACTCTACAGAAATGTTTGTTTCCTTCTTCCATTGTAATTTGAGGATAAAATTGATAAATCTGCAACACACTTCTAACACCTTTTTGTATTCAAACCATTGAACTCCCCCATGGCAGCGGCAGCATAAATGAGGAAGGAAGTCATGAAGAAGTTTTTAGAAGTCAAAACATTGCTCAACTGAAAACAAATTGAGTTGCTGATATGTTCCCCCCATCGTATGAACTCCTTATTCTTCTTGATAGTGGAAATATAGAGGAACATCCATTCCTGAAACTCCTTCGCCGAAGTGAGACCCAAAATCCTACTCAACAATACAATAAGATCATTTACTTCTTGGATGAAGTCTAAGCAGAACAATGTTTTAGGAAGCTTGATGACATTCTTGGCCAAGTAACTCTTCATTATGACCTTTGTACATAGTTCAATTTCTTTATCCCAATGTTCCATATGGATTTCTGGTGAAATTGTTGCATATCCTTCAACATCTGGAAGTTTAAATAAATCTTCAAAGAAATCGGCGTCCATCCTGATTATGACCTTACCATCATCGTCTTTTACCAATTCATAATCCTTATCAAAATGGGTTGCTGCAGCTAAGACAAACTTATGATAGTGCATGGATGAAGGAAACCCCACAGTGAGAGTGAGCCCACTTTCGAATATGGCCTGCATCCAAGGATTCTTATTAGGGGCTTTTAATCTTTCCTAAAAGTCTGGAAAATCTATTTGTCCAAGGTCAGTATCTCCAATATTCCCCAAATCTGAAGATAGGAATGAGTGAGGAGCAACTCCTAAGAATGTGTACTTCATCTTTCCCTTGCCCTTTGATGAGGAAGTTGACATTAATTTGGAATTCAGAATCTGAATAGTCTTTGGAAAATTTGTAAGAGACTGTAAAAGTTTTCGAAATCCTGAAGTTTGAAAGTCTGAAAATGGTAATTCCGAAAAGGCTTCAACTCCAAAGTACAAACCTCTGAAATCCTGAACTCTTCACAGTCCTGAAACCCCGAAAACTGAAAGCCCAAAACCCTGACTACCGAAACTCCAAAAAGAGAATCTCCGAAACTCTGAAAGCACTGCTAACTCTGAAACTCTGTCCTCTGAAAACCCAAAACTGTGAACCTCCGAGAGCGCGAAAGGAAAACCTATGAAAATTGAATGTTGTGAAGATCTGAAAGGAAATGGTTGCACAATTCTTGGACTTGATAAAACTAGATGCCTGCATGAATTGAAATTTTGTAGTATTGAGAAAAGAATCAAATGACATGGTTAAAGGATGAATGGTGGATGATAAGGGTTTCCATGTCAAGAAAGAAAATAAGAACAGATAAAAAAGAAAAACAAACAAACAAAAAACCAGATCAATCAAAACCAGAAATAAATTTAAAAAAATTACCTTGAAAATGATGCCTTGAAAGTACAAAATGGTGCGGTAAAAATAAAGTGTCAGAGCAAAATCCAGGTGAAAATGACAAGTAAAAATTCAAGTTTATATAGGAAACCCTGGAATTAATGCTTGAAGCCGACAAGTGTGGGGGTTGTTGAAATTAAATGTTTGTGGAAGGTCTGAAATTGCAACCCCTAAAACTCCAAAATGAAGCGCGATCATTGCAATGCGAAACCCAAAGTCTAAAACCCCAAAAGTCTGAAGTTTTGAAATTTTGGAACTTTAGAGTTTCAGACTTTGGAACTCCAGAGCGAAACTATCCACAAAAATAACCTGAGACTCCAAAACCTGAAATTTTGAAGTTCTAAAATTTTGGACTTTCGAGGCTTTCGGAGTTTGGAACTCTGAAACTGAAAAATAACAAAAATGTCAAAGAGGATTCTGAAACCCAAAAAAGTCTGAAATTTTAGACTTTTAGGATTTTGAGTTCAGAACTCTAAATCAAAATTTTATTTTGTAATCAACAAAACTTTGAAAAGTGAAAAATCCCTGAAATCCAAAATCTGAAAATTCAGACTTTGGAGTTTCAGAAAACTTGGAAATTTTAAAAGCACGTTCAGGTAAGAAGAATTCAAGAAGGTTTCAAGGAATTTTGACAATTTTTGACAACACCTTCCCATTAAGGTAAATTTTAAAGGTTAAAAAGATGCATTATAAATAAGGTGTGAGAATCATTTTTTTGAGGGGGACAATTTAAAAGGAATAATTTTGCTTACTTATATGAGAGGGTGGAAGGGCATGCCCATACCTCTAATTAGAAAATTTATCAGATAAGAGGCATTTAGCTTGAGGGGGAAACACTACTCAGGGAGGCCCATACCTGTAGATTGCATTTGAGGAAATGGTATGAATTCCACATTATGATATGTGTTTCTACCACTTGGCTAGCATCCACGATATTGTTGCATTCTTCATGTACATGTAGAAATTTTTGTATTAGTTCAAGAATATTTTAAAAAGAGAATTTTAATAGCGTTGAGAATAGAAAACAAACTATTTAACATACCTCGTGCCATGCATGAGAGGATTCATTATAAATATAGTGGGATGCCCTCTTAAAAAATGTATTCAATTCAAAATATTCTAATAATTATAAATTCATATTAGTTTTTGTTATGAAACCTCATTACACTATAACGATATGGTATTGGTCGATTACAATGTCTGTGTTTCTAAAATCAACTATCCTTCTTTTCATTAAATATATAGTATTAGAAAATTAAATTTAATGAATCAATAGTTAATGCATTTTCTTTCAATAAATTACTTGCAAAATAAATGACAATACAAATACTCTTTGTCCTCTCTCATCTTATTTAAGTACTTCCTCATACTACAAATCCACAATACCAAAAATTTGAAATTACAAGCATTATAATATACACATGACACTACTTCAAATTGAATGAATGTTAAGAACTTGAAATGTTGGGGACACGATGATAAATACAAATCTATAAGAAGAAATTTTTTGATTGATGTTTTTTATAGATGGAGCAAACATAGAGAATAACACCCTAAGTAATACAATCACAAAAAACCTAAAAAATGAGATCACCAAGTTAAGGATCAACATTCTTTAAAAGAGAAAAATAGTATATTATTATGATAAAAAACAATTGAACAATTTTTCTATTATTGATTGTAAAGATTTGGCTATGTTATAATGGTTTATCATGGCGTGTCATGAAAAACTTACAGGATATAGAAAATTTATGAGCAAGAAATTTTGAATTCAATTAATTGTTCTTATTGCTCATTATAATGTGGAAAATGCAAGATAAAATACCTTTTATAACCCAAATGAATATTAATTACAAGATAAATTTCTTCTCTATAAGGGCCAAAATGGTTATTTTTAATGCAAGATTATAGGTAGAAGAGCTGGGCATGTCAATTGTGCAATGGATCAAGTAAAATTTGTTGTTTATAAAAATGACACAAAACCACTTAACATGTCATATTTTGTTATCGAATTTAACACTATATCAAACCGACATTGGATGTTGATTCCTTTTGACATGTCCTCATCTCTACAATTTCCCATGGCAAACAGAAGAAAATTACATTAAAATAACTTGATCTATAATTATCCATCAAACACAAAGAATGATATTGCAAATAACAATTGGTTGCCATTAGGAATATTGATTGATAAGGGTTTGATTTTCCAATGATATTTAAAATTTGTTACCTCAAATATTTGTACATTACACCCCTTTTACCCTTCGAATGTATAGTGAAAAACTGACGTGTGAATTGTGAGACGTGTTAAGAAACACTCCTCTAATAGTTTCTGTTATCTCTCAAAAGTGCACCATGTAGAGAGATGAATGCAGGGGTTCTAATCTTGCTTTGTATCTCTCTCTTTCGTAGATACAATGGAAACACCTTAGGTATGTGGGTATACCTATTGTTGAGGTGAGTCTCTGGTATCAAGGCCAGTTCCTTCTTGATGTATCCTAAACTAATTTTTTAGGGTTTTGAGGGTAATAAGATGACTGTAAATGAATTGAAAAACTGGGGTGATACACCAAAATTGTTGAGGGATTTGACTGAGTACATGCACAAATATCTGAGAATGAATTCTGAATGCACAAACCAATAGTTTTCAACAGAATATTAAGGTAGACACTTAATGTATTGAGGGAAAAATTCACAACAATATTGTTAAGATACACATGCACACTAATATCATGCAGAAATTACTAAATTTGCAATAGGGTAGGATGATTAACCAGGGAATTTGACATTCACAAGGATTAATAAGACATACACAAGACTGAAATTATTGGAAAGGTAGAATATAATTCTCATTCAAAGGGAAAAAATGGCAAAATCTACTTCAACACTCCTGTGTCCAAAAAGTCCCCCTTTGTGCTTTGCCAATGCACACAATATATAGCAAAATTATTCATCCCACCCTTCCTAAAAATAGACTAAAATTGTACTCGCCCATGCATCCTATTTTTATCCTTTATCATGAATAAATAAAGGAATACAAAATAAGCATGCTAATACAATGAAGGCATTAATAGCCTTGTTTACAAAATACAACTCAGTCAAACTGTTGTTGACTGTTCTATTTTTAATAAAGTTGGGTGAATAATTGGCTAATAATAAACCTTGCTTGATGAGAAAGTCTTCTCCAATGCATGCAATCTCTGTCTTCTAGTGCTTGATGTGACATCTGTAATTTTGATCCACTTGCCCCCTTGGATGTACATGTAAAATAATATGTCCCTGTGTGTGAGAAAAAATAAATCTTTGAAATAGCAATACTTGGAAAAATATTCACCCATGTATCCATCTTGATGGGGACCACCTTTGGTTCTGATGGAGACATCTGTATTTTGTCTTCTTATGGTCACATGTTAAGGTTATTGACTTCCTTTTGTAAGGACCACCTGTGATGTGTGCACACTTTGTCTTCATAGGGTAAATTTACGTCCTTTTGATGATCATTGCATATATAAGGTTTTCTTTGACTTGGAATAGACCTAATAATCATTGTTATAATTTCAAATATAATCATGTTTATTATCTACCTAGTCGCACACTTGGTTTCCCTTTGAATAATCACTACACTTTTTAAAATGAGGTCACGAGACCCTTTTTCATAGTTGATGGTATATACTATAGTTTTGTTTGGATAATCATTGCACATATGATTGTAATTTGGCCCCTTTCTTACATTGCATTGACCCTTAGTTTTGTCGGTGAAGGATTACATTCATTTACACCCTAAATAGGGTTTCATCATTGATCTTGACACATGCATGTTTGATGAACAATGGTTAAGTTGGTGGTTTTCCTAAGGTTAGGATTGGAGTTTTTATGGAAATTGGTGAATGAATGATGGACATTGATCTCTTTACCTTATGATTTACATCATTGATAGTCTTGAGTTGGAAAATGGGTAGGTGAGCAGTGGATTCAATGTGAATCGTAGATTTTGGTACCAACTCGATCTGATCCATCGATCTCTTGAACCATGCTAGTAGAATTTGACTACTGAGAGGTTAGTTGGTGAAGATGTTTATTTTGCAATATGAACTCCATCGTTTTTCATTTGCATGCTAGTTTTAGAGGGTGAAGCCCTGGAAAATTTTCTTCAGGTTTCCATTGAACTGATCATTCTTGAGCTTTCTGAGTCTGTACTTTAATAACCACAATGTGTAAGGAAGAAGATTTTGTATTCTCATATTTGAGTTCACTTGAGAATAGATCTGTCTATGAATTTGGTTTTGCAAATAATTTCGGAGCTCATGACCTGTTGGTCCACTCTTATTTGGTCAACTTTGAGCATATTTCCTCCCTGGATCAAACCCTAGAA
Source organism: Taxus chinensis (assembly GCA_019776745.2). Taxonomy (NCBI): domain Eukaryota; kingdom Viridiplantae; phylum Streptophyta; class Pinopsida; order Cupressales; family Taxaceae; genus Taxus; species Taxus chinensis. The sequence goes on along the minus strand of CM034151.1, from coordinate 758,381,650 downwards.
CAACCATGGCTGCTAGAGTTGATGGGTCTATATTTCTACATTGTGCCGCCATATTTTAAGATAAAATTCTAATTTATTTAATCTACAAGGGGTTTTGAGATGTATCGAAGGAACTCTATCTATTATCTTGATTTGGGTTATCACTCCTTGGTGTATCATTTTGTTTACCTGAATTTGGTATCTTTCTTTCTATGGAGGTGCTTATTTCCTGCTTTAATAATGTGCTTCTGAAAGCGGGTGTTTTATTTTCAACATTTTGTGGTGCATTTGACCTAGTTCTATGAGCTTTGGCTCATTTGTAAAGTTGTTTACCTTTCAGGTAAGTGGTTGGAGACTTAGATCTACTAATACCCATTAATAGGGTTTGTGATGCATTTGTATCTGAGTCAAAGTTTGAGATTTTGTATTTTATTTGTTTCGAATAGTGCATACGATGTCTTATGGCCACTCCTCTACTTTGTGTGCAGCAAGTTTTGCATCATTGTGAACTGGTAAGCTCTGAAGGCTTTAGATCTTGTGCATTTTCTTATGGGGGTATTTTATATTTTTTGAGCCTTCGAGCTCTGGATTATGTATGTTCAGCCTTGTGGGCTTCATTCTCTGAATATTTTGGGTTTAATATCAGCTATATTATATATTTTGAGCCTCTCTTACATTTCAAGCTCCATTATTTTGATGATTTTTTAAGCTTTTGACAGGTTTAATATCGTTTTGCTTCTGAAAACTTCACTAATTTGGGTTTAATTTTATGAGGCTGTCTATATTTCCTTTTAGGCTCTTGACTACTGTAAAATAAGTTTGCATTCTTCTATTGTATGTATACCTCTGTATTTCCATCATGAATTTGATGGTGATTTTATGTAGAACTGTTCCATTTGCTGACTATTATTTCTATTGTGGCCTAAATGAATCATTTTATTCTATCCGATTTCTAGTTGACACAAAGCTCACATTGTGTTATCCACTTCGACTGAAATTCTTGTAGAAAACTCAATGTATAAGACATTATTTTCTGACTATTGTTGAACTCAAATTTGTTTGCTTTGAATTGATACAAATACCAAGTTTGTTATTGTGTTGTCACTTTGAAGTTAAAAAATGTGCATTTTTTGCTATATTTAGAAACAAGGTTTTATTTTCAGCCATGAGACTTTGTATATGCTTGCACAAAATAACCCAATATGGATGCATATTCTTCTTTGTTTGTGATCATATGCTCTCATATCAGTGTGTAGTTTGGGCTATGTGATTTCCTTTTGATCTCTTTAACTAGGGATACTTGAAACTCTATAAATGGGTATTCTTTATTACTCTCACCAATAACACTCATCTTGTGATTTCTGTTCATGAACTGATTGTAAAGACTTGTCATATTTGTTGATTGAAAATGAGTTTGATCTTTGATGAAAAATGTATCTTTTCTGCTATATTGAATGTTTCGGTACTGAATGTAACCAATGGTTCCTATAACAAGGTAGAGGTGTGGATCATGTAGAAAATTGTCCTCTTCTTCATTTGAGATAAGGACAATTCTTTGTATAGTTATCATTCTGCATTAGTCGAATCTCGGCCTAGCTGGTTGTAAAGAAACTTGAATTCTATGTAACTTGCATGGAGTTTTATGTTTTTATACCATGAGTGTGTATTTGTGATGGTCCTTAAACCTGGCTTTGTAATTTGTATGATCAAACATGAAAACTTTAATGTCTATGTTGAATGTTGTTCCATCAGCTCAAGAATGCCCATATTTTGCTGTTTATTTTCACTTAGTGACTGTTCTGAAGCTTGCAATTTGTATTTTGTCATTGATGACTGTTTCAACTCTGGAAATGGAAGTTGTAACCTGCACTTAATCTTCTTATTTGGTTCTCTCTGTCATGTTGAGATACCCTTCTTATTTATTTGGATAATGCATTTAAAATTGAAAACTTGTATTTTGATCTGGCAGTGGATTTTTCTTTAAGCATGTGTTATATTGAACCAACTATACTTGTAATTTGATTCTTATATAGATGAAAATTTGTGAGTTAATGGCTTAAAACTCATAGAAAATTGGTTTTTCTAAGCTTGAACTCTGTTCAATGATAAATTTAGCACTTGATCTTTGTTGAATGTTGGTACCTTTCTGAACTCATTCCTTGCATCATTTGTTCTTTGTAAATCATGAAAACTTGATTTGAACCCCTATATTGTTGTTAAGTTCTTTATTATTCTGTAACTTGTAATGTGGAATACATGATGGACACAGATGGATGATCCTATAGTTGAAAATTTGAACCTGTACTATGTTTCTGAAACAGTTGTCATGTAGGTCATGTATCAATTATGTATTGTAAACATTGTTTTATACTCTTTGATCTAGTCTATCTACTATGACTATTTTCTTTACTTACTTTTTGGTGATGAAATCTAATGAATGCTAATGACTTTTGATACTGTCTACTTTTAAAATTGGAAGCTGAGAAATGAATGTGTTTAACTTACTTCTTTTTTGAAAATCTAGAACTATCTATTTCCTAACCTTGGAATAGCTGATGCAATCTTGATTGTTTAAATGTATTGCACTTTTTGATTTATCTTTACAAAATATGGAACCCTCTGATCTGAATGTTTCAAAGTAGGCAGTGTTTGAACCTTTTTCTTGAGACTATGGAAGTTTGTTCCTTGTGATGTCATGATTCTGAAGTTGATCCTGTAGATGTCCATTGAGCTGATTGCATTGTGTACTGTATCTTTCATCATGAATAATCCTCTGCATCCTTAGTTGTACTGTATCATGAAGTAACTTGTACTTTATCTGAATCTGTATCTTTGACTATACCATGCATTATCTCCTTTCTGTATTACTATTTGATTTATCTACAGCTTTCAAGCATGTATTAGTTTGAAATAACATGATGGAAAGATGTAAAATGTCCATTTTACATGGCGAAGCCCTGTCAAAATTTTCTTAGATTCCTTTTTCCATTTTGTTTCAGCTGCAATTTCTCTTATTCCAGTTGTTAGAAATTACAGCACTAAACTTGCATTTCTTTTATCAATTAGTACAAGCATATATTTTTATACTTCAGCCTTTAGTTTGAACTGAAATAAATGTACTTTTCTGATTCAAGTTACAGAATGCAACACTTCTTTCTTCTTACTTGTACCTACACATTTAGATAAACTAGTTAGAAAACATTAGGCTTTTTGGCCTCTCTTTTATTCCATAGTTTTTCTCTCTCCTACTTTCTGAGTGAATGAGTCATGTATGCTGCTACATAATAGTGATTTTATTAGTTATGCCTTTGATCTTCATGTAACTTATACCTCCTGATGCTAGGAGATCCACTTGCACAAAATTGGATAGTATAGGAATATGAATCAACCCTGAGCTCGTGATTGACAATCTTTCCTTTTCTTGTTTTCAGGTACAATGCCATTGCTAAGAAGCGAGGATGAAGATGGAGCAAAGATGGAGCTGGAAATGCATCAACCAAAATGAAAGAAACCCAAGGAAATGATGGGTTCTTTCATACTCCTTTACTTTATTTTTCATGCATATGTACCTCTTACTTCAGTAGTTGTAATTTAATTTTGAGTTACATCCCATGGCTTGTGTGGGAACATTTGAAATTCCTTATGAATAAAACATTGAATTCTGAAATTGAGTTGTGTATTTCTTTCTGCATTTCAACTTTGTATATGGATTGTATAATGAATTAAACAAATCAATAACATAATTGAATGTATTTAATCATGAAGGAAAGAACTTTAAAATACCTGTAACTTTAGCAATGAACTTTGACTACTGTTGTAATCTGCAACTATGATTGTTGTTCCAAAACTTAACACTTCATCTATTCTATATTTTTAGTCTTCATCAAGATTACACATTTCTTCCTTTGGGGCTTTGTGTTCTTTTTACTGAAGACAATCATGAAATTGTAGACTATGTGATCAATTACATTTTGTAACAGCACACATAGCTGCAAATTACATGTAGTCATTAATTAATCCAATAGAACAAATATTGAATTGAAAGAAACTCCCCTAACTTAGGGTCACTTCATCAATGCTATCCATCGTAAAAAAGTTTTGAGTTTCCCATTTTTTGTAGGATTACAAAAATTGTCAATAGTTTCCTCACCTTTGATTTATCCTCCCTAATCCCTTCTTCATCACCCATCTTACCCCTTAAAATTTAACTTATACATCAACTCCATCAACTCCTTAGAAACATCTCCATCACATCGCTCCCCAATTTATCCTCCTTTAATCCCTTCTTCATCATCACCCCCTTCCCCTGCAATGTTTCTCTTTCAACTTTAATTTATATGTCACCTCCTTATACGCATCCCCATCATATCGGTCCCAATTTCTATGTTAACTCCATATAGGCATATCACCATTGGAGTTCTATTACTAGTCTAATTAGAAAAAATATCGTATAAATTATTATTTTTGAACGTTACTTACGCTGAAGGCATCCTTTACAAAGAGTTTTTGTGTAGCGGATGGAGGGAAACCGATACTATTCATTTTTATGCCGAAGGCATTTTTACAATGGGGTCAAGGCCTCCACCCTTTGACAGCAGAAAAGATGTTGGTGGTGAAAATAGATTCGTACGTAGTCGACATAATCCAACGATTCATCACCTATCAGGATAGATGGGCCTCAACTGTAATAGATAATAAAAATATATTCGGCCCTGACTCCCTAGCCACTGTTCCTTTGGATTGCCAAGTTGAATTTAGTACTTCTTTAATTATTAAAGAAGTTAGTACCTGAAAATTGTTGGGGGGATGAGAAGAGTTGATTGAGAACACTATATGTTCTATTCATTGATTAGTTTCACATCCACATCTAAATTTCATTTTCACTTAAGTAAGTTGGTTGCTGCAATTTATTAGATATGTGCCTTGCGGAGCTATCTTTTGTCAATTTATATTTTGGTAACATTTTTCATATTTTAAAATAAATAAAAACATTCGGCGATGAAATTAGTTGAAGTTTATAAGGATTTAGAGTCTGGTAAAGGACATGGTGTGTACGAATGACTGAGGGGTGGAAAAAGAGTTGCAAATTTTTGTCTTGGAATTACAGACTTGGTTTTCATAGGTTAGTTGTTTAATTTCTTTTATGTACTATATTTACCTTTTATGCATTGATTTTAGAAGGGTTTAGATGTGTTGGGCTACATGTATATGTTAATAATGGTTTGAAATAAGATCGCATGATTTTGATTGTGGCTGTAATGCATGATATGTTTTATTATTATGGCCGAGGGTTACATTTGATGACCGTTTAGACATTTTTTCATTATTTCATCCATAAAATACTTGCAAATATTTGAAATAACCTTCACACGTGACTTGCATACTTTAACTATGATCGTCATTTTTTATATAGATTAGATGTAAATTACACAAATATATTATATATATAAATAGAATAAGTATGACCAGTCCCGTTATGCCCTTCATATACAAAATGAGATTTGACTTCGCCTTGTATTATGATGTGGCGGTGGTAGAATCCATGTTTTTTCTTGTGTGTAAAATGATACATTTTCTACAATTTTTATTTATATGTGTTCCATTTATCCTTTTGTTTTTTGTTTAGCATGGAATTTATTTTAAAATTTTATTTGGTGCGGATTGGCCAAAACTTTGTGGGGCCATGTAGAAACTAACCGTATGAGTAGGGCTTACTGCAAGAAAGTTGGGGAAATAACCTTCACAAGTGAATTGCATACTTTAACTATGACCGTCATTTTTTATATAGATTAGATGTAAACTACACAAATATAGTTTAAAAATAGGTAAATATATAGAGAATAAGTATGACCAGTCTTGTTATGTCCTTCACATACGAAATGAGATTTGGATTTTCCTTGTATTCTACTGTAGCAACAACAAAATTCATGTTTTTTCTTGTGTGTAAAAGGATACACTTTCTACAATTTTTATTTATAAGCGTACCATTTATCCTTTTGTTTTTCGCTTCACGTGGAATTTATGTTGAAATTTTATTTGGTGCGGGCCAACCAAAACTTTGTGGGGCCATGTAGAAACTAACTATATGAATAGGGCTTACCCCAAGAAAGTTGGGCATGATTTACATGTCACTTATATTGCTTGGCTCCATCATATGGGTACACAAGATTTATCAACATATGCATGACCAATATCAAAATGCCATATGATTTTAGACGCATTTAAGCTCTTGGTGCCCTTCATCCGTTACAATCACGAGTTGAATTTGAATGCCATGGATGCCTATCAAACATTATTTTCGCGTCAGTAATTTTTTAAAACTGCCTTTCTCAAATGCAAATAAATGTTATTTGTCGTATTATTTAATTATTTTAAAGACGTATTTGTATATATTTTAATAATTTATGTATAAATATATATAGAAAACGATGGAAAAATTTTAAATATGCAAGCTACATGTGAAGGTTGTTACAAATAATTTACACCGAAAATTACAAATAACATATTGTGGAAGTATTATTTTTGTAGAAAGCCATTTGTGTGATTTCTTCTGGATAAGTTTAGTTTTTGGTTTAGTGGTAGTCTATTTCTTCGGTACAGACTAAATAAATTCACATTTTTTACATTCGTCAGGGATTACATATGTGTTGCTGGTGATTTGTGAAGATTTATGTGAAATTTTGCGAATAGTAAAGGTTTATCGCATGTAAAACTTGCTGCAGAATGTTTGAAGTGCTATTAAATTTTTCTACAAGCCTGTGGGGTGTTTATAGAGTGGGATAAACTACTGGTGTTGACTTAGAATTGGGGAATTAACAGAGATAGATTGTGAGGGGAATCTGTATTTTCCTGAGAATGTGTTGATTAAATAGACTATTTTTCATGCTCTGGATCTAGAGAGAAAAAGAAAATGAGTATGGTGTTCAAGGAGGCACAATCACTTTCTTCAAACATATTTCAGACGTCTACAATACTTTCAGATAAGCTACAAGATCTATTGTTAATACAAATGTGTTGTATTTAAGGTACAAAGAATTTGTAAGCTATCAAACTCAAATGTTGTAGAAGAGGAAACTGACATTTCTTTCAGTTGTTTGGTACATAAAAGTGTTTCCTTTTAGTTGGTCCTCTTTGTAAAGGGGTGTTTGTCATGAACGATGCAATGGACGAAAACATATGATCCCTTGGGAGTAATTTCATTTATTGGGTTGTCGTCTCTACATACCTCCCTCCCAAACATCTTACTCATCTAAATCACATTGTGTCATCCTCCAAACTTCCAAGGTTTCACCTACATCATCTACACCTAGAAACACTACGTGCCTCCCGACTAGAGACAATCCTTATTCCTTTCCAATATAGCCATAGGAAAATCATATTCACAATTGTGCATGAAAACCCCACTCTCATTTTTGTTTAAAACTTTAACCAGAATAGTGCTATAAAATGGAGCACATAGTAGATATTATTTGGGTATGAATAATATAGGTTGGGGAATAGGTGTGGGACATGCAAGTGTTTAATTTCCTTATTTTTATTGAGTTATTGAGTAGGTGTGGGACATGCATGTACTTAAATCTAGGGTGTACTTCTCCTACATTGTCGATACATGTAAAAACTATGTGCGTCAAGGCTAGATACAAACCATATTATTTTCCCTTATAGCTACATAGAAACCCTCATCCCTATTTCCTATGAAACCCCTAATCACAATTATGTTTGTAACCCTTTTCACATTTATTTATAAGGTACAAAACATATCATATATTATTTTTATATGAATAATCTAAACAAAGAAATTGTTGTGGGACATGATATGATTTAATTCCCACTTATTACTAATTTGTGGAATAGACATGGGATATACATGTATTTAATACATGAAACATCTTAGTCGAACTCGCATAAAAAATTATATTTGGTGTTGAACAATATGATCAGTGAAAATTGTGTCGATCATGCAATCAAAAGTCTTAATCTGCCTTAAACTTCTATGACTAATTGTTTGAAGGTGTCAGTTATCAGACCTCATGACTGAAAATAGTTCGTATAAAGTTTTGCATCAATTGGTTGTGTAGACACCTATAATTATGCCCAAGCAATTTAAATTACTTAAAATTGTGCTAATTATCTCCTTTCTCTGTAAATATACGACATATCTTTAAAAGTGCTCATATTTCCTCTTATTGTTGTCAATTAATTACAATACGCTAATTGATTAAGTCACCTATCCTAGCTAACAACCTAATTAAAGACCTTCAGTTAATTAGTCACTTCCTCTATCTTGCTTAATTAATTAGTCTTCCCCTTCATTTAAACTAGTAAATTGATATTAAATTGATTTAATCCCTTTCTAATAGCCTGAATCACACTAATATTCTTCTAAATGGCTTCTATAAAACTTATACCCACCTATTAATTAATCACCTTTGATTAATTAAAATACCCCACAACTCCCATGACTTGCTAAACATGTATTAAACCCTTCTAAAGTAAGGTTACCTTTAATAAAGCAACCTTATCCATTCCTAATCATATTTTACCTTTATCACACATTCATGAGGATGTGTTGAGTCCTTTAGCCTTTGGGCTATATAAAGAGCCCTCCACCTACCTTTTTACTTACACCTAAAACTCCTTGAGAGAGAAAATGCAAAGCATATAGCAAAATAGACTAAGAGCTTGCACCTGTGTTCTTTTGAGAGTTCATCATCTTGAAGAGTTAAGCCTCCTATTCTAGCCTAAAGTGCTTGGGTCATATGGGAGGTGTCAAAAGGGTCTTTTAGCCCAACTCTGATTAGCCTCCCATTCCTAGGTTCTTGGAACATTAAGGACAACTGTTTTTGATAGCCATGAAACCTACCTAGGTTATTTCATTTGCATGTTGTTAAAGAATAGAGGTTATTTAGATACTTAACATTGTTGATTTCATAGTTTTATTGATAAATGTTAGCATCTAACCCTTGATTAATTCTTATCATGATGGTGCTTAGAATGTTTATTTAATTCTTGCTAATCAAGACTATTTAGGTGTTAGTCTTCCATTCATATTTAGCATTGAGTTAGAAACAAACACTTGCACACATTTGGCACGCTCTGGTGGGACACTTAGTCCCATGGACATTTTAGTTTAAATTTCATTATTTTGGCTAACTTTTGATATGCACATATAGTAATTAATTTCCATTTTTTGGAGTTTTTTCTCATTTAATATGTGTTACTTCATGTTTATAGCCTTAATTTTAATCGGATCATTGCCATTTTAAAACTAACTTGTCGAAATTTAGAGTATTGTGAAGGTTTTTGTTTTGCATCCTTTTCTGTACTGTGGTTGCAGGTCTGGCACAGGCACAATTTTAGGAGTGCAGACATTATTTTCAAGGTGTAGGTGCTGTTTTAGGGGGCATGCACACATCTCTCTGGTGGCACATGCGTGCTGTCAAACTTTGTCACTCTGTCGACTGGACCCCTGGCACAAGTGCACAATAACCCCATGGCACATCCACCCTAACCCATGCATAGGTGCACTAACTTGGGTGCACACATAGTTTCATACTGTACCTTTGCATTGCAGTTAGAAACCTGTCAAAATGACACACATGTCCTAACCAGGGCACACATGTGATTTTAGTGGCACAGGTATATTTTTATGGTAATACGGCTATTCTGTCTATTTTTCCTATCTATTTTCTCAGAGTAGCGCATGTATGCTGTTTTCATGGCACACACACCTCTCAGGTGGCGCAGGCATTTAATTGATCTGAAAAATCCATAGAGTAGTGCAGGTGCTGTTTTAGGGTCGTAGGCACTATTTTAGGGGCACACACATCTCTTGGGTGGTGCAGGTACATTGTGTTCCGATAAAATAACTTTTGGTGGCGCATACACCATAACCCACATGCATACACAGAAAAAGGGGCGCATGCGTCCCTTTACATTTTTTTGGATTTAAAGGGTTGATGTGCTAACTTTTTTTTTACAAGTTTCTCTAATCACATATCTATCTTTGTATGCTATTTCTTTTACATGTTGGCATTTGATTAGATAGTATTTTGCATTATTTACTTATGGGATTTGAGATCGCGTATGCTCTTCCCTCATGTCCCTTGGGGTGACCTTGGGAATCAAAAATGATTCTTAAGACCTTTTTTCCGCTTTAAGATTGTTAAGGGTATTTTAGTTAGAATTGGTCAATTGGGCATTTGTTGAAATTAAAGTATTGTTCCATTTGGTTATCTTTTGAGATTTTTGATGACATCACATATGCTCTTCTCTTGCACGTCCTTGGATGATCTGGAGAATCAAGAAATGGTGCCTTCTCTTTTGATGGACAATTACTAATCATTGTCATTCAGGACCAATAACGCTTTTCAAAGAATGAAGGAAACGAAACAAAAGTCAAAAAACTTCTAATAAATGTGTTCTTGTAGATTGGAAAACGTTGTTCAAGCAAACCACATCTAAATTAAAAAATATAAAAAGAAAAAAAAATTCAAAACACTGTATTGTAGGTTTTAGAAAAGGGTACATCCCTCTCTACTTAACTAGAACATAACCCCTTTGGCATATCACCTTAAGCTACAACAATAGGGGTGGTTTCTAGGAACCCCAAAGTAGTCCACGCAAGAGGGAACCTTATGGAAGAAACGGGAAGTGCTCTATACTACCTACTTGACTAGTGATTCCTTTGTGAGATAGCGTTATAGGTTGTCCATTGTGTCGACCCTAGTTATAGTACATGTAGACACACTAGTTGCCTACTATTCTTGAAGGGGGGTAAAGTAAAGCCGAGATACTCCCAAACTAGTCAGTGTGACTATTTGGGTAAATCGTGCTCGTTCGTGGAAACTTTGTAACACCTAGGGTGAGAGAATCACCTAGAAGAATATACTTTGGCTAGGAGCCCACTTTGACCATTTTAAAATAGTGTTGAGTTGTGAACCTTACTTTCATTGAGAAACGGGTGATGTATTACTTTCACCTAGTTTTTAATTGCCTTAGGGCAAGGCAAAACTCTGCCGAAGTGAGGCTAGCATTTTTTTCGTCATTTTTTCTTGATTTATTTCCTTCATATTATTTTGGACACTTTGTTGATCAAAAGAGGTGTGATTACCTTTGTGTTGCCATTTGACTATTTCTATCACTTTTATGTCCATTTACGCCCATCCATGTTTGTGGTTGGGTTAGTTAAATGTCTAAAGTGAGTGGAGGTGTTTTCATGTAATTTGGTAGCCATTGTGATTTTGATACCCATGTCAAGATCATCATTGTAGCTAGGCGTGGTTCATCACTGTGGACTTTCTATAGAGGAGTTAGCTTGTTTGTCTCGTATTATTACAATTTCTATATTTACGTCTTGTTTCTTGTGAACTTGACATAAATACCTATATTGTACGGTTACGACTGCACACATTCTTAACTAATCCTAGCTATACTTTGAGATTTTTTGTTTGGTTTTATTATTACCTTGATTTCAAAAGGTGCTAGGCATTACCATTTGTGTGTGTTATATCAATAACACCTTGATAGCGATACTTCACTATCTTGCAAAGTGGGTTAACATATCTTGGTGATATTGTTGTGTCTTTCACAAATCATAATTGGCACTTTTTGAGATATAGGTATTAATCAGATTTGAGCTTGCTCATTGTATATCTTTGATTGGGAGATCACATTTAACTTCATCTATTTACTTACGTCTTGTTCATTCCTTTGAACTTGGAATAAGTGGAGACATCTTGTTAATCATTTGGTGTCGTAAATTACTTTGAAACGTAGTCTAGGAAATACTTCACTTCATCAAGTTTTTGATACCAAATGATTGTTTCATTGGTGACTTTATCACTCTATCACATTGGTATTCTCACACTGTTAATTTACTCTTAACACGTACATCTTGCATGCTTCAATTAGGGGTAGTCATTGAATTTTGAACAAATCTACAAACTTACCTTAGTGAAAATTATCACGAAAACATGGCTCCCAAGACATGTCTAGGGTTAAAGAAAAAAACATATGAGGAACAACAGGTGTAAGCTTGGGAAACCTCTAACAGACAAGGGTCAAACCCATTTATTTGACATGATCTAGGACCACTATTTTATACAGAAAAGGAAATAGAAGAAATGGTTAACCATAGTGGAAACGAATTAGAGTCACCGGCGCGTGGACTTTGATTTTGACCATACTCTACTAGACGAATTTATTCTTAGAAACAAAGACAAAGTGTTGGCTTGGGTCATCAAATTAGGGGAAAAATTTCCCATTGAGAATGAACCAATACTACAAACAAATGACACTACTGAGGAAGAATGCCCCCTGTTATCAATATGGAATATATTTTAACTGGCGGGCATGCTTCCACTTCTTATGCTGAAAATGATAAAGTGGTAGGGCATAAGAATACCCCTCCTCAAAGTGCCACGAAGAAACAAAATAGAACTTGAGATAGAGGAAGAACCTCCACAGTACGAAGAGGAGGAAGTTTTAGAAGAAGAGGCTATAAACCCAAGCCAAAATCCAACAACAAATTAGTAGCATCAAGTCGACAACTTTCTTTGCTTAGTTCTCATGTACAGAAAGATGCAAACAAGAACATTCAAAAGGTTAGGCCTAAGGTTAAGATCAATGAACTCCATCAGGAAAAAACAAGGAGAAGAAGACATAGGATACCATCGTGTTTACATCCCTACTTCTCCCACTAAAGAACAATTTCTTGCACAAGAAGTGTAGTCTATGAAATCGACACTTGCAAGCTTACAAGAGAGAAATATAGGGAGAATTTAGGAAATATCAATATGAAGAGCTGTGCCCCCATCCTTTTGACAAGACAATGACCCTTCAACCCTTTCCAAAGAAATTTTATATGCCAAAGTTCGACAAATACAAAGGAAAGGGAGATCCAAGGGATCATGTTAAAGTATTTTTACATGGCATGTTAAGAGGTGTCTTATAATGATAATTACCTTATTATAATTTTTACCAAGAGTCTTAGAAGGTCAAGCATTGGAATGGGTTACATTCGGTTACCATAGGGATAAATTTCCACATGGCCAGAATTGGTAGAAAAGATTCGTGCGTCACTTCTCGTATAACATAGAGAGTGACATCACCATGGCAGACTTGTGTGGAGCCAAACAATGCCCAAATGAGACCTTTGCTAGCTTCCTCCAATGATGGAGAGGGATATCCAGTCGCTTCCCTTGTGCTTTCCCTAAAAAGTAGCTGGTCAATATCTTCGTTCCCAATCTCAACCCATATATCACCTTCCACCTCTAAATGCATTGTGTCTGTACTTTTGAGAAGGTTATCGAGAAAGGGATTTAGATAGAAAAGGATTTCTTATTGCTAAAGGATACCCTTAAAAACCAATCTAAAGACAACGAAAGTGTCAAACCCATGGAAAATCCCAAGATCTTCAACAAAAATAAAAATGTGGTGGGAGACGGTATCACTAATTCCAAACGCATGTTCAAACGGTCCAAACTGGTCAACCTTTTAAACTGACCAAGGGCCCAATTCAACCACCACCAAAATGATGAACATTCACCTCTCTCAATGAACCGTATTGTCAGTCATACTAAAATAGTTGGATGCGGCCCACATGATAACCTATCCTATAGCACAACCATTTGATGACAATGCTCCTAAACCTTCATGGTATAAGGAGCATGAATATTGTGAAATGCATTGCACGTTAAAGGTCATAAAACAGACAAGTGTTTACGACTTCATCACTATATTCAAGACCTCATTGACAACAAGGAGATAGAGGTGGATAATCCTTGGCCATAGACAAATCACCTAACGAGAAAATGGGAATTTATAAGGAACCATTCCCAAAGCATGATAAGTCAGAAAAGGAAAAGCCGGATCGGGGAGAGTCATCCCAAACTTATAAATCTACAAATTAATTGTGTACCAAGAGAGATAACAATCATTACGATTCACTTATCAGATGTATTCCCTCCCCTGCTGACCGTGTCAACACTATCTAGATTAAGGGAAAGGACATGCGCTATGCGGTAACAAGGCGCACCTGCATCCTAATTCCAGACCCCTCTTCGTTTGACCCCGCATACTGGTAAGTATAACCTTTTAGAACAACTTGAGAAGACGTCTGCTAAGATTTCAATCTTAGATCTCCTCAAGATATCCAATGTGCATAAGGAAATCCTGTATATCAAACTCTTCAGGGGTCAGGAGTGCCTTTAGAAGTTCGACCCTGCACACCTTCAAGATGTAATGGTAAAAATTACACCAAGTGAGCATCTTACTTTCAACCATAGGGAGATACCTAATCGAGAATCCTACACATAACCTTCCCTTGTACATCGAGGTAGTTTTCACTCGTACAGGAAAATCAAACTGGGTGCTTGTGGAAAACGGATTGGGATTAAACATCTGCATGCTTACGCTGGTCAAACAATTGGGACATATGGAGGAAGATCTTGAGTCCCATATTATCACTATCACCACATATGACAACATGTAGAAAGAGAGTCAGCAGGAACCATCACGCTGCCCATGGAGGTGGGCCCCACTTGTCATCAGATGAAGTTTCACATCCTAGACTTGGAACTTCCATATAATATGCTTCTAGGCTGACCATGGATTCATGCCATGTAGGCCATGCCATCAACGTTTCATCAATGCATCAAGTTGAAGCATGAGGGAAATACAATAACAATACTAGGAGATTCAGAGCCCTTTTCTCATTGTAGAGATCTTAATAGCTTTGCATGAAATGGTACATATGCATGTCCCTCCGCAGATATAGCTATGTCCCTCTTCAGTTTGAGGCTATGGAATCCCAGCATGGATTCAGATTCACTTAGTTCTTGCACTCATGGGGCATCTACTTCAACCTCTCCATTTGATTCATGGGAGATGAATATCCTGGAATATGGTTGTGGGGAGTATAATGTACAATAAGCTCTCCTAGTTTCAAATCTCTCTTTGTCACCCAAGACTAGAGGATCGACCCAACTACTGCTTTAGGAGACCTAGAGAAGAACACTCTATTGGGTCATTCCTGCCTGGAGGCTTGTTAGTTGAGGAGAAATTGCTTGATCCACCTACTACTTGGGTCCTTGAGGACACTCAGCCATCCTGTTATCAAACCCTAGAATATGAAAAATCTAGCAGAATGATGTACTCCATGGGCTACAAAGGCATAGGATGTGGGAATAATGAACAAGGACAAAGAGAACCAGTCCCTCTTCCACATTGCAAAACAGAAAGATACAACATCAGAGATTCAACCTTATGGAGTGCACCCCAATGATCAAGATGTGACTTGTTTTGAGCGTGAGGATAGCTTCCGATTACTTAGACAACGATACGGATTCCCATTGTATCCAATATGAGGATCTGGCCTCCACGAACCTTTTCATGAATAACCCTGTCCTGACCATCACCCCCACTAAACCAACCCTTGACCTTATATACCCTTCCCTTATTGAATGGGACCAATAATATCACGTGTCACTAGATTTATTTGAGAATGACGAGGAAATTGCAAAGTTTATGGGCATAAGGGATACAAACCCCATTGGAGATCATAAGAAAGGTTTCTCTATCGACTTAGACACCTGTGCTTACTTCAGCGAGGAGGCTGAACTTCGATGGTCAACAAAATTTGAAGAAAAGCGAGGGAAAAAGTTCTAAAGAAAAGCCTCAGAAAAAATTAAAGTCCAAGTCACATAGTGAAAACCTCTTTGAGGCATTGGCTGATAAAAAAATAAGAAAATTGAAGGAAAAACAAAGTGACCATGCCAAGGATGAAAATCTCATGGACACATCCTTGGATGAAGATCTCAACCTTCCTCCTAACCCTACATGTATGGAGGATTTGTCAAAATTTTTAGTTGAAGAAACTATTGATGTCAATATTGGTACCGAAGAAGATCCCAAGATAGTAAAATTGGGGGCATCACTCTCAGCTAGAGAACAAAAGACGTTCACTATGTTGTTACGAGAGTTCATTGATGTGTTTGCATGGTATTACAAAGACATGCTCGACCTAGATCCAACTTTGGTCATGCACAATTTGGTTTATGCATGCAGATGCCAAGCCTATCAAATTAGAAACTTTGAAAGATGCATCCAAGAGTGGCCTTGTTGGTCAAGGAAGAGTTAGAAAGGTTGCTTGCAGTAGGATTCATCCAACCAATTGACTATTCTGAGTGGATATCGAACATTGTTCCTGTCCAGAAGAAACCTGTCGGTATCTGAATCTATATGGATTTTAGGGACATCAATAAGGCTTGCCCTAAAGATGAATTTCTGTTACCCAACATTGATATGATTTTTGACTCAACAACAGGATATGAAATGCTATCAGTCATGGATGAATTTTTGGGTTATAATTAGATTAAAATCGCTGAGGAGGACCAACACAAAATAACTTTCACAACTCGTTGGGGCACCTTCTGCTATCAGGTGATGCCATTTGTCCTTAATAATGTGGGAGAAAATTAGCAGTGGGCCATGATAGTAATCTTTCACGATATGATTCATGACATCATGGAAGACTACGTGGATGACATCCTGGGAAAGTACAAAACAAGAGAAGATCATCCTATCATTTTACGTGGCGTATCTTTGAACGCCTGCAGGAATACAAAGTCAGGTTGAATCCCAAGAAGTGTGTCTTTGGGGTGATATCAGGGAAATTATTGGGCTTCATTGTGTCAAGATGAGGTATTGAGGTAGACCCTGCTAAAGTGTCTGCCATCATTGAAATTCCTCCACCTGAAAATATCAAGCAACTGCATGTAGCTTGCAGGGGAAAATTCAAGCCATTCGCCGCTTTATCTCATAACTTGTAGATAAATGTCACTCATTCACCCATTTGCTTAAAAAGGAACGTCACTTTCATCTGGGGACCTCAAGCAACAACAAGCCTTTGCTTTGCTTAAACAGTACCTGGCCAATCCACCTGTCCTCATGCCTCCTACTCCGGGAGAACCACTTTTGCTCTATATTTCTGCTACACAATATGCTATTGGTGCACTGCTCACCCAATATGACATTAACCATAAGGAGAAAGTGGTGTACTATCTGAGTCACACCCTCATTGCCTATGAACTTAATTATCCTCAGATTGAAAAGGCTTGCTTGGCCGTTGTTTTTACCTTTCAAAAACTTTGCCATTACCTGCTGAATACTAAGACCAAGCTCATATCGAAGGTGGACCCACTCAAGTATTTTTTGTCCAAACCCCGCCCTTACAGGTAGAATGGCTAATTGGATCATTCTACTTAGTGAGTTTGATATAGAATTTGTCCATCAAAAATCAGTTAAAGGACAAGTACTTGCAGATCAACTAGCGGAAGCACCTTTGCAAAGCACAGAGCCTTTGAGTCTGGAACTGCCAGACGCCTCTTTGCTCTACATTGAAAAATCTGTCGTATGGTAGATACATTTTGATGGATCTTTTAAATTTCATGGTTCAGGTGTAGGAGTGGTCCTTATTACTCCTTTGGGTGATCCTATACCGCAGGCTTTCCGCTTGGCCTTCCCTTGCATGAACAACATTACAGAGTATGAAGCACTCATTGTAGGGATGAAGCTAGCCATCAAGTGGAATATTCATCATGTTAAGGTTGTAGGTGATTCACAGTTAATCATTAAACAAGTTAATGATGAGTATAAGGTTAAGGATGACAAACTCATACCTTACAAAAAGTTAGTGGAAACTCTAAAGGAGTATTTTGTGCGCATCACCTTTGAGCAGATCCCAAGAGTGCAGAACAGATCAACGGATGCTATGGCAATGGTGGGATCTATGCTTCATATTCTTCGCAAAGGAACAATGATATGCCATTCTTTGTAGAAAATCTACGCCAGCTTGCATATGACATGCCAGAATCTTACCTGGCTTGTGAGGTTTTTGGTCCCCATTCACCATGGTATGAATCTCATTGTCACCTATCTTAAGGACAATACATTCCCTCTCGATATCTCCCACTCTAAAAAGTAGACTCTAATTTTCCAGATAGCCCATTACACCATTTTAGGAGGTACACTTTATCATCGTGGCTATGACGAGAATCTATTACATTGTTTAGATGTGACAGAGTCAATCCAAGCAATCAAGGAAGTACACAAAGGAGTATGTAGAGCGCATACAAACGAGAATGGTCTTGGCTAAGAAATTGTTGAGAGTAGGTTACTATTGGCCTACCATGGAAACTGATTATTGCAATTACGTTAGAAAATGTGTGCTTTGCCAAAAGTATGGAAATTTTATCCATGCTCCGTCACAACCATTGCAACCAATCACTACCCTATGGCCATTCTCTAAATGGGGACTCGATTTAATAGGGAAGCTTACTCCTACCTCTTCTGATGGTCATACACATATCATCACAGCCATTGAATATTTTACAAAATGGGTGGAGGCCGTCCCGTTAACCTATGTCACAGGAGCACAAATTTCTAAATTCATCATGAATCACATTATTTGTCGGTATGAAATTCTTGCAGCCATTGTTACAGATAATGGGAAGTCATTTAAGAATAAAACTGTGAAAAGCCTTTGCCAATGGTTCCAAATCAGATTAAAATGGTCCACACCATATTACCCTCAAGGTAATGGACAAGCTGAGGCAAACAAACAAGACTTTGGTTAGGATAATGGAGAAGATGGTAAGCAAAACAGGTCATAACTAGAACCTACAAATTCATCCAGCCCTTTGGGATTACCGAACAACCATTCGCACCCCTACAGGTGCGACACCATATTCCCTAGTGTTCAGGATAGAATCTATCATCCCCTTAGAGATTGAACTTCCATCCCTGAGGATCTCTCTTCTGGACTATCTGGATAAAGATGAAGATTATCGAGTGGCAAGGTTGGCTGAGTTGGAGCTACTGGATGAGAGGCGCATTCGCACTCTTAATCACCTGAAAGGATATCAACACAAAGTCTCCAAAAACTATAACAAGAGAATCATCTTGTCATCAGTTTGAGGTTGGTGATTTAGTCATGAAGGAGAACCAGTTCAACACCAGAGAGGAGCGAGAAAAGAAAGGGAAGTTTGAACCCCATTGGTTAAGACCCTATGTCATAGTTGACAAGTATGGCATAGGGGCATACAAGTTGACTCACCCCAATGGTGATGAGCTCTAGGAGCCCATGAACACCATGCATCTTAAGAGGTTATATGCCTGAACATGGTGCAAAGAAGTCAAAATAATAATTAAAAAAAATTCAAAAAAGAAAAAGAGAAAACAGGTCGTCCACTAGTGAAAACCACGCAATTGTGGCACTTTGGGAAAGTCCTTGGGTAAAAACTAGTTTCCGGCACCTTAGGAGGATTTGTTGTTCACAAGCATTATGCATTAGAAGGGTAGTTGTCTTGGGCCTAGACCAGGTTCTGCTGTCTTGATTTTCTTGTGCGCATCATCTGTCCAGCCCTGATCCGACTTTGTCTTCTTTTATTCATCTGTGAGTGGCGTGGTCTTCCATTATTTCCCATCTTATGCTAGGGGAAACTCAATGACTACACCTTCCTGTTCATAACCACATGGCTTCTGCCCTTGTATATTCCCCCCTAACATTGGGGGCATCCATGCTTTTAGGGTTACCTGCACATAGCTTTGAAAACAGTCAGAAAACACAAAAAAAATAGAAAATTATTTCGAGAAAACACAAAAACAATAGAAAATTGTTTTGAGACAACACAAAAACAATAGAAAATTGTCTCACAAAGACCTAAACAATAGAAAATCGGTGTATGAAAACATATCTTACAAAAACATTTACTTGTATTGTCTTGTTTCCTTGCTTTGCTTGTTGCTTGTATGTTGTTTTGCGTGCTTTCTTTTGAGTTGTTTGTTGCTTGGGTGTACTTTGTCATAGTTTATCTTTTCTTGCTTAGAATAGATTCTTTCTTTCTTGTGCATATTGTGGTGAGTTTCAACATGCTAGTGTGTTAATTCATTATGTTCTTTCTTAAAGCATTTGGTTGTGTTTGTTACTTGTTAATAATGACATGGTGATTCATGGTGTATTGCATTAATTCCTGGTGTTCTTTGTAGCATATTGGCTATGTTTATTGCATGTTCTCTATTTTTTTATCATTCACATCACATTACCATCACTATCATCACATCTAGCATCATCTATACATCATATATAAACAAAAATTCTAAGTTTTACATCATGAATGTATGCTAAGCTAATCATCACGTATCGTATCATCAATGGGGGCAATAGGGGTTGCGCATAATAAAAAATATATCCCCCCCAGCACGAATATCATCATATCATCCCATCCATATACATCAATGTAACACATGAGAACAACATTTGGTATCATCTATAGATCTATCATCTACAGATCTATCAGCTACAGATGTATGCATCTACAGATCTATCATCTACGAATCTAGATCACATACAAAATCGGAATTATATACATACAAAGTACAAAATTAGATAATACATCCATAAGGGTTGAATCAAAACATGCAGCATGCAACAAGAGTCAATGTATGCCCACTTGTGTCACAATGCCACCATACGTGCTGAATAAAACAAATGCAACATGCAATGAGAATCAAAATATAGTAATTTCTAGAAAGGGGTATTTCACATCATAGAATTATGCCCACTCATGCCACATGGATCAAAATACAACAACAATACCCAAGGCATCATATGAAAAGCATCATATCAATATCCAAAAATGGTGAATCAAGACAATAACATGCATCAAATCCAATGTAGGCAACAAGCCCGCTCAATATAGATAAACACGATTCATGTCCCGTCATCAATTGGCTCCCCATATATTTATAGACAATGCGAAAACCATCTATATACATGTTTCAACAAAAAAAAAAGACGTGCCTCATCTCATCACCATGTGTATTTGAGCCAAAACAAAATGAGTCCTCATATATATACATGTGTGTCAAAAATACATCTGTATCAAAAATTGATACATACAAATCTGTACTCTATATCAAAAATGCCTTCAGCTGAGGCATACAACAAAGATACATCAAAAATGTCTGTATAATACACAATGGCCTGATTAGTGTTCAACATAAATACATAGGTGATACACAATGCCATCAAAAAGGGGCATGTATCTGAAAGAATCCAGCCTTCGTCATGAGGCATCATTAAAAGAGATTATAAAATAAATATACATGTCTATAATCACTGTACCTCAAAATCAGCCTTCATAAGAGACATAAATACAAATAAGAATCTATACAATACAAAAGTGGCTATCAACCACAACTCTCGCCCTCACCCGGGGCTCCCTGGTTAGTCATATAGATGCCAGATATCAGTAGGCTGGGCTGGCACTGGTCTCATCAGCTGATCTGGAAGGGGCTGTCTGACTGATCTGGTGGAATGACTAGACCTCCGTGAATGAGACCCTAATGCACTCGATCCTGAAAACTATGGCAAATCCACTCTCTACTATGGCGGAACCACTTTGTAGTATGTGAAGTTTTGTAAAATAGTGCCTCCGCTACCAAGCTTGGTGGCATCCCGAATCAAATTGGCATCTCTTGAGGTGAGCACTGCCTGAAGGGTAGTGTCTTGGTCACCCATAACCTGACCTAGGTCTGCCTCAGCCTATCTAGAGGTGGCATCCTCTCAATCTCTCTCCATCATCATCACTTGTAGCTTGGCATGGGCCTGGTCCCTCTGGGCTACTGCTACCTAATAATGTGTATACACATGGTCTTCTTTATGCCATGACCATGCGCAGCTATGACTGGGACTGATGTAAGAGACTCAGTATCTCTGCCCCCTGTGTAGTTGTCTCTCAGATCTGGCTATGCCATGCTGCTCTATGTCATCTCCTAGCCCCAGCCTGGGCCCGAGCCTGATCCCACCCTGAAAGTAATGTAACAATATGGGCTCAGGCCTCATCTCTCTCTGCTGTGGCTGTCACACACCAGCCTCGAGCCTCGTCTCTCTCTCCTCTCTTGCCGCCTCTCTCTCGGCTAAGAGCTGCTGCACCTATACCTGTGTTGTGGCTATCTGCGCCACTGGTTATGAAGGCTATACATGGGCCTCAGGGACTGGTCCCTGTGGTGCTTTGGAAGACTACCCCTCCTCAAATACTCTACCTCGGGGTGGAGGCATAGCTGCCTGTGCTAGGCCCTGTGGCCTCGGTCCCTGTGCCTGTGCGGCACCCTGTCCATCATGAGGGATCCCATCAAAAGGATCCTCAGGGTCTGGCTCCAAATGCTACTACTCTGGCCTTACACTCTGATCCATGCCATACCTCCACAGGAGGGTAAATACCTGCTACCCATGCTGCCTCTGGAATAGTTAGTCATCAGGGGTAACACTGTAGCATACCACGCTGCATAATCAGCTGTGGTCCCTGGATCTCTAATCTGTCACAATGGATCCCATGCCTGGGGGATCACCTGTAGGAAAACTGGCCCTAAGCTTGGGCTGCTACAATCCGAGGCCCCATAGTCTACCTCTCAGAGTCCCTGTGAGCATGCCAGATATCTGAGCTGCAGGGACACCCTGTACACGGCCTAGCTGCCACTGGAACCTGTCAACGTGATACAACTCCATGATGTAGCTGCAGCTGTTGCCATCAAGAAGTGCTCCACCAAGTACACGCTAAGCTCTGTGGCATCCTATGGCCACTGGAAGTGTCTATATGGATGCCAAATGATGTCTATCGCTGCTAGCTCATCAAACTCCCGCCTATATCTAAATAGGCTACCAAGGTGACCACGGATGTCTCTGCCCACTGACTATCCAAGCCATGTATGATGGCTCCTCGGGGTCTCGAACTCAGAATGGGGCCGACAGGGCATCCAATGGCTATATGATCCCATGACCATATCTGCAACAATGATGCCGGCCCCACGGTCTTCTGACCGTGGTATGTGATAAGATGTAAATCCCAGTATAAATGAGCCAGTATACACTGACCCCAGCAATACCTCTCACCACTGTAAATCCCGTGTACTACTGTAGCAATCCTCTCAGGAATGAAGTCCCTGTCTTATCAGTGAGTAGAAACCCACTGATAAGTGCCATAATATATAGTGGCCCCCGATGTAATGTTGGGTCCGAGATGCACTCGTGTAAGACCACAGTCATCCCATCATGTGGGATATCATCCACACCGAATAACGTGTTGCATGCTGCTCTGATCAAACCTGCATTTGGGCTATACTCGATCAATGTAAACATTATGGGCATGCACGTAGGATCTGCCACACATCCTTTATCGTCATTGTCATCTCACCTGTGGGTATTCTAAAACACTGTCTCTAGCTATGTACCATCTCTCGGAAAGTGCGTAGTCAGGAGGTCGTGATCTAGTACAACAGAGGGCATTTAAGCCACGGTGCCCAGCCCCACTGCCTCCAGTAATACAACCATCTCTTGGTGATCGCGCCCAGTGCATGCTGCCCTCTAACTCAGCAATCTGAGAGTGACCCTCCCGTGTCTGCCAACATTGGTAAACGTCTCTGCAAAATAACACATGCCACTCATTAGTTTCTAGCATTTCATCGTATAAAAATATATCTCTATGTTTTTTAGGATTAACCCAAAAAATCCTTAAAATTCTTCTAAGTGTCACATTTTTGGACACTTTCGTATATTTTTCTACCTATTTAGGGTGCTTGCGCACCCTTTTTGGTGCATGTGCGCCACATTTGTAGTGCACTGTGCTTACCCTTGGGTGTTTTTTGGTGCATATGCCCTCTTTCAGGTGCACATGCGCACCTCTTTTTGGTGTGTGTCCCACCAAACTGGTGCTTACGCATGCAAATGTGTGCTTCTGCCTGTGTGTGCTTAACTACCCATAGCATATGCCACACTTTTTACCGTGCCTGCAACCATTTCATAAGTGTGTGCGCGTGCGTGCGTAGGTACATACTTGTGTGTGCACATGTGCATGTGTGTGCAATGTAATTTTTGACTTGTGCATGTGCGTGCATAGCCTTAGCACCTGTGCCCTTAAACAGATGCCTGCGCCCCCAAAGTGGCACGTGCACACCCTAATCCATGCCTGCACCTGCGCACAGGTGCGCTTACGCATTTTCTATGCCTAATTACCCTAATTAATGCATTAATGAGCAAACATTTCAGAGCAAGGTTGTGATACTCACAAATTACCCCTCATCTGCGTGCCTCTGGTACCCCTGGACTATGTCAGCACGCCTTAAACATTCTTGTGCGATCACCATCTCTCCTAAGTGTTAGATCATCATGGTAAGTTTTCTAAACTAAGTGGTTAAAATGAACTGATTGTGATGTTTTTACCCCCCTGGGGGGGGTATATTAACTTGTTTTTCACCATTCAGGACGGCCTGGGAAAACTGTTTTGATCACCGTTTTCTTCTCTATGTTTGCTATAGAATAATTATTTTTATTAAATAATTATTTTTTTCTCTTCTTTTTCACCATATTGGGGCATATTTTGTCCAATACCCCCTGTCTTCTTCCCTTGGACAATTTTATTGCTCCTTAGACGATTTTTATTCTTCTCCACACTCTCGTAAATAATTATTTTTCAAATCATTATAATAATATTTTTTTTTTCTCTTAATTTTTCCCCTAAACAAGGACATTATTTGTCAATTGTTTCTCCTTTCTTCCACCTAGGGAACTTTCTGTTGCTCCTAGGGCCCTTCATTTTCTTCATCTTTTTTCTTCTATTGTTTACCACAGTTTTGAAAGCCAAAGCAATACAAACACGTTAATATATCAAAACAATCCAAAAAGAAGGCAAAATTTTTAGAAAAAATTCCTAAAGAATAAAAAAACCCTACAAAATGGTAAAACTTGCTTCTTATGGCTGAAACTTGTGTCTTACACATGGTATTTTCTCCATATCATGTTGGTTTGTCTCACATTTTCCCCGATTAATATGACTTGCGGATCACCAGATTCAGAACCATTCACAAAAGCTAGCTGCTTGCTTCATCTGTACTCTGGGGCACTTTTGGTTACTTAGTGTTATTTCATTGTGCACAAACACATTTGCATGGACCCCCGTGTCCATCATCATTTCCCCTTGCATGTATCCTTTCTTAGGAAATCATTTTTAACCCTTGTCATCAATCATAAAATTGTGGATCTCTTCAGCATTGATAACAAAACATTTATACAACTATTTTGATCGTTGTTGGGTTGGATATGTACATTCATACTTGTTTTCCCTGTTATATGAGCTTGTTTCCTTTTCGTATTGCATTGCATTATTGTATGTTGTGGGGAGTTGATACTTTCAACAATGGAAAATTTTTCGTAGTATGGCTTTTCATGTCATTCTACCTTTGTCATATGCTTATATTTTTAATAAGGGCCGATGATGTAGTTCTTATGGCAATATGATGACATCAAATTTGTTCCAAATAAACAGCAGCTAGAGGCTAAGCTTTTCTCTCCCCTCTTTCTTTTTTCTTCTACACCACTTCCCTTTTCACCCCGAATTTTCTCTCTCATTGGGGAATTTTGCCTCTTCCCCATTCTTCTACCTATTTCTCATCTTTTTCGATCGTCGATCGGCTTCTTTCATCACCCCATCGACACTCGAGGGGGCATCTCTCCCTCCTACTAATCTTTCTTCTATCCCTTCAAAAATTTTCTTTCGTCTACTATCTTTGAAGTAATGTCACTTACGCCATCCCAAAGAGGGGAAAATGTAGACACCTATAATTACGCCCAAGCAATTTAAATACTTAAATTGCGCTAATTATCCCCTTTCTCACAAATCAACAATGTATCATCAAAAGCACTCTTATTCCCTCTTGTTTTCATTAATCAATTATAATATGTTAATTGATTAAGTCACCTATCCAGCTAACAACCTAGTTAACGACCTTCTGTTAATTAGTCACTTCCTCTATCTAAATTAATTAATTATTATTAATTAATTAGTCTTCCCCTTCATTTAACTAGTAAATCAATATTAAATTGATTTAATCCCTTTCTAATAGCCTAAATCGCACTAATATTCTTCTAAATGGCTTCTATAAGCTTACACCTACCTATTAATTAATCACCTTTAATTAATTAAAACACCCCCAACTCCCATGACTTGCTAAACATGTGTTAAACCATTCTAAAGTAAGGTTACCTTTAATAAAGCAACCTTAACCATTCCTAGTTATGTTTTACCTTTATCCCACATTCATGAGGATGTGTTGAATCCTTTATCCTTTGGGCTATATAAAGAGCCCTCCACCTACCTTTTTACTTACACCTAAACTCTTTGAGAAAGCAAATGCAAAGCATATATCAAAATAGACTAAGAGCTTGCTTTTGTGTTCTTTTGAGAGTTCATCATCTTGAGGAGCTAAGCTTCCTATTCTAGCCTAAAGTGCTTAGGTCATACGAGAGGTGTCAAAAGGGTCTTGTAGCCCAACTTTGACTAGCCCCCATTCCTAGGTTCTTGGAACATTAAGGACAAATATTTTTGATAGCCATGGAACCTACCTAGGTTCTTTCATTTGCATGTTGTTAAAGAATAGAGGTTATTTAGATACTTAACATTGTTGATTTCATAGTTTTATTGATAAATGTTAGCATTTAACCCTTGATTAATTCTTATCATGATGGTGCTTAGAATGTTTGTTTAATTATTGCTAATCAAGACTATTTAGGTGTTAGTCTTCCATTCATATTTAGCATTGAGTTAGAAACAAACACTTGGACACAGGTTGTTACAGTCTTATTTATATCATATCTCTTCCGACTGTTTCGTGTATTCTTCCAGAGCAAGAGCCCCTTATTACAAATGACAAACATATCTTGTAGTTCTTAGAAAACATTTTCCAACATCACCTCCTTGAGTCCTCTTCCCTTTCCCATACATTTCTCAAGCCTCAGACTCCTATTTTTGCAACCCTCTTCCCCTCGCTTTGTTTCTCTTCATCCATTTTCACTTCTTCTCTAGATTCATTTCGGAGTTCACATTGTACATTATGTGCATCGACTATTTCTTGCATTCACCTCAAGTGGCTCTCAGAAGGTATAGTTCTGCATTTCCTCCCTCATTCCACTTTCCCTTCCCTTATAATTCTCCACCCTCAAAGACCTTACTCTACGCCCCTCTTCCTCTCCCATTGTTTTTCTTGCTACAATTTTCTTTTTTGTCAAGATCCCCTTTGGTATTTCCATTGTACATTTCACGTGTCATTGCAATCTTTCAATAACAAGAAATGAAACCTACATTCTCTAAACATTTTCCTTCTCATAAATCGTTCTATATTTCCTTCCCTACCCTTCTATACTACCATTCCTCTCTTCCTTTCTAGCTTCTCAGTCTACCCTCCTCTTTGACTGGTTAAGGGTGTCACTTGTATTCTCCATTGCTTGTATATGTCTTACTTAATATTTAACTAAAAAGAACATTTCTTTATTGCCTTTCTTTTTTCACCATACTTTTTTCTCATTTCCAGATCATTCACATGCCGCACCCCCTTCGGTGCTCACATTGCACTGCTCATGTATGATTGCTAGTTGTCAACCATTTGATGACTATGCTCGCTACATGATCACATTTTTGCCCCAATTTTGACTGCCCACATTGCATTTTTTCCCCTATTTTGACTGCTCTCGGCTACCTCAGCATTTCTACTTACATCTCCCCACGTGGTCGTGGTTTCTTTCGGCATAGTCAGTGGTTAAATTTCATGACCATCTATACCTGTCAAACAATTTTTAGGTGATGACCATTTCCAAATATTACCTTTCAAAAATGTAAAAAAATGTTATTTTTACAATGTTAAAAAAATATATAAAAAAATATTCTCTATATATTTAACTTTTTTAAAATTATATTTGTATAATTTATATATAAATATATATAAAAAATGATGGCCATACTTAAAATATGCAAATCATGTGTGACAATTATTTCAAATATTTGCAATTATTTTACAACTAAAATCATGAAAAACGTCTAAACGACCATCACAGTAGATTTCATTGTCAACACATATGAAACACATGTTGGTGAGGGTGCAACCTCAGGCACCGCTATCGCCAAATACTCCACATTGCCACTAGACCGGACATCTTCCGCCATCATATTACTGTCGCTATAGTATCCAACACTTTCACGAAAATATACTAGTATAATTTACTATATTTACTATCACTATAGTATCTATCTTGCACAAAAATAAAGATGTATTATGTTGAGCACATAATTACATTGAAGAAATTCCCCCTATGGGAAAGGGATTTGCAGACATTCACAATTCTATGTCAAATTTGACATCCAAAATGACATTTACAACTACTATTACCATTTTCACTTTGTCCAGAATGACAATTGCATGTTATATTTTTCATTGGTTTAGGGTTTGCTATATTGTGGATTGTGGAATATTGTTCTCGTTTGTGATTTTAGCATGATACAGTTGTGACAAGGTTGGGAGTTGCATATGGAGGCCTTGATGTAGAGGATACTCAGGATTTGATCTTTTGAATCACGAGCTCTCTGCATTGTTGAAAATTGTGCTCAGGGTTTGTTAGTAAATAGAAATATTCCTCGTGATCTCTTCCTCACACATTTGAATTTTTGATTCCCCAAGTTTTACATGCAAGGGTTCCCATCGTCTACAAGGCTGGAGTGATTTTCCGTGCCTTTTTACTCCCCTCCTCATTTGGTGGTCTGGTGGTATGTATTTATTTTTTACAATTATTTAATGGATGCCCGATACATATTAGGATGGCTACGAAGATCATGTATTATCTCAATGTTTCATGATAGCTTTAGTTCAGTCATGTAGAGCTATTGTTAGTTATAGTTTCCCGTGAGTCGAATCTCATAAACAAATGCCCATCAAAAGTGCTCTTTGTAACATCTCTGTGCTTACCATATGCATTTTCATCTGAATACCTTATGTAATTATTACTAGGGGTCGGTTCATAACTTTCTTAGGAGCACGCATTGATAACTTGATTTTGGGATGTCCAAAGAATGTCTCAAACTAGATGCCCTTCATGTAACAACATGGTAGCAAGGAATACACCCAAAATGGTTTTGTTGAAAAGGCCTTAAGTGTATTAATGCACATGTAATTGATAAGTTTAAAGCCAAATTACACAATATTTTCCAACATCCTCCCAACCTGTTTGATCCAGAGGATTTCCCTACAAAAATATTTTGATCAATTTCAGAAGTCTATGAAAAGTATTGGAAAAGTCAAGATCTCGGTAAGAGCTTTCCGAAACCTTTTTATTGGGCAGAAACTGAGTCCGTGAGCAAAAGTTATGTATTTCGGAAGTTGATTCTTGACCGTCGTAATTATAATTTAATCTTCAAATTTTCGAGTTATTTATGCTAACTAGTGATATTATGTAGGTAGAACATTTGGCCAATATTCTAATTACAAGATACCGTTAGTTGACATAATTTATTAATTCATAAATTAATCCTAAAATATCCGTTTAAATTAATCCTAAAAAAAAAGGCCTTAAATTTATCAATTTTTGACCAAATCGCCTCTCCCAAGTTTTGGCGCATTTTTCCAAGGCAAGCCATTTTCTAACCAAGAAAATCTCCATGTGAGAAGGAGGTGGGTGGTTAGCATTATGTGGATGTGGTATGCACATTAAATAGAGGATTTGAAGGCTTTGATAAATTCTAAAATTGGTAATATCCCATTATACGTGGGATTATTCCTCTATTTTTGATGCTAAATCCACTCATATGGATGAGAGAAAATCATGGGCTTTGGGAGGATTATTGGGAGATTTAAATGGGATTAAATTTACTAAATATACACTTAAGTGTGTGTGTATTTATATGGGTATTTCTAAGGTTTGAAGAAGAAAGAATACACACATGTGTATTAATATTTGATTACAGAGACAAAATACGGAAGGCAAAATTTGATAGAGGAGGATTTTATTTTCTTACAAGGAATTTCTTCTACTGATAATCACCAGACACAGGTATATTGTAAGCTTACTCTGAGGATTTGTATTGTTATTCTGAAGAGCTTTAATTAATTGATCGGAACACTCGTAGAGTGGACTCGGGGACATAGCCAATTGGTGAACCCCGTAAACAAACTTCTGTGTCTTCGTGTTTTATTTTCTTATTGCTGCAAATTTTATGCTGTTGATTTTTAATCTGTGTGATTCTTTTAATTAAAATTTCTGCATTTTGGATATAATTTGAGAGCAATAATTTGGTTAAATCCATTTCAAGTTACTGTGAAGTTTATTAAACTTGAATTTTTGGATCAGTTTGGTATCAAAGCCAGTGATCAAGGCTATAACATTATTTGGCACAAGCACAGTATTGTATGTTAACTAGGTCTAGATCAAGGCATGGTGAAGTAGAACTTGGAGAGATTGATCTAGAAATTGGTACAAGACATGTAAGCCAACAATCAAGTATGGGAATGGAAATGTCTGAGGTAGAATTTTAGTGTGATTTTTTACATATGAAAACCATGGTTGAGGAAATGTATGAGGAACATCAGAAGGCGAAGGAAGAGGAAATTACTTCTTCTCCTTCTAAGAAAGTCTCTTCTTCTACAACTAGTAACACCATTCCACACTTGAAATTAGATGTTAAATTTGATTTTCCCATTTATAATGGTGAGCTAAATACAGATTAACTAGACAACTGGGTCAAGCAGATTGAGATATACTGCAGGATTCAGAAGATTGAAAACAAGGAAGTAATAATCTAGTTAGCTACTCTCCGTATGGGTGGTACAACACTTATATGGTGAGAGAGTAAGATTCAGGAAGATCTTAAACAATATGGTAAGTTGATATCTTCTTAGAGTGTGTAGACACCTAAAATATGCTTACACTTAGCATTTCCTCCCATTCAACTGATTAACGACACTTCGTTAATTCCCCATTCTTTGCCCCACTCTTGGATGCCCATTTACGACACCTTCTTGGTCATATTCTTCCCATATACAACTTATTTGGCTAAATATCTCTCTTATTAGCTAAACATTCCTCCTTTCGACCATTCCGAGCCTCCCTAGTTCTCTCTATAACACTTCTATTGGCTTCCTAGGCTATCTATCAGTCACAATTGGTTATCCAAACCCCTCCCAACTCTCAATGAGTCTCTAATCACTTGCTAATCAAGTTTAAATTGCCTAAACCCTAGTTAACTAGCCTAAACCAAGGTTATTACTAACATAGTCCTAAAAGTATTTTGAGCTTTAGTCCCACATGCACCTAAATTCCAAACTCTCCTAAGTGGAAAACTATAAATAGAAGGGTCACCCCTCCCTCTCAACTTTACAACTTGTTTACTTAAGAAAATATCTCTCATATTTGGAGATCTTCGCATTATAAAACATTTTTGATAGCTTTAAGCTATAGAACATTTGGATCTTAGCCATACTCTATTGTTAAGAGCCCCTCCATCTTGCATCAATCCACTCCAAAAATATAATTAGTAAGGGAAGGTCTAAAGCTTGGCCATGTAGCCAACTTGGAGAGATCTCTTCACTATGTCTGGGAGTAAAGAACACACAATTTGATTTCTCAGAAGCTAACTATGTTAACTTTCATTAATCTTTCATGGAGTATAGAGTAGTATATATGCTAGGGTTTGTATGTTTGTTTCAAATTTATGCATGCATAGATAGTTTATTGTTTATCTCTTATCTCATGGTGCATAGTTGAATTTATTCAAAGCTTTAAGGTTCTTTATCTTCATTCTATAGAATTTCCAAACATTTCAATTGCATAAATTTGGCACGCCCGGTGGGACTCATAGTCCATCCTCCATTAATGGAGTAATTTTGAAGCTTTTATGTTTTAGTTTCTAACTTTTCTTAGTTTCAATCTTTTTTAGGTTATTTTTCAAAAAATTCTAGATTAGTTTTTCAAACTTTTTTAGATTAGTTCAAGTTTTTTATTTTACTAATATTTTTGTATTAATGGCTAAATATCAAGTTTTTTAACTAGTTTAGTTAGGATTGTCTTATTTTTGTGCTCTTTGCAAGATCAAAAGAGGTAAAGTGCTGTCTGAAATTGAATTAAATTGATGAAATTTTTATATTTTTTTGAGTTTTTTTTGAAAAATCCCCGTGTTTTTTTAGCCACCTACAGGGAAGGGCGTGCATACACCTTTCTGCCAATGTAAGCACCACTTACTGTCATTTTTGACAAAGAAGTGAAGGCACCCAAAACCACGCACACAGGCTCCCAAAACCATGTGCAGGCACCTTAAACCAGGCGCACTTGCCCAAACCATGGCACACACACCTTCAAAACTGTCATTTTTTTGTAGAGGTGTGTAGGCAAAAAAATCTTGGTACAGGCACACAAATCCTAGCATAGACACACAAATACTAGCATAGGCACACAAATCTTAGTGCAGGCATCATTAGCAATCTTCCAGAGGCCATAACTTTTGCTCCCGACCTCGAAACGAGTCCGTTTTGTTGTGTTGGAAAGGTATTGAAGAGAAATACGCAATGGAAGCATAAAATTAGGATTTTGAGTTATAGAAAATTTATGGTTTATATTATTAGATAACTAGTCATTTTCTAATAGGTAATTGTAGGCTTCTTTTGGGTTATTTAACTAACGTAGTCTAAGTGTTTATCTTTTTTAATTAGAAAGGGATTTTTTGAAGTGTGTATGCTCTCTCCTCGCACCTTCTAGGTGATCTTGGGGATCAAAAACACTTCTAGGAAACCCTTTTTCCACTTTTAAACACACTTATTTTACGTTTGCTAATTGGGTTAACCTTTCAAAATTGGTTAAAAACGAACTCTATTTTTTGCAAGGAACACTTACAAGTTTTTTTTTTCCATAAAATATGTTTTATTGGAGTTTTCACGTTGTGTATGCTCATTCTTCGCACCTTTTGTGATCTTAGGAATCAAAAGCAACACGCAAACTCTCTTTTGATATCATGATATTTTGTGGAAAACTACTAACTCTTTGTGTACAAGACCTAACGCTTGTCAAAGAAAGGTGTCAAAACAAAACACAAAACCTATAATACACATGTTTTCATGTAGGTTGCCAAATGGTGTGCTACTTAAAACCACATTTAAGTTAAAAATATAAAAAACACACCATTCCCCTTCACACTGTATTGCAGGTTTCAGAAAAGGGTACGTCCCTATCCGCTCAACTGGAACATAACCCCTTTGACATAACGCCTTAAGCTACAATAATGGGGGTGGTTCCAGGAACCCTAAAGTAATCCATTGCTGAGTAACCTCGTGGATGAAACATGAAGCTAGTCCACTTACCCACTTGACTAGTTTTACACTGTGAGTTAGAGTCACAAGTTATCTGTATTGTGGCTCCAGTGATGGTACAAATGAACACACTAGTTTCTCATTGTATCAAAAGGGGGTAAAGTAAAGCCGAGATACTCCCAAATCAGTCATTGTGACTCTTTGGGTAAATCGAGCTCACTCTTAGACAACTTGTGACACCTAGTTGAGAGATATTATTAAGGAATCCATTCTGTCAAGGAGCCCACTTTACTAGTCCATTATCATGTCTTTCCCATCACAAAGTGATAACTTGTTTGGATTCAGAACCTTTTTTTTCGAACATGGTAACGAATCCATTTAAGTTAGATCTAAGTGTATCTCATCATGAAATTAAACGATGTATCACTTAGCTTGGTTTCTTTCTGCACCTTTGGACGAGGTCGAAACTCTACCCAAGTGGTGCTTAGTTTATTTTCATATTTTGATCTACACCTTTGCATTCTTCTTACCCATTTGGGACAAGAGAGGGCATCTTTTGGGAGTGTTGTCATAGATAGTGTTCACCACTTTTTTGTTCGTTTATGCTCATCCATGTTTGCGGCTGAGTTGTTAAACATCTAAAGTGTGTGGATGCGTCCTCATATATTTGATGGCCACTTGATCTTGATTTCAAGATCATCATCATAGTTAGGATTTATTCATGATTTGATCTCCCTTTGACGTGTTACCTTGTTTACATTGTCTCGCAACACAATTAAGATACTTATGTCATGTTTTTCGTAAACGTGATCTAAGTATCCACATTGTGGCGTTACGCTGCCCACATTTTAGCACATCCTTAGTATACTTTGACTTGGTTTAAATTCAAACATTGTTCCAAATCTTGACGGGTGTCACTTACTTTGTTTTTCATTGTTTCAATACCAATTTGATACTCAATATCTCACTTCTCCGCAAAGCTTGATAGACGTGTCTAAATTGGTGGGGTTACGTAGCTTATATTTGTAATCCTCTCCCTTTAACGTTTAGGCCTTTGCTTGTCTCTAAAATAGGTCATAATATCCTTTGATTGGGAGTCACCTCTACCCTTTGTTAATATTTATGCCTTGTTCATTTCGATCTTGATGTAAATATTAACATTGTGTTGATCATCTTTACATCGAACTATCATTTTGCACACACATTTTGCATAGGTAGTATTTCCTTATGGATTAACTTTGTGTTTTACACTGGCATGATTATTCCTTGTGATCATTCACCTAGAAAACTTGTTTTCTAGGACAATCCTTTTTGATATCATTGATATTGCATCATCATAATGTCTATTTTCCTTAGACCCTCTTTGGAAAATCATGCACACATCTCCATACTTACAAAATATCTAGTTGGATGTCATTATGCTTCCCTAAATCGACATGTCACTTCCTTCCATTTGAAGGAGTTCCATCACACTATCTAGAGATAGACATTTATGCTTAAATGACACCAACAATGACTGAATATCGTGCGGTTTCTCACATTTACAAAAATATGGAACCTAGGTTTAGGAATTCAAATCAAAAGATTCCCATTACAACTAAGCCTAATTTGGTTCTTCATGCTAGAGAGCCCATTCGGGTACCCTGTTCCCCACCTTCAGCTCATAGTCGGTGGTATGGTTTGGATGCTTTTGATCCAAATTATTATTCAGGTTCCCCCCACTCTTCTTCTGATTCAGATCCAAACTACTGTTCAGACTCCCACTCTTCTTCTAAAGACTCAGATCCCAACTATTGTTCAGATACCCCTAGATCAAATCTTGAATCACGGTCCTCCCTTCCTTCACAGGGCCTTTATTCTAAATCACCTCAACGATGTCTTCCTCCTTTGAAAACTTGTACAACTCCAAGTTCCATCGATCGAACATCTAATTCAGTTCTTGAGTCACGGTCCTCCCTTTCTACGTAGGACCTCCTTCATCAGTCATCTCAACAACCTCTTCTTCAGTCAAAGAGTTCCATGACTTGGATTCCCTCTAGTTCAATCATCCAATTCGACTCCTATGTTGTAACTTAACAGAATGGTTATGTGATCCTACTTTCCAACCTACATTACGTCATCTTCTAGAAAAGTCAATCTAGGTCCAGATCCAAATCATCCATTCATGAGACACCCGCCTCTAAGCCTACGTCATCTCTTGAGTCATCTTCTGCTATCAATCCAACTTCAATACCTCTTCGGCCCTTGAGCCCTTTCAACCATATCATACCATTTCCTCAATCATCTTCTAAAGATCAATGTTCTGTAACCACGTCTAACCATCACAAGAAATCCATGTGCTAAGATATCTTTTCAAAGCACTATCAAAAATATTTGTGGGAGTGATAAGGTCAAACCTTCCCCTCCTCTACATCATCGAACATCTTCATCTTCTTCTGTCAATCAATATTCCCCACTTATCAGGTCCATTTCTTCTAGTCAACCTTCTATGACCAAAGAAAAACAACCTCTACTAATTGATTTCTCTCAGAATGATGGAACAATCAGACTACACAATGATATCCCTTTAGAGGATTGTAATCAAGGATTCTTTCTGGAACTCGATACGCTCGCGTATGGGGAGGAAGAAATTGATCCTTTTCGACATAACATAAAGGAAGATCCTAAAGTCATGGAACTTGATTCTTCTTCTTTTATTCCATCTTCACCTTCCTCTGAGCATGATGAGATGTTGGGGTCTAGCATTAATCATGGCCTATCTTCTCGTTACCAACTCATTCCTTATCTATCATCATTCCTTAATCAAAATATTGTCTTGGGTCACCGCTGAGTATCCCATCATCTTCTTCTATACTTGGGCCACCCCCAGCTAGTCCTCCATTTTATACTTGTGGTTCACCTCTTGGTATCCCATTACCTTCTATTCTTGGGCCACATCCTAGTAGCCCTTCATCCTCTTCTATCTATGGGATACCTCTGAGTAGTCCCTCCTCATCTATACTTGGGCCACACCCTAGTAACCCTTTGTCATATTCTTATATTCTTTGGCCATGTCATTGTAGCCCAACTTATTCCATCTTAGGGCCATATTCTAGCAACCCTTCGTCATCTTCTATCAGTGGCTCACTCCTAGTAGCCCATCCTCTTCAATTATTGGACCATATCCTTTTCATCCATCACACCTTTCTTCTATCAATGGTTATGGCAAGCCCACGATCATTTCTCACATCAGTTCTAAACATCCATGTTCACTCTCTTCTCCTTCTTGAGATTAGACAATTCACGCATCAACTTATAAGAAACCCAAACAGTTTCTTAATCAAGCTCAAGTAAAAATTCCAAGAGCTCCAAAGTTCCCAACACTTCCAATGATATTAAGGTTAAAAATAAAGCGTGATTCAAGAACACACATCAACGTAACCATCAATTATGGTACAAAGTGCAGAAACCTATGGATATGGGAACTCAAGCTCCCGCATGAACAATCAATGTTTCAAGATAAATCATAGTCATGTGTTGAGTACGATATCACGATCACGATTAGAGAAAATATTATTCTTGATAAAAAACACACCTAGTCTCCCTTATTAAGGAAGTCACAAACATTATTGTTGGATCTTACCACCCAGAGTGACTCTGTTGTTCCCACCTTTCCAAAAAATATCAAAAATCTAAAAATCAAATCAATTCAAAAATACAATTTTTTTGAGAAAACATATCAAAATCAAAGGTACAAAGATCAAACATTGCAAACAGGTATTGTGTACACATGGATGTTTCTTTCTTCCCTTCCTTTGTGTTCTTCTGCGAGTCTTCCTGCCATTTTCACCCCCTTCAGTGATATTTTGGTTATCCTATTCACACGCATTTTGTGACATTTATCTCTATGGTATCTGTTTGACCTTGGTCTTTCATCACCTTGGTAAATTAAAGAACGACTGACCTCTTAGAGATCCTATCACATTCAACATCTAATAAACTTGTTGCAAAGAAATTTTGGACATATTTATTGACACTAGCCAATTTCGTCATCACAATCACTTCCACCTCCTCTCATCAAGCCATATGTGGTTCTTAACCCCTTGTCAAACAAGAGAGCTGAAATAAGTTTTCAGAAAGCAAAAGAATCAAAATCAATCAAATCAAAAGCTAAAAGATAAAAGCAAAAGAAAATTGATATATAACTCTCTCTTGGGGTATTTCCAATAATCTCTATCGGGGATATGGACACCTGAATGGTAGTAGAGCAATGTTGCATTAGAATCAAATGCATCTCCATCGGGGCTATGGACGCCTGGCTGGTAGTGGAGCAATGTACAAATATCCTTCCACCCTTCATTCACAAATCACCTATCACCTATCAAAATAAATCATTCCTACACATTGGCTAGGGTTTCTTCACTTGTTATCTATTAAATATTCTCTTCAAGAGGTAATTAAATTTCCACGTGCACACACTGGATCTCTATGAGTAAGCAGGATTAGTATGTTACCAAGTGTCTTTTTTTGGACCTTGTTCAGACTCTTTCTTTAGTCCATATCTCATCTCATGATTTGTGCCTTAAGCTAATCACTTTCTCGTCGCGAGGATTTTGAGCTACATTCATAACATTCACACATTCTTCTACTTCGTTCATAACATCCATGTGTATGAGATTGGCTTTTTTTTCCATGTTTGTGGACACCTTTGTCCCCTTTCACAAAAACAATCTCCTCCTTCCTTTCTATCATGTGCTTTTAGGCCAACTTACGCTGGGGGCATCCTTGCTTCTTCCAACACTTCATTGGTTTTCATTCATCATCATGTTGAACCTATCCATAATGGCCTTGGGTCCCACTTCTACCCATGAAGAGTTTTCCTTTGAATAGTCCCACCTAATGTCTGGGGCATTTTTACATCTTCACCTTTCTCGTACGCAGGTGGCCTTCTGCCCTTGTACATCCCATCTATCGCTAGGGTCATCCACACTTATTTGTCTTCCTGTACATAGTTTAAGAAAAATTTCAAAATATTCAAACATGTTAGAAAAATAAAAAAACATTCAAATATGTTAGAAAAATCAAAACATTCAACTATGTTAGAAAAGTCAAAACATTCAAATATGTTTAAGAAAAATTTATAAAAATTGAAAATCATCCTACAAAACGTCACTCTTTAGTTCTCACTTGTTCATGTGCACGACTCGCATATCATCTTGATCTAGCTCCATCAACAAAGCTAGGTTGCTTGGTATGTCTGTACTTCCTGGCCGATCAAGTGCCTGGTACTATTTCGTAGTGCACAAATCTTTTTCATCAGACCCAAGTGTCCTCTGTTATTCCCTTTGCATGTATCCTTGCTTGGGGCACCATCATTAAACCTTTTCGTTAATTCGCACAGGTCGGAACTGAAGCTCGATAACAAAAAGACATTACATTATGTTTCTCTGTTAGGTTAGCTTGTTTACTTTCTCGTATTGCATTGCATTATGTATGTTGCATGGAGTTAGGAATCTTTTACTTTCTCATATTGCATTTCATTTTGTATGTTGCATGGAGTTGGTGTTTTTTAGCAATGGACATTTGTTTGTATATGCATTTTAATGTCATACTACACCTTTGTTCATTCTTTTCAGTAAAGACTGATGATGAAGATTTTAACAATATGATGAAAAATAAAGTTTTTTAAAATGCACTGGATGGATGTTAGCTCATTCCCTCTTCCTCATACTCCTTTTTCTTCTATATCCCCTTTCTTCTTCTTCACACTATTCTTTCTTCTTTTCTCTTTCTATCATCTTTTCAATCGTTGATCGAGTTCTTCTATCACCCCATTGACAATTGAGGGGGCATCCTTAATTATACTCATTTTTCTTTTATCCCTTCAATATTTTCTACTTGTTTATGCTTATCTATTTTCTTTGAAGTGATGTTACTTATGCCACCTTAAAGAGGGGAAAATGTAGACACCTAAAATATGCTTACACTTAGCATTTCCTCCCATTCAACCAATTAACAACACTTCGTTAATTCCCTATTAATCGTCCCACTCTTGGATGCCCATTTACGACACCTTCTTGGTCATATTCTTCCCATATTCAACTTATTTGGCTAAATATCTCTCTTATTAGCTAAACATTCCTCCTTTCGACCATTCAGAACCTCCCTAGTTCTCTCTATATCACTTCTATTGGCTTTTTAGGCTATCTATTAGTCATAATTGGTTAACCAGACCCCTCCCAACTCTCAATGAGTCTCTAATCACTTGCTAATCGAGTTTAACTAGCCTAAATCCTAGTTAACTAGCCTAAACCAAGCTTATATAAGCCTAAAGCATGTTTATCCTAATCTAATCTAAACGTGATTTTTGAGCTTTAGTCCCACATGCACCCAAATTCCAAACTCTCCCAAGTGAAAAACTATAAATAGAAGGGTCACCCCTCCCTCTCAATCTGAAACCTTGTTTTCATAACAAAAATCTTTCATATTTGGAGATTTTGTCATTAGAAATCATTTGTGATAGCTTTAAGCTATAAATTATTTGGATCTTGGCCATACTCCATTGTTAAGAGCTCCCCCATCTTGCATCCATCCATTCCAAATATAGTTAGTAAGGGAAGATCTAAAGCTTGGCCATGTAGCCAACTTGGAGAGATCTCTTCACTATGTTTGAGAGTAAACAATACATAATGTGATTGCTTAAAATCTAACTAGGTTCACTTTCATTAAGCTTTCATGGAGTAGAGAGTAATAGATATGCTTGGGTTTGAATGTTAGTTTCAAATTTATGCATGCATAGATAGTTTCTTGTTTATCTAATATTATGGTGCATGGTTAAGTTTATTCAAGCTTTAAGGTTCTTTAACCACATTCCATAGCTTGCAAACCTTTCCATCGTATACAAAGTGTTTTTGTGTCTGAGATCTGGAAGTAATTTTATCCATTAGGATACATGCAACAGGAAACCATGGATTGGAAAAATTTAAGGCAAAATAAAGGACAAAGTGTGCAAGACTATACTCAAGAATTTATAAAGAAGGAATTAATGTTAGGAATTCCTCTTTATAGTCTTGAGACTCTGATTAAATATATTGGAGGTTTGCACAGTTATTTAAAACATACTATTTTAATTTTTAATACTACTAACCTTGATGAAGTTTGTGTTTAGGCTATCGCCATGGAAGCCAGGGGCAAGATGAGTAAAGAAGGATATGGGAAGAAGTGTCATGATCCTTTTGAAAATAAAGAAAAAGGTAAGGGAAAGGGTAAGAGAAAATTCACTTCTATGGCGAAACAAGAAGAAGGAAAACCCTTATGTAACCATTACAAGAAAAACCATGATGAAGCTAAGTGCTGGAAACTTCATCCAGAGCTTAAACTAAAGAGGTTCTGGAATAAGAAAGAGAAGAAAGCTAATGTTGTGGTACAACATGAATTGGGATCCGATTCGGGTGATGAAACAAAATTGACTACCATGGGTCTTCAAGGTTCTATTTCTTCCTCTTCTAAACCTTCTATTATTGTTTCTTATTCAAAAAATAAATATAAATATGCTGAAAGGAAAAGAAATGAGTTATTCCACATAAGAGTAATAACTAAGCATACCAAAATAGACACTCTTTTTTATAGTGGTTCATAAGCTAATTTGATTTATGAAGAAGTTGTTAGAAAATTGGGACTCAAAACAAACTTACATTTGAAACCATATCCTTTGGGATGGGTGTGTGATGATGCGAAATTTCAATTCATGAAAACATGCACTTTGAGATTTGCTATTACTTCTAAATTTATTGATGAAGTAGAGCTAGATGTGGTTCCTTTGGATATTTGTGGAATTGTTTTGGGTAGTCCTTATTTATTTGATAGAAAAGGAATATTTTATAGAGAAGAGAACAAATACCCACTAAAGAAAGATGGGATTGAATACATCATAAGAGCCCATCATGTTAAAAATAACTCGACTTTAGTTTCTACTGGAAAAATGAAACAGTTAGTAAACTCAAGTAAGAGTTTTGTTATCATGGTTATAAAAGCCACGGATGAGGGAAAATACAAGGCATTAGAAGGTTGTGATCCTAAACATAAATTTGAGATAGAAAATATTATTTCTAACTTCAATGATGTTTTTTTAGGACCCACAAGGTTTACCTCCTGAAAGGGAGATTCAAAATGAAATTCAGTTGTAGTAGGATGCCTCCCTACCTAAAATTGGCATGTATAGGTTATCAATGATAGAGAATGAAGAAATAAAGAAGCAGGTGATGGAGTTTCTTGAGAAGGGAATCATTTGGCCAAGTACCTCTCCATGAGGTTCGCCTATTGTCCTATTACCAAAGAAGGATGGTACGTGGTAGATGTGTGTGGATTTCTGAGCTTTGAATAAAATAACGGTTAAAAACTGCTACCCTTTTCCTTATATTGATGATTTACTAGATTAGTTGAAAAATTAAAATTATTTTACTAAGTTAGATTTGAGAAGTGGTTATCACCAAGTTAGAATAAATGAAGGTGATAGTCGGAAAACTGCTTTAAAAAATAAGTAAGGCCTATTTGAATGGCTTGTTATGCCTTTTGGTCTTTGTAATGCACCTGCCACTTTTATGAGAGTTATGAATGATGTGTTAAGATCCTTTTTGGATATATTTGTAATTGTTTATTTGGATGATATACTAATATTTAGCAATTCATGGGAAGATCATCTTAAACACATCCAGAAAGTGCTAGATACTTTGCGGAAATAGAATCTATTTTTGAAATTGTCAAAATGTGAATTTGCAAAACAATCTTTGGTTTACTTAGGCTATGTTGTATGGAATGGTTCATTGAAAATAGACTCTGCAAAAGTTTCAACCATAGTTAATTAGCCAAGGCCTAATAATGCAATAGAGGTTAGGAGTTTTCTTAGAGAAGTCAAATTCTGGAGAAAATTTATTGCTAACTTCTCTTATATACCATCCCCTTTACATGCATTAACCAATGTTAAACAAGTCTTTCAATGGGGAATGAAGCATGAAGAATCTTTCGAAACTCTGAAAGGAAAAATAAGCACCA
Source organism: Taxus chinensis (assembly GCA_019776745.2). NCBI lineage: Eukaryota > Viridiplantae > Streptophyta > Pinopsida > Cupressales > Taxaceae > Taxus > Taxus chinensis. Next base: position 758,339,467 of record CM034151.1, on the reverse strand, counting down.
CACCAGTTCTTGCTTTACCGGATTTACAACAGTCATTAGAATTTGAGACAAATGCTAGTGGTTATGCAATGGGAGTAGTGTTGATGTAAAATAGAAAACAGTATGTTTCCACTCGGAAACATTTACAAGTGAAGTTAAGAATTATCCTACTTATGATAAGGAATTGTATGCATTGGTACAAATTTTGAAAAAATGGAAGCACTATCTGATGGGAAAAGAAACAATCATCCATATGGATCATCAACCTTTATAGTATCTTCAGTCATAGTCTAAGCTACAACAATCATGACACTTTAGATGGATGGGATTTCTGTAACAATTCCATCTAGTCGTCAGGTATAAAAAAGGGGTAAATAATAAAGTTTTTGATATGATCTCTAGACCTACTATTATAACATCTACTATTTTACAACATAGTCCTTTTGTGAATGAAAGTTATAAGGAAGAGTATGCTAGGAATGATGATTTTAAGGACGTCTATGAAGATTTATTAAACGGAAAATCAATAGAGTCATTTGACTATCATGTGCATAATGGAATACTTTATCATTTGGGTAAAATTTGTATCCCACAAGATGAAAGAGCTCACATTGTTAGAGAATCTCACACTTCTCTTGTTTCAGGTCATTTTGGCATTAGAAAAACAGTTTCCCAAATGTAAATATATTGTTATTGGCCACACATGACTGAAAATGTATCTAGATATATGAATGGTTGTATTCTTTGTTCTATAAGTAAACCTAGTAATCGGAAGTTAGGATTGTATACACCTCTTCCTGTTCCTAACCATCCTTGGGAAAGTATTTCTATGGATTTTGTAGGTGGTTTACCTATATCACGAAGAAAACATGATTATCTATATGTGGTTGTTGATAGGTTCAGAAAAATGTGTATTTTGGTTCCTTGTACTAAACAGGTTTTAGGCGAGGATACTGCACATTTGTTTTTGCAAAAATGTTTGGATCCATTTCAGGCTTCCCACTTCTATCATTTCTGATTGTGATTCTCGTTTTATCGGAGAATTCTGGTCAACTTTGTGGGGCTTGATGGATACTAATCTTAAGAAAATTATTACCTTTCATCCGTAAACCGATTGTCAAATAGAAGTGGTCAATCGAACAGTGGTACATTTGCTTAGAGGGTAATGTGGAAAACATCCTAAAATTCAGGATGAACATTTTTATTATGTACAACATTCTTATAATTTTGCTTTACATTCTTCTACTTTAAAATCTCCTTTTGAAACTTGTTTTGGTTAGTTTCCTAAGTCTCCTTTAGACTTCTTTTTTGGAAAAGAATCAGAATCAATGGTTGATGGAAACAGTGATGCTCAGAAAGCTCAAAAGTTCATTCAGAGGATTTATAAAGTTGTCCAAGAACAGTTAGAGAAAATTCAAACAAAGTATAAGGTTAGGCATGACAAACATCAAGTTGATCATCAATTCAAATTCAATTATCAAGTTTGTCTTCATATCAACAAGGAAAGATTGAAAGGTGAAGGTAGAAAGTTAAAACGAATCAGGTATGGTCCTTTTAGGATTTTGGAAAATATTGGTACAAATGCTTTCCGATTAGATTTGCCTTCTTACATGCAAATTTATTTAGTGGTTAATGTGGAAAACTTGAAACTATATGAACCTCTTATGATCATAGATCATGATAAAAGTATTCAAGTTCCTAATGTTGATGTTTTTTCTCCCGAATTTCTTCACGAGTTATAGGAAGATGCTATTATTGACTGGAAAACCAGGATCTCGTGAAGGGGTAATGTTGAGTACCTTCGTGTGGGATTAAAAGGAATGCATCCAAACAAGGAAAAATGGATGAAAATCAGACAAGTGAGGGAAAAATACCCTCACCTTGTTGATAATTAAGTCAACTTTTGGAGGTCCAAAAGCTCTAAGTGGGGAGGAATGATCTGGAGGATTTCCCTACAAAAATGTTTTGATCAATTTCAGAAGTCTACAAAAACCATTGGCAAAGTCAAGATCTCGGTAAGAGCTTTCTAACACCTTTTTGGGAAGAAACTGAGTCTGTGAGCAAAAGTTATGCATTTCAGAAGTTGATTCTTGACCGTCGTAATTATTTTTTAATCTTCAAAATTTTGAATTATTTATGCTAACTAGTGATATTATGTAGGTGGAACATCTGGCCAATATTCCAACTACAAGATACCCTTAGTTGACATATTTTATTAATTCATAAATTAATCCTAAGATATCTGTTTCAATTAATCCTTAAAAAAACACCTTAAATTTATCAATTTTTGACCAAATCTCCTCTCCCAAGTTTTGGCGCATTTTTCTAAGGCAAGCCATTTTCCAACTAAGAATCTCCATGAGAGAAGGAGGAGGGTGGTTAGCATTATGTGGAATTGGTATGCACATTAAATGGAGGATTTGAAGGCTTTGATAAAGCCTAAAATTGGTAATATCCCATTATACGTGGGATTATTCCTCTATTTTTGATGCTAAATCCACTCATATGGATGAGAGAAAATCATGGGCTTTGGGAGGATTATTGGGAGATTTAAATGGGATTAAATTCACTAAATATACACTTAAGTGTGTGTATATATACGGGTATTTGTAAGGTTTGAAGAAGAAAGAATACACACAGGTGTATTAATATTTGATTGCAGAGACGGAATACGGAAGACGGAATTTGATAGAGGAGGATTTTATTTTCTTACAAGGAATTTATTCCACTGATAATCGTCAGACACAAGTTTACTGTAAGCTTACTCTGAGGAGATGTATTGTTATTTTGAAGAGTTTTAATTAATTGATTGGAACACTCGTAGAGTGGACCCGAGGATGTAGCCAATTGGTGAACCCCGTAAACAAACTTCTATGTCTCCGTGTTTTATTTTCTTATTGCTGCAAATTTTATGTTGTTGAGTTTTAATCTGTGTGATTCTTTTGATTAAAATTGCTGCATTTACGATATAATTTGGTTAAATCCATTTCAAGTTACTGTGAAGTTTATTAAACTTGGATTTGTGGATCACTGTTCCAGCTAAGTTTCAAATTCACGCAAGCTTTGTGGGTAGTGACTGTATAGTCTATTTGTCACAATTGGCTTACTATTCTTTAGAACACATTTATAAACAGTGCTTGTAGCACCATAGCCAATTATGTATTTCTCGTTTAGATTTTTTGTGGTTATCATTATGTCATCGTACATGCACATTTTAATTGTAGATATAATTACAGATAAATGAAAAGTGTAATAGCTTATTGGGTTTGTGTTCTCTTTAAATGCTTTTCAAAATTGTTTCTCTTATTGGTCTGTGAAGTGTAGTTAGAAGTTGCAGACACACCCCCCCTCTTGAAACAATAGGAATTCCATTCAAAATGTGGTTCAGGGGCTTGAAAGAAAGCACCCTCGCAGGAGATTTGTCCTCAGTGGGACTTCGTACCAAGGAACAAAGGAGGAGCTTGGGTGGAGGGAAGGATGAAAGTTAGTGTGTATCGAAGAGGGGAGTGACTGGTAGTAATTCAAGCCCTTTTGAAAAATTAACGAAGTATCCTGGATGTGGAGAAGGGAATGAACCCCATGTTAGAAATGGTTCGTACTCATGGATTGAAGATATTGTGATTAGGTCTAATTGAAGACACCTGTTCTTGTTTAATGAGCTATACTATCTTCAGAGGAAGGTTGCGGAAATTTGCAAATACATGGACATGCCATTGTATCTTGCAAGGTGAAGGTACAATTTACTGGTACATATGCTGAAGGAGTGAAGGACGAAGACCTAGAAGGAATTCACGTGCATCGAATAGTTTCACTTCATCAAAGTGTAGGAGTTGTGAGATTAAAGAAAGCATGCTTTGTAAAGCAATGTGCATGTATGAGAGCTCAAGATTCAAAAATGGAGTAGAATGGAATTGCTTGGCTTGGCTTAGGCTTATCATAGATCAAAGGAGGTGAGTACAAATAGGGGAGTGAATGTGTAACTCCCATGTAAGAGAAGATTCCTCCATAATGGAGAAGAGGAGTTACTTTCCTAAATGGGAATGTAACTCCTATGACACACTTACACATATGACAAATTCTGTAAGAGAATCTGTCATAACTAAGATGACACCTAGATCCATGTCCACCTAAGTGAGATGACTCACCCGGTGAGGTGGAATAACACTAAATAAGTGAAGAAAAATACCACCTACACCAACACCCCCCTTCATCGTAACTTAGGATGAGGCGGCAAGTCAGAAATGAGAAATGGGTCCTGACACAAAGCCTGATGAGGTACCCATGTACAAGAAACTCTCAAAAAGTGGAGTAAAAGGAGAAAACCCAGTGGGAAAAACTCCCCCCAAAAGAGAGACAAGTCCACTCTCTAATCTAAGAAAGATGCCAAGGATGGGTCTTGGCCATAGACGAGCCTGTAAAGGTACCCATGTATAAAGAGGAAATCTCTCAGAAAGAAGAAGAAGAGAGAAGAAGAGGGAGATGAGAGGAATGCTGAAGATGCCATGGATGAATCTGAACTCTGCAGCTCTAGGAGGTCTCCCAGAAGAATGTCGATGACAAGATCCTCTACCTCTGGACTGAAGAAGAGCCACCTGCACCGAACTGTGTGCCTACCCTTAGGAAGGATAGAAATGACGTGCTGGAAGTCTACCCACTCTGCAAAGGAAACTAAAGGTAGTAGCACAAAGAACTCTGAGTCTGGTCCATGAAAGTGTGACATAGGTCTAGCAAGTGAGCGCCAAGGAACCAAAGGTAATGTCATAAGTGCAAAACTATCATAGTATGAAGAGTGAACACCTGTAGAAAGGATGTCCAACTGATGTGAAGGCAACAAAACATCCCCCACAATAGAAAATGGATCCACAAGCAAGGGTGGATCAATGAAGGTCTCCAGAAAAGTGGAAGTGGTAAGAGTCCCAGAAGGGGCACTCCCAACAACGGAGATGATGAACTCCTCTAAAATACCTGTAGATGGATGAGGAACCTGTAGTACATCACAAGTGTACTCTTACGAAAAGACGACTAAGGTCAGGCAGATACTCGTCCCAATGAGGGGGCTCAATAAACAGAAGAGTGATGTTAGATAGGTATGAGTCATCCAATGAAGGTAGAGGAGTGAAAGGGGCCTCACACACTGAAGGTGGAAAAGAGGTGGGTGTGATGACTATATGAGACTGAGTAGGAGACTGCTCAATATCTGATGAGATGTGGGATGTTTCAACACTCTCTAGAATAGTGAGAGAAGGAGGAGAAGAGTCCTCTGTAGTACTCTCGACATCAGAACTGGGTGGCACAATCCTCATCATCAGAATTAGAATCAAAGTGAGTCTGTGTCAGTGGAATTGTCATCACATGAAGAAATAGAGGAGACAACTAAATCAACAACAACAACAATGGTGTAGTATGTGAAGGGTCTCCATAGAGGGACTGAAGAATGCTCCAGACATGGTGGGGTGGATCTGAGTCTGCCACATGAAACCAGAGAGATCTGGAGACATGCATCATCAAGTGACCAAAAACATGGTCGCAAGTGTCAAGGAATTCCTCCAGATGATGATGATCAGTGGGTGCAGGAATTGGCCCAAGTAAGAAGGGTGAAAGACCCTCATGAGTGAAGTAACGTTCCATGGAAGCACACCAAGCTGAATAGTTCCCTCTCCTAGTGAGAAGTGGCAGAGGCTATAAAGAGATCCTATGATGCTCAAGTTTGGAAAGATCACCCTCCATGATGTGGAAGCAAGAAGTGCAAGGTGTACAAAAGCAAGACGTCAAACTCAGCTGATAATGCATCTACTGTGTAGAAAAAACAAAGAGTACTAGTGAACCCCCCAAAATGTGGAACTTTATAAAGTAGTGAATTTATAAAACTGATAATGTCATCATGTAATGTGTGAGAAATCATGCAACTTTGACTAAAGAAGCGCTCAAAAATCGAGCAACGAATCAAAAGTTATAGCTAAAATATAATTCCCGCAACTGATGGAAAATGCCAATGAACTTTACAAACTGATTAAAAAAGTGCCTGAAATGGGTGCAAAGGGTGTCATGTGGGTACTCGTTGGAAATGGCATCAAATTTTAGGTAGGGTTTGTTTTTCTTGCTGAGGGGGGATTAGCCTCCTGCCAACCCCAGACCTCGCCCTCCGTCTTCGACATGCATAGGAAGGGCATTAATACAAGAAAAATTAGAGCTTTAAAATTATTACAATGCCAAAAGTGAATGTTTTTCCTCAAAACATTAAAAAGGAGGGATTTTTTTAACCTCCAAACAATGTCTAAAAGGGATTGGGCTAGCTAGTGGTTCAAGGCATGGATTCATGTGATAATGATTCTTGGCTGCAGAGATTGATTGTATGGTTTTTGACGTGTATGAAGTTGCAAGCTGCTGGTGGACTATGTCAAGCTGGGAGGTGTTGCAAGAAAGGAGTGTAATAGTTGAGCTGTTAGAACATCCACACAGATGCCACATGCTCAAGCTGAGAATGGATTTGTAACGGCAATGTCGACAGTTTTTAGCCCAAGTAGCCTACGGAAGACTGACCACAGTCGTGGAAGTTGGAAGGTATGAACTGCAAGCTTCAGGGACAAAGTCAATGAATACTGTTGAGTAATAGACCAGTGTAGCCAAGTATCTAGCTAGAACGCCCGAGTCGAGTAGGGATCCAGAAGTTGTAATGACTAGAGAACCAAGGAAACTACCAACCAAAAAAGTATGGGCACACGGAGTAATTTCACAACCAAGAAAGAGTAAATACGAGATCGAGTTGTGTAAGACAAGGCCACAGGATGGAACCCTGAGATATGAAAATCTGCAACGAAGCCAAAGAAAATCAAGATTGGTGTAGTCATGTACAAAGAGTTTTGAATTGAGCCTGAGCTGGCATGAAGAAGGTGAGTAATCCCACGTTAAACAAATGGAGGAGGTGATACTCTGAGTCGAGGCATGGGTTCAATGCTAGACCACGTGTCAGAACAGGTTGGGCAACCAACACTCAATGTCATTAAGGTTAACATGAGCCATGTGCTTAAGATGTTGCCATAAATCCACACTAGTTCAGCGTTGCAGGAGATCCCATCAAGTAGCGAGGAACCCAAGTAGAACAACTTCCAATACAGAACCACTGCCAATGAAGTGGCAGCAAAGGGTTGTTAATTTCATGTCGAGAGATTCAATGAACTGCCTGTCAAGACTAATACTCAAAGCGTGGTAGGAAAGTTGGAAGCCAAGATCTGGGTTTGAGGTAGATTCAATGCAAAGGGAGTCTATAGGAACAAAATGTGAGCCAACCAGCATGTGTCAAGAGATGATAAGCAAGGAGCTAAATAAGGAAACATGCAGATGCCAATGGATAGATGCACGATGCACACGTCCAACAAAGAACTAGTGCAAGTAGCCTGAATGACCAAAATACCAATGTCAAACAAAGAAATAGCTTGAAACTGAGTCATGTAAGGTTGAGTTAGTCCTTCAGAACCTTTGAACCAAAACTCAAACTACACCTTTTTGAACCTGAACACATGTAAAACATAGTAAGGAGCAAAAAACACCCAAACACTAAAAATCTCGAAATATGCAAGTAAAGCACAAGCAAAAAGAGAGAGCTTGCACAAGCAACTACATGGTGGAGCAATAATGGTGAGTAACATAATTCTAGTCCCCTCATCTCTAATACCATGAAGGAGTGAAGGATGAAGACCTGGAAGGAATTCACGTGCATCGAATAGTTGCACTTCACCAAAGTGTAGGAGTTGCGAGATTAAAGCAAGCAAGCTTTGTAAAGAAATGTGCATGCATATGAGAGCTCAAGATTCAAAAATGGAGTAGAATGGAATTGCTTGGCTTGGCTTAGGACTTGTCATAGATCAAAAGAGGTGAGTACATATAGGGGAGTGAATGTGTAACTCCCATGTAAGAGAATATTCCTCCAAAATGGAGAAGAGGAGTTACTTTCCCAAATGGGAATGTAACTCCTATGACACACTTACACATATGACAGATTCTGTAAGAGAATCTGTCATAACTAAGATGACACCTAGATCCATGTCCACCTAAGTGAGATGACTCACCTGGTGAGGTGGAATAACACTAAATAAGTGAAGAAAAATACCACCTACACCAACATATGCTAGATGGCTCTTGTGGCAGTTGATATGATTAATTTGGAGTTCCTTGCAAGTATACATTGTAAGTAATTGATAGATTGAGTCCCACATATTTCTCAATTCCCAAATATTTTTTGTACTTCAATTGGCTTCCAGAACACACACTCTCGTGGCCCTAAGCATTGCTAATTTTGGTAATCAATAGAAGTGAGTCACCTTCTATGATTATATTGAAAAATTAATATCATAATTGCATAAAGAAAATTCGAAATCTTACTCTTTATTCTTGATTCTTTCATAGGAAGTATTACATCCATTTAAATAGGAGATGTTGTTCCTATATTTAAGGAGATATAATCTCCATAAATATCTCCACACATAACTCCTAAAACAACTCCATGCTATTTTACGTGAGATTTTGTTTTCTCACAAAACTAATATTGTTAATGATTTGTTTACTCAACAACTCATAACAATATTTACTCACCCACTCATAATTACATTTACAATAATGTAATGAATTATTACAACATATATTATATTATCCTAGATAATATAATCACTTACATAATATTCTATGTTCACACTACAATATAGATATTCCTAACATTCGCCCCCTTAGTGTGAACATGGGGTAAGAGCTCCTGAAAACATCAAACTTGTCGGAGTAGTCATTGCTACTGAATCTTGCTATCTGGATCTTGCTGCTAATGATCATCCTTGTCGTATGAACATCTTCATCAACTGATCACCTTCCAACGAAGTACCTTCCACCAAAGTATGGCAATCAGAGGACCGTACGACAGTCAGAGGACCGTACGTAGATGATTTGCCCCTGTAAGCTGAGTCAAGCAGTTTGCTTCATCCACACCAAATAGACACTCATGAACTGTTGTTAGTCTATGTGAACACATTAAAATCAAAACATGAAACTAGTTTCACCCCCTTGTGTATAAACACACCACATAACTGAAATAAAATATCACCACATCTGTCTGTGACCCCATCGTTGGTGAATGAGGAGAGGACGCTGATTTTCCTCCTTCCTCCATTGCCTCCTTCCTCCAACAAGAAAAGAGTCTACCATAGGAAATCCTCATCACTAGGACATGAAAGTTCTTCATCAGTTGAGTAGACTTCCAAATCAGTTTCTACTTCAGCTAGAAGGGCTTTCTGATCTATCTTGTCATCAAGAAGATCCTGAGCTCTCTTTTTATAGTTCAGTATTACATGCCCAATCTCATTACAATAAAAGCATTTTATTTTTCCATGTGAAGGAACCGTCTTTGGTTTATGTTTTTCCTTCTTAGATGAGGAGCTAGGTTTGTTTCCTACATATAGTACTTCTTCATGTTCTTCATGACTGCTTTGTTCTAACAATGTAGAAATCACTCCTTCTAGACTAATAGTAATTTTACTCAAAGTAAATACAATATTTGAGTAACTCTTAGGCATGCTATTAAGAAGAATAGCTTTAGCATCATCATCTTTTACATGTTCTTTATGTCCAGCTAGTTGATTTAGCAAAGAACGAAACTTACTTATATGATCTGCCATTTTTGAGTTCTCTTCCATTTTCAACCCGTACAAGCATTGCTTCAGTGTAGTCTTTGCCATTTCAGCTTCAGAACCAAACAATTTGTTAAGAGACTCCCAAATTTCTTTTGCAGATTTTGTGAAATCCACATGATGTAGATAGGCTTTTGATAAGCCCAGACCAATGGTACCCAATGCTCTCTGATCTTTTGCATTCCACTTTGCCAATTCATTTCCTCCAGTGGGTGGAGTTGAATTAGACTTCACCACATCCCATAGATCCTTTTCTATTAAATGTAATTGCATATGTAGTTGCCATGTATGGAAATCTTGTCCTTCAAACTTTTCAATCAGATTTAGTTTCTCCATTATTTTGTACAATACTGATAAAAAAATACAAAATTGAATCAAGTACTTTAAAATTTTATATTGAATACCTTTTAACCTCCAAGCAATTCAAGAACTTGTATTAACAATTCAACATTATTGAAAATTGGAGAAAACTTTCAATAGAAGAATTGATGTGCTTAATTTGATAGCTGCATAGTAAAATCCGTATTTCTTCCAAACTACGTTTTGGGTTCAACTGAAATTTCTTCTGTAGTTTTTTTACCAGCACATGATTCTACACACAAAATTATAGAAAAATCCACATCCGGAAATGAAAAATATGATATATTCTTTGAGATGGATTTGATCATGAAAGCACTGAAATTTCTTGCATCAAACCTGCTCTGTTACCAAATGAAAAATTAATATCATAATTGCATAAAGAAAATTCAAAATCTTACTCTTTATTCTTGATTCTTTCATAGGAAGTATTACATCCATTTAAATAGGAGATGTTGTTCCTATATTTAAGGAGATATAATCTCCATAAATATCTCCACACATAACTCCTAAAACAACTCCATGCTATTTTACGTGAGATTTTGTTTTCTCACAAAACTAATATTGTTAATGATTTGTTTACTCAACAACTCATAACAAAATTTACTCACCCACTCATAATTACATTTACAATAATGTAATGAATTATTACAACATATATTATATTATCCTAGATAATATAATCACTTACATAATATTCTATGTTCACACTACAACATAGATATTCCTAACATATATTATGCAAAATTATATTGATTTGCAAAGTGCAACCCAATGAGTAGGAATAACAATTATGAATAGTATTTGGTATGAACACTAATGCATTGCCAGTAACTAATGATGGGAAGCCTTAGCATTTTCTGATGGATCGTCCAATGGAAACATTACCTTGGTTACCTTTCGAGAGTCTGTTAAACCAAACGTGTAATAGTCCAACAGAGGTCATTTTCATAGGTTGGGGTCAGTGATTTAGAAGGTAGAGAGAGTATAGTGTAATGGTACTTTCCTTACCCGAGCCAAAGGCATATCAACTAATTCTCTTTAAATGCTTTGCTTGCATGATTCCAGGTCATGTTGACATAGAAAAGCATAAATGTAGGCCCATTATTAATCTTGTGATGAACTTCCACCTGGTTGGAGGATTGAACTGATATAACAATATTAACTTGAATCAAGATTTTTCTATTCCAGGTATTATTCTACATTTGTTCCCTTTTTCATTGGTTAGTTAGTGTAAGTCTATGAAGGAATCATATCATCTCACATTAAAGGCTGGCCAATTACTTCTTCCCCCTCATGTCACTTTCAGTTTTGGGTTTTACTTCCTAAATCCTGATTAGTCTTTTATAAGTTTCCAAACATAAGTAGAACAATCCAGAGTTTTGAGTTCCGTTTCTATGGATGAAATTGATTATTAAATTTCCTTTACTAGACTCAAAGTGCTTGACATGGCATCCTGCCTAATTATTTTTGTAATATGTTTGAAAAATTAATTGCTAATTTGAGCTTCCTATGTTAAAACATCTGTTGTTTAAGCTTTCCCTAGAGTATACAAATTTCGCATTCCCAACCATTCAAGTCAAGCTCAAGCCATATCAAAACTGTTGATGTCTTAAGCATAAACATTTGAACGTAATTAGAGAATTGATAGGCCAATAAAAAATGGAAGACTCTTGAAACTATGGCCATTAGTTTTTGCGAGGATGTTCTGGATTTGCGCTAATTTCTACATTCATAGATGATGAAAAAAATCATCTCCAATTATAATAAATTCTAGCCCAACAACTTTAGTGTCCATACAAGCCTGGAGATTCTTAACTTGGGTCTTTACCTCTTTTACCCTTGTCTTCTTTCCACAATTAGTGGTGTTGTTGGAGTTGTGGCGAAAATTATATCAATACGAGCTTGTTTGATGCCTTTTGATCCAACTATTTTTCTTGTGGAACCTTATACAATTTTCAAACATTTCATGTATTTGTTCGTTTGCATTAAATGTAAATATTAAAATAAATACGTGGCATTTCATAATAGGTGAACATAAAATGATGTGTCAGAAATGCAGGCCAAGGGTCTGGGAAGCAGGCATGTCTATTTGGAGGGCGGGTGCGAACGCCCCTAATCGCAATCTATTTGTAGCCACACGTACGAAATGTGTTCCCTGCACTTTTCACAACGAAGGTACTCCATTCTGCAACATGGATCCCCTCCCACATTTATCGAATCTCAATCTGAATCAAGTCATATTTTTGAGTTGGGTAAAAGACAATTTAGGGGTTATGTAGGTAATTTAGGCGGGAATGGATAGCCCTTATATTCATAGGCTGTAAGATTCCAGATAGGATGTATCATATTAAATGGATTATTACTTCTACCCAAGTAGCAATTTTTGTAAAATAGTGTTTAATATGATACATTTAATATATGGAAAGAATATGTGTTCATTTAAAACATTGATAATTTTATTATATTAATTATAAGTGTAAGAAGTAAAATCAATGTTTTTAATTAAATAATGTTGCATTTAATTGCTTATTTAGAAATGTTTTTGAATGCCTTCGGTTATGCTTGTGTGGATGCTAAGATTCATTTATTTGATTGTAAACCTAACATGCATTGTGATGGCCACTGATGGGGTATGTGTTTAATTCCTTGTTGAATTTGTTGCAGTCATTATTTATCATCTGAAAATTCAGATTCCACACATATAGATGGCACATCTCCATACCTATAATGAAATGATGCAGTGCCCCTACACTGTCTTCAAACAAATGCTAAAACTGCACTGACAATTCCAGTTAAAGGTAATCCTCACATGATCTTTAATCACTCAAAAACTAATGCAAACTCTTTGTTTTAGTCAATGAAAACCAACTATGTTCTCTTAGTTTTTTCTTCCTTCAAACAACTCATATGCATAGAACTGCCAATAAATTTTTGAAAAGAACACAGTAAATTTTAGATGTTGCAGGGGTCTGATAATGGTTACATTGAGGAAGTAGATTCACCACTCTATGAAGGCTTTTCTCTCATTTCAAAGGTTGGTGCATCTACAATGGCTATATACTTAATAGATCTCTGAAAATTATAAAAAATAGTCATTAGATAATTGTACTAAAATGTCTAGTTATATGGGTCTAATAATGGTAACATTAAGGAAGCAGAGTCATCACTCCATGAATGCTTTTCTCTCAATTATGAGGTTGGTGCATCTACAATGGCTATATACTTAATAGATCTATGCAAATTATAAAAAATAGTCACTAGATAGTTGTACTAAAATGACTAAGTTATATCAAGATATCAGCCATTTATTTGGAATCACTATTCAATTTTATTAGTTTGTTTGGAATAGAATATGTAAACATAATTTAAGACATTGTTTTGAGAGTTTCCAAAGCTCTTTTATGGAGAAGAGGTTTTGTGAATCTGGTGGATGTTAAGAAGTACTTTATCATAAATGTGGGTTAGAGATGTCATGAATATTTTGAAATACAATGATAGCAAGGATGTGAATTATAGTTGGTAGATTGCAATTTAAGGGATCTATGCTAATTAGTGGTCTCTATGAACTTTACACGATATACGTTTGGTTGGATATGTCATGAATATGAAGTGAAAAATATTGATATAGAGGATGTGAATTGCAACTGGTAGAATGTTATCAGGGGATTTACGACCATGAAATCTGCAAAGTATTAAATGCAACCTAATAATCACCTGAACAATATCTTTGTGTTTAGAGAATATTGCAATAACTTGATATGTTCCATACTTTATGGATGTAATACATTTTCAACTTAGTCACTTGTAAAATGTTTAACTAGGAATCGTCTCAGTAGGAGAAACATTTTAAAGCATTAGCGAACCATATCCCACATTTCTTTCTTGGCAGTGGGCAGCAGGATGGTCATCCCAATTCTTCTTGTCAGGAAGTTATATAAAACTTGAATATTTGCTAGATATTACTGACAGGACATGCTCTCTCTTAGATTATTAATTTTTTGGGAGACCTACAAGTGCAATCATTATCCTACTGACATTTTTCTTCATATATTCGGGTAATAATCTCAAGGCAAAGGAATGGACACTTTGTACACAAGCATGGTAAGCATTTGTTATTAGGGGGAGAAAGCAAAGGAACCCACACATTTCACAAGCATTTGGTATTAGGGGGAGATTTTCTCTTCTTTTCTTGGTGGTGAAATTCTTCTCTAAACAAAGACTTGGGTTGTAGAGTGACCTTGAACATTTGTTTATTAAGCTGTATTTTGGGTATGAAATTGAAGTTGAAACAAAAAAAGCAACCCTGAATTTTTTTATTGGGGTTCTTAAAATAATTGACATTTGGTATTCATAGTAGATAAACCATTTGCTTGCAAAATCACCTCTCTTTCCCTGTAGTTCCTCCAGTAGAATGGTAGTCCTTTATGAGTAGAGTGGAAGGAAGTTGTGGATAATAGCTCAAATTTGCTTCAACATGAAAAATAGGGGTTAAATTTGATGGCCACTTAGACATATTAAAACATTTTAAACATAAAATATTTATATATATTTAAAATAAGGGTTAAATTTGATGGCCACTTGGTATTAAATTATTTTAATCATAAAACATTTAAAATAACCATCGCTTATATAATGACTGCCATTTTAATATATGGAAAAAAAATTATTATGAATAATAAAATAAATATAAAATAGTGGGAGTCATTTCTTCCCTACATTTTTAATATGTAAAAAAATATTATGAATAATAAAATAAATATAAAATAGTGGGAGCCATTTTCCCTACAATATAATTGTTATTGTAGATGATTTGAGCGATATTTATATGTTTCGTATTATGCATAATAGTTTATCTACGTGTATATATTTGTTTCATTTAAAATCTAAACATAAATTTCATATTTTTATGAATTAAAAATCATAGTATAATATTAATAGTACTTGAAATGGAAAAAATCACAAAAATCACTCAAAAAGTCGGAAAAAACCTCTGTTTGTTCATGATATTCAAAAATACTCTTTTACATATTCACACAAATTTCATTATCTAATAATCAAAAGATTCAGGATCTCATTCTAATAACTAAAAACATCATATAAATTTATTTCCATACTACGATCTCAAATGCTTCTCAATCTATAGCTCTTCGTGAGAATCAGAACCACCTTGAGAAGAAGCGTGTTTCAGTTTCTCCCCAAGATCTCCAGCAGTCTTGGAGGTAGTTTCCTTAGCAGCTTCATATTTTTGGTTGGCCTGTTCACTCATGGTGTCCTTCGCAGTCTCATATGCTTCACCTGCCTTCTGTTTTGCAGTCTCAAAAGTACGCTCTGCAGAATCCA
Organism: Taxus chinensis; assembly: GCA_019776745.2. Lineage (NCBI taxonomy): Eukaryota > Viridiplantae > Streptophyta > Pinopsida > Cupressales > Taxaceae > Taxus > Taxus chinensis. The sequence continues at coordinate 758,324,117 of CM034151.1, read as the reverse complement.
GAGTGGTATCCTTGCTGCACTCTACCTTTTCCTTAGCTTTAGCACCCTTATCCAGTGCAGCTTCCTTTGCCTTAGACAGGGTACCCTGCTCTTGTTCAGAAGTCTGCTTTGCTTTCTCTTGAGATGTCTCTTTCGCAGTCATCAGGGCTTCTTGTGCCTGTTCTACTGCTTTGGTCACTTTTCCCTTTGCATTTTCCTGTGCTTGCCTAAGGGCTTCTTCGGCCTGTTGTACTGATAGGCTTGCTTTCTCCTGAACTGTGTTCTTTAAATTGGCTAAGGTTTCTTGTGCTTTCCCTCCATAAGATTGAGCGGTTTCCCCTGTTTGACCTGCATTGGATTGAGCAGAGTCCTTAACATTTCCTAGAGTGTCTGTTGCTTGGCCTGCTTTTTGCCCTCCATAAGAATGGATATCTACACAACAAACAAGAGTTTAGTATGAGCACATATATCAAACAAAACTAAAACCAAAGAAACACTTAGATTTCACAGGAAAAAAAATTGTGGACATAACACATACAACACTTTCAACCAAAACAGTTGAGCAATATTCCAAAATCATCCAAAAATAAGAAAAGGATTAGGGAGAAATCATTTGTATGGTATGATGTCCATAATAATAGTTCTTAGGGAAAAATTATTTGTGTAATATGGTACGCTGTCCATAATGTCAATTCTTACGGAGAAATCATTTGAGTAATATCCAAATTAGTTTAAACCCTCCCAAGTTGAGGGAAATCATTCGAGTAATATCCAAATTAGTTTAAACCCTCCCAAGTTGAGAAAAACTTTAGCAAGATCTCATTCATTTGTGTAATACCCAAAACAGTTTAAACCATCCTAAATTTTGAAAAACCTTAACAAGATCTCATTTGTATCCATAATAACAATTCAGATTTGTAAATAAAATAAAAAAAATTAAAATAAAAATAAAATTCAGATTTGTGGTCATGTGGGTTTCAAAACAATAAATCAGAATCTAAAATCCAGACTAAATCCTGAACAATCACCTATTTTAATCAATAAAAAATAATAGCTGAAATCTGTCACACAACTTCAACAATATATTTGATGGGAATATCACAAGGGGGTTTCCTTGTATATTACCAGATGCAGCATCGGAGACTCTCTCTTTAGCATTGGTTAAACTTTCCCCAACCTGACTGGCAAGGTCCTCTACAGTACCCTTCTGGTCTCTCACTTGTTGACTTGCACTGTCATATTTATTGCCAGCTTCACTGCAGCAAGAAAAAGTACCATATAAGCATTAATAGCATTTGATGCATAAAACATTGGTATTTTGATCAAGCATTGGTCTCATAGTAAGCTGCTACACTGCAATTCCAATGAGAATGACCACTTTGGGTCCAGGCTCAAATTCTCAAACAGAACTTATACTGACAGTTGTTTTGATATTATTTCTAGGGGTTTGAACTGGATTGTTGTAGGCTTCTTGAAATATAATAATCTAGATCAAACCCAAAGTATAGTCTAATATAATAATCCAAATCAAGGTTAACATTTAAGTGTAATCTGTAAATGGATTGCTATGGTGATCACTCTGCTATTATATAAAATAAAATAACTGTCAAAGAACAAGATGGCTGTATAAACTGTATAACTTAGATATCTACATATTAAAGTGGCTGTGTGAATGCATGCCACATACAGACAAGGATAACAGTGAAAACAAACTTTACAATCCACATACTTAAATTAGTAGTAGCAAACTCCACTTTTCAGTCCACCAAAATCAATAAAATCTAACCCAAATTAAAAATTTCAAAACTTCTCAAAGTACACTTTGTATTCCATGAATAAGATAATTGAAACCCAATACTCATCTTTGTAAATTCATATAGATATTTAGAACCCACTCCCCCAAATGCATAAATTGATATCAACACCGTTAAAATTGACATTTAATCAAAACCTTGTGCATGAATCAAATTAATATTGATATACATACTCTGTAGCAAGGCCAGAAATGGAAGAAATCTTCTCCTTGGCCCAATCTGCACTTCTCTGCAACTCTTCTTTCGCCTCATCTACAGCCGCATAAGAAACCAGCACAACCACCAACAACCACACCACCACCACACATTTCATCAACCTGTCGAGCCTCTCCATGGCCGCTTAAAATCTGTTTTTCCACACAATTTCGCGTACAACCAGAGAATGTAAATCTAGCTTCGATGAACTTGTTCCAGGCAGGCAGCCATACATACACTGAGAGAGACAGGAAATGGCGAGTATATATGTGGAAGAATGTGGGAGTTTCGGCGATACGTGGCGCCGACCTTGTCTGCTGACGTGCATGACTCTGCAGTACGTGGCCGATTGATAAGGCAGCGCGTATCTGTTAAAAATGGTTGTTTCAGAAGGGTAAATCATACACGTCTGCGTCGTGTACACATTTCCTTTGCAAACGGTGACACTGAAGGCTAGGATATTGTTTTCACAATAGTAATTACATATTTATCCTCCTTCCAATTAGATTTTCATGTTTGTATTTAAATGTTGCTAGACTAAAGTTTGAAGTTTTGATTTTGTATTTGTGGCAAATTTTTATTGGTTATTCCCTTTATTTACCACTGTAGAGGGGAAAAGGGGATGCTCTGTTGCACATTGAATGCATTTACTGTGAACCATTTAATACATTTATTGTGTATTATGCAGGGTTGGTTTTGTGTGGCTCGAGGATGGAAATGTTTCATGCTTTCAAAGTATACTGTTCTCGTGCCATTTTCATCCACTGCCTGAAGATCGACCAGCTTCAAGAACAACAAGGTGAAACTCTTTTCCCTTTCTTTGGCTGGGAATATGTGTTCTCTGCTTTTTGGATTCTTTGTGAAATCTTTAGATTGCTTGTGCTTATTCCAATCGCTCCAGGAATATGTGTTTTTTGGTTTTTGGATTCTTTGTCAAAGCTTTAGATTGCAACAAAAATAGGAAGGATGACTCCATTACAAATTTGGAAAACGTTAGCGATGTGGGAGGAAGACTGTGCTTTTAGCATTTTCTTTGTGCATAGGTTTATTGTCAATGGGCAGAGCATATGTGGAAAATGCATTTCAAGTTCCTGACATCGAAAAGGAGACATCTACTACTATAGACCTAGACTCGACTGCAGAAAAAATGCTTTAGGAAAAAGAGTGTACAATAGAAATTCTTAGCGATGTCATAGATCATGCACAGTTTTGAAAATGCTTGAAAGAGGCATGACGTTTAGGCTGTATTCTGGTTTCCATTAGCAAGAGCTTGTAGTTGTTGCTCCATTCTTGGCAACATTGTCATTATTCTTGCTAATCTATACTTATTTCACCAAAACCAAACAAGGATAAAACATAACGGGGGGCAGAAAACTACAAGTATCCTGCCAAAAAATCTGACACCCAATTCTGTACCTGTAAACCTTTGAATCTTGAACAAACTAGATCCATAATATTATGGATACGAACCATAATATGGAGGTCGTTGTTTTTCTGTGAGCGTGGTACTTAGCGCATTTAAATTTATTATGCTTGCTCTTGTTTATATGTTTGTTTTCTATGGTTGATCCAGAGCTTTAACAAAGCTGGCTTGTCACTCCTTGGCAAGTCAATGATGAAGTTTTGTAAATAATACCCCAAAAACTTTCCTTATAGGACTATGCTTTTCTGTTTTGGTGGTTGTGAACGGTGATACCCCTTGCTAATGGTTTTCATAGACTATCAAAGAAATATTCCTTAATTTTAATGAAAATCACTTAGCAACCTCATTTAACATTAGAGATTTTAAGAGGCGAAATCCTGAAACAGGGCTTTAAATTACACGATAGAGAAATTTCTTCTTTTCTCACACCATAGAAATTTCCAAAGTCCAAAATCAATTACAAAAGTTACATCGAGACTTGTTTTAGCTTTCCTATTTTGTAATTATGACCTGTAGATGCTCTACTCATTCACAACAATAAGATTTTGTTTTATAAAAGATGAGTTTCTTACTTAAACAAAGTATTCATAACTGTATTGAGTAATAGCTTTAAATTCATTCATTGAGGCAAGTTTATTTACCTTCAGAGATTTAAAATGATGCTAATTAGATTCATGAACACAAAAAATCATCTCAATATATGCTCCTCTTCATTCCAATCTTGACTATCTCGAATACATGGAGGAGAAAACAATATACAAAACAGTTAAACCTATACATTTCTTGATTGTTTCTTCCTTAATAATTGTTATATCACACTTATTTCTATCTAGAGATGATGATGAAACTTTGGAAAGGTAGATATACATGATCTAATTAGCTAATGATCTAAGGCAGGCATACATCTTTCCCCTGAACTGTCAACGAACGTTTTGAGCAGTGCTCGTTTCAATCAATATATTATTATTTCTTAAAATGCTTCTCGAATATAAATGTAAATCTTAGCTTTCTAAATACGGTATAGATAGCCATGTGAAGGGCATCCTAACAAACCTTGCATTACCTAAATATCCTAGTAGCTAATAAAAAAGACTCTCTTTTACCATTGAAACTCGCAATCATTGTTAGGTGCCTTTTTGTGTATTTTCCCTGCACCAAGGGTATCCCTCGAGGTCACTACTGCTCCAATATTACATCTGCAAGTAGTCTCGTGTTAAAGGGAAATCATAGAGAAAAAGTAAAAATGGAATATTCCATTCTCAAGGGTCTAAAATTTAGCTTAACTCTTCTTTTTCCCACAATCCTGTAGGTTGAGTTATCTCTTAAGAACATGCTGTAAGTTTGGAAGTTTAATCCCAAATTTCAATGGATTTCAACTGCAAGTTATTGGATCTATTTGAACCAGTTATCTTCATGAGGTTTGCACACAATTAGTTCAAGAAATGATACAACGTGCAATAGAACAGTAGACGATTACACTATGGTAGCATCAATATAGAAGATCCCAATCATGGGCATATCTTTTGCCATCTCAATTGCTGACCATAACAAATCCTATGACTTTTCCACCATTCATGTTTCAATGATACTAGAATCTTCACTTGTTAACAGGCAAGAAAACATTTGTGCTAGGTTACAAAGGTATGAAGTCTAATAGAAACAGAGAGACTGCACTAAATTCATGGCATGCTATGTGAAATGAGAAAATAAGAGGTTGTTATCGGAATTAAGCCAAACATCACACTCACACTACCTATATCTTCTGAAATAGTCACTTAGGGATGGTAATCTGTCATTAGAAAATCCATATGACTGACCAAAGATAAAATTAAATATGTAACAAAATTGTAGATTAAAAAAATGCGTGATATCTCCATCGAGTCAATGCAAAGACCGAAACCAAAAGGTGCAGTCTGCAACAACACTACAAACAAATAATCTTGTGTTTTTTAAAATGTTAAGTTCTTTTTACTCTAATATTGAATTCTAAGGCCCAAATTTTACATGTCAGCATTTTGTCGAATCATTACACTATTCTTAATAATTCCAGATTTAATCCTCAACTTTGTGAGAGCAAGGCACACGCTATGCCACAACTAATTGATGTAATAGTCATTCATTGACCTTTGATCATACTGTGCTTTAGTTCTTGATTTTTCCATCTACTTGTATTATGATTGCAGTGTCCATTATCTGAAGTCTATTACATCTCATTTGTAGAGAACATTGCGATAAATAGACATTGTATCACCCTCAATATGCTGTGCAATGGCCTGTATTCACTCTTATGGCCATTGAAAGAACCACAGAAGGTGACTTTTCATGTGACACAACAGGGTGGCTTTCCGTGTCACAGTCTCGAAAAGTCACACCAAAATAGAGCGAGGGCTTTCCTTACCCAGTTCGAGTAACTCTTCCACTGATTTTCAATCTGTTCATTTTGTTCCATTAAAATATTGACCCCTTTCCCATATGCATCCTTTTTCAATCTTAAAGCCTCATCTAATTGTTTGGCAATGATCTCTCTTTCACTGCAAGCAATTTCCTTGCATTATATGTTTAATGATATAAAGAAATATTCTTTTTCTAACATATTCTCATTACAAACTTTGTTGAACGATACTCGCTTCGCTTTATATTGCAGGTGTCTGAAAGAAAAAAATGAGAGAGTATAAGGGGGTTTGCATTCTTTTTCTAACAAATTACTATTCCAAGTGAACGCAAGGCATATAGTTAATTCCAAAGCATCAAACATCACAATGTCAACATAACATTTAAACATTCTATATACAAACCTAACCATGCCCACTGATGTTACGTGCCCATGATTTATATAGCTGGCTTTCCATCTCTGGCATTGGCTTCACTCACCCAACACGGAATTAAGAATAGGCCCCCAAAAACCAGCTTCCTCTCATGCTACAACCATCCATTTCATTTACCCCAACAAAAAACCATGACACAAACAAATGCAACAAATTTATGGGAAACAAGTCTAAGTGATTAGTTGTTTGCATACTGTAAAGATATATTTTGCATGATGGTGCTATCTGTTACCACGAAGTACAATGGAAGCTCATTTGTGTCCCAAACTGCCCCCCATTTTTGAATGGATTAATTCTGCTAGTAACTACGATGACCATTTATTTTACCAAGGTTTTCTTCCGCACAAAATTTTAATGACATCATGTAAGTCATCTCCAACATTATGGCTTATTTAGCATTTACTTATATACTAATCCAATCCTATTTAAAAGGGTCAGACATTCTTCCATTTTCATTGGCTAACTATGACAGGACCTGCCTAACTACATACTCACTAACATACTCGTTGGATGTTTGGCTACGTTGAGATAATTCTACATTACAATATCAATCTTTCTTTCCTACATTTTTGCACTTGTTAAAATTTTCCACTGGTTTATGCTATACAACATTATTTTTAAAGTCTGGTCTTCCTTTCATGTTTCATTGCGTTGTTTGCTTTATCCTATACAGAAATTTTCTTTTCCTGACTACTTCCATTTGCAATATTTAGTAAATGCAAAATGCCTTTTATGTACATTGCAGATTTGTGACAAAAGCAAAATCACAGAAGGAGACAAAGTTTGTTCCTACTTTTTTGGATTGCTCGTGCTCCATTGGACAAGGTATAAACATTAGTCTTTTCTTCTATATTCTGCTCAAGAAACTTTTTTTTGTAACACAAAAAAAACAAATCAAACCCAAAAAACAACCATGTCAATGACACCTGTAGACGTAGAACAATATACATTATCAAACCGCGTTGTAGAATGCATAGACAATGTATTGCATAGGTTTGACCTTTTCCGGGACTATGCTTTCAAATATGAGGTTGGTGATTGTTTGTTTGATTCCTTTGCTGTGCTGCTGCACTTCCAATACACATCTCTTGAACTTAGAACTGGTATCGTTGAGCACTTTGAAACTTTGTTGTCTCTATCCGACCCTGTAGTGTTGTCATCTTTAGAGTTAGAGCTAGATCCTGAAACTCTTTCTCTTTTGCACGGTGTTCATAGCTATGCAACATATTTACATCGAATGAAACTATCCGCAGTGCTTTCACACAATGCAACTGAACAAGGCCTATGGGGGGACATCTTTTGCATAAAATGGCTTTCAAAGTGGCTTGATTTGCCAATATGGGTTTGGTCCGCAACAAGAGGCACTAATTATCTTCGTTTCAATCCAAATAGTCAGAAACTGCCATATTGTCTTCTTTTCCATGATTCCAACCCTCTTAGTGGTCATTACGAACCCTTATTCTGGAAAAAATATATGGGCTGCCCTGAGCCAAGAAACAATGCTCATCTATTATCGCTCCAATGTTCTGTTGAAACTCTTTGGAGTACCTTATGCGACCAACTACAACAATTGCAGCTTGCTAGATTGCTAGCAAGCAACAACATTTGCACTGATAGCCTTTTCAATTCTATTTTCCACCTTCGCAACCATGAATTCAATCCTTGCTGCCTGCCAGGTATGCTGCCCAGGATTTTTGTGGTTCTATCCTTCGAAAAAGACCATGCAACTCTTCGCTTCCTCGATACCTGGCTTGCCAAAAACTCAATAAAAAACATAGCTTGTATTGCCACATGGCAAGGCCTTGTAGTGAACATAGCCATGTTCCATGACAAAAACAATATACTGGAAGAAGACTTCAACATCCATTGGTTATGCCTACTTTTCCAAATAAATATTCGATTGTGGCATTTGAATCCTTTGCAAGTTTGTAAGGTTTTTTCTACTGATGCACCACTTGAAAAAACATATAATCTTATATGGTTTTCACTTTCTGAAGGCCATTTTCATTATGAATTGTTGACTGCGAATACTCAATGCACACCAAGAGTGCCCACTTCGTATGCATTCCAAAATGCTTGTGGTCAAATGGATACAGAAATTGAAAACATGTGTTTGCAAACATCTGCAAAAAACAATGTACAAAAGCGGAACGAAAAAAACTTTACATCTTCTGTTCGCTCAATAAAAAACCATATACGAAAACAGACGCAACAAACAACTAAAACAGTTTACAGTGTTGTACATTCCATGCTATTAAAAGACCATCCACATACCAATCTCTTTGCTAAGAAAATAGATTTCATGTCCACAGCAGTTACAACTGAAACACATGGAGTTCTCTCCAATAAAACACCTAATCAAGAACAAAACAAGATTTTGCAAACACAAATGTCAAGTGCCATAAACAACTGCAAACCAGCAATGTCCAAAATGTCTCTTCGAAAGCTAAAGATAACTATACGCAAAAACAATCAGCAGAATACCAACTCTACGCGATGTATTGCCCATTTTCATGCCCGAACAAGTGACACACCGATCCATACATGCCAAATTTGTAAGCAGCTCCATTTCAAGTTCAACTTGACATCTTTTACACATGCAACAAAAAAAACATATCTCTAGCTCACATCAGAGAAAACAATGCCCAAACACAATAAAATTTGTCGTCCATGCTCAACAAGCTTATTAAATGAAAAATTGCCAAGATTAGCATGTCCTCAACAAATCCAATTAATTCCAATCCTTCCAACAGTTGCAATGCTTTCTGACCTTGAAGAAAGACTTGTGTCTCTTCGACTTGCATTTGGTCAAATATGGCACCGGAGCCATAAACGCCCTCAATACACGTTAAAAGGAGCAATTATAAATGTACCAACAAATATAGATATAATCCAACAAGCATTGCCAAGGCACCTAGAAGAAACAAAAACAATTGTTGTGGCACTTAAACGTCGTCTTGAATACAAAAAACCATACCATTCAGGAAATGTTCACCCTGTAATCACCATGGCCACCCTCAAAGAATTATGTGCAACAACATTATATCTCATGCATGAAATCAAAGTAAACCATGGCTGGGATCAAACCCTCTCTATTGCCACAAACTTTGAAACAAACAACAACGAAGAACACAAACATATCTCCTCTGACAATAGTTCTTCTGATGACGAGATCGATAATGATGATGCACATGACACACTAATTCATGGTTTCACTGACTCCTCAGCTATCCACTATCTTAAAGACAAGATGATAAATATCGCTCCTTCGAAGGGCTTTACACCATTGGGAATCTTCCAAGACAAATTTTCAGAAGAGATGAATTTCCCAACTTTGTTTTTCGGCTAACCTCGCAACGAAACAACTACAAAAACAATATCGTATCAAAAAATAGCAAAATGGGAGTTGATGCATTCAGATCGTAGATTTTCTTATCACATAACCAATATATTTTTCAAAGCAATAAAGTTACTAATTGACCAAGTGGGCCATTCAATATGGCTCAGAATCAGAAAGGGACAATTAAAAGGTCGAACACTCACTGCAAAAGATGTCAAATACAAACCAAATCTTGAAAAAATCTTGAAATCTGATATTGGGTACATTGATTTCAAAAGAATACGCATTTCACTGGACTATATGCAACAAACAAGGAAAAATCTGTTTGCCATGATCCGTCAGCTAGGACCGCCTACCTTTTTTGCCACATTCTCAAGCGCTGAACATTGTTGGTTGCCACTAACAAACGCCCTTAGTAATTTATACACCCGCTATCGTGACACCACTCCTTTAGACAAGCCAACACCTTCAGATTATAACGACTCTAACTTTTTTGTTAAAAATGATCCCGTTACGTGCACCCGTTACTACAAGCACAAACTTTATGCATTGAAACAATTTCTTTGCGAAGACAAGTCCTTTTTTGGACAAATAGAAGATTACTTTTGGGTCACGGAATTCCAAAACAGAGGAAATGCTCATAGCCATTGGCTAATTTGGACAAAAAACACACCTGTCTTTGGAAATGATGCCAATGACATTGTAGAGTCCTACGTTGATGAGTACATTACATGTGATACTAGTTTATTCCCTCAGCATATTGCTAAACTGCAATGCCATCACCACACACAAAGTTGCAAAAAAAAACATTCCAAGTGCAGGTACAATTTCCCCCAGGCTCCAATGAAGAGTACAAAAATACTTGAACCTGTACAAGAACTAGTAGAATCTGCTATTGCACATGCACATTCCATTTACTCTCTTCTAGAAAGCAAATGATACGACACTTGCATTACACATGATATGTTCCTTCAAGAAATAGGCATTGATGAAAACACTTACATAGAAGCAATACAATCAACGCTTAAACAACCGACATTGCTATTGAAAAGAAAACCAGCCCACACATGGAATAATAGCTTTTCCAAACAAATGCCCATGATTTGGCAAGTGAATACCGATGCTCAGTATGTGGTTAATGCTTATGCAGCAACAACCTATTGCTGCTCATACATGACTAAAGTTGACCGAACAATGACAAAAGCATTCACTAGAATTCGAAATGAGCATCAAAAAATGCATCTTGATGCCATTCAAATGATTCGGAGCCTAGGCAATGCAATGTTGAATACCCATCAAATGTCTGCACAACAGGCAGTCCACATAGTCCTTTCAATCCCCTTAAACAATACATCGCAAAAATGTGTTTTCATAAACACTTCAAATCCCGAAGATCGAACATTCATTCTAAAACGTTCAAGTTTACTTCAACAGGAACCTGATGAATTGACAAACATCATGTGCTGCTCTGCAATAGATCACTACATAGCATGACCTCATTCTTTGCACTCGATTTGCTTGGCTGACTTTGTTTCTATTCACAACAGTGGTAAAAAAAAACCCCTCGGAACAAGCCAATCATCGTGCGGTTTGTCAACTACAACAAACACCTTGACATAGAAAATTATTACCGTGAAAAGGTTTTACTTTATGTCCCATTTATAGACAATGAACACGCCCTCAAAATAGGCTTTGCAACTTGGACAGATGCATATGCATTCCATGAACAAACCATACATGCTAATGAATCCAAATTCCGCTACACTACCAACAACAAATGGGGTGACATGGACTCAACAATTCAGAATCTGTAATTGTCTCTTCAAACCTCTGACAAAACAACAACAATGAAAATGCAAGAACACCACCCCTTTGAAGACTATGACATACAACATGATTTGCCTTTCCGTAATCCAGAACAACATACTGGCATTGCAAAGAAACAGTTTCAACTAGGAAAACACCCAAACATTGCAGACAACACAACATATTTCAAACAAATGCAACTCCTCAACAAGAAACAACAAGCCATTGTCAAAGACATATCCTTTAAGAAAAATAAAGATCCATCAACTCCTATCTACCTTTTCCTAACAGGAGGCGCTGGCATGGGAAAAATGTTTGTTGCAAAATTGATATTTGAAACATTGGCCCGTATTTATGACACATCCATGCAGAGTGACCCCTTGAAAATCAAAGGCTTGATCTTGGCATTCACGGGAAAAGTTGCTTACAATGCTGGTGGAATAACACTCCATTCCACTTTCCTCTTTCCTTTCAATCGATTTGAACTACGCCCATTGAATAGTGAACGATTGGATTCCTTGGCAAAGCACTATGAACAATTACAACTTGCTCTAATAGATGAGATTTCCTTGGTTGGAGGTCAACTTCTATACTTCACAGACCAACGACTTCGTCAAATAAAACACATGCCAACAAATTTCTTTGGAGGAATTGACATGATCTTCTGTGGAGACTTCTACCAAGCACAACTAGTCAATGACTGTCTTGTATTCAACAACCCCAAAATTTCTAGAGAATTGATTGGCTATGACTTTTGGAATACACATGTGAAAATATTCGAGTTGACTGAAACAATGCATCAAAAAGATGCTGCCTTTGTCTCTGTCCTAAATAGAATTCACCTTGGACAACACTCAGAATCTGATCTTGCATACCTCAACGATACATGTATTCATCCAGTACCTGTTGATCCAATGTTCCCATTCCTATTCTACAAAAACATAGATGTTCTTCGACACAATAACAAAATGCTTTCTCTTGCTCTTGGCAACAAAATTGTTATAGCCTCTATCGATGAACAAGACAAGTCAATTGAACAAATGGAAGCCTACTCTAAAACTATAGAATTGCCACAACATATAGAGCTCAAACTTAACATGCTAGTAGAAGTTTTCGCCGGGAACTATGACATACAAGACAGAACTAGTTAATGGTTCTGATGGCATTTTCAAAGAATACACAACGAAAAATGACCTCGATGCCATATGGATAAAATTCAATGACCCCTGTATTGGAAAACAACAAAGATCTAAACACCCACAGTTGTCAATAGCCAAAACAGAACTTGATTGGGTTCCTATTCTTCGTATAGCTAGACCCTTGCGTAGAACATTGTACAAGAGACCAGCTACAATAAGAAAACAATTCCCTGTACAGATTTGTTGTGCACGCACAATACACAGAGCACAAGGCCTCACCCTTGAACATCTTGCTTTCAGCCCTCTTGGCATATCATCACATGGCTTAGCATATACAACTTTGTCACGAGTCAAAACCATATCCAATCTTTACTTGCTATCCCTTCTTATGAAAAACAATTTCAATGTCAAACAAACTATTAGTACAGAAATGGCACGTCTCCAAAACGAAGCTAAATGGAACATTCAACAAGCCTTGTCCACAACTGATATTTCCTCCCATATTATAGTTGCTTCGCTTAATACATGAAGTCTCCAAGCTCACAAACAAGCCATTCTCCATGACCATGAATTAATGCAATCTCACATTCTCTGTTTACAAGAAACTCACATGCCTAGCCCCATTGTGATTGACTATCTTGACGGATACCAATGCTTTTCTGTGCACCATGTACATGGTCTTGCAATTTTCATTACAAACAATACAATTTTCCTGCAAAAAAATCACTTCCAAAGCACAAACGTAGAGTCCCTAGTCGCAAACATATTACTGCAAGAACGATGCATGACAATTGTGAATGTCTAGGCTGCGCCAAATGCAAATCTTGAAAACATCTTCATTGTTCTTGACAATGTCTTCTGATCCATTGATCTAACAATCCCCACCTACATTTTTGGAGATTTTAACATTGACATGCACAAGCAAAACAAAAAACAAATGTCCCTTTCAACATTCATGCAAAAAAACAATTTCACTTTCCACATTGACCAAGCCAAGTGTCTTCACCAAAAACATCATTGACCATATATGGTCAAACACTACACAAGAAAGCTCCAATACATTTGAAAGATTTGCATATTGGACCGATCATCCAACATTGTTTTCCCTTCTCAAAAACACCCACAACAACACTGCGCAATTGTAAGTGCACATATCTCATTATATCGATTCAAGAACACTAACACCTAATTTGTTCACTATTTTCTTTCCTTTTCATTTCACACTCTATAACAACAATCTACATATTTGAATTCTTTACAGGTAGTTGCAGCAACAAAAACATGGACCAGCCACCCAAGAACAAGGGCATTAGCAGTAGTGACCATTTCCAAGAACCCTCTAAATGGTAATCTCTTTCTAACATTTCTACAATTTCTTGTCGTCATTCATTTAATATTCTGCTCAACGCTCCAATAAAAGCATCCTAATATGCTACAAAATGCAGCCCAAAACTAGGAACACAACAACCATCATCCATACTTGACATTTGTGCAGGAAAACTCGCAACAGTCTTTGAAGGTGATATCCTGGTCGTATATGGACCAACACATGCAAACAACATTTCCCCTTCAAAAGATGAAATCCTACATGCTGATTTAGTTGACAAGAAAGGTCAAATGACCATTACTTTGAACATGAGCAACACCTTCGTCAACAAATTTGCATCTACTGTGGTTGTTGGCAGCGGTTTGCGTGTTACTAATTTCGCTGTCAAAGAAAAAAAAGTACGAACGAGGAGATGCAAGCTACTCTCTATCCGTAATTGCAACAACCACTATGGAAAACATACCAACAGTTTGCGAATATCAAAAATTGACACCGGACATGACTATACAAGAGCTTGTTGAATAATATGCAACATTCTCCATCGGCTCATTTGTACAACAATTGTAACAGGAATTCATCACACCAATGACCTGTTCACCCTCTATGTTAAAGACTCCGACATGGACAATGCAAAAGCAATAGTATCAACACTTTCCCTTATTTCATTTAGATACACATTGCAGCAAATTCTTGCCTTTACTTTTAACAAAACATGTTGCTTTCACCTTTCAGGTACATTTGGGAAACTTCCATGTTTTTGTATGTCACAGAATAAGAGACAATATTGTAGTGGGCAACATGCCACTATTGCTTTTCAAAAACTTCATCAGACAAGGAACAAAGGGTTCACATGTTGTGCTTGTAGGCCATTCATCCTTCATCGACCCTCTAAATGATGAACCTACAAAAACATATTTACAATCCCTCATAAACACAAACATAGAGGCAAGTGTCTAGCAAATTTGCATTTTTCACCAATCTCACTTCAGGATTTTCTCGCCCATCAAATGTAGGCTATTAAGAATATATCCCTCTAACAACTTCATCTCCCTTGTGCAGATCACTGGCTTACTTCATGCAAAGAACATCTACCTTTCTCCTTTCCAAGCCTTTTGTCTAGACTGTGACCATCTCATGGAACCAGATCCAGCTGAACTGAAACAAATTTCACTTTTCCCAACTTGCAATACATCAAAACCATACAAGTACAAGCATTTTCTCCACTGCACTTTACAAACAAGAGATGACTCCCTTCACTGCACACTGCGGCAGCCATTACTCGGAAAAGTCTTCCCTCAACTTTCTCAAACAGAATATGATGAATATCAAGAAGACATCTCTAAGCCTATATTTCTTCTCTGTCAATTCCAAATCAAGGGTACATTCACTTTGACGGTTGACAACTCAATTTCCACAATCAAAGAAACCTAGCTTTCTCCCTTCTCTGGTGAGCATCTCCTTTTCCCAGTCCTATTCATTACATTTGAATTTCACTCCTTTTTTGTCTAACATTGCGTGATGCTCTTTCAGATTCCTGGACCGATTTTGCACTCCATGCACGTAGAAGAAGAAATTCCATTGTTGCCTTCCCGTATGACCAAGAATAGTCCATCGTTATACTCCTATGTTTTTTGACAAGATTACACAGTGTTCGGTATGGCTACATACATCACTGCTTCCGAACATGGCAACCACTAATTTTGTAAATGTTAATCGAAAACTTATTTTGTTTCTAAGATATACACACAAAATGTAAAAGAAAAAATACAGTACATGAACTGTTTGCCAAAATGCATTACAGAAATTGGTTCATCTGGATAGCAAGGTTCTACCACTACATTTTGCAATATAAAATTAAAAAAAACTTCTGTTCTAGTTCCCTGCTCTTTGCTTTGATATTTTTACTATTCTGGCTATCAATATGCACCAAATAAATATTTGTTCCATCATTGCAATTTGACTGTAATAAAAAACTTCCACCTTTGTGAATTCATGCATTACTTTTCTTAAAGACATATTTTCATGCAAATAGCAGAATGGATGATACTAATATCAAATTTCTTAAATAGACTTTGTATACGTGACCTATCATTGTAAACGGATAATAACAAAGAATATACAAATTTCAAGTGCTGTCTACTTTTTCTCGATTTAAGGTTTTATGTCCACTCAACTTGCTATGCCAAAAGCATTGTTTAAATCTTGTTCTTACAAACTTTTTTCATTGCTCGTAAACAGTCATTTCACTCACGCATAGATACAAAGTATAAAGGATTGCATACTCACTACCGCACACAATACTAGACTAATGAATTTGAGCACTCCTACAAACATTGATTTTGACCTGGATGTGTATTCTAGCATAGCAAAATATGTGGCCAAGGAGAACGAATGGAGACTTAAAAATGATGCTTTCATTTTGTACGGTTTTTACATTTTTCATTTCAATTTGAGTTTCTACTAATGTTATCACTCATACTTGATGTATTTTCTTCTTTGTTGGCCGAACATTAAATGACATCATATGTCACAATGATGAAATTGAACTTGACATTCATATCTAATATCCACAGATGTGTTTTCTTTTCTTTTGACAATATTGTAACAGTCTCTGACAATGCTTGAATATGTAAATGCAGTTTGATTTCCATTTTCCTTCTCGCATATTGAACAAAAAATGTGCAAACAAAGACACATCATTTGTCTTCATCCTCCGAGGTTTTAGTTTTTCCTTACCCTCCATAGGCACTGATGAGCTTCAGTCCTTTTTTATGCAATGACTAGATTGACACTGTATCAAAAATTTGAAATATTTCTCTGCCCCTTTCTATTCTGCACTTGTTCTAAACCCTTGTGCAGTTATTTCCAGCATGGGTTGTACCTTTTGGTTAGCCACATAGCTGAAAGAAAGCTTCTATTCACAGAAAACACAAGCATTTCCATCCAACAATGCAGAGTGACATCTAATTCATGTTTATTTCAATTGGTTGTACCTTAAATTACTTTAACTACATCTATTGTTAATCTCTAATTACCCCCCATACAAAATACAAGAGCTACACTGGGAAATCAACTATAAATAGTTCATGGGTTGAAGCATCCCATGGCTTAGGTGGAATTAGTTTTGTCTATGCTATGATATTATGTTCATAATGTGAACTCAGAAAACCAATATAATATATTGATCAATTCTTTAACAACTACAACTAATCTACTACACACTGCAAAAAAATGGACTGCTTAAAAGATAGTCTTATTTACCAAAGCCCAAATAAAATTCAAGATTCCCACCTCTTCTAGTGATATGCGAGTAGCCCATTCTCGTCTCTTGCATTCCTCAGCTTCTCTCACTACTGTGGTTTTTGTATTCTCTAGCACATTGAAGCAAACACAATGCAAAACAATGTAACTATGCCCTCCTTTCCATTCTGCATTCCAAGCCACTCGCAATGGACCAATTCTATGTGGATCATGAAATTGCCATCGTCTTCTAGAAAAAATGTTTTTACAATGCACAACATAGCCTGCCAGATGTTATTTTACATAGCTGACACTATCCACTAACTATGACACATTGCTATGTAGTTATGAAATGAATTTATATTACACTTTCACTTTGGTCGAATTTATATTGACCACTTTCCCATCAATTTTTTTTGGCTTTTCTCATAAATTTTTATCTTACCTCTTTTATTTTTAAGATTTTAATATTCCTTCTGCACTAAATACAATACATGCTTCTTCACAATCTTGTCATCGTATTCACAATATGTTTCATTAAAAAAAAAATTCCGCGAATTGATAATGCCCTTCAATCATACAAACTACATCTATATGTTGATATCTTTCTCAAGTTGCATATCACATTCATGTATCGCCATAATTAATTCAAGTGGTGCATCAATTTTCGTCTAGTGCTCCTTTCTTGCCTTGGCCATCAAATATACTCCAGCGGAATAATTCCTTTCGATATCTATTTTTATGATCAACACAGAGAGATGTTGGGTTGTTGTGGCCATTGCTTCTGAGGATAATATGCTGGGTGGAATAGAGCCTGATAAGTGATTGAATGAGAGATCCAAGATCTGGAGGCACTTCAATCTTTGTATTTTTGAAGAAATTCTGCCACCAAAACCATTTCCCTTCACAAACAACACTCTCAACTTTGACAAGTTTCCAATTGACTTTGGAATTCGGAGGTTATTATTATGAATTCAGTATTTTAAGGAAAGAAAAATTACCCAAACTCAGAGGGACAAGTTCCTGTTAAACTGTTATTGGCCACATTTAGCATTTTAAGATCAGAAAAATATCCCAAAATTGAAGAAATATTTCCGGTCAACAAATTGTCATTGAGCAGAAGTACTTCTATTGTACGCTAGAAGTACTTCTATTGTAGGCCACATTGATGGTATCTTAGACAAGTCCACTAGTCCCACTCCACTTCCAGGCCAACCTGAGATGTTGGGAAAAGAGAAACTTTCCAGATAATTACCTGAAACATTTAGTGCATATAATGAAGAAATATCCCATATCCAAGATGAAATCTGTCCAACAGAACTGTTGTTAGCCAATGTTAAGTCTTATGGATGCAGGACATGCGTTGAAATCCATGGTGGAATTTGGCCATTTATATTACATAATGTCAAATATAAAGCAGATAATTGGAATGGAAGAATCTAGGCTGGGCTAATATTCAATACACAGTTGGATAATGACAACACATCTAATCCGCTAAGGTTGTGAACAAAAACTTCTGGAATTGTCATTGTTAAATATCTTTGACACTAAAATGGAGAAGGGCCTGATCAACCAATATATACAAAGTAAGACCTTACATCAGTTAATATATATACATATATATTACATTTTTATTGGGGATTGCACAAAATGTGCCAACGATCGCCCACTATTTAAGCTCATCTTAAATATAGAAACAAAGAACAATTTCAATCCTTAAATATTCAGAAAATATATACTTCTACCAAGAATGTGTTTAACAGTTACCTGCAAAAGTTTTCTTCCTGTTATTATAATGGCATATCTCCTTTCGGCTTGAGCAGTGTCAGAAAATGAACTACTGTTGTTGTACGTGTGGAATTCGAAGTAATACATCCCACCAACAAAACATATTGTTAAAGCTACCTGAATAAAATAATTTCACAATGCTTCCAATGGTCGAACTTTGTCTGGATGCCACATGTTGCTAAACACAATTGACACTCTGCAAAGACCACCCCACCTTGCCATGAAATTCTTAACTGAAGTTGTATTACACTATGAATAAAATACTTTCACTAAAATTTTCATTAGCCTCGTATCAAAATTCACCACAACTCAATCAAAATAGTCTATTTCACATTTTCGAAAAAAAAATTTCTTTCCCCTTCCCATTCTTAAAATCTTATATTTCAAACACGCTAAACAAAGTTCATCAATTTATATAAATTTTTCAGCATATTCACAATATGTTTCATTAAAAAAAAACAAATCACCTACTACAATAACCGTAATGTCTTTCAATCATACAAAGTCAAATTGCATGTTCATAGTTCTCCCAACCTACATATCAGATTCATGTACTACCTCAAACAACTACAATGGTGCATCGAAGTTCAAGTGCAAATCTACAAGCAATAAAAACTCAACAAACATTAATAGACATCATGCTACATTGCGAAACAACTTCAACATCACACCTTCAATTCAAAACAAAATACAAGCACATACATAACTAAGACACCATCCCGATTAAAATAATATTAACTACTTCACTACACATATACTCACACATGCAATACCCCTTCTACAATTATAATAGTTTGTTCGCCCTTCTTGAATATCCTCTTTTTTTACACAATAGGACTTCATTGCATGGCACCAATACCCGCACATAATACAAAATACAAGCACATACATAAGTAAGACACCATCCCAATCAAAAGAACATTATCTATTGCACTACACATATACTCGCACATACAATACCCCTTCTACGATTACAATAGTTTGTTTGTCCTTCTTGAATATCCTCTTTTTTTACACAATACGACTTCATTGCATTGCAAAACCAATGTCCGCACATAATTCAATCCATGCAAAGTTACATTCAACACCTCCAACAATGCCTTGGTTGCAATTCAACTAATCCTTCCAATTTCCAACAACCAAATTGCACCCCGAAAACATAGACCCAACACATCCAGCACAACAAAAAAAAAAAACATTGGCATTTGCAGGATTTGCCATATCATGGCCTTGTTTTTGTTTTGGTCTTTTCAACGTAAATAAGAGGGTCTAGGTTAAGTGAATCGAATGGTCACCAAGAAGAAAATGGATTGGGAAAGGAGAGGTCATAGAGTTGTTATATGCCATGCTCAATTACATATGACTTGCAGATTTGGGATTTGCTTGAGCAATGTTGAGCAAAGATAGTTTTTTACCTATAAGGGGAGGGAGCATGTGGATGTCAGGGGAAATGATTTTTGGGTACTGAAATTGATACATCATTTCATTTGCTTCACTATTTGCAACATCCCATGGATCTATCTAAATTCTTCAAGCTATTATATGAGATGCCATCTCCACTTCATGTTTTCCCCTTCACACCCTCGTACTCGACCTATGTACGTTTCATGGCTTGTATGACTTTGCTCATCTTTCCACTGTTGAATTTGCTCATCTTCCATTAGACTTGAGTTTTTTTTTTGTGTTCGGAAACTCCTTTTCTACTTGACATCAATCCATTTTTTGTCTCCACCACATATGCAACTCAACGAATTTTCGTTTTGGTTTTTAATAGATATCCTGTAATGAAATTACTTAAATGGATATGAATATCAACAACAATAGAACACCAACATAGAGATAAAAGGTTACAATACGCAAGTAGAATGACTTAGCTACTTTGAGGCAGCAAACCCCAAACCATACAATAAGACTCAAGTGTTAAATATGGAGATCATCTACTAGTTACTACCTACCCTACTTATGTCATGTAATCCACCAAGGCCGACCTACTAAGCACATGAAAGTATAAACAAATGAGATATGACATGTTCAGAGATTATGTTAGTCACTGGTTGGCTATACCTATTTGATATATGACCTAGGATTAAGGGTGTATTATGGCTCTCCCCATCAAAACAATATTGTCCCTAACGTTTACCATTCTTGGATGCTTCTTTAAACAAGTGTAGTCCCCAATGTTGATGATCTCTAGATGATGGTATCAGAAATCTTCCTCCTCCCATGTTGATGTTCCATTATCTCGACTCTTACATTTTATTAGACACTCAGTGATTACTCTCTTCTTCACCTTCTTAGTGTACATCTGAAGAATTTTCTTAGGTTCCAAACTTATAGGGACTTCTTTACTCATCACAAGTAATTTTGTTTGGGATAAAACATTTTTTACAATAACATTCTCAAAAGTTGAATTTTCATTCGAAAGTGGAAAATTATCTTTGGGGTTCTAGAGGGCATCTCTTGCTAGTGCTTGCTATGTTCTTTGGTTTCTTGAACCTTTGGTTGGATCTTCCCTATTGAGATGATGGAATATGGTGGCTATAAATAAGATCTTTTGGACAAAGCGTCTCTCCTCGATGGATTTACTAATGGTATATCCTCAACAACAATTGAATATTTTTCCACCCTTATAAAAATCTAACAACTATTATTTTCCCACTTAAAATAATTGTGTTGTAGGGCCCTTTATTAGCTGCATTTGATGAGAGCTCACATTTGAGTCGACTTTACATACAACCCTTTTAACTCAAACATCTTACCATTTGAGAAAAACTAAATGAATAAATCCTTGAAGTTGATTTCAATTGTGCCTAGGGTTGTGATCCATTGGACTCCCAAAATAATATCTACTCCGTCCATGGAAATAAGAAACACAGTGGAATCAAGTTTATATCTCCCATTTCTAGTTTGATATTATGGTATTTACCTAAATAATTGATTGCGCCCCCATCTTTAATCATGACATGAAATTCTAGTTGTGAAAAATAAAGTAGTTCAAACATGCCACCAACTCTTTATTGATAAAATTATGTGTACTCCTTGAATCAATCAATATTGTTACTTTATGTCCCTTAAGAATACCACTTACCTTGAGGGTTTGTAGGCAGATAACACTTGACATTGTATGATAAAAAATATTTGGTTTTGAATTTCAAACCCTAGTTCATCCCCACATCTGTTTTTGTTTCTTCATATTTTACTTCATCATTGATGGCCTCAATGTATATCAACTCCTTTTATGCACATCTATGATATTTGCTATCATAATTAAAACATAATTCTTTTCTCATTTCTTTTTAATTTATTAAACATTAAGTTTGATAAGCTAAGGTGTTGATGATGCTGGAACCATAATCTCTTTGCTAGTAGTGAACATATTTTGTTTGATGATCTCTTTTTCCTCCACCTAACAAGAAACTATCATGGATTTTGATATTGAAATCAGATTAAGTAGGTAAGCATCAAGTTGAATGTTATCCTTGAGACCACCAAAGAATATATCATTTAGATAATCCTCCAGGAGTTTATCTCTACATGTAAGAACTTATTTTGAAGTTATTTAATATAATCCATGACTTTAGTTGTTTGACGCAACTTTGTAATCTAATTAAAATATCTCTTTGTAACATTGTTATCATAGTGCAGTTGTAGCTCATCTCTAAACATTTACTAGGCAACATGGAGACCCTTCATTTTATTCTTCTCGTACATCCATCAATACCAAATTAATTATTATGGCTCTACACACAAGGATGTTAATACCATTTTGTGTCCACTTGGAATATGATGCACTTGAAAAAACCTCCATTTGGTTGATCCATGTGACTGGGTCCTTATTATCAAAGTTTCTCATCTCAAATTTTGGTATCATGCTTCTACCCCCTAAATTAGAACATGATGAGTGATGTGGCTTCATTGAAATCGAGTTGTGGTTAACGAGGGGGACCTAACTGACGTGGTTGGGAGTTATCAATTTGTGGATGTGTTTTTAGACTAGAAAGGGATGTCATGAGTACAGATCTTGTTACGATCAATTTTTTGCTAACCTCATCTAGAGTGTTTTATGTCACCATTACCGATCACAAATTGTATAGATTGTATGGTCGAAGGTGACTAATTCTATGATATGTTGAGGAAAACCATTTTTTAAAGAGTCAATAAGTCCTCATTCCATGCCCATATCTTGACATGCTTC
Organism: Taxus chinensis; assembly: GCA_019776745.2. Classification (NCBI taxonomy): domain Eukaryota; kingdom Viridiplantae; phylum Streptophyta; class Pinopsida; order Cupressales; family Taxaceae; genus Taxus; species Taxus chinensis. Next base: position 758,301,046 of record CM034151.1, on the reverse strand, counting down.
ATTTTAGGGGTGAAAATTCATAAATTAGCGAATATTTGGATTTTGAAATTTTGACTTTGAGATTTTTTTTACTACCGTATAGTAGCACGTTCACCAAAATTTTACGGGTCCTAAATAAATTTGACCTTAATTTAATCTTAGTGTTTCCACTAAGGGCTGACCAATGTTGGTATATTGTATATTATAATATACTATTATATATAGGATTAATTTGCCATAATGTAGTAATACAATATAATTTCAAAATTCATTAGTTTTGAGATCTGGAGTCGAAGCCGAAGGTAGAAGAAAATAAGCCTATGAAAAATATGAAACAATAAGCCAAAAATCCGAAGGTATAAGTAAAAAAGTATTTGATGGTCAAGGATTTTTTACAGAACTGTTACCAGACGACAACTATTTCACCATTTTCTAGATCGTTTCTTTGAAGTATTGACGAAACAAATAGGGTAACGGGCGTAGGAGGAATACCTGTTCAAATGCTGGTTGATGGGTTGTTGCGCGCGTATGACTTCTGAATCCACATCTGATTGTGAGAGATTCCTTTTGGCTAGGAGGAACTACCTATAATACAAATCAAGACCACCAAAAAAAGTTAAACAATATATGCAGTGAACTGCCTAGCGTATGCTAGATCCGGGAAGTGTGATACTTCCTAGATGGCTGTCAGTCCACTGTTTTAAACAATTTAATGTGGTAAATAAGGTAAATCCTATTGTAATTCGAAATGATTTAGGTATCTCACTTAAAACAAAATAAGAAATAGATCTAATCTAACAGGCTAGGTTAGAATAGGATCCGAAGGTCAAGTAACTAGTTCTAGGTCTCTGCAGGTCTGACAGAGGTCTCAGGTAGATCACAGGTGAATGAGGGTGAAAGGGAATTAGGTGGATAGGTCACTGTTCTCAGGGTTGTATGGGAAAATATAGTAACTGATGTCGGTTAAGGGTGACCGAGTGGCGGTTAGGGTGTAACTGGTGCCAGTTACTGTGGAGTTCTGGGAATGCCACAAAATGAGATTTAGGTCTCCTTTGTGATTACACAATGGACTTTGGTTGGTCAGATGAGGTATTGGGTGATTTAGGTAGGATTTGGTGGGGTTTTAATGGGTATATGGAGGGGTGAGTGTTGGGGGAGGTCAATGGGTGGCTAGGTAAACAAAATATGATAATATAATGATGAAATGGAATAAACCAGAGAAGTATAACATCTACTTACTTGGATTCTGGTCCTGGATGCCTGTGAGTGAGGGCTAGAGGTGCTGATGAGAGGTTTTGAAGGCTGCAGGTGATCACCAACTGAAGGAAAGCTTCTGCATGGGCTGCATGTACATTCCTCTTTGCTTGGTTAGATCATATCATTGTTGGGATGGCTGTGTAGGAAAAGATGCTTGATCTCCTTCCTTGCATGCGTGTTCTCGCTGGAATTCACTCTCAGAAGATGCAATATCTCTCTGGAATGTGCTAATGTTCACCAACTTTTCCAATCTTTTCCAACCTTCTGCCAACCTTGAGAATAAGGTTTTTTTGGGGTTAAAAGGGTAACCGACGGTGGTTCCGGCTTAACCGGTGACGGTTAGGGGTAACCGAGCATCAGTCAAGGTGGGATTTCCTAGGTTTACTAAACTAGGGAGATCCTCTTGATTTCCTTGGATCTCATGCCATTAACCCACAGATTAGACTGGGAGCTTCTTGTAAGCATGCAGGAATGTGGTTAGAGGGAATGTAGGCATTGATTTTTAGGGTTTAGGTAAGTCTTAGTTAGTTATGACAACTTACTAAGAATAGGTTTTAGGGTGAGTTAGCTTGGTGAGGTGTCTAAGTGAAGTGTATGTGTGGATATTATTTAAATTAAGATATTTAAATAATAAATATGGTGAGGATAATGAATTAATTTAATTAAAATTAAATTAATATTAGTGGGGTGAAGGGGGCCATGGCTAGGTGAATGTGATGAAGGGTGCTTATTTGTCGAGGGATCAAAGGGGAGTGTGACCTAATTTTAGTGTCTACATTTTGCCCCTTTTTGTTGCATAGCTTGTATTGGTAAGCGATGCTAACAAAAATAAGATGTGGTTGCCCCATGTGTGGGTAAAGGTGATCCCCCTCAAACCAGGAACTGATGAGGCCAAAGGTAGAATCGGTGAGTGGTTTGATAAAAGGTGAATGTGAGAAAGGGGAAGGTGGGGAACAGGGGAAAAAAATGTTTAAAGGTCTACTCGGGTAATCTAGGTAATTGGTCAGGGTCAAAGGTAGCAACAGTCAAATGCACACACACGTATAAACTGCAACATGCTACCAGGTTGAAGAGCAAGGAAAACTCTACATCGTCTAAGGTCGATAGGTTTATCCAAATGAGGTTGAAGTGATTCTGGTATCCAAGGTATAGGATATGGTCAGGAAACACAATGTAGGTTAGGTGTAGGAACGTTTAGGTATGTTCTGGTACACCAAAGGTAGGGTCAGGATAAACGGTCATGGCAATAGGCTAGGTAAGGTCATTAGGTCAACAACACAGGTAACAGTGCCATAAGGTATAGCAAACACATGAGGTCAAAGGTCACTAGCAATGGTCCAGGTCCAAATATCTAGGTCATGACATGGGTAAGGCCAAGGTAGGGGTAAAATAACGAGTCCCCAAAGGAGGACGAAGGGAGGTAGTAAATGATTTGGTCAGGAAAGGTGAGGTAAATGGGTAGGGTAAAGGTGGGGTGGGGTAAATGATCAGGGTGAAGGTTGGGTGGGGCAAAAAGGGAGGTAGGGGTAGGGTAAAGGTTAAAATGTAGGGCAATGTGTAGTTGATGGTGACCGATGCCGGTCATGGATAACCAACGTCGGTAGAGGTAAAATGATGATGGTTAGGTAGGGCACGTGACCGATGCCGGTCAAGGGTAACCGACGTCGGTTAGGTCAGGTTTGTTATAAAAACAAAAAATCCACATTTTTTGTTATTCATTTGTTATTGTTCGAAGTGAGAAAATGACAAAAAAGAGAGAAAAGAGAGAAAAGTGTCCAGATGAAATGGAATAGTGAGCTGGCAGTGTGAGTGATTGATTGATTGGTGAGCAGTGGGTCCATAGGATCATTGTGAGGGATTCGATTAGGTGAGAGGTTGTGAGTAGCTATTTGGTGATGGCGGAGGCCAGAGAGGGATCAGGAAGCCCACCGGTATAGTGGCCAAACGTGCCACTGAGATGGCGGCAACGTGATGAGGTAAGCACTTTACTCTACGTTATTTGATTTGATAGATTAGAGGAGTTAGTTTTAGTTTTGTTTGTAGGTTTTGTTGGTTTTTCATTTTTGTGGGTGGGTAAAAATTAAATTTGGGAATGGGGGTATATTGGGTAAAAGGAGGAATGGGGAGGGTAATAAATGGGATAGGGGAGGTGGGTGGAGGTCCAAGGGTAGTTTAGGTCATTGTAGGTGGGTAAAAGGGGCAGGGGGGAGGTTTTTTAGAAAGGGGGGTTTTGGAAAATTGTGGGTTTTTCTGCGACAGTGACCAGCGTCAGTCAAGTTTGGCCGGCGTCGGTTAGGTGGAATTGGTATCGGTCACCAAACAGGTGACCAATGTCGGTTAAGGGGTAACCGGGGTCGGTAAGGGTGAACTGGTATCGGTCACCAAATAGGTGACCGGTGCCAGTTAAAGGGTGACTGGGGTCGGTTAGGCTGAACCGGTACTGGTCAGATTAGGGGCAAAAAGGTCCAAAAGTGGTGTGGGCTAGGTAGGTGAGATGGGTAGGGTGAAAATAAGGTATAGGAAAATGATAATGGTTGAATATGGATTGATATATGTAAATTAATGGTGTGTTTGTATTGGATGCAGGGGAGAGCGCAACTACATATGCATGATAGGGTTCCACCTCTACTGGTGACAGTGCATGGCGCAGTGACCCCGAGGAGCTGTAGTATGTGGAGGTAGTGGGTTGAGTGGAGTTCATCGCTATAGACATGTAGTCCGGTAGCCCAGTTTGATGGTCATGCTCATCGATAGATGGGACTCCGCGACCAACATGTTCCACCTGCCGACGGGTGAGATGACTATCACCCTAGAGGATGTGTTCTAGATTCTTCAGGCTACCCATATTGGGTGCCCAGGTTTATTCTATCTCCTCTGAGGCCTCTGAGGAGCTGATTGTGACTATTTTTGGAGAGGGGATGGCCGATCTGAGATTCCATAGCGCCAGTTTGAGCTATGGAGAGATGTACCTAGCCCATTCTAGAGGAGACGAGGCTAGTGGTTCTGTTGATGGAGGCAGTGTGCTACTATGCACTGCTAGATGTAGAGGGTGGATGCTTTCCCTGATCACTGATGGGGGTACTCCATGACATGATGGTGCATGAGACCCACTTTACCTGGGCACCAACATTCTTGGTACAACTGTACAGGGAGTTGTGGGCATATGGGTGGCTGTGCAGGTTCAGCCTGTGCTGTACATTTATACTGCACTGCTGGGCATACAAGCACATAGTTTGTGTGCGTCCTATAGGGATGCCCCAAGCAGATGCATTCCCAGTGTGATTTTTATGTGAGTGGGATACAGGAGATGGGTGCCGATGATAGGAGAGTGGAGATCTGATAGGCCTACACATGATGTGGCCCATTTTTGGTAGTTACTGGAGGGGTTATCTGGAGTGGACATTATATGGAGGCCATATGTGGGATTCCCCTCATATAGGCATATGCATGAGGAGCTAGCTGAGCTCTAGCTAGAGAGATGGATACAGGGTCGTCATGCCGGGGAGGACGAGATGATCCCGGTAGACAGAGTCTGACAACAGTTCAGGCTAGTATAGGACATTCCTCCACCCTTCCCATAGTACCAGAGAGATGACATGGAGAGGCCCTTACCTCTACCACAACCTACAGTGCCCACAGGGTAGGAGGAGTAGCTAATGGACTGGTGGATAGATGACGCCGAATGTACAGATAGGTACAGATAGTGGTGGGTGGCTCAGTTACGAGCCATACCACCTAGACCGGGGCAGCCGGATCTAGCTACCATCATGGTGTAGAGAGACACCCTACAGGGGTAGGTAGCTACTGCTCATTACCTAGTTGGGTATACTGCAGACATAGCTAGAGGGCTCTGAGGTAGAGGTAGCAGAGCTACACATACAGGTGGCCAGTCTGTAGGCCCAGATGGCTGGTGGAGAAGATGGAGATGGAGAGGAGGGGGATGGTCAAGTGGCAGCCTTACAGGCTAGGTGGTAGGTTTATAGGGCTATTTGGCCATAGCCCAGGCACAAATTGGGGTCTTATAGGCCCAGATATAGGCATAGGGGCAAGGGGCACCACCATAGGCACCAGGAGTGGGAGGTCCCAGTTCACAAGCAGGAGCAGGGGCAGGGTCCTGCAAGGTAGGTATAGGGGCCGAGACCTATGGGACCACCACAAACCATGCCTATGTATCTAGGTTATGGGATGCCCTAGGTGAGGCTAGATACTATCAGGATAAGTTGATGGTAGCTGAGATAGACTTCATATCCTATGCCGAGTACAGGGCATAACAGGCGTCCAGTGAGAGGACGAGATCCCACACTCACAATGTGGAGAGCACAGGGGGTCAACAAGCTCTGAGGCCTGATCAGGTAGAGGCTATCAGCAGAGGCCAGCTCCAGTTGAGGCCCAGCAGGGACCCAGGAGGCCAAGGTTACAAGTGATACAGAGATGGAGGACATCCACTGAGATGCCTGATTTGCGGTCACCTAATTTTTGATGTATGATAGATTTTGTGTGATATATACTGAGCCTAACGTGCCGAGAGATATTTATAGTTGTTGATCACATACCAGCCTGCATGCCGAAGACAATGAGGATGTATGAGTGATTTTGTATATTTCGAGCATATACCAGCCTAATGTGCCGAAGAGGATTTTGTATTGATTCATTATTTTATTGTATATATGAGACTGCCTGCGTGCCGATGACATTTTGATATTGTATATCGGCCTACATCAGTCCATGATTTTGAGATGATGGACATGATGAGATAGCCATGTATATTTGAGATACACATTGATTTATTTATATGATGAGATACATGGTATTTTTTGATTTGTTGATAGGTTGGTGAGATACATGGTATTTGGTTTGATTTGTTGATTTTGACATGGAAGGAAATTAGGTGAGTTAGGCATGATGGAATCAGGTTGGTTTAGGCATGGATCGAGTTAGGTTGGTTTAGGCATGGATTGAGTCAGGTTATAGGCATGGATCGAGTCAGGTTAGCCAGTTAGGCATGGTGGAGTCTAGGTGTGTTAGGCATGGTTGAGTTAGGGATTTAGGATGGCTAAGTTAGGTTTGTTTAGGATGGTTGAGTTAACTGGAGTAGGTGAAGTGGTGATTCATTATTTTATGCAATGAATGAGAAGGTATAGGGGTCATATGTAAACATGTGGTATAATCTATGCATAGTGATGATAGAGAAATGTCTAGGTGTAATAAATGTATGCTATGATAATGTCCATTCCTAAAATATGAAACAACTATGTTATGAGGGTTTAATTTCCAATTTTGGGTATAAAATGGAAACAAGTTACCAACTAATGTAATGTGAGGCACATGGAAGATGATCCTGTTTGGGTAGAGGATGGTTTGAGGCTAACCTCCAAGGGCCCCATGCCCTCGGAGTGCTGTACATAGTCCCAGATGAAGAGGGACATTCCTTGATGTAGTTCTCCCATAATTTAGGGAACAATATGAGGAGTTATGAAAATGAGTTGGTAGGTTTTGCTAGGAATGTTGTGGGTTTAGGTGTGTTATGTTGGTACATTATAGGTAAAATGATGTAGGTGAGGGCTGTTTGTGGTGAAAGGGTAAGACTTACCCCAAAAGTAAGAGCTTAGGACCAAGTCCTGTATAAGGGTAATCAAAATATTAAGGTAAGAGATGGTTACAGGGGTAGACTAAGATAGGGAATTACCTGATTGGGTAGGATCATACTGAGTAGATCAGAGCCTTTGGAGATGTGATGAATGTAAGTTAGAGCTACATGTAGTCATGGTGGCCAGCCTTTAGGGTGGTTGATGGGTAGTCTGATCAGTTATGGTAAGTTCCTAAGAAGGTCCCGTGAGGTCTTAGGAAATGAGAGTGGCAAGGTTTGAAGGGTGTCTAAGTGGGCCAATCTTTATATGATAATATTAGTGTTATCCAAGATATTTAAATAAGGGTAAATATAGTGATAACCATGCATTGGTAAATTCTAATTAAATCCAAGCAAATTAATATTGAGTCTGGACAAGTAGGGGGTCATGTCTAGGTCCCCTCAGAATGTAATAAAGTCCCCTTGTATATCAAGGGATAAGAGGGCAAGTGCCTAATTTCTAGTGTCTACGATTGCTGCCCTAGGTTGAGCATAGGTAAATTGCAGAAAGCTGACACTAAAAAAAAGGACAGATTTGGTTGCCCCATGGGACGCGCGTGACAAAAGGCTCAAACCAAGAACTGGAGTGAAATGAAGTCAAGTGAGATCCCGATAAAAGTCTGGGACATGTGGGAGCAAGGAAAGTACGCGTACATGGCTTCGAAACGGGCGAAAGAGTCTACTCAGGCCGAAACTAGTCATGGGTCACGTGGCTCATAGGTAGTGAACAATGGCCAAATGCAGGGACATGAGTCAAGCTGCAGCACACAGTAGGTGGGTTGACACGAGATGGAGGACAAATGGTGAGTCATCGCGAACCGGCCAAACTAAGGTTTGAAATGAATCCGGCATCCCGAAATAGTATATGGACACGTGAAACAAAAGTACGCGTTAGGTGCCGAAACATTAGCGTATGAGTCAAGGTAGCCCGAAAGGTATGGATTAGCGATAATTAGTATTTCGGCAATTCCGGCCTGTAACCGGGTCAAAGAGGTCAAGGCAACACAGAAACAAGGTATTTTGATACACATGAGACAAAGGTCACTAGCGATGGTCCAGAACCGGGAAATATTTCACGGCATTGGGAAATTCGGCCAAAAGGTACGCGTGGGACGCGAATAAGAAGCGGCTGGAAGGAAGAAGAAGAAAAGTCAAGATTTGGTTAGGAAACTTCAAACGGCATAACTTTTGATGAGATAGCTCCGATTTTCAGTAAAATTGGAGCTTTCTGGAACTGGCACGACGTAAAATGCAACAGAATCTGGATTTATTATTTTTAATGAGGGTAGATATATTTGAGTAAAAGAAACATGTTCAGCTCCAGTCAGTTAATGCTGGTTCCCGAAATGACAGTGAACGTTAGGCATGACCCAGTTAGGTTGCCCGCACTCAGGCATGGCCATAACTTCAGGTTTCTCAACGCATGGATCGAGTCAGGTACCTTGGAAGGCATGGTTCCGAGTTGGTTGGTTACAGGCATGGATCAAGAAATTCCAGATTTGATTAGGCATTGATTGAGTTAGGTTATAGGCATGGTTGAGTTCAGAACAGTGTTTTAGGTAGCTGGGAGTGCAATTAAGAGGCAGTGGTCATCATTATTTCTCTGCTGCATGCACATGATACAGTATGGGTCATATTTGAAATGTTGTATAATCTATGCATAGTGATGATAGAGGTGGTAGGTGTAATAAATGTATGTTGTGGTTTCAATTTTTATGTATGTGGCTTTTTTCTCATTTTGTCTATAAAGGGGAAACAAAGTTGGGCTCATGTGATGTAAAGGGTGAGTTTTTTGGTAACAAAGCTCTGATGAATTGTTTTATGGTAGAGGAAGCCGAGCTAACCTCCAAGGCCCCATGCCCTTGGAGTGTTGCCTACATAGTCCCTTATCGTAATAGATTGAACTGTGCATATCATGAAGCAATAAAATATCAGTTTGTGAATGTATCTTCCCCTGCTGGGTTTTCTTGCAGGTCTGAAAATGCCCCTTGGTAGGTTTTTAAGGCATGTTGTGGGTTTAGGTTTATTATGTTCTGGGTAGATTATAGGTAAAATTGATGTAAGTGACTTGGAATATTGTGGTGAAAGAATTTTACTACCTCAAAATGGTAAGCATCGAGGACCTCTTCTAGTCCTGTATAAGGTAATCAAAACATAAAAAAAGATGGTTACAACCCTCCTTTTCTGGGTATAAAGCCACTTTAGTTGGGTAGGATCATACCATGTATTCTCATTCCTTGGTCCCTTGGAAATGATGAATATAAGACCCTGCATTAGAGTAGATTGTGGCAGGTTCTAGGAGTAAGAACCAGTTTCACTAGAGGTCTACCAAATGTCTAAGTTCCAAGAACTTACCTTGAGGATAGTAGGAAATGAGAGTGGAAATCATAAGTGATCAAACTAGAAATTTGTGAAATCCAGGTAGCTAATTTTATGGTGCTGTTTCGATATGATAGGTAGCATGCGCTTCAGGCAAGAGAACCTAGGTCACAATGGGAAAGTCCATGACAAAAAGGTTGAGTGTTTTGACTTATAGTTGAGATAGACTGATCGATGTGGGAAGTCTATATGGGATGAAGAAAATTTAACTCCTTGAGGTCTTCATGAAGCTGATCGATGCGGGAAGCTTTGGTTGCTCTCATTTTTTTTTCGAAGAGCTTTGTATAGCTGTCCTTCAAGGGAGAAATCTATTTATAGCAGCAATTGTTGTCAAGAGGAAGATGTCCTTTTGAGGGAGTCATCTTTTTATTAGAAGTTTGACTCAAGGAGTTTGGTCCCATGTGAGGTCTTTGAAAGTCATGGACAAGACCAAGGTGGAGAATAGGACTCTTGTTCAAAAGGCAAGGTGAAATGACCATGGGATCTCATCTAAAGGTAGAAAAAAGTATCCATGAGAATCATGCTATGTGCAGTGCCATGGTACACATATTCAAGAGAAGATAACAAGTGACTGGGTACTCACATGATTCTTGTTTAATCATTAGGTGAGGTGTATGGAGTGAATAGCGCTCAAGGGACGAGCATGGAAAGAGACAAAAGGTGAGGTAGGACTACAAGTCAACAATAGAATGGTCGAAGATGCAAGGCATTAAGGGGCTCAGGTTCAGGTTTACCATCGAGTGAGGATAAATGATAAGCACTTGATCCATAGGTATGAGTCACGATGTATGGTCCAAACCAATTAGGAGTAAATTTTCCCCGTTTAATTTTTTTTGCTTTGGTTACATGTTGATTTTCTTTCAGGACAAGGTCACCGACTTGGAAGGTTCGTTCATGGAACATTTTTTCATAGGCACATTTGATACATTTTTGGTAAACTTGAAGGTGATCCAGAGCATTAAGACGACGTTCGTCTAATAACTCTAGCTATGCTAAATGGTCCTGATGAAAGTCATCATCATTGAGCATGTCATGGAGAGAAATATGGAGTGAGGGAATCTGGACTTCGAGAGGTAGGACTAGCCTCTGTACCGTAGACCAGAGAAAAGGGTGTGGCCGCAGTGGAAGTGTGAATACTAGTGTGGTATGCCCACAGGGCAAAAAGAATGTGCGTATGCTAATCCTTCCCAGTATCGTCAACCACTTTCATAAGAATTTTTTTTAAGGTTTTGTTAGTGGATTCAGCTTGGCCATTGGTTTGTGGGTAATAAGGTGATGAGAAACTAAGCTGAATGCCGAAGGCGTCGCAAAGTTTTTGCAATGTTTTGTTTTTGAATTGTTTTCCATTGTCAGTGATGAGGTGATGAGGAACACCAAAGTGACAAATGATGTGGTGGTTAATGAACTCACATATTTTCTCAGCTTTCATGGAGATGAGTGGTATGGCTTCCACCCATTTTGTATAGTATTCGGTAGCAGTGATGATCCATTGATGTCATTGGGAAGAATGGGGATTGATCTCTTCGACAAGATCCAAACCCCATTGAGAGAAGGGCCAAAGGTCACGGGTGACCTGTAAGGCATGACTAGGTGTATGATGAAGATTGGAATGTTGTTGACATTTTACACAATGTTTGACGTAGTTGACAACAATCATGGTTAAGGGTCGGCCAGTAATAGCCTAGGTGAAGAATACACTTAGCAACAGCAAGGCCACTGAAGTGACCTCCACATATGCCATCATGAACTTGCCTAATGGTATAAGGAATTTCAGAACTTGTGAGGCATCGTAAGAGAATACCATCAAATCCACGCTTATAGAGGAGGCCCCCCAGAATGATGTAACGAGAGACCTTTTTAAGGAAGGTGCATTGTCCGTTACGGGTGAGATCAGGAGGTAAGATGGAGAGAGAAAGGTAGTTCGGATATTGTTTATACCAAAGGTCACTCGGGTCAGGGGTATTGGTTCCCATTGAGTAAACATTGTGAGGTAAATAAGAAGGTGATTGGAGTCATTGTACGGTGACAAAGATTTTAGAATCGTAGGGGAAGTGGGTATTTGGGAAGCTAAGCAGGCCATGGTATCTGCAAAATTTATTGGTTGAACGTGGGATGGTTTGAAGGGTGTAACAATCAAAAGGTGGTCAAAAGTATGTCTACATGATGTTTATACTTTTGAAGTATCTCGTTACAACATTGGTACATACCATTGACTTGGTTTACGACCAATTGAGAATCACCAAATATGTTGATTGATTTGACATCTAGGGCGTAGGTGGCTCGAAGACCTAAGTACGAGTGCTTCATATTTGACAATATTTTTGGTACATTCAAAATCTAATTTGAAAGACAAAGGCATGGGTTCACCCTCAAGGGGAATGAGGATAATACTAGCCCCACCCCCACACTGACACTTGGAACCATCAAAGAAGAGTTTCATTTGGTAAGGGGGTTCGTCTAGGGAAAGGGTAGTAATCGACTCATCTGGAAAGTCAAAATTAGAGGGTTGATCCCCAAAAATAGGTGCGTTGCCCAATTGGTCAGTGATAGCTTGGCCCTTGATGGACTTTTGATGAATGAATTCAAGGTCAAGATAAGCTAAAAGCATAAGTGATCGTGTGACACGCTGATTTTGATAAGGTTTGGCATACATGAAGTGTAAGGGGTCGGTGTTGGTCACGGAACATAGGTTTTGTGGTTGAGTAGGTAATGAAGGAGTTTGATGGAAACAAAAACTAAGGCTAAGAAATTACCCTTTTTCAGGGATAGCGGTGTATCAGGTTTCATAGTCTAAAAGAAGGTAGTGGATTCATGTAATAAACCACCTGATTCCTATGTTGTTCATCAGCGATGAGCGAGCATGGGATCCTGAGTAGCCCATGGTATAAGTAAATTTGGGTTGAACATGGTTTGAGGGTAGTAATGAGGAAAGTTGGTTGGAGAAGGTATGTCTACATGATTAAAATATTTGTGGCCATCTCATTAATCCCATTTAAAGGAGACATCCTTGACTTGAGAAGTTTATGACCAATGGTTAATCACTAATCTAGATAGATTATGATTTAACATCTAGGGCATAGACGGCAACTCGAGACCTAGTACGGCACTATGTATTCGGAAGTTTCATGGGTGGAGTACATTTCAAAATCTAATGGATTTGACAAAGGCATGGGTCAACCCTATCTAAGAGGAATTATGATAAATACCAGGAGTGGCACGCTAGAGAGAACCCATACGAAAGACAGAGTGTCATTGGGCTGAGGAGGTGCGTCCACCCCCAAAGGGTAGCTTGATCATCTGGTCAAAGATGGTTTTAGATGGTTGATCCCCTCAGAGCATAGATTTATGTTATGGCCAGAAGATTGTTCATGTAATCTTGGCCAGATGATAGGACTGCATGATGATGAATTCGATGTCAAGTCATAGCATGCTAGAAGCATAAGCCATGGCACCACTCATTTTGATAAGGTTTGAAAGCGTACATGAAGATGTAGAGGGGTCCCCCAAGGTGATGACATCATAGGATTTTGTGTTGATCATCTACACTGGTAATGAATTGGATTTTGGCTTATGAAAACCAAGGCTAACCAAATTTTTTCAGTGATAAAATATCATGTATCGGGTTTAAGGTCCAAAAGAGTTGGTCACATGTAAGGTAGATCTAAGTCCATACTTTCCTGTGCTTCTTCATCGTCATGGATTTTAATGGCTTGTTTAAAATATCGATCGGTAGTTGGATATGACATAGGTAAAAAGGTTGAATCATCTTTAGGTGGAATGAGTACAATGTGGTTAGAGAAGGTATTGTTTTAGAAGGCCTCAAAAGTTCTTTGTGAATAGTAACCATCCCATTTAATGGAGACATCCTTCTTGAGCAGATGATGAAATAGGTTGGCATCGATCAGATAATTGTGAAATGAAACTATGAATGGACTGTCAACTTACCTTGCAGGTCTACATAAGTTGTCTAAGGTTAGTAGGCGTGAGGCATTTCCAGAATGGCCTTGACTTTAGCAGGGTCAACTTCTATACCACAAAGGGAAACAGATAAATCCTTAGGAGCTTTCCTGAGAGAATGTTGATTTTGAAGATGCACTTCTTTGGCTAAAGGTTTGGATGTCAATATTTAATGAGACGGTATGAAAGATGGTTTTTGAGGAGGTGAGTTAGATTGCTCGGAAGCGGACATTTAGATTTAGCCAAGAGATGTATCCATCGTAATCTTCCAATATGTGATGCATGATGTCATGGAAGATGTAAGTCATAGCCCACTGATATGTGGCACCAGCATTTTTAAGGCCAAAAGGCATGAATCGATAGCAAAAGGTTCCCCCAAGGGGTGATGAATGAGGTTTTGTGTTGATCTTCTGGAGCGAGTGCAAGGTGGAGATTTGGATTATAACCTCAATGAGAATGCCATCCATGAGTGATAGCATCTCATGGCCAGCGGTAAGGTCAACCAGCTGGTCAATACCAGGTAAGGGAAAGTCATCTTTCGGGCATGGCTAGGTTGAGGTCACTAGAAGTCTCGTGCAAATGGGCGGAGTCCCCCTGACTCGCCTTTAGTGACAAGGGTACAATGTAGTAGAAATCCAACGAGGATAATCAATGGGTAAGATGAAGGAAATGGAAAGAAGGCATTGAATTTCCTCTTTGATGAGAAGAGAAATGCGAGGGTGCATTTTCCTTAGCTTTTGTTTGATGGGTTTGGCATTGGGAATGGTTATAGATATTATGGACCACTATGGTGGGGTCAATACCATGCATGTCTGCATAAGACCAAGCAAAAGTGTGGTTATGATCTCTTGAGAAAAGAATGCTAGATGGGCTTCTTGTTCAGCAGCATCTAAAGATTGTTCCAATCTTTAGCCGATGTGCGGGTGGCATCCTGTAGTATGAATGTTTGATCTCGATAGTCGATTCATTCAACATGGTTTGCAGGTCTCAGAAGGTAATGACCGATGAATATATGAGTCTTCTACACCAAGGTAGGTGAGTATGGATTTATCATCCTGAACATTGAATGACGTTAATTGAAGGTGTATCGTCATCGATCATTTCAAGATAAAGGAAGGGAAGAGTGGAAGGGGCCTCCCCCTCATGTTGATAAGTCAGAGGCCCCAAGGAAATTGTGTTTATGAAAAAAAAAAGTTAGGAGGCCCATAGATTCAGGATCCATCGGACTCCATCGGTGAAGGTGGTGATGAAGGTGGAGAGGGTGAAGAAGGTGGAGAAGAGTTAGTGTCCTTAATGAGTTCAATGTGGGCCTGTTTGGTAGGTGGTTCAATGAAAGCCAATACCACTAACGATCATTATGTTTCATCGGGTGGTACATGGAATAATAGTATGGTGGACTTGCTCGTAAAATCTCAAAACCAAAACCCTTCCACGCACATTGGTGCAGGAAGGTGTGGGTGAAACGGTGATTGGTAAGTGATTGGTAAGTGATTGGAAGTTATCGGAAAAGGGGTGAGTTTGTGTACGGTGGTTTGGGTGTGTAAGTGGTAGTATTGAAGTCCCCCATAGGTGAGACTAATATTTTGAAGGTGAGGAGGACCATACATGAGACATTCTCCTATATGATGATTGTAGCGAGGGTGTTGGTGAAGACTTCCATACTCTTGTGGAGTAAGGAATGTGTTGAAGACTATATAGGTGGTACTCCCCCAGAGTGAGTGCGTTCGAAAACACCTTTACAAGGGATTAGTGGTTGGTATGTAGGTAGCTGGACATGGATAATGTGTCAGAGGTCGATGCGGAGGTAGAGTTAACAGGATTGGGAAGCCATGATGGGTCAGCTAGTGGAGGTTATGGATCCAGTGGTAGGAATGGAGGAGGTATGTGAGATGGTAGAAGCACACCAACTTCATTGGTAAGGTGGAAGTGTAGGTGAAGAAGTAATGGTTGTATCTTGAGGTAGTCTAAGCTTAATAGGTATGAGCACATCATTGGGTCAGTAAAGCATGTTGCATGGTCTTAGAAATATGTGAATGGGTCAGCTGAAATGGTATATTGTGTGATCCTTCATGTTCAAACTTTACACAATGATGCAAAGTGGAAGGAACACAACCCATGACACGATATCCACAGGTCTGTCCAAGCAACGAGGTTATATTAGAATTCCCCTTCTAAGATGTAAACAATTTGGAACAATGGGTTTGGGGCCCATGTTAAATGTGGAGGATAATGGTACCTAGTTGTAGAGGTGATAGCATGATTGGCATGAATGCAACATGACCAGATGTTTATGCATGCAATTTTCAGGTATGTGCATTTGAGTGAATACATGGGATGAACTGATAGGTTGATGCTAGTGCCCCCATCAATCATCACACAGATGTACCTGTATGTCATTGATGTGGATAGAGATGAAGAGGGCTGGGTCCGGGTCATACATTTTGGTGTGGTAGCACAATCTCTTCCTATGAGAAGCTAAGGGAGGTCACTTGGTGAATAGGGTGGGGTGAAGATGAAGGTGGTAATTTGAGTGAGTGAGGCTACTGTACGTACCCAAAATTGTAAGGTACTGTACTATGCGGAACGGTGTAATAAATGCCCCAATGATGATACAGGTCTCCTCGCAAGGTGTTCGGGATCCAGAAAGAGCTCTTCGGATATGCGTTAACATCCCGCATACCCCACTTAGCCCCCGTGTCCTTTGTTTTCCCCTTTTTCCCTCTTTTCTTGCCCCTTTTGATCTTCAGTGACGAAACCACCGCCCTGCAGGGCGGCGGTCCTGACCCGCGCCCTGAACAGGGTGGCGGTTTCCAGAACGCCCTTTTGACGGTGGTCCTGACCCGCGTGAAATATCACGTTTCACCAGCTTTTCTTTGCCGACTTGAGCATGCATTAATGTTTTTGGTCCCCTGGAACAGTGTTTTTCCTTTGTTTATTGTTTAGGAGTTCAATTTGGTTTTGATTCTTGGGTGTTTGAATTCCTATAAATGCATGGTTTGTGTACATGCAAATGGCTTCTGAATTTTGGCTGAGTTTGTGTGAAGAATTTGAGCTGGAGTTTTGATCACCATTTTTCCTTGTTAGAGTCTTCTGGTTTTTAGTATTTTGGTTAGCTTGCTTAGGATTGATAGCATAGTTTACTTCATACTTGGTTTAGCATTGCTCAGCTGTTGGTAAGCCACAGACCCATCTTGTGCAGGCAGTGTTGTTGCTCCATCCAATCCGGTTAGAAGCTTGCCTCTGAATTCCTTTTGCTGTAAATTTGTTTTACTGTGACTTAGAGTTCTTAGTTCAATTCATTGTATACCTGGTTAGCTTTATTCAGCTGTTGGTAAGCCACATATCCAACTTGTGTAAGCAGTGTCTTTATTTTGGAACGAAATA
This sequence comes from Taxus chinensis, assembly GCA_019776745.2. Lineage (NCBI taxonomy): Eukaryota > Viridiplantae > Streptophyta > Pinopsida > Cupressales > Taxaceae > Taxus > Taxus chinensis. Next base: position 758,284,464 of record CM034151.1, on the reverse strand, counting down.
GCTTAGGAAGCCATTAAAGTTGTAGGTTTTGCTCTTCGTATAGGATAGTCAAAGGTTCTGGTCACTTCACGTTGCATGACTCACAGTAAAATCCCGCTAGGAATCGCATAAGCCAAGCTCTGTACTCTTGCACTATCCCTCTCCTACTCGCATTCTCGGTCTGCATTCTGAGCTATCCTTGTCCCAAAATCTACTCCTATCGGTGCTAGCATTACACGCTTTTCTGGATCCAAGTGAACACGAAAGAACGAGAAGATCATACTGAGGGGACGAGATCACATACACCATCGGATTCGCCACTGTTCTGCGAAGTCCAGGTTTTAAATTTCAAATTTCTAGTCAGATTTATATCAAATAGAGTAGTTAATCACTTTATTTCATTTCATTCTATTCTCGATATTGCCAGGGAAGCTATGGGGATTGATAGTTTCTGAGAAACTATGATTCACTCCTCACTTCTGAGGTAGGATCGAGAATCTTGCAGGTAGATTAGACAGGCTATCTTATTTATTTAGAATAATTCTACAAATTGCACAGGCAAATAACCACACTCGGTTATCTTGTCTGTTTTAAATTATTGTTTAGTTATTATTTCTAGATACGCTTAAAATAGTTTGTTTTCCTTAGAATTGTTAGAATATTTCTTAGAAAGATAAAGGTTATATATGTTAGATTTATTTCACATAGTTAGAATTTATTTCATTACAGTTAGATTACATTTTGTTTTGTATGACAATCACGGGACCTCAAGAGCCCAGGGAATATATATTTGAGCCAATCGTGCCTCAACCAAACCTAGCCACAACAATAGTTGACATAGACCAAAATCTCAGGATACAAGTATTCCGAACAACCGCAGATCTACAACTGATCAGCTCACAGTTAAGAGGATTAAACATAGAAGATGACCAAGCACATGCGTTTTGGTCAAGTCAGCCAAACTACAGATTACCCTAGAAAATATCCACATGACTGTAGAAGGGCTCGAAAGAGAACAAACATTCGGGTGTGATCCTTTAGTTCCACAGCCAGACGCTGGAGACACCCTCGTAGATATAGATACCAGCTTAAGAATCCAGGTTGCAAGAACACCTGTAAGGTATTCTGAGAAGATCACACAACTGTTGGTTCTAAACGTAGAAGCTGAAAAGGCGTACGATTACTGGATACTAGGGATTAGAACTTGATCTCGCGTATGACCATAACAGGACCGCAACAACCAAGAGTCTATGGTTGTGATCCACAGGTCCCACAGCCCAACGAATCCACAAGTCAGTTAGATATAGACACTGGCCTACGCACACTAGTATTTCAGTCCACTCCACTTCCACCTATCATCGTCGAACAACTGTCCTTACTAGATATAGCGGCTAATGAAGCTAGGGAATTCTGGACTAGGCCAGAAAATCGTCCATAGAGTCGACTATTTTCATCGTCCGCCATATGACCTTATCAGGAGATATATACGAAACAATCCCAGGTCATTTCCCACGTATTCCGCAGCCCATAGATCGAATCATGCCAGAGCTCGATATTGATTGGAGCCTTCGAGCAGTCATCCTCGCTGATTGATCTATCACACCAGTCCAAGTTAGAAGGGCCTTCTTTGCCTTAGATTCACAAATTCCACTAGTGCGTGTCGAAGACATTAGACTGGCCTAACTAGTTTGTCTGCATATTCTACCCCCACCGGCTATCTCGGCACGACCTCGGGAGGTCGGGTACGCGGAAGAGTTACTTGTTGATTCTCACGCTCGCCTGTCCCGCTTTTCCGACGTACAAAATTGGTGAACCCGACGTGAATCAAACAATTATTTCACCTTCTCTTTGAGAAGTTTCATCTTCTCTCTTTCACCTTCGCTCTTTCCCATTATTCTGCGGGTATTCATATACCCCCCGAATATGTCGGGATTCGACGCATATGGCAGACCCCTCCTGGGTCTTGAGGCATACTACGCCCAACAGAATAGGGAATCATCACCCTCGCTCTCAGTATGGGGTGACAACTATTCAACTAATCAGTTGTCAACTCAAACCCCAAGAACCAGATATAGTTTGTCTCTTCAAACCGAGGAGTTAGATCAACCCCCTCGAACCCAACAAACAGAACCTTCAGGTTCCAACAATATGACGTTTACAGGAGAATCTGGTTCATCTCCTCAAATACTACTCAGACCACATATTAGTAGACAATCAGATCCATACCTGGTCTTAGACGATGGACAATCAATACCTTATCCTAGGAGTGAACAACGCTCCCGGGGTATGTACCCACCTATAGGAGGTTTACAAGTACAACCCGAGACCCATTTTCAAGAAAATACCTCTACAGGAAATATTCTTGGAGAAACTTGGCAAGATAGCAATCAGTTCATGACAGGCTATCACATGCCTATACAACACCAGGGTACACAACAAACGCCACTCAGGCAAAGTACCGTGACTTCACCAAATGAAGTCATTTCAACGTTAGTAGAAAGAGTGAGAGGGTTAGAACTTGCTCAAGCAAATCAAAATTCTCCGTTCATGCAAACGGGGAGTTCCAATCCTCCATACCACTCTGGCCAAGTAGATCTCCTCACAGGAGTAGGCACGTTAGGCATGCCTCCTCAATTTCCTCAACAAACGCCAACAAGGCCCACTATCTCTAACACTGTTCCTCCAGGTCTAGTGTCAGAGCAATCCATTCCTTGACAATACCCCGTCCTATTTAAACATGTACTCTAAATCACCACAAGGAGATATGTTCTCCTCTCCCGGCATGTTTGCCTCCAAATCGCAGGGACCTCCCGTATGCCCCTGCCAACGCATATGTTTATGCCATATCAACAACCCATTCCGCCATTGCTCCCTCAGCAACTACCATCAATGGTTGAAACATATGCAATAGGGACTTATTCAGAATATTTGAAGGAGCCCTTAGATTTCACCATACGAAGCGTTATGCTTCCAAGACCCCTCCCTAATTTGCCCAAGTTCAAGGGTGAGGGAGATCCAAATGTGCATATCAAAGCTTACGATACGGCCATTCGAGAATTACTCCCATGGGATGGGGTTGTTGCTAAAAATATTCCCCAAAACACTGGAAGGCATTGCTCTCGATTGGTATTATAGAATACCTAAGGATTCCATACATTCATTTAAACAACTCGTGTCAGAGTTCATCAAAGCCTTTGATATGAACAAACTACTGAGAACAGGAATCAGGGAATTCTTACACATCAAGCAAGAACATAACGAATCTGTCGCCCATTTCATCCAGAGGTGGCGTACAGTTCTTTATTCATCAGCAAGTGCTCCAAACATGGATCAGATGGAACTATGCGATTTAGTCCTTCATTCTCTCAGCAGAGAAGTGAAGGAAGAAGTCCAGAAGTTCCCACTAAGGACTGTTTCACTCGGAAATGTTTCGTTCCTTTTAGAAACAGATAAGGTTAGGGGCTAGCAGGAATACCTATGGAATGTCGAGATGGTGTGCGCGTACCGTAGAGAAAGATCAAGCTGACTGCGAAGAACTCCTTTTTGTCTTGGAAGGACTACCTGCAAATAGGAACACAAGACCACAAGATTTGATTAAACAATAAATGAGGAAACTACCTTGGGCCCAGGAAATATAAAACTTCCTTTCGAAGGTGGTCAGTTCCCCTACTAATATGAATTAACACAAAAGACTGTAAAGTATCAATTAAATTGTTTCGTTGAACTGGGTAGGGGAAAGGCTGGTTTTCTGGTTTTTGATTAGAGGAACCGATGGCGGTTACTGATAGCTGATGCCGGTTATGATAGCCGATGCCGGTTACTGATGACTGATACCGGTGGGTTCTAAGATCTTCTTAGTAGCTATGGTGTTTGTAAGGCTGGTTTATGGATGATATTAGGAAATGAGATGATGAAGGGTAAAATAATGACAGTTAGATGCAATGGCACGTTGGATTCAGAAACGGATTTAGGAGGACTGAGATTCAAAGAGCATAAGAAATGTTATAACAGAGGACATGCAAGATATGACTTACTGGTTTTGACGAAGATGCAAGTTGATCTCCTCTACTGCAAGCACTTCTGGTTTCTTTACTCGTCTCCGCTTGATTAAATGAAGATCAGGACTCTGTTTCTCGCTCGCAATGCTCTCTGTTGATCCAGAAATCCTTTGACTGATCTCCAAAAATGAAATTCCGATCCATTGTTTTGGTTTGGGGAGCCCATTTACAGGGAACCGATGGCGGTTGCGTAACCGACGATAGTCGAGTAGGATCCGGCATCGGTAAGGAAAAAGTAGGCTATTTTTAGTAAAATAGCCCACCTTCCCTGCTTTTCTCCCGAGAGATCAGTTGCGGGCTCGGTCAAGTGACTAGAAGGTCGGTTTTGGGTGCGAGAAAGGGGTCATTAGTTATGGGTGTAGGTGTGGACCAAGTTATGGGTCTTAATTAGGTTAGTTTTAGGGTTAGGGCTAGGTCATGATGAAGTGGCAAAGTGAGGTGGTAGGTAGGGTGATGTGGATTTATCAATTAGAAGGCAATTAATAAATAATTGTGTAAGGTTTAGGTGATGAGGTTATATTGCGAGATGAGATGCGGGTCACAAGGGGTCGTAAGACACGAATTTGGTGTCTACATTAGCCCCTTATTGTCGTGTAGCTTGTTTTGTAAAGCTGCACAGACAATAATATGAAGTGGTTTCTTCTGTTAAGGGTATAGGTAATCCCCCTCAAATCTATCGCCGATTGAGTGAACGGGAAATCAGGGATAGGGTTGATAAAGGGTACATGTTGTAGAGAGGATGGTAAGGTGGTGGGGTAGGTCCAAGGAAGCAGACGCATGTTGAAATGCAATAGTACGACGAGGGTACATGATTTGACAAGCAAACCAGCAATGTGTAGGCAAAGGTCGATAGTTTATCCAAACAAGGGTGATATAATCCTGGTATCCAAGGCATAGGAAGTAGCTCCAGGGTATATAACAGGTGAGGTACAGGAACGTTTAGGCATGTTCGGCAGTACCAAATGGTTGGTTTGGTTGAGATAAACGTCACGGTCTAGGTCTAGGCAAAGTTGGTCGACAGATCAAGTCAAGGACCCTAATCATGCTAAAACATAAACATGTGAGCTCGATTGAACAAAAGGTACATGATGGGAGGATAAAATAAAACGTTGATTGTGGGTATGGTATTGAAGTGATACGGCCTTGGGTCGGGCCAAGTGGTTGGGCGGTGGCCCTGGGTCAGGTCATAAGGGTAGAGTGAGGCCTTGGGTCAGGTCAAATTGTTAGGGCGAGGCCTTGGGTGGGGCTGGATAGGTAGGTTGAGGCCTTGGGTCGGGCCAAATGGTTAGGGCGAGGCCTTGGGTCGGGCCGGATGGGTAGGTTGAGGCCTTGGGTCGGGCCTAATGGTTAGGGCGAGGCCTTGGGTCGGGCCGAATGGGTAGGTTGAGGCCTTAGGTCGGGCCGAATGGGTAAGTTGAGGCCGTAGGTCGGGCCAAATAGGTAAGTTGAGGCCGTAGGTCGGGCCGAATAGGTAGGTTGAGGCCTTAGGTCAGGCTGGATAGGTGAACAAATGGTGTGCAACAAAGGTGGATAGAGGCGATATTGGTGAAAAAGAGGCAAGGAGTAAATAAGGGCAAAGAATGGGGTGAAAGTTGGGTAGAGAACCTATGTCGATTCTGCATGACCGATATCGGTTAAGGGACCGATACCGGTTTCCTAGGGCAAAATGAAACCGATATCGGTGAAAGGCGAAAAACCTATAAAAAGAAAAATACGGCTTGTCATTATCACTTTTGTTATTTGTAAACCAAATCGACTTGTCTGACGTGGAGAGTTGGGATTGAGGCTTGATTGAGTGAGGTGGAGCTATTGTATTGGCGGAGGGAGTTGATAGTGGGCCCGATTAAAGAGGAGGCAGCAGTTGATTGGCCGGGGACCCAGCAGAGCAGGATTGGAGCCATGGCACAGGCAGGAGGAGCTGGAGGGGCTGGACCAGCTGGACCGCCACCACCCATCCCACCACGACGACGTGTCGTCGTTCGGGTAGATTCGAAACTCTTTAATTTGGTGATTTGGTTGTATTATGCTAAATTGGGGGTTTGGGTAGGAATTAACCTTTTTTAGGAAATAATGAGAAAATGGAAATGAGTTGAAAAAGGGAGAGGCTAGATAGGCTAGATAGGCTAAGGTGGGTAGGTGGGTAAGTTTTTAGGGTATTTGGGTGGGTAGATGGGTAGAAATAGGTAAAAAATGGGTTTTGGGGGCCGCGCGGGGGTTCGGCTCCGGGAGAGGACAGTGACCGATGTCGGTCACTAAGCGACCGACATCGGTCGCAAATGATATGGAAAGCCTGATGGGGAAGGGACCGGCGTTGGTCGTGTATCGGCCGGCGTCGGTTTGTTGTGTGTTGGGGTTGGGTGGGTTTGTTTTTGTTGTGGTGGGTTGGGGTTTGGGTTTGGGTTTGGGGTGGGTTTGTTTTTGTTGTTGTGGGTTTGGGTTTGGGGTGGGGAAGGGTTTGTGTAGGGGTTGGGTTTGGGGTGGGTGTTGTTTTTGTTGTTGTGGGTTGGGTTGGGTTGTGGGTGGGTGTGGGTTGGGGGTGGAGAAGGGCTTGTGTGGGGGTTGGGTTAGGGGTGGAGAAGGGTTTGGTGTGGGTGTTGGGTTGGGGGTTTTGGGTGGGAGTTGGTTGTGTGTTGGGGTTGGGTTGCATGTGTTTGGTTTGGGTTTTGTTTTTGTTGGTTTTAGGTGGGATGGTTTGGGTTTTTAGGGTGGTAGGTTGCTAGAGGGGGGTGGCAGAGAGTCGGGGTATGGTCGGGGGGATAAAAAAAAGTGTTTAGATGATAAAGTAGATGTTGTAATAAAGAGTAGGTCTAAGGATGTGGGTTGGTTTTGCAGACACGTCAGCAGTTGACGATGCGGGATAGGATGCCCCCGCTTTTGGTGCGGATGAGGCCACACGTATCTGCGGCTCATTGGGCCATCATGCGCGAGGTGGGACTCGGTGGAGTCCAGAGGTACAGAGCGATAGAGAGAGATCACAGCCTGATGGTCGCCCTCATCGAGAGATGGGATCCGGCGACCAATGTGTTCCATCTCCCGACTGGGGAGATGACTGTCACATTGGAGGATGTGTATCGCATCCTTCAGTTACCTATCGAGGGAGAGGCAGTCTTCAAGGTAGATTCAGAGACTGCCATGGACAACATACTGCAGGTTTTTGGGGATGCAGCCGCGCTACTGACCTATCATAGCGCGAGTATCGGGTACGGTGACATGTACCGTGCGCATCGACACGAGACACGACTGGCTGTGTTGATGATGGTTGGGATCACCTGCTTCGCCCTCCCGGACTCAGAGGGAGGCCGCTTCCCACGAGCATTGATGGGGGTGCTGCTTGAGATGGTGGAGGAGCACACCTGTTACGCCTGGGCACCAGTATATCTGGTGTAATTATACAGGGAGCTATGGGGCTATCGCCGAAGGAGGCGATTCGGTATTTTTTCTACATTTTTGTTGCATTGTTGGGCATACGAGCACATCGTATGCATCAGGCCAGTAGGGTTACCCCAGCAGCTAGGGCCACAGGTCATATACTGATATGGCTTTCAGAGGTGGTTGGGGGTCCTGGGCCACCCACGAGCAGTTATGGCAGGTCGGGATGTGGCATACTATAGACATTTGCTAGAGGGCCTTACAGCAGTAGACATTGTATGGAGACCTTACAGAGGTCACCATCCTGGCAGAGGAGCCCGCTTACAGTTGTGCCTAATCTAGTACACATTCTGGATAGCAGGACGGAGGCCAGAAGAGTACGAGTGGATACCCCTGGAGAGGGTACGCAGGCAGATGGGGCTGCAATAGGACGAGCCACCTCCCTTCCCTCAGTACAGGAGGGATGACGTAGAGGCCCCACTGCCTGCGCCACAGCCTTTGGATCTAGATTGGGTAGCGGAGAGGTCAGAAGGTGAGGGTGTAGATGATGCTGGGTGCACGGGAGCATACATGGTGTGGTGGGCAGGGCAGAGGGCAGCCAGGATAGTACCTCCTGCACAGCCAGACTTGGCTGCATTTATAGGAGAGAGAGATTAGCTCAGGGGTCAGGGTGCAACTCTTAGCAGGGGCAGCTAGCTGTGGCACAGGCACAGATAGGTGTCTTACAGGGGCAGCTAGCCTAGGCTCAGGCACAGGCACAGGCAGCACCACCACCAGCACCACAACCACAGGTGCAGGTACAGGTAGTAGCACATGTACCCGGCACCACCGCGGCCACAGGCACGCACCAGCAGCACCAGCACAGGCTTAGGGGGGCATTGGTTGTAGGTGCCAGGGGACCAGCCCTAGCTCCGTCAGTGGCTCGAGAGCGCTATATGGAGGTTAGAGCAGAGGCCCGATATTATCAGGATATTCTTGATGGTACCGAGAGTCGAGTATCAGGCTTATGCAGCGCATAGGGCAGAGACCTCTCACAGCCAGAGATCTCAGGGAGGTGCAGCCACAGCTGGCGTGTCCGTGATGGGCAGGAGGCGAGAGGCACCACAGGGACCAGCGGGGAGAGGTGCCGAGGGCGGTGGGGAGAGCTGAGAGATCCCAGACATGGTGTATTGATAGATGGGCACCGGTCTGCGAACCGGGTGTATTGATAGAGGCCTGCGTGCCTATGTATTATTCATATATTCATTCATTCATTTATTGTATACCGGCCTGCGAGCTGAGTAGGGGTTGTATAGTGGATACCGGCCTGCGAGCCGAGTATATATCTATTTTTGATACGAGGGACCGGCCTGCGAGCCGATTCGAGATTTTTTGATAGTTATTGTGGCCTGCGTGCCGGCTTTGGTGGATTATGAGATCACAGAGGCCCCGATGTAGGGCACATTGTATTTTTGAAAATTTGTATATATATATAGAGACGATGTTTTGATCCACATGCAGTGTTCAAAATGTGTTTAAATATTTTGTTAATGGTTGGTAATATATAATGTATGATAAGTTTTAGTTGACATGTTGATAGATGGATGATGTTGATGTTTTTGTTTTTGCACGTATATATGAATGACAGGTTATGTGATGAATTGTTGGTTTTGTGACATTGTGATATATGTAACTGATGAGTTGGTTCCAAATGATGTATAGATTGATAGTTGCTTGATATCCGTAGTTGATGGTTTGTGTATTTGTATAAAATAAATGATGTGAATGAAATTGTGGTGCTATGTGTGGTGGATGAATAAATGTGGTAAATTGCGTTGTGGATGCAGGAAAAGAGGCGGGCGCGACAAAATTTAGGTGAGAAATGAAGAAAAGAACGCTGTTGAGAAAAGATAGGTGTGTAACCGATATCGGTTAGGGAACCGATATCGGTAGCTGATAGACCGATATCGGTTAAGTAACCGATACCGGTTACTTAATTATGAGCTTTTCTAAAAATAGAAAAGCTAGGGTGACAACTTAAGTTTTAATTTTAGAGCCATGCAAGAGGTTAAATACGCGAACGCGACGCTTTTTGACGACTGAGACAGGTTTTTGCATGAGAGATTTGAGTGATAAGGAGAAAAGAGACAAGGAAAGTGAATGTGATCCGAGATTCAGAAGGCAGAAAGACAAAGTTGAAAAGGTGATCATGGCAGAACGAGGAGAAGCATCCAGCAGGCAGGGACAAGAGGGAAGACAAGGGCCACCTCAAGCTGCTGCAACCCAAGAGGTAACGTTTTGTTTGTGATTTGACTACTGCATGTTTTGTGAATAAGATGGGGGAGAGTAGGTGGGTAGATATGAGAAAGAAAACATGATAATAAGGGTTGCAGGTGAGGTAAGTGTTACAGGGTAGGCAATCAGGGGTTTCAGGTATGTTTGTATGTATAAAAAGGAATAAACGAGAAAATTATTGTCGTAGGTGGTTGTTTTTAGGGAAGGTGTATGTAATTGACCGTGACCGGTAGCGGTTAGGAAGAACCGGTATCGGTTACTGAACCGATACCGGTTATGTATAACCGATACCGGTTACAGAAGGAATTTCCAGAATGTTTGAAAAACCCTGACGGATTGAATGGTTGTTTGTTGTTTTGGTGTATGCAGGCAGAGGCAGGGTTGAGGATGAATGATAGTGTGCCAGCGCTGTTGTCACGAATCCGAGCAGATGTAACACCAGCGGAATGGACATTGATAAATCGTTTGGGGTTAAGTGGAATCCGTTATTATTCACGAATCACACGTAACCATGGTATGTTACAGGCGTTGAATGAGCACATTGTTTGTGTGCGACCAGTAGGCCAATCCCTCCGGGCAGGAGAGACCGGAGTACAGAGGTTGGGATTCAGACGATGGGTCCAGATAGAACAAGAGGAAAGATCCCAGGCCGTGATGGGGGATATTGTGTATTACAGGCAGGTATGGGAGAGGGTGACGGTTGCGGACATCTGTTGGAGGCCTTACGGTAACTATATGATAACAGAGAGCATGGCTGAGGAGTTAAGGGGTGTAGAGTGAATGAGGTGGATCGCGGGGCACAGGCCAGGTGAATATGAGAGGATTCCTATAGATCGTGTGCGGCAAAAATTTGGATTTGTTCAGGATATACCCCTGGCTTATAGACCATATATGAGGATCGACGCCGAGGCAGCATTCTCACCTCCCCGGCCAACACCTCCACAAGGGCCTGAAGAGGTAGCAGCCGATCGCAGGGTAATGGATGCAGGAACGACGGAGGCCTATAGATTGTGGTGGGTAGCAGAACTGCGAGGTGTACGTGAGCGCCCTGACATAGCGGTGATTACAGCAGAGAGGGATCGTCTGCAGCGTTTGGTTCAGCAGCTCCAAACGCAGGTGAATGAGACAAGAGGATTGTTAGTGGTTGCGGAGTCACGGGTGGAGAGACTAGAGGCTGGAGTCCTCCATGCGAGAGGGCGTATTCATATGTTACAGGAGAGATTGGCAGATTAGTGGGTGGTACCAATAGCCATGGTACCTTTGAGGACAGAGAGGCCCGGCGAGAGGGGTCGACGATCACGATCATCACCTAGTTCGGGATGAGGCGTGAGGGTCTGAGTAAATGTTAGCAAGGTATAAGAATAAATAAGAGTACCGACCTGCGTGTCGATGATAGAGAAGATGTATTTGTTTAAGATCTAAATAAAAATGAATATGTATGGTGATTTGAGTTATGATAATAATAAGAATGTTTGCGTTGTGACTTTTGGTGTTTTGAAAAAGGATAAAGAGGAATGTGATTAAATAGAAATACACAAAAATATTTATATTTACCACACATGATAGGTTATGGTAGGGGATGGTCGAGCTAACCTTGGGAGACCCCATGTCTCCGAAGTGCTGCCTACATAGCCCATTGCACAAAGCAAGGAGGGGCCTCAGACCGATGTAGTTCTCCCTTAGGATCAGGGAGAGGCAAATTCAGGCAATTTGGTACGGTTTAGGCAATTGGTTGGTTGGTAAAAAATATTAAGATTGGTAAAGGTAAGGTTGATGGTGTTGGTAATGAATTGGTGATGTTGTAAAAGGTATAAGGGAAGCGAAAGCTAGCCTACCCAAGTAGAAGGGAACCATGTCCTGATTAAGGTCAACACACAATCCTAGATGCGAGGCAAAGCAGAAAGAATTCTCCGTAGGTGGAAAGAGCTAAACAAACCACACAACGTAGAATGAGCTTGGAGCCCTAGGTACCGTGCATAGACGAGAAGTCAATCGGTGAAAAGAGTTGTGTGATCACAATATATCGAGCGTACATTACGTCCCTTGAGTTGAAACAAATGGTGAGGTGAGGTGGATGATATAGCTGAGGTACGGAGAACTTATTACAAAGTGAGTGTTCTGACGGAATAGAACCTACCCTAAATAGACAAGTCCATGACTCAAAAGTTCTTTTGAATGAGGCTTTTATTTTATTGAATGTAGACTGATCGATGCGGGAAGTCTACAAGGGATATTGATTGTATTATTCTTGAGGTCTTCACGAAGCTGATCGATGCGAGAAGCTTCTGAGAAAAGGCTGACTGTGTATAGCTGTCCTTCGGGGGAGCAGTCTATTTATAGTAGCAGATATGATTTAAATGCATAGCTGTCCTTCGAGGGAGCAGTCTATATATATAATAGCATCAATAGTTTTTGGCATATAGCTGTCCTTCGAGGGAACAGTCTATATATAATTGAGATATCTAGATGTTCTTTTGGCGTGAAGCATCTAGTTTGGTAGGAAGTTTGACTCAAGAAAATCCCATAAGAATACGATTTTTTGTTTTTTTGTTTTTTTTTGTTTTTTTTTTTTGATTCTTTGAAGTCATGGACTAGACTAAACAGGGAAAGGCGTCGTCAAGGGGAGGTGAGAATCAAACTATGTGAGCTTGATTGTTATTATGAGGTGTAGGAAACAGAGTGTATGTAGTGGTATGAGAGCTCAAGGGACGAGCAATAGGCGGATAAGAAGTGATATAACATTAATTTAAACAATAGAATGGTCGAAGATGTAAGGCATTAAGGGGCTCAGGCTCAGGTTTACCATTAAGTGAAGCTAAACAATAAGTACCAGATCCATAGGTGTGAGTGATTATATAAGGCCCAATCCAATTGGGAGCAAATTTTCCATGTTTGCTCTTTTCTAGTTTGGTTACATGTTGATTCTCTTTGAGGACAAGATCACCAACCTTAAAAGTACGCTCATGAAGTCGCTTATCATAAGCACGTTTAATGCGTTTTTGATAGATTTGAAGGTGATCAAGAGCTGTAAGACAACGTTCGTCAAGAAGCTCCAATTGGGCTAACCGCTCTTGGCGAAAATCATCGTTGGTGAGAATATCCTGAAGAGATATTCTAAGGGAGGGTATTTGTATTTCGAGAGGCAAAACAACCTCGGTACCGTATACTAAAGAAAAAGGTGTGGCATTAGTGGAGGTACGAATACTAGTGCGATAAGCCCAAAGGGCAAAGGGGATGTGATCGTGCCAATTTCTTCCGGATTCATTGACAACTTTCATGAGGATTTTGGCTAGTGTTTTATTAGAGGACTCGGCTTGCCCATTGGCTTGTGGATAGTAGGGTGATGAGAAGCTAAGTTTGATACCAAAGTTGTCGCAAAGGTCTTGCAACAACTTGTTTTTAAAGGATTTACCATTATCTATTATTAGGCGATGAGGAATACCAAAACGACAGATAATGTGATGGTTAATGAATTCGACAATTTTTTCTTTTTTAATTGAAATGAGTGGAATAGCCTCCACCCATTTTGTGTAATATTCGGTCGCTGTGATTATCCAACGGTGACGTTGTGAAGAGGTCGGGTGAATCTCACCAATAAGGTCTAAACCCCATTGGGAGAAGGGCCAAAGATCTCGAGCGACCTGGAGCGGGTGGCTAGGAGTATGTTGAAGGTTGGCATGTTGCTGACACATAACACAACGCTTAACATATTCGTAGCAGTCATTATTGAGATTAGGCCAATAATAACCAAGGCGAAGGATTCGCTTGGCCACGGCAAGGCCGCTAAAATGTCCACCACAAATACCGTCATGGACCTGTTGGATGGTACGAGTGGCCTCCGCGCCAGTTAGACAGCGAAGGAGGATGCCATCAAAGCCACGTTTATAGAGGAGCCCCCCCATGACAACATAACGCGAAACACTTTTAACAAAAGCACGTTTTCCGTTACTAGTAAGGTTAGGTGGGAGGATAGAGATTGTAAGGTAGTCGTGAAATTGGTGGTACCAGGTATCCTGCGAACTAGTAGACACAATATTTATCGTACAAACTACCGGGGTTGAATAGGATGGGACAAAAAGTTGTTGGACCACGACGAATAATTCAGAGTCAGTTGGTGCGGCGGGAATTTGTGAGGCTAAGCAAGCCATAGTGTCCGCAAATTTGTTAGTGGAGCGTGGAATGGTTTGTATAGAATAGTGAGTAAATAAGGCTAGAAGTGAATCCACGTAGTGTTTGTATTTTTGAAGCTCCTCATTTTCGCATTGGTAGATGCCCATAACTTGATTGACTACCAATTGAGAGTCGCCAAAAATATTGATAGATTTGATACCTAAGTGCAGTGCAACCTGGAGACCCAGAACAAGGGCCTCGTATTCCGCTGTATTATTAGTGCAAGGGAAATCGAGTCGGAATGAAAGAGGCATAGGCTCGGCGTCAAGAGGAATGAGAACAATGCCCGCTCCTCCACTGCGTTGGCATTTAGATCCATCGAAGAAGAGGGTCATTTGATACGACTCTTCCCCGAGTGAAAGGGTGGCAATGAGTTCGTCGGGGAATGTAAAATTGGTAAATTGTTCCCCTGGTAAAGGGGCTTCCGCAAGTTGGTCTGCGATGGTTTGTCCTTTGATTGATTTCTGGTGGACAAACTCAAGGTCGAGGTTGGCGAGGAGCATGAGCCATCTGGCGATGCGTTGGTTTAGATGAGGTTTGGCATACATGTAATGGATGGGGTCCGTGTTGGTGATGACAAAAGTTTTGTGATTCAGAAGGTAGTGTCGGAGCTTGGTAGCCACGAATGATAGGGCTAGGCATAACTTTTCTGCATGTGTATACCTAGTCTCATAGTCCACCAAAGTACGACTTATATAATAAATAGCTTGTTCTCGATTCTCAGAGTCACGATGTGCAAGCATGGCCCCTACAGCGTGGTCAGTGGCGGAAAGGTAAAGATAGAAAGGGCGGTCGTCCTGGGGTGGGATAAGCACGGGTGACTGCAAGAGATAAGATTTGAGAGCCTCAAAGGCTTGGTGGCACTCTTCGCTCCATTGAAAGTCAATGTCTTTTTTAAGGAGGTGATGGAAAGGTTGACATCGATCCAAGAGTTGGGAGATGAAACGTCGGATAGATTGGAGTTTACCTTGTAAACTACGTAATTGTTTAAGATTGGTAGGTGGGGGCATTTCTAGGATAGCTTTGAATTTAGATGGATCGACCTCAATGCCACGCAAAGAGACGATAAAGACAAGAAGTTTTCCCGAAAGAACACCAAAGACACATTTCTTTGGTTGAAGGCGGACAGAATATTGTAACAGGCGATCAAAAATAATGGTTAAAACATCGAGATGTTCACTACGATGTTTAGACTTGCCAAGAAGATCGTCGACGTAATCTTCAAGGATAGTGTGCATAATGTCATGAAAAATGTAGGTCATAGCCCGCTGATAGGTAGCACCAGCATTCTTAAGGCCAAATGGCATGACACGATAACAGAAGGTTCCCCAAGGAGTTATGAAGGCAGTTTTGTGTTGATCAGCAGGGGCAACCAAAATTTGGTTGTATCCTGAAAAGCCATCCATGAGAGAGCATCTCATGACCTACAGTTAGATCAACAAGTTGGTCAATGCTAGGTAAGGGGAAGTCATCCTTGGGGCAAGCGAGATTAAGATCTCAGAAATCCGTGCATATCCGAAGTCCCCCTGTCGCTTTAGTGACGGGTACGATGTTATAAATCCATTGAGGGTAGTCGATAGGCAGGATGAAGGAAACAGAAAGGAGTCGTTGGAGCTCCTCTTTGACCAAGAGAGCAATGCGTGGATGCATTTTTCTCAATTTCTGTTTGACTGGTTTGGAATCGGGGTTTAGGGTGATGTTATGGACGGCAATGGTAGGATCAATTCCTGGCATGTCAGCATAAGACCATGCGAAAGCTTGATTGCGAGCACGGAGAAAGGTAGTAAAGGTGGCTTGTTCTGATGTGTTAAGGGATTGTCCAATCTTCACAATGTGAGGATCCTCCTCCATGTGGATGTTGATTTCTATAGTAGATTCGTTCAGCATGGTTTGGGTTTCAGATGGTAAGGCTCGTTGAATATAAGAATCATCCGCACCAAGGTAAGTGAGGATGGAGTCATCATCTTGACATTCAACAACATTAATCAAAGGCGAATCCTCTTCGATCATGTCTGGATACAGAAGGGGAATAGAAGATGGGTCCTCATTATCGCGTTGATAAGTGAGAGGACCTATGAAGATAGCATTTATGAAAAAAAAAAAAGTTAGGAGGGATGGATTCAGGGTCTATAGATTCTGTGGGTGATGATGGCAAAGTGGGTGATGATGGTTTGGTAGGGGCGACTGTCATCACCAATCCGGCACTATGATAATTCTTCACCGGGAACTCCTCGTGCTATGATTATTTACTAATGCACAGCCTTTAGTTTGGTGGATGTAATCTGGAAACAGAACAACAACATAACACAAGAATACCATCGACTATGATAAGACGGAATGATGACAAATCAGAAATATCAAAGGAAATAATAATATTAACATGAAATTGTTACAATCTCACCCATGAGGTACTTCAACAAGACTATGGGAGAAACTTTACAATTACGCCTCTTGATGGCTTCTTCAACACACCTTTAACTGATGGCTTCCTTCGTACACTTCCTACAATATTTCTCACTACTTCTTTCTATGCTAAATGAGGGGGGTTAGCCTCTCTAATTTATAGAACTTCCAGGCTTATCCATCTTATCTCTAAGATAGGATAAGAAATCCACTCTGACGAATCATATTCCATACCTTAACTCTTATCTGTACATGTAAGCTTATCTTCTAAGATAAGAATAAACCTTATCATTTTACATGGGTTCCACATTTTTAGACTTTTTACAAATAAAATACACAAAATATTTATGACCTCACTCCTTGTCCTTATTACCAATATAATATTTCTAATTCCTAATCACGTAGACCCTACTTCTCTAATTACCCAACTTTGACATTTTAACATTACCGGACCACTTACGACAAATATTTACTTTTTACAACATTCCTATTGGTACTTTGACTGTTACCGTACTCCAGCATTATTGGCGGGCACCGTTACTGCGGCGCCGTTATCTTCTATCAGACGCTACTACTAATTATACTTAACAACATCATACATTAATGAAATAGAAATTACGGAGGAAAATTTTAGTGTCGACATCTTCCCCCTTCCTAGCTTCTACTCCGTCCTCGGAGTAGACTGTTCTGGTGCTTGGAAAATCTTCAACTTGTCGTGGTTGACCCATTTCGTAATGGGGAGTGCCATCCAATTCCTCCAGTCGGTACGTACCATTTTCATGCACAGCTGCTATTTTGTAGGGCCCCATCCATTTTGGAAGAAATTTTCTCTGTCTTCTTTTTTTGTATCTAGAATCATATACTAGAACCAAGTCATTCACATGAAATGGAGACCACCGGATCTTTTGATCAAAGTATTCCTTCTGCTTCATTTTCTTCTTATGGCTTGTATCCTTTGCTATTTCTCTCATTTCCTCCAGTAAATGAAGATGTACCAACCTTTCTTTTACTGAATCACTTTCATCCATCCTTTCATTTTTCATAACTCTCACAGTGGGAATATCAAACTCAATAGGAAGAACTAGATCAATGCCATAGGCCAACTGAAATGGGGAGTATCCTATTGCTGACTTTGATGTTTCCCTATATGCCCACAATGCTGCATGAATCCTTTTATTCCATTTATGTACCTGCAAGGCTGCATCTTTTGCTAGAATTTGACACAACACAAAATTTGTTTGTTCCACCTGTCCATTTGTGCTTGGCTTGTATGTTGTTGCCTTCCTGTGCTTAATAGAAAATTTATTGACTAGGGATTCTACCACCTCATTAATGAAGTGGCTTCCTTGATCTGTTACAATTTCTAATGGGCAACCAAATCTAGTGACAATGCGTTCATACATGAACCTTGCCACTTCATCCATGGAAGCTGTTTTCAATGGCCTAGCTTCAACCCATTTGGTTAAATAATCTGTGGCAACTACAATATACTTATTTTGGCGTGATGTAGTTGGAAGTGGACCTACAATGTCTATTCCCCACTTTTCAAAGGGACCAAGGGGAAGAATAGGACATAATGGAGCTGATGAAGTCTTACGGTTACCATGTGTTTGACAAATATCACATGTCTTACAATAATTATAACAATCTTTAAAAAGAGTGGGCCGAGTGATAACCTGCATCCAAGATCCTTCTTGTTGTAAGTTGTCCAGAGAAGTGCCCTCCACATGTAACCATTGTGGAATTCTTCTAGCAGCTCCTTTCCTTGATCACGTCCAACTGCCCTCTTGTACTGTCCATCAGGTCCTATTCGAAATAATACTCCATGCAGAATAGAATATGGACGACTGGCTTTGAGTAATCTTTCTTTTAGTCTTTGCATTGGCACCATCAGGAAACTTGAATTCATTCAGATAATTCCAAATATCTATGTATTCACTAGGGATTGTGTCAAGGGATAACAATGCTGGCATCAGAGGAAATCATCATCATCACAAGATGATCCTAAACCATCATAGGCTCGAGGAGAGTGCATCTGCATTGACATGCTTCTTTCCTGGCCTATCTATAATATCAAATTCAAATTCTTGTAGCAAAATTATCCATCTTGCTATCCTCCCTGATGGGTTAGGCTTATTTACAATATATTTTTAGAGCCTGATGATCTGTTACAACTAGAAATTTTTTCCCTAGCAAGTAATTTCTAAACTTCTTTACAGCAAAAATGATACCCAGAGCCTCTTTTTCAGTTACAGTATAATTTACCTCAGCACTGCTCATTTGTCTGCTCCCAAAGTAAATTGGATGATCATTCCCATTTTCATCCTTTTGGCTCAAAGTACTTCCTAGTGCTGTATCTGAGGCATCAGTGTACACAATGAATGGCTTGCTCCAATCTGGATTCTTCAAAATAGGTGAAGACACCAGGGCTTCCTTCAGTTGTCCAAAAGCTTCATGTGCCTTATTTCCTGGTTCATAAGTAACATCCTTCTTCAAGAACTGGGTTAGTGGCTGTGCAATCTTTGAGAAATTCTTGATGAACCTTCTATAGTAACCCACATGGCCTAAAAATGATCTCAACTTACTTCTATTAAGAGGAAATGGTAAATCTTTGATTTTTGAAACTTTATCAGGATCTAGTACCAATACCATCTCTGGATACAACATGCCCTAACAAAACGCCTTTAGAACATCCAAAGACACACTTTGTAGGGTTTAGTGAGGCTTGTGCTTCATCTAACCTTTGAAATGTTGTCTCCATTTGGTGCAGGTGGTCCAACTTGCTCCCATAGATGCAAAAATCATCCAGAAATACTCTGATGAAGGGTCCCCAATGTAGGGTGTTCGAACACCCTATTCATCAAACGCTGGAATGTTGCTGGAGCATTACACAACCCAAAAGGCATAACTCTATAAGCAAACGTTCCCCAAGGAGTGGTGAATGTGGTCTTCAGCTGATCTTTCTCTGCTATACGAACTTGGTTGTAGCCGCTATATCCATCAGCAAAACTATAGCACTCCTGGCCAGCTACTTCGTCCAAGATTCTGATCTGAAAATGGAAGAGGGTAATGATCCTTTCTTTGTTGCCTTATTGAGCTTCCTGTAATCAACACAAATGCGTAGCTTCCCATTCTTTTTTTATTGAGATCACAATGGGAGAAACCCATTCTGAATTCTCCACAGGCAAATATGAATCCTGCATCAAGCAACTTATCTATTTCTTCTTTTACAGTCTTGGAAAAAATTAGGATTCATTCTATATGGCATTTGCTTTATGGGCTTAGCACCATCTACCAGCTCAATAGAATGTTCTACCCAACTTACTTGACGGAGTTCCTTGTAATCGAAAGTGAATAGGTGTATGTACCTTCGAAAGAGCTGGAGGTAGGATTCCTTCTCACTCTCCATCACAGCTATCACCAATATTTATTTGTTAGAGACGATCATCAACTTCTTCTTCAGATAATTTTATGGGGTCATGAGTTGGTGTGACCTGGAAGGATATCCATGACTGAAACATCAACCTCACTTTCTTCATCTTCAGTGTCCCACTTCACTGGTACTAGAGTAATCAGAGGATGTCCCAATCATCAGTTTCATCACTTGAATCCACAGGTTCTGCCTTATGATGTCGAGGGATCACATTTATCTTCACCCTCTCTCTACCACGTCCAAGTGTCATGAAACCTTCATTCCAGTAGGTTTCTTGCATGAACTCTCCTTAGCCATGGTCTTCCCAGCAGCATTGGGTACGCAACAGTACCATTTTTCATCACCTGAAAGTCTACCACACATACCACACCCATAACAGATATTGCCCACATTTGAAACTACACCTTCTGGTTTAGTTTTTCCTTTATTTAATGACCTTAACATAAGTGTTGAAGGGCGATCAATTTTTTAAACCCAACATATTCATTACAGACTCGGGTCATTACATTAACTGTAGCACCTCCATCAACTAAGACATCATGAATTGAAATACCATTACATAATACCTCAGCTTGTGGAGCATAGGGATCTGCCTCTGCCTCCAAAACAGGGACCTCAACCTCCTTCCTTCTTCGAGCATTGAGTCCACCTCGCAACTCCCGCCTCTTCTCAGAAGACATAGCCAAGAGTTGACCATATGGCTAATTATTTGCAGGCCTTTTGGACAGATCTTCCAAGATGGAGTATGGTCCTTGCCCCTGTGAAATCAGAAAATCCTGCACACCCAACTTTCTTCTCCTATGTTTCTTACTAGTTTCACCTTTCATCTTCTTAGGATCAGTTCCATCTTGATTATCTTTTTTCTTTCTTTCTTTTTGTTACAAACACATCTACTTCATTATTTCTGCTCTTATCTACTACATCAAAAGAATTCACAGGTGCTTTTCCTTTATCATTATCTCCTTTATCAGATGTAGAAGCTCTATCTAGACAATTATACTTATAATGACCCTTTTTATGACAACCATAACAAACAACTTCAGAAATATTTCTTTTTGGACCTCTATCTCCTCCCTGAGAACTAAATTCCTTTCCTTGAAGAAGATTAATAGTTAACTGACCCATCTTTTTGAGCAGATCTTCATACTCAGTAGATGTACTAGGAGAAATATTTGTGCTCATCGGGAGTGGTTGTGGATTCTGGACCAAAGGTGCTGGTGTAGGCTCTACTTTAGCAACAATTTCTTTGGGCTCCTCTTCCATGCTTTCTTCTTGCCTTCTTGCAATCTCCTTTGCTTGTTCAATGGTAGCTGGGCGGTCATACTTCACTCGTTGTCTAATCTCTGGCTTCATCCCAAGAATGAAGTGCTTACAGAGGAGATTATCCACGCCATTCATCAACCCATCCGCTAGTCCTTCCCTTCCGGATCTGGGCAGCGAGCTTCCTCCTTAGCTCTAGAACACGAGCATGATAATCCCTTATCTTCTCCTTCTCTCCTTGGGATAGCTTTGTGATCTCGATCATGAGATCTGCATATTTCTGTTGTTCACCAAATTCTTCAAGAAAACTTTCAGTTAATAAATCCCATGAATTTTTCACATTATCATCCTAGTGTTTCAAACCACCTAAGTGCTGAACACATCCAAAAAGGTAGGAAAAAATTCAGTCCATTGTTCCCTTCTTATAAGGCCATTACAAATACAAGATCGCTTAAAACTCTTGAATGAAAGAAGAAGCATCTTCATTAGATTGAGCTGAAAAAACAAGAATCTTTCCCATTTTCAAAAGTAACCACGGTGAAATACCAACTCACAAGTACAATCAACAAGACTTATGTGGACAAATAATTGGATATCACTATACTAGAAAGTGACTTTACACCTTTCTACAGTAAAATAGAAATGACCACGGTAAACTATGGTAAAAACTTGACTTACTGCGGTAAAAAACTGAATT
Source organism: Taxus chinensis (assembly GCA_019776745.2). Taxonomy (NCBI): domain Eukaryota; kingdom Viridiplantae; phylum Streptophyta; class Pinopsida; order Cupressales; family Taxaceae; genus Taxus; species Taxus chinensis. The sequence goes on along the minus strand of CM034151.1, from coordinate 758,262,821 downwards.
TACTGTGGTAAACACTATTCACGGTAAAAAGTGAAGTTACTGCGGTAAATACTATTCACGGTTAAAAAGTGACTTTACTGCGGTAAATACTATTCCAGCAAAAGTGACTTCACTGCGGTAAATACTATTCCAGCAAAAAATGACTTTACCATGGTAACTACTATTCATGGCAAAAATGACTTTACCATGGTAACTACTATGCACAGTAAAAACAAGGTTACCCTCTAATTGATTTTTGACTAAGTGGGAATATCTCTCCAGAAAAATCCACCAACGAGGAATGGTCCCGGCAACGGAACCAAATGTCATCACCCAATCCGGCACTATGATAATTCTTCACCGGGAACTCCTCGTGCTATGATTATTTACTAATAGCACAGCCTTTAGTTTGGTGGATGTAATCTGGAAACAGAACAACAACATAACACAAGAATACCATCGACTATGATAAGACAGAATGATGACAAATCAGAAATATCAAAGGAATTAATAATATTAACATGAAATTGTTACAATCTCACCCATGAGGTACTCCAACAAGACTAGGGGAGAAACTTTACAATTACGCCTCTTGATGGCTTCTTCAACACACCTTTAACTGATGGCTTCCTTCGTACACTTCCTACAATATTTCTCACTACTTCTTTCTATGCTAAATGAGGGGGTTAGCCTCTCTATTTATAGAACTTCCAGGCTTATCCATCTTATCTCTAAGATAGGATAAGAAATCCACTCTGACGAATCATATTCCATACCTTAACTCTTATCTGTACATGTAAGCTTATATTCTAAGATAAGATAAACCTTATCATTTTACATGGGTTCCACATTTTTAGAATTTTTACAAATAAAATACACAAAATATTTATGACCTCACTCCTTGTCCTTATTACCAATATAATATTTCTAATTCCTAATCACGTAGACCCTACTTCTCTAATTACCTAACTTTGACATTTTAACATTACCGGACCACTTACGACAAATATTTACTTTTTACAACATTCCTATTGTACTTTGACTGTTACCGTACTCCACATTATTGGCGGCACCGTACTGCGGCGCCGTTATCTTCTATCAGACGCTACTACTAATTATACTTAACAACATCATACATTAATGAAATAGAAATTACGGAGGAAAATTTTAGTGTCGACACGACGTCTTCTTCTTCCAGGATACAGCTGACAGGAGGTGTCTCCTGTGTAGGTGTTTCAGGAAAACCGAGACCACTGCGATCATTATGTTTACGGGTAGTCACAGGAATGAGTGTATGTCGGCCTTGTTCATAAAGACCAAAACCCAAAGCCTTTCCAAGCACAGCGAGTCAAGAAGGTGAGGGCAAAGCGACGATTGGTAAGGTATTGAAAATCGGATTGGAAGGGAACCACACCAAGAGGAGGTTCAGGGGTAATGGAGGATGCGTCAACACCCCCACACGTTAGGTTGGTGCGGCAATGGGGGTGGTCCGTAAGAGATTACCTCCCCCACGCGATGGTCGTAGGTGGGATGTGCATGTAATTGTCCGTACTCCTGCGGGGTAGGGAAAGAACTAACATTATATAGGTGGTACTCCCCCCAACGTAAGGCGTTGAAAAACATCTACTAAGGGGTCGGAGGTTGGGATGTTAGCTGCGGGAAGGGAAGTGGTTTTTGCGACGGTGGTTTCATCAGTTGAAGGCGTAGGCGCGGTTGAGGTGGATGGTTGAGGTACATTTGAAGAGGATGGTTGGGTTGAATGTATGGGTGTCTTGATTGGTATAAGCACATCGTTAGGGCGGTAATAACATATTGCAGGTTTTAAAGGGGGGGAGGATCAGATTTTACGGTGTAAGACTTCCCCTCGTACTCAAATTTTATGCATCTATGTAATGTTGAGGGAACGCATCTCATGGCCCGGATCCAAGGATGACCCAGCAATATATTATATTGGAACTCTCCCTCCAAGGACATAGAAGAGTTCAGGTAAAGTACATGGTCCTACCCGAATGTTGAGGATCACGGTGCCTAAGGTAGAGGTAATAGCGTCATTGAATGACCGCAGCATGATGGGGTTGGCACACATGTAGCTAGAAGGGATATTCATTTGTTGGGAAGGCTTTTGAAGAGATGATGTTTAGTCTAGCACCCCCGTCAATCATAACCCGACGTACTCGAATGTCCCGGATGTAAGCTGAGATGAAAAGAGCAGGGTTAGGATCTTCTGTACCAAAGTCGACAATTTCGTCTTCGGAGAAACTGACTGCAGCAGCTTGTTGTACAGAGACAGAAGTGGTTGGGGCAGTGGGTTGTTTGGTGAGAGAAGCAACGTGATTGGGTGTTAGAATGGAGGCGACAAGCAGGGTTTCATTAGGTAAAACCTCTATCCCTTGAAGGATCTCAACGAGAGCTTGTCGATGAGATTCAGAAGTCTGAATGAGATCATACAGTGTCATTTTTACGGGTGATTGGTGAAGTTGTTTAATCATATTTCAGTGGGAAATGCCATTAGAGACGGGATAGGCGGGTCCGCGAATGACCACTTTAGGTGGTGGTGCAATCGGGATGTTTGACGGAGAAAGAGATGCCGCAGGTGTGTTTTCTTTTGCTTTCCCATTATTTTTCTACGCTCGAGTAGCAACACTAATCATATTAATCTCGTAGACCTGAGATGAGGAAGATGGTTGGGATAACTCATGGTCTTCAAGAGGTGGGGTTGTAATAATGATAGATCTTGGTGAGGCGGGGACAGATGGTATAGGAGAGGGAATGGAAACTAAAGGTCTCTCCCTTCGTAAGCTGTCATTCTTAATCTTTCTATCCGGGAGAGGTGACTAACGAAGGATGGTTTTTAGAGCTTTGCATCCCTCCACATCATGTCCTGGTGTGCGGTGATAAGCGCAGATTTTAGACTCATCGTAACCCATAGGTCGGGGTTTAGACGGGTCATAAGGTCTAAGTGGAAGTAGGGAAATGGTCGCATTCTCCACCAACATAGCAAGGATTTTGGCGTAAGATCCTTTGAGTGGGTCAAAATCGGAAGAGGATGAGGGTATTGGTTGTGCGGGTTTTGGTAATGTTTGGGCGTGGTTGGTTCGCACGGGTGGTGGTTTAGCCGAGGGGTGTTGATACGTGGTTTTCACTAAACGTGATTTCTTTGGCGCAGAAGCTATGTTGGATGATGAGGCCGCAGATGATGTGGTATCAGAAAACAACCACGGGGAAATAGGAGTGACCGAAAACAAATCTTTTGATGATGGAATTTGTTTAGGGTTGATAGGTGGACAGGATACGCGGAGTGACGGTGTTGCTATACCCTGGAATTTCTGTATGGGTGCGGAAGGCGTAGGTTGTTTTGAAGAAAACGCAGGAGGTATGATATATTGATGTAAGGTAGAGGGATGGGGTCCCAATATGGAAGGTAGGTATGACGATGATGGTTTTGATTGTGATAGGGGCACGGATTGAGTTTGTCTCCTAGGTGGCGGGACGGATTTATTTTTGGATAGATCGAGTCGCTTAGGCGGGTGCGTTAGACTGGGCATTGGTGAGGTCCCAAGCGTAGGGGAAGATCTGGTTAAGTTGATAGAAGTGGACGGGGAATTTGGTAGAGGTGAGGGGGGTGAAGGTGAGAACAGGGGCATTTTAAGCTTCTGTAAACACTTCGGGTATATGGTGGAGACATCAGGATCAGTCATTTGCATTTGAGTAGAAAAAGGGGTACTCAAATGTTCCCATAGGGCCTGTCTATCTTCTGTGGAATGACAGTCCTCAGGTGTGAATTGTAATTTTTGTACAGAAGAACCACGGGTTGTGATTCCAGTCCACTGTGGGTGTGACACAGGAGGTAGATGAGGCACTGTATCAATAGATGTTAAGAGGTCAACCGGTCGTTGAAAAGATTTAGGCGATGAGGGACTAATAGGTAGGAGGGCGTGTTTGAGGGGATCTGTCATGTTTAAAGAATGTGGTGATGTCAGTGTAAGAGATTTCTCGTCTAAGGATGTCAAAAGGAGTGGCGAGCCTTCCTCTTGTGCAGCAAGAGCGGTAGAAGGGGACATTTGGGAAATAGATAAATTAGATAACATCCGCTCACAGTCTTGTAGGGATGTGGTGTAAGAAGACTCATCGATGAGAAGAGAAGTCCGGGCAGTTAACTCTTTTATGGGTAAAGGAATGATTTCACTTTGGCTTGATGGTGGTGAAGGAGGTTCAGACTCCTGTGTTGGTGGAGAGGCTTGATTCAAAAAAATTTCAATAGAGGCTTTTGGCTGAGAATCGAAGACTGCATGGATCTCATGAACACTCTCCTCGGCTAAGATATCTTGGTTTACGTTACTGTTGGACGAGTGATTCGGGAATGGCTTGTTGAAAATTTTCAAATTTTGGTTGGCAGGGGCATTAGGATTATCGAGGGTTATATCCCCTGCGTCAACCATTTCCTGCACTATGTTTTTCAACATCTTGCAGTTTTCATGACTATGTCCTTTTACGCGGTGAAAGTTACAAAAGTCATTTTCTTTGTACCAGGAAGGTATTGCGCGGGTGGAGTCAAACCCAGAGTGAGGTTTAACAGGGGGCAAGGTGATAGCCCCAGCTTTGAGCAATTTCTCCAGGATGACGCCATAAGTTTCTCCCAAGGGAGTGTAATTGATGGGCTCGGCTTTGTACTTATAGGTGGTTTTCGGTGGAGTATTGGACGGTGTTTGAGATTTGACCATTACCGCGTGGACAGCTCCTTTTGATTTAGAAGAAGTGGACGCGTGAGGAGTGGTGGTGTTTGGCTTGTTGGTAGAATCAGGAGTTCGGAAATTGGGGTTTTTGTTACGCAACCGCAATTTCTCTTCTTCTAAGGCTCGAATTTCTAATTTCCGAGCCATGGTAAAGGCCTCATCGAATGTACGGAAAGTTTGAATTTGGAGGGTGGGGGAGATGTGCTTAGCGCAGGCCCGCGTAAACAGTTCGATAAGTTCAGTTTGAGGTAAGGCATATGTAAGTTGGTTGATAAGGCCCCGCCATCGTCCAACGAAATCTGCGATAGATTCGTCCTCAAATTGTCGGATGGCATAGAGGTCGGTGATAGATACTTTCTTGGCAATGTTAATGGAGAAATGATCCAAGAAAGATTGGGCTAGTTGGTTAAAAGAGAAGATCGAGTGCTGGGTTAAAGCACTGTACCACTCCAAGGCGGGTCCTGATAAGGACATGGGAAAGGTACGGAGTAACAAGGCGTCATCATGGGCAATCAAATAACAAGCATGTCTAAATGATCGCAAGTGTTGTTGAGGATCCTCTTTACTGTTAAAACGAGTAAATTTTGGCAACTCCCATTGAGGAGGATATGAATGAAGGGGGACAGAAGGGTGAATGGGCTCCCGACAAACTTGCTCGTATGTCAAGGCGCTACGACTTCCTGAAACAGAAGCCTCCAGATTTTGCATTTTGTCCATCATTTGTTTGATGAAATCTGTGGTTGGATGAGATGATGGTGCGGTTGTGGTAAACGGAGGCAAGTTGGACCAAGGGCTTCCACTGGACAATGGTGGGGATAAGTGTTGATAAGGTATGGAGGATGAGTATGTTGGAGCAACAGAATAGGGATGTCCCATATAAGGTGTTGAGGTTACTGGATACGTGTATGGGAATGAAAAGGTAGGCGGAGCTTGAGAAGGAAAGCTCGTGTGAATAGGTGGCAGAGAGTAAGTCATGAATGGAGTGGTCTGAAAGAGAGATGAGGTAGGGGCAGTTGGTGGTAACGATACGTGGGGTCCAAGATTAACCAAAGGAAAGCTAATCGGGGTCGTATGAACCTCTGAAGCCATCGGATTGGGAGACGGGGCTAGAGATGCAGGAAGTAAGGCAGTGTTATCAGGAGGAGTGGGAGCTAAATGAGCAGCTATACTAATAGGCATGCCAACAAGGAGCTGACCATCAGGCGTACGGTCAGGGGCATGAGACAAATAGTATTGTACAGCGCTGGGATTAGCATCCAGAAATTTGGCAAAGTCCTTGTCTCCTACAGGAATTTGGGGGATCTCACTGGTGTCCGTAGGGTTCCCTATAGAATGTGAAGGGGGTGATTCAGGAAAAGACACAGAGCAGGCATGTGAAACCATGGCGGCGGCTTGCTTCCGAGTGATGACAACCATGGACAAGAACACACAGGAAAGTTTCAATCTATCAAGAACAAAAACAACCTCAGAATGATGAATTTGGCAAGTTGCTGGTTTGTCAGGGGCTGATGAAGACAGTAACCGATATCGGTTTAATAACCGGTGTCGGTCAGAGAGCAGACGACGTCGGTCAGTTAACCGATGCCGGTGTCAAAAGTCTAGGATAAGAAGATATAAAAGGCTGCTAATTTGATTTTTAGCAACGTTGAGTATATTTTTCAACTTATTGATCACAGAAGACAAAGTATGACAGAGAAAATAGAATTTGAAAACAAGCAAGATGCACACGCAAATCCAGAGACTAATCCTAGGGTTAATTTTAGTTATCATGGGCTTATGCCTTTAGACGTAAGATGATGTCAGAATCCTAAACAACAAGACCTAGGGGAAATGTCAAGTTTGTTTTGGCTTATAAGGTTACCTCAATCGGGCGGAGGAATACCGCGGAAAAGGGGGGATGTTTGAGCTGTTGTGTTAATTGTGAAGTGATTCGGTATGTGTTGTGCAGTGAAACTAGGGTTAATTTCCTGTCAATACCGTGGATATCACCCCCATGTGTACGACCTGTTACTTAATCTATGTTCACTAGAATTGAAGAACAACAAGCAGGAATGCAATGCATGTGTTTTAAACCCAAATCGAAAATTATGTTCGATGAAGCAAGAGAGATGACTTTCACTAATGCGAAACTAGGAAAGCAAGACAAATTCTTTACGAAATATATAACAAAAGCAGCAACAGCAAGTATGCTTCCTAAAATGAAAAATAAGCAAGAGAAAGAAACCCAAAATGGGTCCCACCGGGTGTGCCAAAATGTTTCACTCGGAATGACTCATTCCTATAGAAATAGATAAGAGTTAGGGGCTAGGAGGAATACCTGTAGAATGTCGAGATGGTGTGCGCGTACCGTAGAGAAAGATCAGGTTGACTGCGGAGAACTCCTTTTTGTCTTGGAAGGACTACCTGCAAATAAGAACACAAGACCACAAGATTTTGATTAAACAATAAATGAGGAAACTGCCTTGGGCCCAGGAAATATAAAACTTCCTTTCGAAGGTGGTCAGTTCCCCTGCTAATATGAATTAACACAAAAGACTGCAAAATATCAATTAGATTGTTTTGTTGAACTGGGTAGGGGAAAGGTTGGTTTTCCGCCGTGGTTTTAGGTCAGAGGAACCGATGGTGGTTACTGATAGCCGATGCCGGTTACTGATAACCGATACCGGTTACTGATAACCGATACTAGGGTTCTAGGATCTTCTTAGTAGCTATGGTGTTTTGTAAGGCTGGTTTATGGATGATATTAGGAAATGGGATGATTAGAAGCAAAAGAATAACAGTTAGATGCAATGACACGTTGGGTAGTAGATTCAGAGACGGATTTAGGAGGACTGAAATTCACAGAGCATAAGAAATGTTATAACAGAGGACATGCAAGATGTGACTTACTGGTTTTGACAAAGATGCAAGTTGATCTCCTTGGTTGTAAACACTTCTGGTATTTCCACTCGTCTCTGCTCTGTCAAGTGAAGATCTGGACTCTGTTCCTCGCTCGCAATGCTCTCTGTTGATCCAGAAATCCTTTGACTGATCTCCAAAAATGAAATTCCGATCCGTTGTTTTGGTTTGGGGAGCCCATTTACAGGGAACCGATGGCGGTTGCGTAACCGACGGCGGTCGAGTAGGAACCGGCATCGGTAAGGAAAAAGTAGGCTATTTTTAGTAAAATAGCCCACCTTCCCTACTTTTCTCCCAAGAGATCAGTTGCGGGCTTGGTCAAGTGACTAGAAGGTCGGTTTTGGGTGCGAGAAAGGGGTCATTAGTTATGGATGTAGAGTCTAGACCAAGTCATAGGTTTTAATTAGGTTAGTTTAGGATCAGGGCTATGTCATGATGAGGTGGAAAAATGAAGGGTGGCAGGTGAGGTGATGTGGATTTATCACTTACAAGGTAATTAATAAATAATTGTGTAAGGTTTAGGTAATGAGGTTAGGTTTGCGAAATGGGATGCGGGTCACAAGGGGTCGTAAGACACAAATTTGGTGTCTACAAATTCAAAGGTGAATTACTCCCTTGGGATGGGGTTGTTGCTAAAATATTTCCCAAAACCTTGGAAGGCATTGCTCTCGATTGGTAATATTGAGAACAGGAATCAGTTTCATCCAGGGCGTACAGTTCTTTATTTTTCCCGCTAACCAATAGATCAAGCAGCAATCCTCACAACAACTACCACAACAATCAAGGACAAAATCCTTAACAAAAATTGGGGGTGAAACCGACCAAAGAGGGTACAATGTTGTTAATACTAGGACAACAACTTTACCCCAGCATTTGTGGATTTTAACCGTCAAACAACCAACAGCCAGAAATCAACAAATCATTTGCCAAAACCAAAGTTTTCCAAAACTCCTAATAGGCAACAGTTTGATCAGAATTTTAGGCCACAATATACACCAAACCAAAAAAACAGGAATTACAATCCCAATTCTTATTGTGGTTTCCAAAAAATTTTGGGGTCATGACACTAGAACGTGTCGTGACTACAATAAATTGATGCAACGTTTACCAGAAGAACAAAGACAGTTCTTCACAGATTTGTTTTTGGCAGATCCCATGTCATCACCACCAAACACGCTAGCAGGAGCAGTTTCCCCTCAGAATGCTCCCCTTAAGATCTTTAACGATCCACTCCCAAATCATGATAATAACAGACTAAATCCAACTGGGATGAACAAAGGTGCAATACCGGGAAACAATGATCATGAAGCCTCGACTTCATTAAATCCATCAGTTGCGCCATAGTTAGGAAGCTCAACCAAGACCTAAGATAGTCAGTTTGGTAGAATTAGACGCTGAACTACCTATCAAAGCTATAACAAGAACACGAGAATATTTCTCTCAACCGAACCCAAGTCATCTGCCAGAAATAGATAAGAGTCAACAAATAATAGAAAAACCCATCGGTGCCTATGATTTAATTAGTGACCTAACAAAGACCTTTTCACACATTTCATTCTTGGATTTACTAAAGAACTCTCCCCCTCACAGAGCTACTCTTTTAGAAGCATTAGGTCTAGGCCATCTAATTAACATCACTCCACCTCCTGAAACACAAGTAAATCAAGTAGATTTTGATATCCACCCTCCGGGACAGCCGGACAAGGATGTCTAATTCATATTTGAAATAAGTAAAATGCCCACAGATGCTGAGATCGCACGCCGAGGTGATCCAGCCTTACACTTACAAGTACGGGTTTATAATAACTATGTAAAACGGGCAATGGTTGACGATGGGGCCGCAGTTAACATAGTCCCTTTCTCTTTCCTCCAAAAACTAGGATATGGGGAAACAAACTGTTCCACTACAAGAAATACATTGAGAGGCTATGATAGCCTTAAAGCCACTTCAATAGGAACTATAATACTACCGGTCACCTTAGGGCCCAAAACAATCCTGACTGAGTTTTATATTATAGATCGGGAAACTAACTATAATATGATCCTTGGCCGACCATGGATACACCGAATGAAGGCAATCCCTTCCACGTTATTCCAAGAAGTAAGATTCTTGCATCTGGGAAAGGTATTTGTAGCCAAAGGCGATCCAAAACCTTTTGATTTGCAACTAGCTGATTTAAAGAAAAGACCAGGGGTGCATTCAGAATTTGAAATTCCAACAAACCAACTTAATAAACCCACTGACCCAAAGCCAGAGGAAAAGTTGGTACCTACAACGGATCTTGAAACTATCAGCATAGCCAAAACAATCCAACCCCCAAAGGTAAAACTAAAGAAACGGTATCATTAGGAACTACTGCAAAAATCGTTGAGTTAATAGAACAAGATTCACCAATGTTCTTACCATTTGATTCACTAGGCATAGGATGTTCCCTAGGTGTTGGTTCCCTTCCAGCAGAGGACCTTTGTATGGTAGAAGTAGAATGCACAAACGCAGCAGATGCCCCGACATCTATACTCCCGACTAAGTATTGGACTCTCCATTTCGATGGAGCTAAATGCCGTTACGGAGCGGGGGCAGGTATAATTCTTACTTCGCCCGAGGAGAAAGTCCTCCCATTCGCTTTTAAGTTAAACTTTGAATGCACAAATAACGGCGCTGAGTACGAAGCTCTCCTCCTTGGCCTTACCCTAGCCAAAAGAATTGGTATTGATAACATCAGAGTCTTAGGAGACTCGCAATTAGTAACAAATCAAGTTTCTGAAGTATATGAAACTAAAGCCGAACACTTACAACTCTACAAAGATGACTGTATTAGATTTAAGCAAGGCGTTTAACTTCATATCCATTGAAGCAATCCCGCGAGAGAAAAATCTTCTCGCCGATTCAATAGCAACTTCAACATCACGCTTCACTCCAAGCAATGAGTTAGAAGATACCCACTTCACGATGTCCATTCGTGATGAACCATTGATAAAAACAATGACAAATCCCCTTGCAAGCAGAAGTGAATCTACCACCCTAGACCATGTATGGATAGTGATGTGGCTACTTTGGATTATTTAAATGCCTATGCAGCACTACATCTCTCCTATCACATGCTAGATTTTTCCTTAATTCCACATTCATCTTCCTATTTCGGGAATCCCATGATGGATCTTCCCTCACAAATAGAACCTAGCATATACGCAGTAGAAAATGGGGATGATTTAGATTTACCTCCAGCACCACCTGAGTTCGAAGAGGGTAACGCCTCTCTTGATCGAAGAAACAATCGATGTCAACATTGGGACAGAAGAATGAACCAAGAATATTGAAACTAGGTTCTTCGTTAACCCCAGAAGAAGTGGAAATACATACTCAGATCCTCAAAGAACATCAAAAGGTGTTTGCATTTAATTATAAGGAAATGACAGGATTCACACCCCACATTGCGGTGCACAACCTCGTCACTAAATCAGATGCAAAGCCAATTAAACAAAAATCAAGACCCATGAAGCCCAAGGTAGCTCTCATGGTAAAAGAGGAGGTAATAAAACTCCTCCAGGTAGGATTCATCAAGCCAGTTGACTACTCCCAATGGGTATCTAACATCGTTCCCATTCTCAAAAAGAATGGAAAGATACGCATCTGCATAGATTTTCGAGACATCAACAAAGCATGTCCTAAGGATGATTTCCCATTACCATCCATCGATGTTATTGTTGATGCAACAACTGGTTTTGAAATTTTGTCTCTCATGGATGGATTCTCGGGATACAATCAAATCAGAATATCTGAGCAAGATCAAGCTAAAACCATGTTTATAACTCCTTGGGGAACCTATTGCTACGCTGTTATGCCATTCGGTCTTAAGAACACTGGTGCTACATACCAGGGGGCCATGACATACATATTTCACGATCTAATTCATAAAATTGTGGAATCCTATGTAGATGACTTGTTGGCTAAGGCCAAGAAGCGTTGTGACCATCCCGAAGTACTCCGCATCATTCTTTCACGCACTTAATAGAATACGGAGTCACACTAAACCCAGAGAAATGCATCTTTGGTGTAACAGGAGGAAAGCTCCTAGGTTACATCATATCGTCACGAGGGATAGATGTTGACCCAACCAAAATTCTGGGCTGTCCTTGAAATGGTTCCACCCTCGAGTGAATCTGGAATCAGATCATTTCTCGGAAAGCTGGGTGCAATCCGAAGATTCATCCCGGACTTAAGCTTCGTCGTTCATCCAATCAATAATTTACTCAAGAAAGACTATAGCATTGATTGGACCAGAAGATTGCAATGAAGCTTTTGATGCAGTTAAGCGTTTCCTATTATCACCACCTACGCTAATGCCACCTAAGATAGATCACCCGTTAATTCTATATTCACGAGCTACCGATGTCTCGCTGGCCTGTATGTTGGCCCAAGAAGACGATGACAAGAGAGAATGCGTGCGATTTATTTCATTAGCCGAAGCTACTCGACTATGAAACACGCTATACACAGGCAGAACAAGAATGCCTTGCCATAGTCTTTGCTACTAAACGTCTAAGACATTATATGCTGAATCAAGAAACAAGGGTCATGGTAAAGACAGACCATTTACGGACTTTCCTCACACAAGGGTCCTTGTCTAAAAAGGCTGGACATTTTATAACCTTAATGGGAGAGTTCGAATTAACATTTGTAAATCAGAAGTCGGTTAAAGGACAAATCATCACAGATTGGTTAGCTGACAACCCATTAGACGGAGGTGATCTAGTAGATTTAGACTTTCCAGATGAGTGCGTATACTACATCGAAACCCGACCCTGCTATCTCTGAGTGCCCTTGGTACACTGATATCATTAATTATATCATGGACCATACGTACCCAGAAGGAGTTACACCGCAATAAAGAAGGCGGTTACGCATAATCGTAGCTAAATACGTTGTCATAGAGCAGGTGCTCTATCAAAAAGCATTCAATGGAATGCTCTTAAGATGTGTCGACACAGAAGATCCAAGAAGATTCTCCATGAATCCCACAGTGGAATATGTGGAGGCCACTTCGGTGGCCATGCCACTGCTCGAAAAATACATCGAATGGGCTATTTCTGGCCCACTCTAGAACATGATGCAATAGAGTTTGTACGCAGGTGTCGTAAGTGCCAAGAATTCTCTCATGAGATCCACATGCCAGCACAAGCTCTGCAACCAATCACTACTCCATGGCCCTTTTCTACATGGGGTCTAGACTTAATAGGGAAATTCTCTCCCTCATCCACAGATGGCCATAATTTTATAATCACGGCCACTGAATATTTTACCAAATGGGTGGAGGCCATGCCTCTTACTACTGTACCTGGTTCTGTGATCACCAAGTTCATTTTGAACCAAATCATTTGCTAGGTACGGTATCCCGCAAATCATTATCTCTGATAATGGAACTTCTTTTAAGAATGAAGAGGTTTGCGAACTATGCAATAAATTTAAGATAACCCATCATACGGCTTCCTTGTATTATCCCCAAGCCATCGGACAAGCTGAAGTGACAAACAAGACACTGAAAGCCATTCTCCTTAAAATGGTGAAAGAAAACAAACGAGATTGGCATTTGAAGTTATATCCGGCCTTGTGGGCCCACCGAACCTCAATAAGAACACCAACGAGAGAAACTCCTTTCTCGCTGGTATTTGGGGCAGAAGCAGTTCTCCCGCTTGAGGTCGAAATACCCAGTCTCCGCATTTCACTACAAGGGATTGTGGATGAAGATGCTTACAGAGAAGCACGTCTTTCCCAACTAGAAAGCCTAGATGAAACTAGGTTAGATGCTGAACAGTGGCATAGAGCTTATGCTGACCGAATGTGCCGGCAATATAACAAGAAGGTCTATGAACGCGACATATGTGAAGGTGATCTAGTTCTAAGGCTAGACAGCCGGATCGACAAGAAGACCAGCGACGGAAGGAAATTCCGGCCCAAATGGTTGGGCCCATACCAAGTCATGAAGGACTATGGAAATGGTGCTTACCTCTTATGTACGCTAGAAGGTGAGGAATTTGGTGAAACAGTCAATTCCCTCCACCTCAAGCGATTCTATGCATAAGAAACTAACACTACTTGTATAATTATCTACATTGCATCTTCATATAGATTAAGATCATTCTGTCCACTTGTTTCTTACATAAATTGTGATCAAGGAATCTATTCTCAAAGTAATTCATTACAAACTCGTGACGTTGTTGGCATAAAGCTCTTTAATCATACCTCTCCATCTTCATATATCATCAAATCATCTCAGAATCTTTTATCAAATAAAATCAAACATGACAAAGTCTTAACGGTAACCATACCAAGATCTGCAAGTTTATTCTCACTTTGATTTCTTCTTAGGATAGGTGTCTTGCCTATGGTCTATTCTAGAAGCTTCATGGTGTCACATCTATCCCATATATACATCTCTTTGGAAATAAGCACATACTGACATTTTACTCAAACAAGCAAGTCAACAACTGATTAAACAGAAAATTTTAAATTTACACATTTCCTTGCCCCACCAACCTTCGGTGATGAGCTTGTGTCTCTTACTAGTGACGTAGGGTTGGGAAAGGATGGAAATGCCCTTACTTGCCTATGCCTTGCCCATGGTGATAAACCCACGCTTCTTACTAGTAGCATGGGGAAAAGTACAGGGGGTCCTCTTGACAAAGCAAGCATTAAAGGTCATAAACAAACAATTCAAACTTTGAGTCCAAAACGGATGAATCAGATGTTCAAAATTCCAAAATAATTAAAATCCTAAAAAACCCAGATCTTGTGTACTATGTGGCCATCTAAGGGTCTAAGTCTGGATAAACCGCAAAGCAAGTTGCATTCTAAACTATGAAGTCATTCGGGTAGAGTAAGCTTGTAGCTTCCAATTTGGTTCCGCCAAAGCTTTGTTTGTCTTTCATCACTATCGTTTCACCACACCTCATAACTTGTGCCCTTTCTAGCTCTCGGTGATGAGCCCTCGCATCTTACTAGTTGCGTGGAGTTAGGAGTGGGGCAAGTTAATATGTTCATCATACTGGTTATATTCATCACTTTGCAAAACAAACATGAGGTATCCAAATTGCTCACAGAAGCTAAGAATCAAAATCACAATATATCTGCAATATCATGTATCAGCATCATGAAATACCAAAAGAAAGAAAACATTTGCATCATCTGTTCTCCATTGCATACATTCTAAAAAGCATATAAACATACATCGTAGTATACACAAGGAAACTAGAAACAGAAAGGAAAACATGAGTGCCAAGCTTTTGATCCAAAAAACGAATGCATATATATAAATAATCAATGTTTATATACAATGCCATCATGCTCTAAGCATGGTCAAAATGCTCAAAGAGCCCGTGATATACAAAGAATATATAATACAAAATGCACGAGAGCCAAATGGCTTCTCAATCCCTGCGCGACCCCTCCGAAGGTGCACGCCCATGCCTAGGACTCCGGCTGCGCCGGCGCTCTGAATGTATGGAGAGCTCAGGGGTCCCGAGGGGAAGCCGTGGTCTCACCATGAGAATGGCTCCTCATAAGGCGCTCAGCCGTCCTGTAGCCCGCTAACTCTGTGCGGAGGGTCAACACCATCCTAGCCACGTGCCAAACGAGAGCGAAGACATCGGTATGCCTACCGGCTGTTGAGGGCTCCCCGGCATCTACGGATAGCTCCGCACGGGTCCTGTCCATGGGGATCATCAAGGAATCGGTACATACCCTGCAGATCAAATCCCGCCACTCGTCAACAGTCTCTGCAAACAAAGGAGAAAAACAAAATCAGAAACCAAGCAAGAGGCTAAAAGATACAACAATAGCAACTAAGGAGGGCATATGTATAAACTTAAAAAGGGAGAAAGGGTAACTTACTCGGATCCCCAGGCATCCAAGATGGGTCGCTGGGACCGGCACCTGCCACAGACGTCGCTGTCGACTGAGGGGATGTTCCTGTGGCAGGAGCAACATGTCACCCTGCAATTGACTCATCCTCTCTGCCATGGCCCTGAGAGAGTGGCTCCTCTGAAACTAGAGTGTCTCTTCTTTACGCTATGCTCCTAGCCCTCTTTGCCTGCATAATATCCTGAGTTTCATGCCACTCAAGATTGCTGTCCTCGGTCTGCTCCTCTGTCCCTCCCTTTGTGGACTCCTCAGAGTCAGAGTCAATATCTATGGGGTCATCGCTGCTATGAGCAAGACCCGCATGGCAATCTGAAGTAAAGGTTCCCGAGGCGCACCTGCTCTCCCTCTGGCACCGAACAAACCCTCCTGGCTACAATAGGAATACCAGGAGTAACCACTATCCAACCTCAGCCTCTAGGCCCCCCTCTGGCCTCGCGAACTGATCTGTAAATTGGTGCCACTGGGGGGAAGCATGCCTGTATATGGAAGGCCAAAACTTCTGAGGAACCCTGGCTGAAAGGATGTACCTCCACTCATCCCACTCGATCAATAAGCTGCCCTATGGTTGGAGCAGGAGATCAGGGTAAGAGTCTCCTCGCCCCATATACCGGCCATAAGCCAGTATGGTGTCACCTCCATGTCTACTAGTAGTAAGGGAGGCAACTGGCTAGTGAGGTGCTATGAGCACCGACATGTCCTGACCATCTGGCTGCCCTCACAGCCCTGGGATCTGCCACCTCCACGCCTCTGCCATAGGGAATGAAGCGCTCATACACCCAACTCATAACTAGAGTAGGGTGGCTCAAAGACTGTCCCTGTAAATGGACCACCCTGTATAAGTCATGATAAGTGGTCCCCAAAATATCTGCGCCCCAGGCGTATATCCGACCATGCCCCTCTATCTGTGCAATGATGGGGGCCCAGCAGTATAACAATGTATCCCCTCCCTTGTCCCCGATCAGTCTCGAGGCAAGGATCCCCATGATGGCCTGTCGAAATACGGGGATGGGCAAAGAAGGAATGAATCTGACTCTCACTCCCTTCTTCAGCCCCGTGGAGATAGTTGCATCCCCCATGTAGCCTGCCCACTGTGTAATCTGTGCTCTGGACCCAGCTGTCTCCAGTGTGAGCCTCCTCCCGATGATCGGGACCCCCAGGATACGGTAAACATCCTCCAAAGTGATGGTCCACTCACCGCGGACCCCTGGCAGTCGGAAAGTGTTCCGATCTGCATCCCAATATGAAAATAAGTCACAAAGGATGTGACTAGATGGCGTGACATGAGGCACGCGTGATATACGCAATATGCCGGCCCTCTGCAACGTGTCCTCCTCGTCTGGCGAAAGGGCATCCAATACCCCGGGAAACCAATCACACTCTATCTCCCGGCTCCATCTAATGTACTCCTCCCTCGTCTGCATACACCCAAAAACACACAAAACAAAGAAAGTTAGTATCTAATAAATGTAGGGAGAATCATAAAAACGTATAGAAATGCAAGAAAATATAAGTATAAGTCTCCAAAACAACTTCTTTTGCATTCTGTGCAAAACTGCCACCCTGAGCAGGGAGGCGGTTTTGTAACCGCCGCCTTAAAGGCGGTGATCTCGTAACCGCCGCCCTGGCCAGGGTGGCGGTCGCGGTCCGAAAACCCGCGCGGGTTTTTAACCCTAAAAAGTCCAAAAAACGCAAAAATTGACCATTTTAGCTAAAGAAAGAGCCTACCCAGTAGGCGCCCCCCCTAGACGGACCTTTTAAACCAAACATTTTCAAAAATAACCCCCCCATTACAAATAATTTTCCATTTCAAATTTGAAGGGGGAAAAATGCAAAATTGAAGAAAACCAACCTGTGATCTCGCGGGGTGGCGTTCCGCACGTGGAGGCATGATCACGATCTCACTGCGGACGTTTCGACTATACTCACGTGAGAAACCGTCACCGTGGGTCCCAGAGCTCAAAATCGATCAAATCAACTCGCGCGAATGAATAGGAAAATGGGCCCACTTTCATATATATATATTGTTCTATTTCGTCTTAGAATGACTTTTTCGCAGGTTTGGAGCGCTGACGGAGGTAAGTTCCTATCCCCGCACAAATGGTACGTCCTCTTTCCCTGTTATTTTAGCGTTTATTTTTCAAATTATTGTATCTATCTGCACTTGAGATCTCTTTTCATTTTTCAGGTAGCGGGAATTTCGGATGGCGCCATTTCGACACACGGACGTGTAAGGTATAACTTATAAACCCCCCATTTCGGGACTGCCATACTCAGACCCACCGTTTTATGACCTTTCATGGCTAAAACGCTTCTCCGAGGGGGCAATATGTACGTACCCAAAATTGTAAGGTACTGTACTGCGGAACGGTGTAATAAATGCCCCAATGATGATATAGGTCTCCTCGCAAGGTGTTCGGGATCCAGAAAGAGCTCTTTGGATATGCGTTAACATCCTGCATACCCCACTCAGCCCCCGTGTCCTTTGTTTTCCCCTTTTTCCCTCTTTTCTTGCCCCTTTTGATCTTCAGTGACGAAACCGCCGCCCTGCAGGGCGGCGGTCTTGTGACCGCCGCCCTGAACAGGGCGGCGGTCCTGTAACCGCCACCCTGAGCAAAGCGGCGGTCCTAGGCACATTTTCTAGAACGTCCTTTTGACGCAACCCGCGTGAAATATCATGATTTACCAGCTTTTCTTTGCCGACTTGAGCATGCATTAATGTTTTTGGTCCCCTGGAATAGTGTTTTTCCTTTGTTTATTGTTTAGGAGTTCAATTTGGTTTTGATTCTTGGGTGTTTGAATTCTTATAAATGCATGGTGTGTGTACATGCAAATGGTCTGAATTTTGGCTGAGTTTGTGTGAAGAATTTGAGCTGGAGTTTTGATCACCATTTTTTCTTGTTAGAGTCTTCTGGTTTTTAGTATTTTGGTTAGCTTGCTTAGGATTGATAGCATAGTTTACTTCATACTTGGTTTAGCATTGCTCAGCTGTTGGTAAGCCACAGACTCATCTTGTGCAGGCAGTGCTGTTGCTCCTTCCAATCTGGTTAGAAGCTTGCCTCTGAATTCCTTTTGCTGTAAGTTTGTTTTACTGTGACTTAGAGTTCTTAGTTCAATTCATTGTATACCTGGTTAGCTTTATTCAGTTGTTAGTAAGCCACATATCCAACTTGTGCAAGCAGTGTCTTTATTTTGGAACAAAATAGCTTAGGAAGCCATTAAAGTTGCAGGTTTTTCTCTTCGTATAGGATAGTCAAAGGTTCTGGTCGCTTCACGTTGCATGACTCGCAGTAAAATCCCGCTAGGAATCGCATAAGCCAAGCTCTGTACTCTTGCGCTATCCCTCTCCTACTCGCATTCTCGGTCTGTATTCTGAGCTGTCCTTGTCCCAAAATCTACTCCTATCGGTGCTAGCATTACACGCTTTTCTGGATCCAAGTGAACACGAAAGAACGAGAAGATCATACTGAGGGGACGAGATCACATACACCATAGGATTCGCCACTGTTCTGCGAAGTCCAGGTTTTAAATTTCAAAGTTCTAGTCAGATTTATATCAAATAGAGTAGTTAATCACTTTATTTCATTTCATTCTATTCTCGATATTCCCAGGGAAGCTGTGGGGATTGATAGTTTCTGACAAACTATGATTCACTCCTCACTTCTGAGGTAGGATCGAGAATCTTGCGGGTAGATTAGACAGGCTATCTTATTTATTTAGAATAATTCTACAAATTGCACAGGCAAATAACCACACTCGGTTATCTTGTCTGTTTTAAATTATTGTTTAGTTATTATTTCTAGATACGCTTAAAATAGTTTGTTTTTCTTAGAATTGTTAGAATATTTCTTAGAAAGATAAAGGTTATATATGTTAGATTTATTTCACATAGTTAGAATTTATTTCATTACAGTTAGATTACATTTTGTTTTGTATGACAATCACGGGACCTCAAGAGCCCAGGGAATATATATTTGAGCCAATCGTGCCTCAACCAAACCTAGCCACAGCAATAGTTGACATAGACCAAAATCTCAGGATACAAGTATTCCAAACAACCGCAGATCTACAACTGATCAGCTCACAGTTAAGAGGATTAAACATAGAAGACGACCAAGCACATGTGTTTTGGTCAAGTCAGCCAAACTAAAGATTACCCTAGAAAATATCCACATGACTGTAGAAGGGCTTGAAAGAGAACAAACATTCGAGTGTGATCCTTTAGTTCCACAGCCAGACGCTGGAGACATCCTCGTAGATATAGATACCAACTTAAGAATCCAGGTTGCAAGAACACCTGTAAGGTATTATGAGAAGATCGCACAACTGTTGGTTCTAAACGTAGAAGCTGAAAAGGCGTACGATTACTGGATACTAGGGATTAGAACTTGATCTCGTGTATGACCATAACAGGACCGCAACAACCAAGAGTCTATGGTTGTGATCCATAGGTCCCACAGCCCAACGAATCCACAAGTCAGTTAGATATAGACACTGGCCTACGCACACTAGTATTTCAGTCCACTCCACTTCCACCTATCATCGTCGAACAATTGTGCTTACTAGATATAGCGGCTAACGAAGCTAGGGAATTCTGGACTAGGCCAGAAAATCATCCATAGAATCAACTATATCCGCCATATGACCTTATCAGGAGATATACACGAAACAATCCCAGGTCATTTTCCACGTATTCCGCAACCCATAGATCGAATCACGCCAGAGCTCGATATTGATTGGAGCCTTCGAGCAGTCATCCTCGCTGATCGATCTATCACACCAGTCCAAGTTAGAAGGGCCTTCTTAGCCTTAGATTCACAAATTCCACTAGTGCGTGTCGAAGACATTAGATTGCCTAACTAGTTTGTCTGCATATTCTACCCCCACCGGCTGTCTCGGCATGACCTCGGGAGGTCGGGTACACGGAAGAGTCACTTGTAGATTCTCACGCTCGCTTGTCGCTTTTCCGACGTACAACTACATGATGGGGTGTGATAATAGAGGCCACAGGTGTAGGGTCATTGGGTAAAACCTCAATAGATTGAAGAACCTCCATGAGAGCTTGATGATGGGATTATGAGGTTTGGATGAGGTCATATAGGGACATTTTGAGGGGAGATTGGTGTAATTGTTTGAGCATGGTGCGATGTGTGATGCCATTAGACATGGGGTACATGGGGCCGTAGATAGCGATTTTAGGTATGGGTGTAGATGGTATGTTGGGTATAGGATTGGTTGGTGGGTCAATTTCCTTTTCTTTACCCTTATCCTTCTAAGCATGTGTAGTGACATGTATCATGTTGATCTGAGGGGAGTTGGAAAATAGAGAAGGTGTAGGGTGAGTGGTATAATGACATGATGGGCAAAAACCTACCAGAGGAGAAGAACCCTGTGAGGTGAGCTGGGCGCAACCACATTTGGGTGATGGCGTGGCAAGTTATTTGATGCAAACCATGTTAATTTAAAATCTTGAGGGTGACTCTAGGAGCTGTGAGGGTGGAGGTTATGGTTGTTGAGTGGGAAGTGTGGGAATGGGTGTTGGTGAAGCAGGGTCCTCGTCGAGAAGGTCATTGTCTTCAAAGTTGGCTTCCAGAGGACATAACTAGATAAGGACAATTTTCAAGGTATTGTAGTTCTCCACATCATGCCTTGATACACATGATGGTATACGCAAAAATTTTAGTATCATCAAACCCTTTTAGATTGGGTGTGAGGGGGTCATAAGGTCTGAGTGGCAGGTAATGTAATGACAGAATTCTCAAAGAGGTTGGTTAAAATTTTAGCACACGACCCCGCTAGTGGATTGTAATGGGAAGTGAACGTGGGTTGGGGTATAGGTGCAGTTGATTATCAAGGAAAAGTCTTTAGAAGAGGAGGAGCAGATCGAACTATGATTTTATGTGCTAGTGTGGTTTTGGGTGTAGATCATGTTGGTTTAGGTAGGGGTATAGTAGGTGAACAGGTAGGAGGGTATGTGGCTGTTTTGACTACATTATTGTGGGGTAGTTGAGTTTTGTTTTTGGATTGCGACCTTCTTGGGTAAAGGTTATATGGGTGTATGAGGTCTAAAAGGAAGAGTAGATGGGGGAAGAGGGTGAGTTACCAATGGGGATAACATATGGTGCTATGAAGGTAGATGATGCATGAGTCATACTTGGAGGTGTGAGAGATAGCGATTGAAGTGTAGTGGGTAGTAAAGCAATAGATGAGGGTATTTGAGGTATGGGTGGTAAATATGTTGCAGGTTCTGGGTGTAAGTTGTGTTGGGCATCTGGGTAGGCTTAGAGGTTTGTGAGGAAGGAATGGGTTGTTGTGTTTTTGGTTTATTTATGGTTGGAGGTTTCATGACCATGTTGTGAAGTTGAGATCCTAAGATGGACGAGACAGGTGCAGGTGTGATTGACACAACTGGGGTATGAGTTCTATGGGTTTAATGCTTTTTTTTGGGTGTCAGAGTAGGTGTGGTGTTGTCTTTGGAGGATGTAGCTAAATCTAGTTTGATAGGTGCATGAGTAAGGCTGGTAGTCAGGGTGACCCCTACAATGGTAATAGTTTTAGTTGAGGATGATGTCATAGGTGTGAGTTTGGGTTTAGATATAGATTGGGCTATGGGTAAGGATGTGGTTTGAGATATGACAAGTATCATGGAAGGAATTGTGATAGAGGTGGTTATGTTTGGTTTTATTAGTCAAAATATTTTTGGGTAGATAGTGGAGGTATCAGCAAGTGACCTCATGCATCTGTGTTGAGGTAGGAAGCAAAAGGTGTCCCCATAATAAGGCTCTATCCACATAATCTAAGTGATCAGCCAAATGTGCAAGAACGGAACGTATCTGTAGGTGGAGTTGATAAGGACCTAATGGAAATTCCCGTAAAATGTGTCTTAGAGACAAGGAAATTGGCTAGCTTCAACTTCTGTGGGTAAGAGAGTCGAAAGTAGGTCTGCAGGATTTTGGGTAGCTGGATGGAGAATGCTCACCAGGAGGCAAAGGTATCTCAACTAGGTCTATGGTAGGTAGTAGAAGGTTATGGGAAGCTCCTCTGCATAGGTGGAGGAGATGGATGGGTGCTCCTCTATGGGTGGAGGAGGTAATGGGTGCTCCTCTATGGGTAGAGGAGGTACTGTGGGTAAAAGTTCTCTGAGTGCAGAAGCCAGGGGTAAGATGGTCTCAATGTTAGTGGGGAGACTCCTCCGTAGGTGATGAAGGAGATGAAAGATGTTCCTCTATGGGTGTGAAGGAACAGGGGAGGTTGGTTCTAATGTGGAAGGAGGATTTTGGGATATGATTTCCTCTAGGGAAGGAATGTGAGGTAATTTAGGAGGCGACAAGTATGTCATTAAAGATAGCGTAGAGCTTGCGGGTAAGGGTATCATGAGTTGAGGTCTCACTAGTTTGATCAGACGAGAGGGGCATGGTTGGGAAATTTTTTCTTGAAGATGTGCAGGTTTTGGTTGGTAGGCATGTTAGTATTATCCATGGTTAACTCACATTTCTCGATCATTTCTTGGACAATATTTTTGAAAGTGATGTAATTTCCGTCACTTTGAACCTTTGCTCGATGGTAGTTACAGAAGTCATGTTCTTTATACCATGTGGGCATGGGGTGAGCAGGGTCAAAACCAGTGTGTGGTTTTATGGGTGGAAGAGTGATGGGCCCAACTTTGATAAGCTTTTATAAGATAGAATAGTAAGTTTCCCCAATTGGGGTGTTTTTCCACTATGCTCTCGTCTGAATTGAAAAGTTTGGATGGGTGAGAGATTAGATGAGGGGGTAGCCTGATTTGAAGGATGAGTTGGGATAGCCTTGAGTACCACTACATTAGTGGTGACCTTATCCTTTGAAAAATTGGTTTTGTGGTTTGGAAGAAGAAGAGGTATCATTCAAATTAAATGCTAAATTCTTATTGCGTAATTATATTTTCTTCTCTTTGATGGCTTGAATCTGTAACTTTCGTGTCATAGTGAATGCACTTCATCAAATGTTTGGAAGGTTTTGAACTGCAAGGTTGGTGAGATATGTCTATCACAAGCCCGTGTGAAGAGCTCGATGAGTTCCATTTGTGGCAGTTGGAAGGTGAGTTGGTTGATTAGGCTACACCAGCGAGTAACAAAATCTGTGATAGATTTGTCCTCATACTTGACACGTGGAGTATAGATCGGTAATGGTAACCTTCTTGACAATATTGATAGAGAAATGATCCAAGAAAGCTTAGGGATACCTAATTAAATGAGAATATAGAGTTTCTAGGTAACCCACTATACCGATATAATTCAGGTCCGAGTGAGGGACATGGGAAAGGTTCTCAAGAGTAACGAATCATTGTGAGTGATCAGATAACATCCTGTGTTGGAACGACCACAAATTCTACTGTCGGGTCTTCTTTGCTATTGAAACGATTGAAGTTAGGAATTTCCTAATGCACAGGGTATGGGTAGATAGGAATGGATGGGTGGATGGGCTTGTTGTAAATCTCATCATAGGTGAGAGTGTAGCGGGAGCCAGAAACTGATGCCTCTAATGTTTGCATCTTGTCCAACATTATTTTAATTAGGTCCTTAGTAGGTTACGATGATTAGGTGCCTCCTGTAGCATGAGAGGGTTGGTTTTGGGCATATAATGGGGGTGGCACTCTAGTATATGGTGCTTCCATATAGGTTTATTAAGAAGAAGGTAGTGAAATAGGGGGTACGTACTCGGAGTGAATGATAGATGAAACAAGAGGTTGTTGATAGTATGTATATGGAGGTGGAAGGGTCATGGTAACCCTAGTGGTAATGGTAGGAGGAATGACCTTTTCAAATGTTGGTTAATGGACCACGTTATTGCACATGGGTATGACTTCCAAATCCACATGCTGATTGTGATAGCTTCCTTTTTGCTAGGAGGAACTACCTATAATGTAAAGAAAGACATCAGGGGCAGAAAAAGTTAAACAATATATGCAGTGAACTGCCTAGCGTATGCTAGATCCAGTGAAGTGTGACACTTCCTAGATGGCTGTTAAACTAGTGTTTCAAAAAATTTAATGCGGTAAATAAGGTAAAACCTATTGCTAATTCGAAACAATTTAGGGTATCTCATTTAAAAAACAATAAGAAATAGATCTAGATGGGGCCGACAGCAATATGTTAGAATGAGAGATCCGAAGGTCATAGATAATTGGTTTTGCCGTCTCTGCAGGTCTAACCTGAGGCATCTCAGGTAGACGAGTAGGTGAATGAGGGTGAAACTGGAATTAGGTGGGTAGGTTACTGTTATGGGTTATATGGAGTCAAATGTACAGAAACCTGATGTCTAGTTAAGGGATGACTGATGGCGGTTAGGATGTAACTGATGCCAGTTACTGGTGAGAAAACTTGTAAGGTGGTGACAGAACGAGATGGGAGTGGTCTGACTTTGTGGCGTGCAACACAAGTGCACTTTGGTTGTCTTCAGGTCAGCAGGTATTGGGTGATTTAGGTACTGCATTTGGTAGAGGCTGGTTAATGGGTATAAATGACAGGGGTGAGTAGTAGGAAGGATGTCAATAGGTGGCTAGGTGAACAATAGATGGATAAGGTACTAAATGATGAAATAGAAAGTGAACCAGAGCTAAGTGATACTGTTTACTTACTTGGATTCTACTCCTGGATGCCTATAAGTGAAGGATGGAGGTGCTGCCATGAGAGGTTCCACTTTTTTCTAGATCAAGTCTTTGATCACAAATTGAAGGAAAGATTTTGTATGAGATGCATATACATTTCTCTTTGCTTCGTTAGATCAGATCATTGCTGGGATGGTTGTGTAGGAAACGATTCTTGATCTCCTTCCTTGCATACGTGTTCTTGCTAGAAATTCGCTCTCAGAAGATGCAATATCTCTCTGGAATTTGCTAATGTTTGCTAAATTTTCCAATCTTTTTCCAACCTTCTTCCAACCTTGAGAATAAGGTTGTTTTGGGGTTAAAAGGGTAACTGACAGTGGTTCTGGCTTAACCAGAAACTGGTTAGGGGTAACTAATGTCGGTCAAGGCAGGATTTCCTAGGGTTACTAAACTAGGGAGATCCTCTTTATTTCCTTGGATCTCATGCCATTAACCCACGCGGATTAGACTGGGAGCTTCTTGTAAGCATGCGGTAATGTGGTTAGAGAGAATGTAGGCATTGATTTTTAGGGTTTAGGTAAGTCTTAGTTAGCTATGACAACTTACTAAGAATAGGTTTTTAGGGTGAGTTGGCTTGGTGAGGTGTCTAAGTTGAAGTGTATATGTGGATATTATTTAAATTAATATATTTAAATAATAAATATAGTGAGGATAATGAATTAATTTAATTAAATTAATTAAATTAATATTAGTGGCGTGAAGGGGGCCATGGCTAGGATAATGTGATGAAGGGTGCTTATTTTTCGAGGGATCAAAGGGGAGTGTGACCTAATTTTAGTGTCTAAAAAAAACTTATGATTGATGTTACTTGATGATAACTTATATTCAAGTTACCAGATGTTAACATGTATTTTAGTCACCGGATGGTAACTTGTATTTGAGTTACTAGACGGTAATCTGCATTTGAGTTACCAGATGGTAATCTGTATTTGAGTTACCATTCGATGGTGTACAAGTATACAACCATGTGATGGTCTGATAACATGTTGACATAATCCTATTTGCTAGCTTAAGTCATGTTACCATGTAGCATGGACTTTATGTTTTACAATGTCTTGAATTTATTTTTTGCAGATTTAATTTTAAAATTTAATTTTTTGTCACATGTGTAGACTTCAAAAAGCAGCTATACGATGGCCCCTAGTCCAAATGAGAAAAGAGCTCAAGGAAAAATAAAATGTGACATAAACATTTCAAAATATTCTAGTCATCCCACACTAACACTAGTGCCAACATGTAATTTCAAATCTGATTATGCTAATGTTATTTTATATGTTGATTTACTAAAAAATGCAGTAAACAACTCAATTTGTCTTAAATGCAGAAAACCCTACCAATGAATTTACGTCGGATGAAATTCATAATCAGTAGAGTAGTTTAATTCACATTGATAGTAGTGATAATCCCACTTGTCATCAAACTCAAAATTCAGATAAATATTCCAGAAGCAGACATCATAAATGTAAGAGTGGGAAGTGGACATTAGCAATGACTTATAAATTTGAATAGTCAACCAAATATCCATTTATTGAACCTATTGAGCCAGAAAAAACTACTGATACTCCTATAAAATGTAGATGTATTATATGTAGTTGGAAACTAGGCAAAGATCATAACATGCAATTGAAGTTGGACACAATAGAAAAGCATTGTGGGAAAGTATATGAAAAAACAAGAAGATGAAAATCTAATAAAAACATCTAGATAGAAAACCACAGAAGATTGTTTACATATGAGATATGTAGAAAAATATGACAATCATCATAAACATCTTCAAGACCTTGTTGAGAAAGGTAGAACAATAAAGGCTAAATTTACAAAAGTTGTTGATGCAAGTTTTTAGGCAAAACTTATACAATTATGAACAAAACTTCACATTTTTAAAAAGGGAAAACCTATTTCATAATTCATTTATTATGTGATATTATTTCAATCTAATGGGTTTCCAAACAATCCAACAACACATTGGTCAGATACTAGTGCTTGGGAAGTGGCTAAGTGTATGGTAGAAATTGAAATCACTGATTTGAGAGAGAAGGTCAAAAATGTAAATTTTATCTAATTGTCAATTGATGAGGTCATAAAAGTAGACAATACATCGTGGGTGTGCATGCATGTCTACACTTACAATTTCAAGAACCATTTGAGGGAAGATCATCTACTAGTAATGAAAAAAATGATGGAGAATTGTAATTTTGAGAACCTTTTCAAACTAGTGACTAAAAATTTAAAAGAAATAGGTAGTATGGATGATCATTCAATATCTACGAAGCTGCTTTGTGTTGGACCTGATGGGGGATCTATTATGCAAAGTAACAAAAAAGGGATTTGTTTTCTCTTTAAAAAAATTGTTTCCTTGTACATGATAACTATTCGTTGCATGGCCCACATAAATAATTTCACTTACAAGATTGTAAGTAATTTTGAAAATGTTGCTAAAGTGGAAGAGCTTATACTCAATTTGCATTCATACATGTCAAGAAGTCCTAAAATATTTTTGGAGTTTCAAAATTTTTCTGATGGAATTGTAAATGGTAAAAAAATGTTGAAAGATGTTGACAGAAGATGGACATCATTGTATGATTCAGCTTATAGATTTTTTGATGAATACATGTCATTAATAGGGTATATATATTCAAGAATCATAGAGAAGTTGACAAGGTAAAATATCTTCTATATCACTTGAATGATATGGAGACATTATTGGCATTATACGGTATTTTTCCAATGCTAAAGGAATTAAACAACTTGCTGAAACAAGCTCATGAAAGATCTATAAACATTGTTGATTTTATCAAATTAAGGAAACATGTATGTATGATTTTGGATAACTTATATTCATGCCAAGACTAACTTCAGAAGCCAATATTTAGTAGTTGGAAGGTTTTAACATATACAAAAGATCCGAACATCTATTTGAAGTTCAATATAAATGTTCATCTTTCTATCTCAGTAGATGAGAAAAATATACGAATGCACACTTTCCAAAGAGATCCTTATGTCCTAGGTTCTAATATTGAGGAAGTACTAGTAACAAGCCTTCTATTTGATGTTGTAGTGTCTGATACATGGAAAAAATTAATGAATATATCTAAAACATTATCTTCTAAGATCAGAGAAATATTTAATAATAGTTATATGCTTGAGGCCATGGGAGTTATAAATCCCAATTTATGGAATCCAATGATTGGTGAAGAACAAACAACTCAACATTTTACAAAATACATGTTTAGACTAATGGATCAATTTTGAAAATCTTCATATGTTAATGGAGGAGAATGTTTTTTGTATTTAATTCAGAATATTTGAAAATACACTCTAATTATAATAAGAATCTATCTATACATGAATAATCAACTATCAAGATTCAAGAGCAAAATCAAAATGTACATTGTACATCCATGTTTTCAATATTGAGTTCATACATGTTTAAAACTAAATTGTACAATGTAAATCCATGTATTATTATTCATCAACTCAAGCTTGAAAGAAATAAAATGTTTTCATAAGACAAAAACATGAGACAAATCTAATTATTGACACTGAGATAATGTTTTCATTTGACATATACAATGATTTACATCAATAATTTTACATCATTTGGACCATTTTCCTTAAATAGATTCTATTACATCAACAACATTTGAATTATATTTTATAAAACCAGACTCGACTAATGCTTTTACATCTGCATTAATATTTTCTAAATTTTGTCTATCTTCGCTAGCTGCATCTCCTATTGAAAGGAGATTAGGATCATCATCATTGTTTTTCTTCAGTAGAATATCAGGATCCATTCCATGCTCCTTTATAATCTTTCGTAATGTATTTCTATGCTTTTTTAAAAGAACAAATTTCTCTTTGAAGGTGATTGCACTACGAACACTTTCTCTAGATTTTTTAGATGCTCATCCTACACATGCACTTTAGTCTTCAATGTCTGGTATTTTGACTGCACGTAAAAAACAATAGTTAGAAAGTAGATAAACTATATAGTATAACAACAAAAAATATAATATTGAAAATATTAAGTACTTACTACAGCCAAGTCTTTCTTAGCATTTGTAATAGTGACAAGTTTTTTGTTTCTATTCCACTTGTTTTAATAAGATTGCACCTCGATGTTCAAATTCACCAATTTGTTAAACATTATAGTTAAAACATTATAATTATTGTAAATAGTGTTGGTGACATAATTTCTAGATCACACTTGAGCAAGTAAAGCGTAAATCGTCACCGGTTCATTTTTTACTCAATGAAAATAGTTTTTCCTTATTTGAAAAATAATAATACATTTCATCAATTTATTTGATTGGATATTTCTCTCTAATATATCATATCCCCAATTACTTAATATCAGGAACAACACTTTATGTCATAAGGGTTGTAGCATTATCAGCCATAAGAATTTCAGTCAAAAATATTGTTTTCCCATCATCATTCAAATTTTCTTCCGCAATTAGGGAAGGAAGATCTAAATTGGATTGATGTTGTGGCACTTGTAGCTCTATTGAATGGGTGAGTTGGATAAGTATGAACTGCATGTGAAGGTATGGGGTGTACACGAGGGAGGAGCCAAGGGGTGCACACAAGAAAGATAAAACAACGTGCGAAGATTTTTGCTTGAGTAGGAAAAGTTGGGACTTAGCCAATTTCATCATTCCATGGCTAAAACTAGAAGAACAAAGGAGGAGTGACATCCAAGAAAGTTATATAATTGGACAACATCAGGATGGATTGGGACACACACAAAGGAAGTTAAAAGATGGAAAATAACATGCATGGGTCAATCTAATAATAGGATTAAAAGGAGTTTATATTTAGGTTAATCTATTATTAGGATTATTGTAAAAGCATGTATGATTTATGGCTATTTTTGAATGTAATACATCTTGTCTATTTTGAGAGCATGCCTATTTTTAGGAGAGTGCATGTGTAGTGAAGGGAAAATACCCACCCCTATTTATATAATATGAATGTATTGTAGAACATACTGGATAAATGAAGGATATAGTTTTGCATGAACAATCAATACTATGTTTTAGGATTTTGTGCATAGATCTGCAAATTGATGTAACAACTGATCATGTACTCAGATATATTTTAACATAATGAATTCTACTTTATGATGGATAATTTTGGATGGATCTTGATTGTTGACATGTCTGAATATGGTGATCTAACAGTTCAATTGATCTTGGTTATAGTTTAGATTGATATTTTCCCTTATTATATGTGTTTCCAAAGTGAGTTTTATGCAATGGTTATGTTTATCTGAATGGATTCATGGTTAATTACTGTTATGAACATGCATGCAAACTTTGTGTTAGAAAATTCAAAGGAGGGAGCTAGTAGTTGTGCATGCTTTGGGCGAGCATTCAAATTAGTCTGAATGAAGTGCCAACGCACATAACTTTGAGGTGAAACTAGAATACTACATTTTGGTTCTATTTCTGAGACCTCTTTTCAACTTTTCTTCTAGGATGTTGCATGAAAATGGCCTATCGATTATATTTGGAGAGCATTGAAACTTGGGTAGAAGATGGACATGATAAATTTGCACAGAGGTATAACATTGGACTTGATTTCAATGCATGAAAGTTAGTGGAAGATAATGTGTATCATGAGCTTTATGAGAAGTTCTTCAACTTTTTCCCAATATAATTATACCAATGGTTAGAAAGGTATGTATCGAACATAGCTTGGGGTTTGAGACCAAGGATTTGGATGCAAGAATATTATCATACTCTCTTTGATGCAGATGTGGAATGGAATAGAGTTGTAGATCGTTGGTGGGTAGGAGTGTTACACAATTAAACACTAGATTACATAATTACATTGTATTTTTGTCCATAAGAAGCCAAGTTTAAGTATTTTCATGAGCCCAAAGTATTTTACTTACGTGTGATACTGTACGAAGGAAAAGTGAAAAGCGAGCATGGGAATCTACAGGTAACTCTTCCTCGCACCTGACCTCCCGAGGTCGTGCCTAGACAGCTGATGGGGATGGAATATGTGTGGGATGCAGTCAAACTAGTTAGGCAATCTGATGTCTTCGACACGCATTAATGGAATTTGTGAATCTAAGGCAAAGAAGGCCCTCTTAACCTGAACTGGTGTGATAGATCAATTGGAAAGGATGACTTCTCGAAGGCTCCAATAAATATTGAACTCTGGCGTTATTCGATCTATGGGTTGTGGGATACATGGAAAATGACCTGGAATAGTTTCATGTATGTCTCTAGACAGGGTCATAAGGTAAATGATGGATATAGCTGTTTTTATGGACGGTTCTCTGGCCTAGTCTAGAATTCTTTAGCTTTATTAGCCGCTATATCTAACAAGGATAATTGTGTGATGATGATAGGTGGAAGTGGAGTAGATCTGAATACTAGTGTGTGTAGGCCAGGGTTTATGTCTGATTCACTTATGGATTCGTTGGGTTGCGGGATTTGTGGATTGCAACCATAGATTCTTGGTTGTTTCGGTCCTGCTATGGTCATGTATGAATTCAGTCCCTGATCCCTAGTATCCAATAATCATATGCTTTCTTAGCCTCTATATTCAAAATTAACAGCTGTGCGATCTTCTCAGAGTACCTCACAGGTGTTCTTGCAACCTGAATTCTTAGGCTAGTATCTAAGTCTGTGAGGGTGTCTCCTGCATTTGGTTATGGGACCAAAGGATTGCAACCGAATGTTTGCTCTCTTTCAAGCCCTTCTATAGTCATGTGGATATTTTACCTAGGGTAATCTGTAGCTTGGACGATTTGACCAAAACGTGTGCGCTTGGTCATCTTCTATGTTTAATCCCCTTAACTGAGAGATGATCTGTTGTAAGTCTGTTGTTGTTTGGAAGACTTGGATTCTAAGATTCTGGTCTATGTCAACTATTTCTGTGACGAGATTGGGTTGAGGTATGATTGGCTCGAATACGTATTCTTTGGGCTCCCTAGGTCCCATGATTGTCATACAAAACAATAATGTAAATCTAACTAATGACAGGATAAACTAATTATGAAAGATATGTCTATGTATATTTCTAAATCTGATATATCTATCTACTAAACATAATTTAAAGAACAACTATCTAATATATCTAAAATTGATAGCTAAGATAACAATTTAAAAAAAACAAGATAGCTGAGTACAACTATTCATCTGTGCAGTAGTAAATCTATTCTAAATAACGAAATGATTGATCTAATCTATTTAAAAGACTCTCGATACTACCTCAGAAGTGAGGAATGAATCATAGTCTCTCAGAAACTATCAATCCCCACAACTTCCCTGGAAATATCGAAAGTAAAATTGATTGAAATGAAGTGATTAGCTACTCTATTTGATATGCTTCTAACTTAGAATTTTGAAAGCTAGAACCTGGATTCTACAGAACAGTGGTGAATCTGATGGTGTGTGTGGCTATGTCCCCTCAGTGTGATCTCCTTGTTCTTTCATACTCATGTGGATCCAGAAAAGTGTGTAATGCTTGCATTAACAGAAGTAGATATTGGGACAAAGGCAACTTAGGATAAAAACTGAATACAATGCGAGTAGGAGAGAGATAGCGCAAGAGTACAGAGCTTGGCTTATGTAATTCCTAGTGGGATTTTTTGCGAGTCATGCAACATAAAATGTCTAGAACCTGAAACTATCCTATTTGAGGAGAAAAACCTGCAACTTTAATGGCTTCCTATTGATAAACAGACTATCCTATTCCAATGTATTGGATGAAATAACAGTAGCACTTGTACAAGATGGATATGTGGCTTACTAACAGCAAAACAATGCTAACTAAGCATGCAATGAAAGAAACTAAGAATTCTAAGAAAAATGAAAACTAAATATATTGCAAAGAGAAATCATAGGTAAATTTGAGGGGCCATTTGCTTGAGCATAAGCCATCTATTTATAGCATTTGGATTTACCCAAGGTAAAAACCAATTTGATCTCTTAAACTATAAACAATGGCAAAACACTATTCTAGGGAACCAAAATCATAAATGCAAGCTTATGGCGGTGAAAAAAAGCTAGTAAAACATTGAAATTACGTGAGTTGTGTTAAAAGAGCTTTCTGGGAAAACATGTAAATGACCTCCGCCCTGAGCAAGGCGGTGGTTATAGGGACCGCTGCCTTGCTCAGAGCGGAGGTCACGAGACCATCACCCAGTTGAGGCAGCGGTTTCATCACTAAAGAGAAAAAGGTCAAGAAAAGAGGGGAAAAGGGGAAAACAAAGCATGCAGGGGCTAGACGGGGCATGCGGGATGTTAATGCACACTTGGAGATCTTTTCCAGATCTCGAACACGTTGTGAGGAGACCTGTATCATCATTAGGGCACTTGTTACGTTGTTCCGCGTAGTACAGTACATTACAATTTTGGGTACGTACATATTGTCCCCCTCGGAGAAACATTTTAGCCATGAAGAGGCATAAAATGGTGGGTCCGAGTATGGTGGTCCTGAAATGGGAAATTAGAAGTTATACCTGATACGTCCGTGTGTTGAAATGACTCCGTCCAAAATTTCCACTACCTGTAAAACGAAAGGAGAACTCAAGTGCAGATAGACATAATTAGTTTGGAAAATAAACGCTAAAATAATAGGAAGTGAGGATGTACCATCTATGCGGGGATAAGAACTTACCTCTGTCGGCGCTCCAAACTTGTGGAAAAGGCATTTAAATCCAGTCAGGTTGCTATATATATATGAAAGTGGGCCCATTTTCCTATTCATTTACGCGTGTTGATTTGATTGATTCTGAGCTCTGGGGACCCACAGTGACGGTTTCTTACGTGAGTAGAGTCAAAACGTCCGTGATGAGATAGTGATCATGCCCGCGCGAGTGGAACATCGACCCACAAGATCACATGTTAGTTTTCTTCAATTTATCCTTTTTACTCCTTTAATTTTGAAATGCTAAAATCTTTGTCGTGGTGGGGGTACTTTTTGAATATGTTAGTGTTAAAAGGTCCATATAGGGGGGGGTGCCTACTGGGTAGGCTTTGTTTTTTAGGTAAAATGGTTGTTTTTTTTAGTGTTTTTAGGATTTTTAGGTTACTAAACCTGTGTGGGTTTCTGGTACACAACCGCCGCCCTACACAGGGCGGAGGTTACACGACCGCCGCCTTGTTCAGGGCGGCGGTTACATGACCACCACCCTTAAGGCGGCGGTTACAAAACCGCCTCCCTGCTCAGGGCGGAGGTTTTGCACAGAATGCCAAAAGAACATCTGTTTGAGATTATTTTTTGCATTTTTTAGCATTTCTACATGTTTTCATGATTTTTCCAGCATTATTCGGATGCTAACTTGCTCTGTTTTGTGTGTTTTTGGGTGTATGCAAGTGAGAGAGGAGTATATCCAGTGGAGCCGAGAGAGGGGAGTGTGATTGGCTCCTAGCAGTATAAGATTCCCTCTCACAGGATGAGGAGGATACTCTTCAACAAGCTGGTATACTGCGTATATCACGCGTACCCCACATTGCTCCTTCCAGCCACATTCTTTGTGACTTGTTCTCATATTGGGATGCCAATCGGAATAGCTTCCAATTGTCGGGAGTCCATGGTGAGTGGACTATTACTTTGGAGGATGTCTATCACATTCTGGGGGTCCCGATTATTGGGAGACATCTCACCCTTGAGACAGCAGGTTCGCGGGCCCAGATAGCACAATGGGCTACATATATGGGAGATGCAGTCATCTCCATGGGTTTGAAGAAGGGGTTCAGAGTTCGATCCATTCCCATCTTGCCCATCCCCCTACTCGCCAGGCTATTATGGGGATCCTTACCTCGAGACTGATCAGGGACAAGGGAGGGGACACATTGTTATATTGTTGGTCCCCTATCATTGCACAGATAGAGGGACATGGCCGGATATATGCCTGGGGAGTAAACATTCTTGGGACCACCTACCATGATTTATATAGGGTAGTCCATTTACAGGGACATTCCTTGAGCCACCCGACCCTAGTCATGAGTTGGGTCTATAAGCACTTCATCCCCTATGGCAGAGGTGTAGAGGTGACAGATCCCGAAGCTATGAGGGCAGCTAGATGGACAGATATATCGATGCTCCGAGCACCTCATCAGCTAGTTACTTCTTTGACCACTGCTGACATGGAGGCCACACTGTATCAGACTATGGCAGGTATATGGGGCGAGGAGGCTCTTACTTTGATCTCCTGCTCCACCACAGGGTAGCTTATTGATATAGTGGGGCGGGTGGAGATATTCCCCTTTGGCCAAGTTCCTCAGCAGTTTGGCCTACCTTACATGGGTATGCTTCCCCCGGTGACGCATTAGTATACAGATCAGTTTGAGAGGCCAGAGGGGGGCCTAGAGGCTGGGGTTGGACAGTGGTGACACCTAGCATTCCTATTGCGGCCAGGCAGGTAGTACGTGCCCGAGGGAGAGCCGGTGCTCCTCGGGTACCCTTACTTCAGATTGCCACGAGTCCTGCCCATAGTAGCGATGACCCTATTGACATAGACTCCGAGTCTGAGGAGTTTATAGGGGGAGAGATAGAGGAGGACAATGACCCTGAGTGGCATGACACTTAGGATGTTATGTAGGCAGCGAGGGCTAAGCAGAGTACAGAGAGAGTGACTCTGGTTTTAGAGGAGCCACTCTCCCAGGGCCATGGTGGGGAGGATGAGTCTGTTATGGAACGTTACATTGCTCCAGCCACAGGAGCAACACCCCAGTCAGTGGCAGCATCCTTGGCAGGTGTTGACCCTAGCAATCCATCCTGGAGGTGTCATCACCAATCCGACACTATGATAATTCTTCACCAGGAACTCCTCGTGCTATGATTATTTACTAATGCACAGCCTTTAGTTTGGTGGATGTAATCTGGAAACAAAACAACAACATAACACAAGAATACCATCGACTATGATAAGACAGAATGATGACAAATCTGGAATATCAAAATAAATTATAATATTAACATGAAACTTTTACAATCTCACCCATGAGGTACTTCAAGTGTTATTGACTTCACTTGCCTTTCACCAAGACTATGGGAGAAACTTTACAATTACACCTCTTAATGGCTTCTTCAACACACCTTTAAACTGATGGCTTCCTTCGCACACTTCCTACAACATTTCTCACTACTTCCTTCTATGCTAAATGAGGGGGGTAGCCTCTCTATTTATAGAACTTCCAGGCTTATCCATCTTATCTCTAAGATAGGATAAGAAATCCACTCTGACGAATCATATTCCATACCTTAACTCTTATCTGTACATGTAAGCTTATCTTCTAAGATAAGATAAACCTTATCATTTTACATGGGTTCCACATTTTTAGACTTTTTACAAATAAAATACACAAAATATTTATGACCTCACTCCTTGTCCTTATTACCAATATAATATTTCTAATTCCTAATCATGTAGACCCTACTTCTCTAATTACCCAAACTTTGACATTTTAACATTACCGGACCACTTACGACAAATATTTACTTTTTACAACATTCCTATTGTACTTTGACTGTTATCGTACTCCACATTATTGGTGGCACCGTACTGACGGTGCCGTTATCTTCTATCAGAAGCTACTACTAATTATACTTAACAACATCATATTCCTAATACATACA
The DNA here is from genome assembly GCA_019776745.2 of Taxus chinensis. Classification (NCBI taxonomy): domain Eukaryota; kingdom Viridiplantae; phylum Streptophyta; class Pinopsida; order Cupressales; family Taxaceae; genus Taxus; species Taxus chinensis. The sequence continues at coordinate 758,226,043 of CM034151.1, read as the reverse complement.
TTAATGAAATAGAAATTACGGAGGAAAATTTTAGTGTCAACATCTTCCCCCTTCCTAGCTTCTACTCCGTCCTCGGAGTAGACTATTCTGGTGCTTGGAAAATCTTCAACTTGTCGTGGTTGACCCATTTCGTAATGGGAGTGCCATCCAATTCCTCCAGTCGGTACGTACCATTTTCATGCACAGCTGCTATTTTGTAGGGCCCCATCCATTTTGGAAGAAATTTTCTCTGTCTTCTTTTTTTGTATCTGGAATCATATACTAGAACCAAGTCATTCACATGAAATGGAGACCACCAGATCTTTTGATCAAAGTATTCCTTCTGCTTCATTTTCTTCTTATGGCTTGTATCCTTTGCTATTTCTCTCATTTCCTCTAGCAAATGAAGATGTACCAACCTTTCTTTTACTGAATCACTTTCATCCATCCTTTCATTTTTCATAACTCTCACAGTGGGAATATCAAACTCAATAGGAAGAACTGGATCAATGCCATAGGCCAACTGAAATGGGGAGTATCCTGTTGCTGACTTTGATGTTGCCCTATATGCCCACAATGCTGCATGAATCCTTTTATCCCATTTATGTACCTGCAAGGCTGCATCTTTTGCTAGAATTTGACACAACACAAAATTTGTTCGTTCCACCTGTCCATTTGTGCTTGGCTTGTATGTTGTTGCCTTCCTGTGCTTGATAGAAAACTTATTGAGTAGGGCTTCTACCACCTCATTAATGAAGTGGCTTCCTTGATCTGTTACAATTTCTAATGGGCAACCAAATCTGGTGACAATGCGTTCATACATGAACCTTGCCACTTCATCCATGGAAGTTGTTTTCAATGGCCTAGCTTCAACCCACTTGGTTAAATAATCTGTGGCAACTACAATATACTTATTTTGGCGTGATGTAGTTGGAAGTGGACCTACAATGTCTATTCCCCACTTTTCAAAGGGACCAAGGGGAAGAATAGGACATAATGGAGCTGATGAAGTCTTACGGTTACCATGTGTTTGACAAATATCACATGTCTTACAATAATTATAACAATCTTTAAAAAGAGTGGGCCAGTGATAACCTGCATCCAAGATCCTTCTTGTTGTAAGTTGTCCAGAGAAGTGCCCTCCACATGTACCATTGTGGAATTCTTCTAGCAGTTCCTTCCCTTGATCACGTCCAACTGCCCTCTTGTACTGTCCATCAGGTCCTATTCGAAATAATACTCCATGCAGAATAGAATATGGACGACTGGCTTGAGTAATCTTTCTCTTAGTCTTTGCATTGGCACCATCAGGAAACTTGAATTCATTCAGATAATTCCAAATATCTATGTATTCACTAGGGATTGTGTCAAGGGATAACAAGGCTGCATCGGGGAAATCATCATCATCACAAGATGATCCTAAACCATCATAGGCTTGAGAGAGTGCATCTGCATTGACATGCTTCTTTCCTGGCCTATCTATAATATCAAATTCAAATTCTTGTAGCAAAATTATCCATCTTGCTATCCTCCCTGATGGGTTAGGCTTATTTACAATATATTTTAGAGCCTGATGATCTGTTACAACTAGAAATTTTTGCCCTAGCAAGTAATTTCTAAACTTCTTTACAGCAAAAATGATAGCCAGAGCCTCTTTTTCAGTTACAGTATAATTTACCTCAGCACTGCTCATTTGTCTGCTCCCAAAGTAAATTGGATGTTCATTCCCATTTTCATCCTTTTGGCTCAAAGTACTTCCTAGTGCTGTATCTGAGGCATCAGTGTACACAATGAATGGCTTGCTCCAATCTGGATTCTTCAAAACAGGTGAAGACACCAGGGCTTCCTTCAGTTGTCCAAAAGCTTCATGCGCCTTATTTCCTGGTTCATAAGTAACATCCTTCTTCAAGAACTGGGTTAGTGGCTGTGCAATCTTTGAGAAATTCTTGATGAACCTTCTATAGTAACCCACATGGCCTAAAAATGATCTCAACTTACTTCTATTAAGAGGAAATGGTAAATCTTTGATTTTTGAAACTTTATCAGGATCAGTACCAATACCATCTCTGGATACAACATGCCCTAACAAAACACCTTTAGAACATCCAAAGACACACTTTGTAGGGTTTAGTGAGGCTTGTGCTTCATCTAACCTTTGAAATGCTGTCTCCATTTGGTGCAGGTGGTCCAACTTGCTCCCATAGATGCAAAAATCATCCAGAAATACTCTGATGAAGGTCCCAATGTAGGGTTCGAACACCCTATTCATCAACCGCTGGAATGTTGCTGGAGCATTACACAACCCAAAAGGCATAACTCTATAAGCAAACGTTCCCCAAGGAGTGGTGAACGTGGTCTTCAGATGATCTTTCTCTGCTATACGAACTTGGTTGTAGCCGCTATATCCATCAGCAAAACTATAGCACTCCTGGCCAGCTACTTCGTCCAAGATCTGATCTGAAAATGGAAGAGGGTAATGATCCTTCTTTGTTGCCTTATTGAGCTTCCTGTAATCAACACAAATGCGTAGCTTCCCATTCTTTTTTATTGAGATCACAATGGGAGAAACCCATTCTGAATTCTCCACAGCAAATATGAATCCTGCATCAAGCAACTTATCTATTTCTTCTTTTACAGTCTTGGAAAAATTAGGATTCATTCTATATGGCATTTGCTTTATGGGCTTAGCACCATCTACCAGCTCAATACAATGTTCTACCCAACTTACTTGACGGAGTTCCTTGTAATCAAAAGTGAATAGGTGTATGTACCTTCGAAAGAGCTGGAGGTAGGATTCCTTCTCACTCTCCATCACAGCATCACCAATCTTTATTTGTTGGAGACGATCATCAACTTCTTCTTCAGATAATTTTATGGGGTCATGAGTTGGTGTGACTGGAAGGATATCCATGACTGAAACATCAACCTCACTTTCTTCATCTTCAGTGTCCACTTCACTGGTACTAGAGTAATCAGAGGATGTCCAATCATCAGTTTCATCACTTGAATCCACAGGTTCTGCCTTATGATGTCGAGGGATCACATTTATCTTCACCCTCTCTCTACCACGTCCAAGTGTCATGAAACCTTCATTCCAGTAGTTTCTTGCATGAACTCTCCTTAGCCATGGTCTTCCCAGCAGCATTGGGTACGCAACAGTACCATTTTTCATCACCTGAAAGTCTACCACACATACCACACCCATAACAGATATTGCCACATTTGAAACTACACCTTCTGGTTTAGTTTTTCCTTTATTTAATGACCTTAACATAAGTGTTGAAGGGCGATCAATTTTTAAACCCAACATATTCATTACAGACTCGGTCATTACATTAACTGCAGCACCTCCATCAACTAAGACATCATGAATTGAAATACCATTACATAATACCTCAGCTTGTGGAGCATAGGGATCTGCCTCTGCCTCCAAAACAGGGACCTCAACCTCCTTCCTTCTTCGAGCATTGAGTCCACCTCGCAACTCCCGCCTCTTCTCAGAAGACATAGCCAAGAGTTGACCATATGTAATATTTGCAGGCCTTTTGGACAGATCTTCCAAGATGGAGTATGGTCCTTGCCCCTGTGAAATCAGAAAATCCTGCACACCCAACTTTCTTCTCCTATGTTTCTTACTAGTTTCTTCTTTCATCTTCTTAGGATCATTTCCATCTTGATTATCTTTTTCTTTCTTTCTTTTTGTTACAAACACATCTACTTCATTATTTCTGCTCTTATCTACTACATCAAAAGAATTCACAGGTGCTTTTCCTTTATCATTATCTCCTTTACCAGATGTAGAAGCTCTATCTGGACAATTATACTTATAATGACCCTTTTTATGACAACCATAACAAACAACTTCAGAAATATTTCTTTTTGGACCTCTATCTCCTCCCTGAGAACTAAATTCCTTTCCTTGAAGAAGATTAATAGTTAACTGACCCATCTTTTTGAGCAGATCTTCATACTCAGTAGATGTACTAGGAGAAATATTTGTGCTCACCGGGAGTGGTTGTGGATTCTGGACCAAAGGTGCTGGTGTAGGCTCTACTTTAGCAACAATTTCTTTGGGCTCCTCTTCCATGCTTTCTTCTTGCCTTCTTGCAATCTCCTTTGCTTGTTCAATGGTAGCTGGGCGGTCATACTTCACTCGTTGTCTGATCTCTGGCTTCATCCCAAGAATGAAGTGCTTACAGAGGAGATTATCCACGCCATTCATCAACCCATCCGCTAGTCCTTCCTTCCGGATCTGGGCATCGAGCTTCCTCCTTAGCTCTAGAACACGAGCATGATAATCCCTTATCTTCTCCTTCTCTCCTTGGGATAGCTTTGTGATCTCGATCATGAGATCTGCATATTTCTGTTGTTCACCAAATTCTTCAAGAAAACTTTCAGTTAATAAATCCCATGAATTTTTCACATTATCTCCTAGTGTTTCAAACCACCTAAGTGCTGATCCATCCAAAAAGGTAGGAAAAAATTCAGTCCATTGTTCCCTTCTTATAAGGCCATTACAAATACAAGATCGCTTAAACTCTTGAATGAAAGAAGAAGCATCTTCATTAGATTGAGCTGAAAAAACAGGAATCTTTCCCATTTTCAAAAGTAACCACTGTGAAATACCAACTCACAAGTACAATCAACAAGACTTATGTGCACAAATAATTGGAATTACTATAGAAATGACCACGGTAAACTATGGTAAAACTTGACTTACTGCGGTAAAAATTGATTTTACTGTGGTAAACACTATTCACGGTAAAAAGTGAAGTTACTGCGGTAAATACTATTCACGGTAAAAAGTGACTTTACTGTGGTAATTACTATTCCCAGCAAAAAGGACTTTACCAAGGTAACTACTATTCATGGCAAAAATGACTTTAACATGGTAACTACTATTCACGGTAAAAATGACTTTACCATGGTAACTACTATGCACAGTAAAAACAAGGTTACCCTCCAATTGATTTTTGACTAAGTGGGAATATCTCTCCAGAAAATCCACCAACGAGGAATGGTCCCGGCAACGGAACCAAAATGTCATCACCAATCCGGCACTATGATAATTCTTCACCGGGAACTCCTCGTGCTATGATTATTTACTAATGCACAGCCTTTAGTTTGGTGGATGTAATCTGGAAACAGAACAACAACATAACACAAGAATACCATCGACTATGATAAGACAGAATGATGACAAATCTGAAATATCAAAATAAATTATAATATTAACATGAAATTGTTACAATCTCACCCATGAGGTACTTCAACAAGACTATGGGAGAAACTTTACAATTACACCTCTTGATGGCTTCTTCAACACACCTTTAACTGATGGCTTCCTTCGCACACTTCCTACAATATTTCTCACTACTTCTTTCTATGCTAAATGAGGGGGGTAGCCTCTCTATTTATAGAACTTCCAGGCTTATCCATCTTATCTCTAAGATAGGATAAGAAATCCACTCTGACGAATCATATTCCATACCTTAACTCTTATCTGTACATGTAAGCTTATCTGTCTAAGATAAGATAAACCTTATCATTTTACATGGGTTCCACATTTTTAGACTTTTTACAAATAAAATACACAAAATATTTATGACCTCACTCCTTGTCCTTATTACCAATATAATATTTCTAATTCCTAATCATGTAGACCCTACTTCTCTAATTACCCAAACTTTGACATTTTAACATTACCGGACCACTTACGACAAATATTTACTTTTTACAACATTCCTATTGTACTTTGACTGTTACCGTACTCCACATTATTGGCGGAACCGTACTGCGGCGCCGTTATCTTCTATCAGACGCTACTACTAATTATACTTAACAACATCATACATTAATGAAATACAAATTACGGATGAAAATTTTAGTGTCGACAGGCCGAGCAGAGTGCAGAGAGGGTGACTATGGTTTCAGAGGAGTCACTCTCCCAGGGCCATGGTGGGGAGGATGAGTCCGTTGCAGGGCACTATGTCACTCCAGCCACCAGAGGAGCACCTCAGTCAGCGGTGGAATATGTGGCAGGTGCTGACCCTAGTTATCCATCCTGGAGCCTTGGTGATCCGAATAAGTTACCCTCCCTCCTTTGTTAATTATGATTGCTTTAGTTACTATCTCTCCTTTTGTTTTATCTTTGTATTTCTAATCTCTTTGCTTGGTTTCTAATTTGTTTTCTCCTTTGTTTTGCAGAGACTGCCGATGAGTGGCGAGGACTTGATTCGCGGGGTATGCACTGATACCCTGATGATCCCTATGGAGAGGACCCATGCAGAGTTGTCCGTGGATGATGGGGAGCCCTCAGCAGCAGGTAGACATACTGACATTTTTTCTCCCTAGTCTGGCATGTGGCCAGGATGGTATCGACTCTTCGCACGGAGCTAGCGGGGTATAGGACAGCCGAGCGCCTGATGAGGAGTCATTCTCGTGGTGAGACTGTGGCTGCCCCTCGGGATCCTGAGCCCTCCGTGCACTCAGAGCGCCGGCGTAGCTGGAGTCCTAGGCATGGGCGTGCACCTTTAGAGGGGTCTCATAGGGATTGAGAAGCCACTTGGCTCTCCTAGATTTTGTATGATATATTCTTTTGTATATCCCGGGCTCTTTGAGCGTTTTGACCATGCTTGGTGCATGATGGCATTGTATAGAAACTTTGATCATTTATATATATATATTCTTTTTGGATCAGACTCTTGGAATTTATGGCTTCATTTCCTTTCCATTTTCCTCATGTAGATTATGATGTTTATGCTTGTATGCTTTTTAAGATGTATGCAATGGAAAACAAATGATGCAAGTGTTTACTTTCTTTTTGTATTTCATGATGCTGATATATGATAATGTAGATACAATGTGATTTTGAGTCTTAGTTTCTTTAAGAAACTTTTGATACTTCATATTTGTTTTGGAAAAGTGGTGAAGATAAGCCGGTATGATGAGCAGATAAACCTGCCCCTACTCCCAACTCCACGCAACTAGTAAGATGCGAGGGCTCATCACCGAGAGTTGGGAAGGATGCAAGTTATGAAATGTGCTGAAATGATAGTGATGAAAGATAGACAAAGCTTTGGTGAAACCAAATTGGGAAACTACAAGCCTAATCTACCCGAGTGACTCCATAGTTTTTGGGATGCAACTTGCTTTGCGGTTTATCTAGACTTAGATCCGTAGATGGCCACATAGTAGACAAAATCTGGGTTTTTAGGATTTTAACTCTTTTGGAATTTTGAACATCTGATTCATTTATTTTTGACTCAAAGCTTCAAGATTTGAATTGTTTGCTTATGACCTTTAACATTTGTTTGTCAATAGGACCCCCTACACTTTGCCCCATGCTACTAGTAAGAAGCGTGGGTTTATCCCCATGGGCAAGGCATAGGAAAGTAAGGGCATTTCCATCCTTTCCCAACCCTACGTCACTAGTAAGAGATGCAAGCTCATCACCGAAGGTTGGTGAGGCAAGAAAATGTGTAAATTTAAATTTTTTTGTTTGATTTACAGGTTTCACTTGTTTATTTGAGTAAAATGTCAGCATGCTCTTATTTCCAAAGAGATATACATACGGGATAGATCTGACACGATGAAGCTTCTAGAACAAACCATAGACAAGAAACCCATCCTAAGAAGAAACCAAAAGTGAGAATAAACCCGCAGATCTTGGTATGGTTACCATTAAGACTTTGTCATATCTAGCTTTATTTGATGAAATGATTTCGAGATAGTTTGACGATATCATGGAGATGGAGAAGTATGATTAGAGTGTTTATTGCAATACCATCATAAGTTTGTAATGAATTGATTTAAGAATAAATTCCTTGATCACAAGATTCGTACGAAACATGTGGACAAAATGAACCTAACTATATGAAGATGCAATGTAAATATAATTATATAAATAATGCTGAGTGCTTACGCGTAGAATCGTTTAAGGTGCAGGGAATTGACTGTTTCACCAAATTCCTCACCTTCTAGCGTACATAAGAGGTATGCACCATTTCCGTAGTCCTTCATGACTCGGTATGGGCCCAACCATTTGGGCCAGAACTTTCTTCCCTCGCCGGTCTTTTTGTCGATCCGACTGTCCAGCCTTAGAACTAGATCACCTTCATATATGTAGCGTTCATAGACCTTCTTGTTATACTATCGGAACATCCGATCAGTATAGACTTTGTGCCGCTGTTCAACATCTAACCTAGCTTCATATATGCTTTCTAGTTGGGAGAGACGTGCTTCTCTGTAAGCATCTTCATCCAGAATCCCTTGTAATGAAATACAGAGACTGGGTATTTCAACCTCAAGTGGGAGAACTGCCTCTGCCCCAAATACTAGTGAGAAAGGAGTTGCTCCCGTTGGCATTTTTATTGAGGTTCGGTGGGCCCACAAGGCTGGATATAACTTCAAATGCCAATATCATTTGTTTTCTTTCACCGTTTTAAGGAGAATGGATTTTAATGTTTTGTTTGTTGCTTCAGCTTGTCCATTGGCTTGCGGGTAATATAAGGAGGCTGTATGATGGCTTATTTTAAATTTATTACATAGTTCGCGAACTTTTTCATTCTTAAAAGAAGTTCCATTATCTAAGATAATGACTTGCGGGATACCGTATCTCTAAATGATTTGGTTCAAAATGAACTTGGCGATTACAGAACCCAGTACAGTAGTAAGAGGCATAGCCTCCCCCCACTTGGTAAAATATTCGGTGGTCATGATTATAAAATTATGGCCATCTGTAGATGAGGGAGAGAATTTCCCTATCAAATCAAGACCCCACGTAGAAAAGGGCCATGGAGTAGCAATTGGTTGTAGAGCTTGTGCTGGCATGTGAATCTCGTGGGAGAATTCTTGACACTTATGACACCTGCGTGCAAACTCTACTGTGTCGTGTTCTAGAGTGGGCCAGAAAGAGCCCATTCGATGTATTTTGCGAGCGGTGGCATGGCCACCGAAGTGGCCTCCACACATTCCACTGTGAGATTCGTGGAGAATCTTCTTGGATTCTTCTGTGCCGACACATCTTAGGAGCATTCCATCGAACGCTTTTCAATAGAGCATTTGCTCTATAATGACATATTTGGCTGCAATAATGCGTAACCACCTTCTTTGTTGTAGTGTAGCCCCTTTTGGATATGTATGGTCCATGATATAATCAATAATATCGGTATACCAGGGACACTTAGAGATAGGAGGTCTTGTTTCAATGTAGTATACACATTCATCAGGAAAGTCCAGATCTACTAGATCGCCTCCATCTAATGGGTTATCAACTAACCAATCCGCGATGACTTGTCGTTTAACGGATTTCTAATTTACAAATGTCAATTCGAATTCCCCCATTAAGGTTATAAAATGTCCAGCCTTCTTAGACAAGGACCCTTGTGTGAGGAAAGTTTGTAAATGGTCCGTTTTTACGATGACCCTTGTTTCTTGATTCAGCATATAGTGTCTTAAGCATTTAGTAGCAAAGACTATGGAAAGGCATTTGCATTCTTCCTGTGTATAACACGTTTCATAGTCGAACAATGTTTGACTAATGAAACAAATCGCGCGCTCTCTCTTGTCATCGTCCTCTTGGGCCAACATACAGGCCAACGAGACATTGGTAGCTCGTGAATATAAAATTAACTGGCGGTCTAGCTTAGGTGGCATTAGTGTAGGTGGCGACAACAGGAAACACTTAACTGCATCAAAAGCTTCATTGCAGTCTTCGGTCTAATCAATACTATAATATTTCTTGAGTAGATTGTTGATTGGATGGATGGCGAAGCTTAATTCCAGGATGAATCTCTGGATTGCACCAAGATTTCCGAGAAATGACCTGAATCCAGATTCATTTGAAGGTGGTACCATTTTAAGGACAGCCCGAATTTTGGTTTGGGTCAACATCTATCCCTCGTGACGATATGATGTAACCTAGGAGCTTCCCTCCTGATACACCAAAGATGTATTTCTCTGGATTTAGTGTGACTCCGTATTCTATTAGACGTGAAAGAATGACATGGAGCACTTCAGGATGGTCACAACACTTCTTGGCCTTAGCCAACAAGTCATCTACGTAGGATTTTACAATCTTATGAAATAGATCGTGAAATATATATGTCACAGCTCGCTGGTATGTGGCACTAGCGTTCTTGAGACCGAATGGCATAACAACGTAGAAATAGGTTCCCCAAGGAGTTATAAACGTGGTTTTAGCACTATCTTGTTCAGATATTTTGATTTGATTGTATCCTGAGAACCCATCCATGAGGGACAAGAGTTCAAATCCAGCTGTTGCATCAACAATGACATCTATAGATGGCAATGGGAAGTCGTCTTTGGGACACGCTTTATTAATGTCTCAGAAATCTATGCAGATACGTATCTTCCCATTCTTTTTAAGAACGGGAACGATATTAGATATACATTGAGAGTAATCGACTGGTTTGATGAATCCTACTTGGAGGAGTTTTATTACTTCCTCTTTTACCATGAGAGCTACCTTAGGTTTCATGGGTCTTGATTTTTGTTTAACCGGCTTTGCATTTGATTTAGTGACGAGGTTGTGTACCGTAATGTGTGGTACAATGCCTGTCATTTCTTTATAGCTAAATGCGAAAGCCTTCTGATGTTCTTTGAGGATTTGAGTGTGTATTTCTACTTCTTTTGGGGTTAACAAGGATCCTAGTTTCAAGATCTTTGGTTCATCCTCCGTTCCGATGTTAGCATCAATTGTTTCTTCGATTAAAGAGGCATTACCTTCTTCAAACTCAGGCAGGGCTGGAGGTAAGTCCAAATCGTCCCTATTTTCTACTATGTATACGCTAGGTTCTATTTGTGAGGGAAGCTCCATCATGGGATTTTGGAAGTAGGAAGACGAATGTGGGATTAAGGATGAATCTACTGTGTGATGGACGAGATGTAATGCCGCATAAGTGTTTAAGAAATCAATGAGCGGTTGTATCACCATCGATGTGGCCTAGGATAGTAGATTTGTTTTCATCCTTGTTCGTTAACAGAGAATTTGGAAATTTTCTTACCAATGGTTCGGTGTGAAGGGACACCATGAAACGGGTATCTTGGAATCCATTGTTTGGGGTGAAGCGTGATGCCGAGGTCACTATAGAATCTGCGAGAAGATTTTGTTCTCGTGGGATTGCTTCAATTGATATGAAGTCAAACTCTTTGCTTAAATCTAATACAACTGTTTTATAAAGTTGTAAGTGCTCAACCTTGGTTTCATATATCTTAGAGACTTGGTTTGTTACCAATTGTGAGTCCCCTAACACCCTGATGTTATTAACATCCATCCTCTTGGCTAAAATGAGGCCAAGGAGGAGGGCTTCATACTCAGCACTGTTTTTTGTACATTCGAAATTTAGTTTAAAGGAAAATGGTAGGAATTTTTCCTCGGGGAAGTAAAGATTACACCTGCCCCAGTTCCATAACGACATCTAGCTCCATCAAAATGGAGAGTCCAATATTTAGCTGGGAATATGGACATTGGGATATTTGTTGTGTTTACATATTCTACCTCCACCATACAGAGATCCTTTGCTGGAAGAGAACTAAAACCTAGGGAATATCCCATGCCTACATAATCAAATGGTAAGAAAATTGGTAGATCCTGTTCTAGCAATTCAACGATTTTCATAGTAGTTCCTAATGATACTGTTTCTACAATGTTAGCCTCATATTTTGAGGCTGGGATTGTCTTGACTAGACTCATAGTCTCGAGATCCGTTGTAGGCACAAACTTTTCCTCTAGTTTTGCGTCGGTAGGTTTATTAAGTTGGTTTGTTGGAAATTCAAATTCTGAGTGTACGCCTGGTCTTTTCTTTAAGTCAGCTAGGTGTAAATCGAATGGTTTTGGATCACCTTTGGCTACAAATATCTTTCCTAGAGTGTAAAAACCTTACTTCTTGAAATAGCGTAGAAGGGATTGCCTTCGTGCGGTGTATCCATGGTCAGTCCGAGGATCATATTATAGTTAGTTTCCCAATCTATAATATAAAACTCAGTCAGGATTATTTTGGGTCCTAAGGTGACTGGTAGTATTATAGTCCCAATCGAAGTTGCCTTAAGGCTATCATAGCTTCTCAATGTATTTTGAGTCGTGGAACAATTTGTTTCCCCATATCCAAGTTTTTGAAGGAAAGAGAAGGGGACTATGTTAACTGCTGCCCCATCGTCAACCATTACTCGTTTCACATAGTTATTATAAACCCATACTTGTAAGTGTAAGGCTAGATCACCTCAGCATGCAATCTCAACATCTGTAGGCATTTTATTTATCTCGAATATGAATTCAACATCCTTATCCGGTTGCCCTGGAGGGTGGATATCAAAGTCTACATGGTTCACTTGTGTTTTGGGAGGTGGAGTGATGTTAATTAGATGACCTAGAACCTAATGCCTCTAGAAGAGTAGACCTATGGGAAGGAGAATTCTTCAGTAGGTCCAAAAAATGAAATGTGTGAGAAGGTTTTTGTTAGGTCGTTTATTAGATCATAGGCACCTACGGGTTTTTCTACTATTTGTTGGATCTCATATGTTCCTGGCAGGTGACTTGGGCTTGGCTGAGAGAAATACTCTTGTGTTCTTGTTATAGTTTTGATGGGTAGTTTGGCATCTAATTCTACTAAGCCAACTATCTTGGGTCTTGGCTGACTTCCTAATTGTGGCGCAACTGATGGATTTAGCGAAATCGAGGCTTTATGATCATTGTTTCCTGTCATTATGCTTTTGTTTGTCCCATTTGGACTTAGCCTATTGTTATCGTGATTTGGGAGTGGATCATTAAAGATCTTGAGGGGAGGCATTCTAAGGGGAAACTACCCCTGCCGAGCGTGTTTGGTGGTGGTGACAACAGGATCTGCCAAGAACATATCTGTGAATAATTGTCTTTGTTCCTCTGGAAAAAGTTGCATGAATTTATTGTAGTCACGACACGTTCTAGTATCATGACCCTCGAATTTTGTGGAAACCACAATATGAATTGGGATTATAATTCATGGTTTTTTGGTTTGGTGTATATTGTGGCCTAAAACTCTGATCAAAACCGTTGCCTATTAGGATCAAAGTTTTGCATTTACTGTTTCTGGTTTTGATTCTGGTTTTGATAACCAATTGAGTTTTGGTTTAGACCCTGTGTGCGCGGATTTTTCCATTGTTGTTGTTCGTTGTTGAGGATGATTAAAATCCACTGTATTGATTGTTGGGGTAAAGTTTTTGTTTCGTTGATTATTTATTGGTGGTGAAGTATTCACAGTATTTACCTTTTTAGGCTGATCGGTTACTCCATTTGTTGTCACCCCAAGATTTTTGTTAAGGATTTTAGGTCCTTGATTGACATTCGTGGTAGTAGGATAAGTTGTAGTGTTTTGGGTAGAGGTGATTAACCTCCCATTTGTTCCATATGTCTTGCGACCACTATCTATTGCCGCTTGATCTATTCGGAGAGCGCTCTCAAGTACTTCATCGTAAGTCCTTAGTGGGAAGTTCTGGACTTCTTCCTTCACTTCTCTGCTGAGAGAATGAAGGAATAAATCACATAGTTCCATTTGGTCCATATTTGGAGCACTGGCTGAAGAATAAAGAACTGTATGCCATCTCTGGATGAAATGAGTGACAAATTCATTATGTTCCTGCTTAATGTGTAAGAACTCCCTTATTCCTGTTCTTAACAATTTGTTCATGTCAAATGCTTTAATGCACTCTGAAACGAGTTGTTTAAACAAATGGATGGAAGCCTTAGGTATTCTATAATACCAATCGAGAGCGATGCCTTCCAAATGTTTTGGGAAATATTTTAACAACAATCCTCCATCCCATGGGATTAGTTCTCGTATGGCTATAGCGTAAGCCTTGATATGTGCGTTTGGATCTCCCTCACCTTTGTACTTGGTTAAATCAGGAAGGGGTCTTGGAAGCATGATGCTTCGTATGGTGAAGTCTAGAGGGCTATTTCAAATATTCTGAATAATTCCCTATCGCATAGGTTTCGACCATTGATGGTGCTTGCTAAGGGAGTGGTGGTGGAATGGGTTGTTGATATGGCGTAGCGTATGCGTTGGTAGGGGCATAAGGAAATCACCTGTGTTTGAGTAAACATACCGGGAGAGGAGAACATATCCCCTTGTGGTGATTTGGAGTACATATTTAAGTATGAAGGGGTATTATCCAGGAATGGATTATTTTGTACTAGACCAGGAGGAACGGTGTTAGAGATGGTGGGTCTAGTTGGCGTTTGTTGTGAATACTGAGGAGGCATGCCTAATGTGCCTATTCCTGTGAGGAGGTCTACTTGGCTAGGATGATGTGGAGGATTAGAACTTCCTGCCTGCATGAATTGAGAATTTTGACTTGCTTGGGAAAGTTCTAACCCCCTAACGTTTTCTACTAAAGTCAAAATGACTTCATTTGGTGAAGTCACGAAATTTTACCTTGGTGGCATTTGTTGTATATTCTGATGTTGTATAGGTCTATGATACCCTGCTATGAACTGATCATTGTCTTGCCAAGTTTCCTCGAGGGTATTTCCTATATGTAGTGGTATGGAGGTATTTTCTTGAAAAGAGGCCTCGAGTTGTGTTTGTAAACTCCCTATAGGTGGGTACATACTCCGAGAGCGTTGTTGATTCCTGGGATAACGTATTGACTGTTCATCATCTAAAACCAGGTATGGGTCTGATTGTCTACTAATTTGTGGTCTAAGCAACACCTGAGGAGATGAACCAGATTCTTTGGTGAACGTCATATTATTCGAGCCTGAAGGCTCTATTTGTTGCATTTGAGCGAGCTGATCTAACTCGTTAGTTTTAAAAGATGAGTTATATCTAGTCCTTGGAGTTGGATTTTGTGTTGACAATTGGTTAGTTGAGTAGTTATCACCCCATACTGAAAGCTAGGGTGATGATTGTCTATTCTGTTGGGCGTGGGAATCTACAGGTAACTCTTCCTCACACCCAACCTCCAGAGGTCGTGCCGAGACAGCCTGTGGGGATGGAATATGTGTGGGATGCAGTCAAACTAGTTAGGCAATCTGATGTCTTCGACACACACTAATGGAATTTGCGAATCTAAGGCAAAGAAGGCCCTCCTAACCTAAACTGGTGTGATAGATCGATCGGCAAGGATGACTGCTTGAAGGCTCCAATCAATATTGTGCTCTGGCGTTATTCGATCTATAGGTTGTGGGATATGTGGAAAATGACCTGGAATAGTTTCATGTATGTCTTTAGACAGGGTCATAAGGTAAATGATGGATATAGTTGTTTTTATGGACGGTTCTCTGGCCTAGTCCATAATTCTTTAGCCTTCGTTAGCCGCTATATCTAACAAGGATAATTGTGTGATGATGATAGGTGGAAGTGGAGTAGATCTGAATACTAGTGTGCGTAGGCCATCATTTATGTCTGATTCACTTATGGACTTGTTGGGTTGCGGGATTTGTGGATCGCAACCGTAGAATCTTGGTTGTTGCGGTCCTGCTATGGTCATGTACGAATTCAGTCCCTGATCCCTAGTATCCAATAATCATATGCTTTCTCAACCTCTATATTCAAAATTAACAGCTGTGTGATCTTCTCAGAGTACCTCACAGGCGTTCTTGTAACTTGAATTCTTAGGCTAGTATATAGGTCTGTGAGGGTGTCTCTTGCGTCTAGCTGTGGGACCAAAAGGATCGCAACTGAACGTTTTCTCTCCTTCAAGCCCTTCTACAGTCATGTGGATATTTTACCTAGGTAATCTGTAGCTTGGCTGATTTGACCAAAACATGTGCGCTCGGTCGTCTTCTATGTTTAATACCCTCAACTGAGAGCTGATCTGTTGTAAGTCTGTTGTTGTTTGGAAGACTTGGATTCTAAGATTCTGGTCTATGTCAACTATTGCTGTGACGAGATTGGGTTGAGGCACAATTGGCTCGAATACGTATTCTCTGGGCTCCCTAGGTCCCGTGATTGTCATACAAAACAATAATGTAAATTTAACTGCAAAAAATTGAAATTTAACTACGTGAAGTATATCTATAGTATATATGATTTCTCTATTTTTGTATTTTCTGATGAACTATTTTGAACGGATTTAGAAGAGCAACTAATTTAATATATCTAGAAATTGGCAGCTAAGATAACAATTTAAAAACAAACAAGATAACCGAGTATAGCTATTTGTCTGTGCAGTTGTAAATCTATTCTAAAATAACGAAATAATTGATCTAGTCTATTCGAAAGACTCTCGATCCTTACCTCAGAAGTGAGGAATGAATCATAGTCTCTCAGAAACTATCTATTCCCCACAGCTTCCCTGGCAATATCGAAAGTAAATTGACTGAAATAAAGTGATTAGCTACTCTATTTGATATGCTTCTAACTAGAACTTTGAAATTTAGAACCTGGATTCTGCAGAACAGTGGCAAATCTGATGGTGTGTGTAACTTTGTCCCCTCAGTGTGATCCTCCTTGTTCTTTCGTGCTCATGTGGATCCAGAAAAGTGTGTAATGCTTGCATCAATAGAAGTAGATATTGGAACAA
The DNA here is from genome assembly GCA_019776745.2 of Taxus chinensis. Taxonomy (NCBI): domain Eukaryota; kingdom Viridiplantae; phylum Streptophyta; class Pinopsida; order Cupressales; family Taxaceae; genus Taxus; species Taxus chinensis. The sequence continues at coordinate 758,209,540 of CM034151.1, read as the reverse complement.
GGGACAACTTTAGAATACATACTGAATACAATGCACGTAGGAGAGGGGATAGTGCAAGAGTACATAGCTTGGCTTATGCAATTCCTAGCAGGATCTATTGTGAGTCATGCAACATAAAATGTCCAGAACCTGAAACTATCCTATTTGAGGAGCAAAAACCTGCAACTTTAATGGATTCCTAATGATAAACAGACTATCCTACACCAATGGATTGCATGAAAGAACAATAGAGCTTTGCACAAGATGGATATGTGGCTTCCTAACATCAAAACAATGCTAACTTAGCATGCAATGAACTAAACTATGAATCCTAAGCAAAACAAAAGGTTGAATTAACTGAAATGAGAAATTGAAAGGGAAAATTTGAGGGGCCATTTGCTTGAGCACAAGCCATCTATTTATAGCATTTGCATTTACCCAAGGTAAAAACCCAATTTGAACTCTTAAACTATAAACAATGGCAAAATACTATTCCAGGGGACCAAAAACATAAATGCAAGCCGAAGGCGGTGAAAAAAAGCTGGTGAGTCATTGATTTTTACGTGAGTCACATTAAAAGAGCATTCTGGAAAATGTGTGCAGGACCGCCACTCTGAGCAGAGTGGCGGTTACATGACTGCCGCCCTGATCAGGGTGGTGGTCACGAGACCGCCGCCCAGGCAGGGCGGTGGTTTTCGTAACTGAAGAGCAAAAGGTCAAGAAAAGAGGAAAAAAGAGAGAAAAACAAAGGACGCAGGGGCTAAGCGGGGCATGCAGGATGTTAACGCACACTTAGAGAGATTTTTTCCGGATCCCGAGCACCTTGCGAGGAGACCTGTATCATCATTAGGGCACGTGTTATGCTGTTTCGGTGTTGCAGTACCCTCCAATTTTGGGTACGTACAGATACCTTTAGCCATTAATATATTTATAATAGAGCTAGATTTGGAGAGGTTTCCTATGGCTAGCTAAATCCTCATTGCGTGCAGGGACATGAGAAAGTGTGGAGAAAGATGGAAATCTTAGTTGAAGAAAGATAGAGGGAAGAGAGAAGGATCAAGTATAATTAAGTGTTAGAGAGGGAGATTGAAGTAGTGCTACAGTTGATAAGATTGATGGCTCGCAAAGGTTTTGAGACTCTCGTAGAAGATAAAGAACTGCAACATCATGTTCTCTTGAAGTTTGGGAAAGCATAGTAGGGAGACCCCGTTAGCTTCAGATGAGAGCACATTAGAGGAAAAAGTGAGAACTATGGGCATACATCTAATCCATCCTGACCACCTATCCCTTGCGCATGGTGTTCCAGATCTAGAGGTAGTTGTTGAAAGGAAGTATAGTGAAAATAAGAAAGAAGATACGAGTAGATATCATTTTGTGATGAATCAAGAAGTGCATTAGAATATGAATATACCTATGAAAACCAAAATAGGCGCTAGTGTTTGGAAGTGAACTTGGGGGATTTTTTTTAGGAGCATCGTCAGGAAAAAGTGTTGGCACACAGACAGTTGAAAGCACTTTCTGTAAGTGTTGTGACAACATAGACCATAGGAATATAGTTTAATACTACAAATGGGACACAAGGGAGTTCATCAACTAGGTTACAACCCACAACAGGGAGCATAGGTGGTTCAAGAGGGTTAGGTTAGCAACCACCTAGAGGAAATAATAGTGGAGGATTTAGATCTCGTGGACAAGGCCCATAACCACCACCACATTAGCTTCAATAGATGCCATTGAACCAACCTCAAGAACCGCAATAGACACTTCAGGTATACTTTGAGATGTATCTCTATTATCTAGAATACAAAGGTGTGGAAGATGCAGTAGGACATGTGCACAAATGCAAGTTACTATGATGCGCTAAAGGAATTACAACTCCAGATAAGAAGGTAAGATAATTTGTAACTACACTTTAAGGGCGTGCACATAGTTAGTATAGGAAGTATGACCCCCAATAGACTGCGTTGGATTATGATGCTTTGCGCACAACATTTCTAGATGAGTTCCACATTCCAGAGTTTGAGTAGTAGATCATCAAAATGCTTAAGGAAATTAAGAATGGTTTATTTGAAAGCGTGATAGAGTTTGACGTGAATTTAAGACTCTACTATCCAAATTGTCTTATGAAATCCATCCAAGTCAACACGTAAAATGGTTCATTGAAGGATTTTTGAATTTTTTCTAGAGAGATTTATAACATAAGACATATGTAGATTTGCATGCGAGGCCTTGGAAGAATCTCTACATGCTGATGTGGTAAGATGTGTTGATAGTGAAGTGAGCCCATTCTTAAATCCGTAGATAACAACTATGGCTAAGAAATTGGAGAATCTCTCTTCCAATTCAACGGCATGATACACACAATGGTATATGGTGTACTGATTGTGAAATTGAAGGACATACTAAGGATAACTACCCATGTAGGATAGTTCATCCATTGTTATAATATTGTGAGATTTTCCATAAAGAACATGATGTTTAAAATTTTACTCTCTGAAAGAAAGTGAATATGAAAAATTTATCTGTGCACTGCAAGATCTGTGATGTGTACATTCATGATACGAAGGATTGTCGAGCTGATAGATAAAATTCATGAGGCATACGAGAATGGGTTACAACATACCATGATGGAAAGCATATATTAGGTACATAACACACAACCTTATGAAGAACAAAATAATGGAGTAGGTGGATTTCATAGAGGATATAGGATAAGAGGTTGCTGGTGGCAAAAGTAGAGTTCTGCATGAGACCTGTTATACCCATGGGTCTTCTGATCATTACCAATGTAATTTTAAAATATAGTATGTGGCTATTATGGAAAGTAGCATAAGCTTGAGGACTTCCCTTGACATTTATGAATACATGTGAAAGAATAAGAAGAAGAGAAAAGGCATGGGGATGATCAAGGTATAACACAGGAAGATTGATCAATGGATGCCAAATAAGATTTATGATCTTGATTTACAACCATTATTGGATATTACACGCAATGTAATAACATGCAGATAGGATCCTCTTAAGGCCAAGCCACTCATCATGAGATAAGAAGTAATACGTGTACGGTAATAAGATGTTGCTCACCAAAAGGAGGTATATGAAGAGACTATGGGAGTCATTAGAGATTTGTAGGGTGAGATACAAGGTTTGAAATAACAAATACATGAGAGAGAACATGTGAAGAACATTTAGCTCCCACAAAAGGATGTGGATGACCTAAAAGAGGTTTGTAAATTGTTGCGCCAAGAGAATATCATTTCTTTGCTAGGGGAATGGATTTGTGAGAAATTACTGCGTGCTATATTTGAGTGTGAGTGTCAGATAATGAATGCAAATATACCACCTTAGAATCATGAATTTAATATAGATATCACATTGGATGCAATAATTTACAGTTGGATGGTGAGGAACATCTTGATAGATATAAGCAATGAGATAAATGTGATCACACTGGATGCATGAAATCAGATGGGTAGAGTGACATTGCAATCATATTCTAATGTGTTGTATATGGAGAATAAGACTAGGGCCATGCTTATTGGGGTTTTGAAGGATTCTTTAATTACCATTTAGGGAGCCAAGTTTACTGGAGATTTCAAAGTATTGGAGCTGGTTGAAGTGGATAATTTTCCAACATTATTTGGACTGACTATGGCATTATGTGATGACTGCATTGTTTGGCTCATTAATATCATTTCTTCAGACCAGAAATACTCTTTATGATATGACTTATTAGTATATGGGGATGTTTTGTGTAGTTATATCTTAGTAGGTTTGATGCATTTTCCTTGCTATTATTTATGAAAAATTTATTATCACATGAACCTCCTACTAACTATCTTTGTGAGATAAAACATGATGATGTGTGTAGGGAATGATGGGAGTTGCTTGTGGATAAGAAGCCCGAGTTCGAAGCATGCGGCTGAAGGCTGTTTCCATCGCATTGACCTATTAGCTTGGGCTTGATTCTAATGGCCCGTAGGGATCTATGATTTTTAATCGATATTTGATGGAAAGTTTTTATTGCCGCCTGATATGGCAGATATTGTAACCAACATTATCTATATGAAGAATTCATCTTCAGAACTTGGTAGTACCACTTTTGATTATTGAAGAAGATTATCTGCATACAGTTCTGGATTTGTTTTTATGTGTTATGAACTCATTTCAAAGTTAATGAAAGCCACGAAATTTTCAGAATCAAAATTTTTTGATCCCTTTATCCCAAGGAAGATCAAGGGCCCACTTGACCGAGGAGATACGAGGTTACTTTGAGTTCATGCATACAGTCCTTCGATTAGTTTTACTGTAATTTTCATTTGATGAGTTTTACATGCATGCCTTGATTAACTATATCTACTTTCTCCATTACTACTTTCACTTAGAATAGATGCTTTCGTTATGCAAATATAGTTCATGAATAGTCCTTCTTTCTGCTAAAAATTCCATTTATTCCATTGTGATTTAATTTGTTAAGAATAAGTGTGTGCGTATTTTATTTTAATAGAAGATTAGTTGCTAAAATTCCTTTCATTGACAAATAGTTGAATTCCATAGACTTGTATTTAATTTCCATAGATTTAAACTCCACTCTGTAGAATAGTCATTAAAACTAAGCAACCGCCCAAAAACAGACCCAACATATAACTAGTTCTCCTAGAATCCATTGCATATTGCCTAGGACAAAACCCTGGTTTAGAATGACACTGGACAAATATTATGTTAGTTAAATGATTGGAAGAATACAATGACCCATCATTTTTGGTGCCGTTTCCGGGGAAATAACCATAAGCTCCATTATTTTATTCCATATGCTATGGGTGTTAATGGAGTTCATATAGGAAACCGGTAGTTCTCTCGGACCTTGATTTAAACCAACCAACTTGGATGCATAGGTCATGAGATAACCAAGGGAGATTTACAACACACAATATTCAACAAATCTCTTTAGACATTTCACAAGAGAGAACCACTGAGAGTGATACAATTTCCAACTCAATGCCTAGAACCTTTTCTGAGCATTTTGTATCCTCTTCACACTGTTCTGTAATGGGGGATCTTGGGAATGTTGAAGACCAACCTTTAGGATGAACCTTTACATACCCCATTTTCCTCGATGCAGATGAGGATGAACCCATGAAAAACATCTCACCATCCATCCTCCCCCCTCTTTTGAGGAATGACCAAAGAAGACCTTGATCAATTTTTGTTTGAATTTAAAATCCTATGCTAGACATATGACTACCGAACTAACAATCAAAAACTCAAACTATTTCCCTCCACTCTCAAATGATTATACTATGAGATGGTCTATGGGGTTACCATCTAACTCCATTAATTCCTGGGAAGCCATGGAAATAGCCTTCCTAGATAAATACCATGACTATTGTAGAGGAAGGGATAGGAAGGAAGAGTTTTTCCAAATATGGCAAAAGGAAGATGAGAATATAGAGGATTATCTAGATAGAATCCTCTTTCTCCATAAACGCAGTGGGTATGAGTTACATGCAAACATCACTAAAATAGTATTTCTAAAAGGACTAGATGAGGAAACCAAGGATTCTCTCCATCTTATGGGACGTGGATACGTGCATAAACTCATCATGGAAAAAATTACTGAGCTATGTAGAAGATATTCTAGAACACGTGGAGGAATACAAAGGAAACAAACATCCAAGTCTTTGAGCACCTCTAAACTTCTAGAATAAATGGCCAACATGAAAACAGACATTCTGCTACAATTAACATCCACCATAGATGGACTAAAGGAAAAATCCACCCCTGCTAAAGAACCAGTGGACATGTATTGCCTAAAATGTCAGAAGAGACACCCCTTGAGAGAATGTCCTTTGGATGTCACAGACATGTGCTTAATTCTGCAAAGTTACTGACCACAACACTAAGCATTGCACACTTATACCTCAGTTGAAGGGAGGTTTTAATTCCATCTCTCAAACAAGTTCTGAATTAAATTTTGTCCAAAGACCAAACAATCAGGGTGGGTTCCCATCTAGACCAACTTAGAATCCCTGGAAAATGCCATGGCCAAATCAAGCCTCTTAGTCTTCTTGGGGACAACCTGAGTGGGAAAACTCAAACTGGATGACTTATCCATATCCACCACCTTGGAAAAATCCCTACACTCAGCCAGGTTGGGCTCCACCACCCACAACCAATCCTTGGCACAATCAGCAGTGGGGTCCTCAATAAAATTATAGCCAAAATCAGTCCTGGGCACCACCACAAAACGGGAATCAACAACGCAAGTTCTAATAGCCACAACAAGCTTTAATTCCTCCACCTCAAGCCTACCAAAATCAAGGACAAGCAACAAAAGACATAACTTCTGGCCCATCCAATATCCAATCCTAAAAATCAATAGACAACTTCAACTGATAACACAAACTTAGGTAACACCATGGATGTTAACACTATTGGTAATTTATGACTACGATATAGCAAAATATTGAACCCTCCTGTTGTTATCACAGAATTACTTGATGATGTTGATAAGGAAGAAAACCTTGAGGTTAACACTAGTTCTTCACTAATGCCAGATAAACAGGATGATCAAATACCTAAACAGACTACAGCCCCTTTTCCTGAGTGATTACAGGACACTCGAACTATAGATGAAACAAAACTAGTTCAAGAATTGAAAAAAGTACATATTGAGGTTCCACTGCTACGTGCAATAAGGGACATCCCTGAACTAAACCAAACCATTAGAAATGAATGTATAAAGACACCAGGAAGAAAAAAGAAATACCCAAAGACTGTCAGAGTCAAAGGGAATTTGGCTGAATTAGTTGCTGGCACCCTTATCTCACCAAATATGGGGATCTTGGGAGCCCTGTCATTACTATTTTTATAAAAAACCAGTCAATATCTAATGTTTTGGTGGATCTTGGTGCTACTATTAATGTCATCACAATAGAAATGTTTAACCTACTATCCTTGACAGGACTTCAACCAACCAACACTGTTCTGCAGTTAGCAGATCAATCCATTGCTGTACCCGATGGTGTGGTTGAAGATATAATGGTCACTGTTGAATCATGGGAGTACCCAGTTGATTTCATGGTTTTGTAGCCTAAATCTCGGTAGTTGGGATATCCAGTCATCTTGGGAAGACCTTGGCTTGCTACGGTTGCTGCTTACATTGACTGTAGGTCAGGCAACATGACAATTCTAAATGGACAAAAATCCAAACACATTTCATTATATCTTCCTACCCAGCCTTATACAAACAATTGTGACCAGGTATGGGTGGATTCTTTGGATGCTAACTTTGTAAGTTCTTCTTTTCTGGCCATTATTGCAGTATACAATCATATGGCGGAAGCTGCAGAGTCATATACACTTATTGATTCTAAGGAATCTGCGACTACGGAAATCAACAAGTACTGCTACGGAATCTGGAATACTGGCATTAGACATTACCTCTATTGACTCTGGTAGGAAACTTTATGCTTATAACTCCGAACATTTAGTTTCTGATTTCTATTGTCCTTTAGCCAAGGTTCTATCTTTTGATAACATTTCCATCCTGAACATGCTTCAGCCCCATGTTTTCCCATTGAATTCTTTTATCACTAGTACAGAGCTTGCTCTTGCAAATGATACCAAGCAGGTGCTTGTCAGTATGGGTAGAGAGCTGACTATAGGAAGTGACTTGGAGGTCAATCAAGAAGCTAGGGTGCTTGAGGTTCTGAAGAAACATTCCCATGATTTTTCTTGGGATTAAATTGATATGAAAGGAATTCATCCTAGCATCTGTACACATCATATTTACACTGATGACATCAAACCTATAAGGAAGATACAATGAAGAATCAATCCAGCATTGAGAGACAATAAAAAATGAGATAAAAAACTCCTAAAGGTAGGTTTCATCTATTCTATATCTAATAGTCAGTGGGTTTCCCCATTAGTTATTGTTCCCAAGAAGAATGGCAAGTGGTGAATATGTGTTGATTATAGGGAACTTAACAAAGCCACCAAGAAAGATTATTTTCCCCTGCCTTTCATTGACCAAGTCCTGGACAATTTGGCTGGTAAGAAATATTTATCTTTCTTGGATGGTTTAGTGGGTATAATCAAATTAGTATTTCCCCTACTGATCAGGATAAGACTGCTTTTACATGCCCTTGGGTTACATTCGCTTACATAGTCTTACCTTTTGGGCTTTGTAATGCCCCTGCTACATTTTAGCGGGCAGTCTTGGCCATTTTTGTAGATCTTGCTAACGAATGTGTTGAGGTTTACATGGATGATTTCACTTTCCATGGATCTGTCAACACTAAAATTTTCCTCCGTAATTTCTATTTCATTAATGTATGTATTAGGAATAGGATGTTGTTAAGTATAATTAGTAGTAGCGTCCGATAGAAGATAACGGCGCTGCCAGTACGACGCCGCCAATAATGTATAGTATGGTAATAGTCAAAAGTATAATAGGAATGTTGTGGTAAAAAGTAAATATTTGTCGTAAGTGGTCTGGTAATGTTAAAATGTCAAAGTTGGGGTAAGTAGAGAAGTAGGGTCTACATGATTAGGAATTAGAAATATTATATTGGTAATAAGGACAAGGAGTGAGGTCATAAATATTTTTTGTATTTTATTTGTTAAAATTCTAAAAATGTGGAACCCATGTGAAATGATAAGGTTTATCTTATCTTAAAAGATAAGCTTACATGTACATATAAGAGTTAAGGTATGGAATATGATTCGTCAAAGTGGATTTCTTATCCTATCTTAGAGATAAGATGGATAAGCCTAGAAGTTCTATAAATAAAGAGGCCACCCCCCCTCATTTAGCATATAGAAGGAAGTAGTGAGAAATATTGTATGAAGTGTGTAAAGGAAGCCATCAGTTTAAAGGTGTGTTAAAGAAGCCATTAAGAGGTGTAATTGTAAAGTTTCTCCCATAGTCTTGGTGAAAGACAAGTGAATTCAATAACACTTGAAGTACCTCATGGGTGAGATTGTAACAATTTCATATTAATATTATAATTTACTCTAATATTTCAGATTTATCATCATTCTATCTTATCATAGTCTATGGTATTCTTGTGTTATGTTTGTTGTTGTATTTCCAGATTACATCCACCAAACTAAAGGCTGTGCATTAGTAAATAATCATAGCACGAGGAGTTCTCGGTGAAGAATTATCATAGTGCCGTAGATTGGTGATGACATTTTGGTTCCGTTGCCGAGACCATTCCTCGTTGGTGGATTGTCTGGAGAGATATTCCCACTTAGTCAAAAATCAATTAGAAGGTAACCTTGTTTTTACTGTGCATAGTAGTTACCATAGTAAAGTCATTTTTGCCGTGAATAGTAGTTACCATGGTAAATTCATTTTTGTTGTGAATAATATTTACCATAGTAAAGTCACTTTTTACCGTGAATAGTATTTACTGTAGTAACTTCACTTTTTATTGTGAATAGTGTTTTACCACAGTAAAGTCAGTTTTTACCACAGTAAGTCAAGTTTTACCATATTTTACCGTGGTCATTTTTATTTTCTATTATAGTGATTTTAATTATTGGTGCACATAAGTCTTGTTGATTGTACTTTTGGGTTGGTATTTTACTATTGTTACTTTTGAAAATGGGGAAGATTCTTGTTTTTTTCAGCCCAATCTAATGAAGATGCTTCCTCTTTCATTCAAGAGTTTAAACGATCTTGTATTTGTAATGGCCTTATAAGAAGGGAACAATGGACTGAATTTTTTCCTACATTTTTGGATGGTTCAGCCATTAGGTGGTTTGAAACACTAGGTGATAATGGGAAAAACTCATGGGATTTATTAACTGAAAGTTTTCTTGAAGAATTTTGTGAACAACAGAGATATGCAGATCTCATGATCGATATCACAAAGCTAACCCAAGGAGGAGAAGGAGAAGATAAGGAATTATCATGCTCGTGTTCTAGATCTAAGGAGGAAGCTCGATGCCCAGATCCGAAAGGAAGGAGTAGCGGATGGGTTGATGAATAGCATGGGTAATCTCCTATATAAGCACTTCATTCTTGGGATGAAGCAAGAGATCAGAACAATGAGTGAAGTATGACCACCCAGCTACCATTCAACAAGCAAAGGAGATTGCAAGAAGGAAAGAATAAAGCATGGAAGAGGAGTCTAAAGAAATTGTTGCTAAAGTAGAACCTACACCAGCACCTTTGCTCCATAATCCATAACCACTCTCGGTGAGGACAAATCTTTCTCCTAGTACATCTACTGAGTATGAAGATTTTCTCAAAAAGATGGGTCAGTTAACTATTAATCTTTTTCAAGGAAAAAAATTTAGTTCTCAGGGAGGAGATAAAGGTCCAAAGAGAAATATTTCTAAAGTTGTTTGTTATGGTTGTTATAAAAAGAGTCATTATAAGTATAATTGTCCAGATAGAGCTTCTACATCTGGTAAAGGAGATAATGATAAAGGAAAAGCACTTGTGAATTCTTTTGATGTAGTAGATAAGAGAAGAAATAATGAAGTAGATGTGTTTGTAAAAAAAATAAAGAAACAAAAAGACAATCAAGATGGAAATGATCATAAGAAGATGAAAGGAGAAACTAGTAAGAAACAAAGGAGAAGAAAGTTAGGTGTGCAGAATTTTCTTATTTCACAGGGGCAAGGACCATACTCCATCTTGGAAGATCTGTCCAAAAGGCCTGCAAATATTACCTATGGTCAACTCTTGGCTATGTCTTCTGAGAAGAGGTGGGAGCTGCGAAGTGGACTTAATGCTTGACGAAGGAAGGAGGTTGAGGTCCCTATTTTGGAGGCAGAGGTGGATCCCTATGCTCCACAAGCTGAGGTATTATGTAATGGTATTTAAATTCATGATGTCTTAGTTGATGGAGGTGTTGCAGTTAATGTAATGACCGAGTATGTAATGAATACGTTGGGTTTAAAAATTGATCGCACTTCAACACTTATGTTAAGGTCATTAAATAAGGGAAAAACTAAACCAGAAGGTGTAGTTTCAAATGTGGCAATATCTGTTATGGGTGTTGTATGTGTGGTAGACTTTCAGGTGATGAAAAATGGTATTATTGCATACCCAATGTTATTGGGAAGACCATGGCTAAGGAGAGTTCATGCAAGAAACTACTGTAATGAAGGATTCATGACACTTGGATGTAGTAGAGAGAGCGTGAAGATAAACATGATCCCTCGACATCATAAGGCAGAACCTGTGGATTCAAGTGATGAAACTGATGATTGGACATCCTCTGAGTACTCTAATACTAGTGAAGTGGACACTGAAGATGGAGAAAGCGAGATTGATGATTCAGTCATGGATATCCTTCCAGTCACACTGACTCATGACCCCTATAAAATTATCTGAAGAACAAGTTGATGATCATCTCCAACAAATAAAGATCGGTGATGATGTGATGGAGAGTGAGAAGGAATCCTACCTCTAGCTCTTTTGAAGGTACATACACATATTCACTTTTGATTACAAGGAACTCCGTCAAGTAAGTTGGGTAGAACATTCTATTAAGCTGGTTGATGGTGCTCAGCCTATAAAGAAAATGCCATATAGAATGAATCATAATTTTTCCAAGACTGTAAAAGAAGAAATAGATAAGTTGCGTGATGCAGGATTCATATTTGCTGTGAAGAATTCAGAATGGGTTTCTCCCATTGTGATCTCAATAAAAAAGAATGGGAAGCTACGCATTTGTGTTGATTACAGGAAGCTCAATAAGGCAACAAAGAAGGATCATTACCCTCTTCCATTGTCAGATCAGATCTTGGACGAAGTATCTGGCCAAGAGTGTTATAGTTTTGCTGATGGATATAGCGGATACAACTAAGTCTGTATAGTGGAGAAAGATCAGCTGAAGACCACGTTGACCACTCCTTTGGGAACGTTTTTCTTATAGAGTTATGCCTTTTCGGTTGGGTAATGCTCTAGCAACATTCCAGTGTTTGATGAATAGGATGTTCGAATCCTACATTGGGACCTTCATCAGAGTATTTCTGGATGATTTTTACATCGATGGGAGCAAGTTAGACCACTTGCACCAGATGGAGATAGCATTTTAAAGATTAGATGAAGCACAAGCCTCACTAAACCCTATAAAGTGTGTCTTTGGATGTTCTAAAGGTGTTTTGTTAGGGCATGTTGTATCCACAGATGGTATTGGTACTGATCTTGATAAAGTTCTGAAAATTAAAGATTTACCATTTCCTATGAATAGAAGTAAGTTGAGATCATTTTTAGGCCATGTGGGTTACTATAGAAGGTTCATCAAGAATTTCTCAAAGATTGCACAGTCACTAACCAAGTTCTTGAAGAAGGATGCTACTTATGAACCAGGAAATAAGGCGCATGAACCTTTTGGACAACTAAAGGAAGCCCTGGTGTCTTCACCTGTTTTAAAGAATCTAGATTGGAGTAAGCCATTCATTGTGTACACTGATGCCTCAGATGCAGCACTAGGAAGTACTTTGAGCCAAAAGGATGAAAATGGGAATGAACATCCAGTTTATTTTGGGAGTAGACAAATGAGCAGTGCTGAGGTAAATTATTCTATAACTAAAAAAGAGGCTCTAGCTATCGTTTTTGCTGTAAAGAAGTTTAGAAATTACTTTCTATGGAAGAAATTTATATTTGTAATAGATCATCAGGATTTAAAATATATTGTAAATAATCCTAACCCATCAGGGAGGATAGCAACATATGGATAATTTTGCTACAAGAATTTGAATTTGATACTATAAATAGGCCAAGAAAGAAGACATGTCAATGTAGATGCACTCTCTTGAGCCTATGATGGTTTAGGATCATCTTATGATGATGATAATTTCCCTGATGCAACATTGTTATCCCTTGACACAATCCCTAGTGAATATATAGATATTTAGAATTATCTGAATGAATTCAAGTTTCCCAATGGTGCCAAAGCAAAGACTAAGAGAAAGATTACTCAAGCCAGTCATCCATATTCTATTCTGCATGGAGTATTATTTTGAGTAGGACCTGATGGATAGTATAAGAGGGCAGTTGGACGTGATCAAGGGAAGGAACTGCTAGAAGAATTCCACAATGGTACATGTGGAGGGCACTTCTTTGGACAACTTACAGCAAGAAGGATCTTGGATGCAGGTTATCAATGGCCCACTATTTTTAAATATTGTTATAATTATTGTAAGACATGTGATATTTGTCAAACACATGGTAACCGTAAGACTTCATTAGCTCCATTATGTCCTATTCTTCCACTTGGTCCCTTTGAAAAGTGGGAAATAGACATTGTAGGTCCACTTCCAACTACCTCACGCCAAAATAAGTATATTGTAGTTGCCACAGATTATTTAACCAATTGGGTTGAAGCTAGGCCATTGAAAATAACTTCCATGGATGAGGTGGCAAGGTTCATATATGAACGCATTTTGACCAGATTTGGTTGTCCATTAGAAAATGTAATAGATCAAGGAAGCCACTTCATTAATGAGGTGGTAGAAGCCCTATTCAATAATTTTTCTATCAAGCAGAAGAAAGCAACAACATACAAACCAAGCACAAATGTATAGATGGAACGAACAATTTTTTGTGTTGTGTTAAATTCTAGAAAAAGATGCAGCCTTGCAGGTACATAAATGGGATAAGAGGATTCATGCAACATTGTGGGCATATAGGGCAACATCAAAGTCAGTAACAGGATACACCCCTTTTCAGTTGGCTTATGGAATTGATCTAGTTCTTCCTATTGAGTTTGATATTCCCACGGTCAGAGTAATGCAAAATGAAAGAATGGATGAAAGTGATTCAGTAAAAGAAAGGTTGGTACATCTTCATTTGCTAGAGGAAATGAAGGAAATAGCTAAGGATAAAAGCTATAAGAAGAAAATGAAGCAGAAGGAATACTTTTATCAAAATATAAAGTTGGTCTCCATTTCATGTGAATGACTTGGTTCTAGTATATGATTTCAGATACCAAAAAAAGAAGACAGAGAAAATTTCTTCCACAATGGATGGGGCCCTACAAAATAATAGTTGTGCATGAAAATGGTACGTACCGACTGGAGGAATTGGATGGCACTCCCCGTTACAAAATGGGTCAACCATGACAAGTTGAATATTTTCCAAGCACCAGAATAGTCTACTTCGAGGACGGAGTAGAAGCTAGGAAGGGGGAAGATGTCAACACTAAAATTTTCCTCCGTAATTTCTATTTCATTAATGTATGTATTAGGAATATGATGTTGTTAAGTATAATTAGTAGTAGCATTCGATAGAAGATAACGGCACTGCCAGTATGACGCCACCAATAATGTATAGTACAGTAATATTTAAAAGTACAATAGGAATGTTGTTGTAAAAAGTAAATATTTTTCATAAGTGGTCTGGTAATGTTAAAATGTCAAAGTTGGGGTAAGTAGAGAAGTACGGTCTACATGATTAGGAATTAGAAATATTATATTGGTAATAAGGACAAGGAGTGAGATCATAAATATTTTTTGTATTTTATTTGTAAAAATTTTAAAAATGTGGAACCCATGTGAAATGATAAGGTTTATCTTATCTTAAAAGATAAACTTACATGTACAGATAAGAGTTAAGGTATGGAATATGATTCGTCAGAGTGGATTTCTTATCCTATCTTAGAGATGAGATGGATAATCCTAGAAGTTATATAAATCAAGAGGCCACCCCCCTCATTTAGCATATAGAAGGAAGTACTGAGAAATATTGTATGAAGTGTGTAAAGGAAACCATCAGTTTAAAGGTGTGTTGAAGAAGCCATTAAGACATGTAATTGTAAAGTTTCTTCCATAGTCTTGGTGAAAGGCAAGTGAAGTCAATAACACTTGAAATACCTCATGGGTGAGATTGTAACAATTTCATGTTAATATTATAATTTACTTTGATATTTCAGATTTGTCATCATTCCGTTTTATCATAGTCGATGGTATTCTTGTGTTATGTTTGTTGTTTTGTTTCTAGATTACATCCACCAAACTAAAGGCTGTGCATTAGTAAATAATCTTAGCACGAGGAGTTCCCGGTGAAGAATTATCATAGTGCCGGATTGGTGATGATAGATCCACTTTTGAAGAATCTTTGAATAATCTTGAAAAAGTAATTAGTCAATGTGAACAACACCAACTATCTCTGAGTCATGAAAAATGTCTAATGATGGTTGATCAAGGAATTGTCTTAGGTCACCATGTTTCAGCCCAAGGTATACAGGTGGATCCCAAACAGATATCAGTCATCAACCAATTACCTACACCAACTAATCAGACTGACATCAAAATTTTCCTTGGCCATGCAGGTTATTACCGCCGATTTATAAAATATTTTAGCAAAATCGCCACCCTAATGTTTTCATTGCTAACCAAAGATTGTGTTGTTGAATGGTCTCCTCAGTGTCAACAAGCATTTGATTCTATCAAAGAAAAGCTGACAACAACCCCTATCTTACGTGGCCTTGACTGGGGACAACCTTTCCATATCCACACTGATGCTTCTAATACAACCATGGGCGCTGTCCTTGGACAAAAAGACTCAGAAGATCATATGTATGTAATTTATTTTATCAACAAAAATCTGACTCCTACGGAAAAGAATTACACTACTACAGAAAAAGAGTTTTTGGTTGTTATCTATGCTTTGAATAAATTTCGCCATTACATCACTATATATAAAATTTTTATTTACACTGACCACTCTGTCATTCGATATTTGATGAACAAACCAGTGGTTGGCAGAAGGCTCATTCACTGGTTACTCTTGTTGCTATAATTCAATCTTACTATTATAGATAAGCCTGGGAAATCTAATGTTGCTGCTGACTTTCTTTCCAAAATAAATGTTTCAGGTGATGACGAAGCAGTCCAAGACCAATTTCCCGATGAACACTTGTTTGCTATCTCTACTAAGACTCCTTGGTTTGCTGATCTCGCGAATTATTTAACAATAGGGAAGTTTCCTGCCTATTTTACTCATAAGAAAAGATGGCGATTGGTTAGAAATAGTGCAACATATAAATGGTGTAATGGATTCTTATTTAAATGTTGTCTTGACATGGTTCTTCGTAGGTGTGTTTGAGAGGATGAGGTACATGACATACTGCAAGCATGTCATGATGAGCCAGGAGGTGGACATTATTCAGTGAAACGAACAATTCAAAAGATCCTTGGAGTAGGGTACTATTGGCCTTCCCTCCATAAGACTATCATAAAGTATGTGTGGCAGTGTGATGCATGCCAACGAATGGGAAAACCTACACTTTCTATGGAAAGGCCTCTGAATCCTCAATTAGTTCTAGGACCATTTGAGAAATGGGGTATTGATTTTGCTAGACCATTTGATCCTCCATCTTTTAGGAAAGAGTATCTCTTGGTATGCACGGACTGTGTCACCAAATGGGCTGAAGTTCAAGCATTGGCATCTTCCAATGAAGATGCTGTTGCTGATTTTCTCTACAACTGGATATTGCTGCGATTTGGAGCACCAAGGGCCATTATATCTGATCAAGGTCCTCAATTTGTTTCAAATATGATTGAAGCTTTCTTGGAAATCTATAGAATCAAGCACCAAAAATCGTCACCATATCACCCCCAATCCAATGGGAAAGTGGAGGTAACCAATTGAGAACTCAAGAATATTTTAACTAAGGTGGTCAATGCCAATAGAAAGAATTGGGTACCAAAGCTTCCTGAGGCCGTCTGGGCCTACAACACGACCTGGAAAACAACTACTGGTTTCTCTTCCTATGAGCTATTCTTTGGGAAGAAGCCATTGTTACCTGTTGAGTTTGAGTTGCGCACCTGGAGAACAACGTTGGAAGTTGGGATCGATTTGGATGAAGCAAAGTGTGAACGAGTGTTGCAGTTGAATGAATTAGATGAAATGCGGATGGAGGCACAGCAGCAGACATAAATTCTACACCATCAGCGGAAAACTTGGCATGATGCTCACATCAAAAAAAGGATATTTCATGAAGGATAGTGGGTTTTACTCTTTGATTCCCGCTATCAGCAGTTTAAAGGCAAGTTGCGTACATGTTGGTTAGGTCCCTATCAGGTAAATCAAGTGTTTGATAATGGCTCTGTTCGATTGATACCGATTGATGGAGACAAACAAAATCTTCTGGTGAATGGGCATAGGCTCCAAGTTTATCACCAACCGCTGGATAAGAATATTTTCACTAACAAAATTCTGTTGCAAACAGACATGCATGATGAGGAGGCTCTTTGCCTCTCAAGCATGGAGTAATCAATCTCTTGAAAATTCAATAAAGGAAGATGATCCTTCATTCGATCTTCTTCCCTTAGTATTTTTTTATTGTAATTTATAATAAATGCAGGAATTTTCATTAGTTTCTACTACCGCTAATCACGTTTCATCCCGAATTACAGAGCGTAGGAATCTACGGATATTGGATGACTAAATGTGGCATGGGTAAGTGCATTTTAACTTGCTAATGATATTTCTATGCAAAACATTTCCCTATGTATGCATTTGTCATTATGACGCCATCATGAAATGATTGCTATGGTCATTCTGGATCTCTTTCCAAATCCGGTTCTACGAATGACGGCATAAAAGGAGTAATGGCTCATAATCACCACATGCATTGATGTGTCACACTCTCCAATGTCAGGATAGGTAGCGCTCACTCCTCGACCATTGGATATGTGCCACCATAAAAATCTTAATCTCACACGGGTGGCCGGTCTCATCACTATTTTTCTGCTGTCACCTTCACATGATGTTATGCTACCCAAGGAATATGGTGTCATTTGAAATTTAATGCTTCTACAACTGATTCTTCCTGTTATGTTATGCACATCAATCACGACTGGTTTTTATTAGAAACTAGACAGGAAGTGGAAGAGACGCTCTACTCTGGTTTTTTCGCTACAGTGTATTTCTCACTTTTTGGCTTTAGCATGGGACAACGAAAGACATCAAAACATGCTTCACCTGATGCCTTTCTCCGGAATGCCACCCTTTCACAGGTATTTCATGATTTTGGATGGCTGGATTTCATTCGACAATTTGAAGGTTTCAATGAGGGCATTGTGGAAGAGTTATTGAACAATTTTGAGTCCACCTACTCGCAAGTTGGTGGACGAAGAGTTGAAATTACCAGTCAGGTCATTTTTGACCTGTCTGACCTACCAAACTTCAGTTTAAAGGTTATGACGAATGCCCCTTTACAAAGTCTGATTGCTCAATTCCACGACAAAGGAGAGGCACTCCTGGAGGTCATCCTGACTCCATTGGGTGTCCAAAAGGGTGTTAAGCAAACAAGTTTTCCTGGAATCTGGGGTGAGATTATGAAATGGGTCAACTGGTATTTCATATGCGACGGCCAGGCCTCTGTTCTGGGTGGTGATGTACTCAAAATGCTCATTCACCTTTAAAAGGGACATGTCAACCAGGCCCTTTGGGTAAATCTGCCAGAGTACCTCACAGATTCCATCATTAAAGTATGCCAGAAACACCGGTCCAGTGGAGGAAAGTCTATGATTAAGCACCTAGGGTTGATTCATCTATTGTGTTCACACCAAGTCTTCTTTCAACCAAAGAGGAGGCTCGAGGGATGTCCTAGTGGCGAAGGGTCCAGGCCAAAGCAATCAAAATCTGGTCTCTCTTTTGCACCTCGGTCTACCCTTGCATCGGGCCCTTGCCCTTCACATAGCCAACCAGAGGTAGTTGATGTTCCTGAGCATGCCGAAACAGTTGGTGCTCATGAGGGACCATTCTCATCCATTTCTGATTCAAAAGGAAAGTGTCCCATGGCTCCATCTTCCTCCATGCAACTACAGTCCTGGAATCTTAGCTCATTTTTACAGACAGGTGGTTTCCAATCGGAGTCCTTGCCTGATGATACTACCCACATTCGGGAGGAACTGCATACGGAGGATGACCCAGCCACTCCATCATCTGCTGTTCCATCATCTATGAAAATTCACAATGTGACTCTTGAAATGCTTGACACCCAAGTGACGCCTTCTCATAACTATCTGGAGGAAATCACACTGCTAAAATCTCAATTACAAGGTATGGAAGAAACAAACCTTTTATTACAAGCTGAATTTACACAAAATACAATAGAAAAAGTTTGGGAGATTTCTGCCCTTCAGCTTGAAGTAAGTTGTTTAAAGTGACAGCGTGATAAGAGTCTTACCCTCTTGAATAGTTTCCAATAGTTGTTCCTTCAGGAAAGGGAATTGCGAAAGGAAAATAAAAAATTAAAAAAGGAAAAAGAATCTATAGAAGAGGAAAAAAAAAAGTAACATCTATTTTAGACTCTGTCTATCCTTTGGCCATCAAGATACTATCCTGTATGAAACCCTCCTCATTATATAGCATGTATGTCCAAGAAAATTTTTATTCTTGGTAGTTATTTCAATTGTGTTCTCAAGCCCCTCACGAAATTCCTGATGGCTCTATTTTTTTATCAGTTTACAAATGCAGTACTCCGGAAATTCAAAATTTTCTCTGTGAATTTTATCTACATAATATGATAGTGACCAATGTCCCTGATTTCTTGATCAACCTATTTGTGGGTGATTTTCAAATTAAAGTCTTTCAGTTTGTATTGTGGAATCAGATAATTTGGGGGTAGAAAACAGACAGTTTTCAATAACACTGCTCATTCCATTAGATTTCACATTCACCCAACTCATCATACAGATGTCACCCTGCAGAAAAAATTTCGATCATTTTACTATCAGGTAGGGGTTGGGTGAATACTTCTTAGATTTTGCTTCAGTGTGTTATTGATTTTGAAAATTACAGTCAGGAGAATTTTGGGGCTTCTTGGCAAGCTTGTGATAGGATATGGGATACTTTAAGCCTTCCTTTGAAACATAGGGAGGTTCTCTCTCCCCAGAATTTGAGTTGGAGCATACACAGGGGTGATGCCCTCGTCACCATTATCAAACAAAATACAGAGAAAACTAGCCAGTAATACATTGATGAATGGGCAGGCCTCCAAGTAAGGTCACCACTCCTCTTGAGCCCTTTCACAACCTGGCGGAACAATGCAACACAGTCCCATGACAGTTTCACTGCTTGGGTGGAAATTACCTCCAATACTTAGGGTTGCAAGAATTCCACAAAGCAATACATTGATCAATTCGAGGAGTATGACCAGGTTGAACAACTTGGAAGGTGAGTAGGGTGCATATGAGTTGCATTGGGACATGCAACAGGTAAAGTCAGGGGGAAAATGATGAGTGCATTTTTTGGCTCATTAATATCATTTCTTCAGACCAGAAATACTCTTTGTGATATGACTTATTAGTATATGGGGATGTTTTTGTGTAGTTATATCTTAGTAGGTTTGATGAATTTTTCCTTGCTATTATTTATGAAAACTTATTATCACATGAACCTCCTACTAACTATCTTTGTGAGATCAAACGTGATGATGTGGGCAGGGAATGATGGGAGTTGCTGGTGGATAAGAAGCCCAAGTTCGAAACATGTGGCTGAAGACTGTTTCCATCGCATTGACCTATTAGCTTGGACTTGATTCTAACAACGTAGGGATCTATGAGTTTTAATTGATATTTGATGGACAATGTTTAATGCCGCATGATATGGAAAATCTTGTAACCAACATTATGTATATGAAGAATTCATCTTTAGAAACTTGGTAGTACCGCTTTTGATTATTGAAGAAGATTATCTGCATATAGTTCTGGATTTGTTTTTATGTGTTATGAACTCATTTCGAAGTTAATGAAAGCCACAATATTTTTATAATCAGAAGTTATTGATCCCTCTATCCCGAGGAAGAGTAAGGGCCCACTCGACCGAGGAGATACGAGGTTACTTTGAGTTCATGCATATAGTCCTTCGATTAGTTTTACTACAATTGTCATTTGATGAGTTTTACATGCATGCTTTGATTAACTATATCTGCTTTCTCCATTACTACTTTCACTTAGAATAGATGCTTTTGTTACGCAAATCTAGTTCATGAATAGTATTGCTTTCTGCTAAAAATTCCATTTATTACATTGTGATTTAATTTGTTAAGAATAAGTGTGTGCATATTTTATTTTAATAAAATATTAGTTGCTAAAATTACTTTCATTGCAAATAGTTGAATTCCATAGACTTGTATTTAATTTCCGTAGATTTTAAATGCACTCCATAGAATAGTCATTAAAACTAAGCAACCCCCCAAAAACAAACCCAACGTATAAGTGGTTCTCCTAGACTCCATATTACCTAGGACACAACCCTGGTTTAGAATGACACTGGCAAAGATTATGTTAGTTAAATGATTGGAAGAATACAATGACCCATCATTATGAAAACAATATTGATTTTCACTTCAATAAGAGATACATCAGTTTCAAGAACAAGGATGAGCACGTGATCATTCCTTTACATGATGTGAAGACAACACCTTATGTTAAGATAATAAGTGAAGAAGAGTTGAGTAATATTTATGTGCGCACAATGCATGACCCTGAGAGTGTACAACCATCTAAGGAAAGAATGCTTCAGTGTAAATACATGCAATTAGTTGGTGATACTAATAGTATTACTTGTGATAACTATGCTCATGGAACATATGAAATGGTTGGGTGCGAGATGAAAGGGAGAGTAACCAAGATGATCAGACCACATATGGTCAGGTGTATAGGAAAGTTTAGTTACCTCATTATATTGGTGAAGAAAATCCCTAATCCTCCTTACAAACCATGGGGGATCATTGGAAGAATGAAGGTGATCAAAGGAATATGTTGATTTATAAATTGCGCGGAACAAAAATGCGTTGGTGGGAAACATAGAGAGATAACTTATTGGGATGGCGAGAAGTGAGAATCACCTTTTTAATAAGATTCACTAAGAGAAATGTGCCTACACATATTTTTGAGTATCATGGGAAGACTCCTACTTTGGTACATGTTCATAGCTATGAGAGAAAATGGATGCAGTTCCCGAAGGCTTTACCATTATCTTTATGGGTGCATTACTTCTATTCCACTTTGCGTGGCTACGCACATGATTGATATGTACTTACTGAGCTCAAACAAGAAAACAACAAGTTGGAAAAACATGACTGCAAGTATTGTTCAAACCTTTGATTATTTTTCTACTAAACCTCCATTCCATGAAGCATTGTAGATCATGAAGTTCATCACATTAGGGGATAACAAAAAATTTGAAGAGCTCATGCTCGAGCTACTTGGTGAACTAGATTATGAGGTGTGCCTGGATGTTGAAGAAGTTGAGAACTTAGATGTTAGCCATACAGAAGGTGCATGTGAAGTAATGGACACTGTATATGAAAAGGATCATACGTACCACGCTCTTATGAAAATTAATAAGGTTAACATTGGCATAGAGGATGAGCCTAAGGAGGCCATCATTGGTGATTACTGGTCAGAGCAAGAAGTAGAAAAAGATCGTTGAAATATTGTATGAATTCCATGACTTATTTCCATGGGGCTATCATGAGTTGAATGGAGTACACCCTTCATTCAGAAAAATGAAGATTAAGATGAAAGAAGGTGTACATCTGGTTAGTAATATGCCTTACATGATGAATCCTAACCTATGTGTGAAAATGAAGAAAGAAATTTACAAGATGCTTAAGTCTAGAATTATTAAATGAATCGAGGAATTTGAGTGGGGTAGGCTTATGGTTATTAGCATTAATAAGGATGGGCAAATTAGGATCTATGTGGTCTATAGGGAACTTAATGCTTCATGTGTCATACATCCTTTTCCTGCGTCATTCACAGAGGAAATCCTTGACGGCATTGCAAGGCACAAGATCTATTCTTTTACAGAAGGATTCTCCAGCTATCAAAAGGTACATATTGCGTGTGAGGAATAGGAAAATACTACATTCACCACTAAATGGGGAAGTTTTACATATATTTTTATGACTTTTAGACTAAAAAATGTGCCAGTATTATTCTCTCGTATTGTTGTGTAGGTATTTCATGATTTTATTCATAAGTTCTTATAGGTGTATTTAAATGATTGGAATGTTTATGGGTTTCTTAAGGATCACTATGATAACCTAAGGCTCATGTTTGAGAGGTGTAGGAAATTTAACATCTCTCTTAACATAAAAAAGTGTATCTTTGCTACACCCTTTGGAACTTTACTTGGGAACATCATTTGGAAGGAAGTTTTATTGGCAAACCCAGCCAAGATAGCTGTGATTTTGGGTTTAGAATAACCTACCAATCAGAGTGATGTGTGAGGATTCTTGGGGCATATGAGATATTAAAAAAAAAGTATCAAATAATATGCAAATATTTTGATGTCATTGAGGAATTTCTCAAGGCTAAGGGAAAGTTTTATTGGGGTGACACACATTAGCAAACATTTGAAACCTTGAAGGAAAGATTAATTACTCCCCTAATATTTTGATTTCCTTCTTGGAACAAACCATTCCATGTACATGTGGATGCCTCAAGAATTCCAATGGGCATAAACAGGGGAAGATAATGTGGATCACCCTATATGCTTTGCAAGCAAGAAGTTAACACCAGTAGAACAAAACTACACTACTATTGAGTGTGAGGCATTGTCTATAATCTATGCACTTTATAATTTTTGACACTACTTTTTGGCTACCCAGTTTATCTTTTGTATAGATCATATGGCACTAAAGTACTTGGTCAAAAATCCTATTTTGCAAAGGTGAATCTACATGTGGATACTTATTTTTCATGAATTTGATTTCATAGTTGTAATACCAGGTGATAACACCCCCAAACTTTTACTACAAATTAAATAGTTTAAAGCAAGATCAACACCATAATGATCTAAAGTTAAATACAAAGCTAAGGAATGAAACATCAATGATAAAAAATTAATACAATAAAAATGGAGATTAAATGAAACTTGTTGACGATTATCTTTGTAGATAAACCACCAAAGTTGTGGGAAATATTAGGGATGCAAGAATTGACCCATAAGATAATTTCCAGGTTTTATAGAAGCTGGATCTTCTTTGATTTGGATTGAGATAAGGGTTAGAGAGAGAGAAAAAATGAAAATACTATCTAAGGTGATGTGCCAAATCTTTATTAAAATAACAAAAAGACCAATATTGAAATAACTACTAGTTTAGTTGAAGAGCATCAAACATGATCAACTATTATGAAGATATTTCAAACCATCAAAGGCTAGACAAAACTAAAACATAATCACATGCATACTGAACAAATTTATGTGAAATATCTAAGGGCATATAACACGATAGATATTTAAACATTCATCAAGAACTGAATTATAAGAAAATAAGAAGAAAAAAGGACACCTAGTATTGTGAACTTCTCAGTGTATTGAACAAGAACTCTTATTTATGGAGAAAATAGTACATAAGGCTAGAATGACAAAAATTACAACATTTCCTTACAAAAGAGCCTTGCTAAGGCCAATGAACGCAATATGATGAACATAAAATTCTCTTATCTAGCATTCTAGAACTTATTCCCCCTTCTTTTTTAGCACAAGAACATTCTCTTATAGAACCTACAGATCTTGCTATAATGCACCTTTAATCAAGGAATCTACTATCCACATTTAGTTTCTACCTACGTGATCTTTGACCCTGGGAAAAAATCTCAAATACATGCTTTACGCCCCGAGATCACATTCATTCATCAAATCTCGAGTCCTCTACATCCTTAGTTGGTACTTTTGATGGTGGTAGCTTCCTTGTTACATGTCGAGACCTTGCGCGACGTTGGATATTTTTCTTTTCTCTCTCCTTCTGAATTTATGCGTAGGCAACATGTGGGGGCCTACACGTCATTATATTTTGTCCTTAAATTTTTATCCCACTTGGGATGCCTTGTTGAATTTTAGCCACATGGTTAACTCTCATTGCTTGAGGGCTCCCCATTATTTGTGCTTTCTTGAAAATACACTGAAGGGACACATGGATACCCTTCCCTTCCAGTTCTTTACTTAGGAAAAATTTAGTACTGACAAAACTACAAAAGAACACCAAAAGGAAAAAAGGGGCTAGGGGGACAAAAGATAACACAAATGGGAGAGCCTCGAAATGATGTAGAAATTATTCTATAGTTATGGTAACTCACCACAGGAATTTGTGCCAGTCATGGAAGAATTAGGAAATCCTTTCCTGTGAACAAACACTTTTTAAAATGTGTCTTAAAGAGATGCCACTATGATGAAACACCACATAATAGCTATTTGAGTACCCCGACTCTCACTCAATGAACATTTTTTGGGTAAGTCCTTTGTTACAGAGCCTAAAAGGCTCTATCCAACTCAATTATTTCCTTATGAAATGTTTGGCCTCAGAATATTGGCTTAATACAAGAAGGCACGTGGGCATGTGGGACATATATGAAGAAGGGCACACAGGGTGAAAGCACGTAGGATAGGGTTTAACAAAACACACAGTGCGTGTGCAAGGAAAAATAGGGGTTTTAGGAATTAGCCATATTCAATGTTCCAGGACGCACATGAGAAAAGTGTGACCCATCTAACAGTGGATAAGGTGTCATCCTGGTAGCTGTATGGTCAAGAAAGGAATATTCCTTGTATGCGATGGAAGGATCTAGAAAGACATCATTGCAAAGAGTGAAGAGCTCAGATCAAAGGAAGAATTCTCCATTGGAGGATCACATGGACACTTGGCAACCGATATGTATCTTAGGAAGGCATGGTGGTGGAGAATAAATCTATATATAGAGATGCTCAGGTAGAAGAAAAGGGACACCAAGACTGGCATCATATAGCGTTGGATAGGTAAAGCTTTGCAAGAATAATGAAGGATCCTTTGGGTTGGGATTAGGAAAACAGTATGAATGATGGAATATCTAGAGGGATGGGTCTGTAAACAATTTTGTAATGTGCATAGTTTAGGATCCTAATGCATGACTTTGTTTTACATTGTTATATTGGCTTGTTATGACCTTAATTAATGTAATGTGGTTATTGAACTTGTTAACATGAATATAAGGTTCTGTTCTAAAGTATATATGTTGTTCATGGGCACAAAACCTAGTGAATGTATTTTCTATCATGAATCATATTTGCATTCTATTTTATAATTATCTTTTTGTTATCTGAATGGATACATTGGTATAATAACTCATCCTAAGTTCTCAGAATGAATACATGGTTATTTTATTTCTTGCATTTAAATCTATTATCAATGATGTATTCTCACACAACTCAAACAAAGGAGGGGCTCAACGTCCGCATGTGCCTCGGGTGAGCACTTGCTGGGTGATAGGCCGATGCGCATGTGATTAGATTGTTGTTCTAGGGGTATAAAAATGACTACATCTTGGTTCCATTGTCGGGACCTCTTTTTGAAGTTGCTATAAAAAATGATATACATTTTAGTTCCTGTGATGTATGATGACAGAATGAATGACCTTGGAAAGTGTCGAAGCATGGTTTAAAAACATGGAGGATGAGTTTGCTCAAATTTTTAGTACCGAACCTGAGTTTGATGCACACAAATGGGTAGAAGAGCATCTGTACCTGAGTTGTATGAGACATTCTTTTGCTATTTTCCAGTAGAACTATAGGAATGAATTTCAACATATGCATCCAAATTGAGATAATTCTATAGATCATGCATATGGACCCAATTTGATTACTAGATGCTGTAGGATGCAGACCTGACTTGGACACGTAATGTTAATCACTAGTGGGAAGAAATCCTGACAAGTTATACTTTGGAATACACCATTTCTATGTATTATTTTCTAAAGGTTGCTGAGTTCAAGTTTCTGAGGGAGCCCAGAGGATCATTTTTGCGTTCTATCCTTTTGGCTATAAAGATTTTGGTCGCTACCCTAAGTTTAGAATCATTCCCTATGGCTGGCTAACCTTCTTTAAGTGCTGGGAAATGAAGCTAGGGTGGAGGAAAATGGTGGATATTACTGTTGAAATGGAAAGAGAAGAGAGATGAATCAAATATATTGAAGCTTGTGAAAGGGAGATTGCTAGACAATGCGAGGTTACATGTGTGATGGATCTATGGAGGCAGATGTTGCAGGAAGGAGTTGAGGTTCACGCAGAGGATGTGGAACCTGAGTAGTCTGTGCTACCCAATCTTGGAAATCATGGGAGAGAAGCCCCTTCAGCTTCTGATGAGAGTTCATCACATGGAGAAAAGAGAGCTATTGACACACATATGAATCCACCTGGTGACCAACCCTTGGCACTTGGTTTTTCAGATCAAGAAAGAAGTATTGTTAATCTGGTTGGTATCGGTGGAAGTAATCGATATATGCCTAAGAGATATGATTTATCATTCAGGACATCCATGGCTATGTAAACCATTCCCGTATTTGGAGGAATTTTTGGACAAGGTGCAAATACAAAAGGTTTGGGTATCACATCTAGAAGTGGCACGGGATACACGACTGACAGTGGGAAAATATCATAAACCATCAGCGCGTAGTTTAGTGGGATGTTGGGAACACTAGATGTGACCACTTTAGGCTATTTTCTAGCTACAGGAGGTGGATCTAGTGGTATAGGAGCTGGAGGAACTGGTGGACCTAGCAGATCTAGAGGATATAGTGGGTCAAGAGGAATATGACCTAGTGGATCCAGTGGATCTTGTGGGAGAAGAAACACCAAAGGGAACCAAGGCTCTGGATTAGAAGGACAAGGGCTGTAGTCACCTCCACAAGAGTTCTTTGAGATGTCTTTGCACTTACCAGACTACAGGGGTATTGAGGATGCTACAAAGCATGTCCACAAGTGTGAATTACTATAGCGTGTGAAAGGGATCACTACCCTGGAGTGGAGGGAAAGCCACTTTGTAACGACGTTGCAAGGGTACACACATAGTTGGTATCAAAATTATGACCCCCATAAAAAGGTGGTAGACTACACTGCATTGAAGAATGCCTTCCTAATAGAGATCCATATCCCTGAATTTGAGCAGAAGAGCATCAACGCTCTGAAGGAGATCAAGCAAGGAATGACATAGAGTGTGTGGGAGTATGACGTTCGGTTCAAGAATATCTTGTCAAAACTATTCTATGACATTCACCTTTCTCAACATGCTTAATGGTTTATTGGAGGATTGATAACACTGTTTAGAAGGGCACTGTCACACAAAACTTTCACAAACCCGCACGAGGCCTTGGAAGTTTCCTTGCACACTGAGGTTGTTGGGAGCATTGATACTAATGTTAGCCCTTTCCTAGAGGCTCAAATTGCTGCAATTGACAAGAAATTGGAGAATCTATCTACAAATTTAGTGCATGAGGTTCATAGTGGTCTTTGGTGTACAGACTGTGAAGTGGAAGGGCATGTAAAGGATAGTTGCCATCAGAAGTCATTTCGCCCCATGGTGGTAGAATGTGAGATTTTACAAAGGGGATCATGATGCAAATAGGTCTTCCCCAACTACAACACATAATCCACAAGAATGTTTCTTGCTATTACAAGATTTGTACCTCTATGACTAATGATACCAAGGATTGTAGACTGATTGACCAGATTCATGTTGCTATTAATCTTGGTGTGTGTTAGACTAGTCTTGCAAGCAGTTCCAAGGATGATGATAGTCACTATGAAGGGCGCGTAGATGGAGGAGTGGGTGGAATATGTTTTTGTGGAGGATTTCATGGTCACAGTAATCGCAGAGGAGGAAAAGGTGAGTTACCGCGAGGAACTTGCTATAACTGTGGGTCTACAGAGCATTACAAGCATGAGTGTCCTAAGCTACTGCAGTGCTCATGGTGAGGAAACAAACATAAGTAAGAGGAGTTCCCTGAGTTGTTTGAGCACATGAGCCAGCAACACTGGAAAGAAAAAGGCACTAAGATGGCGAGTATAAAAAGGATGACCCTTAGTGGATGCCAAGAGTGGCATGTGAGTCAGGATTAGAACATGTACTAGTGACAATGCAAGTAGAAGCTACACGCATAAGGGATATGCCAAGATAGAAATTGGTTTTTAGGGAAGAAGTGACACATGGGAAGTATCTAGACCCTACTCATCAAAAGGAAGTGTATAAAAAGACTATGGATGTGATTCAAAGTTTACAAGGGGAAATCCAATGTCTAAAGGAGCAGTTAAAGCAGTTTGAGCAAAGAAAGAATACTGAGGCTCCATAGAAGGATCTAGATGAGGTCAAGGAAGTGTGAAAAATGTTAAGGTAGTAGAATATTATTCCCTTGGTAGGAGAATGGATGCTGGAGAAAACATCACGTGCCAGAGTAGAGCGGGAAATATAGGTTTTGCATGCAAACCTTCCTCCTCATAACCTTGACTATGATAAAGAGATTACATTGAATGCAATTGTTGATGGGTGGCTTTTGAGCAATATCCTCATCAACACAGGAGTGAAGGAACCTTGGTTACATGACATCAAATGGGAAGGCA
The DNA here is from genome assembly GCA_019776745.2 of Taxus chinensis. Classification (NCBI taxonomy): domain Eukaryota; kingdom Viridiplantae; phylum Streptophyta; class Pinopsida; order Cupressales; family Taxaceae; genus Taxus; species Taxus chinensis. The sequence continues at coordinate 758,180,199 of CM034151.1, read as the reverse complement.
CACATTATTTCCATCTTCGAATGTGCTGTATATGTCGAACAAGACAAAGTAAATTCCCATTGAAGTCTTGAAAGATGTGGTTATTACTATTCAAGGGGCCAAGTTCACTGGGGACTTTGAAGTCTTGGTGCTCATTGAGGTAGATAATTTCCCAACATTACTAGGGTGCCCTTGGTGTTACAAGAACCATGTTGACCTACAGTTTAACAAGGGTTATATAAGTTTTGAGAACAACGAGGAACATGTAATCATCCCCTTGAAAAATGGAAATTCAATGCCCTATACTGAGCCCTTGGGAGAGGAATTCCTTGATAGAATCTATGTGCACTCCATCAAAGACCCTGAAATAATTCACCCTACAGAAGGAGTTATCCAATTTTAAGATGCTCAGTCGATGAGTGATACAACTAGCATAATATGTGACAATTGGGCACACAGGACTTATGAGTTTATTGGGAGAAAATTGAGAGGATCTGTGACAAGGGTGATGAATGCATGCTCAATCAAGTGCCTGGGAAGAAAGAAGCTACCAAGTTACTTCAGAGGGGTAACCTATGATGACTTCTTACGAGAAATGGAGGCTTAGTAGAAAAATTAGGATGAAAGGAGAAGTATGCTCAATTATAACTTTCTTGGGACTGCAACGCATTGGTGGGAAACACATTGTGTGAGTATCCTAGAGTGGCACAAGGTAAGAGACATATTGTCTATAAGATTATGCAGAAGCAACACGCCCACTGTTATCTAAGACTACCATGGCAAGGATCCCGACTCGTTCCATATCCAAGATTGTGAGAAGGCCTGGATGAAGGGAATATAAGATTTACCACCTTTGTTATGGGTTCATAAGTTATATTCCACCTTACATGGTTTTACGCATGCATGGTATATCCACTCAGAGACACACCGTCAGAAGGAAAATTGACAAGAGTTAACGAATGATCTCATTCAAGATTTTGAGTATCACAGTACAAAGCCATTAATGGATAAGGCATTGCAAGTTGTCAAATGCCTTATAATTGGAGATAATGCTATGGTAGAAGATATGATACTAGAGTTACTGAGTGATCCTTATTTGGAGATGCATCTAAATGAAGAAGAATTAGAATAAATACAGCTTGAACGCGCGTACATTGAAAAGGAAAAAGGAAAAATGGTCTATGCAGTAGATGGTGAAGAGATGGAAAGTTTGGATGCTAACCATTCTGAAGGTATGCACGAAGTCATAGATATCACTAATGAGTGAGCATGTACCTACCATGAGCCCTTAAAAACAAGAAGGTTAACATTAGGAAAAAGATAGAACCTAAGGAAGCTATCATTGGGGACTATTGGTTGGAAAAGTAATTTTCAAAGGTCATTGATCTGTTGCACGAGTTCCAGGATTTTTTCCCTCGTGGGTACCATGAAATCAAAGGCATCCATCATTCCTTTGGCAAGATGAGGATCAAGTTAAAGGAAGGTGCACTGCCCGATTTGGAAGAGGCCTTATTAGATGAATCTGAACTTGTGCGTACCAGTCAAGGAGGAAATATACAAGATGATAACATTTGGTATCATTGAGGTTGTGGAGGAATTAGAATGGATAAGCCCAATGGTCATTAGTATCAAGAAGGATGGAAGAATAAGGATCTATGTTGAATACAGGCACCTAAATGTAGTATGTGTCATCGATCCTTTCCTAACCCCCTTTACTAAATAAATTCTAGAGGGAGTAGCTAGGAGCGAGGTCTACTATTTCACAGATGGGTTCTCAGGGTATCACCAAGTTAGGATTGCAAAGGAAAACCAGAGAAAGAAAACTTTCACCATTGAGTGGGGAATCTTTGCCTATACAGACATGCCTTTTGGATTAATGAATGCACCTAATGTTTTCTCACACATCGTGGTATGAGAATTTCAGGAATTCATCCATATGTTTCTTCAATTCTACCTAGATGAATGGATAGTGTATGGGCTTGTAAAAGACCATAATGAAAATTTGAGGCATATGTTTGAGAGATGTCGACAGTTGAGGATATCCCTTAACATTAAGAAATGTGTCTTTGTTAATCCATTTGGAACCCTGTTGGGACATATTATATGTAAGTAAGGCCTACCAGTGTATCCCACCAAAGTTGTAGTTATTGTGGGATTGGGGTATGCCAAGATCTCCATACCCTTGGAGGAATTACTAAAGAAAAAGAGTGACTTTCATTAGGGAGAGGAAAAACAGAAGGTGTTTGACTCTTTGAAGGATAGACTTGTCACCATGCCTATACTACATTTTCCTTCTTGGGATAAGCCTTTCCATGTACATGTTGATGCCTCAGGAACAACTATGGGAGCAGTACTAGCATGAAATGGTGAGGGGATTGTTGATCAACCCTTGTGTTTTACAATTAGAAATTTAACACCAATAGAAATGAATTATGCCACTACTAAGCACAAGGCATTGTCAATGATCTATGTGCTGCACAAGTTCAAACAATACCTATTGGAAACACCCTTTATATTCTGTATAGACCACATGGCATTGAAATAATTGGTGAAAAATCCCATTTTGCAAGGATGCGTATGCTGTTGGGTCCTATTATTCCAAGAGTTTGAGTTCACGGTGGTTAGAAAACTAGGGAATAGCAATTTAGGGCCTGACCACTTATCAAGGATTGATTTAGGGGAGGACACGCAAAGCATTGAGGATACTATGCTAGATGCGCAACTATTTTGGTTGTAGCGTGCACCCTCAGACTTAGAATATATCATTGTATTGTTGAAAACTGGTGTGGTGTTGGAAGGGAGGAAGGCCCTTTAGAGGAATCTATAAGCAATACGCGCCGCACCCTACATGTTGATTATTGAATATCTGTATAAGTTAGGATGTGATGAGGTTCTACGTCGATGCACATTGGAACATGAGTGCATGATAATTATGGAGGAAGCGCATGGTGGGATTGCAGGAGGACACTATGCAGAAAATGCTACCACGTAAAAGATTCTAATAACAGGGCTTTAGTGGGAAACCATCTACCAGGATTGTATTGAGTTTTGTAAGGCCTATGACCATTTCCAGTGCCTTGGAAAACTTGGAAAGAGGGATGAAATTCCCTCTTAACCAAACCAGTGGTAAACCATTAAAAAATGGGCAATCAAATTTGTAGGGCCAATTTTTCCAGCCACGCGAAGGACTAGTTCACGGTATATCATTACTTGAATTTATTACTTGAAAATATGGGAAGAGACATCACCTAAAAAGGATTGCACCGCAGTGATAACTGTTAGATTTTTATGGGAGAACATGATCATTAGGTATGGATGTCCTTTAATCTTAACAAGTGATAAAGGTACACATTTTTCTGAATGAAGCAATCAGGATTCTGTTAGTAGGAATTATGGTGGCCATCACAAGACTACCCCTTATCATCCTCAAGTGAATGGAATGGTTAAGGAATTCAACAAAATATTAAGTCACATGTTAACCAAGATCTATGACACCGGAAGACAAGAATGGGATGACAAAGTATCATCCATTCTATGGGCATACAAGATAACCTACAAGAGGTTGAACAAGGCCACACCATTTCAATTGGTGTTTGGTGCGGAATTTGTTTTTCCGGTTAAATTCATGTTACCATCGCTGCATATAACGCGTGTATGAGGATTGGAAGATGAAAAAGCGTTGGAATAGAGGATTGATAAGTTGTTAAATTTAAACGAAAGGTGATAACTTGCTAAATGGATTCAAAAGACAGAAAAGGAAAGACAAAAAGCTTGGCATGATCATCATATCAAGAACAAATAGTTTAAGGTTGGGTAAATGGTCTTGATGTATAATTCCAAGTTTCTGTGCCATGTTGGGAAGTTGAATGTCCATTGGCTAGGACCTTACATCATCTCGTACATCCTTGATTCAAGCGCATGTCAGTTACAAGCTCTAGATGGAACGAAGTTACCTGGCCATTTCAATGGGAGTAGGCTAAAGCCCTACTATAAATAAGCCTTCCTGGTGTTTGTAAATAAGGCAGTATTGCCAGTTAGTTTAGGATTTCCCTTTAGGCATGTTTTTTCTTTTCTTGTGTTTCCCTTTCTCCTTGCTTGTTCCTTTCCATTTGTGTTGTTTTACGCATTGTGCACTAGTCACCACATTATTTTCTAAGGTTGTGTATGCACAGAGGACTGCACATCTATTTTAGTGTGGGGTGGAGTAGTATAAATTAAAGTATAAGCCAATAGTAAAAGTTGAATGAACCAGTAGAAGGAAGCACATAAGGATGAGAAAGTGCATGGGGAAATGGTGGATAATGAATTGTGGTGTCAAGAAGGCTGTAACAAAGACAACATATAAAGGGTGAAGAGCGCAAGAACATGAGGTAGGTGTGGGAAAAAGTTAGGTAAAGGACAGAAGAAGTGCCTTCGGTGCTGTAGATGCACACATAAGAGTCTTCGTTCAGATTGGATTTTTGCATGCCAGAAGGTTATAGAAGGTTTTTTACGCAGGATTGGGCACATGGGTCAGGGCGCTTAAGATCAGATTTAGTGGAAAAAGATGCATTTAATGCTAAATATGTCGGTAGGTGGTCTAATATTTATCACTAGAGAGGAGAAAAAACTATAAGTATGAAGTCAGGCATGCTATTATTTACTTTGATTTTACAAAGTGAAAGAGCTCTTACGAACTAGGGCATCTAGAGAAATTTGTGTAAAGGAAGAAGAATCATAAAGATCTAAGTGCGTGACTAGGGTTGATCTACAAACTAGAGTGGAAAGAGTACACGAGAGTGGGGAGAGTTATTTTCAGAATACGTTTTCTTGTGGAAGAAGTTGTTCCTAGTTATGGTTTGGAAGCTAGGGCATGGAAGGAGGATTCTTCATGGAGTGGAGCCTTAGAGTTGAGAAGAGTAGTAGATCAGAGAAAGGAGGGATTTAGGTTGTAGCATGACAAGAGAAAATGGCACCCAAGAAGGAAACCATTTCACCAAAGAAACAGAAGGGAAAGGGAAAGCAAACAACTGCCATCGTTAGATCCAATGAAGAATGGTATGAAAAAATGCAGTACCCAGATGGATTATTGTTGGGGAAAGACTGAGTGTCACACTTGAGGCAAATGGCTGTGAGTGATTACAACCATCACACGAGCACTACTGAGAAATAAGTGGTGCTGGAACTGGTTCGTCCAACTAACAAGAGGGCACCAGACGGAATGCCAATATATAGTGATGAAGTAAAGGTAAAGTTGGAGAAGGAAGGGATGTTGTAACTATATGAGTTGCCTTATTTTGGCAACCCCGAGAGGAAATATTAGTGGTTTATGTCACACGTACATGAAGACAAATTCTATTTTATAGGCTGCAAGATGCGCATAACCGCTCAACTTATATCAAAGTTCACTAGCCTGAATTGCAAAGGAGACTCCATAGATGACGACTTGGATGATAAGGATGCCATCAAGGAAACTGTCGAAGCTTATGACTAAAAAAAGGGATCACGATACTTTGACATCACACAAATCCCTGACCTTGTCATGAGGATGGCCGCACACTTAGTCACCAAGATTAATGATCAAGAAAGATGGATGTAAGTAAATAAGGCATGGTTAAATGTATGCTAGAAGATCTCAGAAGGGACCTTCTATAAATTATCCACCTTTATTGTGGATGAGATCATAAGTAGTGTGTAGGAAGGAGAAAATATACTATTTAACAACATTCTCCTCACCATAATCTTCTCGGAGATTGGGTGATCGATGGGATAGATAAGTTCATATGGGAGTATCTAGAAAACAATCCTTTTGCCCATGAAAAGGTTTGAAAAATATACTTGTGAGACCATTACAGCCACTCACAAGGAACTCCTAGAAAAGTGGTACAAGCAAATGTGGGACGCATTCGGGGTAGAGTGGAGGATCCCTGAGAAGTTTCCCATGCTTGTGTATGGAGAGGAAGAGTTTGCAGTTTATCAAAATTTCTGTGTTGGTAGGCTTACATTGACAGATGGAACTAAGAGTCCATCATGTAAGCTACCTTTCTCCTTCACCGTACAATACTTCCAAGTAGGGGTCAAACAGTTCAAGGAGGCCAAAAGGTGAATGTTTGACCTTATTGAGCTAGACCAAGACCACCGCAAGATGCATCGGAAGCTTATATACCATAAGAAGTGTACATACATGGAGAAGTATGTCTCCCATGAAGTACATATGATGAATTCGATAACGTTTCCAATCGCCGGAAGGGCTGCAGCAAGGGTATATCTATGTATAAGACCTAAGTTTGAGAAAGGAGCCTATTTGGAGAGTGATATCTCCATTCCAGAAGACCCCAAAGGGATTAAAAAGGCTGTGCCATAGAAGAGGAAAAGAGAAGAGGTGCATGAGAAGAAAGCACCAAGTGTGCAAACAACACAATCTCTGGGCGTGCCAGAAGCAAGCACTAAGCCTAGCACTTACACACGTAGGAAGAAGTCCCAGTCAAGGAAAAGAACCCAGAAGAAGATATTCCAGAGCATGAAGGTCCCCTCACCCATGAAGAATCACCAAGGAAGACGTCACCTATTAAGGAGAAAGAGAAGGAAGAATCTCCTATACTAGAATCACCAATTAGGAAGAAGTAGAAGGTGGTAGAAAAGGAAGACTCAGATGAAAAAAAGAGCATATAGGCCTACATTTGTGATAGGGATGATGACGATCCTGAGGGAGCTCAATACCATCCAAAATATGATATACACAACTTAGAGGAGGAGGAAGATGAAGAGAAGAATGACGAGGAGGAAGATGAAGAAAAGAATGACAAGGAGGAAGTAGAGAATTTGCAAGGGGGTAAGTGAAGAGGTAAGCACAAAAAATATGAGAACCCCAAACTCTCACCAATGAACAAATGGAAGAAGCCATAGAAAAATAAGTAGTGGGCATCATGAAGAACTTGGTGAAGCAGGAGTTGGAGCAGGAGCGCAGATGAAATTTTTGAAGGAAATGGAAGAAGAGACCGTTGGGAAAGAATATGAAAGCATGGGTGGGAATCCCAATTTGGCGGTAAGATTCCCAAGGGCTACATAAAAAGGTGGGAAGGCCAGTAATAGAAGAAAAAGGGCAAGGGATGGGCTACATTAATGATCCAAGTAAGGTGCTACGTGTGTGCTTCCAAATCACCTTACCAACAAAAAAAACTCCTAGTCTATGACTTCATTTGATGAATAAGGATCATATCCATGAACCAGAAAGATTTTATCTTGGGCATTCAAGTGCCACGTGGATGAACTTGAGTTCGAAGTAAGTTAGAGAGTGATGATGAAGGTGCCAGAGATGAAAGAAGTAAATCCCTTGGTGAATTCTCAACAATTATTAGATGAGAAAGTCTGTAATGCACTCAACAAAGTTTCAGCTGAGATTGAGGCCAGATTTTTTTGGGAGGAATGATAGGGTGAGATTCCTAGAGGTGGAGTTGGAGAAGAAGGAGGAGGAGATTCTAGATAAAATCAAGGGCTTGGAATAAGAAGAATTGATCAGCATGTAGTTAAGGCATGAACTGAAAGTAGAAAAGGCAAGGGTGCGTGCAGATTACACAGGAAAATTGAAATAATTACAAATGCTATATTTTTAAAGCATCCTAACCTAGCACCTCCTGAGAAAAAAAATATGAATCAGTGTTATAGTGCCTAGAGGACTTAACTTGCATTCTCACAATGGAAAGACAACCACTTGCTTTAGAGTCTGTAGAAGAGGCACTGACACACCAAGAAAAGGAAGAGAAGATAAAGGTTTTCTAGATCATTTATCGATATACCAAACTCCTTACAGGGGTAAAGGTTGCTGCGTAAGCTGCTAAAGCTGCATATGACAATTGCATTGATAGAGATAGAGTGGCAAGCATCCTAGTCGCTACACATGAAATGGAACTCAAGGAGTTTTAAGAGAAGAATAAGGGAACATAGCAGAAAGGGATAAAATCCTTGCCAAGTTAGAAAATAAGTCAGAATATATCAAGACCTTATGAGGCTCGATCAAAAGATGGCTAAAGGAATTATACCCTCAGATCACCTACATGATGGATGTGCTTGATGACTTGGGAAAATAATTAGAGAGTATTGTTGAGACAATGAGTGCCAAAGGGGAGGAACTAATTTTTAAGGAGGTGAGTGCCCTAGTAGGAGACCTCTATTAGCAAGCACAAAGTGAGGTTGATGCCTGGGAAAAAATAAAGGTAGAATTAGGGAAGAATTTCCCTCTTCTCCTTGAAAAATAAGCTTTGTTCTCTTTCATTTCCCCATTATTTCATTATTTCTTGAAATTATTCATTCCTTCATTATTTTTCCCACTATTCAAGACCCACCATTCTTTATTCATTGAAGAAAAGAGTTTCTGAGGATGGAGAATAGGCGTAGTGTGTGGTGATGTTGGGCCTCAGAATGTTGACTAAGTACACAAAGGCACATGGGTGTGCATGACCTATATGAAGAAGGGCGCGTAGGGTGAAAGCGTGCAAGACATGGATTTAGTTGGGTTTAGTAGAACACATGGTGCACACACAAGGAAAAATAGGGGTTTTGGAACTTAGCCATATTTGGCGTTCCAGGAAACACATGAGAAAAGTGTAACCCATCTAGCATGCAGAGTGGATAAGGTGCTAGTTTGGTAGCTGTATGGTCAAGAAAATAATATTCCCTACATGTGATGGAATGATCCAGAAAGAAATCATTGCAAAGAGTGGAGAGCTCAGATCAAAAGAAACATGCTCCATTTGAGGACCACATGGAAACTTGGAAACTGATATGTATCTCAGGAAGGCATGGCAGTGGAGAATAAAGCTATATATAGAGATGCTCAGGTAGAAGAAAAGGGACACCAAGAGTGGCATCATATAGCGGTAGATAGGTGAAGCTCTGTAGGAATTATGAAGGATCCTTTGGGTTGGGATTAGGAGAACCATATGAGTGATGGCATATTTAGTGGGATGGGTTTGTAACTAGTTTTGTAATGTGCATAGTTGAGGCTCCTAATGCATGAATCTGATCTGTATTGTTATATTGGCCTATTATGGCCTTAAATAATGTAATGTGGTTATTAAACTTGTTAACAAGAATATAAGGTTCTTTCCTAAAGTATATATGTTGTTCATGGGTACATACCCTAGTGCATTTCCTTTCTATCATGAATCAGATTTTCATTCTGTTTGATACTTCCCTTTTTGTTATTTGAATGGATGCATTGGTATAATAAATCATCCTAAGTTCTTAGAATGAATGCATGGTTCTTTTCTTTCCTACATCTAAATTTGTCATCAATGATGTATTCTAAAAAAAATCAAACAAATGAGGAGATTGATGCCTGTGCTTGCCTCATGTGAGTGCCCAACTCCTTCTGGGTGATAGGCCAACATGCATGGGATTAGATTATTGTTCTAGGGGTATAAAAATTACTGCTTGAGAGAATTTCTTGAGATATTGCACCATTGCGTGCAGATGGACCTCTAGTTTTACAATTGAGGTCAAAATGTCCTCCACCTCAGTGATACTAGAGTCATCTTTTAAAGAATGAAAGATAGTCTTATCTTGTTGTTTAGCCATCAGTAGTTGTTGGATCTGGTCCTATGATAGGATTTTGGAATCATTAGGAAAGGGAAAAGGAAAGTCCAGTTGGACTAGTTCTTTTATGCATTGTTTTCTCTCTTTTATCCCTAGTTGGAGCTGGGTCAGGAGATTATAGCACTTGATAGCTACCTTGTTATAACTTAGAATCTCACTAATTTTGGCTATGACCATTTGCCTGTCTATAATACTATCCCATAACAGGATAGATTTTGAAGGGTCGTATGGTTTTTTGAACCAACATTTATGATTCAGGGACCTTGGTAGATACGGAGTTGATGATGGTAGAGGCTGGGGATTCCACGTTGGTGCATAGGATTTATGCATCAAATATGAATGTGAGTGCGGGCCCTAGGTTTTTTTCCGTTGTGGAAATTCTGCTGCGGTAGGAGGTGTATAATCCTTGCACTAATGTGATAATTCCCCGTTTATGGGGTTATTGAGCTAGCTTCTAGGTCAAATATTTTTACCACATCCTCTACAGTATTGCATTTCATTTAAAAGATACCTTTATTTTCCTCTGAGGCACACAAATTCCTTTGAAGGGTGCTAACCTCTATTTTTTTTCGAATTGATCTCCTTCTGAAGGAGCTTCTTCTCCTGATCGACCAATCTAGCAACAATCTTGGATGTTTTTAGCGTAACTTCTAATGCTTTAGTCTTCGCTTGAGAAGCTGCAAGAGCTTCTTGTGACTCCACCTCTTTTAAATCCTTGTGGAGTTGTTCTATTTACTTTCATTTGCCCTTAATTTCAGCATTCAGGGGGGCCACAATATTTTGTCTCTATAAGAGGCTAGCCTCCATTTTATTCAGCTTGTTACTGAGCTTGAGATAGTCAGTGGTGACCACGACAACTTTTTTGCTCATTAGTTTGACCTTATCATGAGGTTGGAACTGCATAAGGTCAATCACAATAGCACTAATGGAATAATCATTAGGTTGCTTTTACTCTATAGGCTTGGAGAAATTAGGGACCATCCGGGCTATGGTCAAAGAGCTCTGTTGATGGTCATACAATGACTACATCTGCCTCATTACTCCCAGTGCCATGTCCTTTTTATTATTCTTCTTCTTCTCCCTCATGTTATTTCGGGCCACTTTGGCCATCTTGGCTTGATTCAAAAACTACGAGGGAGAAGGAGATGTCCCACCTAAAAAATGGGAATCCTCGTGACAAGCCATAGGGGATTATAACTAGTTGTGGAGGATGAGAAGTCATGAGAGATGAAGAAGGGCCCGCCATAAATTGGGGAGAGAATATGGGCATGGTGGTGGGTGGGGGGAAAAAAGAAAGGGGATCTGGGGGAGGAATATTCTGGGTTGGGGTGACCAAAATGGGAGTACCCTCGGATGGGGAAATGAAAGATGGAGAAGAAAGAGATTAATGAATGGGAGGAGATGAAGAAACAAAGGAAGAAGGGACCTTGACTGTCCTCAAAATTTTCTTTGGATGTCTTAGGGGACTAGTGTCCTTCACCGATACGGTTGTGTAGGGCGAGGTTGATGGTCATACTGAGGTGAGGCCTTGGACTGGGTCTGACACCGGTTGTGCTACTATCTGCGCACCATGAGATCCTGGTGTGGTCTAAACCATGGGCATGTAGCCCAAGGGATCCTGTTGAGGAATGGAGGGAGTTGCCCGTGGAGGAATTTTTTATGTGGAGGGGTCTAGGGATTCCAGCATATGCCACGTGAGCTACTATTTGGATATATCCACTACCTCATCGCTATTCGAATCAGACCCATAATCAACATACCATAATTGAGGGCAGTCAAGCCCCTGGTCATTGTTACAACGGGATTATACTTGTACAAGATTGGATGAAATAAATCCTATAGTGGAATCGAGATGTCACTTATTTGACATATATACTTGGAGCCTCTACCTGGGGAGACCTCATATCTTCAAAATATTTCCTATGTTCATGCTGGAAGGAGTCCGCAAATTTTTTTTAGGACAGGGTGGGAACCATCTGCCCATTTGTATCATATTTCCATGTATCTTGGATTAAGGTGAAGGCATAAGGATCCAACTTATGTGTGAGGGTATGTTCCACCTTGCATTTAATTACATTAACCCCCCCGGACTTAAGGGTAGGTTGAACAATGTCTTCTTTTCACGGTCGGAGCCATACCCTGTGTTAAGCAACACCAACTTCCTGGTTATCTCCAAACCCACCACCCACGTCATGAGAATCCTTGGGAGCATGAAGGACTCCTCAAAAAATCCATGCAACTAGATAATTGAATGGGTGACCCCAAATAAATAGTCCTAGGGATGAAGGGGGTCCGACATGATGACTCGAATTGAATCATTCATTTTATTATAAACCCTTTCTAGGTCAAATTCATGTAGAAGAGGAAAAACAAAAAAAATAGAAAACTCATATGCATTCGAGGATTAATACAACACAAGAGTCCATGTAGATACTAGGATGAACTTTTGGGGGTCTAACTTCATGTCCCACAGCTTCAAGGCCATATATTGCCTAGGGAACTAGGCATTTTGATATAAAATGAGGTGGAACAAAAGAGAAGAGTACTTAAAAGTGGAGTTTACAAATAAATAGGCCAATTGTTTGCAAATAGAGCCTGTTATGGCCTTAGAGAAGTTGAACTGGTATGCATGGTCCTTATTCACTGATCTCATCCTAAACAGGGCCACAACTTTCCAGTCATGGAAATTTTTGTCCAATTCCTAGCTGAAAATGAATGCCAACATGGAGCAAGCATCCTAAGAATCTTCCATGAACACTTTTAGTGGGATTGGGAACCCCAGTGTTCTAAAACTACTTGAATATAATTGCTGCAATTCCCTACTGATGAATGAGGCTTTATTCTGGCATTGAGCCCAGACACCTTGGAGCTTGACCATTGTAAAAAAAATGGCTGATTTTTCATAGGGACACCCAACGTATCCCTGATAGCCTGTGTTGTAATCACAACCTGTATGATTTTTCCATTAATGGCGTTGGACTCAGGGTAAAAAAAAAATGGAAACATTTACACGAGCTTCGGATATGGGTGCACGAGAGGCACCATGTATTAAATGAGTGTGGTACTCTATATTATGGAGCCAAAAGACTTAGAATCTCCCAAATTCAGGAATCTGGAATGGGTAGCCTCTCTCAGAGGCTTTGGTTTCTTGTTGAGGATGGGATCAAATACCCCATCCACAAAATATGTGACCACAAAAGTGTCGCTCAACTGTTTTCATTTGTCTGGAAATATTAGCCTTGGGTTGAGAGAATGATGCAACAGTGGGTGTCATGTGTAATGTTTTTGCTGAGGTAGGGATCTAGAAGTTATCATGGATGCTTTAAAACTGGGGAAAGCTCCAGTTCTTTGAATTGGGGACTTGGGATATTGGCGAAAAAATATCTTAGTGCTATGAATGAAGCTTTAGTAACTTCAAGACTTGCATCAAATAACCTCCTCAACTCACATGTTATAAAGTATCACGCATACATTGGGTCACATCATATAATGCTACTTTGGCTAAATGACCCCTAGTGCCAAAATTTTCATTTCCCAAGATAATTTTCATTAAAAATCTGATCCTTATCATAAATTATTACAAAAAACCGTTAGGATCATTTACTTTGGGGAAAAAGGGGAAGGTACAATACCTTCAAAATTTCAAAAAGGGGTAGAAGGGTCTCCCCTGGAGACACATGTCCCAAGACACTTATTCGAAGGGGAGACACCTCCAAAAAAGTAAAAGGAAAAAGAGGGGGAATATACATATGTTAGAAAATTGACCATATTCAAAAATATTTAATGGAAAGGTTTAAGGTGGATCCCTTTCACCAGAATCACCAGAGACTCACCTTCCATAGTCTCGAGCTTGAAAGCATTTTGTTGTTTACATGCAATGATCCTTAATGGTCCTTTCTAGAGAGGGTCAAAATTTCCATGATTTTTAGGGTTGGCGGCCCTCACGTCCCACTTTAAGACTAAAGTGTCGACTCAGAATTTGAGTTCTAAAGTCTTTTGATCAAACCAATTTTTTACAACTTGTTGATGGCTGATCATGGATTCATGGGCTACCTCCTGCTTTTCTTGAAACTCTATCATCTCCAAAAGTCTTAACTGCATCGATTCATGTTCCTCGATCTCAATTTTCTTTAACAAATACAAGATTGTGATCTCCATAGTGATAGGAATTACAATGCTATTACCATAAACCAATTTATATGGTGAGGTCTTCAGGATTTTTTTGGGCCTAATTCGATCAACCCATAAGGTTGTCTTGACATGCTCATGCCACGATCTCTTAGCTTCATCCCCCATAATTTGTATGAGTATGATTACATTTTTGTTGGTTGATATTTCCAAGTCGTTACCTTGTGGGTAGTAGTTGGAGGATGTATTAAGATAGATTCCATGCCATATTTCAAAGTCAGACACTTTGGCCCCCAAAAATCCTTTGCATTATTTGATATGATTGTGTGTGTGCGGGGGGTCCAAAGTGGGTAATTATATCTCGTAGGAGTTCTAGGATCAGATTATCTATGGCTTCCTTTAATGTAACTGCCTCCGTCGATCGAGTGAAGTAATCAGTGGTGGCGAGAATCAACTTGTGACCTGCACTTGAAACTGGGTTAACCATTATGATGAAATTTAGACCCCATTGTGTGAATGGTTCCTTAACTAGGATAGGGTTGAGGGGTATTGAGACGTTTCTCCATAAGCCCATGTAGTATTGGAAAAGCTTGCATTTTCTTACCATTGTGTGACAATCTGCAAACAAACTGGGCCAAAATTATCATGGATATGGTTTTTGCAAAGAAGTGGCCTCCTGATCTTCCATGATGTAACTCATTTAAGACTTTTTCAGCCTCCTCCCTTTCTAGGCATCTAAGCAGGATCCTATCAAAGTTTATTTTAAAAAGGAAATTATAAATTATGGAAAATTCAGATCCCTACTGTCTGTAATATCTTCTCTTTCTAAGATGGAGGTGACTTGGATACTCACCCATCTACATGAAATTCATCCTATATGATACATAGGTTTCAGATTCACTCTCTTGAAAATGGAGCACCAGCTCATCTTCTTAATTTGCTGGGGTCATTTGATCTTGTGCAAGATATTGAGACAGACCTCTTCCTCTTACAAGATTTGTGGGATTTATTTCAATTTCATATTCTAAGATATTAGTTATCTAGTAAGCCCTTTTTTAAGTTATCTCACCTTCTTGTTGTCATGCAAATGTGCAAAAAGGAAATTGTCAATTTCCAAGTATGAAAATTATACCCCTATGCCAAATGTTTCATGTTTTACCCTTCTGAAGCACCCCAAGTCTACCCAATCTATTCTGATGACCTCCCAATCGATTGTAATTCATTCCCCTAGGCGATTTAGGAAAGGCATTTCAACCTCCCCTAGCTGATTTTAGGAGTTCATTGAAAAAATGTAAACTTCGGGCAGTTATGGGAAGGGCTATCACTGGTCTTCTTGGGATTGGAGCAACCCATGGAGCAGAAAAAAAAATCCAAACCAGACACGAAGGTGATTCAAATGCATAGGAACATCATGGAATTTATTTAGGAATATTCAAGAAGGATCTAGAGAATTTGGAACAATTTCACTAAAATCAGGGTGCATAGGCCTAGGCAGTGCACAAGCCAAAATAACTGCTGAGCTTTCTGAAAGTGATTCTGAGAGCTCTAGATGAGTTGGGAGAAAAAATAAATCTTTATAAAGGGAATTCCAAGACCTATATGATTTAACAATTAGTTTTTTCATGAAAATTTGGCGCAATGGGTTTGTAAGTAGATTTTCTCATGCATAAGTGGAGTACTAGATCAAAAATACACTTTTTAAATGATCAAATTGATGAATCAAGACATGAGAACACAACCATTAGATTCATAAGCTCATTTCCAGTCAATATATTAAAAAATTTCACCAAAACCATCCATATGGAGCTAGAGTTATCACTGTTTCAAGTTTCCCTCTTGGAGTGAGTTCAGGAGTTAGTCAAATTTTGATGAGGACACATGTCAGCTTCTAGGAGCCTGGACACAATTTTTTGTTCTTCACATCCCTCAAGGTTAGTGACATCAATGTTAAGAATATATTCCTATCCCCCATAAGCCATCTAGACCCTCATGCAACCTCTAGGATCACCTTTTCAGCCCCTTGGTGTTTGCGGGAGCTCAAAGCCTTCACCGTTGGATCACTGCCACATGTCATCGTCTGGCATGCCATGCAAACTGATGTCCCTAATTTACCTTTGAGGTGGGGGAAATCAAGGTCTGAAAAATGTATCCTGACCCTAAGAAGACTCCTGGTCACCCATGTGACCTCTTCAAGAGTGAATTTCAAGCACCCAGGTGCTTGCCAAGCCTTCATTCTCAACCTTCAGATCAAGTGCCATGTGTCATCATTTGATGCGCCATGAAAAATGATTTCCCTCATGTCCCTTTTAGGTGAGGGACATCAAGGTCTAAAAAATATTCCTATCCCCTCCATAGAAGCCTCATGGTTCCTCATGTGACTAGCTTCTAGCCCCTCAGTCCTTCAAAGCTTCTTTTTTCTCAAATCCTTGGTTGTTGGATCTCTGCCACATGTCAAGCTGAGGCATGCTATGAAAATTGATATTCCGTCATGTCTCTTTAAGATGAGGGATATTAGGGACATGAAAATTCACCTCTCTTAATGACTTTGATTTTTTTCAATTTTAAAAATCCCTCCTGCTTCTAACATCTAACATTCCCTTACACAACTTGGTCTGCAAACTCCTCTACAACTTCCTACCACCACTCCACCATTGCTGAACCTAGAGATAGCTCCCTCAAAGCATGGAAAACCTCTACTTCATGATATTATTCAGGGAAAAGAGGAAAAATTGATCGAAATGAGATGATAGAATGAATAATAGAGAAGAATAATCCTAAAAACTCTATTGCCATAGAACAAAGAATCAAAGAAATCTTTGTAAACCAATACGTGCAAAACGATCCACCTTATGTTGCTGAGTTATCCACTCTAAAAAAAATTAGAAACACATCTTCAAACCTCCCATTTGTGGCATGAAATGCTCACATCGAAGAAATTTTACTTCCGGCTCTACAAAGGAAAAACATCAATTTCCCGTCAAACTGGCAACCAGATCAAAGAGAAATTTCACCAGTAAGATTAGAATAAAAAAACCATATAAAAAATCTAAATTTAATTTTTAATGGAGGATAAAAATAGAGATGAAATATTTGAGATCCATCAATAATTGCCATGTCTAGAAGCACTGTGAGGTTAAAAAACTTAAAAGTTTAAAATATCCTAAAGTATTGATCAGGTAAGAAACAATTTGAAAGGGGCGATATTGGAAAAAAAACCATATTAAAAAATTTGTTCCACATCAATATGAACCCCAAAATAAAACTTTCTAAAAATAGTAGGTATTTTGCATAGAGGAATACTATTTTCATAAATTCATCAACAGAAAAACCTGTAAAGGAGACATTGAACACAAAGGATGCACTGTAGTTGGAAGTTCATTAGAATGAGCATTTTGGTCTGAATTTAAAAATTAATAAAAATAGTAAGTGATCTCATGGAAACCTGATAAAAATAGTAAATCAATCCAGAAGGTGAAGGGAACATATTGAGAAAGGGTAATTCGAACTACCATAATCATCTGAGTTCTGGAAAAGCTAATTTGTGCACTTTCCAAAAATAGTAAGTTGTCCTGTGGGTACTTACTAAAAATAACATGATTACTCCAAAGGCCTGATTTCATAGAAAGAGCATGTTGGTAGTTGAATATTCAAGTTGACATCAATATTTGGAGCCAAGAGAGGGAAAATTCTTGACACTTGCTAAAAATAGTTTCCTTTTCCAAATATAGTAGATTGAAGTTCTAATTCACATGGGCAAGAACTGTACAAGTGAGGTCACTTTCATGGATCTCAAAAATGTCTTTTGACACTCATGTGTGAGGTGGAACTCATAATTGAAACTATCAAACTATTCATAATGTGTTTCATTAGGATCATGTTCAAATCGGTGTGGCAGCGTTGCAAGGAGTCAGGACAAGATTTGTCCTGAAGCTTCATCATCTTCAGAAGGGATCTCGAGGAGAATTGCCCGCTATTGCCAAAGGTTACATTTAGTAGTGTTTCTGAACACTAAATTCGAGGTTTTCATAGGTCATCAAAAGATAGTTTCTTGTCTGCAACATGAGTAAGTGATTCACAACAAGGAATTCAAGGGAGTGGGGATGTTCTCATCAACATGGCATGGAGAAAAATTTAGCGTCGAGTACAAACATCCAGGGAATTTTTAGGAGGAAAAGGATTTAGAGATTTAAAACTTCATCTCCATACAAGAATAAATAGAATTCATCAAGGGAAACATCCTTTCTTTTCCTCTCTCTCTTCTTTCCCCCCCAACTTTATCTCTCCTCAATATTCTAAGCTTGCATTAGGGTTGCATTTTTTCACATGTCTTAATGATTCTAATGTAATAAATCGCCTTTATGTTATAAAAAGGAACTTAATGTTTTCCTAGGAAGGTGAACATTCTTAAGTCATGTTGAGACGTACGAAGAGTCATTGGGGAGTATGTGAAGAGCCATTTCTCTTCCTATAAATTGTAAAGCCATTCCCATTTCAAAGGGTTAGCGATTGATTTTGTAAACTGAAGAGTGCATTGAGAGAACAAAGGAGATAGCCAAAATATTCCATTCCCCTCATTCTAAAATTGCCTCCATTTCCCCATTATATACAAATTTGGTTTGAGCAATCAATATAAGAAGAAGGAGTTTCTAGATTTCTTTGACTAAGGGATTTTTTGATACTTTGTGCTCATAAAGTTCTATTTGGTGTTATTTCTACTTGCAAAGTTGTTTCCTCTTAATATAGTGCATATAATGAAACTTCTAACTAGTGTGTGCAAGAATCTGATTTTGTACCTACAACATTAGTTCTCCTATCCCATTTCTCACTCCTCGTTTCCCACTTTATAGGAAAAGTTATCTCAAGTAAAAAATTGCAAGATTTTTCCGCAGGGTCAATGGAGTGCCCCTGTTGGATGCCCGACTGTAAGGCCACCAGGAAAATCCACCTTTTTCACTCACGCATGCATATATGGCAGCTACAACGGTTAAGTAGAGGGACTTAGACTCCCACAACATTGATTAATATTTCATGCAGAAGAGGTGCAACAATATATTTAGCAAACTCATATGCATCTGAGGAGATGGACAACACATGAGTCCAATCGGATACTGGGATGACCTTTTGGTGGTCCACCTCCATGTCCCACAGCTTTAGGGACATATATTGGCTAAGGAATTGGGATTTCAAATATAAAATGAGGTGGAACAAAAAGGAAGAGTACCTGAAATTGGAATTCACATAGAAATAGGCCAATTGTTTGCAAATAGAGATTGTTATGGCCTCAAAGAAGTCAAACCTATATGCCTGGTCCTTTATTGATCTCATCCTTAATCGGAATGTAACTTTCCAATCATGGACATTTCTGTCTGAGTCTGGGATAAAAATGAATGCCAATATGGATCAGGCATCTTGAGAATCTACCATGAACACTTTTAGTGGGATTGGGAGCCTCAGTGTTCCAAAACTACTTGAATCTGATTGCCACAATTCCCTATTGATGAATGTGGGTTTATTCTGGCACTAAGCCCAAACACCTTGGAGCTTGGCTAGGTCATAAAAATGGTTGAATTTTCAAAGGGCAGGGACAACATATCCCTAATGGCCTATGGTGTAATCACCACCTACATATTTTTTCCGTTGATGGCGTTGGACTCATGGTCAAAACAACATGTACATATTTACACAAGCTCCAGATGTGGGTGCACGAGAGGAACCATGTATTAAACGAGTGTAGTGGTCTAGATCATGGAGCCAAAAGACTCAAAATCTCCCAAATTTAGGAATCCTACATTGACAACCTCTCTCAGAGCCTTTGGTTTCTTTTTGAGGATGGGATAAAATACCCCATCCAAAAAATATATGACCATGGAGGTGTCGCTAAACTGTGTTCCTTTGTCCAAGAATATTATCCTTGGGTTGAGAGAGTGATGCAACACTAGGTGTCTTGCGTAAGATTTTGGTTAAGGTAGGGAGCCATAAGCTGCCATGGCTACTTTAAAAATATGGAAAGCTCTTATTCTTCAAAGTGGGGACTCAGGAACTCGGGGCAAAAAATTCTTAGTGATTCGAGAGAAGCTTTAGTAACTTCAAGACTTGCCTCAAATAACCTTCTCAACTCATATGAAATAAAGGCTCACACGCACATTGGGTTACATCATATAATGATACTTTGGCTAAATGACCCCTAGTGTGGAATTTTTCATTTCCCAAGATATGTTTCATTAACAATCCAATCCTTATCATTAATTATTCCAAAAACCATTATAATCATTTACTTCCACGCAAAAAGGGAAGGTACAATAACTTCAAAAATTTCAAAAAGGGGTAGAAGGGTCTCCCTTGGAGAAAATTTTCCCAAGGCACTTATTCAAAGCAGAGACACCACAAAACAAATCAAAAGACAAAAGAGGGGGACTATACATAGGTTACAAAATTTATAATATTAAAAACGATTTAATGGAAAGGTTTAAGGTGAATCTCGTTCACCTGAATTTCCAACAGCTCACCTTCCATAGTATTGTGCTCAAAAGCATTGTGTTGTTTGCATACAATGATCCTTAATGGTCCTATCTAGAGAGGATCAAACTTTCCATTATTTTCAGGCTTTGCGGCCCTCATGTCCCATTTTAAGACTAAAGTGTCGACTCAGAATTTGAGTTCTAAATTCTTCTGATCAAACCAACTCTTAACAACCTGTTGACGGATGATCATGGATTCATGGGTTGCCTCCCACTTTTCTTGAAGCTCTATCAACTCTGAAATTCCTACCTGCATCAATCCATGTTCCTCAATCTCAATTTTCTTTAAAAACTACAAGGCTAGGAACTCCACAATGATAAGAATTACAACACTCTTACCATAAACCGATTCATATGGCGAGGCATTGAAGATTTGTTTGGGTGTGATTCGATCAACCCATAAGGTTATATTGATGTGCTCATACCACAATCTCTTATGTTCATCCCCCTTCATTTTTATGAGTTTGATTAGATTCTTCTTGGTTGATTCTGCCAAATTGTTACCTTGTGGGTAGTAGCTGGAGGATGTATTAAGATAGATTCCATACCTCGTTGTGAAGTCTGAAACTTTAGCCCCCAAAAATTTGTTGGAATTATTTGATATGATTGTGTGTGAGGGGGGGGGGGGTTATGAA
The DNA here is from genome assembly GCA_019776745.2 of Taxus chinensis. NCBI lineage: Eukaryota > Viridiplantae > Streptophyta > Pinopsida > Cupressales > Taxaceae > Taxus > Taxus chinensis. The sequence continues at coordinate 758,159,366 of CM034151.1, read as the reverse complement.
GTGGGCAGTTATATCTTGGAGGAGTTATAGGATCATATTCTTTGTGGCTTCCTTCAACATGAAACTTCCTCTGTCCATTTAATGAAGTAATCCGTGGTGGCGAAAATTTAAACTGGGTTAAACAAACTGATGAAATCTAGATCCCATTGTGTGAATGGTTCCTCAACTAGGATAGGGTTGAGGGGTAGGGCGGCGTTTCTCCATAAGCCCATGTAGTACTGGAAAATATTGCATTTTCTTACCATCACATGACAATCTGTAAACAAACTTGGCCAAAAGTATCCTACTTGTAGGAATTTTATGGCTATGGTTTTGGCCGAGAAGTGGCTTTCTGATATTCCATGATGTAACTCATTCAAGCATTTTTCAGCCTCCTCCCTTTCTAGGCATCTAAGAAGGATCCCATCAAAGTTCCTTTTAAAAAGGAAATTATAAATTATGATTAATTCAGATCCCTACTATTTGCAATATCTTCTAGTTATAAGATGGAGGTGAGTTGGAAACTCGCCCATCTACATGAAATGCATCCTATCTGATACCCAGGTTTCGAATTTGTTCACTTGAATACCGAAGAACCACCTCATCTACTTCATTTGTTGGGGTCATTGGATCTTATGCGAGATATTGACACATACATATTTATCTTACCAAATTTGTGGCCTTTATTTCAATGTCATATTCTAAGATCTTAGTGATATAGTTAGCCCTTTTTTGTTATCTCACCTTCTTATTGTTATGAAAATTTGTAGCAAGGAAATTGTCAATTTGCAAGCATTACAACTATACCCCTATGCCAATTTTTTCATGTTTTACCCTTCTAAGGAACCCTAGGCCTACCTAGTTGGTTCCAATTACCTCCCAATCAATGTTGATTCATTCCCCTAGGTGATTTAGGAAAGTCAATTCAACCGCCTAGGTGATTTTAGGAGTTCATTGAAAAATGTAAACTTTGGGCAGTTATGGGAAGGGATATCACTGGCCTTCCTAGGACTGGAGCAACCCCATGGAGCAGAACAGAATATCAAAACAAGACATGGAGGTGAATCAAAGGCCTAGGAACATCGTGTAATTTATTTAGGAAGATTCAAGAAGGATCCAGTGAAGTTAGGGCAGTTTCACGAAAATCATGGTGCACCGGCTTAGGCAGTGCACATGCCAAAACAACTATTGAGATTTCGAAAGTGATTCCAAGATATCTGGATGTATTTAGGAGAAAAATGAAACATCATCAAAAATGGTATTATAATCCCTACAAGATGGTTAAATTATTTTTTTCACAACACTTTTGCACAATGCGTTTGCAAGTATTTTTTCTCATGCATATGTGGAGTACCAGATCAAATATATAATTTTTCATGGATCCAATGTATGAATCAAGACATGAGACCCCCACCATTATTTTCATAAGGACATTTAAAATCACGATCATATAAAATTTGATCAAAAAAATCCATCGGTAGCTCAAGTTATCGCCGTTTCAATTTGCCATCTTGGAGCAAGTTTAGGAGTTAGCCAAATTTTGATGAGGACACATGTCATCTACAGGATGTTGAAACAATTTAGTGTCCATCACATCCCTAGAGGTCAGGGAAATCAAGGTAAATAAAATTTTCCTAGCCCCCATAATCCCTCTAGACCCTCATACAACCTCCAGGATCACCAGTTCAGCCCCTAGGTGTTTGCGGGGGATCAAAGCCTTCACCGTTTGATGGTTTCCACATGTCATCATCTAGCGCACCATGCAAAATGATTTCCCTCATGTCCCTTTGAGGTGGGGGACATAAGGGTCTAAAAATGGTCCCATCCCCTAAGGAGACTCTTGGTCACCCATGTGACCTCTTCAAGATCAAATTTCTAGCCCCCAGGTGCTTGCTAAGTCTTCATTCTCAACCGTCAGATCAAGTGCCACGTGTAATCACCTAGCGCACCGTGAAGAATGATGTCCCTCATGTACCTTTGAGGTAGGGGAGATAATTTTAAAAAAAATGTTCCTAGCCCCTCCACAGAAGCCTCATGGTTCCTCATGTGACCAACTTCCAACCCCTCAGTGCTTTAAAGCTACTTTTTGCTCAAATCCCTTGCTGTCAGATCTCTACCACATGTCAAGATAAGGCGTGCCATGAAAATTGATGTACCTCACATCCCTTTGAGGTGAGGGACATTAGGGGCATGAAAATGAAACTCTCTTCATGCCTTTGAATTTTTCAAATTTTAAAAATCCCTCCTGATTCTAACATCTAACAATCTTATGCACAAATTGCTTTGAAAAATCATTTGCAACTTCCTAACACCACTCCACCATTGCTAAACCTAGAAACATATCCCTAATAGCATGGAAAACCTCTAATTCATGATAATATTTAGGTCACAAAGGAATTATTGATCGAAATGAGAAGAAAGAACGAAGAACAGAGAAGAAGAAGCCTAAAAAATCCATTGTCATAAAACGAAGAATGGAAGAAATATTTCAAACCATTATGCGTAATGATCCAAAATTTTTTGATGAGTTATCAAATCTCAAAAAACATGGGAAAAACACCTTTAAACCTCCCGTTTTCAGCATGAAATGCTCACAGCGAAGAAAGTTCACTTTTGGCTCTACGAAGGAAAAACCCCAATTTCCTGTCAAACTAGTGATTGGATCGAAGAGAAATTTCACCAGTAAGATAAGAAGAAAAAACCCATATCAAAAATTTAAATTTCATCACGAAAGGAAGATAAAATGAGACCTAAAATTTTTGAGGTCCATCAATGGCTGCCGTGTCCAGAAGCTTTGCCGGGTCAAAAAATTAAAAGTTTAAAATCTCCTAAACTATTGATCAGGTAAGCACAAAATTTCAAAGGGGCGATATTGGGAAAAAACCATATCAGAAAACTTCATTCCACATCAATCTGACCCTCATAAGCCCAATTTCTAAAAATAACAGGTCTTCTGCATAGAGGACTGTTATTTTGGGAAAGTCATCAACAAAAGAACCTGTGAAGGAGACGCTAAACACACAGGATGCACTGTGGTTGGAAGCTCATTAAAATGAACATCTTGGTACAAATTTAACACTTACTAAAAATAAAAAGTGATCTCATGGACACCTGCTAAAAATAGTAAATAAATCCATAAGGTGAAGGGAATGCAAGGAGAAAGTGTAATTTGAGCTACCATAATCATCAAAGGTTAGAAAAAGCTAATTTGTGCACTTGCCAAAAATAGTAAGTTTTCTTGTGGGAACTTACAAAAAATAGCACAATTACTCCAAAGGTTGGATTTTCTAGAAAGACCATGTTGGGAGTTGAATATCCAAGTTGACATCACTAGTTGGAGCCTAAAGGGAAAACTCTCGACACTTGCTAAAAACAATTTCCTTTTCCAAATATAGTAGATTGAAGTTCAGATTCGTAGGGGAAAGAACTGTATAAGTGAGGTCAGTTTCATGGATCTCAACTATTTCTTTTGACACTCATGTGTGAGGTGGAACTCACAGTTGACACTGTCAAACTATTCATAATGTGTTTCATTAGGATCATGTTCAAATTAGTGTGGCATCGTTGTAAGGAATTAGGACAATATTTGTCCCGAAGCTTCAACATATTCAGAAGGGATCTCCAGGAGCAACACCCACCATCGTTAGAGGTTACATTCAGTAGTGTTTCTAAACACTCAATTCGAGGTGTCTGTAGGTCATAAAAATGTAGTTTCTTTTTCGCAACATGAGTAAATGATTCACAACAAGGAATTCAAGGGAGTGGAGATCTTATCATCAACATGGCATGGAGAATGATTCAACGTCGAGTACAAACATATAGGAGTTTTTTAGGAGGAAAAAGATTCAGAGATTCAAAACTTCATAGCCTTAAAATAATTAATAGAATTCATCATGGGAAACATCCTTTCTTTCCCTATCTCTCTTATTTCCACCCAACTTTCTCTCTCCTCAATATTCGAATCTTGCATTGAGGTTGCACTTTTTCACACGTCTTAATGCTTCTAATGTAATAAGTCACCTTTATGTTATAAAAATGGACTTAATGTTTTCCTAGGAAGGCGAAGAGCCTTAAGTCATGTCGATACATATGAAGAGTCATTTGGGAGTATGTGAAGAATCATTTCTCTTCCTATAAATTGTAAAGCTATTCCAATTTCAAAGGGTTGGTGGTTTATTTTGTAAAATCAAGAGTGCATTGAGAGAACAAAGGAGATAACAAAATTCTTCCATTCCCCTCATTCTCAAATTTCCTCCATTTCCCCATTATGTACAACTTTGGCTTGAGAAATAAATACAAGGAGAAGGAGTTTATATCTTTCTTTGACTAAGGTATTTTTTAATACTTTGTGGTCATCAAATTCTATTTGGTCTTATTATTACTTGCAGAGTTGTTTCCTCTTAATCTAGTGCATGTGATGAAACTTCTAACTAGTGTGTGTAGGCATATGATTTTCTACCCGCAACATTAGTTATCCTATCTCATTTCTCTCTCCCCTTTCCCACTTTACAGAAAAAGTCCTCTCTAGCAAGAAATTGTTATCTTTTTCGCAGGGGTCAGTGGAGTGCCCCTGTTAGATCCTCAACCATAAGGCCACTAGGAAAATCCTTCTTTTTAACTCAGACATGCATATACGACAGATGCATTGGTTAAGTAGAGGGACTTAGACTCCTAGAAGCATTGGCAAGATAAATCCACCAATTTATCCCCAAAAAATTTTCTCACCAACAATTTTTAGTGCCCACCATGGGGTAAATATTTTCAACTTATGTGTGCCTAGTTACGACTCTAAGGTCTCTAAATTATATCTCATGGCTAAAATTAGTCATGATAAATCATAGTTAAGATTGTTTGAAATTCTAGATTGATTTAAAAAATGTCATATTTTTTCATGTGAGCTTTAATATTCCAGGAATGTGATTTCACATCCCCCTCAATGCTTATAAGAATTTGAAAATAGTTTGTGGTCTTATGTAGGTGATACATATTTTTGAATAAATCAAGAGTTACATTGTCAACCTTCACTTTCGAGGCATAGTGTACAACATCAGCAAGGATGAGTCATATACAATACCAACTATGTTTCTCAACCCTCAGCCCCATTCAGGTAATCAAGAAATATGATCTAGAGTTGTCTGTGCGAACTCACGAGGATGCCCCCCTTTAAATTCCCAAATCATTCAGCCGCCATAGAACATTCCCCGTCCTCATTATGGAAGAAGCCACTTTGACAGAACTTATTCATAGAGCTCTAGAACTAAAGATAGAAGTCAGTAACGATACATTGTTAGCATGAAGTAGAAATCATCACTTCTCCATTGTTCCATGGGGAATCAATTCTAGAGTGCACGGATATCACTCTAAGTTACCTCGTCTTTCTGATCTTCCAACAAGGTTTCATACTTTATATTTCCAAAGTTTTCAAAGGTGATGGCACTACTGTACTTCCAGCATTTATACATATCAACCTTCTCTACAATTATATGCGATTAATTCATATGTCCAACATAAATATCACAATCTGATAAAAAATATTTTTGTGGATGTGCCTCCAATTAAGGGAAGTGCGTATGGTGTCTAAAACATGCCTACACAATCCATCACTTAGATCATAGGACATTAAATGGAAGTTTGTGGAAAGGTATAATATTTTCTGAGGACTGTCATTATCTATTTCTTAAATCATTACAATTTATTTTAGTAGAATATAAGAAATATGAGAGTCAATCATGCACCTGTATGGAACTAGTGTCTTTGTACGGCTACCAGAAGAGGATTCATGGTTTAGGAGATAGTTTTTCAAGAGATTTAATATGGTTAGTAATCAATCACCGGTAATTTTTAGGATTTTTCCTATGCAGGGTTCAACTTAGGGATCTTTATAGAAGAAAAAAGATTGGAAATTGATACTTGATCGATGATCTCATATTATTTGGAAAAGATCATAGAGTCATTCAAAGTTTATGCTTTGGATGCCTTTTGGATTGTTTACTAGAATTTGTAGTAGTCCGTTAGACATGTCAAAATTAGATTTTAATGAGACCTGGCATCAAATCTCAAGAGGAAATAACTACTCAACATACATGCTTCTCAAAGAAATAACACTTATCAAATATATAGGACAAATCAAAACACATGTCCTTGGAGGCCCCATTATGTCATTAGTGTAATTTGTAGGAGTAATGGAAAAGGTTAATCCAAGTGGCATAGGATTCAAGACAGTGAAGGTGGTCAATCATCAAGAAGTCAATGGAGCTTGAGAATGGTAGTGCACATATTTTTGATGTCTATGAGTAGTGTTGCATTGGTGAAGTGGCATGGTGTCTGACGAGTCCAGTGCATGTTCTTGATGCATGTCTCAAGTAGGAAATGTGTTCTTAGTATGATATCCATAGGTGGTAAAATGTTCCTCTAATGGTGCCTAACAAGTTCAAAGAAGATGTGTCAAAGGTCCTATGTGTGTCCAGATTCGTGCATATCAAGGCCAATTTCAGTATGGCATGGGTTGAAGCAAGCTATAACTCCCAGGCCTAGTCCATAGAGTCCACAGTGTTGAAGCATGAGATGAGGTATGAAGAAAATTAGGCATTTCAGGAAATTCCTAGTGTAATCATGTTAGGATTATTTCTTCCAATTCTAAATATAAATGTGCTGGAAGGTGTAAAATATCTAGTGGTTTAAAAGTGCATAATGTACCATGTTAACGGTCCATCTATTCCTCAAACATCAAGACATAGCTTCCAAGACCTATCCTGACTCCAAGAATCAGTCTCTGGGAAAACCCTTACTTGTAGCCATGGTGATTTTAAGAAGTAATAGAATCATGCGAATGAGAATTTAAAATAATGGAGGAGGTCATTACCAGAGGTGTGTGAAATATATTGTAGACTCATGAATTTGAAGGAAATTTCAAGAAAACTTGCTTCTAGGCTCCACCTAGCTCTCAAAACATTGTAGTTTGAAATTCAATGTGGTAAAACTCTATTCTAAAGGAACACTTACAAAACCCACCTGTGATTCACTCACATAACATGCTAGCCATGAGTTCATCACATATTTCCAATTGTTGATCCTTTTCCCTCCTAAATCCTTACATAGTTGTTGGAATATGTATCAGATAAGTCAAGTTTCACCATAATAGAGTGTTTGTTCCCTATACCTAGAAAACCCGTCATGTTCGAGAAGATAGTCCTTGAAATCTCTAAAACATTTCCATAAATCTTCACCTAAATTACCTCCAACACTTCCAAGATTCCCTAAACTCACCTCTAGATTCTTAAGACCTTTCCTAAACTTGTCATGGAGGGTGTTTGATCAACTCCATAGATGGCTCTCACCAAATAACTAGACATGAAAATTTCAACAATGATTTTTGAAGCATGACATTCTAAGCCCTTAATTAAAAATAAGGCTTGCTTAGTAGGGGTATCAATCCTGTCAGCAGTCCGGTGATTTAGGAGAATCTAGATTAACTAATCAATTCTGTAACTATTCTGATTAAGGTAGACATAGGAAAAATGTCTTGTAGTCCAGATGAGGTACATGGTGCAAAACTTATACTAGTGTATTCCAGGACTCCAATATGAAAGAACCAAGGAGTTTCCTTCCAAATGTATAACTTTATGACAACTTTGGAGGACAGAGGATATTCCCCTCTTGATAGGGCTATGTCATAGGCTTCGGTAATAGAGGTATGAACGTTAAATAATCATTTAGTAATGGGGGTCTTGAGTTACATGTTCTCCAGACCTAACATTACTTGATTGATGACCCAACTACGGTGTAACCTCGTGCAATGGTTAGCTTTCATTTGTCTAAGTTAGTGTTGAGAACCCTAACCACCTTCTTGGATATACATGCTCATCCGTAGGTATTAGAAAGAGAGATTCTCAGGGAGAGGTTGGAAGGTGATAACTCCCTTGATCACGTTATCCAGGAAGAGACCATATGATAAGAAAACCCTATGAGCTCATGAAGCTAGTGTGTCATAACCATGTTTCTTATCAGAACTGGTAAGATCTTCTTGGAAGGAAATTTGTGTACAAGAGTTTGTTTAGCTCATTTTCTAAATCCTGAATGTAAGCCATGAATCTATGATTGATTTTTATGTGTGAATGTTGATATCAATAGCCTTGTCTCAGGTGTAGAAAATCAATTCATATTCACAAGAAGATCATGAATATTCTTAAATATGAGGTCCCCTTCCGAGCCAATGGTTGATGGATAGTCAATGATGCAAGGAAGGTATTTTCATTCCCGTTTGTATGAGGTAATAACAAAATTGTCCATTTTGTAGTAATTGAAGTAAGGAGTTGCTTTGGGGCCTGTCAAGAACTCTAAAGAATGATCAAGGGGGTTAAAGAAACATAACAATTTTGTGACATAGGTATGTAAGGAAAATGTTTTTGCAAGAGCTATTGAAATGGGGTAAGAAACACTCAAGAACCCCAAATCTTTGTGCAAAATCCCCTCAATGGACCATATGATAAGAAATGAGCAAGGAATCCTATTTGCATGCATTAACTTGAAGTAAACAGCAAATTTAAACAAATGAAGTTAACCTCTATTCTTGAAAGCTTAAAGTAAATGAACCTAAAAGGATCTAAGCAATCAGTTTATGCTTCAAGAGAATGGGATCTCACCATTAATGGCTTCAAGGCCAATGGTTCTTCCCATTTACTCCATGTTGTGTGATAGAAATGCAAAAGCAAAGAAAATAGCTCAATAAAAACTCCTAATCCTAGCAATAATACTATAGTTTAGGTTAGAGGGAAGAAGTGTTCTTAGAAATGAGAGGGGGGTAGTAGGCTATTTATAGTTTTCCATTTGGGAAATGGGAGGCTTTTTGGTGCATGTGGGACTAAAAGGGAGTCAACAAGTTAATTAGCAAGTCAAAGTAAGATTTGACTAGGTTTAGAGAGAGGTTGATCATGGTTAAGACTAGCTAACCATGTTTAGAGGGTAATTAATCCTATTTAGAGAGAAATTAGGTTTCTGGGAGGGTTCTGAAAGGCCTAATCAATCCAATGAAGTGGATTGATATTCTAGGGAGCTAATAGAGGTGGTAAAGAAGAGAATATTAGCCAAGAAGAGGTTATTATAACCTATTTAATTAGTTTACTAGAGGAAATACGACCAAAAGAGTGTCGTAATAGGGGAGTTAGATAGGTCTAACTGACGAGGTGTTGCCAACTTGCAAGGAAGAGGACTAGTTAGGGAAATATTAGGGATAATAGTGCTTTGATCAAACTATAGGTGTCTACATTTTCCCCTCTTTGGGGTGACGTAAGCTACGTCACTTCAAAGAAAGTAGACAAGTACAAACAAGTAGAAAATTTTGAAGGGGTAGAAGAAAAATTAATAGGATGAAGGATGCCCCCTCGAGTGTCGATGGGGTGATGGAGGAACTCGATCGACGATCAAAAAGAAAAGGAGGAGAGAAAGCGAGAAGAAAGGAGATGAGAAAATAACAAGGAAAAAGGGATATTGAGCTATCCACAAACCAGTGCTTTATAGAACAATGCATAATCATCATTTTGCTTAGAATCCTCATCATCGGTCTTTATTAAAAAGAATGAACAAAGGTGTAGTATGACATGAAAATCCATATACAAACAAATGTCCATTACTAAAAGCACTAACTCCATGCAACATACAGAAGAAATGCAATACGAGAAAGTGAAAGATGCCTAACTCCATGCAACATACATGATGCAATAACGAGGAAGTAAATAAGTAAATAAGTACAATTACACACACTCAAACCAACAATGTTCAAGATAGTTGCACAAATATTTTGTTATCAAGCTGCAATCCCAAATGTTTTGATAAATGAAAAGGGTAGGAATGATGCCCCAAGAAAATTGTATATGCAAGGGAAAGGATGGAGGACACTTGGGTCCAATTGAAAAGCAATGTGCACGACGAAAATAGTACCAGGCAACTGATAGTGCCCCAGAGTACAGACGAAGTAAGCAGCGTAGCTTTTGTAAATGGTTGTAGATCAATGATCCGCAAGTTGTTGTTTCAAAACACATGAAAATGTAGTAAGATATGAGATGAGTGCCATGCAGAGACACAAGATTTCAGCCACGAACTGAGTTGATTACCAATTTTAGTCCATTTTCGAAGTGTTTATGATTTTTTTGGATTTTTGGATGGTTTTATAATTTTTAAATTTTTGATCGGTCAGAAGAATTTAAGAGATAGGAAATCTCCTAAAAGTACAGGAAATATCCCCAAGGCAAAGTGGTGCAGAGATAAGCGTTAGGTGGCAATGATAATGCCCCAGGAGAAGACAAATGGGCCAACAAGTTGTTATAATCATGAATAGATGCTAAAATAGAAGACAAGATGAATGCCTGGAGGAATATTTAAATGTGCCCCCTGGTGAATTGATGAGATAAGCGTTAGGTGGCTTAAATAATGCCCCAGGATGGTTAGATGATATCAAATGTCTTGTACATGAGATATTTTGGTAGATGCTAGCACTTGGGATGATACTAGATGATATTGGTGCAGGGGGGGATAGATTTGTGATCATGCGCAACCCCTCTTGCCCCCATTGATGATACGATATGTGATGATTAGCTTAGCATACATGCATGATGTAATACTTAGCATTTTTTGTATATATGATGTAGTAAATGATGTTATATGTGATGAATGATAGATGATAGATGTGATAACAAACAAATGTGCAAGTAAAGAAACACATAAGAAAAAGTTAACAAAACTAAATATACAACCAAAACTATACAAACTGACAACTAAAAGCAATTTAACCACTACTTTGTTTTTGCAGGACAACATTGACATATTTTCTGATGTTTTTGGGTTATCTTGAAAGACAACTAAAAGCTTCGTCCCTAGAAGGGAGATTTTCTGAATGTTTAGATTTTTGCATATCCATTTTCTGAATGTTTTTTCATTTTCTAAGGTCATGTTCTGAAAGCAATGTACAAGAACAAAGAAGCATGGATGCCCCCAGCGTGATGTGGGAATATACAAAAGGCAGAATGCCACACATGTGTATGTACGAGAAGGTGGAATGTGAAGGTGCCCCAGCATTGGATGGGAATATACAAAGGCAACATCCTTCATGTAGATACAAGAGTAAAACAAGCCAGATCACAGGCTATGCAAGGTAGACTTGGTAGGGTTCCTAGACCTAGCAAGGGAAACTAACCCTAGAAAGTGATGAGAATTACCCATCCCAAGGAAAGAGTAACTTGTGAATGATGGATCCTCCTTGAGAGCCGGAAACCAGTTTTCACTCAAAGACCTGCCCACTGCGCCACAATTGTGTGGTTTTCACATGTGGATGACCTACTTTTTCTTTACTATTTTCTCAATTTTCCATTTTTTTTTTGTTTTTTCTTTGTTTTTCTATTTTTTAGTTCTTATCTGATATTATCTCATCATGCTTAAGCATAGAACCACTTGAGGTGCATGGTTTTCATAGGCTCTGGAAGCTCTTCACCATCTGAGTATGCAAGTTTATAAGCTCTTGATCCATACTTAGCAACCACCACATAAGGGCCTAGCCAGTTAGCTTCAAACTTACCTTTCTTTTCTCTATCCTTGACGGTGTTCCTCTGATTTTCCTTCAGGACTAGATCACCTACATCAAATTCCCGATGAATGATGCATTTGTTATATCCTCTGGATACTCTGTTTTGATAGACCTTCAGGTGATTGAGCACTCTGATATGCCTTTCATCTAATAGTTCCAACTCTGCCAGTCGAGCAACTCTGTAGTCCTCATCTTTATCAAGATAGTCTCTGAGAGATATTCTCAGGGAGGGAAGCTCCACTTCCAAAGGTATGATGGCTTCAGTGCCATAGACAAGTGAATATGGGGTCACACCAGTAGGAGTGCGGATGGAGGTTCGATAGGCCCAGAGGGTGGGATGTATCTGTAAGTGCCAATTACGACCAGTTTTACTGACCATTTTCTCCATGATCCATACAAGGGTTTTATTAGTAGCCTCTACTTGTCCATTACCTTGGGGGTAATAGGGGGTAGACCACTTGAGTTGGATATGGAAGCATTGACACAAGGTTTTAACATTTTGTTCTTGAAGGATTTACCATTATCAGTGACAATGGCTGAAGGGATACTGTAACGGCAGATGAGATGGTTCATGATGAATTTTGAAATTTGTGCACCAGTGACATAAGTAAGAGGGACAACCTCTACCCATTTGGTAAAATATTTGGTGGCAGTGATGATGTGAGTATGGCCATCTGAAGAAGAAGGATGGAGCTTCCCTATGAGATCCAGGCCCCATTTAGAGAATGGCCAAGGTGTTGCAATAGGCTGCAAAGCCTGTGCTGGCGCATGTATTAAGTTTCCATATTTCTGGCATAGTTCACACTTCTTTACAAAGTTACAACAATCTGATTCCATGGTAGGCCAATAATATCCTACTCTCAATAGCTTCTTAGCTAAGACCATGCCACTGGTGTGCGCTCCACAAATACCACCATGTACTTCCTTAATGGCATGGATCGAGTCAGTAACATCCAAACAACGAAGCAGATTCCTTCGTAGCCACGATGATAAAGGGTGCCTCCTAGGAGGGTATAATGGGCTATGTGGTGGATAAGGGATTTCTTTTTAGAATGAGTAATGTCTGGTGGAAAAGTGCCATCTTGTAGGTATCGAAAGATAGGATCATACCAGGGGGATAATGGACCAACAAACTTCACATGCCAAACATGACTCTAGCATATCATATGCGGGCATTTGTAAATGCTCTACGAAGAAAGGCATTTTACTCTCCTCAGGTGGGATGCATAAGAGAGACCCAATAGTAGCCATAGCATCTGCGGATCTATTATGTGACCTTGGATTTTTCTCAAATATGATCTGTGTAAAGTACTCCTTCAGAGTTTCAACCATTTTCTTATATGGAATGAGTTTCTCATCTTTAACCTTGTACTCATCATTAACTTGTTTAATGATAAGTTGAGAGTCTCCAATGACTCGTAGTTGTCTGATGTTCCAAGTAATAGCTAGCTTGAGGCCAACAATGAGTGCCTCATACTCTGCAATGTTATTAGTGCATGGAAATCCCAACCAAAATGCTCTTGGTATGACATCACCTGTGGGAGTGATAAGCACCACTCCTGCTCCTGATCCATGGAAGGTGAACGATCCATCAAAATGGACCTGCCACTCTACAGATTCTTCAATGTACATCATAGATGCATCTGGCAGATCCAGACACAAAGGTTCCATACCTGGTAGAGGTGCTTCTGCCAACTGATCAGCCAATACCTGTCCTTTCAAGGATTTCTAATTTACAAACTCAATATCAAATTCACTCAGGAGAATGATCCAATTAGCCATTCGGCCTATGAGGGAAGGTTTGGATAAAAGGTATTTGAGAGGGTCAACTTTGGATATGAGTTTGGTTTTATTGTTTAGGAGATAATGATGAAGATTTTGGAAGGTAAAGACAACTGCCAAGTAGGCCTTTTCAATCTGGGGGTAATTCAACTCATACGCAATCAAGGTGCGACTGAGATAGTAAACTGCTCTCTCTTTATGGTTCAGATCATATTGGGCAAGCAGTGCACCAATAGTGAACTGGGTAGCAGAAATGTACAAGAGGAGAGGTTCACCTGGGGTAGGTGGCATGAGTACAGGTGGATTGACCAAGGTACTGCTTGAGTAATGCAAATGCCTTCTGGCAATCTGGTCCCCAATTGAATGCAATGTCTTTCTTTAGTAAATGAGTAAATGGGTGACACTTATCCGCAAGCTGTGAAATGAAGCAATGGATTGCTTGAATTTTTCCTTGTAAACTCCTCAGTTGCTTGAGATTTGTAGGTGGAGGCATTTCTGTAATAGTTGTGACCTTAGCAGGGTCCACTTCTATCCCTCTTTGTGAAACTATGAAACCCAAGAGTTTTCCTGATAAAACACCAAAGACACATTTCTTGGGATTCAAGCATACCTTATAATCTCTAAGACGCTGAAAAATACACCTAAGCACCTCTGGGTGCTCTTCTCTACTCTTGGATTTGGCTAAAATGTCATCAACATAATCTTCCATGATGTCATTCATCATATCATGGAAGATAACAGTCATTGCTCATTGATAAGTGGCCCCAGCATTCTTAAGTCTGAAAGGCATGACTTTATAGCAAAATGTCCCCCAAGGGGTGATGAAGGTTGTTTTATGTTGATCTTCTTCTGCAATCCGTATTTGGTTATAACCTGAAAATCCATCCATTAAGGACAACATTTCATAACCAGCAGTGGAATCAACTATCATGTCAATGTTAGGCAAGGGGAAAGTCATCTTTAGGACATGCCTTATTGATGTCATGGAAATCAGTGCAAATTCTTATGCCGATAGGCTTCTTCTGTATAGGGACTATGTTAGAGATCCATTCTGAATAGTCGATAGGTTTAATAAAGTCAGCAGCTAGTAGTTTTTCCAATTCTTCTTTGACAAGGAGTGCCACCTTAGGATGCATCTTTCTCAACTTTTTCTTGATGGGTTTGGCATCTGGGTGCACAAAGAGGTTATGCACAACTAATTCTGGGTCCAAACCAGGCATATCTACATATGTCCATGCAAATATATCTGCATATTCCCTTAAGAGCTCTACAAAGATCTTTTGTTCCTGAGCTGAGAGTGAAGCCCCCAACTTTATCATTCTAGGCTGCTCTTCTGAGCCAATGTTGACACTGATTGTTTCCTCAACAAGCATCTTAGAAGCATCTTCCATCCATGTAGGATCAGGGGGAAGAGTAAGATCGACCTCCTGTGGTAGCTCATTATCATCTTTAAATGGATAAACTACTTCATCCACAGACTCTTCATTTTGTTTATCTATGAGTGTTTCAAAAAGTTTGTCACTGTGAGATTTCCGTCTATCCTTTTTGTCAGGTTTCTCAGAAGTGGTTGTACTCTTACTTACCATCTTCTTATTCAAACATCCACACATCTCTGCTTCTTCCCGAAGTATGCACAGGTGTCTAGTTGAATTGCAAATCCTTTCTTGTGGTCCCCAACTGGAATAGAATCCCTGAGTCCCATGAACTCTGCAAATGCCTCATCATTTTCAAAGAAGTCTAGCGGCATGTGAAGTTGTTGATCCCAATCTATAAGTTTAGGATATACAAGGGCTACTTGATAATTGGTTAAGGGGATGGATTCAGATAAGGTAAGGACCACTGAATCTAGGAATAGGTTAGTGGAAGCAAGATCCTCATAGAGGCTACATTGGGAATCTACATCACTATCAGAATGAGATGAAATTTCCTCACGTTTAGAAGAGGTGGCGTCATCTCAGAGGGTAGAGCATTATGAGGCCTTATCCCCAAGCCATGCTTATCTGACTTAAAATGAGGGATGGGAATAGGCTCTAGCCGACCTTGTGCATTAATGCCACATCCAAACCCACTATAGCCCATGAAAACATCATGCGTGACCTTTGATGTACTAGGGTGCTTGATGGCATGAAGCCATGGTACCTTCTGGCACTCTACTGGTAGGATCTTCTAACATTTTCTCCTCAGATAGGAGACCACTATGGACAAATTTTTCCAATGGTTTAGGACACTGCTCCCGAGTGCTCTTGAACTGAAAATAAGGCTTACCCCTTGTTCTGGGAGATACTGATAAATCTGATATTAACAAAGCTTATTCAAGAGTGAATGGCTCACCTGGGCCATATTTTTCCATGTTGCCTCCCATGAAGAGAATGGGTTGACTAACGAAGGAAAATCTTGATTATAAGGCATGAGTGATTCTGAATCTACCCATTTCTTAATAGCTTCCATGTTTGTAGGGGGATAACAACATCCACCAAAGGACATTCATAAGCCACATGAGAGAAGTTGTGCAAAGCCCTACAATGTGTGAATGGTTCCAGGTCACCCAAAATGGTAACTACTTGACCTTCATGACATAACTTGATGCATTGATGAAAATTTGATGGAATAGCTTGCATGGCATGGATCCATGGGTGCCCCAGGAGCATGTTATATGGAAGGTCCAAGTCAAGGACATGGAATGTCGTGTGTCATGACAAAGTTGGGCCTACTTCCATGGGAACTACTATGGTACCCGTTGATTCTCATTCTTCATTGTCATATGCTGTGATTGTAATAGTCTTGGCCCCTAGATCCATTTCTGAATGGCCTAGCTTTTGACCAGCTTCAAAGTGTAAATGTTTAGACCAGATCCACCATCCACAAGTACCCTCTTGATTTTGCGACGAGTAACCACCACTTCTAGATATAAGGGAAAGTTGTGTTCTGGGTTGTTACGCGGGATTGCGGTGCGATCAAAAGTAATATGATCACTAGGGTCTAAGTGTGCAATCATGGCTTGGAGGTGTGTGGGATCTACATCTGTAGAGACTCCCAACTTTTGCAATGTTTTATACAGTATGTTCTTATGGGCAGTAGATATTTTGAGGAGATCGAGAATGGATATCCTAGCAGGTGTTTTCTCTAACTGATCTATCAAATTATACTGACCTTCCTGAGGGATAGGCATGGGATCTGGTATGATTAAACGATCCCATCTCATCCCTACTGTGCAACTCTTTTCTAAGATCCATGGATAGTGTTGACCTGTTCATTAGAGGAGTGAATACATCCTATGAGAGAATCAAAGGGACTATCATTAGTAGGGTAAACATAAGTGGCAGTTCTATAGTCATTGGAGGTTTTCCCATGATCTGGCTTCCTTTTCTTTTTATCTTCATGATTAGGAAAAGGCTCTTTGTAAATACCCATTTTCTCATTTGGACCTTGTCCTGAATCCAGGGGAGAATCTATGGCATTTTACCCTCTTCAATGAGGTCTTGTATGAAATGATGCAGTCTTAAGCACCTATCTGTCTTGTGCCCTTTGACACGATGAAATTCGCAATACTCATGGTCTTTGAACCAACCAGGTTTTGGAGCATCCTCTGGGTATGGTACTGTCACAGTTGGATATTCCACCATTTTTCCATTATCTAACTACTTTAGTATGGCTGACAGGGATTCTGTTAATGGCATGAAATGTGTGTTTAGTGGGTGCCTTGGGATGAGGTCCTTGTGAGAGCTTTAAAAGTGGGCCTGTCTGCATGGCTTGGACTCTTTTGGAGTCCGTAATGCCATCACCAATGACATGCTTGTTCTTATTAAAGAACTTTGGTTTGTCTATTGATTTGGCTTCATGTTTATCTTTAACAAATGGTTTAAGCATACCCTTTGCAATGAGGGCCTTCTCGATTTGACCCCTTTCTCTATGACTTCTTCGAAGTTAGAGCCACAGTGCATTTGTAAATGGAAGGCTATTTCTGAGTTTAAGTTAGGAAAAAAGATGCTCACTAGCTATTTTTCTGGTAATGCACAAGGGAAACGGCTTGCCAACCCTTGCCATCATTGCAAGAAACTTGCAAAGGTCTCATGGGGATTTTGTTTTGCATTATAAAGGTCATTCATTGTGATGTCACTTTCCATGTTGAAGGAATAATGTCAACAAATTTTTCTGCTAGCACGGGCCATGTTGTAATAGATCCTTTAGGTATGCTAAAGAACCATTCTAATGCCAATGCCCCTAGGCTATGAGGAAAGAGTCGTATTAAGAAATTATCACTATATGTGACCTCTTGGAAAGCCATATAAAAGTCTTTGATGTGATCCCGAGGATCACCCTTGCTTTTATATTTGTCAAACTTTGGAATGGTGAAGTGTTTTGGGAAGGGTTGTCCAACATGTCCTTATCAAATGGGTAAGGGCATAGTTCTCCTCATACAAATATTTCCTATTATGGCCCACATTTCCCTCTTGTAGGGTAGTAAGCATATCTTTCATTGATTGTAACTCTTTCTGAATGAGTTGCTCTTTAGTAGGTGACATTGGTCATTGTACTTGAGTCACCTTAAAGGTATGGTCAGTGTATGGATCAAAGTGAAACTCACTAGGTTTATTTTTGTCTTTTTCTTTGTATGTGTTTCTTCTTGAAGAGCCTAGGTTTTCTAGTTTCTGGCTCAATTTCAAGATCTATTTTTGAAGGATCTCCTCTTCAACCAGAGGGTCCTCTTCTTCATCAAATTTGGGAGGAGGGGAAGCTTTACGCTTAGTTTTCACTTTACGTGAAGCTTTGTAGTGTGGTCTTCATGATGGGTCCCCTTCGACAGTGGCATGATGTTTCCTAGAAGTGGAAGCGTATCCCACATCAAAAGGGTTATTGATGTCTAAGAGGAATCTTCATCTCCTAGTTTAGGGTTGATGACCTTAGTTTCTACTTCGCACTCGTGTGGAAGTTTTTCTCCTAATTCTAGGACTCTTGCGAGTACCTGATCTCTGTTATAATATAGGAGTTCATCAAATCTACCTAGGTCTAATCTTTGTTGTTCTCTAGAAGAGTCTGACTCTTCCCCACTATGGTCAATTAATGGCTCCACATCCTTGACTTGAGAAAAGAGAGGCACTAAGTTGTTTCTGCTAAATGGGAAGGTTTCGAAAGGGTTTTCTCCTAAGTCATGTTCATTTGATTTGGTTGCCATCTTTGTGATTTTAGGCATTACTAGCCAACGTTTGTATGTAGCTAGCATGAATCCTAAAATGTATGGTTTTTACAAGTTTTTCAAGGTGATGTTTGAAATATGCCACAGTGTGTCCTAGATGTAATGCTATGCATTGTTTTATCAAAGAACACTCATATGAACACCTAGATGTAATGATCACTCGAATTTGTTGTTATGCCAAGTCTACACCCTAAAATGGATAGTGACAATACAGTATCAATATGTAGGTCAAGTTAGAATTCTAACAAGGCCTAAGTATCGATGCGGTATTGACGCAGTCTCTCGACGAGGTATACTAAAACTAGTTTGAGTGCCGATGAAAGCTAAGTTCTCTGAAAAGTGGAAGTCGTGACTAGATATAACGTAACAACGTTATCCTAATACATTAACCGAGCAAGCAAGGTGTTAGTATCAAGACAACATTATTGCGATATATATAAGGTGATATCAACACTTTTCAAAAGACTCAGATGACGTCGAAACTGAAACCAAGTGATGAAGTATAACAAGGATTTTTTTAATTGTGTGAGCAACATAACCATGCAATAAAGGGACTTATATCACGTTCTCAAAAAAATGAGAACACGATGTAAGTACCCAGATTGTGCGACTAGAATGTGAGAAAAACTATCAACTCAAGAAGAGACAAATGATGAACCGAACTCACAACAGTGAAGATGATCTTGAAATCAAGATTGAAGGACTATCAAAGATATGAAAATGTACCTACACACTTTAGATGTTTAACAACCCAGCCACAAACATGGATGGGCATAAATGGACAAAAAAGTGGTGAGTACTATCTTTGATAAGACGCGCGAGGTATGCTCCCTTCTCACCCCAAAAGTGGAAAGTGAGAATGCATGGGTATAGATCAAAAAGATGAAAAATAAACTAAGTGCCACTTGGGCAGAGCTTCGCCTCATCCGAAGGTGAGAAAGAAGCTAAGCTAAGTGAGACATCATCTAATTTTCATGGTGAAAAGCACTTAGATCGAACTTAAGTGGAATCTTTTCCTTGTTCGATAAACAAGGTTTAGACTCCAAGTAAGTTGCCACTTCATGATGGCTTGACGTGAAAAAGGACTAGCAAAGTGGGCTCCAAGACAGAATGGCCTCCCTAATAAGCTCTCTCACCTAGGTGTTACAAAGTTGTCTTAAGCGAGCGCGATTTACCCAAAAGTCACAATGACTAATTTGGGAGTATCTCAGCTTTACTTTACCCCCTTCAAGCACAGTGGGAAATAAATGTGTCCATGTGTACTCTCACTAGGGTCACCATACGGACAACCGGTAACGCTAACTCATAAGGAAAAACTAGTCAAGTGGGTAAGCGGAGCGCTTCCTGTTTCATCCACAAGGTTACACAGCGGTGGATTACTTTAGGGTTCCTGGAACCACCCCCATTGTTGTAGCTTAAGGCATTATGCCAAAGGGGTTATGTTCCAGTTAAGTGGATAGGGACGTACCCTTTTCTGAAACCTGTAATACAGTGTGATGAAAGTGGTGTGTTTTTTATCTTGCTTATCTTAAATGTGGTTTTAAGTAGCACACCATTTGGCAACCTGCATGAAAACACGTGTATTAGAAGTTTTGTGTTTTTTTTGTTCCTTTCTTTGACAAGCGATTTTGGTCCTACATACCAAGGTTAGTAATTTTCCAAAACATCATATAAAGGAGATAAGATGTTGTTTTTGATTTCCCAGATCGTCCTAAGACGCAAGGAAAGAGCATACACAACAAGGTATCTCACTCAAATTTGCAATAAATGGAAAATTCCTAAGTACAATGTGAAAAGGAGTTCCTTTTAACCAACTTTGAAAGCTAATTAAACCATTTTGTGAGTATGAAGAAAGTGGTGAAACGTTTCTGATTCTCAAGATCACCTAGAAAGGCGCAGAGAAGAGCATACACGTTTCAAAATTTCACAAATGAAGATGCAAATTTTTTAAACAAGTTAGTACAAAAGAAATTAATGAAGAGGAAACCTATAAACCACTATTAGAACCCTGTAAAAGTTAGAAAACCAAGAAAATCGTAAAATTCTAGAAATCTATTTTTAGTAGTTTTTTAACAGTTTTAGTATTTTGCATTTTTGGAGGTCTCCGGGGCACTTTTGGGAGTTTTGTGATAAAAGTAATTATACCAAAGGTATATTACTTTAGGAATTCCCTCGCAAAGTATGCTTTCATTCTCTTTCTGATGCCTATTCAAACTCTGAAAACTTAACGAGTCAAAAGATATGATCAAAACAAGAGCACTAAAAAGTTGTAACCAAAACCAGATTAAACAGATATACATGCACCCCCTCATGGCGTGTGCATGCCCTTTTATGCATGTGCACGCCCCCTAAGAGACACCTGTACCCAATTTAGGTGCATGTGCGCCTTTTATGGTGTACGTGCCTTTGAGAAAAATGCAGTCGGTTAGGTACAGGGTGCCTGCACTACCTGAGAAATGCATGTGCTACGGTTTGGGCATGTGCGCCATGGTTTGGGCGTGTGCACCATGGTTTAGGTGTGTGTGCCACTGTTTGTGCGCCATGGTTTGGTGTGTGCACCACCATGGTTTGGGTGTGCACTGGTGGGTGTGTGCACCTGGTTTTGGGTACCTACGTGCCTCTGTCAAAAAATGACAGTCAGTGGTGCCTGCACTAGCAGAAAGGTGTATGCACACCCTTCCCTGTAGGTGGTTAAAAAACATGGGATTTTTCAAAAAATCTCCAAAAATGTCAAAATTTCATCAATTTGGTTCAATTTTGGCAGCACTTTACCTCCTTTGATCCTGCAAAGAGCACAAAAGCAAGACAAACCTAGCTTAACTAGTTAGGAAACCTGATTTTAGCCATTAATACGAAAAGATTAGTGAAATCAAAAACTTGAACTAATCTAAAAAAAATTGAAAAACTAATCTAAAAAGCTTGAAACTATCCTAGAAAATTGAAACTAAGAAACAATTAGAAACTAAAACAAAAAGCTTCAAAGTGACTCCATTAATGGAGGATGGACAAAGTGTCCCACCGGGCATGCCAAATGTGTTCAATGAAAGGTTTTGCAAGAGCTATTGAAATGGGGTAAGAAACACTCAAGAACCCCAAAGCTTTGTGTAAAATTTCCTCAATGGACCATATGATAAGAAATGAGCAAGGAATCCTATTTGCATGCATTAACTTGAAGTAAACAAGCAATTTAAACAAATGAAGTTAACCTCTATTCTTGAAAGCTTAAAGTAAATGAACCTAAAAGGATCTAAGCAATCAGTTTATGCTTCAAGAGAATGGGATCTCACCATTAATGGCTTCAAGGCCAATGGTTCTTCCCATTTACTCCATGTTGTGTGATAGAAATGCAAAAGCAAAGAAAATAGCTCAATAAAAACTCCTAATCCTAGCAATAATACTATAGTTTAGGTTAGAGGGAAGAAGTGTTCTTAGAAATGAGAGGGGGGTAGTAGGCTATTTATAGTTTTCCATTTGGGAAATGGGAGGATTTTTGGTGCATGTGGGACTAAAAGGGAGTCAACAAGTTAATTAGCAAGTCAAAGTAAGATTTGACTAGGTTTAGAGAGAGGTTGATCATGGTTAAGACTAGCTAACCATGTTTAGAGGGTAATTAATCCTATTTAGAGAGAAATTAGGTTTCTGGGAGGGTTCTGAAAGGCCTAATCAATCTAATGAAGTGGATTGATATTCCAGGGAGCTAATAAAGGTGGTAAAGAAGAGGATATTAGCCAAGAAGAGGTTATTATAACCTATTTAATTGACTAATGAGAGGGAAAAGACCATAAAAGTGTCTAACAAAGGGAGTTAGATAGATCTAACTGACGAGGTGTTGCCAACTTGTAGGAAGAGGACTAGTTAGGGAAATATTAGGGAAAATAGTGCTTTGATCAAAATAAACAATTCAGGAAAGGAGGATACTTTCATGAACCAGTAAATGGCTTCGCAGAACAAAAATCACTCAGGGGTAACTTTTGAGGAATGAAAAGTGCTTCAGTGAAAGCGGGTTTCCCTCCACCTTGTACCATAGGTGATTTATAGGTGTGTTTCCATTTTTGTTGTGTGTTTTTTTTCCTTTTCGTGTGTGTTGCATGTTTCCTTTCGTTGTTTTTGGTGTTTGTGTGTTTCTTTCTTTTTCTCTCTCTCTCTCTCTTGTTATAAGTTGTACATGACTCCACAGGGCCCAATGGATAATGCACTGGTCAATGGATTATATGGTCTAAAGTTAATATTATGGATTCTCCATGTCATATCTTCACTTTTCTCAGTCCATGTCATGTCCCCAAGCTAGAGTCAACTGTTGTCATGCAAATGTGCAATAAGGAAATTGTCAATTTCCAAGCATGACAACTATACCTATGTGCCAAATTTTTCATGTTTTACCCTTCTGAGGAACCTTAAGTCTACTCATTCAGTTCTGATGACCTCCAAATTTATTTTAATTCATTCCCCTAGGTGATTTAGGAAAGTCAATTCAACCCCCTAGGTGATTTTAGGATTTCATTAAAAAAATGCAAACTTTGGGAAGTTGTGGGAAGGGTTATCATTGGCCTTCCTAGGAATGGAGCAACCCCATGGAGCAAAACAGAAAATAAAAACTAGACATGAATGTGAGTCAAAGGCCTAAGAACATCATAGAATTGATTTATTAAAGATTCGGGAAGGATCCATAGAAGTTGGGATAGTTTCACTAAAATCAGGGTGCACAGGCCTATGTAGTGCATAAGCCAAAACAACTATTGAGCTTCCGAAAGTGATTCTGGGAGCGCCAGATGGATTTAGGAGAAAAAAAAAACATCTTCAAAAATGGAATTCCAAGTCTTACAATATGGTGAATTTATTTTTTTCACAACACTTTGGCACAATGTGTTTGCAAGTAGTTTTTCTCATGCATAGGTGGAGTACCAGATCAAAAATCCTATTTTTAGGGATCCATTGGATGAATCAAGACCTGATACTACCACCATTTTATTTTGAAGGAAATTTTAAGTCAATATCATATAAAATTTCATCAAAAAATTCCATTGGGAGCTAAATTTATCACCGTTTGAAGTTTCCCTCTTAGAGCGAGTTCGGGAGTTAGTCAAATTTTGATGAGGACATGTGTCACATCCAAGATCCTGGTGAAATTTTGTGTCCATAACATCCCTACAGGTTAGGGATATAAAGGTCAAAAAAATTCACCTATCCTTTATAAGCCCTTTGGACCCTCATACAACCTCTAGGATTGCTAGTTCAAACCCCTAGGTGTTTGTGGGAGCTCAAAGCCTTCACAGTTGGATCACTGCTACATGTCATCATCTGACGCATTGTGCAAACTGATGTCCCTCATGTTCCTTTGAGGTGGGGGACATCACGGTCTAAAAACTTCTCCCATCCCCTAAGGAGACTCCTTGTCACCCATATGACCTCTTCAAGAGTGAATTTCTAGCCCTCAGGTGCTTGCCAAGCCTTCATTTTTAACCATTAGATCAAGTGCCACGTGTCATCACTTGGTGCACCATGAAAATTGATGTCCCTAATGTAAATTTTAGGTTGGATACATCAAGGTCTGAAAATGTTTCCTATCCCCTCTTTGGAAGCCTCATGATTCCTCATGTGACCATATTCCAACCCCTCAGTGGTTTAAAGCTATTTTTTGCTCAAATCCCCTGTCATCGGATCTCTGCCACATGTCAAGCTGAGGCACACTATGAAAATTGATGTCCCTTAAATAACTTTGAAGTGAGGGATTTCAGGGACATGAAAATTATCCTCTCTCCATGCCTTTGAATTTTTCAAATTTTAAAAATCCCTCCTGATTCTAACATCTAACATCTAACACACTCCGTGCATAGCTTGTTCTGCAAATTCCTCTGCAACTTCCTATTACCCACTCCATCATTTTTGAACCTAGAACCATCTTCTGCACAACATAGGAAACCTCTACTTCATGATGATATGTAGGTCACAAAGGAATAATTGATCTAAATGAGAACAAAGAACAAAGAACAGAGAAGAAGTTTGAAAACTTCATTACCATAGAACGAAGAATCGAAGAAATATTTCAAACCAATACACGAAAAAATGCACCATCTGATAATGAGTTCTCCAATCTAAAAAACCATCAGAAACATACATTCAAACCTCCCATTCACAGCACAAAATTCTTATAGTGAATAAATTTCACTTCTGGCTCTACGAAGGAAAAACCTCAATTTCCTGTTAAACCAACAACCAGATCGAAGAGAAACTTCACTAGTAAGATAAGAAGAAAAAACCCATATAAAAAATGCAAATTTCAATCATGAGTAGAGGATAAAACCAAACCTAAATTTTTTGAGGTCCATCAAAGGCTTCCATGTCCTAAAGCACTGTTAGGTTAAAAAATTAAAAGTTTAAAATTTCCTAAACCATTGATAGGGTAAGCACAAAATTTCAATGGGGTGATATTGGGAAAAAAAACCCATATCGAAAAACTTCGTTTTGCATCAATCTGACCCCTAGTAATCCAATTTGTAAGAATAGTAGTTTTTTTGCATAGAGGAGTGTTATTTTAGGAAAAGTCATTAATAAAAGAACATGTGAAGGAAACACTGAACATAGAGGATGCACTGTAGTTGGAAGTTCATCAGAATGAGCATCTTGGTCTGAATTTGAAACTTACTAAAAATAATAAATGATCTCATGGACACCTACTAAAAATAGTAAATCAATCCAGAAGGTGAAGGGAACATAGGGAGAAAGGGTAATTCAAGATACCATAATCATCTGAGGTCTGGAAAAGCTAATTTGTGGACTTGCTAAAAATAGTAAGTTGTCCTGTGGGTACTTACCAAAAATATAATGATTACTCCAAAGGCCAGATTTCATAGAAAGAGCATGTTGGGAGTTGAATATTCAAGTTGACATCACTAGTTGGAGGCCAGAGGGAAAATTCTTGACACTTGCTAAAAATAGTTTCCTTTTCTAAATATAGTAGATTGAAGTTCAAATTCGTAAGGGCAAGAACTGTATAAGTGAGGTCACTTTCATGAATCTTAAAAGTGTCTTTCAACACTCATGTGTGACGTGGAACTCACAGTCGACATTGTCAAACTATTCATAATGTGTTTCATCAAGATCATGTTCAAATCAGTGTGAAAACGTTGCAAGGAGTCAAGAAAATATTTGTCCCAAAGCTTCAACATATTCAGAAGGGATCTCTAGGAGCAACAGTCACTGTCACCAAAGGCTATATTTAGTAGTGTTTCTAAACACTCAATTTGAGGTGTCCGTAGGTATTCAAAAGGTAGTTTCTTGTCCGTGACATGAGTAAATGATTCATAACAAGGAATTCAAGGGACTGGGGATCTTCTCATCAACATGGCATGGAGAACGATTTGACGTTGAGTACAATCATCCATAAGTTTTTGAGGAGGCAAAGGATTTGGAGATTCAAAAGTTCATCTGCTTAGAAGAATCAAAATACTTCATTATGGGAAACATCCTTGTCTTTTCCTAGCTCTTTTTTCCCCCCAAATTTCTCTCTCCTCGATATTCTAATCTTGCATTGGGGTTGCAATTTTTCTCATGTCTTAATGCTTCTAATGTAATAACTCACCTTTATGTTATAAAAAGGGACTTAATGTTTTTCTAGGAAGGAAAAGTGTCTTAAGTCATGTTGAGACATACGAAGAGTCATTGGGGAGTATGTGAAGATTCATTTCTCTTCCTATAAATTGTAAAACCATTCTTATTTCAAAGGGATGGTGATTGATTTTGTAAACTGAATAGTGCATTGAGAGAACAAAGGAGATAGAAAATTTCTTCTATTCCCCTCATTCTCGAATTTCCTCCATTTCCCCATTATTTAACAACTTTGGTTTGAGAAATCAATACAAGAAGGATTTTCTAGCTATCTTTAACTAAGTGATTTCTTGATACTTTGTACTCATCAAATTCTATTAAGTCTTATTGCTACTTGTAGATTTATTTCCTCTTAATCTAGTGCATTTTATGAAAATTCTAACTAGTGTGTGCAGGAATATGATTTTATACCTGCAACATTAGTTCTCCTATCTCATTTCTCACTCCCCTTTCCCAGTTTATAGACAAAGTCCTCTATAGCAAGAAATAAATAAATTTACTGCAGGGTTAGTTGAGTGCCCCTATAGGATTCCTGGCCATAAGGCCACCAGGAAAATCCACCTTTTTCACTCACACATGCATAGAAAACAACTGCACCGGTTAATTAGAGGGACTTAGACTCCCATAATGTTGGCAAGAAATCCATGCATAAGAGGTGCAACGAAAAAGTTAGCGAACTCATATGCATCTGAGGAACATGACAACACATGAGTCCATGCGGATACTAGGATGACCTTTTGGGGGTCTGTCATCACCAATCCGGCACTATGATAATTCTTCACCGGGAACTCCTCATGCTATGATTATTTACCAATGCACAACCTTTAGTTTGGTGGATGTAATCTAGAAACAAAACAACATACATAACACAAGAATACCATCGACTATGATAAGACAGAATGATGACAAATATGAAATATCAAAGTAAATTATAATATTAACATGAAATTGTTACAATCTCACCCATGAGGTACTTCAAGTGTTATTGACTTCACTTGCCTTCCACCAATACTATGGGAGAAACTTTACAATTACACCTCTTAATGGCTTCTTCAACACACCTTTAAACTGATGGCTTCCTTTACACACTTCATACAATATTTCTCACTACTTCCTTCTATGCTAAATGAGGGGGGTGGCCTCTTTATTTATAGAACTTCGAGGCTTATCAATCTTATCTCTAAGATAGGATAAGAAATCCACTCTGAAGAATCATATTCCATACCTTAACTCTTATCTGTACATGTAAGCTTATATTTTAAGATAAGATAAACCTTATCATTTCACATGGGTTCCACATTTTTAGACTTTTTACAAATAAAATACACAAAATATTTATGACCTCACTCCTTGTCCTTATTACCAATATAATATTTATAATTCCTAATCATGTAGACCCTACTTCTCTACTTACCCAAACTTTGACATTTTAACATTACCGGACCACTTACGACAAATATTTACTTTTTACCACAACATTCCTATTGTACTTTTGACTATTACCGTACTATACATTATTGGCGGCGTCGTACTGACAGCGCCGTTATCTTCTATCGGACGCTACTACTAATTATACTTAACAACATCATATTCATAATACATACATTAATGAAATAGAATTTACGGAGGAAAATTGTAGTGTCGACATCTTCCCCCTTCCTAGCTTCTACTCCGTCCTCGGAGTAGACTATTCTGGTGCTTGGAAAATCTTCAACTTGTCATGGTTGACCCATTTCATAATGGGAGTGCCATCTAATTCCTCCAGTCGGTACGTACCATTTTCATGCACAACTGCTATTTTGTAGGGCCCCATCCATTTTGGAAGAAATTTTCTCTGTCTTCTTTTTTTTGTATCTGGAATCATATACTAGAACCAAGTCATTCACATGAAATGGAGACCAATGGATCTTTTGATCAAAGTATTCCTTCTGCTTCATTTTCTTCTTATAGCTTGTATCCTTAGCTATTTACCTCATTTCCTCTAGCAAATGAAGATGTACCAACCTTTCTTTTACTGAATCACTTTCATCCATCCTTTCATTTTCCATAACTCTGACCGTGAGAATATCAAACTCAATAGGAAGAACTGGATCAATGCCATAAGCCAACTGAAATGGGGAGTATCATGTTGTTGAATTTGATGTTTCCCTATATGCCCACAATGCTGCATGAATCCTTTTATCCCACTTATGTACCTGCAAGGCTGCATCTTTTGCTATAATTTGACACAACACAAAATTTGTTCGTTCCACCTGTCCATTTGTGCTTGGCTTGTATGTTGTTACCTTCCTGTGCTTAATAGAAAATTTATTGACTAGGGCTTCTACTACCTCATTAATGAAGTGGCTTACTTGATCTGTTAAAATTTCTAATGGACAACCAAATCTGGTGACAATGCGTTCATATATGCACCTTGCCACCTCATCCATGGAAGTCGTTTTCAATGGCCTAGCTTCAACCCACTTGGTTAAATAATCTGTGGCAACTACAATATACTTATTTTGGTGTGAGGTAGTTGGAAGTGGACCTACAATGTCTATTCCCCACTTTTCAAAGGGACCAAGTGGAAGAATAGGACATAATGGAGATGATGAAGTCTTACGGTTACCATGTGTTTGACAAATATTACATGTCTTACAATAATTATAACAATCTTTAAAAAGAGTGGGCCAGTGATAACCTGCATCCAAGATCCTTCTTGATGTAAGTTGTCCAGAGAAGTGCCCTCCACATGTACCATTGTGGAATTCTTCTAGCAGTTCCTTCCCTTGATCACGTCCAACTGCCCTCTTGTACTGTCCATCAGGTCCTATTCGAAATAATACTCCATGCAGAATAGAATATGGACGACTGGCTTGAGTAATCTTTCTCTTAGTCTTTGCATTGGCACCATCAGGAAACTTGAATTCATTCAGATAATTCCAAATATCTATGTATTCACTAGGGATTGTGTCAAGGGATAACAATGCTGCATCGGGGAAATCATCATCATCACAAGATGATCCTAAACCATCATAGGCTCGAGAGAGTGCATCTGCATTGACATTCTTCTTTCCTGGCCTATCTATAATATCAAATTCAAATTCTTGTAGCAAAATTATCCATCTTGCTATCCTCCCTGATGGGTTAGGCTTATTTACAATATATTTTAGAGCCTGATGATCTGTTACAACTAGAAATTTTTTCCCTAGCAAGTAATTTCTAAACTTCTTTACAGCAAAAATGATAGCCAGAGCCTCTTTTTCAGTTATAGTATAATTTACCTCAGCACTGCTCATTTGTCTGCTCCCAAAGTAAATTGGATGTTCATTCCCATTTTCATCCTTTTGGCTCAAAGTACTTCCTAGTGCTGCATCTGAGGCATCAGTGTACACAATGAATGGCTTGCTCCAATCTGGATTCTTCAAAATAGGTGAAGACACCAGGGCTTCCTTCAGTTGTCCAAAAGCTTCATGTGCCTTATTTCCTAGTTCATAAGTAACATCCTTCTTCAAGAACTGGGTTAGTGGCTGTGTAATCTTTGAGAAATTCTTGATGAACCTTCTATAGTAACCCACATGGCCTAAAAATGATCTCAACTTACTTCTATTCATAGGAAATGGTAAATCTTTGATTTTTGAAACTTTATCAGGATCAGTACCAATACCATCTCTGGATACAACATGCCCTAACAAAATGCCTTTAGAACATCCAAAGACACACTTTGTAGGGTTTAGTGAGGCTTGTGCTTCATCTAACCTTTGAAATACTGTCTTCATCTGGTGCAGGTGGTCCAACTTGCTCCCATAGATGTAAAAATCATCCAGAAATACTCTAATGAAGGTCCCAATGTAGGGTTCGAACACCCTATTCATCAAACACTGGAATGTTGCTGGAGCATTACACAACCCAAAAGGCATAACTCTATAAGCAAACGTTCCCCAAGGAGTGGTGAACGTGGTCTTCAGCTGATCTTTCTCTGCTATACGAACTTGGTTGTAGCCGCTATATCCATCAGCAAAACTATAGCACTCCTGGCCAGCTACTTCGTCCAAGATCTGATCTGAAAATGGAAGAGGGTAATGATCCTTCTTTGTTGCCTTATTGAGCTTCCTGTAATCAACACATAATGCGTAGCTTCCCATTCTTTTTTATTGAGATCACAATGGGAGAAACCCATTCTGAATTCTCCACAGCAAATATGAATCCTGCATCAAGCAACTTATCTATTTCTTCTTTTACAGTCTTGGAAAAATTAGGATTCATTCTATATGGCATTTGCTTTATGGGCTTAGCACCATCTACCAGCTCAATAGAATGTTCTACCCAACTTACTTGACGGAGTTCCTTGTAATCAAAAGTGAATATGTGTATGTACCTTCGAAAGAGCTGGAGGTAGGATTCCTTCTCACTCTCCATCACAACATCACCAATCTTTATTTGTTGGAGACGATCATCAAACTTCTTCTTCAGATAATTTTATGGGGTCATGAGTTGGTGTGACTGGAAGGATATCCATGACTGAAACATTAACCTCACTTTCTTCATCTTCAGTGTCCACTTCACTGGTACTAGAGTAATCAGAGGATGTCCAATCATCAGTTTCATCACTTGAATCCACAGGTTCTTCCTTATGATGTCGAGGGATCACGTTTATCTTCACCCTCTCTCTACTACGTCCAAGTGTCATGAAACCTTCATTCCAGTAGTTTCTTGCATGAACTCTCCTTAGCCATGGTCTTCCCAGCAACATTGGGTACGCAACAGTACCATTTTTCATCACCTGAAAGTCTACCACACATACAACACCCATAACAGATATTGCCACATTTGAAACTACACCTTCTGGTTTAGTTTTTCCCTTATTTAATGACCTTAACATAAGTGTTGAAGGGCGATCAATTTTTAAACCCAACATATTCATTACAGACTCGGTCATTACATTAACTGCAGCACCTCCATCAACTAAGACATCATGAATTGAAATACCATTACATAATACCTCAGCTTGTGGAGCATAGGGATCCGCCTCTGCCTCCAAAATAGGGACCTCAACCTCCTTCCTTCGTCGAGCATTGAGTCCACTTCACAGCTCCCCGCCTCTTCTCAGAAGACATAGCCAAGAGTTGACCATATGTAATATTTGCAGGCCTTTTGGACAGATCTTCCAAGATGGAGTATAGTCCTTGCCCCTGTGAAATTAGAAAATCCTACACACCCAACTTTCTTCTCCTATGTTTCTTACTAGTTTCTCCTTTTATCTTCTTAGGATCATTTCCATCTTGAT
Organism: Taxus chinensis; assembly: GCA_019776745.2. Taxonomy (NCBI): domain Eukaryota; kingdom Viridiplantae; phylum Streptophyta; class Pinopsida; order Cupressales; family Taxaceae; genus Taxus; species Taxus chinensis. Next base: position 758,127,965 of record CM034151.1, on the reverse strand, counting down.
TATCTTTTTCTTTCTTTCTTTTTGTTACAAACACATCTACTTCATTATTTAAGCTCTTATCTACTACATCAAAAGAATTCACAGGTGCTTTTTCCTTTATCATTATCTCCTTTACAAGATGTAGAAGCTCTATCTAGATAATTATACTTATAATGACCCTTTTTATAACAATCATAACATACAACTTCAGAAATATTTCTTTTTGGACCTCTATCTCCTCCCTGAGAACTAAATTCTTTTCCTTGAAGAAGATTAATAGTTAACTGACCCATATTTTTGAGCAGATCTTCATACTCTGTAGATGTACTAGGAGAAATATTTGTGCTCACCAGGAGTGGTTGTGGATTCTGGACCAAAGGTGCTGGTGTAGGCTCTACTTTAGCAACAATTTCTTTGGGCTCCTCTTCCATACTTTCTTCTTGCCTTCTTGCAATCTCCTTTGCTTGTTCAATGGTAGCTGGGTGGTCATACTTCACTCGTTGTTTGATCTCTGGCTTCATCCCAAGAATGAAGTGCTTACATAGGAGATTATCCACGCCGTTCATCAACCCATCTGCTAATCCTTCCTTCCGGATCTGGGCATCGAGCTTCCTCCTTAGCTCTAGAACACGAGCATGATAATCCCTTATCTTCTCCTTCTCTCCTTGGGATAGCTTTGTGATCTCGGTCATGAGATCTGCATAATTCTGTTGTTCACCAAATTCTTCAAGAAAACTTTCAGTTAATAAATCCCATGAATTTTTCACATTTTCACCTAGTGTTTCAAACCACCTAAGGGCTGAACCATCCAAAAAGGTAGGAAAAAATTCAGTCCATTGTTCCCTTCTTATGAGGCCATTACAAATACAAGATCGTTTAAACTCTTGAATGAAAGAGGAAGCATCTTCATTAGATTGGGCTGAAAAAATAGGAATCTTCCCCATTTTAAAAAGTAACCACCGTAAAATACCAACTCACAAGTACAATCAACAAGACTTCTGTGCACAAATAATTTGAATCACTGTAATAGAAAGTGACTTTACACCTTTCTATAGTAAAATAGCAATGACCACAGTAAATATGGTAAAAATTGACTTAGTGCGGTAAAAACTGACTTTACTGTGGTAAACACTATTCACAATAAAAAGTGAAGTTACTGCGGTAAATACTATTCATGGTAAAAAGTGACTTTACTGTTATAAATACTATTCACAAAAAAAATGACTTTACCATGGTAACTACTATTCACGGTAAAAATGACTTTACCATGGTAACTACTATGCACAGTAAAAATAAGGTTACCCTCCAATTGATTTTTGACTAAGTGAGAATATCTCTCCAGAAAATCCACCAACGAGGAATGGTCCCAGCAACGGAACCAAAATTTCATCACCAATCCGGCACTATGATAATTCTTCACCGGGAACTCCTCGTGCTATGATTATTTACTAATGCACAGCCTTTAGTTTGGTGGATGTAATCTAGAAACAAAACAACAAACATAACACAAGAATACCATCGACTATAATAAGACGGAATGATGAAAAATATGAAATATCAAAGTAAATTATAATATTAACATGAAATTGTTACAATCTCACCCATGAGGTACTTCAAGTGTTATTGACTTCACTTGCCTTCCACCAATACTATGGGAGAAACTTTACAATTACACCTCTTAATGGCTTCTTCAACACACCTTTAAACTGATGGCTTCCTTTACACACTTCATACAATATTTCTCACTACTTCCTTCTATGCTAAATGAGGGGGGTGGCCTCTTTATTTATAGAACTTCGAGGCTTATCCATCTTATCTCTAAGATAGGATAAGAAATCCACTCTGAAGAATCATATTCCATACCTTAACTCTTATCTGTACATGTAAGCTTATCTGTTAAGATAAGATAAACCTTATCATTTTACATGGGTTCCACATTTTTAGACTTTTTACAAATAAAATACACAAAATATTTATGACCTCACTCCTTGTTTTTATTACCAATATAATATTTCTAATTCCTAATCATGTAGACCCTATTTCTCTAATTACCCAAACTTTGACATTTTAACATTACCGGACCACTTACGAAAAATATTTACTTTTTACCACAACATTCCTATTGTACTTTTGACTGTTACCGTACTCCACATGATTGGCGGCATCGTACTGACGGTGCCGTTATCTTCTATCAGATGCTACTAGTAATTCTACTTAACAACATCCTATTCCTAATACATACATTAATGACATAGAAATTATGGAGGAAAATTTTAGTGTCGACAGGTCCACCTCTATCTCCCATAGATTCAGGGCCATATGTTAACACTAAGGAATTGGGTGTCTTGATATAAAATTACCCCCCCCCCCATGGACAAAGTGGATTTTAGCATTTTAGAAATAGGCCAATTAGGGGTAAATAAGGTCTATTATTGACTCGAAGAACTCAAACCTATGATGCCTCGTCCTTCTTCACTGTATCTCGCTTTGCGGAAGGCATGATCACTATCCCGTCACGAACGTTTCTGACTCTAAGTCACGGCTGAAGATTAATTCCGTCACTGTGGGTTCCAAGCATCTTGAATCAATCTGCCATCAACTCGTGCAAATGGGATTAGGAAAATCGGTGTCCAAAAACTACTTCATATATAGCATTGCCATGATTCCCTGATTTTGAATGCATACCTTATTCCAGCAGGTTTGGAGCGCCAGACGGAGGTTCGAGTTCTTATCCCCGTCATCAAAAATGGCTGACGTTCTCATTTCCTATTATTTTAGCGTTTATTTTCCAAACATATCCCTGATGTCTAGTGGTGAATCACCATGTGCATGTCCTCTTTTCATTTTGCATGGTTTTGGAATCGAGGCCGAATTTTAGACATGCGTCAAATTTGCAACGAGCACTGGACGTGGATGCACGAGTATACACCATGCTAACTTGAACAAGTGTCGTGGACTAGCCATACTCGGACCCACCATTTTACGCCTCAAAATCATGGCTAAATTTACGCTTCTCCGAGAGGGAAATATGTACGTACCTGAAATTGTAGGGTACTGCGCTGCCGAAACAACGTAACATGTGCCCTAATGATGATACAGGTCTCCTCGCAAGGTGTTCAGTTATTCGGAAAAGATCTCCAAGTGTGTGTTAACATCCCACATGCCCCGCTTAGCCCCTGCGTGCTTTGTTTTTCCCTTTTCCCCTCTTTTCTTGGCCTTTTGCTCTTCAGTGACAAAACCACCGCCCTGCCTGGGCAGCGGTCTCATGACCGCCGCCCTGAACAGGGCGGCGGTCCTGTAACCGCCACCCTACTTAGGGCGGCGTTCCTTTATGCACGTTTTCCAAAAAGCTATTTTAACAGGACTCACGTAAATTTCAATGTTGTCACCAACTTTCTTTCACCGCCATAAGCTTGCATTTATGATTTTGGTTCTTTGGAACAATGTTTTGCCATTGTTTATAGTTTAAGAGTTCTATTTGGTTTTTACCTTGGGTAAATGTAAATGCTATAAATAGTTGGCTTGTGCTCAAGCAAATGGCCCCTCAAATTTTCCTCTGAATTTCTCTTTGCAATAGATTTAGTTTTCATTTTGCTTAGAGTTCTTAGTTTCTTTCATTGCATGTCTAGTTAGTGTTGTTTTGTTGTTAGGAAGCCACATATCCATTTTGTACAGGTGCTACTGTATCATTTTATCCAATCCATTGGAGTAGAATAGTTTGTTTATCAATAGGCAGCCATTAAAGTTGTAGGTTTTGCTCCTTCAAACAAGATAGTTTCAGGTTCTGGACGTTTCATGTTGCATGACTCGCAATAAATCCCGCTAGGAATTGCATAAGCCAAGCTTTGTACTCTTGCGCTATCCCTCTTCTACTCGCATTGTATTCAGTCTATATCTTGAGCTGCCTTTGTCCCAATATCTACTTCCGTTGATGCTAGCATTACACGCTTTTCTAGATCCACGTAGAAAACGAAGGAACGAGGAGATCCACACTGAGGGGACAAAGATCACACACACCATCAGATTCGTCACTGTTCTGCAGAATCCAGGTTCTAGCTTTCAAAGTTCCAAATTAGAAACATATCAAATAGAGTAGTTAATCACTTTATTTCAGTCAATGTTCACTTTCGATATTACCAGGGAAGTTGTGGGGATTGATAGTTTCTAAGAGACTATGATTCATTCTTCACTTCTGAGGTAGGATCGAGAGTCTTGCAAATAGATTAGATCAGTTATTTCATTGTTTAAAATAGTGCTCACCAGTTGCACAGACAAATAGCTATACTCAGTTATCTTGTTTGTTTTAATTTCTGTCATTAGATTAGCTGTCAAATTCTAGATATGTTAAAATAGTTACTCTTTTAGATTCATTCGAATAGTTCATCAGAAAATACAAAAATAGAGAAATCATATATGCTATAGATATACTTCAAAGTAGTTAAATTTCACTTTGCTGTAGTTTAATTTATATTGTTGCTGTCTGTATGACAATCACGGGACCTAGGGAGCCCAGAGAATTCGTATTCGAGCCAATCGTGTCTCAACCCAATCTCATTACAGCAATAACTGATATAGATCAAAATCTCAGGATCCAAGTCTTCCAAACAACGATGAACTTGCAACAAATCAACTTTCCAACTTGCACGGGATTAAACATAGAAGACGACCAAGCATCACATATTTTTGTCAAGTCAACCAAACTACAGATTACCCTAGATAAACATGCCCGCATGACTGTGGAGGGGTTTGAAAGAGAGAAAACATTTGGTTATGATCCTTTGGTTCGCACAACCAGACGCAGGAGACATTCTCACAGACATAGATACTAGCCTAAGAATTCAGGTTGCAAGAACGCCTGTGAGGTACTCTGAGAAGATCACACCAGCTGATCAATTTTGAATATAGAGGCTGAGAAAGCATATGATTATTGGATACTAGGGATTAGGGACTGAATTCGTACATGACCATAGAGCGGGACTGCAACAACCAAGAGTCTACGGTTGCGATCCAAAAATCCCACAACCCAACGAATCCGTAAGTGAATCAGACATAGACACTCGCCTACGCACACTAGTATTCAGATCTACCCCACTTCCACCTATCATCATCGACACAGTTATCCTTGCTAGACACAGAAGTTAACGAAGCTAAGGAGTTCTGGACTAGGCCAGAGAATCACCCATAGAGTCAACTACATCCATCATCCACTCTATGACCCTATTTGGAGACATACACGAAACTATCCTAGGTCATTTTCCATGTATTCCACAACCTATAGACCGAATCATGCCAGAGCTCGATATTGATTGGAACCCTTCGAACAGTCATCCTTGCTGATCGATCTATCACACCCTAGTTCAGGTTAGGAGGGCCTTCTTTGCCTTAGATTTGCAATTTCCACTAGTGCGTATAGAAGATATTAGATTGCCTAACTAGTTTGTCTATATCCCCACACATATTCCATCCCCACCCGGCTGTCTCGGCATGACCTCGGGAGGTCGGGTGCGAGGAAGACGTTACTTGTAGATTCCCACGTTTGCTTGTCACTTTTCCATCATACAAAATTGGTGAACCTGATGTGAACCTTTCTACTTTCTGAGTCTGGAGTCAGATTTCTACTGGTTCTTGTCAAATTAAATGAACAATTCTTTCATCTTTACTACCTCATTAGCTTTCACCATCACCTTCGCTCCTTCCCATTATTCTGCGGGTATTCATATACCCCCCGAATATGTCGGGATTCGATGCATATGGCAGGCCCCTCTTGGGCCTTGAGGCATACTACGCCCAACAAAATAGGTAATCATCACCCTCACTCTCAGTATGGGGTGACAACTACTCAGCTAACCAGTTTTCAACACAAACTCCAAAGATCAGATATAACTTATCTTTTCAAACTGAGGAGTTAGATCAGCTCGCTCAAACACAACAAACAGAGCCTTCAAGCTCGAATAATATGACGTTCATTGGAAAATCTGGTTCATCTCCTTAGGTGCTGTTTAGACCACAAATTAGTAGACAATCAAACCCATACCTGGTTTTAGATGATGAATAGTTCAATACGTTATTCCCAGGAATGAACAACGCTCTGCGGAGAATGTACCCACCTATAGGGAGGTTTACAAACACAACCTGAAGGCCTCTTTCCAAGAAAATACCTCCATACCGCTGTCATATAGGAAATGCCCTCGGGGAAACTTGGCAGGGCAATGCGATCAGTTCATAGCAGGGGTATCACATGACCTAAACAACACCATGAATATATAACAAATGCCGTCAAGGCAAAGTATTTTGACTTCACCAAATGAAGTCATTTCGAGCTCTAGTAGAAAAGGTTAGGGGAGTTAGAACTTACCCAAACAGGGAAAAATTCTCAATTCATGCAAGCAGGAAGTTCCAATCCTCCACACCATCCTAGCCAATTAGACCTCCTCACATGGAATAGGCACGTTAGGCATGACTCCTCAGTATTCACAACAAACGCCAACTAGACCCACCATCTCTAACACTGTTCCTCTTGGTCTAGTACTAAACAATCCATTCTGTAGACAATACCCCGTCATACTTAAATATGTACTCCAAATTACCACAAGGGGATATGTTCTCCTCTCCCGGCATGTTTGCTTCAAACATAGGTGTTTCCTTATGCCCCTACCAACGCATTACGCTACGCCATATCAACAACCCATTCCACCACCGCTCCCTCAACAGGCACCATCAATGGTCGAAACCTATGCGATAGGGACTTATTCAGAATATTTGAAAGAGCCCTTAGATTTCACCATACGAAGCGTCATGCTTCCAAGACCTCTTTCTGACTTGCCCAAATACAAAGGTGAGGGATATCCGAATGCACATATCAAATCTTACGCTACAACCATTCGAGAACTACTCCCATGGGATGGGGGTTGTTGCTAAGATATTCCCAAAAACCTTGGAAGGCATCGCTTTTAATTGGTATTATAGAATACCTGAGGCTTCCATCCATTCGTTCAAGCAGACTAAAGTTTCAGAATTCATCAAGGCCTTTGACATGAACAAATTATTAAGGACAGGAATTAGGGAATTCTTACACATCAAGCAAGAACACAACGAATCTGTCACCCATTTCATCCAAAGGTGGCGTACAGTTCTTTATTCTTCGGCAAGTGCTCCAAACATGGATCAAATGGAACTATGCGATTTATTCCTTCATTCTCTTAGCAGAGAGGTGAAGGGAAGAAGTCTAGAAGTTCTCATTAAGAACTTACGATGAAGTACTTGAGAGTGCTCTTCGAATAGATCAAGCGGCAATTGATAGTGGTCACAAAACATATGGAGAAAATGGGAGGTTAATCACCTCCAACCAGAACACTACAACTTATCCTACTACCACGAATGTCAATCAAGGACCTCAAATCCTTAATAAAAATTGCAGGGTGTAACAACAGATGGAGTAACCGACCAACCTAAGAAGGTAAATGTTGTCAATACTTCCATCACAAATAAACAACCAACGAAATAACAGCTTTACCCCGACAATCAATACAGTGGATTTTAATCATCCTCAACAACAACAACAACAACAGTGAAATCCCACACAGGGTCCAAGACAAAATTCAACTAGGTTACCAAAACCAGAATTCAAAACCAGAAGACAACAAACACAAAATTTTAATCCTAATAGGGCAATGGTTTGATCAAAATTTTGGGCCACAATATGCACCAAACCAACAAACTAGGAATTACAATCCTAATTCGTACTATGGTTTCCACAAAATTCGGGGCCATGACACTAGAACGTGCCATGACTACAATAAATTCATGCAACGCTTGCCAGATGAACAAAGACAACTTCTTCATGGATATGTTCTTGGCAGATCCTACGTCACCAGCTATCAAATACTTTTTCACAGGGGCAGTTTCCCCTCAAAACACACCCCTGAAGATCTTTAATGATCCACTCCCAAATCACGATAACAACAGGCTAAATCTAACTGGGACGAACAAGAGCATAATGACAAGAAACAATGATCATGAAGCTTCAACTTCGCTAAATCCATTAGTTGCGCCACAACTAGGAAGTCAGCCGACGACCCAAGATAGTTCGTTTTAGTAGAGTTAGACACCGAATTAGCCATCGAAGTTGTAACAAGGACACGAGATTATTCCTCTCAGCCAAGTCCAAGCCACCTACCAGGGAACAGATAACTTCCAAAAAATAGTAGCAAAGCCTGTGGGTGCCTATGATTTAATTAAAGACCTAATAAAAACCTTCTCGCACATTTCATTTTTATACTTACTAAAGAACTCTCCTGCCCATAGGGCTGCTCTTTTAGAAGCATTAGGTTTAGGTCATCTAATTAACATCACTCCACCTCTCGAAACACAAGCGAACCATGTAGACTTTGATATCCACCCACCGGGGCAGCCAGATAAGGATGTCAAATTCATATTTGAAATAAATAAAATGCCAACAGATGCTGAGATTGCACACCAAGGTGATCCATCCTTACACTTACAAGTATGGGTTTATAATAACTACGTGAAATGAGCAATGGTTGACGATGGGGCAACAGTTAACATAGTCCCCTTCTCTTTCCTTCAAAAACTAGGATATGGGGAAACAAATTGTTCCACGACTCGAAATACATTGAGAGGCTATGATAGCCTTAAGGCACTTTGATTAGGACTATAATACTACCAGTCACCTTAGGACCCAAAACAATCCTGACTGAATTTTATATTATAGATTGGGAAACTAACTATAATATGATCCTTGGCTAACCATGGATATACCGTATGAAGGCAATCCCTTCTACGTTATTCCAAGAAGTAAGATTCTTGCATCTAGGAAAGGTGTTTGTAGCCAAAGGTGATCCAAAGTCATTCGATATACACCTAGCTGACTTAAAGAAAAGACCAGGTGTGCACTCGGAATTTGAACTTCCAACAAACCAACTTAATAAACCCACTAATGCAAAACCAGAGGAAAATTTGGTACCTACAACAGATATTGAGACTATGAGTCTAGTCAAGACAATCCCAGCCTCAAAAGATGAGGCTAACATTGTAGAAACGGTATCATTAGGAACTACTACAAAAATCATTGAATTGCTAGAATAGGATCTACCAATGTTCTTACCATTTGATTTTGTAGGCATGGGATATTCCCTAGGTGTTGGTTCTCTTCCAGCAGAGGATATCTGTATGGTGGAAGTAGAATACACAAACACAACAAATATCCCAGTGTCCATATTCCCAGCTAAATATTGGACACTCCATTTTTATGGAGCTAGATGTCGTTACGGAGCGGGGGCAGGTGTAATCTTTACTTCCCCTGAAGGAAAAGTCCTACCATTCGCCTTCAAACTAAATTTTGAATGTACAAACAACGACACTGAGTACGAAGCCCTCCTCCTTGGCCTCATTTTAGCCAAGAGGATCAGTGTTAATAACATCAAAGTGTTAGGAGACTCACAATTGATAGAAAACCAAGTCTCTGAGATATATGAAACCAAAGCCGAGCACTTACAACTTTACAAAATAGCTGTATTAGATTTAAGCAAGGAGTTTGACTTCATATCAATTGAAGCAATCCCACGAGAACACAATCTTCTCACTGATTCAAAAGCAACTTCAGCATCACGCTTTACTCCAAACAATAAGTTAGAGGATACCCGTTTCATGATATCCCTTCGTGATGAACCATTGATAAAAACAATGACAAATTCTCTTTTAAATGAAAATGAAAACAAATCTACTATCCTAGACCACATTGATAGTGATATGGCCACTCTAAATTACTTAAACGCCTATGCGGCATTAAATCTCTCCTATCATATGATAGATTTGTCCTTAATCCCACATTCGTTTTCCTACTTCGGAAATCCCATGATGGAGCTTCCCTCGCAAATGAAACTTAGCATATACACAGTAGAAAATGGGGACGATTTGGACTTACCTCCAGCCCCACCTGAGTTTAAAGAAGGTAATGCCTCTTTAATCAAAGAAACAATTGATGTTAACATCGGAATGGAGGATGAACCAAAGATCTTGAAATTAGGATCCTCGTTAACCCCGGAAGAAGTAGAAATACACACTCAGATCCTCAAGGAACATCAGAAGGCTTTTGCATTTAATTATAAAGAAATGACAGAGTTGCACCACACATTGCGGTACACAACCTCGTCACTAAATCAGATGCAAAACTGATTAAACAAAAATCAAGACCCATGAAACCTAAGGTAGCTCTCATGGTGAAAGAGGAAGTAATAAAACTCCTCCAAGTAGGATTCATCAAACTAGTCGATTACTCTCAATGGGTATCTAATATCGTTCCCGTTCTAAAAAATAATGGGAAGATATGCATCTGCATAGATTTCCGAGACATTAACAAAGCATGTCCTAAGGAAGACTTCCCATTACCATCCATAGATGTCGTTGTTGATGCAACATCTGGATTTGAACTCTTGTCTCTCATGGATGGATTCTCAGGATACAATCAAATCAGAATATCTGAATAAGACCAAGCTAAAACCATGTTTATAACTCCTTGGGGAACCTATTGCTATGTTGTTATGCCATTCGGTCTCAAGAATGCTGGTGCCACATACCAGCGAGCTATGACGTATATATTTCATGATCTAATTCATAAAATTGTGGAATCCTACGTAGATGACTTGTTGGCTAAGGCCAAGAAGTGTTGTGACCACCCAGAGGTTCTCTGCGTCATTCTTTCACATCTAATAGAATACGGAGTCATGCTAAATCCAGAGAAATGTGTCTTTGGTGTAATAGGAGGAAAGCTCCTAGGTTACATCATATCATCACGAGGGATAGATGTTTATCCAACTAAAATTTGTGCTGTCCTCGAAATGGTCCCACCTTCGAATGAATCTGGAATCAGATCATTTCTCGGAAAACTTGGTGCAATCCGGTGATTCATCCCAGACTTAAGCTTCGCCATCCATCTAATCAACAATCTACTCAAGAAATATTATAGTATTGATTGGACCGAAGACTGCAATGAATCTTTTGATGCAGTTAAGTGTTTCCTGTTATCGTCACCTATGCTAATGCCATCTAAGCTAGACCACCCGTTAATTTTATATTCACGAGCTACCGATGTCTCGCTGGCCTGTATGTTGGCCCAAGAGGACGATGACAAGAGAGAGCGCGTGATTTATTTCATTAGTCAAACATTACTTGACTACGAAACATGTTATACACAGGAAGAACGAGAATTCCTTGCCATAATCTTTGCTACTAAACGCTTAAGACACTATATGCTGAATCAAGAAACAAGGGTCATGGTAAAAATAGACCATTTACGAAATTTCCTCACACAAGGGTCCTTGTCTAAGAAGGCTGGATGTTTTATAACCTTAATGGGGGAATTCAAATTAAAATTTGTAAATCAGAAGTCCGTTAAGGGACAAATCATCACGGATTGGTTAGCTGATAACCCATTAGACAAAGGTGATCTAGTAAATCTAGAATTTCCCGATGAGTGCGTATACTACATTGAAACCAGACCTCCTATCTCAGAGTTTCCCTGGTATACCGACATTATTAATTATATCATGGACCATACGTATCCAGAAGGGGCTACACCGCAACAAAGAAGGTGGTTACGCATTATTGCAGCCAAATACGTCATTATAGAGCAAGTGCTCTATCAAAAAGCATTCGATGGAATGCTCCTAAGATGTGTTGACACAGAATAATCTAAGAAGATTCTCCATGAATCTCACAGTGGAATGTGTGGAGGCCACTTTGGTGGCCATGCAACCGCTCGTAAAATACATCGGATGGGATATTTTTGGCCCACTCTAGAAAACGATGCAGTAGAGTTTGTACGCAGGTGTCATAAGTGTCAAGATTTTTCCCACGAGATTCACATGCCAGCACAAGCTCTACAACCAATTGCTACTCCATGGCCCTTTTCTACGTGGGGTCTTGATTTGATAGGGAAATTCTCTCCCTCATCTACAGATGGCCATAATTTTATAATCACGGCCACCGAATATTTCACCAAGTGGGTAGAGCCTATGCCTCTTACTACTGTACCGGGTTATGTAATCACCAAGTTCATTTTGAGCCAAATCATTTGCAGATATGGTATCCCGCAAGTCATTATCTCTGATAATGGAACTTCTTTTAAGAATGACGAAGTTCGCGAACTATGTAATAAATTTAAAATAATCCATCATACGGCTTCCTTGTATTACCCTCAAGCCAGCGGACAGGCTGAAGCGACAAACAAAACATTAAAAGCCATTCTCCTTAAAATGGTGAAAGAAAACAAACGTGATTGGCACTTGAAGTTATATCCAGCCTTATGGGCCCACCGAACCTCAATAAGAACACCAACGGGAGTGACTCCTTTCTCCCCAGTATTCGAGGCAGAAGTAGTTCTCCCGCTTGAGGTTGAAATACCCAGTCTCTGTATTTCATTACAAGGGATTCTGGATGAAGATGCTTACAGAGAAGCACGTCTCTCCCAACTAGAAATCCTAGATGAAGTTAGGTTAGATGCTGAACAGAGGCACAGAGCCTATGCTGACCGGATGTGGTGGCAGTATAATAAGAAGGTCTATGAACGCGACATATATGAAGGTGATCTAGTTCTAAGGCTAGATAGTCGGATCGACAAAAAGACCGGCGAGGGAAGAAAGTTCTGGCCCAAATGGTTGGGCCCATACCAAGTCATGAAGGACTACGGAAATGGTGCATACCTCTTATGTACGCTGGAAGGTGAGGAATTTGGTGAAACAGTCAATTCCCTACACCTCAAATGATTCTAAGCGTAAGAAACTAGCACTATTTATAGCTATATCTACATTGCATCTTCATATAGATTAAGATCATTTTGTCCGCTTGTTTCGTACAAAAATTGTGATCAAGGAATTTTGTTCTCAAAGAAATTCATTACAAACTCATGATGTTGTTGGCATAAAACGCTCTAATCATACTTCTCCATTTCTATGATATCATCAAATTATCTCGGAATCATTTCATCAAATAAAGCTAGAGATGACAACGTCTTAATGGTAACCATGCCAAGATCTGCAGGTTTATTCTCACTTTTGGTTTCTTCTTAGGATAGGTGTCTTTCCTATGGTCTGTTCTAGAAGTTTCATGGTGTCACATTTATCCCATGTATGTATCTCTTTGGAAATAAGAACACACTGACATTTTGCTCAAATAAACAAGTCAAATATAGAATAAAACAGAAAATTTTAAATTTACACATTTCCTTGCCCCACCAACCTTCGGTGATGAGCTTGCGTCTCTTACTAGTGACGTAGGATTGGGAAAGGATGGAATTGCCCTTACTCGCCTATGCCTTGCCCAAATTGATAAACCCACGCTTCTTACTAGTAGCATGGGGCAAAGTATAGGGGGTCCTCTTGACAAACAAATGTAAAAGGTCATAAGAAAACAATTCAAACCTTGAAGCTTTGAGTCAAAAAAAAATGAATCAGGTATTCAAAATTCCAAAAGAGTTAAAAGCCTAATAACCCAGATTTTGTCTACTATGTGGCCATCTACAGATCTAAGTCTAGATAAACCGCAAAGCAAGTTGCATCCAAAACTATGAAGTCACTGGAGTGGAGTAGGCTTGTAGCATCCTAATTTGGTTCCGCCAAAGCTTTGTCTATTTCTCATCATTATCATTTCAACACATTTCATAACTTGCGCCCTTCCCAACTCTTGGTGATGAGCCCTCGCATCTTACTAGTTGCGTGGAGTTAGGAGTAGGGGCAGGTTTATCTGCTCATCATACCGGTTTACCTTCACCACTCTGCCAAAACAAATATGAAGTATCAAAAATTGCTTAAAGAAACTAAGATTCAAAATCACATTGTATCTACATTATCATGTATCAGCATCATGAAATACAAAAATGAAGTAAACAATTGCATCATTTGTTCTCCATTGCATCCATTCTAAAATCATATAAAAATACATCATAATCTACACGAGGAAACTGGAAAAGGAAACAAATCCATAAAATCCAAAAGTCTGATCCAAAAAGAATATATATATATATATATATATATATAAATGGTCACATTTTCTGTACAATGCCATCATGCACTAAGCATGGTCAAAATGCTCAAAGAGCCCGGGATATACAAAAGAATATATCATACAAAATCTATGAGAGCCAAGTGGCTTCTCAATCCCTACGAGACCCCTCTGAAGGCACACGCCCATGCCTAGGACTCCGGCTACGCCGGCGCTCTGAGTGCATGGAGGGCTCAGGATCTCGAGGGGCAGCCGTAGCCTCGCCACGAGAATGACTCCTCATCAGGCGCTCGGCTGTCCTATACCCCGCTAGCTCCGCGCAGAGAGTCGATACCATCCTGGCCACACGCCAGACTGGGGCAAAGATGTCAGTGTGTCTACCAGCTACTGAGGGCTCCCCAGCATCTACAAACATCTCTGCATGGGTCCTTTCCATGGGGATCATCAGGGTATTAGTACATACCCTGTGAATCAAGTCGCACCACTCTTCGGCGGTTTCTGCAAACAAAGGAGAAAACAAATTAGAAATAAACAAGAGATAAATACAAACGTAAAAGAAAAGGAGAGATAGTAACTAAAGAAATCTTAATTGACAAAACATTAAAAGGAGGGAGGGTAACTTACTCGGATCACCAGGCCTCCAGGATGGATCTCTAGGGTTAGCACCTCCCACAGATGCCGTCGCTGACTGAGGTACTCCTCATGTGGCAGGAGCGACGTAGTGCCCCACAACAGACTCATCCTCCCCACCATGGCCCTGGGAGACTGGCTCATCTGAAACTAGAGTCATCCTGTCTGCACTCTGCTTTGCCCTCTCTGCCTACATAATATCCTGAGTGTCATGCCACTCAAGATCGCTGTCCTCCTCAGTCTCCTCCTCTGTCTCTCCCCCTGTAAACTCCTTAGACTTGGAGTCTATATCGATAGGGTCATTGCTACTGTGGGCAGGACCCGTGGCAATCTGAAGCAATGGTGCCTGAGGCACACCGGCTCTCCCTCTGGCACGTACTACCCTCCTGGCTGCAATAGGAACGCTAGGATTAACAACTGTCCAACCCCGACCTCTAGGACCCCCTCTAGCCTCTCGAACTGACCTGTATACTGGAACTATTGGGGGAAGCATGCCCATGTAGGGTAGGCCAAACTGCTGAGGAACTCGGCCAAAGAGGTGTATCTCCACTTGCCCCACTCTATCAATAAGCTGCCCTGTGGTGGAGCAGGAGATCAGAGTAAGAGTCTCCTTGCCCCATATACCTACCATAGTCTGATACGGTGTGACCTCCATGTCAGCAGTAGTCAGAGAAGCAACCGGCTGATGAGGTGCTCTGAGCACCGACATATCTATCCATCTAGCTGCCCTCATATCTCTGGGATCTGTCACCTCTACATATCTGCCATAGGGCATGAAGTGCTCATAGACCCAACTCATGACCAAGGTCGGGTGGCTCAAGGACTGCCCCTGTAAATAGAATACCCTGTATAAATCATGGTAGGTAGTCCCAAGTATATATGCTCCCCAGGCATATATCCAGCCATGTCCCTCTATATGTGCAATGATGGGGGACCAACAGTATAGCAGTGTGTCTCCTCCCTTGTCCCCGATCAATCTCGAGGCAAGGATCCCCATGATAGCCTGGCGAAGCAAGGGGATGGGCAAACTAGGAATGGATCGAACTCTGACCCCCTTCTTTGAACCTGTGGAGATGACTGCATCCCCCATGTATGTGGCCCACTGTGCTATCTAGGCCCGTGAACCTACTGTCTTAAGGGTCAGACATCTCCCAATGATCGGGACCCCCAGGATGTGATAAACATCCTCCAAAGTGATGGTCCACTCACCGCGGACCCTTGGTAATCAGAAGGTGTTCCGATCAGCATCCCAATATGAGAACAAGTCACAAATAATGTGACTGGATTGAGCAACATGGGGCACGCGCGATATGCACAGTATACCAGCCCTCTGAAGAGTATCCTCCTCATCCTGTGAGAGGGCATCTAACACTACTGGGAGCCAGTCACACTCCCTCTCCCGAATCCACCGAATATACTCCTCTCTCGCCTGCATACAACCAAAAACACACAAAACAGAGCAAGTTAGCATCCGAGTAATACTGGAAAAATCATGAAAACATGTAGAAATGCTAAAAATGTAAAAACAATCTCAAACAGATGTTCTTTTGGAATTCTTTGTGAAACCACCACCCTGAGAAGGGAGGTGGTTTTGTAACCTCCGCCTTAAGAGCGGTGGTCGTGTAACCGTCGCCCTGAACAGGGCGGTGTTCGTGTAACCGCCGCCCTGGGCAGGGCGGCGGTCGTGGTCCGAAAACCCACGCGGGTTTAAAATATTAAAAATCCTAAAAACACAAAAAAGGAACCATTTTAGCTAAAAAAAAAGCCTACCCAGTAGGCGCCCCCCCCTAGATAGACCTTTTGAACCTAACATTTTCAAAAACTACCCCCCCACGACAAAGATTTTAGCATTTTAAAATTGATGGGGGAAAAGCACTAAATTGAAGAAAACCAACCTGTGATCTCGCAGGTCGATGTTATGCTCGCGGAGGCATGATCACTATCTCGTCACGGATGTTTTGACTCTACTCACGCAAGAAACCGTCACCATGGGTCCCAGAGCTCAGAATCAATCAAATCAATGCGCGCAAATGAATAGGAAAATGGGCCCACTTTCATATATATAGCAACCTGACTGGTCTAAATGTTTTTTTTCGCAGGTTTGGAGCACCGACGGAGGTAAGTTTTTTTTATCCTCACACAAATGGTACGTCTTCATTTCCTATTATTTTAGCATTTATTTTCCAAATTATTGTGTCTATCTGCACTTGAGTTCTCTTTTCATTTTGCAAGTAGCGGGAAATTTGGATGGCGTCATTTCAACACACGAACGTATCAGGTATAACTTCTAACTTCCCATTTCGAGACTTCCATACTTGGACCCACCGTTTTACGCCTCTTCATGGCTAAAACGCTTCTCCAAGGGGGCAATATATACGTACCCAAAATTGTAAGGTACTGCACTGCCGGAACAGCGTAACACGTGCCCCAATGATGATACAGGTCTCCTCGCAAGGTGTTCATGATCCGGAAAAGCTCTCTAAACATGCATTAACATCTCGCATGCCCCACCTAGCCCTTGCGTCCTTTGTTTTTCTCTTTTTCCTCCTTTCTTGACCTTTTTCTCTTCAGTTACGAAACCGCCACCCTGACTGGGCGGCGGTCTCGTGACCGCCGCCCTGATCAGGGCAGCGGTCCTATAACCGCCACCCTACTCAAAGTGGTGGTCCTACACACATTTTCTTGAATGCTCTTTTAATGTGACTCATGTAAATTTAATGTTTCACCAGCTTTTTTACTGCCATAAGCTTGCATTTATGATTCTGGTTCCCTAGAATAGTGTTTTGCCATTGTTTATAGTTTAAGAGTTCAAATTGGTTTTTACCTTGGGTAAATCCAAATGCTATAAATAGATGGCTTATGCTCAAGAAAATGGCCCCTCAAATTTTCCTCTGAATTTCTCTTTGCAATAGGTTTAGTTTTCATTTTGCTTAGAATTCGTAGTTTCATTCATTGCATGCCTTGTTAGTATTGTTTTGCTGTTAAGAAGCCACATATCCATCTTGTGCAAGTGCTGCTGTTATTTCATCCAATCCATTGGAATAGGATAGTCTATTTATCAATAGGAATCCATTAAAGTTACAGGTTTTGCTCCTTAAAAAGGATAGTTTCAGGTTCTGGACGTTTTATGTTGCATGACTCGCAATAGATCTTGCTAGGAATTGTATAAGCCAAGATCTGTACTCTTGCGCTATCCCTCTCCTACTCGCATTGTATTCAGTCTGTATCCTAAGCTGCCTTTATCCCAATATCTACTTCTGTTGATGCTATCATTACACACTTTTCTGGATCCACGTGAATACAAAGGAACGAGGAGATCACACTGAGGGGACAAAGCTACACACACCATCGGATTCGCCACTGTTCTGCAGAATCCAGGTTCTAGCTTTCAAAGTTCTAAATTAGAAGCATATCAAATAGAGTAGCTAATCACTTTATTTAAGTTAATGTTACTTTCAATATTACCAGGGAAGCTGTGGGGATTGATAGTTTCTGAGAAACTATGATTCACTCCTCACTTCTGAGGTAGGATTGAGAATCCTGCAAATAGCTTAGATCAATCATTTCACTGTTTAGAATAGTTTCACCATTGCACAGAAAAATAGCTATACTCAGTTATCTTGTTTTTTTTAATTTCATCATTAGATTAATTTTCAAATTCTAGATACGTTAAAATAGTTATTCTTTTAAATTCATTCAAAAATTT
Organism: Taxus chinensis; assembly: GCA_019776745.2. Taxonomy (NCBI): domain Eukaryota; kingdom Viridiplantae; phylum Streptophyta; class Pinopsida; order Cupressales; family Taxaceae; genus Taxus; species Taxus chinensis. The sequence continues at coordinate 758,109,634 of CM034151.1, read as the reverse complement.
CATCAGAAAACACAAAAATAGAGAAATCATATATGCTATAGATATACTTCACATAGTTAAATGTCACTTTGCTGTAGTTTAATTTACATAATTGCTTTTGTATGACAATCATGGGACCTAGGGAGCCCAGAGAATACGTATTCGAGCCAATCGTTCCTCAACCCAATCTCGTCACAACAATAGTTGACATAGACCAAAATCTTAGATTCCAAGTCTTCCAAACAACAACAAACTTACAACAGATCAGCTCTCAGTTGAGGGGATTAAACATAGAAGACGACCAAGCATACACGTTTTGGTCAAATCAGCCAAACTATAGATTAACCTAGGTAAACATCTGCATGATTGTAGAAGGGCTTCAAAGAGAGAAAACATTTGGCTATGATGCTTTGGTTCCATAACTAGACGCAGGAGACACTCTCACAGATATAGATACCAGCCTAAGAATTCAGGTTGCAAGAACGCCTGTGAGGTACTCTGAGAAGATCACACAGCTGTTAATTTTGAATATAGAGGCTGAGAAAGCATATGATTATTGAATACTAGGGATTAGGAACTGAATTCATACATGACCATAGTAGGACCGCAACAACCAAGAGTCTACGGTTGTGATCCAAAAATCCCGCAACCCAACGAATCCATAAGTGAATCAGACATAGACACTGGCCTACGCATACTAGTATTCAGATCTACTCCACTTCCACCTGTCATCATCACACAATTATCCTTGTTAGACATAGTAGCTAACGAAACAAAAGAATTCTGGACTAGGCCAGAGAACCGCCCATAAAAACTACTACATCCATCATCCACTCTATGACACTGTTTGGAGACATACACGAAACTATCCCAGGCCATTTTCCACGTATACCACAACCCATAGATTGAATAACGCCAGAGCTCGATATTGATTGGAGCCTTCAAGCAGTCATCCTTGCCGATCGATCTATCACACCAGTTCAGGTCAGGAGGGCCTTCTTTGCCTTAGATTCACAAATTCCATTAGTGCGTGCCGAAGACATCAGATTGCCTAACTAGTTTGTCTGCATCCCACACATATTCCATCCCCACCGGCTATCCCGGAACGACCTGAGGAGATCGGGTACGAGGAAACGTTACTTGTAGATTCCCACGCTCGCTTGTCACTTTTCAGGCATACAGGAACCCTCCCTTAAAGCCTTTGATTTCTTGTTAAGGATGGGATAGAATACCCTATCCACAAAATATTTGACCACATATATGTTGCTGAACTGTGTTCCTTTGACTGGGAATATTAGCCTTGGGTTGAGAGAGTTATGTGAACTCAGTGTCCTACGTAAGATTTTGGCTAAGATAGGGAGCTATAATCTGCCATGATTGGTTTAAAATTGTGGAAAGCTCTAGTTCTTTGAACAGGGGACTCGGGAACTCGCGGAAAAAAACTCTTAGTGCTCCGAATGGAGCTTTAGTAACTTCAAGACTCACCTCAAATAACCTTTTCAACTCATGCACAATAAAGACTCATGCGTACATTAGATCACATCATATAATGGTACTTTTGCTAAATGACCCCTAGGGCCAAATTTTCATTTCCTAAGATATTTTTTTATTAACAATCCGATCCTTATCATTAATTATTCCAAAAAATTGTTAGGATCATTTACTTCAAGGAAAAAGGGGAAGGTACAATACCCTTCAAAATTTTAAAAAAGGGGTAGAAGTTTTAGGAAATAAGGGATAAAATATGTGGAATAATCCCTCACCGAATCACAACAGTAGAAACTAATATGCACAAAATATTATAGATCTTAAATAAAATTGCAGAATAAAATTACACAATACAAAGAGACAGTATTTAATGTGGTTCACCCAATTTGGGCTACGTCCACCAAGAAGCACTTGTTCAAATTTTATTACAAGCCACCACTCTCTCAATACAATACCCAGATCTGTTTGGCAGCTATGCTCACAAACTCTATAGAATTCACACCCGAATTCAAAACACATCTGCAATGTTACATAATACCTACCATATGCATAAAACCATATAAGTAGACAACCGCTTAAGCAATTTTACAAAACCATGGGTATCAAAACCATGGGCAAAAAACCGTCCCATAAACCTATGGGTCAAAAATCCTGCCCATATGAGAAGAGCACGTTTCCCGATATATCGGGCACGTTTTAAGGCCAATTTTTTTTTCAGGCTGAGACCCCCAAACCCCTATGCTACCAAGGGCTGCTGACCCCGAGATACTCGCTCAGTGTATAGTCTTCAACACTTTCTCACGGTGATTACATACTTCAGTTTGTAATTGGTCATCATTGTTCTCTCCATATGTTGCTTGTCTTACAGTGAGTTGCAACAATTCATGCACACTGAAAATAGTATTCACATTTTTTTAGTATTTTCTTATTATGATTCATCACTGAGCATTTCCTTTGCAAATAAACTGAGTGGAACAGTTCAAATGACGGATTCTTGTTTGTAAGGACGAATCAATTCTTGAACATTAGCTTCAATTTTTCCCATGTCATCAATTGTGGTCATCATGTGTGCAGGATTCTTACGTGTGTCATGCATATTCTACGGAACATTGACCTGGTCTTCATCCATTTGCTATGTTGATCGGAAATGGTACAATATCCAAATATGATTCATCCTAGAGTGCAAACAATTTCCACAATCTTTTTGCTTTAGGTGTTTAGCACTCATGACTATTACATATGGAATGTTCCTTGACAGGAGGGCGTATGGGCCCAAGATCACCAACAAGAAATATAGATCTACCCCCAAAACTAATGTTCTTTTCATGCCTCTGAGGCAGCAACATGCTTAGCCTTTGTAATTGTATATCAAATTTTTTCAATAACTTGCAGCCGGAGAAAGCTCATTTCATTAGCTAAGAATATACATCTATAACCATAATCTCAATAAATATAGGAACACACAATAGAGAGAATTTTCTACTCTTTTTTCATTTTGTATAACATAAATTGTTCGATGAGGTCCATATCAAATACCGATGAATCCACTTTATTTCATAAAAGTGATCTAGCATACCTTGTGATCACTAGCAAGAAATCTATTCACCATGCTTTGTACCTGACAAAGGTAATATCAGGCCTGGGTGCATACCATGGCATATATCAAATCTACCATTTACTACTGAGTACAGCATATCCATGAGTATAACTGAGATTCAATCTTGCTCTGTCTTGGGACAGTGCTAGCCTTTCATAACTCTGACTTAGGCTTGCCAAAGGAGTCCCAACCCGGTTAAAGTCATACTACATATGAAAACTCACCAGGACTTTCAGAATGTACTATTCCTGAGATAAAGTCAACTTCATGTTCAACTTCACTAACTCTAGATCATCCTGGTACCATGGATTCATTTGGATGCCCCCAAATCCTGTGATTAGCTAGAAGGATCCAACTTACCTTCTATCTCGAGTACTGTTAGGTTGCGTGCCAACCAATTTGAGGTTGGGAGTTTGAACACTGTCACCCACATAGAGACACATGATAATATAACTGACCATACTCAAATGCTTTGTCTTCTGTAGGCAGCAGTCCCATGGTCGGGGGGCAACCGCGATATAAAGTTGCTGGTGTGCTTGCCATCTATCAAGCTATCAAAGTTCTTATACTCATTGAAAACCACCAGCCAGAATTCTATAGGAATACAAGCTCTATGTTCAGTTTGCACTAACCTAGTCACCTGGTTACATGTTCATTTCATGAAAATTCTGATTGCTGCATAGATACGTTCCAACACTCCTAATCTCCATATGTAGAAATGCAGTGCTTTACATCAAGCTGTTCTAGGTTGGGAGTATTCTGAAACTGCACCTATTCCAAGAGCTGATGTAACTGACCATTAGAAGTGCATTTGTACTTCTTAGAGCAGCGGTCCCATGCGGGGGGCTATACCGCGAAAAAGTTGCTGGTGCAGGTGGTCCCGTCACAACCAACCAGGCCTTGTATCTTTTCTGGCCTACTGAATAATTCAGAATCTTTGAATCTGAAAAACCGGAGCAGCTTGTTCTGCATAGGAGGGTCAATTTCCTTCAGGGGGCTTTACCAAATCCCCATGGGGGGCTAGTAATTTTTTTTAGAGCCTCGATGCTCCTCATCTATGGCTTGCGGCCACTTCTTTGTGGCATCTACATAGCCATGGCTTCATCAAATTTCTCTGGCTCTCCACTATAAGTGAGTAATAAATAATAAAGAGAAGGAGAAAAATGTGCATGCTCTCTTCTTACCCTAGAAGACCTTCTCAATATAGGAGTTTGGGGGTTCCATGTTGAGGAGGTTCCTGAATTGATTCCTGTGTCACTTTCCCATCCGAAAGATCCTCTACCGCTGCATATTATTTCTTGGATTCTTCCCTATTTTCTTGCAACTACTACTTATACATGAATTTCTCATTAAAGATCACATCCCTAGATCGAATGATTTTCTTGTCCTTTATACTCAACCATTTATATCCAAAGCCATTACCACCATAACCAATGAAAGTAGATTTTTTTGATTTATCCTCTATCTTGGTCCTATCATCATTATCTATATGGACAAACACCTCACATCCAAAGAATCTAAGAAATGAATAATCAACTTTCTTACCATACCAAGCCTCCTCAGGTATGCCTCCATCCAAGGAACTTGAAGGTCCTCTGTTGATCAAGTACACAACTGTGCTCACCCACTTCTGCCCAAAAAGAAAGAGGCAGTCCTACATGTAACCTCCATGCTCCTAGCACGTTCCATTATTATTCTATTCATCCTTTCTAACACCCCATTCTGTTGCAGAGTTCCTGGAATTGTCTTTTGCCTATGGATTCCATTCTTAGAACAATAATCATCAAATTCATTACTGCAAACACTTCCCTCCATTATCTGACCTAAGACATTTTAGCTTAAGACCTGTTTCATTCTCTACCAAGGCTTTCCATTTAATAAAAGTGTCAAAATACATCGGATTTATTTATAATACAATAAACCCAAACTTTCCTTGTTGCATCATCAATAAAAGTAACATAATAACTTGAACCCCCAAGAGATGATACCTGATCCGGCCCCCACACATCAAAACGCACCAGCTTTAACTTACTCTATTTCTTTGTAGGTCCAACCTTGAGAAACCTTACTCACTTTTGTTTCCCATATATGCAGTCCTCATAGAACTCAAAACCTATTTTTGTATATCTAGGAAAATCCTACTTTATGATCTCCATACCCTTATGGCTCATATGACCGAGCCTATAGTGCCACAATGTTCTATCTACTTTTGAAGCCACAATATTATAGACATTAGTTCTATAAATGGTTAAATACAAGGTTCCTACCTTCTTACCTTTTGCCACCTCAAGAGCACCCCTTGGTAACCTTCAAAGAGTCCACTGTAAATATCACAGTACAACCATCACTTCCCAACTACCCTGCCAATATCAAATTTCATCTTAATGTAGGCACATGTCTGACATCCTTCAATAGCCAAGTATTCCCATTCTGCATCTTAACTTGAATAGAACCTTTTCCAACTATGCTGAAAGACTCATCATCACCAAGAAAAACATGCCCAAATTTTCCTTGAACATAATCAACAAAATAATGTCTATGTGGAGTAGCATGGAAATAACCCCCCAAATCTAAAACCCAAGATTCAGTAATATTGTGCAAAGAAAGAATCAAAGCATCCTGATATACATTAACCATTTGGCACATTTACCTCCTTGTTTTCTTCCTATTGTTTCTTCTTGTTCCGAAGCTCCCAATAGTCCTTCTTTGCATGCCCATACTTTCCACAGTGCCAACATTCTATCTTGCTTTTGGATTTTGACCTTTCCTAATCCTGTGATTTTCCATGGCTTCCTCTATTCTTCTGTCTCCCTCTAGTTTCCACTATCAAAGCATTTCCTGAAGTAGAAGATTTCCCAGAGCTTTTTCTTTGCATTTCCTCACTTAAAATCACCTCTACAACATCCTCAAACTTCAAATTTGAGTTAGCTGGAACCGATTTTCTTACCGCCATTATTAGGCTATTCCAATTCTCAGGTAAAGAGCACAAAACTAATAAAGCCCTAACTTCTTCATAAAATTATATTGTAACCAAAACTAGCATATTTACAATCATATTAAAATCATTTAAATGATCTGTTACTAAACCATTCTCAGACATCTTCATATTAAACAAATTTTTCATTAAAAATATCTTATTTGAGGTAGAGGGTTTTTCATACAACTTCCCTAATGCATCCATCAGTTCTTTCGTAGTATTTTCCTTTGAAACATTAAATAATACCGAAGATGCAAGACACAGCCAAATTGTCCCAAGTGCCTTCCTATCTAGCAAATCCCATTCTGCATCTGTCATGCTCGAGGGTTTGTTCACCTTCTCAGACAGTGGGAATATGAAGATCCTTTTGATAAAGGTAATATTCCATTTGCATCTTCCAAAGACTAAAATTTTGTCCGTTGAATTTATCAACCCTAGATCTTCCATCATTTACCATAGATCCCACTCAAGATAAAAATTTCCCTATGATTCAACACTTTAGAAAACCAAACCTTTCTCTGATACCAATTATTAGGAAATAAGGGATAAAATATGTGAATAATCCCTCACAGAATCGTAACAGTAGAAACTAATATTCAGAAAATATTACAAAATAAAATAACACAACGCAAAGAGACAGTATTTAATGTGGTTCACCCAATTTGGGCTACGTCCACCCAAGAATCACTTGCTCAGATTTTATTACAAGCCACTGCTCTCTCAATACAATACCCAGATCTGTTTGGAGCTATGCTCAACAAACTCTACATAATTCACACCTGAATTCAAAACACATCTGCAATGTTACATTATACCTACCATATGCATAAAACCATATAAGTAGATAACTGCTTAAGTAGTTTTACAAAACCGTGGGTATTAAAACCATGGGCCAAAACCATCCCATAAACCTATGGGTCAAAAATCCCACCCATATGAGAAAAACATGTTTCTCGATATATCAGGCACGTTTTAAGGCCAATTTTTTTTCAGGGGCTGCACCCCTGAACCCTTGCTACCGAGGGGTGCCGCCCCTAGACCCCCGCTCGGGGCCGACCTGGCCCCAAAACCCCGAAGAGACAAACTATGGAAAGTGTACAATACTATTAGTGTACAATATTCAACACTTCTTGACATGAAAACAAGCTCCACAACCTAACAAGAAGGATCTCCCCTAGAGACACGGTGTCCCAAGACACTTATTCTAAGGTGAGACACCATAAAACAAAGAAAAAGACAAAATATGGGGACTATACATATGTTACAAAATTTACAATATTAAAAAAAAAATCAATGGAAAGGTTTAAGGTGGATCTTGTTCACTGGAATTGCTAGTGGCTCACATTTCATATTCTCAAGCTCGAAAAACATTGGTGTTGTTTACATGCAGTGATCCTTAATGGTCATGTCTAGAGAGGGTCAAAATTTCCATGATTGTTAGGCTTGGCGGCCCTCACGTCCCCACTTTAGGGACTAAAATTCCGACTCAAAATTTGGGTTATGAAGTCTTCTGATCAAAACCAAATCTTGACAACTTGCTGACGGTTGATCATCAATTTATGGGCTGCCCCCCACTTTTTTTTAAGCTCTATCAACTATGGAAGTCTTCCCTACATTGATCCATGTTCCTTGATCTAAATTTGCTTTTACAAATGCAAGGATTGGACATCCACAGTGATAGGCATTAAAACACTTTTACCATAAACCAATTCATATAGTGAGGCCCTTCAATATTTGTTTGGGTGCATTTCAATCAATCCATAAGGATGTTTTGATGTGCTCATTCCACGATCTCTTATGTTAATCCCCCATCCTTTTTATGATTCTGATTAGAGTTTTGTTGGTTTATTATCCCAAACTGTTACCTTGCAAGTAGTATTTGGAGGATGTCTTAAGATAGATTCCATGCCTCATTGCAAAGTCAAACACTTTGCCCCCCCTAAAAGGCCTTGGAATTATCTGATTATGGATTGTGCGGGGAAGGGGGGGGTCTGAAGCAGGTAGTTATATCTAGGAGGATTTGTAGGCTTATATTCTCTATGGATTCTTTCAAAGGACCTTCCTCCATCCATCAAGTGAAGTAATTAGTGGTGGTGAGAATCCACTTGTGACATGCACTTGAAAATGTGTTAACCATTTCGATGAAATATAGAACCTATTGTGTGGATGGTTCCTCAACTAGGATAGGGTTGAGGGGTAGGTGTGGCATTTCTTCGTAAGCCCATGTAGTACTGGAAAATTTTGCATTTTCTTAAAATCACATGACAATCTGTAAACAAACTGGGCTAAAAGTATCCTGTTGGTAGGAGTTTTATGGTTATGGTTTTGGCCAAGATGTGGCCTCTCGAGCTTTCATGATGTAACTCATTTAATAATTTTTCGGCCTCCTCCCTTTATAAGCATCTAAGCAGGATCCCGTCAAAGTTCCTTTTAAAAAGGAAATTGTAAATTATGACAAATTCAGATCCCTACTATTTGTAATATCTTCTCTTTATAAGATATAGGTTTCGGATTTTTTTCTTGAATACGAAGCACCACCTCATCTTCTTTATTTTTTGGGGTCATTGGATCTTGTGTGAGATATTGACACAAACTTATTCCTCTTACTAGCTTTGTGGGATTTATTTCAATGTCATATTCTAAGATCTTAGTGATCCAGTTAGCCCTTTTTTTCAGTTATCTCACCTTCTGTGATGTATTATTTCACACTAGAGTGTGCCACTAGGATCATGATTTTTCTATTAGTAACAAGGTTTCTAAATTTCTTTATACCTTTGATAATGGCGCAAGCCTATTTTTCTCCACAAAATTGTAACTTGTTTTGTAATCATGGAGAGTTTTTGACAAGAAAGGCACGACATGTTCCTCTCCTTGTGCCTCCCATTTCTATGTCAGCACAGATGCTACAATGTGCTCACTCCCATATACATACCAGATAATTATAGGTTGTGTAGCACCGGAACAGATGCAATTGGTTTTTTGATCCCCTTGAAGGCTTAACAACATGCTGTCATCCATTTGAAGCTTAGATTATTTTTAAGATTAGTGTGATTAGACGGATCATTCCAGAAAAATATGAGAGGAATCTACTGATGAAGATAATATTTCCTAGGAAAGATTATATTGACTTTTTATTAACATGTACAAATAATTCTAAAATGGCCGCGACTCTTACTAGATTAATTGAGATCCCATCCTTTGATACAATGTGCCCCAGGAGTTTTCCTTATGATACTCCAAAAACACACTTCATCAGATTCAAAGAGATTCTAAAATCCTTGACATTTCTTAAATACAAACTTCTTGAGCGTCGAAATGTCCTCCACTATTTTGGTAAACACTATGAGATCATCCAAGTATATTAAGATTATATTGTTAATCAACTCTCCAAATGTAACATCCATGGATCTTTGAAAAGTTGACCCAACATTGGTGAGTCCAAATGACATATTCACATATGAAAAGTTTCCCCACTTTGTTGTAAAGGTGGTTTTATGTTGGTCGTCCTTCACAAGCCATATTTGGTTGTAGTCTGAAAAACTATCAAATAAAGAAAATATTTTTGAACCCGCTACTTTTTTGCAGTACCCTATTCCATGGAAGGTAAGGGGGTAGTGATCCTTAAGGGACACTTTGTCCAGATATTTGAAATCCACGTAAAGTTTTATTTCACCATTCTTATTCCTTATTAGTATCAGATTGGACACCCATGTGAAGTGCTTGATTGGGAAGATTATTTTAGCCTCTAGGAGTTTCCTGGGCTCTTCGGACATGAGTGATTTTATCTTTGGATTTACAGGCCACTTCTTCTGACACATAAGTTTTTTTCCCTTATTTTAGATCAATAGTGTGCTGGATGATGTCATTATTATACCCATATATATCTTCATAAGTCTAGGCTACTACCTTATCATACTTATGGCATAGAGCCACAAGTTTTTCCCTTTCCTTATGAGTGACTAATTTCCCAACCTTTAACTTCTTCCCATTGGCTAGTTCTAGGTCGACATAGTCTTCCTTGACCACCATGAACTTCCTTGATGTATTAGCATCATCGGAGTCAAAAAGGATTTCCAACGTTATCAATATTTTTGGAAGCTTGTTCGTTTTGAGCTGGATGACTTGATCTTCGTAAAATTATTCAATTTTGGGTTGGAGTTGATCTGAAAACTCCTCAGATTTTTGTAAGAAGAGAAATATTTATTGGTCTCTTTCAAATACTTTCCAATGATCTATATTATCAGGTATGGATGGGCCGATGATAAATTTCACCATGTCTTTGTTTGTCATTAGATCCTTATTGGGTCAAATTGTGATCCGATATGGGCCATTCTATATGCTTCTATGTTTTGGTTCTGAGGTATAACCTTAATGTTAAAGGCCTCAATGTCTTCAATAAGATCCCATATCTTGTAACGAAAGGACCTCATCCTTGTATTTTTGTTGCGGCGGTGCTTTTCACTTAAGTCACTACTAATTCAGAGTCCCCAAAGAATCTCATTCTCTGTATGCCCTCTTTTCGTGCCAATGCCAAGCCATGCATTGAAGCCTCATACTTTGTCTCATTGTTAGTGAAGGAGAAGTGGAAGAAAATTTCATGGAGTATCTTCCTTCCTTCTGGTGAGGATAGGTATATTCTGAAACCTGAGTCGTTCCTGCTTCTAGCTACATCAAAATGTAGAGTCCATATTTGGTAATATCTTGTGGGATTATTTTCATTGTTACTATCTTCCCTGATAATCTTGGGGATGATGAGACTATCATCAAATATCACATACGTACCTAACCCAGTGGAATCAAAATTTCTAAAGGGATCTCTTGGTGACAGGTCAACCAAATAGTTTTCCACTTTGATGGTCACCATCATCCATATACGACTCTTCCTCTTGGGTGATCATGGCATGCGAGGCCTAAAAAGTTGATGCCACTTGATCCATAATATGTTTCTAGGTGAGGGGTTTTGATAACACTTTCATTTCAGATCCATACTTAGTCTAAAAAATTATTGAGACCAATTAAGGGACATGTAGCCTTTAATTTTAGCCATGAAATTGTGGGATAAACATATTCCGAAGACTAGCGGAACATTGATTACCACTATATATTGTGGAATGGTTATGTTCGGGTTAGAAATATATCTGTAATGGGAGACCTCTAGTAACACCAATGGTTTGAACCTATTTCCCATCTAGTTGCATGAATCCTCTCCTTAGGGGATCATATTTAATTTCTGAGGCATCCACAATTGATTTGGGCATAACTGTAGTGCTTGCGCCAGATTCTATCAAGGAGTTAAATAGAATATCTTTTTACCAATTATAAGAGTCATGAAGAAGGGTTGGGGTCTCATTTTACTTACTTCTTCCTTTTGGTTCATCATCACTGACTCTGTTTGGGATTGGGTCATTCTGAGTTAGTTTTTCCCCTTCTTGGTTGTAGTTGGGCCGCCATTAGATTTCAGTACTTGTAGAAGTAACTCCTGTTATTCTTGAATGCCCAAGATATCCCATAAGGATACATTGGTTGGTTACTTTTTAAGTTTCTCGACTACATTCATCGGCCCAAGCGGTTGCACTTTTGTTACTTACTAGTATTTCACTCTCTCAGCCACTGGATGGAAGGTTTACCTGATTCTGAGTGACTGTCAGAGTCTCTTGTCTAGCTGCAGGTGGAGGGGCAGTGAATGTCAGAGATTATTTCCTTACTCCATTCATTGCAGTAGGAACAAAGATCATAGCTCCTGCCATCTTACCCTTGGAGTGACTATTTTAATTTGACTACACCAAATTCTTAGAAGTAGGTGATTAATTTGTGAATAAAAATTCTTCCCCTTCAACCCAAGAGAAAAATGCATGTTTAGGTGAAATCTCTGCCTCTTGTTTTAGGGACATCCCTTATATTTCCACAACTAAGGCCACATTTTTGAATCCACGAGGATTGCTAAGGTCTGAAAGAAGTGACCTCATAGAATTCCATCACTCTTTGCTATGATACCTTTTGCTGTAGATTCCCTTGGGGGAAATCTCTTGGCATATGATGGGGTACTGCAAGGGAAACACCAAGAATTGGAACATTCCATCAAATAATTCTATCCTAGAATCATCTCTTTCGCGCTATTGGGTGGGAGGGTCTGGAGTGGTGTCAGTACTGGGAAAATTTGGTTAGACAAATGTACTGGCGACGGTATCTGGGAATTTTTTATATTGCAGAGGATAAGCGGGTATACCCCCTTTATAGATTTGATAATTTTTTCTTGGGTATGTTCTTTGATTCTTCTTAATATTTATTATCTCATTAGAGAATTTACTAAGGATGTTTTTAACTTCCTCCATCTCCAAACAAGAAGATAATGATGCTGTGGTGGGAGTGGTGAATCCTTAAGAGGATAGGTAGATATATATGGGTGCAGGAGTTTGGACAGAACTTGAGGTCTGTGCTTGAGAAAGGGGAGATATCTCAGGATACATTGACAAAGTGATCTTCGGGGGAAGTTTCCCAACATCTATCAAGTTATTCTTAGCCTGGAATGCAATATCATATGCTTGTGGTAAATAATATCCTCCTAACGAATGAATCATAATGGAAACATTTGGGCTTATATATTTTAGATAAAATATAATAACAATACCTACAGGCAGTCTATCTAGAACTGGTATCCGTTACCATGTCTTGTAGAATCTGGTATTGAAATTAGTCATGGGCTCTTGCGGATATTTCTTGATATTGATAAGTTGTTGTAGGAGCAAAGATCTATCTCCCTTCTCAATGAATATTTTGAAAAATGGATATCCCAATTGATCCCAAGTACCGATAAAATTAGGATTCAAATATCTATACCAATCGAGAGCTTGTCCCTTAAAGGAGGAAACTAGTAATCTTAGGGAAACATATTTCTCCATGATGTAATGTACTGTGCATATTTTTACAATTTCTTGAAGATGTTCATTTGGGGTCTTGAAGTATTCACCACTAAATTTAGGTAGTTCCTTTAGTGAATTCATGGGGATAGGATTCCATGTTTCCAGAGGTGCTATAAAGATGAGTAGACTTCCCTGATTCCTTGAGATGAACTGTCTAAGAGGAGGTTGTTGAGCCATTATGATAAGTCTAAGAACTCTTGTGGATTGTAAGAAGGGTATACTCGTGGAGGAATTGAAAGAGTTTGGTTTGGAGGTCATGGTTATCTTTGAATCTGCCTACCTCTTCTACATGGGGACAACTGCATATATTCAAATAGGCCTTCTTCTCTTATTCTTGAACTTGTTTGAATCCTTCTCATGAACTAGAGAGGATTAAAACCATGAGTACCACTGTAACCAGTAGATATTTGGAATGGAGTCACCATATGTGTAGTTACGGATCCTCCAAAGGCTATAAATTACTATGTCACACACCAAACCTAGTAATATTTGAAGTTTAAGATTTCACTTCGAGTCCCACCGGGCGTGCCAGAAAAAATGTTGATGATTATCTATGTAGATGAACCACCAAAGTCATGGGAAATATTAGGGATGTGGAACTTGACCCCTAAGATAACCTCAAGGTTTTATAGAAGCTGACTCTTCTTTGATTTGGATTGAGATAAGGGTTAGAGAGAAAATGAAACAATATGAAAATCCTATCTAAGGTGATGCGCCAAATCTTTACTAAAATAACATAGAGACCAATATTGAAATAACTACTAGATTAGTCGAAGAGCATCAAGCATGATCAATTATTCTGAAGATATTTCAAACCATCAAAGGCTAGATGAAAATAAAACATAATCACATCCATAATGAATAGATTTATGTAAAATATATAAGGGCATGTAACATGATAAATATTTAAAAATTCATCAAAAAATGAATTAAAAGAAAACATGAAGAAACAAAGGACACAGAGCATTGCAAACTTCTCACTGCACAAAACAAGAACTCTTATTTACACAGAAAACAATACATAAGGCTAGAATGACACATATTACAATATTTCCTTACAACATAGCCTTGCTAAGGCCAATGAATGCAATAGAATAAACCTAAAAATATCTTCTTTAGAGTTATAGAAATTATTTCCCCCCTATTTTGGCACAAGAACATTCTCTTATAGACCCTATAACTCTTTCTCCAATGCGTCTTTAATTAATTACTCAACCATCCGCATTTAATTTCTACATATATGATCTTCGACCATGGGAACAAATCTTCACTGCATGCTTTGTGCCCCAATATCACATTAATTCACCAAACCTCGAGTCCTCTATGTAGTTAGTTGTTCCTTTCAATGGTGGTAACTTCCTTGTTACACGTGGAGACCCTACACGGATTTGGAGCTTTTCCTTTTCTCTCTCCTTTTAAATCAGTGCCTAGGCGACACATGGGGGCCTACGCGTCATTATCCTATGTCTTTGAATTTTCAGCTCGCTTGGGCTGCCTTGCCACACTTTAGCCACATGGTCAACTCTTGCTACTTGAGGGCTCCCAATTATTTTTGTTTTCTTGATAATGCACCAAAGGGACAAGTGGATACCCTTCGAGTCTAATTCCATACTTAGGAAAAATTCAGTCCTAAGAAAACTATAAAAGAACACCAAAATGAAAAAGGGGTCAGGGCGAAAAAAGATAGCAGAAATGGGAGAGCCTTGAAATGATGTAGAAATCATTCTACAAAACTAACATCTAACATCTAAGCATTCCTATTAGTATGTTTGATTAACTAACATAAACCTAAATAGATATAGAAGTAATCAAATTGGGAATGGTTGCTACTCCAAGAATGGTGAGGAGATCTCTCTAACATAAGACTACAATTTCATGTTAGATACTCTCATACTAACCATAATGAAGGCTTTAGGAAAAGATGAGCATGTGAATCCTTAAAGGAGTTTAGGCTTTTTAACATATATCTTATATGAGGCTATTAATAAAAGCATGGTGTAAAGTATAAAAGAATGAGGTGAGTTATTTTTATAGTTTTCACTTTGAGGAAAAATAATATATTTGTGCATGTGGGACTAAAAGGCCCCAAATTATATTAGAATTGCTAATCAATATTAAGCTTTTCTAATCACAATTAGTGAATTAACAAGTGATTAAGATGTGGGAGCCTTAATCAACCGCTTAGGGTCAACTAAGAGGCTAGGATAAGATTTTGAAGCTTGTTGAGAATTTGTGGAGGTGAATGGGGTGATTTTGAGTGTTAGGAAGAAGTTTTTAAAGCAATATTATGGCATATTGACCAAAAAAAGGGGGAAATAGGACTAATTAGCTAATAATCACTAATTGTCTGTTTTGAAGAGGGTTTTAACTTATGATTCACTATAAAGTGGCATCATGAATGCGAAAGGGGTTACATAATAAACAAAGCATTATTAATTGGATAAAGTGGTAAGAAATGTTAGTTAATTAGTGAAAATCACTAATTATAATGAAATTGACAAGAATGAGAGTGATTTATGTGCGTTTGGCAATAAAATTGCAAAAGCAAAATTTTGGTTTCTACATTTGCCCCTGTTTGAGGTGAAGTAAGTGAATTCACTTAAAATATAGTAGACAAGCATAAACAAGTAAATTTTTGAAGAAAAATTAGTGGAATGAAGGATTCCCCCTCGAGTGTCGATGGGGTGATAGAATAATTCAATTGACGATCAAAAATATGATCAAAATGGATATAAGAAATATGATAGAACGGGCACGAAACCATTGGTTAGTTAGAAGGAAAAAAGATATCGATAAACATGTTTGTTTATTTCCCTAGGTGATTTGGAAGAAAAATTAGTAGTGATAATAAATGACAACAAAGAAGAAATGATAATGGAGAATATAGGACAATCCCAATGTTTTCATCCATCCTTTCAGTAAGAAACATGGTTATATCATTTTTCCCCTAGGTCTACATCATCGGCCTTTATTGAAATGAACAAAAATGTAAGATAACATGAAAAGCTAAATTACTAACATCTTTCCATTGCTGCATAACCCCGAGCAACATACATAATGTAATGCAATACGAGAAAGCAAAACGATGCTTAACTCCATGCAACATACACAATGTAATGCACTATGAGAAAATAAACCAACTAACCTAATAGAGAAACTAGTATAATCAAACGTACTCAAACAAACAACATTTAAGATAGTTGCAACAAAGTTTTTGTTATCAAGCTGTGGTTCCTGAATGTTTATGTTGTAACGAAAAGGGTTAAAAATGGTTTCCCAAGCAAGGATACACGTGAGGGGAATAATGGAGGACACAAGTAGTCCCATGGAAAATATTTTTTACACTATGACATATTCTCTAGCAACTCACTATTGCACGGGAGTACCGATGTAGTAAACAACCTAGCTTTTGTTAATGGAGGTAGATCACAATGATTCGCAAGTCGTTTGAAACCAAAACAAGAAATAACCTTAGAAATATTCTTTTGTAGGACATATTTTGATGTTAAAGGATAATGCAAGTGATACAGTGTTCAACGACATGCATAATGTTGACCAATTTTGGAAAAAAAATTAAATTTTTACTTTTTTTTGGATTTTTAATGATTTTATCATTTTTTTGGGGTTTTTTATTTTTTTACTAATTTTTTGGGTTTTTTTTATTTGAAACATATTTGAATGTTTTTTTAAAATTTTTGAAACATATTTGAATGCTTTTGATTTTTGAAACATATTTGAATGTTTTTATTTTTGAGATGTTATCTAAAGCTATGTACAAGAAACGAAGAAACGTGGATGCCCCAATGACATATGGGATATATAAGGGAAAAACACCATGCACATGTGAAAGAAAATGAAGATGAAAATTTTCCCCTACGTTAAATGGGAATATCCAAAGGAAAATCCTTCGCATCTAGAAAATAGGATCATTTGGATCAAGGATAAGACAAATAAGTTCAATGTGATGATGACCACAAGAAAATGGTGTGTTAGGAAGGAACAAGGATTCCCCCAACATGAGTTGGCCAAGAAACATATGATAAAAAGGAAGTAGAAGATTGTTTTATTGAAGGAAGGGGACAAAGATGCCCGTAAACATGACAAAAAGACAATATTATAGAAATGGATGTTCTGAACGAAGTAGAAGAACAATGTGAATGTTGTGAATGTAGCTTAGAAGCCTTGTAGTGAATAAGTGATTAGTCAAAGGCACGAATCATGAGACAAGATACAGACTAGAGTAAGAGTCTGAAAAAGGTAAAAAAAGACACTTGGTAACATACTAATCATGTTTTCTCATAGAGATCCAGTGTGTGCATGTGAAAATTTATTACCTCTTAGAGGGAAGATTTGATAGACAACAAGTGAAGACACCCTAGCCAATGTGTAGGAATGATTTATTTTAAAAGTTGATTTTTTTTTGTGAATGGATTTGTTGAAGGAGAGTCATACATTACTCCACTACCAGCCTGATGTCCATAGCCCTGATGGAGATGCATTTTATTCTAATCGTAAAATTGGTCTACTACCAATCAAGTGTCCACAACCTTAGTAGATATTATTAGAAATACCCCAAGAGAGAGTTATACATCAATTTGCTTTTGATTTTAGCTATGGAATTTTGATTTGATTGATTTTTTTTCTTTCTGAAAACTTATTTAGGATATATTGTTTGATAAGGGGTTAACAACCACTAATGGCTTGATGGAAGGAGATGAAAGTGTTTGTGATGAAGACATTGGCTATTATCAAAAAATATGTCCAAAATTTCTTCGCAACAAGTTTTTAAGATGTTGATTCTGATAGGATCCCTAAGAGGTCAATCATTATTTAATTTACCAAGGTGATAAAAGAATAAGGTCAAATGGATACCATAGAGATAAATGATGCAAAATGTGTGTGAATTGGCTAACAAAAATATCATCAAAGCGATGAAAATGGTAGGAAGATGTTGCAGAAGAAGAGCAAGAAAGGGAAGAAAGAACATCCATGTGTATGAAATACCTGATTGCAATGTGTGTTTGTTTACCTTTGATTTTTTGAAATATTTTCTCTTTTTCATTTTTTATATTTTGTCTTTTTTGAAAAGTGGGACCGAAAAGGTCATTATTTATGATAAAATTCAACAACAATGTTAGCAATTTATTTAATAAGGAAGATTAAGCATGTTTTCTTATCAAGATTTATATCATCCCCGATCTTGATGATCATGGTGAGATCATCCTCAATGGATGACTACATTTTATCATGAAATGTGGATTTTGTAAGTGGGAGACTGAGTTCCGTATCCAGAAGTTTATGCACTTTGCACCATACTTGATGGGTGCATTGATGTACATTTTTGAATCGTGTTTGATTATGAAATTTAAGATCATTTGAATTGTTAGGATATTTGGAGCTCTTAGAAGTTTTGGTCTATTTTGATGAAGAAAATGTTTGGGTTTCTTATAAGATATTATGTGACCTATTTTGTCCCGAGAAGTGGGATAAAAAAGTGGACGCATAGAATTGATGTGAGAAGTGACGGTGGGTTTGACACAATCATTGATAGAAGGAAAATGTGATAGAAACAATGGATATAGTCCAATAATTGAAGAGGATGGGCTACTAGGAGGGGTCCCATAGACTAAAGATAATGGACTACCAGGATGTGGCCCTAAGATTGAAGATGAGGGACTTCTTGGAGGTGTCCCGTAGATAGAAGAGGAAGGAATACTAGGACATGGCCCAAAAATAAAAAAAGATGGGATACCAGGAGGTGAGCCACATATATATGATGTGTGGCTACTTGGAGGTGGCCCACATATAGAAGAAGATGATGGGATACCAGGTAGTGACCTAAGGTGAGATTGTAATAGAGGAATCTTGATAGATAAAGAATGATTGGGTAAGGAGAAGATAGGACATGGATCAATGCTAGATCCAGGAATTTCATCACCTAATAAAGAGTGTGAAGATGGAAGAATAAGAGGAGGATCATGTTCGATGATATTAGGGTCTTCCACTTTTTTTTTTTTTTAAAAGGCATCAATCTATTCTTCCCAATATACGGGACTTGATCTTAGGGTCTTTGGATATTTTTTGAAAAAAGGTATCAATCTCTTCTTCCCAATACATGATATTAGGTTTTTCCTCTATTTTATGATAGAAGGCATCAATCTCGTCCCCCCAATATGCAAATGTATTAAGGTATAAAGAGGTCTCTTGCTTGCAAACTTCTAGAGGAATGCCTTCATGTACCCTAAAAATTATCTAATTGATTCTTCATTATGAAATAAATCAATCGGTGTGGGTTTACGTTCAACCACAAGAGGTTGATCGGATGAATGCAACACGAGATTTGACTTGGATGATTGATTAGAAGGAATTTGAATAAGAGAGATCTTCGATGGAAGATGGGTTCATTGAGGTGACTGAGAAATGGAGTCTTGCAAAGGACATGGAGGACCATGACTTAGGATTCGTATTAGTGGAATAATTTGGATTAGAATATTTAGAAGAATTAGAAAACTTAGAATCATTAGGATTGAAATATTTAGAAGAATAAGAATAATCATAATCATACCAGAATTACCATGATTTGAAGATGGGGGAAGAGGTAAGTGAACGGTTTCTTTAGCATGAAGAATCAAACAAGGTCTAGTTGTGATAGACATAATTTGATGGGAATGTTAAAACATAGGTTACCATACTGTCATAAGTATGCAAAACTACAAGATAATCAATATTTTTTGGCACATGCCTAGACATAGATAGTTCAGGGGATATCACATAGGTTATTGTGTTGACATGTTCAACATGTGTATCTACACAACCAATGAGAGAATTAAAATTATTATACTCATTAGACACATACTTATCATTCTTATCCTGATTATGTTTCAGAAAAGTATTCATATTAGAGGATTTGTTAGGAGTTGATGAATCCATCTCCACATTGCAACTTTTAATTAAGTATTGGATGTTGTGCTGCAACTTCTAACACTTATATGTTTTGTGACCTTTAACATGGTGGAATTGGAAATATTCATTACCTCTAAACCATGATGGCTTAGGTGCATCATCCTCATAAGGTGTAGTTCTAAGATATCTAACCATGTTAACCGCCTCTATCTATTTTAGTATTGATGATATTGATTCAGATAGAGGAGTGAAAGTATGATGCTTATACTTCGTAGGTAGAGCTCCCTTTGCAAGCTTCAAAGGAGTGTGGTTTTTAACTGGGTTGTAATTGCTTAGAGTCTACTATTCCATCACCAATGACGTTTTTGTTCTTATTAGGAATGAAATTTTGTTTTTGTTATGTTTTTAATCGTTATGATCACGGGAGAAAGGTTTTAGAGTCCCCCTAGCTAACAATGTTTTTTAAATTTGAATCCCTTTTTTTATTACCTCTTCAAATGTGTTGGCGCAATGAATTTTTAAGTGGAACTTATTGTGTGGATGGAGGTTGGGAAAAATTATAATGATTAAATTCTTCTTAGGCATGGAGTAAGGAAAACGACTAGCTAATCCCCTCCATCATTGTAAAAATGCTACAAATTTTTCATTGTTTCATTACTTAGCATTATAGAGATCCAATATGGTGACATCACTCTCTTTATTAAAAGAGAAGTTACATACAAAGTGTTATGATAGTTATGACCATGTGGATATGGATCCCTTAGGGATGTGCACAAACCACTCTAGCACTTGTCCTCCCAAGCTTCATGGGAAGAGGAAAATAAGATAATTGTCACTATACGTGACCTCTTGAAATGACATAAAAAAGTCTTTCATATGCTCTCAGGATTCACCTATTCCCTTTTAATTATAATTTAACTTTGGACAATAAAAGTGTCATGGGAAAGGTAATTGTAACATGGATATATCATACAGATAAGGAAACAACTTAAAAAACCAAGTATTTCTTATTGTTAATACCAGGTTGGCCTTCTTGTAATGCTAGAAGAGTGTTCTTCATAGTGGACCACTCTTGATTGAATATTTTTTCTTTTGTAGGTGGTGTAGGTCTATACAAAGGGTTGAATCTAGGCGTATTACCACCTCTATTATATGTAATAATTTCTTCCTAAACGTCTCTACGTGCTTCTTTTTGAGGAGTATTTGGCTGGTTTTCAGTGTATGCAGCCTTAGCTTTGGATTTTGGGATGTCTTGTTTCACAGGTTTTGGTTGTTCCTTATTTATGTGTGAAGCCAAACTGGCCAATTGGTGAGTGAGGGCTTGCACTTGTTCCTCTAGGGTAACCTCGTTAGTAGGTATCTCTTTACAACCTTCATTAGTAAGAAGGTGGCTCATGATGAGCATGCTCTTCGTGGTCCTCACAATGAATTCTAATTTAGGAGGTAGATGATAGTTACCATCACTTTAAAAGGGTATCTCCTCATTATTATGTCATCCAGAGGGTAGAAGTGTGCCCTGGGTTTAATATATCATTGATATTCCCAAGAGGATGTTTCATTTCTTCTTCTCCACAAACCATATTGACAATGACATAAGGGTATATTGGAGGAGATAATTTTTCTCCTAGCTCTACGACACATCTTAGGATCTCATGTTTATTTTGGTATATATATTCATAAATTTGGACGAAATGTAGTTCCATGTTCAAACGAGGAGAACCCCCTTCACCACCACTATGATCAATCATGAAATTTTCTTCCAAGAGTGGGTTATTGTTTTGAAAGGGACCCACTCCTAATTTTTGATACCCCATTCTTGTAATAGGGGGAATAATGTGAAAGGTTCCCACTAAAGTTTAAACATGGACCCTAGGTAAATTTTTGTAGAGTAATGACGCTAAGACATCTCAAAGGATGATGACTATAGAATAAACATGAATCCATTAGTTTAATGTGAACTCTAGGATAATGAAACAAATAATGATCTACCCTAATAAGATAATATACATCAAGAATCGCTTAATATATAAAAATTAAGCACACTATTACAATCACAATCACAACAATAGTTTACTCCCTATGTTTTTTTAAGATACGTTCAAGAACAAATAGTGAAAATAAAATTTTTCCACTTAGGTCGAGTTTAGAAATAAGCAAGACCTAGAATACTAAGAGAGTATTAAAAAAAAATCCTCCAACAAAGTATACTAAAACTAGTTTAGGACACAAACAATGTCTAAGTCCCTAAAAGTTAAAGTTACCAATGCGAGCAACGTAACATCACTATTTTGGTACATCAATAAATATTGTTAAGAAAAGCAAGATTATAGTACCAAAAAAAATGTCATCCCAATATTAATAATGCAACGTCAACACCCTCAAAATATCAAGACAAAGTTGGAATAAGAAACTACGCCTAAGTATACTAAGGAATTATTACCCGTGCGAGAAGCATAACACTACAATATGAAGACTTAAACCAAGTTCCACAAAGGAAACAAGATGTAAGTATCACAGTTGTAAATCTAAAATGTGGGCAACGTAAAAAATATAAGGAATAAAATGATAAGACCACCTAACTAAAATGATGATAAGTCTCAATATGGGTGTTGAAACACAAGGGGGTTGCTATAATGTGAGCACGTTCCATTCACACTTTCAACTATTGCATTCTGGCATTGCAACCTAGTCATGCAAGAAGATTTAAAAAGTGGTGGACACATTATTTTTAGTGGTATCCATGTATATTTGTTATTCTTTTGTCTAAAAAATGAGCCATAAGAAAACAAAGGATTATACCAAATGGTGGTGAAACAAACTAAGTATACTTTACCAAAGTTTTGCCTTGCCTCAGGGAAAATGAAAAACTAGAGAAAAGTAACACATCGTAGGTTTCGTGATGAAATTTCAAGTGGTTTCAACTTTAAGAGATTAATTTCCTTGTTTGAAAAACAAGAGTTTGAATCCAACAAATTTTTCACTTTGTAAGAGCTCTCAAGTATAATAGCTAAGAAAAAATTGGCTCTAAAATGGTAAGATTCCATAGTGGTTCTCTCTCTAGGTGTCACAAGATATCTAGAGTGAGCTCGATTTACCCAAAAAATAACACTGAATAGTTTGGGAGTATATTGAATTTACTTTATCCCCTTCAGTATAATGAACACCAAAGTACATTTAGTTATAATTTCACTGGGGTCGTGATATTGATATCTTTGACTCTAATCTCACCAAGGCATACTAATCAAGTGGGTAATTGGAGCACTTTCCTGTTTCATTCATAAGGATCCCTCTTGCGTGAACTAATTTTAGGGTTCCTAGAACCACCTCTCTTGTGAGCTTAAGGCTTATCCCAAAGAGGTTATGTTCTAGTTGAGTGGGCAAGATTTATCTCTTAACCAACCTACAAATGAAGTATTTTGTATAGTGGCGTGTTTTTTAATCTTTTGGATTAAGTAATGTGGTTTTTTCCACCTTTGGTAACCTACAAACACACGTGAAAGTTAGAGTTATGTTTGAAGAGAGCCCTTTTATCTTTGACAAGCATTTTATGTCCTTCAAAAAAATGGTTAGTAGTTTAAAAAGATTAAAAATATCATATAAAGAGGATTAAATGTTGCTTTTGTTTTTCAAGATCACACTAGGTGCAAGAGAAGAGCATACAAAACAAATAACCCAACTAGATGAAAATCTTGTAAATCAACTAACTACCATAAAACTCTGCAAAACAAGGTTTATTCCCAATTAATCCAAGTGCTTCTTAATGAAATAATAAACTTGATTTTCATTCCTAAGATCACACTAGGTGTAAGGGAAGAGCATACACAAATTTTAGCCTTGATTATTTATAAAGTGAAAAATATCTTAAACTAAAAGATCAAGTATATGTCAAAAATGAAAATTTATTTCATTATGCACAAAATGAATGATGATTGTTCCTAATTACTCCCAAGAAGTAAAAAGTGGATTAGAGGTGATTTTTATTCTCAATATCACACTAGGTTCAAGATAAGTGCATACAAAACCCTATTCCAAAGTCATACAAAGCATGAAACAAAATAACTCATCAAACCCTAAGTTAGATATGTTAGAAAATGACTAGTTTTCAAACAATGAATACCCTAATTTTTTGGTAACTTTAAAACCCAAATTTATGTTACCATTGCGTAGTTCATTTCAATACCTTTCCAAAAAAAAAAAATGGAGTCATTTCGAGGTCAAAAGAAAATGTTTTGGCCTCTGAAAGATAGGTTATGCACTCAGTGTAACACAAGATCCCTCCTTAATGCACAAGCACCCCCTTTGATGTATAGGAACCCCTAGTAGAGCATTGGCGCGGGTTTTGATGTAAAGGATCACCTCTATCAAGTTTTGCACAGTCAGTTGTGCACAGGATCATCTAGAGATGCACATGCTTGCCCTTTGATGCACATATGTAAGCTACACGTAGAGGTGCAAAATCTAGTGATGCATAGGCTCGCCCCTTAATGTGCAGGCTCTCCCTTTGATACACATTAAACCCTATCGATGCACATGTACCCCCATTCCTATAGGTGACCAAAATATGAGTTTTGATAAGGATTTTTTTGAAAAAGATCAAAACTTTAGCCTTTTGAGTGAATTTTGATAGGGTTTCACCTCCTTTTGTCCTGCAATGAACATGAAAACACAACTTCTACCACTAATATAGTTTTAAAAACTATAAAACTTGAAAATTGATCTACAACACTTTGAAAATTACTCTAAAAGCTTAAAACTTTGAATTTAATATGGGAACTTTGAATTTACTCTAGACAAACTTGAAAGTAAGCTAGAAAACTTTGAATTTAGCCTAGAAAAATTGAATCTAATCTAACAATTTGAAGTTAATATAATAAAACTTGAAATCTAAAACTTTTAAAACTATGTTAAAAATCTTGAGAATGAATGCAAATGGGGTTTTTGTCCCACTGGGTGTGCCAAATGATAACACCCCAAACTTTTACTATAAATTAACTAGTTTAAAGTAATATCAACACCATAATGATCTAAAGTTAAATGCAAAGCTAATGAATGAAACATCAATTATAAAAGCATAATATCCTAACAATGGATATTAAATGAAACTAACTTATAATATCTAAGTATGGCTACTAGTATGTTTGATTAACTAACATATACCAAAATAGATCTAGGAGCAATCAAATTGGGAATGGTTGGAACTCCAAAAATGTTGAGGAGATATCTCTAACATAAGACTACAATTTCATGTTAGATACCCTCCTTCTAACCATAATGAAGGATTTAGGAAAAGATGATCATGTGAATCCTTAAAGGATTTTAGGCTCTTTAACATATATTTTATATGAGGCTACTAATAAAAGCATGGTGTAAAGTATAAACGAATGAGGTGAGTTGTTTTTAATAGTTTTCACTTTGAGGAAAACTAATGTTTTGGTGCATGTGGGACTAAAAAACCACAAATGAGATTATTATTTCTAATCAATATTAATCTTTTTCTAATGAAAATTAGTGAATTAACAAGTGATTAAGATGTGAGAGACTTAATCAACGACGTAGGGTCAAGTAGGAGGCTAGGGTAAGGTTTTGAAGCTTGTTGAGACATTGTGGAGGTGAATGGGGTGATTTTGAGTGGTTGGAAGAGGGGTTTACACCAATATTAGGGCATATTGACCAAAACAAGGGAAAAATAGGCTTAATTATCTAAGAATAGCTAATTATCTATTTTGAAGAGGATTTTGACTTATGATTGACCCTAAAGTGGCATCCTGAATGTGAAAGGGGTTACACAATCAAAAAAGTGTTGTTAATTGGCTAAATTATTAAGAAACATTAGTTAATTAGAAAAAAACACTAACTATAATGGAATTGGAAAGCATGAGAGTGCTTTGTGTGTGTTTGGAAATAAGATTGCAAAAATAGAATTTAGGTGTCTACACTAGGAAAGAGAAATTCAGGGCCTGATCATTTATCAAAGATCAATTCTAGTGAGGACACAAAAATTATTAAAGACACTATGCTGGATATTTAAGTGTTCAGGTTGAATCTTGTGCCCATAGATTTGGAAGATATAGCTATATTTTTGTGCACTAGATTGGAACCAGAGGGGATGAAAACATTGGAAAAGAAGCAACTTTATTATTCACACAACGTCTTATCAGATTATTGAAGGAGACTTTTATAAATTAGGTTGGGATGAAGTCTTATGCAAGTGCATGTTCTGGAACAAGAATACGAATCTATTATGGAAGAGGCTCATGGAGTTATTGCAAGAGGACGCTATTCATCAAATGGAATTGTGCAAAAAATCCTCTTAGTTGGCTTATTGTAAGAAACCTTATACAAATATACCAAGGAATATGTTAAATCACGTGATCATTGTCAGTGGCTTGGAAATCTTGGACAGAGAGATAAGATTTCATTGCGACCTATAGCGAGTGCAAAACATTTTGAAAAGATGGCTATTGAATTTTTAGGAACTATGTCACCACCCATGCAAAGCTCTGATGCCCATTATATTATTACTCATACATATTATTTAACAAGGTGGGAAGAGGCGGTGCCTAATTTTTTTTTGCTGTAGCCACAATAGTGAGGTTCCTTTGGAAAATGTTATTAGTAGCTACGATTGTCCATTAAGGTTGACTAGTGATAGAGGGGATAATTTCTTAAATGAGACAATCAACATTCTGTTAGAAGATTTTATGGTGTCACACCATATAATAATTTGTTATCACCCTCAAGCTAATGGTACAAAAAAATATTTCAACAAGATTTTGGGAAAAACTCTTATGAAGATTTGTGATGTTGGAAGAAATGATTGGGATGATAAAGTGTCAGCTATACTTTGGGCATACAGAAAAATGTATAAAACATTGAACAAGTCCACACCTTTTTCGTTTGTGTTTGGCATGGAGCCTATACTACCTGTGGAGTTTATGTTCCCATCCTTGTGTATTGTGCACGCAGAAGGATTGTCAGATGAATAGGATGTAGAATAGTACATTGAGAAAATAATTCAATTAGATGAGAGGCACACCATTTTGCATTAGAGATACAAGAATAATAAGACATGACATGATAGGCACATTAAGAACAATACATTTGTAGCTGGAAAGATGGCCTCTCTATATGACTCCAAGTTTGCGTGCCAACCAAGAAAATTGAAGGTGAATTGGTTGGGACCTTTTATAGTAACGAAGATACTCAAATCAGGTACATGTCAATTTTAGGTGCTGGATGGAACCATGCTTCTCGATTAATTCAATGGGAGTAGGTTGAAGCCCTACTATAAATAAAGCTCCATGGTTATTTTAATAAGGTAATATTACCACTTAGATTATATTTCCCTTTCATGTTTTGTTTTTTCTTTCTTGTTTTATTGCAATAAGTGTGTTGCACACAATAAGTTGATTACTATTCATCGAGTTCATGCGTAGAAGAAAAAAAATACTTTTAGTGTGGGGTGGACGTAGGTTTCTAGAAGTAGGTATTTGTTGAAAAAGACAAATGGTATGTTATAGTATATTATGGAGCAGATGAAGATATATGCGTGACATTATCAAAAATACATGTTCCTCATGAATAATAATTGATAAGGCACTAAGGTAGAAAAATATGTCTCAAGTAGATGAGAAGAATGGTGTATAACAGGAGTGATCAGATGGAAACCCATGAAAATAGAAGGTGGCATAGTATAATGTAAGGGAGGTAACAACATGATATACTACTTGGAATATGACACAGACGAAGAAGGATTGCAACATCGAGAAGGGCATGTATGGATGTCTATATCCTTGGGAAGTAATAAGTGCGCCATCACGTTATGACTACCACACGTGCAAAGGCGAGTCATGGAGTAAAGTAAAAAGTTCCTTAGAAAAATAAGTGTTTTAAAATGGGGAAAAGTAATTTTAAAATTCAAATAATGAAAAAATGTTTTAAAAGTTAAAAAGTAAGGAATTGGACTTTTTAAAGTAAGAAAAGCCTATATAAGGGGGAAAATCGAGTCCTTTTTCACCTTGCAATCCAGAGAATTGAGAAACTAAACAACCTAGTGCGATTGAGTAAATTGAGGGATGAACAAACCTACACACCATGAAAGAGATCTAAAGCTCCTTATGATAAGTTAGAGAGGAAGAGGAAATATGGGTGGAGTACGGTTTACAGGATGAGCAACTAGGGTTCATAGAGCTCGAAGAAGGATTGTCGAGAAATTTACCTATTGAACAAGTGTTCAGTGTAGAATTGAGTGAAATCGCACCTAATAAAGTGACTTTGTCATCACCTAAGAGAAGAGGTAAGGGTCGAATAAAGAGGGTTGAGGTCAAGGATCCACTAGAGGAGATTTACCCGGAAATGTAGTACCTCTTGGAGTAATTAGGGCACAAACATGGAAATAAAATCTCACAAATTGCAAGATAAGAGAGTTCAATCAAAGGGCTCCAAGAAATGAGGTTAATTTGAATGCAGACATGTTACTAGAGTTGTCAGATAGAAGTGTGGAAGGATAGGTATTATTAGATGATTTAGTGAGAAGAACTGTCGACATTAAAATTTTCCTTTGTAATTTCTAGTTTATTATGTATGTATTAGGAATAGGATGTTGTTAAGTATGATTAGTAGTGGCTTCTGATAGAAGATAACAACGCCATCAGTATGATGCTGCCAATAAAGTAGAGTACGGTAACAGTCAAAGTACAATAGGAATGTTGTGATAAAAAGTAAATATTTGTCGTAAGTGGTCCGATAATGTTAAAATGTCAAAGTTGGGGTAAGTAGAGAAGTAGGGTCTACATGATTAGGAATTAGAAATATTATATTTGTAATAAAGAAAAAGAGTGATGTCATAAATATTTTGTGTATTTTATTTGTGGAAAAGTCTAAAAAGGTGGAACCCATGTGAGATGATAAGGTTTATCTTATTTTAAAAGATAAGCCTACATGTAAAGGCAAGAGTTTAGGCATGGAATATGATTGGCCAGAAGAGATTTCCTATCCTATCTTAGAGATAGGGTGGATAAGCCTAAATTCATATAAATAAAGAGGCCACCCCCCTCATTTAGCATAGAAGGAAGTAGTGAGAAATATTGTATGAGTAAGTGTGTAAAGGAAGCCATTATTTTGAAGGTGTGTTAAAGAAGCCATTAAGAGGTGTAATTGTGAAGTTTCTCCCATAGTTATTAATGGAAGGTAAGTGAATTTAGTAACACTTGAAGTACCTCATGGGTGAGATTGGAAAAATTTCATGTTGATATTATAATTGACACTTATATTTCAGATTTATCATCATTCCTTATTATCATAGTCTATGGTATTCTTGTGCTATGTTTGTTGTTGTGTTTCCAGATTCCATCCACCAAACTAAAAGTTGTGCATTAGTAAATAATCATAGCACGAGGAGTTACTGGTAAAGAATTATCATAGTTCTAGATTGGTGATGACATTTTGGTTCCGTTGCTAGGACCATTCCTCGTTGGTGGATTTTCTGGAGAGATATTCCCACTTAGTCAGAAAATATTTGGAGGGTAACCTTGTTTTTATTGTGCATAGTAGTTACCATGGTAAAGTCACTTTTTAACGTGAATAATATTTACTGCAGTAAAGTCACTTTTTATCATGAATAGTATTTACCGCAGTAACTTCACTTTTTACCGTGAATAGTGTTTTCCACATTAAAGTCATTTTTTACCGCAGTAAGTCAAGTTTTACCATAGTTTACCGTGGTCATTTCTATTTTACTATAGAAATGTGTAAAGTCACTTTCTATTATAGTGATTCCAATTAGTTGTGCACATAAGTCTTGTTGATTGTACTTGTGGGTTGGTATTTCACTGTGGTTACTTTTGAAAATGAGAAAGATTCCTATTTTTTCAGCCCAATCTAATGAAGATGCTTCCTCTTTCATTCAAGAGTTTAAAAAATCTTGCATTTGTAATGGCCTTATAAGAAGGGAACAATGGACTGAATTTTTTCCTACCTTTTTGGATGGTTCAACCCTTAGGTGGTTTGAAACACTAGGTGATAATGTGAAAAATTCATGGGATTTATTAACTAAAAGTTTTCTTGAAGAATTTGGTGAACAACAGAAATATGCAGATCTCATGATTGATTTCACAAAGCTATCCGAAGGAGAGAAGGAGAAGATAAGGGATTATCATGCTCGTGTTATAAAGCTAAGGAGGAAGCTCGATGCCCAGAGCCGGAAGGAAGGATTAGCGGATGGGTTGATGAATGGCATGGATAATCTCCTCTGTAAGCACTTCATTCTTGGGATGAAGCTAGAGATCAGACAACGAGTGAAGTATGACCACCCAACTACCATTGAACAAGCAAAGGAGATTGCAAGAAGGAAATAAGAAAGCATGGAAGAGGAGCCCAAAGAAATTACTGCTAAGGTAGAGCCTACACCAACACCTTTGGTCCAGAATCCACAACCACTCTCAGTGAGCACAAATATTTTCCCTAGTAAATATACTGAGTATGAAGATCTTCTCAATAAGATAGGTCAGTTAACTATTAATCTTCTTCAAGGAAAGGAATTTAGTTCTCAGGGAGGAGATAGAGGTCCAAAAAGAAATATTTCTGAAGTTATATGTTATGGTTGTCATAAAAAGGGCCATTATAAGTATAATTGTCCAGATAGAGCTTCTACATCTGGTATAAGAGATAATGATAAAGGAAAAGCACTTGTGAATTATTTTGATGTAGTAGATGAGAGCATAAATAATGAAGCAGATGTGTTTATAACAAAAAGAAAGAAAGAAAAAGATAACCAAGATGGAAATGATCCTAAGAAGATAAAAGGAGAAACTAGTAAGAAACATATGAGAAGAAAGTTGGGTGTGTAGGATTTTCTGATTTCACAGAGACAAGGACCATACTCCATCTTAGAAGATCTATCCAAAAGGCCTACAAATATTACATATGGTCAACTCTTGGTTATGTCTTCTAAGAAGAGGTGAGATCTGCGAAGTGGAATCAATGCTCGACGAAGGAAGGAGGTTGAGGTCCCTGTTTTAGAGGCAGAGGCAGATCCCTACACTCTACAAGCTGAGGTATTATGCAATGGTGTTTCAATTCATGATGTCTTAGTTGATGGAGGTGTTGCAGTTAATGTAATGACTGAGTCTGTAATAAATATGTTGGGTTTAAAAATTGATCACCCCTCAACACTTATGCTAAGGTCATTAAATAAGGGAAAAACTAAACTAGAAGGTGTTGTTTCAAATGTGGAAATATCTGTTATGGGTGTTGTATGTGTGGTATACTTTCAGGTGATGAAAAATGGTACTGTTGTGTACCCAATGTTGTTGGGAAGACCATGGATAAGGAGATTTCATGTAAAAAACTACTGGAATGAAGGATTCATGAAACTTGGACATGGTAGAGAGAGGGTGAAGATAAATGTGATCCCTCGGCATTATAAGGTAGAACCTGTAGATTCAAGTGATGAAAATGATGATTGGACATCCTTTGATTACTCTAGTACCAATGAAGTGGACATAGAAGATGAAGAAAGTGAGGTTAATATTTCGGTCATGGATATCCTTCCAGTCACACTGACTCATGAACCCATAAAATTATTTGAAGAATACATTGATGATCATCTCCAACAAATAAAGATTAGTGATGCTGTGATGGAGAGTGAGAAGGAATGCTACATCCAGCTCTTTCAAAGGTACATACACCTATTCACTTTTGATTACAAGGAAATCCATCAAGTAAGTTGGGTAGAATATTCTATTGAGCTGGTAGATGGTGCTAAGCCCATAAAGAAAATGCCATATAGAATGAATCCTAATTTTTCCAAGGCTATAAAAGAAGAAATAGATAAGTTGCTTGATGCAGGATTCATATTTGATGTGGAGAATTCAGAATGGGTTTCTCCCATTATGATCTCAATAAAAAATAATGGGAAGCTATGCATTTTTGTTGATTAAAGGAAGCTCAATAAGGCAAAAAAGAAGGATCATTACCCTCTTCTATTCTTAGATCAGATATTGGACGAAGTAGCTATCCAGGAGTACTATATTTTTGCTGATGGATATAGCGGATACAACCAAGTTCATATAGTGGAGAAAGATAAATTGAAGACCATGTTCACCACTCCTTAGGAAATGTTTTCTTATAGAGTTATTCCTTTTGGGTTGTGTAATGCTTCGGAAATGTTCCAGCATTTGATAAATAGGGTGTTTGAACCCTACATTGGGAACTTCATCAGAGTATTTCTGGATGATTTTTGCATCTATGGGAGCAAGAGGGACCACCTACACTAGATGGAGATAACATTTCACAGGTTAGATGAAGCACAAGCCTCACTAAACCCTACAACATGTGTCTTTGGATGTTCTAAAGGTGTTTTGCTAGGGCATGTTGTATCCAGAGATGGTATTGGTACTGATCCTGATAAAGTTTCAAAAATCAAAGAGTTACCATTTCCTATGAATAGAAGTAAGTTGAGATCATTTTTAGGCCATGTGGGCTACTATAGAAGCTTCATCAAGAATTTCTCAAAGATTACACAGCCACTAACCCAGTTCTTGAAGAAGGATGTTACTTATGAACCAGGAAATAAGGTGCATGAAGCTTTTGAACAACTGAAGGATACAAGCTATAAGAAGAAAATGAAGCAAAAGGAATACTTTGATGAAAAGATCTGTTGGTCTCCATTTCATGTGAATGACTTGGTTCTAGTATATGATTCTAGATACAAAAAAAAGAAGGCAGAGAAAACTTCTTCCAAAATGGATGGGGCCCTACAAAATAGTAGCTGTGCATGAAAATGGTACATATCGACCGGAGTAATTGGATGGCACCCCCATTACGAAATGTGTCGACCACGACAAGTTAAATTTTTTCCAAGTACCAGAATAGTCTGCTCCGAGGATGGAGTAGAAGCTAGGAAGGGGAAAATGTCGACATTAAAAATTTTCTCCGTAATTTCTATTTTATTATGTATGTATTAGGAATAAGATGTTGTTAAGTATGATTAGTAGTGGCGTCTGATAGAAGATAACGTCACTGTCAGTACGGTGCCACCAATAAATTAGAGTACGGTAACAGTCAAAGTACAATAGGAATGTTGTGGTAAAAAGTAAATATTTGTCGTAAGTGGTCCGGTAATGTTAAAATGTCAAAGTTGGGGTAAGTAGAGAAGTAGGGTCTACATGATTAGGAATTAGAAATATTATATTTTTAATAAAGAAAAAGAGTGATGTCATAAATATTTTGTGTATTTTATTTGTGGAAAATTCTAAAAAGGTGGAACCCATGTGAGATGATAAGGTTTATCTTATCTTAAAAGATAAGCCTACATGTAAAGGCAAGAGTTTAGGCATGGAATATGATTGGCCAGAAGAGATTTCCTATCCTATCTTAGAGATAGGCTGGATAAGCCTGAATTCCTATAAATAAAGAGGCCACCCCCCTCATTTAACATAGAAGGAAGTAGTGAGAAATATTGTATGAGTAAGTGTGTAAAGGAAGCCATCATTTTGAAGGTGTGTTAAAGAAGCCATTAAGAGGTGTAATTGTGAAGTTTCTCCAATAATTATTATTGGAAGGCAAGTGAAGTCAGTAACACTTGAAGTACCTCATGGGTGAGATTGTAACAATTTCATGTTGATATTATAATTTACACTTATATTTCAGATTTATCATCATTCCTTCTTATCATAGTCTATGGTATTCTTGTGTTATGTTTGTTGTTGTATTTCTAGATTCCATCCACCAAAATAAAAGCTGTGCATTATTAAATAATCATAGCTCGAGGAGTTCCCGGTAAAGAATTATCATAGTGTCAGATTGGTTATGACATAACCCTAGAAGGTAGGGGTCGTCTAGCTATTTGAACTACCTTTCTTCACCAAACCCGCACATATTTTCTAATGGTTGATGTCCAGGGTACATAAGGACCATTTTTACTTCACGGGCCTAAGATTGAGGATAACATCCCGACTCATCGAATAGGTCACATGGTTACGAGAGATAGGGAAATACTTAGAACTGGATGTGTGTGAAAACATGAAAATTAATGAATTGGCTATCAAACTGCAATATGAAAAGGGAGGAAGGGCCATGGGTGTAGATAAGATTGTAGACCCATTGACCAGGGCATCTTTAAGGATCGTTAGTTGTAAATTGGGAACTTTCAAGAGATGGGGTGATGCAAATAATAATTTCCTTTAGATTGTGCACAAGATGGATCACAAGACACAATATGACATAATGGAGTTTATCACCAATGGGATTATCAAAGAGGTAAGGGAACAAAATGAAGAACGTGAAAAAACATGTGGGGCTTTATACTTTTTTAATTGTCTCATGGGAAATTGGTGTTCCAAACAGACTAGATGAGGACATGTGGGTTCACCCACCCACAAAAAATCCCTTGCAGTACAGTTTTCAGGTTATACTTGTGATAACACGATTAAGAAAGTATACAAGGACATATTAGACAAGTGATACACAAGGATGCATGTGAAATTTGAGAATGAATGGTGCATTCCACGAGAGTTACCCAAGGAGGTCAGAGAACAATAAAATTTTGTAGTGATGTAACACTTTAGCCATGTGCATTTCAAAATGGAAAATGGAGAAATGGGTCCATGATACAAACTACCATTTACATTCAATATAATATACTTCAAATGCATGGTGAATAGGATCAAAGACGCATAGAAAATGGTCTTTGATGTCAATAAGATGGATTTAGATTGGCATGATTTGCGTTCCACCTACATGTATGACTCCATGCCCGCATACTTGTGTAAACACCCTAAAAATACATACATATTTCTATCCTCGCTTCTATCCAATTATAATTAATTAAATTAATTCTATCTCACCACAGTACACCCCTTTGGAATTAATTAAATTAATTCCATCATTCAAATATTCCCCTTTAGAATTAATTAAAATTAATTCTATTACCTAAGCTATATTCCTACCCATTGGAATTAAATAATTTAATTCTAACATGCCTTTGGAATTAATTAAATTAATTCCTACACCCTCCTAGCTAATATAATTAAACATTTATTTATTTAAATGGTTAATTATCTCCTCACAATTAAATTAATTTAATTAATTTAATTCTACCATTCTCTTGGAATTAATTAAATTAATTCCTAACACCTTCTAGCTAATATAATTAAACATTTATTTATTTAAATGGTTAATTATCTCCTCACAATTAAATACTAATTAAATTTAGTTATTTAATTCCACCTATTTCAGTCAACAACCACTTGGACTCCACATCCTCATCCTAGTTAACTACACTTCTAGAATCCTAGAAAGGTGGGGGCAATTGAATTGCACGTACAACCACCTTTCCGGATGCAACTTTTGCATTTAATTCATTTATTGCCCCTAAATGCCCCGACACTACTGTAACCTCCTCCAATGCTATTTTTAGCATGTGCATTCAACCATGTTCAACCAATTTCTAACTGTTTTGCTTCTATAAATCTCTTGTAAATACTTGTCTTATCCCAAATCCTTGTTGAATTGTTTGCAAATAAACTCTGTCAATTTGCATTCTGAAGCTTTCCAACTACTCTGTTCGTAGCAATTGCACTCATCTTTGGAGGCCATTCAAGAGCACCCACAAATCAATCACTTGCAAAGGTTATACAGCTTCAAAAGCTCTCCTACTGAGGTTTGCATTGGAAGGTTACTGAAAGTTTTACAAGTTTATTGTTTGTCTTTCATTCATTGTGATTTTTATCTGCAATCATTTTGGCACGCCCGGTGGGACTCACCACATTTATTTCTTTCATTTTAGTTAATCATTTTATGATCTAACTCTTTCTTTATGTTTATTGTTCTTTTTTAACCTTGCTGTCAAAATTTTAGCTTCTCAGGTGAAGTACAGAAGTCAGAAAACCAAAAAAAAAGCCATTGGGGCATTTTTCTCACGTTCAAATTTTTCACTGAGAGCGCTACCATAACCCATCTTCTGGAAGCCATAACGTTTTCTCCTGAACTCAGAAATGACTTCATTTTTTTTATGGAAAGGTATTGAGAAGATCTATGTAATGGAAAAATTTTTTTTGATTTGGACTTATAGAAAATTTATGGTTTCATTTCTCCTAACACTTGTCTTTTTTTCAAAAAAAATAAAAAAAATGTAGTTTTTTTTAAACTTTATTTTGTTTTTTTTTAACGTAACAACCTCATATGCTCTTTCCTCGCACTTTAAAAGTGATCTTGGAAATCAGAAACATGATTGTTTCTATTTGTTTTTGGGAATTAACCTTTCTTTTCTTTTTTTAATCAAATCTTGTTTTACGTGTATGCTCTTTCCTCGCACTTTTTAAGCGATCTTGGAAATCAAAAGCGTGAACTTGCTTTTATTGTCTTGTCCTTTACCTACCTCAGGAAAAATTTCTAATCCTTTCTTGCAAGACCCACTCTCACAAAGGTGGATAAAACACTTAAAACTACTAACTGCAAGTTGCCAAATGGTGTACAACTAAACCACATTAAGCTCAAAAGATAAGAAAATACACCACATTCAAAACACTATAATTACAGGTTCGGTTAAGAGCTATGGCTCGACCACTTAACTAGAACATAACCCCCTTGGCATAATCCTTAAGCTACAACAAAGGGGGTGGTTCTAGGAAACCCAAAGTAGTCCACACCTTGAGGGAACTGGTGGATGAAATGGGAACCTTTTCTCCTACTTGACTAGTAAAGCCTTGTGAGTTAGAGTCACAAATATCCTTAGTGGCGACCCCAATGTGATTCATTCTGAGTAAGATATTTTCTCAGGGTTTCAAAGGGGGTAAAGTAAATCCATCATACTAGCAATAGCATTGTGCTCGCTCTCAAATATACTGCTGACACCTAGTTGAGAGAGCCACCTAGGAAGCCAAACATTGTTCAAGCCAATTTAAGGTAGAGGCCACAAACAAACAGATCAAAACAAAAACTCTTTTTCTATTTTTCTTATTTTGTTTTCTTTATTTTCGTAGTAGTGTTCCACACTCGATTTTTCCCAAATTACTCCTTGTTTGGGATGTCTTTCACATTTGTATCTTCTCATAGTTTTCAAACACTCCTTGGTATTTTCTCTTCACGTTCGTATATTTTTGTCATTTTCTAAACACTCCCTTTTTGGATTCTACATTCATTATCCTTTCATCTTTCCAAGTACACTTTACTTGGATTATTTTTCACCTTCTTTTCAAAATCCCAAATACTCCTTATTTGGGTTCATCTTCTATTCTATTCGCCATATCCAAATTTATCCTTATTTGGACTTGACATTCACTTATTTTTCTCGTCATCTTTTCTCTTCATCATCACTTCATCACTTCTCTCTTTAACACATTCACTTTGTCTTTAATTTGAGCTCACTTATCCCATAACTTTCCCCTTGTCTCTTATCTCCATTGTTGTGAGATTTGGACCTTCTCGTCATCATTCATTCACTTCTTGTGATAACCTTTACTTTTTTGTTCTTTTCGTACTCCCACTTCTTTGTCGTATCTTATCTTTTAATAAACTTTTTGTTAAGAGTTGACATCATTCATCATCTTCTTAAGTCTCCCTTTTTAACATCCATCTTGTTAAAAGTCAAACAAAATCATCATTTTTCCTAAGTCTCTTCCTTTAACACATTTTTGTTGAGATTTGAGCATCATCCATCGTGTTTTAAGTCTCCTCTTGTCGCACTTACTTTGTCACAAGTTGAGCACACTAACTTCTTTCGTCTCTTCCCTCTTTACATTTAGTTTTGTAAAAGGTCGTGACATCTTTCAAGCTCCTTCATCTTTCTTAGCACTCATTTTTCTAAGATTCTTCTAAACTAACACTTCAGTCCATCTTCCACCTTAACATCATTCATTTTGTTAAGTGTTGTGAAGTCCCCTTTCTCTTCACTCTTATCATTCATTTTGTTAAGAGTTGATCACCTTCATCTTGTTAAGTCTTGTCTCCCTTGACATTCATTTTGTTAAGTGTTGAGCACGTTTCACTTTTCCCCCCTTTTTCATTTCTCTTAACACTTATCATGTTAGGAGTTAACCTTTTTACATATCTTCATCACTCTTATCACTCATTTGATTAAGAGTTGACCATGTTCACCTTGTCACATATTTTCTCCCTTAACATTCATTTTTGTTAATGAGTAGAACATGTCTAACCTCTTTTCATCCCTTTTCTCTTAACTCTCATTTTTATTAAGAGTTCGGGTAATCAACTAACCCTTTTTGTTTCTTCCCTCTTCACATTCACTTTGCTAGGAGTCGATATTTTCAAACATTTCTTTGTCACTTCCATCTTAGAATTCACTTTGCTAGGAGTCAATCTTTTCAAACCTTTTTTTGTCACTTCCATATTAACATTCACTTTGCTAAGGGTCAAGCTTTTCAAACCTTTTCATCACTTCCATATTAGCATTCAATTTTCTAAGGGTTGCATTATTCATCGTACCTTTCTTCACTCTACCTCATTTCTCATTACAATGGTGGATTTATACAATTCATCCTTTTCCCAAGAATGGAAAATGATGAAAGACACTGTTGCGGGTATGCAAAAACAACGCAAACAATTCAATTTTGATGAATTGTGTCCATATCCTTTCCACATGGACATCTTACGCATACCCTTCCCACGCTCATTCGAGACATCCCAAATTTGAAAAATACAAGGGAAAAACTGATCCGAGACATGATATCAAAGAATTTTCCATAGTATGCCATGAAGTGGCATATAACGATAACTTTCTCTTGTGCCTTTTTCCTAGAAGTCTAGGAGAAAAAGCTTTGGATTGGTTCTTACACCTTCCAAAGGGATCTATTACCACCTTTGCAGGACCTCTCAGAGAAGTTTTTCAAACATTTTTCTTTCAACCTCACTCACAATAATCACCATACTAGAACTTCTCACGATGAATCTTGGTACATCAACCACAATTGAAATGTCATCACTACTGGTGTCACGGATAATCGTAATATGCCCAACATACATGACCAATCAATCAAAAATCCAATCATACAACCTAGCGAAGACACTACGCCACATAAAGTTAAACATAAGTTTACACCCCTCGGTGAAAGTATTCTCTAGTGTCTTTCATCAACTCAAAGTGGCTAGGATGATAAAATATCCCCTTACAAGACCTTGGATTGAAGGAGAACCTAAGCCATATTGGTACAAACCTCATGCATATTGTGATTTTCATCATATTGATGGACCACTCAACAGATAAGTGTGTGCGCTTTAAGAATTATGTCCAAGATTTAATTGACGACGAAGAGATCTTTGTAGATTTGATGAATCTCACAACCGATGACATGTCAACTTCCACACCTTCAAATGAAGAGTTTACTGTTATTCCCACTTCTATTCATACTTACATTCCATGAGATCATGATGAAGGTCAAGTATCTCCCCTTTCAAACCAATCTCTTTCTTCTCCATATTTTCTTCCATTAATCCAAACAGACATTGAACTTGTTTCAACAATCTTCTAACACCTAATGAGAGCTTGATTTTTCTTCAAGACTCTCTTCTAACCCTTGACATACTAGAAGAGGGTTCATCATCAAGCACCATCGAGTTTGATTCTATTCTTTCCATTCTAGCTCCTACGTCTAACATCTCTAGTCTTGTTGTCAAACCACAACCACAACAATCTTGGACACTTGCGACAATGCAACCTTCTATGTCTATTACACCTCAAATGATAAATTTTGTGGGCATCTCATTAATGATGATTCCTACCTGTCAAGATATCTTCATGCGTACACTCTATGAGGTACATATACCCAGGAATATCCTTATTCAACCATTTCAAGCTTTAATTACAAATATTTTGTCCAATCAACTAATTCACAACCTAGAAGGAGAAACATTGAATATTTCCTCTTTATGGCTTACAAGGAGTCCATGAGTATACATCTAGAGATCTATCCTTCTTTCCTCACTCTTTCACTCACATGTGAATATGTATCTCAACATCTTCCCCGCATTGAAAATCTTCTTCTAACATCACATATGTCTTTTGATCTCATCGAAGACTTATCTAATCACTTATTGAATCCTTTGATTCAATCCTTTGACTTGGAACCTACCCATTCAAGTCTAGTACTTCAAGACCCATTGAATCGATTGATTCACTACTTGACTTGGAACTTTGTTCAACCAAGTCTTATATTGTAGGACTTATCAAATCTTTAGATTTCCTCCTTTGACTTGGAATTTGTTTACCAAGTCTTGTATTTCAGACTTATCGAATCTTTCGATTCCCTCTCTTGACTTGGATTTCATCTACACAAGTCTTGTATCTCAAGACCATTCAACTTCAATAAACATGGACCTTTTTCTTGATGATTCCATTTCAAATCCTCATCCACCAACATTCAGAAAACTCAAAAAGCATAAAAAGAGAATAAAACTCTGTATTAGAGCATTGTTTGCCAATCGGAAATGGAAAATTGCATCCAAATAATGTTAGGCATTCCATCTATTGGAAGATATCTTAATCATACCATTATCATGTATTCACCTTCTTCACCTATTATGACACAGGTTAACCTTGTTCCTCTTGGGAATTGTGTGTCTCATCTTTGTTATGGTTTCTACCATTTCAGATCTTTTTACCTATGGTTTTGTCTCAAATCTTACTAATGGAAAAATCCTCCTTTCAAATAAGCTCTCTTTAACTGAAAGCACTAAACTTCTTTACCCGGTCCTTTTTGACCACCCATCTCAATCTACAGTGTTGAACCCTTATGTCTTACTAGTCGCATGAGGCTGAGACTTGGGGGCAAGAATGTTCCTTCCTAACAAGCACACTATCAACATACAAGGAAAATTAAATCAATCAAAAAATATAAAAAAAATTATAAAATCAATACACCTTTCATCCTTCACAGTCTTTGGTGATAATCCCATACTTCTTACTGGCAGTATGAGACTAGGAAAGGAGAAAGCCCTTACTTGCCTACATTTTTTCTTCAGTGTTGAGCCCTTGCCTTTTACTGATGGCATGGGGAAACATGTAGGGGGTCCTTCACCAAAATAAAAAATAATTAACTAATAAATCCTTTATGAAATCTTGAATCAAAGTGTTTAATCAAAAACATCCCAAGAAGTAATTTAGCTGCTCATGTTAAGAGAGACAATAAGTTCCTTCAACCAGATTTTTCCAATCAGTAGGCCATTAATGGATCTAAGTCAAGTCAAAACCTATAAAGTGGAATCATCTTGTAATCAGTTAGATAATATTGACTGGAGATGAGTTACATTTTTCTCACATGGATCATTGTTACACCTTGTGTCATCACATCATTATCTTCACTTACATATCAATATTCACCTCATTTTCACGTCCTTTTTGGATCAAGGTGATGAGCCCTCACATCTTCCTAGTTGCATGGAGCCACGAGTGGAGTGAAACATCATGGTCATTTTATCATCTACATTTCTTCCAATGGAATGGAATGCTTTTAATTATTTGCACCTACTTTCAAGTAGTGTAACCTTTTACTGAGTTGTACAATACAAAAAAATTCAAAAATGTCTCACAAAACTTAAAAAAAATATAAAATTGTTCAAAAACACAAAAACAATATAAAATTGTCCAAAACTCCAAAAATAGTTTCAAACATATCACAATCAAAACATTCAGATAATGTTTGACCACCTTTCAGCAACTAGATAACACAGTTCAACAATTTTTTCCATTCGATGGCACTTCCTCATGATCGTTCCAGATCATACTCATCTTTATTTCCCATGGTGTATATCTATGCTTGAGGAAATCATTTACCCTTTCACAATATAATTTTTCTTGGGGCACATTTGGATTTTACATTTTAATCCAATACAGAAAAAACTTCAATGGGATTCGACAAGAGTGTATTTTGGAGTATCTAAGTATCACTCCACTCTTCATCTTGATCCAATCCTCTCGTGTTCTAAGCTATCGCTTGGGGGAATTCAAATTTTCTAGTTCTTCAATGTGGAACACATTCAGAGTGTCATTAGATGTTATTTTTTTACGTTATGTTGTACTGTTACAGTTTTTCAACATTGTGATGATGCTTTTGCTTCTTTCACTTTCTTATTTTGTTGTACTTTTTTTACCTTTATTGTAGACCAATTGCAGGAAATTTACTTGCATCTTAGTTCACATATAACTCTGGTGTTGTTCCTTCCTATTCATATTGGGTTTGTTTCTATTGCTTGCTTTGTATCTTTTTGTCACTTACATGTGTTGTGTTTTTCTCCTGGTTTATTTAAGCCATGGAGCATTTTCCTTTTTGTTGTGTATTCATGTTTGTTTGCATTTGTATTTCAAACTTTTCTTCCAAAACTTCAAAAAAATTAAATATTTCAAAATCCAAAAAAAAAAAAAAAATTTATTACAAACTTTCGAACAAACATTCACTTATCACAAAACTCCTACAATTGGAAAACCCTTGGAGTGAATCATTCAACATCTTAATACAATCTTGATAAATAGGATACCTTTATCTATTACCCTAATGATCATTCAATATTACAACTATCACTTTGTTCCCTTTGCATGATATGCTAACTCTGCTTGGGGCAAGTCACAAAACTGTTTTTTCCTTCGCGATATAACTTTTCCTGGGGAAATTTCCAATTTAATCATTTACACGAATGATTCAACAAGAGTGTCATAAGGAGTCATTTTACTCTTCTCTTCTATTCTGATCCTAATCCCACTTGGGAGCATTTGTATCTACTTAATCATAATTGCGACACACATTGGGGGCATAGATGATTGTCTCCTTTTTTTGACTTTGTGTTACATTGTTGATGTTTACTTTTTGGACCACTTACAATTAGTGTGATTACATCTTGGTTCCTTTATAACCCTGATGTCCAAACCTACTTTGTATATTGTGTTTGTTTCCCTTTTTATCTTTTCTTTGTTGTGTGTGTTTGTTTACGCGCATCTGGGTTAACCATCTTGATTATTTCATAATCATGGTGAAAAATCTATTGTGCAATAATCAAAAATAAGGTTGCTCTAAAATTATTCTCCAAATAATGCTCATGTTACGAGCACAGTCCTTTTGCCATCCTTGTTCTAATCCCTTGTTTTCCTTCCTATCAAGTGGTTTTCCACCACTTTGCAGTGTCACCCACCTGCTTGAGGGGGCATTCCTCTACCATTCTAATCGTTGGGGCATCCTAATTCTTCACCACTTCTTACTCACTAGGGCATCCAAATGCTTCATAGCTTTTGCGTGCTGATTTGCATCCATCTACTATCTTTAAAGCACTATTACTTTGCAATAGCACTTTAAAGAGGGGAAAATGTAGACACCCTAAAAATACATACATATTTCTATCCTGCTTCTATCCAATTATAATTAATTAAATTAATTTTATCTTGATGGAGTACACCCCTTTGGAATTAATTAAATTAATTGCATTATTCCCCTTTAAAAATTAATTAAAATTAATTCTATTACCTAAGATACATTCCCACCCATTGGAATTAAATAATTTAGTTCCTAACATGCCTTTGGAATTAATTAAATTAATTCTTACACCCTCCTAGCTAATATAATTAAACATTTATTTATTTAAATGGTTAATTATCTCCTCACAATTAAATTAATTTAATTAATTTAATTCTACCATTCTCTTGGAATTAATTAAATTAATTCCTAACACCTTCTAGCTAATATAATTAAACATTTATTTATTTAAATGGTTAATTATCTCCTCACAATTAAATATTAATTAAATTTAGTTATTTAATTCCACCTATTTCAGTCAACAACCACTTGGACTCCACTTAGACTCCACATTCTCATCCTAGTTAACTACACTTCTAGAATCCGAAAAAGGTGGGGGCAATTGAATTGAACGTACAACCACCTTTCCAGATGCAAATTTTACATTTAATTCATTTATTTCCCCTAAATTCCCTGACACTAATGTAACCTCCTCCAATACTATTTTTAACATGTGCATTCAACCATGTTTAACTAATTTCTAACTATTTCTGCTTCTATAAATTGTAAGATTTTCTTATCCCAAATCCTTCTGAATTGTTTATAAATAAACTCTGTCAATTTGCATTCTGAAGCTTTCCAACTACTTTGTTCGTAGAAATTGCACTCATCTTTGGAGGTCATTCAAAAGCACTCACAAATAAATTACTTGTAAAGGTTATACAACTTCAAAATCTCTCCTACTGAGGTTTGCATAAGAAGGTTACTGGAAGGTTTGAAAGTTTATTTTTTATCTTTCATTCACTATGATTTTTCTCTACATACAACTTAGAGACTATAGAGCTAAAAACATTGGACTTGAATCCACAGTTAAATGTTACAATAAAATAGATGATATGATGAGTCTTTTTATTATTACGACCAAGGACATAGGATGAGGTATAGATAAAAGTTTTAGATACTTTCCTCCTACAACCTAAGTGAAATCACGAGGAATCTAGCATAGAAGGAGAATAAGAAGAAGAAGAGGAAGGTGGGTTTGACCACACATGTCGAAGGGAGATGTATTACAAAATGAGAAAGCATGATGATTGTGCAAGACCTTCTCAGCAAGGCAAGGAGAGTCCAATGAGGATTAAAACCAAGAAAGGAGGGTGTAGACATAAAAATCACTGCACTTTGGGTAATTATCTAGTGCTGATTACATATTACTATTCATATGATTTCTAAGCACAAAAAGTAATGATTAACTTACATCTTTGGATACCTTTCTTTTCTTTATGCTTCTTCTTTCAGTCTTGCAATCTAACTT
The DNA here is from genome assembly GCA_019776745.2 of Taxus chinensis. Taxonomy (NCBI): domain Eukaryota; kingdom Viridiplantae; phylum Streptophyta; class Pinopsida; order Cupressales; family Taxaceae; genus Taxus; species Taxus chinensis. Next base: position 758,065,005 of record CM034151.1, on the reverse strand, counting down.
GCTTAGTTTATCTTTTTACTCTTCAACATTAGTCATTTTGAACATCAGTTCCCAGCAGGATGCCAACACTTGGTGCCCCCATCCCCTCTAGGCACACTTGTCCTCTTTATACTTTGGTCACAATGTTTTTGGGTCCAATCTAGTCGTTTAAGCATCTTATATTTTTGGTAGTCAACATTTTTGGGTTTAATTACAATATTCAAGTAAGGGAATCATATAAATATAAAGTTATGTGATCATAATAAGGGACCAAGCACTAATAACTATCTATCACAACCTAAGGTTGCATCCATATAGCATTTTAGAGCTCCATTTGTATCCATCTAGCTCCATCACAAGGGACAAAAGGTTGGTTCTTCTACATCACACTTCATAGGAGAGGAGTCTATTATTTCCACACACACTTTATTTACATTCTACATATAGCTATTATCTTGCTACTTCAAGTGTGACACACAAAAGATCAACCTAGGGAAAAATTACGCACAAACACACAAAATTAAATTTGTTTTGAGATGTAGTGCAATGCTCAGTCATAAGTTCACCATTGTGAAAATCGAGGATAGTCTGACCCCTCATTTTACATCTTTTGTTTTTGGGATTTTATGTCTATTTGAGGGTTTTACCAAGTGCATTATTTATTGTAGGTTTGTTGCAAATCCAATGATATTTGTGCAAAGCCATAGCAAAAAAAGGTGAGCATTAGAAAACCTTGCGACCCCTGATAATTCGGGTTTCTTAGAATTTTCGTAGACCCAGGCGCTCAGAAATAGGACCAAGGCATCCAAAAGTTCCCCCATCTCTCTCTAGGCACCCTAGTCTAGTCCAATCACCATTTTTTGAAACTCCAGTGTGACGGTCAGTTCTTCGTATATCTATGATTTCCATCTTTGTGCACTCTTTAGAACTCTGCAAATCAGCTAAAGGTATTTTAACCCTATTTGTATTAGGGTTTCATATTGTATTTCTTAGTGGCTTGAGAATTATTTATTTATTTATTACTTCTGTAATAACATATAGATTAGGCTCATATTTACATATTTAGCTTAACCATTTTGGTGAACATGAACTCGATCTTCACGCTCTTAGGATCCTCATTCCTTTATTTTTTATCATTCTAGAGTCTTGGCATCATGAGTATCTCTATTAATGATTTATTTCTCACCAACCCTGAATTAAGAGATAAAATCAGAAAACTCTTTGCTACCACCTATGTTCCTACTAATATGCATTCCTATTCAGTATATCAAACCTTTTTTGATGCATTTTATCATCACATTGCTTTCTCCTCTTATCCTTATGCTGATCTTACTACTTTTGACAGTGACCCGACATTACATATCTTGATTCACATTTACAATATGGGCATTAAACACACTCTAATTGATAATTGATGTAAACTTAATTTGTGCCTTATGTCATTCCTTGAAAATACTGGTGTTTTAGATGCTAATGTTAGTCCATCATCTCTTTCTCTCTGTACGTATGATGAATATGTTCGTCCACTCTTAGGTCGCATTACTTAACTTATCACTATTGGAACAACAACTCTTAACACTGTTTTATTTGTCATCAACTTCCTTGTTACATATAAATTTTTTCTTGGTCGGAAATGACTTCATGTTATGCAAGTGATTTTCTCTAGTGTACACCACTATGACAAATTCCTACATGAGGGTATCAAATATACTATTTTTCGTGACCATCATCCATACAAATGTTGTGACCATGATCCTAATACTGCACTTCCTATTCCACTAATTGATACTATGGATGAACCTCAACCTATGGATACTCGGCCTCATTTTCCATTGCTTGAAGGTATTACTTACATGATAGATTCTGTTTCCTCCACACCATCACCTCCACCTGATATTACTACTTATATGATTCTTTATTGGGGGCCTGTCTAGTCCATGGACACCGAATTATCCCCTGTACGTTCACATGCGACACCTCCATTAGAACACCCACCATTTACATGTAAAATTTTTCATGAATGAATCATATTGGGAACATATTCCATTCAATCCTATTGTATCTAAATCTATATGCACACATGATGGGTTGACTCAACTAGGCTTTGCAATTGATGATGTATTTCCTCCACCTTATGATCCTCATCTCTACCATGGGTTTGTTTGTATCACTGCTACTTATGGTCTTCGAGTCTTTCATCTCACATTATTTCTTACACGTGCTCCTCGCACTTCTCCACTTATGCTGGGACAGTCTTGGCTTGATTATATTAGGGAAAAACCAGATCCCGACCATACTGATATTTCATTTCATATTCCCTTTGGTTGTGTATTCATTTGTAATAGTTCTTTCCTTTGTTATTAAAAAAACCTCACTCATTGGTATGCACATGGTTGTCCACTGCCATCATTCAATGATGAGAAATATGCTATGGGAATGCATAATTTATGCCTCAATGTCTCCTTACTTTTCCAACCCAACACTATTTATTATCAAGTTTCAAATGCAACACCTTTTGGATTCGATCATGACAATGGCAATATTTTTGATGACATCACTTGATCATTCTCATCCTACACACAATTAGGGATCATTACGCTTATCTTCGCCACCTCTAATCAACAACACACATATCACATCTTCACTGCATTAAATTTCAACACTCCCCCACAACAATCACACTTTGACACATGCTAGCATTGACATTATCTCTTGTGCTTTAGTTCAAACTTGACTGTTGATGAAATCCTATACACATCAACGTCACAAACCACACAGTAAACACTACACATTATGCATCTTCACACATCTTACTTTTTTATACATACACATCATATTACACCTTACATATACTATGCATCATTCGCATTGTGTGTTTTATACATCATACACATTTTACACGCTACACTAGTATAATTAACCTACACATCTTGCATTACATAATATACATCCTACATTACACATTGCATCTTGCTTTACATATCACATGAATTTTTCTCATCATCACATCTACTATACACATTACACATTGTGCCCATATACTTATATGCATTTCACTCACTACCCTTATGACACACACTAGTCTCATAGTCTATACTAGATTTTTGATGGTATACATCACAAATGGACATCATCACACTCACACATTCAACCATTCAATTTTTTTTCTCATGTGACATTCCTAGCTAGTGACATATGCTTTAGGATAAATCAGCTCTTCCTCTAGAATCTTTTAGTGATATACACTTTATGCTACATCATCAAATTTTTGACCATATTCTCATGATATAGGCCTTAGGCTAAATAATCATTTTACTAGCATATTTTTTAGTGATATACACTTTATGCTACATCATCACATTTTCAAGTATCTTTTCATGATATATGCTTTAGGCTAAATCATCATTTCTTCTAGAATTATTTCGTGATATACGCTTTATGCTACATCATCACTTTTTCAACCATCTTTTCGTGATTTACACTTTAGGATAAATCATCGTTTCTTCTAGCATCATTTAGTGATATACACTTTAGGCTAAATAATCACTTCTTCTAGCATCTTTTAGTGATATACACTTTATGCTACATCATCAATTTTTTGACCATCTTGTTTTGATATACACCTTAGGCTAAATCATCACTTCTTCTAGCATATTTTTAGTGATATACGCTTTATGCTACATCATCACTTTTTTAACCATCTTTTCGTGATATATGCTTTAGGCTAAATCATCATTTCTTCTAGCATCATTTAATGATATATGATTTATGATACATCATCACTTTTTATACCATCTGGTCGTGATATATGCTTTAGGATAAATCATGAAACATTCTCACACCTCATTTATATGTTGCATATCATGACTATACATTCATCACACCACACTACATACAACACATTTTTCAAACCATTTCCCGATGATGCACTCTCATTTACAGTTCATTCTTGACTACTGAAGGGGAATAGAAAAATGAACCTCACTACATAAAATTCCATTCACTCGAGGGGCATGTGACTCCTATCATTCACACTGCATTCCATTCTATCCATCCACAACATATTACATATCTTGGTTACATTTACTTATACATGTTCATCTTATTACACATGCTAGATAGATATCTTGTATGTCATTATATTTATGATACACACATGCACGATCACTTTCCTTTCTAGTTATGATCACATATTATACGTATCTCTTACATGTAACATGGATGTTTGATGCATTACCTAGTACTAGTCCCACAACAGCTCCTGGGGACATCCAATTTCATACACTACAGGTGTTATTGTTTCATTTTATTTCATAACACTCTAATTTCTTGGACTATGCATGCTTTCACATACTCTTTATCTTTCTAACATGCTAACGGGTGCTTCATTGCATTATTTTTTATGTAGGATTACTTGATTCCATGATTATATACTAAATTATTTTTCATTTCTTGTCATTGTATGGCATTGTTTGTGGGCTTTTCCCTTTGTCTTGTGTGCACACATTTTTTTAGGGAAACTATGGCCTTGATTGTATTGCGACATCATGATTGGTGTCCCATGTTTGTAACCTAATTTTTACGGTCTACATTGTCTTCTTATGTGTTAGCTTACACATTATCTTCTTAGCTTACATCTCGTCTTAAATACATGCATGTTTGTATTTTCTTGTACTAACACTTGTCTCCCAACCACTTGTTAGCATGTGCCTTTGTTTTTACCAAGAAAATTCCTTCCCCCCTATAGGGTACAGTTTCAACACAGTGGTCGATCCTCTTTTGGGATGCATACTCCTTCAATGAGATCACATGCACCCCAAATGAGGGAGGGAATCATTTAGGTGAATTAGTCAACCCATATAGATTTATTGATAACATGGTACCAGTAAAACACACTTTTGGGAATTAGAATCAAACTTGGGTCCATAGAAAAATGAACCTTCCTAGATGCCTATGACTAGTGGGTGATATAATATAGTTTTCAGATTTTAGGGTTTAGAATCAAACTTAGGTCCATGAAAAAAACAACCCTTCCTGGATCCCTGAGACTAGGGGACATATCACAAAGTTATTGGTAGTTAAACATAATCTAAATAAATCCATAGATAATGTCTTTTACAAGGCATACAGTCCTTAACACTTGTACACACCATATGGAGTGGTGTTTTATAAAACAGGAAGAAGTTAAAGGTTGGACGATGACACCAAACAATTCTCCCTACATTTTTTCCATTTCATTGGCATGAAATCACCCAAAAAAATCATGCGTGTTGACATCATCTACATGATACTTTCTACACTCTTTCCTCATCGCGGATCAGGTGCATATGTTCCTTTTTCACACTTTCAACATTCTTACACACTTATTTACATAATTTTTTACATATACATGCGTATTTGAATATTTGATTGTCTTATGTCTTGCAAGTTTTTCTGAATGAAAAGTGGTAGTCAACATCATCAACATCAACATGAAACCAGAACAACACATGCACACACGCGTTGTCACCCTAGGTTTACTTTCATCACCTTTTTACACTTTTATCTTCTTTAGTCTCCATACTCCATCTTATTATCACAACACACTTTTTCTAGTCCCTTAACATGCTTTATACATCGATATACATGGTTATCGATACACATATCTATCTACTTTGTCTTACCAAGCTTTACTCTCACTAATATAAAGTGGGGGAAAATATAGACACAAAATCACGCACTTCAGGATAATTATCTAGTCATGATTACATACTACTATTCATATGATTCATAAGTATGAAAAGTAATTATTAACTCATTTATTTGGCCACCTTTTTTGGGTTTATGCTTCTCCTTTTGGTCTTGCACTCTAACTTGCTCAATCTATCTTTTTACTCTTTGGAATTTTTCATTCTAGACACTAGCACCCATCCAGGACATGAACTCCAGGCACCCCCGTCTCCTCTAGGTTTCCTTTTTGTCTTTGTACTTTGGTGACACTTTGTGGGTCATTTCTAGTCATTTAAGCATCTTATATTTTTGGTAGTATAAATTTTTTGGGTTAATTAAAAAATTCAAGTAAGGGAATCATATAAATATAAATTTAGGTGATCATAATAAGGGACCAAGCACTAAGCACTATCTATTACCACCTAAGGTCGCATCCATCTAATATATAAGAGCTCTACTTGCATCTATCTAGCTCTATCACAAGGGACAAAAGGATGGTTATTGTTAACAAAACTTCATAGTAGGGGAGTCTATTGTTTCCACACCCACATTATTTACATTCTACATCTAGCTATTTGCTCGCTACTTTAGGTGTGATACACAAGAGAAACCTAGGCCACAATTCCACACACATTAGGTTTGAGATTTAATGCAATGCTCAATCATAAGTTCACCATTATGTGACCTTGAGGATTTGGGTTTTTGAGCATTTCCATAGACCCAGGCACCCATAAATAGTACCAAGGTGCCCACGGGCGCCCTCATCCCTCTCCAGGCACCCAAGTCCAGTCAAATAACCCAAATCTTCATTTTTCCAAGCTTCTATGTGACAACCAATGCTTCATATTTATGTGATTTCCAACTCTGTGCACTCAAAACTCTGCAAATTAGACAAGGCTCTTTTAACCCTATTTGAAATTAGGGTTTCATACTCTAGTGCTTATTGGCTTGGGTATTATTTATGTAATTATTTATTTATTTATTATTTCTATAATTACATATAAATTAGGCTCATATTCACATATTTAGGTTAATAAGAGGGACACATGTAGTCTCTAGCTATGAGGATGGGGAAGAAAAGATGGTAGAGGATTTGAAGCATGAGATGGTTTCCTAATAGTCAGAGAAGTAGCCACCCATAAATGTTAAGTTGAACCCAAAGAAAGAAGCGTAACACAAGAGTCCGGGAAAGGAGAAGTCGCTAGTGTGTGAGGAGAATGAAGATGATAAAGAGGATGATGATGCCTATGCAATTAAAGAAGATAAGGGTGGGAAATGAGAAACTAACATATGCCCTCACACTAAGGAAACAATGGAAAAAGGCCAAAGAAGTTAGAAAGAGAAGAGATCCCCAATCTCCACACATGGATTTTGTAGATGATCCCACAAAGGTATTGACGACGAAGTTCTAAAGCATGGTCGCGATGAAGAAGCTATTCGGTTGGAGTTTATTGGATGCACATGAAGGGATCTCATGCATGAAACAAATGATATCTTGGAATATACACACCCATTCAGAATATCCATAGTTCAAGATAAATAATAGGTCCCTCAACACATTAGAACTGAAGAAATAACCAGGGAAGAAGTATAAACACATTAATCCTATGTTCATGACTGATGAACATGCATGCAACACCTTAAATAAAATATCTGGTGATGTGACATGGAGGAATATGGATTAGGGGGGAACCATGAGATTCTTGATTGAATATGAGAAGAATAAGGAGAAAGAATTGGAGAATGACCTGAAGGGATAATAAAACCACACAAAAGAAGTCTAGGACAAGGATGGATCTTTAGTGAAGAAAATTTTAGGTGCATGTCCTACTTTGGTGAGCCAGGTATAAAGTGATTACAATGATGAAATAGAATACCTTGAGGACCTAGTTGGGATGCTGTTTCTAAATATTAAGAGTGGCATGGGGCCATCAACTGAGGAGTTGGCCGAGGAGAAGAGAAGAAACAAGGATGTTGTGGAAGCTAAAATGACTGAAATTGAGGGTCTATTTGCACAACTCAAGGAGGCTGATAAAAAGGATGATTTGGAATTTAATAGATGTCAAAAGTGTGACCCTATCCTCAACGCAAGGGTAAGTGATGAAGCAGCAGAACTCAATCATATACAAGAAAATACATCAACCAAAAAATTTGAGCACACAAGAATTATGGCAGAGCTATCGGTATTAAAAGGACTAATTAAGACCAAGAACGAAGGTTTAGAGATTTGAATTAAATAACTTCAGACCCTAGTGATGGAGTGCATGGATATGATAGAATGGGTGATCGAAGATTTGAGTGTGGCATCTAGGATCTCAAAGGAAAAGTAGAGGGGTTAGCATCTGACAATATATTAGGCATAATAGAAAATGCACTGGGAAAGGCCACTAAGGAGCTCGCAGAATGGGAAAGGCTTGATAGATAAGTGAATGCAGAGTTTTTAGAGCTTCTCCAAAAAATTAATGTGTGATTTGGCTTAGGCATAGGAGGGAACTCATTTTTTTGTCTGGGATCACATACATTGTTTCCATTCTTTATTTTTTAAATATCCTTTAATTTATAAATTATTTGGAGGAACAAGTTGTGCTAACCATTGCCAAGGACGACAATGAAATTAGTGTGGGGTGATGTTGAACAGGTGAGTTGGCTAAGTATGAACCACACACAAAGGTTTGGGGCATGTACGAGGGATACACGAAAGGGTGCACACAAGCAAGATGGAACAACGTGTGAAGGTTCATGCCCGAGTAGGAAAATTTGGGACTTGTCCAATTTCATTAGTCGATGGCTGAAAATAAAATAATAGAGGATGAGTGACATCTAAGTTCTATAATTAGACTTCATTAGGATGGATTGGGATGCATGCAAAGGAATTTAAAATATGGAAAAATAACATGCAGAGACTATAAGATGATCATGCATGGTTCAATCTAATAATAAGATTAAAAGTAAGAATTATATTTAGGTTAATCTATTATTAGGATTGTTGTAAGAGCATGCACACTTTATGGCTATTTTTGAATGTAATGCGTGTTGCCTATTTTGAGAGCATGCCTATTTTTAAGAGAGTGCATTGGCAGTGAAGGGAAATTCCCCACCCCTATTTATATAAGATGAATGTACAATAGAATAGACTGGATGTATGAAGGATATATTTTTGCATGAACAATCGATACTATATTGTAGGATTTTATGCATGGATCTACGAATTGATGTAATAATTGATCATGTATTCATATCTCTCATGATGTAGTGACTTCTACTTTGTGATGGATAATTGTGGGTATATCTTGATTGTTGAAATGTATGAATATGGTGATCTAATAGTTCAGTTGATATTTGTTATGGTTTAGATTGATATTTTTCCTTATTATATGCGTTTCCGAAGCGAGTTGTATGTAATGATTATGTTTATATGAATGGATTCATGGTTAATTACTATTATAAACATGCACATGCCAAATCATTTTCAAGCATCTCAAAGGAGGTACCTGGTAGCTGTATGTGCTTTGGGTGAGCATTCAGATCAGTCTAAATGAAGTGCTAGTGCACGTAGCTTTGAGGTGAAACTAAAAGACTACAAGATCCTTCTGTGTAGCCTAAATAAGATATTCACTATGTTTCCATGTTGCTGCCATGTATTAAATGCTATAAAAATCAAGATACTCCTCATCTATATCTATATTATTCAAAACAAAAGTTCCTCTGGAAATCTCCATGCCATCCAATGAATAGTTGGGGAGCTTTAACGCTATATAATTATGTTGCAACCTACTCACTCTAGGGAACACTATCCTCTTTCCCCTACCATGAGGAAAATGGGGAGGTGGACATGTTGTACTGCTTAAGAACTAAGGATAAATAGTGGGGGTGGCCTCATGAAAATGAGATTGAGGTTGGAAAAATTCTACGAGAATCAATAATTTAACAATATCAGTATATTGTATTTACAAATTCAAATAAGAGAACACTAAACACCTAAAAATAATGAAATCAATATATACTTCTTACATTGTGAATGTTTCTGTCCACAATCAATAGATTTTGGCACTGGTTGGAAGGGGTGGTGGCATTGTAAGCCTTGATTTCAAGGAAAACTAGTTAAATTGAATGATAAAATATTAAAAGAAAGACTAATAGAAATAAAATTTAAATCTATGATTTACTGATACCTGAACTTGAAGGGAAAAGAACTAAGTAGACTGAATCTCTTGTTGCTTAGGAATATAAGTTGTGTCTGTAGCATTAGACACCATGTGTCTGGGTGATGTGCTGGACAAGGCTGCATATTAGGAAAATGACTTATGCCTTTATAAAGACTCATATTATCATTAGTCTATAAAAAATTATCAAAATTAAAATGATTTTCAAGTATGGATTAATTAAAACCTGGATTTTCCTAAGTATGCATTCTGTTTTGGTTGTGGGAAGATTCAAAAGAACTGCACATCCATTTGCTTCTACTTCTAGGTTGTTGAGTGCTAATGAAAGCCATATAATCATCAATCGTGGTGAGATCAAATTGATTTTTTTACTAGACCCATCAATCCTAGTAAGGTTATATGTGTAGACTTCTGTAACACATCGAGCCATTGTTTCACCTGCTTTGACCTATTGAAAACAAGTTATCTATTTTTCAGAATTGACTGAAAAATGATTATTTTCATGAAAATAATAAAGATAGGATGCTTTTAAAAAAATACTCCCTTAATGTCATTCCATATACACTACATATTTATCCATCTTCTCGTGCGGAGATTTTGGAATAGCTATTGATTTCAGTGCGTGAAAATCCTCATAATAGAATTCAAGAATAAAATCAGAAAAAATAAATAACTACACTAGGATTCACAATGACTTTGTCAAGGTTAGAGAGAATACATGTTGAAATATATGTACACCAATCAAATCTAACAACGGAAAGGGTTTTGAGAAGGTAGTATAGAAAGTCAGGGTATCTCCCCTGTAAAATGATGCGGGTTTGGAAAAATTTCACCATGGCTAGGAGAAAGGGGTCCTTTATTGGTTGTGTGTTATCCCACTTTTTGAGGGATTATTAGTCTCAACATCAACAGAAATATTGTAATAAGACTTCCAACATTTCTTTTGTTCATCAGGTAGAATGATTTTTGTGGATACTAAAAATGTGTTTTGATTGGGTAGCCTCGTTAGACAATGAATATCATCAAGGGTTATTCCGATGAAAAATTGCTGCGATGGTAATTGAACTGTGAAAGGGACATGAAAAATATTATAAAAAATGCATGAAATTTTCTAACAATTGGATTTCTATCTCATACTAAGGCATGTAAAGAATTTCATGGAACTTTGAGTTTCCAATCCAATATGATTGACAATTAATTTTTGGGTCTTCTAGAAGTTTTAGTAACTGTGGATATAACGTGTTTCTCTAAACAAAGGATGAGGTGATAATCAAATTTTTTCTTGGTGTCATGATTGATGAGTCTTAAATCTTGATCTTTTGAAAAAAGGGGAGTTGACAGATACCTATATTAGTACCGTGTACTTATGACGTGAAGAGCTAGTCATGTCACTTGTGGATAATATTGGAAGTGCATGAGAAAAATAGAACAAACCATTTACAAAAGTGGAGGAGGCTATGAAAAAATATAGTCTGAAGAACCCTGTGAGTGAAAATGGGACCAAATGAATGGAGATAGGTATATATAGGCAAGGAAGGGGCCCATTGTTCGAGGAAGGGAGAATATATCCGAGTAAGTATAGTAATAAGAGCATGTTCGCTAGGAATAAACACTCACATAATACCACGTGTAAACATAGCCAAATGGCATCCAGTAACCTCTTTGTGTTATTGGAATGTATCAATATCCCATACGCCAATGAATCTTGGAAAAAAAATTGGATGGTAACATAAATATGTTAATGAGTGGGTAAGTGCATGGAGATGGGGGAAAAAGGGAGTAGAAAAGGGACACTTTTTTCCTGAAATTAGCTAAACCTGAACTTCATTGAATAACTTGGCATGCATAGGCTAAAAATTTTACAAAGTGATAAGAATAAGTACCATAGAGCTCAGAATCTTGTTTCTAAAATACAATACTTTTTTAAAATGGTTGAGATTAAGAGGGTCAATGTCGTGTGCACATAAAGTATGTCTATGTTTGTGTCAAAAAGATAAGAAACTATTGTGTGTATGCCCCCCAATTTTTGAGTTGTATATATATTTTTTCAAATCCCTTTGGTAGAAAGTTAGCTAAGACTGTGTACGAGGTCCCACTAAATTTTCATAATTTTTGGATGAAGATATAATTTTTAATTAATTTTCAAAGTGCACATATCCCAAAAATGAAATATTTGTGTGTGCACCCCCATAACTTTGAGACAAAAGTAATTTTTAATTTTTTTTTGAGTGCGTGTATAATGGATTTTAGAAAAAACCAATTATTTTGAAATTTGGATGAAAAAATCATAAATTGTGCACCAAAATGTATGCATAGATTTTTTGCAAGGAAAATAAGGCAATAGTAAAAGAAATTATGGATGAAAGCCTTAAAATAATTAGATTTTAGAAATAATTATATCGTCATCAAGGTAAAAATAAGCTTGACATTGTAGTATAATTTATTTTTGAATATTATGTTTTAATACATGAGATATTGTGGTGCACATGTGAAATTTTGATGTTTTTTCTATCAAACACGGTTTTAATCATGCAGTACATAGTCCAAACCTCTGTTTTGGATATCCAAGCCTTTGGATTGGGTATATTTAAACCCCAAAAATATTAAATGTGCTAGCATTATAACACACTCAAGTTCCCGTTTCCAATGTGGAATATGTCCATTTGGGAGGGATAACACGAAAAAACACATATAAAACCATAACGCGAGTGTGTTGCCAGTTTAGTAAACTCGAGCCGTAATGTGATCACATTATAACATGAGCTACATTTTCCCTTTTCACATTATAGCGCAACCAAGCCATAACAGGAGCACATTATGGAAAAAATGGCAAAAAAATGGATTTGTGTCCACTTTTTTTCCCCCATCTTTGTGCATACACCCGGGTGGCAATAACTATGAACATGTTGCATAGTAACAATTTCTCTTATTGGGTTGACAACAAAAATGTGTTACTGACTGACGACATAAAGAATGTAGCTTGTCAATAACGGATAAGTATTACCAAATGAGAATTGAACATTTTTACTAGACAGTAAACTGATATGTGTTACTGTACAATAACAAATACATGTTACTGTATGGTAACAGAGTTAAAAAACCTGGATTCGCCATCATCCTGAAACCTTCATTTTCAATATTTCCCAACAATGCAAATAGATTTTTTTGGCACATTCGCCACCCATTATATAATAATTTTTTGGAGGGGGGGTATTAAATTGAACCCTGTATCTTGATTATTCTTCCATGCAGTGGTGTTACCATTTACTTTTCCTCTAGTTTTTTGACATGTCATGGGTTTTTTATTTAAATTCAAAGTTTCAATTTAGGGTTTAGGGGTACATATTTAGTACTTGGGTGTTTTGAAATATATTGTCCAACTAGACAAAAAACACAGGGAGAAAATATTTTAAATATTATGTTAATATTTCTAAAAATGTAAATTACTTAGGAAAAGGTCCAAAAATTGTGTCTTATGGATTAATTTTATCAAAAACAATAAAATGGTGATAATGTCTATAAAACAAAATCCAAAAATTATGAAATTTGGATAGGACCGTACTTGAATTGTTTTACAAATTATGTAAACAATGGCCAAAACATTTGCAATCATTTGTGATATATTTTCAAATCATCAAAATTAAGATTTTGGCCCAAATCAAAGCTATGATACTACGTGTAATGAAATTCTAAGTAGGCCTACATATTAACAGTAATAGAATATCAAATAACACCAAAATAGAGATAAAATATCACAATATGCAAGTAAAAAGACACATCCACTTTAAGGGGAAACCTCCAAACCATATAATAATACTCAAGTGCTCAATATGATGATCATCTACTAGTTACTACACCTCTTAGATACCCTAATTATGCTATATAATTCACTGAAGCCAACCTAATAAGATTATGAAAGTGTAAATGAATGTGATATGACATAATAAGATATTATGTTAGCCATGTCATCTATACATATCCAATATATAACCTAATATTAAGGGTGTAGCATATCCCTCAACTTCGGTTCAAGCTTCAAGAAATTGTTGGTGTTTAACCTCAAACCTTGCCAATAGTCTCACTCCTTGAAATGTGTTGAGTGCATTGTATTTATGTGCATTACTTGGAATTTCAAATGTTTGATTTCACATAATGTTTCACTTCAAATGTATGGTTTCAATGTACTTGACAGCCCACCAATATTTCTCCACACATAAAACTTTTGGATTCAAGTATGTATCATTCTCTATACTAAAAATGTTTACTTTACCTCCTCAAAATTGGCATGATCAACCTCTACTTATTGCTTGATATGTGGAATAATTCCTTTATCTCAACACCTCAATGATTATTCTACATATTAATACTGTTGTCCCATTGAGTTAGGATTTGAATCTTTTACGGTGGTCTACTTCTCTTGGAATTGATCTTAGATGCCATGAGTTTGGCTCCTCCACTTCACTCAACACTATCATCTTTTATAGGTTCATATTTTTTCAAATCATCGTTTTCACCTTTTTCCAATCATTACACATCATCAAAGTGGTTATAAGTGTATTGATAGCCTTTTGAAAGGCCTATTTATCCATGTAGGATATCAACATGGTTAATGGAATGTTTTACGTTTTGGAAGGAAGTAGCCCCACGACCAAAGTAAACCTGTGGATTGTCTTTGTTCTCTAGGAACAACACAACATATTATTTACATTTTTATTTTTAATTTCATGCTTTCATTATTAGTGGTATTCCTTGTTTACGGTTGTGTATGATGAGGTGGAGGGTGTAAGAGATGAAGGTAGTAGTTATGAGGAATTTATACATCTATAAGATTATCTATCTATACGAAATGGTGAATGAGACATTGCAAACACATTCACATGGTCCCCTCTTTTCATGGGCTTGCCTCTGTTCCCAAGAAACATGTTCAAAGACATCAATGTTTTGCATTTTTTAGTATTACATAAGAATATATCCTTTTAATATTTTTTTAAAACAATTATTATGTAAGTTATTGTGGTGGTAAATATGTGTATAGATATTTTATTTTCTAGATCTTTGAACAATGTTGAATATTCAATTTTGTAAATATTTCTCTAGCATCTTTTATCTCTGCAACAACTAGAGAATGTTTTTCTTGTTTATGTGTCGGTAGTAAATTTCCTCTACACTTTGATGTAGCTAATATATATTTCATTAGCAATATTTAAGTTTATCTAATAAAAAATGACTCTTAAAATGTGTGTTGAAATTCATTCTTAATATACCATGATTTTATGTTTTGAAGTATTTATTATTTTCATTAAGTTTAGAGTTTTTTAAGGTTTTATTATTTCAATGCATATATTATTAAAACACATAATAATGTAATTGCAATGATCCTAAAAAGTTATATAATCCATTAAAAGGGAATACTTTCTAGGTTAGCTTCAATTAAGATAGATTTAATACACAAAAAACATTACATTTAATAGGATAATTGTGTGTAATGATTATTAGTATCTATGTTTGTGTAGACACAAAATGACGCACTTGAGTACTTTTCTAGTTCCTAAAATTATACTAGCATTTATATGATTCCTAAGAAAGAAAAATAGTGGTTGAAAACTGTTTTTGGCCTCTTTTCTTTGTCTCTTATTTGCTATTTGGTATTACATACTCTACATCCCACTCATGACTTTACTTGATTTATATTTTATGGCTTTAGAAACCAGTGCCCAGCCAAGACAGAAATGCCCAGAAACTCCTTGTCCCCTCTAGGTGTACCCCTGACCCTTTCTCACCTTACTCACTATTTTTCGGTCTCTTTTATCTTTTGGGTATATTTTTCACTTATGAGTCGGCCTTCCAGTTTTCAATTAAAAAATTCAAACAAGGGAATTAGATAAATACATAGTTATGTGTTCAAAATAAATGACCAAGCACTAAGCATTACTATCATCACCTAATCTTGCATTCAAAAGGAAAATAAATCACTCCAAGGAATTTATATAGAATCCATTCAAGGGGCAAGGGATTGCATACTCTACATACAAGGAATATGAAGGGGAATTTAATTTTATCCCATCCACACATACTATACATTTATAAATTCTATATTCTATTTCCATTATATGATGCAAATTACACAAGGGCATCCCAGGGCACAATTTTTACACACATTCACTAGAACTACATGGAGTCTGAGATGTAGTAGCAGTGCTTGGTTGTAAGTTCACTCTTTAGGTGACCGTAGCGGTCATCATGACTCCCCATTAATCATTTTTTCTTTTTAGGTTTGATTTGGTTTGTGGGCTTGTGCAGGTGCATTTTTTTTTGTATGTTACAAGTACCTTCGGTGATCATAGTGTCAATATGAAGTGATCAAAAGAGACTAATAGTGATAACCTTGTGACACAAAATAAAGAATATTCCAAGCCTATATGCAGTCACCAACACCCATGAAAATTCATCAACTCCTAGGGGCCTTTTTCTTGCTACAGGCGCCCATGTCTAGCTCTATTCCCACATCCCATATTTTACATAGATCAATTGCGACACTTTTGCATCTTGTTCATCACTTCTCCTTGTGCATATTAGTCCCAGATTGCACAGAAATTAGCTAAGTTCTTTTATTTTCCTCTATTGCTTAGGTTTTCATACTTTACATCTTAGTTTTCTTGTGGCATTACTGTATTACAATATTTATATAGCATTATTTTATCATAGTGACTATGCAATATTAGATTTAATTCAAATTAAATTAAATCATTTTGTAACAGTGGAGTCATGAATTAATTTTAATATACAGATTAGTATTCTCATGAGGTAAATTATGGTGAATTGAAATGGAAATCAATTAAAATGGTAATCTTAAGAGGAAAATAAAGAAAAAGTTTTTGTTAGAGCTCAAAATTACACCTTGTCTTGAATCAACAAGAGAGACCCATGATTTTGAGGCAACATGTGACCGTCTCGAAGTGTGCGACTCACTACTTGATACATACCTCCAGAGAAGGATGAATTCCTCTACCTATTATTAATGCCAAAATTACACCTACAATAAGAAATACAAATATCTAATCCTAATGTGAGCATTCATAGGGACTAAGAAGAGAGGGAGATGCATGAAAGGGAGATGCTAAGATAAAAAAGGTGATAACACAAAGAAAATGGGGAAAGACACTCTCAATGAGGGAAAAATGGGAGGAAATGATGATGAAGAGGGTAGACATGAGTACCATAGTCGAAAACAACACATTAAACCTCTTTTTTCATACAAAGCACAACAAATCTGGAACCTAAAAAGAATAAGAAATTATGTACAACACACAACAACAATAATAGATAGGAAATATTGCAAATAAAATAAAGTGAGGGTAGAGAAACAACCATAGAACTAAATTCATGCACAAAACATTACAATAAAGTAGAAGAAGGCACAAAACACCCTTTTTCCAAACTTGAGGCTTACAACTCAAATTAACAGTTCTGTAACACTATGATATGATTCTCTTGTATTTTGAGGGGTCCTAACCTTTACAAATGACAATCATTACCATATATATAGAAAAAATAAGAGAGGGAGAGAGAGAAGAAAGGGAAATTTGGATTTCAAGTTCAACCACCAACAATATGCATTAATTTTCTGAGAATAGACATGGGAAACCTATCAAAATCATTCCCCCATGCCACCTTTCTTGCAGGAGAAGGAATAGGCAACAATTCATCCTTAAATATAGCAATTAAGATACATAAAAATTGTATTTTCAATTATTGGGTCTGTTTTTAACCTTTTCCACCCACCTAACTAGTTAGGAATTAGTCCTAACATGGGTATATTGGTATGTTATGTAAGATAATATTAAGTTGTTGATAAATAACTTAATATTATCATTATATGAGAATAAAACTCACGTATAATTTAAGTGAGTTATTTTAGGGAAGTTTGAGTGAATGTATGGTGAGATAGTTTAGGGATGGTTAGTGGTTAGGAGAGAATCTAGGTGGTTAGAAAAACCATCCTAGATTAGTGTTAGGAGTTAGAATATATAGCTCTATATAAATGTAGCCTATGGTTTTAATTAAAATATTGAATTGATTGATTAATTGAGCCTTTGGATCTACTCAAATATGGGGGTTTCCCCACAGTTGGTATTAGAGTGAGTCATCTAGGCCTCGCTAAGCATTATTTGGCCTTCCATTCATTATTTTTTTCTATGAGGAATGAGAAAATTGCACAAAGAAAATAACACTGATAATATTCTTTATTAATTCAACATCATAGGCTACAATTAAATAGGGAGAATGTTTCCTATAAAATAGGAAACTTCTTATAAAAAATCTCCCTAAATACGTGAGTGGTTTTAACCACTATTAATCACATATATAACAACAAACAAACTACGTACTATATTATATTGAGTTGTTTTAACAACTCAACAATTAACAATATAAAACAATGTATGCACTATAATTATCCTAACATTCCCCCCTTAGTGAAAACATGGGGAAAACCACCATCTTCAACCAAGAAGTATGCCACTCTATAGCCTACACATGGTCTTGATCCTCAACACTGACTGTTGGAACTACATCATCCAAGGACCGATCAACCTATTAGATGAATACATGAATTGGGACCGTTCAACTAAGTCAAATCAACCATTAAGTCAGTTTGATCAAGAACACTTCTTGCAATAGTATCAAAGGTACAAATATCTACATCATCATCATCACAGAGGAAACACAAATACTGAACTGCAAATAGGAACAAGGATGCTCATATGTTCTTATTCATCACACACGATAGCCTTTGAGGTAGTGACGAACTCAAGGATGCTAATTTTCCTCTTGCCTCCGTTGCCTCCATCCTCTAATCATCTTCTGCTAGATCAGCTAAACATTGCTTTGAGGCTCGTTTCAGAATGCCCCCCCTCAAGTTCAACTTAGACGTCGAATTCCACTGAAAATGCGTCCGACTAAAAGTGAGGATTTTTTATTTTATTTTTTACAATATTTGACAATACTGATAGTGACACACAAATTTTAACACTAACTCACAATGAACTTTTGACAACTGAACAAATTTCAACTCTTGACAATAATAAAACTTAGCCCATACATGCCAATATGATATCGTCAAAAAAATTAATAATAAAACTCTAAATCAAATTAAATATTACATTAGCCAATCTATAAACACTTTTGACGCAAAATAACTCAATATTATATTTGAACAAGAGACTTTTTTTTTCTACTCTATAAAATTGAATTTTAATGACATTGGATGAAAATACTATTAATAAAGAAAATGACTTTGACATTACTATGCGTGGCTAATTGACTCTAAACTCAAAACCTCAAAATCTATTATTAAGAAAGTAATTACTTTCTAAAGTCAATGACCTAAAAATTGCAAAAGTAAAGACAAATTCCAAATATCATATTATCGTATTGAGCGGTGAAACAATTTACCTCACTCAAGTATATTAATTGACTCTATACCTAGGACTATAAACTAGACTAATTCACTCGACACTAACATTGAATGATGCTAACTTTAACAAGGCCATTGATGGCATATACTGCCGAACCAAGTGTTGAACTGCATGATAGCACATATGGGTATGGCAGTCTGCATGTTATAACAACAGGTGTCCACTGTTCACGATTTGTTGTGCATGCAGTTTATGTAGAGACAACCTTTAAGGTCTATGTATTTTGTTTTTCTTTGATCTAAATATGGTACAAATTTTAGTGCTCTGTGCACCTGTCATGACAAGATTCATACACCTTTGACACGGATTATTATTTTTTGCATCGATAGACTTGAAAATCGAAGAGGGTAGTACCGATCCTGCCTGATTTTTTTTATATATAATTGAGCGTCTTATACTGCTCTACCATGCATTCAAGTGAAGCAAAAGCAAAACAATATATGAGTAGGGACAAGATTTTGAAGTTTGCAGATATATAAACATATTGTTGTGTGGGTGTTTTTTGAAAAATGGGTGATCAGATGCAACAAGCACACCAACATGCATAAGGCATGATGTAGAAAAAAAATATGCGAGAGATTTCATGGTATGCACTTGTATTTGCAGGTTCACAATGTAATCCACAATTTCGTGGAAAATATTATCCATATTTTTCATGTCCCTGCCACCTGGAACCAGCCTCTACAATGCTCTCACCCTCCTCTCGACTACATTTGCATTCACATTAGCATGACCATTTTTTAGGTTTGAGAGCGGTTTCCCTCAGCCTGTCGAGCAGATTACGAGACATCGTTCGATTTTTCATGGGCTTAGAACGAGATCTGACGGATGATAATGTTTGCTTCCTGATCTTCATGTGCAGGTGGAGGTTCAGGGCTCAACTCCACCCGGACTTTGCAATTTTGTTTCCAGTCTGTGCTAGGCACATGTCTACGGAAAGCCGAATGTCTTGTTTTCTCCTCATTACGCTGCAGCACTAGCCATTTTTTCTATACATGCTCTTCAGGGCTTGAAGAAAGTGATTTGACATGACTCAAGCTTGACACACGTCCATGACGTGATTGTGCCCCCAAAACATACATAGCCGCCTGGTATATATAGCGTGCTACGAAGCAGTCCGCGGTGTGCCTCTATTGAGGCTTGAGCCAATTTTGAAACAGACTAAAACTGGTTTTCTCTATGATTTGGATGCGGTTATGGAATCCGCCAATCCAAACATATCCCCGCCAGAACACACCTGGACATTGCAAATACCAAGGCCACTGTAATATGCAACAATTAATGCAAAAAAGGAGTATATTTCACCAGAGGTGCAATGACAACTATAAATGCAAATAGTACAGATTTAGGAATTGGCAGTAGTTATTTATGTATGGATATTAAAATTTGCAATGTTTCAACAATAGAAAAACAAATATTTGTTATGTGTCATCAATTTATTAGTCAAAAGGAAAAATGTTCATTTAATTTAATTGTAAAATGCAAAATAAGACTGTAAATTTTTGTTGGCCAATGAAAAAATAAGAATAAGTCTTTTTTTAAAAGAAATAAATATTTATTTTCTAAAAAACTTTAGGTTAAAGCTCAGAAGTGACACTTGGAATAATTTTATTGGTTTTCAATTTAAATGTTTTTTACAAGTTGAAGCCTATATAATCTGCCTTCGGCAGTATAATAACAAAACTCGACTTACAGACTTCTTTGTGCTACCTTCGTTCACCTTCCTTACACGTTTGGGAGTGATCGCCACATAACACCGATCCATGCAAGTCAAGTTCTAAGTCGATCAATGCTATGAATAGGTATTGAAGAGGAGAATAATAGGATGGAGAGACAACTATTTCCTCTACATGTCTATATTCCACACTGTTGAATCTGCAAATTGGCGGGAATAATTTATTGCATCTGGTGTAAACACTAGAATTTTAGACAGCAATACTGATTTTTCAAAATGCTTTCTATTTCTGTTGAGATGTTTCATCATGAAATCCCCTACCATTCCCCATGACCTGAGCACATGATCATATACTTCCCATAAGCTGAGCACATGATCGTGGAAGAAGATTGTTTGTGAATAGGATTCTGCAGGTTGTCTAACAGAAATATAAAATCTTCTACTTATCATGCGCTATCTCGTTCTATGCCAAGACGCCTCAATTCTTATAATCCTCCCATGTTATCTACACCATTACTAGAGCACAATTGAACGGTGAGTCAAACTGTGATTGTATGAATGTGGCAGAGTAGGTTAATTTGAGCGAGCCAATATGGGATGTGTGGACACTAAATTCTGTGAATAAACTTGAAATACGACTCAAATTCCATTGCTAAATGCACAATGTAAAAAAATGAACGCCCTCTACTTATCTGCAACATACGTCCATCTCCCTGATTGTAAATAAACGACAGGACAAAATTATGAATGCAAAGGATCTTGGTAGAGACATTAATGGTGTTTGTATTTAGAACAATTGTAAGACTCTCATTCAGATGTTCTCACTCTGATACCAGATGTGAGGAACCCGAAAATTTTACAGACAAAATAACACTGATAATATTCTATATTAATTCAACATCAATCGTTACAATTAAATAGGGAGAATGTTTCCTATACAATAGGAAACTTCTTATAACAAATCTCCATAAATACGTGAGTGGTTTTAACCACTATTAATCATGTATATAATAACAAACAAACTACGTACTATATTATATTGAGTAGTTTAAACATCTTAACAATTAACAATATAAAAGAATGTACGCACTATAATTTTCTTAACATGCTCCACACAAAAAAATGGAAAATGCTATGTAGACCATGAGCAAATGTCATTTCTTTGTTGTTCATCCCTACTTGCATAGTGTCGACAAAATTGCAGAGCAAACATCTTGTGATTTTGGTGACATTCATTATTCATCTGCATCATATTCTCTCTTCCACTATGTTCACTCTTTCCACAGTTTTTCATCCATTCTATTAACAGTTTTCATCAAAAATCAGAAAATTAAAAGTATTTAGATATATATATATATATATTTTGGAATATGGTTTTGTCGATGTATTTTGGGTGATTGAAGTTTGGTTACTGAGTGTGATTCAAATTTATAAGAAATAATTTTATTTTTTATTATAGAATAAGAGATCCAATTAAAAATATTGGATTTAGTTATTTCTAGGCAATTGCATTGGTAGTTTTATACAGGTTTCTGCATTTGTCACCTGATCTAATATTATTCTTGGTGGAGGGACAACCACAACCCTCGACCCTTCCATCTCAGCGCTTAGCCATTGAATAAGATCTCAACTCATATGGTAGCCTGGTTTGGTTTCCTCTTTTTTCTTCTCCATTGGCGAACTCGGTGATCCCTACAATGAATATGGAGA
The DNA here is from genome assembly GCA_019776745.2 of Taxus chinensis. Taxonomy (NCBI): domain Eukaryota; kingdom Viridiplantae; phylum Streptophyta; class Pinopsida; order Cupressales; family Taxaceae; genus Taxus; species Taxus chinensis. The sequence continues at coordinate 758,042,293 of CM034151.1, read as the reverse complement.
TACAATTCTCCACAGACCCAACAACAAGCTTCCTCACTGCAAACTTCTTTTTAGTGGATCTGTAGCTTTATCAAGAAGATCTTGCATCCCTTGGTTTAGAGTTGATATAAAGTCTCAAAGTCACTTTGCATCGACGGTATTTTCTATGATGGCATATGAATTTAAATGGAAATAAATTCTTCCTTGTTCGATTGACGGTAGCCCCCGTCCTTCCTACATTTTATGGCACCGATTGTAAGCTACAATGCATTCAGCCTATAATGAGGTGTAGATCGGTCGTATTTTGGTCGATTTTGGTGGAGAAATAGCTTTGCTTCAGGTACCGTGGTATTTTTTTGATCAGCTTTACTAAATCTCACTTTTAAAAGTAGTTTTGGAGATCCCTAACAGATCCGAAAAAGGGGAATTCTGGTGAAATGGAGGCGATGGAGAATTTACACTGAGATTTTAATGTTGTGGTCTCCTTGACTCACCACCTCTCAAACTGCATCATATATTTGAAGTCAACAGAACCCCCAACTCTAGAATGGTGGAAATTCACAGTCTTGGCATCATGTGACTCGATCAGGTGACCTCCTCGGTAGCATACTAAATCAATGCAGTGACTTCCTCATACACTGTGGGCGGCAACTAAACCCTAATCGAGTTCAATTAAAAAAAAGGCCATCCTTAACCCTAATCCATTAGGATCGATAATTTTTAAAAATTCCATGAGTTTCAAGGATAAAAGTCTCATCTTCAATGAATTTGAGAGATAGCATAATCGACGGGAAAGAGTTCCTAAAAGCCTTTTATGTTTCAAAATAATTGAGGGTTCAACCCTCCACATAATCCTCTAATCTTAATTCTTTGGGTTAAGGGGGGAATAGAATTTTTCGAAATATTTGTAAGGGTAATAATTTTTTGGATGTATTATCGGTCAAAGCCGACATCCAAAAATTTTTCATATTGAGGGGAAATATAAAATAGGTGGCCATCACTAAACTGCAACAACTTAGAAGACAGAGGCAACGACAGACTAAGGCCGACTATCACTATGTGGCTCCAGAGCGTTCCTCACCCCATGTTAGCACTAAGGGGGGAATGTTAGGAATTAGTCCTAACATGGGTATATTGGTATGTTATATAAGATAAGATTAAGTTGAAAAATAACTAAATATTATCATTATATGAGAAGAACACTCATGTATGATGTAAGTGAGCGATTTTATGGATAACTGAGTGAATGTAGGGTGAAATACTTTAGGGATAGTTAGTAGTCAGGAAAGAATCTAGGTGGTTAGAACAACCATCCTATATTAGTGTTATGAGTTAGAATATCTGGCTCTATATAAATGTAACCTATAGTTTTATTTAAAATGTTTAATTGATTGATCAATTGAGCCTTCGACTCGTCTCAAATATGGGGGTTTCCCCACACTAACTCTGTCAATTTCATGATTCCAAAGTGAATTACTTGAAGATACCTTTCCAACAAGATTTATTTTGTCAAATATGGAGTCCTAGAGAGAAAATATGTCCATGTGGGTTTCTGGTGTGTGGGAGGAACATGACAAAGTAACTTGCTAGTCGTAACAAACCACTTTAATAATTTTTCATTGGGGTGGAGAAAACGTGCAGACGGGGAACTCATGGAAAGGAAGAATAGTTCCATGTTTGTCACATAAGCCCATCTTTTTGTAAGTCTTTGTGTGGGAACAAAATCAAGGTTAGGATGGAATCATGGAATGGTTCTACCTGTTCCATTGGGGCCATCTTTTACCAATTTAGTTGACTACCACTCGGACTTCGTAAATGATTCACCTTGTCAACCTTTCCCTGTCAATGATATCACTAGATCAAGGAACTGGGGAATAGGAGGAACAAGGGAATAATTACTCATGTTCTGCCAAAAGTTGATTTGGCCCATTCTGTCCCAAATGACCACAATTTTCAGATTTTTAGCTAATTATAGGCCTAAATGGATTTGTAAGGAGGAAAGGAATTCCCCTAGAAATAATATTTTCCCCTTATGTTAGTAAAAATTTCCCAAATTTTACCTTATTTGACCTATTTGAGACCAAGAGTGAAATGAAAAGTTGAAATAAATCATGGGGTTATTTTGGAAAACATTTTTGGTGACTTTGTGGGGATTATCTTCCTCCTAGATAGGAGATAAATATTCTTAATGAATCCATTGGGCATGGAGTCAGCCTAAAAACATTAAAAAATATGATCCAACATTTTAAACCTTACCCTTGAGCCTTAACAAAAAATTGTATCGATATGTTTTTCCTGCATTGATCATTTTCATCACAAGAATTTTTCTAAATTGGAATTTAATAAGCATGGAAATTGTCTTGAAATGTAATTTCCACCACATTCTTTAGATAAACATGAATAATGTTGTAACAATGCCTCTCTCAACATATTAAATGCTTACAAGTTGGTCTAAAATTTGTTACGTTGCTTTCTGCAACTCAACTTTTCACTTTCCCATTCTATCTGAAACATATCTTCTTTAGAGTCCTCCATGAACCATTTTTAAATGGAAAAATCCAACTAGAGGCAAAAAAAACACTATGCAAAGTACTTAGGAAAATGAAACTACTCTACCAATGTTGATCAGAGAAAACACTTAGCTGAACTTACACACAAAGTCCACGCGGAAGAACAACACAGGAGCAAAGGCGCGAAGGTATAGGAAGGCGTCACGTGGGGAGGTGTAGAGTCAAACTTTCAGGACTTAGCCGATTTTGGAGATCAGGTCTATTCTTAGAGATTGGCGTGTGGAGCACACAAAGCGATGCTGAGACTTGCACGCCACTCTTCATGGAGATTTTTGAAGAACATGTCAACTCACTCTTGCATGGGCATAAGCTAAGAATAGATCCACCACTTTAGTTAACTATCAACGATCTATAGATAGCATACTTGCATGTATGGCTATAGTTGTAAAAGGCGCGTGGCTGTTATTAGCATGCGACCTATTTCTGGTAGAGTTAAGTGGTGAAGGGCTAGTTCCCCCACCCTATATATATGTAATGAATTACTTAGTAGAGAGATATACAGAGACACATGCTTTGAAGAATGAGAGATACATGAGTACATGAGACTAGATAATTGTAACAGATCCATGCACGCATGTCTGGTATTGTATGAAGCTTTTGTACTGTTGGTATGATGAATATATAAAGAATATTGGCCGAACAAATAGTGTTTGATATGTTTTGTCAATGTATATTGTTGTTATCATGATGATTTACATTTAAGCGCTTATAGATCTAGTTCAGTATAATGATGAATAGATGGATTAGCTACTAAAAATATATGTTTACTGCTTTATCATGCCACCATTCTGCTACAACAACTCTTAAGAGGGACCCGGTACCTTTGCGTGCTTCGGTGAGCACTCAGCCTAGGCTGAGTGATGTGCCAGTGCGACTAGGTGTTAACTAAGAATTCTAGGCTGCATCATTGGTTCCGTTACCGGGACCTCTTTTTCAGTTGTTTTTCAGAATGGTTCACGATGAAGACATACCGGCTAACTTTGGCGAGCGTTGAAGAATGGATTCATGATTTGGAGGAAGAATACGCACGGAGGTTTGACACTGGATCCAGATTTAGCACACGCACTTGGGTAGAGCAGAATCTGTATGACAGTTTATACAAAAGCTTCTTTGCTATCTTTCCAGTAGAATTATACGAATGGTTGACTGCATATGCATCTAAGTGGAATTGGAGGTATCGCACACTTGTTTGGACACAGGAGGAATTTCAAACACTATATGATGCTGACCTGAGCTGGACTCGCGGGTAGATACCTGGTTTCACGGTGTCCTAAATAGCTATATTTTGGAGTATTCAATTTCGACTTATTCGTGCCTAGAGGTAGTGGAGTTCCAGTTCCTACGGTATCCTAGAGGGACATATTTGTAAGGTATTCTGCTGGCAATCAAAATACTAATGGTAACGTTGAACTTGGAAGCTAAACCCATGGAAAGCTAAAAGAATCTCCACGTGCGGGGGGCAGGAATAGGATTGGTGAAAGATGGTAGACCTAGTGGCAGCACATGACAAAGGGAAGAGAGGCAGCTGAAGTATGATGAGGTGCACAAGAGGGAATTATGCAAGAAACAAGAAATTACAGAATGGATGGTGTTGTGGAGAGAGATGGCTCGTGAAGGATTTGAGGCTCATGGGGAGGAAGAAGAGCAAGAGCATCAGGAACTCCCCCATCTAGGAAAGCATGACAGAGAACCCTCTTCGGCCTCACATGGAAGCACGCCAGTAGATATGACCTGGGCCACAGGTGCGCGCATCTAAGCCAACCTGCTGACCTAGCCCTTGCGCTTGGTTTTCCAGTATCTAGTACAACAGGTAAAAACAGTTTTAATTTAGGAAGTGAAAGCACATAAATAGGTCAGACAACAAGTACATCAATGGCAACACAGAACAACTTCATTATTCTTTGGGGGTACATTTTCAGGCTCATCATCTGCACAGAATATGAGTGCGCTGAGTGTGGGATTCACCTCTGGAACTGGGACTACTTCACAGACTATAGGGGTCCAGTATAGTACCACTATTGGGGCATAGGGGAGTGCATCCATGGGCCCTATTCCAAATCCTAGAGGAGGATCAGGTGGTTTGGGTAGTTCTAGTTCTGGTGGTTCGGGTGGTTTTGGAGGAAGAGGAAACCAAGGAGGTTCTGGGTCAGGTGGTCAAGGCCCGCAACAACCCCAGAAACATTTATATGGAGATGTCCCTTCGTCTCCCAGAATACAGGGGTATTGAGGATGCTGTTGAACATGTTCATATGTGTGAAATATTGTGGCATGCAAAAGGTATTACAGGCCTCTGAGCATAAGGCAAGTCAATTTGCTACTACATTACAGGCATGCGCACAGCTGGTATAGGAAGTTTGATCCCAATCAAACTTGTATTGACTATGCAGCATTGAAAGATGCTTTCTTGAAAGAGTTCCATATCCCAGAGTTTGAGCAGAAGAGTATAAGCATGCACTCAAGGATATAAAGCAAGGCACTACTGAAAGTGTACGTGAGTATGATGTGCATTTTAAAACACTTCTATCCAAACTCTCTTATGACATTCATGCAAGTCAGCATGCACAATGGTTTTTCGGGGGATTGATTACCCCATTTTGAAGAGCACTGTCACATAAAACTTATACCGACCATGCAAAGCATTGGAGGCCACTTTACGCGCTGAAGTAGTTGGGAGTATTGACACTAGAGTTAGTCCATTTTTGGAAGCTCAGATAGCAGCTATGGAAAAATAGTTAGAAAAATTATCAGCAAACTCAGCTCATGAAACGCGCTCAGGAATCTGGTGTATAGATTATGAAGTGGAAGGCCACACCAAGGATAGTTTCCCCCACAGAACTATACATTCATTGCTATTGGACTATGAGATTTTCCATTTGAATCATGATGCTAGTCACTGCCCCCTACTACAACGTGCGATTAGAAAGAATGTATCCTCCTTTTGTAAAAATTTTAGGTCCACGACCCATGATACTGAGGACTGTAGATTGATTGGCTAGATCCATGATGCCATTGATATTGGGGTAAGACAGGTGAGTGTGGCTGATAATTCTAAAGGGAAGAATGAGCATCAGGATAGGGATTATAATAAAACGTGCTATGACAGGAATGACAGAAGGTTTGAAGGGGTTCATGAAAGGGGACAAGGATATCGAGGTGGATATGGAGGATGAGGCCGAGGTGGAGGAAGGAGTGAATTCCCTCGAGGAACTTTCTATACATGTGGTTCACCTGACCATTATAGGCATGAATGCCCGCAGAATATTTCCTGTTCATTTTGTGGAAAGGGGCATAGTTATGAAGAGTGTCCGGACTTGTATGAGCATCTCAGTAAGTAGCACAAGAAAGAAAACAAGGGCGCGGGATGGTTAGAATCTAGCACGTGATAGAGAATCAGTGGATGCCCAAGTTAACACCAGAACCTGAGGCAGTAATAGTCAAGATAACCACACGAGCTGAGGCGGCATGCGCAAGAGAGGTGTTGCAACAGAAATTGACAATCACTAGGGAGGAGGTTTTGCATGCTAGGTATCCAGATCCAGCTCATCAGAAAGAATTCTATCAGGAAATGATGGAGGTCCTTAGAAGTCTCCAAGGTGAGATACAAGGTTTGAAAGAGTAGTCTCGAGAAATTGGAGCACAAGGATACAGAACAGGCCCCGTTGGATATTGACAACATCAGAGAGGTGTGTAGAACGTTGCGCCAGGAGAATATTATTCCTTTATTAGGAAATTGGTTGAAAGGGAATACTCCATGCATGGGAACTGAGACTAAAAGAAAAATACTTCATGTGAATCTTCCCCCCGATAGCATTGATTACGAAAAGGAGATCACTTTGAATGCTGTTGTGGATGGGTGGTTGTTGAGCAATATTTTGATTGATACAGGTGTGGAAGTAAATGTACTTACATTGGATGCATGGGAACAAATGGGGAGACCCCCATTGCAGCCATCATCTAATGTATTATTCATGGCAAATAGAATGAAAGCTACTCCCATAGGAGTTTTGAAGGATGCATCTATCACTATACAAAGGGCCAAGTTCACAGGAGACTTCAAAGTGCTAGCGCTTGTGGAAGTAGATAGCTTCCCAGCTTTGCTTGGGCACCCTTGGTGTTATGCGAACAATGCTGATTTGAGGTTTAACAAGGGGTATATCAGCTTCGAGAACAAGGAGGAAAGGGTTATAATACCATTGACTGATGGGAAATCCATGCCATATGTGGAACCTTTAAGTGAAGAGGACTTGAACAGAATTTATATACGTGTTATTCAGGACCCAGAGGTCCAGGATCCATCTAAGGAAGGAATCCTTCATTGGGAAGATTCTCAGTCAATCAATGATACTACCAGTGTTGCTTGTGATAATTGGGCTCATGGCACTTATGAACTGGTGGGGCATGAAGTTAAGCACATGGTTGCTTGCAAAAAGGGTTTTCATTCTGTTCGATGTATAGGTCACTCAGTACCCCACTATACTAGATCCGAAGATTTGGCTGGGTTCTTACAGGCCATGGAAACAAATTGGGCTGACCAGCTTAAACGATGACACTATGTTGTCATATACTTTGGGCGGGATAGCTGCGCACTGGTGGGTGGTCCATAGGGATAATCTCTTAGAATGGGGAATGATTGGGACTGCCTTATCAACTAGGTTTTCAAGAAGTAATGCACCTACAAATATTTTCCCTTATCATGGTGATCAACCTACTCAGCATCATATCCAGCAGTGTGAGAGACTCTGGATAGTAGGACAGGAAGCATTACCACCCTCACTTTGGGTGCATCAGTTTTATTCTACTCTACAAGGTTACACACATGCTTGGTATGTATATGCTGAATTACATCATGACACTGGCAATTGGCAAACTTTGACTGCAGGGATGATCCAAACTTTTGACTTCTTTTCATCTACACCACCAGTGAACACAACTTTAAGCTTTATCAAGTGCTTAACCATGGGAGACAGTGGGAAAGTAGAAGAACTTATTCAGGAATTATTTGGTGAGACAGAGACAGGGGCACATTTTGTGGATGAAGAAGATGATATCATATTACTTGAGCATGCACTTCTCTGGAAAAAGATAAGGGGAAGATGGTTTACATAATTGATGAGGAGGAAGTTGAGCACTTGGATGTGGATCATTCACATGGAACATGTGAAGTGTTAGCCAGTGTGGATGTAGATGCACGCACATATCATGAACCTATGAAGACAAAAAAGGTCAATATAGGCACAGAAGCTGAACCTAAGGAGGTGATAATTGGGGATTACTGGTCAGAATCAGAGGTAGCAAAGATCATAGAGTTACTTTGAGACTATGAGGACTTATTCCCAAGAGGATACCATGAACTTAAAGGCATGCATATATCACTCAGGAGAAATGAAGATAAAGCTCAAGGAAGGTGCGTGCCCTGTTAGGAAGCGACCATATCGGATGAATCCCAATTTGCGCGAGAAAGTAAAGGAGGAGATTGACAAGATGTTGAAATCCGGGATCATTCGACCATTGGATGAATCAGAATGGGTCAGTCCTATGGTGATAAGCATAAAAAAGGATGGTAGGATTCAGATTTGTGTTGATTATAGAGAGTTGAATGCAGCATGTGTTACAGATCCCTTTCCTACACCATTCACGGAGGAAATATTAGAAGGAGTGGCTGGGCGTGAGATATATTCATTTACAGATGGGTTTTCAGGGTATCATCAGGTTAGGATTGCCCCAGAAGATCAAGAGAAGACCACCTTCACTACTAAATGGGGAAGCTTTACCTATACTGTGATGCCCTTTGGATTGAAGAATGCACCTGTTGTATTTTCAAGGATAGTGGTACAAGCCTTCAAGGATTTTATTCATAACTTTTTATAGGTCTATCTTGATGATTGGACTATTTATGGGCTAATTAAGGATCATTGTGACAATCTGCGCTTAATGTTTGAAAGATGTCGACAGTTGAGTATCTCATTGAACATCAAGAAGTGCATCTTTGCTACTCCCTTTGGCACACTTTTAGGACACATTATCTGTAAGGAAGGGTTGCTGGTTGACCCAGCTAAAGTTGTCAGTCATCATAGGCTTGAAAGTGCTAGCCAGTCAGCGTGAGGTGCGTGGATTTTTGGGTCATACAGGGTATTACAGGAAGTTTATAAAAGGGTATGCAAAAGTTGTTGTGCCCTTGGAAGAATTGCTTAGGGGAAAAGGTACATTCTACTGGGGGGAGTCACAACAGCGCGTGTTTGAGATATTGAAGGAGAAACTTACTATCACGCCTATCTTGCACTTTCCTTCATGGGATAAACCTTTTCATGTTCATGTGGATGCCTCTGGCACAGCCATTGGTGCCATCTTAGCTCAACCAGGAGAAGGTATTGTGGATCATCCCATTTTCTTTTCTAGTAGGAAGTTGACCCCTGCAGAACAGAATTATACCACTACAGAGCGCGAGGCCTTGTCCATGATCTATGCCTTGCACAAATTTCATCAGTATTTGTTGGCTACACCATTTTTTTTTTATACAGATCACATGGCATTAAAGTATTTGGTGAACAAGCCCATTTTATAGGGGTGCATATGCCGATGGATACTCTTATTTCAAGAGTTTGACTTTACAGTTGTGGTAAAACCAGGCAAAAGCAATTCTGGACTGGATCACTTGTCTAGAATTCAATCAGGAGAAGAGGCACAAACAATAGAAGAGACCATGCCTGATGCATAGCTGTATAGGTTACAACGTGCACCATCAGAAATTGGAGGACATTGTTGTCTTTCTAAAGACTGGTATGGCACCAGAAGGCATGAAAGCTTTAGAGAAGAAGCAACTTGCTATTCACGTCGACACCATTCATGTTAATCAGTGGTGATTTGTACAAATTAGGCAGAGATGAGGTGTTACACCATTGTGTATTGGAGCATGAATGAAAGGATATAATGGAAGAAGCACATGGTGGTATTGCAGGTGGCCACTATGCAGGTGATGCAACAGTGTGCAAGATCCTACTTGCTGGTTTGTGGTGGGAAACATTGTACAAGGATTGTAAAGAGTATTGTAAGACATGTGACCATTGTCAACGTCTCAGGTCGACCAGGACAAAGGGATGAGATGCCTCTTCGACCAATTACAAGTGCAGAACCCTTTGAGAAATGGTCAATTGACTTTTTCGGGCCTATTTCACCAGTCACGCATGCGCTAGACTGGATCACGCTATATCATCACTTGTATAGATTATCTTACCCGATGGGTAGAAGCAACACCTACAAAGGACTGTACAACAGCTACAACAACAAGGTTCTTATGGGAGAATGTTCTTACAAGGTATGGCTATCCTTTAAGTTTAACAAGTGATAGGGGCACACATTTTTTAAATGAGACAATACAAATTCTTTTAGACGAGTTTATGGTTGCCCACCATAAAACTACACCCTATCACCCTCAGGAAAATGGGACTGCTGAGGCTTTTAACAAGATTTTGAGCCACAAATTGACCAAGATTTGTGATGTTGGAAGGAAATATTGGGATGATAAAGTATCTGCTATTCTTTGGGCTTATAGAATAACATACAAAAGATTGAACAAAGCCACACCTTTTCAATTGGTGTTTGGCATGGAAGCTATTCTTCCTATAGAATTTATGTTACCTTCTTTGCACATTGTGTGCTCTGGAGGTCTAGCTGATGAGCAATCCTTGGAAGAATGGATTGTGAAGATGGTTCAACTAGATGAGCACCGAGCCATCACACACTGGAGTCAAAAATAGGAGAAAGTGTGCCAAAAGGCATGGCATGATCGCCACATCAGAGATAAGAAACTTGTGGTGGGACAAATGGTACTTCTATATGACTCCAAGTTTCTGCTCAATCTAAGAAAGCTCAAGGTACATTGGTTGGGGCCAGATGTTATCACTCATATACTTGAGTCAGGTGATTGCCAGTTAGAAACAATTGATGGCACAAGGTTGCCTGGTTACTTTAACAGGAGTAGGTTGAAGCCCTACTATAAATAAGTCTTCTTGGTGTTTGTAATAAGGCAGTATTGCCAAATAAATTAGGTTTCCCTTTATGAATTTCCTTAATGTATTTCTTTCATCGTCGCTATGATTTGTCAATTTAGCTCTTATTTGTGTAATAAGCGCACTTGCGTGCATGAAGATAACTACAATATGAAGCATGTTGATGCGCAGAGGACTATACATCCTTTTCATGAGGGGAGGATTGTTGGTGACTCTCAAGTATATGCTGTGAAGATGTCATGCTGTGGGTGTTGAGAAAGAAGGTTGTTAAGGGTAATTGACAAAAGATTTTTCTCAAGATAAGAAAGGATGAATATGGACGACGAAATTTATAACGTGAGGTAAGTGGCGGCCATGGTAACTACCAAGAGATGATGCAGTGACGAGGTACTCGGGTGATAGGGTTTGTGCTGAAGAGAAGTCTGTGACAAAGGGTAAAAGGGAGCGCTAGAAGGCTATAGCGTTTGGCGCAAAGTTATACCACACAGAAATGATAAAAACAGGTCATAAATGAGGAGAATTTGGTATGTGGAGCAATTAATGCAACAAAAAGTAGAAATCTATATAAGGATGGGATGCAATTTCATTTTTACCCTTGTGACTACGAGAATTCGACAAAGAGCCTACATACGAAGAACATAAGTTAACCTATTAAAATTACAAAGCAACCAATCAAGCATGGAAGACAGATATCCTAATTGGAAGGGCTTGAATCCCCTAGGGAAAGGGTTTGAATGAAGCAGAGTAACGGAATAGATCTAGGGTGTGTGATTTCGTGAATGCAAAATTAGGGCACGGTTGAATCGAGTTAGGGTTCGATTAAAACTACTCAAAACACACAGAAACTGGTCTAGAAAATAAAACCTACAGAAAGAATGGCACCAAAGAAGAAAGTAACACCAGTAAAGGAGAAAAAGAAGGTGGTGGTGGAAGAAGAAGAAGAGATGGCCCTAGAAAGTAATTTTCCTGAAATGTAGTATCCTGAGGAAGTTATTGTGGGCCAGGAATGGGAGATCCACATCCGACAAAGTAAGATATGTGAATATACTCACCGGACCAATGAAAACAAGAAGAAGCTAGACAACCTACTCACTTCTCAAATGAACAGGCAAATTGAGGATGGCATGCCAATATATGATGATTCTGGGGAAAAGCTACTGAAAGGGAATGGTGTCTACCATATGAGCTCCCATACTTTAGAAAGTATGCACCATTGTATAGATGGCTGATGAGCTAAGTCCATGAGGACTTCTTCTACTTTGCAGGACGAAGGGTAAGATTGACACCCATCCTTATTTCCATAATAACCAGATTAAGGGAAACAGGTGAAGATATTAAGACTGACCTAGCTGACAAGAGCGCCATCTTGGAGACACAGAAATCGCTAGGCTATTAGAAAGGACCACGCGGAATGGACATTGACAAGCTGAAAAATTGTCTAGTAGTACAGGCAGTAGCACACCTGGTCAATAAATTGAATGACCAAGAATGTTGGTCCCAAGTTAATTCTATGTGGTCATATGTGGCCAAGTGCATGTCAAAAGGAACCAATTATAACATTTCTGGCTTCATTATAGAACAGATAGTAGAGGAAGCGCACACGGGAAATAAAATAAGTTTTGGTTGTATCTTACTAAGTTTAATCTTCATAAAGATTGGGGTACCAGATGGCCCAAAAGAGAACATATGGGAATACCCCATGAATCATAAGTCTCTAGCTGAATGATTCAATAAGTACCTTTGCAAGGGGTCAATGATGGAGGAGGTGAAGTAGCGCGCAGAGATGTGGTATGATAGGCTCCACATGGCGTTTAGAGAGGAATGGCGCATACCCAAGGATTTTCCTTCGGTCCTTGGGAAGTAGGTATAGTTTGTAGTCTACCAACATTTCTATATTACACGCTTTCCAATGGTATATGGGTCATAGAGCCCCTAGTGCAAATTGCCGTATGCATTTCCCGCACAATACTTCCAAGCTGCAATTCACCAGTTAACCAACACACAGAGGTTAGTGTTTAACACAGACAAGGTGGACTATGAATACCATACCCTAAGGAAGACGTATGGATATCTGGGGAGGAATGCGTACAACAAGAATAATATCTCAAAGATTCTGAGCACTAAGCCAGAAACACTGGCCATTGCGGATTATCGGGGCCATGCTAATATATCTCCAACTGAAGCCCAAAATGGAGAATAACAAGTACGTGGAAAATGAGTTCACTCTTCCAGTGCCACCAAAGGGGGAGCATACCATGGAGAACATTCCGGGCACCTAGGCCCTCTGAACCCAAGCAAGATGAGGAGGAAGAGGATGAAGAACATCAGGATAGTGGTAGCTTGGTGCGAAGGAGGAAGAAAATGTCTGGCAAAGAGGAGTGCGTGACAACTTCCCAAGGAGAAGGAGTTACAGGGGAGAAGTAGGGTGACCAAAGATTTAAAAAGGTATTTAAGTGCACAAGGGCACAAGGAGAAACCCCGCAAGTGAAGGAGCTAGAGGAGAAGAAAAGAAGAAAACTCAGGCTAAGTGAGGAAACAGAGGAATTTGAGGAGAAGGCACCTTCATCGTGAGCGAAAGAAGACCCTCAACACAAGGAGGAGAGAATGGAAGGAGAAGAAGGGGATCAATCAGAGGCTACACAGGACAAGGGTGGGGATACATCTAGTATTCCTAACCTTGATGCAGCCATTCCTAGAGGACCCTGATATCGTCGAACAGGGGAGGATGCTAAGGCACATACCATGGGGTATGCAAAAGACCCAAAGTTTATTATTCACACTTGGTTTCAGAGAACCATCGAGAAAAAGGATTTATTCAGATGGGCGCTCATGGATGAGGACAAGGTGACTCTGTGCACAATGAAGCAACTTTCATGGGTCTAGGCACACGCATATGGATGAGCTTGAATTTTATGTCGGTGAAGAATCATGTGTGTTAATATGGTTGAAGAAGGCACCTGAAGCGCGCCACATGAAAATTAAGCCAACGATAATGTTAGACGAGCAGGTGAGCAATTCTCTAATAAAGGTATCTTCTGAAGTAGCAACAAGAAATATTGATAAATCTGCTACCATTAAGGTGCTGATGGAGAAAATAAAAGCCAAGGATGTGGAGATAGTGCACCTAGTACATGAAAAGGACATAATCAAAAGAAAATATGACACTTTTGTTAATATGGTAGAGGGAATTGGAGATGATGTTCTAAAGGTATGCCCACATCTGGAATCCCAAGTACCAAAGGAATTTCCTTCTGCGATGCACTATGTGAAAACAATGATAACATTATTGCTAGAGGATGAAAAGGTGCGTGTATCAACACAGTCCAAGGACCCTGGGGAAAATTCAGAGAAAGCGTAGGCTATAGTAGCAAGGAAGATTGCTACGTATGAACGCCTACTAAAAGCTACCCATGACGAACTAAAGAAATCCGATCATGCGCTACCAATATGCACAACCCTAGATGTGCTGATCGTGGTGAAAACATTGGAGGAGGAAAATGAGGTCCATAAGGCTATGAAGGATGCTACCCTTGGCCACGCTGAAGGGTTGGTTCTGGTGAAGTAAAAGTGCGAAGCACTTAGGCACCACATAAGGAGAGGTTAAAGGAGCTTAGAAAGCTCATTGCTCAAAAGATGGATGTTCTGGAAGGGGTGTAAACCTCTATGTCTAGCATAATTCTTCTGATACAAAATGAGCAAGGGAAACTCACTATGGAAGAGCTGCAGTTTATCATTGCAGACATGCATGAGGTGGTAGGAGGTGGCATTGACAGCGTGGGAGAACTTGGAAGCCAATATCAAAGAATAATATCTAGAGTTGCTACTTCAAGATGAAACAGAGGGGCCTGAGCCTTGAACAGTTTTGTTAGCTATGAATACCTTATTCAAAATTCATCCATTCTTTATTTACTCAACCATTCTTTATTTATCCATTATTTTTGTAAGTTTTGGACATCACCATTGTCGGGGGTGACAATGAGATTAGTGTGGGGTAATGTTGATCATAGAAAACACTTAGCTGAACTTGCACACAAAGTCCACACAGAAGAACAACACAGGAGCAAAGGCGCGAAGGTATAAGAAGGCGTCATGCGCGGAGGTGTAGATTAAAAATTTCAGGACTTAGCCGATTTTAGAGATCATTTCTATTTTTAGAGATTGGCGTACGGAGAAAACAAAGCGATGCTGAGACTTGCGTGATGAGTGCATTGTTTGGATCATTAATATCATTTCTTCAGGCTGAAAATACTCTTTTTTTATATGACTTATTAGTATATGTGGATGTTTTGTGTAGTTATATCTTAGTAGGTTTGATGCATTTTCCTTACTATAGTTTATGAAGATCGATTATCACATGAACCTCCTACTAACTGTCTTTGTGAGATCAAATGTGATGATGTGTGCAGGGAATGATGGAAGTTGGTGGTAGTTAAGGAGCCCGAGTTTGAAGCATGTGGATGAAGATTGTTTCCATCAAGTTGACCTATTAGCCTGGGCGTGATCCTAATGGCCCGTAGAGATTTATGTGTTTTAATTAGAATTTTATGGACAGTGTTTACTGCCACCTAATATGGAAAATCTTGTAACCAACATTATCTATATGAATACTTCATCTTCAGAACTTGGTAGTACCACTTTTTTATTATTGAAGGAGATTATCTGCATATAGCTCTTGATTTTATTTTTACTGTCTATGTTATGAAATTATTTCTAAGTTAATGAAAGCCATGACATTTTGAGAATCAGACATTGTTAATCCATCTATCCCGAGGAAGAGAAAGGGCCCACTCAACCGAGGAGATACGAGGTTACTTTGAGTTCATGCATACAGTTCTTTGATTACATTTACTGCAATTGTCATTTGATAAATCTTACATGCATGCTTCAATTAAATGTATTTGCTTTCTCCATTACTGCTTCCACTTAGAATAGATTCTTTTATTATGCAAATCTAGTTGACGAATAGTCTTGTTTTCTGCTAAAGTTCCATTTATTCAGTTGTGATTTCGTTTGTTAAGAATAGTGCGTGTATATTTCATTTTTCAACAGAAGATTAGTTGTTGAAATTCCTTTCATTGTAGATAGTTGAATTATGTAGAACTGTATTTAATTTTTGTAGATTTGAACTGCATTTCCATAGAATAGTCATTAAACTAAAACAACCCCCCAATAGACCCAACGTATAACTGGTTCTCCTAGACTCCATTGCATATTGCCTAGGACACAACCCTGGTTTAGAATGACACTGAAAAATATTATGTCGGTTAAATGATTGGAAGAATACAACGACCCATCATTTTTAGTGCCGTTACCGGAGATATAACCATAAGCTCCATTATTTTTTTCCATATGCTATGGGTGTTAATGGAGTTCATATAGGAAACCAGTAGTTCTCTTAGACCTTGATTTAAACCAACCAACCTGGATGCATAAGTCATGAGATAATCAAGGGAGATTTATAGCATGCAATATTCAACAAATCTCTTTAGACACTTCACAAGATAGAAATATTGAGAGTGATACAGATACCAACTCAATGCCTAGAACCTGTTCTAATCATTTTGTATCCTCTTTACACCACTCGGAAATGGGGGACCTTTGGAATACTGAAGACCAACCTCTAGAACGAACCTTTACATACCCCATTTTCCTCGATGCAGATGAGGATGCACCCATGAAAAAAATCTCACCATCCATCCTCCCCCTCTTTCGAGGAATGACCAAAGAATACCCTGATGAGTTTCTATTTGAATTTAAAATCCTATGCCAAACATATGACTACCGAAATGACAATGAAAAACTCAAACTATTTCCCTCCACTCTCAAAGGTTCTGCTATGAGATGGTTTATGGGGTTACCGTCTAACTCCATTAATTCCTAGGAAGCCATGGAAACAACCTTCCTAGATAAGTACCAAGACTATTGTAGGGGAAGGGATAGGAAGGAAGATTTCTTCCAAATACAGAAAAAGGAAGATGAGAATCTAGAGGATTATCTGGATATATTCATGTTTCTCCATAAACGCAGAGGGTATGAGTTACATGCAGAAATCACTAAAACATTCTTTCTGAAAGGACTGGATGAGGAAACCAAGGATTCCATCCATCTCATGGGAGGAGGAGACGTGCATAAACTCACCATGGAACAAATCACTGAGCTATGTAGAAGATATTCTAGAACACGTGGAGGAATACAAAGAAAACAAACATCCAAGTCTTTGGGTACCTCTAAACTTCTAGAAGAAATGGCCAACATGAAAACAGACATTCTACTGCAATTAACATCCACCATTGATGGACTCAAGTCAAAAGCTACCCTTGCCAAAGAACCATTGGACATGTATTGCCCTAAATGTCAGAAGAGACACTCCTTGAGGGAATGTCCTTTGGATTCCATAGACATGTGCTTAATCTGCGAAGTTACTGATCATGACACTAAGCATTGCACACTTTTACCACAGTTGAAGGGAGGTTTGAATGAAATATCTCAAACGAGTTCTGAATTAAAATTTGTCCAAAGACCAAAAAATCAGGGTGGGTTCCCATCTAGACCAACTCAGAATCCCTGGAGAATGCCATGGCCGAATCAAGCCTCTCGGTCTTCTTAGGGACAACCTGAGTGGGAAAAATCAAACTGGATGACTTATCCATATCCACCACCTTGGAAAAATCCCTACACTCAGCTGGGTTGGGCTCCGCCACCTGCAACCAATCCTTGGCACAATCAACAGTGAGGTCCTCAACAAATTTTTAACCAAAATCAGTCTTGGGCACCACCACAAAACGATAATCAACAACACAGGTTCCAGCAGCCACAATAAGCTTTAATGCCTCCACCTCAAGCCTACAAAAATCAAGGACAAACAACACAAACACAGCTACCAGCCCAGCCAGTATCCAATCCTAAAAATCAATAGACAGCTTTGATTGATGACACAGACTCAGGTAACACCATGCAGGTTAATACTACTGGTAATTTACGACTACGATCTAGAAAAATATTGAACCCTTTTGTTGTTATCACAGAACTTCCTGATGATGCCGATAATGAAGAGAACCTTGAGGGTAATACTAGTTCTTCACTAATGTCAGATAAACAGGATGATCAAATACCCAAACAGACTACAACCCCTTTTCCTGAGCGATTACAGGACAATCAAACTGTAGATGAAACAAAATAGCACTACTGCTACGGAATCTAGAATACCAACATTACTGACAAAACAAAACAAAACAAAACAACACTACTGAAAATTCTAAATGGGAAAAAATCCAAACACATTTCATTATATCATCCTGCCCAACCTTATATGAACAATTGTGACCAGGTATGGGTGGATTCTTTGGATGCTAACTCTTTGAGTTCTTCTTTTCTAGCCATTATTACAATACACAATCATATGGTGGAAGTTGTTGAGTCATATACACTGACTGATTCTAAGGACTCTACAACTATAGAAATCAGCACTACTACTATGGAATCTATAATACCAGCATTAGACATCTCTTCTGCTATTTCTCTGGTAGACATTACCTCTGTTGAGTCTGGTAGGAAACTCTATGCTTATAATTCTGAACATTTAGTTCCTGATTTCTATTGTCCTTTAACCAAGGTTCTATCTTTTGACAACATATCCATCCTGCACATGCTTTAGCCCCATGTTTTCCCATTGAATTATTTTACCACTAGTACAGAGCTTTCTCTTTGCGAATGATACCAAGCAGGTGTTTGTTAGTATGGGTAGAGAGCTGACTATAGGTAGCAACTTGGAGGTCAATCAAGAAGCTAGGGTGCTTGAGGTTCTGAAGAAACATTCCCATGCTTTTGCTTGGGATTACACTGATATGAAAGGAATTCATCCTAGCATCTATACACATCATATTTACATTGATGACGTAAAACCTATAAGGAAGCCGCAACGAAGAGTAAATCTAGCATTGAGAGACATAGTCAAAACTAAGATCGAAAAACTCCTAAAGGTAGGTTTCATCTATCCTATATCTGATAGTCAGTGGATATCCCCATTAGTTATTGTTCCCAAGAAGAATGGTAAGTGGCGAATATGTGTTGATTATAGGGAACTTAACAAAGCCACCAAGAAGGATTATTTTCCCATGCCTTTTATTGACCAAGTCCTGGACAATTTGGCTGGTAAGAAATATTTTTCTTTCTTAGATGGGTTTAGTGGGTATAATAAAATTAGTATTGCCCCTGCTGATCAGGATAAGACTAATTTTATGTGCCCTTGGGGTACATTCGATTACGGAGTCTTACCTTTTGGGCTTTGTAATTCCCCTGCTACATTTCAGCGGGCAGTCTTGTCCATTTTTACAGATCTTGCTAATGACTGTGTTGAGGTTTACGTGGATGATTTCACTGTCCATGGATCCAATTTTGAAGAATCTTTGATTAATCTTGAGAAAGTACTTAGTCGATGTGAACAACACCAACTATCTCTGAGTCATGAAAAATGTCTAATGATGGTTGATCAAGGAATTGTCTTAGGTCACCATGTTTTAGCCCAAGGTATACAGGTGGATCCCAAAAAGATATCAGTCATCACCCAATTACCTACACCAGCTAATCAGACTGAAATCAAAATTTTCCTTAGTCATGTAGGTTATTAACACCGATTCATAAAAGATTTTAACAAAATTTCCGCCCCAATGTTTTCACTGCTAACCAAAGATTGTGTTTTTAAATGGTCTCCTCAGTGTCAACAAGCATTTGATTCTATCAAAGAGAAGCTAACAAAATCCCTTGTCTTATGTGGCCTTGAATGGGGACAAACTTTCCATATCCACAATGATGCTTATAATATAGTCATGGGCTTTGTCCTTGGAGAAAAAGATTTAGAAGATCATATGTATGTAATTTATTTTATCACCAAAAATTTGACTCCTACGAAAAAGAATTACACTACTACGGAAAAAGAGTTTTTGGCTGTCATCTATGCTTTGAATAAATTTTGTCATTACATAACTGGATATAAAGTTTTTGTTTACATTGACCACTATTCCATTCGTCATTTGATGAAAAAACCAGTGGTTGGTGGAAGGCTTATTCACTGGTTACTCTTGTTGCAAGAATTCAATCTCACTATCATAGATGAGCTTGGGAAATCTAATGTTGTTGTTGACTTTCTTTCCAGAATAAATGTTTTAGGTGATGATGAAGCAGTCCAAGAAGAATTTCTTGATGAACACTTGTTTGCTATCTTAACTAAGATTCCTTAGTTCACTGATCTCGTGAATTATTTAACAACAGGGAAGTTTCCTGCCTATTTTACTCATAAGGAAAGAAGGTGATTGGTTAGAAATAGTGCAACATATAAATGGTGTAACAGATTCTTATTTAAATGTTGTCCTGACATGGTTCTTTGTAGGTGTGTTCGAGAGGATGAGGTACATGACATACTACGAGCGTGTCATGATGAGCCAAGAGGTGGACATTATTCAGTGAAATGAAAAATTCATAAGATCCTTGGATTAGGGTACTATTGGCCTTCCCTCCACAAGACTGTCAAAAATTATGTGTGGCAGTGTGATTCCTGCCAATGAATGGGAAAACCTGCACTTTCTATGGAAATTCCTCTGAATCCTCAGCTAGTTCTAGGACCATTTAATAAATGGGGTATTGACTTTGTTGGACCATTTGATCCTCCATCTTTCAGGAAGGAGTATCTCTTGGTATGCACGGACTATGTCACCAAATAGGCTGAAGTTCAAGCATTGGTATCTGCCAATGAAGATGTTGTTGCTAATTTTCTCTACAATCAGATATTGCTGCAATTTGGAGCACCAAGGGCCATTATATCTGATCAAGGTCCTTAATTTGTTTCAAATATGATTGAATCTTTCTTGGAAATCTACAGAATTAGGTACAGGAAATCATCACCATATCACCCCCCAATCTAATGGGCAAGTGAAGGTAACCAATCAAGAACTTGAGAATATTCTAACTAAGGTGGTCAATGTCGATAAAAAGAATTGGGTGCTAAAGCTTCCTGAGGCCGTCTGGGTCTACAACACAACCAAGAAAACAACTACTGGTTTTTCTCCCTATGAGCTGGTCTTTGGGAAGAAACCACTGTTACCTGTCGAGTTCGAATTGCACACCTGGTGAATAACGTTGGAAGTTGGGATTTCGATTTAGATGAAGCACAACATGAATGGGTGTTGTAGCTAAATGAATTAGATGAAATGTGGATGGAGGCACAATAGCAGATATAAATTCTACAACATCAGTGGAAAACTTGGAATGATGCTCACATAAAAAAGGACATTCCATGAGGGATAGTGGGTTTTACTCTTTGATTCCAACTATCAGTAATTTAAAGGCAAGTTGCGTACAAGTTGGTTAGGTCCCTATCAGGTAAATCAAGTGTTTAAAAATGGCTTTGTTTGATTGATACCGATTGATGGAGACAAATAGACTCTTCTGGTGAATGGACATAGGCTCCGAGTTTATCACCAACTGCTGGATAAGAAGACTTTCACTGATGACATTCTTTTACACACAGACATACATGTTGAGGAGGCTCTCTACCTCTCAAGCATGGAGTAATCAATCTCTTGCAAATTCAATAAAGGAAGATGATCCTTCATTCGATCTTCTTCCCTTAGTTAGTAGTTTTTCTTATTGTTATTTCCAATAAATGTAGGAATTTTCATTATTTCTACAGCCGCTAATCACGTTTCATCTCGAACTGTAGGGCATAGGAATCTACGAATATCGACTGACTAAATGTGGCATGGGTAAGTGTATTTTAACTTGCTAATGATATTTTCATGCAAAAAATTTCCCCATGTATGCATTTGTCATCATTACACTATCATGAAATGATTTCTATGGTCATTCTAGATCTCTTTCCAAATCTAGTTCTATGAATGATGGCATAAAAGGAGTAATGGCTCATAATCACCACATGCCTTGATGTGTCGCACTCTCCAAAGATCAGGACAGGTGGTGCTCGCTCCTCAACCATGGGATATGTGCCATCATAAAAATCTTAAACTCACATGGGTGGCCGGTCTCATTCACTATTTTTCTGTCGTCACCTTTGTTTGATGTTACACCACCCAAGGAATATGGTGTCATTTGAAATTTAATGCTTCTGTAACTACTTCTACCATTATTGTATGCACATCAAGCACGAATGGTTTTATCAGTCACTAGATGGGAAGTGGAAGAGATGCTCTGTTCTGGTTTTTTTTTTTGCTACCAAGTATTACTCACCTTCAGCTTTAGCATGGGACCGCAAAAGACATCAGAACCTGCTTCACCTGATGCCTTACTCCAGAATGCTACCCTTTCACAGGAATTTCATGATTTTGGATGGTTGGATTTTATTTATAAATTTGAAGGTTTCGATGAGGGCATTGTGGAATAATTCTTGAACAATTTTGAGTCCACCTGTTCACAAGTTGGTGTAAGACGAGTTGAAATTACCAGTCAAGTCATTTCTGACCTATCTGGCCTGCCAAAGTTTGGTTTAAAGGTTATGAAAAATGTCTCCTTTACAAATCCTGATTGCTCTATTTCACGACGAAGGAGAGGCACTCTCAGAGGTCATCTTGACTCCATTGGGTGTCTAGAAGGGTGTTAAGTGGACAAGTTTACCTGGAATCTGGAGTGAGATTGCAAAATGGGTCAACTGGTATTTCATATGTGATGGTCAGGCCTCTATTCTGGGTGGCGATGCACTTAAAATACTCATCCACCTTAAAAAGGGACATGTCAACCAGACCCTTCAGGTAAATCTACCAGAATACCTCACAAAATCCATCATTAAAGTTTTCCAGAAGAACTGGTCCAGTGGAGGCAAGTCTATGATTAAACACTCAGGATTGATTCATCTATTGTGTTCACACCAAGTCTTCTTTAGACAAAAGTGAAGGCTCAAGGGACATGCTAGTGGTGAAGGGTCTAGGCCAAAGCAATTAAAATCTGGTCTCTCTTCTACACCTCGGTCTACCCTTGTATCAGGCCCTTACCCTTCACACAACCAAGTAGAGGCAACCGATGTTCTTGAGCATGCAGACATAGTTGGTACTTCTAAGGTTCCATCCCCTTCCATTTTTGATTCAAAAGGAAAGTGTGTCATGGCCCCATCTTCTTCCATGCAGCTACGGTCCCGATGGCTTAGCTCATTTTTACAGATAGGTGGTTCCCAATCAGATTCTTTTTCTGATGATACCGCCCACATTCGGGAGGAACTACATAAGGAGGATGACCTGGCCACTCCATCATCTACTATTCCATTATCTACGGAAATTCACCCTAGTGGCTCCTGAAATGCTTGACACCCAAGTGGCGCCTTCTCACAATTATCTAGAGGAAATCACATTGCTGAAATCTCAGTTACAAGGTATAGAAGAAACAAACCTTTTATTACAAGCTAAATTTACACAAAAGACAGTAGAAAAAGTTTAGGAGATTGCTGCCCTGCAGCTTGAAGTGAGTTGTTTAAAGTGGCAGCGTGATAAGAGTCTTACCCTCTTGAATAGTTTCCAATAGTTGTCCCTTCAGGAAAGGGAATTGCAGAAGGAAAATCAAAAATTAAAAAAGGAAAAAGAATCTATAGAGGAGCATAAACAATTAGTAACATCTATTTTAGACTTTGTCTGTCCTTTGGCCATCAAACTGTTGTCCTATAGGAAACCCTCTTCAGTCTACAGCATGTTTGTCCAAGAAATTTTTTATTCTTGGCAGTTATTTCAATTGTGTTCTCAAGCTCCTCATGAAATTCCCAATGGCCCTAGTTTTTTATCAGTTTACAAGTGCAGTACTCCAGATATTCAAAATTTTCTTTGTGAATTTTATCTACATAACATGATAGTTACCAATGTCCCTGATTTCTTGATTAACCTATTTGTGGGTGATTTTCAAATTAAAGCCTTTCAGTCTGTATTACAGAATCAGATAATTTAGGGGTAGCAAACATACATTTTCAATCACACTACTCAGTCCATCAGATTTCACATCTGCCCAACTCATCATACAGATGTCACCCTGCAAAAAAACTTTCGATCACTTTACTATCAGGTAGGGGTTGGGGTGAATACTTCTCAAATTTTGCTTCAGTGTGTCATTGATTTTGAAAATTATAGTCAAGAGAATTTTGGGGCTGCTTGGCAAGCTTGTGATAGGAGGTAGGATACTTTACGTTTTCCTTTGAAATGTAGGAAGGTTCTCTCTCCCTAGAACTTGAGCTGGAGTATGCACATGGGTGATGACCTCATCACCATCATCAAGAAAACTACAGCTAGCAGTACAATGATGAATGGACAGGCCTCCAAGTATAGCCACCACTCCTCTTGAGCCCGCTCACTACCTGGAAATACAATACAACACAGTCCCATGATAGTTTCACTACCTAGGTGGAAATTACCTCTAATACTCAGGGCTGCAAGAACACCACAAAGCAATACGTTGATCAATTCGAGGAGTATGACATGGCTGAACAGCTTGGTAGGTGAGTAGGGTGCAAATGAGTTACATTGGGACATGCAACAGGTAAATTCAGGAGGAAAATGATGAGTGCATTATTTGGCTCATTAATATCATTTCTTTAGGCCAAAAATACTCTTTTTGATATGACTTATTAGTATATGGGGATGTTTTGTGTAGTTATATATTAGTAGGTTTGATGCATTTTCCTTGCTATAGTTTATGAAAACCGATTATCACAAGAACCTCCTACTAACTGTCTTTGTGAGATCAAACGTGATGATGTGTGTAGGGAATGATGGAAGTTGTTGGTGGATAAGAAGCCCGAGTTCAAAGCATGTGGCTGAAAACTATTTCCATCAAGTTGACCTATTAGCCTGGGTGTGATCCTAATGACCCATAGAGATTTATGTGTTTTAATTAGAATTTGATGGAAAATGTTTAATTCCACCTGATATGGAGGATCTTGTAACCAAAATTATCTATATGAAGACTTCATCTTCAAAACTTGGTAGTACCACTTTTTGATTATTGAAGGAGATTATCTACATACAGTTCTTGATTTATTCTTATCATCTATGTTATGAACTTATTTTTGAGTTAATGAAAGCCAAGGCATTTTGAGAATCAAAAGTTTGTTAATCCCTCTATCCCGAGGAAGAGCAAGGGCCCACTTGACCGAGGATATACGAGGTTACTTTGAGTTCATGCATACAATTCTTTGATTAGATTTACTTCAATTGTCATTTGATAAATCTTACATGCATGCTTTGATTAACTGTATCTTCTTTCTCCATTATTGCTGTCACTTAGAATAGATGCTTTTTTTATGCAAATCTAGTTAATGAATAGTCTTGCTTTCTACTAAATTCCATTTATATAGTTGTGATTTCACTTGTTAAGAATAGTGTGTGCATATTTCATTTTACAACAGAAGATTAGTTGTTAAAATTTCTTTCATTACAAATAGTTGAATTCTGTAGAATTGTATTTAATTTCCATAGATTTGAATTGTATTTCCATAGAATAGTCACTAAACTAATCAACCCCCCAACAAACCCAACGTATAACTAGTTCTCCTAGACTCCATTGCATACTACCTAGGACACAGCCCTAGTTTAGAATGACACTGACAAAGATTATGTCAGTTAAATGATTGGAAGAATACAACGACCCATCATTGCATGCCACTCTTCATGGAGATTTTTGAAGAACATGTCAGCTCACTCTTGCATGGCATAAGCTAAGAATAGATACACCACTTTAGTTAACTGTCAACGATCTATAGATAGCATAATTACATGTATGGTTATAGTTGTAAAAGGCCCGTTGCTGTTATTAGCATGCGACCTATTTCTGGTAGTGTTAAGTGGTGAAAGGCTAGTTCCCCACCCTATATATATGTAATGAATTACTTAGTAAAAGGAGAGATATACATAGACACATGCTTTGAAGAAAGAGAGATACATGAGTACATGAGATTGGATAATTGTAATAGATCCATGCACGTATGTCTGGTATTGTATGAAGCTTTTGTACATTTGGTGCGATGAATATATAAAGAATATTGGTCAAATAACAGTGTCTGATGTGTTTTGTCAATGTATATTGTTGTTATCATGATGATTTACATTTAAGCGCTTATGGATCTAGTTCAGTATAATGATGAATAGATGGTTTAGTTACTAAAAATATATGTTTACTACTTTATCATGCTACCATTTTACTACAACAACTCTTAAGAGGGACCCCATACCTTTGCACGCTTCGGGTGAGCACTCATCCTAGGATGAGTGATGTGCTAGCGCGACTAGGTGTTAAATAAGAATTCTAGGCTGCATCAACCAATAAAACAATGTGTTGAAAAGCACTTAGAGGAATTGAAATCTAATATAATATGTAAAAGGTGAAACAAATAACCTAATTGGAATGATTAAGATAAATCACATTAACTATGATTTGTAATGCATTTCCATGAAGTTTGAACAACATAAAATAATTAGCCTCTTTTCGAGTAATGATGATATATAGCCCACTCCACATTGCATCAAACTTAGAGTACCACCCTGGTTTGGCTCTATCTGTATCCCATTTCAAGACCATATACCAACTTAGAAATCAAGATCCATACCTTTCTTTTTAATACATAACTTATTTGACCTTTGGTGTTCTTTTAATTTGATCATGATAGAATTCGTCAATTCCTCAAGTTCAACTAGTTCTGCCATTCCAATCTATCTAATATGCACCCTCAAATTTTAATCGATGAGCCAACTCTAATGAAGATAATTAAAAAGAAAAGGGAAGCCTAACATCTTTACCATATGCAAGCTTGAAGGGAGAATTGCTAATTTATTTCTTTGATGTGACTTTGTCATCCCAAAGATAATTTATTACCTTTTATGCCACTGCCTCTGGTTGATAATGATTTCTCTCTTCATAATTTTGATCAAGTTTTTGTTGTTATAATTTCCCAAACCTTACCTGGAGAATAATAATTGGAAGAAGTCTTCAAGTAAATTTCAAGTCCAAGATCTTAATAAAAAAATTTAGAGGCTAGGAAGGATTTCACATTATCAGATATGATGGTTTGAGTAACTCCAAATATTGCCACAATTTATTCAAGAAAGTCAAGGATAGCCGACTTGGTAGCTTCCTTGAGTGCCACATATTCTATTCACCCGGTGAAGCAATATTTTTCCGTTAAAATCCATTTGTGACCATTACCTGATAGAGGATTAATCATGCCATTAAATTCAAGAACCCATTAGGAGAATGGATGATCTTCTTGGATTGGGTGAAGTATAAGGGAACCCAACCTATTTTTTACTAGTAAATTAAGAACATTGTTTACATTTTATGACCCATTGATGATCATCTGGAAACAATCTGGACCAAAAGTATCTTACCTTTTATAATTTTCATAGCATTGGCGTGGGAAGATAAATTTTTGGCAAAGAAACCATCATGGAATTCCTCCAACACTTTGTTCACCTACTCACCCTTAATACATCTTAACAACCCTCCATCATGATTCCTTCTAAAGATAATTTTTTCAATCAATGCATAAGGAATTAATTGTAATCTCAAATTCGTTCTTTTCATTTTTCTTAGGCTAAGAGGATATGTACCAGTGGATAAAAATTTGGTCATGTCATTAGTCCAATGTGGGCCATTGAGCGAGTTCCCTTTATCTTGCTGAATTTCAGAAATTTCTGGAAGTCCCTCATCCATGAAGAAAGGAGTTTCTTTCTCATCCTGTCATCTTGAGCATAGAAAGCCAACTGCTCACAAATTTACCTAAGTCTTACCAAATTTTTTGATTTAATAGTCACATTATATTTCATTATTTTTGCCACCCATCTAGATCTTTTCTTTCTGATTTTTTCTCCCATAATAAAGTCTCTCACATTGGAATCCAAGACTAGAACGTTAATGTGATTAGTAGTGAGCATACGCTTAAATTTTCTTGAGATCTCTCATGATGGAAAATACATGTTTCTCTATGTGGTTATATTTCAATTCATAATACTTGAGTGTTTGACTGAATAATGCAAATGGTTTCTCTAAATTGTTATCATTTTGTTGTGTTAAAACAACAACAATACTAGATTAAGTTCCATAGACATATAAGATAAAATAATTAGAGTAGTTAAGGTTGATAAGTGTAGGAGTTTGAGCAATTTCATTTTGTTGTCCATTTAAAAATTCAATATTTCTTGAGAATTATGGTGATAAGCTTAACCAATCGTGTAAAATTAGGGATAAATTTCCTAACGAAGTTAATCTTTATAAGGAATGATTATAGGGCCTTCTTGTGAGTTTATAAGGAGAGAGGGTGAATGGCTGAGATTCTTTCTAGATCAACGGAAATATCATCTTTTGAAATGAAGTTCCCCAAAACCTTTCTTCCCCTGGGAATTGTAAAATTACACTTCTAGGGGTTTAGAGACACCCAAAACTCCCTACATATCTCAAAATATTTCTAAAGATGATTGATATGGTCTTTACTCTCCTTTGAGAAAATTCTGATATCATCCAAGTAGAAAAGGATAAAATTATTGATATACCCTTCAAAATCAATTTCCATTTCTCTTTGGAATAAGGCACCTACATTTGATAAACCAAAGGTAATTTTTTAATATGTGTATGTTCCCCATTTAGTTATAAATGAAGTTTTGAACCGATCATATTCTCTAACTTTGATATGATTGAAACTTGAGTAGCCATCATGCATTGAAAACCTTTCAGTTCCTGCTACCATTTGTAAAATTTGTTCCATAAAAGGTAGAGGATAATGATCTTTTAAGGAAGCTTTGTTCGAATCCCAGAAGTCCACATAAAGTCTGATTTTCCCATTTTTTTTCCTCATCATAACCATATTTTCCACCTTAAGTAGAGTATTTAATAGGAAATATTTTTTTTTACCTCAATCCACTTAGATAATTCCATCCTCATGAGGGGCTCTATTTTAGGATCGATAGGCCTTTGTTTTTGTATAACTAGCTTGGCATTAGGATCAAGATATATAGTGTGTTAGATAATTTTGAGGTGTAAACCCATAATATCTTCCTATTCCCATGAGAATACATCATTATAATTTTGGCACAAGGAGATAAAATATTTATTTTCATCTTCATCATTTACCTTCCAAAGTAATAGCTCTTTTCTTTGTACAATAGTGACTAGTTAACAATCATCTATCCTTGATGTTATGTTCTTCTCTTCTCCTTATAATTATTCATTAAGACTAAAAATATGTTCAAGAATGACCAATCCCTTAGGAATTTTGTTTGTCCTTAGCTAAATGATTTGATCACTATAATTGACATGTAAATTAGATTACATTTTAAAGGAGAGTTCAACTTCATTTTGGATAGTCTGAACAATTTGTCCATCACTATCAAATGCCTATGAGATGAATTCATTATCTGTAATTGATGACCTAACCACCGGCTTAACATGTTGATTTCCTTGGATGAGGTTCTCAACTGGTGAAAATTTTGATTCAAGGGCTACCATCTGGTCCACTTCTTTGTTCCATTTCCTTGGCACCTCTTGCAGATTAAAAACATCAAATCTCTCTAAGATACCCCAAACTCTATGCTTATAAGATTTAAAAATATTATTATAGGTGGCACATTTATTTCTCACTTGGTATATGACCAATTTTGTATCTCCAAAAAATTGCAATGTTTTGATTTGTCTCTTCTTCATAATGAGAAGACCATGCACCAATGCCTCATATTCTGATACATTATTAGAATATGAAAACTACAATTTTTGAGAAAATAATATCTCTCATACATTGGAGAAATTAATACAAAACCTACCCCAGCTCTATTTCTACTTATAGAACCATCAATGAATAATTTCCATAGACCAGAAGCATTATCTTATTGCTTAAGTGGTGTGGGGTAATGAATTCTTCTTAATGAATGTAGAAATTTCCAAGCCCAATTTCCACAGCTATGTCATAAGGGTCAAATTAATAATGCTCCTTATCCCATTCATCTAATAACATATCAGGAATTAAAGGAGGGATACATTGTTTTATTGAATAAAACGCATGGTCTTGGTCTTCATTATTAGACAACTAGAATGGAGAGGAGCGGGGTCATAAGAATCAACATGATAGGAAAAGACTGATTCAACTTGGATGGTAAATCTAGTACCATATCTATTTTGTTAGAGAGTACAAGACTAATTTGAGGATAAATAACCACCAAACATGTGGAAAATAAAGGAGGAAGATCAATGACTAAGACATCTTGAGTTATAGTTAAACTTAGAAAAGCATGAAGGGTTAACTCAAGATCTTTGATAACTCCTAAAATGTTGACAGTTGAACCATCATGTTGTAGAACACCTCAGAAACAATATTGTACTTAAGGCATATGATATAAAAAAAATTTAGGCACCACAAAAGTGTTAGCCCCTAAGTCGATCACACAATTATGAACCAAGTGTTTACCTATTATTAAAGACATATAAAAGGGAAAGGTATTCTTAAATTTTCTTACTTTCTCCTCCTTTTCTTCTCACAATTTTACTATAGAGTGTTCTTTTAGATTAGCTAGAATATATTAAGAAATCTTCTTCAGAGCCTTGTTTAGGATATCTCTCTATGATGGAATAGTTAGGGCATCCCACATTGTCACATTCACATTTGTCTTCTTCATTTTTTCAACAATGTTGAAGGGAAAGCCAATGGATTTGTGTATCAGAGGAGTAATTCTCTTTCTATTGTTGTTTAAATGTTGGAATATATACCTTTGGTTGGGGAACAACCTCTTTTATGGAGTTAATCCTACCAAGAACATTAGGAAATTTTATCTTACTTGTATCTTCCCCAATATCTCTCTCTTTATGAAGAAGATCCTCTTGATTAGAAGAAGATGAAGGATTTATATCCAACACTCTCCTTTTAGACCTTGTATTATTAGTAACATGAGTATGACGTATGTTGGAAATTTCCACTTCTTGATTCACCACACATAAATCATCATCCCTAAAGAACATGAGATTGTTCTCAAGATTGATTATTTGAGTTGTGTCCATATTAGAGTTGGCTACTTCTATCATTGGTTCCTGCTGACTATAAGAATTATTGGTTGCACGATCGTGCACCCATGTCTCGGATCTAGAAGATTCGATTCGATGAGTCAATGGGACTGTCTCTCAAGTGTGGGACCTTGCACACTTGAGACAGACCTCTAGAGAAGGATGATTCCTCTATCTATTTCTACTGCTACTACTAGAAGGGAAAAATAAGCTAATAATGCTAAGGGACCAAGGATAGAAGGATAACATGAAAAAGGAAATCTACATTGCAGAAGGTGATAACACAATAAAAAGAGGGATGAAGACTATCTGTTTTGAGTGAAAATGAAGGAAAAGGCATGAAGCGAGGCTCAAAATGTGTAGCACAAAATAGAGCACATTTTCATAATTAGTTGCATGAAACACAAGTAGAAAATGGAGTAGAAAGGGACATGAAATGACACAAAAAACACAATGAAAAAGGAGGAAAGAAGAAGGAATAGAAACACAATAGGACATAGAGTAGCCACAAAATGATGCTTCTATTACTTATAGAAATGCAGAGTCTGTTACAATGGTGAAAGAGGTCGATATCCACATGCATGAGCCAGATATAGAGGTCTGAAACTCAAGATACAATGATATGAAGTCCTTAGAAAATGCTTAAGGATCCAAAATTTCCAACATTAACAATGATCCCAACTCTTACATTTATAGATGAGTTAATGAGAAAAGAAGAAGAGAAGAAGGGAAAAGTCGAATTTGAAACAAAACCACCAACAACAAGCTTGAATTCCTACAAATCCACATGTAAATGTATAAAATGCACTTCCCCATGTCTTTTTGACTTGTGGGAGAAGAAAAAAGGTGAATTCTATGTGAAATGGAGTGGTTAGAGCAATCATATCTACTCATTAATGGCAAGAAATTCGTTTTCCCATTTCTCACCTACCAGATCCCACCAAGATTTGAATTTGAATATCCTACATGATATCCCACGTCGACAGCTATCGAATGAGACTAGGCACACAATTGTCAGAGATCTGTAGAAAAATATATGGTTGTCAGAAGATTCTCAGAGCTGCCTGCACATGCAATACACGTGACACTCGCTAATTGGTTGAAAGGATGACCAATTGTTCAAATGCCTTTGTCATTTCTTCCATGTTTCAAACACTGGTTAGTCTTTAGGATTTGATTCCCAGGGGGCGTGCTTGGATTGGTTGTATGTAGCATACTCAAGCTTGTCAGAAGATGACGTGGCACATAATGGAATAGAAAGAGGCACATAGGCATGCACATGGAAGAATGAAGCGTAGAGGGAAAACAGAGGGAATGAATGTGCAAAGGTAATATATGTTGGAGGAATGGGGTGAATAGATGAGGAAGAAACAAATTTGAGAGGTGCAATTATTAAAAAATAATGCACGGAACTTGAGGAATGGGGCACACGAGGATGCCAAGGACTTAGCTGATTTAGGGAAGAAAGGCCAAGGTGTGCACAAAGGATGAATGTAATGCCGAGATGAAGGTTAATGCACAGAGGGTATGCACAATGGGGGAAGGATGGAACAAAGAGGAAATGTAACCGGAAAGGAAGAAGACATGAAATAAGGAGTACACAGGGTGTGTGGGGAATCTACAACCATGGAGATGTACCAAGTGTAGACACCAAATTTGGGTCTTACGACGCCTTGTGCCCCGCATCTCGTCTCGCAACCTAACCCTACCTCACCACCTAAACCTTACACACTTAATTATTTATTAATTACCTTATAATTAATAAATCCACATCTCCAACCCTGCCACCTCACCTCGCCACCTCACCATGACCTAGCCCTAACCCTAACTAACCTAATTAAGACCTATAACTTGGTCCAGACCCACACCCATGACTCATCACCCCTCACCCACACCAAAATGAACCTAATAATGACTTGACCAAGCCCACAACTGACCCCTCGGGAGAAAAGGAGGGAAAGTTGACTATTTTACTAAAAATAGCCAACTTTGACCTAACCGACATCGGTCCCTACGCGACCGGCATCGGTTAGGTAACCACCATTGGTTCCCTGTAAATGACCTCCCCCAACCAAAACCAAAGGATCGAAATTCATTTACAAGGGAGAGACAAGTGAGAGAGACAGAAGAGGTTGTAGAGAGGAGTATTGAGCCCAAGACTGTAATTGAGCAACTAGATCACTGTCACACTCATCCAAACATTGGGAGAGTCGGAGGATAGCTTCATCAGCTCACTTCTGATTGCCAGATCATCCCAACCGAGCCTTGCCTTCGCCACTACATTCCTTAGACCTGCATCTGCATCAGAAACTAGTAAGTAGTATCTTTTATTACCTTGTATGCTTCTAGACACTACTTTGTCAACTTTTGATTCATAGTGATTATAAGCTCACTCCTGGATCTACCACCCGGCAGCACCCTGCACCTAACCTTCATTCATCCATCTCTATATTGCCCCAAAGACAACTTTCTCACTCTCTGAGTCTTCTCTATCACCCTACTACTCCCCTCAACCATCTACCCACCTTCTAAACCCCACACCACCTTACAACCAACCTCTATTTAAAATCCCCTAAATCACTGCCCCTACCGATATCGGTTATCCCCTACCGGTACCGGTTTTATAACCACGTTCGGTTATCTAGTGACCGACATTGGTCACTGTGACTTATACCAAAAACCAACCTTTCACCTATTTACCTCCAAAAAATATCATATCCAGCCTTTTCTATCCCTGTAACTTGATCTGAACATATCAATAACCACTGACCAAATAAACAACATGACATTTTATTATTAGTAGTTTAGTCTCTATTGCTTTTAGTAACGAGGTACCTAAATCGTGATTTCGCAATAGCTTCTTTATTATCATTTGCATTAATTTGTATTAAAAGGGAACTGACCACCTTCGAAAGGAAGTCTAATATTTCCTGGGCCCAAGGCAGTTCCCTCACTTATTGTTTAACGAAAATCTTGTGGTCTTGCATACGAATGTACGCGGAAGGCGCGGATCGGCCGAAAAGCCTCCAGGCGGCCTGCTAAGCATTTGGGACAATCAGGCCAGAAGTACGCAGCGGGCGCGAGAAGCTAATCCGGCCGAAAAAGAAAGAAAATCGACTAACTATTGAGCGGGATAGTTCGGGACAAGAGTACGCGAAGGACCCGAACCGGCCGGTTCGGCCGAAATGGGAACAAATGGTCCAAAAGCAAATGCTTTCATTTAGGGCCGCGAGTACTTACAACCGGCCGAACCGGGCGAAAAAGGTCAAGGCAGTCCAAAACAAAATTTTTTCATTTGGGCCGCGAGTATTTGAACCGGCTTTCGACACCTTTGCGATTATTGAAAGGTCAAGGCCTTTGCTTCATCGAATATCAAAGTGGGACATATGGGACAAAAAGACGCGAACCGGCCGGTCTTGGCTTGAAATGGGAAATTTCAGCATTCTAGTGACCATAGATTAAGACAATAGGTCTTACGCGCGGGATGTGGATCGCCAAAGGTATTGCTGAGAAGCCAATCTTACTTTCACTGCGCAACACATGTCAAATCATGCCATAATCGGGACAAGGAAGCCCATTTATGGGCGGATTTCCGAGGTATTCCTCCACCCGAATGAGTTAACCTTATAAGCCAGGACAACAAAGTTGACGAAGGGCGCCAAAGAGTATTTTGTTTAGGGCCGATTGACCAATCAACTTGCATCTACAGGCATAAGCCCACAAGGGGATTAAGGTCCAGACTAAGTCAAAGGGGCGAGTCTCTTCGATTTGCTTGTGCATCTTGAACCAATGAAATAGTTCTGTTTCACGTGTCCTACACTGTTTCAGGGATCACTTCAGAACAATTTGGAAGGTATTCTAAGCATTGTTAAGCCCGCCGAAAGGCATAGGAGAGAGAACTTCATGCAGACTTCAATACAATGCGTGCCACGTGTATATCTGACATCGGTGGCGACTTACCGACGCCGGAAATATTTCAAAATCCGATTTTGGTCTGTTCCGTGCCCTAAATCAGTTACAGATCTTTCATAGTTCTTGAAAATCCAGCAGCCTACGGATTTGCAACATTCTGTTATATCATTCAGAAAGCTGATAGATTACATTCTTTGCATGTGTACTCTAGGATCAATCTCGAGTTGTTGGTGCAGTCTCGGAGAGAGAAAATCGAGAAACATGCTCTGACACGTGATAATGTTCCAGAGGCGACGTTTCCTGAATCAACCTGTTTTACATGCTAATAGGTCGCATTCTTCTTCAGCACGGCCAGAAGTGACATTTCAGCGGCCAAATTAATGCAAATGGAGATCGCAGGAATTCTGTGAAATTTTTGGATGCTAATCCTAGCGTGGTACAGGGTACTATTTGTCTCATGCCCCTGACCGTACACCCGATGGCCAACTTCTTAATGCATATGCAATCAAGAGGAATGGGCTGCTCACGTTTTCTCACATTTCTGTCCACCTAATAACTCTGACCTTACCTTCAATAAAAAAAAGCCAGATTTGGCTCAAAAGGAAGAGGTTGTTCATAGGTTCTCTACGGCTACAGATTGGCTTTCCTTTTCTTAACCCGGGGGTTGAACGTATGGAGTTACCGCTAACTGCTCCTCCCTGCTCTGTCTCTGGCAGACTTTTGCCTCCTTTACTAATGGAACTGATGTTCTGTGCAAACTATCTGGAGCAACAAAACGTGTTCCTTGTGATGCATCTATCCATCCTTGCTCATTTTTGCACACGTTCTCTTCGGTGACTTCAACTTCATTACAAGTATTTGTGCATCCCTTGAATGTTCGGTGCAGGTCTGGAGCTGTGTTCATGGAGTCAATGGGACATTTTCAACATGTGTGAGCCCTATCCCATTGGTCCTAGTGGATGCATCTTGTCCCAATCCTTCACCTTTTACAACAACCGAACCATCATCTTTGTCCAACCAATGGCATTTCATCAAACAAATGATGGACAAGTTGCAACATCTAGAGGCTCCTGTCTCTGGAAGCCGTATCACCGTGACATATGTGTAGGCTTTTGCTGGAGCCTATTCATCCTTCTCTACTCCTTCATTCATGTCCTCCTTGGCAATGGGAATTACCAAAATCCACTCGATTTAATATTAAGCTTGATCCTCAACAACACTGGTGATAGCTTATGGCAGGCCTAGTATCTAGGATTGCTCAGGAACCATGCTTTACTACTGGAGACCTTTCTCTCTTGGTCCTTATCAAGTCCCACGCTTGGAGAGAGGTTTCCAGTGCTTTAACCTAGCAATCACATCTGGATGCTTGAGTGATCAACCAATTGAAGCCAATGATTTTTTGCGTTCAGGGGTGCATGTGATTTTGCTACTAACAGTACCTATCACCGACCTCTGTGATTGTCCGACAATTTGAAGACGAATCTATCACAGATTATCATTTGACGATGGCAATTTGCCTCATTAACCAAGGGACTTACTTCCTTGCCTTCAAAAGCTAAACTCATCGAACTATTTCCGTGGGCCTACGCTAGGCACATTTCTCCTACACTCCAAATTCAAACTTTAACGAAAATCTGATGTGGTCTTTACTATGGCTTGGATTTACTAGAAATTCGAGTCCTTCCCAGGACAGAGAAATTGCGGCTCTGTGCAACAATCAGTCTGATCTCTCTGAACCCAAGACTCCACGAACACCTTCCTAACACTCAACAGGTCTCACGCATCGACTAGCTTCTAACCCTTAAGGAGCTGTTTCTCAAGCGGTGAATGGTCAAATCCCAAGATAGCGTCTAATAACTCCATTCGAAAACAAATTATCTGTATGAAGCCGAGCCCATCAATTGGCATTCCCTGGTGGAGACCCTTCTCGGGTTTCTTTCTTGGAAAAATTGTTCAAATATAGGGAGCTATCACCTTGCCTGTTGTTAAACTTCACTTCTAAATTTGATTCACAAAATCGCGCTGTACATTCTTGGTACAAAGAACTTGTCTTCTCTAACTTCGCACCACGTGCATTAGTGACATAGTCAGGAAAACTATAACCTCTTGAAAAACATAGTGTAGGAAATGGTTGATGCAGGGGATACAACCCTCGATATATCATAATGCTTCGATTAACCGAAATTTGAAACATATTGAATCAACCATTCCCAAACTTGTTCTTCTAATTCTAGTGAACGTGGATTAAGTAACAGGTCGTAGCACTTGAGGAGAGTGATATCCATGGTATTGACGAGAAATTAATCTTATTCTCAACTGCACAAGCCTCTATTGACCAAATTCTGACATCATAGCCTCTGTCACAACATCTCAGGAATCATCCACCCACTTCACCGTGGTATTCCTTCGCCAAGATGATGAACCTTTCCGTAGCCTTTACAAGCCATAAACAAACTTGACACCTCCCTTAGAGTTCCCTTGTCATAGGATTGAGCATCATCTTGCATCTACAGGCATGCAAAACTGTGAGTGGATGTAAAACTAATCTTAGGGTCTAGTTCTCAAACATTTTCTTGTGCCACTCTTGCTATACAAGAGGAAGGCTCGCCACTTTTAGTTCGTCATTTTTAGATGTTATACCCTATCTTGAACTGACATCACTTCAGACAGGTTGGTGGGTATATTAAGCCTTGTTATCCTCTCAAACCATGCAACCTCTTACATTCTCTTAGTGCCTTCATAGTGACTGACACCGGTCCTCTTCTACTGACATCGGTTGTCCTCTGACCGACGCCATTGCTACCGTGCCTGATTTACCGACATCGGTTACCAGACCGATATCAGTGGACTGTGTTTCACAACCCACCTTTCTGACAAACCAACAACCTACCAATTCCAACATTTTGTTGATGTGTTCTGTTCCTCAGAAGATTGACTAATTCCTACTGGGATCCTCTTGAGTACACCATGGTTCTTACTCAAATGTAGATGACCAATCTAGACACCTCTAGCCATATACCCGCGGTGTTTACAAAAACTCAAAATGTTCTATGTCCTCACTTGAGTCACCCCCCCTGCATCTCTACCGGGAATACCTCATGGACACCAGTGCTATTAACCTAGCCAAGACCTCCCCCAATGCTTAGGACATCACCAACTTTGCCAATTTTTTGGATGCTACACCCCAGCGCTGTAAACGTATTAGATTTATCTCAAACCCCTGAAGCCGTCCATCCACCTAGGAGACAGACTCCAATCTTTGGTATACCTCATTAGTATAGCCACTCTACTTAGCCTCTATCACAACCTAATAACCCTCGCCGTCACACCTACCTTCTATCCTTGGGACCGTCACCTAGCTCCAGTGGCTTCAGTCCTTCAATGCTATCGTACCAATTGGCCTACGTTTTCTTTAAAACTGGGGCCTGCACCTATCACTACTGTCCACTACAGAGATCCTCATCTCACCTATCAGATTGCCTCTAAAAAAACTCGCATCATCAAAGGATCTATCCACATGAGCTATCACTCTCAGGCTCCGCTCCATGGTTGTTTCCTGCTACCGCAGACTCATCCAGTGGCCGCACCATCTAACCAGCTAGGACATACCTTATTGCGCTGCCCCAAGCACATTCATCATTAGTTACCTTATCCACATTATCAATTCCACCATTATCTATGGTACGATCCATACTTGGCCCAATCCATACCTCAAACATTTACCACGACACCCACCCAATCATCTACCTTCATCTTTCTATGACTTTGACCCCCTCAAACAGGATCATACGTCTAAGATCCTGCATATGTCTGGTGGAGAATGCGACTATTTCCCTACCCCGACTTAGACCTTATGATCCATCTAAACCTTGACCTATAGGTTATGATGGGATCCTATTCATCCTGTGCTGTACCACCGCTTCACTAGGACATGATCCTCAGAGGGATGCAATTAGCTTTGAAAGTCATACTTCGTCAGTCACCTCTCTCGGATAGAAAGGTTAAGACCCTCAGACAACACTTATGATCATTTAGAAATGCTTTTAGTTATCTGATCCCCTCATGACTATACCTTACCTGTTCCATGCCTTCACCAAGATCTATCATTATCACAACCCCACCTCTCAAGTGGTACCATGAATTATCCCTACACGTCAATCCTTCTCTCATTTAACCAGTGAGATCAACATGATTAGTGTTGGATCACTTCGAGGGCAGAAAAACAATGGGAAAGCTAAAGAATCCATCACCGATCTTTATGCCATCTGACAATTTGAAGACGAGTCCATCGCAGATTTCTTTGGACGATGGCGGGGCACTCACCAACCTAAAGTGGTTACTTCGTGGACCTTACCTTACCCTGAGCTCTAATGGAACTCTGCCCACGCGAACCATGATCTAAACACACTTCACCAATCACCTGTAAAAATTTACACTGTATGCATCTCATTCATGAGGCCTTTACAAATGGCTCATCGAAACTAGAGATCTCATTGAAATCCTTAGAGGAGGAGATATTGAGGTCTGCACCTAGCGAAACCTTTCCCGTTACCTCCATCTTAACACCCAACCATGTTGCTTCTCTCACCAACACAATCTATCACTTCCGTCCAACTGTACAGCAAACTGCTGTTGTCAGTTTCTCTGAAAATCGAAAGGAGTCATACTTGCGGTGACAGCCAAATCTTGAGCACGCAGTCTTTTCATCTCAACTTACACCCAAGACTATCCACGTATAAAGTCGATGCCCATGAAGTGACGGAGGCACTAGGGACTAAACTTATCATCTCTTCTTGGAAAAATTACTTCCAAAAAATGAGCTATCCCCTCTAGCCTGCATGTGTGCCAACCCCACTCCATGCTGTATTCATTTAACCCGTTGCTATTACCTTCTAACTATAGGCACTATGACTCCTGTAACTTCCATTGCGTGTAGGGCCACAGTACCTTACCCAAACTCTTCTATGATCCTTGAGGGTGACATAGTCTAATACAACATGGTTGATGTAGGCCGATATAACCCTCGATAGATCTGGGCTATGGGATGCGTTCCCTGGTACCTTACATACATGCATAAAATCTTGAGTATACCATTTCCAAATCCATACACTGTAAAAGCTGACGCTCCCCCCTTCAGAAACCTCAGCCGAGGATATGAGTGTGCATGATCACCCTAATGATGGTGCTTCAACTACCAATCAAGGGCACCCATTCATCCAACCCTGAACCGATCCACCTCAACCACACCTCAATCATCCATCTGCAACCGCACCTACACCTTCAACCAATGACAACCGCCATCGAAAATACCACTACTGTCATCACCAATCCGGCACTATGATAATTCTTCACCGGGAACTCCTCGTGCTATGATTATTTACTAATGCACAGCCTTTAGTTTGGTGGATGTAATCTGGAAACAGAACAACAACATAACACAAGAATACCATCGACTATGATAAGACAGAATGATGACAAATCAGAAATATCAAAGGAAATAATAATATTAACATGAAATTGTTACAATCTCACCCATGAGGTACTTCAACAAGACTATGGGAGAAACTTTACAATTACGCCTCTTGATGGCTTCTTCAACACACCTTTAACTGATGGCTTCCTTCGTACACTTCCTACAATATTTCTCACTACTTCTTTCTATGCTAAATGAGGGGGGTAGCCTCTCTATTTATAGAACTTCCAGGCTTATCCATCTTATCTCTAAGATAGGATAAGAAATCCACTCCGACGAATCATATTCCATACCTTAACTCTTATCTGTACATGTAGGCTTATCTGTTAAGATAAGATAAACCTTATCATTTTACATGGGTTCCACATTTTTAGACTTTTTACAAATAAAATACACAAAATATTTATGACCTCACTCCTTGTCCTTATTACCAATATAATATTTCTAATTCCTAATCACGTAGACCCTACTTCTCTAATTACCCAAACTTTGACATTTTAACATTACCGGACCACTTACGACAAATATTTACTTTTTACAACATTCCTATTGTACTTTGACTGTTACCGTACTCCACATTATTGGCGGCACCGTACTGCGGCGCCGTTATCTTCTATCAGACGCTACTACTAATTATACTTAACAACATCATACATTAATGAAATAGAAATTACGGAGGAAAATTTTAGTGTCGACATCTTCCCCCTTCCTAGCTTCTACTCCGTCCTCGGAGTAGACTGTTCTGGTGCTTGGAAAATCTTCAACTTGTCGTGGTTGACCCATTTCGTAATGGGAGTGCCATCCAATTCCTCCAGTCGGTACGTACCATTTTCATGCACAGCTGCTATTTTGTAGGGCCCCATCCATTTTGGAAGAAATTTTCTCTGTCTTCTTTTTTTGTATCTGGAATCATATACTAGAACCAAGTCATTCACATGAAATGGAGACCACCGGATCTTTTGATCAAAGTATTCCTTCTGCTTCATTTTCTTCTTATGGCTTGTATCCTTTGCTATTTCTCTCATTTCCTCCAGCAAATGAAGATGTACCAACCTTTCTTTTACTGAATCACTTTCATCCATCCTTTCATTTTTCATAACTCTCACAGTGGGAATATCAAACTCAATAGGAAGAACTGGATCAATGCCATAGGCCAACTGAAATGGGGAGTATCCTGTTGCTGACTTTGATGTTGCCCTATATGCCCACAATGCTGCATGAATCCTTTTATCCCATTTATGTACCTGCAAGGCTGCATCTTTTGCTAGAATTTGACACAACACAAAATTTGTTCGTTCCACCTGTCCATTTGTGCTTGGCTTGTATGTTGTTGCCTTCCTGTGCTTAATAGAAAACTTATTGACTAGGGCTTCTACCACCTCATTAATGAAGTGGCTTCCTTGATCTGTTACAATTTCTAATGGGCAACCAAATCTGGTGACAATGCGTTCATACATGAACCTTGCCACTTCATCCATGGAAGCTGTTTTCAATGGCCTAGCTTCAACCCACTTGGTTAAATAATCTGTGGCAACTACAATATACTTATTTTGGCGTGATGTAGTTGGAAGTGGACCTACAATGTCTATTCCCCACTTTTCAAAGGGACCAAGGGGAAGAATAGGACATAATGGAGCTGATGAAGTCTTACGGTTACCATGTGTTTGACAAATATCACATGTCTTACAATAATTATAACAATCTTTAAAAAGAGTGGGCCAGTGATAACCTGCATCCAAGATCCTTCTTGCTGTAAGTTGTCCAGAGAAGTGCCCTCCACATGTACCATTGTGGAATTCTTCTAGCAGTTCCTTCCCTTGATCACGTCCAACTGCCCTCTTGTACTGTCCATCAGGTCCTATTCGAAATAATACTCCATGCAGAATAGAATATGGACGACTGGCTTGAGTAATCTTTCTCTTAGTCTTTGCATTGGCACCATCAGGAAACTTGAATTCATTCAGATAATTCCAAATATCTATGTATTCACTAGGGATTGTGTCAAGGGATAACAATGCTGCATCGGGGAAATCATCATCATCACAAGATGATCCTAAACCATCATAGGCTCGAGAGAGTGCATCTGCATTGACATGCTTCTTTCCTGGCCTATCTATAATATCAAATTCAAATTCTTGTAGCAAAATTATCCATCTTGCTATCCTCCCTGATGGGTTAGGCTTATTTACAATATATTTTAGAGCCTGATGATCTGTTACAACTAGAAATTTTTGCCCTAGCAAGTAATTTCTAAACTTCTTTACAGCAAAAATGATAGCCAGAGCCTCTTTTTCAGTTACAGTATAATTTACCTCAGCACTGCTCATTTGTCTGCTCCCAAAGTAAATTGGATGATCATTCCCATTTTCATCCTTTTGGCTCAAAGTACTTCCTAGTGCTGTATCTGAGGCATCAGTGTACACAATGAATGGCTTGCTCCAATCTGGATTCTTCAAAATAGGTGAAGACACCAGGGCTTCCTTCAGTTGTCCAAAAGCTTCATGCGCCTTATTTCCTGGTTCATAAGTAACATCCTTCTTCAAGAACTGGGTTAGTGGCTGTGCAATCTTTGAGAAATTCTTGATGAACCTTCTATAGTAACCCACATGGCCTAAAAATGATCTCAACTTACTTCTATTAAGAGGAAATGGTAAATCTTTGATTTTTGAAACTTTATCAGGATCAGTACCAATACCATCTCTGGATACAACATGCCCTAACAAAACGCCTTTAGAACATCCAAAGACACACTTTGTAGGGTTTAGTGAGGCTTGTGCTTCATCTAACCTTTGAAATGCTGTCTCCATTTGGTGCAGGTGGTCCAACTTGCTCCCATAGATGCAAAAATCATCCAGAAATACTCTGATGAAGGTCCCAATGTAGGGTTCGAACACCCTATTCATCAAACGCTGGAATGTTGCTGGAGCATTACACAACCCAAAAGGCATAACTCTATAAGCAAACGTTCCCCAAGGAGTGGTGAACGTGGTCTTCAGCTGATCTTTCTCTGCTATACGAACTTGGTTGTAGCCGCTATATCCATCAGCAA
The DNA here is from genome assembly GCA_019776745.2 of Taxus chinensis. Classification (NCBI taxonomy): domain Eukaryota; kingdom Viridiplantae; phylum Streptophyta; class Pinopsida; order Cupressales; family Taxaceae; genus Taxus; species Taxus chinensis. The sequence continues at coordinate 757,999,288 of CM034151.1, read as the reverse complement.
AACTATAGCACTCCTGGCCAGCTACTTCATCCAAGATCTGATCTGAAAATGGAAGAGGGTAATGATCCTTCTTTGTTGCCTTATTGAGCTTCCTGTAATCAACACAAATGCGTAGCTTCCCATTCTTTTTTATTGAGATCACAATGGGAGAAACCCATTCTGAATTCTCCACAGCAAATATGAATCCTGCATCAAGCAACTTATCTATTTCTTCTTTTACAGTCTTGGAAAAATTAGGATTCATTCTATATGGCATTTGCTTTATGGGCTTAGCACCATCTACCAGCTCAATAGAATGTTCTACCCAACTTACTTGACGGAGTTCCTTGTAATCAAAAGTGAATAGGTGTATGTACCTTCGAAAGAGCTGGAGGTAGGATTCCTTCTCACTCTCCATCACAGCATCACCAATCTTTATTTGTTGGAGACGATCATCAACTTCTTCTTCAGATAATTTTATGGGGTCATGAGTTGGTGTGACTGGAAGGATATCCATGACTGAAACATCAACCTCACTTTCTTCATCTTCAGTGTCCACTTCACTGGTACTAGAGTAATCAGAGGATGTCCAATCATCAGTTTCATCACTTGAATCCACAGGTTCTGCCTTATGATGTCGAGGGATCACATTTATCTTCACCCTCTCTCTACCACGTCCAAGTGTCATGAAACCTTCATTCCAGTAGTTTCTTGCATGAACTCTCCTTAGCCATGGTCTTCCCAGCAGCATTGGGTACGCAACAGTACCATTTTTCATCACCTGAAAGTCTACCACACATACCACACCCATAACAGATATTGCCACATTTGAAACTACACCTTCTGGTTTAGTTTTTCCTTTATTTAATGACCTTAACATAAGTGTTGAAGGGCGATCAATTTTTAAACCCAACATATTCATTACAGACTCGGTCATTACATTAACTGCAGCACCTCCATCAACTAAGACATCATGAATTGAAATACCATTACATAATACCTCAGCTTGTGGAGCATAGGGATCTGCCTCTGCCTCCAAAACAGGGACCTCAACCTCCTTCCTTCTTCGAGCATTGAGTCCACCTCGCAACTCCCGCCTCTTCTCAGAAGACATAGCCAAGAGTTGACCATATGTAATATTTGCAGGCCTTTTGGACAGATCTTCCAAGATGGAGTATGGTCCTTGCCCCTGTGAAATCAGAAAATCCTGCACACCCAACTTTCTTCTCCTATGTTTCTTACTAGTTTCTGCTTTCATCTTCTTAGGATCATTTCCATCTTGATTATCTTTTTCTTTCTTTCTTTTTGTTACAAACACATCTACTTCATTATTTCTGCTCTTATCTACTACATCAAAAGAATTCACAGGTGCTTTTCCTTTATCATTATCTCCTTTACCAGATGTAGAAGCTCTATCTGGACAATTATACTTATAATGACCCTTTTTATGACAACCATAACAAACAACTTCAGAAATATTTCTTTTTGGACCTCTATCTCCTCCCTGAGAACTAAATTCCTTTCCTTGAAGAAGATTAATAGTTAACTGACCCATCTTTTTGAGCAGATCTTCATACTCAGTAGATGTACTAGGAGAAATATTTGTGCTCACCGGGAGTGGTTGTGGATTCTGGACCAAAGGTGCTGGTGTAGGCTCTACTTTAGCAACAATTTCTTTGGGCTCCTCTTCCATGCTTTCTTCTTGCCTTCTTGCAATCTCCTTTGCTTGTTCAATGGTAGCTGGGCGGTCATACTTCACTCGTTGTCTGATCTCTGGCTTCATCCCAAGAATGAAGTGCTTACAGAGGAGATTATCCACGCCATTCATCAACCCATCCGCTAGTCCTTCCTTCCGGATCTGGGCATCGAGCTTCCTCCTTAGCTCTAGAACACGAGCATGATAATCCCTTATCTTCTCCTTCTCTCCTTGGGATAGCTTTGTGATCTCGATCATGAGATCTGCATATTTCTGTTGTTCACCAAATTCTTCAAGAAAACTTTCAGTTAATAAATCCCATGAATTTTTCACATTATCTCCTAGTGTTTCAAACCACCTAAGTGCTGAACCATCCAAAAAGGTAGGAAAAAATTCAGTCCATTGTTCCCTTCTTATAAGGCCATTACAAATACAAGATCGCTTAAATTCTTGAATGAAAGAAGAAGCATCTTCATTAGATTGAGCTGAAAAAACGGGAATCTTTCCCATTTTCAAAAGTAACCACTGTGAAATACCAACTCACAAGTACAATCAACAAGACTTATGTGCACAAATAATTGGAATTACTATAGAAATGACCACGGTAAACTATGGTAAAACTTGACTTACTGCGGTAAAAACTGATTTTACTGTGGTAAACACTATTCACGGTAAAAAGTGAAGTTACTGCGGTAAATACTATTCACGGTAAAAAGTGACTTTACTGTGGTAATTACTATTCCCAGTAAAAAGGACTTTACCAAGGTAACTACTATTCATGGAAAAAATGACTTTAACATGGTAACTACTATTCACGGTAAAAATGACTTTACCATGGTAACTACTATGCACAGTAAAAACAAGGTTACCCTCCAATTGATTTTTGACTAAGTGGGAATATCTCTCCAGAAAATCCACCAACGAGGAATGGTCCCGGCAACGGAACCAAAATGTCATCACCAATCCGGCACTATGATAATTCTTCACCGGGAACTCCTCGTGCTATGATTATTTACTAATGCACAGCCTTTAGTTTGGTGGATGTAATCTGGAAACAGAACAACAACATAACACAAGAATACCATCGACTATGATAAGACAGAATGATGACAAATCAGAAATATCAAAGGAAATAATAATATTAACATGAAATTGTTACAATCTCACCCATGAGGTACTTCAACAAGACTATGGGAGAAACTTTACAATTACGCCTCTTGATGGCTTCTTCAACACACCTTTAACTGATGGCTTCCTTCGTACACTTCCTACAATATTTCTCACTACTTCTTTCTATGCTAAATGAGGGGGGTAGCCTCTCTATTTATAGAACTTCCAGGCTTATCCATCTTATCTCTAAGATAGGATAAGAAATCCACTCCGACGAATCATATTCCATACCTTAACTCTTATCTGTACATGTAGGCTTATCTGTTAAGATAAGATAAACCTTATCATTTTACATGGGTTCCACATTTTTAGACTTTTTACAAATAAAATACACAAAATATTTATGACCTCACTCCTTGTCCTTATTACCAATATAATATTTCTAATTCCTAATCACGTAGACCCTACTTCTCTAATTACCCAAACTTTGACATTTTAACATTACCGGACCACTTACGACAAATATTTACTTTTTACAACATTCCTATTGTACTTTGACTGTTACCGTACTCCACATTATTGGCGGCACCGTACTGCGGCGCCGTTATCTTCTATCAGACGCTACTACTAATTATACTTAACAACATCATACATTAATGAAATAGAAATTACGGAGGAAAATTTTAGTGTCGACAGATCTTAGGTAGACAGCCTCAGAAAGACAATTTATGGAGAGAGAAGCCCTTGACTTCGATCCCTTATCCTATACCACCTGTCCCCACCTCACCAAAAATCTATCATCATTGCAACCCCACCTCTCGAGAATAATGACTTATCCTAGCCATCTTCCTCCTCTCGTATTCACGAGATCAACATGATTAACATTGCTACTCGAGGTCAGAAAAATAATGGAAAAGCTAAAGAAAGCACACATGTGGCCTCTCTTTCTCCTTCTGCCATCCCGATCTCACCACCACCTAAAGTGGTCATTCGTGGACCTGCCTATCCCATCTCTGATGATGTTACCCATCACACCATGATCAAACAACTTCACCAATCTCCTATCAAAATGACACTCTATGATCTCATTCAAACATTTGAATCGCATCAACAAGCTTTAATTGAGATCCTTCAAGGGATAGAGGTCCTACCTAACGAAACCTTTCTCGTCACCTCCATTTTAAAACCCAACCACGTTGCTTTCTCTCACCAAACAATCTACCTCCACAACCACTTCTGTCCCTGTACAGCAAGTCACTGCCATCAGTTTTTTTGAAGAAGAAATTGTCGTCTTTGGTTGCAGAAGATCCTAATCCCACTCTTTTCATCTTGGCTTACATCTGGGATGTCCAGGTACATCATGTTATGATCAACAGGGGTGCTAGCCTAAACATCTTCTCTTCCAAAGCCTTCCAATAGATGAATATCCCTCCTAGCTGCATGTGTGCCAACCCCACCATGTTGCGTTCATTCAAGGATGCTATTACTTCTACCTTAGGCACCGTGATCCTTAACATTCATGTAGGGCCATGTACCTTACCTGAACTCTTCTATGTCCTTGAGGGAGAATTCCAATACAACATATTATTAGGCCGCCCTTGGATCTGGGCTATGGGATGCGTTCCCTCCACCTTACATAGATGCATCAAATTCGAGTATGAGGGGAAGTCATACACTGTCAAATTTGATGCTTCCCCTTTCAAAACCTGCAATATGTTATATCACCCTAATGATGTGCTTGTACCAGTCAAGGCACCCATTGATCCAACCCAACCATCTACTTCAACCACACCTCAACCATCCACCTTAACCACACTCACACCTTCGACCAATGAACCCACCGCCGCGAATACCACTTCCTTCCCCGTGGACAATATCCCAACTTCAGATCCCTTGGTAGATGTTTTTCAATGCCTTATGCTAGGGTAATACCACCTATACAATGTTAGCACCTTCCATACCCCACAAGAGTATGGACAGTTACATGTGTATCCTACCTACGACCGTCGTGTGGGGTAGGTGATCTCTTATGGACCACCTAGTTGCCACACCAACCTAACGTATGGGGGTGTTGATGCATCCTCTGTCACCCTTGAATCTCCCCTTGGTGTGGTTCCCTTCCAATCTGATTTTTAATATCTAACCAACTGTCGTTTCACCCTCACCTTCCTGACTCTTTGTGCTTAGAAAGGTTTTGGTTTCGGTCTTTATAAATAAGGCCAACATACGATTATTCCCATGACTACACACAAACACAAAGATTGTAGTGGTCTTGGATTTTCTGAACCACCTACACTAAAGAAACCTCGTGTCAATTGTATCCAGGAAGATGAAAAAATCACCCCTTCTGAACTATCATCACCCATTTTTCCATCTTCACCCATGAAGTCGATAGACCCAAAATCTATCCCTCCTAACTTTTTCTAAAATGAGCTTTTCTTAAGCTCTTGACCACCTTCAAATTTATCAAAAGCGCATCAAGCGTGCTTATGATAAGAGAATTCATGAGCATACCTTTAAGAGTGGTGATCTTATCCTCAAAGAGAATGCAACATGTAACCAAACTAGAAAAGAGGAAAACGTGGACAACCACCTCTGTCTCCTGTACATCAAGCCGATTGTTGTCATTTTTTCCAAAGAAGAAATTGTCGTCTTTAGTACAAAAGATCCTGACCCCTCTCTTTTCATCTCGGCTTACATCCAGGACATCTGGGTACATCATGTTATCATCGATGGGGGCACTAGCATAAACATCGTCTCTTCCAAAGCCTTCCAATAGATGAATATCCCTCCTATTTGTATGTGTGCCAACCCCACCATGTTGCGTTCATTCAACGATGCTATTACTTCTACCCTAGGCACTGTGATCCTTAACATTCATGTAGGGCCATGTACCTTGCCCGAACTCTTCTATGTCCTTGAGGGAGAGTTCTAATACAACATGTTGTTAGGCCACCCTTGGATCCAGGCTATGGGTTGCGTTCCCTCCACCTTACATAGATGCATAAAATTTGAGTATGAGGAGAAGTCATACACCGTCACAGCTGACGCTTCCCCCTTCAAAACCTGCAATATGTTATACCACCTTAATGATGTGCTTGTACCAGTCAAGGCACCCATTGATCCGACCCAACCATCTACTTCAACCACGCCTTAACCATCCACCTTAGCCACACCCAAACCTTCGACCAATGAAACCACTGATGCGAATACCTCTTCCTTCCCCGGCGGACAACATCCCAACCTCGGATCCCTTAGTAGGTGTTTTTCAATGCCTTACGCTGGGGCTGTACCACCTATACAACCTTGGTAGGGGATGGTCGAGCTAACCCAAGGTAAGTGCCCTGGCTGCTGCGGCACTTAGGAGACATGGCGTCTCCCAAGGTTAGCTCGACCATCCCCTACCATAACCTATCATGTGTTGTGTTTTCCTTAAAAATATAAATATTTTTGAGTATTTATATTGATAACACTCACCTTTGTCCTTTGGTAAGCTAATTCCTTGGGTAAGCTAACCCTCGCTTCAGCTATACCCACACCAACACCGCTAATACCTTACCAACACCAACAACATCACCCTACCAACATCAAAATTTTACCAACCAAAAAATTTCCTAACCACAACAAAATTGCCTAAATTCACCTCTCCCTAGTCCTAAGGGAGAACTACATCGATCTGAGGCCCCTCCTTGCTTTGTGCAATGGGCTATGTAGGCAGCACTTAGGAGACATGGGGTCTCCCAAGGTTAGCTCGACCATCCCCTACCATAATCTATCATGTGTTGTGTTTTCCTTAAAAATATAAATATTTTCACGTATTTATATTGATGACCCAAGGCCGCAACCAATCAATCGACCCGACCCAAGGCTGCAACCAACCAATCGGCCTGACCTAAGGCCGCAACCAATCAATTGGCCCGACCCAAGGCCGCAACTCACCAATCACCCTGACCTAAGGCCACAACAAACAACCCATCGGCTCTGCCCCAAGGCCGTAACCAACCAATCGGCCCGACCCAAGGCCATAACCATTCAATTTTCCCGACACAAGGCCGCAACCAACCAATTGGCCTGACCCAAGGCCGCAACCAATCAATCAGCCCAACCCAAGGCCGCAACCAACCAATTATCCTGACCCAAGGCTGCAACCAACCAATCGGCCCGACCCACGGCCACAACCTAACCAATCGACCCAACCCAGGGCCACACCAATTAAGTACCTTGACCGTGGCCCACAAATTACGATTCTATCCACCCATCATGTAGCTGTTTGTTTAATCGAGCTCACCTATTCGTGTTTTAGCATGACTAGGATACTTGAATTGATCAGACAACCAGCCTTGCCTAGACTGAGATCGTGAAGTTTATCTCAACCAAACCAGCCATTTGGTACTGCCAAACATATCTAAACGTTCTGGTACCTTACCCGTTATATCCCCTGGAGCTACTTCCTATGCCTTGGATACCAGGATTATATCAACCTTGTTTGGATAAACTATCGACCTTTGCCTATGAATTACTTGTTTGCTCTTCAAATCGTGTACCCTGGTCGCACTACTGCATTTCATCGTGTGTCTGCTTCCTTGAACTTACCCCACCATCTTACCATCATCTCATCATCATTCACCCTTTATCAACACTATCCCTGATTTCACGTCACCTTAATCTGTGATAGATTTGAGGGGGATTACCTATACCCTTAACTGGGGCAACCCCTTCTTATTATTGTCAGTGCAGCTTTACAAGAAAAGCTACACGACAACAAGGGGCAAATGTAGACACCAAATTTGGGTCTTACGATGTCCTGTACCCCGCATCTTGTCTCGCAACCTAACCCTACCTCACCACCTAAACCTTACACACTTAATTATTTATTAATTACCTTATAATTAATAAATCCACATCTCCAACCCTGCCACCTCACCTCGCCACCTCACCATGACCTAGCCCTAACCCTAAACTAACCTAATTAAGACCTATAACTTGGTCCAGACCCACACCCATGACTCATCACCCCCCTCACCCACACCAAAACGAACCTAATAATGACTTGACCAAGCCCACAACTGACCCCTCGGGAGAAAAGGAGGGAAATTTGGCTATTTTACTAAAAATAGCCAACTTTGACCTAACCGACATCGGTCCCTACGCGACCGGTGTCAGTTAGGTAACCTCCATCGGTTCCCTATAAATGACCTCCCCCAACCAAAACCAAAGGATCCGAATTCATTTATAAGGGAGAGACAAGTGAGAGAGAGAGAAGAGGTTGCAGAGAGGAGTATTGAGCCCAAGACTGTAACTGAGAAACTAGATCATTGTCACACTCATCCAAACATTGGGAGAGTCAGAGGATAGCTTCATCAGCTCACTTTCAATTGTTGGATCATCCCAACTGAGCCTTGCCTTCGCCACTGCATTCCTTGGACCTGCATCCACATCAGAAACTAGTAAGTAGTCTCTTTTATTACCTTGTATGCTTCTAGACAATACTTTGTGAACTTTTGATTCATAGTGATTATAAAAGCTCACTCCTGGATCTACCACCTGGCAGCACCCTGCACCTAACCTTCATTCATCCATCTCTATATTGCCCCAAAGACAACTTTCTCACTCTCTGAGTCTTCTCTATCACCCTACTACTCCCCTCAACCATCTACCAACCTTCTAAACCCCATAACCACCTTACAACCAACCTCCATTTAAAAGCCCCTAAATCACTGCCCCTCCGATATCAGTTATCCCCTACCGGTACTAGTTTTATAACCGCGGTCCAGTTATCCAATGACCGGCATCGGTCACTGTGACTTATACCAAAAACCAACCTTTCACCTATTTACCTCCAAACAATCTCATATCCAGCCTTGTTTATCCCTGTAACTTGATCTGAACGTATCAATAACCAGTGACCAAACAAACAACATGACATTTTATTATTGGTAGTTTAGTCTCTATTGCTTTTAGTAACGAGGTACCTAAATCGTGATTTTGCAATAGCTTCTTTATTATCATTTGCATTAATTTGTATTAAAAGGGAACTGACCACCTTCGAAAGGAAGTCTAATATTTCCTGGGCCCAAGGCAGTTCCCTCACTTATTGTTTAACAAAAATCTGGTGGTCTTGCATTCTTATTTATAGGTAGTCCTTCCCAGACAAAAAGGAGATCTTCACAATCGGTCTAATCTCTCTACGGTATGCGCACACCTTCCCAACACTCAACAGGTATTCCTCCTAGCCCTAACCATTATCTATTTCTCAAGAGAATGAAAAGATAGAAATAACTCTATTCTAGAACAAAATTTGTGCAAAACACCAAGTGAAGCAATTAAAGTGCATAACTTGTAATGTGAAACCATAAAACTAGAATGAAGATATGGATTATATAAATAACTAGAGAAGTTATTCTGGATAACAGTTTGGTGACTTTTTGGGCCATCTGTCTGCTAGATTAAGGAGATCAATATCCTAGGGTATCCATTGGGCACAATGTCTGCTATGTTATATGAAATTCCTAATTGTCAGCTTTAAAGAACCACTCTTGAAGTCATTTTAAACATATTCTAAACTTTGTTCTAAATGCTATAAAATTTATGAGACTGTTGGAAATACTGGCATCCTGGAAGAAAAAAAGAGCACATGCATGAAGCACGCAAAAAGAAAGAACTCTGTACAAACAGAGAAATGTGCGGGCAGTGCACTTAGAGGAATTAAAACTATTCTAATATTTACAAAATGATGTAGAAAGCTTATTAGAAGTGTTTGAGATAAATCCCATTGATTAGGATTGGTAGCGCACCTCCATCGAGGTGAGATAACTCGAAAGAGGTATCCTTCTTGAAAGAATTGATAATATATGGGCCACTCCAAAGTGCATCAAATTTTTAATGGTGCATTGGTTTAGCTTTATCAACATTCCACTTTAAGACCAAATCACCAAATTTGAAATCTTAAGGCCTAGCCTTTCTGTTAAACAAATTATTTGTTGATTGTTGATGTTTTTCTAGCTTGATCATGATAGAGTTCCTTTATTCTTCAAGCTCAACCAAGTCTTCCATCCTGATTTATCTTTAGTGTGCACCCTCGAATTTGAGCTGTTGCGAAAGTTATAATGAATTAAACTCAAGTATCAAAGGAAGTGTAGCCTCCTTACTAGAGGTGATCTTGTAAGGTGAGGTTCATATTGCTTTCTTCTATGTAATTCTGTTTTCCCAGAGCGCACAAGATACCTTTGCATGCCATTATCTTTAGCTAATGTTTATTGTGCACTTCATGATTTTGATCAGTTCTTGTTGGTAGATTCTACCAAGCCATTACATTGAGGATAATAATTGGAAGAGGTATTCAAATATATGCTAAGACTAAGATCCCAATCAGTGATTTTAGCACCAAGGAAGGATTTTGCATTATCTGAAATGATTGTTTGAGGAATGCCAAACCTTGTTACTATACCTTCAAGAAAGTAAAGGATGAATGACTTAGTTGATTCCTTGAGCACAACATATTTTTTCCATCTGGTGAAGTAATTAGTAGTTTTCAGTACCCACTTGTGTCTAGTGCTTAAAGGTAGGTTAATCATGCATATGAATTCAAGACCCCATTGCTCAAAAGGATGATCCACTTGGATTAGTCAAAGGAGAAGCACTGCATATTTCTTCTTTCTTACGAAGAAATCACATTATTTACATTTGGTGACCCACTTGTGTGTTTCCATGAATAGGGTAGGCCAAAATATACCTACCATTATGATATTCATTATTGTAATCTTAACAGAGAAGTGTCCAATAGAAAACCCATCATGAAATTATGATAATAATTTTTCAGTTTGTACGCTATCAATACACCTTAACAACACGCCATCAAGATTATTTTTGAAAAGAAGGACATTGATCAGAACATAAGGTATAGATTGTAACCTCAAATGTCTTCTCTTTTCCTTATTTAAACCAAGAGGGTATGCACCATCAAAAAGGAATGTGATCATGTCCTTCATCCAACTGTGCACGTTGGGATTTGCATTATTCTCAAGTTTTGTACACTGGAGATCATCCAACAACAATGAAGTCTTAGGTTCATTCTGTGCATCCTCAACAATATTCTTACAGAGCATGCTACCTCTTACTAGCTTCGTGGCTTTAATAGTCACATCATACTCCATGATCTTGGTTACCCATCTCGCTCTTGTTTCACTGATTTCTACTCCCATGATGAATTCTCTAGAGTGAGAAACTAACACCTTGATATGATTCATAGAAAGTATAATTTTTAACTTATTAAGTGCACACATGATGGAAAAGATCTACTTTTTGTGTGACTGTATCTCAATTCATAATCCCTAAGTGTCTGTCTGAAGAAAGCCACTGGTTTTTCCAATCCTTGATTAGTTTCCTCTGTTAGGACAACAAAAACACTTGCATCAACACCATAAGCATAGAGGAAGAAATCCTTGAAGTAGTTCGGATTGATGAGTGTTGGTGTTCAAGTAATCTCTTGCTTCATCTTATTGAATCTCTCTCTTCCTTATATTATCCTTCTGAAGGATGTGTCCTTTTTGAGCATGAGGGTGATGGGTCTTACTAGTCCTGCAAAGTTAGGGATGAAGTGCCTAAATTTTGTTATCTTACCGAGAAAGGAGCGTAAGGCTTTCTTGTGCACCGGAAGGGAAAGGGATAGGATGGTTGAGACACACTCAAGATTAATTGCGATGTCATCCTTAGAAAACATATGGCCCAAAATCTTGCCCTATGCCACTAAAAAAATTCACTTCTTAGCGTTAAGAGATACCCCAAACATTTTGTACCTCTCAAAGAATTTCTCCAAGTGTGCCATGTGATCCACACTCTATTTTGAGAAGATTGTGATGTATCAAGGTAAAAAAAGATGAATTCATTGATATAACCTTTGAAGGCAATATCCATGGCACCCTAGATCATCACGCCTATGTTTGATAGACCAAAGGGCATCTTCTGGTATGTATATATCCCCCACCTAGTTGTAAACATTGTTTTGAATTGATCCTCTTCCTTGACCAGGATCTGATTAAAGAAAAAATACCAATTCCTGATAGAAAATCTTTGTGGGGGCAGCCACATTTTACAAAATCTATTCCATAGAAGGAAAAGGATAATGATCCTTGAGGGATGCCTTGTCCAAATCTCTAAATCGACGCAAAGTTTGATCTCACGATTCTTCTTGCGCACTAGAACTAGATTTGTGACCCAGTTAGATTATTTATTTGGGAAAATGATCTTTTCTTCAATGAGCTTGGATAACTCCTTCCTCATGAGGGGCTCTATCCTTACATTGACTGGCCTATGCTTCTTGTCTGGTGGGATTCATACTAGGATCAAGGTAAATGGAGTGTTGAGAAACACTTGGATCAAAACCTTTGAGGTCTTCATATTACCATGAAAATATATCATTTTACTTTTGGAAGAGGGAGATGAATGCCTATTTTTCATCATGCACGTAATCTTTAATGAGTAGTAACTCCTTTCCACGTGCAATTATGATTGGAATATAGTCTTCTTGCATCATGCACATATACCTTTCTTCACCCTTAAACTCATCAATAGGAATGAATAATTTTTCTAAGGTGACCATCCATTTAGGAAACTTATTTTTATTCAATTGGATCACTTGGTTACCATAGCTATCATGCAAGTTAGCTTACATACTTGATGAGAAATTGAATTCATTCTAAATGAACTGGACAATTTGTGCAACATTGTCAAACACTTTTTAGCTGGTATTGTTGTCAGGAATGGATGGTCTGAAGACTATTTTCACATGGTGCACGGTTTCTTTAATGAAGTCCTCTCCATGAGAGAACTGCGAGCTAAGCATGGCTATTTGATCAACTTATTTTTTCATTTTGCATGGTACGACCTACAGATTCAGAGCATTGAAGCTCTCAAGTGTTAGCTTGTGGAGCCTATTTTCATGTGTGAAAGTGTTGAAGACTGTACACTAAGAGTACTGTACACTTTCCATAGTTGTCTCGCCAGGGTTTGGGGGCGGAGCCCCCAAGAAAAATTTTTTAGCCTTAAAACGTGCTCAATATACCAGGAAACGTGCTTTTCTCATATGGACGGGATTTTGACCCATAGGTTTATGGGATGGTTTTGGCCCATGGTTTTGATACCCATGGTTTTGTAAAAATACTTAATCAGTTATCTACTTATATGGTTGTATGCATATGGTAGGGATCATGTAACATTGCAAATGTGTTTTGAATTCGAGTGTGAATTTTGTAGAGTTTGTTGAGCATAGCTCCAAACAGATCTGGGTATTGTATTGAGAGAGTGATGGCTTGTAATAAAATATGAGCAAGTGATTCTTGGTGGACGTAGCCCAAATTGGGTGAACCACGTTAAATATTATCTCTTTGTGTTAAGTTATTTTATTCTGCACTTTTATTTGAGATCTATAATATTTTCTACATATTAGTTTCTAACTGTTACAATTCTGTGAGGGATTATTCCGCATATTTTATCCCTTATTACATAACAATTGGTATTAGAGCATGATTTGGTTTACTGAAGTGTTGAATCACAGGGAAATTTTTATCTTGAGTGGGAGATATGATAGATGATGGAATATCTAGGGTTGATAAATTCAACGTGCAAAATTTTAGTCTTTGGAAGATGTAAATGGAAGATTACCTTTATTAGAAGGATCTTTATATTCTATTGTCTGAGAAGGTGAATAAACCCTCAAGCATGATATATGTAGAATGGGATTTGTTGGATCAGAAGGAACTTAGGAAAACCCAAATGTGTCTTGCATCTTCAGTATTATTTAATGTTTCAAAGGAAAAGACTACAAAATAACTGATGGATGCATTAGGGAAGTTGTATGAAAAACCATCTGCCTCAAATAAGATATTTTTAATGAAAAATTTGTTTAATATGAAGATGTTTGAGAATGGTTCAGTAGCATATCATTTAAATTATTTTAATATGGTTGTAAATTGCTAGCTTCGGTTACAATATAATTTGATGAAGAAGTTATGGCTTTATTAGTTCTGTGCACTTTACCTGAGAGTTGGAATAGCCTGGTAATGACAGTAAGCAACTTGGTTCTAACTAACTCAAAGTTGAAGTTTGAGGATGTTGTAGGGGTAATTCTAAGTGAGGAAATGTGAAGAAAAATCTTTGGTGAATCTTCTACTTCAGGGAATGCTTTGACAATGGAAACTAGAGGGAGATAGAAGAATGGAGGAAGCCGTGGAAAATCAAAGGATCAGGAAAGGTCAAAATCCAAAAGAAAGATAGTATGGTGGCACTGTGGAAAGTTCGGGCATGCAAAGAAGGACTGTTGGGAGCTTTGAGACAAGAAGAAACAATAGGAAGAAAATAAGGAGGAAAATGTGGCAACGGGTAACGTATGTTAGGATGCTTTGATTCTTTCTTTGCATAATATTATCGAATATTTTGTTTTAGATTCGGGGGCTTCTTTCCATTCCACTCCACATAGGCATTATTTTATTGATTATGTTCAAGGAGACTTTGGGCATGTTTTTCTTGGTGATGATGAGCCTTACAACATATTTAGAAAAGGTTCTATTCAGGTTAAGATGCATAATGGGAATACTTGGCTATTAAAGGATGTCAAACATGTGCCTACATTAAGACAAAATTTGATATCGGTAGGGTAGTTAGGAAGTGATGGTTGTATTGTGATATTTACAGTGGAATCTTGGAAGGTTACCAAGGGTGCTCTTGTGGTGGTAAGAGGTAAGAAGGTTGGAACCTTATATTTAACCACGTATAACACTAATGTTTCTAATCTTTGTGGCTTCATAAGTATATACAACATTGTGGCACTATAGGATCAGTCATACGAGTCTTAAGAGCATGGAGATCGTAAAGAAGGATTTTCCTGGATATAAAGAAATAATTTTGGAGTTCTGTGAGGACTGCATATATTGGAAATAAAACCGAGTAAGGTTTCTCAAGGTTGGACATACAAAGAAAGAGAGTAAGTTAGAGTTGGTGCATTCTAATGTATGGGGGGTGGCTCAGGTATCGTCTCTTGGGGGTTCAATTTATTATGTTGCTTTTATTGATGATGTAACAAGGAAAGTTTGGGTTTATTGTATTAGAAACAAATTTTATGTATTTGACACTTTTGTTAAATAGAAATCCTTGGTAGAGAATGAAACAGGTCTTAAGATAAAATATCTCAAGTCAGATAATGGAGGGGAGTATTGTAGCAATGAATTTGATGATTTCAGTTCTAAGAATGGAATCCGCAGGCAAAATACAATTCCAGGAACTCCGCAACAGAATGGGGTTTTAGAAAGGATGAACAAAACAATAATGGAACATGCTAGGATCATGAGGTTACATGCAAGACCACCTCTTTCTTTTTGGGTAGAAGTGGTGAGAATAGCTATGTACTTGATAAATAAAGGACCCTCAAGTGCCTTGGATGGAGGCATACCTGAGGAGGCTAGGTATGGTAAGAAAGTTGATTATTCATTTCTTAGAGTTTTTGGATGTGAGGTGTTTGTCCATATAGACAAGGATGATAGGACCAAGCTAGAGGTTAAATTTGAAAAAATCACTTTTAATGGTTATGGTGCTGATGACTTTGGATATAAATGTTGGAGTATTAAGGACAAGAAAATCATTCGATCTAGGGATGTGGTCTTTAATGAGAAAGTCATGTATATTGATGGCATTAACTATTATGGAGGGGTGGATATTGAATTGATCGGGTTCACAGATTCTGATTAGGCTAGTGATTTAGATCATCAGAAATATACCTCTGGCTATAGTTTCTCTCTTTGTTCAGGTGTTGTTAGTTAGTCTAGCAAGAAGTAGAATGCAATTATGATATCTTCTACAGAGGTAGAATACAGAGGAGCAGTTAATGTTGCCATAGAAGATGTTTGGCTACAGGGTATTCTGATAGAGTTTGGCATCCACTTTCGGTGGCCTACCATTATCTATTGTGATAACATGAGCACTATATCGATTTGTAGAAATCCAATTTAGAATCAGCAGATGAAGCACATTGAGATCCATATGCACTTCATACGAGAGCTTATTCATGATGGTATCATCGACATTTAGTACATTCAGACAGGTGATCAAATTACAGATATATTTACCAAGCCCTTCATTGAGGTGAAGTTTCTTCACTTGTGGTCTCTTCTTGGGGTGAGATCTTATGCAATTTATCATCTTCTTCGAGCTATACACTCCTTCTCTTCTTCTTCTTCTTCTAGGAAGATTTTGTTTGTATTGTTAGGTTGTGGAGCTTGTTTTCATGTGAGAAAGTGTTGAAGACTGTACACTTTCTACAGTTGTCCCACCGGGGTTTGAGGCTAGGCCGGGCCTCGAGCGGGGGTCCAGGGGTGGTAGCCCTTTGTAGTAGGGGTTCGGGGGTGTAGCCCTCAAATTTTTTTTGGGCCTTAAAAATGTGCCCGATATATCGAGAAATGTGATTTTCTCATATGGGCGGGTTTTTTTACCCATATGTTTATGGGACAGTTTTGGCCCATGGTTTTGTAAAACTGCTTAAGTAGTTGTCTATTTATATGGTTTTGTGCATATGGTAGATATAATGTAAACATTACAGATGTGTTTTGAATTCAGTTGTGAATTCTTTAGAGTTTGTTGAGCATAGCTCCAAATGGATCTTGGTATTGTATTGAGAGAGCAGTGGCTTGTAATAAAATTTGAGCAAGTGATTCTTTGTGGACGTAGCCCAAATTGGGTGAACTATGTTAAATACTGTCTCTTTATGTTTTGTTATTTTATTTTGCACTTTTATTTGAGATCTATAATATTTTTTGCATATTAGTTTCTACTATTGTAATTCTGTGAGGGATTATTTTGCATATTTTATCCCTTATTTCCTAACAATTGGTATCAGAGTCTGGTTTGGTTTGCTGAAGTGTTGAATCATAGGGAAAGCTTTATCTTAAGTGGGAGCTATGGAAGATGATGGAAGATCTAGGGTTGATAATTTCAATGGGCGGAATTTCATTCTTTGGAAGATGCGGATGGAAGATTACCTTTATCAGAAGGATCTTTATATTTCGTTGTCTGAGAAGGTGAACAAATGCTTGAGCATGACAAATGCGGAATGGGATTTACTGGATAGGAAGGCACTTGGGACAATCTGAATTTGTCTTGCATCTTTTTTATTATTTAATGTTTCAAAGGAAAAGACTACAAAAGAAATGATGGATGCATTAGGGAAGTTGTATGAAAAACCCTCTGCCTCTAATAAGATATTTTTAATGAAAACGTTGTTTAATATGAATATGTATGAGAATAGTTCAGTAGAGGAGATCATCTAAATGATGCTAGCTTCGGTTACAATAGAATTTGATAAAGAAGTTAGGGCTTTATTAGTTCTGTGCTCTTTACCTGAGAGTTGAGAATAGCCTGGTAATGGCATGTAAGCAACTCAGTTCCAGCTAACTCAAAGTTGAAGTTTGAGGATGTTGTAGGGGTGATTCTAAGCGAGGAAATGTGAAGAAAAAGACTCTTGTGAATCTTCTACTTTAGGGAATGCTTTGACAGTGGAAACTAGAGGGAGACAGAAGAATAGAGGAAGCCGTGGAAAATCAAAGGATCAGGAAAGGTCAAAATCCAAAAGCAAGATAGTATGCTGGCACATTGGAAAGTCTGGGTATGCAAAGAAGGACTGTTGGGAGCTTTCGGGACAAGAAGAAACAACAGGAAGAAAATAAGGAGGAAAATGTGGCAACGGGTAACGTATGTCAGGATGCTTTGATTCTTTCTTTGCACAATATTACTGAATCTTAGGTTTTAGATTCGAGAGCTTCTTTCCATGCTACTCCACATAGAAATTATTTTATTAATTATGTTCAAGGAGATTTTGGGAATTTTTTTATTGGTGATGATGATCCTTGCAACATAGTTGGAAAAGGTTCTATTCAGGTTAAGATGTAGAATGGGAATACTTGGGTATTGAAGGATGTCAGACATGTGCCTACATTAAGACAAAATTTGATATCGACAGGGAAAGTGGGAAGTGATGTTGCTACTGTGATATTTACAGTACGGAATTATTGGAAGGTTACCAAGGGTGATCTTGTGGTGGCAAGAGGTAAGAAGGAAATTGGAACCTTAGTATTTAACCACTTATAACACTAATGCTTGTAATCTTGTGGCTTCAGAAGTAGATACAATATTGTGGCACTATAGGCTCAGTCATATGAGCCATAATGGCATGGAGATCATAAAGAAGGATTTGTATGGGATATACAAGAAACATGTTTGGAGTTCTGTGAGGACTACATATATGGGAAATGGAAGAGAGTAAGGTTTCTCAAGGTTGGACCTACAAAGAAAGAGAGTAAGTTAGAGTTGGTGCATTTTGATGTATGGGGGTTGGCTCAGGTATCATCTCTTAGGGGTTCAAGTTATTATGTTACTTTTATTGATGATGCAACAAGGAAAGTTTGGGTTTATTATATTAGAAACAAATCTGATGTATTTGACACTTTTGTTAAATGGAAAGCCTTGGTAGAGAATGAAACAGGTCTTAAGCTAAAATGTCTCAGGTCAAATAATGGAGGGGAGTATTGCAACAATGAATTTGATGTTTATCTATTCTAAGAATGGAATCGGTAGGAAAAAGATGGTTCCAGAAACTCTGCAGCAAAATGGGGTGTCAGAAAGGATGAATAGAAGAATAATGGAACATGCTAGGATCATGAGGTTACATGCATGACCACCTATTTATTTTTGAGGTAGAAGTGAGATGAGCACAAGCTATGTACTTGATAAATAGAGGACTCTCAAGTGCCTTGGATGGAGGCATACCTGAGGAGGCTAGGTATGGTAAGAAATTTGATTATTCATTTCTTATAGTTTTTGGAGGTGAGGTGTTTATCCATATAGAAAAGGATGATAGGACCAAGCTAGATGCTAAATCTAAAAAACTATACTTTCATTGGTTATGGTTGTGATGAATTTGGATATAAATGTTGGAGTATTAAGGACAAGAAAATCATTTGATCTAGGGATGTTGTCTTTAATGAGAAAGGCATGTATAAGAAGCAATTGCAGGAAAACAGGGAAGAATCCAAGAAAGAATATGCAGCGGTAGAGGATCTTCCAGATGGGAAAGTGACACATAAATCAGTTTAGGAACCCCCTCAATAGGAACCCCAAACTCCTATATTGAGGAGGTCTTCTAGGGTAAGAAGAGAACCTGAACATTTTTCTCCTTCTCTTTATTATTTATTACTCACTGATAGTGGATATATAGAGAGATTTGATGAAGCAATGTAGGTAGATGCCAGGAAGAAGTGGGAGCAAGCCATGGATGAGGAGGAGAAAGCTCTCATGGAGAACTGGACATGGGATTTGGTGAAGGCTACCTGAAGGAAAAGAGAATTACAGAACAAGTGGGTGTTCAGAGTGAAAGAGGGAGAAGGAGGAAAGAAAATATGTAAGGCCCGATTGGTGGTCAAGGGGTTTGCACAGAAAAAAGGTATAGATTTTGATGAGATTTTTTTTCCTGTAGTAAAAATGACTTCTATTAGAACTATTCTAGGAATAGTTGCAACAGAAGACTTGCACTTAGAACAAATTGATGTAAAGACTACATTTCTCCATGTTGATTTGGAGGAGGAACTATATATGCAACAACCAGAGGGCTATGAGGTCAAAGGTAAAAAGGAGATGGTGTGCAAACTAAAGAAGAGCTTGTATGGCTTGAAACAAGCTCCATGTCAATGGTATAAGAAATTTGATAGCTTCATGATGGAGCAAGGTTATATTAGATGTCATTCCAACCATTACATGTATACAAAGAAATTTGAGGATGGAAGTTACATTATCCTTTGTCTATATATGGATGACATGTTGGTTGCAGATAAAAACATGTAGGAAATAAAAGTACTCAAGAAGCAGCTAAGTGAATCCTTTTCTATGAAGGATTTGGGGGCATCCAAACAAATCCTTGGTATGAGGATATCTCGGGATAGGAAGGAACGAAATATGAATTTATCTCAAGAAGAGTACATTAAGAAGGTCTTGAAGAGGTTTAACATGCAGGATGCTAAACCAGTTGGGACTCCTTTGGTAGGCCATTTCAAGTTATAAAAGGAGAAAGTGTCCCAAGACAGAGCAGGAGAGAAAATAGATGTCCAAGGTACCTTACTCATTAGCAGTTGATAGTTTGATTTATGCCATGGTGTTTACCAGGCTTGATATTTCCCATGCAGTGGGAGTGGTGAGTAGATTTATGAGTGATCCAGGTAGAGATCACTGATAGGCATTAAAGTGGATCCTTCGGTATTTGAGAGGAACAATGGGGACAATTTTTTGCTATAGTGGATCAGACACCACTTTGTGTGGTTATATAGATTCAGATATGGCTAGATATGTGGACAACATGAGGAGAACAATAGGTTATGTTTACATTGTAGGTGGGACAGTAGTGAGCTGGATTTCACGACTACAAAAGCTGGTGGTTTTTTCAACCACAGAGGCTGAGTATGTTGCTACCACAGAGGTAAGCAAATAAATTATTTGGTTACAACAATTTCTTGAGGAGTTGGGGCATAAGAAGGAGGAAGGAAAGTTGCATAGTGATAGTCAGAGTGCTATACACCTAACTAAGAACTCTGCTTTCCACTCTAGGATGAAGCATATACAGTTAAGGTACCATTTCATCAGGACAACTTTGGAGGAAGAGAAGTTGAAGCTGTAGAAGATTCATACCAGTCAGAATCCTACAGACATGATGACCAAGGTGGTCACAAGGAAAAAATTGAAGCCATGTTCAGCTTTGGTTGGTCTTTATGAAAACTAGTGAAGGGTTGAGAATCTTGCTAAGAGAAAAACTAGTCTCTAAGTGGGAGATTGTTAGTTTGTGGAGCCTATTTTCATGTGTGAAAGTGTTGAAGATTGTACACTAAGAGTAATATACACTTTCCATATTTGTATAAATGGGGTTCGGGGGCACAACCCTTGAGAAATTTTTTTAGCCTTAAAACATGCCTGATATACCGAGAAACGTGCTTTTCTCATATGGGAGGAATTTTGACCCATAGGTTTATGGGATGGTTTTGACCCATGGTTTTGATACCCATGGTTTTGTAAAATTTCTTAAGCAGTTGTCTACTTATATGGTTTTATGAATATGGTAGGGATCATGTAACATTGTAGATGTGTTTTGAATTCATGTGTAAATTCTGTAGAGTTTGTTGAGAATAGCTCCAAATAGATCTGGGTATTGTATTGAGAGAGCAGTGGCTTGTAATAAAATTTGAGTAATCAATTCTTGGTGGGTGTAGCCCAAATTGGGTGAACCATGTTAAATACTATCTCTTTCTGTTGTGTTATTTTATTCTGCACTTTTATTTGAGATCTGTAATATTTTCTGCATATTAGTTTCTACTGTTGCAATTCTGTGAGGGATTATTTTGCATATTTTATCCCTTATTACCTAACATCAAGAAGCTCCCAAAATATATGTTTATAGTCTTTGAGAATATTGTTCTTTGTCACACATTTTTGGTGATTTGGTGGATAACCAATTCCGTGTCCCTAAATATTTGTAGTGTCTTAATCCCTTTCTTCTCAGCAATGAGAAGACAAGCCACCAACGCTTTGTACTATACTACATTGTTGGAGCATGCAAATTGCAACATGTGTATGAAAAAATAACTTCTCATCCTTAGGGGAAATGAGAACCACTCTTGTTCCTGTGTCATTCCTGCTTCTGGATCCATTAAAATATAGTCTCCATAATCCAGAGTTTTCTTTGTTCTATTTGAGCACATGCAACAACACAACTTCTTCTTTAAGGATGAAATAAGTGCCAAGCCTAGTTTCAAAAGCTTTAAGATCTTCAGTATATGGATTAAATTTTTGGTTCCTTTCCACCCACTCATATAGTATTAAGTCCGGAAGAGGAGGGGGAACAAGATACTCTTTAGAAACTTTCTCTTAGTTTTCTTTGATTAGGCATTTATCTTGGAGAGGGGACAAATCATATGACTCAACATGATAGGAAAATATAGGATCAAATTGTATGGTAAACTGGGTACCATACCTTTTCTTGAGTAACATATGGGACTAATCAAAAGACAAGTAGCCACCTACTTTAACAGTAAAGTCTCTTGATAGACATAGGGAAAACAAAGGAGGTAGCTCAATGATTGACACATCTTGAGTTATGGTGAGGTTTGGACATGCATATAGGGTCAAATCAAGATCCTTGATGACTCCTAAAGTGGTGAAAATTGAGCCATCAAGTTACAAGACTTCTTTAGACAAAGGTCTATACTGAAGACCTAGAACATTAGCTATTTTCCTTGGCATGAAAAAAGTACTAGCACCTGAGTCAATCATGTAACTATGCACATGGTGTTTTCCTATGATCAAGGGGCATATAGAAGGGTGGGGTTGTTAGGAATAATCTTTGGATTAGTGCTCACATTATTATTTGTAATACTTAAATGTAATATTATTATATTACATTAGTAAGTTTGAGCGATATTAGAATTTGTGTGAATGATGAGTTGTATTTTTTAGAATTATTATTATTAATAGATTTTTCATGATAATACAACTCATTGATAATAATATAGGTTATAATTATATATGTGTGTACGTGAGTTTATCTCACCATAGAATAGGTGTTTGCTAAGTGAGATATTGGTGGGATATATGAGAGAATAGTGGTGAGTGATCATAGGAGAGATTCTCTAGGAGAGATTAGTGGGATGGTTTTGGTAAGCCTCATCTACTTGTTAATAGGAAATGGAAAGGCTATATATTGTAAGCTCTCTCACTATGTAATTAGCTCCAAAATTATTCAATCAATAATATAGTGTGTTTATTATATCTGTGCTCTTATTTTGTGTTTATGTTATTGTATTTATTCCATAACATTGTCTCTTATTGATTTGTATAATTATATAATGTAATTGTAGCTTATTTATATTAGATAAGCTATCAATTTAACATCATCTAGTATTACAGTAGGAAAGGACAAGCTATGAGATTAGTTACAGGACAAAACCGTATCCTCTAGGATGTAGATTTTAGAGTTTTGAAGATTCTATCGCTATTTTCTAGATTCTGATCTTAAAAAAATGAGTGGTAATTCATGTTTTTCTCAACAACCGAGATTTGGAATTTTCTAAATTTTTTTAGGTTTGTTTGTTTGTATTAGAAACTTTTATTAAAAAATTATAGAAACCCATTTCATATTTTAAGAGAAATTGTGGAAACAATTATGACGTTTCTAATTATTCTGTAAAAAATAGTGACTAATTTCCAACGATAAAAATATGATACGCTTTAGTATTTTGGTTAAATATAAATCCGATTATTATTGTAAGGTTGCATTATCAGTTGAAACCGACACCCAATAGAATTGTAAAATGATCCTCAACGATAAATTCACCTGAGTTAGCAACATAGTGATGAAGGAAGGAGGTTAATCAGTGACCTCTTGCCAGTCGCAAGTGAAGGGGACACACAATGATTTTGTGGCATTTATTTTGTGTGTGTTTAATTTTCATTGTATGTTGTAATAATAACGAATTATTTATTCCTATTCAATCTTGTAATAAGTGAGCTCTTATGTGAGTGATATTTATTGTATTTTCCCTTGAATGTAAGGATGGGGGTGGGGAAACATGTACACTGCTATGGAGTGGTTGGTGGTCCACTAGAAAACCAATTCGAGAGTTTGTGAATCTCTTATAAAATCACATACAAAGTGGTTAATGGTTCCAATAGAAACCCTGTTGGAGTTGATGGTACTCTTTGAAAACCATTGGATTGTAGAACATGAGTAGGTACTAGACAAAACTCAACCATGTTCGCACTAAGGTGGGGAATTTTAGGAATAATATTTGGATTAGTGCTCACATTATTGTTTGTAATAGTTAAATTTAATATTCTTATATTACATTAGTAAGTTTTAGTGATATTAAAATTTGTGTGAATGATGAGTTGTATTTACAACTCATATATATTTGTAATATTATTATTAATAGAGTTGTCATGATAATACAACTCATTGATAATAATATAGGTTAGAATTATATATGTATTTACGTGATTTTATCTCACCATAGAATAGGTGTTTGTTAAGTGAGGTATTGGTGGGATATATGAGAGAATAGTGGTGAGTGATCATAAGAGAGATTATCTATGAGAGATTAGTGGGATGATTTTTGTAAGCCTCATCTCCTTGTTTATAGGAAATGGAAAGGCTATATATTGTAATCTCTCTCACTATGTAATTAGCTCCAAAATTATTCAATCAATAATATAGTGTGTTTATTATATTTGTGCTCTTATTTTGTGTTTATGTTATTATCTTTATTCCTCAACATTGTCTCTTGTTGATTTGTATAATTATATAATGTAATTGTTGTTTATTTATATTAGATAAGCTATCAATTTCACATCAAAGGTTTTAGCCATATTACTTACTTATTTTTCCTCTACTTGACAGATTTTGACAGAGGCACACAATTTATGAATTATTGGATCAACGCATGAAAGTTGGTCTAGAGCTTCATGTAATAGGTCACAATGAGATTAAATGGGCAGGGAATCACACATTGTGACATTCACATTTGTATTCTTCGTCTGGTCCACAATGTTGAATGGAAGGCCCATTGAACTATGCATCTGAGGCATGATAAAATATTTTCTTGATTGTTTAGGCGTAGAGGTAAGGACCTTAGCTGAAGCAGAGGCCTGACATACCAAAGGAAGGGTACACACTACTTTAGAAGGAGAATTACATGGAGCCTAACACCTAGGAACTTGTGCACCTCTACTATGGGATCCCTGTGCTGCTTCTTTATGCTTCTTCAGATCATCTTGTGTAACTGCAATTGAGGGTTTCGCTCCCAAGTCCAACATTATTTTCTTGAACCTTGTGTTATAAAACACTTGGGTACATTGTCTATTTTGGCTATCCACATCTTGATTGATTGCACATAATTCCTTGGTGCCAAAGAGCATCATATTTTATTGAGAAGGAGATTATGTCTTTTCTTGAGTTTATGCTTCAGCTACACTTGTGGATGGCTCACAGTTAGAAGCATTCTGGATCATATAGGCCTACATGCGCATGGAATTAGAAAAATGATATTGACTATGAGGCATATTGCAAGGGAAACACCATTCAAACTCTTGAGACATGTTGTTTTGAACTGGAACTAGTGCTTGACTTGTTTCAGGTGCTGGAAGAGGTTTTTTAGGAGGAAAAAATTACAAGGGCATATGCGGGTTAGCATGTCATCTTTCATTTTGCTAGTTTTTCCCATATCTTTAGGTTCCATACTGATTTTTCCAAGGCTTATTTATTTGGCTATGCATGCGATTAGAGTTGTTCCTGTAGGCTTGCACATGTTTCTTCTCCAAAGATATGACGTTGTTAGAAACGTTTCTAATCAGGGTCTTCAATTCTTCATCTTCTTTCAACTACACTTGGGAGTAGGATGTAGATGCAAAAATTTGCACACTTTTCTCAGGAATAAGAACATGAGAAATAGAAGCATGGGGTACTTGAAAATTTTCTAGAAATAAAGGCATACATAGTCTAGGAGCTAATTTACTTTTTTCCCTTATTGCAATATTATAAGTAGTTGGTAAGTTTCTTCCTCCCATAGATTGACTCATGACTGAGATGTCACTATTTAGTGCCTTTTGATAATACAAGAAGGCATGCTGGGCTATTATTCTTACCAATTAAGGGATTTTTTTCCCAATTCTTCTAGAATCTGATGTTGAAATCAATCATCCACTCATTGGGTGCCCTCTTTTTTATAGTCAATTGCTCCACCAAAGACGGGTGATCTGACTTGTCTTAAAAATAATTACAAAGATCTATTCCCAATTCATCCCAAGTGGCGATAGATGTAGGTATCAAATCTCGATATCACTGGAGTGTTTTACCTTTGAAAGAGGCTACAAGTAGCCTAACTTCTACATCATTATGTGTGATCAGGTAGACCAAACACATGTTTTTTACATCTTGGATATGACCCTCATGGGTGACTTGATTCTCACCAGTAAAGTATGGAATACTTTTAAGTACAGCTGCTAGCATATCATGTTATGAAACTAGGACTAGAGGACTTCCACCAGTGAAATTAGAAAATTTCCTCAGAAGAGGATGGTGGCTGTTGTTCCATGGCAAGGCACACATGTTGTCTATTGTCAAGAGGAGTTGAGTGAGTGGAGTGTGTTGGAGATGGATATGAGTGCGCAGGTCTTTTGCTATGAACTCTCCTTGGAGATAGTTACAGATACTCAAAAGAATCTTCAGCTGCTGCACTTTTCCTTGTGTGCACTCTTCTCATTGAAATTTTCTTAGGACTACTAAAATAGAGATCTGGAAATGTTGGGAGTCATCAGATGTGTTAAAATAGCCTACAAATTTCAGAAATCATTAAGTCACACATGAGAACTTAGTAATATGACATGTAAGCTTTCAATGTTGGTCCCATTAGGATTTCCATAAAATTTTGGTTGTTCGATTGTGCACCCCATGTCTTGTATCTAGAAGAGCGAAGTCAATGGGACAAAAATGAGATTGTCTCTCAAGTGTGTGACCTTACGTGCTTGAGACAGACCTTCGGAGAAGGATGGGTTCTGTATCTATTTATACTACTACTATTGGAAGGGAAAAATATGCTAAAAATGCCAAGGGACCAAGGATAGAAGGATACCATGAAAAAGGAAAAAAAACATTAAAGAAGGTAATAACACCAAAAACAGAGGGATGAAAAACTATCTATTCTAATCAAAAATGAAGGGAAAGGCATGAAGGGAGGCTAAACATGCATAAAAAAAACTAGAATGCATTTGTAGAATCAGTTCCATAAAACACAACCAGAAAATGGAGTTGCAAGGGACATAAAAGGACACAAAAAAAAACAATGTAAAAGGGAGAAAAGAAGAAGGAATAGAATTACATTAGGACAAAGAGTAGCTAGGAAACGATGCCTCTATTAATTCTAGAAAGCATATTCTATTATAATGGTGAAAGAGGTCGATATCCACATGCATGAGTGAGATCTAGAGGTCTGTAACTCAAGATACAAAGATACAAAGTCCTTAGCAAATGCTTAAGGATAAAAAATTTCCAACATTAATAATGAGCTCAACTCTTGAATTTATAGATGAGTCAATGAAAAGAGAACATGAGAAGGAGGGGAAACTCGAATTTGAAACACAACCACCAACAGAAAGCATTGAATGTCTACAAATCCACCTGTAAATCGGTAAAATGTGTTTCCCCATGCCTGTTTGGTGTGTGGGAGAAGGAAAGAGATGAATTCCATGTCAAATCAAGTGGTTGGAGAAATCAAATCTACTCATTAATGGCCAGAAAGATGTTTACCTCATTTCTCACTTACTAGATCCCACCAAGATTTGAATTTGAATATTATGTATGGTAGCTTGCATCAGCAACTATTGAATGAGATTGGGTGCATAGTTGTCGAAGATCTGTAGAAAAATATATGACTATAATAATATTTTAAGAGCTTCCTGCACACTCAAGACACGTGGAGTGCGCCGATTAGCTGAAAGGATGGAAAAATGTTCAAATGCCTTTCTCATTTATGCCACATGTCATACACTGGTTGGTCTTCAAGACCCGACGTCTAGGTAGCGTGCTAGGGTTGGTTACATGTAGCACACTCAAGCTTGTCATAAGATGACGTGGCACAAAATGGTGTATAAGGAGGTGTAGAGGCATGTGCACAAAAAAATAAAGTGTGGTAGGAAAACAGAGGGAAGGTACATGTAAAGGTAACATGCGTGGGAGGAATGGGATGAACATATGAGGAAGAAACACATGGGAGAGATGAAATTATTACAAAGTAATGAGTCACACGTGAGGAAAGGGGTGCATGAGGATGCCAAGGAATTAGTTTATTTAGGGAAGCAAGGCCAATGCGTGCACGAAGGATGAATGTAATGCTGAGAAGAAGGTGAATGTGCAAAGGGTGCACACAAGGGGGGAAGGATGGAACAAAGAGGAAAAGGAAAAGGAAAGGAAGAAGGCATGAAAGAAGGAGCACACATGGTGCATTGGGAATCTGTAACCATGAATATGTCCCAAGTGAAGAATCTGAAGTGCGTAACTTGCAATGTGAAACCATAAAACCAGAATGGAGATATGGGTTATCCAAATAACTAGGGAAGTTATCATGGATAAAAAGAATTATGAACCATATAAGGTTGAACTTATATTCCATTTACAAAATTATAATGGTTATATAGATGATTGCATGGATATCATCACTTTCTTTTCTTTATCACAACAAAAAATGGGTCAACATCATATATAAAATCCCAGCCAAACTGTATGATCCTGAATGGGGAAAAACATGTAAAGTGAAGTTTAGAAATTGTCAATTGGTGTTTTCCTATGGATTTTATGCATTTTATTATTAGAATGTGTTGACATGTCAGTGTACAAGGATAAACAAGCTAAAAAATGGACCTCATAAAGTGCTAAGTCTATATGGAGAAGTCGCATTTATCATAACAAGAATGCATAGCCAAATCAAAGGTTTATAAAGAGTAAATTACCAAATTTGAGTGTCTTCATGTGAACAAGTGGGATAAGAATATTTTAGAAAGTTGTGTGAATTTGTAAATAATATGTTGTGGGAGGCATGGATACCATTCAAGTGCTTGTCCAGTGAGTGAAAGAAAAAAAATATATAGAAGGAGGTCCTCACTATGGGTAATGAGGTGACATGCATAGTGAAATAAATGTAAGTGGTATCGTGGGTTAGAGGTGTTGTAAAAAATGTTCAAATGGGAGAAGTTTAATATGTGGTGGATAGGGTGGTGTGGCATCATAGGGTGGATATGAACATTTTTTTTTTATGATAAGTTGGTGTTGGTGGAAGTCCCCGTATGTTTTGGAACTCAAGTTTGGGGAGACCTATTTGATAAGGTGTTAACAGAGAAAGTAGGAGTGAGTCACGGGGAATGATGAGAAGAAATTGATTATTTCAATGTGCATGAAGTGGCGTGAATGTGAAGAGTATGAAAACCAAATGGAGGATTAGCTTGGTGTGGTGTGTTGCACGAGTTGAAAAGTTGATATAAAGGAAAACAACCAGCGAAAAGAAATTATTTTAATGTGAGTGACCTACATAGTAGGTCATGACCGTAATTGACTTGAGGGGTGGGAGTGACTGACCCAATCATTCTCGTGACTAGGCATGATGATTTTTTGTTGAATATGAAGGGATGTTAGTCATGGGAATAACCAACACATAGGGTATAGAGATGTGACTCAATCGTGTCTCTATAAAATTGGGTGTGTAGTGAAGGAGAGAGCTTGGTGGAGGAGTTTGATGAAGCAATGGAAGGAGAGAGTCAGGACTTTCCTTGGTCATGCCCATGATTTTGAGGACATGAGGAAAGGGGGAGGTAGGTAGAAATGATATTACAGTATGGGAGAGATGGAAGCAAGAGTGGAGGGTATTCCTCAGTCACATATGTGACTAGGAGGTGGAGGAATGGAGGTGAGTAAAGGGACAACAAGGTAGAAGAATGGAGGCGAGGGAGAGGTAGGGATAAACCCCATGATTGGGTAGCAAAGGAATGTGTCAGGATAAGGATGGATTTTAAAGTAGTGTGGGCTAAGGAGAGAGAGGAAAGAATGTAATAGGGACCCCCCAGTCATAGGAACGATTAGGAGATAAAGGCTAGGAGGAGGGGTGAGTAATGTTTTTCATGGTGGTGATGGAATAAAGATGCCTCAGTTATGGATGATATCGGTAGGTAGAGGGTAGTTAGGTGATCCAGGAAATGATGTAGAGGGTTAGGATCTATGGGGAGTGGCGACTGGTGAAGGAGTGAGGATGAGTTTGGAGCCTAGTCATAGGCTCAACTAGGAGGGGAGGGGAGGAGAAAATGTAAAGGGAAGTGGGTGCATGGAGAAGGCTAATGAGATAGGATCTTGTGGGATTTTTTGGAAACTGGGTCGCACATGCATAAGTGGAAGAATCCCCAGTCATATGTTTAAATATGCTAAATAGGTAAATAATGTTGATGATAAAGCAAGAATGCGAGAGAAAGAAAGGTGTGAGAAGGAAATCAATCTCAAGTAACTGGCTAACATGGCTGCCCCACCGCCATTCCCACCCAATAGTGTATCTGGTGGACATACACATATAATATGGAAGGGATACATGTGAAAGAGGGATATGGTATTCCCACCACATCTGGAAATGGTTTCTTGCTAGGATATGTTTAGGATTCATATCATGTAGGACTAAGTCAATTTTTTGTCTGTCCATTTTGAAGGTCAAGAAAGTAAACCGCTATAAAAAAAAATAAAAAAAAATCAAGCCCTAAAATCTTCTTACCTGTTTTGAGGTAAGGTAATGAGCAGAGGTTATGATGCAGTTATAGGATGGTTACACGTAGATTGTGCTTGTAACTAGGGTGAAGTGGAGAGATAGTAAGAAAAATATGGACTGAAGAAAACAAGGGGAAGGAACAAAGTGTGTAAGGGAAGAACCAAGGCACACAAGGGACTTTATTGCACATGAAAGGGACCAAAATTTATAAGGGACATGAGCATATGCAAAGAGGATTGAATCCCATAAGGTACCAAAGTGCGTAAGGAGGGGAATGATCGTGCAACGGAAATATTAGAGAACATATAGATGGGATCAAAGTTAATAAGAGACTGGATTGCACGTGAAGGATTTGAATCACACAAGGGACCAAAGCACATGAGGGGACTAAAGTGTGTAAGGGAGAATAGAGGGAAAACAATGGGGTCAGATGGATGCGGGATAGTCACACCTGTGAATAAAATTGTGCAAAATATGTATGAACACAACGCACAAAATGATTAAAATGGAAAATATGAAATTTATTGGGATGAAAACTCACAGGGTATCCATGCCTATGACTAAGACAAGGAAAAATCTAAAAATGAAATAATACAAGAAATGAGACAGAGAGAAGATCTAGGAAACAAAATATCTATAAAAATGTGATTAATGAAAAATCGTAGGGCATCCATTCCTACAATTGAGTCTAGGAAAAAAATTAAATAACCATAATGTATAGATAACATAGAATATTGGGGAAATAATGTCAAACATAAGGAGCAGTCTTTGATGTGACCTAGAAGTGATAGAATATGGATAAAAAGTGTGCTTTAGAAATGTGTCATGTTTTTTAGTTTTTTTTTGTTTTCAAATGTAATGTAATATGTCATGATATGAATTAATGTTTATCTTATCACTTCAAATAAGATGTATTTTTTGATAAACCATTAATGATACGTGAAAGGGACTTCTAAGATCAAAGGAAACCTGTTCAAATGGGATCCTTTGTATGTAATCCGATGGTGTCCCACCCCTTTGGGGTTTATTCCTGACAACCAATGATAGTGGGAAAAGGAGGAATATATGTGTATGTGTTTCCTTATAAATTCTCAGAAATTTATAAGGTCGATTTCATAGATTTTGTTGTTTCAGTTGTGGTAAGTGACATATGAAATAGGTCAATCATGATAGATTCACTCATAAGCATGACCTAGAGGCATCGTAAATACTAGAAAATAATATGAGGATGAGCCTTGCACTATGCACCACATAAAAGTAGAAAGATCGAGGCTATTCCTGATTCCTAACATCACCCGAGGGCAGTGAGGGAAGAGCATATGTTACACGCAATCTATGATATATGTAAATAACATAAATTAAAGTTAATTCCCTTAATTTTTTTAGAAAAAAATTATAGAAGAGTCACATATGTGACTACCCTGTAACCAGATTGTCAAATTTATTTTCAGAAAAATTGTGAGACAATTGCATCTGTAATTGGCCTACAACAAATTTTTAAATATTTTTGGCAAATATGTGATAACATGTGTTAGATATGCAACCAAAAGGGTTAGATATACAACCATAAATGTGAGGGAAAAATAAAATTGAATCATAAAGACTACAAAAACCTTAATAAAAACAAAACACTATTAGATCATAAAATGAAATAATTTACCCACAACCAAAATGGTCCCATTCTAGTTGCCAAAATGTATACCTAGATTTAGATCACCTGAAAGATGTGTTAGTTGATATAATAAAACCCCAAATAAATGTTACTTAAATAAACAGACTTATGTTTCTACCATTGAAAATTAGAGGGATAATAATGGGTTATTTCACTAAATAAATTGATATAAACTTCCAGATCTAAATATAAATATACATAAAAAACTTAGAAAATGGTTATTTATTTTCAATGAGAGAACATGTCTCAGCCAGATCCCTAGCCTTTTTAAGGTTGAAATAATAACATGTAAGATATGTAAAAGACAAATGAAATGATATACATGTTCAGAGGCTCAAGGGGTCCAAGCCGTGGTGCATGATTTTATTGTGGATTAGTTTAGACTATTGATGGTATACTGGTTATGTTGGAGTTTGTTATAGAGATTATGGTTCATTGATTGACATGATTACTATAAATATTAAGAAGGTTAAAAGCCATTCGTAGGCACAACCAAAAACATTGTTGAAAATATGAAATTTGATTATTTCGTGAGCCTCGTTGTCCAAATGATTTTATTTCTCCTTTTGTGATACTTGTGAATAAAGCATATGCAATAAATAACTAAAATTATGAGAGCAACCAAGAGGTGTGAAAGGAGGAAGTGAGCGTGATTTTATAGATATAGGGTGCATAGAATATTGAGTTGGATATGGGTACAATGTGAATAAAGGGTTGAGATGATAAAGTGTCCAATGTGCATAGAAAGAGTAAATGGACAGTTGGGGTGGATAAAATTAAATGTGAGTGGGTGATGATGAGTAAATGATCTAGTAGGTGAGGATAAGTGATAGGTGACATGTCTTAAATCAACCTTATTTTTTAGTCGTTTTATAGGAATATTTAATTTTTAGGATTTATTATGTTTTATAACAATTTTTTATATTTTTAACATAGATGACCTTATTGGCCACCAAGGGAAATAAAACTTCACCACAAACCACTTTTATATCCAATGCCTATTTCATTATGAACACATGAAACTAGGGTATTGATCATTAGAGGTGCATGCATGAGGATTATGGAAGAAACAATAGTGTGGGAAGCAACTAAAGAAAAATATGAAGCAACCCAAATTAAAAAATAAGTGAATAGAAACAAAAAATGATATTTCCAATTAGGATAGAAGCACCATATGCTAGTGTTCACATGTGACATTGGTGTCTAGTGAGGATCTAGGGTTTTGTTTCAAAGATGAAGCACATTCATTTTTTCATAGTTTTTTTGACATAGTTTTAGATATCGAACATATTGTGAAGCAACATAAAAGATAGTTGAACTCACCCCTAGTGTTTTAGTGTGTTTAACACATGCCTTAATTGAATTTCATTTCTTTATAGCATTACATACATAAATTATCAGATTTTAAATGTTGGAGCAATTATTTATTAGTTTTGATTGCATATTTATAAATTCATGATTTCAATCCTAATTAGAACACCATTAATTCTATTTTAGAGTAAACCAATTATAGTTTTGGAAAGTATTAAATCTAAATGGATTCCATAGCAATTATACTTTAAAAGTCTAACTCTCTGAGATTTTTCTCAAATTATAAAGACTACTTTATTAATTCTAGTTTCCTAACAAGTAGTATTGAAATAAAACTACTAAGAAAATTCATGAAACAAAAGACGAGATTAAATCCAAAATGAATAATCACATTTTTCAAGTCCTTGAAAGATACCTACTTCCTTAAAAAATTGAAATATCAAATTAAAAATAAAAGGTAGTCATGCAACATTAAATGATTATATGGGTTTTACCATGATGATGTATAGAACATCTATATTCATCAATATATTACATTTCCATTTATCAAATTATATAGTGTAGAGAATAAGCTTCGTCTACTTGGTATAATTATAGTAGTGCCTGTATCGAGTGATTACAAATTTACAATGGATTATCCATATAGAAGTTTCTCATATAATGCGACCTTTCCCTTTATGACAGGAACACAATATTGAATAGCCTATCTATCCATGTGCAAGGTCATGAAATTTTTGGAAACTGTCAATCTTGTTTTTCACTATACAACAGGGTTACATTTATATTGCCTCTCTTTACGGTTCTTTCATCACACATGCCACATTGTTTTCTTCGTCACTGTAATACTATACAAAATTTACATAAAACAACCAAGAAAAACCACATCATCACCAAGAGGAGGCATTCAATATCACCTGTAATAGAATTGACTCTTACTAAGACTCAATTATGGACATCCAAACTTAGGGTTTCAACAATTTACAACAGGGAAATTTATCTTGGAACTTTTCAACACGAAAGACATCAATGGGTTTGTTTTTAAATTGATTTTGTTTAGGATTAGGACTTTTTTTCAATATATTTGTTACTTAATTTCAAAAAATCCCTATGTGCTTCAAGTGGGTCAAAATGTGGTTGAGAAATGATTTAATTAGAGGGGTTTTGTAGCAATCACATGCCACCTTCTAATTGCCAACATTCATGGGATTGACGAGCTTTTTAAAGTCATAAATGCTTTCTTGTAAATGGATATGCTTTACATTATACACATAGGTGAGCCATGTTTCGTTCTCCTTATTAAAACTATATTTGCAAGGTTTGCAAAAAAACATTTGAGCTTATAATTGAAGTAATAGGTGTCAAAATCTAATCCTTTGCGGGGCTTGCCTTACCCTCTTATAAACAAATCTAGTAATCAAGGAAAATTTTAGTGGCGAATATTTGTAATTAGGTGAATAGAAAGAATTTTGGAATATGCATTTGGATATTTTAATGACTATGTCACTACCCACAATTTTCCCAAAAATCCACAAACAATAATTTGGTCCATATGAATAGAAAAAAATTCTTTGGCCCCAATGTCTATTTTTAATGGATCGTTGCATAAACAATGGGAAGGATTTCAAAAAAAATATTGGATCACCAAGAATTTTATGGAATATTGGTCTTGTTAGCATATGGATTTGCACGCATGCAAATGACATGCAACAGTGTGGGAATGAAGACCCTCCTCAATGAAGGTGAGGCTG
This sequence comes from Taxus chinensis, assembly GCA_019776745.2. Classification (NCBI taxonomy): domain Eukaryota; kingdom Viridiplantae; phylum Streptophyta; class Pinopsida; order Cupressales; family Taxaceae; genus Taxus; species Taxus chinensis. Next base: position 757,964,407 of record CM034151.1, on the reverse strand, counting down.
CCTTTATTGAAAACCAAAACTGTATTTACATCTGTACATTCAAAATTGTATGTGGGGGGTGTTTTGGAACATCAATGGAAAGAAAAATGAATGAGGGAGATGGAATGGAATGAAGGAAAGGAGTGGAATGGAATGAATTGAAAGAACATGCAAGAGTTAGGTAAAAATAGACCCTAATATTGCGTGAAGAGGAAAGATGAATAACTAACACAAATAAAACAGAGTTTGAGTTAGCTAAACAAGAATGTGTAAAAGGGAACACACGTGAGCAAGTAGATAATTAGAGCTTGATCACTGTGAACTAGAACAACAGATTAATAATGTTGACAATAAGATAAAAGATAATATTTGCATGCAAGATTCAAACACCTAACATCTAATGAACATAACAACATCAAATGTTACAAGAGACAATGAATGAGACACAAAGTTCATATTTCATTAACTCCAAAATGTTTTCACAAAAGAACACAAAGTTTCTTCCTGAAACAAAGCTTGCACACAAAAGTATTTCTTCTCCTCTCTCAAAGAAACCTTTACAAATGAGCCCCTCACCTCCTTTTATAACCCAAAAGTTGGTTACAAAGTAGTTAGGCTTTAACATGATCATTAAATAAGGAACCTAAGTGACCTTTGACTTTCTCTAACCAAATTTATTAAAGACAACAAAAAATAGAAATCACTCAAGTTACCCACAATTTTTGAAAACAAATAACAACATCCTTTTCTTAAAAATCCACTTTTTAAAATAGAAAATAACAACCAGTGCCTTATCCATTGAAATGGGGTCCGCCTATCTCAAGAGTATGAGAAATGGACTCTCCCACTTCGTTAGATACCCAGAAAATTATCCCCCTGAACCACCGGTGAAATTAGGATCTTCCGCTTTTGCAAGTTGAAAGGATCTAAACCTTCCCAAAGTTTTAAACATTTTTCCTTCTTTTGGAGGTTCATTTGGATGAAGAATAGCCTCACAAAATACTTGCAATTCAAAAATCCTACTTGGCATATCATTTAAATTAACAATTTTGGATTGAGCATTCTCAAATAAGATCTTTAATTTGATGAACCGCTCCATTGAAACTGACAAGAATTTTTTGGCGGGAGTGTACATGTCTTTAAACAATTGTGAAAATTGCTCCTCCACCTGCTCCAATTAACACCTTTGATTATGCTCATTTACGAGGTTGCAAGTAATCTCAGCTATGAATTATTTAGTCAAAGAGAGTGAAGTGAAGGATTCATTACACATGCTCTCATAATGGATCATAGAATCCTTGAGAAGTATCTTCCTTGATTTGAGATGAAAACACCAAAGAAAATGTGTCCCTCAATGTTTAAATTTGAGAATTCCTTCAATGGCTAAAACTGAGGATTCGATATTTGTCATCTCCTACAAACTAGGCAATATTTCATCCAAATTTGATATATTAGAAACAAAACTTCTTTGAAAGAAAGAATTGGATCAAGATACGCACTGAGATCTTAATGAAGCTTAACCACGGTCTTGATCATCCTTTGGCCTAAAATGAGAATCTCTGAAAGCCAAGTTTTAGTGACATGGCCTAATGTGTTTATTTCTTTTGAAAAATTGAGAGTTTCTTCATCAGGGGCCGCCACTGCATTAGGCACTAAGAAAGTGGACGATATGGGATTTATCAAATGTTGAACATATTCCACCAATTGATTATTTTTGGCCTTGAGATGAGAGTTCTGAGACTTATATTTCTCAAGTCTCTTTATCACGATATCAATTGAATCTCGAGCCATCTCCATGTCACTTTTTAATGTATACCTCCCAAATCCAAGTCTGGAAACTTCATAATCAGCAGGTGTCATGGCATCACGCTCCTTATCAACTTATGGGATGGCAAGATCAGCAAATCTATTTATGTCATTATCCATCATTATTCGAGAAAGCACCTTAGGCTTCTTTGGCATGACATCATTTCAAAGTTTGAAAAGGGAATAAAAATCAATGTCAATTTCCTTAACAACCCTCTTTCTTTTATTAACCTCAGAATCAACCCAGGAAGGAGTATCATGCACTATTTCTGCATACAAAATCCTAGAGCTCAAATCAACGTTCTCATTGTTCTCAACATCATGAGATCCTTCTTGAATCCTATCTACGACCTCGATTTGAGGAGAAAAAACATCAATATCCACCTCCTGATTATTTGGGAGATTCTGAGAAACCCCTTCATGAACTACATGCTTCAAAGTGTTTGATATTTGAACTACCTGCACCTGAGTGAATGCTTGTTCGAAGCATGGTTGAGGGTCATTTTCCATGAGCTTCTGAGAAATATTAACAATGTGGGTAGAATAATCTCTACTAGAGGTAGAAAATCCTAATACATGCTCTCTTCCTTCTTTGGGGTTAGGATATTTAGGATTTTCTCCTCATGACACGTTACTTGACGAAGTGGATTTTGGCAACCACTCCTTTCTTGCTTGTTGTGTATGATTGGATGGTATAGAGGTTGATCGAGAAGAGGCTTTAGTTGAATGAAGGCCTCCTCATGTTGGCAATTTTTGTGATCCTGAAGCATGATCTTGAATTGATTGTAACTTGGCAAGTTATTTGTCGTACAAAGATATGCTTCTTTCAAGAATCGGTTGATTCTTGCTATTAAGAGAAAAATCATCTCTTTTGGTCCAGTCAATTCGAGGCAATGGAGTAAAAAAAACTACATCATATGAGGGATCAATGACATCTTCATATTCATTTATGAATGAATCGGGAGGGTTCTTGATGTGGAAGGCCTTGATCTGAGAAAGTGTTAGGCAAGAAAACTCTCATCTTCTTACTTCATGTTCATCCAAACAGGCAGCCCATAAATCTTCCATGGTAGGTTATGTTGATACTTTGCTCCCAGAATATTCTGCATATATCCATTGATATCAAACTGGACTCTCTTCACATATGGATGGATTGTAATTAGAGAAAACTCTTTTTCCATGAGTTCTACACTAAAAAGATTTGGACATTGGTATTCACCGATTTGGATTGGGAAATGAATTCCTGAACGGTGCTTATCACTGAGAAGACAGTGAACTTGGAATAGTTGTCGCGTAAGTTCCATTAATGCCCATCTTTCACTGATGTACTTAGGAAGCTTCCACAGAGTACCAGCAAAGCCACTCATGTGAATGTAGGAAAAGGATGAAAATTCAATAAACCATGTTCCCCATTGGGAAATGAAACTCATGGATTCTTTAGAAAATCTTTCCTCTGTATTTCGATTTAGGTTTTGAATCATGCGGAAGGTGAATGCATCATTGACTCTTCTAAAATGGTGAGAGCTATTTTTGAAACTAAGTTGCAGGTAATAATGAAAAACACTATTTGACGGCCCCATGACTCCTCTCGTTTCAAGTTCCAAAAATAGCTTTCTTCTTGCTACTGCATAGGTCAAATACGATGTCATGTAGAAGCATCCAATCATCTTAAATTCTATCAATTGTTTGTGAAGGGTGTTACTGATGATGGTGGCCCAATCCAAAAAATATTTCTTGGCAAGGATGATACAAATAAACTGATACATCCATGGGTGGAAAATCCTAGCAGAGGGTAAACTGAAAACTCAACATAGGAGAGTAATCATGTCCCTAATTTCTTCTACGAAATCAACGTGATACAGTTCTTTGGGAAGCCTGTCAATTTGAGGCCTCTTCATCACTAACCAGTTGTTATTAACCATCTTGCTCCATCTTAGGGGTTCCTCATCCCAAAATTCTTGCGCTGACTGGCGAGTGATATCCACATTCTCAGGAAAATCAGGTATGCCGAGAAATTCCTCAATGTGCTCTGGTGTGATTAAGAGGAAAGGCTCACGATTATCTTTAAAAATTCCTCATCTCTTAGGATCATAGTTCTGAGCACAAGCGATAACCAACTCTGGACACTGCACCGATACAGTAACACTATTGCTTGAGGTAGACCACTATGGTAAAGCCTATCTGAGAATATGGTTTTGCCTTCAGTTTTCACCCATTCACAGAATTGTTGCACATTGATGTGACCCATATTTGTATCAGTAATATTTTCATATGTTGAATTAATGGAACTGGGAGGGATAATTCCTTGGAATTCATACTTGAGTGCTGATTTGTTTGATTTCTCCATTGGCTTCCTCGATCTTCCTGTAGATTTGTTAGATTTTTCAGCCATTATGAATTTTACAGAAAAATGACTTAGGCACGAAAAACAACGAAAGCGGGGTCGGGTCTCATTCACTGAAACCCCCGTCAGTACAAGAACAATTTGATTCATTTTAATATTATTATTATTATTTAAAAACAATAATAATAATAATAACTAGTCTGGTTTACAAAATCACACACCGAGACTAGGTTTTGAATTCCGAGTTGGGCGACAACTTTTTTTATTTAATTATTTTAAATAAACGAAATCACTTGAGTTCAATATCGATTTTTATTAAATTTTCCAGAGAAAATTTTTCGTAGTATGCGTGAAAATCACTTGATTTAAATGGCTGCGTACTTTGAGATTCACTTCTTCCTTGTGACCTTCTGATCGATTGCGTGAATACACTTGCTTAATTCTTCTACAATTGTGTGGACACTTCTGGACTATTTTGGAGATTGTTGTGATTGTCTTTGTTGAAAATTTTCCTCCTACAAGCCGCGTGAGAAATTTTTGGATAGCTTTGCGGTATTTCTTTCTTGTCTCTTGCATGACCTGCCTAGGCAAATGCGTGGATATGTGCTTTAGGCGTGAAAATGTGTTTCTTTCTTCTCCCTTATAACTTGCGTTGAAACTTTCCTCTTTGGCTGCGTGGGAAATCCTTTAGTTTTGTAAATGCGTGGCATTTGGTTGTCCTCTACCTATGAAAACAACAACGTTTACCTCTCACTTGTTTATTGCTTTTTATATGACAACTATGAATAGGTTTTCCTACAATTTCCTTGGGCTGCATGGGCTCTCTTTCTTCTGACCTACATAAGCTTGTATGGCTTTGGCCTGTGTGGATTTTTGGCTTTTCTACCAATGCATGGATATGTTCTTTAGACTACCAAATTAGGTTTGGTGAGTACGTGGTTTGCCTTGGGAAATACATTTTGGACTGATTTCACCCTTTACCTTAACTATGCGTGGTAGATCTCTGTGGAATGCGTTGGAAAGATGTTCTTTACTTTTGCATTGAAAATCTTGGAGCATTCAAAACTTGCGTAAAGTTTTTCTTCCCTCTAGCTGAGCGTGGAATGCTTATCTTTGATCTTATGCCAGTCAATGCGTGGAAAACTATATTTGACTGCCCTCCTGCTCTTGCGTGGGATCTCCTTGTCTCCTCCATGTGGTCTACTTGGTTTTGGCCTGAAACATGCTTTATTTCTTTTCCTTCAATTGCATGTAATATGACCAAGGTAAATGCGTGGGAATCTAGCAAAAATAAATGTGCAGACTTATAATTCTTCTATGTGCGTGGATTATTGAATGGCTTATTTATTTTATTCAAATAATGTATGAATCTGTAATCTTCTTTTGTTTATTCATTTGTTGTTTTCCCTTGGGTAGTGCGTGGGAAATTTTTTTGGTAAGACCTTTACTTTCTTTCTGATCTTCAGCTATCCCTCCTGCTATGTAGGCATGCATATGAATGAGACTTGTGTAGTAATTCGTTGAGGGATGTGATAAAATTTTACTTTATTCCTTAGAAGAAGTGAGAAGTAATTTTAGAAAGCTTCATATGAATCTTTCCAACGAGTTCAACGGAGGAATTTATGAGGGTTAACTCAATTTCCCCTCTTCCTGGGTAGTGGAATTAATTGCCAGGGGAAATGGGGAAAGCAACGACTAATTGCCAACAGGAATGACAAAGTGGGCTGACAATATCCGTTTAATTTCCTCATGTGGGAAATCGGGATATTTTTGCCTGTTTTCCAATTCATTAATTTGGAAATTGTGAAAATAAATCCCACAAGAGGGGAGTTAAAGCAATTTTCCCAGGAAAGGGGAAATCTGGGCCCGGGAAGCCAATTTGGCATTCCTGGTAATGGGAAGCGAAATCTTATTTTTCCCCAGAAATTAAAATAAAACTTTTCAAACGAATTTTAATTAATATTTATTTAATTAAAATACTCCAAAGTTATTAAAAATTAATTTTATCAAACAAAGAGCAATTAATTAATTAATTTAATTAATGCAGTTTAATGCCTGGCGGGAGGAGTTCTCACCCAAAAAGGACGAAACGAAGACCGGAACGATCACAAAAATGAGATGGTCGTGATGAGAGCGATAAACCATGCAAAGTAACACTTTTGAAAAACAACAAAATTTCTATTTTAATTTTATTTATTTATTTATTTTTTATTTTTAAATTTTGCGTAGTCAAAATTGGCTGATAACATGTCTCAATTGCAAACATTTTAGGGAGAAAATTTATAAATTTGATTAAATTCACCATATATATATAGAGAGAGAGTGTGTGTGTGAGAGAGAGAGAGAGACTAATAACTAAGAATTTTTTTTATCTTTTTTGATTTGTGAATTTGTGAAGTAGTAGAAAAGGATTTAACATATTGCTTACAGAAATCAAATAAATCAAGGTATTGTTGGTTACAACATTGTAGTTTACATCCTACAAGAACTTAGTACAAGTAAGTCTATTAAGTAGTGATCCAACTTAAAACATGTTTTCTATCATGTCACATTACATTATCTTCTTTTGTAAGTTAGGTTTTTAGCAATTCTATAATCAATTAAAATATGTCATTTTTTTAATATTATGGTACTGCTAGTATATGTGCATCATCACCAGTATAATTTTTTTTCATGTCATGTGACACTACAATGCCTTAGTTTTCATCTCATTGCAACCAACTCAAAAATTTCCTTACTTGAAAATCAAAACTAAAAATGTAACCTCAGAGAAAAAATCATGTGCAACACCTTCTAGTACTAGCTTATGAGAAATCACATCTTATTTTGAGAAACCATATAATGGATGACACTTGTCACTTCTCTAGGCCTATTTCAGGGACTTCCATTCGAAATGTGGGCATGTCAGACCTTCAATCCAGAATAGAGCCTACGCCATTAATAATCATATATCGAGTGATGAAGAATACTTACAAACAATTTAATAAAACATACTTTGCATTACATAAATGGAAGCATCCCAATGTTGACAAGGACACTTCACAACTCAAAACTTTAATCGAATATTCGAGTATCTTCAACATGGGTAAATAAGATTAAGACACGTAGCTTACATGGTTTCATCACTTTTGTCTAAATATCGTCGCATTTATGAACATTAATGTGTGGAATCAGGATGTACACGAGAAGGTGAGATGAGGACACATGGTAGGATCCCATTACTAAAACTTCCACCTCACCATCCAAGATTAATGCATGAAGGTGTGTACTATAAGGAAGTAGGATTTCAACACGTGGAAACATCCCCATCAATAAGCTTCCAACATATCACTTTTGCCAAAGGGTATGAAGCACAAGGATGTAAACAAAAGTGATTGTGCTATCTATGTGTTCAGTGAATCAATATCTAAACTTAAGGGAAAAATTAAATTCTACTATTAGATGTTTTTGAATCACAAGTTGGATTGGATATATATATTCCATTAAATATTCCTAGTTATGAAGTAAAAGATTAAGCCTTTTGCAAGAAAAGCACCAGAGATTTAGAAGCAATAAATTACAATTATAAAATTCAAACATGAAGCCATTAACATAGAAAAGAGAGAAGAGAATGTAGTATGAACAAGTTATTCACATAAACTTTTCTATTTGCCAAAAAAATGCATTTAGTAAAAATTGTCCTACATTTTCCATTATATCCACAACTTGATTAAAAAATAATACTATTTTTCATCAATGTCATGAATGCTTATTTCAGAAAATTCGCAAACCCTATGATTCTAGTTCCAACCATATTCACCATGATTTATATAAGTTTTTTTCTCATGGGTTCCTTAAAAGTTTCCCTACTAGTCATTCATATATCACTACTTAGAAGGAGCTAGGCTAAAAATTGGCCTTAGATGTAAAAATGAAACTTGTTTAAAAATTCCATACACTCCCAATGGTATTATCCATTTTCAGATTTGGAGATTTTGTGACGAAGGTTTAAGCTACAGAAGTCACTATTTTCTAAATTTCCAAAGGAGCGGTTGTCGTAATCTAGTCTTTTGAAGCCGTTAGAGGCTGAACCATCCTATAGGAAAAATTGGAAAGTTTATCAGAATTTTGAGACAATAAGTCTAGTGTATTTATTTTCCCTTTTTAAATTTGCAATTTTTTCATTGTAGGAGTTTTTCTAACTCATTTGCATGGATTATGCTCGTGGGAAGACTTGCAGAGTCACAGATGGATTTGGGGATCATGTTCTGAATCTTTTCAGATTCCTTGTTCCACTATCAGATCTTGTTGCTAGTCATTGGGATCTATTATTAATTTTTGAAGGGTGATTGTACTTCTAAGTGATTTTTATAATATATCAATTCACGGTTGTGGATCCGAAGACATAGGCTTGCATGCGGAAGTCTGTTATCAAATTATTGTGCCGTTGTTATTACTGATATGATTCTTATTTTGCTGATTTTATTTCCACACTTAATCAGTAACTGGTAATCAGAATTTACACATTAAAAATCAGTTTATGACATTTGATTATTCATCTGGGTAAACTATATTTTAGTAGAATTAACATCTGCTAAGTTTACAAATAAGTTTTTTTCTCATGGGTTCCTTAAAATTTTCCATGCTAGCCATACACAATAACATTTTTAAGATCTTATATTTCACCTATTTAATTTGCATTAACACTTCATTTTATTTGTTGATTTGTTGCACTTTTTATGTGCAAATCTATATAAAAATGATTCATATTTGAAGTATGCAAGTTAGAAGAGATGGTGATCTTGAACTTTTGTAAGTATATTTTTATTTTTTTTAATTTATAATTTTTTACTAAAGCATTAAAAAAATGTAAGCACATCTTGGTGATGAAATTATGAGTTCAAGAGATTGTATTCTTACAAGGGGAAATGAAGGATTGGAATCATGCAACATATTTGATGGAAAATGGGTATTTGAAAATACATACTTTGAAATAGGACCAAGTATTTCACAAATATAAATGATCCATTTGACTTTTAAGGAAGTAAAGACAAACATTTGGGAACATGAAATGAAGATGTCAACCTATAGCCCGTAATCTTTTAAGGTGAGTAAAAATGGGGATCTTGTGTGTGTGTGTGTGTGTGTGTGTGTGTGTGTGTGTGTGTGTGTGTATGTGTGTGTGTGTGTGTTCTTTCCTTTTTTATTTTTTGGGTGGGTGGTTTATCAATGAATATCCTAGAAAATTAATTTACCAGGATCTAGATATATTCTAGTAAATATATGTGATGTAATGAGACCATCCTTGGGACATTACTGCATGACTTTTACATATATGGAATTCCTTGTTACACCAATAGGTGTTCCCTCTTATAGAAAAGTGATTGAATTCTGACAGCTTCATAATAAATCAACGATTAAAATTTATTATTGGGTACATGGGACAAAGAAAGGATGCAATCAGGTGCATTGGTATCGATTTGGAATAAAAAAAATAGGAATAAAAAAAAAAGGAAAATGGCATTTCTGTAAAGCCACGTGGGATGTGTCCTCTCCAAGCTCTACTTTGGATTTTGAAAAACGCTTAACCCGATTGGTGGGTTTTTTGATATGGGTCTATTTTCCCACTCAAATTTTATTTTTCTTTTAAATATGAGGGGAGATTTTCCCACTCAAATTTTATTTTACTATTAAATACATGGGGATAAATAATAAATACATGGGGAGAGAAATATAAGGTTTGAAATTTTAGTTAATATTAGGGCCGCAAATTTATCTCCACGTGCAGGGTCGATTTAACCCATAATAACACTAGTTTTTGGAGGGATTTTATATTTGTTTAGCATAGTTCTCATAATGTCCTGTTTATTACACCGATAGGAATTTCATTCTACCCGCTAAACCTTTGGTAGTACTGAAAACAATTAAATAATCAAAGAATTAGATGTTTTGGTGAGGACATGCAATGATGGATGAACGAAGGTGAATCAGAAACATTTTCAAAATGCTAAAAATGACAGGAAATCGATATTTTATACTTTTCTAGAGGTACATGTGTTGATTACGATTCAATGTGACCCGTTAATGCTCTATGGAATGTTGACAACTTTGACATTTATATGTTTTCTAGGAAAATTTTCACTGCCTTAATCCTTCTGTGGCATAGATAAAAAAATGGATTTTATCTTGAGGTGCGTATTTATGGGGATGTTGGTGCACAGTTAGGTAAAAGAACATTGAGTGTTTTGGAAATGAACACAATCCTCATTTTCTTCCATCTAGACTGCACTAACATGGGAGCTATAAGAAGGTCATGGGAATCCATCTCAGTTTAACAAATAACAGAAGTCGATATAGTAACAAATGATTTACTTGATATGTACGCAAGATGTGGGAGCATACACTAGCAATGTAAACTGTTGGACTAAATGGGTGAAAGAAATGTATCCACACGGCTTGCACAACAATCAAAAAGGGATCCTTGAATAAATTATGGACTCCATTAAATCATAGCGAGCTGTGGATGTTTTTATACTTGTAGTATGAGTCCAATCGACCACCCCCATAATGTTGTGAGATTGAGATTGATGTGGATATCATTTTAGTGGAGGCTATGGAAGTGTGCCTGTGTTCCAACCTTCTCTGTCCATAGTGGCAATTGTTCCTCCCTACCTTATTGCACTTGCCTCTGCTTGCTGCTATGTGAGGTTTTATATATATATATATATATATATATATATATATATATATATACACACACACACACACATAATGATTTTTTATAGTATAATTATTATTTCCATGTCTCATGTGAATTTAAAAGGTGTAATGCCTCCTTTAACTTGCCCTCTTTGTATAAGATTGTGATAGTGAGAATGATATTGAAAGAGGGATGGGGGATGTATTGTAGATTATTGTTGTGGCTACAATGTGTCATTACATATAAACGAAAAATGATAGAACATTTTGAGAGGATTGGTTGGTGTTATCATTTTGTAAGGGCTTATGGTATTAGTGTGTATTGTAAAATGGTTAACATTCTTGGCTGAGCACATTTTTTTAGGAAAATATAAGTGATATCATAAAATTATGATTACATATTATGGTGGTTACATGGGTATGTGGGCTCGTGGAGCGTGCATGATATTTTATTCCAATGAGTTTGTAAATGATGTAGAGAAAATTGGTCGAGTTAGATTTTGTAATCTTTGGTGGAGAAACAAGCACAGTCTATACCATGGGAGTGATTCTATTTCTCTAGTATATTATTATATCAACTCCATGTGATACAACATGAGAAGAATTACTTGAGGTATCCATTACATTGAAGTTTCCACATTGGATCTTAAAAGCATGCACATGGCACGTGATCTGTTTAATGAATTGCAATGAGGGAAATCATAAATTAGTTTTTTTTTTACTTATTTGGCATTGTATAATTTTTCTTCATCATCACTTTAGATAATAGCAATAGATTTAAAAAAACTTGTTCACCCATTTCCATCTACATTTCCATTACATCTCGTGGATTGATGGTGTGTGGGTGTAAAAAGGGTTATAACTTACTATATAACTCATGCCTGCTTATTGTCTATAAAGAGTTGGAAAAAAGCAAAATCATCACAAAATTTACAAAAAATAGGTTTTTTGAATAGGATTTCTAAACTATTTGGAAAAATCAATTACAATTTTTTCTAGGATCCTTCCATATGTGTCAAAATGCAAGCTTTGGATCAGGACATCAACAATCATCAAACCATAATGGAAATATGTCTTCTGGTAGACATGTACACAAAAATTTGCACCATAAAAAAGGCATGTCACATGTGAACTATTTAAGAAAATCCCTAAACGATATGTAGTTTTTTGGACTATAATGAATGGATGATATGCACAAAATGGCTTCATTGAAAAGATATTTAAAACTTTCAATTAAATGAATATTGTTGGCATGTGGTCCTAATAGGTGTTGTCATTAATGAAATACGACATTAATGATAAATTTAATGTTGAATGATGATCTTATAATGATGGATATGATCCTAACATGGTTTTTAAGATGTTTACCAATCGGTACAGTGAGATTTAGTGAGGTGTGCTTACATGTGCCTAGGAGATGCAACATGGAAGTATGAGCTTCTTAGATGCTTGCGAAGAATTTTCACATGATTGATAGCATGGTTTTAGGTTTATTGGGCATTCACAGTAGTGGTATAGTGCAAGTATAGGTGTTTCACTTTCTTACAAGTGTTCATTGGGAGTAGGTATAACAACTTAGAGGTGCAAAAGAGTAGTTTGGAGCCATATGAGCTCATGGAAGATTTAATTTAGGTATATAATGATGTATACAGTATTTTTAGGTCATTTTCAGAGGTTTCTTGATGATTTATTACATTATTTCAATTGACCCTAACGTTTTCAATGAGGATCAAACATGTAAGCATAGGTAAGTCTTAGTGACTGGAGATATTGAGGTATGGAATTCACATTATGATGATTTTAGAAATTTTTTTAGGTTCCCATGATGTGTATTTTTCCGGATATGACTGATTTTGTGAGACAGGGTGAAAATCAAGTCAAATTCCAGCTCGAAGTTGAACTTTAGATACTTTTTGTGAATAATGTAATTTACATGGGAGATTGTGGATTTATGTTAAGATTATATGGTGAGTTTATAAAGTTTTATAAAAAATAATGAATTCAGTTGATTGTCAATATTTTATGAACGAATGTTAAGAAGGTAAAGTGGTCAAAAACCCTAGTTAAGCCCTAGCTAGGAGTAGTTTGCAGAAAGTGAAGTATATTGACCCATATTTGATTGATTAATAAAAAGTGATGATTTTATGTTGTATTATAATCTATTACATTTCCATAAATGTATGGTTGAAGCCATGATGATCAGTGGGCCCCACTTAAACATAGCAGTTTGTGAAGAAGAAGGTTTTGGGACAAGATGGTCCAAAGCAGTAGTATGTAAAATTGATGGTGCATGATTGTTGGGAGTTTATATTGATGTAAATGGATGTACATGAAATTTTAATCCAGGTTCATGGTATTTTAATGTCTGAACAGGTTAACTGATCAAAGGGTGGTTTGGGGTCTCAAATAAAAGTCTTTAGTAAAAAGGTCATAACTTGAGCTAAAGGTGGAATTTTGAAGTGATAAAAGTTGTGTTGTAAAGAGGATGAAGAGATATTTCCAGTGATGTTATATTTAAATAATTATTAGGTTATTATATAGGTTTTATAGGGAATTATTTGGATAAGAATATTTCTTGTTGTTCAGGACAATATGTGTTCTGGTGAAATTTTGATGTTATTTGAAGCATGAGCTGGATTGGGTGATGTTTCCTATCACCTGAAATGTAAATTGGGATGAATTTGGAATAAAATGAATCCATTTATATATATATTTTTTTATAAATGATTTTATGAGCAAATATTTGGAAACAACTTTTTTGGCAGGTTGATCTGGTGAAGGAAAACATAGTTGTATTTTGAAGAGATGGATGTTTCCTGGATTATAAATTTATTATAAGTGTTATAAAGGTTTTTAAATTTCCATAAAGTTTTTACATGGAATGGTTTTAATTTTTTAGGTGATTTGGTGATTAAATGAAGTTTCTAGGGTGCTGAAGTGAGTAGGAAACAATTGTTTTGAGAATGTAAAGGGAACTGGGCCGAGTAAATGAAATAATTTGATTGGTTGAGATAAATGGTGACCATGTATGTATGTTTTATGATATTTTAGTCATATGTAAAGGGTTATGTGTCATGAATAGGTATTTATTTAATGTAAGGGAATTTTTAAGAATGTGCCCATGGGGTTTTGAGCCATTTTTGACACTTGTAAAGAGGGTGTTAGCTAGGCTGACCTATTTGGGTTAAATGAAATTTTTGTAATGTATGTTATTGAATGTTATACTAAATTATGGATTGAAATTATCACAAGGGACTGACCTCCTTTAGGCTGGAATAAATAAAATTAATTTAAGTGTTTGTTTGGTTCATTTTTGAACTAGTGATCTTGGAGGGAAGGAGTGCGACCTAAAGGAATATATTTTGTAGGTATGAGAGCATGATTTTAAGGTCGAGGAATAAAATTATAGGTTGATGAATATTATAGATCATGAGTGCATGTGATTAGAGAAAAGAAAAGTGAAGAAAGATCAAGATTATGAAATATTGAAGACCTAGTGTGTGAGCTAGGGATTGTGAGAAGAAATTGTGATTTCCATCAGTTATGGCAGCAAAAAAATCATAGATCAGATATATTAAAGTGGCTGATTTGATTCTTGGTCATTCCTAGGGGGTTTTAGCCTCCTTTTGGAGTGGTTGCTTCACTAATTTAGGGATTGGTACTCCTTGTATGGTTGGTGCTCTACTAAACTAGGGGTTTGTGCTCCTTGTGAAGTTGGTGCTTCACTAAATTTATTTTTTGTGTGTAATATCAATAAATTTTTAGTGGGTTTTCTTCCCCTTGAGGGTTTCACACATTTATTTTATGTTCTTGTGTACTCTCTTTCTCTTATTCTTGTGTATGGTGTATTCAATGCTTAACTAAACACACATATGGTTGTTTTATGGATGAATGGTTACATGATTGATAATGAATGATGAATTTGAAATGGTTTAAGTTTTTAACATAATGATTCACCCCCCTATAATTTTCTTGTGCTTCCAATGATTGGTATTAATGCAGGTCCTTGTGAAGCAATTTTAGTAGCTTGAAGGAGATCCTTTGAATCACAAACAATGGGTAAGTTTACAGACTTTGAGGCTATATTGAGAAGAAGGAATGAAATAGATTAGTCACGTATTGAGGACTATCAAATTTAGGTCAAGGAAAAGGAAATAAATTATATCAAGCCATTATGGATTTGAAATATCAATTGGAAAGTGTGCCCAAAACCCTATGGGTCAAAGAGGAAGAATGTAATCAAATGAAATCAAAATTTTCTTTGATAAATGAAAAACTCGAGACTAAGGAGGATGAGTTCATTAGGTATGAAATGGGCATGAAATATCTACATTAAAGACTTGATATAGTTTTAATAAAATTGGAAATGTTTGAGAAAAGTGCAAATGACCTAGATAATCTTCTTATCCAACAAAGATAAACAGATGATAAGGCTGGTTTGAGACTCAAAGAAGACCTCAAGGACAATGAATTGAGGAAAGAGGACATAGTTTAAAGAAAGGAAGATGGTGAACAAAAAAAAAAGGAATAAAATAAGGTGACTCACTCCCGGGAAAATGATAATACCAAGGCTATTAGCCAATCTATTGCATTAAGGTATGAAAGATGATTCAATGGATATTGTTTCTCATGTCATGTTTTTTGTCATAGAGCTCAAGAATGTAAGAAAAGGTATCCTAGGAATGATGTAGAATTTTTTCATGGTGAGTGTAATTCATGTTGTGAGTATGGTCACAAATCTAAGGATTGTGGATGGAACATAGGAGTGTTTGAGCCAAGAAAAATTAAGAGGACATTTGTCAAGATATCTGATCCTAGAGATGTTCAACTATTGAAAGAAAATAAAAATGATCATCCTAAAGATTTTTTATGCTTCAAAAGAAATAATGTAGGCCATGTAGCTAGTGTTTTCTTGAGTAGAAAATCTAGTCATGTTTATCATTTCAAAAGGAGAATTAAAATAGTATGTTACAACTGTAATAAATTTGGTCATATTGTAAAGAATTATTATCAAGTCTATTCAAATCAAAACAAAAGTTCTCAAGGTCCTAGAGTACAAAATAGAGGAGTGTAGAGACATAGAATGTATGATAATGGTCCTAGAAGGACATGGGAACATAGAGGAGACCTTGGTGTCTCATCAAGAGTATATTTCTATGGAATAATAAGTGATTATCAGTGCTTAGATAAGAAAGGAGAAGAAAGTGGAGCTTTTTAGGTATCTAAGGGGGCTTAAACCTCTTTAAGATCTTGTTTTAGGTCTCCTTGGTGATTTTATACCTTCATTATGCTTCTTGAAAGTGTATAGGTGTATATTAAACATTAAAATAAGGGGGAGATGTCTGAGTCATTGTGTGCTTCCTCCATTTGGTCAAGGTATGTCGTTTTATACTATTGCTCATGGTCCTCTTGGTTCATATTAGTTGTTCATGTGTGAGATGTATTAATCTCTGTCTTGGGTCACTAGTAGTGCATGTATGAAGTCCTTATGGCATATGTTTTCATCTCTTTAGTATGTGGTCAACCTAAAGTTAGTAGTGCATGCTTATGAGACTCTTTGCTAAATATTAGTGTTTTGTTCTCATGATTATTGAAGTCTATTTTCTACATATATTAATAGAAGTTTCTATACATGAAGTCTTAATCAATTGATGTATTTTATGACTGTCATGAGTTGCAAAGGATTCTAACTTGATCTTTTAGGTGTCTAGGATTATTCTATACCATGAGTTTGTGTGTATTAATGTATATGCATTCAGTAAAAGGCCGGATGTCTCTAAAATAATGTGCTAAGTACATCAAGTAAAAAGGTTTGTAGTTCAATGTAAGAATGGTATTTTTCCTACTAACATAGTTATGTGTCATATCACAAATATTGTGTCTTATCTAGTGAATTCATAAGCAACGAAAGAGTATCAAAGCTAACATGTTGTGTAGAAGTTTTTATTCAAGGTAATTCAGGATAAGTATCAGTAGTATAAGGTCCAACATATTTCTGTGCTCGAGATGTATCAACGTATAAATTTCATGGTTAGGAGTTGAAGGTATTTGTTGTCTAGTTCAAGAGTACATGATATATGTCACAGTATTATAAGTTTTTTTTTGTCATGAAAGACCATGAAATAATGATATTTTGTACCCTTCATTCTTTAAGTTGTAAATAAAATCTTTAAGGAGCTCTTAAGCCCTGATTGGAGAGTAAAAAGGTGAAGTGTTCTATCAAGAGCTTATCAATAGGTTGGTGACAAGATTTGAAGGTACTTGTACGCACCAAATTTTGCATGTGCTAAATTTTCAGAAAATGGTTACAAAAGTCCCCAATGATGATTCATGTCCTTTCAGAATATGTTCGAGCTCCTAAACCCATATGCAGTGTATACTTGTTGCCTAAATGTCCTTACTTAGCTTTTCCACGCTTTCTCTAGCTTCCCACTCCATTATGAGTATTTTTTGTCCTTGAGTGTGAGGACCACCACCCTTTCTGGGAGGTGGGGTGGTTCTAAAACTGCAGCCCAGGCATGGAAGCAGTCCTGCGACTGCTACCCTATGTAGGGTGGTGGTCGTGAGTGATTTTTCTAGATTCCATCATGTGTGTTTTTAACATGCAAAGATTCACTTAACTTCACTTTTAGGATGCGTTAATGAACCAATTGGTCTAATTTTTTTTATTGTTTGGTTCTCTTTCCCTCTTCTATTTTTACATGTGCTTTAGTTAGTTAGAACTACCTATTCTTGCCTTATAAAAGAAGGAACATCCCAACCCCAATTCTTATATATTCCATGCTTGTGTTCAAGTAAAAGGCATGAGAATTGTTGTGTATCTTGCATAGTATTGTTGCCACAATCCTGCTAGGAATTTCATAGCCAATCTTAGATCACTTGTGTTATCTCTCTTCTACTTGCATTGTAGCTAGATTGCCTTCAAGATACCATTGCTCAAGCGTCTTCTTTTGCTATGGTTCTTGCATTACCAATTCCTTGGAATCATATGAACACACAAAGAAAGAAAGGAACAAACTAAGGGGATAGATACATATAAAACTAGATTAGTCAAAGCTCTTGCTTCTCCAGGTTGGAATTATTATTTGTTTGCTTCATTTGTCAAGTTATCAATTTCAAATCATTAGTTTCAATTACATATCAAATAAAGTAGTAGAATTGTTCATTTCAATTGATTAGGAAATGGCAATGGATCAAATCATTATAAATATTATACTTCGACATTACCAGGGAAGTTGTAGGGAATAATATGTATTTCAGTGTTATGATTTGTTCTTAATCTCTGAGGTAGGGTTTGAAGGGTTTTGATTAAACTAGGTTATTTGTTTTAGATTTAGATTCACATTTTTGCACAATTAATTCACTACATCTGGGTCATTACTTGTATTTAGTTGTTTATTAGATTAAAACACATTTATTAGAAACCAGAAAAGATCAATTTTTTTTATGATTATTTTTCTTTCATTATTTTGCTCTGATAAACTGTAAAAACACCAAAAACATAGATTATATTTCCTTTGATAGTTAGGTTGTTTTATCAAGATCATTTCAATTCATTCTGCATGACCATCAATGGCCCACAACAAGAAAATATGTATTCTTGTGATCCTTTGGTCCCACAACCCAACGAGCCCAAATTGATAACATACATTGATACAAGTTTACGTTTGAAAATATTATGCACACTTGCCACATTCTCTGAGATAGTAGAACAAATAAACATGCTAAACATAATAGCTAATCAAACCTACAATTATTGGAATGCTCCTAGAAACAGGGTTTGATTACATGCATGACCATAACATGACCACAACCTCCACGAGTTTTCAGTTCTAATCCTCAGGTCCTGCAACTAAACAAGCCTACTAACCAAAATTATATTGACACTAGTTTGCATGCATCAATATTTAGATCATCACCACTTCTACTTGATATCATTGCACAACTTTCATTATTGAACATATCATCCGATCAAGCTAAGAATTTCTAGACTAGACCAGAAAATCATCCATAGTCATCATGGTTTCATTACACCTCTCATTCCTATTTCCATGACCTTGTTTGGAAATATATACGAGTCGAATGTATGTCACTTTTTGCATGTTCAAAAACTAGTGAATAGAATCTCGGAAGAGCTCGTTATTGATTGGAGTCTCCGAGAAACTATCATATCAGATCAATCCATCACACCACTTTAGGTTAGGAGAGAATTCTATGCCTTAGACTCGCAAATCCTGATATTGTGTGTCGAAGATATAAGGTTGCCTAATTAGCTTACCCACCATCACCACACATACACATCCATTTATATTCTACATTGGCTATCTCGGCATGACCTCGGGAAGTCAGATGTAAAGAAGGTCACGTGTTGATTTTATTTCGTTTAAATTGGTGAACCTAACGTGAAGAGCTAGTCTCTAAGAGTTTCCACTTTCTTCATCCATCCTTTATTCTGCGGGTTTTCTTATACCCCCCAAATATGTCGGGATATGATGAGTATGGTAAAACCATCCTAGGTTAATACATATACAATTATTAAAGAGGTTTACCAAAACAATCACCTTTTCTCTCAACATGGGAAGATAACCTCTCAATTGCTCAAAATCCTCTTCTTCAGGGAACCAATGTTGGTTCCTATATACGTATAGAGGAACTTGACCAAATCACAAAGACATATCCTCACAAAAAATCAATTTCTAACAACATAAATTTCACTAGTGAAGCAAGTTCATCTCCTCAGGTATTGTTTCGATAACCCATGAGCATGAAATCGGATCAGCTCCTATATCTAGGTGAGGAGTTCATATCGCAATATGCCAGAAGTGAAAAATGCTTCCAAAATATGAACTGATATTTCTATACCTTTGAAGGACAAGGTGATGTTATGCTCCAAAATAATAACACTGCCCTTCTAAGAATTGAAAACGTTGCCAATGAGGGGTGGTAGCATAGAGAACAATTCATATTAGGATACCACACTCCTCAACAACCTCCAAAAATTCAACAAAAAACACCTAAACAAACACCATCCCATCAACAAGTGATGTCATCTTGGTGTTAGTTGACAAATTCAAATAGTTAGAGATTTCCCAAAATATTCAAAATTCATATGTAGGGCGAGTAAGAGTTTCTCACTATTTGCATAATTATGCACAAGCACCTACTATGTAGAACCCTCTAGTTTATATGAAAACTCCAAGCCTTGGAGTTTTTATAACTGGGATAGACACCTTAGGTATGCCCCCTCACGTAATATATGGATATCTACAACATGCACCAGCCGGAAGTGTGTTCTTAAATGCCATACCATCCAGAAATACAATGTTCCCTTGCTTTGTGCCTTAAGATCCATATAAAAGTAGTCAACCACCCTACGTACACATGTACTATAAATCACTGTAGGGGGATATGTACACTTACCCACATCCGTATGGACAACCATAGTAGATGCCAGATGCCCCAATAAATTTTTATGGTGTTCCATTTCAGCAAGCAATGCAACCTCTAGCTCCTCAACAAGGATCATAAATGGTTGAAACGTATGCAAGGGGGACCTATTCTGAATATCTTAAGGAGCCTTTTAGACTTATCCATCTAGACATTCATGCTCCCAAGACCCTTGCTTGATCTTCCGAAGTTCAAAGGGGAGGGTGATCTTAACACTCACATCAAATCTTACACAATGACCATTTGAGAGATTCTCCCGTGGGATGCAGTTGTTGTGAATATTTTCCCTAAGACGCTAGAAGGTATTGATCTTGATTGGTACTATATGATACCCCGAGGCTTCAATACACCCCTTCAAGCAACTCGTGTTATAATTTTTCAAGGATTTTGATATGAAAAAACTTTTAAGGACATGAATCAAATAATTTCTTCATATCAAACAAGAGCACATCGATTCTGTAACCCACTTCATTCAAAGGTGGCGACAAGTTCTTTGGTCCTCTACAAGCACTCTAAATATGGATCAGACGGAGCTTTGTGATTTTTTCCTCCACTCCCTCAATAAGGAGACAAATGAAGAAGTTCAAAAGTTCCCACTAAGGAGCTATGAAGAGATGCTAGAGGGCACTCTCCAAATTAATCAAGCAACCATAGACAGTGGTTGTAAGACTTATAGAGCAAATGGAAGGTTAGTCACTCCTAAAAAAAATAACTTCTAGTTACATCTAACAGCACAAGAACTACTCAAGGACCGAAGGTACTTAACAAGAACCATGGAATCACGATGAATGGTGTTATTGATCATCCCATGAAGCCCAATGATGTTATTTCTCCCAATACAAACACTACTAGTAATAACAATAATGACAATAATTACAGAAACAAGAACTTCTTGCCCTCAATAAACGATGTATATTTTAATCATCCTTAACAATAAGCAATAGTATCAACCTCAGAAATCAAGAAAAACATAGACCCAAGGCCCTAACCAATACCCTAGAAAAGTATATGAACCAATTCCAAAACCAAGGGCAAAGCGTTACCAAATTTTAACTATAAAAATTAGCAGCTGAACAATAATCGTAATTTTAGACCACAACAAGGTGCAAACCAAAGGCCTCAAGATTATGATCCTGATTTATATTAATAGTTTCCATAGGTTTCACAGGTATGATGCAAGAACATGTCGCGATTGCAACAAGTTTCTACAAAATTTTCCAGAGGATCAAAGACAGTTATTTCCCTGACATGTTTTTGGCAAACCCAACAACGCTAACTTAGAACACCTACATGGGACCGGTATCCCCATAGAACACACCACTTATAATCCTCAATGATCCTCTCCCCATGCATACCCAAAAGATGATATAATATATCCCAATGGCTCAAACAAGGGTATTGTAACAGGAATCAATGATCATGAAGCCTCGACTTCATCGAATCCACAGGTGGACACCTCCTTTAGATGACCGCCAACAAACAAATTTTTTAGGATTGGTAGAGTTGGACACTAAACCTCAAATTAACTGCTACCACTAGAACCAAATATTATTCTTCATAGCTAATCCCAATCTACCCAACTATAACAGATGACATTTGTGATACGCTAGGCAAGCCAATAGGATCTTATGACTTGATCAGTGATCTAACTAAGACCTTCTCTCAAATTTTATTCTTGGATCTGTTAAACAATTCCTCTGCTCACAAAGCCACTCTATTGGAAGCACTAGGTCTTGGCCATTTTATTAACGTCACCCCTCCTCCAGAAGTGCAGATAAACCACATGGACTTTGATGTCTAATCCTCCAGGGTATCCTGAGAGATATTTTGGATTCGTATTTGACATCAACAAGATGCACACGGATGCTGAAATATATTGTAGAGGTGATCTGACGTTGTTTTTACAAGTATAGATTTACAAAAACTATGTAAAATGTGTGATGATTGATGATGGGGAAATAGTTAACATAGTCCCCTTATCTTTCCTTCAAAATCTAGTTTATGGAGAGACCAATTGCTCTTCAACATGAAATACGCTGAGAGGTTAAATAACCTCAAAGCGACATCAATCAAAACTATAGTGTTTGCATTCACCCTTGGGCCTAAGATGGTATTAAATGAGTTTTATATTATAGATCGGGAAACCAAATATAATATGATCCTTGCATGTCCTTAGATTCATCACATGAAGGCAATTCCCTCCACTTTGTTTTAGGAAGTCCGGTTCCTACATTTAGGGAAGGTATTTGTGGCGTAGGGTGATAAAAAACCTTTTGAAATACATTTAGCTAAATTGAGGAAGAGTCCATGGGTCCACTCTGAATTTGAGCTTCCTAAAAATCATTTAAACAAACCTACAAGCTCAGTGTTAGAAGAAAATTTGGTTATTACAACGGAATTAGAAGTCATGGGCTCGATTCAAGGCATTCTAGTAGTCAAAGATAAAACCATCATCATAAAGACTGTGTCATTAGGAACCACAAAAAATATTTTTGAGCTATTAGATAAGGATTTACCTATTCTCCTTCCATTCGATTATATGGTTATGGGACATACCTTGGGACTTGGATCTCTTCCAGTAGATGAAGTTTGTATGGTTGAGGTAATTGAGGTAAAGTAAGAGGACACAAAGGATGATCCAACAACCATTTTTCCAAGTATCTATTTAGACTCTCCATTTTGATGGATCCAAGTGTCATTTTGGTGTCATGATAGGTGTGATCCTTACCTCTCTTGAGGGAAGGATTCTTCCTTTTTCCTTCAAGTTAAACTTTGAATGTAAAAATAACGGGGCTGAATACGAAGACCTTCTACTTGGTATCATTGTAGCTAAAAGAATGGGTGCTCTTAATATTAGGGTGTTGGGTGATTCACAACTTGTCACAAATAAGATATCTGAGGTATATGATACTAGAGTTGAACATCTACAACTCTAGAAAAAAATAGTGCTAAATATAACAAAGGGGTTTGAATTCATATCGATTGAAGAAATTTCACGAGAACAGAACCTCCTCACAAAATATATAACAAATTCTGATTCTTGTTTCACTCCAAGCAGTGAGTTGGAAGATAGAAAACTTCATGGTCTCAGTTCATGATGAACCTTTTGTAAAACACCAATAACTCCAATGTTGACATACATAGAAACCAAGAGCGAGTATGTCATCTCAGATCACATTGAAATTGGGTAAAGAAACTTTGGGACATATAATTTTTTTTGCATAATTACATCTTACTCATCGTGAGGTTGATATTTCCCTAATCCCACACTCTTCTTCCTATTTTGGAAATCCCATGATAGAATCTTCCCTTGGGAAGGAACTCAAAATTTATGAGGTAGGAGAAGAGGGGGATTTAGAGTTACCTCCACTCTTACCTGAGTTTGAGGAAGGAAATGCCTCCTTAATCAAGGGAATTATTGATATAAACATTGGGATGGAGGAGGAACCCAAAATTTTTGAAGCTGGGATCCTCTCTAACTCCCGAGGAGGTTGAAATACATATCCGTATCCTCAAGGTGCATTACAAATACTTTCACATTTAGCTACAAGGAAATGATAGGGAATTACACCACACATTGCAGTTCATAACCTCATCATAAAGCCAGATGCTAAGCCAATTAAGAAAAATTCAAGACTAATGAAGCCAAAGGTGGCTCTCATGGTGAAATAAGAAGTGATGAAACTCCTGCAGGTAGGGTTCATCAAGCTAGTTGACTACTCATAATGGGTATCTAATATCGTCCATGTTCTCAAGAAGAATGGAAAGATCCACATTTTCATTGAATTTTAGGATATCCTAAAGATGATTTCCCATTACCATCCATCGATGTTATTGTAGACACAACAACTGGTTTTGAGTTGTTGTCTCTCATGGATGGGTTTTCTGGGTACAATCAAATTAGAATCTTTGAGGAGGATCAGATGAAAACTACATTCATAACCTCTTGGGGAACCTACTATTATACTATCATGCCATTTGGACTTAAGAATGCTGGTGCCACGTACCAATGGGTGATGACTTATATATTTCATGATCTTATACATAAGATTTTGGAGTCTTACATGGATAACCTTCTGGCTAAGGCCAGAAAACACTGTGATCACCCTGAGGTACTTCGTATATATTTCACCGAGTTCTTAAAAAATTAATGAAATAGATAGAGGATGATAGGACAAGGAGGAATGCCTGTTTGTGATGTCGGTTGAAGGTTGCACACATTCTGATTTCCTGATCCAATGCTGATTGCAAGAGCTCCATTTTTGCTAAGAGGAACTACTTATAAAATGAAAAAAAATACCACTAGATAGAGTTAAATAAAACAATGAGTGGACTACCCGAAAGAAGCTAGATTTGGGAAGCGTGATGCTTCCTAAACAGGCTGTCAATCTACTTTTATATAACAAGATTAATGTTACCCAAAATAAACATGAAATAACAATATTATTGGAATTGAAACGATTTAGGTATCTCATGCAAAAAAAAAAAAGAAAGGTCAGATAAAAGGTGATTGAGGTCAAAACAAGTCAAGTGATGGGATGATATTGGGTTGCAGGTTTGGTACATGTTATGGGTAAGATCTGGTAAATATTAGGAGTGATTATGGGCTATTAGGGAATCGGTATGAGCTCACTGGTTTGAGGTATGTTTCCAGACACATTAACCAACGTCAGTTATGTGACCGATGCCAATTTGGTAGGATGACCGACGTCAGTTGGCTAACAGGCGTCGGTGGGGGAAGTTAATAAAAGGCTCTTAGAAATTGGTTTCCAAGCTCTCTGTGATTGCTTAGAGGCTAGAAACAGTGTGAGGTCATAAAATGGCCTTAGTGACTCAACGATAAATAGTAGAGGGTGAAGATAGGTGAAAGGGATAGATATATTGAGGTGATAGATTAGTGGGAGGAAGGAGGCATATAGATGTATAGAAAAATAAATTAGTGAGAGGAATGATGATCTTACTTAAAAATAAAATAACGATAACTAAAGAGATGTTAGGTACTTACTAAAGAATGGATCTAGAGAGTGAAGGTGATGAAAAAAATGGTGGTAGAGATCTGGAGAGAAGGGATCTCATGTATGTGTCATGGAAGTTCAAGCCTTTGTGCTTCTCTGTGTGAATATGTGATCTTAAAGAAGGTGATGGATATCGATGGTTGTTGGTAGTGCTCCTGAGTGCTTTCCTTTGCCCGATTTCTTCAAAAATTTGAGTGCTCCAAGTCTTTGTTCGTATGAAATCCTGAATCAAATGACCAACCTCAGAAAATGCTTTTGGAAATGTATTTAACTTAACTAATGACGATTAGGGGACCGACATTGGTTGAGATATAACCGACCTCGGTTAAGGTGGGAATATCTAGGTTGGCCAAAAATAGCTTGATTGTTGTTATTTTTGGCATGGTCTTCAATCTTCATCTGAGTATTGAGTGATAGATCATGGAAGGTTGAGTAAGAGTCCTCGTAGGTTTGTTAATAAGAGTTAATTCTAGGTTTAGACTAAGTCCTATTGGTTAGGATATGCTTAGACTTGGTCTTAGGTCATTAATGGGGTTTGAGTGGGTCATGGAGTGAGGTGGCTAGGTGAGGTAGTCAAGTGAGGATTTTAATTAAATTAATTCAATTATTCAGGCACTATGGGATATGAATAAGTAAGGTATGATTAATTTAATCAACGGGGTTATAAGGGTAGTATGACCTAATTTTGGCGTTTATAGTATCATCCTTTCTCGCTTAATCAAATATAGTGTCACGTTGAATCTAGAAAAATACGTGTTCAGTGTAACAGGAGGAAATCTTTTGGGATACATCATATCTTTATGAGGGATTGATGTAGACTCAACCAAAATCTGAGCTGTACTGGAAATGACTCCATCATCAGAGGAGTCTGACATCACATCTTTCCTTGGGAAATTTTCTGTAATCCGAAGGTTTATCGCTGATTTGACCTTCACTATTCACCCCATACACAATTTTTTGAAAAATGATTATTGCATTGATTGGAAGGAAGAATGCAATGAGGCATTTGAGTTGGTTAAATTTTTCTCGTTATCTCCTCCCACCCTCATGCCACGTAGGTCAGATCACCCCTTGATCATGTATTGATGAGCTACGGATGTCTCATTGGCTTGCATGTTAGCTCAAGAAGATGATGATAAATGAGAGCATGTGGTCTATTTCATTAGTCAAACGTTGCTTTATTACGAGACACGTTATACACAAGTAGAGAAGGAATGCCTTGTTATATCTTCACGATAAAACACTTAAGATATTACATGCTAAACCAATAAATAAGAGTTATTGTTAAATTAGAACACCTATAAACATTTATCATGCAAGGGTCCTTGTCTAAGAAAGTTGGATGATTCATAACTCATATGGGAGATTTTGAGCTAGCATTTGTTAATAAGAAATCTGTCAAAGGAAAAATCATTGATGACTAGTTGGCTGACAATGCATTGGATGGAGGCAATCTAGTAAATTTATACTTTCCCAATGAGTGTGTTTATTTTTTTGAAACTAATCCTCCCATTTCCACGTCTCCATAAATCAATGACATCATTAACTTCATAGTGGACCATACATATCTAGAAGGGGCAACATCGTAGTAAAGAAGACAATTGCGCATATACTAACCACCAAGTATGTCATCTTGGAACAAGTGCTCTATCATAGAGACTTTGATGGAATATTGTTAAGATGTGTTAACAAAGAAGAATCTGAAAATATTCTTTATGAATCATATAGTAGAGTATGTGGAGGTCACTTCGGTTGCCACACCACTTCTTAGAAGATATATAAGATGGGATATTTCTGGCCCATGCTAGAACATGATGCGGTAGAGTTTGTGCGCAAATGCCATAAATGTCAAGATTTCTCCCATGAGATCCATATACTGGCATAGGCTCTGCAACCAATTACAAGCCCTTTTCCACATGTGGCATGGATTTTATAGTGAAATTATCTCCCTCATCAATAGATGGTCATAACTTCATAATCACAACCACATAGTAATTTACTAAGTGGGTAGAAGTCATGCCTCTTACCACCACACCTAGGTCGATAATTACAAAGTTCATTCTGAACCAAATAATTCGTAGGTATAGGATCCCATAAGTCATTATCTCAGATAATGACACATATTTAAAAAATGATGAGGTACGTGAACTGTGTGAAAAATTCAAAATAAGTCACCAGACGAATTCTCTCTATTACCCTCAGGCCAAGGGATAGGATGAGGCTATGAACAAGACATTAAAATCCATCCTCCTTAAGACCGTCAAGGAGAAAAAATGAGATTGGAATTTAAATATTTTTTCAGCCTTGTGGGCCTATCGGACATCAGTAAGAATGCTAACAGGGGCAGCCCCCTTTTCTTTGGTATTTTGTGCAGAAGCGGTTTTACCACTCGAAGTCAAAATACCTAGTCTCCATATCTCATTGCAAGGAATTTTGGGAGAAAAAGGATATCAAGAGGTGTGAATATCTCAACTAGAAAGTATTGATGAGGCTAGAACCAATGCTGAATAATGGCATAGTGTTTACACTGACCGGATGGATCGACAATACAATAAGAAAGTCTATGAGTGTGAAATATATGAGGGAGATTTGGTTTTGAGACTTGACATCCTAATTGACAAAAAGACCAGTGAAGGAAGGAAATTCAAACCTAGGTGGTTGGGTCCATATCGAGTGAGAGAAGACTACAAAAATGGTGCATTTCTCATTTATACACTAGAGGGTGAGGATTTTAGCAAATCAATAAACTCTCTTCACCTGAAGAAATACTATGCATGATCCATTAGCATTTTCATGTGTACATTATTACATCTTCATTACATTTTTATTTTCTAGTTCATTATGTAAATTTTTTTATCAAAGGACTTATTATTAGAGTAATTCCTAAAAACTTCTGAAGACATTAGAAAACCATTCAAATCATGCCTCTACAAATCTTCATGGTATCATCAATTGTTTCCAAATCATTTCATCGATCCAAACAAGATAAGACAAAGCTTGGATGGTAACCATACCAAGGCCTGCATACTTGGTTTTTCTTATAGTTTCTTCTAGGTTAGGTGTCTTTTCCTATATTCTGTTCTAGAAGCTTCATGGTGTTGCATCTATCCCATAAACATCTCTTTGTAAATAAGAACATTCTAGCCATTTTTCCTAGATAAAGACGTCAAATGAAAATCCACAGAATTTTTTTATTTTACACATTTCTTTTCCCTCCCAACCTTTTGTGTTGAGCCTACGTCTCTTACTAGTGATGTAGGGTTGGGAAAGGAGAGAAATGCCCTTACTCGCCTATACCTTGTCCATGGTGATGAGCCCATACTTCCTACTGGTAGTATGTGGCAAGGTGTATGGGGTCTCTTTGATAAACCGAAAAGTTAGAAATAGTTCATTCAAATATTGTGAAATAATAAATCAAAACGAAGTGAGTTAGATGTCCAAAATTCAAAAAGAGCTTAAAACCTCAAAACCATATTTTTTCAACCAATTGGCCATCTATGGATCTAAGTCTAGATAAACGTGAAAGAAATTCATATTCTAAGCTTTGAAGAAAACATGAGTAGAGTGACGTTGTAGTGTCCCAATTTGGTTTTGTAAACTCCTTTTCTTTCTCTCATCATTTCCATTCAACAAATTTCATAACCTATGCCATTTCTAGCTCTTGGTGTTGATCCCTCACATATTACTAGCTGCGTGGAGTTAGGGGTGGGGAAAGTTCATACACTTATCATATCATTGTATGACCATGTTTTGCCAAAACAATTTGGAGTACCAAAAATTGCTAAAAGAAACTAAAGTTCAACATCACAATATGTTTGCATTATCATATATCAACATTATAAAATACAGAAAGAAATCATTCTGTTAGCATTCATATCTATTGCATACATTCTGAAAATCATATAAAAATGAAATTTCTAAACATCTAGAGTACACATGCAAAGTGAGCCAAGAGGAATTCAAATGAGATACGAAGAATTACCGAACCAAAAAGAACAGTCTGTATATATAATAATAATTCAAGTTTGTGTACAATTCCATCACTCGTTAGGCATGGTCAAAACACTCACAATGAGCCCAAAATATACAAAAAAATCATCTAACGCTAAAAAAAATTAACAAAGAAATAAAAGGCCCGGTGGCCTGTCAATCCCTCTGGGATCCCACGAATGGTGCACAACCGTGTACGGGACTCCTGCTACAACTATGACGATAAGACAAACTAAATGGTGTTAGTGCTCGTGGTGGTAGCCACTAGCCATGGTCTCTCTGCGAGAGTGAATCTACCTCATAAATCTCTTGGCTACCTCATACCTAGCCACCTTAGTACGAAGAGAGGTCATCACCTCCGCTACTCTCTAGACATGTGCAAACACATCAGTATGTCTGTCGACTGCTAGTGGCTGGACTAAATCCTTAGTTACCTCGACTCGGGTCTTCCCTGAGGGGATCAACAGGGTGTCCATGCAAACTCATTAAATAAGCTACCGCCACTCCTATGCACTCACTGTAGGCAAGAAAAGAAGAGGAAACAACGATTTAGAAAATTACAAAAAGAAAAAAAATAAATACCAACTAACATTTCCAATTAACAAAGTCAAGGGAAGAGTATCAATGTACTTGGATCTCCATGCATCCAAGTAGGTTCAATGGCTACAGTGAATACGAGGCCTCCCTAAAGATAGAGGAAAGACACTATCCCATCACGGACTCATCATCTCCCTCTCCATCTCGAGGAATTGGTCCCTTTGAGACCAAGGTCTCTCTCTCTCCGCACTCGCCTCCTCCCATGCCACTCTCAGCATATCCTGAGTGTCATGCCACTTAGGATCACTCTCCTCCTCCTCCATATGGGATACCCCACAAACCTCACAACCTAATCCCTCATCCCCCTTTTCCTCTCCAACTGAATCCTCCTTGGTCTCATCTCCTGTGTACTCCTCAGATTCGGAGTCTACATCAATGAGCTCATCCTCCTCTCTACTGTGAATGGGAGCAGCTGCAATTCGGAGTAAAGGTGCTCGAGGAGCACTAGCTTCCTGTCGAGCATGGACCACATGCCTAACTATAATATAAATAACTGGGGTAACCACTATCCATCCAAGGTATCCTCTAGGGCCCTTATGGGCCTCCTGAATAGTCCTGTATACTAGTGCCTTTGGAGGAAGCATGTCAACATAAAAGAGGAAACAATACTAAGGAACCCAGTCAAATGGATGAATCTTGAAACTCCCTACCCTATTAACTAACTGTCTTATGGTAGAGAAAGCTACCACTGCAGTCACCTCCTAACCCCATAACCTTGCCATATCCTAGTAGGGTGTGGAAACCATGTCTACCATAATTAAAGAGGTCACTGACTGATGTGTCATCCGCAAAACTGACATCGCTATCCACCTCACTGCCTAAACATCCCCTGGATATAACATTGGTATTCCCCTTCCATAAGAGGAAATGCACTCATATATTTAGCTCATGACCAATGTGGGATGACTCAACATCTGTCCCTGTAGCCTAAATACCCAATACATGTCATGATAGGGAGTCCCTAGGATGTCTTCTCCCCAAGTGTATATGTGGTCATGCCCCTCGATCCATGTAATAATGGGATCCCAACAGTAAAGGAGAGTGTCACCTCCCTTGTCCCCGATCAATCGTGAGGACAATATGCCTATGATGGCTCTATGGATAATAAGAATAGGAGCAGTGGTAATGGATCAGACATGTATTCCCTTCTTCGAGCTGATTGAAACCATGACATCCCCCATGTATGTGGCCCACTGAGTGATCTCATATCGGGAACCTATTTTCTTCAAGTTCAATCTCATCCCAAGTATCAGGAGCCCAAGAATGAGGTATACATCCTATAGGGTAATGGTCCACTCACCCCTCACACCTGGTAACCAGAAAGTTTTCTGGTCTGCATCCTAATAAGAAAACAAGTCAAACATTATGTGACTAGCAGGAGTGACATGGGGCACCCGTGCAATCCTCCAAATACCCTCCCTCTATAGATTTTCCATCTCATCCTGAGTCAACTGATCAAAAATCCATGGGTGCCAATCACACTCCCTCTCAGGAATCCAATGGATGTACTCCTCCTTTTTCTTCATTAACCAAAACACAGAAAAAGAGCAAGTTAGTAACGTATATCAAAGGATAAGCTCACCAAAAATATGACAAAAGATAAAAATCCAAAAAAAATCAAGTTAGCACGTATTTTGGTCATTCTATTCAGAACCGCCACCCAGTGCAGGGTGACAGTTCCAAGACCACTGCCCTGCTTAGGGCAGTGGTCCTAGACCAATTTTCCAAACGCATCTTTAACCCTAGAAAAAGCTCAAAAACAGAAAAAATACCATTTTAGAAAAAATAAAAGACTTGCCTATCGGCGCCCGCTAGAAACTCATTTAAGGCAGAGAAATTGTGAAAATTATCCTCCCTAGGTAAACTTTTCAACAATTTTACATTTTAGGTTTAAAAACACCAAAGTGGAAAAAAACCAACCTTAGACCACGGAGGGTTGATCTATCACTCGTGGAGACATGATCATGATCTCATAACAGTCATTTTGGATGTACTCTCATCGAAAATGATCACCGTGGGTCTAGAGCTCCAAAATCACCAAATCAAACAAGTATAAATGAATTGGAAAATGAGTTTCTTTCGATATATATATATATATATATATATATATATATATATGTTGTTTTGACCTTGTTTCAATTGTATATTTTCACAGGAATGAAATGTTAGCGTAGTTATATCTCTATGTCCCCGCACACAAATGGTAGGTCCTCTTTTCGTTTTGATTTAGTGTCTATTTTTTGATATTTTATCTATCTGCACTTAAGTATTATCTCCTTTTTTCAGGTAGCGGGAGCTTGAACAATGATGTTTTGACACATGGGTGTGTTAGATATAGCTTATAACTCCCAATTTCGGGAACACCATACTTGGACTCTACATTTTACGCCTCTTCATGTCAAAGACACTTCTCCGAGGGGGAAATATGTATCACACCCAAATTTTCTTGTGCTACATTGTTAGAGAATGGTTACAAAAGTCTTCAATGATGATACATGTTCATTTCAGAAGATATTCGAGCTCCTAAACCCATCTTCAATGTATATTTGTAGCCTAGACGTCCTTAGATTTTCCACACTTTTTCTAGCTTCGCGCTCCATTTTGTGCATGTTTTTGCCTTCAGTGTCAGGATTGCCACCATGCCTGGGTGGCAGTTCTGAAACCACCACCTAGGCTGGGTGGCATTCCTACAACTACTTCCTTGCATAGGGTGGCAGTCCTGAGTGATTTTTTACAAATTTTTTCATGTGTGTTTTTAACATGCGACGATTCACTTAACTTCACTTTTAGAATGTGTTAGTGAACTGATTTGTCTAAACATAGTTTTGATTGCTTCGTTCTCCTTCCATCTTCTATTTTTGCATGTTTTTTTAGTTATTTAGAACTGCCTCTTCTTGTGTTGTGCACGAAGACCCATCCCAGGCCCAATTCTTATATATTCCATGCTTGTGTTCAAGCAAAAGGCCAGATAATTTTTGTGTATCTTGCATAGTATTTCTGCCATAATCCTACTAGGAATTGCGTAGCCAAGCTTAGATCTCTTGTGTTATCTCTCTTCTACTTACATTACAACCAGACTTGCCTTCAAGCTACCATTTCTCAAATGTCTTCTTCTCCTACTATTATTGGAGTCCCAATTCCTTGGAATCATATGAACACACAAAGAAATAAAGGAACAAAGTGAGGGGATAGATACAGATACAACTAGATTAGCCAAAGCTCCTACTTCTCCAAGTTGTAATTATTATTTGTTTGTTTCATTTTTCAAGTTATCAATTTCAAATAGTTATTTTTAATTACATATCAAATAGAGTATTAGAATTTCTCATTTCAATTGATTAGGAAATTGCATGTAGATCAAATCATTAGAAACCTTATTCATCGACATTACCAGGGAAGTTGTGGGGAAAAATAACTCTTTTAGGGCTATGATTTGTTCTTCACCTCTGAGATAGGGTTTGCAGGGTTTTGATTAAATTAGGTTATTTATTTTAGATTTAGATTCACATTTTGACACAAGTAATTTTCTATATCCATCTGATTACTTGTATTTAGTTTGTTTATTAGATTAGAACACATTGCTTAAAAACCAGAAAAAATCAAAACATTTAATTTTGTTAGATTAGTTTTCTTTCATTATTTTGATATTGACTGGAGTCTCCGAGAAACTATCATATCAGATCAATCCATCACACCACTTTAGGTTAGGAGAGAATTCTTTTCCTTAGACTCACAAATCCTGATATTGTGTGTCAAAGATATAAGGTTGCCTCATTATCTTACTCACCATCACCACACATACACATCCATTTCTATTCTACACCGTCTGTCTTGGCACGACCTCAGGAAATCATGTGTGAATAAGGTCACGTGTTGATTTTCTTTCGTACAGTGCCTAATGCAAAGTGTCAATGCAATGAAAAAAAAGTTGAGATTCAGTTCTTGAGTTTGTATGAAAGTATTGGAAGTTCGAACAACTCTATCTCTTAGGTGTCTTGAGAAAATATAGAGGAAAAGTATCCTAATCTACAGGTATGGGCACTATTTCTCATCATTTTTGTGGTGATTATAACATGTGAAGCCATGTGTGTGAATCTGTGAATACTTCAATATGTTAAGTAAGATAAAATGAAATTGATCTAGAATATTAAATTAGAAGATGGGAATGTTTCATATGCATTTAAGGTCATAAGAGTGTTTGGAGTATTTCTAAAAGGGTTTGGGGTTTGAAACACTCATGTGAGATCAAATTTTATTTAGGAGGTATGTGAAGTTTGGATTTAAGCATGTGATCTCAGCTAGATTTGATTAAAAATGACTGAAGGATAAAGAAGTTTGTGATTGACAAAAACAAGGGTATGACAAGTTCTCTAGAGGACCAATTCAGTAGTGTAACCTGATTATCTCAAAATCAGGGTATGCCAAGCAAGATAAAAGTATGTCATTGATGATTTATGGTTGAATAAGGTAATTAGATGGTTAAAAGGCTTAAACACATTATGCACAATCATTTTGTGATCTCAAAAAGAAAAATTGGAGCATTCTTGTTATCTCTCTATCTTGGAATGTGACTATTACAGTGTATCTGATCAATATGCAAATAATGTAATGTTTAAAGGTTCTAATGATGGTGATTTAGTCTAAATTCTTGAACATATATTTTAGACAATAAGAACTAGAAGAATCAAGTGGATCAAAGTCATACATGTGCATATTTTTCAAAGAATTCATGACAATGATGAAAAACTAGCAGTGTGAGATAAATATAACTATTTCTAAGTTGCTTCTTCTAATCAACAGAGAATGATCCATTTGTAAAGTGCCTTAAAATCATGAGGAAATGAAAATTTTGTGAAGAGTGTGTCCATGATTGGTATGTTTTTCTCTAGATATTGCATCTATCAAAAGGTTGTTAATCTCTCAGTGTTGCAGGAGCTAGAATATTGTGAATGATATTTCATGGTGTAAATAAGATTGTTGAAACATTATACTATATCTTTTTGAGTCTCCAGAGTTAGTGGACTGTATTAAATGCATGAATAAGATATTGTGTGAATGATATAAAGTGTAAAGTCTCATAGGTTTATGCTTGAAGCCTCACAATGGCATGTTGTGGCCTATGGCTAACCTGTAGGTCTCCTATTGTGCAAATTCTAATCTTATCTAAAGGGTTTGTGTATGTGAAGTATAAGTCAAAGGGGTAGTCAAATAAAATCATGGTATTATTTCATGATCTTAGTAAAAGTGCATGTGGTATTCAAAACCCACCTAATCTCAAAAACTATTATATGCATTCTTAGCCTGCTACAAGTATATGACTATATATAAGGTAGAGTAGGATTTTATACAGGTGAGAAGGGATTTGTTCATCTAAATTTTTATATGTTTTAGTGTTATGGAGGATCTATGCATTGTTATGGATGGGTAAAATTAGTATAATAGAGTGTGGTGTGGTCTAAATATTATCTTAAGCTAAAGATCATCTTGTTACGGGACTATATCCATGAAAGGATAGAACATATATTCTAAGAATTATTTTGGGGAATGATGAAAGGGGGGAAACATTTCAAGAGCCCATAAATGTGTGTATGCAGTATTTTAGATTGAAGAGTATAGTTTATGATAGCTCTAATGAGATACTAGGTGATTGAAATAAAAAATTGTATGTATGACGATAAAAAATTTCCCCTACAAGTCCAAATATTGCTCCTACATGTGTGCAAGTATTACTCAGGCATGTTTAAGAGTGTTTTTGATAGGGGTAGTGGTTGCATATGCCTCTATTAAGGTTTAATAGCAATCCTTAAATCACTAATGGTATTTTTTTGCAATTTCATCTATGTTAAGATCGAAAGTTGGACAATCTCAGTTTAAATATGGCTAATAGGACTAAGAAAATGGTTTGGAAATCTACATATGTGTCAAAAGTGAATTCGAACTAAGTAATCAAGATAGAACATATGATTTTGTGCTTAGATGATATATATAATTCTCTTAAAGCTAGGGGAGATAAACATTTCCTTGTTAGAGCTTGTATGATGTGTTAGATCTTGTAAAAAAATTTGCTAAATGCTCTGAGAGGACTATTCAGGGCCATTAACATATTGATTGCTATGAAAAGCAAGATTATGCCTAGTATAGCCTTTTTTAGGCCTAGTGAAGATGGATTATTGTCTACAGAGGTTTTATAATGATTTAAGATGCATGAGATGGATATTGTTCGGCATGATGAATATGTGGATGACTTAGATTTCAGTATGATACAGTGTTTCCAAGAGGAGCAAAACAAGGGGTGAAGAAGAAAATTGGTGTTTTTGCATGCCTAGAAGATGAGGAATGATGTTGTAGCTCATAAAAATGTAAGATTACGCTTCTTTCATGCTTTACTAATGGTTTTTAGATGATGGAAGTGCTTATTCCAGGGGAGCACATTGCTTGCATGATTGAAAGGAGGCTTAAAATCAGATTTTGTGCAAAATTTAAGAATTTGAGCTTTTTTGAGACTTTTGGTTGATGTTTCCAACTAAAGAATGTTGTTGTGAACCTAATGTAGGTGAAGAACATATTACTATATGTATTCCTTTGACATTGATGTAAAAAGGGGAAGAAGTTCAGGATGTTTTCCATCAATGAAAAAGGGGGAGATTATTTTCATGTGGTCCTAATAGGTGTTTTCATTGATGAAAAACAATATTAATGACAAAGTGAATGTTTAATGATGATCTAATTATGATGTCTATTATCATAACATGGGGTTTAAGATGTTTACTAGCTGGTATAATGAGACTCAGTGAGGTGTGCTTACTCTTACAAACTTATATAGGTGCCTAGGAGATGTATCATAGAAATATGAGATTCATAGATGCTTGGGAAACATGTTGACATGAGTGATAACATTTTTTAAGGGTGATTTATCACTCAAAATAGTGGCACAATGTAAGTACAAGTGTTTCACTTTGATACAGGGTGCTCATTAAGAGCAGGTATAACAACTTGGAGGTGTGACAGAGTAGTTTTGAGCCATATGAGCTCATAGAAGCTTGCATTCGGGTATATCATGATGTATCAGGTATGTTTGGGTCTTTTAAAAAGGTTTCTTGAGGAGTTATTGCATTATTTCAGTTGACCCTAGCTTCTACAACGAGGATCAAACATACAAACATAGGTAAGTATTTATGACTGGAGAGATTGAGGTATGGAATTAAAAATTATGATGATTATATATATTAGAGGGATTGCATAATTATGATTCGAGAAAAATTTTAGGTGCCCATGGTGTGTATTTTTCCAGATATGACTGATTTTGTGAGATAGGGTGAAAATCAAGTCAAATTCTAGCTCGAAGTTGAACTTCAGATGTTTTTTATGAATAGTGTGATTTACATGGTACCTTTTTGATTTCAAATAATATTTTATGGTGATTTTATAAGGTTTTTTAAAATAATAACTAGGTCATTTTATTGTCATGATTTTATGAATGAATGTTAAGAAGGTAAAATGGTCTAAAACCCTAGTTAAACCCTAGATAAGAGCGATTTACAGAAAGTGAAGTATATTGACACTAGTTTTTATATTATTAATAAAAATAGATGATTTGATGTTGTATAGGACTCTGATATATTTCCATAAACTGTATGTTTTAATTCATGATGATGAGTGGGCGCCACGTAAAAATAAAAGTTTTTGAAGAATAAGTTTTTATGACAAGATGATCCAAAGGAGTAGCATGAAAAATTGATGGTGCATGATGATTGAGATTTTTTTATTGATGTTAATGAATGTTTAAACTACATGTAAATGCAGGTTCATGGTGTTTTGAGGTCCAAACAAGTTGACTGGTGAAAGGGTAGTTTTTGGGTTCTCAAATAGTAGTCTTTAGTAAAATGGTCATAACTTGATCTACATGTGGAATTTTGAAGTGATTCAATTTTTATTTGAAATAGGATTCAGATATATTTAAATTTATATGATTTTTTTTTTCATGATTAGGTCATTTGACAGGGCTACCATGGAATTCTTTGGACATGAAGATTTATGGAAGTTCAAGATAACATTTGTTCATGTGAAAGTTTGATGTTATTCGAAGCATGATATGGATTGGGTGATACTTTATATCAAATGAAATATGAATAAAGATTAATTTGGAATAAAATGAATTAGGTTCTAGGTATTTAATGTTTGTATAAATTATTTTATGATCTATCCTTGGGAAACCGATGTTTTGGCAGGTTGATCTGACGAAGGAAAACGTTGTTGTAGTTTTAAGAGATGGATATTTCATGGCTTATAAATTACTTACAAAAATTATAACGGTTATTGAAATTTCAAATAAATTTGTTACAAGGCATGGTTTTATTTTTTTTAAATGATTTGGTGATTAGATAAAGTTTCCAGGGTGCCGAAGGGTGTAGGAAACAACTGTTTTACGAATTGTAAAGGGAACTTAGCCCAGTAAATGAAAAAAAATTTATTGGTTGAGATAAATTACAACCTTGTATGAATTTTTAATGATATTGTAATTCAATATTTAAAGTGTTATGGGTCATGAATAGGTATTTATTTTATGTAAGGTATTTTTTAAGAATGAGCCCATGTGAGTTTTGAGCCATTTTTGGTACTTGTAATGAGTTTTTTAGCCATGCCGACTTATTTGGGTCAAATGTAACTATTGTAATGGATGTTATTGAATGTTATAAGAAATTATGGGTCCCAAATTATTGTGATGGTACCTACCTCCTTTAGGTTGGAAGAGAGAAAACCATATTTAAGTGCTTGTTTGGTTCATTTTTGAACTAGTGTTCTTAGAGGGAAGAAGTGTGACATAAAGGAAGATATTTTACAGGTATGAGAGCATGATTTGAAGTATAGGGAATAGAGTGATAGGTTGATGAAAATTATATAACATAAGGTCTTATTATTAGAGTAAAGAAAAGTGAAGAAAGAACAAGATTATGAAAGATTGAAGACCTAGTGTGTGAGCTAGGGGTTTTGAGCTGAAATTGTGATCTCCATCAATTATAACAGGAGAAAAATCAGACATCAGATATCTTCAGGTGGCTGAGTTTGTTCTTAGTCATCCTTAGGAGGTTGTAGCCTCGTTATGGAGTGGGTGCTTTAGTAAATTAGGGGTTGGTGCTCCTTGGAGGGTTGGTGCTCTACTAAACTAGGGGTTGAAGCTGCTTGTAAATTTGATGCTTCAATAAATTTATTTGTTATTATTAATATCAAAAAAAATTGAGTAGGTTTTCTTCCCTTCGAGGGTTTCTATATGCACCCAATTTTTCATGTGCTACATTGTCATAAAATGGGTTACAAAAAGTCCACAAGTGACGATTCATGTTCTTTAAGAAGGTGTTTGAGTTCCTAAGCTCATCCGCAATGTATATTTTTCACCTAGATGCATGTACTTAGATTTTTCACACTTTTTCTAGCTTTCCATTCCTTTCTTCACATGTTTTGGCCTTTAGTGCCAAGACCGCTTGCCCTACGCAGGGTGGCAGTCCTGTGCGTGAGTTTTCTAAAATCCATCATGTGTGTTTTTAACATGCAATGCTTCACGAAACTTGACTTTTAGAATGTTGTTTGTGAACCAAATTTCCTAAAAATATTTTTGTTTTCATGGTATTCCTTCCCTCTTCTATTTTTAAATAGATTTAATTAGTTTAAACTGCCTCTTCACCCAATTATTTGGCACTCTTAAGGTTGCCTTGTGCATGAAGGCACATCCCATCCAATTACTATATATCCAATGCTTTTATTCAAGAAAATTTCTTAATAATTTTGTGTATCTTGCATAGTATTGCTACCACGATCTTTCTAGGAATTTCATAGACAAGCTCAGATATCTTATGTTATCTCTCTTGTACCTGCATTGTAACCAAACTGTTTTCAAGATTCCATTGCTCAAGCGCCTTCTCCTACTGCTGCCTTTGCATTCCCAATTCCTTGGACTCATTTGGACACAGACAGAAAGAAAGGATAATATGATGGGAAAAAAACAAAAAAACAATAGATTTTCCAAAGCTCTTGATTATCCAGGTTGGAATTAGTTATTTGTTTGCTTCATTTGTTCAAAGTTATCAATTATGAATTATTAATTACAAATCCATATCAAATAGAGTAGTAAATTGTTCATTTAAGTTAATCAAATAATTACAAATAGATTGGATCACTATAAAATTTTTCTCTTTGAAATTACTAGGGAAGTTGTGGAGAACAATAGGCTCTGCTAGAGCTATGATTTGTTCTCTATCTCTGAGGTAGGGTTTAAATGGGTTTTTGTTTAAAATTAGTTTAGTTGTTTTAGATTTAGATTCACATACTTACACAAGTTAAATAACTACAATAGGACTGATTACTTGTATTTAATTTCAATCATTAGATTAGAAGTATTGTTTAAAATCCAAAAAAAAGATAAAAAAAGATTTACTTTTTCTAGATTAGTTTGCTTTTATTGTTTTTTTTAGATATACTGTGAAAATACCATAAAACATAGCTCAGATTTCCTTTGATAGTTACTTTTGTTTTATCAAGATCATTTTAATCCATTCCGCATGACCATCAAAGGTACATAATAGGAGAAAAATGTTTACTTTTGATCCACTTGGTCCTACAACCCAACATACCTAAGTTTGTTGACTGATATTGATATGTGTCTGCACTTTTTAGTCTTACACACACCTGCTAGATATTCTGAGAAGATAGAATAATTAAACATGCTAAACATTACAGCTAATCAATCATATTATTATTGGACTGCTCCTGTAAACATGGCTTGATTACGCGAATAACCATACAAAGGCCACATTCTCCATGATTTCGCATGGTTGTAATCCCCCATGTCCCGTAACCCAATGGGCCTGCTGACCAATTAAACATTGACAACGGTTTAAGTGCATTAGTATTTAGATCATCTCCACTTCCACATGACATTATTGTACAAAACTTTATTTGTTAAACATAACATCCAATTAGGCTAAGGCCTTCTTAGACTAGACCAGAGAACCTCCTGTAGACCTTTTGGTTACATTACACCTATTGGTATCCCTTCCATGACCTTTTCTTGGAAATCTATACGAGGCATCTGTAGGTCACTTTCCGCGTGTTCCACAACCAGTAGATAGAATATCGATAAATCTCAATATCGACTAGAGCCTTCGAGTAGCCATTTCTAGTTGATCATTCCATCAGACTATTGTAGGTTAGGAAAAATTTATTTGCCTTAGATTCACAAGTCTCTGATATTGCATGTCGAAGACATAAGGTTGCCTCATTATCTTGTTCACCCCTACTACACACACCCCCCATTTCCACTATACATTGGCTTTCCCGGAACGACCTCGGGAGGTCAACTGCAAAGAAGGTGATGTGTTTCTTTTGTACTCTCTTGTTTTTGTTCTTATGTATGGTGTATTTTATGCTTATATAAATACCCATATGGTTGTTATAAGGATGAATGGATATATAATTGATAATGTATGATGAATTTTAAATGGTTTAATTTTTTAATAGAATGTTTCACCCCTCTCTCATTCTCTTGTGCCTCCAACAAGATGGTATATGTAAAGAAATACTCCAGAACCCTTTTCAGAATACTCCCAATCCACTCCCAATTCGTCCTAGCCTGGGAGTTTTAGAATAGGGTATGTATATCCATAAAAATATAATGAGAAGTATATTTGGTCAAATTTAATATTTTTTATGGTCATGTGGACATGTTTATAAAATGTTCATGTTCACGAAAACATGAGGACATATTGGAAATGTATTTTAAAATATAGGTTGTTAGGGACATTTTTTCCACATTTTTTCCCTATGACCTTTTCAAGTGACCTTTATCTTAGCAACCTAGACCTATGAGAAGACATAGAAATACATGGGAAACCTTATGAGGAATAATTTTGTTTCATAAAAGGAAAATAACACATGTCTAAATTGATTGGTTTCAAGTCTACGTAAGATATGTGAAAAGTGGGTCCATTGAAAATGCCTTTGACCCTTATCCAACAACCATGACCCAAGGTCACTCTATCAAAATAGCACCTGACCTAACCAACTACATACACCAGCCATGTCAACTATTTGATGAAAGGCCTTTGAAAAATTTTATCTCATGAAATGCAATGATTTTAGTATATTAAAAATGGGGTTGTTAAAAATTCCTTGGAAACTTTTAAATGTCAAAACTTGTGCTTGGTACATGTAACACTAAAATGTGTGTTTTAGAAAAGGTATGGACACTTGTCAACACTATGAAAATTTAATTCACTGGCACAAAACCCAAATCTACATTTTTTCCATCATACTCGCAATAAGTACAAAGAAGAGCTTTGGACTAGATTATGTAAACCCTTTCTAAGAATACTTGTAAGTGGATTATACCCAAATGTTATTGTTAAAAAGGTATCCCTCACAAAGTAATTATATGTGTATTTATATCACATGTTATAGTTACAAATGTTATATTGTACATATGTATACAAAATGTGTACATATGGACTGACTCTTTCAAGAAGGCTGTAGACGTCTATCTCTTTACCAACAATCTTCCATCCATAATATTTTGATCCATCATGAGTCTCTTTTTTCCATATTCTTCTCCACATTCAAAATGTTGAAACTCATGTCAATGATTAGGAAACAAAAAATTTATTTCACTCCACACTTTACCAAATTTTCAAATAAATGTTGCTTGAATATGTCTAGCGTTTATTATGTCCAGATTAGGGAAAACAAAGTCTACTTTCACCATTTTCTTCCAAACAATCAAAATGTTGAAGCCTATTTCAATTATTACGCAAAATGGTCATGCTTCACAAACTTCCTCGATGAAATGAATTATTTTATATATGTTCCTTCAATACCTCTTGCAGCTCTCTATCAATAACACATATAGACATCTTCTCCACAAACAATAAAAAAAAATCCCACTTCCCCATGTCTCTTTCCTTTACCTACAAGAAACTCCTTTATTGGTGCTCCACAATCATGTTTTCCATCTTCTTCGTTGTTTCTCCTCTCTTTCACCTTCTTCAAACATTACACACCATCAACCTAAATCCATTGCCAAATTTTTTTCACCCTTTTGCTAAATAATTTCCTTACCCTTAATCCATATTGGTGTATACATTGCACCACTTTTGTGTGATTGCTAGTGTATATGAATTTTAGATAATTTATTGCAATTGAGTCCCATCCTATATATGGTCATGGTTTTTTGGTTGAATATTTAGTTTTTATGATTTTTCCTATATTATTTTGTTCCTGTCTTAATTGTAGGAAGATGACATCAACTCACACATTTATAATATGTAACCTCGTGAAATAGTTTTAAATATTTGAATACCATTGTGCTTCATTTTTATTAGCATATATTTGATATTTTATTCCCAAACCATTTTAGTTTTATTTTACTTATTATCAAGTCATTTCTTTTTAAATTTTCAACTAGTTCTTTATTTATCATTGATATATACAATTTGAAGATAGTTTTCTTGTTTTTGTAGGTTTACTGGACCAATACACTATAACAATTAAGAGGAAGGAGGTTTATGTTTTTTTTTAATATTAAAGTGATTGAAAGTAACATGAATCCAT
Source organism: Taxus chinensis (assembly GCA_019776745.2). Lineage (NCBI taxonomy): Eukaryota > Viridiplantae > Streptophyta > Pinopsida > Cupressales > Taxaceae > Taxus > Taxus chinensis. Next base: position 757,920,955 of record CM034151.1, on the reverse strand, counting down.
GCTTTGTCTTCTAAGTGAAGTTGTTCTTAAAAAGCTCAACGATTATACTTAAATAAATGGTCAAACAACTAGTAAGTGGAAAGATCTTTATAGCTACATGTTCATGGTAGAATTTTCTTGTCTTAATTTTGGGGCAACTATGAATTATAATTTGGGTATTGGAGAAATGTGATTATAAGTATGCATACATTTATATATCTATGTTGCATGCTCAATTCTTTTATACTGAGCTCAAAATTTCTATATTTTGGATGAATTTACATAATTTGGTTACATGCTATACAAAACTCCTATTTTATGTGTTTTCTTTTTTGATTACCATAAATATGAGCTTTAATGTGTTGTCTCAATAACCATAACTTGAAAAGTTAATTATCATTTAGGGGGTGTTGTCATAGTCACAACACAAATGTTGATGGAATTTGTATGTTCTCATGAAAACACTTATGAGAAAGTTGAAATGATATATCCCAAAGGTATAAAAATAAAACAAAATGGCTCGAAAATCATTGTGTTTTTCTTATTTTAGTACATGAAATTGGATCTTATAAGTGATTGATTAAATCATAATTTTTCCTTCCATAAATTAATTTATGCATTTATGTAAATAAGGAAGGCCTTTTATATGATACATCGACATTAAATACTAGATCTTTTATGTATTTTCTCAACTTAAGACATATATAGATTGGAATCCAATTGTTTTTTTTCCATGTATGGAAATGAATGTTATCATATAAATGGAAAAAGATTATAATATTGTATGGTATTAGTGATGTCACATTATGCTGCAACTATTTGTAACCACCTACAAGTTTTTTTTCATAGTTAAAATGAAGTTTTCTAGCATTCCACTTAACTAATTCTAACATTTTTGTAATAAAATATTCTTAAGAAGCATAAAAATACACATATTTACTTCTATTTGGTACAATCACATTTCATTTCACTATTTTTCTAGTCTTCTTCTAAAATATGTACTCATTAATGGGTTCCATGTCTTTCTTCCATGTGAATTTAAATTTCATTTTTGTTTATTGTATCCTCAATTGTTTTTAAATATGTACATAATGACATTGATGGGTTCCATATTCCCTATCAATGAGTTCATTGCACCATTGTAAATGCTAGTTATTATTTAGCCAATAAGATTGGGGTTTGGAGGATGGTATTCCTTTCTCCTCCCTTATAGAACTATGGGACATATGTTTGCAAGATAATCATGCAATATTTACTATGGAGACTATTGAAAACACACCAGATTTACACAGGAAATAAACACGAAATATTATTTTATTCTTCACAATTAACAATCTTCTTTTCTGTATGATATTCAGATACATTTACATATATATAGGACATATGATTCCTATATTTTAGTAGGTAGCCTTAACTACTTCTTCCACGAATCTCTCCCACACTCTATATACGTGAGTGGTTAAAACTCACCAACAAATAATTGTTATATGTTGTTTTATATAACAACCATATAACTATAGTCACTCACACACTTTATGTATATTATTATTAATGAGTTATAAACTCATATAATAATTATATTACAAGCATTGTTCAATCCACAAATGGGAGCACTAACAAAGTATATTTCCTAACATTCCCCCCCCTTAGTGCGAACATGGGAAAAACCTTTTGTACTTGCACCTGCTCATGTCTGGTGATTTTCACAGGATGATCACAAACCTCAGGGATTTTTGCAAACGGTTGACCACAAACTTGAGAATTTTTTGCAATTGGTTTACCATAAACCACAAAGTGATGGTTTTGCAAATGGATTACCAACAACCAAGAATGGTGGTTTTGCTATTGGTTTATGAAGGTTTTCATGGTTTACCTACAACCACATGCTATGCAAAGTACTATTCTCAGCCCTCATCACATCTCACTGCAGGGAATAACATAGGAAATTCTGCTGAAATCTGTTGCTCATACATACATAGAAAAAGATGACATACTGGAATATGGAACATTTTAATGTGTTGTCCCCCTCAATAACCATAACTTTAAAACAAGATTAATTAGCATCATTTAGGGGGTTTATGACATAGTCACAACACAACCTCCGATGTTGATGGAATTTGTATGTTCTCATGAAAAGGACTTCGGATGAGAAAGTGATGAAATGAGAAATATATCCCAAAGGTATATCAAAATGAAAACAAAATGGCTCGAAAATCATTGTGTTTTTGAGACTTATTTTAGTACATGAAATTATCTTATAAGTGATTGATTAAATCAATAATTTTTCCTTCCATAAATTAATTTATGCATTTACAATGTAAACAAGGAAGGCCTTTTATATGATACATCGACAAAGTAAATACTAAAAAACAATCATTTATTACTTTTATAACACTACTTTTCTCAACTTAAGACATATATAGATTGGAATCCAATTGTTTACTATTTTCCATGTATGGAAATGAATGGACAATCATTAAATCACGAAAAAGACGCTTATAATGCTCTTCCTCCATTTCAGACGGGCTATTAGTGATGTCACATTATGACATCATGCAACTATTTCTGAAGTAACCACCCGATGACAAGTTTTTTTTCATAGTTAAAAAGAAGTTTTCTAGCATTCCAAAACTGAGTTAACTAATTGCTAACATTACTGCTTGTAATAAAATCTTGGATGTGATCAAGAAGCATAAAAATAATACATATTTACTTTATTTGGTCTAATCACATTTCATTTCACTATTTTCTTAGCTAGTCTTCTTCTGCCAAATATGTACATAGGGCATGGCATTAATGGGTTCCATGTTCACGTAATATGTCTTTTCCAGAGATTACAGAGATTCCAATGGAAGCATTTCAAGAGCTTGCTCTATTTTTGAAAACCAGGAAAGCATCAAATATACTTGGTGAATTGACGGCTTATTCTAAACTTTAAAAGAATACAAAATAAACTTAATATATTCTCACATAATATTTTCGCCATGCACAGGGACAAATGCAGCTGTCCCTCATTATCCTTAGAATTCCATATGCAAAGGATCAGATATCGCTTTGATACCAAATATTGAAAACACACCAGATTTGCACAGGAAATAAACACAAAATATTATTTTATTCTTCACACAAACAATCTTCTTTTCTGTATATTGATATTCAGATACATTTACATATATATAGGACATATGATTCCTATATTTTAGTAGGGTAGCCTTAACTACTTCTTCCACGAATCTCTCCCACACTCTATATACGTGAGTGGTTAAAACTCACCAACAAATAATTGTTATATGTTGTTTTATATAACAACCATATAACTATTTCACTCACACACTTTATGTATATTATTATTAATGAGTTATAAACTCATATAATAATAATATATTACAAGTATTATTCAATCCATACAAATGGGAGCACTAACAAAGTATATTTCCTAACAGAGACTAGATATAGGAATTTATATTCTTATCATTTATTCTTCTCAACTAATTAAAAAGGTAAATAACATTGAACTTACCTTTCTTCTTGTAAGGATCCCTATATATCCTTCATTAAGGACTATAAAGTGCACAAATCATACTTCCTTAATCACCCTACTCTAATTAAACTTCTTTAGCAAATTACCACCCCTATTATCCCTATGACCCCTTATGAGAAAACCATCCACTCCCAACAATGACTAGAACCCCCTTTCATCCCTATTACCTAAGTAGAAGTCTAGCTTTAAACCTTGAACCCCTCTTGGGAATGTGTAAGAGAAAAAAATAGCCAAATTTGATTATCATTACAACCTAATAAATAACACGACAATTAGGGACAAAGGGAAACAATATTTCTCAGAAAAATTTACAAGTTAACTTTTCATTTGATCAAGACTCTAGCAACCCCATCCCTCCATTGAGGATATTTTCTTCTGACCACCCTAAATATTATGATAATCCCACAACTGCCAAATCTAAAATACCAAAAAATGAGTTTAAACTAGTTGTTGACTTGGCTAATTTCATCGAAATCTTAAACCAAACTTTCTCAAGAACGTGGTGGGGGAAGTTACCATCTTAAAGTAAGATGTTTATGACACGCATAAGGAAAAGAAAGATTCTCCCAAAAAAATACCTGATTATTAAAGAATACAAGTGGGGAATTTATGTTGGATTTTTCTAATTGAAAGAAAGCCTAAATTACCATGAAGAACAATCAACAAGAAATAAAGGAAAAACAACTTCTCCTCATAGGAAAAATTCATCAACTCATAGAGTTTAACAAGGTTGTAATTCAAAAATACAGACATCATGCATGATTATATTCAAGAGAAGAAGCTTGTTTATGAAATTTTTGAATCATTTAACAAAGGAAAAAACAAGAAGCTCAAAAGTGCTAAGAACACTAAATAAGAAAACCTCAAAGCCCTGGAGAATCAAATTAAATCCATGAGAAAATAATAAGATGTGATTCAATAAAATATGAAATATTCTACTGAAATATGAATCTAGATATGCTATAAATGATATAAAATGAAATAAAAATGATAAGAAGTTTTATACATGTTATTAATGAAAGTAAATGAGAGAGTTAAGGCAACTTATCTTTATTTTGATTATCCCGAAGTGTGTCTAGACTAGAAAGACTGATGAAAAAAAAAATTAGAATGTCACAACAAAACTTTGAAAAGTGTAGAAGTTTCGGGAATTTTGGGGCTAGGGAGCCTATACATGGTCGAGTGAACCTGAGCTGCCAGAGACCTTCCATAGGTTCTTGTGACTGCGTCAGAAGCTGTAAAACTCAATTTTGTAGGGTCCCGAGGTATTAATTGGTTGCTCGACTATATGTCACAATTAGATCACTAAAGTACCTATAAATCTGAAACAAAAACAATAACCTACAAAACCCCTAAAATACATCAAATCCTAAAAAATAAATATGAAAAATGGGAGGTCAAACTATCCTCGACTATCAACAAAGTAAACTTACGAATTGATTTTTGCATTACATCTCAAACCCCATGTAGTTCTATGTGTTTGTGTGTGCAATAATTCTCCTAGTTTTACTTCACATAGATGACACCAAGATATTAGGATAAAATTCAAATAAAATATAAATGTGTGGAATAAATTCAACACTTAGATTTTCTATGCAGTGTATGCAGAGTAAGAATCCCAAAAATGTAACCCCTTTGATAGTTATGTATGTAGATAGCCATTGAAAAAATTGCCTGCCATTATCATGGTATATATGTTGTGTTTATATAGGGATATCTTGCTTGAATTTAAACACTAATGATGTGACATGTCTGAATATTACCTCGAGAAAGGAGTAATAAAATAGAAAAGGACAACTAAAAATGTCAAAAATGTGACCAAGAATAAAGAGGACATGCGTGCACCCAGGTTGGACAGGAGCACTTGGGAGTTAGTGTCTAGAGACAACCGATGAAAAAGGTAAAAATACTAACAGACATTTATTCCCTATGACCTGACTAGAATTGGGTGTAGAAGTGAGAGATAATAATAATAGAGACACTCAAAGATAAAATACTAAGTAGTGTGGTCATTAGTGAACATTTTTTCTTACACAAGATCCATATATGAAACAACATACTTGGTGGTATAGTAAAATAGTAGTAAGTGGGTGATTTTATGTCTATATTCCCCCCCCTTTATGCTATTTGAATTAAATTCAAGTATTGTAAAGGAAGTGAGGTACATACCTGTGAGAAGTATGGATAATCCATGTTGTAGAAGTACACATAGGATGAGAGTATATAAAGTGGAAAACCATATATTAGTGTGTCAATCTATATGGCGTAAATAGAGATGGTGAACCATTGTAAGGAGCTCTTGGAAAAAATGATGAGTTGATTTTGAGTGAGTGATTTTGAATATTTTTGAACTTTTCACTAATGGGGATTCGAGGGGGTAGGGAGTGATCAATTCCTAAACCAATTTTGTGTGTATGAAAAACTAAAGGATTTTAGCATCCTGTTAGTAGAGGAAGAGTGTTAGGGAGAGATGTCTAGTTTTACCCTTCAACTTTGACTACATCATCAAAACGCTTTATCTACTGCGGATGGAAAAAGACAAAAATTTGTTCATTTAGATCCAATGAGAAAAACCCATATAGGAGAAGCATATAAAAGGAAATAAAGTCTCATTTCCTCCACTCCAAGGGTGTCACAGTGATGTGTATGGATTCTATGTTAGGTCATATGGAAGGGATAGAAATTCTAAAGTGACTTCCCATGTTAGGTCATCTTGGAAATCAGTGACACAACTTCCAAGTTAGGTCATCTGAGAGGAGAAGTAAAATATGTTGTGTTGTGTTGCTTAATTGATGTGATTTGAGTAGAATATTATGTTGAAATTGAATGTGTACAATATATTACTCATGGAGATATTTTTTACTTATTGCCCCCATATTAATTCATTAGGGGGAATCACTAGAAATTGGTATCAAATGTCACATAATATATGAGAAAATTAGTTATAATGAAAATCAGAAATGTGAAATGATCATGTAATGGTGTGAGGGGGATTATAGGGTGATCCCAATTGTATGCCCCGTTTTGGAGAAAGGGGGATTGATAGTAAGAAAAAATGTTGAGATCAAAGTAGATGTGAAATAATGTAGGAGTGATCATAATGAAGTATAGTAAATGTTGCAAGGTTATGTGTATATCGAGATGAAGACATACAAGATTGTAATGTAGTAGTGTGAAATGTGTATTATACAATTGTGGGATAAGTATCCAAATGAATGATGCAGATGGGGGGAAAAACATAGTAGTGGAGATCAAGATATGAGTGAAAATGTGTAGCGTGTATTAGTTGGAAGAATGCACAAATAATAACTATAACCAAGTTTGACATTGAAACTTGTTAAAAATAGCAATAGTAAAAGGTAAATGGTAAATTCATTTGAACCTTGAGTGAGTGTGATTTTGAGCTCCGAGATTGTGATGATTCTGTAAATTAGATCAGCAATATTGAGCCAATTTGAGATGGTGGTGATGGATGTGGCATCACATATGATAGTTGAGATGGTAAGTGTGATTTTATTTGAAAATTTTGAAGAAATGAGCCCATTTTTGTGAATTTTGTGCTCTTGAGTTTATTAGGTGTTTCTGACCTTGGAAATAGTGGACAAGGCTCTACTGTCCCTCAGGAAGCTAGCAACCATATATAGGTACTGGTGACATGCTCCCATACACCCACATCCAACTCATGGACACTTGTAACTGAGGAGTCTGTTTTGATCTTAGAACGTGATGAATGTGAAAATTGATGCTTGCTGGTGTTAGTAGTAGTAGTAGTTTTTGTGTGTTTATGAAGTTATAATGTCTTGTTTTTTCTGGTGTTTTTTGTAGACACTAAATCACACACTTTGGGTAATTATCTAGTCCTAATTACATACTACTATTCATATGATTCGTAAGTATGAAAAGTACTAATTAACCCACGTCTTTGGTCACCTTTTTTTGCTTTTTGTTGCCATTATTGGGATTGCACACCTTCTTTCTCAGTACGACCTATGAACCTTTAATTTATATAAGTCTAGACACCGATACCTAGCCAAAATAGTTCCATCAGGGGCTCTCGAACCCTCTGGGCATCTATGACCTCTTTATACTTCATTCACCTCTTTTGGATCACTTGTAGCCATTTGAGTATCTTATCTTTTTGGTATTCAGTCTATTCTATGCTAATTATGAAATTCAAGAAAGGGAATCATATAAATATAAAGTTATTGTTGGCGTAACAGCTGATGAACACGATGAGATCCCTCTCCACCACAAGTTTGAGCTTTTGGTGTGACGGAAAATCATTTGGTATCAGAGCTAAACGACTTGCCGTCACACCAAAATATCAAACTAATGGTGGAGAGGGATCTCATCATGTTAAATAGATGCTACGCCAACACCCTCCCGCATGATGGAGCCAGGTATATACCTAATCAGGCCCAATAACATTAGGAGGCAGTGACACCAGGAATTTCTCGGGAGGTCACCCATCCTAGCACTACTCTGGGGCTATCATTCTTAACTACCTGGTATCAGATCTTGACAACTTGCCATCACACCAAAAGCTCGAACTGATGGTGGAGAGGGATATGATGAGATTCCTCTCCACCACAAGTTCGAGCTTTTGGTGTGATGGACAAATCATTTGGTAGCAGAACTACATGACTTGTCGTCACACCCAAAGCTCGAACTAATAGTGGAGAGGGATCTCATCATGTTAAATAGCTACTATCCCAACAATTAGATGATCATAATAAAGGATCAAGCAGTAAAAACTAGCTATCACCACCTAAGGTTACATCCATAAGGAATCTACTACATAGGAGGAGAGTGTATTGTTTCCATGCACACATATATTAAATTTCTTTACATCTAGCTACTTTGTCGCTATCAAAGTGACAACACACACAAGATAAACCTAGGGCATGATTCTTCACACACACACACACAAAACTACATTGAGTCTAAAATGAAGTACAAAGCTCAGTCATAAGATCACCATTGTGACAGTTTGAACCCTCGTTCTAAATATTTATTTTTTGGGATTTTATGTTTTTTTGAGGGATTTACACGTTCATATTTTATTGTAGGTTTGTAATGAGATTAATTGATCTTAGTGTGAATCTAGAGTGATAAAAGGAAAACAAAAAATGAGCAACTTGTGACCCTAAAAAAGTTGGGTTTTCGAGTATTTCCGCAGACTTAGGCACATTTTTTCTATTGCGTGGTACTCATGGGCATCCCTGTCCCTTTCTGGGCCCCATTTTTTAGTTCATTCTTCTGGATCTAATATTTTCTGGACCTCTGTGAAACGTTCCTATCATTTTGTTCTTTTCGTCAGCACTTTGGTACATTTAAGAAATTATTGTGAATCAGATAAGTGTATATTTCTCCTCCTTGTAATTAGGAATTCATAATTTATTGATTAGTTTGTCTTGAGTATCATTTACTTACTTCATTTTCATTTATTTATTGCTACTATAGAATTCAGATTAGGCTTTATAAAATTAAACTATAGCTTAATCAGGTTTTATTTTGTACAAAGGGATATCCATTCAAAAGAGTTCCATGGAGGTAGACACCTGAGAAATTATACTAGGATTAGGCCTATTGGATACAAAGTGGGATTTATTAGATCATGCTAGTCTACACCACAACCAGATTGGGGGAGGTACCCCATAATATGCTAATGATTATTGGTTTGTGTGAGAGGGTGGTGCACAAAACCTTACACATTTTGGTTTCTTATTCAGAAGATGAATATTACCTTGTAAGATGCATATCTCATATTGTGAATACCGATAGTGGGGGAGAGGGTTTAGGTGATGGTTGTGGATGATGCAAAGAGATAGGATGAGGGCCATGCTATGTGTTATTTCACAACCACACAGGATTCATAATGAAACCCATATCAGTCTAGATGTCATACTAAGATTAGGCATTCTTCGATTGCCAAAGTTTATCATATTTGTGATTTATTTGTCAGTGGTAGTGGAGGGTGGTGGAGTAGGCATCTTGTATAAGATGTATGATATATGTTGGCGTATAGAGGAGGATGGTATGAGATATGCATGCGCATGGTGTGTACCAGCACATTTATACAGGGACCTTATACAAATTTACGCAAGAGGATCATAGGGGTGGAATTTGGGCCACCGCATTATTACATGTATGGGCGTATAATAAAATTCCAATGGATAAAATGTGAAATATAAAAAATAATTCTATTTAAACCTTAGATAATGGTTTTTACCATTCCCAATAAGCTACACATCCTTTTAACTTTTGCAAATTTAGATTTTTTTATCAAATTTCTTTCTCTAACATGTTCTTGAAGACCTCCTATAACCTACCAAATCATACATTAAAACCCATACAATGGTTCATACATGTTATAAGTGATATAAAAGGATTATAGATGCACATAAAACATGGTATTAAGGGTTTCTAACTACATAGTATTCAATTCAAGTGAAAATTCACTTCCAGTTGAATTAAATCATATATATATATATATATATATATATATATATATATGGAAGAATAAGATGGTATTCCATGAATCATACCATCATAGTTCTTTCATTTGTAGGAAAACTAAGTTTCCATACACACAAGACTTTGTTGACACTAGTAGACTGTCAACAAAACCCGTTTTCATATGTTTTCAGTCATAATTCAACTTAAAATCATTAGAAAAATATGTAATAGAGACTAAAACATGTGAAAAATTACTTTTCTTCTATGAATCATACCTTAAACATAAAATATCATTATTTATTGATCACTTATAAAATATTTATTTTCAATATGCATGTCTAAAGGCCTTCTTCAATCCTTCCCTTCTCAATCACTCCCTCTTTATTTGATATTATACTTGTTTATTTACTTTTTTTAAGGCTCTCATATTGTACCTTAAATCTTATCTTTTTGTAGTAATAGGTCTTTATTTGGTTTTAGTCCCAAAAATATCCCTCTGAACCCTTGTTTTTAACAAACATGCCTTTTTTTTATCTCTTTCCAATGTAGAAGTTGTCTTTGTATATGTTTTTGATGGTGGATTTAACTTATATGGTAATAGAAAACATTTACATATGTTAATATACCTCTTAATATCCTTCCATAAGGTCCATTTTCATCAAAGGTGTTCATAGCCCTTACAAAGATTCTTAGACAATTCTAATATTTAAATTTAAAAATTTGGAGAGTAACTCTAAAACCCCACCAAATGACTTCTAAAACACAACTAAAGAATAAATATCACTTATATATTTTTGGAAAAGGGTAAATGGTGAGGGTTTTGGAAGGACCCACATCCCTTTTACAAAAGGCACATTAGACTAGATAAAAAATTATAGAAAACAAGGAACATTTCTATAGGACAAGTAAAAATCACAAAAAGAATAAAGCCCAAAAAGGGGTTAGATATTAAACATATTATTCAGAGTATTGGTTGCATCATTGGTTGCAACATTAGGATTATTATCATCCATTAGTATCAACAATTTTGATGAGCTCCCTATAGTCATCCTTAAGACATTCCCATGTTTGATTAGTATGTTTATTTCAGTCCTTAATAATAACAAAGGCTGTGTAAATATTCTCTAATACATTGAGAACAAAATCAACAATCTCAGTTAGCTTATGCAACCCAAGGAGCACTATCAAGATAGGTGTCCTAAGCTTCATTCAAATTAGTATCCATACCTAGGATGATAGGTGAACCCAAAAGAGAAGGAGGAGGAGAATCCAAATACATAGTGGAGAGTCCCAAACAAAATATCTTGTAATGTCTTGATCATGCAAATCACTAAGAGACGACATACTGACGTCCATGTTAGAAGACAAATAAAGGATGGGAGAAGGAAAAGACATAGTCAAACACAACAAGAGGAGAAGTGGTAGGGTGGGAAGAAGGGGATGGATGTGGAGAATCGGAAAGAGGGGAAACAACACCATGATAGCCCATGATTAAGACATGATAGTCCAAGATAGAAAGGAGCTTGAGGACGTAGTAGAGGGAGATGGATGGGGGTGGGGATGAAAGGAGAAGAAAGGGGGCCATGAAAAGGATTTCCAATCTTGGGTGGAAAATGATCCAAGTCTCTAAGGGAGGGAGTAGCTTGAAATAATAGACAGAGGAGACCCTAATGAAGGAGAGGACCTTCATCTTGATGAGGTTTCTTAATTGAAAAATCTAGAGACTGAAACATATTTTTTTTTCAAATTTTACCTTTTTCCATGGTAGAAGTGGGTGAGAAGGAAGAGTTAGGGCCCATTATATCAATTTGTACCTCCCTTATAATGTAAAATATCTTATAATCTATTATGTGACTTTGTCCAATGGGGGAGGAAGAGAGATGCATTCATAGCCAGACTTGTATATTCTCAGTCATTCCCCTTGCTTTTAAAAAGTATCCCAATTTAGCTTTAAGAAATCATTTTAAAGTAACTATATCCAGCAGTAAGAAGGTCAGTGATGGCGATAATGGAGTCTATCGAAATCTCAAACTTAGTCCGACCCACCTTGATTTTCCCCTTCTTCAATGACTCTAGAATATTGATAGAAACTCTAATAGAATTACCAGAGAACTTATTCCATGAAAGGAGTAACCCCCTTTATCATGTAGTAAGTTCCAAACATCCAAGCCCTTCTATAATTCATCATAACTAATCAGCTTAACTATGTGAAGAGAGCCCCTTATTTCAAAAAGATAGAAAGTGGCCGACGATTCAAAAATATTACCAAGGGGATTTACAAAAGGATCATTATCTCCACTAGAAACATCAGTCATACATTTCAAAGGGTAATATAATAAGGTACTATCATAATTAAAAAAAATTTCATCGAATGAGATATGATAAAGAGATCTATCACACACAGTAGTCTCTTCATGACAATAAATGGTAATTATAGTGAAATAATTGCTTTTGGAAACAGCTAGGGGATAGGCCATGAGATTAGATTTTCTGAAATGAAATGAAGTAAAATATATGATGACAAGAATAAGAAACATCTCTCTAAGAATATTAAGATTTTGGGAAATCATTTTATAACACGGAGAGTATGTTCCTAGGAAAATTTCCAATCCATGTCTGTTGATCTATAGATAATGCCCCCAAGTTATCCATAAAGTCTGTAACTCTATTTCCTTACCTATAGATAGGCTGATAGGTGATATTTTGAAAGTGATATTGTAGGCTACAAATTTCATAAATTATGTTTCCTACATTCCAACTTACAGGATCATTTGAATTGAGGATGCATACCATGTTGAGGGAGTTTCTTTCCATAATAAGTTGACTAGATCCAATTCTTAATATCAACCCCATATATTTAACAATATCTAGGGATTCCACTCGGTGATTAGTCCATGTAGAAAAAATAACTACAGAAATAGTAAGGGGTTAACCCATATCATCTCTGAGAATATCCCCACTTCCTAAGTCTCTTCAGCTACCTTTAGCAACACCATTAGTATTAACTTTAAGCAAACCAATAGGAGGGGAGCCTGAATGGCATTTTCTATAGCTTAGTAGAGGTGGGAGGATCCAAGGAAATTTGAATTTTCTTATACCAATAATCAATTAAATTAAGAGAAACTTCTTGCTTATGCTGCTTCCAGATGAATCAGTTTGAATTTTATTTAAAAACAGAAAACACTATCGAGAAAACCTTTCATATATCTTGAGACTGATCCTTAGATATTATTTTTTTCCTATCTCTCTAGATATTCCAAATCGTATCAGGGATAAATCTAGTGGTGAATATTCCATTTTTGAAAAATTTGAAAAGGTGAATTCTCAAGCGCGGGTCAGTGACCTGTTCACCTAAAAATTACTGTTTAATTTTTTTTAGGGTTCAGCTTCACCTACCCTTGAAACTATCCCCTATATAATCCTATATTATTCACCAGGTAGAAAACTATTAGCTCACTCATACCACCTGGGGGCATATGTACTATCAAGTACAGTAAACACGCGACAGGAGGGCGAAGGCTACAGATGCATGAAAAAGAGTTTGTTGACGCGTGACAGGGAGAGTTTGTTGAAGTGCGACAGGGAGAGTTTGTTGACGTGCGACAGGATTGCAGAGGAAGTAGACACAACAGAGAGTTTTTTTGATGTGTGACATGAAGATTTTTTTTGTTGCACGACTAAATGACGGAGGTTGCAGACGTGCGATAGAGATTTGCTGATGCGTGTTAATAAGGTGGTTGACCTGCATCAACAAACGTCATTGACGCATGTTAATGAGGTTTGTTGACATGCATCAACCACCTTATTGATGCACGTAAGTAAATATCTATCATACGTCTGTAGCCTTCTTTCGCACCACTTAAAAATCAAGTGAAAATTTTTCTGTCAGACCCCCAAAAAAATTTCCTTCCCATAAAACCGGTTATGAGGATATTCACCAGGTATTTTCCACCTCCGATTTCTAAGAGGTCTCTTAAAATGAACCCTGCATCGTATGCAACAAGAGGATTTTCCAGCTAGAGATGACATTGGATGACTAAATGGGGATTTCCTTTGAAGAATAAAATCTAAAAGAGAGGAGGGGATTACCCAAGAAACCCAAAAACTTCCCAAAATGAGACTTCAAAGGGAATGAGAGAAAGGGAAATGCAAAATAAGGTGGAAATAAGTTTTCAAATAACTAAGGAAGGAACACAACAACTTGGGAGAGAAAAACCCCTACGTTTAAGATTTTCTCTAGAGATGAATGCATCACAAGAGGTGAGCCAAACAAAAAACAAATATTGGGAATATCCTGTGGGATCCAAATTTGTTTCACAGGAGGGACAATGGATAGAAAGATATGTAGCTTTAACTGAAACGAATTCCAAAGGGGAGAGTGGCATAATGTGACAATATTCCACCTAGGAGAACTGGGTGTATTGTGAAGAAAGTAGGGTCTTGAGGTTGTCAAGATGCCACATCTGGATTGAGATACAACCTTCTCAGGTTAGTAAGAGCTAGCAAGGTAGACTTTTAGGCTTGTCGATGTATCCATTAACATTTATAGCACATAATCTAGTGAGATTTTTCTTGATAGGATCCCAATAATAGTTAGAATTCAATGGTTTCTCACTTATCCAAAAGTGTTTGTAGAAATAAATGCACCTTCCATTACTTAACCTTGAATTAGTACCTGACTACAACATGGATTGAGTGTTGAATATGGAATTCTAAATAGTAGAGCCATTCAGAATATCAGTAGAGAAGAAGTCTTCTTGAAAAAGAAGATATTTATAAATCAACAGTTGTGTCCATGGGGATTTACCTTTGGAAGCATAACTATATTCATTTCTAGAATACTTCAAAGCCCAAGACCCCCTAGAGTAGTAGGCTTGCAAACCATGTTCCAATAAAACAAAATGAATCCTGTCACACTCTTCAAAGCTAGACCATAGGAACTATTCTTGGATTCGTTTAATGCGAAAAAAAACCAAGGAAGGAACTTTGAGAAAAGAATTAAAATGTATAGAAAGGATTTATAGAGTTGCTTTAACCAATTGAAGCTTACCAACTTGAATGTGAAGAGCACCTTTCCAACCAACAATATTTTTTGAAATATTTCAACAATAGGGTTCCAGATAGTTTTAAGTTATATTCCTTGAAAAAGAGGGATCCCTAAGTAAGAGGATGGAAGATCCATAATATTTCATCCAAATATGGCCAAAATATTTATTTTTCTACTAGGGGGAGTATTAATAAAAGTAATGTTACTCTTTGTGAAATTAATAAGCTATTTGGAGGCATATTGGTATCAGTCTAGGATTATTTTAAAAAATCTAGCCTCTACCACCAAAGATGCACCCAATAGAAGACTAACATATATGAATTGAATATGAGTAGTTGTAGGTACATTGGAGGTAATGATAATTATTGATATACATTTAGAGATTTTAGCTATAACCAATGATCTACTACGAGTATTAGCCATGAGGATAAATAATAAAGGTGATAAGGGGTCACCTTGTTGAATTCCTCTGCTATTGGTTAAGTAAAAAGTGGGAACATCATTCATTAAGACTAAGAACTGAGGATAAGATATGAAACTATGAATCTAAGAGCACCACTTATCACAGAATCCAAACTTTCAAAGAACATTTAGAAGAAAATTCCAGCTCACCCGATAAAAGGCCTTCTACATGTCAAGTTTGATGATCATTCCTACCACTTTGGTATGAAAGGTTGTGTGGATGGATTCATGTACCATGATTACCCCACCTTCAATCAACTGACCTATAATGTAACCATTCTTCTGTTATGAGATTAATCTATCCATTAAATATTTTAGTCTTATTGCCAACAATTTAGTGGTGATCTTGTAGGAAGTAATTCAAAGAATTATAGGTCAAAATTTTGAGAGTAATTTAGATCTGAGGACCTTAAGATATAAATAAAAAAATTATTGTTCCAATCCTTCAAGAGGGAGTCATTATTTTGGAACGCAAAGACAACATCAAGCAGATTCGACTTAATAATATAACAATAAGATTGAAAAAAAGTTATGGGAAAGCCATCCGGTCTAGGAGACTTATGTTCCTTCATGCCAAGAACATATTTTTGAAATTCTTCCATAGAAAAAGGTTGTGTGAGCTGATTATTAATATCCTCAAATATCAACTTAGGAATATGTTGCAACATTTCAAGGCTGTCTTCCTCTCTAGGAGGAAACTCTTCTTATAGAATACTAGAATATAAATTTACCAAATTATCCACAATAGAATCCTCATTATTCAAATACATTCCATCAAATATCAGAATATCCTTAATCTTATCTCTATATTTATGCTTAGTAGTAATATCATGAACAAAATTAGTATTACAGTCTCCTTGTTGTAACCAGATTTTCCTTGATCTTTACCTTTAGTAAATCTCCTCCTCAATAAGGGTGTTGTGAAAATCACTAAGAAATGATAACTCTTGCTGGTTCAAAGTGGGAGTTCTACCTCTTGTCTCAATGTTAAAAGAGGTTTCAACTATCTTTTGAGATAATTGTTTCTTTCTTTTCCTAATGTCACCAAAGATATTTACACTCCATGCTTTGAGTTATTGTTTGACATAACTGAGATTTTTTAGTAAATCTACACATGGCAGAGCCTTAAAATTCATCCTTCTACCATTCCTCAATATGTTTTTCTAAGTTGTGGTTTTGAATCCAATCTAACTCAAATCTAAAAGGAGTATTTTTAGATTTTTTAAATTGAGTTTCATTTAGAACTAATGGGAAATGATAATATGCATCCTTAGGAAGGGCCATTGGATAAAAATCATTGAAATGAGAAATCCAATCCATAGAGATATGCATCTTATCCATTATTATTTGTATATGATTACCCCCAAGTATTCTATTTTACCAAGTAAAGGAATCTCCATGAATATCAAAGTCAAAGAAACCACCTTGTATAATAAAGTTAGCTAGATAATACATGCTTCTAATACTGGAATTATCCCCACCTTAATTTTCTGAAGTAAAAATATGAGTATTTAAGTCTCTAGAAATTATCCAAGGTAAATGTCTAAAGTTTTTCTGGAATTCCAATAACTCTTTCCAAATAGTTTCCCTATGAATTTCCATTTTAGGAGCATAGAGATTCACTATAATCCAACCAACACCAGATCTAATTTCTTGAAAGAACATTCCCAGAAAGTTGAGGGTTTTGATGATGCGTTCTATGAAAAGAACTTTGGGATTCCAAAAAAGTACATATACCACTTGAGTTACCAATAGAAACCTGAGAAACAAAAAAATTAGAGGGCCATATTCTAGGCAAAATGACGTCTTCTTTTAGCTTAGTTTCTTGTAACATCATGATGTTTGGAGAGTGTTTGATTTCGTAATCTTTGAGGACTTTTTTTGGGGGGAGCATTAATTCCCCTAATATTCCATGAGAAAATATTCATTTTTTAGATTTGGAATTTCCCCAACCCTGCACGGTGAGAGTGCCTTGATTTCCTTGTGTAATATTTTGAGAAGCTTCTTGTTGAATCTTGGTATGATTGGTAGGACTTCCAAATAATTTTTTTTCACCCATATCCAAGGGTTTTTTTTTATAGTTGATTCTAGTTTTTTGAGCTATTATGATCTCTTTAGATAAATAATCTATTGGAGAGGGTAAGGGAGATTTTTCTTAAAAAAGGGGGAAAACCAAAAAAGAGGATAGGAACTGAAGAGATAAATTTATCTGAAGTAGGCATGGTGATTTCAATATTTAAATAAGGCTAAGGAAGCAACTAAAAGAAGGGGGAGGATAGGGTAGAAGTGAATGAATTTTTTTTGTTCAATTGGAGGAAAGGAATAAGGATCCTCTAAGGAGGGAGAATTTATGACAACAGAGGGTTATTCTAAACGAGGCAGATGTTCAAGAATCAGAGAAGAAGGAGGTGGAGCGACTATAACTAGCTACACCAAATTCTATTCTAGTTGGATCTCATAGGATGGGAATGGTTGAGAAACATGCATCTCCATAGGGATTTCACCCTCCTCTAGTAGGGAATCAAAGGGATTGGAAGTGTTAACCTCCATAGAAATATTGGGAATAAGAAGTGTTTGGGTATACACCTTTTTTCCTTGGGTTTAGGGGTGGTCTTTGATGGACATGCTAGGGCCCTATGATCTATACTCTAACAAATTCAGCAAGCCTGAGGTATGTATTCATATTCAATCATCTTCACCTATGTACCCAAGTATGATTGTAGCTCAATGGAGCTAGGAAAAGGAATATTAATATCAATGTTAACACATAATATTGTGTGAATGAATCTAGAACCCACTCTAGGGGCTCAATATATAACAATAAGAGTACCTAGAGATAAGGAAATTCCTTGAATGATAGAAGTATGTAAAAAATATAGAGGGAGGTCAGGAAGATGAACCGAAATCAGAGCTTGGGTCATTGTTTTAGTAAGCATATTGAATCTTGGAGAGAAGTTTTTGAGGTAGAAGCATCTTCTTTCAAAAACCATGTCTCGTCCAGAAGCACCTATACAAAATCTTCCTTATTGTTGAAGCTGAAAAGGATAAAACCATTAGGAAAAACAACAATCTCCAATGGACCTAAGGGGCCCATTTAAGATGAATCCATTTTTTTATTTCCTCCATAGGGGGATGGGGGGACCAGAGTTTTGTTATCATCTATAATTCCCTTGAAGCCAAGGTAGCATCGGTAACATGTGTAGGAATCTGCAGAGAAAGAGTCCCATCAAGAATTTTTGGTTGCAACTTCACTGACTACGAATATTTTGGAGACCCAGTAGTCACATCTCTCTAGAACCCAGAGGGATCACGAGGAAGAGAAATTCCCAAGGCATCAACACGTGGGTCAAAGTCCAATCCTAGTGGATCTAACATCACCATAGAGACACAGATGTAACATAAATTCAAAAGGTTTTGGAGTGGGAAACAATAACCCTAAGTTTCCAAGAAAAATTTTCATTGATGCACCTAAATAACATTATATTGATTCCTAAAAGACCCTCTAAGTTTCTAGATCGTGACCAAGTACAAATTAGCATATTTACATTATTGAAATAGTTCATATCCCAATGCTCCTGCATTAATTTTCCTCCGTGTCTTCTTTTTCTTCTCCTTCTTCCTCTTCTTCTTCATGTATGTCTTTTACCTTTTATACATAACATTTATAACTTTCTGTGTCATTATGCATGTCTTCAATTTTTTTTTCCTTATCTCCATCTTTATCCTCTTCTTCATCCTTTTTCTCATCCTCTCAAGAATTATTTTCTTACACCCATCTTCCACATTGATAATCTATAAAATATTTTGAAGGTGGATTTTTTCATGTGCTAGGTGCCTTAGGTTCTTGGCTTCATTTTGGACCAACCTCCTTATGTGCATAAATTGTTTTATGAAAAGGGTCCCTTGGAGGCACTGTAAATTTTTACATGTTCCCACCTTGTTTCTCTCATTCCTTGGAGATATGTGAATATTTTTACTAATATTAGTGGTATTTTCTTTCTACTATTATTTTGGAACAATTTTTTCTACGAAGACTTTACTTATCCCTATGCTACTTGATGGTTATAGAAGTATTTTCTCTGGATCAACTAAAGTGTTTACAGGCATGAAAGCTAATTTTTTTAAGGAAAAAAGTAATTTTTTACCTTTTTCTCAATTCAAGAGGTATATAATTTGGATCCATTTCCTCTTCTTATATAATTCTTTCCCAATATTCTTCTACCACCATCAATTCCCTCAAACTATTCAAAATAGTCCCACTAGAAGAACTTGACTATTGTGTAGCCCTAATATCATGTTTATCCTATTTGGTTCTTATCATGAACCTAGTTCATAATCCTTGTAGGTTTATTGTAGGGTGGTTTAGCACCACAAATAACCTCATATTTTTCAAAATATCTTAAGCTCCATATAAATGTAAGTCGAGGTTTTTATGTGAAGAATTTTAAAAAATTATCCTTTCATGTTTCCTCCATTGTAACCTATGATTCAAACATTTCTCCCTATTGAAGCACCACTTTATACACTTTATAATTCTCTAAATATTAACACCAATGATAGGAAGGAGGGTTATTTATGTGCTACATGTCACTTTTTTATATTAATTAATGTTTTTGTTTTGAGCTTTGGTTCACCTATGGTATGAAATGTAAAATTGAAATGATTTATTCTCACCCTTTTATATCCCTCAAAACTTGTATTTAAGAATGCATTCACTCCCTTCAAATGCATGAACTCTCACTTATTTACAAATTACATTTGATAGCAATTAAATGTTAGCTACTCTCCCCTCCTTGATTTTACATTTCTTCTTCAATTTGAACTTGACTTGGTGATTCTATCATAAAGTATTCATAAGAATTTACTCCCATAATAGCGATGATGGAATTATTTAGTACTCTAAGTGGAATTATGTGGGTCTTATTAAACATGAAAAATATGTGAGAAGAGCGATGAAGCATTCAACACCTCATTTTGGTCCATGTAGTAGTTTTCAATATAGTAACTTCTATGACTATAACAACCAATATATCATTAATGTTCTAACCATCAATGTACACATCAAATAATATTTCATGATAAAATTCCTTGAACTTAGTTACATTGAAGATTTTTTTTCAGTGCATGAACTGATTATTTGTTGACAACTATAATTTGAATTTAGTGTGATAACAATTTTCCAAGTAAAGGGATTACTCCTTTAACATGGAAAATTTTACACACTTTCCTAAATTCATCCATTTATATATTGTTAATTTTTGGGACCCCTAGTGCCTAGTTTATTATCTATGCATCTTCTCTTATGAGCTCAAATTTACCTTAGAGTTCAAAACCCAAATCCTTAGTCTCCTGAAGCACCTCTTTTTATACCTTCCATCAAGGTACCCTTTCCATGTATGGATTTTCTTACACTTTATATTGTCTAAAATAAAAATGGAAGCCTACACATAGGTGATTTAATAAAATATGAATATTAAATATGATTCCAGAGTCACTAGTATGATAATATACAACAAGATATAAATGTTAATAACTCTAGAGATACAACCATGTGAAAAAAAGTGAGAGATAAGGTACTTATCTTACTTTCGCTTATCCTAAAACAAATATGAACTAGAAAAAGTGATGAAAAATCTGGGAAGAATGTCGTAAATGATCGATATAAATTCTGGGAGCTGCAGAAAAAGTTAGACATGGGTTCTTGGACTTGGTTAGGGGTTCCTAGGTAGTAGTGTTAAAAAAAATTTCTCACCACCTATTTCAGATTAGTGAAAATGTAACAAGAAATATAGAAAATCAAGTATTAGAAGGTTTAAGATACCTTTAGATGGGATGATGATGTGCGGGTGTAAAATGATAGATACTTCTTTGCTGTGAGATATATGACATGAAAATGAAGTGAAATCAACACGAAAAATTGATTTGTAGATAGATGGGTGGGTTTCCTGACAATGTCAGTCTCGAGAAGTTAAAACTTCCTAGGCTGGATGTAAACCCTCATTTTGATAAAGGTAAGATAAAATCAGATATTGATAAACTATATGTAGTAGAATCTGAACCAAAATAGAAATTCAAATGATAAATATAAGATAGAAATGAATAAATGATATAAATTTATGAAAAATAAATCAAACCTGGGTGGGTTGATGACAACCTAAGACTGCAGATGTCCAATCAATAGTGACCAGTGTAAGATGAGAAAAAAATGCAAAAAAAGGCCTGCAGAACCTCCTGTAGCTAGATCTGAAGCTGACATGGATCTGAAAGTGGATATGAGCTGGAGGTAGAACACTGCAGAGCAAGATGGATTTGGATATGATTAAATTGATGATGAATTATATGAAGGTAGATTTGATTGACGACAATCAAACCGAGTCAACGGTGACTAGGGGCTGGGAGAATAGATCTAAGGTGATAGAAAGGAAAAAATGATAGGATATGGAGGCTAGATGCCTATGGAAATAGAAAGTGGAAGAAAAAGGATTTGAATGATAAAAAAGTCAAAAAAATGGAGGCGAGATTAACGACAACCAGACAGGGTCAATGATGACTAGGAAATGATTTGGGATTGGCTAAAAATGGATGGGATGAAATGAAGACCTATAATAGGGAAATGAAGGACTGGGAATGACTGAGGCAAAGAGATACTAATAATATTTGAACCTACACAAGATCTGATGATGATAGATAATGGTGACAAAATTGTTAAAAAGGACCCAAACATACAAGGTTGAAGAAGCAGGGATCCATCTATTTGGGTAGTGGGAAGGCTGTGAACTTGAGACAAAGAGCCCATAAGAGGAAGGATTTTGGGTTTGAAGGGTTGGGATGAATTATGTTTTCTTAGGATGAATAAATGGGTAGGTGGAGGGTGGAAATTATTAAATAAGGTCCATGAAGAGGTGAAATCATTAAATGATAGTATAGAAAGGATAAAATAAGATATTTAAGAAGAGGAAATAGATTGAATGAGCGTTTAATATTAAATAAACATAATTAGGGGATGATTAATAGATGAATAAGGATGGGAAATAATGATAGGTGTGATAAATTATATTTAGGAGGGAAGAAATAAATTCAAGAAGGAAGAGAGGTATGTATGTAGAAAATACTAGAGAGAGAGAAAACACAGGAGTGAGGGGTAGTGATACCAAAAATTGGTGTCTACATTTTCCTCTTTTTGTCGAGTGGTTTGTGTTGGGAATGCCATGAGACAAAAATGAGAAAAAATTAAAATATGATTGGTGAGGTTCTCCTCCTCAAACTATGTGTCGACGATATGAAGGGAAGTAAATCATGAGTTTGAAAGAGATAGATTAAGAAGGATGAATAGGATAAGAAAAGAAGATAAGGGGATAATATATCCAATATGAGGATAAAGAAACTTAAAAACAATAAAAATAAAAATATCGATGTGATTTCAGAACGATTTCAGTAGAGAACAAAGTATGATGACCTCAATGGAGAGAATGAATATTTCCTACAGACCTGTGAGTCACAAAATCAACTGCAAGATAGAGGGAATCCAAAGAGAATCTACTCAAATGGATGTACAAGTCGTGGGGCCAAAATTTCAAAGGAAAACGTCAAACATGTGTAAATAATATGAAAATGGTTAAGACAAGGGTCGTACAAAAAAATGACAGAGGGCGGGAAAAAATGAATGTTGTTGGGTTGATGGAATACATCCTAAATATGAAGGTGCATAGAAGGATTAGTCATGCAGGCATAGGGTGTGTGAATATGTATGGAAGTATAGCATAGAACATGGCACACCTAGGAAGGGTTGAAATCAAGACTTAGCCATTTTTCAGATTAAGGATAATTATAGAGATGGAGTGCATTGTACATTTTGTTAGAAGAATTAAGGAGCATGAAAAGGATACTTTGGGCGAATGGAAGATCAAGCACCATGTAGGGTTTTGAGATATTAATAGAATTATATTGATGTTGTATTATTAGATAATTTATTAATAGTAGGCTTGCATGCTCTCGTATTTATTATGTAAAGGTGCATGGCTATTATTACCTGTTGTCAAAATTTCACCCCCCCTGGGGTAATTTTGATAACATGCACCAGAATATCAAGTCCCAGGCAAATTGACTGATTCAGAGCAAAAATCAGGTTTCTAGGGTCCCTTCAGGAAATTTTTTAACTCTCCTGTCCAGGTTGAAAGGAGCAAGCTCTGAGAAAACGCGGAAAAAAAGTTGCAGAAAGCAAGTAGGTTGATCCAGAAAAAATTGTGAAAATTGGCTAAGTCCTAGTCCTAGGGGCAGTCGGGACATTTGGGACAAAAAAGCGCGGATCGGCCGAAATGAGCACAGGCAGTCCAAAAGAAAATGGGACATCTGGGACAAATGGACGAGAACCGGCCGGTTCGGCCGAAATCAGCACAAGGAGCACAAGCAATTGGGACGAAGGGATGCGCGGGATGCGAAAAGCCGAAGGAGCCGAGAGCCAATCAAATCTTGCCACGTGTCCAACGAAAAAAGGGACAAGGAAGCCCATTTTAGGCAGATCAGAGGTTTCTGTCCCAAACAGTCTGGGACATTTGGAACAATCGAACCCGAACCGGCCGGATCGGCCGAAATCAGTCAAGGCAGTCCAAAAGCAAATGGGACATCTGGGACAAATGGATGCGAATCGGCCGGTTCGCGCGAAATCAGCACAAGGAGCACTAAGTATTTGGGACATCCAGGATGAAAATACGCGAAGGGCGTGAAAGAGCCGGCAGGGCTGAGAACCAACCAGATCGCGCCATGTGTCTCAAGGAGAAAAGTCAAAAAGTCAAAGAGGAAGGTTTGAAGCACTGATCCGAACCAATGAAATAGCGCCACGTGTCCCAGCTAGGGCCCACAAAGGAATTTTCAAAAGACAGCCCGCCGAAAGGCAGAGGAGAGAGAATCACGCGACCAATCAGAGCCTGCCACGTGTCATCCAGGTGGCAGAGCGCGGGAATTTTTTCAAAAAAAATCCGTTTTGGTCTGTTCCGTGCCCTAAATCTTCAGATCGCCATATCTTTTGATCCAGAGCTCAGATTTCCACGTTCTTTATATCAACGGAAAGCTTATGAGATTCTCTACATGATTATGGGATCAATCTCGTGGTTTGGTGCAGTCTGGAGGGATAAAATTGAGAAACGGCTCTGACGCGAGATAGCAGCCAGAAGTGACATTTCAGCGGCCCAGTTAATGCACATGGGTCGCATTCTCCGCAAAAATCGGTCAAAGCTGGCAGGGTATGGGTTGGTAAGATCCTCCATGCTGATTCAGTGCATCTGCAGTCAATAAGGAATGGGCTAGCACGTTTTCCTATGTTTTCTGTCCCCTGGGCTCGACCCATGCAATGTAAAAGCCAGATTTGGCTCATTTGAAAAAGAAGTTGTTCATTCTTTCTGCTCTGCTCTCCCTTCTTTTCTTCTCTAGGGTTGAAAATGGAGTTGGAACCTCCTCCCTGCTCTGTAATGGCATTTTTTTCCTCTTATTAATGAAATGATGTTCTGTGCAAACTTCTGAAGCAACAAAAAACGTGTTTTGTGATGCATCTGTCCATCCTTGCTCATTTTTTTGCTTGTTTTCTTCTTGCCTCTCTTCATTGCAGGTATTTGTGCATGTTTGAATGTTCATTGCATGTATGGAGCTGTGTTCATGGAGTTTTGGGACATTTTCTGTGTGAAATCTATCCTTGGGCCTGTGATGCATCTGTCCATCCTTCCCATTGCCCACCTCTCTTTGTCCCATGGCAGCTTTGATAGATGTTCAACATTCTCCTTCTCTGGTGTATCACCATTTTAGTGTAGGCTTTTGTTGTTTTTTTCCTTCCCTTTCTCTCTCTGTCTCCTTGGCATGGTTAGATTAGGATTAGATTAGCTTGCCTGCACTGGAATAGCTTGTGGCAGGTAGTTTAGGAGCAGGAACCAACCTTCTCTGGAGATTCCTCTCTCAGTTTCACAAGTCCCACGCTTAGAGAGAGGTTTCCATGTTGTGCAATCACACTGGATGCCTGAACATCAACCTAGAAGCCTGATGTGCGTCCAGGGGTGCTGTGATTTTGCATCAACAGTTTTGGCACGCCCGATGGGACCTTAGAGGTCTTTCACTTCATCTTTTGCAGGTTGGTGTGTTCCTGTAAAGTTTTCAGCCTTTGGAGGCACTTGCAAACACATCTGGCGACTCCATCTGGTCAACAACCCATCTGTCAAGCTGCAGACCTTCCTTTCCATCCATTTTCATCCATTCTTCCTTCCATCTCTTCCATCATTCTGTCATTCTATGAAGTTGTGCAATCATGACTTCATTTCCATCATGGTATTCACATCAACAACAGCAGTATATCACACCTCCAACACATTTTGCAAATCCTCCAAATCAGCATTTTGAGCAGATTCAAGATCAGTATGCATACCCATATGAGCAGTAGTGCCAAAGTCAGTTTGGCTATGGAGCTTTCCAAGAGCAAGAGTATGTAGACAATGAAGACCATCAGATCCAAGATGCTGGTCTGCTGGAGAAAATCCAAAAGATGGAGGAGGGGATGGTGCAGTCCAGGGCTCAAGCACAAATGAAAGCTTTTGGAATCGGTTATGGAGCACCCTGTCCATGGGTGGGACCTTTTCCAAGGCATTACAGCCCTCAGGAGAAGCTTGACTTCATGATTGCAACGCTGCCTTTGCTTGCAAAGTGGATTGAAGAAATAGAGGTGTATGAGAGGAGCATTCAGCAACCTTGTCAACGGGTAAGCACATCGTCTCATACCTTTTCTTTTCCTCTTTCCCAATCTGTATCATCTCAGCAGTGTCAAGTTTCAAACCCTCCATCTGCTGTCCCAAATATTGAATCCATTTCTCCACCCCCTAGTCTTCCACCCCATCTCGATTCTTCTTTCCTTTTCCCTTCCAAACAGTCACCCCCTCCACAAGAGCTAAAATAAATACCCCCTCCTCCAAAGAAACAAGAGGTTTCACTTCCTCCACCACCACAAAAAATTGTAAAATCAGCTGAGTTACAACCCATCCCTCCTCTTGCATTCCCAATTCCATGTGGGGAAGAAGAAGTTACAAAAAATGGCCATGAAGGACAGCAAGAAGAGGAGCCCAACAGAAAAGAAATAACGGACAACTTGAGGGTTTGGGATGCCAAATTTGGGATGACAAAGATCCCCTTGATGGTTAAGCCTACAGAAGAGGCTAGGGTTGGAGAACAAATGGTGGTCGGGACTGTTTCTGTTGCAGCAGAAGAAGAAGGTCTTGCAGCCCCAACTTGTCCTCTAGAGCAGCAGAATGAAGAGTTTGACTTGACAAACTTCATGCTGGAGGAAGAGTTCAATCAAGAGCAAGATTGCCTTCAAACATTGGAGGAAGGAGAAGCTGCTCCAGATCCAGCAGAAGAAAAGCAAATTCTAGCTGTGGAGGAGAAAGTTGCAGATCCAAGGGCTTTGAGCACAAAGCAGGCTAAAGGAGAACCTTCAGTTCTTCTTTCTACTTCACCCCTCTCGAGTTCTAGTATTGAAGAGAAGTTTTATCTCTCAAACTCAATGTTGGAGGGTGAAAGAAACCATGGTGGTCAAGTTGCAGATCAAGAAGACACCATGGAGGAAGTTGAACATGAGCAGCAGGACAACAATGAGGCACTTTACCTGTCAGATTTGGAGGACTGTTTTGATGGAGAAGAGCCGGTTGAGGTTCCACCATTCTCTCTTTCATCATCCACATTCCAAACACTTGAGTCCGCTGTCATGGAGGAGAGTATTCATTTGCAGCAGCCTGCATCTTATAGCAGCTCTTTGGAACAGAGATTGGAAGATTTTAATCTTTCATGTTTTTCATTGGAGGAAGAGAAAGGACAGAAGGATTCCACCATTTCTTCCACATCATCCATTCAGGTGGGTCTACAAGAAGACTCCATTCTTGGAGTATAAAATCAGAGCTATGGGCATACTCAACGGATCAGACCTTGCCCAATCAGGTATTTGGCTTCATTGGAGCCAAAGGAGAAGCCACAACCAGTTATGCTCGCTTCTGAGCATGAGGATGAACTACAAAGTACCAAGGATCAGCTGCCATACCTCTCCAATCCAAATGCAGAACAACTAAAAGAGGTATTGGATTTATTTTCAGTTGATACCTTGATGATTTGGATAGAATACCAGCTTCCTGTTGATTTTCCATCCATCTAAACAGCCATGGTCAATGCCAAATCAATTGTATGGCTGCCAATTTTGAAGAAAGGAAGCTATTTCTCACAACCAGTTGCAGGGTTTGTTTAGCTTGCCTTTGCTTCTAGTTAGAATAAAGTAGGTAGGTTTGCTTTCAGCAGAAGAAGTGCTTGTGCACACTCTGCATGTTCCATTTGGGGCATGTATGATTTTCAGTTCTGTACATAGTTTTGGTGTTGCTGGTTCTGCTCTTACACAGTTCTTTTAGTGGTTTTTTGGTGAGAACAATTCCATGTCCGGTGAGTTTCCAAGTTGCTCAGAGGGGAAATTTTCAAGTTTAGATCAGTTTTCAGGCTACTACTTATGACTCCATGCCCAATGGATTGCTTCAGGCTACTGGTCTTTTCATTTAGCAGGCAGATGACCCCGCTGAGTCACCAAACTGTTGTCAAAATTTCACCCCCCCTGGGTAATTTTGATAACATGCACCAGAATATTCAAGTCCCGGGAAAATTGACTGATTCAGAGAAAAAATCAGGTTTCTAGGGTCCCTTCAGGAAATTTTTTAACTCTCCTGTCCAGGTTGAAAGGAGCAAGCTCTGAGAAAACGCGGAAAAAAGTTGCAAAAAGCAAGTAGGTTGATCCAGAAAAAATTGTGAAAATTGGCTAAGTCCTAGTCCTAGGGGCAGTCGGGACATTTGGGACAAAAAAGCGCGGATCGGCCGAAATGAGCACAGGCAGTCCAAAAGAAAATGGGACATCTGGGACAAATGGACGAGAACCGGCCGGTTCGGCCGAAATCATCACAAGGAGCACAAGAAATTGAGACGAAGGGACGAGCGGGACGCGAAAAGCCGAAGGAGCCGAGAGCCAATCAAATCTTGCCACATATCCAACGAAAAAAGGGACAAGGAATCCCATTTCGGGTGGATTGGAGGTTTCTGTCCCAAACAGTCTGGGACATTTGGAACAAATGGACCCGAACCGGCTGGATCGGCCGAAATCAGTCAAGGCAGTCCAAAAGCAAATGGGACATCTGGGACAAATGGACGCGAACCGGCCGGTTCGCGCGAAATCAACACAAGGAGCACTAAGTATTTGGGACATCCGGGACGAAAAGACGCGAAGGGCGCGAAAGAGCCAGCAGGGCCGAGAACCAACCAGATCACGCCACGTGTCTCAAGGAGAAAAGTCAAAAAGTCAAAGAGGAAGGTTTGAAGCACTGATCCGAACCAATGAAATAGCGCCACGTGTCCCAGCTAGGGCCCACAAAGGAAATTTCAAAAGACAGCCCACCGAAAGGCAGAAGAGAGAGAATCACGCGACCAATCAGAGCCTGCCACGTGTCATCTAGGTGGCAGAGCGCGGGAATGTTTTCAAAAAAAATCCGTTTTGGTCTGTTCCGTGCCCTAAATCTTCAGATCGCCATATCTTTTGATCCAGAGCTCGGATTTCCACGTTCTTTATATCAACGGAAAGCTTATGAGATTCTCTACATGATTCTGGGATCAATCTCGTGGTTTGGTGCAGTCTGGAGGGATAAAATCGAGAAACGGCTCTGACGCGAGATAGCAGCCAGAAGTGACATTTCAGCGGCCCAGTTAATGCACATGGGTCGCATTCTCCACAAAAATCGGTCAAAGCTGGCAGGGTATGGGTTGGTAATATCCTCCATGCTGATTCAGTGCATCTACAGTCAATAAGGAATGGGCTGGCACGTTTTCCTATGTTTTCTGTCCCCTGGGCTCGACCCATGCAATGTAAAAGCCAGATTTGGCTCATTTGAAAAAGAAGTTGTTCATTCTTTCTGCTCTGCTCTCCCTTCTTTTCTTCTCTAGGGTTGAAAATGGAGTTGGAACCTCCTCCCTGCTCTGTAATGGCGTTTTTTGCCTCTTATTAATGAAATGATGTTCTGTGCAAACTTCTGAAGCAACAAAAAACGTGTTTTGTGATGCATCTGTCCATCCTTGCTCATTTTTTTGCTTGTTTTCTTCTTTCCTCTCTTCATTGCAGGTATTTGTGCATGTTTGAATGTTCATTGCAGGTATGGAGCTGTGTTCATGGAGTTTTGGGACATTTTCTGTGTGAAATCTATCCTTGGGCCTGTGATGCATCTGTCCATCCTTCCCATTGCTCACCTCTCTTTGTCCCATGGTAGCTTTGATAGATGTTCAACATTCTCCTTCTCTGGTGTATCACCGTTTTAGTGTAGGCTTTTGTTGTTTTTTTCCTTCCCTTTCTCTCTCTGTCTCCTTGGCATGGTTAGATTAGGATTAGATTAGCTTGCATGCACTGGAATAGCTTGTGGCAGGTAGTTTAGGAGCAGGAACCAACCTTCCTGGAGATTCCTCTCTCAGTTTCACAAGTCCCACCCTTGGAGAGAGGTTTCCATGTTGTGCAACCACACTGGATGCCTGAACATCAACCTAGAAGCCTGATGTGCGTCCAGGGGTGCTGTGATTTTGCATCAACATTACCATGCAGTCTATTTTTGAAAGGTACATGGGTGGTGAAGGGTAAGTACCCCACCCCTATAAATCTGTATTGATTTGCATGGTTTAGACATTTCTATTTTTTGTAAAGTTATGTTTTTATTTTATGGGCACGTATGACTATGGTGACTATACTAAGTACGTATGAAGCTTCTGTGTTTTACAGTAGTTAATATAATGTATCTTTATGGCTAGATATTCATGTTTGACATAACATAGCATGGATCTTCTATGGTAAATCTGATTATAGTTCTTGTTTAAGTATTCTTGCATATGGTTAAGATCTAGATTTGGTTCATGCATTATGGTTTAATTGAATATTTTTTATGGAGCTGGAATATCTATGTAATCATGCTAACTCGATGAACAAGTGACATAAAAGAGGGACCTGGTACGCTTGCGTGCTTTAGGTAAGTGCTTAGTTCAGGTTGAGTGATGTGTTAGTGCGCCGTGGGCTTTGTGGGTAAAATCTAGGCTACATTTCGGTTTCATTGCGGGGACCTCTTTTTCATTTTTTTAGCAAGATTTTGTATGATGAAGATGTTCCAGCTAACATTGGCTAGTGTTGAAGAGTGGTTAGATAATTTATAGGAAGAGTATGCTAGCATATTTAACACTAGACTTGAATTCAATGCACACTTTTGGGTTGAATAGAATCTGTATCATGAGCTATAAGAGACATTATTCATCATTTTCCCTATAGAGTTACACAAGTGGTTGGTTGTGTACACATCAAAGAGAAATTAGAGGTTTCATACACTTATTTGGACACAAGAAGAATTAAAATCCTTTTATGATGCATATTTTATGTGTATGTGCACTATGGATCATTAGTTCTGTGGTGTTCTGAATAGCTATATTCTGGAGTACGCAATTCTACTTATTCTTTTCAAGAGGTTTGTTGAGTTCTAATTCATGCGCAAACCTAGAGGATATTATTTTTTTGGTATTCCTTTATCAATTAATATCTTGATTGTGACCCTACATTTACAAGAGAAACTTATGGCTACCTAAAACTCCATCACATGTGGGGGAAGGAGCAGGTGTGGTAAAATATGGTGAATCTAGCGAAAGAAAGATAGAGAGAAGAAATGTGGCTTAATTTTAATGAGGTAAGAAAGAGGGATTTATAGAAGTAGTGTGAAGTTTTGATATGAATGGCATTATGGAGGGAGATGGCTCATGAAGGATTTAGAGCTCACACAGAGGATGTGAAACCAAAGCATCTGGAAATCCCCCATTTTGGAAAGCATGATAGAGAACCGTATTTTACCTCAGATGAGAGCATGCCGGTGGAAGATACATGGGCCACATAGGCATGCATTTGATCCCTCATGGAGATCCAGTGCTTGTGCTTGGTTTTCCAATTTCTATGACAGTTATCAGTAAGCAAACTAGTGTGGGCAATAGAGTAGCGACATATGGAGATCATTTGTAGTCAAGTTTAAGGAGTTAATCAGGTAGATTATTCATCTATGGTGGAAAAAACATCATCTATGTTATTTTGAGGTTTTGGTTTGAGGTATATTTTTTGGTGCATCATCAACAAAGAACGTGGGCGCACAAAACATTGGGATCTTATCTAGAAGTAACACAACTTCACAGGCTATGGGAGTCCATTTTAACACAATTATTGGACCACAAGGAAGTGCATCCTCTAGTCTATTACCTACTTCAAGAGGAGGATCAAGAGGATCATGTGGCTTGGGATCTAGAGGATCTGGTGGTTGTAGGGGTAGAGGAAACATAGGAGGAAATACAAGATCTAGATTTGGTGGGTGTGGTTTCACACTAGGCCTACAATATTTATATGGAGATGTCAATTTATCTTCTAGAGTACAGAGGGATATAAGAATTTTTTGAGCATGTGAATATGTGTGAGATACTATGGTGTGCAATGGGGATTACAGCTCCATAGTGCAAGGAAAGTTAGTTTTCAACTACTTTATAAGGGAGCGTGCATAGCTGGTACAAGAGATTTGATCCAGATAAGAATTGCGTAGATTATACCACACTGCGAGATGTTTTCTTGAAAAAATATTAATATCCATGAATTTGAGTAGAAGAGCATTAGTGCGATGAAGGAAATTAAGTAGGGTATGCTTGATAGTGTTCGAGAGTATGATGCATGGTTCAAAACTCTTTTATCGAAGTTATCTTATGATATTCACCTGAGTTAGCATGCTTAATGGTTCATTAGAGGTTTGATCATTCCTTTCAGAAGGGTGCTCTCACACATGACTTATACATATCCACGTAAGGAACTTGATGAAACCTTGCGCGCCTGAGGTATTTGGGAGCGTAGAAATAGGATTTTATCCCATTTTTGGAGGCTCAGATTGCAGTAATGGCAAAATAGTTAGAGAAATTATTAGCTAATTTGGCGCAATGAGATGCACAGTAGTATTTGGTGCACAGATGATGAAGTATATTTTCATACTAAGGATAGTTTTCCTCATAGATTGGTACACACCATATTGTTGGACTATGATATCTATCACTTTGATCACGATTCAAGTAGGTTCCCATTATTGCAACACGTGATAAGGAAGAATGTGTCTTGTTATTGCAAAAATTTACAGGTCTACCACTCATGATAGTGAAAATTGTAGGTTGATTGATCATATCCATGATGCTATTAATACTAGTGTATGATAGACCGGTGTTGTAAATAATATTTCAAAGGAGGAAGGTGAGCATCATGATCATGATCAAAATGAAGGGCAATCTGATGGAGGCCATGGTAGAGGTCATGGATACTATGGAGAATTTAGAGGCCAAGGTCGTGGTAGTGGAAGGAGTGAATTTCCATGAGGAACAGGTTATACATGCATCTCCCCTGATCATTACAGGTGTGAGTGCCCTCAGAATATTATTTTTTATTTTTTGTGGAAAGAACCATAACTGTAAAGAATTCCCAGAATTGTATTAACACCTGAGTAAGAAGTATAAGTAGGACAAGGGCACAAGGATTGTTAGAGTGCAGTGTTCTGTGGAAGATCATTGAATGCCTAAGTTAATGCTTGATCTTGAGTTGGAACCTATGTTAGTCACTACACGTGCTAAATTTGTGTGCACTAGGGAGGTTCCAAAGAAAAATCCTATTATTGCAAAGGAGGAAGTATTGCATGAAAAGTCTCCATAACCTACGCATCAGAAGGAGGTTTATAAATAAACTATGGAGGTGATTAGGAATTTGCAAGGTGAGATACAATGTTTGAAAGAGAAATCACAAAAGTGAGAGTAGAAGAAAACAACTGAGCTCCATCAGACAGATGTTGATCATTTAAACGAGGTCTGCAAGATGCTGCAACATGAGAACATCATTCCTTTATTGTGGGA
The DNA here is from genome assembly GCA_019776745.2 of Taxus chinensis. Lineage (NCBI taxonomy): Eukaryota > Viridiplantae > Streptophyta > Pinopsida > Cupressales > Taxaceae > Taxus > Taxus chinensis. The sequence goes on along the minus strand of CM034151.1, from coordinate 757,887,479 downwards.
TTGGTTAAAGGGAACACCCCACACCTAGAATAGATCGTGGAAGACAAATTTTCATGCTAACCTTCCTCCTCATAGTTTGGATTAGGACAAGGAGATTACTATGAATGTTCTTGTCAATGGATGGATTTTGAGTAACATTTTAATTGACACAAGTGTAAAAGTGAATGTACTCACTTTAGACATGTGGATTTAGATGGGTAGACCACCATTACAGCCATCCTCAAATGTTTTGTTTATGGGTGAACAAGAGTAAAGCCACATCCATTAGAGTTTTTAAGGATACTAGTATTACCATTCAAGGGGCCAAGTTTACTCGGGATTTTGAGGTCTTGGCACTTACAGAAGAAGAGAGTTTCCCAGCACTACTTAGGAACCCTTGGTGTTAATAAAATAACGTTGATCTATTCATCAAAAAAGGATATATAAGTATTGAGAACAAGGAGGAATACATCATCATTCTTTGGAATATGGTAAAGTTGCACCTTATGTAGAGATCTTAAACAAAGAATATTTAAATATAATTTATGTGTGCACCATTAGAGATCCGGAAGTACTTGAGCCATCAAAGGAAGGAGTTATCCAGTGGGATGATGCATAGTCCACGAGTGATAATACTAGTGTTTCATGTGAGTACTGGGCACATGACACTTATGAAATGGTTGGGTGGGAATTGAGGAGTGTAGTTACGTGTATAAGTAGATCATGTTATGTTTAACGTTTGGGAAATAACCAGATACCAAGGTACATTGGAAAAGGAAATCCTAAGGTATTCCTACGCGCTATAGAATTAAAATGGAGAGATTAGGTGTAAATAAGGAATATGCTAGTTTATACCCTATGCAGGAAAACAACACACTGGTTGATGGTTCATAGGGATAATATTTGGGAGTGGCGAGAAGTCAGAATAGCCTTCTTTACTAGATTTCTCAGGATCAATATTCCTACTCAGATCTATGAATTTCACAGTAAGGATCCTTTTAAACACCTTGTTCAACAGGGTGATAGAATTTGGATCAAGGGGAAGGAAGCTTTACCACCTTTATTATGGGTGCACAAGCTCTACTACACCTTTTGAGGTTGCACATGCACATGGTATGTATATGAAGAGTTGAATAGAGAAAGTAGAAATTGACAAGAAATGACTACATGTATGATTCAGACCTTTCATTATTTCTCCACTAAACCTCCAGTGAATGAGGCATTACAAGTGATTGGCTATGGGAGATAGTGCAACGAATGAGGAAATTATTTAGGAATTAATAGGTGAGTCAGACCTGGAGGTGTGATTTGAAGAGGAAGAGATAGATGTAGAATATCTTGGGCATGCCCGCCTTGAAAAAGGAAAGGATAAGATGGTCTATGTCATTGAGGATGAAGAACTAGATATTCTGGATGTTGAGCATACAAATGGTATGTGTGAGGTCTTAACAGGTGTAAATGAGAGGGCACACACGTACCATGAGCCTATGAAAACTAATAATGTTATTATTGGGAGATATACTGAACATAAGGAGGCCATCAATTGAGATTATTGGTCTGACTCTGAGGTTGCTAAGATAATTGAGCTATTAAGCGAGTTCTAAGAACTGTTCCCTGGGGACTATCATGAATTTAAAGGAGTGGATGAATATTTGGGTGAGATGAGGATCAAGTTAAAGGAAGGTGCATGCCTAGTTAGGAAGATACCTTACAGGATGAATCCTAACCTTTGTGTCAAGGTGAAGGAAGAAATTGATAAGATGCTGAAATCTTGAATCATTGAGCCCATTAAGGAGTTAGAGTGGGTTAGCCCTATGGTGATCAACATTATGAAATATGGAAGAATCATAATTTTCTTAGATTACAGGTAATTAAATGTTGCACGTGTAATTGATCCTTTTCCCACACTATTTAGTGAAGAAATCTTGGAAGGTATTACAAGGTGAGAGATCTACTCCTTCATTGATGGATTTTCTGGATATCATTAGGTGAGGATAGCTAAAGAGGATCAAAGAAGAAAAAATTCACAACTGAGTGGGTACATTTTGCGTACACAATTATTTCCTTTGGATTAAAGAATGTTCCTACAGTATTTTTTGCACATTGTTGTATAGGCATTCCAGGAATTTATACATAAGTTCCTGCAAGTTTATCTAGATGATTCAATATTTTATGGGATTCTAAAGGATCAATGTGATCATTTACATCTTATGTTTTAATTATTTCAGTACTTGAACATATCTTTTAACATTAATAAGTGCATTTTTTCCACACCTTTCAGGAATTTGTTGGGACACATCATCTGTAAGAAAGGCTTGTTAGTAGATTTTGCTAAGGTTGATGTTATTTTGGGACTAGAGGAACCTAATAGATAGAGTGAGGTATGTGTATTCTTGGGGCACACAGGATATTATAGGAAGTTTATCAAAGGTTATGATAAGGTTGTTGTGCCTTTAGAGTGATTTTTGAAGAGTAAAGGAAAGTTCCATTGGGGTGAAGCGCAACAACGCACGTTTGAGACATTGAAGGAAAGGCTTACTATAACACCTATTATGCAATTTCCTTCATGGAAAAAACCTTTTCATGTGTATTTGGATACCTCTGAAATGGCCATTGGCATGATGTTAGTCCATCTTTGAGAAGGGATTTTTGATCATCCTATTTTCTTTGCAAGTAAGAAGTTAACTCCAGTAGAACAAAACTATACAACTAGAGAGCACGATGCTTTTGCCCATGATCTAGGCAATGCATAAATTTTGACAAGTACTTGCTAGGGAAACATTTTATCTTCTATAAATACCTCATGGCATTGAATTACATGGTGAAAAATCCCATTTTATAGGGGTGCATATGTCATTAGATACTGTTGTTTTAGGAATTTTACTCAACAGTTATGGTAAATCCAGGTAAGATAAATTTTGGACCAAATCATTTATCAAGGATTAATTCAGGTGAGGATGCACAAATAATTGAGGACAAAATGTTAGATGCATAATTACTTAGAAGATATTTTTTTTGTATTTTTACGAACTGGTGTGGCACCTGAAGGGATGAAGGATTTAGAAAATAAACAACTTGTTATATTTACCACACCTAATATGCTGATTAGTGGAGACTTATAAAAGCTATAACGAGATGAAGTTTTGCACTGTTGTGTACTTGAACATGAGCGTAAAGATATTATAGAGGAGGCTCATGAAAATATTATAGGTGGAAATTATGTAGGAGATTCTACTGTACGTAATATTTTATTGGTTGGTTTGTGGTGGGAAACATTGTATAAGGATTGCAAAAAAAATATTGTAAGGCATTTGACCATTGTCAATGCCTTGGAAAGCCTAGGCATAGAGATGAGATTATTTTAATGCATATTTCTAGTGCATAACCTTTTGAGAAGTCGGTAATTGATTTTGTGGGTCCTATTTCACCACCTCACGCAGGAATGGATCACACTACATCATAACTTGTACAAATTATCTTACTAGGTGGGAAGAAGTGACGTCTAAAAAGGATTGCACAACAGCTACGATATTAAGGTTTTTGTGGGAAAACATTATCAACAGGTATGGATATCCTTTGAGTTTGACAAGTGACTTAATGAGAACATTAGGATATTATTGGAAGAATTTATGGTTGCACACCATAAAAAAAAACCTTATCAACCTCAGGATAATGGAATTGCTAAGGATTTCAACAATAAGATATTGAGCCACACATTGAATAATTCTTTTGATGTGGGAAGGAAAGACCGGGATGATAAATTGTTTGATGTACTTTGGGCGTATAGGAAAACCTACAAGAGGTTTAATATGGCCACACCCTTTCAATTAGTGTTTAGTAAAGAGGTTGTTCTACCAGTGGAATTCATCTTACCATCCTTCCATATTGTGCTTACATGAGGTTTGGCTGATGAGAAATCACTTGAAGAGCACATTGAAAAATTTATGTAGTTGGATGAATGGCGTGTTATAGCCCAATGGATTCAACAATAAGAAAAGGCCAGGTAGAAGGCATGGCATGATAGACATATTAAGGATAAGAATCTTGAAGTTGGACAGATGGTTCTTTTTTATGACTCCTAGTTTTTGCACCACCCTAGAAAGCTTAAGGTGCATTAGTTGGGACTATATGTTATAACTTATATACTTGATTCATTCGCGTATTAGTTAGAGGCGCTGGATGGAACACAATTTCCTAATTACTTCAAAGGGATTAGGTTGAATCCCTACTATAAGTACGTCTTCTTAGTGTTTTCAATAAGGTAGTATTTCCACTTAGATTAGATTTTGTTAATGCATTCCTTCTATATGTGTTTCCTTCATCATTGTTATGATTTGTCAATTTAGTTCAATTTTTGGTGTAATAAGCATGCTTGAGTGCCAGAAGTTGATTACCATCTCAGTGCTTTCATGTGCAGAGAACTATGCAGACCCTTAGGGTTGGGTGGAGTATATAAAAGGTAAAAGGACCAAGTTTTAATGTTATTTAAAGATGGATATGCATCAAGATATTTTATGCAGGTGCTTGAAGTAAAGGTGAATATAGAGGAAATTTGATCATGAATGAAGACCATGTATGGAAAAATGGACGCACCGTGTAACATGAGGGTAGGCTGTAACAGTGGAAAATAATTAGTGAAAGGTGTAGTGGGTAGGTAATTTAGCGCATGAAGGCATGTGAGAGGAATTCCTATGGCCAAGGAGTAGTAAGTGCATTAGAAGGTTATGACTATGGCGTGGAAAAATCAACGTGGAAAACTAAAGAAACATCAAGTTAATACAAAGTAGAGTGGTAGTTAGTGAGCAATAAATGTGGATTTTTTTTGAAAATCTATATAAGGAGGTGTTGTGAATTCATTTTTACCTTTGTAATCAAGAGCATTCGAGCTATTTGAAGTAGAGTGCACAAGCAAGTGAATTGTGAAGTGTGGGGAGCTATGTGTGAACTGAACTAGATAAATTTTAGCACGATATTTTTAGAGCTCTATTAGAGGTAAGTTTTTGAGAAAAATGAAGGAGTTTGGGGAAGAGAAATCGTTGTTAGAGTTTTTTTGTTGAAGCTAGGGAACATAGAATCAAGCTAGGGCACACAGTTATCAATTACAGAGCTCAGATGTAGTAAAAGATCACACCTTTACTATTATTATGGCACTTAAGAAAGTAATTGGAGTGAAAACAAGGGGGAAGAAGCAGAAGTAATTTGAGGTTGAAGTAGAGTACATATTTGAGTGCCGTTTTTTAGAAATGCAGTACCCAGAAGGATGAAGGATAATAAGGATGAAGTTGATGAGTTGTTGGTTGTGAAGACAAACAAGAGAACATTGAATGATATGGCCATGTATGATGACATAGGTGAGAATATGTTGACATATCTAGGACCTTTACATTTATACGAAATTCCCTATTTTGGGAAAATAGAAAAACTATATCAGTATTTGCTGAGAAAATTCCATGAGGACTTATTCTATTGTTTTAATGCGATGGATGAGGCTCACTGCACCCTTGCTTGGGAGCTTGATAGGACTTAGGAGTTTGGGAACTAAAGTGAACAATGACCTCACTAATAAAAAGGTAATGATTGCGACAAGGAAGGTGTTGGGTTACACTAAGGGAGGGTGCGGGATGGACATCGACAAGTTGCAGAAGTATCCAGTGGTTCAAGTAGTAGTACACACCTCCCCACAAAGATTAATAACCAAGAGTGATGGGAAGAAGTTAATACTATTGGTGTGTGTGACTTTCCAGTCATCGTCCACATCACCTAGGTGAGTCATCTCACCTTGCGAGAGTCATAGGTCTTAGGAAGTCAAATGACAAGTGTCAGATTCTGTCATAGAATCTGACATTGTCATTTGCATCAATGCGTCATAGGAGTTACATTCCTTATTTGGAATTGTAACTCCTCTTCTAGTGGCGTCATATGCGTCAGTCAACATCATATGCATCAGTGGCGTCATTGATTTCTTTCCATGTTTAGGCATGGGGGTTACACATCACCCCTATTTGTACTTCCTATTTTTCGATCTATGAGTATGAGCAGACCCATTCTTCTTACTTGCAATCTTCTTTCCATTGTTTTTAATCTTGCGTATTTCGTTGGCTTGACGTTACCATCAGAGTGTAACTTCGTTGTGGTGCATCACTTTTCGACATCGGTTCTCGCGAATCCCTCTTTCATGGTATCAGACCTATGACTCTCGCAAGGCGAGATGACTCACCTAGGTGATGTGGCCATGATGACTGGACAATCACACACACCAACACCCCCCCTTCATCGAAGCCGCAGAAGAGGACAAGGTAAGCTAGAACAGAAAAAGAAGACTCCCCTAGACAACTAAGAAAGTTGTGTCAATGGGCCCCGGAAACTAAAGGCCTGATAAGGTGCCCATGTACAAACAACATCTTTCTGGAAAGAAGAAGAGGAGAAGGAGGACTATACAGCCTGAAGAAGATGGGCGGCTATAGCAGACCTCACCCCAAGAAGTGACCGTAAGTGAAGAAACTTCACCTCAGTGAAGGGCTTGGTGAAAATGTCTGCAACCTGATCAGCTGTCTGAACATACAATATGTCGATGATGAGATCCTCTGCCTCTAGACTGAAGAAGAGCCATCTGCACTGTACTGTGTGTCCTGCCCTTAGGAAGGACAGAAAATATGTGTTGGAAATCTGCCCACTCCATGAAGGAAACTGAAGGCAGTAGCAAGAAGAACTCTGAGTCTGGTCCACGAAAGTGTGACATAGGTCTAGTAAGTGAGTGTAAAGGATCCATGAGTACATTTTGCAGTATACCAACACTTGTGTATTGTGCACTTTGGGATGAAGGATGAGAAATAGAGACCTTAGTGTAATCTCCTTATGCCATGCACCGTGTGTTATTTCCAGAAGAGCAATGTCAGATATGTATGAGTCATCCAAGGAAGGTTGAGGAGTGAAATGGGCCTCAAACACTGAAGGTGGAAAAGAGGTGGGTGTGATGACTGTATGATACTGTATAGGAGACTGCTCAATATCTGATGAAATGTGGGATGTGACAACACTCTCTGGAATAGTGAGAGAAGGAGGAGAAGAGTCCTCTATAGTACTCTCGACATTAGAACTGGGTGCACAATCCTCGTTATCAGAAGTAGAACCAAGCGAGTCGGTGTCATTGGAACTGTCATCACACGAAAAAATAGAGGAGACAACTAAATCAACTGCAACAACAATGGCAGTAGTATGTGAAGGGTCTCCATAGAGGGACTGAAGAATGATCCAGATGCGGTGGGGTGGATCCGAGTCTACCACATGAACCCATTGAGATGTAGAGACATGCATCATCATGTGACCAAAAACACAGTCGCAATTGTTTAGAAAATCATTAAGATGACGATGATCAGTGGGTGCAGGAACAGGCCCAACCAAGAAGTGAGAAATACCCTTGTAGGTGAAGTAATGTTCCATAGAAGCACGCTAAGCTGAATAGTTCTCTCTCCCAGTAAGAATTGGTGGAGGTTGTAAGGTGATCCTATGATGCTCAAATCTGGAAAGAGCACCCTCCATGATGTGGAATCAAAAAATGCAAGACGTCAGACTCAACCGATAATGCGTCTGCATGTAATACAACACCCAGGACAATAACAACCCCCCAGAACAAAATCACACCCCCCCCGAGTTTGTCACTTTATAATTCAGTGCGTTGATTACAACCAGATGCGACTGTGTTCTGAGAACTAGTTTGTCACTCACCTTGCAAGACCTATGTCACACTTTCGTGGACCAGACCCAAAGTTCTTCATGTTACTGCCTTCAGTTTCCTTCGTGGAGTGGGAATATTTCCAACACATCTTTTATGTCCTTCCTAAGGGCAGACACACATTACGGTGCAGATGGCTCTTCTTTAGTCTAGAGGCAAGAAGAATTGTAGTAAGATAGTGGGTTGCAGACATTTTCACCAAGCCCTTCACTGAGGAGAAGTTTCTTCACTTGCGGTCTCTTCTTGGGGTGAGGTCTTCTGTAGCTACCCATCTTCTTTGGGATATATAGTCCTCCTTCTTCCTCCTCTTCTTCTTTCCAGAAAGATGTGGTTTGTACATGGGCACCTTTATCAGGCCTTTAGTTGTCAGGGCCCAATTGACACATGTTTCTTAGTTGTCTAGGGGAGTCTTCTTTTTCTATTTTGGCTTACCTTGACCTCTTCCTCGTAGCTTCAATGAAGGGGGGGTGTTGGTGTGTGTGACTATCTAGTCATCATCCACATCACCTAGGTGAGTCATCTCGCCTTGCGAGAGTCATAGGTCTTAGGAAGTCAAATGACAAGTGTCAGATTCTGTCATAGAATCTGACATTGTCATTTGCGTCAATGCATCATAGGAGTTACATTCCTTATTTGGAATTGTAACTCCTCTTCTAGTGGCATCATATGCGTTAGTCAATTTCATATGTGTCAGTGGCATCATTGAGTTTCTTTCCATGTTTAGGCATGGGGGTTACACAGCACCCCTATTTGTACTTCCTATTTTTTGATCTATGAGCATGAGCAGACCCATTCTTCTTACTTGCAATCTTCTTTCCATTGTTTTGAATCTTGCGTATTGCATTGGCCTTGACGTTACCATCGAAGTGGTAACTTTGTTGGTGGTGCATCGACTTTTTGACATCGGTTCTCGCGAATCCCTCTTTCAAATGTAAGATGAAACGAGGTTCTATATTGTAACAGACCACTCAACAGTCATATAAGAACACTAAGAATATGAATATGTCTATCAGGTGGGTATGGTAACATTTCTGAGGATTCACCTACCAAAGAAGATAAGTTTTTGTGAAGCGGTGCAAACGTGATTTCCCTTATTTTTGTAGGAAAAATTAATAGTATGCCCGATGGGCCAAATGGTGGAATTATGGGCGAATGTGTATTGACCAAGAAAAATCTAGAAGGGGAAGTTTAGAAGTAAACATGATTAGGACCATGAGTGGATGATTTAAACAAAGGGAGGTATTTTGAATGGTATGAGTAGCTTCTTTGGTATTGCATGATGTTGAGGAAGACTTGATAGGATAAGAAGGGATTGATTGATATTAGATAAACGAGGTACATTTTGTAGTTTACCAACACTTAGTAGTGTTAGAGATTTCGTGAGAGGAGGATGAGAAATTTATACCTTGAGAGTAATATCCCCTATGCCTTCACCGCGTGGTTCTTCACTTTCTAAGAATCATTACACATTTAAGTGATGAGTGGTGGCTCAGTAGATAGATGACAGTCAAATTTAGGTAGAATGCAATGAATACACTTTGTAGGATGGGTTATGTCCTATCCAAGTAAGTTTGTGTAGTGAGAGATAATTTATCCACGAATCATCAAGGAAATGATTTTATTCTACATTAGGAAATCATAGATCACCCCTTTTCATTATGTTCATTAATTCAAGATAGGTTACAATATGGGACATACCTGTAGATACTGTATGCTAGCTCCCTATGGAGGATAAAAATGAGTAGGCGGATACAATTGATACAATTTACAATTAAGAAGCTCGGTTAGACACCTGTTGCCCTTAAGGATTGAAATCAAGGAAATGAAGAGGAATTGTAGTAAATAGTGGTGGAACATAGTAGCATAGGGGCAAGATAATGACCTATGGAAAGGGGAGAAAAAAAATGAGTGCGTGAGAAGCATCCAGTAAACCATGAAGAATTTTAGTTTTGAGAGATGAGATCATGGATTCCATGGCTATAAACTTATCTTGAAAAAACTACTGTAAGGATTAAATCAGATTCCAATAGGGGTTGATTAGATCAAGAATCATGTCATCAGATAAACAATGGGAAATATAGGATCCATTTTATAGGTGACATATTATCATCAAGATAAAACATGTCTAGGTAGAAAGACATCCTGACAAGGTGTAGGTACGTACCTCTTAAGTAAATATGATAAGATGAGAACTTTGAGGACAATGCTTTGAATACTCCAGTGTAGAATGAGGAAAAATGGAGGAGCCTAAGTGGAGATGAAAGATAATCAAGAGGATTTGAACCAGAGCAGATTATATAGAAAATGGGATGTAATGGTACTAGAGAAGGTGAAGATAAGGGAAAGCCATAGACACACCCCCTACACAACAGACTAAAGTAGCTGGTAAATAGATTCAGACCCAGATTCAAAAAAATATAGGATTCAAGACTCAAGCACCTAAGGAAGATGAGCCATATGAAAACTCCATAATTTGGATGGGTTGATAACCCAAGAAAAATCATACATGCTGATTCGGTATGAACTTACTGGAATGCCTAAGTTGAACTCGAATATGGATGAAAGTAGGAAGCTTATAGATGCAATTATGGAGTCCAAATGGAGAGCCTGAATTATGATTGTTTGTGATGGACTGTACATCACAGAAATTGAAGAAGGCACCCCATTCATTCCATGTAACTATTAAGCCCACTGTCATGTTAGATGAGTAGGTAAGAAATGCCTAGTGACTAACAGTATCTACTGAATTTACATGCAGAAACATTGATAAAGTAAAAAATCCATTAGAGCGTGTGTTAGATTGATAAGAAGTATAAGGACAGGGGTAAAATCCTTAGGCTATCCTCACAGAGGAACATACTAAGGCTGAGGTAGAGGTGCAAAAAATTCATAAAATGGTAGAACAAATTCTTGTGATGCAGATTATTGAAAATAGGACATATTTGTAGGACAAGGTTGCAAAGTACGTTTCCATCCACTATGTGCACTATTTAGAATGACGCATGATAAGATCAACTTCTTCTGGAGGAGGGATTCATGTAGCATGCCAAAACCAAAGGATATTATAGAGGATGTAAATGAGGGCCTTGCATGAAATATTACAAGTTATGAGGGCCTTGCTATAGAGTTTGACTTGGTACGAGATGAAGAAATTAGATTTAGCATTAATATGTGTTCGACCCCTGATGCAATTTTAAATACAAGGAAAATTGAAGAATAGAATAAGGTCCTTAAGGTAATGAAGAATGAGACACTTGGGAGCATGGAGAGGTTTAATTTTATTGCAGAGAAGTGCGAGTGCACTTACAACATCCCAAAATCCACATAAGAAAAGAATAAAAGACATTGGGAAATCATCAGTGTAAGAGAATGGATGTTATTGATGGAATGGTCTCAAGTGTTGTCCAATGTAGTTAGGATATTAGAAAATGAGGGTGAAAATATGACACTTGACTGAAATGAAGGCATATCCTTGTAGATATTACTAGATAAAATGAATAACGTGTTTAAGTGCATTAGAATGCTAGAGGTAGAAATTAATAATGAATATCCATAGTTGTTCCTTCATATAGAAGAGCAGAGCACCAAGTAATATTTCATTCTTTTTGTCTAGTAATTCCTTTATTCTTTCATGAGAGATAAGTACAGTTACCCATTTCCAGGGGATGGCAATGAAATTAATGTGGGGTAATGTTGGGCTGATGGAATATAGCTTATTTATTAAGGCATAGAAGGATTGTGTACGCATGTATAGGGCATGTAAACACGCGCATGAAGTATATTAGAACAAGGCATGCCCAAAAATGTTTGAAATCAATACTTAACCATTTTGTAGATTAAGGCTAATTATAAACATGGAGTGAATTACAAGTTTTAGACATTAGACTTAAGGGAGTATGAAAATGCTATTTTGGATGAATAGAGGATCAAGTATGATGCAAGGTTTTGAGCTATTAATAGGATTATATTTCCTATTGCATTATTAGATAATCTATTAATCGAGAGCTTTCATGCTCTTGTATTTATTATGTAAAGGTGCATGGCTATTATTAACATGTAGTCTATTTTTGAAAGGTGCATGGATGATGAAGGGAAAGTCCCCACCCCTATAAATATGTATTGATTTATACATTTTAGATAGTTCTATGTTTTGTAAAGTTATTGTTGTGATTTTATGGGCGTGCATGAATATGGTGATTATACTATGTATGTATGAATCTTATTTGTTTACTTCAACAGTTAATATAATGGATCTTTACTGGATGGATATTTATATTTGACATAACTGAGCATGGATCTTACATGGTAAATTTGATTATAGTTCTTGTTTAAGTATTTTTACATATGGTTAAGATCTTAGATCTGGTTCATGCATTATGGTTTAATTGAATATTTGTTATGGATCCCATGGAATATCTTTGTAATCATGTAAAATACATGAACAAGTTGATAATAAAAGAGGGACCTTGCTACAATTGCGCACTTCGAGGTGAGTGATAAATTCAGGCTGAGTGATGTGCTAGTGTGCCTAGGTATTTTATGGGTAACATCTAGGCTACAAATGTGATGTCCCCTACTAATAGGAGGAAGATGCATCTGGGGGGATGGAATAAAGAGGTAAAATAATGGTGCCTCAAGATGGGAACACAACGATAGCCATGATGGTAAGATGATCTAAAACGGAAGATGTGATAGATAGCAAAGGTCCTAGGGGGAAACAATAGAGATATGATATAAGGACCACTCAAGGAAAAAGTGGAAGAAAAGATAATTTAAAAGGAAGGATTGATCGAAAAGAGAAAAAAAGTAATGATTGATAAAAAATTCATGGCCAGGTCCGGTGACCAAGAAAGGCATGCTGGTATTTTATGAACCTTTCCTTTACCCTACATTTATTTTTTAGTTCTCTAAATAGGACTTGTTACATTGATGGAACAAAGAGGATAGGGTTCCTCAAGAGGGAACTAAAATATTAGCTCATGATGGTTAAAGGATGATGTCAATATGAAAAATTGTAATAGTTAGCAAGTTTCACTGGTGGAAAAATTCTAGACCACTCAAGGAAAAAGTGTCATTACAATCCCAAAGTAAGGATTGATCGAAATATGATTCTGAAAAACTTAAGTATTTTGATAATGAGGAGTGTCATGGCATCGACGGTTAGTTGTAATTTCGGCAAACTGATGCCCAAGGCTTACGGTGACCCCCATGAAAATTGAAGATTCCGAGGTATCAGTGGGATATATAAGCCCCTTGTTAAGAGCAACAAAGCTCATTTTACAAAACCATGTAAAGTGACAATAAAGAGTCTATGCCCTAAAAATAGATTCGAGATTGTGAATGATATGGAGGATAGAGGATTATCGAGGAAGATATAGTAGGATCCACATGATGGTAAATTCCTAAAACCTAAAAGCTTTTTTCAAGTGTTTTGATGTTTTTGTTAATTTATCTACAACATTTTGGGATTGACAGGTGTTCGGTGGCGACTGGGTATGGTCAAAATTATAGACTGGGCCTAAAAGGGTGTCAACCCATGTTTGTATGCATCGATCTAACATGGGTTAATGTCGACTAGGGATAGAATGTTTGATTTTTTATTTTTGGATGATGAGGGTTTTGATGTTTGCATGTTGTATTAGTTTTGCAAGCCTGAGAGACCTTATATCTACTAGATAGAGTATCTACATTATATGACCAGATCAAGGGAGATGTTACTATAATGCAAAAAAGATTAGTGAGTTGAAATACAGAAGAAAATAAATTAAATTGTTCTCCTACTCTAATCTTCTGAAACAAAACCTCAGATAGAGAAATGGATTGAAAAGGGGAGAGATAAAAATACCTGCACTTACCTACAGGATTCCAAGCTCCTCCTTTGATGTGTTGGAATTTCTCTTGCTTGGTTTATTGTTGCTTCAGATGTTGTTGGAGACACACAAACAACACCTCCCCTTGATTTTACTTTGGATTTCTTGATGAAGATCAATGGATGGCTGATAGATTGATTAGATGATAGAGTGATGATAGAAATGGATTGATTAGATGAATAACAGAGAAATTCTTTTGTTATGGACTCACTAACTTAATATAATGCTAACTAACTTCATCGAAACTAGCTCTCTTAGAGGAGGAGAGATCAATATTTAACGGATGGAGGATTCAATGGCTAGGATGGATCCATTTTGGATGTGGATCAATTGTTCAAGAATTCTATAATGGAGAATTTTATAATTTGAGAGAAGATTCAATGGAGAGAGTGGAAGGTTTATTTTGAATTTTTAAATATGAAAGAGGGAAATTTAGAGAGGCTTCTAAAAATAGAAGCCTCTAGAATTATCAATGAGGATGTGATCATGGATTAGAGTTATATTACGTTAATAAATGGATTATTAGGGGTGAGTTTACATGGAAAGGCTAGGTGTAGGGATGTGCAGGGTAGGCAGTAGGTAGATGGAGAAATATTGAATTCCTATAAAATGTTAATAAGGGTTATGATTGAATACTATGATACTATTAATGAATTAATATGATTAAAGAGAGATGAGATTTAATGATGAATTAAAAGGATTTGGGATAAATGATAAATAATAATAAATGATAAGTATGATAAAATGTATTAAATAATAATAATTAATCTTACGATAGATAATTATATGGATGATGTTGGGATATTTTTAGGATAGATTAATCACAATTAATCATGTTGGCATTTTAGATATATTCATTTTCTCCCTCTTTTAAGGGTTATTATTTAGCAATGTATGTTCAAAGAAAAGGAAGAGAAGATGTTAGGATGGTGATATGATTCACACTCGAGGGGTTAGGTGGGGAGGAATGAGTCAGGTAACCACTAATAAAAATAATACACCCAAGTTAGTGGAAGAGAGAGGGTTAGAGGATGAGAAGAGTGAGGATGTAGAGGATTAGAAGATTGGGGGTTTGAAGATTTGAGGGTTCAGAGGATTAGACTATTGAGGATTAAAATATTGATAATGTAGAGGATTAGATTATTTGAGGATTTAAAGGATTATGATTAGAATATTAGAAGATAGGAGATTGGAGGACTAGTATATATTGGATGTTGGAATCGGGAATGCCCTAGTCAATGACATATGAAAAGGGTGAACAATTAGGATTGGAAGATGCCCCAGTTAAGGGGATAGGTTTTGATGATTTTGGATTTATAAGATGCCCCAATCAAGGGGTTAGGATTGAATATTTGGGATGGAGATTTGAGGATGCTAGATTTGAAGATGTTATTTTTTAGAATTCTTGATGTGAAAATAGGGTATAGGATGTTGGATTTAGAGGATTAGAATATTGAGGATATTTGGATGAGAGAATAAGAATTGGTTTTTGGATTGACTTGGATGATAGGACATGGATGAGGAGAGGATTGAGATGATGGTTGATGAAGCGATGAGAAATAATGTTCCTATTTGATTGATGAGAGGTTAGAAGATTCCCCACCTAAGGGGTGATGATTTGGGATGTTGGATGTGATTCGATAGGATTTGGGCATGGATTTTTATTGATTGATAAAGGATGAATTGAATAGGAGGATGATGAGGTTATAAGGTTAGTTAGATGATGATGAGGATAGATGTATATGATGATAAGGCTAAATGATGATGAGAGAAGGGGGTGTGCTACCCTGAAATGCCCACTAGTTATCATCACTATCAGTGTGATTAATGTGGCATAGAGAAATATGTGCCATGGTATAAAGACCACAATGACTGAATTTTCAAATGACCTTGTTTTCATATCATTGGAAAAATTAATATTATGATGGTCCTCATATCATTGGACTAAAAAAAGTGGCCTCATATCATCGGCTGAAATAGTACAAAAAATATGGTCCCCATATCATTGGACAGTGTAAAATAAAAAAAATAAAAGAGGCCTCCCATCATCTCCCAAAATGTAAATGTAAACAAGACATAAAACACACACAAGCAAAAAACACACATATTGCATTGTTTGTATGGATTTTGTGAATGTTTTAATTTTTATATTTTAGATTTTTTGAATGTTTTGATTTTTGGATGTTTCAATAGTTAGAGGTTTATATTTTTGGAATTTTTATTGTGGATGTTTAGATTTTTGGATATTGGATCGTGGATGTTTAGATTTTTGGATGTTTGTATTTTGAGAGTTTGGGATTTGGGATGGGGTTAATGGTTGAGATTTAGGTAAGATGAAATGATTCACAATGGGATAGATCATGGGGGGGTGAGAAGGGATGTAAGATGGGATATGAATTCATCCTATAACTCCTAAATAATGTTTTGGTAGGGTGAAAGGGAAGGGTTGAGGGAAATTGGATAGGTTGGATAGGATAAAGATTGGTTAATATGTTGAGATTATATGGGATGTGGGATAAGAGATAAATCTATAGGATTAGGTATGTGGTGTAGGATAAGATGAGGGATATGGAAGATGATAATATATTCCCCTAGGTATAGGAAGGATGGATTGACATAGAGATAGGATGTTCCCCCAAGTGCAAATTAGGATGGATTGTGTGGATGGATGAATGGGTTTGATTTAGCCCCAGGTGTAGGGTAAGATGGGAAGTGAGGGGTATTCCAAAATGGATGATGCCCCTAGAAAATGGTAGTAAGGATGCCCCTATTTTTTGACTGACCAAAGTATTGACTAAGTATAAAAGGGCGCATGAATAGGCTCATAAGTTTGAAAAAGTTGTACCCTGAATCTCTATGCCTAGAAAGATAGAGTTTGACACTTAGCATATTTTTCATGGATCGAGTTGGAATTGAATGTAGAGTGATGAATTTTTTTTGGTAGAATACTTGGAAGACACGCCAAGATATTTTGAGAACAAAGTAGAAGAAGAAGAAACATGCAGAGTTAGAGATAATAATAGGGTTAAAATTAGAGTTATTTATAGGTAATCTATTATTAGGTGAAGCTTGCATGTTTCTTAGTTTATTTTATAGTGGCACATGGATATTATTAGCATGCAATCTATTTTTGAGAGTACATGAGAAGTGAAGGGAAATTCCCCACTACCTATATATATGTATTGATTTACACAGCTTAGTGGGGTGTGTGTGAATGATTTTGTAAGGTTATGTTGCTGGTGTACTTGCACGCTTGACTTAGTAATGAATATTATGGTGTATTCAACTATTGGTTTTGTTATGGATTAATATAATGGATAATTTTGGATGGATTCTTGTTATTGATATTACAATTGATGGATCTTGCATGGTAAATCTATTACTAGATATTGTTTATTTCATTATGTATTATGATTGTGATTTAGATTTGTTTATGCTTTACCTTTGAATGGTTATTATGGATCTAGATTATATGTATTTTCATGCTAATACCTTAACAAAGATACCATAAAAGAGGGACCTAGTACCCTTGTGCACTTTGGGTGAGCACTCAGGTATGTCTGAGTGATGTTCCAACGTGTCTTGGGCTATTCTTGGTAAAATAAAAACTATAGTTTGGTTCCATTGTCGGGACATATTTTCAATTTGTTGCAAGGATGTTGCAAGATGAAGATGTATCAGTTGAATTTGGACAATATTGAGCATTGGGTAGAAATTTTAGAGGAATAGTTTACTCACAAATATAACACTAAACCTGATTTTGATGCTAATGCATGGGTTAAAGAAAATTTATATCATGAGCTCTATGATACGTTCTTTAGTTGTTTTCCTATAGAGTTTTAAGAGTGGCTGATAGAATATGCATCTAAGAGAAATTGAAGGTATAGAATAATTATGTGGACACAGGAAGATCACCAGAATTTTTATGATGATGATTTGACTTGAACATGTGTTGTAGATCACTGGTGGAGTGGTATTTTACATAGTTATATGTTAGAGTCCATTGTTTCTACTTATTCCTATCCAGAGGTTTTTGAGTTTCAGTTATTAAAATAACCCAAAGGATCTTATTTGCGTGATATCCCTTTAGCAATAAATATCTTGATTATAACTTTGGATTTGGAAGAATGCCCTATGGCTAGATAAACCCCACCATGTGCAGGGGTAGGAGTACATGTGTTGAAAGATGGCACAACTCGTGATAGAATGTGAAAGATAAGAAAGGTGTCTTAATTATAATGAAGTGCGAGAGAGGGAATTGATGAAGAAAAACAAAAATTAGGAGGCTTTGGAATTGAGGAGATCGATGGCTTAGGAAGGATTTGGAGCTTAGGTGGAAGACATAGAACCAGAGCATCTAGTTGTTCCATCCTTAGGAAATCTTTTTATAAGGTCCCCCTTGGCTTATGATGAGAACACATCTTAGGAAGAATGATTAAGATCTGTGGGCACACATATGATCCCACCTGATGACCTAGCCCTTACACTTGGTGTTCTAGTTCTTGAAATATTTTATGAGGATCAAGCTAGTGTAGGTGTTTCAGTAGGGAAAGGTAGATTTAATTTCCCTTTGAATACAAGATTTTCTCATATGGTCATGTAGTATTATTTTTTTGGTGGTCCCATTGGTGGTATATTTTCTGGCGCGTCTTCAAGGTAGAACATGGGTGCAAAGAATGTTTGTATTACATCTATAAGTAGCACAACTTCGTAGAACATGGGGGTTCAATTTAGTATAGTTATTAGAACACTATAATGCCCGGTCAGATGTTCCCCTTGTTCCTGGCATGAAGACCTTATTTCTAAGCCTGGGAGACTGGTGTGCGTGTGCTCTCGTTGACCATTGTTGACCTTGTCTAGGTCGTAGTGAAGATTTTTCACCTTCCCTCTCCTTCTTGCCCTTCGGGTCATTGTCGACACCCCAAGCTATGGACCCCGTAGCGTCATGGACGGTTATACAGTTACAGGAAAATTTGGTTCTCGGCTCTTCGAGTTTGTCGGGTTGTCGACATTAATAGGATTAATAATTATTATCATTGTTTAGCCGTAAATCCTAAAAATAATGTTATAATAATATTATAATTTATAATGTCAAGGTGCGATTATTATTAATAAAATTGTGTTGTTTTATGAATAGGGCGATCATCATTAATTGTGCTCATCAATATTTTACCTCGTTCAGGGTTTGTATTCCTATTTAGTTAAAACAAACAAAAAAAAATGGATAAATACATTTAAAAGAAATTTAAAAATAAAATAAAAAAAGCCGTGATATTCTTCTTAGGGCGAATTAGGGCAAAATTGGGTTTTTCTTCCATCGTTTTGGTTGTGTAGAGAGAGAGAGAGTGCAGTTACCGCCGCCATGGGGGGGAACTCCAGTCTGTTCTGCGCATTGCCTGAAAGAAAGGTGGTTGCAGTTCCTTTTACTCAAATCAATGCTCTTAGGGCATTTTCTGGTTTTCTTTCAAGGAGGCGCCTTGCCAAATGTCATCCCATGGATTTTCCATGTTTTCCTTATGTGACCTGTGCCAGTATCTTCTCCGTCTACGTAAAAAAATGAGTTTTGGGACCTGTGTGGACATCTGCCAAGAGCATGATTTGGAGAGGCATTTTTGTTAGATGTTGTAGTTGCTACTGCCCTGGTAGACATGGTTGCGCAAAATAAATGTGTAGAAGAGGCATGTAAAATGTTGACAGAATGCCTCAAATAGATGTGGGCTCATGGAATGCCACGATGACAGGATATGCAAAAATGAGTTTGTTGAAAAGGCCTTGGAAACTTCCAAGCAAATACATGTGGTATGTGTAAAGCCAGACTCCACAAATTTTTATTTCCAGCAACCTCCCATCCTGCGCCAAAATAAGAGCTTTGAAATTAATACAGTCATCTGCCAAAGCATTATGGAGAAGGGATCCTTGTATGTTTCAGTTGCAAGTGCCCTACTATATACATATGCAAAATGTGGAAGCATACAAACTATTCGACAATGCCTGAAAGAAATGTTATTTATGGACTGCAATGATGGCAGGATGTGTAAAAATAAAATGATTTTGTTGAACAGGCTTTAGAATCTTTCAACCAAATGTAAATAGCAGGTGTAAAGCAAAATTTAACAACCTTTGTCAGTGTATCTCCAGCCTGTGCAAAATGTGGCAGCTTGGAGCAGGGTATGAACAAAAAGAATCTAGTTTTTTTTGTGAGTTTCTTAGTTGTTTTCGTGAAAATGTGGAAGTGTTTTCAGGGTGTGTATGAAAAATTTGAAGGCATACACAACGCATGTGAACTGTTCGACAAAATGCCTCAGATATTTCAGTCTCATGGGATGCAATGGTTTCAGGGTATTCGTAGATGAGCTTGTTGTAAAGGAATTTGAAACCTTGAAGGAAATGGATTTGGTAGGGGTAAAGTAACACTTAACAATTTTTTTTAACACCCTCTCAGTTGCGCTAAAATAAGCGTTTTAAATTGGGATATGCGTAAAATGGATTTTGTTGAAAAGGCATGTGATTTTTTTGACATAGAAACTGTAGTCTCTTGGATCGAGATGACTTCTTGAAAACATGAAATGGTTCTTCTCGATGAGACATGGGTGCGCAACGAATGGCTTGGTTTGCACGTGACTACCTAGCATCATGTGACAACAATGGTGGTCTCGTTGGATCGCGAGTGTAACTGCTTGGAGCCCCTTGTACCATTTCACTCATCGTTTCCAGGCATGGTCCTTCTTCCCTTACCTCTCATAATTCTCGTGTTTTAGTTTTATTTTGCAATTAAATAGAATTTTAAATCATTAGGACTGTTAATATAGTTAAATGTCCCTTCAACTCATTTCAAAACAATAAAGTGTCGTTTCGCAACTCTCGAAGCCATTATAACTTACCTACTTTAAACCATGAACTATCACCCTCGCTTCGAAATGATCTAGAAAAATTGTACCCTTCTTGAACGCTCCAATATCGTTGTATCGACCAGACGAATTTGACTCTCCATTGATTAAGTTGATCTTCTTCCTGCTTAAAATAGTTAAATTTTGCAATTTTTGGAGACTCACCAAGTACCCTTCGTAACTCTAGAAACGAGATGTGAAGTTTCATTCATGTACCTTGGTATATGAGGAGTCACCTTGATTTTTGGTTTGACCCGAAACGATCATATGACATCCTTTTGACGCTCTTATAGGAGCCCTGTTACACTGGTTTACAACAGTAGAGAGTTGTTAAAACTAGAAAGTTGGCTTTCGTTTAGGACCACCATTTGAAACCCGGAAAGAGAAATCACGTTCCGTCTTCGCAAACCTGTAGAATTTATACTAGAAAAATGCATGGAACATTCAACATAGGAAAGAGCACTTTTTTGGGATAGTTTGGTGAAGCCATTTTGTAAGCCTCCGATCACAGTTTGACAAGGTCAAACTGGACCAATTTCTCCTTGTCGCTGCAGAAAACTTATCACCATTTGAAAATAGTTTACTAGTTCTCCGTCCCGTCAACTCTAATGAACTCTCCTTATATAGGGGAACTAGTAGAAGATGTCTCATTGCGTGCTTATCCATCAAACGTCAGTTATGGATGCGGTTTTCTGGGCACTCGAGTTAACTTTTGGCATTTACAACTGGGTGAACTACGACCAGTGGCCCCGGAGAACTAACCGCCACATGTAAACCATTCACTCTTTTTCAATTCTATCAGTTGCTATGAATTCTTGGTATATCTGGGGACACGTAGAAAGTTAATCGTTGAGTTCGAGCTCATCGAAAGATAACCTTTGGAAGCAATTTCTGAGCCTCCGAGCCCATTTTTTACGTTTTGTAGCTAGTGAGAAAATGTAAGAATAGAAAGCTGCGGGACCTCGTAAGGTTGCCAAATCACCCTGAAAATGATTAAATACACTTAAATAACTGTTTAAAACACTATAATGAAACTTGTTGTGTGTATTATAACTTTTGGCATTAGAATGAAAAAAGAATATTCTTTGAGATTCTTACCTTCTCAATATTCAAAACTCTGGGTATACAACATGAACACATAATTGAAATTAACACTGGATACCTGATCCTAGACCTTTTTAGTTTCAATTGGACCAATTATATTTATCTTTTTAGATATAAATGGGACCAACTGAAATATGATACTATATTATTATTATATGGTGGATGCCATGCACATCAATAACCTTTTATTATAGACATCGACTAATCATGCTCATATGGGTTTATGCATAAATCTACCATTTATCATATACAAATTTAAATAAAGGTGAATGTGTAATAGTAAATAACTACTCTCACACCAATAATTATGTTGATAGGCATTATTGTCAAATTAAATTAGACTGTCAAAGGTAGTGAATTCTAACAAACTGCAAGTTATCATATGAAATTTGGTTTTTTGGTACATTGATGTATGTCCAGTATCATTGACGTCCAACGTGGTAGCTGCGAGGAACAATGCACCAGTTAAACCTCCATGGTCAATTATCCATTCTGGCTAGTTATTTATAGTGTCACCCTCCTTCGATGGTTATACTGAAGTACATTGAAATTGAAGTGAATATGTGTGTAGTACTTTCTTGGTATTGCAATAGAACGATTAAATGGTAATTTACTGGGTTGTGCTTCATTTACCTTGCACAACTATAGTGATAAAGAAGATTCCTATTGGGAACACTCATCCCAAAATATGCATTCAAAAGGCCAGTGCAAAGATTTCTTGGAAAAATAATCCCTCTTTACCATAGAAGTGCAAAGTTATCACCAAACTGTAGAACGAACTTGAAAATATGCTAAAATCTAGCATGAATTTTGGAATCTCTCAATAGATTACGACAAAGTAAAGCCCCTAGTAAAAGTATACTTTCGTCAATAGTCATTCAACTTTCAGCTAAATAAAAGATGCAACACATATATTAGGAATGATCACTGAAAATACCTATTCACAGTATGCATGGTCTTCCTTCAAGTTTTGGTATTTTCCAACCAAGAACAATGTGTTGTTTTTAAAGAGAAAAAAACAGTAGGATGATTGTAAAATGCTCTCTTTTCCATTCTATAAGTCACATTATGAAAAATCAACCTTTGAACCCTCTCCTCTAGCAGTGCATACCTAATGGTGTTAAAGTGAAAACAACAGAATGGTATTTTTCATGAAGCCTGGTAAATGTAGAGCAAGACAAAAAGCTTCCGGTCATGTAACCCTTTAAGATAGTCTAGTCAAATACTTATCCCTACCACCTGTTTTCAAAAACTCACTTGCTACAACAAAGCAAAAATCTCCATATAATGTGATGTCAAGAGCATATTCTGTAACTTTTTATCCCTTGCACACGATGCTTCATGGACATTCAGGATTAAGGTCAAAAATTTGATGTTCTATTGCATAAAAGCATGTATTTAAACTTTTAATGCGATGCAAAACTCAAAATCTCACCATGTTTCATGAACAATGTGACCAAACTTTCAACCAATACGAATTTAAGGCTGTACTATCTATCATATAAGCCAAATTTGGAATTTAACATATCTAAGGAAGTATAATAATCATGGCAGCCATTTATTAAGTAATCCAAGATTGATGGATGTTCTCTGGGAAAAAAAAGCTTTACTCCTAATCTGTGTATTCCTATGATAGGCAAGATTTATACACATAACATCACATTAGGTCCACGTAGTTGAACCGACATGGTCAAAAAATAAACAAGTTACTTACCCCATATGGAAGGTGGTATCTAAGGAAACAAATCTCCTTCGTCATAAAATTAAGATAATTAACGTCACTGTCTATGTGATTTTATTTACTGTCTAATCAAGCCATCTATGTTATCGTATATTTATACACATTGTGATGCATGTAAAAGGAAGCTAATCTAACTTGTTAATGAAAGGTAAACTAAAACCATGGAATGAACTTCCTATTTTGTAGTTGGAATCAAAGGATCAAACTATACGTCCACAAAAATATTCCTAGAAATGAAAAGCTTAACTAAATGTGCAATTAAACATTAAAACATGTGTTGTGGGTTCAAACCGTTCCTTTAATCATGTTTCTTGATATGTTGGGTACAATTGCTAGGTACCCCTTTATGTGGATCCGTGTGGTATAAACGTGTATATAGGTGTTGAAATGTATCCATCGAAGATTTGAAGATTGATCTCACCAATATGGCTTGATTGCCATGTTGTCGAGTTCTTCTCTTACTTGGAGCCCTTTTCCAAGTAGAAGATGGAAATGGTGTGCTAGTGATCAATGTAATCCTTTTTTTTAGGTTGAAATGATCTTCCTCATATGCAAATGTCCTACAAGGACATGGTGTAAATTGTGGGCACTACAGGTCCCTTCTACAAATTGTTCGTTATATAGCACAAGTATAGTTTGGGATTCAGCTTGCAACCAAGGGTTATGTGGGATAATAGGGAATGTAGAATTATACAAGGGGATTAAGTATGATTAGAAGGGATTAATTCCAGAGATTAACAACTCATGGACAGTTAGGTGTGGTTTAATTAATCAACGAGGATTGACTTTATATAGGACAAGATAAGCTGTAAATTATCAAATATTAAAGATCCATTTTTTCTCAAGCTTGTTTTGTAAATTTAAGGGTTATAAAGGATAAGGTTTAACTGAATAAGAAGGTTTCCCATAGTTAAATACGATATTGAAAGAATCCAATTAATCAATAATGGTTATATAATTAATTTAATGAAAGGATTACTAACTCATGAAGTGTCCCGTTAATTGATTCTAACAAAGGGAAATGCTAGCTCCATTAACAATTTATCACTCAATTATAATGAAATTATCAAGAAATTTGAGGATTAATTAGTGTAATTTTAGTATTAGAAAATATACTAGGATTCATATTTAGGTGTCTACATTTTCAACCTACTTTGATGTGGTGTAAATACAAGCATATTGTTCATTTCAAATATAGTAGACATAGTTTAGACTAATTTGAAGGATTAGCAAGCTTACAAATTAGTAGGATGGATGATTTGCCCTTGTAGTCATCGATTTCATTGTAGTTTTGATAGCAAAATGTTGATTTTTATTTTGGGCACTCATTCCAATAGGAAGGATTTACTAGAACCATTTCTGAGCAAGCTCAAAGACAAGCCTACTCTCAGCAGCAAGATCCCTGATTTATCCTAGTACGAAAGTTACCATGTTGTCTTAGCCTTAAATGCATAGCAATTGAAGGGATGACAAATTTGGAACTAAAATCATTGGCCACTGTTCAAATTTAATTGATTAATGTTAGGATCCCGTTTCTATGAGTTCAAGAAGAAAAGGAGGATTAGATGGGTATCTCAGATCTATATACATAAGTGGACATAATTCTCTAATTGGAATTAAAGATAAGATAAAGGACACCTATACTTCCAAGATTTTTTTTAAAGAGTTGACCATATTCCATCTAACTTTTGACCTAAAGAAGCTAGATTATTTGATATAAGCATATTTACTTTAGGGTCATAATGACACCCTAGGTACATCCATAATACCTTTATTGTATTGTATCCTCACCCACTTAAGTGTGTGAATCATTTTTAAACATTACATAAATTAGATATTAGGAGATATGAGAAAGTAAACAAGAAGGTTATGTATACAAACAAACACAAACAAATGAATGTATGGTAATGACTAGTTGCATCAATAGATTTTTGGTATATGACTAGATTCTTGTTACCAAATGTCTGAGTTATCTCGAAAAGGGTTAAAATCTATGCCCAAAGCGAAGAGTTTCTGCAAGATGAATTGTTTTTTCCACATAGATTTATGTCCCATGAAAAGCAACGATGTGACTATGGAACTCTCCCTGAGAAATGATATATGTTGGGAAGATAGACATATATAAGAAAATCAACCATTCTCATTGTATTTCATTGAAGATCCATAATAATATATGATGATTGCTGCTCATGTCATGCGCAAATGTTTATGTAAAGTTATTCTGGGGAATTAGTTTCATCTTATTGATCGTAGGATGTTTTATTAGGATATGTGTTCGATTGGCTTGACACGATCTGGTTATCGTTCCTTTTAGTAGAATTGGTTGAGAAATAGGATTTTGATGTTAGCCAAACAAACATGTGTTCCTAAATGGATTTTTGAAGTCAACAATATACCATATATCTTGGGATTGTATTAATTAAATGATGTATTTTATCCAATGTTTTTGGGAAGGAAACCACACAACATCAAAAATGTTTTTGACATCAACCAAATGATGGTATTTACTAATATTTTTGGATTTTTCACTTCCATGTGATTCGGCTGACATTACAGTAAGGAGTTGATACTCATTGTACATTTTTCCAACCGGCTATGATACAATGAGATAACCAAGCACCTAGATGTCCACAACATGAGGTGATAATAGTTTAAGGGAAAATTTTAATACTTTACGCAAATATTTGAAGAAGATAAGCTATGAGACTTTTAAGGACTGCAACACAAAATAGGTTCAATGTGACATGATTGAAACCAAACCAATCAACTTTTGCTACAGGAGTTTATCATGCCCCTAATGCATGTTGGACAAGAAACAAATGGTAGATTGAATGTAGAATATTCATTTTATTGAAAGGGGACAAAGTTTCCCTAGAAACCATATATGGGAAATAGGGATGTTTAGAGTCTTACACACATGGACCATTATGATGAAATGTCATTAGAAAAATATGCCCCATCTATCCCACCAGGATACTAGAAAATGTAGCTAGCAATATTGGCGAATGAAACCATGATATTGATTTCCAAAGGTACAAACTTCTGAGACAAGAAATAGATTAAAGCAAGAGTCTCATCTTGTGAATCCAAACAAGTGACCTGAGTCTATACTCAGTCCTGATTTTGCTCATTGAGATATAAACATGTGCACATAGACCCAATTAATTACCTTTTTAAGTGAACATTTGGTAACCTCAACAAGTGAGGACAAAGCACATACTAGCACAATGTGTAGGAATGATTATTCTTTCAAGGTGATTTGTTTCTCAAAGGGTGGAAGGAGAGTCATGCATTTCTCCACTGATAGCCAGTAGTCCATACCCCCAACAAAGATGTATAAAATTCTAGTGAAGATGAGCATTTCTCTACTGCCACACCAAGCAAAAGATAATCCTCAATAGAGATATTAAAGAAAATTTACCCCTAGAGATGAGCTCTATTGCTTTAGTTTTGATTTTTTTTTAACTATATGATTTACTTTCTTGTAGTGTCTATTCTTTTATCTCTCTCAATTGTTTTGATTAAGAACCACTGATTTGATGGCAATGAAATTTGGTTTCCATTGTTTTGAAGCAATTGCAACAACGACATTGGCTAGTGTCAAAAAATATGCTTTGAATCTTGTCTGTCGCAACAAGTTTATTGAGTGATGTGTGATCACCAATGTAGCTTCTTTCTATTCTTTCCCTCATCAATGTATCATCCCTAGAGAATTGCAAGTACCAACCCTGTTACTATATCCTGGGAGACTGGTGTAAGAAATGTGCTCTCGTTGACCATAAAAAGGGGACCTTTTCCTAAAAACAATAATAGAAAGATAATTAAAATTCCCCTCTCCTAAAAAAGAAATTCGAAATCGTTGTCAATAAAACAAACTATGGACCCCATAAAATCATGGACGGTTATACGGGTAAAGGAAAATTTGAGTCTAAATCGAATAAATCGAGTTGAAATCGGTCATCAACATTAATACTGATATATAAACATATATACATATTATAAGATATTTAAGCCGATAAAATAATAATACAATATATAAGTTGGTAATAATCATTATGAGATTCAAATATGGTAGAAAAAGTGAAACAAATGAAGAGTAAATTCACTGATTCGTGGGAAATTGATGGAGGGCGGGGGAGTATGGCAGATGGTGGCAGCGCTGAAGGTACGGTTGATCCACCAAGGAGCTTATGTTTGTAAAAAATGCAATTGGAAGGCATTATTCCAAACTCCATATACCTTACCAAAGGATGTGCTTATTCCACGAATTAATTACGCTTGTTGGCGATCAAATGCTAACCAACATGTTTATTAGATGATTGTTTCTTCATTGTTAGGCTATGTCCTCCCAGCCTGTGTGAAAATTTTATTTGGTTAAAACCAAGTTTGACATCCATCTGATATACAACAGACGTAATTTGTCCTTTTGGGCCATGTGGCAATAGACCAGAACTGAGTAAGTTCCATTTTCCGGGTTTATAGCGTGTTTGTGGTGCGTTTGTTTTCGATGTGGTTGTAGGTTCAAGTGAAGAAGTGTACGTGTTGAAAAAGCCTTGGGGATTCTAGAAAATGCATTGGATGGTGTAAAGATAAACACTAAGGGAATTTCCAGCATCCTCCCAAGTCGTACCAAAATAAGAGCTTTGGATATGCTGAAATATGGCTATGCTTGGTTGCAGCAGGTATTGTACACCAAAAAAAATGAGTTTTGTTGATACGGCCTTGCTTGAAACTTTCAACCAAAATAAATGTGATTCAGGTAGGCCAGCTGGTATCCACAACTGCTGCCTGTGCTAAGCATAAGAGCCCAGAACCAGGGTGTAGGCATCTCATTCAGTCATTTGATCAGACATTTTCTGAGCATCCATTGCAGACTCTGCAACTTTGGCGTATGTGTGTATAAGGGAATTCTTTTTGCAAAGTTCACTTGTGGCAGAACTTAAGTTCTCAACACATTGCCCAGGCCTGGGATTGTATTTAATCAAGGCCAAAAATGTAAGGAGATGTAGTTATGCAATATGTGGTGTTTTGTGCCCGTGCGGCATTAGCATTGTATTCCATCTAAAAAACGTGAAAAATATGCTAAGGGCAATGCGAACTCGTGCGCCCAAAATGCGAGAACGAATCGTGGTGATCTGGATGGACTGCCACGGCTGTAGTTGTTTTGCCACCAAAATGGACCTATTAAAAGGTGCATGGAATGTGTCACAAAATGCCTGCAAAGAAAAAAAACGTGGTTGGGTGGATATGTTTTTTTGGTGTTTGATGAGCACATGAGAATGTGCAAAACATGGAAGTATTGGAACATGGTATGAACAATAGAATCTAGTTTTTTTTTGTAATATTTTGTGCTTGCTGGTGTCATAGTTGATATGCATGGAAAAATGTGAAGGCATACACAACGCATGTGAACTGTTCAAAAAAATTCCTGAAATATTTCAGTCTCATGGGATGCAATGGTTTCAGGGTATTCATAGATGAGCTTGTTGTAAAGGCCTTTGAAACCTTGAAGGAAATGGATTTGGCAAGGGTAAAGCAACACTTAACAATTTTTTTAACACCCTCTCAGCTGCACTAAAATAAGCGTTTTAAATTGGGATATGCGCAAAATGGATTTTGTTGAAAAGGCGTGTGATTTTTTTAACATAGAAAATGTAGTCTCTTGGATCGGGATGACTTCTTAAAAACATGAAATGGTTCTTCTTGATGAGACATGGGTGCGCAACGAATGGCTTGGTTTGCACGTGACTAAATGGCATCATGTGGCAACAATGGTGGTCTCGTTGGATCACGAGTGTAAATTGCTTGGAGCCCCTTATACCATTTCAATCATCGTTTCCATGCATGGTCCTTCTTCTCTTACCTCTCATAATTCTTGTGTTTTAGTTCTCTTTTGCAATTAAATAGAATTTTAAATCATTAGGACTTTTAATACAGTTAAATGTCCCTTCAACTCATTGCAAAACAATAAAGTGGCATGTCACAACTCTCGAATCCATTATAACTCACCTACTTTAAACCATGAACTATCACCCTTGCTTCGAAATGATCTAGAAAACTCTTACCCTTCTTGATCTCTCCAATATCATTGTATTGACCAGACGAATTTGACTCTCCATTGATTAAGTTGACCTTCTTCCTACTTAAAATAGTTAAATTTTGCAATTTTTGGAGACTCACCAAGTACCCTTCGCAACTCTAGAAACGAGATGTGAAGTTTCATTCGTGTACCTTGGTATACGAGGAGTCACCTTGATTTTTGGTTTGACCTGAAACGATCATATGACATCCTTTTGAAACTCTTATAGGAGCCCTGTTACACTGGTTTACAACAATAGAGAGTTGTTAAAACTAGAAAGTTGGCTTTCGTTTGGGACCACCATTTGAAACCCGGAAAGAGAAATCATGTTCCGTCTTCGCAAACCTCTAGCATTTATACTAGATAAATGCATGGAACATTCAGCATAGGAAAGATCACTTTTCGGGATAGTTTGGCGAAGCCATTTTGTAAGCCTCTTATCGTAGTTTGACGAGGTCAAACTGGACCAATTTCTCCTTATCGCTCCAGAAAACTTATCACCATTTGAAAATAGTTTACTAGTTCTCCGTCCCGTCGACTCTGATGAACTCTCCTTATATAGGGGAACTAGTAGAATATGTCTCGTTGCGTGCTTCTCCATCGAACGTCATTTATGGACGTGGTTTTCTGGGTCCTCGAGTTAACTTTTGGCATTTTACAACTAGGTGAACTATGACCAGTGGCCCCGGAGAACTAACCGCCAAACGCAAACCATTCCCTCTTTTTCAATTCCGTTAGTTGCTATGAATTCTTGGTATATCTGGGGAAATGTAGAAAGTTAATCGTGGAGTGCGCGCTTATTGGAAGATAACCTTTGGAAGCAGTTTCTTAGCCTCTGAGCCCATTTTGTAGCTAGTGAGAAAATGTAAGAATAGAAAGCTGGGGGACCTCGTAAGGTTGCCAAATCACCCTGAAAATGATTAAACACACTTAAATAACTGTTGAAAACACTATAATGAAACTTTGTTGTGTGTATTAGAACTTTTGGCAAAATGATGTTTTCTCTGTCTTCCCTTCTCTTTCTCTCTCCTGGGTTACAAAATGAAGAAAAGTTAAATGCAATGGATACTTGTTCCTAGACCTTTTTATTTCGATTGAAAATTGTAATTATTGTTAGATGTAAATGGGAAACTGAAATATGATACTTATGATTGTTTAGGGTGGATGCCATGCCAACGATTTATCGCTGATATCATGCTCACGTGGGTTTTGTAGGATGGAAGAACGATGACGAAAAAAGGCGATGTGTAATTTAATTATTATTATTGTAATTTTTATAGGTTATTGTAAAATGAATAACTGTCTAATGTAGTCTCTTGTTACAAAAAAATTATAATTGAAATTTTATAATATGCATGAGATGCTAGTTTTAGGAACAAGTTCGGAAATGTGCATCTAATCACCTGGTCAATTTGATTCTTGGTTGTGTATGGAAAAAAGGGTTTGATTTATATGAAGTAAATTGAAATTGAAGTGAATATATTGTAGTATTTTCTCAGTATTCAATAAACGATTCAATTAATTTACTGGGTTATCTTCTTACCTTACAAACATAGTAAAGAGTTGTAATGGGAACAATCAACCTTAATAAAATATTCGTGCATAGCTTTCCTGCATGTGTGATCCCTTTTTACCATATAAGAAATTTAAAACCGTAGAACGAACTTAAACTTTGCACTTGATGGGACCTCCTAGGTTAGGTAAATAAAACCCCTAGTTGGAGTTACCGTCATAGTCATTAGGTTTAGCGACATTGTCATGAACCCATATTTTAGGAATGACATGGTCCAACCTACCCAGAGTATGCGGTTTCCTTCTAGCTTTGGTAATCGCGAGAACAATGTCCTCTCTTCAGGGTCGACACCAGGTTGAGTGATGTAGACCGCCTTAGAAGTCACCTTATGAATCATTGTTCGAAGGAACGAGTCAGTGGTGCCACCTTGGTTTCTATCAAAATAACATCTTTGTATTTTTCTTAAACGTGGTTCATGTATAGTTACAAATCTTCCGGTCATGTACGCCTTCAAGATGTTAGTCAAATACTTATGTAACTCCTATTTTCAAAACAATGCTAAGAACGAGACCTTAGTGCGATGTAAGAGCATACCGTATCATGTTGCACATGAGATTTGGAGATTAGGATTAAGGTCAATTTTGGAGTCCTTATAACTTAAATAAACTTTTAATGCGTTGCAAAGAATATGAATTGTCAAATGGTGTGATCAAACTTCAAGAAAACAAAGGATGTATATATATATATAAATCAAATTTGGAATTTAGTAGGTTATTGTACTATAATGATAATGGTAGGGAAATAACTATTCCGTGATCAAAGGATGTTCTTGGGAAAAATCTATCTCGAATCTATGTCTCCCTCAATCCCAATATTTCACCTTGACATCATGTTAGATTCACTTGTGTAGCAAGGGTAAATTTTAAACATTAAATAGACGTTTGAGAAGCATATTCTTAATATAAGAACAAGAAAATCATGTAATGTATGTGTGATTTGAATTGTGCCAAATATGTATGTCAGTTATGGAAATTTATATAAAGTATAAGAAGCCACCTTGAGAAGGTTGAATTGTTTTTTTTTCAACCATGGAATAAACTTAAGAAAATGTAGGTGGAAAAACAAGAAAATTTATCCTTGCTCATAATGTCCTTGGAATGTTACTTTAACCAAAAATACACTTAAGGAAATGATGTGTTGTGGGTTCGCCATTCCTGAAGCCATATTCTTGTAATTGGGTCTTTACTAGTAACCTTCCATTGGGAAAAACATAGCGTCAGCTGCCTATCTCGTTTTCATGTGTCTATGTGAGTCGATGATTTTTTGATTTTCATATGCAAGTCGATTTTCTATACTTGAAGCCCATGTGGTGTTGTGTGTAGTGAGCAATGTAAGTAAAAAAAAATATATATATCCTGGTATTTTTACTGTTGTATTTGGGTGTGTAAAATTTGGGCTCTACAAACACAAGGCATCACATCCTTTAGTGTAGTGAATGCTAAAGGGGGAGGATCATGAGGATCATGTGGTTCAGGATCTAGTGGATCTAGTGGTTCTAGAGGTGGAGGGAATATTGGAGGTAATATAGGTTCTGGATCTGGTAGGCACGCTCCACACCAACCTGAGCAAGTTTATTACAAGATGTCTCTTCACCTATAACAATATATAGGTATTGAAGATTTAGGTGAGTATGTACACATGTGTGAAATACTATGGCACGTAAGGGGATTATAGCACCTAAGTGTAAGAAAAATCATTTTGCTACTATGTTACAAGGGCACGCACATAGCTGGTACATGAATTATGATCTGAATCAGACTTGTGTAGACTACAACATGCTGCATGATGATTTCTAAGCTGAGTTCCATATACATTAGTTTGAAAAGAAGAGCATTAGCACACTGAAGGACATTAAGTAGGTCATGGTTGAGAGTTTCAGGGAGTATGATGTCGGATTCAAAACCTTATTGTCAAAGTTGTCTTATGATATTCACCCTAGCCAGTATGTATAATGGTTTATTGGTGGTTTTATTAAACCTTTCAAAAGGGTTTTCTCACATAATACGTTTACATATTCTCATAAGAAATTGGAGGAAAATTTATGCACTGAGGTAATTGGAAGCATAGACGTTGGATTTATCCCATTTTTGGAGGTGTAGATAGCATCTATGTTGAAAAAGTTGGGAAACAATATCAGCCAATTCATCTCATGAAACATGTAGTGGTATTTGGTGTACACATTACAAAGGGGAAGTACATACTAAGGATATCTACCCTTGTAAATCAGTTCATGCCATGTTGCTGGATTGTGTGATCTATCACTTGGAACATGCTTCAAGTTAGTTCCCTTTGCTGCAGTGCAAAAACAGAAATATCATGTCTTGTTATTCTAAAATTTACAAATCCCATACCCATGATACGGAAAATTATAGGTTGATTTATTAGATTCATGAGGCTACTGAGACCAGGGTTTAAAAAACCAGTGTTGCAAGTAATTCCAACGAACAATTTGATAATCATTATCACAATAATAATGAAGGGCACCCTGATGGAGGTGGTAGAGGTATAGGTTACCATGGAGGATTCAGAGGCCGAGGTCACAATAGTGGAAGAGGTGAATTACCATGAGGAACATGTTTCACATGTGGATCCCTTGATCATTATAGGAATGAACTCCCTTAGAATATTATTTTCTCATGGTGCGGAAAGAACCACAAGTTTGAGGAATGCTTGGATTTGTATGAGCATATGAGCAAGAAACACAAGTAGGGTAAGGGCCCGAGAATGATTAGAGTGTAACAAACTATTGAAGATCAGTGGATACCAAAGATAACACTTGATCCTTAGATGTTTCTTGTATTATTCACTACACACGCTGAGGTGGCACACGCTAGGGAAGTTCTAAAACATAAACCTATTATCTCAAAAAAGGAGGTGATAAATGTGAAGTATCTAGATCCTACTCATCAGGAAGAGGTATATCAAGATACGGTGGAGGTTATTAGAATATTTAGGGTGAGATACAATCCTTGAAGGAGCAATCGCGGAAGCTAGAGCAGGTGAAGGTAGATGAACAACCTCAAAAATATGTTGATGACTTGAAGGAGTTTTGTAAGATGCTGCACCAGGAAAATATCATTCCTTTTTTGGGGGAATGGCTAAGGGAGAAGGCACCACACATTGGATCTGAGCGTGAGAGACAAAAATTGCATGCAAACTTACCTCCTCACAGTCTTAAGTATGATAAAGAGATCACTTTGAACACATTTGTTGATGGGTGGTTCTTGAGTAATATACTTATTGATATAGGTGTAGAAGTAAATGTACTCACTTTGGACGCATGGAATTAAATGGGTAGACCACCATTACAACCCTCTTTAAATGTGTTGTATATGGAGAATAGGACTCGAGCCACACCCATGGGAGTACTGAAAGATGCCATAATTACTATTTAAGGGGCCAAGTTTACTGGATACTTTGAGGTCTTGGTGCTTTTCGAAGAAGATAGTTTTCCAACATTGCTTGGGAGCCCTTGATGTTATGCGAATAATGTTGATATGTGCTGAAATAAAGGTTATATCAATTTTGAGAACAAGGATGAGCACGTGATTATTCCCTTAAAAGATGGAAAATTTACACCTTATGTATAACCCTTGAGAGAAGAGTATTTGAACAAGATTGATGTGCGTATAATAGAGATCCTGAAGTTACTGAGACATCTAAAGAAGGTATTATTTAGTGGGATAATTCTCATTATATGAGTGATACAACCAGTGTTTCCTGTGACAACTGGATGCATGGAACATATGAGTTGGTCAGGTGAAATATCAAGAATACAGTTACTTGTGTAATCAGGCCACGTATGGTTAGGCTCTTGGGCATTATCCAGGTACCTTAGTATACTAGTGAAGGAAATCCTGATGTATTTTGGCGTGCCATGGAAGCTCAGTGGAGAGATAAAATAGATAGAAGACATATGTTGGTTTATACCCTACATGGGACAATAGTGCGTTGGTGGACTACACACAAAGATAACATTTTAGAGTAGAGAGAAGTGAGAATAAATTTCTCTACTAGGGTTCTCAGGAGCAATGTACCTTCATAGATATGTGAATTTCATGGGAGGGATTCTAGTTCGTACCACATTCAGAAGTGTGAAAGACTTTGGAGGGAGGGGCATGAGGCATTTCTGCCATCACTTTGGGTACATAAGTTCTATGTCACTCTAAGTGGTTGTGCGTGTGCATGGTATGTTCAAGTGGAGTTAACAATAACGACAATTAATTGGAAAAAGATGACTTTAGGTATGATTCAGACCTTTGAATATTTCTCTATTAAACCTCCAATGAATGAAACATTATAGATTATAAAGTGTCATATGATGGGGGATAGTGCAAAGACTGAAGAAATTATGTTAGATATGTTTAGAGAGTTAGAATTAGAGGCCCACATTGATGAAGATGAGACAGACGAGGAACAACTTGGGTGCCCCTAGTTAGAGAAAGAGAAAGGTAAGCTAGTGTATATGATTGATGATGAAGAAGAGGAGAATCTGGATGTCGACCACACTATAGGTACAAGTGAGGTATTGGATAGTGAAGAATACAAGGCGTGCAATTACCATGAACCTATGAAAACAAAGAAGGTAAATATTGGAACAGATAGAAAACCTAAAGAGGCATTTATTTTTTTATTATTGGTATGACTCAGAAGTTGCAAAGATAATTGAGCTATTGCACGACTTAAAGGACTAATTTCCATGAGGTTATCATTAGTTAAAGGGAATGCATCCCTCTTTGGGCGAGATGAATATCAAGTTAAAGGAATGTGTTCATCTAGTTAGGAAGAGGCCTTATAGGATGAACCCTAATATGCATGTTAAGGTAAAGGTAGAAATTGACAAAATGCTGAAATCTGGAATCATTAATCCCATTCAGGAATCAAAATGGGTTATCCCTATGGTGATAAGAAAAATAAGGATGGTAGGTTACATATATGTATGAACTAAAGAGAATTAAATGTTGTTTGTGTGATAGATCCTTTTCCCATACCTTTTACTGAAGAGATATTGAAGGGCGTTACAGGGTGTGAGATTTACTCTTTCAATGATGGATTTTATGGATATCATCAGACATGGATTACTAAAAAGGATCAAGAGAAGAAAAATTCACCACTGAGTGGGAAATTTTTGCATACATAGTTATGCCTTTTGGATTGAAAAATGCGCCTGCAGGTTTTTCGTACATTTTTGTACAAAATTTGAAGACTTTATAAAAAAAATTTAACAAGTTTATTTGGATGATTAGACTATATATGGGCTAGTAAAAGATCACTTTGAAAAATTGAGACTCATGTTTGAGAGGTGCAAGCAAGTAAGAAAATACTTGAATATTAAGAACCATATCTTTGTTACGCCTTTTAGAACTTTGATGGGACACATTATTTGTAAAGAAGGCTTGTTGGTAGATCATACTAAGGTTGCAATTATCTTAGACTTGGAGGATCTTAACAATAAGAGTGAAGTGCGTGGATTCTTAGGAAATATAGGTTATTATAGAAAGTTCATTAAGGGATATGCCAAGATTTTTGTGCCCTTGGAGGAGTTGTTAAGAAGTGAGGGAAAATTTCATTAGAATGATGCACAACATATAACATTTGAGACATTGAAATAAATACTTAGTACGGAACTCATTCTGCGCTTTCCTTCCTAGGATAAGCCATTTCATGTAAATTTTGATGCCTCTAGCATGGAAATTGATATAGTGTTGGTACAACTTGGTGAATGTATTTTTGATCATCTTATATGTTTTACGAGAAGGAAATTGACACCAGTTGAACACAATTATACAAATACAAAGTGTGAAGCTTTGTCTATGATTTACGCGTTGCATAAGTTTAGACAATACTTGTTGGAAAATCCGTTCATATTTTATACAAAACCATGACATTTAAGTACTTGGTTAATAATCTCATTTTGTAAAGGCACATAAGTTGTTGGATTATGTTGTTTCAGGAGTTTGAATTTATAGTGGTGGTAAAGCTAGGAAAGAGAAATTTTGGGCTAGATCATTTGTTAAGGATTAAATCGGGAGAGGATGTTAAGAGCATTGAGGACACAATGATAGATGCACAATTGTTTAGATTAAACCACGTGTCCTCTGACTTAGAAGAAATTTTTGTATTCTTACGTACTAGTGTGGCACATGAAAGGATGAAGGATCTGGAGAAGAAATAACTAGCCATATGCATCATGCCCAATATGTTAATTGGTGGATATTTATACAAGTTATGTCGTGATGAGGTTTTACTAGGGTGTGTACTTGACCATGAGCGTGCTACCATTATGGAGGAATCTTATGGTGGAATTGCAGGTGGTCATTATGCATGTAATGCTACTGCACATAAGATGTTTCTAGTTGGTCTTTAGTGTGAAACACTACACAATGATTGTAAAGAATATGTCAGGGCATATGATTAATTCCAGCGCCTTGAAAAGCATGGGCATAGGGATGAAATTATTTTGAGGCCTATTGCTAGTGCAGAACCTTTTGAGAAGTGGGAAATTAACTTTGTGGGTCCTATTTCCCCACCCACACACAATACTGGATCACACTGGATTATAACTTGTACAACTTATCTTACAAGGTAGGAAAAAGCAATTCCTACAAAGGATTACATGGTAGCTATAGCAGCAAGGTTCTTATGAGAAAACATAATCAATAAGTATGGATGTCCATTAAGTCTGAAAAGTGATAGGGGCACACATTTCTTGAATGATATTATCATAATATTTTTGGAATAATTTATGGTGGCACATCATAAGACACCGCTCTATGACCCATGGGATAATGGAACTGCCAAGGATTTCAACAAGATACTGAGACATACATTGACAAATATTTGTGATGTTGGAAGAAAGGATTGAGATGATAAAGTATTTTTTGCTTTGGTCATATAGAAAAACTTCTAAAAGATTGAACAAAGCCACACCCTTTTAGTTGGTGTTTGGTGTGCAGGCTATTTTACCGATCGAATTTATGTTACCCTCCCTACCTATTACGCGTGAAGGAGGATTAAATGATGAGAAAACACTTGAATAGTGTATAGACAAACTGATGTAGTTAGATGAGTGGTGTGCCATTTCTCGATGGAGCCAGAAGAAAAATAAGCCCAAGAAGAAGTCATGAAATGATAAACATATAAACAATAAATAGTTTGAGGTTGGACAGATAGTTCTTTTGTATGATTCAAAATTTTTGAGCCACCTTGGGAAGTTACAAGTGCATTGGTTGGGACCGTATGAAGTGAAATATATACTTGATTCAGGTGCTTTCCAGTTACAAGCACTAGATGGTACTCAGTTTCCCAATTACTTCAATGGGAGTAGGCTGAAGCCCCACTATAAATAAGTCTTCTTGGTGTTTGTAATAAGGTAGTGTTTCCACTTAGATTATATTTTTTTTATTCATTTTTTAAATATTTTTTCCCTTTCATCGTTGCTATGATTTTTCAATTTATTTTTCTTATCTATTGTAATAAGTGTGCTTACAAGCCTATAGTTGATTACTATTTATTGAATTCATATGCAGAGCACTGCATATACTTTTAGAGTGGGGTATATTTTTCTTTCATCCATCCTATGGTTTCTTATGAGCTTTACATTTGAATTTTGTAAAAACAAACATACAAATTTTTCACTATCTATAGAATCCCTTTAAACATCAATGTCAGTACATATTTGTGGCTTTTATTTGGTCAACTTGTTAGTGCAAAAATGTACCTTAAAAGAGTCAAAAGTCATGGTACCTGATTGCATATTAGTTCTTGTTTGGTGAGATGTATTGTATCAAAATTCCCCGTTCTTACAAGGTAATATTCATAATATTTAATGTTTTTGTGGATTCATAAACATATGTTTTGTGACATATAATTGTAGAAATTTTCTAGTGATAGAGAGTCTAAAATTTGTAATGATAAAAAAGAATAGGATTAACCCTTAAATGTCTTCTTTTTTCGTGAATTTCACTGTTACTTCCTTTCTCTCGTACACACATCCACACACAATATTTTTAACCGAAATGAAGTATTTCTCCGATTCTAAAAAGTACAAATTGTTGGTGCCTAAAATTCTATTGCTTCTATTAAGATTTAAAGTTAACTTTTAGAAGAACTAAACATCTTAAGGCTTCTATTTCAATTTCTATTTTGATAGGTTTCTATTACTATTGCAAGGTATTTCTTGACAAGAAAATATTGATAAGATAGTGTTGTTTTCTGATTTATCATGTATGAAATCCTTGTTTTCATTTTAGTAGAAAATGTACATTAATTTGTGAAAAATAACTGCACTCTTATGTCTTATTATTTCCTTAGAATATATTCTTGTATAGAGTGTTTATTTTTGCAAACGTGAAGCATCAATAAGAATAAATAGAAACAATATAATTATTAAGGTGTATAACATGGATGTATTTCTATGTTCTCCCATCTTATATGTCTAGGACTGATTGAAAACACATAAAATAGATCCAAAATAATAGACAACATGACTTATTTTCCAACTTGGCTACCTAAATCTGTTGCAACAACCACAAACACCAAATAACATAGAAGTGTTAGATAACCTCTTATTGCTGGTTTGTTGTTTATTATTTTGCTTATGATATTTGATGCCCTTTTGTGCTACTTTAATATACATAATCATTTGAGTATATATTCCATACATGTGGAAATATGTTTAGAGCTTCTTTCTTATGGGGTTGTTTTCATACATATCCATTTAAGCTTACATACCATATCAATTTCCTCCATTAAATATGCCTCAATATTCTTACCAAATATGAGAAGCTCTAGCATAAATTTACACCTATACCCACTATTTATTCAAAAGTTTCGTACGTATTCTAAGCTATGATCAATTTCTGTAACTAGTTCAAAACAATAGCCACCCAAAATGGAAGATCTTAAATCTCACTTAGGTTAGCACTTTAGGAATACATATATAGTCAATCAAGGAGCTCTTTTACAATGAAGTGTAGGAAGAAAGAACATTGTTTTTTCAAATCATTAGTTATTGAATTCTAATGAAACATGGTTAAGAGTGAAATATCTTTAATCTCCTTGATGATCACATGGATTCAAAAATTATATTGTTCTTTATTTCTCATTGAATCTATAAAGACATGATACGATATGATATCTCTCACTAATAGATTGACCTAAGAGTAGAGGATCTATCTAAAAGAAAATTTAACATCTACATTTAAATGAAATTTGACTATGCAAGTGTCTCCTTATAAAGGATACCTTGTATGTCTAAATTGTAAAAAACACAAAAAGAAATATTCATAATTGTAAGTAGGCAGTTCGGCATTCTCACA
Source organism: Taxus chinensis (assembly GCA_019776745.2). NCBI lineage: Eukaryota > Viridiplantae > Streptophyta > Pinopsida > Cupressales > Taxaceae > Taxus > Taxus chinensis. The sequence goes on along the minus strand of CM034151.1, from coordinate 757,847,194 downwards.
GCCCTCCTTGTGAGCTGGAGGAAGGGGAATATAGCCCTACTAGTAGGTGGGCTACTCAATTGTCTGATTTTTTTCAGTTAACCAGCAACGGTTCTTGCAAAACAGTTTTAGGGCCCTTGATGGTTTGAGTGAGATAGAATCAGAAATGCATCTTGACAATGTTTCCTCATGAATTGCTACTCATTAAATGTTTGGGGTCTCACAGACTCCACTCACAAATACATAGTGTGATATTTTAGGAAAAGCTTCTCGGATATGGATATTCTGTGTTTACATGAAATCAAAGTTTTAGGTTTTTTACTTGATTCTATCGCCAAGCTATTTGGGCTGACAATTTAGCTATCTCTAGCAACCATGCTACTGGCAGAGGTGTAATAATCACATTTATTTCTCTGAAATGGTGGCCGGATTAGGTCAATCATGGATGTGACCTTGAAAACCGTATTCTCTGGGTGCTATTCAATATTGAAAATCTCTCCTTTGGTATTATCAATGTTTATGCACCTAATGACGTGTCAGAAAGGATGGCGCTTTGGAGGTGGGTAGCTGACAACCTTTCAAATGTGCATTGGATAATCAATGGGAATTTTAATATGGTGGAATAACCCAACAATAAATTAGGCCTCTTACCCATGAAGTATCCTGCTGGCGAAAGGGAGGCTTGGTTTTACATGTGAAATAAATTTGGGTTTTATGGCCATAATTATTCGTGCCACACCAACACACTACCATGGTACACTTGGGTAAAATATTAGAAATGGCCAAGATCAGGTTTTTAAAATGTTGGATCGTGCTGTGATCTCTTTACAACCTTTCTTTAAATTTGCCAGTTGTTATTCTCTTCAGGTGGAAGCTTTGCCGGCCGTTGTCCTTTTTGACCAAATTTTGATCCAATTCCATATTAAATGGAATTTTCAACTGCCAAAGACTAAAAAGACGTAGTTTTATTTAAATACTACTTTATTGCATCATGACCCCACTTTGGCACACATTCGCCAAATTTGGAACCTTGCACCTTGCCCTCTTAGTAAGGTGGGGTGGATAAGTTGGTGGAAGGACACTATAATTAGGCTCACTAAATTCCTCTAGATGTATGGTGTCCAGCTCGCTAAATTCCGATGGTGGGCTTACTCCACCACCTCCGCTGAGTTGAGCCGCTCTACGGTGGCACTCGTGCAGGCTCCTTTCAATGTGGCTCTGCAACTCCAATTTGCTAAATTGTGGCAAAATACACATTTCTAATGATTACATAGCTCGGGGTGCCCATATCAAATCTCAGCTGCACTGGCTTAAAATTGGAGACTGTAACACCAAAGAGTTTTACCAGCAGCTCAAAGCTAAGAACATGAACCAACAAATTTCTACTATTGTTGATGCTGGTGTTCGGATTACTGACACTCCTAGGATGGTCCAAGCCTTTATTAGGCACTATGTTTAGGTTTTCAAAGCACATGAGGAGTCTCCTGAGCAACAAGCCATGCTCACTGAATGCCTCTCGGTAGTTCCTTGCAAACTTTGATCAAAACACAGAGTTTTCTGTGACAGATTGCTTATTCTAGAGGATTTATATGAATATGTTTCCCTAATGGCCATTAATAAATCTCATGGAATGGATGGATTTCTATGCAAGTTTTACAAAGCCCTTTGGGACATGGTTGGCTGGGATCTACTGCAAGTCTACCTCACAGCTCTCCACTGAGGGTCCCTTAGTGCCCTTATTAATCGGGTTCATATAAAGTTCATCCCTAAAGAAAGAGACCCAGAGATAGTTTGCAATTGGTGGCCAATTACCTTGCTCAATGTCTCATACAAAATCATAGCTAAGGCTTTAGCTCTTTAGCTTCGACCCATCTTGCTAGTTATTGTCAGTCCTGACTAGACTGGTTTCATATAGAGAAGGTATATTCTGGATAATATCTTGGTTGTCTAGGAAGGTATGGAGTGGGAAAGAACATCTAAAAAGCTTTCCATGTTTGTAAAAATTGACTTTGAAAAATCTTATGAAAGGATTGAATGACATTTAATTTTGGCAATGCTTGAAGCGTTGGGTTTTGGTTCAGTTTTCATCGCCTTTGTTAAAATGATTTTTTCTGATGCCACTGCCTCTCTATCTATAAATGGTCATACTTCTAAGTAGTTTATGATTTTCCACTCTATAAGGCAAGGTTTTCCTTTAACACCTTCTCTTTATGTTCTAGCCGCTGAAGGTTTTGGGTTTCTCCTTGCCCATGCTCGGGATCAAGAGCTTATGAGAGGAATTCAACTCCCTTCCTAGACTCCCCTTCAGCTGGTCGATGAGAATTTTACAGATGAATCCTTCCTCATGATCCTGGAGGAAGATGAAAATATTAATAATGTCATGTAATGTTTGGACACATATTGTTTAGCTTCAGGCTCTAGTATCCAGTGGAGAAAGACCCAGTGCTTTAGGAAATATTTTCTCCCCAAGCCTGGTTGGCTTAATCGTTATGACTAGAAATAAATCCATCCTGAAGAAATTTTTAAATTTGTGGGTATCCCCTTTACATTTAATGCTGCTCCCAGTCAACTTTGGTAGTATGTTAATGAAAGGGTCTCCCGCAAGTTGGAGTACTGGATCACTAAACCCCTATTGCTGGTAGGAAAATTTCATATTTTCTCCAAAAGTTAGCTACCATGCATGTTTATTATTCTTCATGTTGGGTGCTGACCAAAGCCTCGTATAAGAAGTTGGAAAATCTTCTCAGAGATTTCTTTTGGGCTAGCTCAGAGCTTGGAAAAGGCTTTCACAGATTTTCCTGGGAATATTATTGCTTCCCTAGGGATTCTGGCGGGTTTGGTCTGACTGACATTGGCCGCAAGGGGAATTCTCTGGCTGCCAAGTGGATCATTTGGGCCTGCACTAGCAACGAAGCTCGGAAAGTGATGATTCACAACTGTATTTTCCAAGGTTCCCCTCAAGTGCGTAAAACTTGGCAAGGGTTAGATTTTCACAGTCTTCTCATTCCCAAAGCCCCGGTCAAGATTGTGGGCACCTTTGTTGTCAAAAGCATATAGAAAGCCTATGAATTACTCAAACCCTTTTTAATTTAGGAAGGGGATGGTTTCTGTGATGGGCTTTCCATTAATGACCATAACATCTGGTGGTCTCCTCTCATCAATTTTCATGATGTGTCACTTGCTCCCAAGTTCCCTGGGTTCATGCTCTTAAGTTATATCATCAAGGCTTGCGCACTCTTAAAGAATTATTTTGCAGGTAGTTCAAACTACTTCTCACTTGGCCTCAACCTAAATCCAAGTTTTGGCTTGCTTCATCGAATAAAGAGTCATATCAGGAGGTTCTTGATTCCATTCCCGCTGAGATGATTCACAAAGTTGGTGTTTTCTCTCTCAGGCCTTGGCGGAAGGATTGGAAATGGTTTCTAGATACCCCATTCTTAAATTACTCCCCAAGCAAAGGGTATGCTCTTCTCACCCCCAGACTACGTATGGTGTCTTTTCTAAACTCCAGATGGTCCATCAACTCTGGATGGTCCTCTTGCGAAGCTAGATTTCATACAGTTTGGAAAGCCATCCTTCAGCCCAAGCTTGCTTGTTTTGCTTGGTGCCTAATTTTTCAGGGCCTCCCTCTTGGGCTTAGATTAGCTCATTACGGGATTGCTCCTCAGATTTTCCATTTTTGTGGGCATATTGAGATGCTTACGCATTTGTTCTAGTATTTCCCAAAAGCTCAGGCTATTTGGGCCTGGATTCATGATTTCTTTCGGCCATTTCGACAAGCTCTATTTCTTTGGCAACATGCTTTGCTTGGGGATTATATTTCCATTCCCCATGCTTTTTGTCAAGTGTGGCATACTTTCATAGTGGAGATCCTTTTTTATATGGAAAGAACACAAGTTTGCTATTTTTTTTCGAATCACACAGTTTCTTGCTTTCTTTCACATTATGATAAGGCCATTGTTATCTCAAATGTGTTCTTACAGATCCAGGACCAAGCCTATAAGGTGGAGTTGGAAATGTTGCACCTCCAGACCCTTCTCGATCATTGGGTCAATGCTCCCTACACTGTGGCATGGGAACCCCCTACCTCCCCTTTGGGGAGTGTATGTTCGAGAGGACGTCATGACCGAGGCCGGTCGGTGGAACGTGCTCACCATTATTGCTCTCCTAGGTGGCAACCCGAGCATCGGTGAAGCCTTGTCAACTGCAGTGCCTGGGGGTCCCCACAACGATCCGTACAACACAGTGGCTAGGAATCTCCCCACCATTCCTTGCCTCCTGCATAGTGGGATGGGTGGGATTCTGGCAAAGTACCTTGGTTGGCTCTTACCATTTCACCTAATCAGCAGGATGACAAAGAAGAAGAACTTGGTTCCGGCTAGCTACCCCTTCCGGATGGGACCGATCTTCTGGGTAGTAACTTGGAGGATAAAGGGCCTCCACCACTGCCCCCTACCTCTATGTTTGTTGCGGAGGCTTAGTTTTCCTCTTGTTTTTTGGCATTATTTCTATGTTTTTGGAAACTTTTGTCTCCTAGCCTTCGACTAGTTTGATCATGGGGTGTGCCCTTTACCACCCATATTTTTTGTGGATAGACTGTAATATTTTATTAGTAATATAGACTATTTCATCAAAAAAAATATTCATAATCAACTTGCATGCATATTATTTTCTTTGTATTCTTAGATGTATATACCTAGTTTATTAATATTTCAGAAATGAACGAGGTAGAATTGTGAAAGAAAGAAACACTGTAGAAAGAAAACATGTCTTATTGTTATGAAAATCATAACACTACCTAAAAAATGTTTTCTTGGAAATTACTTTAGTTGATTTTTTATTAGCTTTGAAGGTCATTGATAGAATCCATAAATGTGTGGAAAAATGATAGATTACTAGATATTGTTAGAGCATGTTCCTCTTAAAGATACATTCCTCCTCACTGATTATGCTGCGTGTCAATGTTGAGATGAAATATTTGATATAATATGATATAATAAATGTAGACACCCTAATAATACATACATATTTCTAACATATTTTTGTCTCTTCGAATAAATTAAATTAATTCCATCAATTAAATCATAACTCTTTAGAATTAATTCTAAAGATAAAAGAAATACACAATATACCTTTCCTCTAAGCTTTTCCTTGCAAACCTCAAGTAATATTGTGAAGCACTTGGAATTTTTGAATATTGTATTTCAAAGGATTGTGGATGCTCTCAAAATGTGGAATTGTAGACACTATGAGCAGAAAGACAAGAGGATGCGAATGGAAATTTTGGCAGAAGTTGACTACAAATTACACAAATCTTCCAAGGATGATTTAAAAAGGAATACTATGCCTTTTATATTTGAGGGTGAGGCCATGAGAAGTGGATCATAGTTTGAATGGGATCTAGGACCATAATTAAAATTTTGTGAAATAGTAAAAAGATTTAATCTTTGCAGTTGTAGCTTTGTAGGGGACAATGATTATTTTGATGTTGTGCAGGAAGATGGTTGTACATGCAATCTTATTGTCAACACTATCATAGGGTTTAGAAGTGGAGTGGAGTGGAGTGTCAGTAGATAAATAATATTATTTAAATAAATAATTTAATTAGTTATTAGTTGTGAGAGGATAATTAATCATTTAAATAAATAAATATGAAATTATATTAGCTAAAAGGTGTTAGAAATTAATTGAATTAATTCTAAGGACATAATATAATTAAATTAATTAATTCTAAACGGTTAGAATTTAAATGATATAATTAATTTGATTAATGTTAAAGGGATAAAAATATGGTATGAAATATGTATGTATTTTTATAGTGTCTACAATTTCCCATCTTTAAATTATTATTATGAAGTAATAGTATTTTAAATATAGTAGACATGTATGCCGACCGGTGTAAATTTTAGTGGCTAATCTTTGTTAATTCAAGAATATTTGGGTTTTTGAAATTTTGATTTGGCTAATTTTGTGGGCTTGGATTGCTTGCTATTTTTCCTAAATTTTCTAGGTACAAGTTAATTTTTGTGTTTATTCACATAGCATTTACAATAATAGCATCATCTTTATATTCAAATCACCTTTATCATGTGTTAAAAAGAGAATTTTTCTATTGTTTTGTAGCTTAATGCTACCATCCAGAAATTGATATTGGCTGATAAAATTTCCTTTCAATTCATGGCATTTTCCAAAAGTTCAAAATTCATTTATAAAAATTATCCAAGTAATATCTATGGTTATTTTTTAGGGGACATCTTAAAATTTACCGTGATGTTGACTTAGTGAGAAGAAGGAATTGAAGTATTTAGATGCCCCAGTGAGTAGAATGGTAAGGGAATGCCCCATCAAGCTGGTGGGTGATGCAAAAAAGTGGTGGGCATCCACTTGATAGGAAAAAGATAAGGAATTAGACTGAGGATAGAAGGGATTGTGCTCGTAGCATGAGTGTGATTTGGAGAGTTAAATTTAAAGAAATATTATTTTATTATTGCACAATAGAGTTGTCACTATGATAATGAAATAATCAAGATTTTTAACCCGTTATGCATGTAAAAAAAACACACACAACAAAGAAAAGATAAACATGAAATCAAACCTTATAGACAAAAATTTTAAGTATCACTACCCTTCAGCCCACATTCGCTCTCCTTCGTCTTTTTCTACATACATACCACTCTTCCCTTTAGAATTCCCTTCTTACCTTCTAAATTTAATTTATCACTATTCCCCATTATTTTCCACCTTAATCATATATTAATCATCCCTAACCATATTTAATTAATTCTAATCCCCATTTAATTCATTTTCTCTCCCTACATCTTCCATTTTATCCTTTTTAGGTCAAAATTTAATGATTTCACCTCTCCATGGCCTTTATTTAATAATTTTCCCCTCTTCACCTAACCATTTACCCTTTATATGCAACCCTAATTCGTCCTAATCCTTCTAAACCCTAATCTATCCTCTGATGGGATATTTGTCTTGATCTCGCCACCTTTTCACCGCAAAAATAGATGGGTCCCCATAATTGGCAGTGACCCCATCCGGGTCATTGTCGACCCTATAAACATGCCCTTACCCCTCCCTTTCTAAGGATGTAGTTTTGGATATTTCAAGCATCCTATGATCTTGATTTTGTTTTTTTGTATCCCTATGACTACAATCACTCTCTTGGGGCCACCTTTTAATATATTGAGCCCACTCTTGGGGATTGGAGGTATTCTTTCATCATTGCATGTTTTGATCTTCATTTACAATTATTATCATTAGATCTTTTGAATGTTGAGTTGTCATTAGGAGATGTGTCTCATTCATTCCATGGCCTTCACTTATTATCTGCAGGTCTTCATTTTATTCCATCCATTTTTTGCCAACCCTAGATCAACTCTAGTCCTAGTTGGCCCTACATAGTCATCGTCGACCTAGCTTCCATTTTGTTTACCCCTCTATCGTTCAGATCCCTAATCATCATCTCTTTGATTCCATAGTCCCCCAGACATCAAATCATATCATTCTACCATCTTCATCATCTCAGATCTCTTCTGCCAGCCCCTAGTTACTGCCAAATCATCTTGGACACCCTCAACCAAATCTATATTTATTATATTCATCATCAAATTTAATAATTTTCTTGCATCATTTCTGATAGATCTAATTTTAAATCTCTTGCATGTTCCTACCATTCCATCTCAGTGCATCATCAGCTCCATATATGCCTCCAAGGCTTCCAAAATTGCATTTTCCACCATTTTTTTAGTTGATCAGCTCTAGTTTTCATCGACTACGCCCATGCAACATTGGGTTGCCATTGACCTACATAACTTAGAATTAAGTTTGTTAGATCAGATCTACATCTTATCAAATTTTTATTACATTTCAATTTCTGTTATATTTTTTATTTTTCTACATCCAATTTATCAAATATTTTATCTTATATTTATCTATACATGGGTTGACGTCCATCCTAATAATTTTTCACTTTTTGGTACAGAATTTGTCATGTTACCGACCCAGCTATCTACCAATCCATTTTTGTGTTGAGTTTACTTGATTTGCAGGTCATCTAGTTCGTTGCGAAGAAGGATCTCCCATTTTGTGCCTATATTCATCTTCATCCCATATCAAGGTGAAGGAGTGAAGGAAGAAGACCTGGAAGGAATTCATGTACATCGAAAAGTTACACTTCACCAAAGTGTAGGAGTTGCGAGATTAAAGAAAGCAAGATTTGTAAAGCAATGTGCATGCATATGAGAGTTCAAGATTCAAAAATGGAGTAGAATGGAATTGCTTGGCTTGGCTTAGTATTGTCATAGATCAAAGGAGGTGAGTACAAATAGGGGAGTGAATGTGTAACTCCCATGTAAGAGAATATTTCACCATAATGGAGAAGAGGAGTTACTTTCCCAAATGGGAATGTAACTCCTATGACACACTTACACATATGACAGATTTTGTAAGAAAATCTATCATAACTAAGATGAAACCTAGATCCATGTTAACCTAAGTGAGATGACTCACCCGGTGAGGTGGAATAACACTAAATAAGTGAAGAAAAATAGCACCTACACCAACACCCTCCTTCATCATAACTTAGGATGAGTTGGAAAGTCAGAAATGAGAAATGGGTCCCATCACAAAGCCTGATGAGGTACCCACGTACAAGAAACTCTCAAAAAGTGGAGTAAAAAGAGAAAACCTAGTGGGAAAAATTCCCACCAAAAGAGAGACAAGTCCACTCTCTAATATAAAAAAGATTCCAATGATGGATCCCGGCCATAGACAAGCCTATAACGGTACCCATGTATAAAGAGGAAATCTCTCAGAAAGAAGAAGAGAGAAGAAGAGGGAGATGAGAGGAATGCAGAAGATGCCATGGAAGGATATGAACTCTGCAACTCTAGGAGGTCTCCCGGAAGAATGTCGATGATGAGATCCTCTGCCTCTAGACTGAAGAAGAGCCACCCACACCGAACTGTGCACCTGCTCTTAGGAAGGACATAAATGATGTGTTGGAAGTCTGCCCACTTCACGAAAGAAACTAAGGGTAGTAACACAAAGAACTCTGAGTCTAGTCCATGAAATTGTGACATAGGTCTAGAAAGTGAGTGCAAAGGAACCGAGGCAATGTCATGAGTGCAGAACTGTTAAAGTGTGAAGAGTGAACACTCACAAGAAGGATGTCCAAGTGATGTGATGGTTGTTTCACTTGGAAATGCTTCGTTCCTTATAGAAACAGATAAGGTTAGGGTTAGGAGGAATACCTGTAGAATGTCGAGATGATGTGCGCGTACCGTAGAGAAAGATCAGGCTGACTGCGAAGAACTCCCTTTTGTCTTGGAAGGACTACCTGCAAATAAGAACACAAGACCACAAGATTTTGATTAGATAATAAATGAGGGAACTGCCTTGGGCCCAGGAAGTATGAAACTTCCTTTCGAAGGTGGTCAGTTCCCCTGTTAATATGAATTAACACAAAATACTGTAGAGTACCAATTAAATTGTTTCATAGAACTGGGTAGGGAAAAGGCTGTTTTTCTTGGTTTTGATCAAAGGAACCGATGCCGGTTACCTATAACCGATGGCGGTCACTGACAACCGATACCGGTTTGTTCTAGGATTTTCTGGGCTGGTTGTGGTGTTTGTAATGGCTGGTTTTTTGGATAGTATTGAGAAATGGGATAGTTAGAAGCTAAGGAATGATAGTTAGAGGCAATGGTACGTTAGATAATGGGTTCAGGAACGGATTTGGGAAGATTACAATTCCAAAAGCACAAGAAATGTTATAATGGAGGACATGCAAGATATAACTTACTGGTTTTTGCTGAAGGTGCAAGTTGATCTCCTTGGCTGCCAACTCTTCTGGTTTCTTCACTCGTCTCTGCTTGGTCAGGTGAAGTTCTGGACTCTGCTGATCGCTTTGGACTCTCTTTTGATTAAAAATCCTTCGACTGATCTCCAAAAATCAAATTCCCATCCATTGTTTTGGTTTGGGAAGCCCATTTACAGGAAACCGATGGTGGTTGCGTAACCGACGGCGGTCGAGTAGGAACCGGCATCGGTTAGGAAAAAGTAGGCTATTTTTAGTAAAATAGCCCACCTTCCCTGCTTTTCTCCCGAGGGATCAGTTGCGGGCTTGGTCAAGTGGCTAGAAGGTCGGCTTTTGGTGCGAGTAAGGAGGCATTAGTTATGGATGTGAGTCTAGACTAAGTCATGGATCCTAATTAGCTTAGTTTAGGGTTAGGGCTAGGTCATGATGAGGTGGCAAAGTGAGGTGGCGGGTAAGGTGATGTGGATTTATCAATTACAAGGTAATTAATAAATAATTGTGTGAAGTTTAGGTAATGAGGTTAGGTTGCGAAATGGGATGCGGGTCACAAGGGGTCGTGAGACACGAATTTGGTGTCTACATTAGCCCCTTATTGTCGTGTAGCTTGTTCTATAAAGCTGCGCGGACAATAATATGAAGTGGTTTCTCATGTTAAGGATATAGGTAATCCCCCTCAAATCTATCACAGATTGAGTGAACGGGAAATCAGGGATAGGGTTGATAAAGGGTATATGTGGTAGAGAGGATGGTAAGATGGTGGGGTAGGTCCAAGGAAGCAGACGCATGTTGAAATGCAATAGTACGACTAGGGTACATGATTTGACGAGCAAACCAGCAATGTATAGGCAAAGGTCGATAGTTTATCCAAACAAGGGTGATATAATCCTGGTATCCAAGGCATAGGAAGTAGCTCCAGGGTATATAACAGGTAAGGTACAGGAACGTTTAGGCATGTTCGGCAAGTACCAAATGGTTGGTTTGGTTGAGATAAACGTCACGGTCTAGGTCTAGGCAAAGTTGGTCGACAGATCAAGTCAAGGACCCTAATCATGCTAAAACACGAACAGGTGAGCTCGATTGAACAAAAGGTACATGATGGATGGATAAAATAAAACGTTGATTGTGGGTATGGTATTGAAGTGATACGGCCTTGGGTCGGGCCAAGTTGTTGGGTTGTGGCCTTGGGTCAGGCCATAAGGGTAGAGTGAGGCCTTGTGTCAGGCCAAATTGTTAGGGCGAGGCCTGAGGTCGGGCCAAATGGTTAGGGCGAGGCCTTGGGTCGGGCCAAATGGGTAGGGCGAGGCCTTGGGTCGGGCCGAATGGTTAGGGCGAGGCCTTGGGTCGGGTCGAATGAGTAGGTTGAGGCCGTGGGTCGGGCCAAATAGGTAGGGCGAGGCCTTGGGTCGGGCCAAATAGGTAGGTCGAGGCCGTGGGTCGGGCCAAATAGGTAGGTTGAGGCCTTGGGTCGGGCCAAATGGGTAGGTTGAGGCCTTGGGTCGGGCCAAATAGGTAGGTTGAGGCCTTGGGTCGGGCCAAATAGGTAGGTCGAGGCCGGGGTCGGGCCAAATAGGTAGGTTGAGGCCTTGGGTCGGGCCAAATGGGTAGGTTGAGGCCTTGGGTCGGGCCAAATAGGTAAGTTGAGGCCTTGGGTCGGGCCAAATAGGTAGGTCGAGGCCGTGGGTCGGGCCAAATAGGTAAACAAATGGTGTTCAGCCAAGGTGGATATAAGCGATATGGGTGAAAAAGAGGCAAGGAGTAAGGAACGGCAAAGAATGGGGTAAAAGGGGTATCAAACCGACGTCGATTCATCATGACCGATATCGGTTAAGGAACCGATACCGGTTTTATAGGGCAAAAGGAAACCGACATCGGTTTAGGTCGAAAAACCTATAAAAAGAAACATACGGCCTGTCATTGTCACTTTTGTTTTTTGTAATCCAAAATTTGACGTGTCTGACGTGGAGAGTTGATTTGGAGGGGTATTGAGTGAGGTGGAGCTATTTGATTGGCGGAGAGAGTTGATAGTGGGCCCGAATAGTTGAGGAGGCGGCAGGTGATTGGCCGGGGACCCAGCAGATCAGGATTGGAGCCATGGCACAGGCAGGAGGAGCTGGAGGGGCTGGACCAGCTGGACCGCCACCACCCATCCCACCACGACGACGTGTCATCGTACCGGTAGGTTCTAAACTCTTTAATTTGGTGATTTGGTTGATTTATGGTGTTTTTGGGATTTGGGTAGGAATTTGTATTTTGTAGGAAATAATGGGTAAATGGAGGTGATTTGAGAAAGGGAGAGGGTAGATAGGTTAGATAGGCTAAGGCGGCTAGGTGTGTAAAATTTTAGGGTTTTTGGGTGGGTGAATGGGTAGAAATAGGTAAAAAAATGAGTTTGGGGGCCGCGCGGGGGTTCGGCTCCGGGAGAGAACAGTGACCGATGTCGGTCACTAAGCGACCGGCATCGGTCGCTAAAGTTTAGGAAAGGGTACAGTTGTTGGTGACCGGCGTCGGTGATGTATCGACCGGCGCCGGTTGTGGGTGTGGGGTTGGGTTGGGGATGGTTTGTTTGTTTTGGGTTGTGGGTGGGTTTGGGTTGGGTTTTGGGGGTGTTGGGTTGATAGGGTTTGAAAGTGGGTAGGGGTGACTTGGTGGGGTGGGTTGGTAGAGAGCCGGGGTATGGGTGGGGTTTAGGGTGTTGGGTTGATAGGGTTTTGAAAGTGGGTAGGGTGACTTGGTGGGGTGGGTTGGTAGAGAGTCGGGGTATGGGTGGGGTTTAGGGTGTATGGTGTTAGTTTGAAGGTGGGTTGGGGGGTTTGGGTTGAGAGGGGGTTTTGTGGGTTGGGGTGTGAGTTGGGTTAGGGGTTTAGGGTGTATGGTGTTGGGTTGGGTTGGGAGTGGGGAAGGGGAGTGGGTTAGGGGTTTATGGTGTAGGGTTGAGTTGGGTGGGGTTTAGGGTGTATGGTGTTGGGTTGGGTGGGGTTGAGTTTAGGATGGGGTTTAGGGTTTATGGTGTTGGGTTGGGTGGGGTTGAGTTTAGGATGGGGTTTAGGGTTTTGGGTTGAGTTGGGTGGGGTTTAGGGTGTTGGGTTGATAGGTTGGAAGGTGGATAGGGTGTTAGGGTTTTGGGTTGAGTTGGGTGGGGTTTAGGGTGTTGGGTTGATAGGTTGGAAGGTGGATAGGGTGTTTTAGGTTGGGTTTCGGGGTGGGTCAAGTAGCGTGTTGGGGTGGGGTTGAGTTGGGTAGGTAGAGAGTCGGGGTAGATGGTAAAGTAGATGTTATTATAACGAGTGGGTCTAAGAATGTGGGTTGATTTTGCAGGCACGTCAGCAGTTGACGATGCGTGATAGGATGCCTCCACTATTGATTCGGATGAGGCCACACATATCTGCGGCGCATTGGGCCATCATGCGCGAGGTGGGGCTTGGCGGGGTCCAGAGGTACAGAGCGATCGACAGAGATCACAGCCTTATGGTCGCCCTCATCGAGAGATGGGATCCGGCGGCCAATGTGTTCCATCTGCCGACCGGGGAGATGACCGTCACATTAGAGGATGTGTATCGCATCCTGCGGCTACCAATCGAGGGAGAGGCCGTTTTCCAGGTGGATTCAGAGACTGCCATGGATAGCATACTGCAGGTTTTTGGGGATGCAGCCGCGCTTCTTACATATCATAGCGCGAGCATTGGATATGGGGACATGTACCGCGCACACAGACATGAGACACGGCTTGCCGTGTTGATGATGATAGGGGTCACCTGCTTCGCCCTCCCGGATTCAGAGGGAGGCCGCTTCCCACGGGCATTGATGGGGGTGCTACTGGAGATGGTGGAGGAGCACACCTGTTTTGCATGGGCACCAGTATATCTGGTGTAATTATACAGGGAGTTATGGGGCTATCGCCGGAGGAGGCGATTTTGGTATTTGTTCGACCTTTTTGTTGCACTGTTGGGCATACGAGCACATCGTATGCATTAGGCCAGTAGGGCTACCCCAGCAGCCAGGGCCACAGATCGTATACCGATATGGCTTTCAGAGGTGGTTGGGGGTTGTGGGCCAGCCACGAGCAGTTGTTGCCGGTCGGGATGTGGTCTACTATAGACATATGCTAGAGGGCTTACCGCAGTAGACATTATATGGAGACCCTACAGAGGTCACAGCCTGGCAGAGGAGCCCGACTTACAGCTGCGCCTGATCCAGTATACATTCTGGATAGCAGGACGGAGGCCGGGCTGCGTACGAGCGGATACCTTAGCGAGGGTACGCAGGCAGATGGGCTTGCCACAGGACGAGCCACCCTCCCTTCCCTCAGTACAGGAGGGATGATGTAGAGGCCCCACTGCCAGCACCAACAGCATTGGGATCCAGACTGGGCAGCGGAGAGACCAGCAGGTGAGGGTGTGGATGATGCCGGAGGGTGCACTGGCAACATACAGGGTTGGTGGGCTGGACAGAGAGCGGCCGAGGGTAGCACAGCCCGCACAGCCAGACTGGCAGCGGTGACTCAGAGAGAGATCAAGCTCCGGGGGCAGGTGCAGCTATTACAGGGACAGTTGGCTGCTGCACAGGCACAGATAGGGGTTTTCACAGGGGCAGCTAGCCCAGGCTCAGGTACAGGCACAGGCAGCACCACCACCAGCAGCACAGCCACAGGTTGCAGGTAAGGTACAGGCAGCCGTACCAGCAGTAGCAAGCCACAGGCCAGATACCACCACGGCCACAGGTGCAGGTAACAGGCACAGGCAGCACCTCCACCAGCGCCACAGCCACAGGTGCAGGTACAGGCTCAGGGGATATGGTGTTGGGTGCCAGGGGACCAGCCCCAGTTCCTTCAGTGGCGCGAGATCGCTATATGGAGGTTAGAGCAGAGGCCCGTTATTATCAGGATATTCTTGATAGTACCGGAGTCGATTATCAGGCATATGCAGCTCATAGAGCAGAGACCTCGCACAGCCAGAGATCTCAGGGAGGGGCAGCCACAGCTGGCGTTGTCTTGTGACAGGCAGGAGGCGAGAGGCGCCACAGGGACCAGCGGGGAGAGGTGCCGAGGGCGGTGGGGAGAGCTGATAGATCCCCGACGTGGTTTTGTATAGGGACATTGGGCACCGGTCTGCGAACCGGTTGTATTGATAGAGGCCTGCGTGCCTACATTTATTCATTGTTTTGATTTATTTATTTATTATATACCGGCCTGCGAGCCGATACAGTACGGGTTACATTTGATACCGGCCTGCGAGCCGAGTATATTTTTGATATGAGAGACCGGCCTGCGAGCCGAGTCGAGATTTTGGTAGGTAGGTTATTGCGGCCTGCGTGCCGGCTTTGGTATATTATGTGATCACAGAGGCCCCGATGTAGGGCACATTGTATTGTTTGAAAATTTGTATATATATATATAGATGATGTTTTGATCCACATGCTGTGTTTAAAATGTGTTGAAATATTTTGTTAATGGTTTGGTAATATATAGAATGTGTGATGAGTTTAATTGACATGTTGATAGATAGATGATGCTGATGTTTTTGTTTTGCGTATATATGAATGACAGGTTATGTGATAAATTGGTGGTTTGTGACAGTGTGATATATGTAACTGATGAGTTGGATCCAAATGATGTATAGATTGATAGTTTTTTGATATTTGTAGTTGATGGGTTGTGTATTGGTAAAATAAATGATGTTTAATGAAATTATAATGCTATGTGTGGTGGATGAACAAAATGTGGTAAATTTTGTTGTTTATGCAGGCAAAAGAGGCGGGCGCGACAAAAATTTAGAGGAGAGAAATGAAGAAAAGAAACCTGTTTCAAAAAGGAAGGTGTGTAACCGATATCGGTTTAGGGAACCGATATCGGTAGTCATAGACCGATATCCGATATCGGTTAAATAACCGATACCGGTTATTTAGGTATGAGCTTTTCTAAAAATAGAAAAGCTAGGGTGGCAACTTAAGTTTTAATTTTAGAGCCATGC
The DNA here is from genome assembly GCA_019776745.2 of Taxus chinensis. Lineage (NCBI taxonomy): Eukaryota > Viridiplantae > Streptophyta > Pinopsida > Cupressales > Taxaceae > Taxus > Taxus chinensis. Next base: position 757,831,423 of record CM034151.1, on the reverse strand, counting down.
AAGAGGTTAAAATACGCGAACGACGCTTTTTTTGACGATGAGACAGGGATTTGCATGAGAGATTTGGTGAGAAGAAGGAAAGAGACAAGGAAAGTGAATTGTGATCCGAGATTCAGAAGGCAGGCAGAAAGACAAAGTTTGAAAAGGGTGGTGATCATGGCCGAACGAGGAGAAGAACATCCAGCAGCAGGCAAGGACAGGAGGGAAGACAAGGGCCACCTCAAGCTGCTGCAACTCAAGAGGTATTGTTTTTGTTTGTGATTTGATTACTGTATGTTTCGTGAGTAAGATGGGGGAGAGTAGGTGGGTAGATATGAGAGAGAAAAAAACATGATAACAAGGGTTGCAGGTGAGCTAAGTGTTACAGGGTAGGCAATCAGGGGTTCCAGGTATGTTTATATGTATAAAAAAACGAAGAAACGAGCAAATTATTGTCGTAGGTGGTTGTTTTTAAGGAAGGTGTATAAAATTGACAGTGACCGTAGCGGTTAGGGAGAACCGGTATCGGTTATGCAAACCGATATCGGTTACGTATAACCGGTACCGGTTACTGGAGAAATTTCCAGAATGTTTGAAAAAGACCCTAACGGGTTGAATGGTTGTTTGTTGTTTTGGTGTATGCAGGCAGAGACAGGGTTGAGGATGAATGATAGTGTGTGCCAGCGCTGTTGTCGCGAATCCGAGCGGATGTAAACACCAGCGGAATGGACATTGATAAAATCGTTTGGGGTTAAGTGGAATCCGTTATTATTCACGAATCGCACGTAACCATGGTATGTTACAGGCGCTGATTGAGAGATGGAATCCTGAGACAAATACCTTCTATCTGCCAACAGGTGAGAATGACAGTAAACATTGGAAGATGTGTTTCGGATTTTGAGACTCCCTATTACAGGAGAGCCAGTATATCAGGCACTACCTAGCGCGGGCACGGGGAGCGATAACAGCAGTATTTGGTCCATACGCACGAGATTTGACACAGCGAGGTTTATCGTTTACATATGGGGTAATGTGCAGCACACCCTGAGGAGACAAGGTTAGCAGTGATATTAATGATAGCAGTAGGGTATTATGCATTACCGAGGGCGGAAGGGGGAAAATTTCCAAAGGCATTGATGTGTGTTATCTGGGAGATGATAGAAAGGAACGTTACGTTTGCATGGGCACCTGCATATTTGGCGGAGCTATACAGGGGTTTATGGGCTTGTAGGCGAAAAGTCACAGGACAACGTTGGATTGCTCATACTTATTACACTGTTGGGCCTATGAGCACATTGTTTGTGTGCGACCAATAGGCCGATCCATCCAGGCAGGAGAGACCGGAGTACAGAGGTTGGGATTCCGACGATGGGTCCAGACAGAACAAGAGGCAAGATCTCAGGCCGTGCCGGGTGACATTGAGTATTACAGGCAGGTATGGGAGAGAGTGACGGTTGCGGATATCTGTTGGAGGCCCTACGGGAACTATATGGTAACCGAGAACATAGCTGAGGAGTTGAGAGGTGTAGAGCGATTGAGGTGGATCGCGGGGCACAGGCCAGGTGAATATGAGAGGATTCCTATAGATCGCGTGCGGCGACAATTTGGATTTGTGCAGGACATACCACAGGCTTATAGACCATATATGAGGATCGATGCCGAGGCAGCATTCTCACCACCCCGGCCAACACCTCCAGAAGGGCCTGAGGAGATAGCAGCCCGATCGCAGGGTAATGGATGTAGGAATGACAGAGGCCTATAGATTATGGTGGGTAGCAGAACTGCGAGGTGTACGCGAGCGCCCTGACACAGTGGTGATTACAGCAGAGAGGGATCGTCTGCAGCGTTTGGTTCAGCAGCTCCAAACGCAGGTGAATGAGACAAGAGGATTGTTAGTGGTTGCGGAGTCACGGCGGCGGCGAGACTAGAGGCTGGAGTTCTCCATGCGAGAGGGCGTATTCATATGTTACAGGAGAGATTGGCAGATCAGTGGGCGTTACATGGTACCAATAGCCGCGGTACCTTTGAGGACAGAGAGGCCCGGCGAGAGGGGGGTCGACGATCACGATCATCACCTAGTTCGGATGAGTTGTGATGGTCTGAGTATATGTTAGCGAGGTATAAGAATAAATAAGGATGCCGACCTGCGTGTCGATGATAGAGAAGATGTATTTGTTTAACATCTAAATAAAACTGAATATGTATGTTGATTTGAGTTATGATAATAATAAGATTGTCGGTGTTTGATTTTCGGTGTTTCGAAAAAAGGATAAAGAGAAATGTGATTAAATAAAAATACACAAAAATATTTATATTCACCACACAAGATAGGTTATGGTAGGGGATGGTCGAGCTAACCTTGGGAGACCCCATGTCTCCGAAGTGCTGCCTACATAGCCCATTGCACAAAGCAAGGAAGGGCCTCAGACCGATGTAGTTCTCCCTTAGGATCAGGGAGGGGTGAATTTAGGCAATTTGGTATGGTTTAGGCAATTTGTCGTTTGGTAAAAAAATTGATGTTGGTAGGGTAATGTTGTGGTGCTGGTAGGATAATATTGTTGGTGTAGGTATAGGTAAAGCAAAGGTTAGCATACCCAAGTAGTAGGGAATAGTGTCCTGATTAAGATCAACACACAATTCTAGATGCGAGGCAAAGCGGAAAGAGTGCTCCGTAGGCGAAAAGAGCTAAACAAACCACACAACGTAGAACGAGCCTGAAGCCCTAAGTGCCGTGTATAGACGAGAAGTCCATAGTTGAAAAGAGTTGTATGATCACAATATATCAGGTGTACGTTACGTCCCTTGAGTTGAAACAAATGGTGAGGTGATGTGGATGATATAGCTGAGGTACAAAGAACTTGTTACAACGAAAGAGAACCTACCCTAAATAGACAAGTCCATGACCCAAAAGTTCTTTTGAAGGAGGCTTTTATTTTATTGAATGTAGACTGATCGATGCGGGAAGTCTATAAGGGATATTGATTGTATTATTCTTGAGGTCTTCACGAAGCTGATCAATGCGAGAAGCTTCTGATAAAGGCTGACTGTGTATAGCTGTCCTTCGGGGGAGCAGTCTATTTATAGTAGCAGAGATGATTTTAGTGCATAGCTGTCCTTCAGGGGAGCAGTCTATTTATAGTAGCAGCAATAGTTTGGCATATAGCTGTCCTTCGAGGGAGCAGTCTATATTTAATTTTAGATGACTAGATGTTCTTTTGGCGTGAAGCATCTAGTTTAGTAGGAAGTTTGACTCAAGAAAATCCCATAAGAATACGGCTTATTTTAATACTTTAAAGTCATGGACTAGACTAAAAAAGGGGAAGGCATTATCAAGGGGAGGTGCGAAGTGATTTTGATTTTATTCGGAGATATAGAAAACAAAGTGTATGTAGCGGTAAATGAGCTCAAGGACGAGCAGTAGGGTAGATAAGAGTGATATAACACTAGATTCAACAGTAGAATGGTCGAAGATGCAAGGCATTAAGGGGTTCAGGCTCAGGTTTACCATTAAGCGAAGCTAAACGATAAGTGCCTGATCCATAGGTGTGAGTGATTATATAAGGCCCAATCCAATTGGGAGCAAATTTTCCACGTTTGCTCTTTTCTAGTTTGGTTACATGTTGATTCTCTTTGAGGACAAGATCACCAACCTTAAAGGTACGCTCATGAAGTCGCTTATCATAAGCACGCTTGATGCGTTTTTGATAGATTTGGAGGTGATCGAGAGCTGTAAGACGTCGTTCGTCAAGAAGCTCTATTGGGCTAACCGCTCTTGGCGGAAATCATCGTTGGTGAGAATATCCTGAAGAGATATTCTAAGGGAGGGTATTTGTATTTCGAGAGGCAAAACAGCCTCGGTACCATATACCAATGAAAAAGGTGTGGCATTAGTGGAGGTACGAATGCTAGTACGATAAGCCCAAAGGGCAAAGGGAATGTGATCGTGCCAATTTCTTCCAGATTCATTGACGACTTTCATGAGGATTTTGGTTAGAGTTTTATTAGAAGATTCAGCCTGACCATTGCCTGCGGATAGTAAGGCGATGAGAAGCTAAGTTTGATACCAAAGTTGTCACAAAGGTCTGTAACAACTTGTTTTTGAAAGATTTACCATTATCTGTTATTAGGCGATGAGGAATACCAAAACGACAGATAATGTGATGGTTAATGAACTCGACAATTTTTTCTTTTTTGATTGAAATGAGTGGAACGGCCTCCACCCATTTTGTGTAATATTCGGTCGCTGTGATTATCCAACGGTGACGTTGTGAAGAGGTCGGGTGAATCTCACCAATAAGGTCTAAACCCCATTGTGAGAAAGGCCAAAGATCTCGTGCGACCTGTAGCGGGTGGCTAGGAGTATGTTGAAGATTGGCATGTTGTTGACACATGACACAGCGCTTAACATATTTGTAGTAGTCGTTATTGAGAGTAGGCCAATAATAACCAAGGCGAAGGATTCGTTTGGCCACGGCAAGGCCACTAAAATGTCCACCACAAATACCGTCATGGACCTGTTGGATGGTATGAGTGGCCTCCATGCCAGTTAGACAGCGAAGGAGGATACCATCAAAACCACGTTTATAGAGGAGTCCCCCCATGACAACATAACGCGAAACACTTTTAAGAAAAGCACGTTTGCCGTTACTAGTAAGATCAGGTGGGAGGACAGAGATTGTAAGGTAGTCATGAAATTGGTGGTACCAGGTATCCTGTGAATTAGTAGACACAGTATTTATCATACAAACTACCGGGGTTGAATAGGATGGGGAAAAAAGTTGTTGGACCACGACAAATAATTCAGAGTCAGTTGGCGCGGCAGGAATTTGCGAGGCTAAGCAAGCCATAGTATCCGCAAATTTGTTAGTGGAGCGGGGAATGGTTTGTATAGAATAGTGGGTAAATAAAGCTAGAAGTGACTCCACGTGGTGCTTGTACTTCTGAAGTTCCTCGTTTTTACATTGGTAGATGCCCGTAACTTGATTGACTACCAATTGAGAATCGCCGAAAATGTTGATAGATTTGATACCTAAGTGTAACGCAACTTGGAGACCTAGAACAAGGGCCTCGTATTCCGCTGTATTATTAGTGCAAGGGAAATCAAGTCGGAATGAAAGAGGCATAGGTTCAGCGTCAAGAGGGATGAGAACAATGCCGGCTCCTCCGCTGCGCTGGAACTTAGATCCATCGAAGAAGAGGGTCATTTGATACGACACTTCTCCGAGCGAAAGAGTGGCGATGAGTTCGTCGGGGAAGGTAAAATTGGTAAATTGTTCCCCAGGTAGAGGGGCCTCCGCAAGTTGATCTGCAAGAGTTTGTCCTTTGATTGATTTCTGTTGTATGAATTCAAGGTCGAGGTCAGCGAGGAGCATGAGCCATCGAGCGATGCGTTGGTTTAGGTGTGGTTTGGCGTACATATAATGAATGGGGTCTGTGTTGGTGATGACGAAAGTTTTGTGATTCAGGAGGTAATGTCGGAGTTTGGTGGCGACGAATGATAGGGCCAGGCACAATTTTTCTACATGTGTATACCTAGTCTCGTAATCCACGAGGGTACGACTTATATAGTAAACGGCCTGCTCTCGGCGTGCCGGGTCTCGATGGGCGAGCATAGCTCCTATAGCATGGTCAGTGGCGGAAAGATAAAGGTAGAAAGGGGACGGTCGTCCTGGGGTGGGATAAGCACAGGTGGCTGCAAGAGATATGTTTTGAGAGCTTCGAAGGCTTGGTGACACTCCTCACTCCATTGAAAGGCAACGTCCTTTTTTAGAAGGTGATGAAAAGGGTGACATCGATCCGAGAGTTGGGAAATGAAACGCCGGATGGATTGAAGTTTACCCTGCAAACTACGCAGTTGTTTGAGATTTTTGGGTGGGGGCATTTCTAGGATAGCTTTGACTTTCGATGGATCGACCTCAATGCCACGCAAAGAGACAATAAAGCCAAGAATTTTTCCCGAAAGAACACCAAAAACACATTTCTTCGGTGGAAGGCGGACAGAATATTGTAACAGGCGATCAAAAATAATGGTTAAAAACATCGAGATGTTCACTACGATGTTTAGACTTGCCGAGAAGATCGTCGACATAGTCTTCAAGGATAGTGTGCATAATGTCATGAAAAATGTAGGTCATAGCCCGCTGATAGGTAGCACCAGCATTCTTAAGGCCAAACGGCATGACACGATAACAGAAGGTTCCCCAAGGAGTTATGAAGGCAGTCTTGTGTTGAATCGGCAGGGGCAACCAAAATTTGGTTGTATCCTGAAAAGCCATCCATGAGAGAAAGCATTTCATGACCCCGCAGTGAGATCAACAAGTTGATCAATACTTGGGAGGGGGAAGTCATCCTTAGGGCAAGCGAGGTTAAGATCCCGGAAATCCGTGCATATCCGAAGTCCCCCCGTTGCTTTCGTGACAGGTACGATGTTGGAAATCCATTGAGGATAGTCAATAGGAAGAATGAAGGAAACAGAAAGGAGTCGTTGGAGTTCTTCTTTGACCAAGAGAGCAATGCGTGGATGCATTTTTCTCAATTTCTGCTTGACTGGTTTGGAATCGGGGTTTAGAGTGATGTTATGGACAGCAATGGTAGGATCAATTCCTGGCATGTCAGCGTAAGACCATGCGAAAGCTTGGTTGCGAGCACGGAGAAAGGTGGTAAAGGCGGCTTGTTCTGATGTGTCAAGTGATTGTCCGATCTTCACTATGTGAGGATCTTCCTCCGTGTGGATGTTGATTTCTATAGTAGATTCGTTCAGCATGGTTTGGGTTTCAGATGGTAGGGCGCGTTGAATATAAGAATCATCCGCGCCCAGGTAAGTGAGTATAGAGTCGTCATCCTGGCATTCAACAACATTAATCAAAGGCGAATCCTCTTCGATCATGTCTGGATACAGAAGGGGAAGAGAAGATGGGTCCTCATTATCACGTTGATAAGTGAGAGGACCTACGAAGATAGCATTTATGAAAAAAAAAAAGTTAGGAGGGATAGATTCAGGATCCATCGATTCTGTGGGAGATGATGGCAAAGTGGGTGATGATGGTTCGGTAGGGGCAACGTCCTCCTCTTCTAAGATACAGCTGACAGGAGGTGTCTCCTGTGTAGGTGTTTCGGAGAAAACCGAGACCACTGCGATCATTATGTTTGCGGGTGGTGACGGGAATGAGCGTATGCCGGCCTTGTTCGTAAAGGCCGAAACCAAATCCTTTCCACGCACAGCGAGTCAAGAAGGTGAGGGCGAAGCGACGATTTGTCAAGTATTGAAAATCAGATTGGAAGGGAACCACACCAAGAGGAGGTTCGGGGGTAATGGAAGATGCGTCAACACCCCCATACGTTAGGTTAGTGCGGCAATGGGGTGGTCCGTAAGAGATTACCTCCCCCACGCGACGGTCGTAGGTGGGATGTGCATGTAATTGTCCGTACTCCTGCGGGGTAGGAAAAGAACTAACGTTATATAGGCGATACTCCCCCAGCGTGAGGCGATGAAAAACGTCTACTAAGGGGTCGGAGGTTGGGATGTTAGCTGCGGGAAGAGAAGTGGTTTGTGCGACGATGGTTTCATCAGTTGAAGACGTAGGTGCAGTTGAGGTGGACGGTTGAGGTATATTGGAAGAGGATGGTTGGGTTGAATGTATGGGTGTCTTAATTGGTATAAGCACATTGTTTGGGCGGTATAACATATTGCAAGTTTTGAAGGGGGGAGGATCAGCTTTTACAGTGTAGGACTTCCCCTCGTACTCAAATTTTATACATCGATGTAATGTTGAGGGAACACATCCCATGGCCCAGATCCAAGGACGACCTAGCAATATATTATATTGGAACTCTCCTTCAAGGACATAGAAAAGTTCGGGTAAAGTACGTGGTCCTACGCGAATGTTGAGGATCACGGTGCCTAAGGTAGAAGTAATAGCGTCATTGAATGACCGCAACATGATGGGGTTGGCACACATGCAACTAGAGGGGATGTTCATTTGTTGGAAGGCTTTTGAAGAGATGATGTTTAGGCTAGCGCCCCCGTCAATCATAACCCGACGTACTCGAATGTCTCGGACATAAGCGGAAATGAAAAGGGCAGGGTCAGGGTCTTCTGTACCAAAGTCGATAATTTCATCTTCCGAGAAACTAACCGCAGCGGCTTGTTGTTTTGAGACAGAAGTGGTGGGGGAGATGGATTGTTTGGTGAGAGAGGCAACATGATTGGGTGTTAGAATGGAGGTAACAGGCAGGGTTTCGTTGGGTAAAACCTCTATCCCTTGAAGGATCTCAACGAGAGCTTGTCGATGAGATTCAGAGGTCTGAATGAGATCATACAGTGTCATTTTTACGGGCGATTGATGAAGCTGTTTGATCATGGTTCGGTGGGCAACTCCATTAGAGACGGGGTAGGCGGGTCCGCGAATAACCACTTTAGGTGGTGGTGTAATCGGGATGGTTGAAGGAGAAAGAGATGCCGCAGGTGTGTTTTCTTTCGCCTTCCCATTGTTTTTCTGTCCTCGAGTAGCGACACTAATCATATTAATCTCGTAGACCTGAGATGAAGAAGATGGTTGGGATAATTCATGGTCTTCAAGAGGTGGGGTTGTAATAATGATCGATCTTGGTGAGGCGGGGACAGATGGTATAGTAGAGGGAATTGACGCTAGAGGTCTCCCTGCGTAAGCTGTTTTTCTTAATCTTTCGATCCGGAAGAGGTGACTGGCGAAGGATGGTTTTTAGAGCTTTGCATCCTTCTACATCATGTCCAGGTGTACGGTGATAGGCGCAGATTTTAGACTCATCATAATCCACAGGTCGGGGCTTAGACGGGTCATAAGGTCGAAGTGGGGGTAGAGAGATGGTCGCATTCTCCACCAACATAGCAAGGATTTTGGCGTAGGATCCTTTGAGGGGGTCAAAATCAGAAGAAGATAAGGGTATTGGTTGTGCGGGTTTTGGTAATGTTTGGGCGTGTTTAGTTCGTATGGGTGGTGGTTTAGTCGAGGGGTGCTGACACATGTTTTTCACTAAACGTGGTTTCTTGGACACAGAAGTTACGTTCAGCTGATTAGATGATGAGGCGACAGATGGCATGTTAGCGGGAAACAACCACGGAGAAATGGGAGTGACAGAAAATAAATCCTTTGAGGATGGGATTGGTTTAGGGTTGATAGGTGAACCGGATACGCGGGGTAACGATGTTGTGATACCCTTTGATCTCTGTATAGGTGTAAAAGGCGTAGGTTGTTTTGCAGAAAACAAAGGAGGTATGATATATTGATGTAAGGTGGAGGGATGAGGTCCCAATATGGAAGGTGGGTGTGAAGATGAGGGTTTTGATAGAGGCCCGGATTGCGTTTGTCTCCTAGGTGGCGGGGCGGGTTTATTTTGGGATAAATCGAGTCGCTTAGGCGGGTGTGTTAGACTGGGCATTGGTGAGGTCCCAAGCGTAGGGGAAGATCTGGTTAAGGTTGATAGAAGTGGACGGGGAATTTGGTAGAGGTGAGGGGGGTGAAGGCGGGAACAGGGGCATTTTAAGCTTCTGTAAGCACTTCGGGTAGATGGTGGAGACATCGGGATCAGTCATTTGCATTTGAGTAGAAACAGGAGTACTCAAACGTTCCCATAGGGCCTGTCTATCTTCTGTGGAATGACAGTCTCTAGGTGTAATTTGTAATTTTGGTACAGAGGAAAAGTGAGTTGTAATTCCAATCCATTGCGGGGTGTGACACATGAGGCGGATGAGGCACTGTATCAGTAGGTGCTAAGAGGTCAACGGGTTGTTGAAAAGATTTAGGTGATGAGGGACTAATAGGCAGAAGGGCATGTTGGAGGGGGTCTGTCATGGCTAAAGAATTTAACGATGTCGGTGCGAGAGATTTCTCATCCAAGGATGTCAAAAGGAGTGGTGTAGCCCTCCTCTTGTGTAGCAAGAGTGGTAGAAGGAGACGTCTGGGAAATGGATAGATTAGACAACATCCGCTCGCAGTCTTGTAGGGATGTGGTGTAAGAAGACTTATTGATGGGAAGAGAAGCTTGGGCAGTTAACTCTTCTATGGGTAAAGGAACGATTTCGCTTTGGCTTGATGATGGTAAAGGAGGTTCGGGCTCCTGTGTTAGTGAAGAGGCTTGATTCAAAATTTTCTCGATAGAGGCTTTTGGCTGGGTATCGAATACTGCATGGATCTCATGAACACTCTCCTCAGCTAAGATATCTTGGTTTACGTTGCTGCTGGACGAGTGATTCGGGAATGGCTTGTTGAAAATTTTCAGATTTCGGTTAGCAGGGGCGTTAGGATTATCGAGTGTTATATCCCCTGCATCAACCATTTCCTGCACTATGTTTTTCAACATCTTGCAGTTTTCATGACTATGTCCTTTTACGCGGTGAAAGTTACAAAAGTCATTTTCTTTGTACCAGGAAGGTATTGCGCGGGTGGAGTCAAACCCAGAGTGAGGTTTTACAGGGGGCAAGGTGATAGCCCCAGCTTTGAGCAATTTCTCTAGGATGACGCCATAAGTTTCTCCCAAGGGAGTGTAATTGGTGGGCTCAGCTTTGTATTTATAGGTGGTTTTTGGTGGAGTATTGGACGGTGGTTGGGATTTGACCATCACCGCGTGGACAGCTCCTTTTGATTTAGAAGAGGTTGACGCGTGAGGAGTGGTGGTATTTGGTTTATTGGTAGAATCAGGAGTTCGGAAGGTGGAGTTCTTGTTGCGCAACCGCAATTTCTCTTCCTCTAAGGCTCGAATTTCTAATTTTCGAGCCATAGTAAAGGCCTCGTCGAATGTACGGAAAGTTTGAATTTGGAGGGTAGGGGAGATGTGCTTAGCGCAGGCCCGCGTAAAGAGTTCGATAAGTTCGGTTTGAGGCAAGGCATACGTAAGTTGGTTGATAAGGCCCCGCCATCGTCCAACGAAATCTGCGATAGATTCGTCTTCGAATTGTCGGATGGCATAGAGGTCAGTGATAGATACTTTCTTGGCAATGTTAATGGAGAAATGATCCAAGAAAGATTGGGCTAGTTGGTTAAAAGAGAAGATTGAGTGCTGGGTTAAAGCACTGTACCATTCCAAGGCAGGCCCTGATAAGGACATGGGAAAGGTGCGGAGTAACAAGGCATCATCATGGGCAATCAAATAACAAGCATGTCTAAATGATCGCAAGTGTTGTTGAGGATCCTCTTTACTGTTAAAAACGAGTAAACTTTGGCAACTCCCATTGAGGCGGATATGAATGAAGGGGGACAGAAGGGTGAATGGGCTCCCGACAAACTTGCTCGTATGTCAAGGCGCTACGACTTCCTGAAACGGAAGCCTCCAGGTTTTGCATTTTGTCCATCATTTGCTTGATGAAATCTGTGGTTGGATGAGATGATGGTGCCACAGAATAGGGATGTCCCATATAAGGTGTTGAGGTTACTGGATACGTGTATGGGAATGAAAAGGTAGGCGGAGCTTGAGAAGGAAAGCTCGTTTGAATAGGTGGCAGAGAGTAAGTCATGAATGGAGTGGTCTGAAAAAGAGATGAGATAGGGGCAGTTGGTGGTAGCGATACGTGGGGTCCAAGGTTAACCAAAGGAAAGCTAATCGGGGTCGTATGAACCTCTGAAGCTGTCGGATTGGGAGACGGGGCTAGTGATGCAGGCAGTAAGGTATTGTTATCAGGAGGAGTGGGAGCTAAATGAGCAGCTATACTAATAGGCATGCCCATAAGAAGCTGACCATCAGGCGTACGGTCAGGGGTATGAGACAGATAGTATTGTACAGCGCTGGGATTAGCATCCAGAAATTTGGCAAAGTCCTTGTCTCCTACAGGAATTTGGGGGATCTCACTGGTGTCCGTAGGGTTTCCTATAGAATGTGAAGGGGGTGATTCAGGCAAAGACACAGAGCAGGCATGTGAAACCATGGCGGCGGCTTGCTTCCGAGTGATGACAACCATAGACCAGAACACACAGGAAAGTTTCAATCTATCAAGAACAAAAACAACCTCAGAATGGTGAATTTGGCAAGCTGCTGGTTTGTCTGGGGCTGATGAAGACAGTAACCGATATCGGTTTACTAACCGGTGTCGGTCACAGGGGAAACGACGTCGGTCCCTTAACCGATGCCGGTGTCAAAAATCTAGAATAAGAAGATACAAAGGGGTTGCAACGTCGAGTAGTTTAGCAACTTATTGATCACAGAAGACAAAGTATGACAGAGAAAACAGGGATTTGAAAACAAGCAAGAGGCACACGCAAATGCAGAGATTAACCTTAGGGTTAATTTTAATTATTGTGGGCTTATGCCTTTAGACGTAGAATGATGTCAGAATCCTAAACAACAAGACTTAGGGGAAATGTCAAGTTTGTTTTGGCTTATAAGGTTACCTCAATCGGGCGGAGGAATACCGCGGAAAAGGGGGGATGTTTGAGATGTTGTGTTAATTGTGAAGTGATTCGGTATGTGTTGTGCAGTGAAACTAAGGTTAATTTCCTGTCAATACCGTGGATATCACCCCCACGTGTACGACCTGTTACTTAATCTATGTTCACGAGAATTGAAAAACAACAGGCAGGAATGTAATGCATGTGTTTTAAAACCCAAATCGAAAAGTGGTATTCGATGAAGCAAAAGAGATGACTTTTACTAATGCAAGATGCAAAAACAAAGCAAGTTCTTTTACCAGAATAATAAAATACCCTGTGAATATCTCTAGAAGAAGAAAACAGCAAGTATGCTCCCTATAATAAAAGCAAGCAAGAAATAAAGAAAAACCCAAAATGGGTCCCACCGGGCGTGCCAAAATGTTTCACTCGGAAATGCTTCGTTCCTTATAGAAACAGATAAGGTTAGGGTTAGGAGGAATACCTGTAGAATGTCGAGATGATGTGCGCGTACCGTAGAGAAAGATCAGGCTGACTACGAAGAACTCCTTTTTGTCTTGGAAGGACTACCTGCAAATAAGAACACAAGACCACAAGATTTTGATTAGATAATAAATGAGGGAACTGCCTTGGGCCCAGGAAGTATGAAACTTCCTTTCGAAGGTGGTCAGTTCCCCTGCTAATATGAATTAACACAAAATACCGTAGAGTACCAATTAAATTGTTTCGTGGAACTGGGTAGGGAAAAGGCTGTTTTTCTTGGTTTTGATCAAAGGAACCGATGCCGGTTACCTATAACCGATGGCGGTCACTGATAACCGATACCGGTTGGTTCTAGGATTTTCTGGGCTGGTTGTGGTGTTTGTAATGGCTGGTTTTTTCGATAGTATTGAGAAATGGGATGGTTAGAAGCTAAGGAATGATAGTTAGAGGCAATGGTACGTTAGATAATGGGTTCAGGAACGGATTTGGGAAGATTACAATTCCAAAAGCACAAGAAATGTTATAATGGAGGACATGCAAGATATAACTTACTGGTTTTTGATGAAGGTGCAAGTTGATCTCCTTTGCTGCCAACTCTTCTGGTTTCTTCACTCGTCTCTGCTTGGTCAAGTGAAGTTCTGGACTCTGCTGATCGCTTTGGACTCTCCTCTTTCAAAAATCCTTCGACTGATCTCCCAAAATGAAAATCCGATCCGTTGTTTTGGTTTGGGAAGCCCATTTACAGGGAAACCGATGGCGGTTGCATAACCGACGGCGGTCGAGTAGGAACCGGCATCGGTTAGGAAAAAGTAGGCTATTTTTAGTAAAATAGCCCACCTTCCCTGCTTTTCTTCCGAGGGATCAGTTGCGGGCTTGGTCAAGTGGCTAGAAGGTCGGCTTTTGGTGCGAGTAAGGAGGCATTAGTTATGGATGTGAGTCTAGACTAAGTCATGGGTCCTAATTAGCTTAGTTTAGGGTTAGGGCTAGGTCATGATGAGGTGGCAAAGTGAGGTGGCGGGTAAGGTGATGTGGATTTATCAATTACAAGGTAATTAATAAATAATTGTGTGAAGTTTAGGTAATGAGGTTAGGTTGCGAAATGGGATGCGGGTCACAAGGGGTCGTGAGACACGAATTTGGTGTCTACAATGGTAACAGAACCCCCACAATAGAAATGGGATCCACAAGCAAGGGTGGATCAATGAAGGTATCTAGAAAATTGGAAGTGGTAAGAGTCTCAGAAGGGGCACTCCCAACAATGGAGATAATGAACTCCTCTAAAATACATGTAGATGGATGCCAAACCTGTAGTACATCACAAGTGTAATTTGTGAAAAAGATGACCAAGGTCAGGTAGATACTCATCCCAATGAGGGGGTTCAACAAACAGAAGAGTTTTGTAAGATAGGTATGAGTCATCCAATGAAGGTAGAGGAGTGAAAGGGGCCTCACACACTAAAGCTAGAAAAGAGGTGGGTGTGATGATTGTATGAGGCCCAGTAGGAGACTTCTCAATATCTGATGAGATGGGAGGGGTGACAACACTCTCTGGAATAGTGAGATAAGGAGGAGAAGAGTCCTCTATAGTACTCTCAACATCAGAACTAAATTCACAATCCTCATCATCAGAAATAGAACCAAGCAAGTCTATGTCAGCGAAACTACCATCATATGAAGAAGAAGAGGAGACCACTAAATTAGTAGCAACAATAATGGTGACAGTATGTGAAGGGTCTCCATAGAGGGATTGAATAATTCTCCAAACATGGTGGGGAGGAGCTAAGTCTACCACGTGAAACTAGAGATATCTGGAGACATGCATCATCAAGTCACCAAAAATATGGTCGCAAGTGTCAAGGAAGTCCTCCAGATGATGATGATTAGTGGGTGCAGGAACTAGCCCAAGTAAGAAGGGTGAAAGACCCTCGTGAGTGAAGTAACATTCCATGGAAATGGTGGAGGTTGTAAAGAGATCCTACAACGCTCAAGTCTAGAAAGAGTTCCCTCCATGATGCGGAAGCAAGAAGTGTAAGGTGCACAAAATCAAGACGTCAGACTTGGCTGATAATGCGTCTGCATGTAAAAACCCAAGAGTACTAGTGAACCCCCTAGAAAGTGGTACTTTATAAAGTAATGCATTTACAAAACTGACAATGGCATCACATAATGTGTGATAAATCATGCAACTTTGACTAAAGAAGTGCTAAAAAATGAGAAACGAATCAAAAGTTAAAAAATACAATTCTCGCAACTGATGGAAAATGCCAATGAACTTTGTAAACTGATTAAAAAATTTCCTGAAATGGGTACAAAGGGTGTCATGTGGGTACTCGTTGGAAATGGCATCAAATTTTAGGCAGGGTTTATTTTGCTTATGAGGGGGAATCAGCCTCCTTCCAAACCCATACCTCACCCTTCATCTTCAACACATGAATGAAGGACATAATACTAGCAAAAATAAAGCCTTAAAATTATTACAATGCCATGAAATAAATGTTTTTCCTTAAAACATTAAAAAAGAAGGATTATTTTGACCACTAAACAATTCTAAAAGGGAGGGCCCGGATAAGGTGTCAAGCTGATGTGTTCACAATCCAATGCTAAGGTCTATAGCAAGTTAGGACGTCCACCCAAGTTGAGCCACGTGTGGTGGAGATGTATATCCAAAACTAAGCCATGTGTTGAATGTAACCACTGAGATCCTTGCAGTGTAACCGAAACCAAGCAGAGAAAGTGCAGGTTGTGAGTGCAGGTGAAATCCGTTCATTGCAAGATTGTTAGAAGACTGACAATAGAGTTGAAATCGCAGATTGGTATTGATTTAGATGGGGTCGTGATCCACCAGGGGAGCTGTGGGAGCCTGGGTGCACGGAGCTGAGTTGCATAGTCATCCACGTTGAGGTGAAAGAAAACATGTCTGAGCCCGAGCACGAGTTTGAAAAGTCCGTTGCGTGTAAAAAATTTCCAAGGATTTTAATGCCACATTGAGGAGATCTTGGGGCTACGTGCTAGGGGATGGGTGGAGTAGAATGGAATCATGTTGAACCAAGGGTATTTTTGAGCAGAAGCCAAAACAACAGTCCTAATAAAAGGCTGAGCCACTACCAAAATGTTCAATCCGAGCCTGTTGCAAAAAATGAGCTGTTGAGTAATGCACGAGCCCAAATGGGTGCATGTTGTGAGTACAAAGAGAAATGCAGGAGATGTAGATCCAGTCAAAGTGAAAGGCACGAGTCACCAACAACTGCAAGAGGTGAGTTGTCTAATGTAATGAAATACCGTGTTGGTGAGTTCTCAACCAAGGCAGTGTGTGGCAAGCTATGGGACAACTTGGTCATTTGAAAAATAACCCTCAAACCTTTCAATCACCATAACTTCTATACCTTCAACCTATAATTTTTCCCTATTCTGAAAATGCAAAAACCAACAAGGAGCATAAAACAACCCAAAAAAAACACTAGAATCTAGAAATATGCAAGTAGAGCACATGTAAAAGCAAGAGCTTGCACAAACAACTACATGGTGGAGAAATGATGACGAGAAATGTGATTCTATTCCCCACACTCTGATACCATGAAGGAGTGAAGGATGAAGACCTGGTCGGAATTCACATGCATCGAATAGTTGCACTTCACCAAAGTGTAGGAGTTGCGAGATTAAAGCAAGAAAGCTTTGTAAAGCAATGTGCATGCATATGAGAGCTCAAGATTAAAAAATGGAGTACATAGGAATTGTTTGGCTTGGCTTAGGCTTGTCATAGATCAAATGAGGTGAGTACAAATAGAGGAGTGAATGTGTAAATCCCATGTAAGAGAATATTCCTCAATAATGGAGAAGAGGAGTTACTTTCCCAAATGGGAATGTAAATCCTATGAAACACTTACACACATGACAGATTCTGTAAGAGAATCTGGCATAACTAAGATGACACCTAGATCCATGTCCACCTAAGTGAGATGACTCACCCGGTGAGGTGGAATAACACTAAATAAGTGAAGAAAATACACCAACATGAGGTACACCAGCACAAGGTATCTTAAACCCTTACATATTTGAAGTTACTTATTTTCTTTAGTACTAGTTCACTAATATGAAACAAGAATGAGAAAATTTGTTTGACATTCTGGCACACCCGGTGGGACTCACCCTTCTTTTGTGAGTTTTTTAATTTGTCTTTCATTTCCATTTTATTCTATGTATCTTCTACTAACCTTGCAGGTAGGATCATTTCTTTCGTTTCTTTATATGGATTGTATTTCTTGAATCAGTGTTTCTTTTCTTGCTTGCTTTAAAAAAAATTCAGATAAAAAGGAAAATAATTATCTAGGTATTCATTGTTTTGATTCCACACCTCTTTATTTTATTGCATTACATCATTTTTTTCTTTCATCAAATCCACACCTTTCATTTTGGATGTCAAAAGAACCCCTCATAATTTCTTGAAAATCTAGTGTAACTAGGGGGTCTAATTTTTTGCATACACTTCATCACACACATCCAAAAAATGTGCATTAAAATACATATCTCAAACATTTCCTCCCAAGTGGAACTATTAAGATTTCATCACCCGATATGAAAGCCAACGTGGTGTTCTATTTGTGTTAAAATTTTCTTGACTACAGGTATATTTGCTAACCACCCAACTATCTTATCACAGTGGGACCTTGAAGTGAGGGGGTAAGCCCCAATACCAAACCCTATACTTATAGTCATGATATATTCATGCCTCGATAACTTTAGATATATCGAGGAATCCATCTAAAACTAATTGAAACCATCCATAGATTACCATTTCCTAGGTTCCTTTTGAGCCCATTTTCATTTCTTTTTCACATCTCTAATAATCAAGATAATTAAAATTTTGTTTCATGACTTGTTTGTGATAATTAAAAATTAATATATCATTCTATATTATTGTTTGTTTCATTCCCATCATTACACGTTCCCAAGAAAAGTAAATGGATTAAAACATGTCCTTTGATAAAATTCCTACATATACCATGGTTTCCCAACAAACCTCTACCATTTCTATCATTTCCTCCACTCCTTTGGTTACATCTTCTGTAGTTACCCAACCAATGGTTCCTATTTCCTTTTTCCAAAAGTCTCACACTATGCAATGTAGTACCCATGTTAAAACTAATCCCTTTATTCACCATCATTTCATCCCATCTATACTAGAAAAACCCCCATCCACTACCTGTATCAAAGATTTAGGATCTCCTATTATCACTTGTGGGTGTGTGGAATTCCAAGAGATTCTCATTGTTAATCCAGTTGCTCTTCCTAACTATCTCCTTTGCAAGACTACCAACCTCCAATTTGATGGACCTCCTTTGCAACAAATCTATGCCTACCATTCTAATCCTGAATCCACGCAAATCCTTACATCACAACTCACTGTGTTCTTCCCTAGAGCTATGAATGAACTTGTTATGGAACAACGTGAGCTTTATCTTACCCATATCCTTCCACAATCAATCATTCTCACCAAACCACTCAATTTTTTATGCCCACCCCCCTAATTTTCTCTGTATTAACACCACTATTTCCTCTTCTATCCCCATCCCCTCATCATACACTACAATCACTTGTATCCCTATCTAATCATCACAATATTCTCACTTCTTACTACATCCGAAGAACATAATTCAACTTTGCCTCTTATCTCCACTTCCCATGTCAATTCCAATTTAATCACTTCATAACCTCATCCATATAAATCAACCTAAACCCACCAACCTCCTCCTCGAGGTGCCTTTCGTTATATACTTCTACACCAATCCACTCAAGTATCTCAACCACCTATTACTTACATCCTGAATCATCATATACCACATCAATCAAATGTCCCCACCTCTCAACATCCAACTTAATTTCACTAATCTTATCACATCCCCATTCCTCAACAACAATAACCTTTATCTCAACCCGTTCAATCAAAACCCCTCAATTACATTCCCCATTATCAACCACTTCCTCCAAGACATACACATCCTCAAATGTATCAAATCTATCAACCACCTAATCCATCTACTTCATATGCATCATAATCTCATCATCCAACTTCTAGATCCCATTCATCAAACGATCCCATGGAAGCATTACTGAGTATAATGGAAAATATTGAAGCCGCTACCTTGGGGTCAAAAACCGCATTCTCATATGATAAAATCTGGAATGAACCCATCAACCCATTAGTTCCAATTAAGCCTTATCCTCCTCATTGGTAACTTTCAAAGTTCTTCAAATTAGATATTAAAGAGTATCCCCAACATCATATTTTTTCATTTAGGCATGCATGCTACTTAATTTCCCATGATCAGGACCTTATAATTCACACCTTTTCCATGTCATTGGCCGGTCTCGCCTTGGATTAGTATAATGGAATTCCCCAAAATTCATTATTCTCATTCACCCAATTTGTGAAATTGTTCCTAGAACACTTCTCAATCAATATTGTGTGTAATATTACTATCATACACCTCTACACCATTCGAAAGTATGATGACTAATCTATTTTTATTTCATCCCACGATGGCATAGTGTCATCAACCAAGTATCATACTCTCTTCCACAAACATAGCTTATTAAAATCTTCTCACGTTCTTGTGTGAATCATATATCCTCTACTCTTCAAATCCAATCATTTCAAAACTTTGAAGAAATATTTACCATGGCTCGTAAACATGAACTTCGCGCCCTTCAGTTAGGTCATCTTAAAATTTGATTAAATAAAACCAAGTCCAAATTCACTAAATCCTCCATGCATGGTGACAAATCTAAGAATGCCGCTAATAACATTTGGGTTAAATCCTCATCTGCATCCACTTCTCACATGAATCCTCCACAAATATCTCCTACAAATCCTCCTAACTATACAACTTCTGGGGAATCTTATGGTGTAATATTCGAAAATTTAATGACGGTCAATTTGAGTACAATTCCTTCCATTTGACCTTTTGATGAATCATGACACAAACCAACATGGTATCGTGAAGAATATTATTGTAAGTATCAGCATGTCTTTCTCCATGACATTGAGATGTTTCGCACTGTCAAATACCTCATCCAAAAACTTATATAATATTGTGAGCTTCAAGTGGAAAATCCTAATGTGCTACCCAATCAACCCTTAGATTTTTTCAAACAACCATTCCTTAATCATCCACTAACAAATTAAACTTCCCCCCAACATCTCAAACACCTAACACTCACACGATCAACACCAAAAATAAAGAGCCCACATCATCACTTATATCCACCACCAAATTATCTATTACATCTACCTCTATTTTAGACGCTTGGACCCCACATCCACAATAACATCAATATCCAAATCTACTTCTACACCTATCAATTCTACACTGATCATATCTAAACCAACTACATTTACAGTTATCACACCCACACCAATATCCACTACAATAACTCCCTTATCTATATCTACCATGTATCTCCACCTATTACATCTATTATTTTCCCAAACCACTTCAACATCTATTCCTACATCTATATCTATCTCCAAATCAACTACATCTACCATTGTGCTCATTCCTACTTCCACATCTATGCCACCTCTTGAATCATGTTCTACGCAGACATCCAACATAACTACAAGTAACATTCATACCCCATCTATATAAGCAGTTACCCCCACATCAACAAATCTGAAGCCCACAAAATTTATAGATCCTCTTGACATTGTCAAACACATCATTAAGAAACCACTTCCACCTACCATATCCTCATCTATGACACACTCCACATCACCTAATTCTATTTTTACAAACCCTCCGGTTGAAATAATCATCATTCCTTCCAAATTTAAATCTTGACAACAAAACTATAAGAACCTTGGCATGCTTATCCAAAAATCTCTCACACACACAGAAAAAGTGGGAGCTTCCTTCCCCTAAGACTAATCCTCCTAAGAAACTTAATGCCACATAATCACTCTTAGTAGTATCTCCTTCTATGTTAGGGCCATCCCCTTTGTTTAAGAATCTCATTATCAACAAATCTAAATAAAGACTATCCAACATTTCTTCCAAATTTGAACTTCCCTCCAAATCATCCACGTCCCCAATTGTCAAATCAGAATCCAAGTCACCAATGTCTCCAATCACCAAAAATAAAACCAAGAGACAAACATATTCTTCATCTTCAAAATCCAAGGTAGAATAAAAGGCCCCTATAAATGCTCATCAAAATAAATTATCCCTGATAACTTCACCCACAATCCTCAAAACCACTTCACCTATGGCCTCTACTTCAAAAACTACCATTGGTCCCTACACAAAAATATTCGAACACCTACTCCAAGTATCCGCAATCACCATTCCTCCCAATAAGTATTTTTATTAGCGTCTCCCTAAACCTTCATGGTTCAATTCCAATCTTTTTTTTACATAGCATTGTGCACCAAGTAATGATTCCGAGCACAATAAGGCTCTAAAAACTATTATTCATAATTTTATCGATGAAGATTACCTTCTTATTGAAGAGGATCACCCTCTTCTTTCAACCAATCTCGCTTATTCATCCAAACCTTCATCCACCAAGACCACTAAATCTCCTCATTCATTCAATACTTTTGTCTCCATCCCTCCTCCAACAATAATTTTTCCCAAAGAAGGTCACCCTCTTTTCATCAATGTTTTTCAGATCACTACTCGTTCTCAACCCCGTGACTTCCAACCTCCGACTAAATTAAAGTCAAAATTTATCATCACGACTCCCTCTAATGATCCTACTCTACCCTCTTATTCATTAAATCCTAAGGAGTCTATCTTAGCTACCCCTTGACATGCTACTATTAAGGAGAGTATTACGAAACAAATTCATTAGGCCCCAATTAAGATGTCACTTTATGAGCTCATCCAAATCTCCCCAGATCATAATCAATCTCTCATCGAAGCTCTTAAAGGTATCCCTACTCCTAACAATGAGGCTAAACCATTTGCATATCTTTTTAGAGATCTTGCTGCTTCTGCCTCCATATCCTTTGACAA
Organism: Taxus chinensis; assembly: GCA_019776745.2. Lineage (NCBI taxonomy): Eukaryota > Viridiplantae > Streptophyta > Pinopsida > Cupressales > Taxaceae > Taxus > Taxus chinensis. Next base: position 757,809,591 of record CM034151.1, on the reverse strand, counting down.
TACTGAAATTCCTGACATATCACCCGAGGATCATGACCTTCCTCTTTTCATCAATTTGTGCATCAATGATACATTCATTTGTCATTATATGATTAAAAATGGAGCTAGCATAAACATCATTTCATCACATACTTTTTATCATCTCAATCTCCCTAATTCTATTGTCACCCAATCACCCGCGATCCTTCGCACATTCAATGATGTTGCTGTCCCTAATTTGGGCACAATTATTATTCACATCTATGTTTGTGAAAACCTCCTCAATGAGGTATTCTATATCATAGAAGGTTATTTTTGATACAATATCCTCCTTGGATGACCATGGATTCGTGCCATGAATTGTGTTCCTTCTACCCTCCATCGATGCATCAAATATGAACATGAGGGGAAAATTATAACTCTCCCCATAGACCTTCTTCCATTCCAAGTATTTCACATGAATTATCATCTTAACGACATGTTTGTTCCCACACATAATTCTTCTGAAGCATCCACTAGCTCATCCATCTCCACATCCAAGCTCCCCATTGATGACTCTATAAAAAAAAGTAATGCATCAACTCATGTTGGGGGAGCATCATCTCTTCACAATTAATGATCTTCTTGTTAGAATTTGATGATTCAAATAATTACGGGTTTACTCAATTTACATGTACAACATTAATACATTATGCAATGTTATAATGAATAAACTAAATACAAATTACATCAAAAATAAATAAAGCAATACTTATAGAAATTAAATAACAATTGACACAAGATTTATAATGGAAACCTGAAGGTAAAAAACCATTGTGAAAGAAATCTTTATTGTAGAGAACTTTTTACATCTAGTAAATCACCTCCTCCTTAGAAACCCTAATCACAAGGTTAAAAACACATTTGATATATTTCCTGAATGTATCAAATGAGGACCAGAAGTCCTTTGTATATAAGGTGAGTGGGCATGTCTCCCGACCCACCTTTTCAACGTAAAAGGTTGACACATGTCTTAATGTTTAAAATATTATAAAATGTGATCCAATCTTTACTTAAGCTACGAATGTATAAAATATTACAAAATGTAGTTTTCCTAACTCCAAATTTGATATGAATGTTTCCACAATCATTATCATAATGTGTTTTGTAATCGCCAAGAATCACATTTTCAAATCAAGTGCATGAAATGTGATTTTCCTAACTTCCAACAAGTTTGATCTGAATTTTTCCACAATCCTTTACAAAGCATATTCTGTAATCACAAAGAATCATATTTTTGGAGCTCTAATTGTTGACATAGATAAGAGTCGGGTTTGAATCACTCTTTGAGAATATTATTGTCTTACTTCCAACGAGTTTGGTCTGAATATTTGAATGTTTCCATAAACCTTTACATAAGATGTTCTGCAATCACTAATAATCACATTTTGAACCTTTAATCATCAACATAGATACGAGTTGTGTTCAAATTACTCCAAGGACATTTAAGATAGCAACTACAACCATGCTGGTTATATCTCCCATTCTCAACATGGAAGTGCACCTACATATTAATTAAAAATACCTAATGAGTTGGCATCGCATGGATATGGCATAAGAATGCTAGTAAATAATTACTAAGATATTTAGAAGCTTGGAAATAAAAACCAACTATGCAAAGAAGAATAGCTAGTAAACAATTCAAAACAAACCAACCAAAGAAGACCAAATACATTGCCGATCACTTGTTGATCCTTCCACACGATAATTGGATTGTTAGCAACACTAGTAATTGGTACAATTGGTATGATCACTTGGTGCATAACATTCTTGACAGCATAAATGTTGATATAGTGGACAACAATGGAAGAGCGAGTGTTAGTAGAAAAATGATTGATTTCCTTCGAGATGGACACTGAATTTTGTTTTGTTCCTCCTGCCCTGAAAGGTTCATCATTGGATTTGAAGGTTCACAATGTGGGTCTTTAAAAGATTAGTGCCCTTTGTATTTCTTCTCAATTGCTTTCCATAACATCCATTAATTGCAGAAGTGACATATTTTGAATAATATCAAGATCACTAAACCTATCTGGATACTACGAAGCTAGACAAAAGTGGTGCAAAATGCTATCATGATATTCAACATTAAGTCTCTCAAGTGTCTCTGCTGATTTGGCAAATTACACATGAAAAGTCAATGGTAGTATGGTCCGAATTATGTATTGTGTTGACCATGTTGATAATTGTTGTTGCTAAGTGAGGCCCGAAGTGAGGATTAGCCACAAACTTGCCTTGAGATGATGACTATGCTCATCACGGAAAAGTACTAGTAGTGAATGGCAAGATGAGGTGCAAGTAGGTAAAAATAGAGAGAATTGAAACTTCTTTTTGTAACCTTGATGGAAGGGTGAATAAGCTAGTAATGATAAGTTTGTGCTTGACCCAATATTAAATACACTCATTCTATACCTTCCTCGATGTTAAATATACTCATTCCAAATGTTAAGTGTTAGTTTCCTTTCCCATTTCTCTATCAACATTAGTCAATAAATGTCTTTTACCAAAATCACACAAGTTAACCAAAAATGTAATGAAAAGGTTGCAAACTATGTCATGTGTAATAAAACTATACTCGTTAAAAGCACATCAAAGAGGCTGAATTGCAAGAATTTTTCATTTCTATCCTTATTCCACAAACTAATCCAAAATTCACTTTCTCTACTTTCGAATCCTTTGAATACCTATGTAACATGGTTAAGGTTTATGAGACCAAGCTCCTTGCAGAAAACCTGCTAAAATATGACAATAATGCACCTACATCTAGTGGAACCAAATCCCTATCCATGCCATCCTATAAAGATAAGCCAAACAACAATAAGAAAAATGATTGTAAAACTGTAAATGTTGTACAATCAATTCAATTTATGGTCCTTACTTGGGATTTGAAAAGGAAACAAACCCATCTACCAGAACCTCCTCATAAGATATTGCAAAAGATCGTAGAGTGTAATCTCATAGATTTACCTCCACCCACAATAGTTGACACATTTAGATTGCAAAATGCAATGTTTTATGACAAACTATCTTACAATTACAATATGTGCGTTGGATACTCAACCAATTGGTATTTCATATCATGTCATAAAATCCAATACCTAATTGACAAAAACACTATGTAGACATATAAAATGTCAACATGCTTAATTTGTTCCGCAAATATCCCAACATCATCCATATAATAATTAATCACAAGATTAATTATTATTAATAATCCATTTTATCATTTTTTCCCTTTTAATTATTTATCAAATATCCCAACATTTCATCATTAATCATTTTAATTCATCCAATATCTCATTTTCATCATTAATCTCATTAATCCATTATTATATCATATTATCTTATTTTAATCCCCATTAACTTTTTATAGGAATTTAATATTCCTACATCTCACATACCATCTACCCTACACATCACTACACCTAGCCTTTCCATCAAATCACATCCCTAATCATATTTATTTAATCTAATTTAATCCTAATTTAATCACATTCTCACACCTCTAAATCTAGAGGCTTCTATTTCTAGAAGCCTCTCTAAATTTCCCTCTTTCATATTTAAAAATTCAAATATCTCCCTCCCTCCATTGAATTTTTAATTCAATGGAAACCTCTGTCAAATTCTAGAAATCTTCATTTTAAAATTCTCCATTCTTCTCATGCATCCTCCACCCTTGATCTAAATCCAACACGACTTCATCTTAGCCATTGAATCCTCCACTCCTCAGGTATAAATTTAGCTCTCCTCCATGAGATCCAAGTTAACAAGATCATAACAAACATATGCTATTTTATCCACTCAATCATCCATCCAATCTATCTATAATCAATCCATTCTTCATCCAAGCATCCACACATCAATCATTCCAAGGAGAGGTGCTACCCAAAAGTCTCCAAAAATATGAAGCAAGCAATCATGTTTAATCCAATGATCCAAGAGCACATCTAAAGCATCAAGGGAGCTCTTCATTTGGTAAGTGAAGGTATTGCATTTATTTCTCCCTTGCATATTTCTCTATCTGAGGTTTTGTTTGAATATATTAGATTTAGGGATCAATTTATTTGCTTTTTCTTCCTAATTTTTATCTAATATTTTCTTGCATTACACTACCATCAACATTATATATTACTTTGTATAACCATCTAGACCCTATAATGCTTATTTTCTCAGGTGGAACCAACTCCTAGGTTTGATTTTGAATCAAGGAATTATATTCAGTGTGCATTTCATTGATCCACTTCTCATGCCAAGACGCTTCTTCCAAACTCTTCAGCTGCGGTTCATACAAGGTCATTAATGTATGGTACATATGATGGCTTGTTGTCATTTTCCTAAGGTCAATAGGATTAGAACTTTCTAACACTGTTTGAGCCCATTTTGGTTTCTTAGCTAGGGAGACAGGAGACTCAAAAACATCCATAGAATCAACATAAGAAACATCCTTATGATCTTTTACCATATTTTCATTTTCAAAATCAGAACCATCATTAGAAATATTGACAGGATTAAGAGTATTATTACTATTTATAGATGAATAAAAACATTTTTCCAAAACAATAATGTTGTGATTTTCAGTTACTTCTATTTGTACAGGGTTATAAATCCTTAGACCTATAGTTTTGATACCATATCCAATGAAAATATAAGAAAAAAAGTCATATCAAGTTTCTTTCTTTTTTTTTATAGATATATAAAGAAGAAGGACTATAAAATTTTTAAAATGAAAGACATCAGGTTTTTTATTTGACCCCTTTTCTAAGGGGGTCAAAAGGTGAATAGATTTGGTAAGAACCCTATTTATGATGTATACTATCATTTTCATTTCTTCTGCCCACAAAAAATTGGGAAGACCAGCAAAATGAAGCATAATACGAGCTATATCTAAAATAGTCCCATGTTTTATTCTGCAACACCATTGGATTGGGGAGGATGGGGAGAAGTTAATTATATATTAATCCAACAATCAATATAAAAAATTTCAAATTCCTTACTAACATATTCACCCCCATTATCTTTTCTAAGCCTCTTAATTTTATAATTATATGAATTTTCTATAGATGCTTTAAATTCCTTAAATTTTCCAAATACATCAATTTTTTTCTTAAGAAAGTATATCTAAATCATTTTGATGAAATCATCAATAAAATTTACAACATATAAAGAACCATTTGACAAAGCTACTTCAAGAGGTCATGTAACGTCATCACGAACAATTTCTAGTGGTGAAGAGGAACTCTCCTCAGGATGTAAGTGAAAGTGTTTAACACTTTGTTTCGAGTGTAAACACCCTTCACAAGCATCGTGAGATGAAGACAACACATAAAAACCATTAACTATATTATATCTAGAAATTTCACACAAGCTTTGATATTTGACATGTCCTAACCTTTCATGCCATAGTTTTAAATTATTCAAACTTTGAGATACAAAACAAGAAGCAAAAGAAAAATCATCAAAATTATATAAATCATTTATTTTAATTCCTTCGGAAATTATATTATTGGTATTATCCTTGATGTACCAAGTATCCTTCAAATTTTGAATAGAAAAACCATCATGAGTTAGTTTTGAACATGAAAAAAGATTCTTTTTAAGATTAGAAACAAATAAAACATTATTCATAACACAATTTGCAAATTTTACTTTTCGTTTATTTATTGCATCTAAAGATGATTTATCACCAAGATACACATGCTCATTGATTTTCATAACATCAAATAAATAATTTGAAATAGTAGGCATATGATTTGAAGCACCTGAATCTAGGATCTATTCAAAATTTGAGGAAGAGTATAAAGCAACATATACTGCAACAGTTTTAGGGGCATTAGTCATATTTTTTTTCTTAAATTATATTTTGATGCGATAGGTTATTTTGTATCTTTATGGATAGGTTTCTTAGATTTAAATTTTTCATTTTTATGCCAAAATTTACCACATTTGTGAAATTTACCATTAAATATTACAAACAACTATTCACAAGTAAAACTTTTCTTATTAGCGAATGAATATTTAGATAAAAAATTGTAATTAAGGAAAGGTCTGCAAGTCTCGAACTTAGAATTTTGAGCAAGAAGTTCCTGAGAGGCATTCTCCTTATAGTCAAATTTCATCATCACTTTCTCTTCTTATATCACAAGAGAACTCAAAGTATTAAAATTTGGAAATTTATCCTCATTATGATATTTAGAGTTTAAGATAGAAATAAAATTCCTAAATATTTCTTGTATATTCAACTAAACAATAAAGTAGATTACATTTTCACCAATTAAGTCTCAATTGCATCCATCTAATTGTGCTTTGATATTTTTAATTTTTTCTATGAAATTAATTACTTTTTCTTCTCTTTTTATAGGATTTATAAGAAATTCTAAAACAAGTTTAATAATCTTAGATAAGTGCGTACCTTCATGCATGGATTCTAATTGTGTCCATACCTCTTTAGGATGTTCGATATTACCAAAGTGTAGAAGATATTCATCATTCAATTTGTGTAAAATCATGGAAAGGGTTTCCTGCGTACGCTATGAGAATGCATTCATATTTTTTGTAGTTGTTTAAAGATTGGTAGGTGCAAGCTCAGTTCTTGAAACAATATTCCATAGTTTCCTTGCCATAAGATCTGATTTGATCCTGATCTTCCAAGTATTGTAATTTTCTCCATTTAGGATCTGGGATTTATCGAGGTAAAATAAATTGGACACCATTCTCTTTCAATTTTCTTGAAACACATACCCCATTATGACATAATGCACCAGAGTTAGAAAGATATTAATAAAAAAATGACAATACCAATATTTTATGATAAAAAAACTTGTTTTATTTCATTAAAAGACAAGTATTATATATATATATATATATGTCTAAAGGAAATAACTAATTTTTTAAAATCTTATCATAACAATATTAATAGAACCAAATCTAAATTTATAGATCTAAAGAAACTATTTCACCATAACTAATTTTTTCATTAAAATGCATACTAATTAACTTCCCATAATCAAATCATAACCCAAATCATAAAGGGTTGTGGCGTTATACCTCAGACGTATCATAAAAATTTTCTGATCATATATAAGTGAAGATGAAACCCCTAAGAATGCACAACTACTTCAAATTTCTAAAAAATGTTAATGTAGATAAAGATATGGGTAGACTAAATTTGACGTCTAAATGAATGTCATTCTTACTTATTTTTGGTCTGTCGTGATGGAAATTTTACCATCAATGTTAACACATTGAAAATCTCTTGGATCTAACCAACTTAAATTTGACGTCTAAATGATCATCATTCTATATTATTTTTGGTCTATCGTGACGGTCATTTGACCGTGAATTTTAACACCATGAAAATTCATGTGTATTTCCAGAATGTGAATTTTTCTTGCTTATGAAAGGTTTTGTTTAAATTTTATAATAAAATATGAACAACTATATAATTGTTTTGAGAATAGTCTATATAATATAAACTATAATCTATAGTAAATTTTTATTTAAAGAATATAGTTATAAAAACTATATATTTATGCTTTTTCTTTAATTCAAGCCCTATTAGATGGAGGTCCAAAGGACACGAGCATATTATTTTGAAAAAAAAAGGTAAAAATATTAAGAAGTGTATCTTTGTTACGCGTTTTAGAACTTTGATGGGACACATTATTTGCAAAGAAGGATTGTTGGTAGATCATACTAAGGTTGCAATTATCTTAGGCTTGGAGGATCTTACCAATAAGAGTGAGGTGCGTGGGTTCTTAGGAAATATAGGCTATTATAGAAAGTTCATTGAGGGGTATTCCAAGATTTCTATGCCCTTGGAGGAGTTGTTAAAAAGTAAGGATAAATTTCTGTAGAATGATGCGCAACAAATAACATTTGAGACATTGAAAGAAATACTTACTCCTGCACTCATTCTACACTTTCCTTCCTAGGATAAGCCATTTCATGTAAATGTTGATGCCTCTAGCATGTCCATTGATATAGTGTTGGCACAACCGGGTGAAGGATTTTTTATCATCTTATATGTTTTACGAGAAGGAAATTGACACCAGATGAACACAATTATACAAATACAAAGCGTGAAGCTTTGTCTATGATTTATGTGTTGCATTAGTTTAGAGAATAATTGTTGGAAAATCCACTCATTATTTATACAAATCACTTGGAATTTAAGTACTTGGTTAATAATCTTGTTTTGTAGGGTCACATATGTTGTTGGATTATGTTGTTTCAAGAGTTTGACTTTACAGTGGTGGTAAAGCCAGGAAAGAGAAATTTTGGGCCAGATCATTTATTAAGGATTAAATCAGGAGAGGATGTGAAGAGCATTGAGGACACAATGATAGATGCATAACTTCTTAGATTAAACCACGTGTCTTGTGACTTAGAAGACATTTTTGTATTCTTATGTACTAGTGTGGCACATGAAGGGATGAAGGATCTAGAGAAGAAATAACTAGACATATGTGCCATGCCCACTGTGTTAATTGGTGGAGATTTATACAAGTTATGTCGTGATGAGGTTTTACCAGGATATGTACTTGAACATGAGTGTGCTACCATTATGGAGGAATCTTATGGTGGAATTACAGGTGGTCATTATGCAGGTAATGTTATTGCGCGTAAGATTTTTCTAGCTGGTCTTTAGTGTGAAACACTATACAATGATTGTAAAGAATATGTTAGGGCGTATGATCAATTCCAGCGCCTTGAAAAGCATGGGCATAGGGATGAAATTATTTTGAGGCCTATTGCTAGTACATAACCTTTTGAGAAGTTGGAAATTGAATTTGTGGGTCCTATTTCCCCACCCACGCACAAGACTAGATCACGCTAGATTATAACTTGTACAACTTATCTTACAAGGTGGGAAAAAGTAGTTCCTACAAAGGATTACATGGTAGCTATAGCAGCAAAGTTTCTATGGGAAAACATAATCAATAGGTATGAATGTCCATTAAGTCTGACAAGTGATAGGGGCACACATTTCTTGAATGATATTATCATAATATTTTTGGAATAATTTATGGTGGCGCATCATAAGACACCACTCTATCACCCATGGGCTAATGGAATTGTCGAGTCTTTCAATAAGATATTAAGACATACGTTGACAAAGATTTATGATGTTGGAAGAAATGATTGAGATGATAAAGTATTTTTTTACTTTGGTCATATAGAAAAACTTCTAAAAGATTGAACAAAGCCACGCCCTTTTATTTGGTGTTTGGTGTGGAGGCTATTTTACTGATCGAATTTATGTTACCCTACCTACCTATTATGCGTGCAGGAGGATTGGATGATGAGAACACAATTGAATATTGTATAGACAAAGTGATGTAGTTGGATGAGCGGCATGCCATTTCTTGATGGAGTTAGAAGACAAAGAAGCCCAAGAAGAAGGCATGAAATGATAAACATATAAACAATAAATAGTTTGAGGTTGGAAATATGGTTCTTTTGTATGATTTAAATTTTTTGCGCCACCTTGGGAAGTTACAAGTGCATTGGTTAGGACTGTATGAAGTAACATATATACTTGATTAAGGTGCTTTCCAGTTACATGCACTGGATGGTACTCGGTTTCTCGATTACTTCAATGGGAGTAGGTAAAATCCCTACTATAAATAAGTCTTCTTGGTGTTTTTAATAGCATTTTAAATATAGTAGATATGTATGCTGACCAGTGTAAATTTTAGTGGATAATATTTATTAATTCAAGAATATTTGTGTTTTTGAAAATTTGATTTGGTTAATTTTGTGGGGTTGGATTGCTTGCTATTTTTCCTAAATTTTCTAGGTACAAGTTGATTTTTGTGTTTATTCACCTGGAGTTTACAATAATAACATCATCTTTATATCCAAATCACCTTTATCATGTGCTAAAAACAGAAATTTTCTACTGTTCGCTAGCCTAATGCTACCATCCAGAAATTGATATTGGCTAACAAAATTTCCTTTCAATTCATGGCATTTTCCAAAAGTTCAAAATTCATTTATAAAAATTATCCAAGTAATATCTATGGTTATTTTTTAGGGGACATATTAAAATTTACCGTGATGCTGACTTAGTGAGAAGAAGGAATTGAAGTATTTAGATGCCCCAGTGAGTATAATGGTAAGGGAATGCCCCATCAAGCTGGTGGGTGACGCAACAAAGTGGTGGGCATCCACTTGATAGGAAAAAGATAAGGAATTAGACTGAGGATAAAAGGGATTGTGCTCGTAGCATGAGTGTGATTTGGAAAGTTAAATTTAAAGAAACATTATTTTATTGTTGAACAATAGAGTTGTCACTATGATAATGAAATAATCAAGATTTTTAACCCGTTACGTGTGTAAAGCAAACACACACAACAAAGAAATGATAAAAATGAAATCAAACCTTGTAGACACAAATTTTAAGTATCAATACCCTTCACCCCGCATTCACTGTCCTTCGTCTTTTTCTACATACATACCTCTCTTTCCTTTAGAATTCCGTTCTTCCCTCCTAAATTTAATTTATCATTTATCATTATTCCCCATTATTTTCCACCTTAATCATATATTAATCATCCCTAACCATATTTAATTAATTCTAATCCCCATTTAATTCATTTTCTCTCCCTAAATCTTCCATTTTATCCTTTTTAGGCCAAAATTTAATGATTTCACCTTTCCATGCCCTTTATTTAATAAATTTCCCCTCTTCACCTACCCATTTACTCTTTATATGCAACCCTAATTTGTCCTAATCCTTCTAAACCCTAATCTAGCCTCTTATGGGATATTTGTCTCGAGCTCGCCACCTTTTCACCGCACAAATAGATGGGTCCCCATAATTGGCAATGACCCCTTCCAGGTCGTTGTCGACCCTATAAACATGCCCTTACCCCTCCCTTTCTAAGGATGTAATTTTGGAGATTTCAAGCATCTTGTGATCTTGATTTTGATTTTTTGTATCCCTACAACTACAATCACTCTCTTGGGGTCACCTTTTAATATATTGAGCCCACTCTTGGGGATTGGAGGTATTCTTTCATCATTTCATGTTTTGATCTTCATTTACAACTATTATCATAAGATCTTATGAATGTTGAGTTGTCACTAGGAGATGTGTCTCATTCATTCCCAGGCCTTCACTTATTATTTATAGGTCTTCATTTTATTCCATCCATTTTTGGCCAACCCTAGATCAAATCCAGTCCTAGTTGGCCCTACATAGTCATCATTGACCTAGTTTCCATTTTGTTTACCCCTCTATCGTTCAGATCCCTAATCATCATCTCTTTGATTCCATAGTCCCCCAGACATCAAATCATATCATTCTGCCATCTTCATCATCTCAGATCTCTTCTGCCAGCCCCCAGTTACTGCCAAATCATCTTGGACACCCTCAACCAAATCTATATTTATTACATTCATCATCAGATTTTATAATTTTCTTGCATCATTTCTGATAGATCTAATTTTAAATCTCTTGCATGTTCCTACCATTCCATCTCAGTGCATCATCAGCTCTAGATACACCACCAAGGCTTCCAAAATTACATTTTCAACCATTGTTTCAATTTGTCTATTCTAGTTTCCGTTGACTAGGCCCATGCAGCCTTGGGTCGCCATTGACCTGCACAACTTAGAATTAAGTTTGTTAGATAAGATCTACATCTTATCAGCTTTTGATTACATTTCAATTTCTCTTATATTTTTTATTTTGCTACATCCAATTTATCAATATTTTATCTTATCTTTATCGAGACATGGGTTGACGTCCATCCTAGGATTTTTTCACTTTTTGGTACAGACTTTATTAGGTTACCCACCCATATATCTACCAATCCATTTTTTTGTTGAGTTTTCTTGATTTGCAGGTCATCTAGCTCGTTGCGAAGAAGAATCTCCCATTTTGTTCCTATATTCATCTTCATTCCATATCGATGTACCTTAAACCCTTACATATTTGGAGTTACTTATTTTCTTTAGTACTAGTTCACTAATATGAAACAAGAATGAGGAAATTTATTTGACATTCTGGCACACTCGGTGGGACCCACCCTTCTTTGGTGAGTTTTTTAATTTGTCTTTCATTTCCATTTTCTTCTATGTATCTTCTGCTAACCTTGCAGGTAGTATCATTTCTTTTCTTTCTTTATATGGATTTCATTTCTTGGATTAGTGTTTCTTTTCTTTCTTGCTTTAAACAAAATTCAGATAAAAAGGAAAAGAGTTATCTAGGTATTCATTGTTTTAATTCCACATCTCTTTCTTTTATCGTATTGCATCCTTTGTTGTTTTCTTTCATCAAATCCACACATTTCATTTTGGGTCTCAAAATAACCCCTCATAATTTCTTGGAAATCTAGTGTAACTAGGGGGTTTAATTTTTTGCATACACTTCATGACACAAATCCAAAAAACTAAAAGACATATCTCAAGCATTTACTCCTAGGTGGAACTTTTGGGATTTTATCACCGAATATGCAAATCTGCCACAGTGATCTTCTGTTTGTATTAATATTTTTTTTACTATCAGGTATATTGGGTAATCACCCAACTCTCTTTTCAATACGGGACTGTAAAGTGAGGGGGTAGGCCCCAATTCCAAGCCATGTACCGGTAGTCCTCATAGATTTTTTCCTCACATACCTCTAGGTATATCTAAGACTCCGTACCAAAACTACTTAAAACCATCCATAGATTAACCATTTACTAGGTTCCTTCAAGCCCATTTTTCATTTATTTTTCACATCTTTAATAATCAAGATAATAAAAATTATGTTGCATGACTTGCTTGATGTAATTAAAAATTAGCATATCATTTTTATTTATTTTTTGTTTCATTCATTTATTACATGATCCCAAGCAAAACAAATGGAACAAAACATGTCATCAAACAACATTCCTACATCTACCACTAATTGCTTCCCAAAAAACATCTACACTTTCTATCCTTACCTCCACCCCTTTGGTTACCTCTTCTGCAGTTATTCAACCCATGGTTTCTATTCCCTCCTTTCAAAAAGATCAATTGATCAATCCTAGTACACTCATGTTAAAACTAATCCCTTCCTTTCTCCATCATTTTGTTCCATCTAGAATAGCAAACACCTCCCTTCTACCACATATATCGAAGCTTTTGGGCCTCCTATCATCGCTCGTGGGTGTGTGGAATTCCAAGAGATTCTCAATGTTAATTTGGTTTCTCTTCATGACTATCTCCTTTGTAAGAGTACCGACCTCCCTATTGATGGACCTCCTTTGTAACAAATCTATGATTACCATTCCAATCCCAAATCTACAAAAGTCCTCACATCACAACTTGTCCTGTGTTCTTTCCTAGAGCTATGAATGAACTTGACTATGGCCCAACATGGTCTTGATCGTAACCCATATCCTTCCTCAATCCATCATTCTCACCAAACCACTCAATTGGTGATGCCCATTCCTCCTAATTTTCTCCCGTATTGAATACCACTATCGACTCTTCTATCCCCATCACCTCATCATCTACTACACTCACTTGTATCCCTCTATCTAATCATCACAAGAATCTCAATTTCTTCCTCCTACATCCGAATAGTAACCATAATTCAAAAATTTCCCCTTATCTCCACTTCCCATGGTCATGCCAATGTAATCACTTCATAACCTCATCCATCTAAATCAACCTACAAACCCATCAACCTCCTCCTTGAGGTGCTTTTCACTATATACTTCCCAATCAATCAACTCAAGTATCTCAACCACCGATTACTTACATCCCAAATCATCCTATACCACATCAATCAAATGTCCCCATCTCTCAACATCTAACATAATCTCACCAATCTTATCACATTCCCATTTCCCAACAACAACCCCTATCTCAACCCATTCAATCACAACCACCTCAATTACATTCCCCCTTATCAATCACTTCCTCCAACACCTACACATCCTCAAACATATCAACTCTTATAAACCAAGCCTAATCCATTTACTTCATATGCATCAGAATCTAATACGTCCAACTTATCAATCCCATCCATCATAACGATCCCATGGAAAGCATTATTGAGTATAATGGCTAATATTGAAGCATGCTACTTTGGGATCAAAAACCACATTCTCATATGATCAAATTTGCAATGAACCCATCAACCCATTAGTTCTATGTTAAGCCTTATCCTTCCTCATTGGTAATTACCAAAGTTCTCCAAATTTAATAGTAAAATAGGATCCCCAATAATCATCTTTGCTAATTTAGGCATGCATGCTACTTAATTTCCCATGATCAAGACCTTATACTTCACACCTTTCCCATGTCATTGGCCAGATCCCATGTCGTTGGACTGGTATAACGGAATTCCCTAACATTCATTATTCTCCTTCACCTAACTTGTGTAATTAGTTCCTAGAACACTTCTCAATCAATATTGTGCATAATATTCACTATCACCGACACTTCTACGCCATTCGACAATATGTTGACTGAATCTATCATAGATTTTGTCAAACGCATGACATAGTGTCATCATTAACCAAGTATCATTCTCCCTTCCACAAACCTAAGCTTATTGAACTCTTCTCATGATTCTTATGTGAAGTCATATATCCTCTACTCTTCAAATTCAATCATTTCAAAACCTTTGAAGAGCCATTGTACCATGGCTCACAAACTTGAACTCCGCACCACTTAAAAAAGGTCATCTTAAAATTTGATCAAAGAAACCTAAGTACTAATTCACTAAATCCTCCATGCATGGTGATAAATATAAGAACATCCACTAATGCCATCCTGGTTAAATCCTCGTCTACATCCACTTCTCACATGAAGCCTCCACAAAGAGCTCCTAGAAATCCTCCTAACTATACCCCTCTTGGAGAATCTTATAGTATCAATATTGTGACATGTTAATGGTTGTCAATCTCATTTGAATTCCTCCCATTTGACCCCTTTGATGAATCATGACCCAAACCAACATGGTATCATGGGGAAAATTATTGTAAGTATCATCAAGTCTTTCATGGCCATTGACATTGAGAAGTTTCAAACTTTAAAAGACCTTGTTCCAAAAACTCATAGAATCCCATGACCTCCAAGTGGATAATCCTTAATGCTCAACCCAATCAATCCTTAGAAGTATTTTCAAACAACCATTCCTTAATCATCCGACCCAATGAATGAAATTCCACCCCCAACATCTCAAGGCACATATTGCACTCACACGATCAATACCATAAACCAAAGCATCCCACATCATCACCTATATCCACCACCTCATCATCTATTACATATACCTCTATTTTAGATGCTTCCCCACAATCTACAAACTTCATAAACATCCACTCCTACTTCTACACCTATCACATACTACATAAATCATATCTACAACCAAATTACATGTACAACTATCAAAAACTACACCAATCTTGACTCCATATATTCTCCCATCTATATCTATATCTTCACCTATTACATCTCCGTTCACCTATTACATATATTACATCTAGTCATTCACCAACACACACTTCAACATACCTATTCCTACATCTATACCTATCTCCACATCAATCTACATCTACCATTATGATTCATTCCTACTTCCAACATCTATGCCACCTCTTATCTACATCTACTACACAAACATCCCCACTTAATATAACTACAAGTGAAATTCATACCCCTACCTATAGAAACTAATTACACCTGCATCAACCAATCATGAAGCCTTCATATAATATACATACTCCTATTGATCTTGTTAATTGCACGTCATTCAGAAACCACTTCCACCTTTAATATCCTCCACATATGACAATCCACATCACCTACATCATCTAATTCTATAGACACCCTCTAGTTGAAATATTCATCATTCCTACCAAAGGTAAATCCTCCCAACCAAATTCTAAGAACCTTGGCATGCCTATCCAAAAATCCACTCACACACACATAAAAAGTGGGAGCTTCACTCCTCCCTAAGACTAACCCTCCTAAGAAATATAAAGTCACATCATCACTCTTAGGAGCATCTCCAATCCATATTAGGGATATGCCCCATCATGTCAAAGATCCTCCATTATCAACAAATCCAAGACCCAAATCACTAATCCTTCCTTATAAATAATCCACTATCCCTTCAAATCATCCACATCCCCAATTGTCAAATCTAGAATCCAAGTCACCAATGTCTGCAATCAAAAATTGAAACCAAGACAATAACCCACTTCTTTCTTCAAAATCCAAGATAGAATCAAAGGCTCCCATAAAATTACCTCGTCAAAGAAAATTATCCCTTTTACCTTCATCCCTCATTCTCAAGATCCACTTCACCTCTGCAACCTCTACTTTAGAAAACTACCATTGGTCCTTACACAAAAATATTACAACGCTTACTTCAAGCATCCACAATCACCCTTCCACCTATTAAGTATTTTTCATTCCACGTGTGTCCCTAAACCTTTATGGTTGGATTCTTAATCTCATTTTTTCATACCATCGTGCACCAGGACATGATACCAAACATTACAAGATCCTCTCCAAACTATTATCCATAATCTCATCGATGAAGATTAACTTCTCATTGAATAGGATCACCCTCTTCCATCTACCAATCTTGCTTCTTCATCCATAACCTTCATCCACCAAGATCTCTAAATCTCCTCATTCATCCAAGGCCTTTTGTCATCATCCCTCCTCCAACCATGCAACCTCTCCTAAAGAAGGTCCTCCCTCTCTTTATCAATGTTATTCTAGATCACCACACATTCTCATCCCCATGACTTCCAACCTCCTACTCAATCAAATTAAAATTTATCATCACTGCTCCCTCTAAGGAGGCCTACTCTGGCCTCTTTCTTCATCAAAACCTAATGATGTCTATCTTAGTTGCCCCTTGACCTGTTGCTATTGAACAAAGTGTTATGAAACAACTTCATCAGGCCCCAATTAAGATTTCACTCTATGAGCTCATCCAAATCTCCCCAGATCATAAGCAATGCTCTCATTGAAGCTCTCAAATGTATCCCTACTCCTAGCAATGAGGCTCAACCTTTTGCATCTCTTATTAGAGCACTTACTGCTTCCACCTCCATATCCTTTGACATTACTGAAATTCCTGACATATCACCTAAAGATCACGACCTTCCTGATTTTCATCACTGTGTGCATCAATTATACATTCATTCTTCATTATATGATTAAAAATGGAGCTATCATAAACATCATCTCATCTCACACATTTGATCAACTCAAGTCTCCCTAATTCCATTGTCACCCAATCACCCATAGTTATCCTTCGTACATTTAATGATGCTTTCTTGTCCCTTCTTTGGGCACAGTTATTATTCCTATCTGTGTTTGTGAAAATCTCCTTAATGAGGAATTCTATATCATAGAAGGGGATTTATCAATACAATATCCTCCTTAGACGACCATGGATTCATGTACCATGCATTACATTCCTTCCACCCTTCGTCGATGCATAAAATAGGAACATGAGGAAAAAATTATAACCCTCCTACTAGACACTTCTTCTATTCAAAGCATGCCACATGACTTATCATCCTAATGGCGTGTTCATTCCCAAACAAAATTCTTTTGAAGCACCCACTAGCTAATCCATGTCCACGTCCAAGCTACCCAATGATAACTCTGTAGAGAACCTTTTACATCAACTCATGCCGGGGGAGTATCACCTCCTCACAATTAATGAAACTTCCTGTTAGAATTTGATGATTCAAATAAATACATGTTTACTCAATTTACATGTACACCATGAATACATTATGCGAATGTTACAATGAATAAATTCAAATAAACATTACATCAAAAATGAATAAAGCAATACTTATAGAAAGTAAAGAACAATTGACACAAGATTTATACCCACAATAATCCTCCCCCGGTAAGTAATAGACCATCTGAAAAGTCAACTTTTGCTTGTCCAAGAAATTTCGCTACATCTTTGTAGGATTTGGCACCTGAATCCTAACAAATTGTAATCAAAAGGTTAAAAAGCAGCTTTGATACCATTTGAATGAACTAACACAATTGTGATGACCTAAATGTTGATTTTTGTATCTTGTAGATTTGGTTGGATTCCTTTCGATAAATTATTTTCAACCTAAACATTTTGGATTTTCCCCATATCTTAAGGTTTGAAATATTTAATGTAATAGAAATATAAATAATTTCAATTTATTAAATATTTAACCCCATAGTATAATCGCTTGGACCCATATTTAATTAAGGGGTGTCCAGCCCACTTATACCATTATGTTCCAACACTCTCCCTGTAATGTTAAGTGGGATAACATATGCCAATAGATTGCTCCCTCTACCCAAGTGGTACACTATATTGTATTTATAATCCTTAAACCATAAATATTTTAGGTGGTAGATTATATAGGTTGAAGGATTTATAACACCTTGTATCATACTCAAGTTAGTTTTTGGTACAAAAGGATTTAGATCCCAAACGATCATCCCATGATCAGTGGCTAAGTATGGTTTATTTTTTTACATGTTCACACAATGTTCTCGAATAAAAGGTTACTTGAAGACCAAGCATATAGGAGTAATTTATAACCAAGTACCTCATTAACAATATGCTTACACTGAGATGTTTACATGAATAGAACTCAATAACACTAAAGATTTATTAAATATTTCCTTCGTAAGGTCATTTACTACAATTCTTACGAATAAAAGAAGCCAAAGAAGGTATTCAATGATGACTCTAAGTTATTGGGTTAGACTTGCATAGAAGGTCTTTTACATTTTCCTGAAGGTATTTTAGCATTTTGTCGAAGGTTTGGGTTCAAATGCATTTTTCATTTTACAAATACCAAGTTCCATTAGGAGGTGAAATTGTCATGAAAGAGATCCCATTGTCAATGTCTTGAACTCCAAAATGTGGAAAAATTATTTTCGCGGAAAGTGGTGAGGGAATTATACCCTTTGCACAGTCAGGGCCTTGGTGAATATGTCAGCAACCTGTGCTCTTTAATTGTCATGAACTTGAGATCTATCTCACCAGTTAGCACTCATTCTCAATGGATGAAGTGTATATGTATCATAATGTGTTTTATCCTCTGATGTTGTACTATTATGTGTAAGAGATATGGTGTTATCACCAAATAAAAGGAATACTACCTTGATCCTTCATCTTTATCTTGGAAAATAACCTCTTTTTGTTTTCATAAGTGCCTTTTTTGCAGCTTCCATTGCAGTTTTATAATAAGCTTCAGTTGAAGAAAAGATAAATAATTTGAAGTTATTTTTACTACACCAAGTAATGACACCTAGAACAAATTTAAACACATAATCAAAATGGGATATTTTCTATCTAATACATCACCAACATGATCAAAACCATAAAATGCATACAAGTTAGCATTTTCATCCTTAGTATAATGCAACCCATAATTTAGATTGTTCCTTTAATATATCTAATAATTGGTTTTTTGTAAGATTCCAATGATCATGGCTATAAGGTTCGTGAATAAACTTAGATAGTAATTCCTACTACATAGGAAATATTTGGTCTAGTTATAGTTAGATAAATCAAACTTCTAACTAACTACCTATATAAAGTAGGATCAACTTTTTCACATGTAAGTTTAGGACCCAAAGTTTTATTCCAACTTCCATAGGATGATATGGAATTGGTTTACAATCAATCATATTAAATGTTTTTTAGAACATCGGTTTCATATTATGCTTGAGAAATAACAATATAATATTTATCTTGAAATACAGTTGTACCAAGAAAATGATGTAAGAGACCTAAATCAGTTATTTCAAAGTATTGTTTCAATTCTTCTTTAATCCTACAAATTAAAGCAGGATTATCACTAGTCATAATGAATAAATCATCAACATATAGACATACAATGATAATGTGAGAACATTCTTGCTTCAATTTCATAGATCATTAGTCAAAAGAATAATTAAAAAACCTAATTGTTTAAACAAAATTATTAATTTTCACATACCAAGCTCTAGGAGCTTGCTTTAAACCATACAAATATTTTTTCAACTTACAAACATAGTTTTCTTTACCAAGGGTTCTTCAAAACCTTTAGGTTGAGACATGTAAGGTTATTCTTTTAAATTACCATTCAAAAAATCATTTTTTCACATCTATGGTTTGTAGGATTTCCCACCCAAACTGAGCAGAAATAGTAAATAAAGGTCCCAATAGTGTTCATTTTAGCTACAAGGGAAAAGGTTGTCAACATAATCTATCCCAATGTTTCTGATTTCAAATTTTTAGGAATAATTGTATGCATTAGTATGGAGCTAAATACAACCTATAGACATCTAAAATGTCGACATGGTTAATTATGATTAATCATGTCCCGCGCATATCATCTTTATCTATTACCAATCCATATTAATCTATTTTAATCGCAAGATTAATTATTCATACATTAATTCATTTTATCATATTTACCCACTTTATCATTATTTATCATTAATCCTAACATTTCATTATTAATCCATTTAATTCATCTAATATCCCATTTTATCATTAATCTCGGTAATTCATTATTATATCATATTATTCTATTTTAATTCTTCATTAACATTTCCTAGGAATTTAATATTCCTACATGTCACCTACACCACCTACCCTACACATCCCTACACGACCTGGCCTTTCCATCAAATCGCATCCCTAATCATATTTATCTTAACCATATCATCTAATTCTAATCCTAATGATATCCTCATGACCTCTAAATCTAAAGGCTTCTCCATTTCTAGAAGCCTCTCTAAATTTCCCCTCTTCATATTTGAAAATTCAAATATATCCCTCCTTCAATTGAATTAAAAATTCAATGGAGACTTCTTCAGAAATTGTAGAATAATCCAATTTTAGATCTCATCCAATCCTCACATGCAATTCTCCACCATTGATCCAAATCCAACATGACTTCATCCTAGTCATTAAATCCTCCACTCTTCAGACTATAAATTTAGCTCTCCTCCTCCTCCATGAGAGAACAAGTCTTACAAATTCATATCAAACTTGTTGCTATTTTATCAACTCAATCATCCATCCAATCTATCTATAATCAATCCATTCTTCATCTAGGAATCCACACATCAATCATTCCAAGGAGAGGTGCTACCCAAAAGTCTCCAAAAATATGAAGCAAGCAATCAAGTTCAATCCAATAATCGAAGAGCACAACCAAAGCATCAAGGGAGCTCTTCATTTGTTAAGTGAAGGTATTGCATTTATTTCTCCCTTGCATCTTTCTCTATCTAAGGTTTTGTTTGAATATATTAGATTTAGGGATCAATTTATTTGCTTTTTCTTCCTAATTTTTATCTAATATTTTCTTGCATTACACTACCATCAATATTATATTTTACTTTGTATAACCATCTAGACCCTATAACACTTATTTTCTCAGGAGGTGGAACCAACTCCCAGGTTTGATTTTGAATCAAGGAATTATATTCAGTGTGCATTTCATTGATCCACTTCTCATCCTAAAAATATTCTTGAAAACTCTTTGGCTGAGGTTCGTATAAGGTCATTAATGCATGGTACATATGATGGCTTCTTGTCATTTTCCTAAGGTCAATAGGATTAGAACTTTCTAGCACAGTTTGAGCCCATTTTAGTTTCTTAGCTAGGGAGATATGAGATTCAGAAACATCCATAACATAAACACAAGAAACATCATTATGATATTTTATTATATTTTCATTATCAAAATCAATTAGAAATATTAACATGATTAAGAGTATTATTACTATTTGTAGATGAATAAAAACATTTTTCTTAAACAATAATGTTGCAATTTTCTATTAATTCTATTTTTATAGGGTTGTAAATATTTATACCTATAGTTTTGATACCATATCCAATGAAAATACAAGAAAAATAAATCATATCAAGTTTCTTTCTTTTCTTTTTATGGATATATAAATAAGAAAGACTAAAAAACTTTAAAATGAAAGACATCAGGTTTTTGATTTGACTAGTTTTTTAAGGGGCTCGAAAGGTGAATAGATTTGGTAAGAACCCTATTTATGATGTAGACTATGGTTTTCATTTCTTCTGCCCACAAAAATTTGGGAAGACCAGCAGAATGAAGCATAGTGCGAGCTATATCTAAAATAGTCCCATGTTTTATTCTGCAACACCATTGGATTGGGGAGAATGGGGAGAAGTTAATTATATTTTAATCCAACAATCAATATAAATTTTTTCAAATTCCTTACTAATATATTCACCCCCATTATCTTTTCTAAGCCTCTTAATTTTATAATTATATGAATTTTCTATAGATGCTTTAAATTCCTTAAATTTTCTAAATACATCTAATTTTTTCTTAAGAAAGTATATCTAAATCATTTTGATGAAATAATCAATAAAATTTACAACATATAAAGAACCATTTAAAAAATATACTTCAAGAGGTCATGTAACATCATCATGAACAAGTTCTAGTGGTGAAGAGGAACTCTCCTCAGGATGTAAGTGAAAGTGTTTAACACTTTGTTTCGAGCGTAAACACCCTTCACAAGCATCGTGAGATGAAGACAACACATGAAAACCTTTAACTATATTATATCTATACATTTTACACAAGCTTCGATACTTGACATGTCCCAACCTTTCATGCCATAGTTTTAAATTATTCAAACTTTGAGATACAAAACAAGATGTAGAAGAAAAATCATCAAAAATATATAAACCATTTCTTTAAATTCCTTCGACAATTATACTATCGGTATTATCCTTGATGTACGAAGTATCCTTCAAAATTTGAATAGCCAAACCATCATGAGTTAGTTATGAACATGAAAAAATATTCTTTTTAAGATTAGGAACAAATAAAACATTATTCATAACACAATTTACAAATTTTACTTTTCCTTTATTTATTTCATCTAAAGATGAGTTATCACCAAGATACACATGCTCATTGATTTTCATAACATCAAATAAAGAATTTGAAATAATAGGCATATGATTTGAAGCACCTGAATCTAGGATCTATTAAAAATTTTAGGAAGAGTATAAAGCAACATAAACTGCAACAATTTTAGGGGCATTAGTAGTTATTTTTTTCTTAAATTATATTTTGATGTGATAGCCTATTTATGATCTTTATGGCTAGGTTTATTAGATTTACACTCTTCTTTTTTATGCCAAAATTTACCACATTTGTGAAATTTAACATTAAATCTTACACACAACTGTTCATAACTAAAAAATTTCTTATCAGCAAATGAATATTTAAATCTAAACTTCTAATCAAGGAAGGGTCTGCAAGTCTTGAACTTAGAATTTTGAGCAAGAAGTTCCTGAGAGGCATTCTCCTTAGAGTCCAATTTCATCATCACTTTCTCTTCCTATATCACAAGAGAACTCAAAGTACTAAAATTTGGAAGTTCATCCTCATTTTGATATTTAGAGTTTACGATAGAAATAAAATTCCTAAATATTTCTTGTATATTCAACTAAACAATAAAGTATCTTACTTTTTCACCAATTAAGTAAAAATTTCATCCATCTAATTGTGCTTTGATATTTTTAAGTTTTGCTAAGAAATTAATTAATTTTTCATCTCCTTTTATAGGAGTCATAAGAAATTCTAAAACAAGTTTAATAATCTTAGATAATCGTGTACCTTCATGCATGAATTCTAATTGTGTCCATACCTCTTTAGGATGTTTGATATTACCAATGTAGAAGATATTCATCATTCACATTGTGTAAAATCATGGAAAGGGATTCTTGCGTACGTTATGAGAATGCATTCATATTTTTCGTAGTTGTTTAAAGATCGGTAGGTTCAAGCTCAGTTCTTGAAACAATCTTCCATAGTTTCCTTGCCATAAGTTCCAATTTGACCCTGATCTTCCAAATATTGTAATTTTCTCCATTTAGGATCTGGGATTTATTGAAGTAGAATAAATTGGCCACCATTGTCTTTGAATTTTCCTGAAACACATACCCCATTATGATATAATGCACCATAGAGTTAGAAATATATTAATGGAAAAAATGACAATACCCATATTTTATGATTAAAAAATTTGTTTTATTTCATTAAAAGACAAGTATATATATATATATATATATATATATATATATATATCTATAAGAAATAACTAATTTTTTAAAATCTTATCATAACAATATTAATAGAACCAAATCTAAATTTATAGATCTAAAGAAACTATTTCACCATAACTAATTTTTTCATTAAAATACATACTAATTAACTTCCCATAATCAAATCATAACCCAGATTATAAAGGGTTGTGGCATTATACCCCAGATGTACCATAAAAATTTTCTGATCATGTAGAAGTGAAAATGAAACCCCTAAGAATGCACAACTACTTCAATTTTCTTTAAAATGTTAATGTAGATAAAGATATGGGCAGACTAAATTTGACGTCTAAATGAATGTCATTCTTCCTTATTTTTGGTCTGTCGTGATTGTAATTTGACCGTCCATGTTAACACATTGAAAATCTCTTAGATCTGACCAACTTAAATTTGAAGTCTAAATGATCGTCATTCTGTCTTATTTTTGGTCTATCGTGACAGTCATTTGACCGTGAATTTTAACACCATGAAAATTCATGTGTATTTCCAGAATGTGAATTTTTCTTGTTTCTGAAAGGTTCTTTTTAAATTTTCTAATAAACTATAAACAACTATATAATTTTTTTGAGAATAGTTTATATAATATAAACTATAATGATCTTTATACTATAGTAAATTTTTATTTAAAGAATATAGTTATAAACACTATATACTTACTGTTTTTCTTTAAATAAAGCCCTATTAGATGGAGGTCCAAAGGACACAAGCATATTATTTTTAAAAAAAGGTAAAAATAATAAGAATTTTTTCACTAGGTGCAAGGATATTTCAAATTAGATGACAATACATATTAATCTGGAGATTTACAAAGGGGACAAGTAATTTCACCTAGGCAATGAAATAATTTAAAATTCCTATTTTCATGAAACTTTTCTCATCCCTTAATTTACTCTTGAAGTGTACCTTTGAAAACATATACCCTATACACATTTAAAATAATAGAAAAAAAAAATATTTCATTTATTAATTTACCCTTACCTATATGTTATTTTTCACACAAATGTAAAAAATGTATTCTGTAACCCCTTTCACTAAGGGTTTCGAGATACAGATGACATCATGTCTATTGCGTCTATATTTTTTTATTCTACCCCATCACTTTTGGACCACTGAATTATCAATGTGAAAATTAAAATCAGTCCCTCCCTCTTTAATTTCCCGATATGGTAGAAAAATATTTTCCTGCCATTGAGATTCTTCAGTGCACGAAAAATTATTCCATCCTTTCTTACATGGGAGTAAAATATTATTATCTTCATAAGACCTTACCACTAGACATGTCCACCCTTATTAACAAATCAACCATCGACATCAACATAGGTACTTTACAAGAGCCCCACATTCATAAAGTGGGTTAATCCCTTGATCCATGCGTGCATGAATTTTTCACCTCCTTCCTTTATCGACATAGCCAAAAATTCACATGGTGTATGCTAACATATCATGTCTTGATCCTTCCATCACTACCTTCCCTAACTCTAAGCTGGTTACGCAGAAGCTTTGCTGCATGCATCCTCGAGTTTACCTCGTTAAAGAGGAGCTACAACACCCTCTTTAATAAAAAAATCATCATTCCTATCGACTATCCACAATGGGTTTCCAATATCACACCTGTCACCAAATATTCTAGAAATATTTTTATTTGCACTGACTTTTGAGATCTAAATGTCACTTTCCCTAAAGACGAATTTCCTCTACCTAATATCGATTGACTCATGGACCTTATCGCAGGCCATGAGATGATTTCACTTATGGATAGATTTTCTAGATACAATAAAATCCTCATCACACTAGAAGACCAACATAAGACCTCTTTCATCACTCATTAGGGAACTTTCTTCTATCGTGTTATGTCCTTTGGTTTGAAAAACATTGTAGCCACCTATTAGCGAGCCATGACTTAAATTTTTCATGATCTCATCCACAAGACAGTAGAATACTATGTTGATGATGTTTTGGGTAAATCTAAGCATTGACGTGACCACCTTATTTTCCTAGAAATCATTTTCGAGTTCCTTATCCACTTATTCCTCCATCCCAATCCAGCCAAGTGTGTGCTCAGAGTGCTTACTAGTAAACTCCTTTTATTTATCATTTCCATCAAGTGTATTGAAGTTGACCCCACCAAGATCGAGGCCATCCTCGAGATGCCTCCTCCTTCTAATCTAGAGCAGCTTTGCAGTATCCAAGGATGAATCCAATCGGTTATTCATTTCATCTTGCAACTTTATGATGATTTCCAACCCTTTGACCATCTCCTTCTTAAAGAAATCGACTTCAAATGGGATGATAACTTCCAAAAGGCCTTTCATGATCTCAAGTAGTATCTTTTATCCCCACTTGTGCTTACGCCTCCACATGAGGGGAAGACTTCCTATTTCTATGTCTCATCCTCCGATCCTGCTCTAGGAGCCATGTTGGCACATCACAACGAGAAAGTTAGGAAGTAGGGCATGTATTACATCATTCACACCCTTCACAATTATGAGACTCACTACACTGAATGCGAAAAGCTATATTGTGATATTTTCTTTGTTACATAGAAGCTTCATCATTATCTCCTTAATCAAAAGACTTATGTCATCTCTATCTTTCATCTTCTCAAGATCATTCATTCCTAGCCTTACCATAGTGACCGCATCATTCGAGGATCATGCTTATGACATAGTTTGACCTAAATTTCATCTCTAAGAAATTAATCCAAGGCAAGGCTATTGCCAATCAATTAGTTTATGCCCATCTTCCTACTAATCACCTTCCTCATGAGAAATTTCAAGGTAAATCTATCAATACCATTTATTAAGAGTTTTCTGCTCTCAATATGAGACTCTGATTTGATGGTTCTAAGTGTAGACAATAGAGATGCAGTGGCGTCATCATCATTGCTCCTTTGGAAAATCCCATTACTATTTTTTATAAACTTAATTTCAAATTTATAAACAATATAGTGGAGTATGAATACCTCATTTTTGGTCTTTAAATCACTATCTACAGGGATTCTCAACTCATCATTAATCAAGTTAAGGGCATCTATCAATGTAAAAATTAGATCCTTCGAAACTATAAGAACATTGTTGAATTCCTTCTCGAAGCATTCAATTTATACACTCTTCAAACATTCCCTTGGTCATCTAATCATTTTTCCTCACATCTCATATTCCTTGGTCTACAAAAGAGTCTAAACTCTTTGTCATTGTTCATCACATTGATAAGAAAAATCACCTTACTGATCTCCCCAGCATCCATCTTTTCGAATCTAATTCTTCCGATCTTTAGTATTCTAAAATATTTGAATATCTTTCTCAATTCATCATTCCCTTTAACCTATATAAAATAGTAGGAGGTCAATTCTTCAACATGCTAATTGTTATGTCATCCTTCAAGGCATTCTATATAAGTGTGGATTTGATGGATCCTTGCTTCGTTGCCTAAAGTCTCATTAATTTATTTGTGCTATCCAAAAATTCAATGATGGTATTTGTGGTGGAAAATTTAGTGGTTATTATTAGCCCTCTCCTAATCAATAATGTTGTGGATACATTAAGAAGTATGTCAAATGTCAATAACATTCCAATCTCATCAACATTCCTAGCTAGGCCTGTAGCCATCTAAACCTATGGAATTTTTTGCAATGGGGGATCGAACTCATCAATCCATGTTATTCTGAACATCATTATTTTATCATCACTGCTACTGATTATTTCACCAAATGGGTTGAAGAAATTCCACTCACGTCAACCAATTCTAATTGAATTATTAATTTTATCTATCAATATATAATTTTCCACTTCGGTTTCTATAAAAAAAAAATATGACACTATGATAATATTTCACCGAGAAATCCATGTGCTATGACTATTTCAATAATGCACAACTTTTGGTTTGGTGGTAGTAATCTGGAAACATAATAACATAAATAACACAAGAATACAACAATCTATAATATAAAGGAATGATGAAAGATATGAAATAAAAATGTAATTTATATTATTTACATGATACTGATACAATCTCACCCATGAATTATTCCAAATTTTACCAACTCCACTTACCTTCCAATAGTAACTCTAGGAGAAACTTCATAGTTACAAATTTTGATGGCTTCCTTAATACACCTTCAAAATGGATTCTTTATTCATATAATAATTATTACAACTTTATTATATGTTAAATGAGAAGGGGTGGCCTCTCTATTTATATAAATTTCAGGCTTATTCACCCTATCTCTAATATAGGATAGGAAATCTCTTTTGAGTAATCATATTCCATTCGTAAACTCTTATCTTTACATCTAGGCTTATATTCTAAGATAAGATAAACCTTATCATTTCACATGGGTTCCACCTTTCTAGATTTTATACAAATTAAATATATAAAATATTTATGATACCACTCCTTGTCTTTATTACAAATATAACATTTCTAATTCCTAATCATGTAGACTCTATTTAATTTTGACCCTTTTAACATTACCTAGACCACTTACGAAAAGTATTTACTTTTTTACCATTGAATGTTACTACAAAATTTCTATTTTACTTTGACTGTTACCATACTGTACTTTAGTGGCGATGTCGTAGCGTCATTAGCTTCTATAAGACGCTAATACTAATTATAATTAAAAACACCCTTTTCATAATACATATATGAAATAATGGAGGAAAATTATAGTACTGAAATCTTCCCCCTCCCTAGTTTCTACTCTATCCTCAGAGTAGACTATTATGAAAAATCTGAAGCTGGTGCCTAAAAAATCTTAAGCTTATCATGGTTGACCCATTTCGTAATAAGATTACCATACAATTACTCCAGTCAATATGTACCATTGTCCATACACAACTAATATTCTATAGGGTCCCATCCATTTTGGAAGAAGTTTTCTATGCCTTCTCTTTTTGTATCGGGAGTCATATACTAGAACCAAGTCATTCAATTGAAATGGAAGAACAGAGGATATTTTGATCAAAGTACTCTATCTACTTCATCTTCTTCTTATAACTTTTATCTTTCGTTATTTCTCTCATTTACTCTAACAAATGAAGATGTACCATCCTTTATCTTACTTAATCACTTTCATCCATCCTTTCATTTTTCATAACTCTCACAGTGGGAATATCAAACCCAATAGGAAGAACTGGATCAATTCCATAATCCAACTGAAACGGGGAGTATCCTTTTGTTGAATTTGATGTAGCCCTATATTCCCACAATTTTACATGAATCCTTTTATCCCATTTACGCATCTACAAAGCTACATTTTTTACTAGGATTTAACACAATATATAATTTATTCACCCTACCTGTCCATTTTTTCTTGACTTGTAATTTTTTGCCTTCCTGTGCTTAGTAGAAAACTTGTTTACCAAGGCCTCTACCACCTCATTAATAAAGTGGATTCCTTGATCTGTTATAATTTCTAATGGACAACCAAATATGGTGACAATGCGTTCATACATGAACCTTGCCACTTCATCTATGGAAGCTTTTTTAAATGGCCTAGATTCAACCCACTTGGTTAAATAATCACTGAAAACTAAAATATACTTATTTTGGCATGGGGTAGTTAGAAGTGAACCTACAATATTTATTCCCCACTTTTCAAAGGGACCAAGTGGAAGAATAGGAACATAATGGAGCTGATGAATTCTTACGATTCCCATGTGATTGGAAAATATCACATGTCTTACAATAATTATAACAATATCTAAAAAGAGTTAGCCAGTGATAACCTGTATCTAAGATCTTTCTTGCTATGAGCTATCTAGAGAAGTGTCCTCCACATGTACCATTGTGTAATTCTTCAATTATCTCCTTTCCTTGATCATGTCTAACTTCCCACTTGTACTGTCCATCAGGCCCTTTCCAAAATAATACTCCATGTAGAATAGAATATGGACGACTTACTCGAGTAATCTTCCTCTTATTATTTTCATTAGAACCATTAGGAAACTTGAAATCATTTAGATAATTCCAAATATCTATGTATTCACCAGGGATTGTGTCAAGGTATAACAATACTGCATATGAGAAATCATCATTATCACAAGATCAACCTAAAACTTCATAGGCTTGAGAGAGTGAAGCTATATTGACATGTAGCTTTCCTAGCCTATTTATAATATCAAATTAAAATTCTTGTAGAAATATTATCCATCTTGTTATCCTTCCTCATGGGTTCAACTTATTCACAATATATTTTAGAGCCTGATAATCTATTAAAATTGTAAATTTCTTCCCTAGTAAGTAATTTCTAAACTTCTTTACAACAAAAATGATAGTTAGATCCTCTTTTTCAATTACATTATAATTTACTTCAGCAGTGCTCATTTGTTTGCTTCCAAAGTAAACTAGATGATAATTCCCATTTTCATCCTTTTGGATCAAATTAATCCCTAGTGTTGCATTTGAAACATCAGTATACATGAAAAATGGATTTCTCCAATCTAGATTCTTTAAAATAGGCGAAGACACCAAAGTTTCCTTTAGTTATTTAAAATATTGATGCGCATTTTCTCCGGGCTCATAAGAAACATCGTTCTTCAATAACTAGGTTAATGGTTGTGTAGTCTTTGATAAATTCTTGATGAGCCTTCTATAGTAACCCACATGGATGAAACATGATCTTAACTTACTTATATTCATAGGAAACGATAGATATTTAATTTTTTAACACTTTGTCAGGATCAGTACCAATACCATATTTAGATACAACATGCCCTAACAAAACCTTTAGAACATCCAAAGACACACTTTGTAGGGTTTAGTGAGGCTTGTGCCTCATCTAAAATTTTAAATGTTGCATCGATCTGGTGCAGGTGGTCCATTTTTCTCCCATAGATGAAAAAATATCCAGGAATACTCTGATTAAGATTCCAATGTAGGGTTCAAATAACCTATTCATTAGGCGTTGGAATGTTGCTGGAGCATTACACAACCCAAATGACATAACTCTATAAGTAAAATATTCCCCAAGTAGTGGTGAACATAATACTTGAGATGATATTTCCCTGCTATATGAACTTGGTTGTAACTATTATATCCATCTGCAAGACCATAACACTCCTGGCTAGCTACTTCATCCAAGATCTAGTCAGAGAATGGAAGAGAGTAACGATCCTTCTTTGTTTCCTTGTTGAGATTCCTGTAATCAACACAAATTCATAGCTTCCCATTCTTTTTTATTGAGATCATAATGGGAGAAACCCATTCTAAATTCTCCACAACAAATATGAATCCTACATCAAGCAACTTATCTATTTCTTCTTTTATAGTCTTAGAAAAATTAGGAATCATTATATGTGGCATTTTCTTTATTGACTTAACACCATCCAACAACTCAATAGAATGTTCTACCCAACTTACTTGATGGAGTTATTTGTAATCAAAAGTGAATACAGTGCACATACATTTGAAATAGTTGGAGGTATAATTTCTTTTCAGTCTCCATCAAAGAATCACCAATCTTTATCTCATGCTAGATGATTTTAAATTTCTTCCTCGGATAATTTTATGGGTTCTTGAACTAGTGTGGCTAGAAGGATATCCATGAATGTCACATTAACCTCACTTTCTTCATCTTCTATGTCCACTTCATTGGTACTAGAGTAATTAGAAGGATGTTCCAATCATCAGTTTCATCACTTTATTCCATAGGTTTTGCCTTATGATGTCGAGGGATCACATTTTATCTTCACCCTCTCTCTGCCACATCCAAGTGTCATGAAGTCCTTCATTCCATTAGTTTCTTGCATGAACTCTCCTTAGACATGGCCTTCCAAACAACATTGGATTACGTAACAGTACCATTCTTCATCACCTGAAAGTATACCACACATACAACACCCATGAAAGATATTGCCACATCTGAAACAACACCTTTTAGTTTAGTTTTTCCCCTTATTTAATGACCTTAACATAAGTGTCGAGGGGTGATCAATTTTTAAACCCAATATATTCATTACAGACTTGGTCATTACATTAACTACAACACCTCCATCTACTAAGACATCATGAATTGAAATACCATTACATAATACCTCATCTTGTGGAGCGTAGGGATCCATCTCTTGCTTCTAAAATAGGGACCTCAACCTCCTTCCTTCATCAAGCGTTGAGTCCACTCTTCATCTCTCTCCTCTTCTCAGAAGACATGGCAAGAAGTTTTCCATATGTAATATTTGCAGGAAAATTGGACATATCTTCTAAGATGGAGTATGGTCCTTGCCCCTGTGAAAATCAGAAAATCCTACATACCCAACTTTCTTCTCTCTATGTTTCTTAATAGCCTCTCCTTTCATCTTCTTAGGATCATTTCCATCTTGGTTATATTTTTCTTTCTTTATTTTTGTTACAAGCACATCTACTTCATTATTTATGCTCCTATCTACTACATCAAAAGAATTCACAGGTGATTTTCCTTTATCATTATCTCTTCATACCAGATGTAGAAGCTCTATCTGAACAATTATACTTATAATGACCCTTTTTATAAAAACCATAACATACAACTTCATATATATATTTCTTTTTTGACCCCTATCTCCCTAGGAATTTTGGGAACTAAATTCCTTTCCTTGAAGAAGATTAATAGTTAACTGGCCCATCTTCCTAAGGAGATCTTCATACTTAATGGAGGTACTAGAGGGAATATTTTTTCTCACCAAAAGTGGTTGTGGTGTCTGGACCAAAGGTGTTGGTGTAGGCTCCACCTTAATAACAAGTTCTTTGGGCTCCTCTTCCATGCTTTCTTCTTGCCTTCTAGCAATCTCCTTTGCTTGTTTGAGGGTTGCTGGGAAGTCATACTTCACTCAGTTTTCTGATCTCTATGGCTTCATCCCAAGAATGAAGTTCTTATAGAGGAGATTATCCACACCATTCATCAACCCATCCGCTAATCCTTCCTTCTGGATCTAGGCATCGATATTTCTCCTTAACTCTAGGACATGAGCATGATAATCTCTTATCTTCTCCTTCTCTCCTTGGGCTAGCTTTATGATCTCGATCATGAGATCTACATACCTTTGTTGTGCACCAAATTCTTCAAGAAAAATTTTAGTTAATAAATCCTATGAGTTTTTTTAACATTATCACCTAGTGTTTCAAACCACTAAGGGTTAAACCATCCAAAAAGGTAGGAAAACATTTAGTCCATTATTCCCTTCTTATGAGGACATTACAAATACAAGATTGTTTAAAATCTTGAATGAAAGAGGGATCATATTCATTAGATTGGGCTGAGAAAACAAGAATTTTTCCCATTTTCAAAAGTAACCACAGTGAAATACCAACCCACAAGTACAATCAGTAAGACTTATGTGACACAAATAATTGGAATCACTACAATAGAAAGTGACTTTACACCTTTATGCTGTAAAATAGGAATGACCACAGTAAACTTAAATTTACTATGGTAAAACTTGACTTACTGCAGTAAATACTATTCAGGGTAAAAAAGTGAATTTACTGTGGTAAATAATATGCATGGTAAAAACTACTTTACTGGTAAATACTATTTGCGGTAAAAAAGTGACTTTACTGTGGTAAATACTATGCAAAAAGTGACTTTACTGGCTAAATACTATAGATGGTAAGAAGTGAATTTACCATGGTAAATACTATGCACGGTAAAAAAAAGGTTACCCTCAAAATGATTTCTGACTAAGTGGGAATATCTCTCTAGAAAATCCACCAATGAGGAATGGTCCCGAAAATGGAACCAAAATGTCAACACCAATCCAACACTATGATAATATTTCACCGGGAAGTCCTCATGCTATGATTATTTCAGTAATGCACAACTTTTGGTTTGGTGGTAGTAATATGGAAACACATTAACATGCATAACACAAGAATACCACAGTCTATAATATAAAGGAATAATGATAGATCTGAAATACAAATGTAAATTATATTATTAACATGATAATGATACAATCTCACCCATGAATTACTCCAAGTGTTACCAACTCCACTTTCCTTCCAACACTAACTCTTAGGAGAAACTTCATAGTTACACATTTTGATGGCTTCCTTAACACACCTTCACAATGACTTCTTTATTCATATAATAATTATTACAACTTTATTCCATGCTAAATGAGGGGGTGACCTCTTTATTTATAGAAATTTCAGCTTATCCACCCTATCTTTAAGATAGGATAGGAAATATCTTCTGGCTAATCATATTCCATGCTTAAACTCTTATCTTTACATGTAGGCTTATCTTTTAAGATAAGATAAACCTTATCATTTCACATGGGTTCCACATTTCTAGATCTTTATACAAATTAAAATATACAAAATATTTATGACATCACTCTTTGTCCTTATTACAAAAATAATATTTCTAATTCCTAATCATGTAGACCCTACCTCTCTAATTACCCTAACTTTGACCCTTTTAACATTACTTGGACCACTTACGACAAATATTTACTTTTTACCATTGACTATCACTTTCACAACATTCCTATTATACTTTTATTGTTACCGTATTGTACTTTATTGACGGTGTTGTATTGGAAGCACCGTTATTATCTTCTATCAGATGTTGCTACTAATTATACTTAACAACACCCTATTCATAATACATACATTAATGAAATAGAAATCATGGAGGAAAATTCTAGTCATGACACGTCCCTCATAAAATCATCAAGGAAAATAAAAATTCCTTTAAAAAAATATCTTAAGAAGATTCACGAATTATTCAATATTAATCTTAGCTTCTCATCACCTTACTATCCTCAATCTAACGGTCAAGACGAAGCTAATAACAAGACTCTTTGTAATATCCTTTCTAAAATTATAGATAAATCAAGACATAATTAGCATCTGCATATCCCCTTATATCTTTGGTCTTATCAGAATAACATTCACACATCTATGGGAGATACTCCATTTTCTCTTATCTATGGCTCTGAAGTCGTTCTTCCTCTTAAAGTAAAAATCCCATCTTTGCATGTTTCTCTTCATGACTTCATCTCTGAAAAATATTATCACTAAGAGCGTCTAACATAGCTTGATTTATTAGATAAACATCACCTTATCACACTTGAGAATCATCGTATCTATGAAGAGCGCATCAAATGCACTTACAAAAAACATAGCAAGGAACGTGACTTTAATATCGATAAACTTTTCCTTAAATCAAATTAGAATGTCACTCCTCTAGAAAGTATTCAACGTAGAAATTTTTCTCCTAACTAGATTAAAACTTATATTATCACGAATAATTATGGGTTTGGGGACCATCATTTGGCTTCCCTTGATGGTAAACTAAAAATAGAACCGTTTAACACATTGAACTTATGGCCTTTCTATTATCAACATAACTACCAACATGAACTTAGTCATCTCAGCAGTCATCCATTCATCATTATCCTCTTCCATATTTCATCATAATGATTTGGAATTATGTCGTCTACCATCAAATTTCAATTTGTGACCTTGAATATGGGCACCATGGCTCTTCCCATAGTATATTCCTTATGGAAAAGTTCCTCCTTCTAGGTAGGAACCCCCAGAATCCTTACATCCATCTCCTTCTTATCTACCTATTGGAACCACGCTAAGGGTCCAAAGGTTTCACTCCTACATTATTTATCCCCTCCTAAGTGGTCTCCATAGCTTTACATAGATCTTTCATAAAAAATCATAATTTTGGATGCTCATCTTAAAAGCTATCTTATAAAAAATGTCAAAATTATAGATTGATCCCTTAAAGGATAGCTATCATGCATATCTTATCCTTCCTTTTATAAAATTAAAATACAAGTCCAAAAATAAAATAGAAAAACGTAGACCACTCCCTCAAAGGATGGCTACCATCTCATATCATGACAGCAAAGACTTCTCACATTGATCAGAATTCTCAATTTGTGACCTTGAATATGGGCACCACGGCTCTTCCCATAGCATATTCGTTATGGACAATTTTCTCCTTCTAGGTAGGAACCCCCAAAATCCTTACATCCATCTCCTTCTTATCTACCTATTGGAACCATGCTAAGCGTCCATAGGTTTCACTCCTACATTATTTATCCCCTCCTAAGTGGTCTCCATAGCTAGCCATAGGTCTTTCACAAAATATCATAATTCTAGATGCTCATCTTAAAAGCTATCTTATCCAAAAAAGAAAACAAACTGCTCCCTTGAAGGACAGTTGTTCATAAAGAAAAATGTCAAAATTATAGATTGATCCCTTGAAGGATAGCTATTATGCATATCTTATCCTTCCTTTTATAAAAGTAAAATACAAGTACTAAAATAGAAAAATTTAGACCACTCCTTCAAAGGATGGCTACCATCTCATATCATGATAGTGGAGACTTCTCACATTGATCAGAATTCTCAATTTGTGACCTTGAATATGGGCACCACAGCTCTTCCCATAGCATATTCCTTATGGACAATTTCCTGCTTCTAGGTAGAAACCCCTAGAATTATTATATCCATCTCATTCTTATCTACCTATTGGAACCATGCTAAGGGTCCACAGGTTTCACTCCTACATTATCTATCCCCTCCTAAGTGGTCTCCATAGCTATCCATAGATCTTTCATAAAAAATCATAATTCTGGATGTTCATCTTAAAAGCTATCTTATCCAAAAAAAGAAAACAAACTACTCACCTGAAGGACAATTATTCATAAAGAAAAAGGTCAAAATTATACATTAATCCCT
Organism: Taxus chinensis; assembly: GCA_019776745.2. Classification (NCBI taxonomy): domain Eukaryota; kingdom Viridiplantae; phylum Streptophyta; class Pinopsida; order Cupressales; family Taxaceae; genus Taxus; species Taxus chinensis. The sequence goes on along the minus strand of CM034151.1, from coordinate 757,772,779 downwards.
TGAAGGATAGCTATCATGCATATCTTATCCTTCCTTTTATAAAAGTAAAATACAAGTCTAAAAATAAAATAGCAAAATGTAGACCACTCCCTCAAAGGATGGCTACCATCTTATATCATGACAGCAAAGACTTCTCACATTGATCAGACTTATATACATTTAAAATAAAAAGCATAAAATTCAAAATCAAACATCCTAAGAAAGCTTTCCATATCAATCAACTTTACCATCCTCAGCAAACTTCTTGCATTGATCAGTATGCACTATTCTACTCAGAGCTGCGGCATAGACCTAGGAATATCCACCTAACGAGAACCCATATTCCCGCATATAAGTTTCATCTAAAACCCTTGTGTCATGTCGAAATTAGGTTCATAAGCTCACTTTTCCATAATTTCCCTTGCGATCCTTGTGATTGCTAATTATTGATGGTTATATGTTAACCCCTGCTATTGGCTGCAAGTGCATTTCCTTGATTGTCTCCTTTTCTTGTTTACCTCCAATTTGGTTTGAAGTATCATTTCTTCATGTGCTCCTTACTACGATCAAGTGTCATTTATCTCATTTTGGTCACTTTCTATCAATATTACATTTCTGCTCTCAACTATAAAATGTTCTTATTGAATCTAACCATTTCATCCATGCTTACGTATACCGTTTTAAGTGTCACATCAATCATATGATAATATACATTTAATATTTTTTTTACAAATCCATTATTTGCATCCATTATCCTACCATTTATAACAACTATCTATCCATGTCAAGTCACATTATCATCTACATATCACATAACATCCATATCGTACTCTAGTTTCCAACACATGGTCACTATAATAAAATCCATAATCATTATACAACATCGTAAAATCATAATTAGACATCTACATCGTATTTATAATCATCATACAAACATCTAAATTTAAACAATAATCAACATGCAACATCACTATAATCAAATAAATTCCATAAAATCTATAATTTAATCCATAATTACCATAGAACATCATCATAATAAATTCAACCCCAAAAAATCTCAATTAAATATCTACATCAAATTTACAACTATAGAAATATCCATAACATCTACATCTAATCCATAACATCATAATCACACATCCACATTTAAATCTAACATAGAAATCATCATAGCCACAAATCATACACATTAATACACATGATAAACCATAAAAAAAATCATGTATATATATCATCATCTAAGTACATCTATACATCCGTCACATGCCATAAAAGGTCCTTTCTCAAAGTAGATAAATCATCAAAATAAGTAAATTATACATCCAAGAGTCTCAAATATTTACCCTTGTGGTAGGTGCATGTATCTATCTCTGGGCCTCATCTCATCCATTGTTTCCCATGTCTAGTTGTGGTTGTGCCACAATATTTTTACTCCCAGATGGTATTGGTTGTCCTGCGCCACCCACTCCCCATTGCTAAGTTATATATGTTGCATATGTTTGTGTATGTGAAAACTTAGATATCACAAACCAATCATAATATTGTACCTCAGATGTCATTTCTCTATATATATCTAGGGGAAAAATAGCTAGAGGTGTCATTTATCCAACCCCCTATGATGCCACAAGTCCACCACTCTTTGACTATGTATCTATAATAGGTGTGAGGTCTTCTAATCAAGCTCTACAGGCCTCTCGCTACCTTTTGTACCTATCCATCTACATGATGGCCTAGTCCCTCTCCTAGAAAATGACTAAGGCCACCTACAATACCGCCTCCTTGTCTTGGAAATCCACATCCCTCTCCTGTTGCACTAAATCCCACTCTACATGTAACCAAGCCATTTCTGCATCAATCCCTCCATCATCAACCTCATCATCCCTAGGTTCCACATCCTATTCAATTAGAACCTCCTCCTTCAACTCCTACATCATCCAACGGTGCCCCCTCCATATTAGGACTAGGAATTTCCCTCTCTAAATCATCTCACCTATATCTAATAGGATCCCTAGGAATTGTCTTTACTACTCTGAACTATTGCATGAATCTATCAAACTAGATGACCTTTATCATCTCGGGCTTCTTCCCTTGTACCCATATATTTCACCTCATCTTAGTCAACTCCCCATCTACCCCTAGCAATGCAGGATAATCATGTTATGGTCATCACCTCACCTGGTCCACATCTAGCTCTGTTAGTCTATCTATATACCACTTCGTTCCTCTCTCTCTCTCATACCTCCATGAGCCTCATCATCTCTCCATGTCAAAAATCCAAGGGCCAGATCAATGTGATCACCTGTGACCCTTGGGATCTCTAGTGGCATGATCACGACAATATTCTCATATGGTCAATAATGAAGTAAGAACCCCACATCTAGCCATGTCCTCCTCCTCTCATACACAAGTTATGGTATATCTGGGATAGTAGCACTGTGCCAAATGATAAAACCACTCTATGATCAAAAATATATGTAACCACACTTGTTAGTTTCTAAGGAAACATTATAGTCCTGAATCTAGTAATGTGTAGCTAGAGATATCCATCATCACCAGTTATATAATATATGATCCTAACCACACCATTCTCATATTATGTCTCAATTTGAAATGCCCCAAATATGAATATGATATGAGGGGAATAGGATCCAAAACATCGTGTCAATACCTCTAATATACTATCTTTTGTAATGGGCTGAAATGGGCTTCCCCTATATGGGAAGCGTCAGAATGTAGCATACATCCTTGAGAGTCACAGTCATCTTGTCTGTCCTGAATAAAAATTTGCATGTATGCACATCCAACCTATCCACCAGTATAATCATCAGACCAACATCCCATGGAATCCTTTGCTAATGATGGAATCTAATGAATCTAACTGCAACCAAGTGGTCCCATTCAACATCTGTGACATCCCCTCTAATTTGATCACTTAATGCAAACACTCTGTCTCACATATGTAAAGTGTCTCGGGCCTACAAAACCAATCAAACACAAAACATTAAAAAAAACATCTTAGCCCTAGCCGATGTTGGTCGAGTTGGGTCAACACAACATAACATGGGTTGAAGCCCTTCTAGGCCTAGTCAATAGTGACCGTACCTAGTTTCCAGTGACTGCCACTTGCACCACCAAAAATGTTTTGAAAAATGCAAAAAAAATACATAAAAAATCTAAATTATTAATAACAAGGATAAGTTTTATGAAATTACCATCATGTGGGTCCTCTGGTGTTTCCTCCCTACTCCATCCTCCATCTCTCTCAAAATATCAACTTTCTTTTATACTCAGAGCTCTCAATCCTCAATACGCACAATGTAAATGAGCCTAATCAACTAACCCAAAGGCTTATATAACCCACTGACCCCAGTCACTTCCAACCCCCTTGGGTCACCGACACTTCTTCCTTGGTCATCTTGACCCTGCCTAGTCATCGTCGACTCAGCCCTACTTTCTCATCCAATTTTACTTTTGTATCCTTTCTTTCAAATTATATTTTCTACCACTTTTACCTTGCATGGTCCTCCTACCATATCTTTATTTTCCCTTGGGCTTCATTATCTATCTCATATTTCATTTTGCATCATCTCGCCTTTGTAGCCATCTTCATGTTCCGTCTTGGGGAACCATTATTTTACCCATTTTCATCACACCTCGCATGCATATTTTCAATTCCTCCTTTATGAAGGATGTCATATTTTCTTTAGCCGACCCCCTATCCTTTTTGTCACTACCCTTGTCTCAACTATTTCCACATTTTTTAGCACATACTCGATGTTTTCATTTGACCCATTTATCCCGTAACTTGCACATCCATTTGAACATATTTCCCATGGATTTCCTCAATATTGTAGTTTTTTTTTATGACCCACAAGTCTATAGGATATTGTCATCATCTCTATTGAGTTCTTACTTTGTTATCTATCAAAGTGATTTTAAAATCACCATCATATTTTTATTTAGTTTTTAGTTTTTTTTATGCTCGTATGGGATATCTTATCTCATCATCTTCTTTTATCATTATTTCCATTCTTCTTCACCTATCTCTTTCAAACACATGATTGAATCCATTTGTGTTGTTTACCCCTAGTTTGAGGGGGAGCACCCTCATCATTTATATTTTCAGATCTTCTCATTTTTCGTCTCATTTATTGCCTAACACAAAAAACTTGACAAAAAGGGGCAACTGTAGAAACCAATTTTTAGTATCCTTACCCTTCACCCCACATTTTCTCTCTGTCATATTTTTCTACATAATACATCTCTTCCCTTTCAAATTTCCTTGTTCCCTCCTAAATTTAATTTATCTCACTTATCATTATTCCACATTATTTTCCACCTTAGTCATATTAATCATCCCTAACCATCTTTAATTAATTCTAATCCCCATTTAGTTCATTTTCTCTCCATAAATCTTCCATTTCATCCTTTTTAGGTCCCCATTTAATGTTTTCACGTCTCCATGTCATTTATTTAATAATTTTCCCCTCTTCACCTAACTATTTACTCATTCTACACAACCCTAATTCATCCTAATCCTTCTAAACCCTAATCTCACCTCTTATGGGTTCTTTGTCTCGATTTTGCCACCTTTCCACCTCCTAAATGAATGAGTATGCATAATCAGTGGTGACCCATCTAGGTCATTGTCAAACCTATTAATATACACTTACCCATCCCTTTCTAAGGATGCATTTTTGGATATTTTGAGATTTTTGTGATCTTTCATTCATTTTTTGTGTATCCCTAAACCTACCATCACTCTCTTGGGGTCACCTTTGACGATCTTGAGCCCAATATTGGAGATTGGAGGTCTTCTTTCATCATTTCATGTTTAGGTATTCATTTACAACTATCATCATCAGATCTTGTGCAAGTTTAGTTTTCATTAAGAGCTCTCTGTCTCAGTCATTCCTAGGCCCTCACTTCTTATCTACAGGTGTTTGTTTCAATACATCCATTTTTTACCAATCCTACGTCAGCCCCAATCATCGTTTTCCCTACTTGGTTGCCATCGACAACAATTTCATTTTATTTACCGCTCTATAATTTAGATCCCTAATAATCATCTCTTTAATTCCATAGTCCTCCAAACTTCATATCCTTTCATTCTACCATCTCTAGATCATCTTAGATCTATACTGCCATCCCCCAATCACTACTAACTCATCTTGGTCACCATCTACCAGATATGTATTTATTGCATTCATCATCAAATTTCATAATTTTCTTGCATCCTTTCTGTTAGGTCCACTTCCAGATCTCTTGCAAGTTCCTATCATTCCATCTTAGTGAATCATCAACTCCAGATCGATTTCCATGGCCTCCAAATCTACATTTTGCAACACTATTTCAATTGATCTACTCTAGTCATCGTCAATAGGGACCCTGCAGTCTCGCATCACCATCGACCTGCAAGTGTTTGATTTAAATTTTTTAGATCATATTTACATCTTATAATATTTTGATTACATTTCAAGTTCTATTACAGTTCTGATTTTGATACATCCAATTTATAAATATTTTATGTTATCTAGTCTCAAAAGTGTCAAAAACGGTGTAAACCAATTGAATTTCCAAAACCACATTATGGGAAGCTTAATTTGTTGAAGAATAAAGTAAGGGTGGTTTGCATTGATGGATGTTTCAAGAGGTATAGAAAGAATTAATGTGTTCTATATGTTAGTGGGTTTCCAATGACCAGCTTCATGGCATAGTTGAGGTGTGTGATCTTGAGCATGGTTGGTGAAGATTTGTCCCTAGAAGCAAGTTATTTTGTGAAGGAAATAGTCCTTCTTGATACAAAGAATTTTACTAGTGCAAGTTTAATGTGCAAGCAAGTATGATGTTTTTATGGTATACTTTATATATGTGAGACATTTGGAAGCTTGAAAAAATATGGTGATGAGTTTGGAGTTCTTTGATGAGTTAGGTGATGGGGTTTTAAGCCTTTTTGGGAAAATTTAGGTGTCTTGGTGCTTGGATGACCTACATGGGTCCATGATTTGAGTATGTATGACTGTATTGTTATATTTTTGTATTGGCATAACCTACCTCTTGGTACATGACCAAATTGTATTTTGTTTTTAAATTAGAAGGATATAAAGTGAGTGTTTTGGGTTCATTTTTTAACAAGTGAAAAGAGAGGGAATTTCTCAATATGCTTGAGAGAGTGAACGTGATTCAAGTGCATGAAATTAGAGCTGAGAATTTGTGCAAATTCTTAATGAGTGTTAGAGAGCATATGTGTAAGGGTTTAAGATCAAATCAGATCTTGAAAGTCTAAGTTTCAGTGAGCTAGGAGAAAGAGGGTTTGAAGGTGTGTGAGATGAAAGTGTGATCTCCATCAGTTGTGGCAGTAATTGTACATGAAATATATTCATCTACAAGTGGTTGAGTTGGTTATTGATCATCCTAGGGGTTATAGCCACCTTATGGAGTTGGTGCTCAACTAAAATAGGGGTTGTTGCTTCTTGTGGAGCTGGTGCTTCACTAAACACATTGATTTATGTAATATAATTATAATTTTTTGTGGGTTTTATTCTACTTGAGGGTTTCCCAGTTATATCTTTTATTCTTGTGTCTCTTGCATGGTTAGGTTCATTTTCAAATGATTTTTAAGAACACATTTTTATATGTTTGAATATTTTATGGGTTAAGTAAATTTGAATTTGTTAAAATTTTTGAAGGATTGATTCACCCCCCCTCTTAATCCACTTTTCTTTGAATAAGTCAATCCTATAAGGAACAAGAGGAATTGTTCCTTTGTTCCTCCTGTTCTCTCCATTTCCGATCTAGCCAAAAAGGAGATTTGGGGACTTGGAAGCAAATGAATTGTAATTTTTAGCATAGAAGGAATAGTTCTTTCAGGAAGGAATTTCTCCACATTACTACATTATTAACCTAGGGGGAGTTTGATATTAAAATAGTGCAATTCAGGATTCAATGGAATAAATGGAATAGTTCCTTGGTTCTTTCAATTCCCTGCATGGGTAATTTGGTCAACTAAGAACATTGTTGTGGGTGATTCGGGTGTTTCAGGAACAAGTAGAATAGTTCTTGCATTTCATGAGTTCCCTAATGGGATGACATAATCGACCAAGGGCGAGGCGATGCACACCAATTAACAAAAGAAAATATGACGGTCAATGTGGGATCAAGTGGAAGAGTTCCCACGTTCCTCCATTTTTCCAATCATCCATTTCATCTGTACCAAGAATAAGGTGCATTAATGTGGATTATATTAACTTATTTAGAACCTTGTCATGACCATCTCGCGTCCCTAAAATTTTGAAGGCCATAACATTTTCTATATAGCTCCAAATTTCAAAAACTTGGTATCGTTGGAAAGGTATCATCGTGTACCAGGTAATTCAACCACCAAATTTAATGAGGTATGGTTCCCATTCCTTCTGTTATAAGAAAACATTATAATGGGGGAATGGTCTTGGAAGGTTTCCCATGCTTATTTTTAGACATTCAATGCATGTTGTTGGTTGTTGAAGGTGGAAATTCAAGTTCCCTCTATTTTCCCTCCCCTCTCTTTCCCATCTTCTATATATTTTAAAATTATGCCCATTTGTAAAGGTTGGACTCTATTTGTAATTCCAATGCATCCTTCTACAAGTGCTCCATATGTATTTTGAGTTGCAAACCTTAGATATGGACCTCTACAGGGTGATTCTTTCATTTTTTCTTCATTGTAATGGACTGTGCATCTATATAAAACAATAAAATCCATGTTTCATATGTTTCGTGGCTATTATTTTCCTTGTCCTATGTTTATTCCATTATCTTTCCTCTTTGTTGCCTTTGTGGTGTATTGTGCATGTTTTATTCTCTTTTCTAGGGTTTATTATGTTTTGCTCCATGGAAGTGAGAGTTTTAATTTTGTTTTGTACTATGGTACTCATGTCTACCATATCCTTCATTTCCTCCCATTTCCACTCATCTGAGAGTGTATTGCTATCACGTTTTCATGCATATCTCTCTTTCCCTGGTCACTTGGATTGTTAGAATAGGATTAGATAGTTGCATTGCCTTCTTTAGGAGTATTTTAACATTAGGAATAGGTAGAGGAAACAACCTTGTATGGAGGTCTGTCTCAAGTAGCAAGTCCCAAAAATTGAGAGACAGTCCCATGCTACCTAAAAACACTTATTACTCATGCATTCATTCATGAAAAATTAGAGGGTATTATTTTTTTGGCAATAATAGAACACTGGGTGCTCCTTGGGTGAGTGCATGGGAGAAATATCATGTGATATGCTAGCACACGAGGTGGGTCAAAAAGGATCATGCACTTGGTTCATGCCTTTCTAGGCTAAATTGAGTAGAAATCTAGGAAAACTCCAACATTTTGCTTATGTTTCTAGGACCTTACTTTTTGAAGGAATAAAAGATGTTTGAGAGGATCACACCCAAGCTTAGAGACAAATGGTGGAGTGTACAAGAATAATATTATGCACAAAGTCTTCTGAGTTGTAGTGGAAAAGTTCCAAGAAAGTGGGAGGATGATAAGTTAGATGACACCATTTATTCAATATTTTTATGTGAGTTTCCATGTCATTTATATGCATAGATCACTACATAACTATTGGAGAATGCATGGAACCTTCAGAGGAAGTATCTTGGACTGAAGAGCGCCTTGTAGTATTAAAAAATATCAGTGAAGTATGGATACATGTTATTGATGTATGGTGTGAAGGTGCCATGAGAAGATACTTGTCGATATCAACATACTCGTGTTTAGAGGAAGTTGATTACCAATTCATATGTCAGCCTAAAGGAAAGTATATCCATTCCCTACATTTTTCACATCAAGATGATGTTCATATATTAGGGTAATGAGACACTAATGATTAATAAATGCGTTACTAATATATCTACTAATTTCCCTTTGATTGGTAATAAATAAAATCAATCTAGCTAAGTTTTGTGACGGGCTTAATAGAATATAGTGTAAAATAAATTTATTATTCATATATATACTAATTTCCCTTTGATTGGCAGTAAATATAATCAATATAGCTAAGTATTGTGTTGGGCTTAATAGAGTATTGTGTAAAATTATATTAAAGTCAAATCTAAATCATGATTTGTATGCATTGTGTATATAATAAGTCATCAACAACAACAAAAAATTAAACTAAAATTATTAAAAACTTTATTTATCATTGAAATATTAATTTATAAATAGCAACAAAAATCTTTTCACAATATTTATAATTCTATTTTCTAAAATATAAAATTTAAGCAATTATTTTAACATACTTATTAAAAATTAAATAGATATATATACAAATGTATCAAAAACATTTTACTTTAGAAATAATAATAGATATTAATATATCTAAAAAAGGTGGACTTAGAATATTCCAAAGTAAAAAACCACCCATAAATAAAATACCAAGGTTCCATCCATATTCCAATATTCCTAAAGATCCATGCAGTCTCCAATATTATTAAAATTATTGGAAAAATTATATTCCAAAGTAAAAGTTATGGAAAAAATATTACTATCTATAAGATTAAAAAATATATATTATTTAGAAAATTGAAAAAAATATATTTGTAAAAGAAATGCTTATTTCCTAGTGTATGTTAATGGTCACATGCGGGGTTATTAGCCTATACTATTTTCTAGTATTCTCCACCTTCCTTCAACTCTTCTTTCACATCTGCCCTTACATATCTGAATATGCATGATTTCAGGCTTTTGACATGCTCCAATCCAATCGGAACATTCTTTATCGAAGACGTGGCATCGCTCCAATCTCAATTTTCTCCATTTTTCTTAAGCATTAATTGCACTCATATGAATAATATGAGTGATATCGAGATGATAAAGTGGATAACAAAGGGGATCCTAGTGTATGTTAATGGTCACATGCGGGTTATTAGCCTATACATCCCTAGCCTAAATTTTGGAAAAACATTTGGGGGTGTTTGATAGAGGTTCATGCTGCTGCGACTGCTACCGGCTGCCACCTGCTGTGTCTGTCCCTGGTTCTGGCTCGAATGCCGGATCCCTCTGGTCCGGATCGGGGGCCCCTCTTGTCAGGGTCCCTCTCTCCAAGGCCGCCCGATGTATGGTCAAAAGTCATGGAGGGTTCCACATCAGCACACAGCTCGGAAAGGCTTTCCTCTTCTCTGTCCGAAGGGTCCTTTTCCCTGCACATCCCATCTCACATCACGGAGGCTGTTACTGCTTCACGTGATCTGTCTTTGGTGGGTACCCTGATGGGCCCTAGACCCCCCTTGGAGGATATAAAAAAATGGGCTCGTTTAAAATGGCAACCATGTGGAGCGCTAGAAATAGCGGCTATGCCTAATGGTTTCATTTTATTCTCCTTCAGCTTGAAAGAAGACTTCGCTAGAGCTCTGCTAGGTGGTCCGTGGTTCTTTGGCAGGCGGGGTTTCTATCTCAAGAAATGGTCTCCTGGTTTCAACCCACACACGGAGTCCATGACCCAAGCCCCTATTTGGGTTCGCCTCCCGGGGCTCCCTCTGGAGTTCTGGCATCCGGCGGTTATTGAAGGTATTGCTCTCTCAATAGGTTCCTTAATAGCTATAGATCAAGCAACAAAAGCAAAAACTAGATTCATCCATGCTCGTTTATGTGTTAATGCTGATATTAGTTGCCCCTTACCAAAAGATATTGAGCTTATTTCGGACTTAGGGAACTGGAAACAACCCATTGATTACGAATATATTCCTCAAGCTTGCTCATTCTGCAAAAAACTCGGTCATCGAGCCTCCGACTGCCCATCTAAACCTCAACCAAAACCCAAGTCCCAAACCCTATCCCCAAAAACCAAAAATAAATTTATTCCCAAATCATCTTCAATTGAGATCCTGATCATCCCCACTTCAAATTCCTTCGCTCTCCTTGAAGATGGAGAAATCAACACATCTTTGGATCCAGTTTCTGAGATCGCTCCCTCCTCCTTGGCTTTCCAACCCCTCATCTCCCCTCCGCCCTCTTCGGCTCTCATCACCCCTTCCTCTCTCGGAGAGGACTTGCTTATGGCTAACTCCTCCCCTCCCCCCTCACCTCTGTCTGCTCCTCTTCCCTTCCCTCCCCTTCTTTCGATCCCCTCTTCCCTGGATCCCCCCACCCTGCCTCCCCTTTGCCCGCCTGTTTTGGACTCTGAACCCTCCCCCACTGGTCTCTCCTCTGATGACAGTTTCAACCATCGCTTCACTAGAAGCAGCAACAAGAAACCCGACATAGGCTTGGAAAAAGCTCGGGGTAGAATTCCAAGCAGTATCAAGCTTCAACAAGAAGCAGCTACAAATATAGTGCAAGGAACTCAAAGTACAATCCCCATGGTGGTGGGGAGCAAACATAAACCTAAGAAATGAAGATCATCTCTTGGAATATAAGAGGGCTCAACTCTCTTCAAAAGCAAAGAGTTATCAAAGATATCAAATTCCAGCACTCTCCTGATATCATAATGTTGCAGGAAACAAAACTTAAAAAGGAGGATTGCCTCCTTAAACTCTGGCCAGCAGCTTCCTTTGAATTTCAACCTTCTACAGGGAACTCAGGGGGGCTTTGTACTTTGTGGGATCCCAGAAGTCTCAAAGGAGAATGTCTGTTCAAGCACCCCAACTTTTTATGTATTCTCTTCCAAGAAGTTGGAGCGGATTCCTCCTGGATTGCTATTAATGTTTATGCTCCAAATTTGGAGACTCATCGTGGAAAACTTTGGAAAGACATCACTAATTTCATCATCACTTGTGGTAAAATCCCCACTCTAATAATGGGTGATTTTAACTGCCCTCTTTATCCTTCGGAAAAACAGGGAGGTATGCCTGCCATGCAGGTTAGCATGGAGGCTTTGGCCGACTTCATAAGGGAGAACTCCCTTCTGGATATGGACTTGCATGGCTCATCTTACACTTGGTCAAACCGCAGATTGGGAAGGAATCACATCCAATGCAGACTTGACAGATCTCTAGGCTCTCTGGACTGGATCTCTCTCTTTCCCGATTTCTACCTCAACTCCCTCCATAGGGCTGCCTCGGATCACAGCCCTCTTTTGTTAAGCGCCAACCACAAAATAAATGCCAAGAATCCCCCCTTCAGATTTGAGCTTGCCTGGCTTGAAAATAACCACTTGTTTCCCCATATTGCAAACTGGTGGAATATCAATATTGAGGGCTCTAGTATGTTCAGATTCTCCAGAAAACTCAAAGAAGTTAAAAAACAACTCAAGATATGGAAATCGAAGGTCTTCGGTAACATCAAGCTCCGCAAGCAGGAGCTAACACACAGCTTGGCAAAAATTTCTGAACAAATTGAGGCGGTTGGTAGGTTGGATCACCTTCACCAACAGGAAATCTCTCTCCTCAGTGATTACCACAACACCCTTAAAGAGGAAGAAACCTATTGGAGGCAACATTCTCGAGCCCTCTGGCTCGAGCAAGGCGACCGTAATACCAAATTCTTCCACATCACTGCTTGCAAGCATAAAGCCAGGGACAAGATCCGTGAGTTGGTGACGTCTGATGGGAACCTGCTAACTGCTGAGAGTGATATTTCCAATGAGCTTATATCCTTCTATTCCAATCTTCTCCATGCTGATATGGCTCCTCTGGAACAATCAATGAATGAAATGCTTCAGCATATCCCACGTCTGGTTTCTCCTGAGATGAATAACAATCTAACCAAGCCTTTTTCAATGGAGGAAATTCATAAAGCAGTCTTTGCTATGAAGAGAGACAAAGCTCCGGGTCCGGATGGCTTTCCTGCCGCCTTCTTCCAATTTTTTGGGAAATCATCAAGCAGGATCTCTTCCAAGCAGTTAACGAATTTTAGATGAACAACAATCTGCTTAAAGAATGGAATACCACTTTTGTGGATCTCGCCCCAAAAGTGCAGAACTCTAAAGATGTGTCCAATTTTTGACAGATCAGTCTCTGTAACACGTCTTACAAGATAATCACTAAGATGTTGGCTTCCAGACTTAAACCTCTAATGTCGGACCTCATCTCTCACAATCAAAACGACTTCATTAAAGGTCGTCTTATCCAAGGGGGTATAACTACTGTTCATGAGGCCATTCACTTGGCCTTTCTTGCGAAGTCCCCAGGAATGATATTAAAATTGGATATGCAAAAAGCCTTTGACAGAGTCAGCTGGCCTTTCTTAATTAAGGTCATGGAAAAGTTTGGTTTCGACAACAAGTGGTGTAGCTGGGTTTTCTCGTGTATCTCGACCCCTTGCTTCTCTATTCTTATCAATGGCATTCCTGCGGGTTTCTTCAAAAGCAACAGAGGTATCAGGCAAGGTGATCCACTGTCACCTTTTCTGTTTGTTCTTATGGCGGACTCCCTTAGCAGAGCTTTGGTAGTGGCAAAAAATCAATCCATCATTTCTGGTATGAAAATCACCTCTAATTGTCCCTCGGCCACTCATAGCCAGTTTGCTGATGACACCTTACTGCTGAGTTTAGCCTCTGTTATTGAAGCCCGGGCTATTATGGAGATCCTCTCTCTCTATCAATCTGCTTCTCAGCAAACTGTCAACTTCAGCAAGAGCAACATCTCCTTCATCAATACGCCTCCTAGGATCCAGAGGAAAATTGCTGATATTTTTGGTTGTATTATTATGGATCTTCCCGCCTCTTATCTCGGCATCCCTCTCTTCCATGGAAAGCAATCAAAAAATATATGGAATCCTGTCATTGAAAGGTATCAGAAAAAGTTGGCCGCTTGGAAAGGTGCGCTGCTCAGTCAGGCTGGCAAGCTCCAACTGGTGAAAGCCACTCTTCAAAACCTCCCTACTTACTTCATGTCCCTGCTTAAGATCCCCAGTTATGTGAGGGAGGTTGTGGAAAAAATTCAAAGGAACTTCCTCTGGTCTGGTACTGAAGATAAGAAAAGGATCCATCTTGTGGCTTGGAAAGAGGTGTGTAAGCCAACCCCTCATGGCGGGCTCGGTCTTCGAAAAATGAATGAAATGAATGGGGCCGTTCTGGCCAAACTTGCTTGGGAAGTGGCTAAGGGTGACTCCGGATGGGCCCATCTACTCAGAGCTAAATATTTAGCTAAACATGAAGATCTGCTTACTTCCATTCCTATTAGAGGCTCTGCCATATGGAACTCTATTAGTAGCTCTCTCCCCATTATTCGTGCTGGCACCAAATGGAGATTTGGGAATGGTAGGCTTATAGATTTCTGGAGGGATCTTTGGATAGGGGAAGAACCCCTTGATCTCAATCCTGCTTGGGACACCACTAAGAGAAGTATCATCAATAAACATGGTAGATTAGCTTCGGGCTACTGAAAAGTTGTAAACTCCATTCCCTCATGGGATATTAAGGAATGGGATGATATCAACGAGCTTCAGAGAAACCTGCTGGCTTCTCTCAAAGTGACTCTCTCTTCCATCCACATCCCTTTCACCCAACTTGAGGATGAGATTATTTGGCCCCTCTCCCCGTCGGGCTCATTCTCCGTCAAGGCTGCTTATCTCTCGTTGCATAGTGCTGACCATGGTCCTCCCCTTTCCAAAGTTTGGCCTAAAGAAATCACCCCCAAAGTTGGCGTTTTCTCTTGGCTCTCCTCCAAGAATGCTTTCCTCTCTGGCGAGAATTTGAAAAGGAGGGGTTTCTCCCTCCCCTCAAAATGTGTGTTATGTAATAATGATGCGGAATCCTCTGCACATCTTTTGATCCATTGCTCCTTCTCGCAAGTTATTTGGCAGTGGCTTTTTTCAAGGTTGGGAGTTCATTGGATCTTTCCGGGTTCCATCCAGGACACCCTATCTCAATGGAGCTCTCCTTTTACCCATCCGATTCTTAAATTGGCCTGGAATCTGCTCCTTCCGCACGGATTATGGGGCATCTGGAAAGAAAGAAACAGAAGAATCTTCAAAGAAAAAAGCCTTGATCCTTATCAAGTGGCTATTCAGATTGCTCTGGTCCTCCAAGAAAATATCAACATGACCACGTGGAACAAATACCAGCAAAAAGTTCAAATCTGTAACTCCTCGGAGTGGCAGAAGTTATTATCCATTCAATATAAGAGCACACACTCTGTTAGGGATTTAGTCCACTGGACTCCCCCTCCTAGGGGCTGGAAAAAACTCAACACTGATGGAGCCTCGAAGGGAAATCCTGAAAATTCTGGAGGTGGGGCCATCCTTCGGTGCTTTTCGGGATATATTGTTGCTGCCTCTGCACATAATTTCAATTTTGGTTCCAACCATCGTGCGGAAGCTTTAGCAATTCTCAAAGGCCTTGAGATGGCCATCAATTTAGGTGAAGATCTCCTTCAAGTTGAAAGTGACTCCCTCAACATCATCAAACTCCTTCAGTCTAATGATCCTGGCCATTGGTCGATTAGTAACATCATTGTTGATATCAGATTCATGCAAAGATCTTTCCGCAGTATCCAGTTCCAGCATGTTCTCCGGGAGGGAAATAAAGCTGCCGACCTCCTTGCTAATATTGGTGTCGTCATTGAAAATCTAGCAAAGCTGGACTGATAATTTCCCAAAGGATCTCTACCAAATCACTCAATATGATATTTCCCATTGCTAACTGGTGGAAAAAAGGGCTGACTCGGGTCTCGGTTATCTTGCTTTGGCCTTCTCTTTTGACGGCGGCAATTATGACGAAGTATATGGATTTGACTCTTTTTTGAGGGGCAATTGATTAAGGTACCTTGTATTGATGTGAGGAATCTCCGCACGTATGAGCATTTTAGCCACATTAATCATCTGAGGAGGTGGCGAAAGGGCAATGATATCTTGGCCGGCAGCTTTCCGGGCCAGTTTAAGCAGGTTTTGTCCCTCTACTCTCTCTCTTCTAAATCCTTTCAAGCTTTCTTCCATGGGGGGTCAATTGAAGCACCTTGAGCCTGACAACTGTGAGTCCTTTAAGAATGATGGACGAGGTTTGGAACATTTTGATGGAGAATGGTATAGCCACCTTCCTGGAAAAAATGGCGGGTCATTCGGCGCTGGTCTCTTATGTGGTCACGGCTTCCTGGACGAAGGTTCGGGTCCAAGTCGGCAACACTCGCTTCTCCATCTCCACGAATGCCATTGCTGATGCCACCGGCCTCCCTGTTGCTGGTGACATATACTACAAATGTTCGCTGCATGCAGAAATCCAGGATTTCAACACCCCTGGTGACAGGCCGGTTAAATATCTTTCTGGTTACTCCCGGAATTCCCTGTCTTCTCCTTGGGACAGAGTGACGGAAGTCATTATGCGCTATTTTACTATCGATGGTAGATACAGACTGGTTTTTGGTCCTCATCTTTTCATTCTTTCCCATCTTCGATGGGGGAAGAAGATCAATCTGGCGGCCTTCTTGTTTCAGTCTCTTGAACATTCGGTGCAGCTTGCTCGGGAGGGCGAGGGTGTCATTCTTCACCAGGGGTTGCTTTACCTTCTTTTCTCTGTCGCTGCTTCTCACGCTGACCTCCTTCACTTCCCTCCCAAATTGGGTCGCCACCACCATTCCCCCTCTTTGTCTCCTCATCCCCACTCCTCTTCCCTCCGCTCCTCGAGGCGTCATCGTCGGCTGATTCTCTCATCCGGTTCGGATTCTGATGTGGCTATCCTGAGTCCCCCTCGCGCCGTTTCCATCTCCCCTGCCAACCTGTCTTTCCCTACCCCCCCCCCCTTGTTTTTTCTTGGAAGGCTCTGATGCCTGTGGTCAAGCTCCTTCCCCTGGTTTCCAGCCTCGACTTATCTCAGGCTGCTACTCTCCTGGGCCTGGCTCAGCTGTACCCTGA
Organism: Taxus chinensis; assembly: GCA_019776745.2. Classification (NCBI taxonomy): domain Eukaryota; kingdom Viridiplantae; phylum Streptophyta; class Pinopsida; order Cupressales; family Taxaceae; genus Taxus; species Taxus chinensis. Next base: position 757,756,041 of record CM034151.1, on the reverse strand, counting down.
CTCCCTGGATCCGGAGCAGCTTGATTTCAATCAACCGGATGTGGAGCCCATCTCTCAGTCTATTGGTTCTAAGGCTATCTTCGATGAAAATATTCTGGCTACTGACTCTCTATCACTCCCCTCCTTTGATGGAGTCGAATCCTGCTGATTCTGAGGCTGCTGACGCTAATAGAGACAATAATAGAGCTAACATGGTTTCCTCTATTCTGAGCAAGCTCCAGCACGCCTTTAAAGCTCTGAAAGCTTGGGAGGCTTTCACGGATTCCACCAGGACGCCATTGCGGATGACTGTGCGGAGCTTATCAAGCTGGTTGATCTTCTTGCTAAAGACTCTGGCTCTCCTAGAGCTAAGAACGTTGTTTCTGAGCTGAAAAAGCTCCTTTGATGTATATTTTCCTTTCTTTGTTGTTTTTTCGTTCTCCTTTTTTTGGAATCTGCTCGTGTATTTTGACTCTGCTTCTATCAATGTTAAATCTGGCCTGATGGGCTTATCTGTATAAGGTTGTGGGACCTTCTAAAACCCTCCTTTTACCCAATATATTCCAAAAAAAGATAAAGTGGATAACAAATATTAGATATTATTTGGGTAGGAAAATATCAACCATGGAATATCTATGCGACATGTAGGAATCTAATTATCACCTTATTAGTCCCTACCCAAGGTAGAAAACTATAGTATTCACTTTCCTATTAGTTATCCTTTTTTCCCAACCAATCAGATTCAAATATTTTTGTTTCATATGCTTTCTAGGAAGTATTTTTAAAATGTGTGTGTGTGTTTTGTGTATAATATACATACATACATAAATATGCACGCACACACGCACACATATCTCTATCTCTGTGTGTGTGTGTGTGTATTCATTTATAAATATCAATTTTCATGTATGTGATTGGTTGGTAGATTTTTCTACTTACTCTCTTATAGTAAAATGATGTCGTAGATTCAACTAGCAATTACACTAGAAGGTGCAATGGGCACACCGATAGCGGCACAAAAGCAATTACGAGGAACAATTGAACTGGCATTTGATTTGGTATATATGATAAAAAAATTCTAATGTGACTGCATGCAGGAAGCACCTTCAAAACAACACATTTGGGAGTCTCCTCATCATCTTCTTGTTGTTGATGTTGAGATAGAAAAATATTATTTGATCTATCAAACAATATGGTACTTTGATAATGTGGGATTCCTATCCATGACAAATCCAAGACATATTTACCTTAAAATGGTAAAAATATAGATAATATTTTGATACATTTGTAGCCACACCTACACATAGTAATATACACAACAGTTAGCATATAAAGTAGTATTAATCAAGAAGAATGTGTAGGAAACACATTAATAAGGAAGAATCAACAACTACAAAGCCAATATGTAACTAATAGATTTGGCAATAATTTTTTGTTTACCAATGCGAATTAGTTGAATTAGTGACATAAGAGCTATACTCGAAAGAACATGGGCATCCCCACAAAGAGTTGACAGTGTTTCACATAATGAAACCAACATGCATCCAATATAAGCAATCTACCTTTGAAAATATATTCCTAGCCTACATCATAATAAGATATTTGAAACGGGGTGTGGACATCCTCCGCAACATTATAGAGAAGGAACTTTAGCATATGTTTTAGTTACAAATTCCTTGAAAAACATGTTAGGATTAACAAATTATTTTATAAAATTATCATTTTTTCTGAGGTTTATACTAAGAATTATTTTAAAGAAATGTTTAAATTGATCAAAGTTCATAAAATAGAAAAACATCAAATGGAATACACAATTATGATATGATAAAACAAGTATGGAGACCCATAGACTGAAGCATATCATAAAAACCATGGAAACCGAATTCCTCTTAATAATTATGGGAAAACAATGAAATTACATTACATTTCTACAAAAATTAAAAAAATAGTTTAATGTTACACCTTTCAATCCATTTTAAAACTCTTTATATGGTTTATTATTCCAAATACAAAGATGATTTTTACCTTTAAAAAATTTAATTTCCCAAATTGAATATCAAAATCATTTCCATTATCACAAGAAACATATGAACAGCCAGCTTGTATGCAATCGAGAATTTTTTTTTAAGGTATGTAAAATCCTTGTAAAGTTTATTTACATTCTTGAATATGATATTAAGAAGATTAAAACCTTAAAATTTCAAAAATTATGATTCTAGTACTTCAATGGGGATCAAGGGATACATTTCCCTCCCATGTTTTCATTTTATTTTTTATTATTTCATGTTTGATGTATCTATTTTACATAAATTTGTTTGAGTGAAATGGGGTATAGGGAGGCAAAACTTCTTTGAAACTTCTGTTTTTTATTTTATTTGCAATTTTTTAGATTGTGAACATCTTCATGATACATATCTATGGTTTATAAATATTCATGGTTCTTTCATCAATTAAATCTATTTACAAGTGAAATGTATGAAATCTATATATAGTATTTGGTCTATTTATTCGTTTGTAGATGTTTCGATTTTTAGTTGGAAGTATTTTTTTCCAATTCAGAATCTCCTTGGCTTTAGATCCTTGATTTAGCCTTTTGTATACAAATTTCTACAGTGATTATGAGCGATCTGCCAAAACATTTTTTCCATGTGAACATATGCTTTTATTTGGGAATCTAATGCATTTGATCTCCTATAATTGATTCTCAAAATTGGGTTTTTCTCATAACAAAAAGCATACCTAACTACAAGATTGGTAATGTAAACAATTTATGGAGTACCATTTTTGAGGAGCTTCATTGTAGATAAATTGTTGGTCTACAATTCTCTATGTGAGGCTACCACATAGTCATTGACATCCTTTATATGCGATTGTTGCCACTTTAAATATTAATGTAGTGAAATGTAAAATTCTTAAAAGTTATCGAAATTATTATTTAATTATAAGCGACAATAGAATTTCTTAACAATAAAGCATTATTTATCTTGAAAGAGAGCTCTTATATTTGCTGATAGGTTAAAATTAGAAATGGATTGATATAAATATTTCATTCCCTTCTAAGACTAGTGGATATTAAAATTCAATGTATAAAAATTCTTCCTTTAAAATTTTGTGGGAATGAATCCTTACAAGAAGCGAAATATGCCAAAAACGAAAGTCACTATCTTAAATAAAAAACAAATAGGAAATAATCTATATTAAATAGAAAGACTAAAGATTAAAAAACCTTCTGTTATGGCTATCAAAAATGTACTCAATGGGAGAGGTATTTACTCTACACTCATTTCTAAGCAACCTCAAAATTCTCCAATGATAATCACAAAGATCGTCTTACATTAAACAAACAATGGGGTTATGACTATTACATGGTGTATGCATGTAAAAGTAGGCTAAGTTAACAATTAAAAATTAACAGCAAGTGGTTTCTATAACTAATCTAATTCAACATAAACATCATGATAAAGCTATGTAAGGGAAAAATCTAATCAATGCATCAAAATTAAACTTGAAAACATTAAGTCATCCCTTGTTGTTTTGATGGGATTTGTAGATTGTAGTTGCTCCTATTGTTGAACAATTCGTGACTACGAGTGATTAAAGTAAGGTGATATCCATGAGGAGGAAAGGATCTCACCAATCTGGCTAAATGGCCATGCTTGGATCTTCCTTTACTACTCTTTGCAAGTAGAGGGAATGGATGTTAGATCAATAATCTTTTCAAAGTAGAAAATGATCTAATCATGTGCATATAATAACACTAGTAACAAGTGTGGTGTAAGGTTGGAAGGAAGGTACTAGGTTCGTTATATAGGTTTCCAATTTGGGAGAATCTAGAAACCTAGAGAATGTGGGACAAAGATAAAGTAGAATTAGAAAGGAATAAACATGATTAGAAGGAAGTAATTAGTAATTAGAAACTCATGGGAGTTGAAGATGATTTAATTAATCAACTAGGATTAATTAATAGGCCAAGATAAGAGCGGAAAACCATTTGGATGTGATTTAGAAGGAAATAGGTAGAATTTAGAGAATTTAAAAGGGGGATCTAAACAATAAGAAGGTTTATTGATTAAATACGAGATTAAAAAGGCTTAATTAACTAATAATAGTTAATTAATTGATTAGAAGAGGATTATGACTAACGAAGTGTTGTTAATTGGCATCTATAATGAAGGAGAGGCTAGTTAATTAACGAATTGTCGTTAATTGACAAAAATGAAGGTGAATGTTAGATAATAAGTGGGAAATCACAAATTATAATAGAATTGGCAAAAAAAAGAGGATAAACCATGTAATTTTAGTATTAAATTTGCACAGTCAGATTTTAGGTGTCTACATTTTCCCCTCTTTGGTGTGGTGTAACGCAAGTGATGCCACTTCAAAGATAGTATACAATTATAAATAATTATAATTTGAAGGAGTAGAGGAAAAATAGTAGAATGAAGGATGCCTCCTTGAGTGTTGATGGGGTGATAAAGGAGGTCGACCGAATATAAAAAAGGAAAAGGAAAAAGAAGATTCGAAACGAGCCTGATAGGCTAGTGTTCAAGTGGTTTGATTGGAAAAATAATCCTATTTTCAACAAATGAAAGAAACAAGGAGATAAATGTATCCATATTACCCCAGGTGTAGTGGAAGAAAGTGGTGATAACAATGGAAGGGATTCAAACTAGGATCGGGTCACCATTGTTAGAATCAATAAAGTTTGGAGAATGATCTAGAGAAAGTTAGATAGAATGAAACAAGCATGTACATGGAGTGTCTTTTCGATAGCAAGAAAACCAACTAGCTTAGGAACATATTTTTATCATCATATCGCAACGTAGTCAATAAACCATCTGTCTCACGAGAAAATTTTAATTTTAAATAAGCATACAAAAAAAGTCTAGAATAACATGAAAAACCATAATAATGAGATTTGGTCATTGGTAAAGGTATAGACATAAAATCATACACTTACTAATATTATTATACCACCAAGTATGTTGTTTTATGTATGGATCTTGCGTAAGAAAATTATTCACTAATGACAAGCTGTCTAGTCAGTTCTCTTCTTTTGAGTGTCTTTTATTATTGTCATTTGTCACTTATCTCTCTTTTACACCTATTTCTGGTTAGGTCATAGGGATACCTATCGATCAGTTTTCTCACCTCTGTTGTTATTTGTCTCTGGACACTAGCACCCAATATTGGACATTAACGCCTAGGGGATCCTTTCCAATCTGGGTGCTCATGTCCCCTTGTTCTTGTTATGGATCTTGCTCAGTTTTTCCACACCTAGCCCGAGGTCCTAGTTGGGATATCATGTCATTAGTGTCAAAATTCAAGTAAAATATCCCTATATAAACACAACATACATGCCATTATATGGGCAGACAATTTTTATCAAGGGATACCTATCTACATATGTCAAGGGACTGTATTTGGATGCATTTTTATGCATACACACGACATTAGAAGCATAAGTTCTGACTTCCATCCCACACATTTTCATTTTATCTAGCTAGTTCTAGCTATCTTGGCTTCACCAGCGCGAGGGAAACCTAGGAGCACTATTACACACATAATCACATAGAACTACATTGGGTCTGAGATGTAGTGCAACAATCAGTCGTAAGTTCACTATTGTGACAGCTAAGGATAGTTTGATCCCTCATATTGCATATTTATTTTCAATACTTGATGTGATTTTGAGGGTTTTACAGGTTTATATTTCATTGCAATTTCCCAGCGATCTCGGCGATCTTGGTACAACTTTGTAGAGATAAAAGGTGAATAAAAACATAGAACTTGTGACCATTAAAAATTGGATTTCCGAGATTTTTTCAGACTGAAGCACCTTTTTCAGTTTGTAGTGCCTGTCAGTGCTCTTGTACCTTTAGCTCTGCATTATCCTGTGCCTGATCGTGATGGTCTATATTTTAATTTATTGAAATTTTTGAGTATAAACTCACTCCAGGATAAGAAAAAAATTAGGTCAGTGCCCTATCTCTTGCATTTTCTTTGATAATAAAATCAAATAAATTGCCTAGCACTTTTATTTAATTGTACATCAGTTCTAGCATAGTTTTTTTCTTTCAAATTTTATTAAATCATTTTGGTGAACCCGTAGCTTAGAACTCCTTTCCATAGGATCTACTAAAACCCTAATGACCAAAGATAGCTCCTCTCCTCCTAGGCTAGTCATGCCTTATGTGAGTGTCAATCCTATACATGATGAAACAACCATAGTTGAATTGACTTCTCTTTATTGAAATGTTTTTCTTCTGAATGATACTCAACGAGAAATCTTATCTAATGAAAGCAATGTACCTACTATTTTTTATCATTCCATTATCAGCATTATTTAAGATCCGACAAGCTTTTCTGGTTGTAGACCTTTTTATTCTGTCAAGCTTTTTTGGTGTTAGTTTCTTAGGCCAACTTTCAAAAGCAAGGGATGTTGTGATGTCCTGTGCACATGCATGTTCACAACACTAAAGAAAGCATGAATCTCATAATAGTGGATCCATACTAGACACTGCCTCGAGCCCTGATGAAACCAAGGATTTCCTGAGGGAAAACATTGTTTTCAACTTTTCAAACACTCTCCAATATAGGATGGGAAATAAACTGGACTGATTTAACAAATTTTTAATAAAATATTGACAAGTAAACTTGACTCATTTAATATATATCCAATAAAATATTAACAACCACCTGTACACATTTATTCGTGGATGCAAAGAAATTTTTAAGTGAAATTTGTTTCTTTTCATATACACTGTTGTAGAAATATTGGCTTGTCTCTAAGAAGTGAAACTGTGTGGTAGAAAAGGATTCAAAGCTATGTAATATTTTACAAATTTTATTAAAAATTTAATCACGTATATGATGCTGTAACTATATATTGTTGTTGTAATTATATTATTTAGACTTGTTTTTATGTAGTATAAAAGAACAATTTTACAATTAATACATTTAAAATCTATTCATGATTTTTACAAATTTTGCATATCAATAAATAGTTGCAAGGTATTAATATTGAAGTTGAGCATGGATAGAGGACCACATTTACCAATAGATTTAAATACTGGAATTGATTTTGAAGAAATTTATAATACTCCAGAATTTGGTCTTCATGTTAATCATGGAGTTGATAGCTTTCCAAAACAAGACTCAAAAATTGAGGAAATCACATCTTTAACTCATACATTTGAGAATGGCACTACTAATAATGAGATGAAAAAATAATTCAAAGAGGATCTTTGGCCAAAACAAGTTGTGAAAGAATTGACTTTAAAATTTGAAGAGGTGTATGAAAATGTAGATCATGGAAACCTTACAAAATGACATTGGGAAAAAGTGGAAAATGTTGTAAATGTTAGGTGTGGAACATAATTAACAGGGATTCAATGCAAATATCAGTGGAACCAGTTGAGGAATACCTTCAAAAGAGAGAAACAATGGGGAAACACCATAGGGGAACCACCTTCCACATGGATGTTTTATGAAGACATGAATCGTATCATAGGAAAAACACTGAAGGTTATTGGTCTTCCAAAAGGATACAATGTAAAATAATGGGTTAATGTAAGCACGACTTCATCAAATAAAGATATGAAAGAAAAATCAAATGAAGAGAGATCATTCATTAATATTAAAGAAGAGGGTGTAAATCAAGAAACTTCATTGAACAAATTGGGGGTGGAGGGAAAACATATAAAAAGAAAAAGGAAATCATTTGAAGATTTGGGAGAAAGAATGGAGAAAGGATTTCATCATTTCACTCAAATAATGAAAGAATTTGAATAAGGAAGAATGCAACTTGAGCGGAAAAAAATGGAAAAGATATTGGACGTACAACTTCAAATAGAAATTTTTTTTGTACAAGTAAACACTTTAACTTATTCATACACAACATTGCTCCACAACTTCAATAGTTATTATATATTATTTTACAAATAGTAAATCATTGCTACAAACTAATATGATATTTTCTTTTCCATTCCATACATATAATGTTTCTTTGTTCCTTTCTTTGTTCTCTTTCCATTGATTGACTCCGTAATTGAGTTACAAAATTGGGATATGAATTTACCTGGATTTTTGGTTCATTTGCATTGTTAATTTGTAAAAACTTATGTAGAACACAACATGCCACTATGATTTTGGGGACCCTTATCCATCTCTACACCTACATCTTGAAGAAACCTCCATCTCCCTTTTAGAATACCAAATGCATTCTCAATCTTCACACACCCTCTAGATAAGTATTTATAAAAAAGAGTATGCATTGGAGATAGATTGTTTTTATATGGATTCAATAAGTAGTGAGAAATAGGATAAGCATAATATCCAATTATTTGGGGAAATATTATGCTTTCTCCAATTTGAAATTTAGGGGATGCCAATACTTCTCTAACTTGTAATCTTCTTTTTATTACAGAGCAATTCCAATGTTTAGCATCATGAGCACCACCAGGAGGATTAAAACATACATCTTAAAATATTTTTTGAGCATCACATATTCCTTGCAACAAAAAAATATGGAAATGAAGTCTGTTTACATAGTTCTTAGGAGTTTAATGTTGTTTAAGAATATATGATAACTTAATGTGTGTGCCATCTATTGCACCACATATAATCGTAAGTAGAGTTAAAGTGTGAAACTCACTCAATATTTTTTGTAACCTAGTGCTAGATGGAATGCTTATATACTCATTTTATAGATGTTGAAGGATAATATTTACAATTACCAAGATGTATTTTCTCACTTTAAATTCTCCTATGCAATTAATTCTACTATTATATGTGTAGGAGTTCCTTGGGCAAGGCGATGCAAAACTAAACAAAGAGATTTGTTAGGATGTATTGGTTGTCTAAAAAAATGAGTTGTGTTTTCACTTGGCATATCTGGTTCTATCTTTGAAAAAAGGATTTGAAAAAGTGGAAAAGACACTCTATAGTGACAATGATATAAAATGTCTCGATAATTTGGTTGTTCTTCCCAAGCTTGTTGTTGTATTAAGTTCCAAAATGTGCATTGTCTTGGAAACATCCACCACTCTCTATCTCTTTTATAGGATAATGATTCATAATTTTTGAGTACAAATACCATTTTCATGAAGTAGTTAAGAAACACGCTCTATATGTTTCATGAATTTGAAGAAAATGAAGAGCCGGTAATTTATCTTAATAAATCCATCCAAACTAAGATAAATTTTGGGTCCATTGCATTTGAATAATGATATTACCTACACATGAAAATTAGATTAATGTTAGAGATTTACATTTAAAAATAGTTTTGCAAACAAAGTTGTTTTCCAAACAATGTAACATATTTTCATCAATCAATCCTTAATAGTTGAAAAATAAACTAGTTGCATATTTTATAGAAAATTCTCATTATTTTGTCATCTATCTAACATTTATAAAATTTGTATTCATTTATAATTTTATTAGGATTTTTTTTTTCTCAAGATAATTTCTTTGTTGTGGTCCGAAATACATTTATTATTGTTCTTTATTACTATAAATACAATAAAACATGGATAATTATGTGTTAATTTAATGGAAACCTAACATGGTACATTTTTGTGTTTACTTTTGTATCTGATTAACCTTAGTGTAAAGAAATGCACTAAATATATATATATATATATATATATATATATATATATGCAAAATAACGTGATCAGAGTTTTGGGGAAATACCAGAAGGAGAAGAGATCCCAACTTTGGGGCACAGAGCATCAAGTAAGCATTTGCCTCTGCCTCTACAGAATAAAATTTATACCTATAAAATCAAACAATCTTTTCAATTTTTGTTGTGTTTATATTTGTACAGAATCTGTATAATGAATTCAAAAGACTGAAAGAAGAAAATGAGAAGCTTAAGAGCAACTTGAGGTAATATACAGTAAACTATTTTGGTGTAAGGATTCCATGTAATTCTTCAGCTCTAAAAATTAAACCAGATCATAGACCAGTACCTGTAACTTATGGTTGTGTATATGATTTTTGTGCATCTTCATACAGCGTAGGTTTAAATAAGCTTGTTTATATAATTTTTATGTCTCATGCATTTTTTTTGGTTGGCAGGAATTTGCTGTGTTTATAAATACTTGGGTTTCCTTCCACTGTCTTTGCGAAAGATGATTGATTTGATTGGAAAAGTAGGACCACTTGCCATCACCATCTTTCTTCCAAAAAGAAACATAATACCATATCTGAAACTCAATTTTGAAGGAAAAAAAAACTTATTGACATTATACATATTATCTCCATCTTATTTTATTGATGTTTTAAATGGCACCTAGTTATGATACAACTACGTTTGAATTTCCAAATTTCTCATACTTTAAATAAATTTCATATCAAGTGGACTTTTTATTTTTTATTTTTTGCCTCCACAGATGTCCCCTACCAAATGAAGATTTCTCAGCTCTAACATGTGTGAGAAGATCGAAAGTCAAAGGAGCGTAGTTGCATACGAGCCATCCACGAGTTAGTACAACTTCAATTTTCCCAACACCTTTTTGTCAGCAAACACTTTTTCGCATGCATCCTCCCATAGCATTGACACTATTTTTCTAATAGATGTCCAACATGTTTGGTCCCACATGGGGCATTGACATTGGATATCCTCCATTTTAAATTTTGGACCTTTTAAAATGTTAATTGTACTCGCGTGAATAATTTGAGCTAGATCAAGATGATAAAGTGGAGTACAGATCGAAAATATTATTTACTTATGAACAATCATGGAATAGGTTCCATTGGGACATAAATGTATTTAATTTCCACATTTTTTTATACCACGTTATATAAGTCCAAACATCATATCTCATCTGAAAATATTGCAATGAATGGACCCATTATAGTGCATTATTCTTGATGTTGATGTACAAATCCAAAAGCGATTTTGAAAAAAATAAAAAAATATTATTATTTTTTTAGATAGTTTAACGCTTTTGACCAGAGCTTAGAACTAAAAAGTTTTTGGGTCCCCTCCCTTAACAACATCCTTAGACAAGATATTACAATTAATCCATTAAAAACCATGATCATTGAGCCCACACCAACGATGCAATTTTTCTACCACCGCCATTTTTAGAGGCACTAGCCACCGCGAACGCCAATGCCGACAATGCAAAGTCTACCATCGTTGAGAATAATAGCCAACTATAACCACTTGTGGATTCTATCTTTTACCTGCATGGATCCTATCAACATCATTCCCCTAAATTTATACATTGTCTTTTCCTCGAGACGATAAGTGATGACTTAAAGTCCCATTCTTCATCACTAGATTAAATTTCTTCTCGAGGCAGCCTAGTAATCTTCTTTTTCCATGGTGTGTGTTATTTTCTAGTTCCTCCATTCCTCGATCATTTTGTCTTGCTCCCTCTATTATGGTATACTATTGATTCCTTTGAAAACTTGAATGAATCATCTTCTCCATTATCATCTATTGGTATCCTTGTAAAATACCTAACAAATTTCACTAGTAATTCACCATTAAAATTCTCATCCTTTTAAATTCCATCTTGTTCATTTTGTATTATACCATATTTTGACCTATCTATAATTTTCTTCTTCTCATTTATAACCTTTTCATGTTCTTTCTATTTCTTCTTGGTTTTTCTCTTTGTAACTTTATTTTTCTTTCTCAATATTTTCCTTCCTCTTCCTTACAACATCCTCACACAATGTCGCAGTTTCATTTTTTCCCTTAAAACTTAACTTCGTTATCTCCTCTCTTTCCATTTTTTGGTTTTATAGTTTATCTTCCATATGATTCTTGTTTTCTTTCCATGATTTCTCTTTTTTGTGGTAGAGAAAATTCTAAGGATGTATATTTATCAAATTCTTTTATTATTTTGGTCTCCTTTTCTATCCGCGTCCCTTCCTCTTTGTAAAATATCTTTTCAACATGTATATTTTTCTCAAAATTCCACATTATATGTCCATTTTTCCCAGTCCTATAACATGTTATCAACCTTCTCCATTGACCATTTTATTGTAATTTTTGATACTTTCCATCCCATCCTTTATTGTAGTTATTGTTATCCATTTTTTCCCCTTAGGTAAAATTGAACAAACGTGAACTTGTGCACTAAGAAAATGGGGCTGATTCAGTCATGGGAGCTTGCATTTTGAGTTTATTTGAATATGATCAAAGCAAGATGAGCATTGTGGAGAATTCTAGGAAAAGAAAAAGCTCCAAAGTTTGAATTTTGGACTTCGGAGGTGGAGCCTTTTGGAGGTAGGCAAAGCAATAAAAAACAAGAAAAAGGCTCAAAATCCCGAAGTCTGAAAAGGCTTGGGATTTTCAAGGTCAACAATGCCATGGATCAAAGTCCAAACTCTAAATTTTGAAATTTGGCCATTAGGAGGTTTGGAGGTGTGTAATTTGGAGGTTCAGAGTATTCACCAAACAAAACAGAAAAAAACCACCAAATGCTCGAAATCCCCAAAGTCCGAAGTCTGAAAGAGTTCAAATTTCGAGGGTTCAAACTTGGTTTTGTATTCAACGCACTAGGAAGTTTAGACTTTCGGAAGTCCCAATTTTTGGGGATTCAAAGGTCACATTCAGGGATGAAAATTTCCAAAACCCGAAGTCTAAATTTTAGACTTTGAGGTTTTAGCAGGTTCGGGGTTCAAAGGTATCAGTGCGAGTCAGCAGAATGAACAATGTCATCGACCCCGAAAAGGAAAAGGTCTGAAACCTGAAGTCTGAATTTCAAACTTCAGAGTTTTGGAACTCTCAAGCCAAATTAGCAGATGAACAGTAACTTGACCTCCGAAGTCAAAAGGTCCGAAGTTCTGACCTTCGGACTTCGGAGTTTAAAAGGTTTGGCATGTCGATTTGCGGATGAATAATAAGCTGATCTCTAAAATGAAAAGGTTTAAATTTCTGAATTCCAAGGGTTTGAAGTTTTAGAGTTTTAGGGGTTGCAAGGCATTTTAGAGTCCGAAGAAATAGAACCAACCACTTGCCATTAATACAGTATGGAACTCCAATCTTCAGATGGCCATAACTGTTGACTAGGAGCTCAGATTTGCACAAGAAAGGAGTTTTTAGAAATCTCTCAACATCCTCTACACAAATACAACTGGTTATCTTAATTTAAGTGGGAATAAGTTATTCAAAATGAAGAAATATTGTCTTCCATTTTAGAATATTTTCTGAGGTTTCTCACCTACCACAATGATGAATTATGGGTTTCCTTTCTTCTCCAATAAGGCAAAGTACAAGGAGGTATGGGTTTTGCAAGTAGTACCCATCATTTTTGTCAGGTGAATTCAACACATTTTAGGGTGGTTGAAGAAATATTTTGAGTTTCTTCCCTCTCCCTCCCTTCTCCCATTATTCATATATATTGTAAGGAGGGGCGTTGTTCTAATGTTGGATAATTTTTCTTTTCTCCCTCCCGTTCTTCTCTTATCTATAAGTGAATTTGTGGAGTAAAAAACCTCCCATCTAAATTGTAAATTCAATCTTTCCTCTTGGCCATTGTAATGCACTATATCAAGTTTGTGGGGTGATAATAGAAGTTTTTGGATGAATTTCAACCCTCTCTTATGTTCATTGCTTTCATTTGATCTCTCATTGCAATCTTGTTTATCTATGCATAGTTATTGTGTTGCATATTTGATGGTCTGTGTTTAATGGTGAATAAATTGGTGATAAGAAATTGATCTGTGTTGATGTTCATCCTCTTCAATCTTGTTTCACATTCATTTCCATGCAAGACAAGTTATTCAACATTCCTTTGGTGCATCACCTTTTTAGTTTAGGTTTAATTTATTGTAATCTTCTTAACCTTGTCCCCTTGGTAAGTTAGAGTAGATTTTAGAGTAGATACTCTACAAATTAAATGTGTGCATCAAAACAGAGGAATAGGAATTGGCCTTCATCTGAAGAGATTTCATCGATTTCAAAGTCCCACACTTTGGGAAAAACTCCATGTTATGTAATCACACTGAAATTTTAACCTATCAAGTTCCAGACATTCAGGGGTGCTATGATTACACATCAATAGTTTATGCTTGGCTACCAAGCATTATTTAGGTTACATAAGTTCTAGATGACATTTTATTATTTTTGCAAAATAATTTTATATAAAAATAATTAAATGTGAGAAACTCAAAGGTTTTAAATTTATTTCGTTAGTAAATTGAACAAAACTAAAGTATGAGAATTATGAAGGACAAGGTGAGATGAACCATGCTTGGAAAATATTAGCGTTCGCCATGTACAAGGTTCTCCAAGCGGGTTCACCCGCAATCCACAAGGCTTCAACTCTATTTTATCATTTGGTCAAACCAGTTCGTGTGTATTTGAAAACTCCTCCATTTATACATTTTCTAAAAGTCTCTAAAGTTGCTTCAGCAAAAAAATTATTTGTCTTTAGCCAAATACATGTAAGAAATAGTTTTGATGAGAATAGCCATCCATTCATAGTTCAAAGATAACAGACTTCCTGAATGTTGATCTTGGCACATTCATTGCATGGATACATTATAACATAGAACCTTTTTCCTAGTGTTGAAGGATGATTTGTATTCAAAAATTAAATTATGCCCCTTAAGGGATATGTGGCATTCTAAGCATGCGGGCAAGTAGGTAAAAACAGGAATTTTTCCTTTTAAAAAGGAGAAAGGGATTACAACCCAACTCCTCTGTCAGTGTACTGTTTATAATTATTTCATTAATGATGTATTAGGAATAGGATGTTGTTAAGTGTAATTAGTAGGCGTCCGATTCGACGCTGCCAGTGGCCGCCAATTATGGAGTACGGTAACAATCAAAATACAATAGGAATGTTGTAAAAAGTAAATATTTGTCGTAAGTGGTCCGGTAATGAAAATGTCAAAGTTTGGGTAATTAGAGAAGTAGGGTCACAAGTTAGAAATGTAATAAGGCATAAATATTTTGTGTATTTTATTTGTACTCCCATGTAAAATGATAAGGTTTATCCTTAAAAGATAAGCTTACATGTAAGATTTTATGAATATGATTCGTCAGAGTGGATTTCTTATCCTAGCTTAGAGAAGGGATAAGCATGTAAGTTCTATAAATAGAGAGGCCACCCCCCCTCATTTAGCATAGAAGACAAGAAATATTGTAGGAAAAGGAAGCCATCAGTTAAAAGTGTGTTGGAAGCCACTAAGAGGTAGATTGTAAATTTTTCCCATAGTCTTGGTGAAAGGCATTCAATAACACCCAAAGTGCCTCAAGATTGTAACAATTTCATGTTAATATTATAATTTACCCATCATTCTGTCTTATCATAGTCGATGGTATTCTCTTTGTTGTTTTGTTTCTAGATTATATCCACCAAACTAAAGGCTGTGTATTAGTAAATAATCATAGCATTCCCGGTGACATAGTGCCAGATTGTGATGATAGTACAGACACCACGTGTTTGACGTTCCCTAGATGCGGATCGGTGGGTAGGTAGGGAGATTTGGAAAAGTTGTCTTTTACAGTGTAAATATTCTAGACACTTTTTGCACCTCTGCCGATGTGTCATGGAGACACATGTCAGCTAGCCATTGACCGTGGGTCTCTAGGCCTACAGGGAAAATTTGGGAATTTTGCCAAATTTACTTTTGAAGCGCTAAGGTAAAAAAAATATCCATGCCTCTGCCAATGCCTTAGTAATCCCTATGTCAGTCAATGATTGGCTATGGGGATGCGGGGCCACGGAGAATTTTTTTTCCAAAAGATACTTTTTGGACTTAGAATGTTTTTTTTTGTCAAGGAAAGAGGGTTCAAACCAGTGGGGGAGCAGGAAAATTCATGGTTTTTTGCCCCCTTTTGGAAAAAAAATAAAAGGGGGATAAGGTAAAGAAAAAGATCCATGCCTCTGCTAACACCTCAATAAGTCCTATGTCAGTCAATGATTGGTTGCAGGGATGTAGGGCCGCGGAGAATTTTTTTCCCAAAGAACTTTTTGGACTTAGAATTTTTTTTTTGTCAAGGAAAGAGGGTTCAGACCGGTGGGGGAGCGAGAAAATTCATGGTTTTTTGCCCCCTTTTGTAAACAAGTCAAAAAGGTAGGTTTTAACCTGCGGGTCCACTAACAAATATTTTAATAATTTAATATTGATAGTTATATTTATTTTTATTTTTATTTTAGCCTGAAATGAAGTAAAAATGTTAGAAGGCCATAAATTTCTATTAGAAGCTTGGTTTTTGGAAAACGAGGAATTTTTGGAAATCTCTCAAGGTCCTCTTTGCACAAGACACTCAAGATTATAATTTTGATGAGTTTTCAAGAGTAAATTTTGAGAAAACATTTTGTTGTCACTTAGGAAGTGAACTGGTCTTTTTTTTTAACTTATAAATTTTTTTCAAATTTTCTGTTAACTCTCTCTCAACATTCCCCATAGGCATGGAGGATTTTACTTGGAAGATTTTAGGATATATTGTAAGATTAAAAGGTTTTATTGATTTGCAATACACTATCAATTTTATACAACGAGGGAATCTATAATTTTGCTTTTTCCCGTTTTGAAAGGTTTGATGGAAATTTCTTAAGTGTTGTAGTATTTTTGGGGTCATTTTGATATTACAAGTCCAATTCGGTATTTAATTTTGTCTTTCTGATGTTGCAGGGTCATTCTGTTCAATTTACTAATTAATTTGCAGAGTTTGAAATTTATCTAACAAAGATCATATTTGAATGGGTCTATTTTCATTTATCATCCTTTAAAAAAAATTCATTCCAAAACCAATTATAACCTATTAATTCGATTCAAGAAAGGTATTTAAATGTCAAATTACAATTCTAATTTCTAAGACATTCATTTCTAAAGAACAGAGCATTATGACATTTCTCCATATGCATTCACTTTTTCCTTTTTCCAACAAAACTTCAAAATACATTAAACAATCCACTTTCAATACCTGATAATGCTAGTTGAGAAAAGTAATACAATATTTAATTGATTCAAAAATATACCTTTACAACTTCTTCTTTCATTCCTAAATTTCAATATACAAAATACAATTTCTTTCTCATTCATTCAAAAAAAAAGAAAACAGAGTATATTTCTTTCACATTTCAAATTACATCTTTCATAGCCAATACAAAACATCTTTCCATCACAAATAATATACAAGGTCATCCACTTCAATTGGGAAAAAGGTTACAATAAGAAAAGATCTCATCAAGGACTGTCAAACACATCTTTTTCCTTCGCTCCAGTAGAACAACATGAAGATCATCCATTTACCATTTTGATCACAAAAAAGGTAGGGGAAAGGCAAATCTCTCCACCTAACCTAGACATCCAATGAAAATTAGAAGCCACCCTTCTTCATTGGCCCTGGAACCCCAACTAAAATGTAATAAGAAATGTGTTTCAACTCATGGCAACAATAGGATTCCACAACACACATGCAATTTCACATTTAAAACACAGTCCAAAACAAAACTACAGTTCAAAACCATAGATAAAAGACAACAAACAACACTCAGGCTTCCTCATGCAAGACAAAGGAGCAAGAACTATGGGGGATGCTACTTATGCCTCCCAAAGGGGAAATGGGTATCACCACCTAACTACAAACGGCCAAAAATATAGTATATCAAAACCTTGATATGCCCTTATGCCTCCCCAAGTACTCCTTATTCCTCCCATTTACTTATGCCTCCCCAACCTCTTATGTCACCCCATAACGAGTAAAGAAATGCAAGCTATTTATTTGTAAGGTGGAACCCAAATCCCAACTCCCTCCACACTTATACCTCCCCAAAACACTTATGACTCAAAAAAAATACCCCATAGTCTCCTCATACACTATACCTAGGTAGTCTACTCAATAAGAATGATAAAACAACACATTCAAATATTCAACCATTCCTAAGAGCAAAAAAAAATTGAAAAGAGATCATTTCAAGAGCCAAGCTCCTACCTCTCCATGATGAAGTTTTATTCCAAGGTTCTAAAATAGAAAACTTTCTAATTCAAACACAGTACAAGATCAAAAATCTACAAGCATGCAAGAGCTCAAAACAACAAAAGAATTCACTCCAAAATGAAGGATGCAAAAGTGAAACAACCCCCAAAACAAGGTAATGAATTTGAATTTTAGGAAGAGTTGAGATAGTTAAGAGAAGATATGAAAAATATTGGATAATTTATAAGAGTGGTGTGGTGGAATAATAAGTGAAATTTGTGATGAGGAAGAAAGCTAAGTAACCTATAGAGCTAATTGTAAGGAGAAATCAAAGAATGTAGTTGAGAGAAAAGGATCAAAAGTGAAGAAAAGAAGATGAGGCAAAAGGAAAAGAAAGAGAAAGAGGATTTCAAGAAGACGAATGAAGAAAAGTCACAACACCCCTGAATGTCTGCAACTCGATGGGTTGAGACTCTCAGTGCGATTGCATAACATGGAGCTTTTCCCAAGTGTGGGACCTTGCGAAATCAGAAAAGCTCTCCGGATGAAGGCCGGTTCCTATTCCTCTGTTCAGATGCACACGTAAAAATGCAGAGGGTTTACTCAAAAACCTAAACTAACTTTCCAAGGAGACAGGGTAAGAAGATGCATAAAATAAAACCTAAACTAACAAAGGTGATGCACCGAGGAATGAAGAACACCTTTCTTGCCAATAAACACAAACCATTTAAATGCAATGCAAGATCATGCACAGATAACCAAATTTGCAGTGAAAGATCAGAAGGATGCAAATGAACACAGAGAGGGTTGAGAATCATCCACAGACATGCATTATTTGCTCCAAATATTGATACAATACACTACAAAATGCCAAGAGGCAAAGTTGCATTACAGTTTTAGATGGGAGGTTTGAACTCCACAAATTCACCTGCCAAAGAGAAGAAGGGAGGGGCAAAACAAGAATGTCCAACCTTTAGAAAGAATCCCCTCCTTACAATTTATAGGAAGAATGAGAGAGAAAAGAGAGAGGAATTCCAAATCTACCCCAACCACCTCTAGGTTGCATTTAATTCATCTCATTATGGTGGTAGGTGAGAACCCTAGCAAACCCAAAAAGTGGCGAACTGTATTTTGCATTTTTAAGAATTTTTTCTCACCCAATTAAAGATATCCAGTCGTAGTTGGATAGAGGACCTTGTAAGATTTCTGAAAAGTCCAACCTTGCATGAATCCGAGCTCCCTGTGAAAAGTTATGGCCATCTGAATATCTGGGCCAGGGTCTGCTTCCTATCAGCGCTCAAAATGTTGCGCCTCCTGAAGGTGCGCCATAGGCGCATCCATGTTTGTGTCGACACTACTCTTACCTGTGCACAAAGGTGCATCCATGTTTGTGTCATGCACTCTCTTACCTGCACCAAGGGCGCAAATCATTTTCATGTCGACACTCTGTGTCGTGCGCCACTTACCTGTGCCAAGGGCGCGAATTTTTCCATGTCGACACTCTGTGCATGCCCACTTACCTGCGCCAAGGGCGTCGAATTTTGTGTGCCATGTCGACACTCTGTGTCATGCACACTTTACCTGCGCCAAGGGCGCACGACTTTTTCCATGTCGACACTCTGTGTCATGCGCCACTTACCTGTGCCAAGGGCGTCGACATTTTGTGTGCCATGTCGACACTCTGTGTCGTGCGCCTTTGTATGGCAATAAATTTTGGGGTCTGAGTTTCTTTGATTTCCATATTCTTCCGTTTATCTATATCTACCCAGGGGGGAAGATATATACAACAATTTGGTGACTCAAAGGGATCACCTGCCTGCTAGGTAGAAGATCAGTGGCCTTTTAGCAATCCATTGGGTATGGAGTCATAAGCAATAACCTGAAACCAACCTGATATCTGATCCCGAGCCTGATATTGCAACCCCTTCTTCAAGAGCACACTGAACTACAAAAATTCAACCTGAGAGCAACAAAACCTGTGCCAAACACTTAGGGAAACTGAAACCTAACTACAACAAGACAATGTGCATCCGCACTTAGAGGAATTGAAAACTAGGCTAATATTTACAAGGGTAAACCTTCTCCTTTTAGTAGCAATGTTTAAGATAGATTCCGTTAACCGGAATCGGGAGTTCTTCTCCATCCAATGTAGACAATTGGAAGGCATTACTACTTTTACATCCCGTGACCATGTAGGGGCCACTCCAAATGGCATCAAACTTGGAATGCTTTCCTGGTTTTGCCCGATCTGCATCCCATTTTAGAACTAGGTCCCCTTCCTGGAAGGTCTTTGCTCTTGCCTTCTTATCAAACCATCTTTTTACTAAGGCCTGATCCTTCTCAAGCATCTGAACTGCATGTTCTCTTATTTCTTCCAATTCCATCAACTCTGCATACCTAGCCTCCATTGGTTCGAACTCAGACAACTCCAACTGCTTCATGAGTTCCAATGCTGGCAATTCTAATGATATAGGCAATACTGCCTCTTTCCCATAGACCAACTTGTAGGGAGAATTACCTGTAGATCTCTTTGGCGTTATCCTGTCAGCCCATAATGCTGATTTTAGCTTGGTATGCCATGTCCTTTGGTTTTCATCCAGAGTCCTTCTGATGATTCTTAGCAAATTCTTGTTCGTGGACTCTGCCTGTCCATTACCCTGCGGGTAATAATTTGAAGAGGTGCTCAAATAGATTCCATTCTTGACAGCCCATTCTGTAATCTTGGAACCTATGAATGCCAATGCATTGTCTGATATGATAGTGGCCGGCACACCGAACCTGGTCACTATTCCTTCATAAAAGTCTAGTATGTTAGACTCATTTGCTTCTTTGAGCGCTACTGCTTCGGTCCACTTGGTGAAATAGTCCGTTGCCGTGAGAATCCACTTGTGGCCTTGGCTTGAGTTTGGATTTATGACCCCAATGAAGTCCAATCCCCATTGCATAAATGGTTGGTCAACCAAAATTGGGTGCAATGGAAGTGCTGCTAGTCTTTCTTTTCCTGTGAAGAGTGCACATTTCTTGCACTTTCTTATCCATGTATAGCAGTCACTGAACACTGTTGGCCAATAATACCCTGCCTTCATTATCTTGAGAGCTGTTACTCATGGGGTGAAATGTCCTCCAGAATCTCCATCATGAAAATCTCGTAACACCCTCTCAATTTGACCTGTCCCAATGCACCTCAATAGAACTCCATTGATGTCCTTTTTAAACAAAACACCATCAACAAGCACATATGGAATGGCTTGTAATCTGAAGTATCTCCTCTTTGCTTTGCTCATTTCTGGAGGGCATAGGCCTGTCTGTAGGAAGTGTATCATATTCTGAGTCCAACAAGGAGTGGGCACATCATCATTTTCCTATTCTTGACCATCCTGTAGTACCAAGACAGTCTCTTTTTCATCACCTGCTTCAACTTGTTGACTCAAGGCTAGTTGTTCACATAGTCCTTTTCCACGTACTAGCTTAGTGACCTTAATTTCGATGTCATATTCCATGACACGAGTGATCCATCCTGCACGTTTCTCATTCAGATCCTTGTTTAGAAGGAAGTCCTTGACTCCCGCATGAGAGACCAATAATTGGATCTTGTTGTTTGAGACTAGGTGCTTGAATTTCTTTAAGCTCCTGATCACTGCAAGGACATGCTTTTCAATGAAAGAGTACCTAGTTTCGTATTCCTCCAAGCCTTGACTGAAGAAAGCAACTGGTTGTTCTAATCCTTCTTTGTTTTGTTGTACCAGGATTGCAGAAATTGTGTCTCCACCACCAAAGGCATATAGCATGAAATCCTTGGAGAAGTCTGGATTGACGAGAGTTGGAGCTTGAGATATAGCCTCTTTTATTGCCTCAAAACTTGCCTTGCCTTCAGATGTCCACTTAAATGCCATGCTCTTCTTCAACATCAGCGTTATTGGCTTTACAAGAGCTAGCAAAGTTTGGAACAAACCTGCGGACAAAATTGATCCTTCCTAAGAAGCTTTGAAGAGCCTTCTTATGACTTGGCAATGGCAACGCTCGAATTGCTTCAACTCTTTCTGGGTCAATCGTCAACCCTCCTTTGAAACAATATGGCCTAGAAGTTTTCCCTCGTGAGCCAAGAATATACATTTTTTGGGATTCAATGATACCCCAAATCTTCTACACCTCTGAAATACCTGCCTCAGATGAAAGAGGTGATCCACTGCATTTTTGGAGAATACAGTGATGTCGTCAAGATATATCAGAACTATTTTATTGATCAACCCCTTGAATGCCATATCCATTGCCCTTTGGAAAGTGGCTCCAGCATTTGATAGCCCAAATGGCATCTTCTTGTAGGCATAGGTGCCCCATTTGGTGGTGAAAGCCATCTTGAACTGGTCATCTTCTTTCACCATTACCTGATTATACCCTGAGTAGCCATCTAGGAGAGAGAATCTCTCCGAACCGGATACTACTTGCAATATTTGTTCCATTGAAGGAAGTGGGTAATGGTCTTTGAGAGATGCCCTATTGAGGTCTCGGAAGTCCACACACAACCTGATTTCTCCACTCTTCTTCCTGACCGGAACCAAGTTTGCAACCCAGCTTGAGTGCTTGATCGGGAATATAATGCTTGCCTCTATTAGCTTGTTTAGCTCTTTCTTCATTAGAGGCTCAATGTGAGGGTTGACTGGTCTCTGCTTCTGCCTGATGGGCTTAGCATCTGGATCCAATTCTATGGTATGTTGTGCCAACTTCGGATTGAAACCTCTCAAGTCTTCATAGCTCCAAGCGAAGACATCTGGAAATTCTTGGCAAAGTTGTATGAAATCTGATTTCTCCTGCTCAGTGGCCACTTTACCAATTTGAAGTGTTTTGCCTTCCCCAACCAGAATTGGCTCTGAATCTTCTCTCTTGACCTGTATGTTAGCCTTTTCCTTATGGAACTGGTCGTTAGGGTTGAAGATAGACTCCAATGTTACTAAACCCTTAGGAAGCTTGTTTGTCCGCAGCTGCACTACTTGATCCCCATACTGCTGCTCTAGTCTATCCTGATTCCTAGCTGAGAATTCAGCCTCTTCTTGTAAGAAATTGACAATCTGTTGATCATTCTCAAACACCTGCCAGCTTGTGTTATTATCTGGAACTGCTGGCCTCACAATCACATGGATATGTGGCTGTGTTTTTTCCCTTTTGATGTTGTCAACCACATCAAATGTTGCTCCAACTGCTGCGAGCCTATCCGCGGCTTCATTTTTCTTCCTGGGTATGGACACAATGTTGAAAGCTTCGAAATCCTCAATGAGGTCCCATACCCTGTTCTTGTAGTTCTTCAGCAGGTCATTCTTTGTAGCATGTTGTCCCCTGACTTGATTGACGATTAGCTCACTATCTCCGAACACCTGCAAGTTCTTTATGCCCTTTTTCCTGGCCCAATGAAGTCCATGAATCAAGGCCTCATATTCAGCTGTGTTGTTTGAACAGGAAAACTGGAAACAGAAAGCTGAATAATATTTGATGCCTTGAGGTGAAACAAGCATAGCTCCTCCTCCTGCACCTTGCCTACTCCTTGATCCATCAAAAAATAATTGCCATACCTCATTGTCATCCTTATGGTCTATTTTGGTGATGCTAGGAATAGGCTGGTTTTCTTCATGTATGCAATAGACTCCTAGCTCAGATTCTTCTACTTCTTGGTAGGGATCAAAAGCATGTACCTTGCTTGCCCATTCATCAAGAGTCAAATCTGGGATGCTTCCAACTTTGGTGTCAGCTTCATCTGTGCTTGGATAATCTTCTTGATCAAATGCTGAACAGTTGGCATTGATTTGGCTTGGAGTATGAGGCTCAATATGAAAGTTTGCAATTGGTTCGGATCTGATTGTGACCTTAGTACCATATCTTGTTCTGAACAACATGTGTGACCAGTCAGCAGATAAGTAGCCTCCAATTTTAGCTGTGAAATCCCTTGATAAGCATAGGGAAAAGAGTGGTGGCAAATCTATCACTGACACATCTTGCAAAATGGTAACGTTGGGGCATGCATGCAAGGTAAGATTCAAACCTTTAATCACTCCCACCATTGCTACTGCTGTCCCATCCAATTGCACTACCCCCTTTGATATGACTTCATATTGGAGACCCAGCTGATCAGCTATTTGCTTGGGCATGACAGAACTACTTGCCCCAGAATCAATCATGCAATTGTGTACTAGTTTATCCCCAATGATTAATGAAACATAGAATGGAGGGGGCTTCAAAACCTTACCTTGTTGTCCTCCATGATTCCCTTCAGGCTGAGCAACATTTGTGAGGACATTCTCTTGCATATGGACCTGCTGGTTCGAAGTTGACCAATTCTTCATGGCAGCTTGTAGAAGATCTCTTTGGCCTGGGATGGATAAAGATTCCCACATTGATATATTCACATTTGTCTTCTTCATTTGATCAATGATGCTAAATGGGGATGAAACATCTCTTTGTTGTCCTTTAGTCTGTGCATTCCTTTCTTGTGCATGGGCAGCAACAGCTGGCATTTGAGTTGGTTTAGAAGGTGGTTTGGGCTGTCCTTGCATGTTTGGAACTGTATTTTGCTTACCAACACCTTGTGGAGTGATGGAAGGTTGTAGATCACTTGGAGCCAATGACTGCCCTTCACCAATATTCCTCTTCTTTGATCTTGTGTTAGCTGCTACACTCTGAGAAATTGTTTGATTCATGCCACAAAAATCCTCAGCTTGCCAATTCACAAGTGCGGTATCATTTGGAGCTGTGTTTTGCTGAGATGTCCCTTGTTGCTGATTTGTTTCTTGACTCACTTCACCCTCAACGCCAGTAGTTGTCACCATCAAGGCTTGGTTCAAAGCACCATTAAAGCACATAGATTGGTTGTGAGGTTCATTGCATGGGAAACACCAATCATACTCTTGAGCTATGTTGTTTTGGACTGGCACTAATGCTTTAGAAGTAGATGCAACATTGGGGTTATAGGGCTGAAATGGTCTATTGGTGGGAGGCCTTACTTGGCTTTGATTTGCAGCCTGATTGGGTGGCCTATTGGGCTGGTATGGTGGCCTAGCCTGGTACTGCGCTTGAGGCTGATACGGTCTAGCACTTTGAGCTTGCTGTCTTTTGATAGTCACCAGCTCATTTCCAAGGTTCTGCAATTGTTTCATAACCTCCTGGAGTTCATTTGAAGCACTAGAGGATGAAGTAGAAGTTTCATTTGAACTTTGATTTCTAGGAGTGGGAATAGGAGCCAAAGTGGGTGTTTGACTAGTGCTTGGATTTTCTAAGTTTGGATACAAGGGCATGGGAGGCCTAGGAGCCAGCTTACCAGCTTGAATAAGACAGTTTTCAGCCCTAATGGCAATGCTATAAGCAGCAGGTAAGGTTGTGCCTCCCATAGATTGAATTAACATAGAAATATCAGAATTCAAAGCCTTAAGATAGTATAGAAAAGCACCTTCAGCTGTTGGCCTAACGGCCACTGGAATTCTATCCCAAGACCTTTGAAATCTGAAGTTGAAGTCAGTCAGCTGCTCATTGGGAGCTCTCTTGATAGTTGTCAATTGTTCTAGTAGAGACAAATTGTCTCCCTTTTCTCCAAACTGCTCATGGAGAACTATGCATAACTGATTCCAATTTTGGATAGAACCAGCTCCAAGGCTCCTAAACCATTGCAATGCCTTCCCTTTGAATGAAGATGCCAACAATTTGACAGCAACATCCATTTCATTTATCTCATGGATTGCACAAACGTTAGCAATGTCTTTGACATGATCACCAGGAGTGGTATGATTTTCTCCAGTGAAAAATGGAATGTTCTTCAATGCTGCAATTGGAACTGGATTCTGTGCATTGAGGGCAAGTGGACTGCTGCCAGTGAAATTGACAAAGGGATTTGGTGGTTGCGCCATTCTGATTGGCCTGAGAACCCTTGTTGATGCGAGAAAAGGTCTACCAGGTGGAGGTGTAGACAAAGTCCTGTTAGGTGGAGATGGTGATCTTTGTGGTCTTCTTCCTCTCCTTCCTCTTCCTGGTGATAGTTGCAAGTGGAAAAATAGCCCCTCTTCTCAAGTATCAGACCTGGTTCGAATTCTTCTCATATGCCTGGGCAAACTTTTGCTGCTACACCACTGAATTCTACCCCTTCAGAGTCGCCAGATGTGTTAGATAATGAGCCTCAAAAGGCTAGATTCTGCCAAGTTACACACCAAACCTGACAATATTTAAACTCAAAATTTTAAAAGACCTGTACATTTGAGATTTTAGGGTTTGGAATTTGATTTGGAATGACAGTCCCGAAAACCCAAAAATGCTAGATTTCTGAAAACCTGAAATCCAAAATACAAAAAACCATGAAATTTTGAAAGTCAAAATCTCAAAAATCTAAGAATACCCTTTTGAAGATTATCCCCCAATCTATCAACTGGTGAAATTTTGACTTGTTTTGAGCAAGTTAAGTCCTTGAAAATTGATTTCAAAGTTCAGCCTGGAAGGTGAAAAATCTGAAATTGTAAAACCTGCAATTTTTTAGTCCAAATTTCTTGAAAATTCCTTCAAATCTGTGGAATGACCTCTTGGTCCCACCGGGCATGCCAAAACTATTGATGGAAAATCACAGCACCCCTGAATGTCTGCAACTCGATGGGTTGAGACTCTCAGTGCGATTGCATAACATGGAGCTTTTCCCAAGT
Organism: Taxus chinensis; assembly: GCA_019776745.2. NCBI lineage: Eukaryota > Viridiplantae > Streptophyta > Pinopsida > Cupressales > Taxaceae > Taxus > Taxus chinensis. Next base: position 757,729,497 of record CM034151.1, on the reverse strand, counting down.
GTGGGACCTTGCGAAATCGGAAAAGCTCTCCGGATGAAGGCCGGTTCCTATTCCTCTGTTCAGATGCACACATAAAAATGCAGAGGGTTTACTCAAAAACCTAATCTAACTTTCCAAGGAGACAGGGTAAGAAGATGCATAAAATAAAACCTAAACTAACAAAGGTGATGCACCGAGGAATGAAGAACACCTGTCTTGCCAATAAACACAAACCATTAAAATGCAATGCAAGATCATGCACAGATAACCAAATTTACAGTGAAAGATCAGAGGATGCAAATGAACACAGAGAGGGTTGAGAATCATCCACAGACATGCATTATTTTCTCCAAAGATTGATACAATACACTACAAAATGCCAAGAGGCAAAGTTGCATTACAGTTTTAGATGGGAGGTTTGAACTCCACAAATTCACCTGCCAAAGAGAAGAAGGGAGGGGAAAAACAAGAATGTCCAACCTTTAGAAAGAATCCCCTCCTTACAATTTATAGGAAGAATGAGAGAGAAAAGAGAGAGGAATTCCAAATCTACCCCAACCACCTCTAGGTTGCATTTAATTCATCTCATTATGGTGGTAGGTGAGAACCCTAGCAAACCCAAAAAGTGGCGAACTGTATTTTGCATTTTTAAGAATTTTTTCTCACCCAATTAAATATATCCAGTCGTAGTTGGACAGAGGACCTCGTAAGCTTTCCGAAAAGTCCAACCTTGCATGAATCCGAGCTCCCTGTGAAAAGTTATGGCCATCTGAATATCTGCGCCAGGGTCTGCTTCCTGTCAGCGCTCAAAATGTTGCGCCTCCTGAAGGTGCGCCATAGGCGCATCCATGTTTGTGTCGACATCTCTTACCTGTGCCAAGGCATGAATTTTTTCATGTCGACACTCTGTGTCATGCACCACTTACCTGCCTTGCCAATGTCGACACCTCATGGTGCGCAACCAAGGACGCAACTTTTTCCATGTCGACACTCTGTGTCATGCGCCATTTACCTGCGCCAAGGGCGCAAATTTTGCCATGTCGACACTCTGTGTCGTGCGCCACTTACCTGCGCCAAGGGCGCGAATTTTGCCATGTCGACACTCTGTGTCGTGCGCCACTTACCTGCGCCAAGGGCGCGACTTTTGCCATGTCGACACTCTGTGTCGTGCGCCACTTACCTGCGCCAAGGGCGCGACTTTTGCCATGTCGACACTCTGTGTCGTCGTTACCTGTGCCAAGGGCCATTTTGCCATGTCGCACTCTATGTCATGCGCCATGGCAATAAATTTTGGGGTCTGAGTTTCTTTGATTTCCATACTCTTTCGTTTATCTATATCTACCCGGGGGGGAAGATATATACAACCTCCTTCAGAAGATGATTTCCGATGAGCTCCTAATGAATCTGAAGGGACCAAAGGTCTGTGATCAGAGGGAGGAGGAACATGAAGAGTGACAGAAGGTGGCCCAATATGAGAAGGAGATAATATATCAAGAGAAGCGGTGATAATCCTATCAATATCTATAAGGTGAGAGTCCACAAATATAGATATATCATCAAGAGAGTCCTAAAGGGGAAAATGAACTTGTTGTGGTGGAGAGTCATTCGAAGCTAGAGTGATGGCAACTCTGATCTCTGAGGAGGCAGTAGGTGGAAGAAGATTTTGCACTATGATGTCAGTATCCTGGAGCATATCATCCAAATCTAAGTCAAGGAAATCAATGTCTTGTTGTGGAGGATTATAAGAACCCTTTGAAGAAGTAATCTCGAATTCTCTTGAAGCAATAGGGGATGGCAGAATCTCTAGGCAAGAATCAACAAAATCAGTAGATGCTTGTGAAGGAGAAAACCTGAGATCCAAGGTAGCATGGTGTGCAGGTGAGAATTCAACCGAAGAGTCTTGTGGAGGAGAGTCACTAGAAACTATGATAGGAGCAATTCTAAGTTCTAAAGGAGCATGGATAGAAATATGTGTGGGTGGCCCTTCGTAAAAAAAAATATCAGTGAAATCACTTTCCTCCATGGATGTAAGATCATCAGAATATCCATAACTAGATGAAGGAGGATTAAAGTCTCTATAAAAATTCCAAATGAAGATCCAAGCTCTGTGTGCAGACTCAGTGAATTCTAATCAACATTGAAGGTCCTCTGGTATAGTAAGACAAAGAAGCCCATATGGCTTATCATTCTCATTCAACCAATTTTGGTGATGAATGTGGTCAATAGGTTCAGGTGCCAACCCAAGAAGATGTGGTAACAAGTTGTACATAAGACAATGATCGAGTATCCCATTCTTCCATTGTAGGTAGTTTCCTGGTCGTAGTTGAACAATGGAGCGATGAAATTCAATGTCCATGATGAGAGGAGTCTCCAAGGAACACAAGATTAACCCCCCCCTTTTGTGGCACTTTATAGTTCAGTTCATTGATTACAACCAAATGCGATTGTGTGCCGAGAACCAGTTTGTCACTCACCTTGAAATCAACGTAATAACGCACAATGGTGGAGACAACAATCAAGGTTTGTTGGGCACAACAGATCGACACGGCAAGCAAACACAAGAACGAGAGAAAATAAGAAGGGGAAGAGACAGCCTTTTGAGAAATAGTGTCTCATGTTACACGAAAGAATCCCTTTGTTGTAATACTGTGGCGGATGCGCTCACAAGTCCACAAGAAAAAAGGGATAGAACAAAGCTAAAAAAAATGAGTTGAATTAAGCAATACAAAAGCACCCCCCAAAATATGGCACTTTATAAAATTAATGTGTTTACAAAACTAATGATCCCATCACCTAGAATGTGAAAAAATATGCAACTTTGACTAAAGAAGTGCTCAAAACAGAGCAACGAGTCAAAATTTATAACAAAAAACAATTCCGCAACTGATGAGAAAATGTTAATAAACCTGCAAACAGGTTTAAAAAGTTCCCTCAATGCATGCAAAGGGTGTTGTATGTATGCTCGTTGAAAATGACATGGAATTTGAGATAGGGTTTGTTTTAATTGTGAGGGGGGATTAGCCTCCTGCCAACCCCATACCTCACCCTCTGTCTTCGACGCTCATAGGAGGGTTGATAAAACAAGCCAAAAATACCCAAATTTTAAAATGCCACTAAAATAAAGATTTTAACACCTTTAAAAATTAAAAAAAGGTGATAACCCTAGTAGTTTGAAAGGTGATAATGATTTTACCAATAATCAACCTTTAGAATAGGGTAACTTGTGTAAATCTCCAGCTGAGTCCACGTGATGACTTTGACTGCCATTCCAAGCTGTAAAGGTTGGAGTTGCAGAGGGAACAGGTTGTACCCACATCCAAATGAACAATCCAAAAGTGTGTCGACCAGTCCACGTGCCAAGGTGAAACCGTTTGCTGAAGGAGGTCAGCGTGGGTAGAGCTGCAACGTGTTTTGTAACCGTTGAAGGGAGATGGTAGCATGCAGTGCCAAGCAAATTTCAAATGTAGGTAACGGTTCAAGGTAGAGAAGGTGTAGTTGAGCATACAGAAGGTAATGTTTGATGCAGACCAATTAGCCTCCAGAAGTGAAACAGACAGGTAGACTTGAAGGGAAGAGCCCACGCATCAGGGAGAGGCCATGACAGGTAAGTGGTAGCAAAATATTCGAAACCAGTGAGAGAGGAATGAAACGACCGTGGGAATCAAACTTGGCTCTCCACTTCCTGTTCTCACAAGTTTGGTTGTGCTTACTAATATACCATGCGCCTCCTGGGAAGGGAAAAAGGGGCCCAAAAAGGACGTAAATACCACGCCAAGCACACAAAAAAAGAAGCCGAATGCACAGCCAAAACTAGCACGAGCTCACAGGAAAAAAATATGTTTAGATTTAATGCCAAGGGAGAAAAAATGAGTTTGAGAGAATCCAATCGTAAATGTTGAACCCGAGGCAATGTAGAGAAAAAAATGATCCTGTAAATTAAAAAACCTGAACTGGATGCCAATACTAGGCAAGGGACCATGTGTTTGACTATAATAGCTGGGGAAAATGGCGACGAGATTACAAGTGCACAATCCGAGCTCAGAAACCATCCACAGGAAAGCTTGGCAGCAGAAAAGAAAATACAAATAGAGCCCATTCAAGCAGGGATCAACACAAAATTTAAAAGTCTGATAATCTAGTGAAAGCATGTCCAAGAGTCAGAAATAAAACCAAGCTGTGGTAATGTGGTGTGCAGAGTAACGGTGTTATTGAACAGACTGAGCAGAGAACCAGTCTGAGTTGTTTAGACAAGCCTCTAGGTCAAATGTTGCCAAGGTGGGTCTAGGTATGCCTACCAAGCCGTTGTTGTGAAGGAGACCAATGTTAGGGAGACCGGGAGCTACATGTAAAGTTTTGTAACCGCCAAATGTCAGGAAGGAATGTTGAAACTCCCTTCTGTTTAATTTAGCTAAGCCAATAGGTGCAAGCCACGTACTAAAAAGATGAAGGTGTAAAAACCATGCAAGGCGATTCACAAGGTGAATAGAAAGATGGGGTAGGCCAGCTCAGTTCCCAGCTCTAAAAAAGGACCTTCCCACCACCTTTTAAAACCCTGCACTAAAACAGATCTACAACCAAGAACGAGAATAACCTAAGTCAATGTAGAGGGGCTCGATCCACCAAGAGGAGGATGCATGCAGAAAAGCAAGGCGAGTAGGTAGAGTAACTTGAAGTGAAAAATAAGACAACACTAAACTCTGAAATATGCAACCCGTGAACCTAGAATTCACCCTGAAACATACAAAATGCATGCAAATCCTGGAAAACTTGAACCAAAAACCGATGAACAACCCCTCAAACTTGCAACTGCTGAAACCTCAATACGAGGTGAGAAATACAATTCCAAAATAATAATAATAAAAACTTGCACACGAGGAAATGAGAAGAAACCAGAAGTAATAAACAACTGAGAAATGAAGAGTGCATGTTTACTGAAACCAGCTCTGATACCATGAGAGAGGGATGTGTGAGAACCAATGTCGAAAATCAATGCACCACAACGAAGTTACACTCTGATGGTAACGTCAAGCCAACGCAATACGCAAGATTCGAATCAATGGAAAGAATATTGCAAGTAAGAATAATAGGTCTGCTCATGCTCATAGATCGAAAAAAGGAAGTAAAAATAGGGTTGTTGTGTAACCCACATGCCTAAACAAGGAAATAGAATCAATGATGCCACTAACACATATGATGTGACTAACGCATATGAAACCACTAAAGGAGGAGTTACAATTCCAAATAAGGAATGTAACTCCTATGACGCACTGACGCAAATGACAATGACAGATTCTATGATAGAATCTACCACTTTTCATTTGACTTCCTAAGACCTATGACTCTCGCAAGGTGAGATGACTCACCAGGTGATGTGGATGATGACTAAACATGTCACACACACCAACAGTCACACATCGTCAAACCCAACACCCAAGTCAAATTCATTCTCCAATGCATAATAATTAGGTGGGTGAATAATATGATAGTTTAGTTACACACTCCAAAAAAATCCCACACCCTAAGGACTGAAATTAAAAATATATTAGAAAGTGCAATTAAAACATACAATTTGACTTACAAGAATGCATAATGAAAATCTAAATTTTACTCTCCAACCATAGGTAAGGTTGGAATATAAATTTAAGAGGTGTGGGACAAGTCTAACTTGTCCCACAAGCCTGCAAAATCATCCTCCAAGGGACAATTCGAATTTCCAAAAAGATGGAGTGTTTCACACTCGAAAATTAACTTACACATATCTTACAACACTTAAACCAAGAGCCAACAACTCTATTAATTGCATTCTCGTGGCCCATTTACTTAATTACTTAACAACATGATTACTCACAATATTTACACACTAATTAGTAAAGAAAGAAACGGGTCAATGCACCTCTAAATAAACACATGCAAACATTAAACAAGGTATTCAAATAAAAGAAAATATACAAGGTCCCTTGGTCACATTTATAGGTGATCCCCCCCCATGGGAATCCCTAACACAATAAAAAACACACAAACAATTACAAGTTGCCATGATGACCTTGTTGAATTCATCTAGAATTCCAAAGTAGTTAGTCTCCAATCCCCTAATGTTTGTTGTGATATTTTTAACCTACAAAATACAAATACCTCCCTCGGACTCATGGCCATATCAAAACATCCAAATGAATACAAATATAATTTCAAGGTCATCGATATATATGTGAATCATAGCAACTATCAAGACAATCAACAATATCACTCACAGTTTCATCAACAACTATACCATCATCGATTTTAATTTAATTTTCTCGGTCTACTCAATCTATCCAAATATAGCATGTCCTAACCACATCCATAAATATATCTAACCATGTCCAACATGTTAACATTGATATAAAAATGTCTCTAGCAATCATCATGCATAATATGTGAATCAGAGTCGATAATAGTCCATGCTCTAACATATAATCATCATACTAAATCAAAAGTCACAATAATGTCCATAATATAGTCCACATGGACAAAATCCATGATAAAATGTTTCAAAGGTAAGTGGGCACTACGAATATGAAAATATCATCAAGATAAACATGTGCCACTGCACGAGCTATGTAGGTTGTCTTCACCGGAAAAAAATGAGCCACCTTCATCAGTTTATCCACTGTGACCATGATGGCGTTGTGGTGGTATATCAACATCGGTAACCAAACTATGAATTCCATGGAAATGGTTTCCCATTTCCACTCTAGTATAACGTGAGGAAAAATAAGGCCAGCTTGATGCTAATTCTCAACCTTCCCCTTCTGACACCGTAAACAACGTGATACAAACTGAGCCACTTCTCTCTGAATTCCTTTCCAATGGTACAATTGTCTCAAGGTGGCATGCATCTTCTTCACCCCAGGATGGGCTGAATAAGGTGCACGATGGGCCTATATCAAAATGTCTTGTCTCAAGCCTCCATCTCTAGGAACATATATCCGACCTCTATGTCGGAGAAATACCATACTGTCTCTAAGGAAAATCCATCAAACTTCCCTTCAAGGGGTCTCTGAGACTCAATATTTTCTCTAGATGCAAGGTAGAAGCTGTTGGGAGGAATCTAATTCAAAATCCTACTCCGTAAATCGGTACCCACTGAAGTAGCCATAGCCACATGTCTCCGTCTACTCAGGGCTTCTGCAACCACATTATCCTTCCCCTTCAAATGTTCTATCTCCATATCATACTCACAAAGAAACTCTGTCCAATGCACCTGAGAAGCATTGAGATTGGGATACGTGAAGAGGTGGCAAAGACTCAAGTGATCAATCCTGAGTGTAAATCTTCAGCCAAGAAGGAAGTGTCTCTACCGAACCAAGGTATGCGAAATTGCTGCAAGATCAAGATTTTGAGTTAGATAATTAAGCTCATAATATTTGAGTTTGTGAGATTCAAACGCAACAACTTTGCCCTCCTGCTTCAACACAGCTTTGAGTTCTGCCAAAGAAACATCTGTGGAAATGAAGAAATCATCCTGAGGATCTGACACTACAAGAATAGGCATTGTCATGAGGGATTACTTCAGTGTCTTGAAGTCATACTCACATCTATCTGACCATAAAAACTTCTTCCCTTTCTACTGAAGGGAAGAGATGGGGTAGGAAACCTAAGAAACATCCTGCACAAATCTCCTATAGTATCCTACCAAACCAATGAAGCTACACACCTTGGTCACACTAGTGGGGGCTAGCTAATCCGTAATAGCTCGAATATGAAAAGGATCTACTGTGATACCTTGCCCATAAATGATGTGGCCCAAATACTGCACCTTTGTCTGAAAGAACACACACTTCTCCAGGTTCCTGTAGAGATTCTAATCATGAAGACACTGAAGAACCTAGTGAAGGTGCTTGTAATGCTCCTCATGTGTACGTGAGTAAATTAGAATTTCTTGAAGGAATATGAGCACTAAGCAATCAAAAAACATCTTGAATACCCCATTCATCAAGCTCATGAACACTACAGGGGAATTCGTTAAACGAAAAGGCACCACTGTGAACTCGTAGTGGATATATCTTGTATGGAAGGTGGTCTTATGAATATCTTCCTCCATGATCCTCAGTTGATGATACCCTAACTTTAGATATATCTTAGAGAGTACTATGTTCCCCTTCATCTGAGCAAATAAATCATTAATGCATGGAAGGGGGTAATGATTCTTGATCATTACTTTGTTCAGCTGGTGGTAATAAATACACAACCACTGAGATCTATCCTTATTCTTTACAAAAACCATGGGTGCACCCTAAAGGGATATATTAGGATGGATTAGGCCTTTCTCTAGAAGGCCCTCAAGCTGTAACTTGAGCTCACAAAACTCAGGGGTATTTATCCAATAAGGTGCTCGTGAGATAGGCTCTATGCCCGGAACTAGATCTATGTGAAAATCTATCTCACATGGGGGTGGTAACCCCGGGGTAGCTCCCCTAGAAAAACATCAGCAAAATCTCTCAAGATGTGATGGTCATAAAGGGATGGTCCACTAGACTCATCCTCAAATCTGTTGCTAACCACAACAACATACATCTGAAAACCTCATTGCACACACTGCTTAAGTAGCATAGCAGAGATGGTGTGAATAAAAATAGTCCTCCTAACTCCTACTATCATAGAATCAACTCCTAGATCATCTGTACAAGAAATAGTCTTATGGTAACCATTCACTCTAGCTCTATGTGTAGACAACCAGTCCATGCCCAAGATGACTCTATATGAACCCAAGGAAAGGATTCGAAGATCTGAGGTAGTGGTGAAGGGACTCAAATCCACTAAACACTCCTTAACTAAGGAGTCTACATAAATTTTGGCTCCAAAAGCCGTTTCAACATCCAACTAAGACCCTGCCTAACTACCACCATCCTACAATGCTCTACTAAAGATGGTGCAATTAAAGAATCAGGTGAACCAACATCAAACAATATAGAGGCAGGAATACCACCAATGCTACTTGTAGTATCTATCACAGTACTCTGGTGCTCAGCCTGGAGGTTCTCGACCACATCATATCCAATGACTACGTCCCATGTTACTAATAATAGGCTCTAAAATTTGTGCCTTACCCTTGTTACTAGGGTTCTGTGGGCACTCTCTCAAATGATTCCAACAATTCCACAACCATAATAGTTTCCTGGTCCTCTCCAGTGAGATACAACTCCACCCGGTACTCTACATGTCTGTGTTGTGGATCCTGACGATCCGGGTATGGAATTTTGAGGTCTCTACGGATGAACTCCTACTATCTGAGCTCTCAGTGCACATTGTGTCCTAATGGGACCTATAAGAGGAGGCGCCATACTCAATCCCCTTTGTGTGTCGAATATTTGAGGAGGTCTGTAAGGTGGGTAGGTCTGCTACTGTTGCTGCTTAGGTAGATGCTATGGTGGTCAGAATGAAGAATGAACTGAACCCTATCCACCACGAGGAGTTGATCCCCTTGACCTATTATCCTACATCTGCTGGATATGGCTCAGAACTTTGTCCTTGGCCTACTGCATCTTCCCCCATGTCTCCTCTGCGATATAGGTATTCTCCATGGCTTCTACTAATTTCTGTGGGCAGTGACTACATACAAAACCACCTAAATCCAAATTCAGGCCCCTTATGAACTTGTGAATTCGTACCTGCTCATCCTACATATAGTCGACATACTGAGTATGTCCAAAAGTTGAATCTCATACTTAGCTACAGTCATAGATGCTTGACAGAGGTCTTGGAACTCATCTATCCACTACTGAATAAATCTCTTGGATAAATAATTATTCTTGAACGACTACTCAAAGAGCTCCCAAGTAAATGTCTCAAACTCAACATGGAGCATCTGCTCCTCGGTCCTCCACCAGATGCTTGCTCCATCCCTTAGAAGATGGATCACAACACAAGATCTTATGTTACTAGTATAAGGGTAGAGCTTGAAATACCCGCTCAAGCTCACTGACTAGACCTTTGCCTAAAAACCACCTGTATCTCAAAAATAGTGAAATGGTCATAGCTTCAGGATCTTTTTGATATGGTATGCAACTGACATCTGACGACCCCAAGGTCTCTCTACATGTTCCTCCTTCTACCTAGGGCTCCAATATCTATCCATATGTCTTGAAATCCTATCTCCATGTCCTCTCAGTGGTGACTCTACCATAACTAACTCCACGCAAAATTTCTCTGACCTATTCTCCTCATTGTATCGAGGAGATGCATGAGCCACCACTGATGGCTCCATATCGTGTCTAGTCATTATTTGTTTGTTGGAAGTTTCCTCTAAGTTTTTACAAGCTTATAATTTTGTTTTGACCAAGTTAAAAATTACATAGGTGTGAATTTACATTCTCCACAGTAATTGACAAAACCACTGCTTAGAGTAGGCTGACGGTCCTGGGAACACCGCCCCACTTGGGTGACAATTCACAAACCACCTCCTTGTTAAAGCGGAGGTTCTGAGACCGCCTCCTTTCCTGAGCGGTGGTTATGAGACCACCACTCCGTACAGGTTGGGGGTCCTATTTCTTAGAAATAGAACCTTAAAAACCAAGATTTTTAAAAAAATAGAAGTCATTAGGTTTCTTTAAAATTCATTTTGAACTTAAATTTATGTACCTAAAGTTTCTAGTTATAGGATTTAATTCCATATATTCATTCTATAGTTAAAACTGCTCACTTTAAAGCATTATCTATTTCAATAATAGCAACAAAAAATACAAGAATCATTTTCATTTTGTTCAACAAATTTTCCTTTAAGTCCAAAAGTAAAAAGGAACTAAAACTAATCCAAATATTGTTATGTTTCCCTTACAACAAAAATGCAATATTTCAACATAACAATATACTTGAAAATTTGTTGCCTCTGTCGATTTCACTACAACTTATATGTTCAAAATAACTATAACAACTTTTTTCTACATTTGAGTTTACTATGTATACACTATTGAAATCTTACAACTTCTATATTTATTCTTTCTCATTCACAATAATACAATTTCACAATCAAAGTAAACTTTCTTTTCCCATTGAGTATAGCTCATTTCTTTTAAAACAAAGGACTTATTTTTCTCACAATACAATCTAAAACTAAGCTTCTAAGAATGATTTACAATCTGGTCCATTTCTTTCCATATTACAATTTAAAGAGAAGGGAAATTTTAAAACTCTTCAATGAACTTCTTCAAAAAATATTACAACTTACAATACAACATTTCCTTTAAAAAAACTACAATATTACAAGTCTTCCACCTTCAGTGGGAATAAAAAGAGGGTCTAATCACAAGGAAGGATTTCTTGAGGACACCAAAAAATCTCCATGTTTCACATCACCAACAACAAAACTCCACCATGCTTCACTTGGTCACAACAAAAAGTGGGGGCGGGGGGAGGCAACACCCTCCACCCAACCAAGAATTCCAATGAGGAGAAGAAGTCATCCTCCTCATTGGACCTCGAGCCCCAATCACATTGCAATGAAAAAATGGATCCAAATCATGGCAACAAAAAAAATATTCCACATCACAATACAAATATTTTATGACCATACTAAAACAGAAGCAACTCAAACTACAATCATAGGAAGGACTAACAAAATATACAAGGCTTAAAAATATAAAAGACAAAGGAGCAAGATCTATGGGGAAGTCACTTATGCCTCCCAATGGGAAATGGGTGCCCACAAAGACCCTCCAAAAAACATCTCAAATAATCCTACACACTATTATTCCTCCCTCAAGAAACCTCTTATGTCTCTCACATTCTTTTATGCCTCCCTACAATCTCTTATGGCTTCCTCAACAAATTAATCATGTAAGAAATGCAAAAAATTTGTTATCCAAGGTGGGGCACCCAACCCAACTCCCTTCAAAACATGAAATAAACTCTTATGCCTCCCCACATGAAGATCACCATAGTATCCTCCTACACAACACTTAGGCAATCTACCCAAGAACCCAACAAGCATATACAACACTAAAAAATACACACATATGCATACAAAATAAAAGAAATTATTTAACAAGAGCTTAGGTCCTACCTTTCCATGGTAGAGATTGATCCAAGAGCCACACACCAAACTTATTCAAGCCCAAAAAATCACCAAGAAGCTCCAAAAAATCCATAACCACTTCAAAATCCTCTAACTCCCCTAAAAATGCAAGATCACAAAATAATCAAGTAACCCCCAAATAAGAAAAAGAACTTTAGTAAATAGAAAAGGGAGAGAGGAGGGTCAAGTGGCTCCATGTAGGATGCCACATCACTCATCTACAACTCCACTTCACAAGTCAAAACTTGATCTAAATGCACCATAAATTGATGGGTGAGAGGAATGACAATTTATTTACACACACAATCCAAGCCCAAACCCTCTAAGGACAAACTTTAATTACAAGAAAGAAAGTGCGATAATATTTTATCTTTTTGTCTTCCTAAAACACATAATGGGGTCTATTTCTGATTCCCCAACCTATAGGATGGGTTGGTATAGCAATTTAAGAGGTGTGGGACAAGTTTGAATTTTCCCACAAGCCTCCAAAATTGGCCCCTAAGGCCAAATTCGAATTTCCATAAAGAGGTAGAGTGCACAAAACTCAAGATTACAAGCACTCAACTTACAACACATAATCCAAGAGCCATAGAATCTAATAAATGCATTCCTTTTGACCCATTCAAAATTAATTTAGCAAAAGGTTAATTTACTAATCTAGACACAAATCAAGTAATTAATTAAAGGAGAGTACATCACTGAAAATTTGTAGTGCCCACATTTTTATAGCCTCTGTTATCTATTGACTTCTTTATTCATAGACATGATTTGACATGGATTTGATATATGTTGGACAATATGTTATGATATTTGACCTTCTTGGACATGTATGGAGATTTGGGAACATAGTGCCAATTTTACTTGATTAGTATGTTGACAACTTTTTCATTTGATATTTCAGATACTAACTTATTACGATGTTGTTTGGACCTAATTGATATATGTTGGATACTTAGTTAGTCACATGTTGGATTATATGGATGTATGTCACTTTATATTTATCTCTATGGCTAACTCATGGTAAACTGTGTGTAATTGATGCATGTTTTCACACTTACAATTTCATGATGATGTATAGGATATCATATATTTCATTGATCGCTTATTGAGTAGTTGATTTACATTGTATTAGACATGTGTGTTTAATGTGTGCAATGAGTGTGCAGGTGACAGGTCACAGGAGAACGTGGGTTTCAAGGAGGCTACACAAATTGTGCACAAGTGGCCCATGGGGCTAAGTCCTAACCATGTTTATTGTATGAGGCCTTAGTATTAGATTTCATTATTTTGGGCACCATGAGTGACCCTTATTTGTAATGTAGTATGTTATGTAATATTAAAGATGTTTAGTTTGCTTTGTAAACTTGATTTGGGGACTTAATGGTCCCCACTTGCATTAAGTTTTGTGTTTGGGTAATGGTGTATTTAATTAGAGGGGATTAGGGTCACATGTGAACCCTTGGGTGGGCCCCACATCCTCTACACTTGTGCCCAAATGTGCCAAACCCGAAATTTGGCTATTTTAGGCATTTTAAGTGACCCCTTTTAAGTTTGGGAGTTCACTTAGCATGAAAATAGGCCCTTGGACCCTACCTAATAGGTAGGGGGGATTAATTTCAAGGCATAGAGGGAGTTTCCCTCCCATTTTGACTCTCTTTGGTCACCATCCATGTAAGATGGATTGGTATGTGTGTTTGTTAAAAGTTGCACAATTTTGTTTTGTTTTCATTTTGGGTAATTTGGGAGAAGGGTGTTAAAAGCTAATTTATCTTTTCTCTCTTTTATTTTGAGAATATTTGACTTTGAGGGAAGAGAGGGGTAACACATGTCACCCCCTCATTTGTGAGGATATTTGTTGGCTTCTCTTCAAATTCTCCCTCATGGGGGAAGAAGAGGACTTTTTTTGGGAGCTTTTGCTTGGGGGCTTGGTGATTTTGGAGCTAGAGCTTGCTTGGATAAGGAAGTGGAAAAGCTAGAGTGTTGGAGAGATTTTGGAGGTAGGATCCTTGAGCTCATTTTATGTTTTATATTATGTTAGATCTTAGTCTTGTTTTGTTTAAAATGTGTGTGTTGTTTCTTGTGTGTTGCTATTTGTTGAGTATGCCTTGTGTTGTTTTATTTTTCTCCATCCATCATATGACATGATGGATTTTGGAGTTTATGGGGGAAGAGATAGGGATTTTCCCTCTCAACCCTCATGGCTTGATGGGAAAGCCATGTAGGTTTTTTTATTCCCCTCATATGGTTTGAGGTGGGGAAGGTGGTTCATATGGTTTGAACCCCCTTCCCCATTCTTGTTGAGGAAACCCAATGGGTTTGAAAATCCTCCCAAGAAGGATTTTGGTGAATGGGTGGAGAAATAAGGAGGGTTTGATGACTTTGGAGGAATAAGGAGGTTGTGAAGATTATTGTTTATGTGCATCCAATGTTGGAATACACTTTTGGCACTTGGATATTTCTTCTTCTCTTCCCCATTTTTTTTGAAGGGAGAATATGGTTTCTCCTCTTTTCTTTCTTTGCCAAAATTTCGGTGTTCTTCTTAGTGTTTTAGTTTGTCTTGAATGTGAAAATGTAATGTTGTTATGTCTCCCCTTAATCTTGTGCAAAGTTTGTGGAAGCTAGTCCTCTCTCCCATGGGCTTGGGGAGGCTAGCATGTCTTCCAACCTTGGAAAGGCATGTAATGATGCCTAAAGGTTGGGTGGTTAAACAAGCCTTTTCTCCTCATGTTGGTTCTTTGAAAGCATTCAAAAATTGGAGCTCAATGTGGAAGATAGTTGGAGATTCTTGTCATCTTGGCTTCTCATTGTCTTCTTCATCTTTTTGTGGACATCTTTCTCATTGTATCTTTAAGAATATGGCTTTGTGGAAGCTTTCATTGTCTTGTAAAATCTCTATTTTTGTATTTGGTATTTCTTGTAAACTTGAGTCATTTTTTCTTAAGAAATCTCCCTTAAATCTTGCAAAGAGGCTTGTAGTATGCTTTTCTTGAGTAGTTCATGTATCTTAGAAATATATTGCATCATGAGCTTGAACTCCTTGTAATGAAATCTTGTAATAGATGTTCCTTTATTATGAACTTGTTGTAACTCCTTTTTGAAGGAAAGTGGATCTATTGGAAATATTATTATTCTTGTTGTTGATCTCCTTCTTGTCTAATCTTGTAAAATGATTGTATGTTAAATAAAGTATCATTTTCTTGAAATACATCCCTTTTTACAATTTTTGACAATTTAGTGAATAAGAATACAACTAGTTCTCTCCCTCAAATGAAATGGATATAATAGTGAATCTCAAATGAACATTACCCTCTCCTTCACTAAGTTGTAAATTTAATTTCAAGTCTCTTTTATCTCGTGAAATAGTTTGTTATATCTTTTCTTTTCCCATAAGGAAGGGAATCATCTTATAACTCATATAGTGCATATAGTTTCAAATATGTATAGTTCATATAGATTTCAAGACCAGATTTCATTATTCTCAATTTAAGGTGATTTGTTAATATTTTGTATAGTACAAACATATCAAAAATATATATGTATATATATATATAGTCATATTGTAATTTATAACTAGGTTCTCTTTCTTCAAAACATTTATTAATTTACAAGTTACATGGCTATATGTCACTACCTTATATTGTTACATGTTACAATACATATTTTATTATATATATTATATATATATATTTACATACAAATGATATTATATATTCTAACTACATGAAATTAAAACAAAAATCAAATTACATTAAAAGAAAAGAATTAATAATTAAGGTATTCGGTAGGGATGATGTTGGGGGGGGGGGGTGTGTGTTGGAAACCAAACAACAAAAAAACAAAAGAAATTTTGGGGAGGGCCGAACCCCTCCCCACACCTGCGCCAAGCCTGCCCCAACCACCGTCCTCCACACTACCACATCCTCCTCCTCCCCCACGTAGCTACCTCAACTCCCCTTATCCCAC
Organism: Taxus chinensis; assembly: GCA_019776745.2. NCBI lineage: Eukaryota > Viridiplantae > Streptophyta > Pinopsida > Cupressales > Taxaceae > Taxus > Taxus chinensis. The sequence goes on along the minus strand of CM034151.1, from coordinate 757,713,506 downwards.
CATAACCACCACTCACCTTATCCCTCCAAACGGCCTCCCTTCCACTTCTGCGTAGCCACTCACCCCTTCAAACCACTTCCATCCCCTCCAACGAAGTCCCTCCCCTTCTTCAAAACCACCGTCCACATACTCTTAAACCACGGTGCCATAAATCCACGTATTTTCCATTCCGGAAATCACAGTAATTCGTTTTATTTCGGCCTTATCAATACATTTGTTAATAATTTATACATATATCTATAATCAAGAAGATATGCCCCTCTGATAAAATAAGTAAATAAAATAACCATGAGGGTTTGAAAGAAATGCCCAATCTGAGAAGATCTCAGTGGGTAGGCATGCAAAAAAAAAGATAATAATAATACAATGATACTAAGATCTTGCTCATCACAAGAGAAATTCCATGAATCCATCCCTCTCTTAGCTTCTCCACAACCTGAACATTCAAATGAAAACACAAAAACAAAATGAAGAGAGGAATAGAAAAGGGAAAGAAAAACATAGAGATGTTTAGGGAAACTTTAGGGTTAAATTTGAAATCAATGGTCAAGATTTGATCTATCCTAGGGCTCTCATTCAACCCTACACTCTTTAATTCATGCACTTTTTATGGGAATGAGAAATAAATTAAAGAGGGGTGTGTGGGCAAACTAATTAAAAAGGGGGAAAACTAATTAAGATATAAAGGGGTGAAGACTTCTATTTGTGACCCTAGTGAACTTAATAGAATAAAATAATTAAGTAGTTATTGGGCTAGTGTAAAATTAAATTAATATAAATTAATTATTTAACGGGAAATAGTGAATCAAATATTATCATTAATCATTCACTTAAAAAATAAAATTACCCAAATTCTTTAGTGGTTTTCAGTGTGTTTTCCGGTGTCCTCGGTGGGGCACTACAAAATCACATACAAAAATTGAATAAAGGAAACTAATAAAAGAGCTAACACATAACCCCTTGGTCACAATTGGAGGTGATTTCCCCCCGTGGGAACCCCCTAACAATAATCCAAACACACACACATAAAAAAATACATGTTTCCATGGCGACCCTTGTTGAATTCATCTAGCATCCCAATGTGGTTGGTCTCCAATCCCCCTGTTGTTTGTTGTGATAAGTTTACCTGCAAAACATATAATACCTCCTTCAGCCTTATGGCCACATTAAAAACATCTAGGATAAAATATACAATATAAATCCTACAATCATCTATATATGAATCAAAACAACATCTAGGCAAACAACGATATCATTTACAATTTCTAACATCTCGATTCCACATTTCACCAATATAAATAAGATCACAAGATTAGTTCAATTTTCTAGGTCTACTCAATATGACAGAAATATCACATGTCTGAAATATATATAACCATGTCAACAACATGTCAAAATCAATATAAAATATCTCTAATAATCCACACGCATCATATACGAATCGATATCGAAAACAATTCAATATTTCTAACATCCAACATCATGCTAAATCCAAAAATCTACAATAATATCCATAACTATAGTCAACAGTATCGAAATCAATAGTAAAAAGTGTTGAAGAGAAGTGGACACTACATGTACAAACAAAACTGTGTGATTTGATAATGCTACAACAAAGGAAAGAAAGCAACATGTCGCAGATGCAGAAGTATGTGGGTTTTGCCATTCAACATTTTTTGAGAAAATGAAGAAGACCAATGTCAATGTGTCAATGTGGGATGCACTTGTTATTCCATCACACTAAGATCTGCTTTGTGATGCCCTCAAGTAGTTTCCTCTTGCGGACCTGGCAATGCACAAAGCTTAGGTTTTGGTTCATGTCTTCCAAGCTAAAGAAGACCAAGTAAGTAAAATTGTTAAGACCCCCTACCCTTTTTCATGTTAGTAATTGTGGGTAATCACTTGGTTTATAATTACATGATTGATTTAGGGGCTAGCACTTTTTTAATACCAAAGAAAATTGTTGACATCCTAGGTCTCAAGTACAGTCGTGTGTCTAGGGGAGTCTTGCAACTTGATATATCAGTAGTGGGTGTAATAGGAGTGATTAAATATCTAGAGTTAACCCTCAATGTCTTACATAAGCCTCAACATAACCCATGACATTTCAGTCATTGCCCTATCTCCTATGTTTTCCATTTTTCTTATCTAGAGATTTCACTGCTAAAGCAGGAGGCTATTTGTCTTCCGATTAGACTCATATTCTTGTAAGGACTAGATATGGCAAAAAAATTCACAATCCAAGATGAGCCTATTTTTTCATATCACATAGAGTCATATGAACCTTCCCCTATCCAATCAAAATGTTTAATATAACAAGAACATGATCAAACTTCAAGTTTGGAAGAATAACGTTTTCCTACGTCTCATGCCTGATTTGTTGTTTGATGAATGGGATAAGAAATATCACAAATTCGATCCATATTCTGAAGATTTTAAAGCTTACAAAAATTGACCTTGGCACCCATTGTGTCCTACAAGAAGAATTTTCTATGCCAATGCCATTCAATTAAGACAAGGAGCCAGTCTTTGTCTTATGGTGGATGTATTTGGACAGTTCTAGAAGCATGAAATGGAGACAGGGCGGGTGTTGTGATTATTTCCCCTAAGGAGGAGAAATTTTTCTTTACGCACAGGCTACAATTTACATGTTCCAATAATAAGGCAGAGTATGAGGAATCAGTGCATGTCTTGTTGATTGCTGAGAAAAGGAAAATCAAAGAATTGCAGATATTTGGAGACACTGAGCTATTCATCAACCAAGTCCATGGAAGGTGTGGCACCAAGAACAATTGTGTTCCTAGTCAAGGCATATAGAAGACTTGAAAGTGTCAAAAACGGTGCAAACCAATTGAGTTTCCAAAACTACATTATGGGAAGCTCAATTTGGTGAAGTATAAAGTAAGGGTGGTTTTCATTGATGGATGTTTCAATAGGTATAGAAATAATTAATGTGTTCTATATGTTATTGGGTTTTCAATGATTGGCTTCATGACATAGTTGAGGTGTGTGATCTTGAACATGGTTGGTGTAAGATTGGTTCTTGAAAGGAAGTTTGTCTTGTGAAGGAAATAGTCCTTCTTGATAGAGTTATGAATAAATTAATATATTTAAAAAAAGGTAGACTTACAATATTCCAAAGTAAAAAACCCCCCATAAATAAATTCCCAAGGTTTGATCCAGATTCCAATATTCCTAAAGTTCCATGCATTCTCGAATATTATTAAAAATATTGGAAAAAATTTATTCCAAAGTAAAAGTAATGGAAAAAATATTATTATTTATAAAATTAATATATATATATATATATATATTATTTACAAAATTGAAAAAGAACCCAAAAAATATTTGTAAAAGAAATGCTTATTGCCTAGTGTATGTTAATGACCACGTGCGGGTTATTATCCTCTATTCTTTTCCAGGATTCTCCACCTTCCTTCAACTCTTCTTTCACATCTTCCCTTACATATCCAAATATGCACGTTTTCAGGCTTTTGACGTGCTCCAATCCAATCAGAGCATTCTTTATTGAACTCCACCATATTTCGAGAGCCTGAAGACGTGGCATCGCTCCACCTCTCTAATTCTGGGAACTTCTCCAACAGAGGGTAGTCACTAATCTGTAGCTCTTGCAGTCTTGGAAACCCCCCAGGACTTCCCAAATGCCTTAGGTAAATCTCTGAAACTCTTATTACCACTCAAATATAAAGATATTAAGTTGGGCATCATTTCTAGTTCTATAATTCCATCACACTTGTCTAAATAAAGGGATTTTAGATTTTTAAATTCACATACCCAACTTGGGATTGGAAACTTTGTTAAGATGAGGGATTAAAGATCCCTCATAGCTGTAAAGGTCTCTGGAAGGCATGGAAGATCCGCTGTTCCCCATTGACGAATGTAGAAATATTGGTGTCGCTTAAGTCAAGAACCCACAGTTACCTCATTCCGTTGAAGAGATATTGTACGAATATTTTCAATCTTATTTTGAGACAATGAAACACTGCAGATAATTTTGGGACAGCACAAACCATTGATTGCTATGTCGATGCCTTTTTTGACCAAAAAAATGCTACGGCAGCCACTTCTATTCGGAAACATTAGCGAAGACATCTTCCACAGAAAATGCACATTTATTTTCTTTAGATATATACAAAGCTAAATCAAGCACCAAATCATACACACTGTAGGTTTTATATGTTGTATTATGATTTATATTAACTAAACACAAACTTTCAATTAAATACAAATAATCCCATCCAATCTCCCATTGGTCTTGGTTTTCCCCTCGAGGAATGAATCCTTTAGCTATCCACAGATGTATGAGATATTGGCATCTTATTTTCTTATCCTCGGGAAAGAAAGAAAGGTAAGCAAAGCATGGCTTAAGAGGTGCAGGAAGGGAGTCATAAGTCAACTTGAGAATATTTATGATGGGATCATTGTGATCAATAGTTACCTGTTTTAGTTGACCCAGCTTCGCCTCCCACTCTCTCCGCACTGTTTTGGTAGCAAGGGATGCTACAACTGTGCTGATTGACAATAGTAGTTTTCCACATTCCTTTTCAATCTCACGAGCTAATTTCTCAAGGTAATGTGGCGATATTCTTTGCTGAGGGAAGGCTTGAAAACATAATAGTTTCCAACTTTCTTCATGCTGGTAGGAGTTCCATTTCGTAAACACGGGCTCTCATATTTCTACAAACATCCCTACTTCTGGTGGTGACCACAATTTTACATTGACTATCACCACCAGTTGGAAGACTCAGATCTGCCATCAAATTCTCTTGGCTACTTTCCCTGCACACATCATCAAGCATGACAAGTGTTTTTTCTCCCTTGTAAACGGTCATGAATAATCTCAGCAGCTCGTATCTCACTTATGCCCTCCCGAACAACCTCATCTAATTGTATTTTGGAAGCTAAATCTGACTGAAAACTTTCTAAGAGAATATGTTTTTTGAAATGGACAACCAAATATAATTCTCATACCTTTCCTTTACTCGCTCAAAGACATGTTGGAGTAAATATGTGTTCCCACTTCCGCCCATACCAACAACACCAATAACTTCTTCTGCAGCCCCGTGTAACAATGCCAGGACTTGGTGAACTTTGTTGTCTATGGCTACATTTGTTGAATCTCTCTCTACAATACTTGTTCTCCTCTGCCTTATATTATGAGATGAACTCGGTGAGGGTTGCTGATAGGAACTGAACAAACCACAAACCAACTCCAACTCAGCTGCGTATTTCATCAAACGTGACATTCTGGTTTTGATCTTCTTAATCCTTCTCCCCATTTGGTACTGGAAAATTACTTGAGAATAAGTGCAGAAAAAAGACATGGGAGTAACTGCACATTCTTCTAATATATCTTCTACATCCCAGAGCAATATCTTTGATATCGTGAAACCATTTTTGTATAAGCTCATTATCTGAATTCTTTGCATCTGCATCTTGAAAATAAACTCTTATACTTGTCAGCTTTGTGGCCATCCAATGAGTGTAACTTATGAAGTTCATGATCGAGTGTTGCTTCCTTGACCACTTGTTGTGCAGCTCTCTGTACAAGTTTTGAAATAAGAGCATCAACAATAGCAATTGACATTATTACTGTTTAAAAATTTTCACAGACTCAAACTCACAAGTTCAGCAATGGGAGTGGGACGGGGAGTACTATTTACGAGCTATTCACAGACTAAAAATGCATTGAATTTGATTGTGTCAAGTTGAACTCAAGAGTACTTAACAACTCGGCCTACCACTGTTTATTGCTTGTTTATGAAGACTTGCGTTTCCTTCCATTTTCTTTGCAAAAGATGATTGATTTGATTGGAAAAGCATATTGCATGACTACCATGGTCCACTTTCCATTGCTATTGCTATTTCTGTGCAGCCTAACTTTAAGGGCACATAGATATATATGTAGGGGTCTCTCTCAAGATAAAATAAATTATATCATTGTGTAGTGTATAATCATGCCACATTAGTATTTTCGTTTTTGCGTGTTTATTTAGAGGGAAAAGTAAGTTTTTGAATTGATTTAAAATGGAAAAAATAATATAAAGCATTTGAAAGAGATACCAATGACCAAGATCCCTATGTGTCACATTGTCATTGGCTCTTTACAAGTATCATTACTCAAATTGTGAACAACTATTACTGTTTTTTTTAACAACCTATGGTGAAAACCAATGTACATGTTTTGGTACATGCAAAATTATGGGGTTATCTCTGCTACTTTACCACTACTCCTTTCACACCACAATACCATATGTGACACTTCAATTTTCTTGGAAAGGAAAAAAAAAAACTTATTACCTAACACATTATCGTCATCATTTTTTTTGAGATTTTAAATGGCACCTAAACTATGATACAACTACATTTGAATTTCCTAATTTTGATACTTTAGATACATTTTATACCAAGTGGGCTACAAATTTATGCATTTTTATTTTTATGTCGATAGGTGTTGATGAGGCCAGAATATGTCTGATTAATGTATAATATATGATCTCATCTTACTCTCCTTTTGTTTTATTTTGATTGCATTGTGTGACTTTTAGTTGATCTGATATGAGTTAGGATGTAATTTTCCATATTTTGATTGATTGTGATTCTAATGTTAAAAGTTCTAGAATTATTGAAAAGTGTGTGTTTGAATTCAGTTTTGTAATAAAGTAGGTCTAAATCAATCAAGGAAATGAAGTAGGAAGAATTTAGTTTGTTTTCAACAACATCTGTTCCTACACAACTTAGTTTTGAAACTTCCAAGCTATTTTTGAAACTCCATCACATAGTCATCATTTAGTTTTGGAACTTTCAGAAATTAGTTCTGGAACTCCATTATTTAGTTCCGAAATTTTTGGACTTAGTTCCAGAACTCTTGAGGGATAGCTCTGGAACTCTCACGGTTTGGAGCCTTAAACAATTCCTATGGTTTTGGAACTTCTCCGAAGTTCCAGAAATGATGGGAGTTATCTATTTTAAACAACATCTGGAGATTTTACATCTACGACCCTTTCAATCAGAAAGGATGAGAAGATTTCTGAACACAGATCTAGGGAGATTTATCCTACAGCTATCTGATCAACTGCAATCCGAATCAGCGTCTATTCTGGGCATGATTCGATTTCATCAGAATCATTGAGACAGACTGTGATTGTAAAATGTATATAAAAGCAGAATTTCAGTCGATAGAATATATATATATAGAAATAGAACAGAGAAGAGAAATATACTAAGTACTCAGATCCAGTACGTTTGTAATTATGAATGTTTTATGAATAAAATAGCCATTCCTATTTGAGATAATTCTGATGTTGCTAAATCCTGATTTGAGGAGGAGCAAGGTCCTAGTCCCCCAAGGACCAGGATATTCATTTATTTGGTATTTATTTTTCTTAAGAAAATAGCTTAGATCTATTAATTTTGTATTGTTTTAATCCTTCTAGTTAAACTCTATTGTATATTTGTTCCTGCACGTGTTTAGATAGATTCTTATATTTCTTGAAATTGTTTTAAAACCATTCTAAATTGAGTGTGTTTATTTCCAAAAGCAAGTGTGTTTACTTTTAGAAGCAAGTGTGTTTATTTTTCTAGCAATAAGTGTGTTTCTATTCTACACACTATGTTTCCTTTGAGACAAAGCTTTCAGTGTGCTTAATTTCAGAAAAGCTTTCAGTTTGCTTATTTTCAGCATGTGTTCATAATTTGATGTAAATAAGGTTTTACCAAGAAATGCTTAAGACATTAAAGAGATCCCCCAGAAAATACAAAAATAAATACAGTCAACTACTAGAGTCGGTTAAAGTAATCTTGTTGCATATAGCTTTAGACACACCCTTGGTTTGATATGACATCAACACAAAGTTTATTAAATGAAGGGAATGATGAAACCCATCATTTTTGGTGCCATTGTCTGGGGAACACCAGTTGGAACTTTCTAATTAATTTTTAGCAAGAGAAACAAAACATACATCTAGTAGTTGAAGGATCTTCCCTGCTATATCACAAAATATATGAGTACACCAAGAGACTCACAGGGTAGATTCCTCCCAAAAAAATCTTCACAAGAATTCATAACATCCTCTAGTCAAAGTAAGGAAATTAATCAAGAATTGGAGGCACCATCATCCCCCGTCAGACAAGAAACAAAATTGCCGTTTTTGGAATTATTAGATCAATCACCTGAAGGGAGTGGAACTTTTTGGAGAAGGCTTATTACCCAAGATCCATTTAAGGTAAATTTTGATTCTCAATTGAGTAGTTAACCTCCTAATCCATATTTTTCACCTTCCCTAAGGCATACTGCTTACCACATTGGTTGGGAGGAAAATTTAGAAAATGTTTTTAAAATGGCAGGAGAAGTTGAGAGAGAACCTGATAGGACCTTACCTATCCAATCCAATTAGGAGATGATGACATATCAATGAAAAATATCTCACATGCACATTTACCCACCTTTAGAGGGATGTCATTTGAAGATCCTGACCAATTTATGTTTTAATTCAAGGTACTATGTCAGACCAATGATTATAAAACAGATAATCAAAAACTCAAGTTGTTTCCATCCACTTTGAAGGATGCAGGAATGAGGTGCTACATGGGATTACCATCCAACTCTATTAGCACTTGGGCACAAATGGAGACTACCTTCCTAGATAAATACCATGATTATTATAGAGGGAGAAATAGAGAAGGAATAATTCTTCAAAATAAAGCAGGATGATGATGAAAACATAGAAGACTATTTAGACAGATTCCTCTTTGTTAGCAAAAGATTTGGATTTGTGCTTACAGAGGAGTTAAGTAAAACCATTTTTCTTAAAGGTTTAGATGACATGAATCTAGAGAAGCATTTAACTTAATATGATGTGGAGAAATTTATTAGATACGAATGAATGGAATTAAAGATATTTGTAGAAGCTATTCCAGAATGAGAGGTGAACCTAGAAAAGGAGAATAAGTGAAAAGTGTGAATCTAGATATGAACAAACTAACAGATGAGTTAGAAAACTTTAAAATAGAAATTTTAGTGCAATTAACCTCTACTATGGATGGATTACAAACTAAAGAAAATTCCAAAACTAAACCATTGGCTATGTATTGGCCTAGATGCAGGAAGAAGCATGCATTAAGAGACTTTCCTTTGGATAAAATATAAATGTGTCTTATCTGTGAATCTAAAGAATTTGATATTGATGTTTGTTCTTTACTTCCTGTTATTAAAAATCAGCTTAAACAATTCAGTGACTCATCTACAACAGAAGAATTGAATTTTGTTCAGAGAAAACCTAACCAAGGGCAGTTTATGCCAAGATTAGTTCATAATCCATGGATAATGCCATGGGCTTCTCAGGTAGTAGCAAGAAAATTGGGGACAATCACCTTGGGTACCTCAACTAAAATAGGAACCCTCAAGTTTGGGCAAATCAAGCTTGGTATGCTCAAGGACATCAACAACCATGGGATGGTCAAGAAAATCCTTATGCTTTGTCACAACCTAGATGGAACCCTAATAATTATTCCCAAGGAAGAACATATCCAAATCAAAATCAACATGACATCATGGGATCCCCTACACAAAATTCACAAACTAAGAATGTAGTCCAAACACAAATGCTAGCATAGGCTAGTAGCAAACCCCAGAAACAAACAAATAACTCTTTTTTATGGAACAGAGCTAGAAAAATCAGTTGATTTACATGTGATGGATTGCAAGGATATTCATAACTAGATATAGGAAAATCATTAATAGTCCACCCCTTATAATTACTAAAATTATAGAAGAAAATGAAATACCTAGTATTGTTGTTCCAAAAGATTATATAGAAAGAAAATAAAAGGAGCCAGATAGCAATACTATTGAGACTCCATTTCTAGATAGATTTCAAAGAAGCTATAGAAATCAAAGAGTCTGAACTGGTATAGGAACTAAGGAAATTGAATATTTAAAAACCACTATTACAAGAAATGGAAGATATTCCAAAATTAAACAAATTAATCAAAATGTAAGGTATGAAAAAACCTGGAAGGAAGAAACAATACCCCAAGACTATCAAAGTAGATGGGAAACTTGTTGATTTATTAGTAGGAAAAATTTTACTTTGCAAATACAGAGATCCTAGAAGTCCTGTTATTTCTTTCTCTATAGTAAATAAGGATGTACATATTGTTTTGATAGATTTGGGAGCTTCTATCAATGTAATGACAGTGGATACTCTGAAAACATTACGATTAACGGGTATATAACCTACTAATACCATATTACAGATGACAAATCAGTTTGTAGAAAAACCAGAAGGAATTATTGAAGACGTGTTAGTTATGGTTGAGTCATGGGAATATCCAGTTGACTTCCTTATACTGCAGCCAAAAGGTAAAACATTAGGTTATTCCATCATTTTGGGTAGACCATGGTTAGCTGCAGTTGTTGCTTTGATAGATTGCAGGTCAGGTGATATGACAATCTCGAATGGTAAGAAATCTAATCAAATTTTTCCTTATATCCTATTGCACAACATTTTACTAACAATCATTAACAATTGTGAGTTGATTCTCCTAAAAATAATAAGAAAAATTTGTCTTCTTTGGCTATGATCACATTCCATAGGATCATGTAAGAGAAGTAGAAAAGATGATTAATCCACCATTGGATGAGAACCTGCTATCCTCGGAGCAATCAGAAATAGTTTCAGAACCCATGAACTTAGTTCCAAAACTCACGTGAACTTAGTTCTGGAGCTTCCAAACTTAGTTCTGGAACTTGTGAATTTATTTCCACAACCCACAAACTTAGTTCTCAGAACCCGCAACTATAGTTCTGGAACCACCACATTTAGTTCCGGAACTACGAAAACAGTAGTTCTCTTTGATTGAAAATTATTTTGCTCCAGAGGAACAATATTTCTCATGGGGAGAGGATGAGTCAGTAGCTTCAGTTTCAAGTAAATTAGGAAGTGGTGAAGAATTTCTGGAAAGTAGCAGTGACGACAAATTTGTCCTGCAAAGAGATAAGTATCATAATTCTCATTACTTTCCTTTTTCCAGTATTCTGTCTTAATGAACTTCTGGAGATGTTTCTTCATACCATATGTTGTTACCACATGCATTTCCATTAAATAATTTAATGAAATCCTTTCCACAAATCATTTCATCACATATTGGATCCAAGCATGTTGAAATTCAACCAGATAAAACATTAAACATTAACAGTTGGTTGAAGGAGGATAAAGAAGATAAATTGTTTGATGTTCTAAAAAATCATACTAAACCTTTTGCTTGGGATTAAAAAGATATGAAGGGGATTCATCCAAGTATCTGCACTCATCACATCTATACTGAAAACATTAAACTAGCTAGGTAGCCTCAAAGAAGGATTAACCCAGCTTTAAGGGATATAGTAAAACAAGAAATTGAAAAACTTTTACAATTAGGTTTCATATACCCTATCTCAGATATCCAGTGGGTGTTTCCTCTTGTAATTGTTCCCAAAAATAATGGAAAATGGAGAATATGTGTTTACTATAGGGAATTAAACAAATCCACAATGAGAGATTATTTTCCCTTACCATTCATAGAGCAAGTCCTAGATAACCTTTTAGGTAAATAGTACTTTTCTTTCTTGGATGACTTTAGTGGGTACAATTAGATCAGAGTTACTATTGAAGATCAGGAAAAAACTACATTTACATGTCCATGGGGAGCCTTTTCCTATAAGTTGTTACCATTTGGTTTATACAATGCTCCTGTAACTTTCCAGAAAGTTGTACTTGCAATCTTAGCTGATCTAATAAATGATTGTGTTGAACTATATATGGATGAATTCACTGTATATGGAGATACATTTGAATATGCTTTGAGAAATATAGACAGAGTGTTAACAAGATGTGAACAACACAACATGTCTCTTACTGATGAAATTTTTTTGATGATGGTGGATGAGGGAATTGTATTAGGACATCGATATATCAAAACAAGGAATTCAGGTGGATGAAAAAAAAATTAGGATCATTTCATATTTACCTATTCCTCAGACCCCCACAGATATCAAATCATTTCTAGGGTATGTTGGGTACTATAGGTGCTTTATAAAAATATTTCAGTAAAAAAAATTGCCTCCATGTTTAATTTACTAACCAAGGACTGTGAATTTCTTTGGGATGAAAAGTTTCAGCAAGCTTTTTAAGAAATTAAAGACAAATTAATTAGTGCCCCAATATTGAGAGGTCCTAATTGGTAAAAGCCATTTCATATCCAAACAGATTCCTCAAATTATTCCATTGGTACAATATTGGGACAGAAAGATGAGGAAGGAAAGATGCATGCCATTTACTATCTTAGCAAGAATCTTACTCCCACTGAAAAAGAATTACACCACCACTGAAAAGGAATTTCTTGTTGTGATTTATGCAATCAATAAATTCAAACATTACATTATAGGGTACAAGATATTTGTACACACAGATCATTCAACAATTAAGTATTTAATGAAAAAATCAGTAGTTTGGAGGAAGAGTCATTAGATGGTTATTACTTTTGCAAGAATTTGATATTACCATTGTGAACAATCTAGGTAAATTTAATGTGGTAGATGATTTTTTGTCAAGATTAACCACCATAGGGGAGCAAGATATAGTCAAGGATAACTTTCTAGATGAACAACTATTTGCAATCTCAGCAAGTACACCATGGTTTGACTGATATGAAAAATTATCTTGCAACAGGTTAGTTCCCTCCTTTCACTACGAAACAAATAAAGAAGTTAATTAAAACCAATGCACAATTCAAATGGTTAAATGGAATTCTATTTAAGTGTGATCCTGATTTTGTCTTGTACAAGTGTGTAAGATAGGATGAAATCTTTGACATTCTCTAGAGCATGTCATGATGAACCATGTGGAGGACACTATTCATTAAAAAGAACAGCTCATAAGATACTTGACACCGGTTATTATTGGCCATATCTATACAAGGATGTGAAAAAATATATCAAGAGGTGTGATCCTTATCAAAGGATGGGACAACCAACTTTCACTAATGAAATGCCTCTTTAGCCTCAAGTTATGGTTGAACCATTTGAGAGATGGGGATTGGATTTTGTTGGTCCCTTTAATCCTCCTGCACAAGGGAAGGAATATATTCTTGTATGTACTAAACTATGTGACAAAATGGGTAGAAGTGCAGGCATTGACAAATGCCACTGAGGAAGCAGTTACTGATTTCCTTTGGAACAGAATTATGATAAAGTTTGGAGCACCAAGGAGCATAGTTTCAGATCAGGGACCAACAATTCATGTCTAATATGATCCAAGATTTCACAAGGTATTACGAAATCGATCATAGGAAGTCATCTCTTTACCATCCACAGTTAAATGGACAAGCTGAAGTAACAAATACATAATTGGAGAACATCCTTAACAAAACAGTTGAAGTTGGGAGAAAATATTGGGTAAAGAGACTACCTGAAGATGTATGGGTTTATAATATAACTTGGAAAACTACAACAGGGTTTTCACCATATTAATTAGTCTATGGGAAAAAGTCCCTTGTTTCCTATAGAATTTGAAATTCAAACATTGAGGACAATAGTGAAGGTGGGAATTGAGTTGAATGTAGCTCAAAAATAAAGAATCCTTCAACTCAATGAGTTGGATGAATTAAGGTTGGAATCACTTTTGTCAGACAGAGATGATTCAAGAGAAAAGGAAGCAATGGCATGACATACTTATCAAGAAAAGGCAATTCAAAGTAGGAGACTGGGCATTGTTGTTTGATTCTAAGTACCAACAATTCAAGGGAAAATTGAGAACTAGATGGTTGAGACCCTATCAGATTGAACAATTATTTGACAATGGTTCTATTCAGTTACTTCCCATTGATGGCAGCAGCAGAACACTCTTGGTCAATGGACATAGGCTGAAACTCTATAGGAAGCCTCCCACTTAGGATGAATTTTTGAGGAAGATTGAAGTAGACAAAGAATTTGATCATATGGAAGAACTCAGTTCTTCCAAAATGATCAAATAACCAGATGATAGATCCAGAATAAAGGGAAGAAGATGAAAACCAGCAAATGGCGTTTTCTTCCCCCAAAAAAAAATAAATCTCAAAGGTCAATTGAAAACCAGGCAAATGGCGGTTGACCTCTTTTTTGGCTAGTTCAAATAAAGGAATTCTTTTAAATTTCAGTTTGTCTTATCTAATCATGTTTTGTTCCACTTGTAGGAATGATGAGTCATCATAGCAAAATGATTACATCATCAAGGATGGTAATTATGTATTTTAACTCAATTTAGGGTTGATTAAATGTTTGCATGTGTGATGTGACTTAATTTAAAAGTAGGTATGATGAGGCATCTATTTATACATTATGATTACAAGTGTGTAATCATGAAATTGATTTAGATGGAATAAGTGGCAACATGGTTATCAATAGTAATTATTATTACAAAAATCAAGAGAAATAAGTTACAGAGATATTTTGAGGAAGGATCAGTGAATTGAGTTTGTATTCCGTAGCAAAGAATAGATAATTCATAAGTTCTACAGCTAAGAACTGAGGTTCCATAGCCACAGTTGTCAATTCTGCAGCTACGAAAAAAGAGCTTGCAACCAATTTGCATAAAATCAAAAGAGACAGAACTTAAGCCAATATGGGGATTAAGAAGAAATCTAAACCATAGGATGATTCCTAGTTACTCGTAGACAAAGAAGTGGCATCCATATTTGAGCATGTAGGATGGTTTAAATTCCTGAAGTAATTTTCAAGGCATAATGATGAATTGGTACAGAGAATTCTTCATAAACCTAGAACAATCCAGAAAAGAGGTGAGAAATGTATTTATTCCTTTTTCTGTAAATACTGTAAGTAACGTGTCTAGAGTGCCAATTATGCATGTCCCATAACCTGCCAAGGGGACTTTTAAAGAACTGGTTGAAGTCTGACTGCAAGAAGAAGAAACTGAACCCTAGTACATCTATAATACAAAGAAAATCATAAAAGGGGTCAGAAGGGCCAGTTTTCCCAAACCCTTTGATAAGGTAGCATTTTGGATAGTAAAATATTTAACCTGTGACGGTTAGTTCGGGTCTGTGGGAAAATAAGTCTTAAAAATTATCATATATCTGAAGTATGGAGTGACCATACTTGAATACATAATAAACCTCCCAGGGTTTCTTTTTGATTCCGTTCAGACCATGGCTCAGAGGTATTCCAGGGGTGTTGGGACAATTAGGCATCATGGTATAATTCATTTGATATGCCAACACCATTTCTTGTCAAATAAGAATGGAGAAGAAATTTGGGACAAGTTTCTTTTCAAGTTCAAGAAAAACCCTAATATTATCAGAAGGAAAATTCCAGCCCCATTCTCTCCTTCAGCTAATTAGTAAATTGATGCCCCTGTTGAAGGACAGAGGGAAATAGAAAGAGAAAAAATACCAAAAAGTAGAAGGTCAATGAGAAAGATAAAAACAACAGAGCCTTCTGTTCCTGTGAAGGAAATTTATTCTTCTACAAGCTATTTCAGGGGAGCCAATATCTGTTTCTAACATTGATAGCTCACCCACACAAGAGAAATAAAGAATAGTAAGAATAAGATCTATGAACGAAATTCATTATGGGGCATGTTGAAATTCCCCAGATAAGAAAAATTCATAAGAGGTCAAGGGAAACCCTAGAAGAAAAGAGTGAGCACGAAAGGATGGAAGAAGACGATGCTAACATTATGGGCAGTATGGCCATGAATCATCCTAATCCAAGTCAAGTTAAAATGGACAAAGGAGAAGAGAGATTTGAAGAGCAATATTTTCAGGAATTGGCTGAACCATCTAGAGTGCCACATGAAAAAGAAGAGTTGGCATCCAAGATAAGAAAAGTAAAATTTCCTTTTATAGAGGAATAATTCCCAACTCCTTAAGTAATTTTAGAGGAAGAAGAAAGACAACAAGTTAAACAGGTTCTGTTCTTATCTAGAGCAGAGCTCATTATTAGAGAAAAATATGAGGAATTGGATTTCCTCAATACTCAAGTTGGAAAAAAGGGAGAGGCTCATTGAAGAGCTAACAACTCAACTTGTAGCCAAGACTGGGGAATTATCAACAACCAAGGAACAACTGATAGAAAAAGAGGAAGAATTTCAGGCTTCCAGAAAACATAGTGTTTTGTCCATAGTCTCTGCACAGTCTGAGTTTACCTATTTTCCTCTCCAACAACTATGGAATGATACTTGAAGGGAGATCAGAGAATCCTAAACATTGAATGAAGAATTAAAGACCGAGATGGAGGAAGAGATGAAGGCAAGAAAGGAATGGGAAGAAAAATTTTATAAGGAGGAAGGAAATAAATATAAATGTCTTTGCCAAAATTCATATGGTCTATATTATGAGTGAGAAAGTACTTGCCTGCAAGAGGCCCTCTCCTACATATAGTGTTTTTTTAGAAGAGCAATTCATTCACTGGCAGCTGTCAAGGATTGCATGTGGGCTTCCACATGAACTCAAAGATGAATCTAAATTCGTGGCAACTTACTCTCTTTCTAGCCTTGAGTAGAAAAAATCTTCTGTGTGAATTTTATCTTTGCAATTTTTTGCTAGAGAAAAACATAGGATTTATGATCAACTTGTATGTAGGGGAGAGCCAGCTCAATGCATTTGTCTCTGTTTTACAAAACCAAATTACATGGAAAGAAAGGGAATCTGAATTTTTATTGAAAGATGGCTCAATAGGTCTCTGTATGATAGCTCATTATGGTAAACCCTCTTCCTTCCTCTCACATTTTAGAACTCATGCCTTTGATGAGAGATTCAATACACACTATCTTGCCATTCTGTAAAAGAGTATGGATGCCTTCACTTGCTATGAGGAGGAAAATTTTGAAGATATTTATGAAGGATGTCTCAAAGAGGTGGGAACTCCTTACTATTTCCTTGAGAAGAAGGGAAGTAATTTCCCCAATAAATCTTATCTGGAGTTTAGAAAGGGCAAAAGCACTATGCATAATAATTCCCCAAGTCAATGAAACCTATGGGAAAATATGGATGGGAATGTGAACAAGGCCCCCTCTACTTCTCACCCACATGTATCCTTGGCAGAAAAAAGAACCTCAAGACCCTACTGAATTTTAATAGAGGGAGAGGAAAATAGATGAAGGAGAAGGGTACAGTACATCGAAGTTTAAACACTAGAAAATCTAGTTTTAGTTGTTTGATCTAAGAAATCAAATGTAATGCAGAACTTATAACCCCACTTTTGAAGAGTTAAGTTTGTAAAGGGACTTATAAAAAAGTAATTTTGGGGGAGATGATGAGGCCGAGAATATGTTTGATTAATGTATAATATATGATCTCATCTTACTTTCCTTTTGATTAAGTTTGATTACATTGTGTGACTTTTAACTGATGTGATATGAGTTAGGATGTAATTGTCTATCTTTTGATTGATTGTGAATCTAATTTTAAAAGCTATATATATTTCGTGACAAGTGTGTGTTTGAATTTATTTTTGTATTAAAGAAGGTCTAAATAAGTCAAGGACATGAAGCAGGAAGTGTTCAGTTTGTTTTCAACAACATCTGTTCCTACATAGCTTAGTTTCAGAACTTCGAAGCTAGTTCTGAAACTCCATCACACAGTCATCATTTAGTTCTAGAACTTTCGGACCTAGTTGCAAACTCTAGAATTTAGTTCCATAATTTTCAGACTTAGTTTTGGAACTCCTGGGGATAGCTTTGGAACTCTCACAGTTTGGAGCCTTAACGAATTCCTATGGTTCTGGATACTTCTCCGAAGTTCCAAAACCAATGGGAGTTATCTATTTTAAACCACATCCAGAGATTTTGCATCTACGACTCTTTCAATCCGGAAGGACGAGAAGATTTTTGAATGTAGATACAGGGAGTAGTTATCCTACAGCTATTTGATCAACCGCAATCCAGCTCAACATCTATTCTGGGAATGATTCAATTTCATTAGAATCATTGAGACAACTGTGATTGTAAAATGTATATAAAATCAGACCTGTAGTAGATAGAATATATATATATATATATATAAATAGAACAGAGAAGAGAAATAGACTAAGTACTTAGATCTAGTAAGTTTGTAATTTTGAATGTTTTATTAATAAAATAGCCATTCCTATTTGAGAGAATTATGAGTTGTTAAATCCTAATTCAAGGAGGAAGAAGGGCCCACTCCCCCAAGGACTAGGATATTCATTTATTTGGCATTTATATTTCTTCAGCAAATAGCTTAGATCTGTTAATTATGTATTGTTTTAATCCTTCTTGTTAAACTCTATTGTAAACTTGTTCTTGGAGGTGTTTAGATAGATTCTTATATTTCTTGTAAAAAATTTTAAGCATTTTTGATTGTAGCATTCTAAGTTGAGAAAGTGTTTATTTTGAAAATAAGGTTTTTCCAAGAATTCCTTAAGACATTAAAGAGACCCCCTCGAAAATACAAAAATAAATACAGTCAACTGGTAGATCAGTTAAAGTACTCTTGTTGCATATAGCTTTAGTGTGTTTACTTTCAGCAAGTTTGATATGACATAATTTGATTTAAATGAAGGGAATGATGTTACCCATCAAGTCCTTTCTCAGCTCTAACGGTCAAGAGATCCTCCATGAAAATACATTTAAAATAAATGGGAGTCAACTACTAGATCCATTAAAGTACTCTTGTTACATACAACATTGACATTGTTTTGCAATAAATGGCCCTTTTGGTTTGCATATGGATACATTTTTTAACAAACGAAGTTGATTAATTGAAAAAATGATGAAACCCATCAGATGATCCCCTGGAGCTAATGAAGAATATTCTTTGAGCAACTAATATTCATGAGAAGATTCAGGCCAAACATTTTTGTTATGAAGTATAGATTTATTGCAATGTTTTATAGTGCATATTATTGAGCCATCCATTTTGAAGAAAATAAACTTTAACTTTTCCCATCATCTGATATTTGTTATCAAACATATATTCTCATGTGCATCCCATCCTGCAACATTGACAAATTCAACACATTGTTTTTCCAATAAATGGCCAACCCTAATATTTGGTACATTAGAATTGGATATTCCCCATTTTTTATTTCATCCCCTTGTTGAAATGTAAATTGTACTTTAACACAACAAAAATGTGAGCCAAATAAACGATGATAAAGTGGAGCACTTATCTGTAAAAATATTATTTGAGTACGGACAACCATGGAATAGATGTCCCTCATGCGGGACATTTAACGGTCAGACATTTTGAATCCTCACTTTTAAGTCTACTATATGGATAATCTTGAATTCTATGCAACACCATCCTCATAATTCTCAAAAATATGAGTGACAATGAATAAACCTATTATAGTGCACTATTATAAGACATGTTGATTCTACAAACCCAAAGGCACTTTTGAAGAAAATAAAAATCACAAATTTTCTTGCTTTGGATATTCCTTTTCATTAAGAAAATGATGATTTATGTATTTCCAATGCTTGTTCTCTGATTCAAAATATTTAATGCCAAGAAAAGATGTTGAAATGCCATGCTAAAACTTGAACCCATGGTGAGACACAAATGAAAATTCAACACTCATATTAAATTCAACTTAACTTTTTCCATTACAATTTACTAATTTCAAATAAAGAAACAAGTATAATAAGTGCAACCTAGTTCAAAAGGGATTAATTTAATCACTGATCATTGACATAGGAGTATTCCCTGATTAAAATTTTAGGGTCGGGGAATTAATACCCAAGGTATTTAAATCCACAAGATCTAAACAAGGTTTAATTACAGTGGGGGAAAAGAATACATATTTAAAATCATTAGAGTAAATTCTTACTTACCCACTCCTAGAACTCGAGTTAAAGATTTAATTTATTTTTCCCATGATTAACATAATTAAAAATTTCTGAAAACATTCCCATTAGATAGGGAATTTCCTCACCTTTCCGGTGATATAAAGAAGTCCTCCTAACTCCTCATATTTCTCAAGTTATGGACCGGTGGAACTTGGGGAGAAAATTTCCCAAGAGCGGCCTGCGGGCCTGGGGAGGAAACTTTTCCACAAATCAGGGCTTGCGGACCTCGGAGAGAAAACTTTCCCTGGAGGAGAAAAGTCGGCCGGCGGAGTGGGGAAGAAATTCTTTCCCAAACCTGGGCCGGCGGATCGGGGAAGGCATTTAGCGCTTTTACCCATTTGGGACAAAGCAAATTTTACACCCGCACCTCCGCTAAAACCCAGGGAGGCCACGTGGCAGCTCCTTATTGGCTGTGGGTAAGCGGGTCAGCAGGGAATATTTGGAAAATTTGACTATTCAAAAGAAGGGCAAAAAGGTTGAAAGGAACCCACACCTCCGCCAACGTTAGAAGATTCCACGTGTCAGTCAACTATTGGTTGCAGTTTGGCAGGGACGGGGATAATTTGGAAATTTTTCCAAAAAGATTTTGTGAAGCGTTAAGGCTTAAAAAAATCCTCCCCGCCTGATGCCTCGTGAAGCCACGTGGTAGCACCTGATTAGCTGCGGGTTGGCAGGGCTACCGGGAAAACTTAAAAAAATTTCCAAATTTATTTTTGAAAGATCCTATGGTTAAAATCAATCTGAGCCTCCGCTGACGCCCAACAAAGCCACATGTGTCGATCAATGATTGGCTGTGGGGAGGTGGGGCCAAGGAGGAAAAATTGCCAAATTAACTTTTTGGACTTAGATCATTTTTAGACAAAATGAAGGATTACGGATAAGAGGAGTAGTGGGAAACTTCATGAATTTGTACCTTTTCAGAAAAAAGAAAAAACAAGAAATTTTTAGCCTGCAGGTCCTCCCAAGAATATTTTACTCATTTAAAATTTGACACTTAGATTATTTTGAGCTTGAAAGGAAGTAAAAACTTCAGAAGGCCATAACTTTTGATTGGGAACTCAGTTTTTGGAAAACGAGAATTTCTGGAAAGATCTCAACGTCCTCTTTGTACAACAACCTTAGGAATTGGATTTTGATAAATTTTAAAGGGTCAATTTTGAGAAAATGTCTTTCTGTCACTTAGAAAGTGAACTGGTATTTTTAACTTATCAATTTTGTTCAATTTTTTTCTTTAATTCTTTTTCCACTTACCAAATAGGCATGGAGGATTTTACTTGGAAGTATTTTAGGATAGATTTAAAGGTTAAGTTTTCTTGATTGATTTGCATTCAAAATTTATCAATTTTATATAGCAAGAAGTCTGCAATTTTGCCTTTGCCCAATTTGAAAGGTTCTATAAAATTTTCGTAAGTATTTTGTATGTTTGGGGTCATTTTGAACTTACAAATAAAATTTGATAGTTCATTTTTTCTTTTTGATGTTGTAGGGTTATTCTGTTCAATTTCCGATCAATAATTGTCAGTATGAAAGTTATCTTATAGAGCTCAAATTTGAATAGATTTATTTTCATTTGTTAACTTTAAACTATGAATTCATTCCAACCCAATCTAACATACTAAGTCGACTCAAGAAAATAATTCAAATGCCAAATTATAATTCTGATTTCTAAAACATTTATTTCAAAATTAAATATTGTATTATGTCATTTCTCCATACCTATTCATTTTTTATTCCTTCCAATAGAATTTCAAAATACATTCAGCAATCAAATTTTAATACCCAATAATGTCATTTGAGTAAATTAATACAATCCTTTAATTGATATAAAGATATACCTTTACAATTTCTTTTTTCATTCCTCATATTACAATATACAGAATATGATTTCTTTCACATTCTTTCAAAAGTAAAAAAATAGAGTATATCTCTATCACAATTCAATTTACAACTTCATAGCCCATACAGACCATCTTTCCATCACAAATAATATACAAGATCATCCACTTCAAGTAGGAAAAGGTTACATTAAGAAATGATCTCAACAAGGACTGTCAAACTATATTGTTTCTCAGTTCCAGAATAGTAGTATGAATTTTCATCATTCTACAATTTGGTCACAACAGAACAGGGGAAAGGCAACGCTCTCCACCCAATCAAGACATCCAATGAAAAGGGAGAAGCCATCCTTCTTCATTCACCCCTGAACCCCTAACAATAATGCAATAAAATATGTGTTTCAACTCAAGGCAACTACAGGCTTCCATAAACACACATGTAAATTTCACATTTAAAACATAGTCCAAACAAAAGGTAGTTTGCAACTACATTAAATCATGAAAAACAACACTAAGGCTTCATCAAGCAAGCCAAATGAGTAAGAAACTATGGGGGATGCTACTTATTCCTTCCGAAGGGGAAATGAGTATCCCCACTTGATTTCAAACTGCCAAAATATAGTATGTCAAAACCCTAACATGCCCTTATGCCTCCCCCAAGTACCCCTTATTCCTCACATTTCCTTATGCCACCCCAATCTCTTATGGCACCCCATAACAAGTAAATATTTGTAAACTATTTCTCTGTAAGGTGGAGCCCAAATCCTTACTCCCTCCACACTTATACCTCCCCAAAACACTTGTGCCTCCCACAAAAGGAACCCCATAGTATTCTCCTACACCATACCTAGGCCATCTACCCAACATCCCACAAACATACCAAAACATTCACAATAATAACAATTTCATAAACAGAAAATAAGCATTATAAGAGCCAAGTTCCTACCTCTCCATGATGGAGTTGTTCCAAGTTCCAAAACAAAAATCTTTATCTCAATGCAAGCAATCCAAATCAGCCAAGCAAAATCATTCAACAATCTTACAAAAACTTCTCCAAGGAAAGAGCTCCAGAAAACAACAATAGAATTCGCCCCCCCAAAAGGAGTTTCCAAAAGTGAAGCAGCCAAAAAACAGGCAAGAGAATTCGAATTTAATAGAAGAGGGAAGAAAATAGGATGAGGTGGATCCATGTAGGATGCCAAATCACACATCCTCAACCCCAACCCAAAATTCAAATTCATTAACTAATGCATAATAAATAGGTGGGTGAATAATATGACAGTCTACTTACATACTCAAATCCAACCCACACCCCAAATGACTGAAATTAAACCATATAAGAAAAGTGCAATTAAAACTTACAATTTTTCTTCTCAAAAAGCATTATAAAAAATCTAATTTCAACTCTCCAACCATATGTATGGTTGGTAAATAAATTTAAGATGTATGGGACAAGTTTTACTTGACCCAAAAGCCTCCAAAATCAGCCTCCATGGACATATTCGAATTTCCAAGAAGGTGGATTGTTTCACACTCAAAACTTAACTTACACATCACTTACAAATCTCTTACAACACTTTAATTCAAGCCCAACAACTCTATTAATTAATTTCTTATGTCCCAATTTGATTAATTAATTTTAACAACATGTTTACTCACATTAATTTACCACTATTAATAAATAATGCAAGGGGTAAACACATCACTTAATAAACACATATAACCATCAATAAAAAGGAACCAAATAAATAAATACACATAACCCTTGGTCACATTTAAAGGTGATCCCCCCCGCACGGGAATCCCTAACAATCAAACACACACACACGAACAATACAAGTTGCCATGGTGAGCATTTTGATTTCATCTAGAATTCCAATGTGGTTCATCTCTAATCTCCCAATGTTTGTTATGATATTTTTAAACTACACAATACAAATACCCCTTCATCCTCATGGAAATATTAGAACATCCAAATCAATATAAATATAATTTCAAAATCATCAATATATATGAATCACAACAACATCAAGACAATTAACAATATCACTTACAATTTCATCAGCAACTATATAATCATCAATTTTAAAGTCAATTTTCTCGGTCTACTCAATATATCCAAATATCACATTTCGTAACAAAATCCATAAATATAACCATGTCAAACATTATATCATCCTCAATATATATAACGTCTCTAGTAATCATCGTGCATCATATATGAATCAGAGTCAACAATAATCCATGCTCTTACACCTAATCATCATACTAAATCAGAAGTCACAATAATGTCCATAATATAATCAATAGTGTCATAATCAATATGAAAATGTGTCGAAGGGAAGTGACCACTACATCCCCCTCCCCTTAGACTCGACTTCCTCCTAGAAGTCACTGGAAAGAGAGATATGAACAAATGCAATAGAAAAAGGATCACTTTATTATGGGATTTCTTGCTTCAAACAAGTGTGGGTCTATAGAACATAGGTTTGGTCTAATGCAATTCAGCAAGAAGAAGGGAGATTACAAGGGATGAGTTATAAACTTTTTGCATTCAAGGCTATGAACACTTAAATCTAGAGAGTAAATTTACACTATGAACCAAGATATCACACATAACAATATAACATGAAGAGTTAAAAAGAGTATTAAGAGTAACCACCAAGTAGAGAAATAATAAAGAGAATTTTGTGAGTTTGAGAATTAACACGTAGTTTCCCAAGGAATACAACATACTTCAATAATAAAATTTAATGTTTCTACTAAGTTTAATCCATGATTCCAAGGTTTCTTATCTAGACAAGGCCAACAAAATCAACAATGACCAAATTTGCATGAGGAACAAGTCTGCTTAAGGTCCCAAAATTTGACGATCACACAAGATGAGGTTAATCGACAAGGACACCTAAATCAGCAAAACATTTAAAATCATGGAACTATTCAAGGAAAGAACTTCTATAACTCGAGAGGGTATAATTAACTTCTCATAGTAATACAAGCGAAGCGAAGACCGCAAGTTTTCCTATAGTCTGATTTTTACACTTTTGTTTTAAGAATCAAACACACCATACCAACCAAATCTAAAGTCAACCATTTAAATATATATATATATATATATATATATATATAAAATGTATGAATATATATCAATACAAGTACCATACATTATAGCACAATGGGATTTATTTATCTTATTTCCTTCTCAAGCTCAGAATAACCATAAAGAGAGCACAAGAAACACCAAGGACCACTCAAGGTTGCTAGGGAGAAAAACAAGTAATACAGGGTCCAACTACAATCCAATGGTGCATCGTATCAAAATTGAATATCATCATCTAGAAATTTCCATCCTAATGGAAAAGGGGCAACAATAACAACGTGACCCAAAAAAATATGAAGAAAAGAAGACTTCCCAAAGTTATTTTATATCCTTAACATATGTTTCCTTAAAATTACAATAACTTAGGTCTCCAAGGACAAGACAACACACAAGGAGGTTGCTTCTTAAACAAAAGATAAGTCTCAATCCAAAAGGACCACAACTCACACTTATTGAGCTACAAGACAATAAGGGTATGATGACCCAAAACTCCCACAAGAAACACACATACATCTATGAATAAGAAAGTACTAAGCAACTAGAACACATTGTTATCCACCAGGAGTTTCACAATTTCAAGTAGGCGACAGAACTATAGGTTCAACTAAACATTGCACTCAATACACATAAATCTTACTTATTTTATAACTCAACTAATTAAGTCAAAAAAATTAGTTTCGTTTGCTAAGAACATTCCCTTACAATTTTTCTTAATTAAACTTCCTCCTATTATGACATCACACTTTGTGTTATAAGGATCACTAAGGGCGCATGATATCTCGTCATTCTGTAAAGGCGGAAAAGAGAAAAAATATTTATTTTACTCCTAGGGGAGGTAGATGGAAAAAAATTTCCTTTTCTATTCTTTGACATGTTTTTTTTTCTTCTATTAATCTACCAAAGTTAAAGAAAGAACCATTTTCTCTTTCTATGTTCCAATTTATTTGTTAAGCTTCAAGGCCAAATCTCCTAAATTATAGTTTTATGATGTTTGGGTGAGTCAACTTGTCAATTAAAAATTTAATGAGAAGGAAGGGTAAACATATCACACTGGTTCTTTTATGGGAGAGAGAGGTAAATCTACACATCATATTTTTAATTCTAAGGAAAGCAAGGCACATTCAACATAGAAAACACATTATTACTTTTTTAAGAATGAGGAAATAATCAACCAACATGGATCACAACAATATTTTGACATTTTTTTTCCACTAGTTACAAGTATCATACAACATTCCTAATGGGTTTCTACAAGTTCTCAAAATAAGTTACAAGGGAGGCGGATTAAGGAAGCATAAGTACTTTTACTGATCTATTAGGGTTTAACAATGTTTGTTGTTTTGGTGAAAATATTTTACTCGCCTGATAAGACAAGGAAAGTTTTTAAATCTACACCCATATTACCATAGGATACCACCAACCAAGCAATCAAAATGACAAGGAAATATTTTAACTATAAGAACAACACATACTCACTAGAAAGCATCAAATGTAAGCAGACAATCAGCTATCTATTCAACATGGCTTTATGACCAAGAGTTACAGTTTTGCAAAAAGAATCACATTATATAATACCACCGAGATTAAATTATCAAGGTATAATTACACTATCATCACCAATTTCATGGTCCAAAAGACTCAAAGCATCCATAAGTGTCTCCACGTAATCCAAAATTAATAGGTCATAGAGTATTATTCATAGTAATTTAAAAAAAGTTAAGGAAAGGGTAGACTTATATATAGGTCAAGAGGGAAAACAGACACACTTAATTTACACAAAATACTTGAATGGGATTAAATCTAACCATAATTACCAATATTCATACAATCCTCAATTCACTACTTATTATAATGAAATGAGGAACTATTGTAAACACTTAGCATGCCATCGAAGAGAAGCCACTACTAGAAAAACACTTTTCCACTAACATCCATAGCTAGCCAAAAGAAAAACGATCCCACCATAATTCATAAACCCATAATTAAACACCTCTACTCTAATGAGGTTCAAGCTCTTACTAGATTGTAAGAGAATCACCACCACCACTAACAGGCTGCCAACTAGAATGCACAACACAACGAACTCTCTTCCCAACAACGTCAAAAAATGAAAATGTCACTCTAAGATCCTAGATACATTCAAGGTTCCGTGCATCTAAAATCAAGGAATAACTTTAGGCACCTAAGAGGACATTTAAGACACCTAGGGTGTACCCCCATACAACAAAATGTATGAATACAAGTAGCATAGAACTAGCTCATCATCACGTAAGAAGCAATTTACGTACTGTTTAGCTAAGCAACCAACAACATAACAAGCTCCGAGTCACCAATCAAAATAAATTCCAATAAATATCGGTAATCAAGGAAAGTGGCTAAGTAGCCGCATTGCAAAGTCTAAAAAATTCTCGCAAAAATATAAATAACTAGAAGAGCCTCAGAACTTCTCAATCCAATCATTAAATAAGATGTTGGTCCTTGATAAAATGAGACAAGTTTACGAATGTAAAATATAAAACGTTAACACCACATTCACTTCGCAGACCTTCATGGCTGCCAATATGGGTAATATTCCTCGAGGTTAGCGCAAAGGACACATGTGCAAGATTGGGTCATAAACAACACCCAGGCTTATTGTCCACTCTCCCATGGGTAACAAAATGAAAAACTGACAACTAGACCAACTTTCCTAACTACTAAAGGAAGCTCTAAACAACTTCTAATTAACTCTTCTCGACCCCAAGAAACAACCACTATTGTCCAACCACAAGACTCACACCATACAATTTATCATTACAACAACTCCAATAAGGAATGGTCTCAATAAAGGGCTTAACACATCATACAATTAAATCAAGTTTTAGAACTTGTAAATCAACTCATTTTAAAAGGGGAACCAGGTTTCCACTACACTCGAAGTTCACAAAAATCAATTTAATTTGACATTCTTAGTTACCCGAGTTCAGACAAAATGCTACTGAGCAAGTACAACAATTCAAACAATTTATTGTTTTATTATTATTTTAATTTTGGTAGTTCAAATGAACAGAGTAATGTAATATTTCTTCATATTTCTTTTTCAATTTTCAAAAAAAAAAAAATTCTTAGATTAAAAAGTGTGCTAGGTTTATAGTTCATGTCTCAATTTTTCTAGTGTGCCCAAGGGTCCAAGCTTTGAACCCATGGCTTTGATACCAAGTGTAACGCCCGCTAGAATCTCTGACTTGAGACCCATGAACAACCTAGGTTTAGTTAAAAAATTATGGAATAATTATTTTTTAAGTGTTAACAAAAAAAGTCTCAAGGATAATTAAATTCAACTGATAACTTTTCCCATTATAATAATTACTAATTCCACATTATAAAGCAACAAGTGTAATAAGTCCACACCTAGCTCAAATCTCCTTATGGATAAATTTAATCACTGATTACATTTCCATTTGAGCTTAATATTCCCTTATTAAAATTTTAGGGTTAAGGGAACAAAACAATTAAATACCCAAGGTATTTAATTCCACAAGAATCTAAGACAAGAGAAAGGTTTAATTATAGTGGGGGGAAAGAATACATATTTAAAAATCATTAGAGTAAATTCTTACTTAGCCACTCCTAGAACTTGGTTAAAGATTCAATTTGATTTTTCCCATGATTAATGCAATTAAAACTTCCTGAAAACATTCCCATTAGATAGGGAATTTCCTCACCTTTTCGGTGATATAAAGAAGTTCTCTTAACTCCTCATATTTCTCAAGTTATGGACCGAAGGAACGTGGGGGAGAAAGTTTTCACAAGAGCGGGCCTATGGGCTTGAGGAGGAAAATTTTCCCCAAAGTGGGCTTGCAGACCTTGCAGAGAAAATTCTCCTGTAGGAGAAAAGAGGACCGACAGAGCAGGGAAGAAAAATTTTCCTAGGCGCGGGCCAGCTGGATCGGGGAAGGTGTCTATCACTTTTTCCCCTTCTGGGGACAAAGAGAATTTTGACCACGCGCACCTCTGCCAATACCCAGGGAGGCCACGTGGTAGATCCTTATTGGTTGTGGGTCAGCGAATCGGCAGGGAATATTTAGAAAATTCTGACTATTCAAAAGGAAGGGCAAAAAGGTTGAAAGTAACCCACACCTCTGCCAATGCGAGAAGATTCCATGTATTAGTCAACTATTGGTTGCAGTTTGGTGGGCTGGCAATGGGGATATTTTTGAAATTTTTACCAAAAAAAATTCTGAAGCGTTAAGGCTTAAAAAAATCCACTCCTCCGTTGCCACCGCCTCGTGAAGCCACGTGGCAACACTTAATTAGCTATGCGGGCCGGCGGGGCTGCCGGGAAAACATACAATTTTTTCCAAATTTATTTTTGAAAGTGATTAAGGTTAAAATCGATCTGAGCCTCCATCGCCAATGCTCAACGAAGCCACGTGTCGGTCAATGATTGGCTTCGGAGAGGCGGGGCCATGGAGTAAAAATTGACAAATTAACTTTTTGGACTTAGATCAGTTTTAGACAAAATGAAGGATTGCAGATTAGCGGAGCAGTGCGAGAAACTTCATGAATTTACGCAAATTTTTGGAGAAAAACAAAAACAAGAAAGTTTTAGGCCCACGGGTCCTCTCAAGAATATTTTACTCATTTAAACTTTGACACTTAGATTATTTTGAGCTTGAAATGAAATAAAAACTTTAGAAGGCCATAACTTTTGATTGGGAACTCAGATTTTTGGAAAACGAGGACTTTCTGGAAAGCTCTCAACGTCCTCTTTGTACAACAACCTTAGGAATTGGATTTTGATAAATCTTAAAGGGTAAATTTTGAGAAAACGTCCTTCTTGTCACTTAGAAAGTGAACTCATATTTTTAACTTATCAATTTTGTTCAAATTTTTCGTTAATTCTTTTTCCACTTACCAAATATGCATGGAGGATTTTACTTGGAAGATTTTAGGATAGATTGCAAGGTTAAGTTTTGCTTGATTGATTTACATTCGAAATTTATCAATTTTATACAACAAGAAGTCTGAAATTTTGCCTTTGCCCGATTTGAAAGGTTCTATAAAATTTTCATTAGTATTTTGGTATGTTTGGGGTCATTTTGACCTTACAAATAAAAAAATGATATTTCATTTTTTCTTTTTGATCTTGCAGGGTCATTTTTTTCAATTTTCTGATTAATAATTTCCAGTATGAAAGTTATCTAACAGAGCTCAAGTTTGAATAGATTTATTTTCATTTGCCAACTTTAAACTATGAATTCAATCCAACCCAATCTAACATACTAATTTGACTCAAGCAAAGTATTCAAATACCAAATTACAATTCTGATTTCTAAAACATTTATTTCAAAATAAAACTAAGTATTATGACATTTCTCCATACGTATTCATTTTTTAATCCTTCCAACAAAATTTCAAAATACATTCAACAATCAGATTTTAATACCCAATAATGCTATTTGAGTAAAGTAATATAATCCTTTATTGATTC
Source organism: Taxus chinensis (assembly GCA_019776745.2). Classification (NCBI taxonomy): domain Eukaryota; kingdom Viridiplantae; phylum Streptophyta; class Pinopsida; order Cupressales; family Taxaceae; genus Taxus; species Taxus chinensis. Next base: position 757,683,230 of record CM034151.1, on the reverse strand, counting down.
AAAGAGATACCTTTACAATTTCTTCTTTCATTCCTCAATTACAATATATAGAATATGATTTCTTTCACATTCTTTCAAAAGAATAAAAATAGAGTATATCTCTTTCACAATTCAATTTACAACTTTCATAGCCCATACAGACCATCTTTCCATCACAAATAATATACAAGATCATCCACTTCAAGTGGGAAATTGTTACATTAAGAAATGAGCTCAGCAAGGACTGTCAAATTGTCTTCTTTCTCAGTTCCAAAACAATATTATGAATTTCCATCATTCTCCAATTTGGTCACAATAGAATACGGGAAAGGAAACGCTCTCCACCCAACCAAGACATCCAATGAAAAGGGAGAATCCATCCTTCTTCATTGGCCCCCGAGGCCCAACCATAATGCAATAAAAGACGTGTTTCAACTCATGGCAACTATATGCTTCCACAAACACACATGTAAATTTCACATTTAAAACACAGTCCAAATAGAAGGTAGTTTTCAACTACATTAAAGCATGACAAAAAACACTAATACTTCATAAAGCAAGCCAGAGGAGAAAGAAACTATGGGGGATGCTAATTATGCCTCCCGAAGGGGAAATGGGTATCACCACCTATTTCAAACTACCAAAATATAGTATATCAAAAACCTTACATGCCCTTATGCCTCCCCCAAGTACCCCTTATTCCTCACATTTCCTTCTACCTCCCTAAACTCTTATGGCACCCCATAATGAATAAAGAAATGCAATCTTTTTATTTGTAAGGTGAAACCCAAATCCTAACTCCCTCCACACTTATACCTCCCCAAAACACTATTTCCTCCCACAAAATGAACCCCTTAGTCTTCTCTTACACCATGCCTAGGCCATCTATCCAACATCCCACAAACATATCAAAACATTCACAACAATAACAATTTCATACATAGAAAAGAAGCATTAAAATAGGCAAGTTCCTTCCTCTCCATGATGGAGTTGTTCCAAGTTCCAAAACAACAAGCTTTATCTCAATGCAAGAAATCCAAATCAGCCAAGCACAAGCATGCAACAATCTTCCAAAAACTTCTCCAAGGCAAAAGCTCCAAAACAAAAAAATAATTCACCCCCCAAAAAGGAGTTTCCAAAAGTGAAGCAACCAAAAACTAGACAAACAATTCGAATTTAATAGAAGAGAGTGAGATGGATCCATATAGGATGCCACACCACACATCCTCAATCGCAACCCAAAATTTAAATTCATTCGCTAATGCATAATAAATAGGTGGGTGAATAATATGATAGTCTAGTTACATACTCAAATCCAACCCACACCCCAAAGGACTGATATTAAACCATGTAAGAAAAGTGCAATTAAAACTTACAGTTTGTCTTCTCAAAAAGAATTATTAAAAATCTAATTTCAACTCTCCAATCATAGGTATGGTTGGTAAATACATTTAAGAGGTATGGGACAAGTTTAACTTGTCCACAAAGCCTCTAAAATCAGCCTCCCATGACAAATTCGAATTTCCAAGAAGGTGGAGTGTTTCACACTCAAAAGTTAACTTACACATCTCTTACAACACTTTAATTCAAGGTCAAAAAATCTATTAATTACTTTCTTATGTCCCAATTTGATTAATTAATTTTAACAACATGTTTACTCACATTAATTTACCACAATTAATAAATAATGAAATGGGTAAACACATCACTTAATAAACACATACAAACATCAATAAAAAGGAACCAAATAAATAAATACAGATAACCCTTGGTCAAATTTAAAGGTGATCCCCCTCGCATGGGAGTCCCTAACAATCAAACACACACACATGAACAATACAAGTTTCCATGGTGACCTTTTTGAATTCATCTAGAATTCCAATGCGGTTGGTCTCCAATCCCCCGATGTTTGTTGTGATATTTTTAAATTGCACAATACAAATACCCCTTCGGCCTCGTGGCAATATCAGAACATCCAAATGAATATAAATATAATTTAAAAATGATCAATATATATATATATATCACAACAACATCCAGACAATCAACAATATCACTTACAATTTCAGTAGCAACTATATAATCATCAATTTTAAATTCAATTTTCTCGGTCTACTCAATATATCCAAATATCACATTTCCTAACAACATCCATAAATATAACCATGGCATACATTATATCATACTCAATATATAAAATGTCTCTAGCAATCATCATGCATCATATATGAATCATAGTCAACAATAATTCATGCTCTAACATCTAATCATCATACTAAATCAGAAGTCAGAATAATGTCCATAATATAGTCAAGAATGTCTTAATCAATATCAAAATGTGTCAAAGGGAAGTGGGCACTACAGGTTGGTAGATTTTTCTACTTATTCTCTTATAGTAAAATGATATCATAGATTAAACTAGCAGTTACACTAGGAGGTGAAATGAGCATGCCAATAGCGGCAAAGAAGAAATTAAGAGACACAATTGAATAGGCATTTGAATTGGTATATATGATTAATGAAATTCTAAGGTGACTGTATGTGGGAATCACCTTCAAAACAACACATTTGAGAGTCTCCTCATCATCTTATTATTGTCGATGTTGAGATAGAAAAATAGTATTTGATCTATCAAATAATCTGGTACTTTGATAATGTGGGATTCCTATCCATGACATACCCAAGACATATATACCTTGAAATGGTAAAAATATAGATAAATTTATTTTGATACAGTTGTAGCTACAACTACACATAGTAATATACACAACAATTAGCATATAAATTATGTTATGGCTAGCATATAAAGTAGTATCAATCAAGAAGAATGTGTAGGAAACACATTAATCAGGAAGAATCAACAACTACAAAGACAATATGTAACTAATATATTTGGCTATAATTTATTTTTACCAATGCGAATTAGTTGAATCAGTGACATAAGATCTATACTCAAAAGAACATGGGATCCCCACAAAGAGTTGACATTGTCTCACATAATGAAACCAACATGCATCTAATATAAACAACCCACCTTCGAAAACATATTCCTAGCCTACATCACAATTAAAAATTTCAAACGGGATGTGGACATCCTCCGAAACATTATAGATAAGGGAATTTAGCATATGTTTTAGTTACAACTTCCTTGGCAAATATGTTAAAATTAAAAATTTATTTTACAAAATTATCATTTATTTTGAGGTTTATACTAAGAATTATTTTTGAAAAATGTATAAATTGATCAAAGTTCATATATTAGAAAAACATTAAATGGAATACACAATTATGATATGATAAAACAAGTATGGGGACCATAATACTGAAGCATATCATAAAAACCATGTGGAAACTGAATTCCTCTTAATAATTATGGAAAAACAAAGAAATTACATTACATTTCTACAAAAAATTTTAAAAAAAAAATTTTACACCTTTCAATCCATTTTAAAACTCTTTATATGGTTGATTATTCCCAATAAAAATATAATTTTTACCTTTAAAAAAATTAATTTCCCAAATGAAATGGGTGAATATCAAAATCATTTCCATTATCACAAGAAACATATGTACAACCAGCTTGTCATGTAATTGATAAAAAAATATTTTAAGGTATTTAAAATCATTGTAAAGTTAATTTACATTCTTGAATATGATATTAAGAAGATTAAAACCCTAAAATTTCAAAAATCACGATTCTAGTACTTTGATGGGGATCGAGGGATACATTTCCCTCCCATGTTTTCTTTTTATGTTTTATTATTTCATGTTTGATGTATCTAGAAATTTGTTTGAGTGAAATGGGGTACAGGGAGGAAAAACTTCTTTTAAACTTTTATTTTTTATTTTATTTGAAATTTTTTTGATTGTGAACATCTTCGTGATACATATCTATGGATTTTAAATATTCATCGGTTATTTCATCAATTAAATATATTTACAAGTTAAATGTATGTAATGCTATATATAGTATTTGGTATATTTATTCCTTTGTAGATGTTTCGATTTTTAGTTAGAAGTAATTTTTTTTTCCAATTCGAGAATCTCCTTGGCTTTAGATCCTTGATTTAGCCTTTTGTATAAAAATTTTTACAGTGATTATAAGCGATCTGCCAAAACATTTTTTCCATCGCAAACATATGATTTTCTTTGGGAATCTAATGCATTTGATCTCCTATAATTGATTCTCAAAATTGGGTTTTTCTCGTAACAAAAAGCATACCTAACTACAAGTTTGGTAATGTAAACAATTTATGGAGTACCATTTTTGAGGAGCTTCATTGCTAGATAAATTTTTGGTCTACAATTCTCTATGTGAGGATACCACATAAGCATTGACATCCTTTATATGTCGATTGTTGCCACATTAAATATTAATGTAGTGAAATGTAACATTCTTAAAAGTTCTCGAAATTAGTATTTAAATTATAAGCGACAATAGAATTTCTTAACAATAAATCATTATTTATCTTGAAAGAGAGCTCTCATATTTGTTGATAGGTTAAAATTAGAAATGGATTGATATAAAGATTTCATTCCCTTCTAAGACTAGTGGATATTAAAATTCAATGTATAAAAATTCTACCTTTAAAATTTTGCGGGAATGAATCCTTACAAGAAGAGATATATGCCAAAAATAAAATTCACGATCTTAAATAAAAAACAAATAGGAAATAATCTATATTAAATATAAAGACTAAAGATTAAAAAATCTTCAGTTATGGCTGTCAAAAATGTACACAATGGGAGAGGTATTTACTCTACACTCATTTCTAAGCACCCTCAAAATTTTCCAATGATAATCACAAATATCGTGTTGCATTAAACAAACAATGGGGTTATGACTATTACATGGTGTATGCATGTAAAAGTAGGGTAAGTTAACAATTAAAAATTAACACAAAGTGGTTTCTATAAATAAGCTAATTCAACATAAAAATCATGATAAAGCTATGTAAGGGAAAAATCTAATCAATGCATCAAAATTAAACTTGAAAACATTAATTCGTCCCTTGTTATTTTGATGGGATTTCTAGATTGTAGTTGCTCCTATTGTTGAATTGTTCGTGACTACGAGAGATTAAAGGAAGGCTATCTCCATGAAGAGGAAAGGATATCACCAATATGGCTAAATGACAATGCTTGGATCTTCCTGTTAGGTTGTGGAGCCTGTTTTCATGTGTGCAAGTGTTGAAGACTGTACACTAAGAGTACTGTACACTTTTCATGTATCCTCGCCAGGGTTTTTTAGGCGTAAATTTTTTGGCCTCGAAAAATTGCACCCGAAATATTGGGAAACGTGCTTTTTTTTTTTTCTCATATGGGCGAGTTTTTTGACCCATAGGTTTATGGGACGGGTTTTGCCCATGGTTTTGATACCCACATTTTTGTAAAACTGCTTAAGCAGTTGTCTATTTATATGGTCTTATGCATATGATAGATGTACAAGAAAATGTATTGCAGATGTGTTTTGAATTCGGGTGTGAATTCTGTAGATTTTGTTGAGCATAGCTCCAAACCGGATCTGGGTATTGTATTGAGAGAGTGGTGGCTTGTAATAAAATCTGAGCAAGTTATTCTTGGTGGACGTAGCGCAAATTGGGTGAACCACGTTAAATACTGTCTCTTTTTGTTGTGTTATTTTATTCTGCAATTTTATTTGAGATCTGTAATAATTTTTGCATATTAGTTTCTACTGTTGCGATTTTGTGAGGGATTATTCCGCATATTTTATCCCTTATTTCCTAACACTTCCTTTAGTACTCTTTGCAAGTAGAGGGAATGGATGTTAGATCAATAAGATTTTCAAAGTAGAAAATTGATCTTATCATGTGCATTTAATTAACACTAGTAACAAGTGCGGTGTAAGGTTGGAAGGAAGGTACTAGGTTTTTTATATAGCTTTCCAATTTTGGAGAAGCTAGAAACCTAGAGAATGTGGGACATAGATAAAGTAGAATTAGAAAGGGATAAACATGATTAGAAGGAAAGAATTAGTAATTATCAACCCATGGGAGTTGAGAGATGATTTAATTAATCAACTAGGATTAATTAATAGTCCAAGATAAGCTTGGAAAAGCTATTTGGAGGATGATTTAGAAGGAAATAGGTAGAATTTAGAGAATTTAAAAGGGGAATCTAAGAAATAAGAAGGTTTATTGATTAAATACAAGATTAAATAGACTTAATTAACTAATAATAGTTAATTAATTGATTAGAAGAGGATTATGACTAACGAAGTGTCATTAATTGGCATCTAGGATGAAGGAGAGGCTAGTTAATTAATGAAATGTCGTTAATTGACCAAAATGAAGGGGAATGTTAGATAATAAGTGGAAAATCACTACTTATAATAGAATTGGTAGAAAAATAGAATAAACTAGTGTAATTTTAGTATTAAATTTTCATAGTAAGATTTTAGGTGTCTATATTTGCCCCTCTTTAAAATGTGATGTAATTCAAGTGATGCCACTTCAAAGATAGTATAAAATTATAGATAATTAAAATTTGAAGGAGTAGAGGAAAAATAGTAGAATGAAGGATGCTTCCTTGAGTATTGATGGGGTGATAGAGGAGTTCAATGACATAAAATCAAAAAGAAGAAGGAAATTTTGAATCATTCGAAACGAGCTTGGTAGGCTAGTGTTCAAGTGGTTTGATTTGAAAAACTAATCCTATGTTTCAACAGATGAAAGAAACAAGGGGATAAATGTATCCCTATTGCCCCAGGTGTTGTGCACTAAGAAAGTGGTGATAACCATGGAAGGAATTTTCAAACTGGGCTACAAGTTGCCATTATTAGAATCGATAAAATTTGGCAGAATGATCTATAGAAAGTTATAATATAATGAAACAAACATGTACATGGAATATTGTTTTGATTCTAAGAAAACCAGATGGCTTAGGAATAAATTTTTATCATCATATTCAACATAGTCAAAGAACCATCTAGCTCATAGAGCAAACATTTTCTATATTTGAAATAATGCATACAAAAAAAGTGTAGAATAACATGAAAAGCCATAATAATGAGAATTGTTCATTACTAAATGTGTAGACATAAAATCACATGCACTTAATACTATTATTACTACCGCCAAGTATGTTGTTTTATGTATGGATCTTGTGTAAGAAAAGTATTCACTAATGACACACTGTCTAGTAAGTCCTCTTGTTTTGAGTGTCTTTTATTATTGTCATTTGTAACTTCTCTCTTTTATGCAGTCTATTTCTGGTCATGTCATAGGGATACATGGTCAATAAGTTTTTGATCACCTCTGTCGTCATTTGTCCTTTGGAAACTATCACCATAAATACTGGACATTATTGCCTAGGGGATCCTATCCATATCTAGTACACTCCTATCCCCTTTGTTCTTCATCTTATTTTTCACATTGGTAGTCTAGATTTTAAGTTTTCCACACCTATCCCAAGGTCCTAGTCAGCATATCGTGTCATTAGTGTCAAAATTCAAGTAAGAGATCCTTATATAAACACAACATACATACCATTATATGGTTGTGATAATTTCTATCAAGGGATACCTATCTACATATCTCAAGGGATTGCATTTAGATGCATTTTTCTTCATACACACTACATAGGAAGGGTAAGTTATGAATTCCGTCCCACACATTTGCATTTTATCTAGTTAGTTCTAGATATCTTGGCATCACCAACGTGAGGGAAACCTAGAAGCACTATTACACACACAATCACATAGAACTACATTGGGTCTTGAGATGTAGTGCAACACTCAATCGTAAGTTCATTATTGTGACAGCTAAGGATAGTGCAACCCCTCATATTGTATATTTATTTTCAAATTTTGATGTCATTTTAAGGGTTTTACAGGTTTATATTACATTGCATGTTTCCATGGAAATTGATCTTGACAATATTCAGTACAACTTCATAGAGATAAAAGGAAAATAATAACCAAGAACTTGCGACCATAAAAAATTGGAGTTCTACAGATTTTTTGTAGATTCAGGCGTATTTTTTCAGTCTGTAGCGCCCATGGGCGCCTCCTTATCCCTTTTAAGGACGATCCCTTTCCATCCTGTACCATCAGATCTGTCATTATTATGTGCATGATTTTGATGGTACACATGTATTTTTATTTCTTCACATTTTCCAGTGCAAACTCACTCCAGGATAAGAAAGTATTTAGGTAAGTGCCCTATTTCTTGCATTTTCTTTTATAATAAATTTCCTAGCACTTGTATTTAATTATACATCAGTTCTAGCATATTTTTTTATTTCATATTTTATTAAATCATTTTGGTGAACCCGTAGCTAAGAACTCCTTTCCCTAGGATCCACTCAAACCCTAATGGAGTAAGAATAGTTCCTCTCCTCCTAGGCTAGTCATGCCTCATGTGAGTGTCAATCCTATCTATGATGAAACAATTTATAAGTTGAATTGAATGCTCTTTATCAAAATATTTATTCTTCTAAATGATACTCAATGAGAACTCTTAGCTAATGAATGGAATGTACCTACTAGTTTTGATCATTCCGTTATTAGCATTATTTATGATCCGACAAGCTTTTCTGAACACTGTAGACCTTTTTATTCTGGCAATATTTTCTGTTGTTATTTTCTTAGGCCAACTTTCAAAAGAAATAGACATTGTGATGTTCTGCACACATGCATGTTCAAATCATGCTAAAGTGCAAGTTTAATCTCATAACAATGGAGCCGTACTAGACTCTACCTCTTGCCCTGCTACAGCTAAGGCTTTCCTGAGGGAAAACATTATTTTTCAATTTTTCACACACATCTCCAATATAGGATTCGGAAATAAATTGGACTAATTTAACATATTTTCAATAAAATATTGACAAGTAAACTTGACTCATTTAATACTATATCCAATAAAATATTAACAGCCACCTGCACACATTTATTGGCAGATGCAAAGAAAATATTAAGTGAAATTTGTTTCTTTTCATATACATTGATTGTAGAATTATTGGCTTATCTCTAAGAATTGAAACTCCACTCGATAGGAGAAAAGGATTCAAAGGTATGTAATATGTTAACAAATTTTATAAAAACTTTAATCACTGTATATGTTGCTGTAAATATATATTGTTGTTGTAAGTATATATTATAGACTTATTTTTAGGTGGGGGCCATAAAGAATTAATTTTATAATTAATACATTTAAAATCTATTCATGAGTTTTACAAATTTTGCATATTGATAAATAGTTGTAAGGTATTAATATTGAAGTTGAGCATGGATAGAGGACCACATTTACCAATAGATTTAAATAATGCAATTGATGTTGAAGAAATTTATAATACTCAAGAATTTGGTCTTTGTGTTAATCATGGAGTTGATAGTTTTCCAAAACAAAGCTCAGAAATTGAGGAAATCACATCTTTAACTCATACATTTGAGAATGACACTACTAATGATGAGATAAAAAAAGAATTCAAAGCAGAGCTTTAGCCAAAAAAAGATATGAAAGAATTGATTTTAAATTTTGAAGAGGTGTATGAAAATGTAAATCATAGAAACCTTACAAAATGACATTGGGAAAAAGTGGAAAATGCTATAAATGTTAGGTGTGGAACATCATTAATCAAGGATTCAATGCAAATAAAAGTCGAACCGGTTGATGAATGACCTTCAAAAGAGAAAAACAATTGGAAAACACCACAGTGGGATACCACCTTCCACATGGATGTTTTATAAAGATATGAACCGTATCATAGGAAAAACACCGAAGGTGATTAGTCTTTTGAACGATAAACAATGGAAAATAATGGGTGAATGTAAGTGCAACTTCATTTAGATATGTTGGTCGCTCAAAATAGTCTCACCCCATTTTGGCCTTTGAAAATCCATTGATTTACGGCCTCTGTCAAATTTTATCCCCCCGTGTTGTGCCTAAATTATAGTCTCTACTTTCCTTATGTTGCCATAATTAATTTTTCCTTTGGCTGAAGATCACGTATGGATCTATATTTTTGTCCTTGTTTCTTTATTTCTCGAAAGCGGTCTAAAATTTGGGTCTCCCATCCTCTATTCATTCAAAAAATCAGGCTTACCCATTCTTTCTATTTTTTATAGTCGAGAATTTGCTGCCCTTGTCATTTTTTTCCAAATACTTGAAGAAAAATGAATGGATGTAGCTCTAAAGATTGTCTTTGAGCCTTGTAACATCTCTCGAATTCTTTGTCCTTAGAGAAAATTTCATCTCCGTGCTTGAATGATTGTTTTTTTATTTCTTATGGTTGGACAGGCATTTCTTCCAATCAAATTTGCATCTTTGCATCGATCCAGAAACATGGCCTCTTTTGGTTAGATGCAGCTCAGCTGGGTACTTCAGAAATTTTATGAATTTCCTCAACTTAGAAGATTTTTCCACGTGCAGAAATGATGCTCATTTGAAGATTTACTTTTTTGGTTTTTCCTTGGAGTAGTGTCGAGAGGACACGTGGAATTTTCTACTACTTTTCCCAGACTTAGACAAATTTTTATGCAGCTAATACATTTTGGTGGGACAGGGACATGTGGTAATCCTGTGCTCATTCAGGGTCTCAATTTTGGGCACCATTCTGAAATTGCACGAGGGAGACACATCAAGGCTTCCATCGGGTCTTCCCATACCTAGTCATTTTTCAAATTTTTTTGGGATATCTAGGACACATGGAGGAACCGCACATGTTTGGTGATCATCCCTTGAGTTTCATTTTAAAGAAGCGCTAGGAGGACACTTAGAGGCCTCTGCTCACTTTGTATTTCACTTTGAATTTTGAACGGCCAAAAGAGATTGTCATCGGATCTCTGACACATGATGCCTTCAACTAAGCTTCAAGCCTTTAGACATATTTTTTCAGGCCATGACATGTGGTGAGCCCTTGCTCTTTCAAAGTCTCAAATTTTGGGAACCATCTCAAGATGTGCCATTTTGACGTGTGGTAGTTTGAAAAGTTCAGAAGTGGCGGGGAAGTGGACCATTGGGAGAAACTTAGAATTTTTTCCTTTTATGCTCAAAAGGGTTAAAATACCAAAAATGGCCCGCAAGTCTCGATGGAGGAAAGGTCAATGCTTGCTCCAATCAATGACAGAGGTGCATAATCTCGAGGGAAATTTGGAAAATTTTCCTTTTGGGAGAAAAGAGTTAAAAGTGAAAAAGGAAGCGCGGTTCCACTGGGACACACATTAGGACATGTGTCAAGACCATTTTTCAAGGGCAAAGCTATGTGGAAAACTTGGAAATTTTTTCCTGTTTCCAAAAATGAGGTGAAATAGAAGAATTTGGTCACAGTTCCATTGGGACCCACCTTAGGACACATGTCAGGCTCATTTCTCAAGGGTGGAGGTGCGGAAAAAAATGTGAAAATTTTCCATTTCTTCAAAAAAATTGTAAAAGGTAAAAGGAAATTCCCAAGCCCGTTTTAAATTGAATCTTCCATGTGGATGAACCAAATTCAAAGTAAAGATCAATGACAACTAAGATTCTGAATCTGATTTTCCCCCCAATTTTACTGAAATGCTCCTATAATTGCGAGTCTTCATGATTTCTTGGTATTTAGTACATGCCAAAAAGAGAGGAGATTTAATGTTGATATTTTAGTTTGGTGGAGGAAAATCTGGAGATGTCTTTTGCCATTAAAATGGTATGACTCTCAGACTCGATATGATTTTCTATTTTTATTATCCTGAGAATTCAAGGAACCAAATTTGATAGATTAGGGGAGGAATTGATTGGTGAGTTGAAGAAAGAGTGATCTACCCAAAGGAGGAGTTGAATGTTGGAGATATTAGAAGAGATTTTCCCCCTGAGCACTTGACAACTTTTTGTAGATCTGATTCTAGAAATCATGATCGTGATCATGGTGAGAATTTGTAGCACTCAACATGTCAGGATTTTTAGGGGGGAAAGGGGCTCTATTGTAAATGTTATAAATGGAACAAATAAAAAATGCAAATGGTTGGAGGTTGGAGTGTTAGAGGTTGATGAAAATTCCCAAGTGGAAAACTTCGACAAATCCTGTCTTTTGAGAAGTTGTCTGAGAAGCATGTATATCTCTTTTATATTAATTTTAATTGTGTCAAGGTGGTTGCAAGTATAAAACCATTGAAAAGCTCTTAGATTGTTCTAGAAAAATTCCCTTTCTGATAAATTTAATCAAACTTGAGTTATTTTGTGTTGATCTCGAGAAAAATGTGTTTATTTCATTTCAAAATGTATTCAAATAGTTTCTCTTGTTCTTATTGCAATCTTGTATCAAAATCTATCTTAATCACGTAGGTCTCAATCCTTGTGATAGTTTAGTGGCATCTGCAATCTCATTTCTCAGAAGAACTTTCATCTGGGAGTGAAATAAATGATTTAAAATCACTTTTTTTCATTTGTTGACAAAGATTGTTTGTAAGCCTTTGGGTGTACCTCAAGCATGATTGATCTTAGATTTTGATGTTTTATTGCATCTTCTAACTCGAGCCTTCATGTTAAAATCTCATAGATTGTGTGAAAAAGTGCTAATATGGGCCTCCATTGAAGTACATATTCTGGTTAAAGGAACATTTTAGCTATTCTGAAGCATTATATTATCTAGACTTTCCATTTTGTAAGAGTTCTCAGAGATTTTAAAAATCAAATTTGTTCTACCTGACCTCCCACCAAAAATTATTTAAAAACAACTAATCCTACCCTTAATACCCTTGTTTTTCATGTGTGTATACAAATGCATAAATTTCCATTACCAAAACATACAGAAACAATCAGGATTCGCAAATGTCTTTAGTAGCCTAAACCTTGCCTAGAGAATATCTCCACTATCTAGAGTGAAAACTCGTGAGAGTTAGATTTTGTTGCACTGATCATATTTTCTTTAAGGTCTCATTAAAAAATTCATTAGGAAGGACATCTCCATATCCTCCATAAAGAACAGGCTACAGAAGGGGTTTTCTTTCCTTGGTTGAAAAGGCACAACCATAAAATAGTGAGGATAGATCAAATCCTCTTGAGGGTGTCTATCCATTTCTTCACATCTAAGTGATTAAGGGCCTGTAAGATCCCATCCCCAGACTATAAAATGACTCATCATAATCTATCTGTCTCTAAGATTCCTGCTAAACCTTGTGATTTTGCTTATCAGATTTGAAGGAGAATCAATTTGGGAAACAACACCTTACTGGCATCCATTTTTGGGGACTTATTTGAGTTGCTAAGACTAATTATTGATTAACTACCAGTTCATATCTATTTATCCAATCAACAACACTTACTGGCACCATTTCTGGGGACATAGTGGTTGCATTTCATGTTCAGACCTTGGAAAAACACTTCTTATATACTCCAAGTGCTATGGGTAACTTATTTTAGTTCCTACAAGTGAGTGAACTAGCCTTCATTGACAAATTTGGGTAAAGAAAAGTCAGAGTCTTTCCATTTTCAGTTTCTAGTGTTGACAAAGATTTGACAGATCATGTTTTAGTGCCTCTACACAACTAAGATGGAAATCCTTAGTGGCGACTCCTTGTTGATATAATTATTAATGAATACCAGTGTGTTAACCTCTATCAAGTGAGATTTTTTACTAACCTTTGCAAAGTTGTAAGGAAGAATATCTTTCTTTGCTAGGGATCCTACTAGGAAATTATTTCCAGAGCTAGGATAAGTAAAATCAAAAGGAATGAAAATCCTGGAGAGTTTTGGGGGATTAGAAAACATGAAGAGGGATCTCTATTGATGAAATTGATCATCCTATCATTAAATACTGCTACTCAAGTGCTTTTGAATCAGGTAGCCTCTTTGTGGAATTGAATTCTCCAACTAGAGAAGGGCCTTCATTTGATTTCAAGAAGTTTTCTTCTCATTCTTCACTTGTCTTTTCAAAAGTTTATAGGGATTTCCATCAGAAACAAGGCCTTTAGGGGATATCCACTTTAAAAATTATACCCCTATGTTTCAAAGACCCTCTGTCCCTTATCAATTTGTCACCCCTCTAGGGTCACCTCCTCAAAACAACATGTTCCTACCCCCACCCAAACCTCCATTTGTTGTAAATACCTTTGGACCTATAAATTTTGTAGGGATGGTTGGTTATCCAAATGTAGTTCCTAAAGATGTAAGAAATAGACTACGAAAGTTCCAAGGAAACAACGCTATAATTGCTGATCAACATCTGAAGCTTTTTATCAATATGATGGAAGACTTTGAGATTGAACATGAAGATGTATATATCAAGTTATTTATCCATACTCTGGAATAGGATGCAAGGGACTTGAATAAAGCTTTTCCAGATAACTCTATTGATTCTTGGACTAAGATGAGCAACGCATTTAAATTGTAGTATGGTGATAGAATTGACCCTAGGTTTGTTTTGATAGAATTTGAAAACATCAAAAAGAATCCTAATGAGTCAGTACATGATTTCAACACAAGGTTTAACAATACCTTGAGGAGATTTCCTGTTAGGTTAATGCCATGTGATGAATCATGTTTGATGAAATATTTAGATGCATTTGATAAAAAGGCTAGTTACTACTTGAGGGACAAAAAATTTGCTAATTTAAGGCCAGCCTTCACCATGTCTCCACAAGTAGAGAAAAATATTAAGTCAATTAGAAAGATTGCAAAAAGGGAGGATGTAAAACTAATTAACCCAGAAAAGCATCAAAGAAGCAAGGCTACTGATTTGGAGGAAGTTGTGAAAACTTTGGCTGGGGATGTCAAAGAAATTTCCTCAAACTAGCCTGGGCTGAGAAAGGAATTGGGTAGAGCTCACAAGGTCAACACAAGCAACAAGGCCAAGATAGGTTCACAAATCACCAAATACCTAATGATAGAGGAAAGGGACCTATTGGATTTTGAAATAAGAAGCCCCAATTCAGGGAAAATAAAATGTTGCATGATCCTTTCTCTACCAGAGTTGATGTTGTGGAGGAGATAGATGTCATTGATTGGTGTAACATATGTTTCATGCCCCATGCTCCATGTGGGATAGACCAGCAAGAATTTGAGGAAGAAACAAATGATGAAATTTTTGATGATGCCTGTATGATGGAGATCCCTGCAATTTCGTGAAGGGAAGCAACTTCAAGTGAGGTAATAAGTGCTAGAACTACTATTGTTTTTTGGGATTGCATCAACCGGGTACCTCCTCTTCCTCCCTCTCATACTTTATAAGTAGACACTGTATAAGATTTTGAATTTCCCACTAATGATTTTGAATACTTGAGGGCATTAATGATTGAAAAGTATGATGGAGGAGTTTCTTTAGAAGAATATAGGTAGCTATTAATGAATGTTTTAGTTTCCTATGAAAAGGAGCACAATACCAAAAGTAAAGATGCTAATGGGCCACAAGCCAAGTCAAAATTTCCATTGCTTACCAAAGAAACCCCAAAGAAAAATGCATCTTGCAGAGAGTTTGTTTCCCCAAGCAAAACTTGTGTTCCTCCCCATGCCCAAACTGAAAAGAATCCCATTCCATCTGATGAATTTTCCAATCTTTATCCTAGTGCTACTTTACCCAAAAAGTTTCAATATGACATTGCCCAAGTTTCGAGTAAAATTAAAATTCCTATCCCAATTGTTGAGCTGCTTAGGATCCCTAAGCAAAAAAGAGGGATTTTGAATGTTTAGGGTTCAAAGAGGAAGAGATCATTCAAGGCAGAGATGTAAAGAAGGTTGAAATTCCCTTTACTGTTGCAGAGTTGGAAAACCCACAAGTGTTGGAAGGGCTAGGGGAACCACTAGAGGTTTATTTAGGAACTTATTTGGTTAAATCCCAGCTGAATGTGGATCCATTCTTCACTACCCTAGTTATCAAAGATAATTTGTTACATAATTGTATGTTCGATTCTGGAGCCTCATGTAATGTCATGCATCTTGAATTTATGAATGAGTTGGGTATTGAAGTAACAACAACATATGGGAAGTGCGCCGACATGTACTCTAGAGAGGTTCCAGTGGTAGGATGTGTCAATGATCTGGATGTGCAACTTTCATCTTATCCTGGAAGGAACTTAAAAATCGATGTAGTGATTGTTGACTACCCTACCAAGTGGGGGATGCTGTTGTCAAGAAAGTGGGCAAAAAGTGTTAGTGGTAGTGTGCAAATGGACATGTCTTATGCCACTATCCCCATTGAAGGAAACTTGGTGAAATTATATGGAGAGAAGAAGATGTTGTACTTGATTGAAGGCCCAAGCAATGCATCTTATGAAGTTTTGCAAGAAGATGTTGATCTTAAAAAAATTGTGAGTTTTGTGGATTTCAGGAAGTATGAAAATGTTTAAAATAGAACTCCTAAGTATGTTGTTTTCTCTGGGAATTCGATCTATGATTAAGCCTTGAAAAATGTTAAAGAATTTGACCTAAACACAATGGAGGAGCTTCAGAGAACATGGATGGTTTGAAAACTAAAAAAAGAAGAAAAAGAGGTATATTTCAAGTTGATAAAAAACATATCATAACCCTTAGGCATGGTCATATCCAGAATGGCAAGCACTTGAATATTTTCCTTGATTATTTTCTTTGAATCAAGGTGGGCATCATTTGTATAATGTATAGTTTATTGGTTTATTTCTTGTCTACTGTGTTTTTGCTCATTCTAGTCCTTATGACCTATTTTCTATTGGTTTCTCTATTCGTTCTTGGAAGATAGCTATGTTTCTTTTCTCTGCAAGACGACTCTATCACCCAATGTATATTTTTTGGCACTTATTCTACCATTATTCTTATGGCATTCATAGGGAGTTCCCATCCTCGAGTCAGAGCTGATGTTGGTGCTTAAAATAGTCTCACCCCATTTTGCCTTTGAAATCTATCCTTTGACGATTTTTGTCACATTTTATACCCCTGAGTTCTTTTTGCTTTTTTTGCCATAATTAATCATTCCTTGGGCTGATGATCACGTAAAGGTCTATAATTTGGGTCTCCAATTCTTTGTTCATCTAAAAACTCAGGATCTCTCATTCTTTCCATTTTTTACAGTTGATATTTGTTTCCGTTGTCATTTTTGCACTAAATACTTGAAGAAAATGAATGGATGTAACTCTGAAAAATTTATTTGAGCCTTGTAACATATATGAATTCTTTGTCCTTAGAGAAAATTTCATCTCCATGCTCGAATGATTGTTTTTCTGCGTTTTATGGTTTGACGGGCATTTCCCCTGGTCAAATTTGCATCATTGCATTATCAAGAAATGTGGCCTCTTTTGGTTGGACACGGCTTAGCTGGGTACTTCATAAATTTTATGAATTTACTCAACTTAGAAATTTTTCCACATGGAGGAATGACGCTCATTCGAAGATTTACTTTTTTGTTTGGCCTTGGAGTAGCACCGGGAGGACATGAGAAATTTTCCGCTACTTTTCCTAGACTTAGAAATTTTTTTATGCAACTAATACAATTTGGCAGGACAGGGACACGTGGCAAGCCCATGCTCATTTAGGGTCTTTGGTTTTTGCACCATTCTGAAATTACATGAGGGAGACACGTGGAGGCTTCTACCATGTCTTCCCATACTTAGTCTTTTTTTGAAAAGTTTTGGGAGATCTAGGACATGTGGATGAACCACGCATGTTTGGGGATTGACCCTTGAGTTTAATTTTAAAGAAGTGCCAGGAGGACACTTGGAGGTCTCCACTCACTTTACATTTTACTTGGAATTTTCAATGGCCAAAAGAGGATTTTGCAGACTCTGACACAGGGTGCCTTCCGTTGAGCTTCAATTTTTCAGACAAATTTTTTCAGGCGAGGACACGTGGCGAGCCCGCGCTCTTTCAAAGTCTCAAATTTTAGGAACCATCTCAAGATTTTCCATAGTGATGTGTGGCAATTGGAAAAGTTAGAAGGGGTAGGGAAGCGGACCTTCAGGGGAAAATTATAATTGTTTCCTTTTATGCTCAAAAGGGTTAAAATATCAAAAATGGCCCGTAAGCCTGATAGAGGAAAGTTTAACGCTTGCTCCAGTCAACGATGGAGGTGCGAAATCTTGGGGGAATTTAGAAAATTTTTCCTTTTGGGAGAAAAGAGTTTAAAGTGAAAAAGGAAGCGTAGTTCCGCTGGGAACCACATTAGGACATGTGTCAGGCCCATTTTTCAACGGCAGAGCTAGAGGGAAAACTTAGAAAAAATTTCACTTTTTCAAAAATGAGGTGAAATAGCATAATTTGGCCATGGTTCAATTGGATCCCACCTTAAGACATTTGTCGGGCTCATTTCTCAAGGGAAGAGGTGCGGAACAAAATGTGAAATTTTTTCATTTCTTCAAAAATTTGTAAAAGATCAAAGGAAACACCCGGGCCCATTTTAAATTGAATCTTCCACATGGACAACCCAAATAAAAAGTAAAGATCAATGGTAGCTGAGAGTCGTAATATTATTTTCCCCCCATTTTACTAAAACATGCCTAGAAGTGTGAGTCTTCATGGTTTCTTGGTATTTCCTACACGTAAAACATAGAGGAGAGTTAATTTTGATATCTAAGTTTGCTGGAGGAGATCTGGAGACGTATTTCGCCATTAAAATGGTTTGACTCTTGGGCTTGATATGATTTTCCATTTTTGTTCTACCGAGCATGCAAGGAACCAAATTTGACAAATTAGGGGTGGAAGTGGTTGGCAAGTTGAAGAAATAATGATCTACTAGAAGGAGGAGTTGAATGCGGGAGATATTCGAAGAGATTTTCCCCCTAAGCACCTGGCGACTTTTTATAGATCTGATTCTGGAAATCACGATTATGATTATGGAAAACACTGGTAGCACTCAATGTCATTATTTTTTGGGGGAAAAGAGGCTTTGTTTCAAATTTTATAAATGGCACAAATTTTTTGTGCAAACGGTTGGAGGTTGGAGTGTTAGAGGTCGAAGAAAATTCCCAAGAGGAAAACTTGACAAAGCCTGTCCTTTGAGAAGCCATCTGAGAAGCTTGTATATCTCTTTTGTATTAAGTTTGATCGTTTCAAGGTGGTTGTAAGTGTAAAGCCATTGAAAATCTCTGAGATTTTTCTAGAAACTTTCCCTTCCTGATAAATTTAATTAAACTCGAGTTATTTTGTGTTGATCTTGAGAAAAATGTGTTTGTTTCATTTCTGAATGTCTGCAAATAGTTTTTCTTGTTCCTATTGTAATATAGTATCAAAATATATCTTAATCACACAAGTCTCAATCCTTGTGAAAGTTTAGCGGCATCTACAATCTGATTTCTCAGAAGATATTTCATCTGGGAGTGAAATAAATGATTTAAAATCACTTTTCTTTCATTTGTTGACATAGATTGTTTGTAAATCTCTGGGTGTACCTCAGGCATGATTGATCTTAGTTTTTTATGTTTTATTGGGTTTTCTAACTCGATCCTTCATGTTAAAATCTCATAGATTGTGTGAAAAAGTGCTAATCTGGGCCTCCATTGAAGTACATATTATGGTTAAAGGAACATTTTAGCTATTTCGAAGTATTTTGTTGTCTAGACTTTCCATTTTGTAAGAGTTCTCAAGGATTTGGCAAATCAATTTTATTCTGCCTCAACTCCCACCAAAATTTATTTAAAAATAACTTATCCTACCTGTAATACCCCTGTTTTCCCTGTATGAACACAAATGCATAACTTCCATTACAAAAACATGAAGAAACAATTAGGATTTGTAATGTCTTTAGTAACCTGAACTTTGTATAGAAAATATCTCTACTATCTAGAGTGACAACTCGTGAGAGTTAGATTTTGTTGCATTGATCATATTTTCTCCAAGGTCTTATTCATAACCTCATAGAGTAGGATATCTCCATCTCCACCATAAACCACAGGCTACATAAGGGTCCTCTCACACTGGTTGAAAAGTCACAACCATAAATTAGTGAGGATAGATCAAATCCTCTTGAGGTTTCTATCCATTTCTCCTCATCTGAGTGACAAAAGGCCACTTAGATCCCATCCCTGGCTACAAAATGACTCATTTCGATCTATCTGTCCCTAAGCTTCCTGCCAAAACTTGTGATGCTGCTCAGAACTTGAGGGAGAATCAATTTGGGTACCAACAATATAAAGATATGAAAATAAAATCAAATGAAGAGGGATTATTCATTAATATTGAAGAAGAGGGTACAAATCAAGAAACTTCATTGAACAAATTGGGGAGGAGGGAAAATGTATAAAAAGAAAAAAGGACATCCTTTGAATATTTGGGAGAAAGAATGGATAAAGGATTGCATCATTTCACTCAAACAATGAAAGAGAACGAAGAAGGAAGAATGCAACTCGAGTGCGAAAAAATGGAAAAGATATTGGACGTACAAATTCAAATAGAAAAGGTTTTTGCACAGGTAAACACTTTTACTTATTCATACACAACATTAGACCACAACTTCAATCTATATTATATATTATTTTACAAATAGTACATCATTGCTCCAAACTAATATGATATTGTCTTTTCCATTCCCAAAATATAATGTGTCTTTGTTCCTTTCCTTATTCTCTTTCCATTGATTGACTCCGCAATTGAGTTACATAATTGGGATATGAATTTATCTAGATTTCTGGTTCATCTACATTGTTCATTTGTAAAAAATAATGTAGAACACAACATGCCTCTATGATCTGGGGAGCCTTATCCATCTCTACACCTACATCTTGAAGAAACCTCCATCTCCCTTTTAGAATAATAAATGCATTGTCAATCTTCACACGCCCTCTAGATAAGTATTTATCAAAAAGAGTATGCATTAGAGATAGATTGTTTTTATATGGCTTCAATAAGTAGGGATAAATAAGATAAGAAAAATCTCCAATTATTTGGGGAAAGATTATGTTTTTCTCCAATTTGAAATGTAGGGGATGCCAATACTTCTCTAACTTGTAATCTTCTTTTTATTGCAGAGAAATTCCAATGTTCAACATCATGAGGGCCACCAGGAGCATTAACACATACATCCCAAAATACTTTTTAAGCATCACATATTCCTTGCAAAAAAACACTATGGAAATGATGTCAGTTTACGTAGTTCCTAGGAGTATAATGTTCTTCAGAACTATATGATAACTTAATGTGTGTGCCATCTATTACACAACATATAATTGAGAAGTAGAGTTAAAGTGTGAAACTCACTCAATTTTTTTGTAACCTAGTGCTAAACGGAAAGCTTATATACTCATTTTGCAGATGTTGAAGGACAATATTTGCAATTACCAATGTGTATTTTCTCACTATAAATTATCCTATGAAATAAAATTCTGCTATTATATGTGTAGGAGTTCCTTGCGCAAGGCGATGCAAAACTACATAAAGAGTTTTTTTTAGGATGTATTGGTTCTCTAACAAAATGAGTTGTGTTTGCACTTGGCATATGTGGTTCTATCTTTTAAAAAAGGATTTGAAAAAGTGGAAAAGACATTCTATAGTGACGATGATATAAAATGTCTCAATAATTTGGTTGTTCTTCCCATGCTTGTTGCTTTTATAAGTTCCAAAATGTGCATTGTCTTGGAAACATCCACCACTCTCTATCTCTTTTGTAGGATAATGATTTAGAATTTCTGAGTACAAATACAATTAGCATAAAGTAGTTGAGAAACACGCTCAGTATGTTTGATGAATCTGAAGAAAATGAAGAGTCCGGTAATTTCTCTTAACAAATCCATCCAAAATAAAATAAATTTTGGGTTTATTGCATTTGAAGAATGATATTTCATAGACACCAAAATTAGAATAATGTTAGAGATTTACATTTAAAAATAGTTTTGCAAACAATGTAACATATTTTCATCAATCAATTCTTAATAGTTGAAAAATAAACTAGTTGCAGATTTTACAACAGATTCTCCTTATTTTGTCATCTTTCTAACATTTATAAAAAATTTATTCATTTATAATTTTATCGACAAGATTATTTTGTTTTTTTGCTCAGGATAATTTCTTTGTTGTGGTCCTAAATACATTTATTATTGTTCTTTATTACTGTACACAAAATAAAACAGGGGTAATTATGTGTTAATTTAATGGAAACCTAGCGTGGTCAATTTTTGTGTTTACTGTTGTATCTGATTAACCTTAGTGTAAAGAAATGGACTAAAAAAACAAATATATCTAAAATAGCATGATCAGAGTTTTGGGGAAATACTTAAAGGAGAAGACATCCCAACTTTGGGACACAGAGCATCAAGAAAGCATTTGCCCCTGCCTCTATAGAATCAACTTTATGTCTATAAAATCAAACAATATTTTCAATTTTTTGTTGTGTTTATATTTGTACAGAATCTGTATAACGAAATCAAAAGACTGAAAGAAGAAAATGAGAAGCTTAAGAGCAACTTGACGTAATAATATAGTAAACTATTTTGGTGTTAAGGATTCCATGTAATTCTTCAGCTCTAAAAATTAAACCAGATCATAGACCAGTACCTGTAACTTATGGTTGTGTATATGATTTTTTCACATCTTCATACCTCGCAGGTTTAAATAAGTTTGTTTTTATAATTTTTATGTCTCATGCATTGTTATTTTCTCACAAATATTCAAAAGAAAACAGTAATTTTTTATTAAATCTGGGTTGATGTGATGGAAACAATGAAAGTCTAGGCTTGGCGCCTTTGCTTTGCCTTTGCAACCATGTGCGAAGGACATGAGAGGGCATAAGATTTTCATACATCAATACAGATCGTATAAGATTTTCTACGACTAGGTAGATGGTGATAGAGTGACTGGTTATGAATGCATTCACTGGGTCCTTTCCTAATGTGGGCCCACCTCTCTTTGGAAGACACGACAGTTTGAATATTTCACAAAAAACTGTGAGACTCACTTCTTGCTTTCACACTTCTTCTGAACATGTTTTTTCCAAGGAAAAGTTGGATACATTAAAAAAATCTCCAGCAGCTCCTTTCCCAAAACTTTCAAAATCCAACATTTTTTTGTTTGGTTGGGGGGAATTCGCTGTGTTTATGAAGACTTTTGTTTCCTTCTTCTGTCTTTGCGAAAGATGATTGATTTGATTCGAAAAGCAGGATCCACTTGTCATCGCGATCTTTCTTCCAAAAAGAAACTTTATACCATATCTGAAACTCAATTTTGAAGGAAGAAATCTTATTGGCATTATACATATTATCTCCATATTATTTTATTGATATTTTAAATGGCACCTAATTATGATACAACTAAGTTTGAATTTCCAAAAATCTCATACTTTAAATACATTTCATATCAGGTGGACTTTTTATTTGCTTATTTTTTGCCTCCACAGTTGTTCCCTACCAAATGAAAAGTTCTCAGCTCTAACGTGTGTGAGAAGATCGACAGTCAAAGGAGCGTAGTTGCATACGAGCCATCCACGAGGTAGGACAACTTCAACTTTCCCAAGATCTTTTTGTCAGCAAACACTTTTCTGCATGCATCCTCCCGTACCATTGACACTATTTTGCTAATAGATGTCCAACATGTTCGGTCCCACGCGGGGCATTGACATTGGATATTCTCCAGTTTTGATTTTGGACCTTTTAAAGTGTTAATTGTACTGGCGTGAATAATTTGAGCCAGATCAAGATGATAAAGTGGAGTACAGATTGAAAATATTATTTACTTATGAACAGTCATGGAATAGGTTCCGTTGGGACATAAATGTATTTAATTTCTACATTTTTCTCTACCATGTTATATAAGTCCAAACATCATCTCTCATCCAAAAATATTGCAATGAATGGACCCATTATAGTGCATTATTCTTGATGTTGATGTACAAACCCAAAGACTTTTGAAGAAAATAACATATTATTATTACTTTTTTAAGATAGTTTAACGCTTTTGACCGGAGCTTAGAACCAGAAAGTTCTTGGGTCCCCTCCCTTGACAACATCCTTAGACAAGATATTACAAATAATCCATCAGAAACCGCAACCACTAAGCCCGCACTGACGATGCAATTTTTCGGCCACCGTCGTTTTGAGAGCCACCAGCCACCGCGAATGCCAATGCCGACAATGCAAAGTCTACAACCGTCGAGAATAATAGCCAACTATAAGCACCAGTGATGCAACACCCCTGCCACCACTCGGTAAACCACCCCCGACGGGATTACACCGAGCGGGATTTGACCCTGGGTGGATCCGGACACAACCGCCCGTCTTAACCGATCCTCCCAAACCCCCATTGGCATAAAAATTATTATTTTTCGCTTTGGGTATTCCTTTTCAATTAAGAAAATGATGATTTATGATGTTCTAAGCTTGTTCAATGTAAGATTTCACGCCAAGAAAACATGTTCAACTCCAATGTAAAAAAAGGATGAACACGAATGAAATTTCAACACATATTCTAAAGGTTATAGTAAGAAAATGCTCAACGTAAGGCTCTCCTTCGCGTAGGAGTGTTGACTTAAGTGTGTGGACATCCATAACTCCAATGAAAATGATAATTGATTTTTTGACGCTTTATTGACTCTTAATGGGGAGGATAAGATGGACAACAAAGATGATATGTAGGGCATATTGGTAGGCGCAAGGGAGAAAACTTGTTAGACTCAAACATATGCAACCTTCATAGTTGAGGTCATAATAAAGGAGACTTTGTGAAACCTTTGAGGGTGCCAAAATTTATGGAAGTGTCATTACCCCTCAAATATAAACGAGTTAAGTTGGGACATCATTTCAAATTGTGGATAGTCACTACCATCACAATTCCATAAACGAAGGATATATATATTTGTAAACTTACAAACACAACCTGGGATTGCAAACTTCTTTAGCCAAAGGTCTTTGAGATCCCTCATAGCTATAAAGCTCTCTGTAAGGAGTGGAAGATCTATGGTTCTCGATTGAGGAATGTCATTTTTGATATCCAGATGGTCAAAATACCTCTTTCTATACTTCTCAATTGGACTTCATGCTTAATATTGAGCCTTACTTTTTGGAGACGGATCAAAGCAGCCACATCCTCTATCTTTAAACACTATATTCTCTTCAATCAAAAGAATAAGATTATCGTACGACCTCAATGTCCGCAAATAGAAAAGCTTTGATATTCCCTTTGGGCATAGCACTAACCACTTCTCCTATGCAGGACAAAGAAATTGAAGTTCTCCAATCCAGGTCGGTAGCCTATGTATAGATCTACACAAAGAGATGTCGAGGAGTTCCATTTCATAAAAGTTGGCTCTCATGTTTTTACAAACTTCCATACTTCTGGTGGTGACCACAATTTACATTGACTTTACCTCCAGTTGGCACTACTACAAGGGTGGTGTTTTGAGACATTAATTAGAGACAAAATAAATATTTTTGTCTCTAATTAATACACTCCTCATATTTTTGAGACATTAATTAGAGACAATAATTTATGTTTTTTTCTCTACTACCCTTTCTATATTGTGGCATGTTTTTGGAAATAACTGCATACTACAATGTGGTGGCTTGCAAAGTGGGGGAAAATGAATGTGGTAGATGATAAGTGGAAAACCATGCACTAGGGGGGAGATAGTCAGGTTTCATTCTCTGCATGAATATAGAAATGAACCATAGTAATGGCAAGCAGCTGGTGCAGATCTTAGGCTGAGCATAAGGAGGATGAGTAGGTATCCACCAATACATTTATTCTTTCCTTTATTTATTCATGGGTATGCATTATTTAACTTTGATAATGTTCATTTCTAATGATATCCCCTATTCATGTTTGACCTGAGTTATGTCCAAATATAGTTGCAAGTGTCATAATTTAGATGTTCGGGTTTGCTTCTCACATGGACATCTTTGGCAGCCTCCATCATCTCTGTCTTTGTTGCATTTTGTTTCCCATAGCAAATGTATTCTCGAATGGTTCTTGCAAACAGGGTGGGTTCCTGCCCTAAAAAAACCAATATGTTGCCTCAGATTCCTCAAATTAAAATTTCTAATATCCTTCCCATCAATTTTTACCACGCCTTTAAGAGGTTCATAACACCTTTAAATCCGGCCAATAATGATGTGATTTTCCCAAGTCACTCTCCCCAACAAGAGCCACTCTTTTTCCCTAATTTTATGGTGAGGTTGAACTCGTTGAAGATTATAATGTCCAGTTGATATGGGTATGAAAAATACACCTTTATCACTTCTATGTTCCCTTCTATTTTGACAGGTTTCTGGCCATTTTCATGATCAGGGTTTATGCTGACCCTCCCTGTCCAAAATGTCAATAACAGATTCTACCCGCATCAAAGGCTATAAAAATGTCACTGGTCATACTCCTCACTTATGTAATCACTCATGTATTGCTCATCAAAATGAGGAATGTTTTGAAAATTTCTGCGGATGTGATGTATCGTTGAGCAAGAATATGTCCTCCATTACAAAAAGGTGAGTGTGGAATTGCAGAAACCCATGTATTGAGATGCTCCCATAATTGATCCTGTAATCAAATATTCCTTCATGCTCTCTTTGTGGGGTTCCTCCTGAATTTTTCTAAACATTCCTAGAATTTTGTCCTGTGAGGAAAAGGCAGAAATAGTCGTATGGTTACCCGCATCTTCAGAGGCCATTTGGATTGCTTTACCTTAAGATTTCACAACCTTTACGGACATGGTTGTAAGGACCTTTCTCGCATAGTGACATCCTATTTCCATAGGTCATATGGCTACTATAAAAAATTGGGAGATGCCACATGTGCTACAATCAAACCCAACGTAAAGGCTATTCCCACTATAGACACACACTGTACAAGAAGAGATAAACAATCTCCCACCATATATCTGACCTGCAATATTTAAACATAGAGGAAATTATTCACATGTTACAAAATATTCATGGACTAATTCTATTATAGGAAGAATTTGATCTTAAATAGTAAAGTCTATGTATTTAACACCATTATGACGATCAACACATAGAATATTTATGTGAGAGATAGATATCTAGCATTCTGGATGAAACTAGGGAATTTTGATCACATTGGAGTGCATTCGGACCATCCATATTGTTATATAGAATGATCAATGACACTCTATAATGTTGATCATAGAGGAGTGAAATTGGACCATCCATAGTGTCATCCAGAAGGTTGGGTGACACTACAGAATGTTGAACACATTAGAGTGCATTCAGACTATGGAATGCTAGATCACATAGGAGTGCATTCAGACCATCCATAGTGTCAGCCAAAATGTTGGATGACACTACAAAATTTTGATCACTTTGGAGTGCATTTTGACCGTCGATAATATCATCCAGAATACTAGATATCCAGATCCTTTTATGTGAGGCCCACAAAGAAATGCTAACTCTAAGGTGAATGCAGTACCACATTAGCCTCTTTGGTGAGCATGGAGCAAATAGCGAGCCACTAGAATTTTGGTCTTCATAAAACAAGAAAACCTCAAATGTAAGGATCGTTAACAGCACATGCTCTCCCGATCCCTTTTTGTGAGATATTCCCCCATTGCTGCGAAATTGTAGTGTCTGGAGCACATTAAATATGAAAGCAAATATACCCAAACTGAAAACAAAAATGAGGTAATACATTTTTGTTTTGTATTTCATCTCATCGTGGTTGAATAAAAAAAACATAAATCATAGAGCCAAGGGTAAAGGAATGAGTGGGATGAACTTCTCCAAAGGCTATGACACCTAAACAACCCAATTTAGCCTATTTCCATTTTGAAGCATTTAACATCACCAGTCGGGAAGGAAAGGGAAGAATTACAAACCTTTTCCTTTTGTAATTTATATTTTTGATATGTCCGTGATACAAACAAGTTTGAACTAACAACCATTTCCTTTTGTAGCTTGTATTATTGATCTGGCCCTGATACAGACAAGTTTGAACTTGATTTGCTCATAAAGTTGGATCTCCTTGCTCTCATTGATGAAGAATCTCTGATATCCAACCCTTCTACCTACCCTACCTTACATGTTGCTTCTTAGCGCTGCACTAGAGTGGCATAGGCTTCATGTTCTCTGAATATCAAATCATCGTGGTCACTAGTTTCAATCACCTGATCACTAGTTGGTGTTGCAGATGGTGGAGAGGCGATGCACAATTATAAGTGTTGTTCGGAACAATAAAAGCATTATTCAATGTGTCTTAAATGATCTTCTCCGACTCTACATCCAGAGCACTAGTGGCCTCATCTAATAAAAGTAGTCAAGGATCTCTCAGCAATGCTCATGCAATGTGTTGGTGTTCAGATTTGTCTTGCACCCCATTTGCCATTATTTTCCTCTGATCCGCATGTTGTGAAACATTTTATCTCTCCATAAGGATGTTCTGTATCCTTTACCTCCATTTGAAATTCCTCGAGTTGTTTGAAAAATCCATTGTCATGCCCCTCCTTGAAAGAAGACTCTGATTTTGCTCAGTTTTCTGCCCTAATTTCTTCAAAATCCACGGGCTCTATCATTTTTCCTATTTTTCCTCGATCATGAGAAGCTCGAGAATGGTTAATATATATTTGTATGCCTTTGAAAATCCAAATACATCGTCAGAAAAGATGCTCAGAACCATGATTCACTTGTTTTTGTTTCAAAAGAAATTTTCATCCTTAGCAAAAAATCAGGGTTCTGGGTGTGAATGGTGATTTTTTGTATTCTGACGGTTTTTCGGGTGTATTTTTCCTTGTCAAAATTATTCCTTAGCATTTGGTTCCAGTCACGTGGCTTCTTTTGGTTGGTCAGGGGACGGAGGGAAAATGCTTTAACTTATCACTTTTTTCTTTTTTCGCAAAAAGGCAAATTTTGTCCCGTAGCCCCGCTCAAATCTGATTGGTTCTTTTGGTGCTTACGTGGCTTCTTCTAATTGGATGGGGTGCATGGTGGGTCTATTTTTGAACTTGTTCTTTTTGGCTATTTTGGCAAAAAGTTTGAACCCACCCCGCAGCCCCGTCGGGCTCTGATTGGAGCAAATTTAAGAGGCAGGGAAAATGTCTCACTTTTACCCCCGTAGGAGGACACGTGGCAAAGCTAGTGGCAGAGATGCAGGCCTTTGGAGGTAAGTTGGATGTTTTTCCCCTTTGGCAAAATGGAGTAAAATTCTAAAATGAAGTGCGCACCCTGCCAAATCATTCTGGAAACCTTAAGGTTTTTGAAGTTGTGCCATAACGACACGTGGCGAGCCCGTGCTTGTTCAAGGTCTCAACTTTTGGGGATCATCTCAAGATGTGCCATTGTGACACGTGGAAGTTTGAAAAGTCCAAATGGCAGGGAAGCGGACCATCGGAGGAAAATTGGATTTTTTTTCCTCTTGTCATCAAAAGGATTAACATCTCAAAATGGTCCACAATCCCGATAAGGGAAAAGTCAAAGCTTTCTCCATTCAATGGCGGAGGTGCGGACTCTTAGGGGAAATTTGGAAAACTTTCCTTTTAGGAGAAAAAATTTAAAAGTGAAAAAAGGAAGCGACGGTTCCGCTGGGACCCACGTTGGGACACGTGTTAGGCTCATTTCCCAAGGGTGGAGCTGTAGGTGAAAACTTGGAAATTTTTCCCTTTTTCAAAAAGAATGTGAAATGGCAGAATTTGGCCACAGTTCTACTGGGACCCACCTTAGGACACGTGTCAGGGTCATTTCCCAAGGGTGGACGTGTGGAGAGTAAAATGGAAATCTTTTCCATTTTTTCAAAAGATTGTAAAAATTCAAAGGAAACCCCCAAGCCTATTTTTAAAATTGAATCTTCCACGTGGATGGAAAAAATTCAAAGTAAAGATCAATGACAACTGTGTGTCTAAATCTGATTTTCCCCCCATTTTTACTGAAACACAGCCTGGAAGTGTGAGTCTTCATGATTTCTTGGTATTCTCTACACGCCAAACAAAGAGGGGAGTTAATTTTGATATCTAAGTTTGGTGGGAGAGATCTGGAGACATCTTTTGCCATTAAAATTGTCTGACTATCGAGCTCGATCTTATTTTCCATTTTTCTTCTCCCGAGCATGCAAAGAACCAGATTTGATAGATTAGGGGTGGAAGTGGTTGGCGAGATTGAAGGAGGAGTGTTCTACCAGATGAAGGAGTTGAATGCTGATATTTTCGAAGAGATCTGCCCCATGAGCACCTGACAACTTTTTACAGATCTGATTCTGGGAATCATGATCGAGATCATGGTGAGCACTGGTACATTAAATATTTTTGTCTTTTGGGGAAGAATGGGCTCCGTTGTAAATTTTATAAAGGGCACAAATATTTCGTGCAAAAGGGTTGGAGTGTTAGAGGTCGAAGAAAATTCCCAAGAGGAAAATTTGACAAAGCTTGTCTCTTGAGAAGCCATCTAAGAAGCCTATATATCTCTTTTGTATTAAATCTGATCGTGTCAAGGTGGTTGCGAGTGTAAAACCATTGACAAGCTCTAAGATTGTTCTAGAAACTTTCCCGTGCTGATAAATTTAATCAAACTCGAGTTATTCTGGGTTGATCTTGAGCAAAATGTGTTTATTTCATTCCTAAATGTCTGCAAATAGTCTTTCTTATCCCTCTTGCAATCATGTATAAAAATCTGTCTTAATCACACAAGTCTTAATCCTTGTGACAGTTTAGTGGTATCTACAATCTTATTTCTCAGAAGAGCTTCCATTTGGGAGTGAAATAAATGATTTAAAATCACTTTTCTTTCATTTGCTGACATAGATCGTTTGTAAGCCTCTGGGTGTACCTCAGGCATGATTTATCTTAGATCTTGATGCTTTATTGAGTCTCCTAACTCGAGCCTTCATGTTAAAATATCATAGATTGTGTGAAAATTTACAGATCCAGGCCTCCATTTGAGTACATATTCTGGTAAAGGAACATTTTAGCTATTCTGAAGTATTCTATTGTCTAGACTTTCCATTTTGTAAGAGTTCTCAGAGATTTGGAAAATCAAGTTCATTCTACCTCACCTCTTACCAAAAGTTATTTAAAAACAAGTAATCCTACCCATACTATCCTTGTTTGTCATGTGTGTATAAAAAATGCCTTGGTGCATCCATCCTCATGTCAGCATACTCTTACATGCGCCATAGGCACTGACAATTTCATGTCGACATATTCTGCTCTACGCCTCCAACCTGCACCAGGGCACAACTTTTTCCATGTCAACATCTTCTGCTCTGCGCCTCCAACTTGCGCCAGGGCACGATTTTTTCCATGTTGACATCTTCTTCTTTGCACCTCCAACTTGCGCTTTCCGAAGGTGCACCTTGGCTATTGGTGGTGCAATAAATATCAGGCTTTGAGTTTCTTTGATTTCCATATTCTCTTGCTTGTCTATATTTACCCGGGGAGGGAGATATATACAACAGTTCCTCCTTCTTAGTATAGTTTTAATGTTATAAGAATTTTCATCTTAGCACACTATAACTTATTCTTGGGTTTGGAAAATTCTATGAGCAAAAATATAGGGTATATTTTAAAATATTAAGTCAAGTAACACAATAGAAAAATAGAATAAAGTTTTGTCATTAAAATATATAATGACAAGATACATGACTTGAGAAGAGGATTCTCTGCCCTCCTTTGGTTTGAGAAAGGAATTAAAATATTTCATGACTTTAGCTACCTCAGGAAACTTGAATCTCTGTTTCCCCTCTCTAATGCTCATAATGTTGATAATTTATTGGAGTTTGTTCACATCTAATGACTGGAGTTTTTCATTTTATCAAAGGAATATGTAGTGTCTTATGCTTGAACGATGCATGTCTTTAGGATATTTCAAATATCTTCTAACACAACAAGCTGAGTCAGATGCTTCATAGAGAAAGATTTTTTCAAAAACACTATTTAGAATGCAATAACCTCAAAATTTTGTAAGGAATCTCTTTGAATATTGATGCATAGTTATAACTGAATTTACTTGAACAACTTACGCCATTAAAATCATTTCTTTTTTCTTTTTATAATGAATGAAACGTTGATTGGTATACAATATCTATTTTGTAGCTCTCTCAAACTCGAACACCCACTGAATGACATATAAGAGCTCAACAAAGACATCGTCCCTCCTTGGCTATGGGGAAAACTACTCAACTTCATACATCTACATAACTCTAGATGAGTTAAGGACAACAAATTACCTAGCCTTTCAGGAAGCTCAAGAAGCCCAGAGTAATACCTCAAGTTAGATCCTGTAACGAAGTCAGTTTTTCAAAATTGCAAGGAAGCCCAAGAAGATTGGAGAAACCGTGCAAGTCGAGATACTGCAATGAACAAAGTATTTAAAAATTGGTAGGAAGCTCTTAAAAACTACAACATTGACTCAACTTAAGAGTAGTAAGAGAAATCAGTTGCCTAATTGTTGATGGTAACAACTTTAGCTTATCACCGTAACGCAAATCCAATTCCCGTAAAGATGAGAGTTCCCCGAATCCTTCCGGTAACTCCTCCAACTTGTGATAGCTAGAGAGATGTAACTTTTCTAGATTATTAAATTTAACTAACCATGATATATTTGTAACATTTAATCCATTTAAA
Source organism: Taxus chinensis (assembly GCA_019776745.2). Classification (NCBI taxonomy): domain Eukaryota; kingdom Viridiplantae; phylum Streptophyta; class Pinopsida; order Cupressales; family Taxaceae; genus Taxus; species Taxus chinensis. The sequence continues at coordinate 757,650,878 of CM034151.1, read as the reverse complement.
ACCAACTACCTCAGTTTGTAAAGACGTCCAAATTATGGTATTCCAATCATATCTCCATTAAATTTGACCACTTTTAAGCTTTATAGATTCTGCAATACAATTCAATAAGTTAATCTATAAACCAATAAAAAACATCACTTGGAGATTTACTAAAAAAGGTATAATATAGAAGCAAAGAAACCACTGCACATGAGAGACATCGATAAAACTTGAGTATATTTTATAAGAATGATTAATTTCCTTACACCGACTTAGAGTCTTGTTGTCCTTTAAACCATAGTCAATGTAAGCTAAACAAGCGAGCTTTGATACATCGATTGGTAGACTAGGCATTTTTCTGGCCTGAAAAAAAATCAGTTTATTAAAGACTTTCCTCCACTTTCCTTTAACAGTTGTAAAATTTCCCATAGAAAATACTCTTAGAGACCCACTCATTTTGTCGAGCTCTTCTATAAATATATGAAATGGAATCATGTTCCAATTCAACCAAATTCCTTTTATTTGAGAAAAAGGCTATTGAAAGTTTAACAAAATGTGAAAGATATTTTATAACTTCACTAAGAAATTTACAAAATCTCACTCAATCTTTCATTTTTTCCTATAGTTTGGGTTTTCATACATTCTCATCCCGCGGCAACACCATAGACAATTCATCCACTATTCTAAGTCAGTTGGCTTTTGATTTGTTTTGTCCAACTTGCAGAAGAAGATCGTGAATGCTTATATCGCTTGTAACTTTTCTTTTGATTAGAGCAACCTCTTCTAATCATTTCATATCTTCGTCTCCTACAATGCGTTCAACTTCATCCCACTCCAGATAAGAGAAGAATGAGCATATGTAAGAAATTCCTCCCAATCACTTTGTACAAGCTCATCATAAGTAAACATAATTCGATACTCATCGATATTTTATTCCTTTTCGTTGTTGAAAGGCTCTCCATGCTTAAGCCAATCGGGTAATTTTTCATAAGATTCAACTTTATTTTATCATTTGCAGATATGGCCTCTAGTCACTTCCAAAAAAAGGACAACATCTACATATCTCTTAAATCTCTTTGAGATGTGGTATTTTTTCCAATATGGACTTTGCATCCCTTTATGTGTCATTTTTTTTGTATAACCCCTGAATGAATGCTTTTTGGCCTAAAACCCTGACAAGCTTGTGAGGCTTAGGAATATTCGACCTTAGTTAAGGATGTATGCGGGAAACACACCACATCTACTCTATGAACAAAACTGTAAATGAAAGAAAATAAATTTTTGTACTTCAAACTCCAATCTTTATTTATTCATCAGTAATAATTACATCAAGCATTCTTCTCATTCTATCTCAAGTATTCTATCTCTCGTATAAAATATCTCAAAATGGAACTCACTCATACATTTCTTGTGATGCACCAACTTCTTACATTGATTCCTCTCTTCCTCTTCATGATTATATCATCTCTTCTCACTCATTTTCACGATATCCTATTTTCCCCACATTTTACATCATTATATAACCTTTAAAAGGCAGAAGTTATGTATTTTCAATCATAATGACATGTGGTAACCATTGGTTAACACTTATTTACATTATTAACTAGTGATTAGTGGATATTTACACACATATCATTGTATTTATGCATTTTTCTTGTGTAAAAGAATATATATTTTTCATAATTATCATTCTAATATATTTATGGATTCTGTGGTATATAATAATGCTCATATAAATCCCGTAAACATCATAAAGCAAATTCATAACATGAATAAATTTATTATGCCTCTGTTGACTTCTATCTCATACTATTTTGATTTGTCTTCATTCCATGGTTCTTTGTCAGATTTCGTTGTTTCCTACAATATCTCGCGGCTTCTTTCAGTGTTCGGCGGCTTTCTCATTTTACCCGTTGCTTCACTCTTCTACCTACGGCTTCCTTCTTTTACCCGCGGCTTCATTATTTTACCTACAGCTTCTCTCTTTTACCCGCAGATTCTCTCATTTACCCACGGTTTTTCTCTTTTACCTGCGACTCTCTCTTTTACCCATTGTAGACACCAAATTTAGGTCACACTCCCCTTTGGTCCCTCGACAAATAAATACCTTCATCACATTCACCTAGCCATGGTCCCCTTCACCCCACTAATATTAATGTAATTAATTAAATTAAATTAATTCATCATCCTCACCATATTTATTATTTAAATATCTTAATTTTTTTAATGCCCACACATACACCTCACCTAGACACCTCACCAAGCCAACTCACCCTAAGACCTATTCTTAATAAGTTGTTATAACTAACTAAAACATACTCAAACCCTAAAAATCAATGCCTACATTCCCTCTAACCACATTCCTGCATGTTTACAAGAAGCTTCCAGTCTGATCCGTGGGTTAATGACATGAGATCCCAAAAAATCAAGGGGATCTGCCTAGTTTAGTAAACCTAGGAAATATCGCCTTGACCGACGCTGGTTACTCCTAACTGCCGCCGGTTAAGCCGAAACCACCGTCAGTCACCTTTTAATCCCTAAAAAAATCTTATTTTCAAGGTTGGCAAAAGGTTGACAGATTCCTGAGAGATAACACATCTTTTGAGAACAAGTTTCATTGAGAACACGCATGCGAAGAAGGAGAACAAGCATTTTCTCTTGCACAGGCATCCAACATTCACCCGGCAACAACCCAACAACTAGGATTTCAACAGGTATTCCTCCTATGCCCATTACCCTATATGTTTTGTTAATATTCAAATAAACATCTAAGAATCAGGTGAAACATTTTGGCATGCCCGGTGGGACCCATTCGGGGTTCCTTGCATTTTTTTCATTCCTATGAAAATTTGTGTGTTTGTTTTCCTTCTGAAAATCATACACATTAATTTTCTTCCTTGGTAACCCTCTTTTTATTTCTATTTTCTCTAAAAGAAACCTTTCTTTTGGTGTACTTAAAAAGAATCATTTCTTCTTGTTTTCTACATTTTAGTGAAAAAGCATCCCTCTTCCTATTCCTCTAGTTGTGTCATCAAACTTCATATTTCGATTTGGGCTTAAAAATCATTGCATTTCATTCTGATTTATCACATTATCTCACATTAATTTAGGGCAACCTATACATTGGAAGTCATTCCCAGCTGATGGTTGGTAAATGAATTGTAGAAAGCACATCTCTCTCTCTCTCTCTGAGTCTTGCCAAATTGCACAAATTTAAAACAATTACATATTCTTAAACAACATCTTTCTTGGGAACGCTTGTCAATGATCGCACTGATTTGAGGATTGGCAGGTACTCCCTAGCTTGTTGCTCTGTCGAGTCATACTTCAGAGCGAAGCCCGCCCCCGTCATAACATACCCGAAATCTCACCTTTTAGATCTCCTTATTTGTAGGAAGCCATCCTCACCAAAAAACTCTATTTTACAATTCATGTGTCAGTCCTTAAATAACATAAGCTAAATAGACATAATAGAAAAGGCACTCTTAGGATCACATTTTTCTTAGTGTTTCTACTTGGCTTGCGTTTTGAGGTGAGAGGTCACGTTCTTCATTCTTCTTGTTTCTCCTTGCATGCTCCTCATCATAGTTGGTGTATTCTGGATTCTTCTGAGTGTGCCTGGATCATATTCTCATCATTCTTAGAATTCTGGGTCTGATTCTACATTAGGTTTTAATTCACAACCACTTTTCTTTCATCACTATTTTAATTTCATAGTGACCAGTGTTAGTCCAGCGACCGTCGTTAGTTACTCCCTAACCATCGTCGGTCATACCCAACTGATGTCGGTTCATTGTCATTTTGGTTAACTTGCCCAAAGGGACATTTATTCACCTTCTTCAACATTTTAGAGTCCCTGTCACTACTATCATTCCTATTGACCTTGTAAAACTCATTGGGTTTGGCATACATGTAAGATTTGATCTTATACCTTGTTTTTGACTCATTGTCCATTTCTTACTGTGACTGGCATCGGTTACCCCTAACCGACATCGGTTTACCCCGACCAACATCCATTATCCTGTGCCACATTCTGGCCAACATTTGGTACCTAGTTCACTTTTTACCACCTTTTTCACTTGTTCCAAATGTTTTTTAGTGTCATTTATAGAGAAGCGGCCTAACTTGATCAGTACTGGTTCACATGGTGCTGACCCGAAGAAAAGAAAGTACACTCGTATTCCATGCAAGTTTTCAACAGGTCCCACCTAGTCCTTCACCACCTTCCATTTTATCACCCGCCATGGATCCTATCCAACCTATCACTATCGCTACCGGAGATGAAGAGTTTGCACGACTCCTTGACCAAAACCCTATCGCCTTGCAGTTTTATCTTTCACACTCATCCACTCGAGTTGCCTCAGGTCAGTTGATATTTACATGCTCATATCTATCCCTCCGACTCTCACTCCCACTCCTGCGTCAGCCCCATCTAGCTCCATGTTGCCCGCATCTACCTTACTCCCAGTCTTTTCGCAGCTAAGTCCTATAATTGCTATGACTACAACATCTTCTACATCCGTTGCACCTGCCACATCCACCATACCTTCGACAACCACCCAAAATGCAACCTTTTCCAGCCCTATTGTTTCACATATACCCATAGCTACACTACCACCTCTAGTGTTAGTGACCCCTACCCCTTTTCAGAATGTGGTCCTTTCCATTCCATAGTTTTTGGCCCTCATTGCCAATAGGGTTACCACAACCCTTCCACCTCTATATACATACTATCAACAGCCTCCTGTTTCATCTATTATTCACTCTGGGTACGTATCCCCTATTTCACTACCTTCTTCTCAATCAACCTACACAGAAGCGCCATATACTGGAATGCCACCCCAGTTATATGCCCAAAACCAACCCTCTCATGCTACAGGAGGCACCCAATCATCGTAACCTACCAACTACCTAATAAATTTGATGATGGACAAGATGTAAACATTAGAGGCATCGGTTTCTTGCTCCTGGAATACTCTCACCTATGACAAGATTTGTAATGAGCCTATCCACCCATCCAATCCTATCTGTCCATATCCCGTGCACTGGGAGATGCCTAAATTCAACTATTTCCATAGCAAGGAAGACCTGCAACAACATTTTTGGTCATTCAAACATGGGTGCCACCTAATCACCCACAATGATGCTTTGCTCTTAAGGACCTTTCCCATGTCTCTAACTGGACTTGCATTAGATTGGTATAGTGGGTTACCTAGACACTCTATATTTTCATTTAATCAAGTATCCCAAGCCTTCTTGGATCACTTCTCCATCAATATCATCAAGAAGGTTACCATGACTGACCTATACTCCACGCGTTAGTATGAGGATGAATCTATCAAATTTTTTTTCACTCACTGGTGTAGCTTGATCAATCAACTCACCTTACAACTGCCACAAAAAGAACTCATCGATCTATTCACACGAGCTTATCCTAGACATATCTCACCAACCATGCAGGTCTAAACCTTCCGAACATTTGTGAAGCATTCACGATGGCATAAAAGCTAGAGATTCGGGCCATCAAAGAGAATAAAATCCAATTACGTAGTAAGAATTCGACATTCAAGTCAAATGATACCTCTTATTCTTCCAAACTATAGAACAATTATTCAAAGGCCAAGGGCACCGCTAACGTAGTGATACTCAAATTTGGCCTAGCTCATCCGTCAAATCAGGCTACCCCCTCATCTAATCTCTCACCTGTCTAGAATTTTCAATTCAGGTGAGAACAACGGAAATACACCCCAATTGAGGAGCCCTACTCTTCTGTCTTAGAAAATATCATCAAAGATGGGGCCATCACCCTTCCGCCTATAAAACCACACACTGGTTTTGACCCTGCTCGCCCCATGCCCACATGGTATAAAGAACACAACTTCTGTAACTATCATCGAGTGAAGGGTCATAGTGACGGAAATTGCATCACTTTCAAAAATATTTTCCAAGAAATGCTCAAGAAAGGCGAGTTAACTATGGATAATCCTAACACACCCACCAATCAAAACCTACATATCTTCAAGAAACCCTTTCCCAATCAGGCCCCTTCATCTGATCAAACCAGTGAGACCTCAACTCATGATGGCCATACCCGTGAGGTCCATGCTATTTTTAGTGACGCACCTGTTGCTTTTCAATTACCCCATATTCCTCCACCCATAGAGGAATGCCTTTCACCTCCTTCCTCTCCTGTGGAGGATCCCTTCACTAATATCGAGACCATTTCACCTTTGGCTTCTCCACCTAGGGAACCGTCACCCACAATACTTCTTCATCCCACAGAGGAGTACCCATTATCTCTTCCACCCATAGTGGAGCACCCATCATATTCTCCACCTATAGAGGAGCACCCATTTTCTCCTCCCCCTATCAAATATCCAATAGAGATACCTTTGCCTCTAGGTGAGCATTCTCCATCAGCTACCCAAGATCCTGCAGACCTACTTTCGGCTCTCTTACCCACAGAAGCTGAAGCTAACGAATTCCCTGTCTCTAAGACATGTTTTACATGAATAGCCATTCGGTCCTCATCAACATCACCTAAAGACATTCCATTCTCACATTTGGCCGTTTACCTAGATTATGTGGACAGAGCCTTATTGTGGGGGTGTCTTCTGCTTCCTGTTTCAACAAAAATGTAAATGTCACTTGCTGATACCTCCACTATCAACCCAAAAATATTATGTCTAGTTTAACCGAGTACAACCACCTCTATCACTAATTCTTGCATAACCCTCTACACCGCTCAACATACTCCCTTACCTAAAACCCAACATACATCTAAATCAAAACCCGCACCTTCAACATCTTCCTTGACTAAACCTATTATCACCTTAGGGGTCACCCTAACCACCAGCCTTACTCATCCACCTATCAAACTGGATTTAGCTACATCCTCCAAAGTCAACACCACACCTGCAGCGGCACCCAAACAAAAGAACCAAACCCATAGAACTCATACCCCAGCTATGCCAATCACACCTACACCTGTTCTGTCTGTCTTAGGACCTCAACTTCCTAGTATAGTTAAGAAACCTCCACCCATCAATAAACCAAAAACACAACAGCCCAATCCTTCCTCACAAACCTCTAACCTACCCAAGCACCCAACATGACTTACACCTACACCTGTAACATCTTTACAACCCATACCTCCAATAACCTCAACAACTTCTTCATTACCCACTACACTTCAGTCTGTCTCTCACACCCCCTACTTGACTCACATAATCTACCTTCACAGAACCTCCATTATCCCCGTGGGTAACTCGCCCTCTTCCCCCATATACGTTTCCCTTTAGATCTCGTAAACCCATATCACCTTTACCCAAGAAGGTGAAACCCAAAGACAAAAATCCGCTACCCTCCAATAAGGTAGTCAAAACAACCATACAACCTCCTACCCGTTCATCTACCATACCCCTACCCAAGCAAACACGACCAACACCCAAGACCATGCCAGCACCCAAAACCATAACTCGACCCACTCCCCCTTCTGCAAGGACCATTCCTCAATAATCAAACACACTTACACCCAAATGCACTTTCACTTTCCATTTTGATCCACTAGCAGTGTCCTATGTCAAAATTTTAACCAACCTCCTTAATACTTCTCTCATCACATTACCACCACTCAGACCTTATGACCCCCTCAAACCCAAGCCAAAATGGTTTTATGACACTAAAATTTGTGCCTTCCATCATGTGTCAGGGAACGATGTGGAGAACTACAAAGCTTTGAAAACCTTCCTTATCCAATTGTGTCCTCCAGAAGCCAACTTTGATGATGAAAACCTTCTTCATGAGGACCTTTCTTCATCGATACCGATTCACATAGTCCTTCATTCACTGCCCACTCAAAAACCACGACCCCCACCCCCACAGATCCTAGAGCCACCTCCAAGATTTGAAATTAACATGGTTCGCATCAGAGAAATTTTTACACCATGACCTAAATGTTATTGCACTCATCTTAGCTCACAAGGATTTTCTCCTCCATTAGGTTTTTACCCATCATGTCATTATACTACTCATCCTACACCTTCTCTGTTTACCAACTCCCCTTATATCAACATGATCCACGTTACTACCCATGCTTAAAAAGACAAAGGAAAAGAAAAGGAAATTGAATCGCTGACCAATCCTATACCCAACATACCATCTGCACCCACACCTAAGATTACTATACATGGACCCACATACCCTATTTCTAATGGGGTCACACATCGCACCATGCTCAAACAATTACACCAATATCCCCTCAAAATGTCCCTATATGACCTCATCCAAACCTCAGAATCCCATCGTCAAGCTCTCATGGAGGTTCTTCAATCTATTGAGGTTTTACCCAATGAACTTACACACGTAGCCTCCATTATCACACCCCATCATTTAGCCTCTCTCACCAAATTGCCACATTTATCCACACCTCACTCTACTCACTAAATAGCCTCCCTTAGCTTCTCAGAGGAAGAGATCACACCACACAAAATAGATGACTTAAACCTAGCCCTCTTCATCTCTGTCCACATCGATGATATACGTGTACGATGTGTAATGATTAATGGGGGAACTAGTATCAATATCATTTCATCCTACGCATTTGCTCAAATGCGCATACCTGACAATTACATGCATAAACATCATGTCATGTTGTGTTCATTTAATGACGCTATCACCTCTACATTAGGCATTATCACTCTCCACGTTCACGTGGGCCCCTGCACTGTTCCAGAGAAATTCTACGTCTTGGAGGAGGAATTTCAATATAATCTATTGCTTGGCTGACCTTGGATTCGTATCATGGGTTGCATTCCTTCCATGTTGCATCACTGTGTAAAGTTTGAACATGAAGGACACACCTTATACCATTCCAGCTGATCCATCACCATTTAAAACATGTAACATGCTTTACCAACCTAATGATGTGGTCATACCCATTAAGGCGTCTACCTCCACACCCACTATTACTTCACCTACACTTCCACTTACCAATACAGCCGCCACAACCTCCACGGCCAACCCATCAGTCTTCCAATCTGTTAACTCCACCTCCACATTGACCTCTGACACATCATCTATTCTTGCTACCCACATACCAACCACCGATCCCTTGGAAGGTGTTTTTCAACGCCTCATTCTGGGGGAATACTGCCTATATAGTGTCAACACATTCCTTACTCCACAAGAGTATGGAAGTCTTCACTAACACCCTCTCTATGATCACCACATAGGAGAACACCTCCTTTATGGTCCTCCTCGTCTTCGTAAAAGTCTCACCTATGGGGGACTTGATACTACCATGTACATACCTTAACCACCATCACAAACCTGCCAATTTTCCACTGACTTCCAGTATCTCACCAATTGTCATTTTGCCCACACCTTCCTTCACTGATGTGAGTGAAAGGGTTTTGTTTTTGGATTTTACGAGCAAGGTCATCATACCGTTATCCCATGTACCACCCACAAAAATAACGACCATAGTGGTATCAGCTTTCCTGAACCACCTACCAAACATGCCCACATTGAACTCATCGAGAACATCAACCCTTATCCACTTTCTTCACCCGCTCTGCCTTCATCACCACCTTCGCCGACGGAGTTGATGGATCCATAATCTATCCCTCCTAAAAAATTTTTTCATAAACACCATTTCCTTAGGGCATTTGACTTATCAACGTGAGGGGGAGGCCCCTTCCTCTCTTCCATTCTTGTATCTTGAAATGATCGATGACAATACACCTTCCATTAACATCGTTTAATGTCATGATGATGAATCTATACTCACCTACCTTGGTGCAGAAGACTCACATATTCATCAGTCATTACCATCTGAGATGTAAACCATGTTGAATGAACCGATTGTTGAGATCAACATCCATACTCACAATGACCCACACATCCTAAAGATCAGTCAATCTTTAGATGCTACTGAACAGGAAGCCATCACTTCTTTTCTCAAAGATCATAATTGCATTCGCTTGGTCTTACGCAGACATGCCCAGTATTGACCCCACCACAGTGGTCCATAACATTGTAACCATCCCCAATGCCAAACCCATAAAACAAAAGCTGATGAAAATACACTCTCGCATTGCCCTTCTTGTCAAAGAAGAACTTCAACGCCTTCTTTCTATTTCCTTCATATTGCCCATTGATTATCCTCATTGGATTTCTAACATTGTCCCTATCACTAAGGCAACAGGGGGACTCTGGATTTGCATGGATTTCCATGACCTCAACCTTGCCTGCCTAAAAGATGACTTCCCCTTACCCAGTATTGACCAACTGGTTGACCTTACTGGTGGTCACGAGATGCTGTCACTCATGGATGGATTCTCGGGTTATAACCAAATCCTGCTTGCCCCAGAAAATCAACATAAAACCACATTCATCACCCCTTGAGGGACCTTTTGTTATCGATTCATGCCTTTTGACCTTAAAAACACTGGTGCCACATATCAGCGAGCTATGACTTACATCTTCCATGATATCATGCATCGTATACTATAAGATTATGTGGATGATCTCCTAGCCAAATCTAAATGCCACTCCGAACACCTTGCCGTCCTCAAAACCATTTTTGACTGTCTCATTAAATATTGCGTTCTCCTTTAGCCTAAAAAGTGTGTCTTCACGGTCCCCTTAGGAAAAATCCTAGGCTTTATCATTTCCCTACATGGTATATAAGTTGACCCCGCTAAAGTTAAGGCCATTCTTGAAATGCCTTCGCCTACTAACCTTAAACAACTCCGTAGCCTGCAAGGTAAGTTGTAGTCTATTCATCGTTTCATTTCACAATTATCTGATCAGTGTCAACCATTTCATCATCTGCTCAAGAAGGATGTCTCCTTTAAATGGGGTGATGACTACCACAAAGCTTTTGAGGCCCTAAAACAATACCTTCTCCAACCACCCGTAATCATTCCACCTAAAGACAATCAACCTTTCTACCTATACATCACAACTACTGATCACTCCTTGGGAGAAATGCTCACTCATCGTGATGAACAACACAGGGAGTAGGTGGTTTATTACATAAGTTGTACTCTTTTGGACTATGAAACCTGATACACCCATCCCAAATTTTTTTTCTTAGCCTTAGTTTTCATTGCCACCAAACTCTGCCATTACCTACTCAACCACAAAACCTATGTTGTGAACAACACCGACCCCTTACACTTCATGTATGCCAAGCCTTATCAAAATTAATGTGCTTCACACTGGCTTATGCTTTTAGCTGACCTCGACCTCAAAATTCCATCAAGGGACAAGCTATCACTGAACAATTGGCTGACGCACCTATTACCAGGGATCAACCCTCTAATTTTGACTTTCTAGATGAGTCAATTGCTACCCTTTTCTTGGGAAAACCTGCCTATCAAATGACACTCTTCTTTGATGGTTCCAAGTGTCAGTGTGGGGGTGGGGCTGGTATTATCCTCATTCTGCTTGATGGTGAACCCATGCCTTTTTCTTTCAAACGTGATTTTTATTGTACCAATAATATTTCCGAATACGAAGCACTCATACTAGGTCTCCAAGCTACCCATGCCCTAGACATCAAATCAATCAACATCTTTGGTGATTCTCAATTGGTTGTAAACCAAGTCAATGGTATATACCAATGTCGTAACGAGATACTTCAAAAGTATAAACATCATGTAGACATACTTTTGACCACCTTTGGCTGTTATGCCCTACAAACTATCCCTTGTTTAACCAAAAAATTTGTAGACACCATGGCCTATTTGGCTTCTCAAATACCCGCTTCGCCTTCCAATTCTAAAATCTTTGTCACCGTACAATGACTCCAATCACCCTCTTACTTACCTCAAAACATTTCCTCCATTGGAACCATCACCCCTGACCCGATTGACCTTTGGTATAAATAATACTCTGACTATCTTTCTCTTTCCATCTTACCCCCTGATCTCACCCGTAACGAACAACGTGCCTTCCTTAAAAAGGTTTCTCGTTATGTCATCATGGGGGCCTCCTCTATAAGTGTGGCTTTGATGGTATTCTCTTACGATGCCTCACGAGTTCTGAAATTCCTTATACCATTAAGGAAGTTCATGATGGCATATGTGGAGGTCACTTCAGTGGCCTTACTATGGCTAAGTGTATTCTTCGTCTAGGCTATTACTAGCCGACTCTTAACCATGATTTTTGTGACTATGTCAAGCATTGTGTAAAATGCCAACAACATGCCAAACTTCATCACACACCTAGTCATGCCTTATAGGTCACCCGTGACCTTTGGCCCTTCTCTAAATGGGGTTTGGATCTTGTCGAAGAGATCAACCCCCATTCTTCCCAGTGCCATCAATGAATCATCACGACTACCGAATACTACAAAAAATGGTTAGAATCCATACCACTCATCTCCATGAAAGCTGAGAAAATATGTGAGTTCATCAATCATCACATCATTTTTCACTTTGGTGTTCCTTATCGCCTCATCACTAATAACAAAAAATAATTCAAAAATAAAATAGTACAAAAAATTTGCGACGCCTTTGGAATTCAGCTAAGTTTCTCATCACCTTATTACCCACAAACCAACGGCCAAGCCGAATCCACTAACAAAACCCTAAAAAAAATTCTTATGAAAGTGGTTAACAATACCAGGAAGGATTGGCATACGCACCTTCCTTTTGCCTTATGGGCACACCGCACTAGTATTCGCACTTCCACTGCCGCCACACCATTTTCTCTGGTCTATGGTTCTCAGGCTGTTCTACCTCTTGAAGTCTAGATTCCCTCACTCTACTTTTCTCTCCATGACATGCTCAATGATGATGAATTTCATCAAGACCATTTCACACAGCTTGAGTTATTAGATGAATGTCATCTTAACGCTCTTGATCACCTTCAAGTTTACCAAAAATGTATCAAATGTGCCTACGACAAACATGTACATGAATGAACCTTCCAAGTCAGTGACCTTTTCCTGAAAGAAAATCAACATGTAACCAAAGTAGAAAAAAGTAAATGGGGCTAATTTGCTCCTAATTGGCTTGGACCATACATCGTGACTCATACTTATGGATCAAGTGCTTATCGTTTATCTTCACTTGATGGTAAACTTGAACCTGACCCCATTAATGCCTTCCATCTTCGACCGTTCTACTATTGAAGTTTAGTTCTACCTCACCTTTTTCCTCTTTCCATGCTCGTTCCTTGAGTGCTACCCACTTCCTACATCTCACCGATGACTAAAAATGAATCATGTGAGTACCCATCACTTGTTATCTTCTCTTGAATATGTGTACCACGGCACTGCACATAACATGATTCTCATGGATACTTTTCATCTACCTTTAGATGAGATCTCATGGTTGTTTCACCCTACTATCTAAACAAGAATCCTATTCCTCACCTTGGTATTTTCCATGACTTCGAAGCCCTCATTTGGGACACAACTCCTTGAGTCAAACTTCTAATAAAATGATGACTTCCTCAAAAGGACATCTTCCTCTCAGCAATCGCTGCTATAAAAAGTCTACTCCCTCGAAGGATAGCTATGTAAGGCTCTTTAACAAAAAAAAAATTGAGAGAATTTGAAGCTTCCTGCATCGATCAGCTTCACAAAGACCTCAAGGAGTTAATTTCATCATCCCATATAGACTTCCCACATTGATCAGTCTATCTCAAATACAAGTCAAAACAAAAGAATTTTCGTCATGGACTTGCCCATTGTGACCTCAGATCTCTTTCCCAAAGAGCATGCTTCCACATATCATATAAAAATTACCCACCTTTCACCTTTCTCACCATTCCCACTCCCATTTCCTACCATCTCAAGGAACCTCTTGGAAACCAAGGCATTTGGTGATCATGTGACTACTTTTCACCTTAGAACAATTAGTCACGCAATGTCTTTAGGGTCTTATGTTCATCACCTCCTCCAAGGTATGATCTACTCGATATGATCCTGACCAATCAAGTGGCTTTCTTGCCTCCTCTTATCTTTTAAAACATTGTTATTTACGTTTTGATTACCTTATATAGGACTTGGTCCTCGATGCTTACCTTTGGGGTAATATTCTTCTTTTGCCACAATTAAGTTCACCTATACCAATTTTCCTATAACCCACACACACCTAATAGACCTAAACCCACAACATGCCTAAAACCTACCAACTCATTTTCATACCCCCTCATATTCTTCCCTAGCTTATGGGAGAACCACATCCGCCTGAGGTCCCTTTTCACCGGAACTATGTAGGAAGCACTCTAAGGGCATGGGGCCCTTAGAGGTTAACTCGGCCACTCTCTACCCAAACCAATCCATCTTTCATATTCCTAAAATACATTCTACCCCACTTAGTTTCATTTTTATATCAACAAATGAAAATAAAACCAAACAGACAACGAGTTGCCTAACATTTTTACAATCATCACAACATATATTTATTATGACTACTATTTCTCTACCATCATCATGCGTATATTATAAAACATCTCACACATGACCCATATTATCATTCGTTGCACAAAATAATGAATTACAACTTCAACAGACCTAACTCGACCATGCCTAAACTAACCTGACTTGATCCATGCCTAAACCAACATGACTTGATCCATGCCTATGACCTGTCTCGATCCATGCCTAAGCCAACCGGACTCGATCCATGCCTAAAACCTGAATCGATCCATGCCTAAACTGACTTGACTCCATCATGCCTAACTCACCTAATTTCCATCCTTATCACAACAAAAAATCAAAAGTCTCATCAAAACACCAAAAAATCAAGCATCTCATATATCTCATCATATAAATAAATATGTGTCTCAATACAATGTACACATGATATCCAATCATGTCCATCATCTCAAAATCGTCGTTACGTAGGCCGATACTCGATAAAAAATGTCATCAGCATGCAAGCCGATATCATATACACTGAAATAATAAACCAATACAAAATATCTTTGGCACACAGTCCAGTATATGCTCAAAATATACAAAAACTCTCATACATCCTCACTATCTTCTACACGTAGGCTAGTATATATAAAAAAAATAACTATAATACATCAATAATCAGGAGCTGTATCTCAGGCATCTCGAAACACATTCTCCATATCTATGTTTCCTGTACCCTCTGCCTCCTCGGCCCCAGTCTAGGTCCCTACTGGCACCTCACCTGGAGATGGTGGCCCCTCCATGATCTAGCCTCAGAGATTGATGGCCCCTTGTGCTCTCTATACTATGAATACGGGATCTACTCCTCTCACTCGAAGCCTTCTGTGCCTGGTAATCTCCATAGGATAGAAATTCTATCCCAACTGTCATCAACTGGTCCTGGTAGTATCTGGCCTCACTTGGGGCATCCTATAACCTAGATATAGGCATGGTCTGTGGTATTTCCATAGCCCTCGACCCCTGTACTTGTCCTATGGGACCTTTTCCCACACCTTCTTGTGAACTGGGACCCTATCCTAGTGCCTGTGGTGGTACCCTCTGTCCCTATACCTGTATCTGGGCCTGTAAGGCCCCAATTTGTGCCTGAGTTATGGCCAAGTATCCCTGCAACCCTGTCACTTGTGCTTGTAAGGCCACCACTCGACCATCATTCTCATCTCCATCTCCACCCCCACCCCCGGTCATCTAGGCCTGCAGACTTTCCACCTGTACATGTAGCTCCACTACCTCTGCCTCTGAGCTGTGTCTACACCATACCTAACGGGGTAATCAGAGTAGCCACCTACCCCTATAGGGCGTCTCTTTGCACCGTGATGGTGGCTAGATTTGGCTTACCCAGTCTGGGTGGTATGGCTCATAAATGAGCCACCAACCATTATCTATACATGTTTTTGATCTCGAAATCATCAATCTGCCAGTCTACCGCCTAGTCATCCTTCCCTATGGGCACTATAGGCTATGGTAGAGGTAAGGGCCTCTCTATGTCATCTCTCTTATACTATAGTAAGGGCGGAGGTACATCCTTTAATAGCCCAAACTGCTTCCTAACTCTGCCAACCAAGATCATCTCGTGCTCCCTGAAATGGAGACCTTGTATCCATCTCAGTAGCTGCAACTCAACTAGCTCATCACACATCTGCCTATATGAGGGGAAGCCCACCTATGGCCTCTAAATGCTATCCACCCCAGATAACCCCTCCAATAGTCACCGGAAATAGGCCACATCATGTGTGGGCCTGGCTAATCTCCGCTCTCCAATAGTAGGCACCCATTACCTATACTCCACTCGTACATAGCTTGGCGGAAAGGCATCGACCCGGGGCATGCCCACTAGACGCACACAGAAAATTTACTCATATGCCTAGCAATGCACTAAAAAGGTACAACATAGGCTGAACCTGCGCAACCGTCCATATGCCCCAAACTCCCTGATTAACTGCACTAGGATTGCTAACGCCCAGGAAAAGCGGGTCTGGTCCATCATCATATCGTTTAATACCCCCGTCAACGAGTGGGGACATCTACCACCCTCTACATCTAGCATTATAAAGCAGCACACTACCTCCATCAATAGAACTACTAGCCTCATCTCCTCCGGACGGGCTAGGTACATCTCTTCATAGTGAATGCTGGCACTATGAAATGTCATCTCGGCCATCCCCTCTCCAAACAACATCAGCATCAGCTCCTTCGAGGCCTTGGAGGAGATATAGTAGACCTATGTACCCAATATCAGTAGCCGCAGAATCTTGAACACATCCTCCAGGATGACTGTGATCTCACCCATCGGTAGGTGGAACGTGTTGGTTAGAGAATCCCATCTATTAATGAGTGCAACCATCAAACTAGGCTACTAGACTACATGTCAGTAACGTCAGACCCCACTCAGGCCTACTGCCTCCACATGTCGTAGCTCCTCAGGGGTCAGTGCACCACACACTGTCACAAGTAGGGGTGGAACCCTATCCCACATACGTAGCTGATCTCTCCCCTGCATCCAATATAAACAACACATTAATCTACATTTATCATACCCATACTTGCCCCCTATCATTTTCTAACACCTTATTTTACCCCTACCCATCTCAATCACCCAACCTATGGCACTTTTGACCCCTTTCCCTCCAAAAACTAAGTAGTATTGGTTCTCTCTAACCGACCCCGGTCACCCCTAAACTGACATTGGTCACCTGTTTCATGACCGATACCAGTTTAACCCTACTAATGCCGGCTTAGCCCGATCGACACCAATCATTGTCGCGGTAAAAACCTACGACCCCCAAACCCCCCTTTTTTCAAAAACTTTCCACCCTACCCCTTTTACCCACCTAAACTCACCTACAACTCCCCTTATAACTCACCTACACCTCCCCTTACACCTCATCCCCTCCCCTCCTCTCCCACTTATCTCTCCCCACATTTCTATTTTACCCACTTTACCCTCACATTTCCAAAATTTTATTTTTTTCCCCACCCAAAATAAACACTAAACAACCAATTTGTAAATCACCTAATATATCTAACCAAATACAACTAGAGTTGGATGCTTACCTCATCGTGTTGCCGTTGTCATGGTGCCACATCTGGCCACTGCACTGGTGGCCCTCGCAATCCCCCTCCGGCCTCTGCCATCACAAAATCTCTACCTGTGTCTCCAACCGATTGAATCACACACACCGATCTTGTGGATCCACCTCTCACCAACCAATCACCCACCGTTCATACCACCTACTCAACACTCCATTCTGTCTGAACACTTTTCCCTCTTTTCTCTCTCTTTTTTCATTTTCTCAATTCGTTATATGACAAATGAATAACAAAAAACATAGATTTTTTGTTTTTATAACAAACTCAACCTAACCAACACTGGTTTAACCTTCACCAGCATTGGTCACATTCCCTACCTTACCGTAGTCAGTTGCACTATACCGGCGTCAGTTACCCCTGACCGGCATTGGTCACCCTCTTGCAAAAAACCCAACATTTTACCCTATAACCCCGCCTATCCCTCCATATTTTTCCACATCTACCCTTTACCCTGACCATTTTCCTCACCCAACCATTACCTTGACGATTTATTTGATCCTCATGACCTCATCATGTACTACCTACCCTCATCCTCATTTGGGGACTCGTTCTCTTACCCATACCTCGGCCCTACCCATGCCATGACCTAGATTCTTGGACTTGGAACATCGCTAGTGACCCTTGACCTCATGTGTTTGCTATACCTTATGGTATTGAACCCTGTGTTGTTGACCTAATGACCTTACCTCACCTATTGCCGTGACTGTTTATCCTAACCCTACCTTTGGTGTACTGGAACATACCTAAACATTCCTACACCTAATCTATGTTGTGCTTCCTGACCATATCCTACACCTTGGATACCAGAATCACTTTAACCTTGTTTGGATAAATCTAACGACCTTAGACAATGTAGACTTTACCTACTCTTAAAACTAGTACTTTGCTATAGTTTATACATGTGCGTGTGTTTGACTATTACTACCTTTGACCCTAACCCATTACCTAGATGACCTGAGTAGACCTTGCTCCCTTTCTCCCCTGTTACCCACCTTCCTTTTCATCACATTTACATTTTATAAAACCACTCACTGATTCAGCCTTCTGCCTCGTCAGTTCCTAGTTTGAGGGGGACCACCTTCACCCACACATAGGACAACCACATCTTATTTTCATTAGCGTCACTTACCAATACAAGCTACAAAACAAAAAGGTGAAAAATGTAGACACTAAAATTAGGTCACACTCCCCATCGGTCCCTCAACAAATAAACACCTTGAACACATCCACCTAGCCATGGCCCCCTTCACCTTAATATTAATTTAATTATTAAAATTAAATTAATTCATTATCCTCACCATATTTATTATTTAAATAGCCTAATTTAGATAATGCCCACACATCCACCTTACCTAGACACCTCATCAAGCCACCTCACCCTAAGACCTATTCTTAGTAAGTTGCCATAACTAACTAAGACTTACCCAAACCCTAAAAATCAATGCTTACATTCCCTCTAAGCACCTTCACATATGACTTACAAGAAGCTTTTAGTCTAATTTGTGGGTTAATGACATGAGATCCCAGAAAATCAACGGGAATCTACCCATTTTAGTAAACCTAGGAAATCCTGCCCTGAACCGACGCCGGTAACCCTTAACCATGCCACCGATTCAGACAGAACCATTGTAGGTCATCTTTTAATCCCCAAAACAACCTTATTTTTTAGGTTGGAAAAAGGTTGGCAGATTCCTGAGAGATAACACATCTTTTGAGAACAATTTTTTGCTGAGAAGATGCATGCAAGGAAGGAGATCAAGCATTTTCTCTTGCACAGGACATCCAACATTCATCCAGTAACCACCCAACATATATTTGATCCAACATAAGCAAAAAAGAATGCACATGCTATGCCCATGTAGGAGCTTTCTAATGTTTGGTGATCCACATATTCAACATTCAACCTCTTACCAGCACCTTCAGGTCAAACACTCGATAGGCACCTAAAACCATATTTCAACCCGTAGAATAGTTTACTCCTTTGGTTCCCATTCGATTTAATCTATTATATCTTCGGATCTCTCTTGTTATCTTATCCACCCATTTTACCTCCTTTAATACTCATCCCTCCATCTGTTCAAATTAAAACCTCGCTAAACCTTTATCCAAATAGCCTGGATACCTGCTGGCTTTGACCAGCCTAGTCCCTTATGTAATCATAAAGGACTATCTCAAAATGCTGACGATTTTGTGGCTATTCAACTAGTTTTCCACCAGTAATCCATACATTGGTCTCATCCCCAACCGGCAATAAGTGATGAACCCTTAACCGGCATCAGTCTTTGTATTTACCAATACAACATAGAACAATGAACTTACCCACATATTCTTGCAGGCACCCTGATAATCACTTATTTTTTCATGGTGTGTGTTCTTTTCTAGTTCCTCCATTCCTTGATCATTTTGTCTTGGTCCCTCTATTATGGTATACTTGTGATTCCTTTGAAAACTTGAATGAATCATCTTCTGCATTATCACCTAAAGGTATCATTGTAAAATATCTAACAAATTTCACTAGTAATTCACCATTAAAATTCTCATCCTTTTTACTTCCATCTTGTTCATTTTGTATTGTACCATATTTTTACCTAACTATACTTTTCTTCTTCTCATTTATAACCTTTTCATTTCTTTCTATTTCTTCTTGGTTTTTCTTTTTTTAACTTTATTTTTCTTTCTCAATATTTTCCTTCCTATTCCTTACAACATCCTCACACAATGTCACATTTTCATTTTCTCCCTTAAAACTTAACTTCGTTATCTCTTCTCTTTCCATTTTTTGGTTTTCTAGTTTATCTTCCATATGAGTCTTGTTTTCTTTCCATGATTTCTCTTTTTGTGGTAGATAAAATTCTATGGATGTATATTTATCATATGGTTTTATTCTTTTGGTCTCCTTTTCTATCCATGTTCCTTCCTCTTTGTAAAATATATTTTCAATATGTATCTTTATCTCACAATTCCATAGTATATGTCCATTTTTCCCACACCAATAACATGTTATCAACATTCTCCATTGACCATTTTATTTTTATTTTTGATACTTTCCATCCCATGCTTTATTGTAGTTCTTGTTATCCATTTTTTCCCCTCAGGTAAAATTGAACAAACTTGAACATGTGCACTGAGAAAATGGGGTTGATTCAGTCATGGGAGCTTGCATTTCAAGTTTATTCAAATATTATTGAAGCAGGTGATGAGCATTACGGAGAATTCTGGGAAAAGAAAAAGCTCCAAAGTCTGAATTTCAGACTTCAGAGGTGGAGCCTTTCAGAGGTAGGCAAAGCAATAAAAAACAAGAAAAAGGCTTCAAATCCCAAAGTTTGAAAAGGCTTGGGATTTTCGGGGTCAGCAACACCATGGATCAGAGTCCAAACTCAAAAGTTTGAATTTCAGACTTCAAAGGTTCTCATGTGTAGAATTCAGAGGTTCAGAGTCTTCGTAAAACAAAACGGAAAAAAACAACTAAATGCTCGAAATCCCCAAAGTCTGAAGTAAAAAAGGGTTCAAATTTCAGGGGAAAAACATGGTTTTGGATTCAACACGCTATGAATTTTAGACATTCGGAAGTCCTAATTTTTGGGGTTTCGAAGGTTGTATTCGAGGATGTCAAGGTCCGAAACCAGAAGTCTTAATTTCAGACTTCGAGGTTTCAGACGTTCAGGGTTCGGAGGTATCGATGGGTCAGCATGATGAATAGTGTCATGGCCCCGAAAAGGCAAAGGTCCAAAACATGAAGTCCAAATTTCAGACTTCGGAGTTTTGGAACTCTCAAGCAAAATTAGCAGATGAACAATAACTCGGCCTCCAAAGTCAAAAGGTCCGAAGTTTCAAATTTCAAACTTCAGAGTTTCAGAGGTTTGGTGCTGATTTATGGATGAATAGTAACCTAATCTCTGAAATGAAAAGGTTTGAAGTTCTAAATTCCAAGGGTTTGAAATTTTAGATTTTCTAGGGTTGCAAGGCATTTCAGAGTCCAAAGAAACAAAGCCAACGACTCGCCATTAATACAGTATTGAACCCCAATCTTTATATGGCCATAAATTTTTGACATGGAGCTCGGATTTACACAAGAAAGGACTGTTTGGAAATATCTCAGAGTCCTCTACACAAATAAAGCTGGATATCTTAATTTAAGTAAGACTAAGTTATTCAAAATGAAGAAATATGGTCCACCATTTTAGAATATTTTCCAGGTTTCTCACCTACCACAATGATGAAGTATGGGCTTCCTTTCTTCTCCAACAAGGCAAAGTACAAGGAGGTATGGGTTTTCCATTGGTACCCATCATTATTGCAGGTGAATTCAATGCATTTTAGTATGGTTGAGAGAAAGAATTAGAATTCTTCTCTTTTCTTCTCTCATTCTTCCTATATATTGTAAGGAGGGGCATTTTTCAAAAGGTTGGATGATTTGTCTTTGCACCCTCCCTTCTTATCTTGTCTGTAAGTGATCTTGTGGAGTTCAAACCTCCCATCTAAACTGTAAAATGCAATATTGACTCTTGGCCATTGATAATGCATTGTATCAAATATTTGAAGAAATAAGAAAAGTATGTGGATGATTTTCAACCATTTCTTATGTTCATTGCATCGTCTTGGTCTCTCATTGCAATCTTGGTTATATGTGCATGGTGGTTGTATTGCATTTTTATGGTTTGTTTAATTCAATGAGGATAAAGTAGTGTGTTCATCCTCTTCAATATTGTTTCATTCATTTTGCAAGATAAGTTTTCAACATTCCTTTGGTGCATCACCTCTGTTAGTTTAGGTTTATTTTCTTACAATCTTCTTAACCATGTCTCCTTGGCAAGATAGAGTAGGTTTTAGAGTAGATCCTCTACAATTTATATGTGTCCATCAGAACAGAGGAATAGGAACTGGCCTTCATCTAGAGAGCTTTCTCAATCACAAAGTCCTACACTTTGAGAAAAGCTCCAAGTTATGCAATCACACTGAGAGTTTTAACCCATCGAGTTGCAGAAATTCAAGGGTGTTGTGATTACACATCAACAGTTTGTTGTATTACATTTTTATGGTTTGTTTTCAATGGTAAAATAGGTGTTCAACATTCCGTTTGGTGTATCACCTCTGTTAGTTTAGGTTTATTTTCTTGCAATCTTCTTAACCTTGTCTCCTTGGCAAGATAGAGTAGGGTTTTAGAGTAGATCCTCTACAATTTATATGTTTGAATCAGAACAGAGGAATAGGAACTGACCTTCATCCAGAGAGATTTCCTAATCGCAAAGTCCCACACTTTGGGAAAAGCTTTATGTTATGCAATCATACTGAGAGTTTCAACCCATCAAGTTGCAGAAATTGAGGGGTGTTGTGATTACGCATCAACAAGTATCTTCCATTTTATATTGATATATCAAATTTAATCACCTTCAAATTATCCATTCAAGATTATAAAAAATTGTGTGAATTTTTCTATATTCAAAAGGTTTTATCATTATCATATTTGGGCTTCAAGAGGACTACTATAAGGCCTTTCTAGATGGACCATGATTTTGGGTACTATGGATTGTTCATTACTCTATTATTTCTAGAGTTTGACCCTAATAATTTATCTTACCATAATGTCGGTTTGGGTCCTGCTTCCGAATCTACCTTCACATTTATATTTGGATTTTTAAGAGATAGGTAGTTTCATATGAATCTTCATCAAATCTAATAAAGAGAAAATTTCAATGGGGGTATTCCCATTGGAAACATTTATAAGGAAATAGACCTCAATAATTGTCTACCTGATAAATTTATCCCCAATGGGGGAAATATCAACATGACCATGTGTTTGAATATGAAAATACATTTTATCAATGTCACACATGCAAAATTATAAGAAACATTCAAGCTAATCATCCCTGTATAGATCACTTCCACCTAGAAAAGGGGAGGAAAGTAATTTGGATGTTTCCATAGAAAGAAGTAGAATAAAGAGAATCATCAAGAATTAGAAACCTATCCTAACATAAAACTAAAATAGACAAAAATTGGGGAAGTAGATGGTCAATATTAGGAATATGTGTAATAAAGGGTAACATGAGTATAAGTACAAGCCCCTATTTAAGGGATAGTCAGAATGTGACCTCATCCAGAGGGGTGAAGCGGGGTCATGAATTATGAAACATCGAATTTGATAGTGATTTAGTTACTAGATCAAATCTTGAATACTTGATATCATAACTTCCTATTAAAATTAAAAACTCCTATTTTTAGTTAGCTATGATGGAGCCCTCTCATAGGGAGTGGAAATTAGTTACAAATAAAAAGGGAAATATTGAGGTAGATTTGGGGACTCTTTCCCACTAAGTTCTATGGTATTTTCAATAGTGTGTGGCCTTCGTGTATCATCCCAATTTTATTCTTGTCTTAGCTTACATTTAACTTTTCAATATTTCATTCTTGGGTAAGGTTATTGGGGAATTTCAAAACCCTTACCAATTTTCCCTCATAAAAAAAATTACCTTAAAAACTTGTATGTTTTATGATCAAATTCAATGCAATCATAACACTCTTAGAGATAAAGAATAAACATGTGGCACTTAGGGGGAATTCAATGAAAAAAACATAATGGGAATTTCTCATATGTATGGACATGGAAGGTGTAATTGACATTGAATCCGTACATAAATATTAAAAAGTGGGACTATAAAATTGGTTGACTATCTGGGTGGCCACAATATTATATTTAGCCTTACAATTTAATATTATGGAACCCCATTCATGGTAGAAAAGGGGTATTCCTATCAGAGGGATATCTAGTAGAATCAAATTAGCTCTTAGATTGGTGCATAAATTCATTTCATCTAAAAGCTGAAATGGAAAGATTCCCAAGTTCTTATGTTTAATACACCACATTGGTCGAATCCTACAATATTTTTGATAAGTAACAACATAACACAAATTTTATTTTTAGTTTCATTTTCCCTTCTTTGGGATATAATTCAATCTAAATACAATACAATGTTTTGACTGTAATAAGTGTTACTTTGAGTTTCTATTAACTCATCTTTACGTCATATTTAAGTCACTAAATATAATTCTTTCATATTCCAACTAATTATCGTAAAGTCAAGAAAATTTCTTAAACATTTAATTTAAATATTTATACATTCGCATTAAGAACACCCTAAATTATAAGTTTAAATCACCCTAATGCAACCCTTAAGTGACATTGGTAGGATACTAGGGTAACTTAAATTGGGACATTAAGGTTACTTAAAAGGAAACCTTATATGTTACTTAATTACCAAGTTTATTAATACCTAGTACCCTGATCAATAATGGTCTTTAGGTTAATGTTTTTATCGAACCTAATTGTGAATTAAAAAATGATAAACAACCATGATGAATGATTATAAATCAGCATGATAAATAAATCAAAAGAAAAATGAAAAAATAATAAACTTAATATGTCTTTTCTCTTCCACTTAATATTCCTCGTCTCTTCTGTGCACTTCCCTTTCCATTATTCTCACATTGACATTGTAATTTAACTATTATGAACTTGATCCCTTGACTTTGATATCTATTGGTTTTTTTTAAGATCACCGTGCAATAGTATTTGTTTTGAGGATCATATGAGTTCAACAATATATTACATCATTGATCATGTATTGAGTATTATGATTCAAATTTTCTCACATTTGGAATCTCCTCACACCATTGCTAGGATCACCCAAATTTGTATATTTCCTTAACTCACCAATTTTTTTTCTTTACATGCGGTGGTTTAACATTTCATTGGTCATCTCTCCAAATTCCTAAATTGTGTAGGTTACATGTATTCCCACGCATCAAAATATGGTCTATAATCTCTTCCAACTTTCATCTACTAATATCCACGTATTCGATAGATTCTAGATGCATTCAAATTTGTTGGCTCATTAAAAGACTTTATAAATTAATTATTCTTCAAACTTAAATGTTCCCTATTTATAATCTTGGATGTGCTAAAGCATTGAAGGAAAACCAAATCATTCATGTAAATATTTTTTTCTCTTCTTCCAAGTCCTCAAACATTAATTACACAGATATAAATTTCCAAATTGGAGTCTCAAATGTTGTTTCTGAAACACATCAAGGAAACAAAATTTCAAGGTTTTGTTCTGATGGTTTTTGATAGAAACCATCATTCATAGTTTTGTTTAGAGAAACACTAATCACTACCTTTACCACTCAAGATAAATGCTAATAATAAATATACATGAAATTGACAACTTAAATAACGCTAAAAGAAAAAATTTCATATCTAACATATGCAGATTATAAATTTCAAACATATACATAAGTTTCCCTATGTACAAGTGTTTACAAATGACATTTTGAGCTACAACCAAGCCCCTTTATGTGTTAGTGACACATGTGTCAATAATTTGAGTGAGATCGAGATGATGAAGTGGAGCAAAAATAATTTGAGTGAGATCAAGATGATAAATTTTCAACATGAAGATTCGCTACAATTTATATAAGCAAAATCATTAGTTGGTTTGAAAACCAAACTTAAGTAAAAATTGGTCTTGATTTTTATTATCGAACTTCATATTCTTTGACAACTTCACATCAAAATTATTAAAAAAGTCTCAATTTTCAAAATTTGCATAGGTTTATTTTAAAGGTGGGGTTCCCTATAACTATAATTTTTCATCCTTTATTAATCAAACCTGGTCATTGTTGTACATCTATGTTGTGTGTATATAAAATTTAATTACTTGAAAATATAGTAGCCAAAATTATAACATGTCAATCAATGGTTCACACTTTTTAGGTCTACATATAACCATAACAGAGCCTTCACTTCACAATTAGTGATCCCCTCCTTCCATCAAATCTACAACCTCTCCTATTGGAAAAACTTTTGTGATTTAATAATTAATGTGATTATAATCACACCCACCTTATACGAAAAATGACCGACCTTAGTAATTATCACCCATCACTTTTATTTTATCTAATTTTTCCAAGTATCCACTTTAATCAGAATTCTTAGATGTTGGAGGGTGCCTTCTTTTGAGTATCACAAAAAACATTTTTCTCAATACATGATTTTTTTTGTAATCAAATTTTATGTTTGAGGTCGGAAATGAAATCTGTATGTTTTCACCTCAGAAGGGATCTATATTTAGGCTACCCAATTAAGACCAAATTATAGAAGTGCATCCACATTAGTGATTGGGTAAGGAAATATTACTCAGGTCCAAATATTGTCCTCCTCCAAATTAAAGATTTTTAAAAGATGAATAAATTACTATTAGCGTACCTTTTATGGTTTTTAAAACAACATGATTTCCAATTATCATAGGATTACATTTAAATAAATTTATTTCAAAGGGTAAGAAAATATGATATATGTCTTTCCCTACCCTTTAATCTAGGGACTCCTATTGGTTGTTAGCATTTTGATTATAAGCAGTCCTCTAGATTTATCAAAACCTAATTTAAGGGCTAAAGTAGAAATTAATTTTGAAAAAGAGTTCCACGAGTTCCATGAATCATATACCTTAACATGATATAATCATAGAAGATGAAGAGCATATGACATATTTTATTTGGTAGATGGTTATTTGATAAAACATTTCCCCTTTATAATACATCTAATTTCCCCTTTTTGGAACCAAATCCAGGCTACCAAGAAAATGGTATAACTGATAGAGGTTACGCCTAGTTGAAATGGCATGCATTAGGATGCATGTTTCGAGCATAAGTGTATCCATACAACATTTTTCAGCTATTTTTTATTGGATATAACTATTGATTAAAACTTTTACATGTGAGTAATGTTTTGATCAGGTTAGAAGTTAACAAAATATTACCTTTACATGGAATTACAATTATCTTACCCTTATGGGATAAATCTTAGTAAAATACTTAGGAAATGATCTACCTACAAAATTTAAACAATACATAGATAGGATCTTCCATTTTATATTGATATATCAAATTTAATTACCTTAAAATTCACCATTCAAGTTTATACAATATTTACAAATTATAGGTTTTTCTTTATCCAAAATATATTTTCATTTGCATATTTGGGCTTCAAGAATACTACCATAAGGCCTTTGTGGATGGGCCATTATTGTGTGGTATTGTGGGTTGTTCAATAGTTTATGGTGTCTAGAGTTTGAACCTAAATATTTCTTAGTTACCATATTTTTATTATAGGTCTTGCTTCATAATCTACATTTACATTTATATCGGGCTTATAAAGTGATTGCTAATGTCATAAGAACCTTCATCAAATCTGATAAAGAGAGATTTTTAGTGGCGCTGTGCATTTTTTCCCCATGTTTATATGGAAATAGACCTCAAAAACGGTTTACCATAAAAACTAACACTCAGATGAGGGAAAACTCAACATGTCAGGTGTTGGAATATGAAAATACATCTTTTCATTTTCACATATACCAACTTTGAGGAAAATTAAAAAATTATTTTTTCCTAGTATAGAGCACATCCACGTATAAAAGGGAGGAAACGCAATCCAAATTCTTAGATGTTTCCATAGAAATAAGTGGAATATGAAGAGGATGATCAAGAAGTATAAACCCATACTTACATATAACTAGAAAAGAAAAAACTTTGGGAAGCATACAATTAGGATGAGGAATATCTGGAAGGGCAAGAATAAAAGAAGGAGAAGGTACAAGCCCCTCTTTAAGGGATAGTCAAAATATGGCCTCATTACAAAGGGTGAAGTACGTTCATAAATAAGAGAACTTTGAATATGATAAGGAGTTAGCTGTTAACTCAAATCTTGAATACTTGATATCATACACTCCTTTAAAAAAATCCTATATTCATAGTTAGACATAATGGAGCCCTTTCATAGGATGTGGGTAGTAGTTACAAAGAAAAAGGGAAAAAGGGAAAGATTGAGGTAGATTTGGGGAATCTTTCCCGTTGACTTTTGGATATTTTCACTAACATTTTGTTGATTTTTGATGTGGTCAATAGCGTGTGGCCTTAGTATATCAACCCTATTGTATGTTTTCCTTAGCTTGGAATTGATATTTTCTGATAGGTAAAACTTGGAAAAAGTCTTAAAGGGTAATTACCAAGTAGAATATATTCAATGAACACTCACAAGGTAGAAGCCATGTTACCAGGGGTACATAAAACTGAGAGAAATGACTTTAAAAAAAGACACAAAATAGAACCGAATTAGGGGAAAATATCAAATAGACTTAATATTTCAATATTTTAGTATTGTGCAAGGTTATGTGGTAATTTTGAAACCCTTACCTATATCCCTTTATCAAAAAATAATTTACGTCAATGACATGTATTTTATGATTGGATTCATGGTAAGAATAATGCACTTAAAGATCAAGAATAAGCATGTGGCACTTAAGGAGAACTCAATTAGAAGGAAATAGTGTGAATATCTCATATGTATGCACATGAAATTTGTAGTTGACATTCAAGATGTACATATATTAAATAAAAATGAAAATATAAAGTGGGTTAACTACATGGGTGGTTGTTTTATTATATTTAACCTTATAATTGAGTATTACATGGTGTTATTCTTGGTAGAAAAAGGGGTAATCCTATTAAATAAATATCTAGTAGATTTAAATTAGATTTTAGATTGGATACTCTTGCAATGGAAGGGTAGGGTATTCACCCATGTTTTCTTTTGCTATTTTTTTGTGCATGTGTTTGTGAATGAATTTTTTTGTATGTTTTTTATTTTTGGGAAGTAGTATGGCCTTTAGGTTGTGTTGGAGAAAATGGAAATGGGGATATTTTGGAGGGAGGAATAAGAGTTTTATTGGGTATTTAGGAGGCAGTTAGGTTGGGGTGTCCCACCTTGATAAGTAAAATTTGTGCTTATCTTGTTCATTTTATTGAGGGAGGCATAAGAGATGAGGGAGACATAAGAGTTTTTTTTCTTGGAGGGAGGCATAAGAGAATTATGGTTATGTGATTGAGTTCTTGGAGTCTTTAAGGTGGGTACCCAAACCCTTGGGAGGCATAAGTAGATCCCCATGCTCCCTTCTCTTTCTTGGCTTTAGTATGGAGCCTTTGTGCTTGGGAACTTGCTTGTTTTGTTGTAATTTTTGGTATTGTGGTTATTATATTGAATGTATTAATTGAATGTGATTTTGGAAGCCATGTAAATTTTCCAATGGTTGTCGTATACCCCTTATTGTTTCATTGTTGGGTCTCAGGGGCTAATGAGGAAGAAGGTTTCTCTTCCTCATTGTATTATTGGTTGGATGGAGAGTGTTTCCTACTCCCTTATTTTGTTGGTTGTGTTTGGAATTTGCAAAGATGGTGGAGTTCAAGTGAATAATGTTCTTAGCAGTAATTTTAAGAAAAGGAACAAGATCCTTCTTAGTATAATTTTTTTTCATGTTGTCTCCACTTAAGTGGAGGGCTTGTAACTTGTATTTTTAAGAAATTAAACCTCTCGCAAATGTGTTGAGAAAGGTTGAGTTGTATCAAGTTTTAAAAATGTATGTATATGGTAAAATAGGTAAAGGAAAATTGAATTTGTTACTTTGAAAATACCTTCAACTTGTAAACTCCACGAAGAGTGTTTTGAATGAAAAATTTGCTTTTTAAATTTTTTAATTCTTGTAAAAGGAAACTACCAAATCTTGCATTGTTTAGATGAAGTAGAAAATTTGAAATGGGCTTGAAATGGAAATGAAGTTCTTTCAATCTAATTTTATTTTATTTCCTCCAAAGTGTGATTTATTTCATTTTTAAAAGATTGACGATCTCATTGAAATATAGTTGTTTCTTAAAACAGATTGTCATTTAGTTATTGTGAAAGAAAACAAAGGGTTACCTGTTTTTTATGAAAATAAAAGATATTAAAAATAGTGGAATTATAGTTACATTCCTTTTTATGTTGAAGGAAAGAAAGCAGTTTGTTAAAATTATTAGAATGAGGAAAAATATCCACTTTGCAACTTATAGTAGGTTGAATGAAACCTTTTTATTAGTTTTCTCAACTTCATCTTTTCATTTGAATAGAGAGAAAAATTTATTCAATTCATCTTTAACTTGTTTTAATCCCCTAATTAAATGATATTAAACAAATATTTAAACCCTTTTAGTATAAGTGGATATATGCCATAATGTATGTATGTATATGTGTAATGTATATATATATAATATTATAATATATATAATTATTAAAGATAAATATAATTTCTGGAAAAATCATGTGTATAATATGTGAGTGTATAATGTGTGTAATGCTTGTGCATATGTAATAACACACACACACACATTATAATGTTTAGTAATAATAAAACAAAGAATATTTAAAAAATGATCATTACTATTGCATTAAGGGTTGGGGCTTGTTCCTTATAATTGGGAGTAAGTGTTGGGGAATGGGGGGGAGGTCGCCGACCTCACCCCCACCCCATATTAATATGGGAGAGGGGTTTGGGGTCGATGACCATCCCCTCCCCCCGCCCCCCCAATATAATAAAACCTTACCCCCACTAACATAAACATACATGTCCCACTAGTAACAAAATGTCCAACGGCCGAACCAGTATAAAAAAAAGAGGCCGCATAAATATGTTCACTCGAGGCCTGTTTATTAAATATAAATGTGGCTTCTGTGTATAAAATGAACCACGATCATATATGTATATATCTTTGGTATATATATTTGGTTGTTTATATAACCATATATCTACCCATAGGAATATTGGGTCATGATAAAATATATATAGTATGTATATATATATATGTATATATATATATATGTATATATATATATATAATATATATATATATATATATATATATATATATATATATATATATATATATATATATACACATTAAAATCATTTGCTATGCATATACATCATTTAAATATAGATCTTAAAATGGGCAAAAAATGCCCATACCCAAATAAGGTAAATGCAAACGAAAGTGCTCAGTTAACAAATAAATATTTTAACATAAATCCATAGGAGAGGATTAAATGGAATAAGTAATAAAAACAAAAAAATGAGTATCGATCTTTGAGCTTGAATGGGTTTCCATGGCCTCCCTTATTTTCCTTCTCCTCCCAAACCTGTCAAAATGAAAATGAGAAAATAAGCCAAAATAAATGAATAAGAGACTTTTCCCAAAGGAAGTTTAGGGTTAGTTTGAAAACCCTAAGATCTAAGGGCCCTAAATTGAACTCATCTAAGGGGTTGTGATTCAACCTTACAAAATGTTGGGTGAGGATTAGGTGGGAATATGATTTTAAATAAAATGCATGTGTAGCTTGTGAATGGGGCCACATAAAGGGGTGTTAGGAGGTATGTTTGAAATTGTGACATTAATGTTTAGTTGGTGACTTATAAAAAGCCCTTGACCCTTGAATTTTATTAAATCAAATTTACTCAATGGTAACTAGACAATATTTATATTAGGGATTAAATTTATTTATGCTTAATTTAATGGGAGGGTGATGTTTAGACTTAGCCCTAGAGATATTAAATAAATAATGCAATAAGGATATTTTAGCCAATGAATTGTAACGGTTAATTATCAAATTTTAACAGGGACCTTGAAAGTAGACCTAAGCCCGAAATATTGGTTTTAAAATAGTAATAATTAATTGTTAATTAAAAAGAATGAGTTATTAACTGAGAAATAAATTAAATCAAGTTGAAGGTTATCCCATTACAACTTGTTTAAACAAAAAAAAATATTCGGTAATTTTTCTTATCATTGGATTTTATTTGATCAAGAATCATTACCCCCCTTCCTCACATCGATAATTTATTTTATCAGATGAAGGGGGCTACCATGTTTTTTAAGATAGATATTTATTTCGGTTAGCATTAGCTTAGGATTGCAGAGCCAGATGTCCATAAGATAGCTTTCCGCACGAGATATGGCCACTATGAGTTCACAGTTGTGTCATTCGGTCTAATGAATGCCCATGCAGTGTTCATGAGTTTGATGAACAGGGTGTTAAGGACATTTCTAGACCACTTTGTTCTCATGTTCCTTGATGATATTTATTATCTACTCACGTATGCATGAGGAGCACGAGGATCACATTCATCAGGTTTTGTAGTTTCTTCATGAGTAGACAACTATACGGGAACCTGGAGAAGTGTGCATTTGTCTACTCAGAGGCTCAATATTTGAGCCATATTATTTCTCGGGAAGGTATCGCAGTCAATGCTTCCAAGATTAGAGCTATTCTGGATTAGCCTACACCTACCAGTGTGACCGAGGTGCGTAGTTTCATGGGATTAGTAGGTTACTATATGAGGTTTATTTAACATTTCTCTTGTATTGCGCATCCCATCACTTCCCTTCAATAGAAAGGGAAGAAGTTCATTTGGTCACATAGATGTGAGCGATCCTTTAGGACACTAAAGGAACACCTTATGACAACACCCATTATTTCAGTGCCATATCCATAGGGAGAGTTCTTCGTATGAACAGATGCTTCTTTAGTTAGGATTAGGATGTGTATTGATGCAGGAGGGTCCATGTAATAGCCTTTGAGTCTTACAAACTCAAGGATTATGAGATCAATTATCTGACTCGTGACCTTGAGCTTGCAGTAGTTGCATATGCTTTGGTTCGATGGAAACACTTCCTTTTAGGTAGGAGATTCATTCTCAGGATAGATCACTTGGGTCTTCATCACCTCTTCACACAGCCAAATCTCAATGCTCGTCAGCAACGTTTGATGGAGTTGTTTTGTGAGTATGACACAGAGATAGACCATGTGAAGGGGAAGGAGAATGTGGTTGCGGATGCCTTGAGTCTTCAGAGACATTTGGTTATGGCTACAACAATTGCTACAGACTTGAGGACTAGGATTGTGTAGCAAATTCCACAGGATAGGTTCTATCTTTCAGTCAGAGCAAAGATCGAGTCTCAGATACCCCTTGAGGGGAAGTTTGATGGATTTTCATTAGAGGCTTATGGTCTTCTTCAGACACAGAGGTCTGATCTATATTCCTAGAGATGGAGGATTGAGACAGGATATCCTTGTTGAGACACATTGTGCACCCTATTTAGCCCATCCAGGGGTGAAGAAGATGCACGCCACTTTGAGACAGTTCTACCATTAGAGAGGGCTACGAAGAGATGTAGCCCGTTTTGTGTCTCGATTTTTTAGAGTGCCAGAAGGTAAAGGTCGAGCATCAACATCTAGTTGGCCTTCTCTATCCTCGTGTCATATAGGAGTGGAAATGGGATACCATTTCCATGGATTTCATTGTAGGGATACCTATGTCGAGATACCAACCATGAAGCCATCATGGTTATAGTGGATAGATAGATGAAAGTGGCTCATTTTTCATCTGGTGAAGACCACCTATACAACTAGTGCAGTGACGCGAGTATATCTGCATGATATTTTCAGACTGCATGGGATTCCACAGAAGATCAATTGTGACTGTGATTCCTTTTATACCTCTCACTTTTGGAACACCATGTTACATGCTCTCAAGACGAAGATCAACTTTAGTACAACATATCACCTTGAGATAGATGGATAGATAGAGTGGGTGAATCAGATCTTGGAGGACATGCTTTGGGTGTATGTCATGGACCATCAGTCAAGGTGGGAGGATTACTTGTACTTAGTGGATTTTTCCTACAACAAAAGTTTCAAGATTTCGATTGGTATGGCTCAATTTCAGGAAATGTATGGTAGGGAGTGTAGGACACCACTGAGTTGGGATAGGTTGGAGGACAACATTTCTTTAGTATGGAATTTATTACAAGATATGGAGTAGCAGGTTGTTATAAATAGACAGAGATTACAGGAGGCTTATGATAGGAAAAATAAATATGCAAATCATATGAGGACAGATAACAATTTTGAGGTGGGCATAAAGGTGTTTCTTCATGTCAGGCCTTATAAGCGCCCTATCCATTACGGAAAAAGGTTCTAAGCTTTCTTTTAGGTTTATGGGGCCCTATCCTACCGTCTAGCATTTCCACCTAGCTTGTCTTGCATCCATGATGTATTTCATGTTTATGTGCTTCGTAAGTACATTTTAGATCCTTCTCATTTATTGGATTAGACTGCAATGTAGGTGCAAGATTAGGGCCAGGTGATGGTGGAGCCCTTCTATATTTTAGAACATAAGACCGAGGGCCTTTGAGGAAGAGATATTTTCATTTTTGCATCTAATGGGATCGATATGATGATACATCAGCTACATGGGAGGATGCCACACCTTTGAGATCACAGTTCCCACACTTGTTCCAGTGACTTCCAGGAGGAAGTCGAGTCTAAGGGGAGGGTGATGTAGTGCCCACTCCTCTTCGGCATTGATATTACTATGATTTTTCTTATTTTGGATTAGATCCATAGACATTTTTATCATATTTGATATTTAGACATTGATATATGGACATTGCTGTATTTGATTATCTTATCTGATAAACAATATGGATGTTTAGACTTATGACATGATTTACATGATGGATTATATGCATGGATTGACATATCATTATTTGATGATCTAGAGCTGCTACTATACTGGCACATTGGATTTGATATATAGATTTTGCTAGATGATTTAGTTATTTTTATGATCTTACTACTAATTGATAGAATTGATAGAATTGAAATATTTAGAATTGTGAACAATTAGTGAATTACTTGATTTTAGTGATGGTTTAGTTATGATATTTGATGATGTGAATTGTTATGTATATATGTGTGTTTTATTATCTTGATGTCGTTAATATGGACACGAGGCTAGAAAGTTATTTTTTTAATTTTGGCAGGAATTTCTAACACAACAAACAAAAGTGTTAGGAATTAATAGAATCTAATGTAGAATAATTCCTCATAATCACAATAATAAGAAGTATGAATAGAAATTACATAAATGAAATATGTAAAACACAAAGACAATATTTAATGTGGTTCACCCAATGTGGGCTACATCCACCAAGAACACTTGCTCAAATTTTATTACCAGCCAATAGTCTTCACAATTACAATAACCAGATCTTGTTTGGAGTTGTGCTCAACAAACCCTCCCGAATTCACTCTTGAATTCGTACACACTATTCACCTTCACAAAAACACTCATAACAATCCTATGGTATGTCCATCTATACATAAGTACATCAATAGGTAGCTGAAGAGGTGGTTTTACAAAACAATGGGTAGCGAAAAGCCATGGGCCCAAAACCAACCCATAACGGTTACCCATTACCCATGGGTTAATAAACCACACATGAAAATTTACTTCGGCGGCTTCACCCCCCCGAACCCCCTTGACCCACTCACTGGCGAGTGAGACTGCCGTAAAAATATCTGAATGTAACACACAGAAGGTGTACCAAACTCTAACATGAAAACAGGTTCCAAAAACATAACAAAAAGGGGATAGGAGACCAACAATGAAGGAATTTGGGCTATTGGCAAAAAGTCACCTTGGCAACTTATGTAAATGTATGTTGTTTATTGTTGTTAGATGGTTAGGAGCCCCCATTGGGGGGGAGTGGCCTCAAAATGTGACCTTGGGAAAATTTGTTGTTTTCCCTTTTTGTTTATTTATTTGTGAGTATCAGTATTATTTTATTATTTTGAGTCACCTTTATTATTATTTTTTAATTACTCCTTTTAAGTTAGTTAAACTTGATTAATTAGTGTAATTTAGCATGTGACCAAAGGGGGCCAATTCATGTGAGTAGGTGGTTCTTGGTTTGTGTTGGATTTGAAAGGATTTTATTGATTTTGAGTGGTGTATATTTAACCTTGCATGTCAAATTCGGATTTGGGCTTAATGGCCATTTTTGGAGGCTTGTGGGATAAGTTAAGCTTGTCCCACACCACTTAATTTCACCTCCTAACTACCAATATGGGTTAAGGGGTCAAAAATAGACCCCGTTATGTGTTTGTAAGACAAAAAGGTGCTATTTATTGCACTTTCTTACATAATTTTTTAATTTTGTCCTTTGGAGGTGTGGGCTTGAATTTGTGTGTGTAAGAGGGTTGTCATTCCCTCAACCACCAATTTATTGTGCTTTGGGGTTCGGGTTTGACCATGTGATGTGGAGTGGAGGAGAAATTATGTGGCATCCTACATGGAGCCTCATCATCTCTCTCTCTCTCTCTCTCTCTCTCTCTCTCTCTCCTCTCTTTTCTATTTATTCCAATTTGTTTGAGGATTTGGGGGTTACTTGTTTTATTTTGGACTCTTGAATTTTGGGGGAGGTTTCTTTTGGAGTGTTTTGTTGGAGCTAGGAGTTGGATTATGCTTGTTTGAACTTGGAAAAGATTAGATATTTTACTTATGGATTGGATACTCTTGGAATGGAAAGGTAGGGTCTTAACCCATGTTTTATTTTGCTATTTTGTTATGCATATGTTTGTGAATGAATTTTGTTGCATGTTTTTAATTTTTTGGCAGTAGAATGGCCTTTAGGTTGTGTAGGAGAAAATGGAAATGGGGATATTTTAGAGGGATGCATAAGAGTTTTATTGGGTATTTATGAGGGAGTTGGGATGGGGTGTCCCACCTTGTTGATAAGTAAAATGTGTGCTTATCTTGTTCATTATCTTAAGGGAGGCATAAGAAATGAGGGAGACATAAGAGTTATTTTTCTTGGAGGGAGGCATAAGAGAATTATGGGTATGTGACTGAGTTCTTTGAGGCTTTAAGGTGGGCACCCAAACCCTTGGGAGGCATAAGTAGCTCCCCATGTTCCCTTCTCTTTCTTGGCTTTAGTATGGAGCCTTTGTATTTGGGAACTTGCTTGTTTTGTTGTGATTTTTGGTATTGTGGTTATTGTATTGAATTTATTGATTGAATGTGATTGTGAAAGATATATACAGTTGCCAATGGTTGTCTTATACCCTTTATTATTTCATTTTTTGGGCTCGGGCCAGTGAGGAAGAAGGATTCTCTTTCTCATTAGATTATTGGTTGGGTGGAGAGTGTTTCTGTACGTACCCAAAATTGAAGGGTACTGTGCCACCGGAACAATGTTACACGTGCCCCAATGATGATACAGGTCTCCTCGCAAGGTGTTCAGGATCCAGAAAATCTCTCCAAGTGTACATTAACATCCCGCATGCCCCGCTTAGCCCCTACGTGCTTTGTTTTTCTCTTTACCCCTCTTTTCCTTTACTTTTTGGTCTTCAATGACGAAACCTGCGCCTGCTTGGGCGGCGGTCCCTGCCGCCAAGGTAGGGTGGCGGTCCTAGGAACCGCCACCCTGCAGGGTGGCGGTCCTTCACGCATTTTCCAGAACGTTCCTTTTATCGCGACTCACTTAAATTTCAACGTTTACCAGCTTTTTTCACCGCCTTTTGCTCGTATTTATGATTCTGGTTCCCTGGAATAGTGTTTTTACATTGTTTATGGTTAAAGAGTTCAATTTGGTTTTCACCTTTGGGTAAATGGGGATTCTATAAATAGCTGGTTGATCTTCAAGCAAATGGCCTCTCAAATTTGCCTCTCATTTTCTCATTTCAATAGCTTAGTCTTTCCAGTTTTGCTTAGGATTTCATTAGTTTTCATTTGTTGCATGCATAGTTAGTGTTGTTTTGCTGTTAGGAAGCCACATAATCTTCTTATGCTAGTGTTGTTACTATTTCATACAATCAATTGAGATAGGATAGTTCCATTGTTTCAATCAGAAGCCATTAAAGTTGTAGGTTTTGTTTGTCAAAAAGGATAGTTTTAGGTTCTGGATGTTTTATGTTGTATGACTCGCAATAAATCCCGCTAGGAATTACATAAGCCAAGCTCTGTTCTCTTGGCGCTATCCCTCTCCTACTCGCATTGTATTCAGTCTACATCCAAAGCTGCAGTTATTTTGATACCAACCTCTGTTGATGCTAACATCACACACTTTTCTGGATTCACGTGAGCATGAAGGAATGAGGAGACCACACTAAGGGGACAAAGCCACACACAATCGGATTCGCCACTGTTATGCAAAATCCAGGTTCAAGCTATCAAAGTTCTAGTTAAAACATATCAAATAGAGTAGTGAATCATTTCATTTCAGTTAATCTCACTTTCGATATTGTCAGGGAAGCTGTGGGGATTGATAGTTTTTGAGAAACTATGATTCACTCCTCACTTCTGAGGTAGGATCGAGAGTCTTTCAAATAGATTAGATCAGTTATTCGGTTATTTAGAATAGATTTACAACTGCACAGGCAAGTAGCTTATACTCGGCTGCTTTGTTTGTTTTAATTTCATTATTAGTTTAGTTGTCAATTTCTAGATATATTAAATAATTGGTCTTTTAATTCTGTTCAATAGTTTATCAAAAATACAAAATTATTTTAGTTTAATTTTATATATGTTGTGGATATACTTCGTATAATTAGTTCATTTTACTTTTAGTTAGATTTATATTGTTTCTTTCATATGACAATCACGGGACCTAGGGAGCCCAGAGAATATGTATTCGAGCCAATCGTGCCTCAACCCAATCTTGTTACAGAAATAACTGATATAGATCAGAATCTTAGAATCCAAGTCTTCCTAACAACAATAGACCTACAACAGATCAGCTCACAGTTAAGAGGATTAAACGTAGAAGATGACCAAGCACACACGTTTTGGATAAACCAGCCAAACTATAGATTACCCTAAATAGATACCCACATGACTGTAGAAGGGCTTGAAAGAGAGAAAATGTTCAGTTGTGATCCTTTGGTCCCACAGCCAAATGCAGGAGATATCTTCATTGACATAGACACTAGCTTAAGAATTCAGGTTGCCAGGATGCCTGTAAGGTACTCTGAGAAGATCGCACAACTTTTAGTTCTAAATATAGAGGCTGAAAAGGCATACGACTACTGGATACTAGGGATTAGGGATTAATTCTGCACATGACCATAGGAGTTCCACAACGACCATGAACTTACGGCTATGATCCACAGATCCCACAACCCAACAAGTCCACAAATCAATCAAACATTGACACGTTGGTTTATGAACACTAGTATTCAGATCCTCTCCACTTCCACCAGATATTATCACACAGTTATCCTTATTAGATATAACAGCTAACCAAGCTAAGGATTTCTAGACTAGACCAGAGAATCACCCATAGAATCCACTATATATCCATAATCCATCTTATGACCCTATCTAGAGACATACACGAAACTATCCTAGGTCATTTTCCATGTATACCACAACCTATAGATCGGATTACGCCAGAGCTCGATATTGATTGGAGCCTTCGAGCAGCCATCCTCGCCGAACGATCTATCACACCAATTCAGGTTAGGAGGGCCTTCTTTTCCTTAGATTCATACAGATTCCATTAGTGCGTGTCGAAGATATAAGATTACCTAACTAGTCCGCCCATACCCCATGTATATTCCATCCCCACCGGCTGTCTTGGCATGACCTCAGGAGGTCAGGTGTAAGGAAGAGTTACTTGTAGATTCCCATGCTCACTTGTCACTTTTCCATTGTACAAAATTGGTGAACCCAACGTGAAACAAAGCCTTCATATCATCTGTTGAACTTCAACGTGAAACAAACTTCTATACCTATCATTAGCCTTCATATCAGCTTCATCAACAAAATTGGTGAAACCTGATGTGAACCAAACAGTTATTCCTCTTTTAGTTTTCTTCCATCCACCTTCGCTCTTTCCCATTATTCTGTGGGTATTCATATACCCCCCAAATATGTCGGGATTCGATGCATATGGTAGACCTCTTTCAGGTCTTGAAACAAGCTATAGTCAAACAAATAGACAACCATCACCCTCGCTTTCTGCATGGGCTGATAACTATTCAAATAATTATTTATCATCTCAAACTCCACCTCAAAGGACTAGATATAGTTCTTCTTTCCAAATAGAGGAGTTGGATCAGCCCACTCAAACGCAACAACCAGAGCCTTCAGGCTCTAATAACATGACGCTTACTAGAGAATCTATTTCATCTCCTCGAGTCTTATTCAGACCACAGATCAGTAGACAGTCAGACCCACTTCCTTTTTTGGATGAGGAATACTTAGCATGCTTCGCTAAAAGTGAGCAACGCTTCCAAAGCATGTATCCACCAGTAGGGAGCTTACAAGTACAATCTGATACTCTGTTCCAGGAAAACACCCCTATTCCTCCACCTATGGGAAATTCCCTTGGTGATGTTTGGCAGGGTAACGACCAATTCATAGTAGGGTATCATACCCCTTTGCAACCTCAAATAATACAACAAATGCCCTCAAGGAAAAATACTGTATCTTCACCAATATTGAGGTCATTTCAGCCTTGGCTGAAAAGGTTAGAGGGCTGGAGCTTGCTCAAGCAAATTAGAATTCATATTTTGGACAATAAGGAATCCCCAACCCTCCACATCATCCTAACCAAGTAGACCTCCTCACAGGGAACAGGCACGTTGGGCATGCCTCCTCAGTATTCACAACAAGTGCCAACTAGAACCGCATTTGCTAACACCACTCCGATGGAAAATATGATACCTCCCAGGTTTAGTACAAACCAATCCATTCCTGAGAAATACTCCTCCATACTTAAACATGTATTCCAA
This sequence comes from Taxus chinensis, assembly GCA_019776745.2. NCBI lineage: Eukaryota > Viridiplantae > Streptophyta > Pinopsida > Cupressales > Taxaceae > Taxus > Taxus chinensis. The sequence continues at coordinate 757,609,869 of CM034151.1, read as the reverse complement.
ATCACCACAAGGAGATATGTTCTCTTCTCCTGGCATGTTCACTCAACCACAAGGATTTCCTTATGTCCCTGCGAATACATATGCTACACCATATCAACAAACCATCCCACCTCCACCCCCTCAGCAAGCGCCATCAATGGTCGAAACCTATGCGATAGGAACTTATTCAGAATATTTGAAAGAACCTTTAGACTTCACCATATGAAGCGTCATGCTTCCAAGACCTCTTCCCAATTTGCCCAAATACAAAGGGGAGGGAGACCCAAATGCACATATCAAGGCCTATGCCACAGCCATTCGAGAACTGCTCCCTTGGGATGGGGTTGTTGCTAAAATATTCCCCAAAACTTTAGAGGGCATTGCCCTCGATTGGTACTATAGAATACCTGAAGCTTCCATACATTCGTTTAAACAACTCGTTTCAGAGTTCATTAAGGCATTTCAACATGAACAAACTGTTGAGAACATGGGAATCAGGGAATTCTTGCATATTAAGCAAGAACACAATGAATATGTTGCTCATTTCATCCAAAGATGGTGTACAGTCCTTTATTCTTTGGCAAGTGCTCCAAACATGGATCAAATGGAACTATGCAATTTATTCCTTCATTCTCTCAGTAGAGAGATAAAGGAAGAAGTCCAAAAGTTCCCGCTAAGAACTTACGATGAAGTACTCGAGAGTGCCCTCCGAATAGATCAAGCCACAATAGATAGCGGTCGTAAGACGTATGGAACAAACGGGAGGTTAATCATCCCCAATCAAAACACTACGACCTATCCTAGTACAGTAAATGCCAATCAAGGACCTAAAATCCTTAACAAGAATCGCAGAGTGACAACAGATGGAGTAACTGACCAGGCTAAAAAGGAAAATGTTGTAAATACTCCACCACCTATTAACAATCAACGAAACAATAATTTTACCCCAACAATCAATGCAGTGGATTTTAATCGTCCACAACAACAACAACAACAACAACGGTAGGTCCAAACACAGGGTCCAAGACAAAACGCAACTGGATATCAAAACCAGAACCAAAACCAAAGACAACAAGTGCAAAACTTTAATCCTAATAGTCAATAGTTTAATCAGAGTTTTGGACCACAACATGCGCCAAACCAGCAACCTAGGAATTACAATCCTAACTCATATTGTGGTTTCCACAAAATTTGAGGCCATGACACTAGGACTTTCCGTGATTACAATAAATTCATGCAACGTTTTCCAGAGGAACAAAGACAACTTTTCATAGATATGTTCTTAGCAGATCCTACATCACCAATGCCAAATACTTTCATGGGAGCAATCTCCCCTCAAAATGCACCCCTCAAGATCTTCAACGATCTGCTCCCAAATCACAATAACAACAAATTAAATCCAAATGGGATCAGAACAAGGGTGTAATGATAGGAAACAATGATCATGAAGCCTCGACTTCACTAAATCCACCTGTCGCACCGTAATTAGGAAGTCAGCCACGACCCAAGATAGTCGGTTTAGTGGAGTTAGACACCGAGCTACATGTGGAAGCTGTAACAAGGACATGAGAGTATTCCTCTCAGCCAAATCCAAGTTACCCGCTAGAGACAGATAACATTCAACAACCATTAGTAAAACCCCTAGGTGCCTATGATTTAATTAATGACCTAACAAAGACCTTCTCCCACATCTCCTTTTTGGACTTATTGAAGAACTCTCCTACCCATAGGGCTGCTCTTTTAGAAGCATTAGGTTTAGGTCATTTAATTAACATTACTCCACCTCCCGAAACACAAGTGAACCATATAGACTTCGATATTCACCCTCCAGGGACAGCTAGATAGGGATACCGAGTTTATATTCAACATAAACAAAATGCCAATAGACGCTGAGATTTCACATAGAGGTGATCTAGCCTTATATTTACAAGTGTGGGTTTATAACAACTACGTTAAACATGCAATGGTTGACGACGGGGCAGCAGTTAACATAGTCCCCTTCTCTTTCCTTCAAAAGCTAGGGTATGGAGAAACAAATTGTTCCACGACTCGGAATACACTAAGAGGCTATGATAGCCTTAAAGCCACTTCGATTGGGACTATAATACTACTAGTCACCTTAGGACCCAAAACAATCCTAACTGAGTTTTATATTATAGATCGGAAAACCAACTATAACATGATCCTCGGCCAACCATGGATACACCGTATGAAGGCAATCCCTTCTACGTTATTTCAAGAAATAATATTCTTGCACTTAGGAAGGATATTCATAGCAAAAGGTGATCCGAAACCATTCGATATACACCTAGCAGACCTGAAAGAAAAGGCCAGGCATTCACTCTAAGTTTGAACTCCCAACAAACCAACTTAACAAACCAACCGACTCAAAACCGGAAGAAAAATTGATACCTACAACGGAAATAGAAGTTACGAACCTAGTCAAGAATATCCCAGCCCTCAAGGATGAGGCTAACGTTGTAGAAACAATATCATTAGGAACTACTGCAAAAATTGTCGAATTACTAGAACAAGATCTACCAATTTTCCTGCCATTTGATTCTGTAGGTATGGGATATACCCTAGGAGTTGGTTCTCTTCCAGCAGAAGGAACTCTGCATGGTAGAAGTAACCGAAGTAGAAGAAATAGACGTAGCAAATGTCCCAACATCCATCTTCCCAAATAAATATTGGACTCTCCATTTTGATGGAGCTAGATGTCGTTATGGGGTTGGGGCAGGTGTGATCTTTACTTCACCCGAGGGAAAGATCCTACCATTCACCTTTAAATTAAATTTTGAATGTACAAACAATGGCGTTGAGTACGAAGCCCTCCTCCTTGGTCTCATCATAGCTAAAAGGATCAGTGTTAATAACATCAGAGTATTAGGAGACTCACAATTAGTAGCAAACCAAGTCTCTGAGGTGTATGAGACTAGAGCTGAACACTTACAGCTCTACAAAACAGTAGTATTAGACTTAAGTAAAGGATTTGACTTCATATCCATTGAGGTAATCCCACGAGAACAAAACCTTCTTGCATATTCGATAGCAACCTCAGCTTCATGTTTTACTCCAAACAGTGAGTTGGAAGACACCCATTTCATGGTATCCCTTCGTACTGAACCATTAGTAAAGAAAATGTCAAATCCTCTCTTAACAAACATAGCTGAGAATAAATTTACTATCTTAGATCACAGTTGAGAGTGATAGAGCCACTCTTGATTACCTAAATGCCTATGCAGAGTTACATCTCACCCATCACATGGTAGATTTGTCCTTAATCCCACATTCGTCTTCTTACTTTGGAAATCCCATGATAGAGCTTCCCCCACAAAAGGAGCTCGACATATACGCGGTAGAGAATGGAGAAGATCTGGAACTACCTCCAGCCCCACCTGAGTTTGAAGAAGGTAACGCTTCTTTAATTGAAGAAACGATTGATATTAATATCAGAACGGAGGAAGAACCGAAGATCTTAAAACTAGGATCTTCGTTAACTCCAGAAGAGATAGAAATACACACTCGAATCCTCAAAGAACATCAGAAGGCTTTTGCATTTAATTATAAAGAAATGACAGGAGTTGCACCACACATCGCAGTACATAACCTCGTCACCAAATTAGATGCAAAGCCAATTAAACAAAAATCAAGACCAATGAAGCCCAAGGTAGCTCTCATGGTGAAGGAAGAAGTAATGAAACTCCTCCAAGTAGGATTCATCAAACCGGTCGATTACTCTCAGTGGGTATCTAATATTGTTCCTGTTCTCAAAAAGAATGGGAAGATATGCATCTTGCATAGATTTCTGAGACATTAACAAGGCGTTCCCTAAGGACGACTTCCCATTACCATCCATTGACGTCATCGTTGACGCAACAGCTGGATTTGAGCTTTTGTCTCTCATGGATGGATTCTCGGGATACAATCAAATCAGAATATCCGAACAATACCAAGCCAAAACCACGTTTATAACTCCTTGGGGAACCTATTGCTACGTTGTTATGCCATTCGGTCTCAAGAATCCTGGCGCTACATACCAGCAGGAAATGACATATATATTTCATGATCTTATTCATAAAATCATGGAATCCTATGTAGATGACTTGTTGGCCAAATCCAGGAAGCGCTGCATCACCCGGAAGTGCTCCGCATCATTCTTTCACGTTTGATCGAATACGGAGTCACACTAAACCTAGAAAAATGTGTATTTGGTGTGACAGGAGGGAAACTCCTGGGTTACATCATATCATCATGAGGGATCGATGTAGACCCAGCCAAAATCTGGGCTGTTCTTGAAATGATCCCACCTTCGGATGAATTTGGAATCAGGTCATTTCTTGGGAAACTTGGTGTAATCTGAAGATTCATCCCAGACTTGAGCTTTGCTATTCATCCAATCAACAATCTACTCAAGAAAGATTATAGTATCGATTGGACCAAAGACTGCAATGAGGCTTTCGAAGCAGTTAAGCATTTCTTGTTGTCACCACCTACGCTAATGCCTCCTAAGCCAGACCATCCTTTAATCTTATATTCGTGAGCTACCAATGTCTCGCTAGCCTGCATGCTGGCTCAAGAAGACGATGACAAAAGAGAACACGTGATCTATTTCATTAGCTGAACATTACTCGATTATGAAACACGTTATACGCAAGCAGAATGAGAATGCCTTGCCATAATCTTTGCAACCAAATGCTTAAGACATTACATGCTAAATCAAGAAACAAGGGTCATTGTAAAAACAGACCATTTACGAACTTTCCTCACGCAAGGGTCCTTGTCTAAAAAGGCTGGACACTTTATAACCTTAATGGGTGAATTCAAATTAACTTTTGTAAACCAGAAGTCTGTTAAGGGACAAATCATTACAGATTGGTTAGCTGACAACCCGTTAGATGGAGGTGATCTGGTAGATCTAGATTTTCCTGATGAATGCATATATTACATCGAAGCCAGACCTCCCATCTCTGAATGTCCTTGGTATACTGATATTATTAATTATATCATGGACCATACGTATCCAGAAGGTGCTACACCACAACAAAGAAGGTGGTTACGCATTATCGTAGCTAAATACGTTATTATAGAACAAGTACTCTATCTGTAAGGCTTTCGATGGAATGCTTCTAAGGTGTGTTGACACAGAAGAATCCAAGAAGATTCTCTACGAATCCCACAGTGGAATGTGTGGCGAGGCCATTTTGGTGGTCATGCCACTGCCCGCAAAATACATCAGATGGGCTATTTCTAGCCCACTCTAGAACACGATGCAGTAGAGTTTGTACGCAGATGCCATAAATGCCAAGAATTTTCCCACGAGATTCACATGCCGGCACAAGCTCTACAACCAATCGCAACTCCATGGCCCTTTTCTACGTGGGGCCTAGATTTGATAGGGAAGTTCTCTCCCTCATCAATGGATGGCCATAACTTCATAATCACGGCCACCGAATATTTTACCAAATGGGTAGAGGCTATGCCTCTTACCACTGTACCAGGTGCCGTGATCACCAAGTTCATTTTGAACCAGATCATTTGCAGGTACAGTGTCCCACAAATCATTATCTCAGATAATGGTACTTCCTTTAAGAATGACGAGGTCCGTGAGCTATGCAGTAAATTTAAAATAAACCATCATACAGCCTCCCTGTATTACCCTCAAGCTAATGGGCAGGCTGAAGCAACAAACAAGACGTTGAAAAGCTATTCTCCTTAAAACAGTAAAAGAAAACAAACAAGATTGGCATTTAAAGTTATATCCGGCCTTGTGGGCCCACCGGACCTCAATAAGAACACCAACGGGAGCAACTCCTTTCTCATTGGTATTCGGCGCAGAAGCAGTTCTCCCACTTGAGGTTGAGATACCCAGTCTCCGCATCTCCCTACAAGGGATTCTGGATGAAGAAGCTTATAGAGAAGCACGCCTCTCCCAACTAGAAAGCCTAGATGAGGCCAGGTTAGATGCTTGAACAGTGGCATAGAGTCTATGCTGACCGGATGTGCCAGACAGTATAACAAAAAGGTCTATGAATGAGATATATATGAAGGAGATCTAGTTCTAAGACTAGACAACTGGATCGATAAAAAGACCGGCGAAGGAAGGAAATTTCCGGCCCAAATGGTTGGGCCCATACCAAGTCATGAAAGACTATGGAAATGGTGCATATCTCTTATGTACATTGGAAGGTGAGGAATTCAACGAAACAGTCAATTCCTTGCATCTTAAATGATTCTATGCATAAGCGACCAACACTATTTGTATAATTATATCTACATTGCATCTTCATGTAGTTAGGTTCATTTTGTCCACTCGTTTTGTAAAATTTTGTGATCAAGGAACTTATTCTCAAGCAATTCATTACAAACTTCTGATGGTATTGGCATAAGCATTCTAATCATACTTCTTCATTTTCATAACATCATCACCTGTTTCGGAATCATTTCATCAAATAAATCTAGATATGACAAAGTCTTAACGGTAACCATACCAAGGCCTACATGCTTGTTCTCACTTTTGGTTTCTTCCTAGGATAGGTGTCTTGCCTATGGTCTGTTCTAGAAGCTTCATAGTGTCACATCTACCCTGTATATATATCTCTTTGGAAATAAGAACATACTAACATTTTGCTCAAATAAATAAGTCAAACATAGATCAAACAGAAAAATTTATTTTTACACATTTCCTTACCCTACCAACCTTCGGTGATGAGCTTGCGTCTCTTACTAGTGACGTAGGGTTGGGAAAGGATGGGAATGCCCTTACTCGCCTATGCCTTGTCCATGGTGATAAGCCCATGCTTCCTACTAGAAGCATGGGGCACGGTGCAGGGGGTTCTCTTGACAACAAATGTTGAAGGTCATAAGAAAACAGTTCAAATAAACCTTTGAAATCTTGAGTCAAAAACAAATGAATCAGATGTCCAAAATTCCAAGAGAGTTCAAAACCCTGAAAACCAGATTTTGTCAACCATGTGGCCATCTATAGATCTAAGTCTAGATAAACCGCAAAGCAAGTTACATTCTAAACTACGGAGTTATTTGAGTAGAATAGGTTTGTAGCATCCTAATTTGGTTCCACCAAATCTTTGTCTATCTCTCATCACTACCATTCAACAAAATTCATATCTTGTGCCCTTTCTAGCTCTCGGTGGTGAGCCCTCAGCATCTTACTAGTTACGTGGAGTTAGGAGTGGGGCAAGTTCATCCGCTCATCATACCAACTTGTCATCACATTCTGTCAAAACTATACGAAGTACTAGAAAATTGCTTATAGAAGCTAAAGTTTCAAAATCACATTGTGTCTGCATTATCATATATCAGCATCACGAAATACAAAAAGAAAGAAAGCATTTGTATCATTTGTTCTCCATTGCATACATTCTGAAAAGCATATAAAAACAACATTATAATATACATGTGGAAACAAATTACAAAATCCTAGATACCAAGGATTCTGATCCAAAAAGAATATATATATATATATATGATCAAGTTTTCCTGTACAATGCCATCATGCGCTAGGCATGGTCAAAAATGGCTCAATGAGCCTAGGAAATACAAAATAAAATGTATAAACAATCTAAGAGAGCCAAGTGGCCTCTCAACCCCTATGAGATCCCTCTGAAGGTGCTACGACCATGTCTAGGACTCCGGCTACGCTGGCGCTCTGAATGCACTGAGGGCTCACGGTCCCAAGGAGTAGCTGAAGCCTCGCTATGAGAGTGACTCCTCATCAGGCGCTCTACTATCCTATACCCAGCCAACTCGGTATGGAGGGTAGTCACCATCTTGGCCACATGCCAGACAGGGGAAAAGACATCACTGTGCCTACTAACTACTGAAGGCTCCCCTGCATCCACTAGATAGCTCCGCATGAGTCTTCTCCATGGGGATCATCAGGGTATTAGTGCATACCTGGTGAATCAGGTCTCGCCACTCATCAGCAGTCTCTGCAAGCAAAGGAGAAAATAAAATTAGAAATAATCAAAAGGTAAGACAACAAAAATGAACAAAAGGAGAGATAGCAACTAAGAAAATCCTAGCTAAAAACAAAACATTAAGAGAAGGATGATAACTCACTCGGATCTCCGGGCCTCCAAGAGGGATCCCTAGGGTCAGCACCTGCCACAGATGTCACCGCTAACTGATGTCCTCCTCCTATGCCTAGGACCACATAACATCCTACTACGGAACTCATCCTCTCCACCCAAGTCCTGAGAAGGCGGCTCCTCTGAGACTAGAGTCACCCTCTCCGTACTCTACTCCGCCCTCTCTCCGCCTGTAAGATCTCCTGAGTGTCATGCCACTCGGGATTATTGTCCTCCTCTCCACCCGACTCGCTGACCTCAACCTCGGTCTCCTCCTCCATCTCCCCCCTGTGAACTCCTCAGACTCAGAGTCTATATCAATGGGGTCGTCGCTGTTATGGGCAGGGAACCGGTGGTAATCTGAAGTAAGGGTGCCTGAGGAGCACCGGCTCTCCCTCGAGCACGTACCACACACTCCTGGCTACAATAGGGACACCAGGAGTAACAACAGTCCAACCCCGGCCTCTAGGACCTCCCCTAGCCTCCCGAACTGATCTAAACACTGGCACCACTGGGGGAAGCATACCAATGTAAGGAAGGCCAAACTACTGAGGCACTCGATCAAAAGGGGTGTGTCTCCACCTTCCCTGTCCTATCCACAAGCTGCCCTGTGGTAGAGCGAGAGATCAAAGTGAGGGTCTCCTCGCCCCACAACCCTGCCATGGCCTGATAAGGTGTGGCCTCCATATCATCAGTAGTCAAGGAGGCAACTGGCTGGTGGGGTGCTCTAAGCACCGACATATCTTCATCCATCTAGCTGCCCTCACGGCTCTGGGATCCGCCACCTCTACTCCTCTCCCATAAGGGATGAAACACTCATAGACCCAGCTCATAACTAGGGTCGGATGACTCAAAGACTGTCCCTGTAATAGAACCACCCGGTACAAATCATGATAGGTGGTCCCAATTATATCAGCTCCTCAGGCATAAATCTGACCATGTGCCTCAATCTGTGCAATAATGGGGGACCAGCAGTAAAGTAAAATATCTCCTCCCTTGTCCCTGATTAATCTCGAGGCAAGGATCCCCATAATGGCCTAACGAATCAAGGGGATAGGCAAGCTAGGAATAGATCGGACTCTCACCCCCTTCTTTGAACCAGTGGAGACAAACTGTGTCTCCCATCTATGAAGCCCACTGTGCTATCAAATCCCATAACCCTATGGTCTCAAGCGTAAGCCATCTCCCAATGATCGGGACCCCCAAGATATGGTAGACATCCTCCAGAGTGATATTCCACTCATCCTTGAACTCCTGGAAATCGGAAAGTATTCCGATTAGCATCCCAATATGAAAACAAGTCACAAAGTATGTGACTAGAAGGTGCAACATGCGGGACATGTGATATACGTAATATACCGGCCCTCTGAAGCGTATCCTACTCAGCCTGAGAAAGTGCATCCAACACTGCTGGAAGCCAATCACACTCTCTCTCTCAGCTCCATCTAATATATTCCTCCTCTCGCTTGCATACACCCAAAAACACGTACAAAAGGGAGTAAGTTAGTATTCAAATCACATTGGAAAAATCATCAAAACATATGAGAATGCTAGAAATGTAAAAATGAATTCAAACAAGTATTATTTTAGCATTCTGTGATGGGCCACTGCCCTGAGCAGGGTGGTGGTTCCGTAACCACCACCTTAAAGGTGGCTGGTCCTGTAACCACCGCCCTGATCAGGGTGGTGGTCGTGTAACCGCCGCCCTGCTCAGAGGTGGCGGTCGTGTTCCTAAATTTCTGCACCCGTCAAATGCCCTAAATAACACCTAAAAACACGAAACAAATACCATTTTGACTAAAACAAAATCCTACCCATTAGGCGGCCCCCCTAAAAGTGACCCTATTAACACTAACATTTTCAAAAATAATCCCCCCATGATAAATATTTCATCATTTTTACATTTTAGGGTGTAAAAATGTTAAATCAAGAAGAACTAACCTGGGATCTCGCGGGTCAGTGTTCCACTCGCGGAGGCATGATCACTATCTCATCACGAATGTTTTGGCTATACTCTCATCAAAATCCGTCACCATGGGTCCCTAGAGCTCAAAACCAATCAAATCGACACGCGCAAATGAATAGGAACATAGACCCATTTTTACATATATAGCATCTTGACTTGTTTTGAATGCCCTTTTCGCAGGTTTGGAGCACCGACGGAGGTAAGTTCTTAGCCCCCGCACAAATGGTAAGTCCTCATTTCATATTATTTTGGTATTTATTTTTTGATTTATTTTATCTATCTGCACTTGAGTCCTCTTTTCATTTTGCAGGGTAGCGGGAATTTTGGATGGCATCATTTCGACACGCGAGCGTATCAGGTATAATTTCTAACTTCCCATTTCGGGACTGCCATACTTGAACCCATCGTTTTAATCGCCTCTTTATGGCTAAAACGCTTCTCCGAGGGGGCAATATGTACGTACCCCAAAATTTGTAGGGTACTAACAACACCGCCGGAACAATGTTACACATGCCCCAATGATGATATAGGTCTCCTCGTAAGGTGTTCAGGATACAAAAAACGCTCTCCAAATGTATGCGTTAACATCCCACATGTCCCACTTATCCCTTGCATGCTTTATTTTTCTCTTTCCCCCTCTTTTCCTTTACTTTTTTGGTCTTTATTGACGAAATCACCGCCCTGCCTGGGTGGCGAGTCTCGTGACTGCCGCCCAGGCAGGGTGACGGTTCTTGTAACTTGCCACCCCTGCTCAGGGTGGCGGTCCTTCACGTGCATTTTCCAGAACATGTTCATATTAGTCCCGACTCATGCATAAATTTTCAACTGTTTACCCATCTTTTTTCATCCGCCTTTGCTTGTATTAATGATTCTGGTTCCCTGGAATAGTGTTTTTGCATTGTTTATGGTTAAAGAGTTCAATTTGGTTTTCACCTTTGGGGTAAATGGGAATTCTATAAATAGCTAGCTTGATGCTTCAATGCAAATGGCCCCTCAAATTTTGCCTCTCATTTTCTCATTTCAATAGCTTAGTCTTTCCAGTTTTGCTTAGGAATTCATTAGTTTTCATTTGTTGCATGCATGGTTAATGTTGTTTTGCTGTTAGGAAGCCACATAATCTTCTTGTGCAAATGTTCTTATTGTTTCATACAATCAGCTGAGGTAGGATAGTTCCATTGTTTAGTTAGAAGCCATTAAAGTTGCAGGTTTTGTTTGTCAAAAAGGATAGTTTCAGGTTCTAGACATTTTATGTTGTATGACTCATAATAAATCCCGCTAGGAATTACATAAGTCAAGCTCTATTCTCTTGCGCTATCCCTCTCCTAATAGCATTGTATTCGGTCTACATCCAAAGCTGCCATTATTTTGATACCAAATTCTGTTGATGCTAACATCACATGCTTTTCTGGATTCACGTGAGCATGAATGAACGAGGAGACCACACTGAGGGGTCAAAGCCACACACAATCGGATTTTCCACTGTTCTACAAAATCCAGGTTCAAGCTATCAAAGTTCTAGTTAAACCATATCAAATATAGTAGTCAATCATTTCATTTCAGTTAATCTCACTTTCGATATTGCCGAAGAAGCTGTGGGGATTGACAGTTTCTGAGAAACTATGATTCACTCCTCACTTCTGAGGTAGGATTGAGAGTCTCTCAAATAGATTAGATCAGTTATTCAGTTATTTAGAATAGATTTACAACTGCATAGGCAAGTAGCCATACTCGGCTACTTTGTTTGTTTTAATTTCATTATTAGTTTAGTTCTCAGTATCTAGATATATTAAATAATTTCTCTTTCAATTCCATTCAATAGTTTATCAAAAGTACAAAATTAATTTCGTTTAATTTTATATATGCTATGGATATACTTCGTATAATTAGTTCATTTTACTTTTAGTTAGATTTATATAGTTTCTTTTGAATGACAATCACGGGACCTAGGGAGCCCAGAGAATACGTATTCAAGCCAATCGTGCCTCAACCCAATATTGTTACAGAAATAACTGATATAGATCAGAATCTTACAATCCAAGTCTTCCGAACAACAATAGACCTACAACAGATCAGCTCACCGTTAAGAGGATTAAACGTAGAAGACGACCAAGTACACACGTATTGGATAAACTAGCAAAACTATAGATTACGCTAAATAGGTAACTGCATGACTGTAGAAGGTATTGAAAGAGAGAAAACATTTGGTTGTGATCCTTTGGTCCCACAGCCAAATGCAGGAGATATTTTCATTGACATAGACACTAGCTTAAGGATTCAGGTTGCCAAAATGCTTGTAAGATACTCTAAGAAGATTGCACAACTTTCAGTCCTAAATATAGAGGCCAAAAAGGCATACGACTACTGGATACTAGGGAATAGGAATTAATTCCGCACATGACCATAGGAGGCCCACAACGACCATGAATTTATAGCTGTGATCCACAGATCCCACAACCCAATGAGTCCACAAATCAATCAAACACTGACACAGGTTTATGGACGCGAGTGTTCAGATCCTCTCCACTTCCACCAGATATTATCGCATAGTTATCCTTATTAGATATAACAGCTAACCAAGCTAAGGGTTTCTGGACTAGACCAAAGAATCACCCATAGAATCCACTATATATCCATAATCCATCTTATGACCCTGTCTTGAGACATACGTGAAAAAATTCCAGGTCATTTTCCCGTATCCCACAACCTATAGACCGGATCACGCCAGAGCTCGATATTGATTGGAGCCTTCGAGCAGTCATCCTTGCAAACCGATCTATCACGCCAGCTCAGGTTAGGAGGTCCTTCTTTTCCTTAGATTCCATTACTACACGTCGAAGATATAAGATTTCCTAACTAGTCCGCCTGTACCCCCATGTATATTCCATCCCCACCGGCTGTTCTCGGCATGACCTCGAGAGGTCGGGTATGAGGAAGAGTTACTTGTAGATTCCCATGCTCGCTTGTCGCTTTTCCACCGTACAGTTTCCTACTCCCCTATTTTGGTGGTTGTGTTTAGACTTTGGGAAGATGGTGGTGTTCAAGTGAAGAATGGTATTAGTATCACTTTGAATAATATGAACAAGATCCCTCTTAGTAGAAAAAATTGTCATGTTGTGTCCACTTAAGTGGAGGGCTTGTAACTTGAATTTTTAAGAAATTAAACCTCTTGTAAATGTGTTGAGAAAAGTCAAGTTGTATCAAGTTTTCAAAATGTATGTATATGGGAAAATAAGCAAAGGAAAATTGCATTTGTTACTTTGAAAATCCCTTCAACTTGTAAATTTTACTAAGAGTGTTTTGAATGAAAAATTTGCATTTTAAATGTGTTAGTACTTGTAAAAGGAAACTACCAAATCTTGCATTGTTTAGATGAAGTAGAAACTTTGAAATGGGCTTGAAATGGAAATGGAGTTATTTTAATCTACATTTATTTTATTGCCTCCAAAGTGTAATTTGTTTAATTTTTAAAAGATTGATGATCTTATTGAAAATATACTTGTTGATTAAAATGGATTGTCATTTAGTTACTGTAAAAGAAATTAAAGGGTTACTTGTTTTTATTGAAAATAGTGGAATTATAGTTACATTCCATGTTATGTTGAAGGAAAGAAAGTAGTTTGTTAAAATTCTTAGAATGAGGAAAAATTTCGTCTTTGCAAATTACAGTAGGTTGAATGAGACCTTTTACTATATTTCTCAATTTTTTTTTAAAAATGAATAGATAGATTCTGTTTTCAAATCATCTTGTCTTTAAATAAACCCCCTAAGTAAATGATATTAAATAAATAATCAAAACCATTTAGTATAAATGGGTAATGCTCAATGTATATATACATATAAAAAATTATATAAATTTAAATATATTTATATACATACATATTTAATTATAAAATATTAACAAAATACTATATTGGGAAATGTGCGTGTGTGTGTAATATAGATATATTATAATGAGTAATAATTAATAATAAATGGATTAATATTAAAAATAAAATTAAAAAAACAAACTTGGGCCGAATGGATTTACCCCCCTCTCCCCCCACGGCTAGACTGTGCAAAGTCTTGTTTTATAATTATAAGTTCGCGGATTGGGGGAGGGGGAGGGACGCGGATTGGGGGAGGGGGAGGGGGCATAGAGAGGTAGCCGACCCCACACCCCACGCCATATTAATATTCATGGAAGGGGGGGTGGGGTCAACTACCTCCCCCCTAAAATCATTACAATAAAACTTTACCCCCACTTAATATAAACACAATGCCATTGTATTTTTGCAGCCACTCCAAATGGTTTTCATTGCGGCTAGTCCATTACTTGCGACATGTATATTCTTTGTAACCGTGGCTTCGTTGTATATATATATATATATATATATATATATATATATATATATATATATATATATATATATATATATATATATATATATATATATATAAAGGAATTTTGGGTTATTTTAAAATGAAATATATAAATGTGTGTGTGTGTGTGTAGATGTATATATATACATATATACATCCAAATCATTTGTAGATATATACCATTTAAATCAGATTTAAAAATCGGGCAAAAACTACCCATACCAAATTATGGCAAATACAAACAAAGTATAAAATAATAACTAAAAATATACATAAATCCTAGAAGAGAGTCATAAATAGAACACGCCATAAAAATGAGTATCCATCCTTGAGCTTGAGTGGTTTTCCATGGCTCTTTTCTTCTACTTCTCCTCCCAAACCTGCAAAATAGAAATGAGAAAATAAAACAAAAGAAATGAATAAGAGCTTTTCAAAAAGATGATTAGGGTTAGTTTGAAATCCCTAAGATCTAAGGGACCATATTGAACTCATCTAAGGGTTGTGATTCAACCCTACAAAATTTAGGTGAGGATTTGGTGGGATTATGATTTTAAATAAAATGCATGTGTAGCTTGTGAATGGTGTCTCATAAAGGGGTGTTAGGAGGTAAGTTTAAATTGTGACCTTAATGTTTAGTTGGTGACTTTTAAAAAGCCCTTGACTCTTGTATTTAATTAAATCAATTTACTAAATGCTAACTAGACAATATTTATATTAGGGATTAAATTTATTTGTGCTTAATTAATAGGAAGTTAAGTTTAGACTTAGCCCTAGAATTTTAAATAAATAATGCAATAAGGGTATTATAGGCAGTGGCTTGTAAGGGTTAATTATCAAATTTTAACGAGAATCCTGAAAGGGGACTTGAGCCTGAAATGTTGGTTTTAAAATAATAATAATCAATTGTTAATTAAAACGAATGAGTTATTCATCGAGAAATAAATTAAATCAAGTTGAAGGTTATCCCGTTGCAACCGGTTCAAACAAAAAAAAAGTTATTCCATAATTTTTCTTATCATTGGGATTTGTCTTGGGTTTTGTGGGGGAAAAATGTGGGCGTACATTAATGCTCTTGAAATACCCACTAAATTTTGTATATAAACTTTTTGCATCGACTACAATACCTTATTGAAAACATTGGCAATCTACACTAATATTAGCCAGATGTGGCTATTAGCTATACGTGCACGCTACATTCATGGTCGGGAAAGAAAACCAACCCTTTGTAGCTTCTTCGGTCACATCTCTCATCATGGCTCCAGACTGGAATGTAATTGTCGTGACACTCCACCACAGCTGTCCTGCTGAACTAGGGATGGCGACAATGTACGTTTGGCATGGAAACAACCAACACTACAACAAATAAGGTTTTTAACCATAATTTTTCAACAATATTTTTGTGGTTACGGAACATTTACAAAATATAAAATCTGGAATTGGAGTTGTAGAACATCCACTATTTGATAGGTTTTTGTAATTTTTTTACAATTTGCTAGATCATGGATAACCCACAATTTGTGAAATTTATGGCTCGTCTACGATTTTAAAATTGTATATTCTCCACAATGTTTCATGTTTGTGGAGAATATACATAATTTTTCTTATCATTGGGATTTGTCTTGGGTTTTGTGGGGGAAAAATGTGGGCGTACATTAATGCTCTTGAAATACCCACTAAATTTTGTATATAAACTTTTTGCATCGACTACAATACCTTATTGAAAACATTGGCAATCTACACTAATATTAGCCAGATGTGGCTATTAGCTATACGTGCACGCTACATTCATGGTCGGGAAAGAAAACCAACCCTTTGTAGCTTCTTCGGTCACATCTCTCATCATGGCTCCAGACTGGAATGTAATTGTCGTGACACTCCACCATAGCTGTCCTGCTGAACTAGGGATGGCGACAATGTACGTTTGGCATGGAAACAACCAACACTACAACAAATAAGGTTTTTAACCATAATTTTTCAACAATATTTTTGTGGTTACGGAACATTTACAAAATATAAAATCTGGAATTGGAGTTGTAGAACATCCACTATTTGATAGGTTTTTGTAATTTTTTTACAATTTGCTAGATCATGGATAACCCACAATTTGTGAAATTTATGGCTCGTCTACGATTTTAAAATTGTATATTCTCCACAATGTTTCATGTTTGTAATTTATATACAATTTTTGTTTTTGTCAATTTTCCACAAATTTTAGTATATTGTAGTTTGTCTACAAATTTCCTTTTTTTTAATATTCTACAATTTACAGTTTTGTATTCCTCTTCAATATTATATTTGTGGCATTTTCAACGATTTTTTCTACAATTACATATACCACAATAAACTTGTAGGTGGAAGCTACAATTTTATTGCCACAATAATTATTTGTAAAATATCTTCAAAACAATTGTGGAGATAATATAGTTAACCTCTTCTAGATTTCACATTTTTTAATCAATTTTTGTATATAAATTGTTTAAATTTATATAACACACACAACATTAATTTTATTCGAAAATTATTATTATTTTTCATTTAAAATTAATAAATTGTATCTTAACTAAATAGATAATAGCATATTTACCTTATAAATCGAATAAAAGCGAAATAAAATCTATTTTACTGTACTATATACTAAAATATATTTAATAAACAAGAACTCTTTTGTTAATTTACAAATAAGAAGTACAAGATTCTATTTATCAATCTTTTAGACTCTGTACCACTCTTGTATTTTCTCGTAAGATGTATGGAGAATATACACGTGGCCTTTGATGTCTTCTGGTGATTCACAATAACACCTTTGAGGACTTCAGTACCCCAATGTTTGGAAATAATTGTCTAAATAGTAGTCCTCCCTTCAAACTTGAGTTCCTCTAAATTAAAAAGCTTAATTTGAAGAACCATATTGTGGCTATGGCGGGAATTTGAACTATGTTCAGGAATGGCCTCATTGGACATGACTGCGCCTATGAAGATCCCTCAATTTATACACCTCAAAATACATCCCCAACCTTGGGTAGTTATGGACTTCCATTCCACAAACTGTAACAAAAGAACTGATGAGAGAAATAGCATTAGAAAAGGAAAGAAAAGACCATAACATTCATTATATTTCCACTGCAACTATGGGTAGAAATATTCCCAATGACAGTCTCATATTTAATAATATGATGGGAATTATTAATATGGAGTCCATGCATGTTGTTACCATCTTACCCAAAAATGTACATGGTGCATGTGATGTGAAGAGATTCTTGGTCGTCTCACCCAGGAGAACATTGATCCCCGACCTTCCGCGATGCTTCGTACAGGAGCACATCATCTCGATCACTTGAAGAGGGACAAGATTCTTGCCCTACACAGTGAACACTTATCATTAAAAATCCATGATATGTTTTCATATATAGAAGCTAAGGCATATGTAAAATATTTTTGGAGATACTACTTTGATTTTCCCCTTTGTACCTTCCTAAAAAATCATGCAGCTAATCGAAGTATCAAGACATATTAATAGAAAAAAACAAAATGCAAAATACGTATCACGAATCCAAAATTCCACTATCTCATTGTTTAAAGGAATTGTTATCCAAAATTCACCCCTCAAGGTAATTTTGACAACATGCATCAAATTCTTTAGTCCCAAGAAATTATATTGATTCAGGGCAAAAAGTCATGTTTCTAGGGTCCCCTCAGATTTTTTCTAACTCTTCTGTCCAAGAAGAAAACCCAGCAAGTTTTAAAAACAAAATGTGAAAAAATTGCAAAAACAAGCTCGGGCCAGAAAAAATCACGAAAAATGGCTAAGTCCTAGTCCAGGCGGTCCTTGGGACAGTTGGGACGTCTGGGCGTGAACCGGCTGAAAGGCCGCCAGGTGGTCTACGCAGCATTTGGGACAAGTGGGACAAATGGACGTGAACCGGCCGAACCGGGTGAATCGGGAAAATTTGTCCCAAGCGGGACGAGTACGCGGCGGACGCGAACCGGCCGGTTCGGCCAAAACAGAGGAATTTCGTACTGGGACATCCGGGCCAAAGGGACGCATGGGACGCGGAAAGCCGAAGCGGCCGACAGCAAGGAAGAAAAGTCAACGTTTGGTCCGGAAACTTCAAACGGCCATAACTTTTGACTCCGAGCTCCGATTTTCATAAAATTGGACTTTCTGGAACGATCACGATGTCCTCTACATTAAATATATTCGGCTCCAATCAATTAATGCTCATTCCCGTCAAATGACAGAAAACGCCTGCCAGGCCCAAAATAGCTGCCCGCACTCAGAAGGCCATAACTTTTGCATTTATCAACGAAATCGCACAAAGTTGGTACCGTTGGAATCATGGCTCCGATCCCGACGCACATAAATCAAGAAATTCTATATTTTATGAGATATTGATGGATATTTTTAACAAAACGTGGCCGGGTTCATAACAGTGTTTTATTTGGTAGCTGGGAGTGCAACTAAGAGGCATGGTCATCATTATTTCTCTGCTGCAGCACATGGGACAGTATGGGGAGTCTTTTTCAAGTAATGTAAAATCATTTCACTCCATTTAATACCTCTTACAGGTGGTTGAAGGACAGATTTCGGGATTTCCATTTTCCCTTCTCATTTTTCTATAAATTGGAGTGTTGGGCTCATTGTAAAGGAGAGAGTTTTTGGGTAGCAAAGCTCTGCCAAATTTTCTTTGTGAAGCCAGTGTGTTGCAGGCCCTTGTAGTGGATTCCTTGCATGGTGATCCAGGCCCTTATCTTGTAATAGACTGAACTGTGCATATCATGAAGCAATAAAATATCATCTTGTGGATGTATCTGCCCCTGCTGTGTTTTCTTGCATTCTTCTTGCCCCTTTAATCTTTCTACAAGAATATTGTGTCTATTATTATGTTCTTGCAGGGATCCATTATCATTGTGTATGCTTGGAATATTGTTGTGAGTGCATTTTGCTAGATTATGGAGAACTGTCATCACCTCTTCTAGTGTGTACTTTGCTTCTGTATTTCACACATTTGGAGACTACTCTCACACCCTCCTTTTCTGGTGTATCACCGCTTTAGTGTAGGCTTTCATTTTATGCATTATCTCTCCCTAGTCCCTTGGAAATTTAGATTAGAACAGCTAGCTTATCCTGCATTAGAGTAGATTGTGGCAGGTAGTTTAGGAGCAAGAACCAGCTTTCTCTGGAGGTCTATCTCAAGTAGCAAGTCCCACAACTTGGAGATAGTACCCATGTTATCCAATCACACCGTGAGTTCAAGTATATGCACTTGTATAAACACAAGGGTGCTGTGATTCGGTGATAACAGGAATTGGATGACAACGTGCCTTGCTCTTGTTTGGACGCCCTGATTAACCCTATAAAAGGAAACAAAATTTATGTTTTCTGCAATAAAATTGAATCTAAATATGAAATGGCCTCCATATAATCAATAAAGCTTGCACTAAATGTTTAAATCCCTGCAAAAATATAAAAAGGGGTTGAATAAATAGTAAAACACCACCAATTCCACAAAATGCAAATTATCTATACAAAGTATTAGTCAGTTTGTGGTTTTTTAATTACTTTGGTGGGTTTGGTAAATGTTATGCCTCAACCGTAGACTCTCATTCATTGGATTGCACATCTTCTTCATACCATTGCATTCATTTTATCTCATGAGAAATAAAATTGAAATCATCTGCGTGGCTTTGTAAACCTCTCTAATTTTCATCAAAACCTGATCTCACTAATCAAGTTAATAACGATGGCTCTAATTTTGTTAAACGTGTGCTAAGAGGTGCATTTATTTATTTACTGTGCTAAGAGGTGCATTTATTTATTTATTTAGTTTGTTATTAAATTTTTAATTTAGATCATAATTGTATATCTTGAACGACTTGAAGTTCCTAATCTCTCTGGATCTGATGAGGGATCTTGTGATTGTGTCATTCGAACACACATACGACCGCACCTCCATCTACGAATGGCTGGACTCGGCTCACACCACCTGCCTGCACATTTTAAATAGGTGAAATATATCAATAATATTTTCATTGTATATGGTATTTTCAAGTAAATTATAAAGTATATATTTCTAGTATCTTGGCATTTAACAATATCCATATTAAATTATACAAAAATTATAATTATTAAGAAATGTGATATTTATATATTTTTATAATATTATGTTAATTATTTCAAAATACCCAAAATTTAATTAAAAAATACAAAACTTAAAATATGGGTTTTTCACACTATTTTAATTTTAAATTAGTTATAGGAGATTTTTTTAGTTTGTAAGAATGAAATATTTTTTTTATAATAAATTTATAATTTTTATTAGTCAGTTTTGTATATGTTATGATAAAACTATAGTTTAAGTAATTTTGTATTTTAGCTTGTTTATAAAAAATTCTAGGAGTCTTTTTTAAAAATATAGAAAAAATTAAATTTTAGGCAATGTGGCATTTTCAATTCCATGTGGAATTTCAACACAAATATAATTCCATATTAATCTTGTTCAAATTTCTCTTATGAGTAATTTTGGTAGAAAATTTTATTTTAAGTTTTAGTTTAATTTTTTAATAAAAATGTGGATTTTCTATGAAGAAGGTTTGGAGATACGATTTTTCTACAAAATATAACCTCCAAAATTAAATTGTGGAACATCCACAATATCTAAAAATTGAGTAATAAAAATACAATAGAGCATCTACAAATTTTCTACAACTCTCTTAAATTGTAGAAATTTTGTGAAATAATTGTGGTAAAAAAAAGCTTGTTTGTTGTAGTGCAACGTCTCGTATTCCTTACAAGACGTCGACACGGTATGCTAAATCAATGACCTAAATTTTAGTGTGCAGGCTGACAGTGTTAGAGATGAGGCCTCTTTCCCATTTGGAAAACACCTTTCAGCATAAATATAAATATGCTAGTAGTATATTTATGCTAGTAATAACATAAATATACTAGTAATAATACATCGCAATGTAAATGATGTATGTGAGGGCTCACATTGTATAAAAAATGCGAAGTAGATAAAATATGAGGAGAAATATTTAGTGAAATTTTTATCACACCTTGTGAATTGATGCATATTGAGATGTGTCACAATCATTACAAATCAGTGTATCACGTATACATGATAATATAATGAAGTTTTAGTCAATGCAATAATGTGGTACGTGGACGAAGGGAAATTTCTAAACAAATTATCCGTGTATTGAATAATCACAATATAATGGCTTATGTAATGATATTTGTCGTGAAATGCAAGAAGGGATTTTCCAACGTATTTTGCCAAATACTATGAATGGTTTTTGGTATGGTCATTAGTGATGTATCTGGTTAATGGTATCAAAAAATTATTTTTCTCTTATTGTCTTACCAGAATCAATTTAATATTTTAATAATTAAATAACCCCATTAAAAAATAGGAAGAAAGTAACAGGAGTTCCAAAATAAGTACCTTTACCTTGCGACTGATTCCAGGAACTTCGATTGATTCCAACAATTAATTATTATTAAATTGTTTTTTTAATATTATTTGGCATAATGCGAGTCGCTCTCAGAATCTTGCAAGTCGTTTATTTAGAATTTTTGACGGGAGCACTCTTTCTTTGCAAATGCATCCAAAGTTCAGAGCTCCGACTACTTCACGTGGGTCAAAATTCTATAGAATTGACATTTTTATTTTGATGGAACAGACTTCTAATTGTTATTAAAACAAGATTTATTACTCTTCAGTTTAGAAGATTTCCTCTCAAACTTCTCTTTCATACGGCTCTTTGGAAACTGAAAAAAATGCCAGGATTTTATGAGGTGGAAACTTCCTAAGTTTATTCAATAAGAGAAATTCAAATGTACGTTGTCAAAATAAAATTATATATATATAGACTTTAGCTTGTTATTTACGAAGGGACAATGTTTATAAGTGTTCTAAACAAGGCATATTATGAGGACAGTTGGCCACCAGTCTTTTCCAGTGACCCTTCAACCACTTCTAACCTGTATCTTTTATGACTGCTCTACCTTGCTTGACTTCCTCATGCCCTTGTCTGCCACGTCTTGGGGGAAGGAAACCCCTGTTTTTGGGAGTAGTTTGTTTAGTTTTAGTCTGGTTTTGCTCGGGCATTCTTCCTTGGCCACGTGGGTTCCTCTAGAGACTGGCCGCGTGGTTTTAATGGGAAGGAAGTAAATTGTATTGTCATACAGAGCAGAAGGAAATAGTTGCTCAGCAATGGTGATGGCAAGGGCACACCTCCACCCTTTTCACAGCAATTCTAAGCTCTTCAACCTAAATCCCCCAGCATTCCAACAGAAATCACTCTCTTGTTTGTCCAGATCGCCACTGCAGTCGACTCGATCTGCATCTCTGGGACAAACTTGTTGTTTTTGTACTAATTGGTTTGTATGCATGTTTGGCGAAAAGGAAGCTCGGCCCTGCGCCTATGGGTAATATCCACTAATCAAAGTAATCAATGTTAAACCGTAGCTGTAAGATTTGGGATGACTTGTGCTACATATTGTAGAACTTGAGCAGTTCTTAGCCACTTGAAGCAGATTTGTTTTTTATGGTTGAAAGGTATTTCTTAACCTTAAGAGGAATATGGGAAGCTTGGAATCTATGTACTGCGGATGGAGCTACTACCGTGAACAAGTTATTTTACTATGTGGTGTTTATCTCAGGCACTTCGGTGGTTTGTGCAAATTATATTATTTATCATCTGTTAGATATGTCTCCTAGGTCCTGCTTTTTCATGAGACAATGGAAGAAGATCTAACATGATTACCTGGCGTTCTTACTACAGTACATCACAAAAATGTGAAATAACAGCCAATGACAACCATTAGCATTGCTGGAGTGGAGTTAACTCTCATCATGATTGTGTTCTCGTAGTATATATCGGTTTGCTCCTTAGTGCATAATTTTGGGTTTATATGTAGTTCCATACTACAAAAATTTTCTCTACCATAAGAGAAGAACGAAGCAGATAAGTCCTGAAACAATTTATTGCTCTTTTGCTAGAGAAGAATGAACTTTATTTGTAAGCATGTGAGATGCTAGAGGTTCTGAATTTTTTCTTAGGTCTCATTGCAGTTTTAGCTGTCTCTTGCACTGGCAGCACAAAGTGTGGAAACTAAGGTGTGCTCTGGGATGGAAAAAGCAGCACATGCAGTAAATCTTGATGTGATTGTGTTTACTTGCCATAAGCTAGCGCAAGTGTTTTCAGTCAAAATCGACTGTGTGACAGTGAGAGTGTTCCAGGAGACCCGATGAAATTTATTACAGAGATTCTCTACTGAGACCTTACTTGTTCTACGATGTAACTCATGGAAGAGGATCTCATAGAGGTGGATCTGTTTCATATCAGAATATTCATGAAGCACAGTTTGCTTTTTAAGAGAGCTTTTAGGAGATCGATGAAGGATAGAGGAATTAAAAAGAAACTTGGTGTAGTTGGATTAAAGGCAATAAAAAGGTGCATGCTTTTTGTGTAGGTGACAGATCGCACCCACAGGCACAGGAGATGTATTCAATGTTGGAGAAAATGTCTTGGGAGATGAAGGTAGTAGGATATTTTTCAGATTCAGAACTTGTACTGAGAAAACAGTAGTGTCATGGAATTACAATGATTGCAGGGTATGCACAGAGTGGACATTATGAGGAAAGTTTAGATCTCTTTCAACAAATGCATCTGGTTGAGACGAAGCCCAACAATGTTACCTTTGCAACTGTTCTTCCAGTAATGAATTTGCATCAGGGGAAGGAGATCCACATCTTCATACTAAGAAGTGGTTTTGATTTGTTTATTATGGTAATGAATGCCCTTGTAGACATGTATTGCAAATGTGGGAATTTTAGAGTTGCACACCAAGTATTTGATCAAATGCCTAAAAGTGATGTATTCTCATGGACAGCCATGATTGCAGGTTATGGGATGCAGGGAAAAGGTGAGGATGCTAAGTCTAGGGACTGTTTTATGGATATGGAGTCTGTACCAAGAGATTGTTTTTGGTTATAAAGCCATCTTCTTTTGCTTTGTCTCAGACTAGGGCTGCTCCTAATATGAGAGCACCAAGGTTAGGAGGTCCAAATTAGAAACAATCAGATGCATATGGAGATGGTGGAGGTGTTTGGATGAATGACGAAGGATCAAGTTCAATTGTCAAAAATGGGGCCTACAGAAGTTCTAGGGCTAATCTTGGAGCGGTGTTGGGAGGATGATAGAAAGTATTTTAGACCACCCACCCTGGCCGTGAACTCCTTCCTATGCCAACGTGAAGATGTTCAATGTTTGGGCATCCAACGAGCTTGAAGAAAATGGAATTAGGCTTGGGTTGCTGTTGCAGGCCCTGTCCACCTTGTTATCGACTGCGGGAGCTTAATCAGGCACGATATTCTCTATACCATTGATTCTTATGCTGTTATTTAACTGATTCATTAAATAACTCTACTCTTCATATAAATGTCTCGTGTGATGGTATGCTGTTTGGTTTCCACTTCCCTTGCTCGTTTGTGTTCTTTTTTTTGGCGTTAGAAATGATTGCGCTGGTTGAAGCCTTTATATTGTTTTCTGGGTTTTAATAAATATTAGTTGGGTGAACTTTGTTCTTAAGACTAATAAAACAAAAGAGGTGGGGTTCCTGTAATGAAAATTCCCGAGTTCTTTGTGTTGGTCTCACGATTTGAATGTTTTATCAAACATTGTCGTTGGACTCAACTTTATAGTTCCTGTTTTGTTCTTATTCTTGTTTCGGTTCGAGATCTGTAGTTCTGGTTTATGTTGGGTATTTGCGAATTGGTGATTGAGTACTGCGAGTGCATTGTGTATAGGTGAATGGTGCTATTCCTGTCTCTATCCTTTTCTTTCATTTGTTTAGGTTCTAGTAACCCTTCCCGGTTGGCTTGGTGTGTGCTTAGCTTGACCGATTTTTGAATTGAGCCAAGTTGATATTACTTTCAACTAGGTTAGTTGCTTTTGTTATTTGTTTTGAATCGCTCGAAGAAATACTTTTATTCTTCGAGTGTCATGGTTGATCGTCATAAATTGATATCAATTCATGTTCACCGTTTGGAGATTGTTGTCTTTGGAATCACCTTCTCTCCCTTGGTGACTGTTGTATGTTTTGAGGAATGTAGCTGATCCTATGGAATGTCTTCTTTTGACGATACTCACATTTCTTTTGGATAGCTTAAAATGTCAGAGGAAATACTCTTTTCTTACCTTGATTTTGTTTCACACATGTTGGAGGATACGAGATCTACTTGATCATTAGTGAGGAAGTTTTCAAATCTTAAAATTGGGATGTTGGTTTTATGCGTAAGAAATTACTCTACGTTTTGCTCCGTAAAGATGCTTAAATTTCATTCTCCTGTGACTTAGAGGTTGGTGTGTTTGGAAACTCATTGGTTGACTGGTTTTTGTGATGATCATTGTGATACGACCTCCTTGCTGTCATTGTAGTAGAATGGGTATGTATTGACCAGAAAGGTTTAAGTCAACTTGTTGTTGACGACAGATCCTTTGGAAGCTATGTATCCTGTGTTGTGTTCTTGTGAATGATTGAGTAACCCTCCTGTAAGATTTATAATGGTTATGTTTGGTCTTGCCAAGTTTGTCCTTTTTCTTAAGACATTCTCTTGATTAGAAGAAAGTTTAATAGAAGGATTGTTAGGATAGGATGTGACCCATACGAGGTCATTTGTGCGTTTCATCCCTTTTCTTTCCAATTTATTTATTCGGTACTGACATAAAATTAACTGTTATAGGCACATCATCTTAATATTAATAAGTCATGTTGGTTTAGACATTCTCATGTCGATTGATTGTTTGGGATCTTCCAGTGGCATAGTGAATCCTTGGCTTGGTGAACTAACTTAAACAAATAGGGACAGATCACGTTTGAAATTAATTCTCTTCTTGTAATTGTTTTTGTTTCGAAATGTTATCTTGTTAAAATGATGGTCATTATTGTGATATGGGTGGAATTCACCATGATGTTTGTTAACTTCTCCTATGAGAAAATGATAATTAAATAGAGTTAGTGCCTCCCTTTTTACTCAGACATTTTATGCTTTTGGACAACTCTTTAATTGCTCTTGTTTAGACTCTTGGATTATTTTTCATCTTCAACGGTGTTTTTCTTCCTTGAAACAGTTAGATAACAACATATTGTCTTAATGTTATAGATTTTATCATGCT
Organism: Taxus chinensis; assembly: GCA_019776745.2. Lineage (NCBI taxonomy): Eukaryota > Viridiplantae > Streptophyta > Pinopsida > Cupressales > Taxaceae > Taxus > Taxus chinensis. Next base: position 757,583,292 of record CM034151.1, on the reverse strand, counting down.
CAGTTCTTGCGAACTGACATGTGCTAACAAATGTGCAGGAGGATTTCCTGAGTAGAAAAGAAAAAAAAAGAGAGAGAGAAAAAGAAACACGTGTAGAAAGTGGATTCCAGCCTTCTTAGGAACTTCTGTTGTACGAATGTTTTTCTTTTGCTTTAAAACATTGGTATGGAAATTGTGGAGACTATTTAGAAGGCATTGCGTTATAATTTTGTATTGTTCTCATGTAGGTTGTTATCATTTGAAAGTCAATTTGAGAAATATTATTGTCAATAAGATTAAATGAACTTGTTTTGACATGCGTATCCTTTGTTGAATTTTCACTTTTCAGAATATGATTTATCCTTGAATTGTCAAACTAATTATAATTATCTAAACTTGAATCAACTTACATCACTTTGGTTACCTTTGGTCATGTGTCGTTTGGTAGAGGACTATGTTTTGAACCTAGCAAAAAGAAAACAAGAGAAACAAATATACCTTGTGATCCCACGTAAACTAATCAACAATCTCTTATTGTGGTGAGTCCTTAGAACGGTCTTAAGGTGAAATCAATGATTAAATCTTGGAAGATAATAAAATTATAATAAATAGAAGGAACTTGATTAAGAAACTCTTCGATCTATCTTACCCGTTGAAAATGTAAACAGTATACTTATGTCTATCTCTTCAAGTGAAGCCCAAGTGAAATCTTTAATATTTCTGGTTAGACTCTTGACCCCAATGAAACCTTATTAACAACTAATAAAATCTTAATGATGAATCCAAGATTTAGGCAGTCATGTACTGGAATAAAAAAATAAAATAAAATGACCGCTTGAAAAGATAAAACATATATGTTCAAAAGCACAATGTTGAAAACAAATTGATGAAGTTAAGAGCCTTGAGAAATTAACTGCCTCCTCACAAATGAATAAGTTAATCAAGTAAATGAAGTAACCTCTTACCATACAATAATTGGTTCACACTGTATATTAACATTAACAAGGTAGGAGAAAACTCTTCAAAGGAGACATGAACTTCAGATTCTCCTATCATGATTTCTCTGGGAAAAGTAAAGAATGTAAAAGCACTTACAGCTAAAACATGATTCTAAAGAAACCTTCTGTGGGAAAACCTTGTTGTAAAATTGCATACTCTAGATGTACCATTGTGTCCTAAGTGTGTGCCTCATGTTAGTTGTAACCAGTGTGAGTCCGTGTTGTGGAAAGCATGTCTTTAGTTGATTGTATTCCCTAGAGAACTTGTGTAGTGTCGTATTATCTTCAAGCAAGTCAAAAAAAATAAATATCCTGTCTTTTACTGTGTTGTTTGTGTGTGAATTTGTGGGTCGTTACACTTGGTATCAGAGCATAGGTTCATGCTCTCGAACCTATGGGCCGGATTGGTGTTATATGATGATGTTACATGGTGGTGGTGGTGTTACATGATGATACTGCATGATGATGATGATGTTGCATGATGGTGGTAGATATTGGAAGAGTAATGTGCTTTAAACGTGATGTGATTATTGTCGTAATTGTGATATTGTGAACGCACGTGATGTGTATGTCACTTAGTGCGTGTTTGTCATCATGTTGATGTGCTGGGGATGGGAGTATTCTCTCTCCTTCTTGTGGATTCTATGAAGAGTTCACGTGTGAATTATTGTTTGTGATGTGTGAAAAGAATTATAATGTGGATGACGTAGTGTTGGAGCATTGTGGCATATTGTGATATGTAAGTGTATCAATGTGTTGTATGACTAGATTGATGTTAAAAGAAATGAGTTGTATCATGATGTTTTTACCATGTTTTGAAGAAATGTGTGTACCACCTTGTTATGTAGCAATGGATGTTATGTTGAGATGTACTATGTTCATCGTATGTATGATTTGTGCAAATATGTAATGCTTCATGTTGTGATTTGGGTCATACGGTGAGTGTATGAACCCTATCGTATGGTGATTGCACTTTGGGTGCAGAATGTGGTAAAGTGGTGTGACACACCCGGTGAATGTATGATCGTGATCTACCCTGTATATGTACCATATGTAAGACGTTATGGTAGTTATGTGTGTGCCACCGTTATGTTAGTGATGTTGTTGTATGTTATGTTGTGAACCTTACGCTAACCGACCCTGAGGGAAATCGGTAGAAGCGTATGTTGAGAGTGAGGAATGGTGTACCATGGGTCAATAACTTGAGCCGAAACTCGGTTTAGTAGATTACATGTGATTCTTTCCTCTCTCCATATGTGGTTGTATGTACACAACCTAAGTGCAACTATGACTATGTTTAGCCTTGTCGAAGTGGTGGCGGGATGATTCAGATGGAGGTGATGACAGTTGTATTATTGATATGTATTTTACGAGCTGAGGCTCGATGTTCCGAGTGCTAGCAACTCGTTGAGTACCCCTTTGGTGGCTAGATAAAGCCACACAGTTATCGTAATGTGACATTATTATAAGTTGATTTTATTCGTAAATTGAGCTTTTTACCTTATTTTGTAAGGACCAGCAACTTTTCTTGATTGCCATGCTTTACAATTTTGGGCATTTCCTTGGTTTGTGGCACTAACATGGGGATTTTGATACTAACTTTGGCTATTTGGCCATTTATTTTGCTTGATTTTGGGTCTTCTTTTAAATTTGGAATTTTTACCGCCTTGCCCAAGGTTTGTACTTTGCCACTTGGCACTTTGATTGGATTGTTGTGCTGGTTCTAATGTCGTGATGTGTGGAATAGGGTCATGGGATGCACCATGGATTGGTTGGACCTATGGACCCGCTTCGTTGTATGGGGGTACGCCCCAAGGAGTACATATAACTAGCGGGTTGTTGAACCACGCGTTATTATGTCACTTGGGTTAGGAGTGTTCGAACTCTATGTGTCTTGGACCATAGGGTCAACCGGCCTCCTTGAGGGAGGCATAAGAGTTTGAGGGAGGCATAAGATACTTGAGGGAGGCATTGAGGGAGGCATAAGAGACTTGAGGGAGGCATAAGAGTTTGAGGGAGGCATAAGAGATTTGAGGGAGGCATAAGAGTTTGAGGGAGGCATAAGAGACTTGAGGGAGGCATAAGAGTTTGAGGGAGGCATATGATATTTGTGTGTATGGTTGATGTTTGGGGTATATGTTGAGTCATTGTGATGTTTGGTAGTGGTCTTTTGATGTATGTGTTACTCATGTCAGATGGATATGTGTTGTGATGTTATGGATATGTCATTGATTCCCTTGTGGACACTGTGTACCTGTAGCATGGTTTGGTGTTATGTGAATTTTTTTTCATCGATGCGAATTGAGGAAATGTCTGGTGGATTGTAGTACTCTTTTGTTCAAGTATATAATATGTCAGTCATTGATGTGTGACGAGTACTATGTTATGTGGACTGTGCCTACTCCATTCCGTATTTGAGTAACCTTTTTGTGGTGTAATACAATCTTGAAGTATATACTTGCGTGCTTGTGAATCTGTAGTGTCTTGTGAACCTGATAGGGTGTTGTGTTAGCAGTTCATGTTGGGCACCCACAATAAGGAACAAACCAAAACTCTTCAATGATGAAATTTTAAAAGAAATTAAACTAAGAATAATGCTAATGGAAAGGAACTAATGAAATAACAAACAAGAGGGAACTGCCAATCTTCACAGAACCTTGAAAGTTAAAACTTCTACCAAATGTTCCTAAGGCTACCTGTGGCCGTGTTTTAATCGACTAAAATTTTAAACCATAGGGTGTACTTCCTCCTTTACCTGTTCTTGGTTGCGAACCATTTTTTTTTCCACTGTGTTATGTCGCATCGAGGACGATGCTTTCTTAAGGGGAGGAGAATGTAATGCCAAGTGGGGGGGGTCAGTTGGCCACCAGTCTTTTCTAGCGACCCTTCAACCACTTCTGACCTGTATCTTTTATGACTGCTCTACCTTCCTTGACTTCCTCGTGCCCTTGTCTGCCGCGTCTTGGGGGAAGGAAACCCCTGTTTTGGGGAGTAGTTTGTTTAGTTTTAGTCTGGTTTTGCTTGGGCATTCTTCCCTGGCCGCGTGGGTTCCTCTGGAGACTGGCCGCGTGGTTTTGATGGGAAGGAAGTAAATTGTATTGTCATACAGAGCAGAAGGCAATAGTTGCTCAGCAATGGCGATGGCAAGGGGATGCCTCCACCCTTTTCACAGCAATTCTAAGCTCTTCGACCTGAATCCCCCGGCATTCCAACAGAAATCACTCTCCTGTTTGCCCAGATCGCCACTGCAGTCGACTCAGTCTGCATCTCTAGGAAAAACTTGTTGTTTTTGTACTAATTGGTTTGTATGCATGTTTGGCGAAAAGGAAGCTTGGCCCTGCGCCTATGGCTAATATCCACTACTCACAGTAATCAATGTTAAATCGTAGCTGTAAGATTTGGGATGACTTGTGCTACATATTGTAGAACTTGAGCAGTTCTTAGCCACTTGAAGCAGATCTATTTTTTATGGTTGAAAGGTATTTCTTAACCTTAAGAGGAATATGGGAAGCTTGGAATCTATGTACTGCAGATGGAGCTACTACCGTGAACAAGTTATTTTGCTATGTGGTGTTTATCTCAGGCACTTCGGCGGTTTGTGCAAATTATATTATTTATCATCTGTTAGATATGTCTCCTAGGTCCTGCTTTTTCATGAGACAATGGAAGAAGATCTAACATGATTACCTGGCGTTCTTACTACAGTACATCACAAAAATGTGAAATAACAGCCAATGACAACCATTAGCATTGCTGGAGTGGAGTTAACTCTCATCATGATTGTGTTCTCGTAGTATATATCGGTTTGCTCCTTAGTGCATAATTTTGGGTTTATATGTAGTTCCATACTGCAAAAATTTTCTCTACCATAAGAGAAGAACGAAGCAGATAAGTCCTGAAACAATTTATTGCTCTTTTGCTAGAGAAGAATGAACTTTATTTGTAAGCATGCGAGATGCTAGAGGTTCTGAATTTTTTCTTAGGTCTCATTGCAGTTTTAGCTGTCTCTTGCACTGGCAGCACAAAGTGTGGAAACTAAGGTGTGCTCTGGGATGGAAAAAGCAGCACATGCAGTAAATCTTGATGTGATTGTGTTTACTTGCCATAAGCTAGCGCAAGTGTTTTCAGTCAAAATCGACTGTGTGACAGTGAGAGTGTTCCAGGAGACCCGATGAAATTTATTACAGAGATTCTCTACTGAGACCTTGCTTGTTCTACGATGTAACTCATGGAAGAGGATCTCATAGAGGTGGATCTGTTTCATATCAGAATATTCATGAAGCACAGTTTGCTTTGCAAGAGAGCTTTTAGGAGATCGATGAAGGATAGAGGAATTAAAAAGAAACTTGGTGTAGTTGGATTAAAGGAAATAAAAAGGTGCATGCTTTTTGTGTAGGTGACAGATCGCACCCACAGGCACAGGAGATCTATGCAATGTTGGAGAAAATGTCTTGGGAGATGAAGGTAGCAGGATATTTTTCAGATTCAGAACTTGTACTGAGAAAACAGTAGTGTCATGGAATTACAATGATTGCAGGGTATGCACAGAGTGGACATTATGAGGAAAGTTTAGATCTCTTTCAACAAATGCATCTGGCTGACACGAAGCCCAACAATGTTACCTTTGCAACTGTTCTTCCAGTAACTTCTCACCTGTCGAATTTGCATCAGGGGAAGGAGATCCACGTCTTCATACTAAGAAGTGGTTTTGATTTGTTTATTATAGTAATGAATGCCCTTGTAGACATGTATTGCAAATCTGGGAATTTTAGAGTTGCACGCCGAGTATTTGATCAAATGCCTAAAAGTGATGTATTCTCATGGACAACCTTGATTGCAGGTTATGGGATGCAGGGAAAAGGTGAGGATGCTAAGTCTAGGGACTGTTTTATGGATATGGAGTCTGTACCAAGAGATTGTTTTTGGTTATAAAGCCATCTTCTTTTGTTTTGTCTCAGACTAGGGCTGCTCCTAATATGAGAGCACCAAGGTTAGGAGGTCCAAATTAGAAACAATCAGATGCATATGGAGATGGTGGAGGTGTTTGGATGAATGACGAAGGATCAAGTTCAATTGTCAAAAATGGGGCCTACAGAAGTTCTAGGGCTAATCTTGGAGCGGTGTTGGGAGGATGATGGCAAGTATTTTAGACCACCCACCCTGGCCGTGAACTCCTTCCTGTGCCAACATGAAGATGTTCGATGTTTGGGCACCCAACGAGCTTGAAGAAAATGGAATTAGGCTTGGGTTGCTGTTGCAGGCCCTGTCCACCTTGTTATCGACTGCGGGAGCTTAATCAGGCACGATATTCTCTATACCATTGATTCTTATGTTGTTATTTAACTGATTCATTAAATAACTCTACTCTTCATATATATGTCTCGTGTGATGGTATGCTGTTTGGTTTCCACTTCCCTTGCTCGTTTGTGTTCTTTTTTTTGGCGTTAGAAATGATTGCGCTGGTTGAAGCCTTTATATTGTTTTCTGGGTTTTAATAAATATTAGTTGGGTGAACTTTGTTCTTAAGACTAATAAAACAAAAGAGGTGGGGTTCCTGTAATGAAAATTCCCGAGTTCTTTGTGTTGGTCTCACGATTTGAATGTTTTATCAAACATTGTCGTTGGACTCAACTTTATAGTTCCTGTTTTGTTCTTATTCTTGTTTCGGTTCGAGATCTGTAGTTCTGGTTTATGTTGGGTATTTGCGAATTGGTGATTGAGTACTGCGAGTGCATTGTGTATAGGTGAATGGTGCTATTCCTGTCTCTATCCTTTTCTTTCATTTGTTTAGGTTCTAGTAACCCTTCCCGGTTGGCTTGGTGTGTGCTTAGCTTGACCGATTTTTGAATTGAGCCAAGTTGATATTACTTTCAACTAGGTTAGTTGCTTTTGTTATTTGTTTTGAATCGCTCGAAGAAATAATTTTATTCTTCGAGTGTCATGGTTGATCGTCATAATTGATATCAATTCATGTTCACCATTTGGAGATTGTTGTCTTTGGAATCACCTTCTCTCCCTTGGTGACTGTTGTATGTTTTGAGGAATGTAGCTGATCCTATGGAATGTCTTCTTTTGACGATACTCACATTTCTTTTGGATAGCTTAAAATGTCAGAGGAAATACTCTTTTCTTACCTTGATTTTGTTTCACACATGTTGGAGGATACGAGATCTACTTGATCATTAGTGAGGAAGTTTTCAAATCTTAAAATTGGGATGTTGGTTTTATGCGTAAGAAATTACTCTACGTTTTGCTCCGTAAAGATGCTTAAATTTCATTCTCCTGTGACTTAGAGGTTGGTGTGTTTGGAAACTCATTGGTTGACTGGTTTTTGTGATGATCGTTGTGATACGACCTCCTTGCTGTCATTGTAGTAGAATGGGTATGTATTGACCAGAAAGGTTTAAGTCAACTTGTTGTTGACGACAGATCCTTTGGAAGCTATGTATCCTGTGTTGTGTTCTTGTGAATGATTGAGTAACCCTCCTGTAAGATTTATAATGGTTATGTTTGGTCTTGCCAAGTTTGTCCTTTTTCTTAAGACATTCTCTTGATTAGAAGAAAGTTTAATAGAAGGATTGTTAGGATAGGATGTGACCCATACGAGGTCATTTGTGCGTTTCATCCCTTTTCTTTCCAATTTATTTATTCGGTACTGACATAAAATTAACTGTTATAGGCACATCATCTTAATATTAATAAGTCATGTTGGTTTAGACATTCTCATGTCGATTGATTGTTTGGGATCTTCCTGTGGCATAGTGAATCCTTGGCTTGGTGAACTAACTTAAACAAATAGGGACAGATCACGTTTGAAATTAATTCTCTTCTTGTAATTGTTTTTGTTTCGAAATGTTATCTTGTTAAAATGATGGTCATTATTGTGATATGGGTGGAATTCACCATGATGTTTGTTAACTTCTCCTATGAGAAAATGATAATTAAATAGAGTTAGTGCCTCCCTTTTTACTCAGACATTTTATGCTTTTGGACAACTCTTTAATTGCTCTTGTTTAGACTCTTGGATTATTTTTCATCTTCAACGGTGCTTTTCTTCCTTGAAACAGTTAGATAACAACATATTGTCTTAATGTTATAGCTTTTATCGTGCTCAGTTCTTGCGAACTGACATGTGCTAACAAATGTGCAGGAGGATTTCCTGAGTAGAAAAGAAAAAAAAAGAGAGAGAAAAAGAAACACGTGTAGAAAGTGGATTCCAGCCTTCTTAGGAACTTCTGTTGTACGAATGTTTTTCTTTTGCTTTAAAACATTGGTATGGAAATTGTGGAGACTATTTAGAAGGCATTGCGTTATAATTTTGTATTGTTCTCATGTAGGTTGTTATCGTTTGAAAGTCAATTTGAGAAATATTATTGTCAATAAGATTAAATGAACTTGTTTTGACATGCGTATCCTTTGTTGAATTTTCACTTTTCAGAATATGATTTATCCTTGAATTGTCAACCTAATTATAATTATCTAAACTTGAATCAACTTACATCACTTTGGATACCTTTGGTCATGTGTCGTTTGGTAGAGGACTATGTTTTGAACCTAGCAAAAAGAAAACAAGAGAAACAAATATACCTTGTGATCCCACGTAAACTAATCAACAATCTCTTATTGTGGTGAGTCCTTAGAACAGTCTTAAGGTGAAATCAATGATTAAATCTTGGAAGATAATAAAATTATAATAAATAGAAGGAACTTGATTAAGAAACTCTTCGATCTATCTTACACGTTGAAAATGTAAACAGTATACTTATGTCTATCTCTTCAAGTGAAGCCCAAGTGAAATCTTTAATATTTCTGGTTAGACTCTTGACCCCAATGAAACCTTATTAACAACTAATAAAATCTTAATGATGAATCCAAGATTTAGGCAGTCATGTACTGGAATAAAATAAAATAAAATAAAATTGACCGCTTGAAAAGATAAAACATATATGTTCAAAAGCACAATGTCGAAAACAAATTGATGAAGTTAAGAGCCTTGAGAAATTAACTGCCTCCTCACAAATGAATAAGTTAATCAAGTAAATGAAGTAACCTCTTACCATACAATAATTGGTTCACACTGTATATTAACATTAACAAGGTAGGAGAAAACTCTTCAAAGGAGACATGAACTTCAGATTCTCCTATCATGATTTCTCTGGGAAAAGTAAAGAATGTAAAAGCACTTACAGCTAAAACATGATTCTAAAGAAACCTTCTGTGGGAAAACCTTGTTGTAAAATTGCATACTCTAGATGTACCATTGTGTCCTAAGTGTGTGCCTCATGTTAGTTGTAACCAGTGTGAGTCCGTGTTGTGGAAAGCATGTCTTTAGTTGATTGTATTCCCTAGAGAACTTGTGTAGTGTCGTATTATCTTCAAGCAAGTCAAAAAAAAAATATATCCTGTCTTTTACTGTGTTGTTTGTGTGTGAATTTGTTAATTTATATATTTTAATATTGAAAATTGATCATGTGATATTTAATTTTTGTTAATATTAAGAGAAATTGATGTTTCTAGTTAGATATTTACATTTAAAAAAATAGAAGTATTAAGTATGAATAAATATTCAATTGAGTGTGGACAAGAAATTATATTTTTTATACGATGTGTAAAAATTCCTTTTTGAACATTAATTCCTTGGCATGGTCTAGACCAATAAAGGGTCACCATAGTTTTATTTTGTTGGTGTTCACACTATACAGATGATCACGCTGAATCATAGGCCACAGTTAACTCCACATAAAATATCTCATTTCCATCAAAACATATTTGTAACGCCCACAAATCTCCCGCACAAAACCCAAAGATTAATTAAGAAAAAAAAATTACGGAATAATTAATTATTTTAAAACCAGGTTATAACGGGAATACCTTCGACTAGATTTAATTTAATTCACGGTCAATAACTCCTTCGTTTTAATTAACAAATAATTAATATTATTTTCATCCAACATTTCGGGCTTAAATCTCTTTCTAGGGTTCTCGTCAAATTTCGTTAATTAACCCTTATAAGACATTGGCTAAAGTACCCTTATTGCATTATTTATTTAATATTCTATGGCTAAGTCTAAACTAACCCTCCCATTAAATTCATCACAAATAAATTTAATCCCTAATATATAAAAATGTTGTCTAATTACCATTGAGTAAATTTGATTTAATTAAACACAAGAGTCAAAGGCCTTTTAATTTTAAAAGTCACTAACTAAACATTAAGGTCACAAATTAACTTACCTCCTAAGTCCCCCTTGAGAGGCCACATTCACAAGTTACACATACTTTTTAATTAAAAAATAATCCCACTTAAACCTCACCTAACTTTTGTAAGGTTGAATCACAACCCTTAGATGGATTCAATGAGGGGCCTCAAATCTTAGGAATTTCACACTAACCCTAATCATCTTTATGGAGTGTTCTTATTTTTTTCCTTTGACTTATTTGCTCATTTTTTTATTTGCATGTTTTAGAAGAGGAGAAGGAGGAGGAGCCATGAGAGCAAGATGAGCAACCATGACAAAATTTTCATGGTTTTAGTTGTAAAGATTATACTATTGTATTATTGCCCATTTGTTTAATGTAGAGATCCTACAATGGAACTATTTTGTTATTTAATGAAAACATTTTCTTGTTTTGAGTTCAACCATTGGGGAAAATCTCCACTTCCTTTAATCTAATAATTTTTACACATTTGGGTGCCATAAAAAGATTGGGGAGCTTAAACACTTAATTTCAATTCATTTCTACTTGCTGGAAATTACCTTTTAATGGTTTTAGACTTAGATTTCTTTTAATTTTGAATCTGGGTTTTTTTTTCACAGACGGAATTTATTTTTCCGTCAAAATTGATGAAATCGCAGCCCTATGTAGGCCAACGGTCCTGTGACTGCCGCTCTACTTAGGGGGTGGTTCATTGTCTGCCGCTCTGTGCTGGGCGACAGTTCTAAAACCGCTACTCTGAATAGGGTGGCAATTCTATTCCCTAAAAATATAACCTTCAAATAATGCAATTTTTTTAAATAATTTTCAACTTAAGTTGGTTTTTAAAGCAATAATAAATTGAACTAAGGTGTCTTCCATTTATTGGTTGCTAGATTGATAACATTTCTAGTTTTATACTCAAATTACATAATGTCAACTCATTTTCTATTCTTTCCTTCAATATAGAAATAAATGTAACAAAAACTTCCATATTTCCCAATATATAATCTTTTCAATAAGGAATAAGAAACTATTTACTTTATTCAACCTAATAAGTAAAAGACAACCATTTCAAGAAACAAGTGCATTTAAACAAGATTCTCAATATTTTTAAAATGAAACATATCACACTTTGGAGGCAATGAAACAAGTTAGATTGAAAGAAATTCATTTCCATTTCAAGCCCATTTCAAGTTTTCTACTTCATTTAAACAATGCAAAATTTGGTAGTTTCCCTTCACAAGAACTAACACATTTAAAATGCAAATCTATCATTCAAAACACTCTTAGTAGAGTTTACAAGTTGGAGGTATTTTAAAAGTAACAATGCAATTTTCCTTTACCCCTTTTCCATATACATACATTTGAAATCTTGATACAAATCAAGCATTTTACAACACATTTTCAAGAGATTTAAATTCTTAAAAATGCAAGTTACAAGCCCTCCATTCAAATGGAGTCAACATGGTGAAATTTTTACAAAGAGGAATCTTTCTCCTTTTCTCCAAATGCTACTAAGATCATTCTTCACTTGATCTCCACCATATTCACCAAAAAAATCAAGCACACAACAAAATGGAGGAGTAGGAAACGCTCTCCACCCAACCAATAATCTAATGAGGGATAACATCCTTCTTCCTCATAAGCCCCCAAGTCCTAACGAAAAAGCAATGAGGGGTATAAAATAACCATTGAAAACTCTACATGGCTTCAACAATGGCATTCAACAAGGAATTTAACACCATAAACACAATATCAAGATCACTTAGACATGCAAGTTCCCAAGTACAAAGCCTTAATACACAAGCCAAGAAGGAGAATTAAGGAACATGGGGATTCTTCTTATTCCTCCCAAGGGTTTGGGTGTCCACCTTTGAGCCTCCAAGAACTCCTTCACAATACCGACAACAACTCTTGTGCCTCCCTCACTCTTATGCTTCCCTCAAAGAAATAAACAAGATAAACACAAATCTTACTTATTAACAAGGTGGAACATCCCAACCCAACTTCCTCTTAAAATAACCAATAACACTCTTATGTTTTCCTCCAAGTTATCGCCATTTCAATTTTCTCTTACAACCTAATAAAACATTCTATTTCCCACAACTATAAGCATACATCAATCATCATTCACACACATGAGCACAACAAAATAACAAAGGAAAACAGGGTGAAGATCTACCTTGCCATTGCAAGAGTTCCTAATCCATGAGTAAGATTCCAACCTTTCCGAGTCCAAGAAATCAAAAGCTATCTCCAACTCTAAAAAACACTCCAAAAGCAATTTATCCTCCAGAAGAAAGATTCCAAAAATAAAAATAAGTAATCCCCTAATTCCTCAAACAAATTCAAATTAAAAAAAGAGAGGAGAGAGAGGCGACGTGGCTCCATATAGGATGCCACATCATTTCTCCTCCATTCCACATCACAAGGTGAAACCCAATCTCCAAATCACAATAAATTTGTGGTTGAGGGAATGAGAACCCTCTTACACACTCTAACTCAAACCCACACCCCTAAAGGACACAATTAAAGACTCTTGCAAGAAAAGTGCAATTAATTGTTCTTTTTCTCTATTAAAACACACAAAAAGGCCTAAAATAATCCCCTCACATTATAGGCATAGTGGATGGGTGACTTTAAGAGGTGTGAGACGAGCTTAACTTGTCCCAAAAGCCTTCAAAATTTATTTGAAAGAAAAAATTTGAAATTCACATGCAAGGTTGAGTGCACCACACTCAAAAGTCATTAAATTCTTTCAAATCCAACACAAACTCACATTAATTACCCCCTATTGTCACATCCTAAAATACACTAATTAATCAATTCTAAATAACTTAAATAGTGTCTATAAAAAATAATAATAATGATGACTTACAATACTAACAAAAATACAATTACTCACAAATAAATAAAACCAAAAAGGGAAAACCACAATTTATCCAAGGTCACATTTAAGGAAACCCCCCAATAGGGACCTCCTAAAAACTAACAATAATAACATCATACATTTATACTACTTGCCAAGGTGACATGTTTCCAATACCCCAAATTCCTTCACTGTTGGTCTCCTATCCCCTTTTATTTTTTGTGTTGCAAATACTTGCAAAAATCAAAACAATACCTTTCTAGCCTCGTGGTCATATTAACGACATCAAGATAATAAAATGAACACATATACATATCAATTCACATCATCAAACATGATAACTAAACCATCACTAAAATTAAGTAATTCACCAATTGTTCACAATTCTAAATATTTCAATTTTAGCTATCAATCAATTCGTAATAAGATCGCAAAACCAACAAATCATCTAGCAACATCTATATATCAAGTCCAATGTGTTAGTACAATAGTAGTACTAGATCACCAAATACTGATATGTCAATCCATACATATAATCCATCATATAAATCACATCATGTCAAAAGTTTAACTCATCCATATTATCTATCAAATAAGCTTATCAAATCATATATAGTAATGTACATCAAATTCCACACTACAACCATATAGTTAAAATAGCAATCAGAACACAATAGTAATCATGATGTCACATGTATCTTATCAGTATTCTAACTAGAATATAGCAGCAGGGTTCAAGATCATAATCAACCGAAATTGAAATCATAGTTCAATGAGTGTTGAAGAGGAATGGACATTACAATATTGGAAACACACACACACACACACACACACACACAGATGATCACACAATAAAATATCTCATTTCCATCAACGAAGTCATGGTAATCTGTAGTAGATTTTTATTTCATTAAAATAAATGGTAATTATTTTGAAATTCTCCCATAACATTTTTAGTCAAAAAAACATAAATATGAGGCATTACATGAGATAGGCAGGAAACATACAACTTAAAGTAATTTTAGGCTTCAAAAAGATGACATTAATGGTAACCAAAGATTATACATAGGAAGAATGATATTCAATATTACACTATTGTGTATCATATTACAACAATGGATGGCTATTACATAGCCAAGAATGTAGTTCAACAACATCCTATAAAATATGAAGTATAAATAATATAAAACAATAACAAAATTGTATTGATATATTGTTATAACAATATATCAACTAACTTACTAGCTTACTATTACATTAACTGATTACTCATTTACCATGAGTAATTACACAATTACATCACACATATAATTATATTATCGTTGATGATATAATTGCACACACTATTAATAATGTGAACACTATTAATTCCTAACATTCACCCCTAGTGTGAACATTATTAATCTCTTACTTCACCCTCTTAATGTGAACATGGTGTAACACCATATATTTTAGAAGTTGAACACCTCCTGAAAGCACTGCTTAGACGAGGTACAAACTCCATAGATGATCTCTTTACCCTTTCAAAGGCATAGTGTCATGCCAAATTATGCAGGAATGCCCCCTTCCTCTTTGGGTGCCCAAATCTTGAATCTCCCATATCCACAAGCTTGGCACTAAATGGATAACCATCCCTTGAGTCTACCTCAAAATATTCTCCTGCTCCCCAAAATGGATTTTTCTTAAAACATGAATCTTCCCCAAAATTTTGGAAAGGGATTCATTCAGCAAACCAACACATTGCAAATAGGAACTCTGAAATGAACATATATTACACACTACTAAAATTCTGGAGAGGTTATTGAATGACCTCCAACCTTCGATGCCTCCGCCCTCTAGTAAATTTATGCTAACTCATCTTGATTTGATCATGGAGATCAATTTTAACTACCTCAATTGGACGTTAGATTCCACCAAAAATGTGTCTGTAAGGTAAAAAACAAAATATTTTTACAACTTTTGACAACTTACAAAATTTTGAAGCTAAATGACCTTAACGACATGACATTGACATTGAAAACAAAATTAATAACCATTTTTGACACAAAATGACATTTTATATGAATTTCATAAGACTATTTACAAACCTGGCAAGATATGAGAAAAAAAACCATGACATTTTCAACATACTTGATTGACATATAAATGACTCACAAATAACCTCTTTTACCATGAAACCTAAACACAACGAATAAGCAATTAACAATATTATGACACCTAATACTCTAAGTGGATTAAACAACCCGTGTTTAAAAACAAAAAAAATGACTCAATAAAATGAAAAAATGATAAAAGACTAACCTTTACCACTTTAAATAAATTTTCACCTAAACTATGAAATAACATTTATCGATAGATACACTAGTGACATTTTGACCACATAATCATACAAGTAAGAATGACATACTCTTTCTTTTTCTTTTTTTCAACACAACACCTAAACAATAACACATGATTAGCGTTACTTTGTAGAATCACGAGAGAGCCACCAATGCATTTGTACATATTTGTAGTGGTGTTGTTGTAAGCCATAGTGCAGAGATTGTTGAGTCGTGTGAGTTATTTAATTAGAATCTTATTGATTTAGACATTTATGCTCCAGGATTTTGTTTCTTAACGCATGTCACTCCAACAAAAATAGTTTTGGATGAGGGTTTGAAGTTTTTCTTAGGAGCTCGCGGCGAGTTCTAACGTTGCATGTCAATACGCCAATCAAACTGTAGTAGGGGTAATACAATAGTATAACCTATGATTCACCATTAATGAAATGATGCAACTCGAATGTTTAATAGATGCGTTCTCACATTGCACATAGAAATATAATTATTTCCTCCAAAACTACTACAATAAGAGGTCTTGCATGGTTCTTTTTTCATACTCAAATGTAAATCCGCGCCCTTGAATTTCAAGAAACTACACAACGATAACTGATAACAAATAATTTTAGATGTGGCGCCAACAATATAAGAGGAGCAAGAAATGAAAAATCATACAAATATTGTATTTTTTGCTTCTTAGATTCTTCTTCAATGAACAATGTCACTTTCTCATCCACTGTTTTAGCAAATCATCTAAAATCGAATCCGCAAAAGAAGAATTTGTTTCAACGTCCACCATCTACATCCGTATGAAGGATTCAATTATTCATGAATGTAGATCACAAAACCTACAAAATAAATGATCTAATACAACTATCTTTAACAAATATTTGCACACAAATTTTGGGCAAACAAACTAGTTATGACACGTCCCCTCTGAAAAAAAATTATTCTTCTATTATGAAAAGAATCACTTTGATTCCAAATAAGGGTAACCAAATATTATACGCAGAAAGAATGATATTAAATATTACACTACTATGTATCAGATTACAACAATCGAGGGCTATTATATAGCCAAGAATGTAGGTTGAAAACTTCCTATAAAATAGGAAGTATAAATAATATAAAAATAATAAACCCGTATTGATATATTGTTATACATTTGTTATAAAAATACATCAACGAACTTACTAACTTACTATTACATTAGTTTATTACTCATTTACCATGAGTAATTATACAATTATATCACACATATTATTATATTATCGTTTATAATATTATTGTACACACTATTAATAATGTGAACACTATGAATTCCTAACAAACATACAACAAATAACACACCTTAGGATTTTGGTCTATAGTAATAATAAGAATACCTATATATATTGATCTAGAAAGTTTGTTCGTTAAGGTAATCATTGTTACTCTATCACTTGGTTCAACAATTCTATTTGATTTGAATATCCTATTCAGAACTAGTTTCCATCCTTCATCCTCATCTTCATTCTCATGTATAGGTTGTGGATTTTTTTCCACCAAATATTCATTATAGTTGTACCCCTGCCGAAAATCAAGATTCGGTAGGTTCCTAACATCTAGCACACTAATTTAATTTTCTATTTTTCTTTATGTTTATGGATCTACATGATCAATCTTCTCCTTCCCTCATGGATCTTGGGACTTATAGTCCATATCTTCAATATCTTCATCATGATGATGTCCATAGTCACTTCCTCTTTCTAGATCATTAATATAGATGCCAATATAGATTCATTAAATTCTCATTATGATTAAGGTCGTGAATAGTCTGAACCATATTCTCTTCAAACCAAAAAGGTACTGCAATTTCATCCATTTTCCCTCCATTTTTTTTACACTATGTGTGTCTTAGCCCTAAATATAAAGGTATCCATATATACATTGACATTTTCTTTATCAAAATATTTTAACACTTATGTGCTATGAAAATTATCATAAGGTTTACATTATACAATAACTTCAACATTCTTCAAATTCCTCTTTGAGAAAGATCTAGTTTTCCACAAAGCCCCTTCTTTATTCATAGAAAACCATTTCATATTTTCCAAGGTTTGGATTACTAGATCCATTTAATGAGATGTTAATCAAAACCTAGGACTAAAATAGAGGTACTATAGATCCATCCACCCACTCTTCAATCTGGTCAAATGCAATTCCAATGGCCTCATAGGGAATAGACTAAGTAGATGATTATTCCCTTCACCGAAGCATATATTCATATTTATTAAACTCTTAGAAATGGTTGTAAAAAAAAATTCATATAAAACATTGATATTTCCCTAGATACTTCTTAAATATTTTCATTCATCTACATAGATTTGGTGTTCTTACATTCTCTTATTCAATGCTCATTCCATCTTTATCTCATACAAAGGAGATATTATCTCTTGAAAGTGCACCTTGGTTGAGAAATGATAGCATGGGTTCTAAGCTTGCTTGATCTCTCACTTTTGTAGATACAATGGAAACATCTCAGGTCTGTGGGTATGCCTATTGTTGAGGCGAGTCTTCGGTATCAACACCGGTTCCTTATTGATGTATCCTAAACTATTTTTTTAGGGTTTTGAGGGTAAAAAGATGACTATAATTAAAATTTAAATGGGTGATACAACGAACTTATTGAGGGATTTGACTGAGTATATGCACAATAAAATTGAGAATGAATTTTATATGCACGAACCAATGGCTTTCAACAGAATATTAAGGCAAAATACAAATTTATTGAGGGATAAATCACAACACAACAAGATAAACATGTACACTAAGACTATGTAGAAAATACCATATTTGCAACAAGGTAAGATGATTAATCAGGGAATTAACATTAACAAGAATTAATGGAAAGATACATACCACTGCAAACAATTGGAAATGCCAAAACTAGTTCTCATTCAAGGAAAAACTGGCATAAATATGCGTCAACACTCCTATGTCCAAAACTCCTCCCCTTTGTGCTTTGCCAATGCACACAATATATAACAAAATTATCCACCCAAGCCCCCTAAAAATAGTCTAAAATTTGTACTCACACATGCATGCTAATTTTACCCCTTTATCATGAATATATAAAGGAATAAAAATAGACATGTTGATTACAATGAGGCATTAAAAGACTTAGTTACAAAAATAAATTCAAGTCAAAGTGCAGTTGATTGATCTATTTTTAATAAAAATTGGGCGAATATTTTGCTAAAATTAACCACTTGCATGTTTATCAAGTCATCTCCAATGTGCATGCAACTTGGTTTTTTGTGCCACTTGTCATCTTTATCCTTTCTTGCATGATTAAAATAATCATTCTCTGCTGATGTTGACACATGTTCAGATGCTTAATTTTGTGTGTTTGTGCATGAGGTGGCACACATGTTCTTTATCCTCTTTATTTTGGGGAAAATAAGGTAATTTGGGGCTTCAAAATGAACTCCACGTGCTTGATGTCGACCTTTGCATCATTTGTTTTCTTATGGGAAATACATACTTGGGGGAAAAAATTCCCACTGTGGGGACCACCTTTACAGAGTTTAAGGAAAATTTAACCTTACCTTAGCAAGCTTTAAGGTATCTTTTCATATATTTAAAGTAATGTATTTCCCTCTATTTGACCTTTCAATGTGCATTGGCCTCTTTGATCCTCATGTGGCATATTAGTATTTCGGGCTTCTTTGAATATTCAACAACGACTATCGTTTGATCATTGCTTGGTTATTCAACCACTTTATAATTCATGCATACATTAATTTTTGGCCCCTTTTGGTTTATCATTAATCATACAAAAATCTTTTACCTTTTTGATTTAGTCGGCACATATGATTATTTCATGGCAGTATAGTTTTGGACCTTAGAAAGGTCAATACAATGATTTGGAAAATTATTGGGAATTTCCCCTTCCCCATGATGACTCACCCTTGGAAGACTTGTCAGTGGAAATATGACTTAAACCTAACCGCAGTACGGTTATGTTTTCCTGTATACACGACACATTGGTACTCTTTAACCCTGGTTGGGTTTTGCATTTTGGTTGTTTTAATGGAATTTAATAAGGATCTTTGATCTTTATACCATTAAAAAATACACCATTTATTTGTTGGCTCCTTTTGATCTGAACCATCAAGGCTTACTCTGGTATTTGGCATGTGGTTTACATTCTAGAACATTTGATCTTGTACTTTAATCTCTCGAACGTTGGATCTTGATCGTGGTAGTTCGGTTGATTTTGTGAATGGTTTAAGTCAGTCGACCTAAAACAATTGAAACCTAACTCATTTTCACATTGTATGATGAAAAAAATAGGGCGGATCCCTGAAAAAATTCTCACTCGCCGCAATTAATTTCTCATTTCAAGCTTGAATTTGGTTCGTTTTAAAGGCACTATGCATTCTGTAATTGTCATTTTTTGAGTTCTTGAAGGGTTTACTCGAAGTTTGGGGTTTTGTGAACTATCGCGTCTGCAAATTTTGATTTTTTGAGCTCTCTATCTGAATCTTAAACTGGAACTCTATGAGGTTTTTTACTTCAAATATGTCCGGCATTTTTGAGCTCTGGTTTGAATTTTTTTGTGGTTTGAAGCTTTTATGAGGGTCTCCATACGGATGTCATCTACTTTAGAAAAGGGTGAGCTCTATTTTATTGGTCTAACTTTGCCATTTTTTTATTTTCTAACTATTTATCTGATGTTGGATCCTCTAATGAATAAACACTTGTGTTTTTCCTTTCTTTGTGCCTCTATGAGTTCAAACGTGATTCAGGGTATCGATTTTCAACTCATATTTCAAGGGTTTCATTGCCTTAATCTCTGTATTAGTAAGTTTGTTTTTCTTTTTTTCAAAATGGAAACAAGAAATATATATTATGATGGGTATCTGTGTTTTCCATTTTTAAAATTGGGCATTTATAAATTTTTTGAAAAACATTTTTGGGTAGCCGCCATTATTGAAGAGCCTTTTCTACTTATTGTTACAAATGACATGAGCTACTGTTTCAAGCTTTACTCCTTCCATATTGTGTGCCTTTGGGTGACCTGATTCTGAACTGGGTGTTTCTTAATCTTCCTCAATTTTTTTCTTCTAAATTATGATTCTTAATCTCGATTATCGAGCCATTGTGAGGTTTTTTTCATGCTTATTTTCTATTCTTTGAACTTTTTGTGAATATTCAGGTCTGTTTTTGATAAAAGAAAGGCTGCCATTGTTGTTGAAGGTGAGTTTTTGACATGGGTATTCTGCATTATTTTGATAAGCCTTGCTACTTGAATGAAGTTCATTCTTCCTTGTATGCCATTTCAAACTAAGGTGTTCTACAAATCTGGATTCGCCATTAGAACTTTATTTTGTGCCATTTTTAACTATGGTCGTGCGATCTCTATTTTATTTTAGAAAGAATAAATTTGTTGCGAGTTTTTTACCTTTCTACTTTGAGCTCGGGTTGGTCATTATTCCACTGTCTCTGACGTTATATGTCAAGATAAGCTTAAAACTCTCTAAAACTCTGCATTTTTCGTGATTATTGATCGCTTTAAACATGAGTGTTCAATCTACGCATTGTTAAAGAGCTTACACCATTTTTACTTTGCAACAGCCTTTGTGCATAATGTTGGATGAATACTCCATCCTAATAGCTTTGAAAAGGAAATTTATCCTGAAATTTGTTCTCAAATATACTTGCATTTGCTTTAGCTGAAAACACTACATCTCAACTACTCCTGGATACTTATAATTTATTGATCTGCCAAGGTAAATTGAAGCTTGTACAATCTTGTACTTTGGGTGATGAATTGTTATTACTCTTCTATTTTTCAACCTCCATGAATGCTCTTTCTCATTGAAATTTATTGTTTTTTGTACATCTTTGATGACCTAAAAAAACTCTATACTCTGTGTTGATCTCTGTATCTTAGGGAATTTTACTATTATACCTTGATGTATAGAATTGGAAAGCATGCTTCATCAATCTATGACTATATGTTGTGTTTCAAGTTTAAAATTATATCTTATCATTCATTGAGCTTGAAATTTTTTGACTAATCTAGATCTACTTGCATCTGTTTAGTAATCCATGTCCTGAGAAATATGCACGTCTTCTCATTCTACATTAGAGCTGAGCCATACATCAAAAATTGATGGAAAGCTTGGATTTGAATTTGAACTTGATAAATTTGTAATTCAGCCTTAAGCTGGATATATAACTTGAATTAGTTGCTTAAGATGAGAGCTCCTTTTACTGTAGTTTTTACTCTCTTCAACTGTGATTTGAACTCTTCACTTTGAGTATCATAAGAATTTTGTACTTGCCTTGCTGTAGCTTTACATTATTCTTTGCAAAAATGAATGCCTACATGAAAGATATCTTCTATAAAGAAAGTCATGGAAATGTGTATCTTTGCTTTAAAATCAAAAAAAATCTGCTTGTTGTCTTGATGAGATACTCTATGTCGCTGCATTTACTTTTCTTGTACATTGTTTGAAAGTTGTTTTCTTTTTATCCCAGCACTTTAAAGATGATCATAAATTCTGAAAAATTACCTTTTCAAAAATTGTAAATTTTACACCTTAATACTTAGAAGGTTGATCTCTTGATGCATATTTCCTTCTTCTAAAACTGTTAATCCTTGTGATCAACAATGCAATCTGAAAGATGATGTCATAAGTTCCTTTAAGTTGGTTGTAACCTCTCTTTTTTTAGATATGTAGAGGCATACATTTGGTGCTTCTTTGACTATCTGGAATTTTACCTCCCGAAAGTCATGATGTGATATGAGCTATATGTCTATTGAAACCTCTTCACAAATGACTAATTTGAACTCCCTTATTTCTTTTGTGATGTAATTTATAAAATCTGATCATGTTGTAGCTTCATGCAAATATGAGGATAGCACTTTTAGACCTTATTTGATTATCTTTTGTGATGGATATGAACCATGTTTCTTTGAAGAGTCATTCCTCAAAATATTTGTACTCTATATCATGATTTTATTTACAGCATAACGTATTGTTTACTTAGCATTCATGAATTTGTAAACAAGGTATTTCGTACCTTCTGTAACTTCATGAAAATTATATCTATTTTCTTAAGCTGTACTTTATCTTTTGGAACTTGTGGTGAGCTTCAATCATTTCTTACTTTTCATTTGTGCTCTATTATTGAAGACCTTCTTGATTCTGTTGTACTTGATATGAAACCTGCAACTCAGACGAGTTGTTTCTTTCAACATAAAATATTTGTTGTTAATTTATTATGTACTTGCCCCTATTCCATAAACTCCTAAAGGATTCTTAATAACTATTTGTTCATGATTTTTATTTTACTTGATTTGATCTGAACACTTGCATGATAAAGCTTTGAACATTGTGAAATACATGAATGCATTTTCTTTAGCTGCAATTTGTACCTGCACACTTAAGAAACAGTTAGAAAATAAATAGGCTTTCATCCTCTCTTATACTCCTTAGTCACTTTCTTTCTCTTTCTTTTTGTGTTTTGTCATGATTACTGTGAGTGCCATGAGCTTATGCAATATAGTACTTTTCAAATATGGATTTGTTACTTTGATGTACCTTATGTTTTTGATATTAGGAAATTCATTTGCATGAAGTTGGACAGTACATGAGTACAAATGAAAACCATGAGCTCTTGACTGGTGTCTTTCCTTTCATTTTTTAGTTATATTGTAGTTGCTAGATGACAAAGATGGAAGATGGAGATGGAGCCCGAACAAAGAAGACTAGGAGAAAACCCAAGGCAATGATGGATTTCTTCTATACTCTTTTGCTTTTAACTTTATACACGTGCACTTCCTACTTTAGTAGTTATGAGTTACATCCCATGACTTGTGTGGGAAACATTGAATTTCTTCATAAATAAATGACATTAATTTATGTAACTGAGTTGTATGCTTTTTTTTTGCATTTATATTTTATGACGGATATTGATTGTATAATGAAATAAAAAACTCAATCACATAATTAATAATATTTAAACATGCAGAAATAATGATTTTTGATGTACATGTAACTTAATAATGAACTCTTCTCAATTCCATGTAATTGCAATTCTGTTTGTTGCTCCTAAATATATCATTTCACCTAAACTGTGATTCCCACCTTCACAAAGGAAATGCATTAGTCCTTCGGTGTAATGCCCCGATTTTTCGCC
Source organism: Taxus chinensis (assembly GCA_019776745.2). Classification (NCBI taxonomy): domain Eukaryota; kingdom Viridiplantae; phylum Streptophyta; class Pinopsida; order Cupressales; family Taxaceae; genus Taxus; species Taxus chinensis. The sequence goes on along the minus strand of CM034151.1, from coordinate 757,559,734 downwards.
CTTAACCGATGAAGTGTGGAATCTACCTTCGCACCTGGTTTTCGATGCAAGAGTGTACTCCTCCAGTTTCTCATATGTCCCTTGAGGTATTGGATCCAAGTCGTCTTATCTCGCTGAAGCTTTGACGACCTTCATGGACACTAGTTTTTCTGAAGTTATTTAATTTTCTTTTCTTTTCTTTGTTTTGGTTGGATAATGGCAATGAGGAGATCAATAAACAAATCCAAACAAAATATATAGATTAATTAAATATTGTTTAACTTGACCGAATCAAATAAATAAATGAAGATAGTTTATTAAACAAAAGTAAAATTTAATAGCAAGTAAGACAATATTTATATATGTACATATATTAAATAGAATATTATTAAAATGCATACGTTTACAATATGGCAAATGTTGTGGTGGGTAAGGAGACCTGCCACGGGATTAAAAGCGCTGTAATGTCGTTGAGAATCGGTGGGTGGGCAGAAGGGTATCTTCCTTCCCTGCCACGCAATAGTGGAAGATAATTATTTTGTTGGCTGAGAGTGTGAGGTGACTCCACCCTAACGTCCCTTTCAGACTTGATTTTTTCCTTACGTGAGAATACAAGAAATCTTTAAAGATCCTGAAGCCGTATCTGATCTGACCCGTGTTAATGTGAGGAGTGGTTGGATAGTTGTAGCAATATCAGATGTCACAGATCCAATCTCTGCTTTCGATTCATTTTTCTATCGATAGAAATGGGGAACTGCATGGGAATTAACAGGGACTCTGGTAGATACAGTGCCAACAACGGAAACCATCAGCAGGAGGAGAAGAATCAGGAAAATGGCCCTGGAAAGAATCCTTATGTAAATTCCCATCCCGCGGTCGCATCGACGAATCCTCCATAAAGGCCGAGTTCTCCCTTCAGGCCAAACCCTATGCCCTTAGCCACGACCAGCCACTAAGCTCAAGCCCACTGGCCTCGTGCTCGGGCGTCCCATGGAGGATGTTCAGGAGACTTACACAATGGGGCGCAAGCTCGGGAGCATTTCACCTACAAAACCATCGCATAGCTCAAGCTTGCAAACAAGGACGACATCGAGGACGTGCGCAGAGAGGTTCAGATCATGCATCACTTGACGGGTCAACCAAACATTGTGGAGCTCTAGGATGCTTATGAGGACAGGCTCTCTGTCAATCTGGTTATGGAGCTATGCGTTGGCGGTGAAGTCTTCGATCGGATCATTGCCAAGGGCCACTACACCGAGAGGGCGGCTGCCACGCTGTGCAGGACCATTGTCCAGATGTTGCACACCTGCCATTCCATGGGTGTTGCCCATTACGATCTCAAGCCTGAGAATTTTCTCCTGCTCAGTAAGGACGATAACGCCCCCCTCAAGGCCACTGATTTTGGACTCTCTGTTTTCTTCAAAGAAGGTCAAGTATTTAGAGATATTGTTGGCAGTGCATATTATGTGGCTCCAGAAGTCTTATGGCGAAACTATGGACCAGAAGTAGACATTTGGAGTGCAGGAGTGATACTGTATATTCTTCTTTGTGGAGTTTCCTTTTTTTTTTTGGGGCAGGAGTTAGCCAGGCAGCAGGCATGTTGTAGTATAGTAGAAGCCTTTTTGAGTGCTTCCAGCAGACCTGATGAAATTTATTTACAAAGATTCTCTATTGAGATCTTACTTGTTTTACGATGTAACTCATGGGAGAGAATCCCATAGGCGTGGATCTGTTTCATATCAGAATATTCATGAAGCACAATTTTCTTTGCAATTATATGAGCATATTCAACGAGTCACTAAGTTGGCAGGCATAAAGGGTTCTGTTGGAATTATCACACCTTACAAGCTACAGCTGGAATGTTTGCACCGAGAGTTTGATGTTGTCCTCAAATATGATGAAGGAAAAGGTTTATTTATCATTATGGTAGATGCCTTCAGAGCCATGAGCGTGATGGAAGAGGCAGGAGGGGCGATGATTGAATCAGGAGGAACAGGCATGAGCTGCTCTTCCCCCTTTTTCCAGCTATTTTCTTTATATTGAATGCATGATTATTACTTGTTCTCCTGGTAATTGTGTGCTGTGTTTGTTTGAGATAAGCTCTGCATGAGATTTTTTCATTTGAAAAGCTATGTGGCTTTTTCACGCCTTCCCCGCCAAGAGTGTATTTTCTTGCTTTTGCTAGTTGTGTGAGGGGTCTTATTAGATACGTCTGTGTTATGCCTGTAGGAGCAATTTTCTTTTCTTCTGCGACCTGGTTTTGGACCTTCCTCAGCATGGCAATGAGGAGTTGTTTGTTTAAGTTATGTCCTCTTTGAAAACAAAAAAAAATATGTGATTTGTTTTTACCTCCTCTATGTATCCCTATGGTTATAGAGGAGAGCAGGTGATAAATGAATAAAACTATTTACCTCATGAGAAGAAGTGTATTTATTGCCCTTTTGATGTTATCACGGTCTGGTATTAATTTGTATTGGAAATGTTACTAGAGAGACCCTTGCTCATCCTTTTCTTCTTAGCAATCTAATTTGGTATAATCTCATCCCAATTTCATCCCTGGGAGGTCGACTACAAGGTTGGAACATTGTAAATTTCTATTCCTTTTAGAAGCTTTAACGAACTGTGTTTTATGCTTGTCGGATGTGACTGGCTATGACTAGATAGTGGGTTTTCGACGCCGCCTTATACAAACATGTTTTTGGCCAAATCAAACTTGCTTACCTAGCTTATGATGACCTTAAAATTTTAGTACCCTGGCCAAGGGATATCCTCGTCAATCCTACATTTGTACTATCTCCCTAACTGGTCTTATGAAAGGTCCACCGACTTCCTTGTGATTGAAAATTTGAGGTTTGTTATAAGGAAAACCTTACTCAAACCTTTGGAGAAAATACTTAAAGTATTCAAGGGACTCTCGTTTTGTACATGGGATATCCTATGCGCCCGACGTAACTGTGTAAGTTTACTTAAAAAAAACATTATTATTATAAGAAAAGCCTTTCCTTGTCAGACGCCCCCACGGTAGTGAGTGCATGAACAGTGTTTTACCCCTTCCGAGCAACAAACAATGAAGTATATGTCGGATGTGGTGAACATGGAACTAAGTCTAAGGTTTGAGATGCTTGTGGGGACCTGTGAAAGGTAAATTACAGTCACCCCCAAGCAACAATGTTTTATGAGACCTTTCTTCGTTATATCAGAAAGTAAGTTAATAGTGTATAACATTGAAATATTTTATGTTGGGGATGAAGGATTTTTCGTTGAGGGATGTGCGGAGTTGGCACTTGCGGCTTAAGAGTGCTTTCAAAGTTTCAACTTATCATATGTGGACGTGGTTTAACCTTGAATTTATATAAATAAATATTGGGTATAACAATCAAGAACGTCATCTACATTCTTTAAGGTGTACGCATGTGCAATGCATTCCTTTTTACATGATTTTTGAATTGGGTCCTTGAGTGACCATAACCTCCCATAGGCTGTATGAGTTTTAGTGGGCTTGTGTGGCACTCTTGTTCTGAATAGGTATGTTCAGAATAATAAAACTTGTTACTTTTTTTTTTACATTATCAGGAGAATTTACTATTCCATATCGGGTGGTTGTTGTACGATTCCTTTATTCTGTTTTGTGAATGTGAAGCTGCTATCACTATTTTACTTAAGGAAAATAAAAAGGTGTATTATGTGGTAAATTTGTTATAATTTAGAATGTATGGTGTAAGAGTAACCTTGGATAGAAAATGCACAATTTTGGCTTTCATATGTCCTGCAGTGTGCCTTTTGTTAACTAGATATCTATTTTGTTTACATTCATACAAATTACTTTTGCTTATGCCTTGGAACGGAAATCATGCACTAGTCATTCAGTTAATTTTGATGAAATATCTAGGAAAAGGGAATGCATGCTCATGCCATTTCTTTTGAACTGACAAAAGCTAACATGTTTTTGCAGGTTGTTTTTCCGAGCTCAAGTATGAAAGAAGTGGCTGTTGTATTTGCATAGATGATATCCACTTTGGTGCTTGAACGTTGTTTTTTTTTGGGGGGGTTAAACTATTGATAACATCTAGTGGAAAAATTTTAGAAGAGGATCAATGTCTTAGTAATTTTGTATCGTGGATTATGTCGTCTTAACTTTGTAACCTTGAATTGTCTGTCGATCTTGGAAAATATAAGAAAATTTGTTTACCACTTGTTGAGTGACCTCAGTGGATTATCGGTATTCTAAGAGTTGATGTAACCTTATTTTTCATTTTCGGAAATGAATATTGTTAAACTTTATCCCTGTGATTAAATGTTGAGTTAAATCTTTCTAATACTTAGTAATAGTGTGTTATAAGTAAAATAACATGGGATTGTTTAATACTTCTGGAAGTTAAATTAAAAGTTGTATTCAAATAAAGTAACGTAGGGGTCACCAACTTGAGAGCAAGAAATTATTTAAGTAATCATGGGAAAGACTATCATTGTTAAGTAAACATTATATAACTTGATAACCCTAGCTCACTCTAATGAACACTATTTCCTTTTATGGTGAAATTCTGTAAAATGAACTTAAGGTGAAATGAAATGCTAGGTTGTTCTGAAGATAATAAGATTTAATAAGCCAGGAGAAAACAATTTGGAAACCACACAATCTATCTCTCACCGCCATTGGAAAGTAAATTTTTACTCCTTGTTAATACTTTTAGCGAAGCCTAAGTAAAGTTGTTGTTAATTCTGGTTAAGAGCCCTAGCTTCAATTTAATACTGGAAATAACTAATGAGGTCCTAAAGATGTTTCATCTCGACCTTCTCCCTCTAAACCTTTTTCCAAGGCACCTTGTATCTCTTCTCTTAAGTGTGTTGAACTTAAAACCATGTTGTCTTGTGGGCAAGAATGAATCTTAGTAGCGTTAGTGGTGAGCAGATGGCCTTGTGGAATTTAATTACTCCTTTTTCTTGATAAACGAATTAAGCAAATAAATGTCATAATAGAGAAGATTTAAAGATAATTACTCAGTGTAAAAGGATTAAACTTGGCTTGGTAAGATGAATTGTATGAATCATATCTTGAGCCTCCTTGAAAACGTAAGCTAAGAATTGCAAGATGTCCTTTTAAAATAAATAACCCTCAAGAATATCTCATTGTGGTTGGCCCTAACTGTAAGTGTGTTCTTTGATTGGACTTCTATGTTGTCTTGTCAAAAAGAAAAGTAGATTGTCCTTGATATGTGTGAACGTTTCCGTGCCGTCTTTATGGTCATCCTTGTATCAAGTTGTTCACAGTGTTAGTTGTATACTTGGTGACGACATGTTGTGTCATGTTATGTGTCAAGCAAGTCAAAAAAAAAAAAAGTTATCTTGTATTTCACTGTGTTGTTCGTGTGTGATTATTTGGGTCGTTACACTTGGTATCAGAGCATAGGTTCATGCTCTCGAACCTATGGGTCGGATTGGTGTTATATGATGATGTTACATGGTGGTGGTGGTTTTACATGATGATACTGCATGATGATGATGATGTTGCATGATGGTGGTAGATATTGGAAGAGTAATGTGCTTTAAATGTGATGTGATTATTTTCATAATTGTGATATTGTGAACGCATGTGATGTGTATGTCACCTTGTGCGTGTTTGTGATCATGTTGATATGTTGTGGATGGGAGTATTCTCTCTCCTTCTTGTGGATTCTATGAAGAGTTCACGTGTGAATTACTGCTTGTGATGTGTGAAAAGAATCATAATGAGGATGACATAGTGTTGGAATATTGTGACATATTGTGATATGTAAGTGTATCAATGTGTTGTATGACTAGATTGATGTTGAAAGAGATGAGTTGTATCATGATTTTTTTACCATGTTTTGAAGAAAGGTGTGTACCACCTTGTTATGTAGCAATGGATGTTATGTTGTGATGTACTATGTTCATCGTATGTATGATTTGTGTGTAATAAGTAATGCTTCATGTTGTGACTTTGGGTTATACGGTGAGTGTATGAACCCTATCGTATGGTGATTGCACTTTGGGTGCAGAAAGTTGTAAAGTGATGTGTTACACTCAGTGAATGTATGATCGTGATCTACCCTGTACATGTACCATATGTAAGACGTTATGGTAGTTATGTGTGTGCCACCATTGTGTTAGTGATGTAGTTACATGTTATCTTGTGAACCTTACACTAACCGACCCTGAGGGTAATCGGTAGAAGTGTATGTTGAGAGTGAGGAATGGTGTACCATGGGTCAATAACTTGAGACGAAAATCGGTTTAGTAGATAACATGTGATTCTTTCCTCTCTCCCTATGTGGTTGTATGTACGCAACCTAAGTGCAACTATGACTATGTTTAGCCTTGTCAAAGTGGTGGTGGGATGATTCAGATAGAGATGATTACAGTTGTATTATTGATATGCATTTTACGAGCTGAGGCTCGATGTTCCGAGTGCTAGCAACTCGTTGAGTACCCCTTGGTGGCCAGATAAGGCTACACAGTTATCATAATGTGACATTATTATAAGTTGATTTTATTCAGTAAATTGAGATTTTTAATTTATTTTGTAAGGACTAGTAGCTTTTCTTGATTGCCATGCTTTATAATTTTGGGCATTTCCTTGGTTTGTGGCACTAACGTGGGGATTTTGATACTAACTATGGCTATTTGGCCATTTATTTTGCTTGATTTGGGGTCTTCTTTTAAATTTGGAGTTTTTACCGCCTTGCCCAAGGCTTGTACTTTTCCACTTGGCACTTTGATTGGATTGTTGTGTTGGTTCTATTGTCGTGATGTGTGGAATAGGGTCATGGGATGCACCATGAAATGGTTGGACCTATGGACCCGCTTTGTTGTATAGGGGTACTGCCCCAAGGAGTATAGATAACTAGCAGGTTGTTGAACCACGCGTTATTATGTCACTTGGGTTAGGAGTGTTCGAACTCTATGTGTCTTGGGCCATAGGGTCAACCGGCATAAGAGATCTTGAGGGAGGCATAAGATTTTGAGGGAGGCATAAGAGACTTGAGGGAGGCATAAGAGTTTGAGGGAGGCATATGATATTTGTCTATATGGTTGATGTTATCAGGATATATGTTGAGTCATTGTGATGTTTGGTAGTGGTCTCGTGATGTATGTGTTACTCATGTCAGATGGATATGTGCTGTGATGTTGTGGATATGTCATTGATTCCCTTGTGGACACTATGTACCTGTAGCATGGTTTGGTGTTATGTGAATTTTTTTTTTCATCGATGCGAATTGAGGAAATGTCTAGTGGATTGTAGTACTCTTTTGTTCAAGTATATAATATGTGTTAGTCATTGATGTGTGATGAGTACTATGTTTTGTGGACTGTGCCTATTCTATTCCATATTTGAGTAACCTTTTGTGGTGTAATACAATCTTGAAGTATATACTTGCGTGCTTGTGAATCTGTAGTGTCTTGTGAACCGATAGGGTGTTGTGTTAGCAGTTCATGTTGGGCACCCACAATAAAGAATAAACCAAAACTCTTCAATGATGATATTTTTAAAAGAAACAAAAAACTAGAAATAATGCATAATGGAAAAAGACTAATGAAATGATGAAAAAGAAGGAACTTCCAATCTTCACAGAACATTGAAAGTTAAAATTTCTACCAAATGTTCCTAAGGTTACCTTGTGACCGTGCTTTAATCAACTAAAATTTTAAACCATAGGGTGTAATTCCTCCTTTACCTGTTCCTTGGTTGCAAACCATTTACTTTCCTCTGTGTAATGTCGCATCGAGGACGATGCTTTCTTAAGGGGAGGAGAATGTAATGCCCCGCTTTTTCACCCTTAACCGATGAAGTGTGGAATCTACCTTCGCACCTGGTTTTCGATGCAAGAGTGTACTCCTCCAGTTTCTCATATGTCCCTAGAGGTATCGGATCCAAGTCGTATTATCTCGCTGAAGCTTTGATGACCTTCATGGACACTAGTTTTTCTGAAGTTATTTAATTTTCTTTTCTTTTCTTTGTTTTGGTTAGATAATGGCAATGAGGAGATCAATAAACAAATCCAAACAAAATATATAGATTAATTAAATATTGTTTAACTTGACTGAATCAAATAAATAAATGAAGATAGTTTATTAAACAAAAGTAAAATTTAATAGCAAGTAAGACAATATTTATATATGTACATTTATTAAATAGAATATTATTAAAATGCATACGTTTACATTATGGAAAATGTTGCGGTGGGTAAGGAGACCTGCCATAGGATTAAAAGCGCTGTAATGTCGTTGAGAAGCGGTGGGTGGGCAGAAGGGTATCTTCCTTCCCTGCCATGCAATAGTGGAAGATAATTCTTTTGTTGGCTGAGAGTGTGAGGTGACTCCACCCCTAACCTCCCTTTCAGACTTGACTTTTTCCTTACGTGAGAATACAAGCAATTTGTAACGCCACAAAAAGACGACGACGCTACGCTCGACGAACAAACAATCCGAAAATGTGACAATTTTTTTTTTGTTTTGCGAATTATTTACCTTTGTTTTCCACGAAACATGACAAGAATTCATTGGAGAAAAGTCTTGCTAAAACGTCTTTTGAGGTGTCATACCATAAGATCTAACAAATTACAATTGTTCTGAATTCTTACCTAACGTCCTAAATTGTCGGGTAAACGAAACGACGTAATTTACTGGGAGAGTCCTTAACTCCACTATTGGTTTATTCAAGTGCGGTTTCAATTATTTGTACTGCCAACTTTGCTAATTCATAATTGGGTTACATAATGATTATATGCTACTAAATATATATATATATACACTCATCATTTCTTGCAAGCTCTACGCAAAGAGAGGAACGTTTTAAGGTTAAACCTGAAACAATTGTCGTGAAGGTATCGGAACTGCATTGTAAAATAGTATTAGTTACGTATATAAAAAATTGGAATGTTGAGAAAGTGTGGAACGTAAACGTCCAATAGAGATATTAATATTGTTCTCTTCCAGACTTCAACTGGGCCGTAGACCACGTGCTTTTTTAGAAAGATTGGTAGCCTTTTTGCCGCATGGCTATCGCATGAGGGAAGCTACTCTATTAGCTCAGGCGGTCTACGTAATCCCGACATCAACCCACAAAGCCTACCAAATTCCCACAATATTCGGGCTTAATTCCTTATACCTTGGCGAGGGTAAGTGAACAATAGACGGTCCGATCCATTGGGTAGTTCATAAATATCCCGGAAGGTCCATATTGGCTTAAACAAACAATGAACCAACCACTTTCCCAACGCATGGGCAATACCAATTCAGCGTTACAGCTCGCCACTATGTGGCTTCCAATGGCTCGCCCAACACTGGGAGGTTCGATCAATGCATGAGGTGCATTGCATTTAGATGTAAAATTAACTCTCGTGTGGTCATAGCCACAACGTGGGGACCGGATAAAAGTTTTAGTTTGGAAAAGAAATGGTTGGGGATTGGGTGGCTCAACCACCACCAACCAAACATTTAAACTTCCCTTCTGGCGTGCAAGCCACCCAACTTAGCCGCATAACATTTATTTAATTCAGATTAGAAATCCTTGCGAATCATAAGATTTTCACCATCGGCCTGTCATGATTCTGACCTGGCCGTGGTAAATGCATTGAGGTGGTTGGAGGCAAAGCCACAGACCAGGGAAGAGGCGTGAAGTCCCATTTTAATCGGCCTGGACGCGTGGGACAGGGATAGGAGGTCGCAGTTGGAGCTACAGGCGAGAAGATGAAGATTTGGTTACAGGCGAGGTACAGGCGCTTATCCCTATTTTACTCTTTCCTCTTGCTGTCGCATGATACGTGAGGAGGCAAAGAACAAAGGTCATGGGCGCGTGATCTGCCAGGCAGTGGAGGCGTGACCAGCAGCAGGTCATCCAGGCAGCGTGAAAGAGACAACCCCTTGGCGTGTTTTCAACCATGCAGGTTGCCAACTATGTTGTTATCTGTTCAGTATTGAAAGTATCTTAAAAAAAAAACGGGTTTCACCTTCAAGATATTTTATATCGAAATCGATTATGAGACAGTGTAGGCGAGAGAAGAGGAGTTCTCATCAAAGTAAATTTGTTTCATATTAGAATATTCATGAGGTAGCTGGGTTTCTAGCAATTTTGACAGAAGGACACTCATTTTACAAGTTGGTCATTTACAGGCCACCAAGAAATATAATGTTGTCAAAATGAGCTTGTAACTCTCTGGGAAAAGAAAACAGGAACCACTCTTAATCAAATTTTCAAACAAGAATCAGAGATGATAAGACTTTCAGAGAGTAAGATAACATTTTTATCGCTTACCATCTCCTTCTCACTTTGGTTTGTTATTATGCTATTCATTATTACTAAAATAATTCATGTCCGTATGCAGCTCTTCCTCATCCAGATAATATACCCATCTCTGTTCTCCACAATATATTTGTGAAAGGCGAGCAGACAAAGTTTGAATTAGGAGAGGAGGAGTTGGAAGCTTCGAAGCTGTACCCGGACTACAAATACACTGACACTAGAAGAATATGTTAACAGGTCAATTACAGCTCCGCGTGACACGAAGCTTACATCCTTTGGCTAAAATCAGAACGTTTTGACTGGCTTTGTAATGAAAATAAATATATAATCATTAAGACATTGATGGAGACAATCAGTTATAGCAAACTTGTCTCCATAGCATGTACGCCCATATGTGTATCACATGAATAATTATCTATATATACATACACCTAATGTTGTTGTTCAACAAGCATTGTAGAAGTTTTCTACCTTTCTTTATACAATTTCCACATGGTTATTACATAATAAGTATTTATGTTGTTGTTCAAACCATATTATAATTTATTATTGATAAATTCATTAGTTTTAGTATTACTTAGATAAGAATGATATTCAAACCTACTAGTACTTTTGCTAGATTTTAAGGGGTGTTGGGCATTGAACTTGATAAGTTTAGAGTATTTGCATTCACATTTATTTCTAGCCAACTTTAATAGACATTACATGGAATTTTAAGCAAGTTGATTTCATTTCCTTGTTTACCGTGGTTGCAATGGATTTTACAATAAATTCATGGATGAATAAAACATAAAGGGGACTAGAGGTTTGAAATGATTCTTTTTCATCTTGGAAAATCCATTTAAAACTTAAGACTCTTTCCATCATACACAAGAGGAAGATGATACACTAATTTTTTCAATCTTTCCAACACCTCTTTTTTTTTTATGCAAGCAAAATGGAATCTTTGAATATATATTTCCTTTTGTAATATCTTTCCAACATTACACCATAAGAATTCAACAACATTTTCAATAAAATTCTAAACAAGAAATACTTTCATTTCAACCATGTAACTTTTCTTTCAAATCTTATTACAACATACCCTACTTCATGTGGAACAAATTTACAATAATGGAATGAAAACAAGATGATACAACTTTCTTTCACATACAAGGTTTTACAACAAAAATAATAACATTGTAAAAAACAAGGTCTTCTTGTGCTCCAAGGTGTTCTTCATCCATGCTCCAAGTTCCAAGTAGTTCAAATCACAACCAAGATAGGGGGAGAGGCAACACTCTCCTCCCAACCAAAACTCAATGGAGAAGAGAAGCAATCTCCTCCATTGACCCCCGAGCCCCAAACACAACACAATGAAGGGTGGTCTCCAACTCAAGGCAACAATACTTGCTTCCACAATACAATTTTTTCACAACATTCAAGGTAAAAAAGAAGGAAACAAAAAGGAACACACAAATAACACAATACCTTTCACAACAAGGCTTTCATCCAAGCCAACAAGAGAAGGAACTATGGGAATGTTTTCCTTATGCCTCCCAATTGAGATGAGATGCCCATCCAAAACCCTCCACAATAAAACTCAAGCCCCTATGACTCTTATGCCTCCCTCAAGTACCCTTTTTCCTCCCATACTCTTATGCCTCCCTCCTCTTATGGCTCCCTCAAAGACAAGGTAAGAATGTAAACATTCTTACCCAAGATGGGCATCCCTCTCAAACTCCCTCCACAATATCCTAATCTACTCTTATGCCTCCCTCATGAGTATTCCCATAGACCTCTCCTATACTACACAATAAGCATTCTATCCATTTTCACAATACACCAAAGTAAACATGCATTTTTCACAAATTTAAGCATAGAAGCAACAATAATATGAAAGCAAAACAAAGGAGAAGGTTTCCTACCTCTCCATTGGAGAAGCCTAAACCAAGAAATTTGTCCAAGCTCCTTCCAAAACAATCCAAGCATGCAAGTCCAAGCACTCTCTTTTTCTCTTTCTCCCAATTCTTTTCTCTCCCAAAAATAACAAAAGAGAACTCTTCAACAAAACAAAAACAAAACTCCAACCCCCTCAACAAGAGAGGAAATTTCCATAAATAGACAAGAGGAAGAGTGAGGGTGATGTGGCTCCTTGTAGGATGCCACATCACACATCCTCAAGGCCACCTCCCCTTAGTCAACTCAAATCCCAAAACACCATAAATGGGTGGTTGGGTTGAATGACATCTTTAATTCAAATCCATCCCTTCCCCATGTGTCCTAAGGCACAATTAAATGCAAAATGAAGAAAAGTGCACTCCAAAGTCATATTTCCCTTCCCAAAACAATAAATAATCCCCTTTTTGGATTCCCAACCCATAGATATGGTTGGTAAGGGGTTTTGGGAAGTGTGGGACAAGTTTAACTTGTCCCACAAGTCCCCCAAAATTGCCCTAAATCTCAAATTCGAGATTCAAAGGATTATGGAGTGGTCAACACTCAAAACCAAGCATTCAATACATGAGGAAACACAAGGCTCAAGGAGCCAACCATCAAAATTAATTACACCCACTTGACTTCCCTCCAAAACTTAAAAATTAAAACAAGATATTACATTAATCTAAACACACTTAGCAAAGTAATTTTAAAAAGGAAACATCACAAATAAAATCACCTACTAAAGTAAGTTAAAACAAGTAATTAAAATTCTTACCCCCCTTGGTCACATTAGAAAATTTCCCCCTCATGGAAATTTTCTCAACACATAAAAGAACAAAGGTAACACAATACAATTTACTAGTTGCCTTGACGACCAAATGTTGTAACCACCCGACATCCTGTTGTGTTTGGTTCCCAATCCCCCTCATGGTTGTGATCATGTTGTGTTTCCTGCAAAATACAAAATACCTCCTTCGGCCTTGCGGCCATGTCAAAATGTCCAAAATAATCATATGCATGAAATTTATTAACATCTATACGTAATTCAATCAATCATTATTTCTAGGTCTAAATCACAACTTAATTATGCATTTCATCATTATCCAAAATTATAGTAATGTAAATTCAACAACTACATTCTACTCATCATGGCGAAGAAATCCAATGTTAGAACACATGCAATATATCCATATAAAAATAATATCGGTATCCAATAGTCTGTCCATGAGTCAGTGTAGATCATACTGAAAACAAAATCCAATCATAATCCAAATGCATCTAGTCACAAAACATCATGCTAATCAACATAAGTATAAGTCATGTCCATATCCAAAGTCTGCATAACTCAAAATGATAATCAACTAAGTGTCGTAGGGAAGTGGGCATTACATCCCCCTCCCCTTAGACTAGACTTCCTCCTGGAAGTCACTGAAATAAGTGTGGAAACTGAGCTCGCAATGATGTAGCATCCTCCCAAGTAGCAGCAGTCTCATCGTACCTGTCCCATTGGACCCGAACCTGATCAATCTCTCTGCCGCGAAGGCCCAGGGTCCTGCGATCTAAAATGCGCATGGGCTCCACCATCACCTGCCCCTGATCCTGCACCTGCAATGCAGTCCAATCTAGCACATGAGAAGGATCAGAAACATATCTCCTAAGCACAGAAACGTGAAATACATCATGGACGCGCGATAAGCTAGGTGGCAGTGCTAGATGATAGGCTAAGGGGCCAAGGCGCTCCAAGATCTCAAAGGGACCCACAAATCTAGGAGCAAGCTTAGAACCTTTTCCATAACGGATAGGGCTCTTATGCGGTCTGACACGAAGAAACACCTTCGTGCCTACCTCAAAACTGTGATCTGTCCTATGCTGGTCTGCATACTTCTTCTGTCTATCCTGTGCCTCCTGCAATCTCTGCCTGATCAGTGTAACCTGCTGCTCCATATCCTGTAATAATGCTGGCCCAAGAGAAACCATGTCCTCAATCCTATCCCAGCTAAGAGGTGTCCTGCACTCTCTACCATATAATGCCTGAAAAGGAGCCATGCCTATAGAACTCTGAAAACTATTATTGTAGGAAAACTCCACCAAATACAGATACTCCTCCCATCTCGACTGATGATCCATCACGTACATCCTGAGCATATCCTCCAAAATCTGATTCACCCTCTCTGTCTGTCCATCTGTCTCAGGGTGATAAGCTGTGCTGAAATTAATCCTCGTCCCGAGGGCATACTGCATGGTGGTCCAGAAATGGGAGGTGTACAAAGGGTCACGGTCGCAAATGATCTTCCACGGAATCCCATGTAGTCTGACAATCTCATCAAGATATACTCGTGCTACTGCACTAGCCGTGTAGGTAGTCTTCACTGGGGAAAAATGAGCTACCTTCGTCAATTTATCCACCGTGACCATGATGGCGTCGTGGTGGTATCTCGACGTCGGCAACCCAACAATAAAATCCATAGAAATGGTGTCCCACTTCCACTCTGGTATGGCGTGAGGATAGAGGAGGCCGGCTGGATGCTGATGCTCGGCCTTCACCCTCTGGCACTCTAAACAGCGGGATACAAATGAAGCTATGTCTCTCCGAAGTCCTCTCCAAAAATACAACTGTCTCAAGGTGGCGTGCATCTTCTTCACCCCGGGATGGGCTGAGTAAGGTGCACGATGAGCCTCTGTCAAAATGTCATGTCTCAAGCCTCCATCTCTAGGAACATATATCCGACCTCTGTGTCTGAGAAGGCCATCTGCCTCTAAATAAAATCCATCAAATCTCCCCTCAAGGGGTCTCTGAGACTCAATCTCTGCTCTGGCTGCAAGGTAGAAACTATCCTGAGGAAGCTGCTGCAAGATCCTACTCCACAAATCTGTGCCCACTGAGGTGGCCATAGCCACATGTCTCCGCCTACTCAAGGCATCTGCCACCACATTCTCCTTTCCCTTTCACATGTTCTATCTCCATGTCATACTCACAGAGTAACTCCATCCAACGCCGCTGACGAGCGTTGAGATTGGGCTGCGTGAAGAGGTGGCGAAGACTCAAGTGATCTGTCCTGAGTGTAAATCTCCGGCCAAGAAGAAAATGTCTCCACCGCACTAAGGCATGTACCACTGCTGCAAGCTCAAGGTCATGGGTCGGATAATTGAGCTCATAATCTTTGAGTTTGCGAGACTCAAAGGCAACTACTCTACCCTCCTGCATTAACACTCCTCCAAGTCCTGCCAAGGAAGCATCTGTGCATACGAAAAACTCTCCATGAGGATCTGGCACTGCAAGGATAGGTGCTCTCGTAAGGCATTCCTTCAGTGTACTGAAGGCCTGCTCACATCTATCTGACCATAAAAACTTCTTCCCTTTCCGCTGAAGAGAAGTGATAGGGTGCGCAATCCGAGAAAAGTCCTGAACAAACCTCCTGTAGTACCTGCTAGACCCATGAAACTACGCACCTCGGTCACACTAGTGGGTGCTGGCCAATCCATGATGGCTCGAATCTTGGAAGGATCGACTGCGATACCTTCCCCTGAAATAACGTGGCCCAAATACTGCACCTCAGGCTGAAAGAACGCACACTTCTCCAAGTTCCCGTAAAGGCGCTGCTCGCGAAGACACTGAAGAACCTGGCGAAGGTGCTCCTCGTGCTCCTCACGTGTGCGTGAGTAAATCAAAATGTCATCAAGGAAGATAAGCACGAAGCGATCAAGGAAGGTCCTGAATACCCCATTCATCAAACTCATAAACACTGCGGGGGCATTCGTCAAACCGAACGGTACCACTGTGAACTCGTAGTGGCCATATCTCGTGCGGAAAGCTGTCTTGTGAATATCTGTCTCCGCAATCCTGAGCTGATGGTATCCTGACTTAAGATCTATCTTAGAGAAAACTGTAGCCCCCTTCATCTGATCAAATAAATCATCAATGCGTGGAAGGGGGTAACGATTCTTGATCGTTACTTTATTCAGCTGACGGTAGTCAATGCACAACCGAAGAGATCCATCCTTCTTCTTTACGAAGATAACTGGTGCACCCCAAGGGGATACACTAGGATGGATTAGGCCTTTCTCCAGAAGGCCCTCAAGCTGCAACTTGAGCTCACATAACTCAGGAGTAGTCATCCGATAGGGTGCTCGTGAGATAGGCTCTGCGCCTGGAACTAGATCTATATGGAAGTCGATCTCACGTGGGGGAGGTAATCCTGGTAGCTCCCCTGGGAACACATCGGCAAACTCTGATAAGATGGGATGATCATCGAGGGAAGGTCCTCTGGACTCATCCTCTGATCTGTCACTAACTGTAACAGCATACAACTGGCAACCCCGTCGCACACACCGCTTAAGCTGCATAGCGGAGATGGTGCGAATAGAAACGGGTCTCTTAACCCCTGATATCACTAACTCTACCCCAAGATCATCTATGCAAGCAATAGTCTTGTGGTAACAATCCACTCTAGCTCTGTGAGCGGACAACCAATCCATGCCTAAAATGATGCCATAAGATCCTAATGGAAGGATCCGAAGATCAGAAGTAGTGGTGAAGGGTCCCAAATCCACTACACACTCCTTGACTAAGGAGTCTACAGAAATCTTGGCTCCAGAAGCCATCTCAACGTCCCAACTACGGCCCTGCCTAACTGCCACCAGCCTACAACGCTCTACTAAGGATGGTGCAATGAAAGAATCAGAAGAACCAGAATCAAATAATATAGAGGTGGAAATACCACCAATACTACCTGTCGTCTCAATCACAGTACTCTGATGCTCAGCCTGGCGGTTCTCGACCGCTGCGTAGATCTGATGACTCCGTGCCATATCTCCAACAGTAGGCTCTGAGCTCTGTGTCTTACCCTTGGTAGGGTTATGTGGGCAATCTCTCCAAATATGTCCAACAACTCCGCAACCATAACAGCTGCCTGGTCCTCTCCAGTGGGAAGCAGCTCCAGCTGGTACTCTAGATGACTGAGATACAGATCCTGATGATCCGGCTATGGACTGCTGAGGTCTCTGCTGACGAGCTCCTACTGACTGAGCTCTCGGTGCACCCTGTGTCCTGATGGGACCCCTAGGAGGAGGCCCCATACTACGTCCTCTCTGTGCATCAAATCTCTGAGGAGGTCGGTAAGGTGGGCGGGTCTGCTGCTGCTGCTGCTGGTGGTGGCCTAAATGAAGCTTGCCCTGAACTCTGTCCACCCCGTGGAGGAGGAACTGACCCCTTCGACCTACTATCCTGCATCTGCTGGATACGGCTCCGAACTCTGTCTCTAGCCTGTTGTGTCTTCCCCCGTGTCTCCTCTGCAATATAGGCCTTCTCCACGGCCTCTGCTAATGTCTGTGGGCAGTGAATGCGCACTGCGCCACCTAAATCCAAGTTCAGGCCCCGGATGAACCTGTGAATCCGTACCTGCTCATCCTGCATATAGTCGACGTACTGGAGTAGGTCCAGAAATCGACTCTCATACTCAGCTACTGTCATCGATCCCTGACGGAGGTCATGAAACTCGTCTATGCGCTGCTGAATAAATCTCCTGGGTAAATACCTGCTCCTGAAACGCTCCTCAAACAACTCCCAGGTAATCGTCTCTGAGTCGACATGGAGCTTCTGCTCCTCGGTCCTCCACCAGACTCCTGCTCCATCCTTCAGAAGATGGATCGCAACACGAGCTTTCGTGTTGCTACTACAAGGACAGAGCTTGAAGCATCCGCTCAAGCTCACCAACCAGGCCTCTGCCTGAAAACCACCTGTATCACCTGAATAGTGAGATGGTCGCAGCTTCAGGATCTCCCTGATATGGTCTGCAGCTGATGTATGACGAATCCTAGATCTCTCTGTATGCTCCTCCCTCTGTCTAGGGCTCCGAGACCTGTCCCTATGTCCTGAGATCCTGTCCCCATGTCCTCTCTGTGGTGACTCTGCCCTAGCCGACTCTGCACGGAAATTCTCTGCTCTGTGCTCCTCGCTGTGTCGAGGGGATGCCTGAGCATCTACTGATGGCTCCAAACTATGTCTAGCAAGTCGTCCTCCCAAGGGCTCTCCGCGTATAGCGGCATTGACATCCTGGAGTGTCTGCAAAATCTGAGGCAGAAGGGCTGCTACGGCCTGCTCTGGCGGTGGTATGTCTAGGTCTATGTGAAGAGACCCCTCGCCCAATCCGCGCCTCCTGCACAGATCAAGGCGAGAGTTAGTTCATCGTTCTAGGTCTTGTGCTAGTTTTCAAAATTTGTTGTTTACTATAATTATCAACATTATGGTTTTATATTTTAAAAGAATAATGTTCTGCACTAAGTTAAGTGTTCCTGTTTCACGTTTTCTGCGTGTGCCCAAGGGTCCCAGCTTCGAACCCCTGGCTCTGATACCAAAAATGTAACGCCGCGAAAAGACGACGCCACGCTCACGACAACAATCCAAAACCCGAAAATGCGACAATTTTTTTTTTTGCGCCGCAAAACATACCATCCACGAAAATGCGACAATTTTTTTGAGAAAAGATTTTTAAAGGTCTTTTGGTTCTTGTTTGATTTATTTTATCTGCAAGTTTTGAGTCCTGCTTGTCCTTGGGAACAGATACGTGCAAAATTACTGGGAGTCTATTACTTTGTATTCCAGTGCGGTTTCAAGACTTGCTCTGCAATTGTCGCTAATTCCATCTGCTTACGAATGATTTACTTCAATATTATATATTCGCCTCTATCCTTAGCGGATAAATTTCGAGTTTCAAGAATGGGGATACAAGACTGCATAGGGGAATTGACCGTTGACCCCATTTTCACTTTATGACCCAATTTATATTCAAAGGATGAAAGTATGATAAATTGTCTGAAGGTATTTTATAATGTATGTATTATAAAAGTTTATTGATTGTTTTTTTTTTATTTGATATTTTTTTGATAATATATATATATATGTCCCGAGATATAAATCAAGATAACACATATATTTCTATCTTGATGACACTTAGAAAACTTTCAATATGTGTCCTTAGATATCTCTTTTAAGGGATTAGATGCTTTAATTTAAGTGGTAAATATATATTTAGATATATTATCAAAATTTATCCAAATACGTCTACATGCCCTATACATACATTTGAAATTTGTCCATTAAAGGAATGCTATCCTAAATTTCGATGCTAGGAAAAGACTAAATAGAGTTTATCATTCAACCATTTAACAATCATTTCTAGTTGGGGTGGGGGGGTGATTCTAAACTACCAATTAAGTACCACCCCTGGCGTGCATCACATTTATTATTTATTTAATAATTCAACTGAATGAGAGTCAAATTGGGGCCTGGCCGGGTTTTTCAACCATACTTAAATTTGTTTGGTTGGGGCGATGGTATCTCATCAACCACCTGTCCAACTAAAGACCCCCTCCTTGGCGTGCAGACAGTCAGCCGCATAAAACATTTTTCACTTATATTTTGCAAATCAAAGGAAAAGTCGCGTGCCATTGGCTTAAAGAGACAATAAAAACCTAACTGTTAATGTGGTGGTTGTTGGATGGAACCACAGGCGGTAGCCGCATGGAAACAATTATTCGCCTAGATTTGCAAATCTCGGGCTTGCACACGAGAAAAAGGCCCAGGTGGTTACAGTCCTGGGCCATGCTCAAAGGAATGGAGGTGGTTAGAGGTTGTTATTTAGGGTGGCCGCGCAGGAGACCACATGGTGGTTGCCCAGGCTGAAAACACAGATCAAAGGGAGGCGTTTTACCAGTTTCTGCCCTAGCCGGTCTGCCAGGCAGTGAATGGAGGCGTCACCAGCAGCAGGTCATCCCTGGCCGCGTGAAAGAGACAGGTAATGGGGCGCACAACAGGCAGGTTGCCAACTATGTTGTTATCTGTTCAGTACTGAACGTATCCTCAAATTCAGGGTTTCACCTTCAAGATATTTTTATCAAAATCGATTATGAGACAGCGTAGGCGAGAGAAGAGGAGATCTCATAGAAGTAAATCTGTTTCATATTAGAATATTCATGAGGTAGCTGGGTTTCTAGCAAACGACAGAAGGACACTCAACAAGTTGGTCATTTACAGGCCACCAAGAAATATAATTTGTCAAAATGAGCTTGTAACTCTCTGGGAAAAGAAAACAGGAACCACTCTTAATCGAATTTTCAAACAAGAATCAGAGATGATAAGACTTTCAGAGAGTAAGATAACATTTTTATCGCTTACCATCTCATTCTCACTTTGGTTTGTTATTATGCTATTCATTATTACTAAAAATAATTCATGTCCGTATGCAGCTCTTCCTCATCTAGATAATATACCCATCTCTGTTCTGCACAATATATTTGTGAAAGGCGAGCAGACAAAGTTTGAATTAGGAGAGGAGGAGTTGGAAGCTTCGAAGCTGTACCCAGACTACAAATACACTGCAATAGAAGAATATGTTAACAGGTCAATTACGGCTCCGCGTGACACGAAGCTTACATCCTTTGGCTAAAATCAGAACGTTTTGACTGGCTTTGTAATGAAAATAAATATATAATCATTAAGACTTGATGGAGACAATCAGTTATAGCAAACTTGTCTCCACAGCATGTACGCCCATATGTGTATCACATGAATAATTATCTATATATACATACACCTAATGTTGTTGTTCAACAAGCATTGTAGAAGTTTTCTACCTTTCTTTATACAATTTCCACATGGTTATTACATAATAAGTATTTATGTTGTTGTTCAACCATATTATAATTTATTATTGATAAATTCATTAGTTTTAGTATTACTTAGATAAGAATGATATTCAAACCTACTAGTACTTTTGCTAGACATTAAGGGGTGTTGGGCATTGAACTTGATAAGTTTAGAGTATTTGCATTCACATTTATTTCTAGCCAACTTTAATAGACATTTGCATGGAATTTTAAGCAAGTTGATTTCATTTCTTGTTTATTTGCAATGGATTTTACAATAAATTCATGGATGAATAAAACATAAAGGGGACTAGAGCTTGAAATGCTTCTTTGTCATCTTAAAAGCCATTTAAAACTTAAGACCTTCCATCAACTACACAAGAATGAGATGATGCACTATTTTTTTTTCAATACCAACACATTACTTTCAAGTATCCAAGTAAATAAGATTAATATATTTCCTTTTGTAATCTCTTTCCAATATTCCACAAAAGAATTCAACAACATTTCCAATAAATTTTAGAGCAAGAAATACTATCATTTCAATGCAACTTTTCCTTTCAAATCTTATTACAACATACCCTACTTCATGTGGAACAAATTTACAATAATGGAAGCTAAAGAAAACAAGGCAATATTACATTCTTTCTCCACTCAAGGTGGGTAAATACATGATGTTTTTACATTGTCAACAACAAGGTTCTTGTGCTCCAAGGTGTTCTTCATCCATGCTCCAAGTTCCAAGTATTTCAAATCACAACCAAGATAGGGGGAGAGGCAACACTCTCCTCCCAACCAAAACTCAATGAAGAAGAGAAGCAATCTCCTCCATTGACCCCCGAGCCCCAAACACAACACAATGAAGGGTGGTCTCCAACTCAAGGCAACAATACTTGCTTCCACAATACAAGTTTTTTCACAACATTCAAGGTTTAAAAGAAGGAACAAAAAGGAACACAAGCAACACAATACCTTTCACAACAAGGCTTTCATCCAAGCCAACAAGAGAAGGAACTATGGGAAAGTTTTCCTTATGCCTCCCCATTGAGATGAGATGCCCATCCAAAACCCTCCACAATAAAACTCAAGCCCCTATGACTCTTATGCCTCCCTCAAGTACCCCTTTTTCCTCCCATACTCTTATGCCTCCCTCCTCTTATGGCTCCCTCAAAGACAAGGTAAGAATGTAAACATTCTTACCCAAGATGGGCATCCCTCTCAAACTCCCTCCACAATATCCTAATCTACTCTTATGCCTCCCTCATGAGTATTCCCATAGACCTCTCCTATACTACACAATAAGCATTCTATCCATTTTTCACAATACACAAAAGTAAACATACATTTCCACAAATTTAAGCAAAGAAACAACAACAATAAGAAAGCAAAAAGGGAGAAGGTTTCCTACCTCTCCATTGGAGAAGCCTAAACCAAGAAATTTGTCCAAGCTCCCTCCAAAACAATCCAAGCATGCAAGTCCAAGCACTCTCTTTTTCTCTTTCTCCCAATTCTTTCCTCTCCCAAAAATAACAAAGAGAACTCTTCAACAAAACAAAAACAAAACTCCAACCCCCTCAACAAGAGAGGAAATTTCCATAAATAGACAAGAGGAAGAGTGAGGGTGATGTGGCTCCTTGTAGGATGCCACATCACACATCCTCAAGACCACCTCCCTTTAGTCAACTCAAATCCCAAAACACCATAAATGGGTGGTTGGGTTGAATGACATCTCCATTCCACATCCATCCCTTCCCATGTGTCTTAAGGCACAATTAAATGCAAAAGGAAGACAAGTGCACTCCAAAGTCACATTTCCCTTCCCAAAACAATAAATAATCCCCTTTTTGGATTCCCAACCCATAGATATGGTTGGTAAGGGGTTTTGGGAAGTGTGGGACAAGTTCAACTTGTCCCACAAGTCCCCCAAAATTGCCCTAAATCTCAAATTCGAGATTCAAAGGATTTGGAGTGGTCAACACTCAAAACCAAGCATTCAATACATGAGGAAACACAAGGCTCAAGGAGCCAACCATCAAAATTAATTACACCCACTAGACTTCCCTCCAAAACTTAAAAATTAAAACAAGATGTTAATTTAATCTAAACACACTTAGCAAAAGTAATTTTTTTTAAAAAGACATCACAAATAAAATCACCTACTAAAGTAAGTTAAAACAAGTAATTAAAATTCTTACCCCCTTGGTCACATTAGAAAATTTCCCCCTCATGGAAATTTTTCTTAACACATAAAAGAACAAAGGTAACACAATACAATTTACTAGTTGCCTTGACGACCAAATGTTGTAACCACCCGACATCCTGTTGTGTTTGGTTCCCAATCCCCCTCATGGTTGTGATCATGCTGTGTTTCCTGCAAAATGCAAAATACCTCCTTCGGCCTTGCGGCCATGTCAAAATATCCAAAATAACCATATGCATGAAATTTATTAACATCTATACGTAATTCAATCAATCATTATTTCTAGGTCTAAATCACAACTTAATTATGCATTTCATCATTATCCAAAATTATAGTAATGTAAATTCAACAACTACATTCTACTCATCATGGCGAAGAAATCCAATGTTAGAACACATGCAATATATCCATATAAAAATAATATCGGTATCCAATAGTCTGTCCATGAGTCAGTGTAGATCATACTGAAAACAAAATCCAATCATAATCCAAATGCATCTAGTCACAAAACATCATGCTAATCAACATAAGTATAAGTCATGTCCATATCCAAAGTCTGCATAACTCAAAATGATAATCAACTAAGTGTCGTAGGGAAGTGGGCTCCCTTCAGGCCAAAACCTGCGCCCTCACCACGACCAGCCGCTAATCTCAAGCCCACTGGCCCCGTGCTCGGGCGTCCCATGCAGGATGTCTGGGAGACTTACACAATGGGGAGCGAGCTCGGGAGCATTTCACTTGCAAAACCATCGCATAGCTCAAGCTTGCAAACAAGGACGACATCGAGGACGTGTGCAGAGAGGTTCAGATCATGCATCACCTAACAGGTCATCCAAACATTGTAGAGCTCTAGGACGCTTATGAGGACAGGCTCTCTGTCAATCTGGTTATGGAGCTATGCGCTGGCAGTGAACTCTTCGATCGGATCATTGCCAAGGGCCACTACACTAAGAGGGCGGCTGCCACGCTATGCAGGACCATTGTCTAGATGTTGCACACCTGCCATTCCATGGGTGTTGCCCATTTCGATCTCAAGCCTGAGAATTTTCTCCTGCTCAGTAAGGACGATAACGCCCCCCCTCAAGGCCATTGATTTTGGACTCTCTGTTTTCTTCAAAGAAGGTCAACTATTTAGAGATATTGTTGGTAGTACATATTATGTGGCTCCAGAAGTCTTACAGCGAAACTATGGACCAGAAGTAGACATTTGGAGTGCAGGAGTGATACTGTATATTCTTCTTAGTGGAGTTTCCCTTTTTTTGGGCAGGAGTTAGCCAGGAAGTAGGCATGTTGCAGTATAGTAGAAGCCTTTTTGAGTGATTCCAGCAGACCTGATGAAATTTATTTACAAAGATTCTCTATTGAGATCTTACTTGTTGCACGATGTAACTCGTGGAAGAGAACCTCATAGAGGCCGATCTGTTTCATATAAGAATATTCATGAAAAACAATTTGCTTTGCTATTATATGAGTTTCTTCAACGAGTCACTAAGTTGGTAGGCATAAAGGTTTCTGTTGGAATTATCACACCTTACAAGCTACAGCTGAAATGTTTGCACCGAGAGTTTGATGCTGTCCTCAAACCTATTATGAAGGAAAAGGTTTAATTATCATTATGGTAGATGCCTTCAGAGCCAGGAGCGTGATGTAATCTCTATGTCTTTCGTCCAAGCAATGGAAGAGGCAGGAGGGGTGATGATGGAATCAGGAGGAACACGCATGAGCTGCTCTTCCCCTTTTTTCCAGCTATTTTCTTTATATTGAATGCATGATTATTGCTTGTTCTCCTGGTAGTTGTGTGCTGTGTTTGTTTGAGATAAGCTCTGCGTGAGATATTTTCATTTGAAATGTTGTGTTGCTTTTACACGCCTTCCCCAGCCAAGAGTGTATTTTCTTACTTTTGCTAGTTGTGTGAGGGGTCTTATTAGATACGTCTGTGTTATGCCTGTAGGAGTAGTTTTATTTTCTTCTACGACCTGGTTTTGGACCTTCCTCAGCATGGCAATGAGGAGTTGTTTGTTTAAGTTCTGTCCTCTTTGAAAACAAAAAAAAATGCGATTTGTTTTTACCTCCTCTATGTATCCATATGGTTATAGAGGAGAGCAGGTGATAAATGAATAAAACTATTTACCTCATGAGAAGAAGTGTATTTATTGCCCTTTTGTTGTTATCACGGTCTGGTATTAATTCGTATTGGAAATGATACTAGAGAGACCCTTGCTCATCCTTTTCTTCTTAGAAATCTAATTTGGTATAATCTCATCCCAATTTCATCCCTGGGAGGTCGACTACAAGGTTGGAACATTGTAAATGTCTTTTTCCTTTTAGAAGCCTTAACGAAATGTGTTTTATGCTTATCGGATGTGACTGGCTATGACTAGATAGTGGGTTTTCGACGCCTCCTTATGCAAACATGTTTTTGGCCAAATCCAACTTGCTTACCTAGCTTATGATGACCTTAAAATTTTAGTACCTTGGCCAAGGGATATCCTCATCAATCCTACATTTGTACTATCTCCCTAATTGGTCTTATGAAAGGTCCACTGACTTCCTTGTGATGGAAAATTTGAGGGTTTGTTATAAGGAAAACCTTACTCAAACCTTTGGAGAAAATACTTAAAGTATTCAAGGGACTCTCATTTTGTACATGGGATATCTTATGTGCCCGACGTAACTATGTAAGTTTACTTTAAAAAAATTTTATTATTATAAGAAAATCCTTTCCTTGTCGGATGCCCCCACGGTAGTGAGTGCTATGAACAGTGTTTTACCCCTTCCAAGCAACAAACAATGAAGTATATGTCGGATGTGGTGAACACGGAACTAAGTCTGAGGTTTGAGATGCTTGTGGGGACCTGTGAAAGGTAAATTACATTCACCCCCAAGCAACAATGTTTTATGAGACCTTTCTTCGTTATATAAGTAAGTAAGTTAATAGTGTATAACATTGAAATATTTTATGTTGGGGATGAAGGATTTTTTGTTGAGGGATGTGCAGAGTTGGCACTTGCGGCTTAAGAGTGCTTTTAAAATTTTAACTTATCATACGTGGACGTGGTCTAACCTTGAATTTATATAAATAAATATTGGGTATAACAATCAAGAATGTCAGATACATTGTTTAAGGTGTAAGCATGTGCAATGCATTCCTTTTTACATGATTTTTTTGAACTGGGTCCTTGAGTGACCATAAACCCCCATAGGCTGTATGAGTTTTAGTGGGCTTGTGTGGCACTCTTGGTCTGAGTAGGAATGTTTGGAATAATAAAACTTGTTAATTTTTTTTTTGACATTATCAGGAG
The DNA here is from genome assembly GCA_019776745.2 of Taxus chinensis. Taxonomy (NCBI): domain Eukaryota; kingdom Viridiplantae; phylum Streptophyta; class Pinopsida; order Cupressales; family Taxaceae; genus Taxus; species Taxus chinensis. The sequence goes on along the minus strand of CM034151.1, from coordinate 757,533,429 downwards.
AATTTACTATTCCATATCGGGTGGTTGTTGTATAATTCCTTTATTCTGTTTTGTGAATGTGAAGTTGATATCGCTATTTTACTTAAGGAAAATAAAAAGGTGTATTATGTGGGAAATTTGTTATAATTTAGAATGTATGGTGTAAGAGTAACCTTGGATAGAAAATGCACAATTTTGGCTTTCATATGTCCTGCAGTGTGCCTTTTGTTAACTAGATATCTATTTTGTTTACATTCATACAAATTAATTTTTCTTATGCCTTGGAACGGAAATCATGCACTAGTCATTCAGTTAATTTTGATGAAATATCTAGGAAAAGGGAATGCATGCTCATGCCAGTTCTTTTGAACTGACAAAAGCTAACATGTTTTTTTTTGTAGGTTGTTTTTCCGAGCTCAAGTATGAAAGAAGTGGCTATTGTATTTGCATAGATGATATCCACTTTGGTGCTTGAACGTTGTGTTTTTTTTGGGGGGGTTAAACTATTGATAACATCTAGTGGAAAAATTTTTAGAAGAGGATCAATGTCTTGGTAATTTTGTATTGTGGATTATGTCGTCTTAACTTTGTAACCTTGAATTGTCTGTCGATCTTGGAAAATATAAAAAAAATTGTTTACCACTTGTTGAGTGACCTTAGTGGATTATCGGTATTCTAAGAGTTGATGTAACCTTCTTTTTCATTTTCGTAAATGAATATTGTTAAACTTTATCCCTGTGATTAAATGTTGAGTTAAATCTTTCTAATACTTAGTCATAGTGTGTTATAAGTAAACTAACATCGGATTGTTTAATACTTCTGGAAGTTAAATTAAAATTTGTATTCAAATAAAGTAACGTAGGGGTCACCAACTTGAGAGCAAGAAATTCTTTAAGTAATCATGGGCAAGACTATCATTACAGGTAAACTTTATAACATGATAACCCTAGCTCCTCTAGTGAACATTATTTCCTTTTACGGTGAAATTTGTAAAATGACCCTAAGGTGAAATGAAATGCTAGTTGTTTGAAGATGATAAGATTTAATAAGCCAGAGAAAACAAATTGGAGACCTCACCATCTTTCTCACCGCCATTGGAAAGTAAATTTTTACTCCTTGTTAATACTTTTAGTGAAGCCTAAGTAAAGTTGTTAATTCTGGTTAAGAGCCCTAGCTTCAATTTAATACTGGTAATAACTAATGAGGTCCTAAAAATGTTTCATCTCAACCTTCTCCCTCTAAACCTTTTTCAAGGCACCTTGTATCTCTTCTCTTAAGTGTGTTGAACTTAAAACCATGTTGTCTTGTGGGCAAGAATGAATCTTAGTAGCATTAGTGGTGAGCAGATGGCCTTGTGGAATTTAATTACTCCTTTTTCTTGATAAATGAATTAAGCAAATAAATGTCATAATAGAGAAGATTTAAAGATAATTACTCAGTGTCAAAGGATTAAACTTGGTTTGGCAAGTTGAATCATACAAATCATATCTTGAGCCTCCTTGAAAATGTAAGCTAAGAATTGCAAGATGTCCTTTTAAAATAAATAACCCTCAAGAATATCTCCTTGTGGTTGGCCTTAACTGTAAGTGTGTTCTGTGATTGGACTTCTATGTTGTCTTGTCAAAAAGAAAAGTAGATTGTCCTTGATATGTGTGAACGTTTCCGTGTCATCTTTATGGCCATCCTTGTATCAAGTTGTTCACAGTGTTAGTTGTATACTTGGTGATGACATGTTGCGTCATGTTATGTGTCAAGCAAGTCAAAAAAAAAAAAAAAGTTATCCTGTATTTCACTGTGTTGTTCGCATGTGTGATTATTTGGGTCGTTACATTGACTTGATGCTTGAAACTTGATCCATTCTCCTCCATCATTAAGACTTTTTATGCGAAGTGGGACACATCTCTGTTATTTGTTACATTTCAATTTTTGCAATCACACATGTTACTTGGATAAATATCACATATTGTTCAAACTATTGCTGCAACTTAAAGACAACTCTATAACCCTTTATGAATAAGTTGTCCCACACATTAGGAGATTATGCTTTAACCCAGGTACAAATGTTGAACATTAGGAATAATCTTCAAGTTACTAATTTTTGTTATCACATTAATTGCATAAAAATTTCAACATGAGAGACACTACTTGAAAATCAAATATCTACTTCATTCCCCATATTTTGATTTCATGATTTAACTAGAATGTGGTACCATATTTTTAAACAAATTTTGCAAGTTAATCTATGGGTGGATGTAGAATTTCTTATTTAATGTACTATCCTAGAAACCAAATGTTGCTAGAACTTTCCTGAGCTACATTACATGTAATAAATACAGACCCATGTAAAGTTACTAAAATTCAGAATAGTTTGCCATTAATAAGTTTACTCATATCAGCTTCTTTCTTTCGAATCTATATCATTGTAGCAAGTGGACATCCCTCTTACAATAATATACTATTTTGCATGGCAAAATTATGATGGTTGATCAGTACATTTGTGACGCCTGATTGCCTTGGATTGCATCCACTACTATGAAGCTGAAATTAATTGAATTTCTCCTTCCTCTGAGAGAATCTAGATATCCGTCTCTAAAGTCTACTTAAGAGAGAGATTGTTAAGTCATTCCTGCTTCCGATGTGTGAATCCTGGATATTCCTAAATCCAAAGATAAACTTGTCATCTGCCAAAACATACATTTGTGAATTTGAATGTGATGCTCCAATGAATATTGTCATTACTTTTTTATCCTGTAATTCAATTGAGATTCTTTAATTTTACCAACCAACTCACTCTATAGAGGGAAATTTAGTCAAATCCTTGGATTCCTCAACATGTACCACAATAATTGCATCATATGAAATTTAGGCAAACATCTCAAAATATGTCATTGCTACAACCTTTTGATCTGTTAGTTCATTACCGACTCTGTCTTATTTGATTAACCAAATCCATAACTGGATATGTAAATTGATCTAAGGTGAGATTCAGAATCTTTCATCTACAAATTTTCAGCTAATTCCACATTCTAAGTGCTTGTAATCTGGCAATTTTTACCTGCTACTCGTACCTTAGGATATGTCATTTCTAGGATGTCCCATGCTTGTAACTTGGTTGTAAGGGTTGATGGCTTTAGATCCTATCCAGACAACTAGACTCATCCAATCCTTGTCGCCCCTGATACATGCAAAGCCCTTGCGTTATTCAGTTTCACTGCCTATTCGAAATGCTTTAAGACATACTTCTCATTATCTGAATCACAAATAGTAACCTCATCTATCTAGTTCAACGATAGTTTGCATCGTATAACTATAGGTCTGACTAACTTCCTCATGAATCAAATGTCAGATTTCAATTCTAAGGAAGCCCATGTAGGCGGATAGATTTTTGGCCTTGAAAATATCTGGTATTATGGAGCTTGATTTATCCTAAAAGCCATGCCTTAATTGGACTTTAATACCAAAAATAAAATTGGGCTGTAAAAACTGTTAAAAACCTTGGATTAGGGGCGGGGCTCAACGTACTTGACCGTCTCCTTCTAAGTGCCTCGGCTCATCCAAAAAACTCTTGACCTTATCAGCCGTGATGGATGGCTTGACAATCAATGGGTCTACGGCAATTGACAACTGTACTTTTAGCAGAAGATGCCCTAAGTAAATAACCAGCTTTGACAATGGATGCCTTGTAGCCAGTCATAAAATACAGAACCAGCAAGCTCTAGATTTTAAAAAAATCTCGACTGCACTTGCCATGTCTCGGCTTTTGTGAAAACAAGTCATCCTTAGACCATGTGCTTTGCTATTTTCTTGCATCTCCGGGCTCTCACCGAAAGCTGGAACAAAGACTCTGATATCACTGATTGCCAATATAAGACCCATTTGGAAACACCTGTCCACACAAAATGAAGAAACAATTTAATTCATCCGACAGTGATAAATATGCTCCAATCTAGGAGCTGCTCTAAATTTAATTGCTCTGATACCAATTTGTTATGAGGCAGAGGCAAAAACAAATAAGCTATGTATGGTATGGAGCCAGACTGGTTTTTTTATCCACCTTGTTTGCCTTGTCAAACTCGACATATACATTCACCTCTTCAAATATAGCAGCCATTTTAGAAAGTGCTGGAGAATGATTTTCCACATGTTTAAATCACAGCTCAATCACAAACCATTCTGGAGAAGGTAGGTGGCTTCAGGTTGGCTATTGACTGGAGAACGTTTGCTGGGAGTAGGCAGGAAATTACTATTTTTAACATCTTGGAAAATGGCAGCATTCCTGGCTAACCAAATGCCGCACAGTTCACTACCAAAGACTGCAAAGATCAAAAGTTATGGTTGGCTCCATTTGGTGTTTAGTTAGCATCGAGAGTTCGGAGTATCTTATTTCTTGTAATTTGACGTAAAATATATCGATCCAACGCAGAAATTGAGCCAGATTTAAATTACAACATGCTCGGGCCTTAGTAGACTTTTATTCCTGTAGTTGTAGAAATTGAAGCACTAACGTTGCTTTCTGGAATCACTTGTCCAGGATTTCTTTTTTCTCTCTAACATAACGATTTGTGCAGTATAATATAATCCTTCTTACGTTTCTCTGTGCGAAATACAGTGTCGAAAATGCAAACCTGCTGTACAAACAAGGGCTGGATTACTTCTTGTTTATTCTTTCCTAAATTTATTGTTTAGATGGAAACTCTATAAAAGCAAGACTCGCATTCTATCCCTATCCAGAGTGCAGTGCATTGCGATCAGTTTCCCTGTAATTTCCTGCTGTAGATTGCTCGTCTTTCATCATGTTCCATCAATCAAAGTGCTTTTCGATTGCCAGTAAGAATGGACAAGACGCTATACTCAGCGGCTGTAATCCATCAGGCCTGGAGTGTCCACGCACTTACAAAAATACCCACGACATTGTTGGAATGGCCTAACATTTTGTCATCGAGATTACCCCCACAAGACCATACCCTGCACTCTGAATACTGGCAGCCTGAAATCCACGTATTTGCTGCGGTCTACAAGGATGGTTAAAAAGTTGCTTCACCAATGCATCATAATGAAGATATAGAGGCCGGTAAATTAGAAGGCATTAGCCGTGAATTCCTTACGAAGCTAGAAACCATGGAAGGTCAACACTAGCCTTCCATGAAGCAGCCATCGGAGGACATTACCAGGTGATAGAGGTTTTGCTGGAGCATGGTCCTCATAGGAAGGCGTGGATATTGCATCAATAACGTAGGGTGATAACCGCATTGTTTACGGAAGCTTCAGAAGGTCATAAGAAAATCGTTGATCAAACTACTGCCTCTCACATCTGTCACATGGCACAACAGCCAGTGATCATCCGATGGTTTGTTGAGTTCTGTCACTCTGTTGTATGTAACAGACACAAAGGTATCCTCAAGCCGTGTAACTTTTAAGGTACATCATATTTTGATCAATATGTTCCTGTCTATAGGCGTCAATCACCCGCGGGGCACTGATTTTCTGTTAGTCCACCCGGCCATGTCACTGCTTGTAATTTCGTCGATTGGTGGAGAAATACTACCATTTCCGTCCTTCCAGAATCATAACGCTGCAGTAGCCATCGCCTGCTTGCCCTCCGACGACAGTTGATAATTTCGTAAGGGGAATCCGACGAGTACTGCACCATCACTCGCCTATCTCAACTGCCCACTGTACGCAGATTGTGATGATCCGTTTTAGAGAAAGATAGTTGCATTAACTGTGTTACCAAGTCGGAACATCTTAATGGCCATTCAGCTCCTTCCTCCCGCTCAGCAGTGATGGCGAGAAGCTGAATGTGGATTTAGTCGAGATGAAACTATGTAAATTATGCGCGAGCAGATTGCATAGAAACAGCGTAGTATAACGATGGGAGAAAGCGCTCTCCACTTGGCTATTGAAAATCTACAGTCTTATACAACAAACAACATAAAAGAAATAAACAAAATACTTAAATAACTTGCATAAACAGATGAATATTCGAACCAGCACTGTTGTGCATAATCTCCATTAATAAAAGCTTCATCATACTCAGAGCTTCAGCTCTTTACAATCAAGCTGTGCGTACAGCTGTGTGCTTTCAATGCACATCCTTCCTTGCTTGTGCAGATTTCACACCTTTGTGTGTGCATACAAAGCAATTACAATTGTTGTTATTTAAATAGAATAACTCACCCACTAACAGCTCTTCAACTGAGCATTCTAAATCTAAACTCATGCTTTAAAACAGTTGCATGCTATGCATGATTTAAAACAGATTTATTTGAATTAAATCTAATGATAAAAATAAGATAAAGCTAACTTAACTAAAGCAAACTAAAACAAGACTAAAGCTAAAATTAGCTTTCCTAAAAAAGCTATAGTTGGAATTAAATATGCATCACATGCATATTTCCAACACTCCCCCTTAATTTCAAACTGTAGCTTTCACTCTTCTAGAGTTGTGTTTGCTTTTTCAGATCTGCCATGTGCAGGATCACATACTCCCAAACAATCTCTCAAATATTCAAAAACTTCTTTTGCTAAAGCCTTTGTAAAAATGTCTGCAAACTGATCTTCAGATCTACAAAATTCAAGATGAATTTCCTTGTTGTTTACCAGCTCCCTGATGAAATGATACCTCGTATCAATATGCTTGCTCCTCTTATGAAAAACATGATTTTTGGACAACGCTATGGCTGAGTTGTTGTCACAAAAAATCTGTGTAGCTTCCTCTTGTTTCTGTTGTAAATCTGTCAACACTCTTCTCATCCAAACAGCTTGACATGTTGCTCCTGTTGCTGCTACATACTCTGCTTCTGCTGAAGATAACGTGACAATGGGCTGCTTCTTTGATGCCCATGAAACCACTCCTGTTCCAAAGTGAAAAGTATAGCCGGATGTGCTTTTCCGATCATCTATACTTCCAACATTGTCACTATCTGTATAACCAATGAGTTTGAACTCATCTGAACTTGAATAAAGAATTCCATAATTTCTTGTTCCACGTACATACCTCAAAATTCTTTTTCCAGCTTGCCAATGTGAATCTTTTGGAGATTCCATGAACCTTGATATGAGGCTCACACCATACATGATATCAGGCCTTGTGGCCGTCAAATACATAAGACTTCCAACCAACTTTTTAAACAATGTTGGATCCACAAATGATCCTTCATCCTCTTTGCTCAACTTCAAACCTACTGCAACTGGTGTTGGTGTTGGCTTACAATTCAACATGTTAAACCTTTTCAAAACGTCACTTGCATACTTTTCTTGTGAGATAAAAACTTCACCTTCTGATTGTTGAACTTCAATACCCAAAAAATAATGCATAAGACCAAGATCTGTCATCTCAAACTCCTTCTTCATGGCTGATTTGAATGACTCTGTAGATAGATTTCCAGTAATGATCAAATCATCTACATATAAACAAACAATTAAAATTTTACCTTGCTCATTTATCTTGGTGTATAAGGTAGGCTCACTGCTGCTCCTACTGAAACCATTCTCAATCAAATAAGAATCTATTCTGCTGTACCAAGCTCTAGGTGCTTGCTTGAGACCATAGAGCACTTTCTTCAATCTGTATACTTTTCCTTCATGACCTTCAATCTCATAACCTTCTGGCTGATTTACATAAACTTCCTCTTCAAGGAATCCATTTAAGAATGCTGATTTAACATCCATCTGATAAATAGGCCATTTGTTTTGAGCTGCAATTGCTAAAACCATTCTTACCGTATCCAAACGTGCTACTGGTGCAAATGTTTCATTGTAGTCAACTCCATATTGCTGCGTAAAACCTCTTGCAACCAGCCTTGCTTTGTGCTTCTGTACTTTTCCATCAGCATTGTATTTTGTCTTGTAGACCCACTTGACTCCTATCACGTCCTTTCCTTTTGGAAGATCCATTAGCTCCCATGTCTGATTCTTCTCTATAGCATCAATCTCATCATCCATGGCTTTTTCCCAAACTTCATTCTTTATAGCCTCTTCGTAATATACTGGATCTGCAGCTTGAGAAAATAATGCAAAAACTGAAAATGAATTAGTTGTATCAACATTATAAATCTCACTTAGACTTCTTGTTTTCCGCTGCACAGGAGTATTCGATGCAGGACTACTTTTTGGTGATGGAGTAGCTTCTGGTGTTCCCTGTGGTGTCTCTTGCATGGCTGAAGATGGCTGAAATCTTGGTGACCTCCTGACTGTAGATGGAGGTGTAGCTTGTGCTACAACTTGTGGTGCATGTCCAAGATTTGTAGATACAGTAGCTTGTTGCTCTAAAGTTTCATCTGTCATATCATCATGTGGAATAGATGTTGCTATACTCACTGTTTTCTCTATACTTCCATCCCATGCTTCATTCTCAATAAACTGTACATCCCTGCTGATCACAACCTTTCCAGTGACTGGATTGTACAACTTGTATGCTTTTGTATTCTCTGAATACCCAACAAAAATACACTTTTCTCCTTTGTTGTCTAACTTCTTCCTTAGCTCATCAGGTACATGTGCATACGCTACACAACCAAAAACTCTGAAATGTGAAACACTGTGTTTCCTATTAGTCCATGCTTGTTGAGGAACCATGTTCCTAACAAGTTTCGTTGGACACCTGTTCAAAATATAAACAGAAGTTGCTACTGCTTCTGCCCAATACTCATTTGGAAGATGTTTTGCCTTCAACATGCTTCTCGCCATCTCCATGATGGTTCTATTTTTCCTCTCTGCCACACCGTTCTGTTGTGGTGTATACCTGGTAGTAAACTGCTTGTGTATACCATGATATCTACAAAAATTCATAAACTCATTAGAAACATACTCACCTCCTCTGTCCGTTCTGAGAACTTTGATGTAGTATCCACTTTGCTTCTCCACTAATGCCTTGAACTGCTGAAATGTATCAAAGGCATTTGATTTATTTCTCAGAAAATAAACCCATGTCTTCCTTGTGTAATCATCAATGAATGTCATAAAATAAATACAACCTCCAATAGAAGTTGTCTGCATAGGTCCACATAAATCTGAATGTACAATCTCAAGTGGTGCACTTGCTCTTGCTGTTTTGCCAACTGGAAATGAATCTCTGTGTTGCTTTCCCAAAATACAACCTTCACATACCCTTTCCGGTTTCTGAATCAATGGCAAACCTTTAACCATATTTTTTCTATGTAATAAATTCAAACCTCCAAAATTCAAATGTCCATACCTTAGATGCCAAAGCCATGTTTCATCCTTCATGACTGAATGAAAAGCTGATTGTGTTCCTTCAGCGTAGGACTCAACTATATTTACGTAGGAATCAACGTAGGACTCATTACTGTAGCGCAGACCTGATTTTCATTGGCGCAGGACTCATCTGTTTGAGCGCAGACTCAACAAAAGACTGATTTGGCTTAACGCATGACTTTGCTGCAAACAGATCTGATTTCTTCTTCTTTCCAGGTTTCAAAATCAATGGAAACATCCTATTGCTGCTCATCTTCACTTTTGCAATCAACTGAGTGCTAGGAGCTTTGTCCACAATCACGCACTCATTGTCTTCCATATAGACTCGGTATCCTTTCTGTACCAGTTGTCCAATACTCATAAGGTTATGTTTCAAACCTGCAACATAGTAAACATCTTGCATACTTGTTTTCTCCCCCTGTCTTGTTAGAATACTAACCGTGCCTTTTCCTTTCACAGACACAATATTGTTATTTCCAAGAGTTACATCACTCTTAACTGAATCATCCAAACTAGAAAACAAATCTAGATTACCTGTCATGTGATTACTGCAACCTGAATCCAAATACCATACATCACATGGACTCTCTTTTGACAAATTACATTCAATAGGGGATAAAGAAGGTATTGCTTCAGCAATCCTTGTGCATGCAATAAACATAGGTTTAGAAATAGAACTTCCAACCTGATTTTGATTTTGTCTCTCTTGATCATATTGCTTTTTCTTGCAATCATAAGCATAGTGCCCATACTTCTTGCAATAATGACACTGAACATGAGACTTATCTTGTCTCTGACCATAACTCTGTTCTTGATTCTGTCCTCTTCCACTTGAGTTTGATGAACTACTGCCACGTCCTCTAGATGGACTTCTTCCTCTGCCTCTTGGGCTGAAACTTCCTCTTCTTTTGCCACGACTACCTGCTGTCTGAGATGCAAAAGCCTGATCTACACTTGCATGTGATCTATTCATCCTCTGTTCATGATTGATTAGTGATGCATGCAACTCATCAATAGAAAACTGACTCAGATCCTTAGTTTCTTCAATAGCAACAACTAAAGGATCAAATTTCGTAGGCAAACTTCTAAGCAATTTTTCAATAATCCTTCTGTCCTCAAGAGTCTCACCATGGGATTTGATTTGATTGACTAAGCCAACTACATAAGTAAAAAATGATTCTACAGAATCTGAATCTTTCATTGCTAAATTCTCAAAATCTCTACGAAGTAACTGTAGCTTGGCAGTTTTTACTTTCTCCTTACCTTGATATGCAACTTGTAAAGTATCCCATGTAGTCTTTGCTTGACTGGCTGCTGCCACTCTTGGAAGAATGCTTTCATGCATTGCCTGATGAATATAGAAAAGAGCTTTTCCATCCTTCTTTCGTAACTCCTTCAAAGTATCTTTCTCTGCTTGAGAAAGTGCAATATATGTTGCTGCATTTGCGGGCTCTGTGTACCCATCTTCAACGATCTCCCACACGTCTTGAGATCTGAATAGCGCCTTCATGGTCAACGACCAGTATTCGTAATTCTTTCCATTAAATTGCGGCGTCTGCATGCCAGATGTAGAAGCCATAGCTTGCTACCAATTTAATAAGCTGCTGGAATAACCTCGCTCTGATACCAATTTGTAGAAAATCTGCAGTCTTATACAACAAACAACATAAAAGAAATAAACAGAATACTTAAATAACTTGCATAAACATATGAATATTCGAACCAACACTGCTGTGCATAATCTCCATTAATAAAAGCTTCATCATACTCAGAGCTTCAGCTCTTTACAATCAAGTTGTGCGTGCAGCTGTGTGCTTTCAATGCACATCCTTCCTTGCTTGTGCAGATTTCACACCTTTGTGTGTGCATACAAAGCAATTACAATTGCTGTTATTTAAATAGAATAACTCACCCACTAACAGCTCTTCAACTGAGCATTCTAAATTTAAACTCATGCTTTAAAACAGTTGCATGCTATGCATGATTTAAAACAGATTTATTTGAATTAAATCTAATGATAAAAATAAGATAAAGCTAACTTAACTAAAGAAAACTAAAACAAGACTAAAGCTAAAATTATCTTTCCTAAAAAAGCTATAGTTGGAATTAAATATGCATCACATGCATATTTCCAACAGTCTTGTAAGCTTATAAAGTTCCGCTCTTATGAAATCTCTCGTGGCATGAGAAGGAATGGGGCATCTATACGAAATCTGGGAGCCTACATTTAGGAGGGCATCGCTTAAAGGCGAATTCACGCCTGTGCCGTAATCGTTGTCGACATAGATAACCACAACTTGTTTCCAGCCATACTGCTTAACCACAGCTGCGATGGCCTTCATTTGAACGGCGTCGCTGTGCGGCAGGCGGGGTAAAATATGGGGAAGCGGTGGAAAGACAGCAAGGGATCCGTTGCAGAGAAGGAGAGCATGGGGACCTGCGCCGCATCACACAGCTGCGCTACGAATCCCGCTTCTTGAGATGTCTGCGGACCTATTATCGCCACCACTCCGCTCTGCAACAGCTCCACGCCTGCACTAATCTTGTAGTTATATACATAACAAATCCTTTAATGGAAATATGAAATAGGTAAAAGGATTAGTTTTTATACCGGCTGAAGCTGCACGGACTGGATCCCCTTGCGAATCCCGAAAGTGAAGCACCAGGCGCACCTGGCCATTTCTGTTCAATTCTTCTGCCGCTATTTCAAAAGCGGGCTTGGCGACTTTACCGAACCAATCCAACTGAAGTATAATGCCTATGTTTACCGTTATATTTTCTAGTCCTAAAACGCAGGAGCAAAGCATGCAGAGGAACACGAAGATCCTGAACATTGACATTGAGAAGGCCATGAAGGAGCTCCGCCTCCCGCAATCACAAATATAAGTCTCTCCGATACCTTCGCAAATGGAATAGTAAATTAATTGGCTAGTTGGGTCTCTTTCCAATTAACGACACCAAAAAAGTTAGCGTTTGATAATGTGTGTACAATATTGAATTTAGAAGTGTCGGCACAAGTCAGGGTCAACTACTCCCATCTCACGTCTTTCTTTCGCGTTTTGCCACCGACAACCAGAGCATAAATTCCTCACAAATAAATATCGCATCTCATATGGTCAACCTGTGAAAATTTTCAAAGCATGATTTAACGACCCAAAGTGTCGTAGGCGCAAAAGAGAGAATCAATGAAAAATGGTTACACGTTTTCAATGGTGACCAAATTTGAAGGACACCACATATTTTAATTTGATGGGCCAGGTCAAGTTTTACTCTTACCTTTTATCAAACAATGTTTTGGCCAACACATTTACATTAATAATATATTGAGCAACAAAACTTATTACCATTTGACTTCAGTATAAATTCTCAATCATGTAAAAGAACTTTTTCCATTTGGTAATCACATTTGTAGGAACGAGTAATATTTAAATGACCACTTTCCAAAATAAATAAGGTCATTGCGAATAATCCACCAAACTCAAAACATGATTTACAAGCTAACAAAAGATAAAAAAGAGATTATTCTTTAGCTATTTTGAAAGTAGAAAGTGTAAGGTAATTAGTTATTTTCTAGAGATTTATCTTTTTTCCTAGTGATTTTGTACATGATTTGTAATGAAGTGAATGAAGACTTTTTTAAAATAAAAAACCCTAGAAAAGCTAGCAAGCATGAATGTTGTTGCTCTAATTATCCAATTATTATTTAATAATTTATTTATTAAAATAAATTTTAAAAATTATAAAATTTAACTTAGTATAAAATTTACATGACAGGTGATTTTTTAGTTAGCTCTTCTAATGAAAATTTATAATATTTTAATACCTATTAGTATTGAAGTGTAATCTTTACATATCATGATGATGTTTAAGTCTAAATGTTTCATCACTTTTCAATGAGAATCCCAACATACATTTCCCAAAATTGCATTGTTAATTTCTAAATATGATCCACTTATTTTGATTCCAGACAAATATTATAGGTTTATGTTTTATTTGATCGGTATGTAGTTCACAAAGATATGTCATGTTCCAGTCTTACCATGCCAACTACGATTAGAGCCTCCTTCACTTTCAATAGGGCACACTAAAACTTGAGTGTTATACTCTAGTTTATAGTCATAAATTTTCGACCAAATTTTAAAAGCACCTACTTTCTTGAGATGCAAGCCCCACACTGAGTGTAATTACTATAGATCACCCCTCCTCGTTGCAAAGTGATTGCATGCAAGAGGACCAATGAAACATACTACATCTTTCATTAGTCTTCATTAGTCATCGTGTGAAATGTATTGTACCCAATGAATCTAGCTAAGAATAAGTATTCACCCTTCAGGGTCTGACATAACGTTCTAAAGTAGATTAATAGACACAATATTACCTTAGCATTTCATCCCTTTGTTTCACCCGTAACATTACTGACCCCACCACTAGACCTGGCTAAGTCTATGTTTTGCAAATAGTCCATTTCAACTCAGGTAAAAATGGTAGTCCTCCACTCTGAAAACTCATCAACCCCCGTTAATTGGGGCATGCAAGACTTTGAACAAACAACCCTCATTTGATCTAATCTCCTTGGTTGTAGCTCCACCTATGAAATATATTTTTACTACCTAAAACCAACCAACTCCTAATAGGTCTACCAATAATGGGCAAAACTTGAGCTCCACAGGATGTACTATAAGATATTATTATTGCTTAAGTGGATACTATAGTTAGTTCAGTTCTTATTTCTAAGCATATTCAACCCCAAGCCAAAGAATCTTTCAAAAAATGATTTTCTCCTCCATATCCCAAATCTCTTAAGAAGACGTAGAGATATGACACAAATATTTTTTCTGAATTTGCAGACCTATGAAATTAATAAATGAAAGAATTACTCAGGTTTAAATTGGAGTGTTTAGTAGTGACAATGAATTATTGTCCATCATAGCCTGCTCATCTAAGTACTTAATCTTACGCCATGCAACTCCATGACTTTATTGAATTCTTCAAGAAGCAATCTTTGCATGTTAGTTTTACACCTAGAGCCATATTTTGATATTGTAGATTTTAACTTCAGTTCCAATAGCTGAATTTGAATTAAACACATTTTCCTCATGTGAATGCCAGTGACATAAAGACGATTTAGTGAATCATAGATAGAAATCATTCCCATACCAGGTTGAAACATCTTATTATTTTTTTGTATTCAAGTGCAACCACCCTGGGGGGTTTTACCAATCAAACCTAGATAAAATGTAAATTCGAAATTTCCATGTCATGTCTCTTCCTTTAATATAAAATTATTCTTCGTCCAACAAGGATAAGCCACTCGGCCTTCCACTCCATCAATAAATTCCTATTAAATATATCAATCATAACTCTATTGGTGGATATAAGCTTCTTGTCACTCATATGTCCATCTGAAAAAGAGGAACAACTACCAAGGATTGTGCATGGAAAATGACCGACAAGAATTCCACCAATGCCTTTAGCGATTCATGATTGCATCACCCATGACTACAATGTACCATTAAGAAGCAATTGTGACTTTGGTTAGGCTGATTTCCTAACTTGAAACCTATTAAATTGTAATCCATATAATCATTTCGAAGTTTCAAGGCCAGAGCTTCCTTCATCTTATCTAACAAAATATATTCCACCTAAAAGAAAGCCTTTACATCGTACAAGGATAAATATAAAAAAATAGATGGTGATTGACAGAAATGGTGGGTGATTGTAGGAAACACAAGTTTCGCATATATTCCCTGAAACATAATCCCCTCCCTTCAACTACTCTTCCCTCAAACTGCTCCACCTTCATTTTATATTGTTTCCAACCCTCCTCCTTCACTTCTTCAATGCATCCCCTTCGACATTTCCATCACACATTTCACATCTGATTGCTAGTTTAAAATGTATGAAGTCAATAACTATCTCAATGTTGTTGACGTTTTTACATGGAAACATTTGGGTGGCTTCTATGCGTGTTAATTAAGGCTCCCAAAATCGTTTGCAAATTCATATGGGATATCTAGAGTATTTGAACACTCTAGGAAGGAATTTTGTTGGTTCATTTTGCTTAAATTTTTGTTGTCCCTTATTAATATGCTTTTTGTGTATTTATTAGAAAATTAAATTTTCATTAGGCTTATATTAGTACCAAAACAAACCTCTGACAATCATTTACAAAGTCATATGGGATATCTAGAGTATTTGAACACTCTTGGAAGGAATTTTCTCGGTCCATTTTGGTTAAAGTTTTGTTGTCCCTTATTCAAATATAATAAGCCTAATGAAAATTCAAATTTCCAATAAATACACGAGAATTATATATCGCTTATCATTTAACATGTATTCGCCATCAATTTAGTACTTCGACATTTTAAATATTTGACACTTTAAAGGAGAATCCATAAACATATTGTTGAATGTTTAATTGAAGCATTGACAATGTTATAATATTTTTGTTGACATTTGATTCAATTTAAGTATAATTATACAACATAAAATTCCCTATATGTGCTCTATTAACGACAGCTATAACAATGGAATGTACTCTTCTACTTATTTTATCACCTAAGAGAAAGGGAACTATGTAGTATAATACGCTACAGATGAGAATGTCTCAATCTATTGAAACTGCTAAAAATAACACAATTGAATGCTAAGGATTACAGATTAAAATTAGTCGATGTGAACCATTAAAATCACATATACATTTCTTTCTTAATCATGTAATCACCAAAAAAACTAAAACATTTTCAGAAAAACTTATGCCTTTCCTGATATTTTCAAATGTCAACCAATTTTAATGGCATTATTTAAATTTAAAGCAGTACCACCATGAAACCAGGGAAAATTTTAGTGGAAAATCTTTATTAATTCATGAATGTTTTGGATTTCATGGAAATTTATAGGGGTTGTAAGATTTCTATTTCACCTAAATTTTGTACGTTACAAGTTAATTTTAAGGTTCAATTAGTCCACCATTTACACCAATCACTAACTTTATAAATTTAAATCACCATTAGTGCAAAATAATCAACGTCGGTTTTACTATGTTGAAGGTATGCTTACAATCAAACTATATGAACCCCACCCACCCTGCTCTTACATTTGTACATCAATGACATAATATTATTTTAATTTCATGTTTGTTTCACCTGTAGCAAATGACCAAACCACTAGCAATTACTAATTCCACATTTTGTAAAGAGTCCATTTCCGCATGCAGGGTAGTCCTCCACTACGGAAACTCAATGACCCCCGCCAACAAGGCATTACCAGCTTGACCAAACAAATATCATTGTGATTTCTCCATGGTAGTGGCCGATTGACATATTTCCACAAGTGACAAACAAATTACAGGTGTTGATTGGGCGAGAACCCTCTAAAGGATGATTTATGATATTATTTTTGATGAAGTGGATACATGTTACTTAATACTTTTTAAATCATATTCGGGCCCCAAATACTC
The DNA here is from genome assembly GCA_019776745.2 of Taxus chinensis. Taxonomy (NCBI): domain Eukaryota; kingdom Viridiplantae; phylum Streptophyta; class Pinopsida; order Cupressales; family Taxaceae; genus Taxus; species Taxus chinensis. The sequence continues at coordinate 757,516,775 of CM034151.1, read as the reverse complement.
TCCATATTTTGTCCTCCATATGGAAAATATTTTTAAAAGGCCTAGATATATGTCAAAATATCTTACCAAATTTACGACGTCTCAAAAAAATATTAATTACTCAAGTTTAAGTTGGAGCGGCTAGATTAACAATGACTATTTTTGTATCATGTTCTCCCATAAATAATCAAGCTTAAAACTAAAAAGGGGGACTACAAAATGCTACAAGAAGCATGCATTGTTATTTTTTTTCAAACTTAGAACCTATTAGATTTCTAGAAATCTTTATTTTACCCCATTTAAGTAAAAATTGCACACATGTGAATGTGAGTGACATAAAGATGATAAACCATATGTAGCACCCACAAAAATTGGCACACTAAAACCACGTCAATCCCCAATAATTATTTAGTAAAAAATAACTGGAATTTAAAAAAAAAAAAAGGTTATAAACATTAGTTGTGAACTATTAAGTTCTCGTGAATAAATTCTATGCCTTTAAGATGATCAAAATCAAATTAATAATTAAATATTATTAATTTATTTCCCAAAATGCATCACGGTTTACAAACCTTCTATTAAGTTCCTCTTACTTTGTTTAAATACTTTTTAAACCAATCCCTTTGTTTAATCCACTTAGATTTAATAAAAGACATTTCCTAAACTAACCTTAGTAAATTTTCCTAAATACATAATAACCATGCCCCAATTATTTATTAACATATACTCTTACTTTTAATTATTTAAAACTCCCTTTACCTAAAAGACCCATGCACAATAACTTAATTATTCAACACATAACTAAATATTCCTCACTTATTTATTAATCCACAATAAAAGAACACCACTTGTTCTAACCCACTAGGTGGCGCCATTCAATTAATACACGTACCTCTTTATTTAAAACTCATTCCCAAAAATTTCCATCACTTAAAATGTTGTAGGATTCATTCCCAACCTTAGGATTAAATCTATTAGAGCCCTTGGATCAATATTTCCCTAAAAATCCTTATGATTTCCTTTTTATTCCCTTTTTGCTCTAATTTCTTTTCATTTGTTGTTTGTTGTTTTGTAGGTATGGAAAAAAGGAGGAGGGAAGCCATGAAAACTTGAGGAGAAACCATGGAACTTTTTTGTTCTAGATTGCAAATGGGGAAATTTCTTCCTCCATTTTGCTCTTCATTTTAGTTTAATTGTCCAAGGGTTTGTAGTTTCAAGACTGTATTTTTTTTAAATGCAACCAAGTTGCTGATTGTGGGTATCTATTTACCCTTGTTTTCTTTTCTCATCCTAGATCTGGTTATATATATATATATATATATATATATATATATATATATATATATATATATATATATATAATTTTTGTATTTAAAATTAGGGTTTATATTAATATTGTTTGATATTTAAAGTTTGTAGTCTCACCTGATATACTAGTTGTTGTCCATATACGCAGATAAAAGAGAGTGGGCCGTGACCGAACACATAGATTGATATGGGTTGGGGTGGGGGCACCACCCCCACCCCACTTTATTTTATTTTTTATTTACAAACATTGGCCTAAGCCAATAGGGCAGCTCTGCAAGCAATTTGTTTTTGTTTATTATATACTTTGTTACCATAAAGGTGCAAGCCGATTGATAACTGTGACGTTTTTTTTTTCCATTATTAATATAATAATATTATATTTATGTGTGTGTGTGTGTGTCTATATATATATATATATAAATGAATATTTTAATATATAAATTTCTTATTGTCATTTATATAAATATTAATAATAAAAAGAAATATTTTATTCAATATACATATATACTATTCTTATAGTGCCATCTATAAATGTTAATAGATTGGAAAAAAAAGAGGAAGGGGAAAACATATGAAAATTTGATTAAGTGGTCGGTGGAAGTGATGGGTTAGGTAGAGGCAGGTGTGGATAGGGACGTGGGAGGATTTGGCGTGTGACAAGAGGATTTGGCATGTGGCAGGAAGGTGTGCAGGGCATGGGCCACCCTAAGGAAAATATGGGATCTGTCACATTTCTTACATAATAATACAGGTGCTTTAATTAATGTCCTGAGGAAGTGACCATGCATAAACCCAAGTTAACATTTCAACCTTAGTAGCATATGGATATTTGTAGTGTTTGAATGAATAAAAGAATGAGGTAGCTTCTCACGGGATAAGATGTTGGGCACGATGTTTCAGAAGATATGGATTTCCTCATACAACAATCACACTTTTCCACCTATGCAATAAAAAAGTCTCCAATCTTATCAGTTTTTATTTCTTACGTGCCCCCGTCCTGTGCTAAAATGTGAGTTCTCGACTAGGGTATGGGCGTCCATCTAAGCATGAAAGATAGAGGAATTTTGTTAGATGTTGTAGTTGCAAATGATCTGGCAGAGAAGTATAATGTGTTGGGGGTTTCTGATGATTTATTTTTTCGCTGATGGAGTCCATAAGTTGTACCCTGGTGAAAGAACAAAAGTAGGAATTGTTATCTAGATCAAGCGAAAAATTGGGCTAGTTGTGTTCAGTATCATGTCGACTACAGATGTAGAAAATATTTTTGAGCTGGAAAGTCCAGCTGTTGTTGGTTTATTTGATTCACTAGAAAGTTCTGCAAATGAATATCTTGTGGTAGTTGCAAGATTAGAAGATGATGTGTTATTTTATCAAACAACGAATGAAATGTAGTTTCTCTTCTTAACATCGACCCAAAAGCAAAGTGCCATGCATTGGTAATCCTGAAGAAGTAACAAGATAAAGTGTCACATTTTGACCCAAACTTTGAGAAAGGTGTCATATCCGAACTCATATTTGTAAACAAGCTCCCTTTTGTGACAACCTTCAGCAGAAAAACTACTTCTTTGATATTTGAGAGTGTCATAAAGATACATATCCTACTTCTTTATACATGGAAAGCGATTATGCAAAGATTATGCCCATTTTTCAAGCGGCTACAAGTTCTTTTAAGGGGAAAATTATCTTCATGCATGTTGAATATGATAATGAAGATGTTGGAAAACCAATTATGAAATACTTTGGCATAACAGGAGAAGAACCACAGGTTGTGGCATATAGTGTATCCGATGAATCTAAGAATTATCTATTCGAATAAATGCCTAAAAAAATGTGGCCTCGCAGACTGCAATGGTTGCAGGATATGCACAAAATGGGTTTGTTGAAAAATGTTTAGAAAATTTCAATCAAATGCAATTGGCAAGTGTAAATCCAAATTCTAGAACCTTTTTCTACATCCTCCCATCCTGTGTCAAAATGGGATCTTTGGAACAAGGTATGAATATCAATGAAAGCATAAAGGATAGAGGAATTTTTATCACCGAATCACAGCACCCCTGTGCATATAATTGAACTCACGGTGTGATTGGATAATATGGGTACTATCTCCAAGTTGTGGGACTTGCTACTTGAGATAGACCTCCAGAGAAAGCTGGTTCTTGCTCCTAAACTACCTGCCACAATCTACTCTAATGCAGGATAAGCTAACTGTTCTAATCTAAATTTCCAAGGGACCAGGGAGAGAGAATGCATAAAATGAAAGCCTACACTAAAGTGGTGATACACTAGAAAAGGAGGGTGTGAGAGTAGTCTCCAAATGTGTGGAATACAGAGGCAAAGTGCACACTAGAAGAGGTGATGACAGTTCACCATAATCTAGCAGAGTGCATTCACAACAATATTCCAAGCATACACAATGATAATGAATCCTTGCAAGAACCTAATAAATAAACACAATATTCTTATAGAAAGATTAAAGGGGCAAGATGAATGCAAGAAAACACAGCAGGGGAAGATACATCCACAAACTGGTATTTTATTGCTTCACGATATGCACAGTTCAATATATTACAAGATAAGAGCCTGGATCACCATGCAAGGAGTCCACTACAAGGGCCTCCAACACACTGGCTTCACAAATAAATTTTGGCAGAGCTTTGCTACCCAAAAAATCTCCCTTTACAATGAGCCCAACACTCCAATTTATAGAAAAAATGAGAAGAGAGAGAGAGAGGGGAAAATGGAAATCCCAAAATCTGTCCTTCAAACACCTATAAGAGGCATTAAATTGAGTGAAATGATTATACATTACTTGCAAAAGGATCCCCATACTGTCCCATGTGCTGCAGCAGAGAAATAATGATGGCCATGCCTCTTAAATGCACTCCCAGCTACCAAATAAAACACTGTTCCGAACCCGATCACGTTTTGTTAAAAATCTCAATCAATCTCTCATAAAATTTGGAATTTCTTGATTTTTTTGCATCAGGCTCGGAGCCACAATTCCAACGGTACAAACTTTGTGTGATTTCGTTGAGAAATGCAAAAGTTATGGCCTTCTGAGTGCGGACAACTATTTTGGGTCTGGCAGGCGTTTTCTGTCATTTGACGGGAATGAGCATTGAATGACTGGAGCCGAATATGTTTCTTTTATTTAAACATATCTACCCTTATTAAAAATAAGAAATCCAGTTTTTGTGCTCGTTCCAGAAAGTCCAATTTTATGAAAATCGGAGCTCGGAGTCAAAAGTTATGGCCGTTTGAAGTTTCACGGGTCAAATGTTGACTTTTCACCTTTTCCTTCGGCCGCTTCGGCTTTTCACGTCCCTCACGTCCCTGGCGTACTTTTGCTGAATTTTCCCATTTTGGCCGAACTGACCGTTTCGCGTCCTTCGCGTCCCCACGGCCCAGATGTCCCACTTGCTTAGTACGAAAATTCTCCATTTCGGCCGAACCGGGCGGTTCGCATCCTCATGTCCCCACTGTCCCATTTGCTTCTGGACTGTCTGGGACAAATTTTTCCGATTCGGCTGGTTCGACCGGTTCACGTACTCTTGTCCCACTTGTCCTGGTTTGAAAGTTCTCATTTCGGCCGATCCGGCTGGTTCGCGTACTTCGCGTACCTTCGACCCAACTGTTCTGGGCTGCCTTAAGTCTTTTCGGCCGACTTGCGTCCTCCGCGTACTAATTGCCTAGATGTCCGAGACTGCCTGTTTCAACAGTTAGTTAATTTTTTCCACTTTTCAGCTAGTTCGGATTTCCGCATCCTTCGCGTCCCTTTGGCCCAGATGTCCCAAATGCTGCGCAGACCGCCTGACAGCCTTTTGGCCGGTTCGCGCCCAGATGTCCCTACTGTCCCTACTACCTGGACTTGGGACTTAGCCGATTTTCATGATTTTTCTGGCCTCCAAGATTTGATACGATGAACTTTAGCTCAACCTGAACTGGTACGACCCGAGCCCTTTAGGCCAGAAATACCTCAAAACAGTCCTGCAACCGCATTTTTTTTTTATTTCTTCCATTTTATCAACCTGTTGGGATTCCTTCTGATGCATGTTATCAAAATCACCCTGGGGGATGAATTTTGGATAACAATTTTTGCGACTCAGCGGGGTCATCTGCCTGCCAGATGAAGAACGGCCAGCTGCTTGTAGCAATCCGTTGGGCATGGAGTCTATTTGATAACCTCTCAGCTGATCTGAAATTTGAAAACCTGTGTCCTTGAGCCATCAAAACATTCGTTGAGCTGGTTTTCCTGTGGCTGCAAATTCTTTTTCGGGAGCTTGATGAGCTGTAAACATGCACATACTAGAAGCAATAGGACATGTGCACAAGCACTTAGGGAAATAAAAACTACTCTAACAATAGTACAATGTGCATAAGCACTTAGAGGAATGGAAATTCTAAATTAATATTTACAAGGGTGACAATCTATCTTTCTAGTAGCAACGTTTGAGATAGATCCCATTGACCAGAATCTGTAATTCTTCACCATCCAACTTAGCCAGTCGGAAAGCATTGCTACCTTTGCATTCAATGATCATGTACAGGCCACTCCAGATGGCATCAAACTTGGAGTTCTTTCCCGGTTTTGCACGATCAGCATCCCACTTCAGTACCAAATCTCCAGTTTGCAATATCCTGGCCTTAGCTTTCTTGTCAAAACTATTTTTGACCAATGCTTTATCCTTTTCTATGGTCTGTATTGCGTGCTCTCTTGTCTCTTCTAATTCCATCAGCTCTGCATACCTGATTTCCATAGGTTCAAACTCAGCTAGTTCCAACTGTTTCATGAGTTCCAATGCTGGCAACTTGAGTGATATGGGTAGAACTGCTTCCTTCCCATACACAATCTTGTATGGAGAGCTTCCTGTAAACCTCTTGGGTGTGATCCGATCGGCCCATAGGGCTGATTTGAGCTTTGCGTGCCAAGTTCTTTGATTTTAATCCAGAGTCCTCCTGATGATTCTTAGTAGGTTCTTGTTTGTAGACTCGGCTTGGCCATTACCTTGAGGGTAATAGTTCGATGAAGTGCTGAGATACACACAATTCTTGACAGCCCATTCAGTGATCTTTGTGCCAAGGAATGCCAATGCATTGTCTGATATGATAGTGGTAGGGGCACCAAACCTCGTGACTATCCCTTCATAGAAATCTAAGATATTAGATTCATTTGCCTCCTTGAGTGCCACTGCTTTGGTCCACTTGGTGAAATAGTCTGTTGCTGTTAGTATCCACTTGTGGCCCTGACTTGAATTGGGATTGATAACCCCAATGAAGTCCAATCCCCATTGCATGAATGGCCGATTTACTGAAATTGGATGAAGGGGCAGCGCTGCTAACCTTTCTTTCCCTATGAAGAATGCACATTTATTGCATTTTTTTACCCATGAGTAGCAATCATTGAACACAGTAGGCCAATAGTAACAAGCTTTCATGATTTTGAGAGTTGTTACTCGTGGAGCAAAGTGGCCTCCTGCTTCCCCATCGTGGAACTCATGTATGATCTTCTCAACTTGACCTGTTCCAATGCATCTTAATAGAACTCCATTGATGTCTTTTTTAAACAAAACTCCATCAACAAGCACATATGGAATGGCTTGTAATCTGAAGTATCTCCTCTTTTCCTTGCTCATTTCTGGAGGGCATAGGCATGTTTGGAGGTAATGCACAAGGTCTTGAGTCCAACATGGGATGAGTGCATCATCAACTAGTTGTACTTGATCATTTTGTAGTAGGAGGACATCATCCTCTTCACTTTTTGACCCGTCTGGTTGTTTGGAGGCGAGCTGCTCACACAAGCCTTTGCCACGAACTAGCTTGGTCACTTTGATTTCAATATCATATTCCATCACCCGAGTGATCCAACCTGCTCTCTTCTCGTTTAAATCCTTGTTTAGGAGGAAGTCCTTAACACCAGCATGAGACACCAGCAGTTGAATCTTATTTTTTGAGACCAAGTGTCTGAACTTCTTCAAGCTCCTGATGACAGCAAGGACATGCTTTTCGATGAAAGAATACTTTATTTTGTAGTCTTCCAAGGTTTGGCTGAATAATGCTATGGGCTGTTCTAAACCTTCTCTATTCAACTATGTCAAGATAGCTGAGATTGTGTCTGATCCTCCAAACGCATACAACATGAAGTCCTTTGAAAATTCTGGGTTGATAAGAGTTGGAGCTTGTGATATTGCATGCTTGATGTTTTCAAAACTCTCTTTGCCTTCTGCTGTCCATTTGAATGCCAGACTCTTAGATTCAACATCATTGTTAGAGGCTTCACAAGAGTGGCAAAATTAGGCACAAATCTGCGGACAAATTTTATCATTCCCAAGAAGCTTTGGAGAGATTTCTTGTGGTGTGGCAATGGAAGCGTTCGGATGGCTTCAACCCTTTCAGGATCAATTGTTAGCCCTTCCCTAGAAACAATGTGACCCAACAATTTGCCTTCATGTGCCAAGAATATACATTTCTTTGGATTCAAAGACACTCCGAACCTTCTACACCTCTGAAACACTTGCTTGAGGTGAAAGAGATGGTCTGCTGCATTCTTTGAGAAGATAGTGATATCATCTAGGTATACCAGCACTATATTGTTGATTAAGCCTTTGAATGCCATATCCATAGCTCGCTGAAATGTTGCTTCGGCATTTGACAGTCCAAATGGCATCTTCTTATAAGCATACGTGCCCCATTTTGTAGTGAAGGCCGTCTTGAATTGATCTTCTTCTTTCACCATTATCTGATTATAGCCTGAATATCCATCCAGTAATGAAAACCTTTCTGAACCAGCTACAACCTGCAATATTTGTTCCATTGATGGGAGCGGATAATGATCTTTGAGTGATGCTTTATTTAGATCGCGAAAGTCCACACACAATCTTATTTCTCCATTTCTCTTTCTTACCAGCACCAATTTTGCAACCCAACTTGAGTGTTTGATAGGGAAGATGATACTAGCCTCAATGAGCTTGCTTAACTCTTTTCTCATGAGAGGTTCAATATGGGGATTCACTGGCCTTTGCTTTTGCCTAACAGGATTGGATTATGGATCCAACTCAATAGTATGTTGTGCCAACTTTGGGTTGAAACCTCTTAAATCTTTGTAAGTCCAACCGAAGACATCTAGGAATTCTTAACAAAGCTGAACAAAATCAGATTTCTCTTGTGGAGTACTTACTTTGCCAATTTGCAATGTCTTGCCTTTATCTACCAAGATAGCTTCTGAATCTTCACTCTTTACTTGAATGTTCGCTTTCTCCTTCCGGAACTGATCATTCGGGTTGAAGATTGACTCTAAGGTTATGAGGCCTTTTGGTAATTTGTTAGTTCTCAGCTGCACCACTTGGTCACCATACTTCTGCTCCAACTTGTCTTGATTTCTGGCGGAGAACTCAGCTTCTTCTTGTAGGAAATTAACAATTTGCTGATCATTCTCGAAGACTTGCCAACTTGTGTTGTTATCCGGAACAGTTGGTCTCACAACCACTTTGATATGAGGCTGAGTTTTCTCACTTTTGATACTTTCTACAACATCAAACGCAGCCCTAATTGCTGCCAGCCTGTCAGTGGCTTCATTCTTTTTCCTTGCGATGGAATTGATGCTAAAAGCTTCAAAATCCTCAATAAGATCCCTTACCCGGTTTTTGTAGTTCTTCAACAGATCATTTTTGGCAGAATTTTTTCCTTTGACTTGGTTTACTCTCAGCTCACTATCACCAAATACTTGTAAATTCCTGATGCATTTCTTCTTTGCCCAGTGCAGTCCATGAATTAAGGCTTCATACTCAGCTGTGTTGTTTGAACAGGAAAACTGGAAATGGAAGGCTGAGTAATACCTTATACCTTGCGGTGAAATGAGCATAGCTCCTCCTCCTGCACCTTGTCTACTCCTTGACCCATCAAAGAACAATTTCCATACTTCATTCATGTCTTTATGATCTGGCTTGGTGATGCTGGGGAGAGGTTGATTCTCTTCATTTAAACAATAGACTCCCAGCTCAGATTCTTCTATTTCTTGATAAGGATCAAAAGCATGTACTTTGTTTGCCCATTCATCAAGAGTTAGATCCGGGATGCTTCCAACCTTGGTGTCAGCTTCATCGGTGCTTGGGTGGTCTTCTTGATCAAATGCTGAACAGTTGGTATTGATTTGACTTGGAGTGTAAGGCTCAAATGAAAGTTTGCAATAGGTTTAGATCTGATTGTGGCCTTAGTTCCATATCTTGTTCTAAACAACATGTGTGACCAATCCACTGAAAGATAGCCTCTGATTTTAGCAGTGAAGTCTCTTGACAAGCACAATGCAAAGAGTGGTGGCAGGTCTATGACTGACACATATTGTAACACTACTACATTGGGACATGCGTGCAGTGTGAGGCTCAAACCTTTGATTACTCCAACCGTTGTCACTGCTGTCCTGTCTAATTGCACTACACCCTTGGAGATGACTTCATATTGAAGCCCTAACTGATCAGCTATTTTCTTGGGCATTACTGAACTACTTGCCCCAGAGTCAATCATGCAATTATGTACCAACTTATCTCCTATGATCAATGAAACATAAAATGGAGGGGGCTTCAACATTTTACCTTGCTGTTCTCCATGATTTCCTTCAGGCTGGGCAGCATTTGTGAGTACCTTCTCTTCCATTTGGACTCGCTGATTTGAGACTGACTAGTCCTTCATGGCAGCTTGTAGCAAATCTCTTTGTCCTGGGATAGAAAGTGATTCCCACATTGATATGTTTACATTTGTCTTCTTCATCTGATCAATGATACTGAATGGGGATAGAGTATCCCTCTGCTGTCCCTTGGCCTGCACATTCGTTCCTTGCAAATGAGCGGTAGCAGCTGGCATCTGATTTGGTTTAGGAGATGGTTTGGAAGCTCCTTGCATGTTTGGAACTACATTTTGTTTGCCAGCAGCTTGTGGAGTGGTAGAAGGTTGTGGATTACTCGAAGCCAATGGTTGTTCTTCACCCAAATTCCTCCTCTTTGACCTTGTGTTGGCTGCAACACTTTGAAAGGGTATTTGATTCATACCACAGAAATCTTCAGCCTGCCAATTGACAAGAGTAGTTTCGTTCGGAGATGTTCCTTGCTGAGGTGCCCCTTGCTGCTGGTCTTCTTCGTGGCTGGACTCTTGTGACCCACCAATGGTTTGCACCATCAGAGCCTGATTTAATGCACCGTTAAAGCACATTGATTGGTTATGTGGCTGACTACATGGGATACACCAATCATATTCTTGGGCCATGTTATTTTGCACTGGTACCAAATATTTAGAAGTGGATGCAACATTGGGATTATAGGGCTGAAATGGTCTGCTGGCAGGAAGCCTTGCTTGGCTTTGATTTTGATTTGCAGCCTGAGTTGGTGACCTATTTTGTTGGTATGGGGGCTTAGCCTGGTACTCCGCTTGAGGCTGGTATGGTCTAGTACTTTGAGCTTGCTGTCTTTTGATAGTAACTAGCTCATTTCCCAAAATTTGCAATTGTTTCATGAGATCTTGGAGTTCATTTGAAGCACTAGAGGATGAAGTAGAAGTCTCATTTGAACTTTGATTTCTAGGGGTGGGAATAGGAGCCAAAGTGGGTGCTTGACTAGTGTTTGGATTTTCTAAGTTTGGATACAAGGGCATGGGAGGCCTAGGAGCCAGTTTACCAGCTTGAATAAGATAGTTTTCAGCTCTAATGGCAATACTATAAGCAACAGGTAAGGTTGTGCCTCCCATAGATTGAATTAACATAGAAATATCAGAATTCAAAGCTTTAAGGTAATATAGAAAAGCACCTTCTGCTGTTGGCCTGACTGCCACTGGAATCCTATCCCAAGACCTTTGAAATCTGAAGTTGAAGTCAGTCAGCTACTCGTTGGGGGCTCTCTTGATAGTTGTCAATTGTTCTAGAAGAGACAAGTTGTCTCCCTTCTCTCCAAACTACTCATGGAGAACTATGCATAACTGATTCCAATTTGTGATAGAACCAACTCCAAGGCTCCTAAACCATTGCAATGCCTTCCCTTTGAATGAAGATGCCAGCAATTTGACAGCCACATCCATTTCATTTATCTCATGGATTGCACAGACATTAGCAATGTCTTTGACATGATCACCAGGAGTGGTATGATTTTCTCCAGTGAAAAATGGAATGTTCTTCAATGCTGCAATTGGAACTGGATTCTGTGCATTGAGGGCAAGTGGGCTACTGCCAGTGAAATTGACAAAGGGATTTGCTGGTTGTGCCATTCTGATTGGTCTGAGAACCCTTGTTGATGCGAGAAAAGGTCTACTAGGTGGAGGTGTAGACAAATTTCTATTAGGTGGAGACGCAGATCTTTGAGCTCTTCTTCCCCTTCTTTCTCTACCTGGAGATAGGTGTAGATAAACAAACAATCCTTCCTCCCTAGTTCTTGATCTGGTCTGTATTCTTCTCATAAATTTTCCAGGCTTGGACTGCTGAAACCAGCGGATTATGCCTCTTTGGGAGTCGCCAAATGTGTGATTATTTAAAGCTCCTTCAAAGCTGGAACTTACAACAAGTGCACATCAATCTTGTTGCAATGAAAGTGAAGACCTCTAAGGTCCCACCGGGCGTGCCAGAACTGTTATCACCGAATCACAGCACCCCTGTGCATATACTTGAACTCACAGTGTGATTGGATAAGATGGGTACTATCTCCAAGTTGTGGGACTTGCTACTTGAGATAGACCTCCAGAGAAAGTTGATTCTTACTCCTAAACTACCTGCCACAATCTACTCTAATGCAGGATAAGCTAACTATTCTAATCTAAATTTCCAAGGGACCAGGGAGAGAGAATGCATAAAATTAAAGCCTACACTAAAGTGGTGATACACCAGAAAATGAGGGTGTGAGAGTAGTCTCCAAATGTGTGGAATACAGAGGCAAAGTGCACACTAGAAGAGGTGAGGACAGTTCACCATAATCTAGCAGAGTGCATTCACAACAATATTCCAAGCATACACAATGATAATGAATCCCTGCAAGAACCTAATAAATAGACACAATATTCTTATAGAAATATTAAAGGGGCAAGAAGAATGCAAGAAAACACAGCAGGGGAAGATACATCCACAAACTGGTATTTTATTGCTTCACGATATGCACAGTTCAATCTATTACAAGATAAGGTCCTGGATCACCATGCAAGGAGTCCACTAAAAGGGCCTGCAACACACTGGCTTCACAAAGAAATTTTGGATTTGCCTTGCTACCCAAAAAATCTCCCTTTACAATGAGCCCAACACTTCAATTTATAGAAAAAATGAGAAGAGAGAGAGAGGGGAAAATGGAAATCCCAAAATCTGTCCTTCAACCACCTGTAAGAGGCATTAAATTGAGTGAAATGATTATAAATTACTTGAAAAAGGCTCCCCATACTGTCCCATGTGCTGCAGCAGAGAAAGAATGATGGCCATGCCTCTTAAATGCACCCCAGCTACCAAATAAAACATTGTTCTGAACCCGACCACGTTTTGTTAAAAATATCGATCAATCTCTCATAAAATCTAGAATTTCTTGATTTTATTGCGTTGGGCTCGGAGCCACGATTCCAACGGTACAAACTTTGTGCGATTTCGTTGAGAAATACAAAAGTTATGGCCTTCTGAGTGCGGGCAGCTATTTTGGGTCTGCCAGGCGTTTTCTGTCATTTGACGGAAATGAGCATTGATTGACTGGAGCCGAATATGTTTCTTTTATTTAAACATATCTACCCTTATTAAAAATAAGAAATCCAGTTTTTGTGCTCGTTCCAGAAAGTCCAATTTTATGAAAATCGGAGCTCGGAGTCAAAAGTTATGGCCGTTTGAAGTTTCACGGGTCAAATGTTGACTTTTCTCCTTTTCCTTCGGCCGCTTCGGCTTTTCGCGTCCCTGGCGTACTTTTTCTGAATTTTCCCGTTTCAGCTGAACCGGCCGTTTCGTGTCCTTCGTGTCCCCACGGCCTAGATGTCCCACTTTCTTAGTACGAAAATTCTCCATTTCGGCCGAACTGGGCGGTTCGCGTCCTCGCATCCCTACTGTCCCATTTGCTTCCGGACGGTCTGGGACAAATTTTTCTGATTCGGCCGGTTCGGACAGTTCGCGTACTCTTGTCCCACTTTTCCCGGTGTGAAAGTTCTCATTTCGGCCGATCCGGCCGGTTCGCGTACTTCGCGTACCTTCGACCCAACTGTCCCGGGCTGCCTTAAGTCTTTTCGGCTGACTTGCATCCTCCGCGTACTAATTGCCCAGATGTCCTAGACTTCCTGTTTCAACAGTTAGTCAATTTTTTCCACTTTTCGGCCAGTTCGGATTTTCGCGTCCTTCGCGTCCCTTTGGCCCAGATGTCCCAAATGCTGCGCAGACCGCCTGGCGGCCTTTCGGCCGGTTCACGCCCAAATGTCCCTACTGTCCCTACTACCTGGACTTGGGACTTAGCCAATTTTCATGATTTTTCTGGCCTCCAAGATTTGATACGATGAACTTTAGCTCAACCCGAACTGGTACGACCCGAGCCCTTTAGGCCAGAAATCCCTCAAAACAGTCCTGCAACCGCATTTTTTTTTTTATTTCTTCCATTTTATCAACCTGTTGGGATTCCTTCTGATGCATGTTATCAAAATCACCCTGGGGGGTGAATTTTGGATAACAGGAATATTTCTAGATGTTGTAGTGTAACCCCCATGAAATACTTGTATGCAAAATGTGGATGAAAAAGATTATTATTTGGGTTCGAGACAAATGCTTTTGGCATGTTTGAAGCCATAATCCTCAACTTCCAGTACAATTTCATCCTATGTCATATGGGAGTAAAAGGGGGGGATTTGTTTGTTTTTATTAGTGGAAATCACTCCTTAGAACAAGAAGGCAAGATGTGAAAATAATAAGAAAGATACCTATGTTTCTAACACCCGAGTGAGACACATGGTCTCATGGATAATGATAATTGCAATATCTGCAAAAGGGCTTTATCGCATAGAACTATTGGAGGAAATATGTGTCCAATTTCAGAGAGAAGATGTTCCCCAAAACGTCTTGCATTTTCTCAAGCATCTCTTAGTACAATCATCTTCACAAATAAGCAAATATTGAGAGTCATGCCTGTGGTTTATTATCACTTGTTGGACCATTTAATGGAGGGGAGCCAAGAGTATGCTCGTGGATGGTTGGAAAAATGTTTGGTACAGATGCGGAATCAAGCTCCACAGCTTGGGATGATTCATTTTTGCTCAGGAATGTTTCATCTCTCCTTATATTTCATAATTATCGTATTTTAGTTTTCCATTTGCAAAGAAATAAAATTTTAAACCCTAGGATTATCATACATTTTATTTTTGAAAATAAACTTGTTTGTAAAATAATAAAACGTCATATAGTGACTTACACAATCCAAATAATCCCTTGGTAGTCAACCATGGATTTAAACCCTCATTTTGAGATGATCTAACAAACTTCATAACCAAACTAGATTACTTCAACACCATTTTTTTATTAACAAGTCAAGGTTGAGTTCCTTGTAAAGATGTTAATCGTTTCCTTGTAAAAAAATAGTAAATTGTGATTTTCATAGACTCAAAAAACTACCTTCGGAACCTCGGAAAAGAGGTATCAAACATCGTATGTGCTCCTTGTTATGAGGAGAGTTGCATCAAGCTTTAGAATGACCCCAATCAACCTTTTTTACTATCTTCGCCACTCCTCTTGGAGTCATGTTACCATGTTTTACAATTTAAGGAAGTTTTTAAAATTGAAAAGTTAGGTTTCATATCGGGTCATTGTGTGGGCCTTGAACAAATAAATGTATGTATGCCTCCGCAAACCTCGAGTATTTTTACTGGAAAATTTCCTAGAACCTTTTGTTGGGAAAAAAACATTCTTTGTTAGTTTGGAAAAGGGGTTTCGTAGGTCTCTGGTCGCTGTTTGACTAGGTCAAACTTGGCCGATTATGACTAGTGGCTCCGGAAAACCACTCGCTAATCGTACACCGTTCACCATTTATGAATTCTGTCAACCCCTCTAGATTCTTGGTATATAAGTGGACATGTAGGAATTACCCTGTCATGAATTTACTTATTAGAATAAACACACTTTCTTAGCCTCTGAGCCAAATTTGTGTCTTTGCAAGTAGTAGGAAAATGTAAAAGAAAGTTATAGGACACTAGCCAGGCTAGAAAAACATCGTAGAAATTTAGTAACACTTATGAATAACTTTTTGAAACTCTATCTTGTGACTTCTTGTGTGAAATTTGACTTTTGACAAAATATTGTTCCTCTCTCCTCTCTCTTCCCTATCTCTTTCTCTCTCCTCCTTTAGTTATGGAATGAAAGGAAATGAATATATGCCCCTAATCCTCTCTTGTTGCATGTGTATTTTTATCATCATGTAAATTAAAAACCAATAATGTTAATTATGCTAGATTTAGGTGGATGTCAGTGATTTATCATTGATTTCATGCTCACATGGTTTTGCAGGATGCAAGTAAGATGGTGAAATGACTTCGTTGTAATTCACTGGATATTATTGTATTTTATATTTTAAACACTATAATTTATAGGCTAAACAAACTTTTTGTAATGTATTGAAAATCTTATTATTAAAATTTGGAAATATGAATGAGATACTAATTTTAGGGGTGCTTTGGGAAATGTGCATTTGACTGTAGGTGTTATTTTGAGTCAGATTTATATATGGAAAAAGGGGTTGGATGTATATGTTAACGGAAATGGTAGAGCATAGATCAACATTTTGTGAAGTATTGAAAGGTTTATTAGTGAAGTTTTGTAACATTTTTAAGATGCTAGTGTTTAAGGGAAATGTTCATCTAAACATGGGTGTTATTTTGATCCCAAGTTTTGTTTTGTTAAAGTTGGATATATTTGTTAAATGAAATTGAATTTTGTGTACATGAATCAGTTAACAATGCAAAGGAAATCAAATCTAACACATAATAGCTTCAATACAATGCTAAATAGATCAATATACCATCAAGCTAAGAGATAAACAAGTAATAAACATCAAAACTATGCATTAGAACCTTGGAAATAAATGTCAAGCTAACATGCTAACATTTATTGCTCTACTCTTTAGAAAGATAAATCAATGAAATGGACCTAGGTAGATCCTTTACCTATCAAAGGGTTGATAATTGTTACTTGATCCAAGAGGATTGAGGATGGAGGTTCATCAAGTCATGGCAATAAGGCCTTTCTTGATTAATTCCATTGATATTCACAAAATAGCTTGGATGATTGAATGCAAATGGATGATGCTTAGCTCCACTCTAATGAAGAATGCTCTAAGATGACAAAATTTCTACAGCCTATGGCTCTATACTCATTTAGGTGTAAATAGAAAGGTAGGAGGAGGGATCCTTATATAGCCTAGTGGATAAAATAATCTCTACATCCCTTTACATGTGGAATAATAGAGAGATTGGGTTAATTGTGGATAAGGAAGGTTTAGGGAGGGTTGAGTCAACCTTAGGATAATTTAATAATTCCTTTAGTGACCCATTAGAATTAGGGGTGCACATAATTAATCAAAGGTGATCAATTAATAAGGAGATGGTTCTACTAGTCTAGTTCAGAAAAGAATTAACATTATTTAGGGGATATGAAGGATTAAATTAGATAAATGACGGTTTATTTATCTAATAGAGGAGGAAAATTAATTAATTAGAATTAATTAATTAATTTGGATGGAATGAGGTTTAATTAATAGAAGGTCATTAATTGTCATCTTTTATGGATAGAGGAGTCAGTTAACTAGCGTAATGTAGTTAATTGATGATGATAGCAGATAGAATGAATGTTATTTTACATTTTTCATAAAATTGCGAGGAAGAGTATAATTAGTGTAATTTAAACATTTAAATTGCTTGGGTCATTTCTAGGTGTCTACATTTACCCCTCTTTGGGGTGGTGTAAGTGACATCACTTCAAAGATAGTAAACAGATAAAAATTTTGAAGGGGTAGAAGAAAAATTAGTAAAAGTGAGATATTCCCCCTCGAGTGTCGATGGGGTGATGAAAAGGCCATCGACGATATAAAGAGATGAGGGAAATGGAAAGAAAATGAGGAACATGATGCCCCGAGTGAAGGAGAAGAATGGGTAGGGCCGGGATGCCCTAAACGAAGTGGAAGAATGGTGTTAAGAGGAGAATGATATAGAAGAAACATGAAGAAAGAGAGAGAAGAATGAACCTTCACTCATTGCATTTGAACAACCATATTGTCATCATATAGCCTAAGATCTACATGATCGGTCCTTAGTTAAAGATATAATCATACAAAAAAGTGCAAAATGACATGAAAAGCCATAATATGAGGTAATTGTCCATTGATGAAAACCAACTCAATGCAACACATAAAATGCAACGTAGTACAAGAAGTAAACAAGCTCATTTAACAGGGAAACAAGTACAAACACACATACTTAAACTGATAATGGTCAAGACTATTCCATAAATGTTTTTGTTATAAAGCTAAAGATCCCAAATGTTCGTGATTGATGACAAGGGTTAAAAATGATGCCCCAAGAAAGAATATATGCGAGGGAAATTAATGGAGGACTCAACAGTCCAATGATAAAGTGTTGTGCACAATGAAATAGTATCAAACAACTGGATGTGCCCCAGAGTACTGATGAAGCAAGCAGGCTAGCTTTGTAAATGATTGTAAATCCGATGATTCGTGACTCGTTTGGTTTACGAACACATGAAGATTCCAACAAGATATGGGAGAATTATCATGCGCAAGACACAAGTTTCAGCCGTCTGTGAGTTGTTTACCTATTTTTGCAAATTTTTGATTTTTTTACAATTTTATAGGATTTTCAACTAATGTTTGAATTTTTAGATTTTTGATTGATTTTTTTATTTTTAGATTTTTTACTCATTCTTTTAATAGATTTTTTATTGTTTGGATTATTAGATTTTGGTATAGAATAAGTCAGAAGAGCCAAAAAGATTCTCCTAGGAGCGAAATAAATGCCCCATAGAGAAGGAAGAAGTGCTATGTGGCAAGTACTTGCCCCATTGTAGTGAAAAATTAATAAAATAATTATTTAATAAAAATAATTATTTGTTGGAGTGTGTATAAGAAGTGATATCGCCTAGAAGCAATAAAATTGTCCTAGTGAGAAGAAGCGAGTGTTAGGTGGAAAACAATGCCTCAACATGGTGAAAAATTAAACAAAATAATTATTTAGTAACAAAATTATTCATGATGAGTAGAAGAAGGGTTAGAATGAGAATAGTGATCAAAACATGCCCCTAGGGCATCGCAGTGGGCGAAAACGGCTAGATATACCCCACACGAGAGGGGGTAAATCATTATGATCAATTCATTTGTTACGAGCCCATGCCGAAAGTTAGCGTGAGAATCTGAGAGTGACGAAGACGATGGTGAGAGCATGATCCCACAAGAGATGCATCGACTGAGTCCAGTAGTATTCCCAACATGTAGATGATGGATCCTTCATTAGTAGCTTAACCTTGGTTTTGTAATTTTGCACATTTTTTGCTTTATTAAATGTTTTAGACCTAGGAAAGGTGCATGCACACACCCTTGGGGGCACAAGCATCCTCAGGGGCATGCATGCACCACAATAATGTGTGTGCATACACGCACATGAAAAATTCTACCAATACTCACACGCAAGCGCCCTGAGGGGGATAGACATATACGTCTATGCGCGGGCACCAAATTAGCCGTGTAGGCACCCTAAGATATGTGCAGACACACACATGTTAACTTAGCTAGGAAGGGGTGTCTATACACAAAGATGTACGCATAGGAAACAAAGAAGTTACGCATACATACCATGCATGCATGCACCAAATGGGGTACGCACATGCCCAAATGGGCGCATTGACACTAAAAAGTGAATAATTTCTTGAGGAAAAATAAAAAGATAGGAAGAAGTATAAAATTTTAGAAAAGTGACCTATAGAATAAAGTGAAAATTAGTATATGGTATAAAATAGAAGAAATGTTAGTGCCTAACATGTGTTGTGTTTTGTAGAGATGATTGTCAGCGCTGCAAACTGGAGAGTGGCAAGTCCGTATTACCGAGATAAAGGAGAGCATGGCTTGGCAAGATCATCACGATATGATAGTATTGTTAGAGGTTGTTAGATTAGGACACGTGGCTCGGATGCCATCTATCACATTAGAAAATGGCCTTCTGACAAAATTGATAGAGCTATGGAACAATGAGATCCAGTGCTTTCAACTCCCTACAGGGGAGATGACTATTACTATGGAGGATATCTGGCACATTCTGCACGTCCCCGTTATTGGTTCACTGATTGAGTATACTAGAGACTTTGAACAGATCATGATGGCTATCGGTGATGTATTCTGAAAGGATGAAATTCCCCATTAGGGTATGATAGTTTACTTACACCACTACATTTCAAATCCTACTATTCACCAAGGACCCTTATATCTAATGGATCTTATCAGTGGGTTTTTACTCACTTATAACACTAGGGACTTCATTTCAATTGGGTGTGGTTACCATTATTCACGGCCTATACATTGGCAAGAAATATTGTTGGGGTAGTGCATACTGGCACATCTATACTAGGACCTTCATTTGATCACTCAGAAAATGGTGGGACTTGCTTCATTACTACATATTTAGTCATGGGATCACATAGCCATTGGTCATCCTGTTAGCGTATTGCGAGTGTGAGCCCTAGAGGAGCTGACCGTCATCGGTTGGGTTCCTGTTAGGGATGATATCTGAGGGAAATTGGGTGATATATATTATTATCACCAATATTTGGATGATCTACAATAGATAGACATTATCTCGAGGCCCTACATGCATATACAATGGCCAGAGGCTCAGGTAGAGCTCAATGTTTAGATGGTGGAGTATTTTCTTACGGGAAACGGGAGCTATATTATAAAATTTTACAGGGTTGACTGATTCTAGTGGCAGTTTTTTGTCATTCAAGGTGTTCCCCAGCCTAATATGTGGTACGCCTGCCATAATGATAAGATACGAACTATGGGCCCTCGCATTCAGACAACTAGAGTGAGGGCCAGCTTTGATCATATGGTACCATAGGTTTGGGCCCCATTACAATAGATCAGGGAGGCTGGGACCACACATGATTACTTCACTTGGTATGCCACAATTTTACCCCATCAATTGACCATACATGATGGTGCATGGTTTGTAGGTGTGAGGCCACCACCAGAGATTCCCTAAAAAAGTGAGGAGGGTGATGATGTAGAGGGTGGTGATGGTGGAGGTGATGGGGGAGACAATGGGGGAGGTGATGATGATGAGGATCTTTTTGATGGACTTAGGTATGATAGTGGAGATGATGGATAGGGTCCAGTGTAGGGTCCTAGACCTATCCTACAGAGACAGAGGTAGGTCCCAATGATAAAACAGGTACTACCCATACCATAGGATCCGAAACATATCTCTCCTCACAATTTACAGAGAGGAGTAGAGGGTAATGGTGACAGGGGACAGTTAGCTACTTTGAAGTAGTAACTTTAGCAGGTCATAATAGTACAACTGTAGGTAGAATCCGAGAGGGACCATGCCCAGACCTAGATACAGGTGCTTACAGTTAAGCGGGACCAATCCAGGGCTTAGGCCATTCTGGAAGGAGACAATGCTATTAGGTTTCACCAGATAGGGAAGATGGCCTCACATATGACTCAAATTATGGTTTTATTATAGTATTCCCAGGTATAAGTGTAACAGTTTACTACAGAGAGGGACCAACTCCAAGCTGAGCGAGTAGTGGGTCAAGCTGAGGTTTCTAGACAACCTGCAGAGGTAACATCTTTTTGATGTACACATGGGGCTATGATGACACCGTGCATGCATAAGGATTTAACGACATCTGAGGGCATAGCCTCCTAATACCACTCTTTGTATTATGAGGTCATTCTAGAGGGCGAGTGGGCACCTAGCTATAATGAATAGTTGAGTGGATTGACAAGGTCATTGAGGCCTGGAGCATTAGAAAAATCAGTTGAGCAGCCACAAGGGAAGCCGATAGGCCATCATAGGACACAAGTTATGGGTCCTCCCCCAAATCAAAAGCCACGTAGTCCCCATGAGGGTTCGAGTGAGACGTGACTCCTATATATGTTTGTAGATTTGTACCTTTTTGATACATGCATCTTATAAAGGATTTATTATTTTTTACTGGTGTATATGATTATCATTTTGATGTACGCCTCTGATGAAGGATTTATTATGAATTGTGCCCTTGATGGCCCCATTTTTACTGATGATGTAAATCCTTTTGAGATAGACATTCTACACATGTATATATGGACATTTGATGTTGTATACTGCCATGTTGTGATGTACCTTATGATGATGTTTATTTGTTATGGATGCTGACTATACCATGATGTTGTATGATTTTTTTTCACATGTATGTATCATGATTTACATTGATTATTGATGGTGTATCATATGTTTTATATTTACCATATATATTTAGATGATATCATATGTTGTGGTCATGAGATACTTTATTTTTCTGTATTGGGTACGGGATAATATGAGGATATTGGTGGCGGGGGGATATATTTTGATATTTTCAATCCCTCTTACCCCCATTTGATGATACAATATGCAATGATTATATTAGCATACATGTGAATGATGTACACTCAACTTTTTATTTGTATATGATGTATAGATGATGTTATATGTGATGATATAGATGGAGATATGATGACATGATAACAAAAATATGTATGTGCAACAATCAAACACAAGCAAATGTTACCAATTCTACCAAATATACACATACTAAAACAACAAGAATTAACACAACTATGCACAATTATTTATAAGCATGCAAAATCACACTTCTTAAATCACACTTCTTATGTACAAGTAAGAATGAATCTTAATTTAAGAAAGAAAATATCAAACTAAAACAACATGTTAAAGCAAGAAATTAACATATGTATGAGTAAAAACTATACAAACAATGTACTCATAACCAAACAAGGGAAGAAAAAAAACAAAGGAATGAATCAAGTAAACTAAAACTATGTTTTTGTGATACTGTTTTTAATGCGTTTTGTGGTGTTTTTCGGGAGTTATGTGAAACAATTTTCTTTTTTTTTTTGGTTTATTTCCTAGTTTTCTATTTTTTTTAGGATTTTCTAGGGTTTTCCACAGCTATGTCCTAGAAACCAAAAAATGTGGATGCCTCCCAATGTTAGATGGGAATATACAAGGTCAAGTACCATGTGTTATAAACAAGAAGGTGAAATTGTTAAGGTGCCCTTGGCGTTAGATGGGGAACATATAAGATCAATCCCTTCATTGATTTACAAGAGGAGAAAGATCCGGATCAAGGCTTGATAGGATAGGGTCACAAGGAATCTCAGATCCAGGTGTCAAACTAGCCCTAGAGATAACTAAAAGTACCCCCTAGATGCAATATCATTGTGAACAATGAATCCTCACAAGGCGCCAGAAGCTGTTTTTCACCAAGGGACCTATCCAAAGCACCAAAATTTCATGGTTTTCATAGATGGATGACCTATTTTCTCTTTTTTTTCTTTTCTTAAATGTATTTTTATCATTTTTTACTTTTTTGTTTGTTATCTAATTTTAAGAGTAATTTTCAAGCATATAACCACTTAAGATGCATGGCATTCATAGGTTCCCGAAGCTCATCTCCATTAGAATGAGAAAGAATGTATGCTCCCAATCCATTCTTTGCCATAATGACATAAGGTCCTAACCAATGAGTTTCAAACCTTCCTTTCTTATCTCTTTTTTCCCTTGTATTGAACTGATTCTCTTTCATGACCAAATCTCCAACCTTAAAATGATGAAGTATGATCCTTTTGTTGTAGTTCTGGGAGAATCTATTTTGATAGAATTTGAGTTTGTTAAGGGCGTGGATGCACTTTTCATCTAAGAGTTCTAATTCTTCCAGCTTGGCCAATATGTAATCCTCATCTTTGTCCAAATAATACCTAAGAGATATTCTCAGCGAAGGAATCTCTATTTCCAATGGGATGATAGATTCTATTCCAAACACTAGAGAGTAGGGTGTCACACTAGTAGGAGTGCAAATGGATGTCCTATATGCTTAGAGGGCTAGGTGAATTTACAAATGTATGTTGCGACCTATCTTACTCACCATCTTTTCCATGATCTAAATGAATGTTTTGTTAGTGGATTCATATTTCCCATTACCTTGAGGGTAATATGGCGTGGACCACTTTAATATTATTTGAAATAAATGAAAAATATATTCTATTATGTTGTTCTTGAATGATTTTCCATTGTCAGTAACTATGGCCGCAGGAATGTCATACCGGATAATAAGGTGATTCATGATGAAGTTTGATATCTAAGTACCTGTAACATAGGTCAATGGAACGGCCTCCACCCACTTAGTGAAATATTTTGTGGCCTTTATGACCATCAAATGAGGTAGGGGTGAGCTTCCCTATTAAATCCAATCCCCATTTGGAAGAGCACATGGATGAAATTTCCATACTTTTGACATAGAATGGTGACATCAATCTGTCTCCATAGTAGGAAAGTAATATCCTACCCTTAAAAATTTCTTCGCTAGGACCATTCCATTCATATGGGTGCCACACGCCCCTTCATGTACCTCCTTGATCACTTGGACTGACTTTGCTACATCTAGAAAACATAACAGATTCCCATGATAGCCATGACAATAGAATGTACCTCCTAGGAGGGTGTAATGGGCTATTTGGTAGATAAGGCTTTGTTTTTCAGATTGGGAGATGTTAGGAGGAAAGGTACCAATTTGGAGGTAGTTAAAAATAGTGTTATACCATGGAGAATAGGGACCAAAAACTTCACATGTGTAGACACCTGTAGTTTGATCAAGGCACTATTATCTCTAATATTGCATTAACTATTCCCTTCCTCACAAAATGACAACACATCATTAGTTAGATCTATCTAACTCCCCTTTTTTGACACTCTTCTGGCCTTATTCCTCTTATAAGTTAATTAAATAGGCTATTATAGCCTCTTCTTGGCTATAAACCTCTTCTTTACCACTTATATTAGCTTCCTGGACTATCAATCCATTTCATTGGATTGATTAGGCCTTTCAGAACCCTCCCAAAACCCTAATTTCTCTATAAAAAAGATTAATTAGTCTAACCTAGGTTAATTACCCTAAATCATGATCAAACTCTTCTAAACTTAGTTAAATCTCACTTTGACTTACTAATTATCTTGTTAACTTCCTTTTTGTCCCACATGCACCAAAAATCCTCCCATTTCCCAAATGGAAAACTATAAATAGCCCACTACCCCCCTCTCATTTTCAAGAACACTTCTTCCCTCTAACATAAATTATAGTATTATTGGTAGGATTAGGAGTTTTATTTCATCTTATTGAGCTATTTTTCTTTATCATTTGCATCACACCACACACCATGGAGTAAATGGGAAGAACTATTGGCCTTGAAGCCATTAATGGCGAGGTCCCATTCTCTTGAAGCATAAAATGATTTCTTAGATCCTTATTAGGCTCATTTACTTAACCTTCCAAGAATAGAGGGTAATTATATTTGTTAAGTTTTCTTGTTTGCTTCAAACTAATGCATACAAAGTAGGAATCCTTATTTACTTCTTAACTAATGGTCCATTTATCAGTTTTACAAAAATATTTGGGGTTCTTGAGTGTTCTTATTCCATTCCATAGCTTTTGTAACCTTTCTTTGAACACATTTGGCACGTTCAGTGGGACACTTATGTCCATCCTCCATTAATGGAGGTCTTTTAAGTTTTTCAAAGTTCACTTACACATTTTTAGAGGAAACAACTTGTTATTTACTTATTTCTATTTCTAAAACTAGTTAAATAACCCTTGTTCACATATATTTTATGGGTTTGAACTAGAAATAGGCTTCTTTGACTAACAAATAACCTGTTTGCTTTTGAAAAATTTCAAAATATGTGAGTTTTGCAATTTTTTCAGGGGGTACGCGTAGGTGTCTTAAAGGGGTGTGTCCCCGTCGAAACCCTAGCATCCCCATTGAAACAGGCACACACCTGTGTGGTGATTTCACTGTCAAGTCAATTTTCAAAGGGGCGCATAACTGTTGACCCATACGTGTCTATGTCAGTTGGCACATGTCTCCATCTCTCTAGACGTGCTGGTGTAAATGAATCCACTGTGTAAATCTATCATTTTGAACTGAGCGTGTCTTTATTGAAATATCTGTGTCTCCATCGCTTGCTAGGCGTATACATGTCTCTTTGCGTGCTATTGTATTATTTATATACAATGGATTTATTTAATTCTATTTTGTAGGCATATCCACTGAAACAGACACGTCCGCATCGAAACCCTAGCGTACCTTTCAGGCAGGCCCACATAGGTGTTATACCCCTTTGTTATTTCTTCTTGCCATGCGTTTGCATTGGTTAGGGTGCGAATCTGTCGGCTGGGACGCCTTGGTGTCATTTTGGGTGCGCAGGCATCTGTGTTAAAATTTGAAAACTTTTCTCCAGGCTGTAAAAATCGTTTTGCTAAATTTTTTTGAGGTTTTCTAAGACTAACAAGGTAGGTATAGGGTTTTGTTTTGTTATTTCATCTTGCATAGCTTAAGTGTCTTTATCTCTTAGCTTGAATGAGGCTTGTAAAGTGTGTATGCCCTCTCCTCGCATTTTCTAAGTCATCTTGGAGATCAAAAGCACTATTACAACTTTATGTCACACTTTAAAAACACTTGTTCTATGATTCTAAAGGGTAAAATAATTTCCATATGATTTGTCTTAGTGGAATTTTCACATTGCGTATGTTCTTCCTTCGTACCCTTTGGTGATCTTAGGAATCAAAAGCAGAGTGTAAATTCTCTTTCTTGATATCAATTTGCAAATGGAAAATTACTAAAATCATTGTCTACAGGACCTAATGCTTGTTAAAGAAAGGCATCAAAACAAAACACAAGACTTCTAGTCCATGTATTAACATGCATATTTCCAAATGGTGTGCTACTTAAAACCACATTTTAAGTTAAAAAGATAAAAAAACACACCATTCCCCTTCACACTATATTGCAGGTTTCAGAAAAGGGTACGTCCCTATCCACTTAACTAGAACATAACCCATTTGGCATAATGCCTTAAGATACAAAAATGGGGGTGGTTCAAGGAACCCTAAAGTAATCCACCACTAAGTAACCTTGTTAATGAAACAGGAAGCGCTACGCTTACCCACTTGACTAGTACGCCTTGTGAGTTAGAGTCAAATATTGTCCATATCATGGCTCTAGTGATGGTACAACTGAATGCACTAGTTTCTCATTGTATCAGAAGAGGGTACCCTAACGTCTAGATACTCTCAAATTAGTCATTGTGACTCTTTGGGAAAATCATGCTCACATCTAGACAATCTTATTACACCTAGTTGAGAGAACTTATTAAGGAGGCCATTCTGTCTTGGAGCCCACTTTTCTAGTCTGTTTTTGCATCAGGCCATGATGAAGTGACAACTCACTTGGAGTCTACACCTTGTTCCTTGAACAAGGAAAATAGCCCACGTAAGTTTGAGCTAAGTGACTTTCATCACGAAAGTTAGACGACATCTCACTTATCTTAGCTTCTTTCTCACCTTTAGAAAAGGTGAAGCTCTGCCCAAGTGGGGCTTGGTTTATTTTTATCTCTGCGATCTATACCCATGCATTCTCACTTCCTACTTTTGGGGTGAGAAGGGAGCAAACCTCACGCGTCTTATCAAAGATGGTACTTACCAATTTTTTGTTTGTTTACACCCATCCATGTTTGTGGCTGGGTTGTTCAACATATAAAGCATGTAGGTAAGTTTTCATATATTTGATAGTCGTTCGATCTTGATTTCAAGATCATATTCAATACTACAATTTTGGTTCATCATTTTTCTCTTCTTGAGGTGATAGTTTTTCTTGCATTCTAGTCTCAAAATCTTTGTACTTACATCGTGTTTTCAAATTTTTTCAACGTGATATAAGTCCGTTTATTGCGTAGTTACACTACTTGCACAATTAAAGGCTTCTTTTCATACTCATTACTTGGTTTGTATTTTGACGTCATCTGAATATTTTAAAAAGTTTCGATATCACATTATATATATCATAATAATTTTTTCTTGATACTATCACCTTGCTTACTTGGTTAATGTATCAAGATAGCGTTGTTACGCTATATCTGGTCGTGAATTCCATTTTTGAGAAGACTTTGGTTTCATCATAATTTAAACTACTTTTAGTATACCTTGTCGAGAGACTGCATCAATACCGCTTTGATATTTAGGCCTTGTTAGAATTCTAACTTGACCTACGCATTGATATGATATTGTCACTATTTGTTTTAAGGTATAGGCTTGGTAACGAAAAAAATGAGTGACCATTACATTTAAGTGTGCATATGATTTTCCTTTGATAAAAATGATTGCGTAACATTGCATCTAGGAGACACTATGGCATATCTCAAACAAAATCATACATTTAGGATCCACGCAAGCTTGATAGAAACATCGGCTAGTAATGCCTAAAATCACGAAGATGGAAACCAAATCAAACAAACATGACTTAGGAGAAAACCCTTTTGAAACCTTCACATTTAGTGGCAATAACTTAGCACCTCTATTTTCTCAAATCAAGGATGTAGAGCCATTAATTGACCATAGTGGAGAAGATTCAGAATCTTCTGGAGAGCAACAGAGATTAGACCTAGGAAGATTTTATGAACTCCTATATTATAATAGAGATAAAGTACTTGCAAGAGTATTATAATTGGGATCTAAGCTTCCGTGTGAACGTGAATTAGTAACCAAGGTCATTAATCACAAAATAAAAGAACGAGTATCACTCTTAGACATAGATAACCCTTTTGAGATAGGTTACGCTTCTACTTCTGGGAAACATCACACCACTATCGAAGGATACCTGTCAAGACGGCCTTACTACAAATCTTCATGTAAAGTGAAGATTGAGTGTAAAGCCTCACCTCCTCCCAAATTTTATGAAGAAGATGACCCTCTAGTTGAAGAGGAGATCCTTAAAAAATAGATCTTGAAACAAAGCCAAAAATTAGTAAACCTAGGCTCTTCAAGAAGAAACATCTACAAAGACAAAAAAAAATGAAATATAGTGATTTTCACTTTGATCCATACACTGACACTACCTTTAAGGCAACTAAGGCACAAAGACCAATGTCACCTACTAAAGAACAACTCATTCAGAAAGAGTTACAATTGATGAAATACACCTTATTTTTTAAGAGGTACCTTACTTACCCATTTTTCAATTACAATTTTATTTACCCAATTTCTTATTTCTACCCTTATATATTAGGCTTAGGGAAACAGTAAACCATTGCAGGAAATACTTATATGAAGAGTTGTGCCCTTACCCATTCGACAAGGACATGCTATCGTAATTAAAATTAAACCTGCCCTTTCCTTTGGCCCACCTCTCTAACCTACCCCCAATACCTGATTCAAAACATTAATATCATTAGGACCCTTTCACCCCCTCATGTCTACCGGTATATTGAGTTTAATTTTATTAATTTTAATTCCCAAAGCCCACTTCACCTGTGCCCCCCGTGAAAGTTACATGACAAATACAAAGTTAAAGGTGATCCTTGAGATCAAATCAAAGACTTTTACATGGCTTGCCAAGAGGTCACATATAGCGATAATTTCTTGATATGAATGTTCCCTCGTAGTTTAGGTGCACTACCATTAGAATGGTTCTTCAACATACCCAAGGGGTCTATTACAACATGGCATGTGTTAGCAGAGAAATTTTTATGACATTATTCCTTCAACATGGAAAATGATATCACGATGAATGACCTCTCCAATGGAATGCAAAAACCCAATGAGACCTTTGCAGGGTTTTTACAATGATGGAGAGGGCTGGCAAGTTGTTTCCCTTGTGCATTAGCAGAAAAAAACTAGTGAGCATATTTTTTCCTAACTTAAACCAAGAAATAACCTTCCATTTATAGATTCACTTTGGCTCAAACTTTGAAGAGGTCATAGAGAAATGTGGTCAACTCAAGAAATACCTCATCGCAAAGGGAACGCTTAAGTACGTCATTAAAGAAAAACATGAAGCCAAATCCGTATAAAAACTGAAGTTCTTTAATAAAACAAACATGTTGTTGGTGATGGCATTACAGACTCCAAGAGAGTCCAAGCCATGCAGATGGGCCCACTTTTAAAGCTCTCATAAGGACCTCATCCTAAGGCACCCACTAAACATACGTTCATGCCATTAACAAAATCCCTCTCTATCATACTAAAATAGTTAGATAATGTAAAAATGGTGGAATATCCAACTGTGACAGTAACATACCCAGAAGATGCTCCAAAACCTATTTGGTTCAAGGACCATGAGTACTACGACTTCCACTATGCTAAAGGACACAAGACAGATAGGTGTTTAAGACTACGCCATTACATACAAGTCCTCATTAAAGAGGGTAAGATCGTTGTAGATTCCCCTTGACTCAGGACAAGGTCCACACGATAAAATGGGTATCTACAAAGAGAATTTTCCTAATCATGTAGATAAAAATAAAAGAAAGCCAAATCATGGACAAACCTCCAATGATTATAGGACTGTTGCTTATATTTACCCCCCTAATGAAAGACCCTTTTTTCTCTCATGGGATGTATTCACTCATCTGATGAACAATTCAACACTATCCAGTTCTTAGAAAAGAGTTATGCAGTAGGGATGAGACGTACTCATTTAATCATACTAGATCCCCTACCTATCCCTTAGGAAGGTCCGTATAATTTGATAGACTAGTTAGAGAAAACACCTGCTAGGATATCCATTATCGATCTCCTCAAAATCTCTACCACCTATAAGAACATACTGTATAAAACATTGCAAAATTTAGGAGTCTATATGGATGTAGATCCCACACACCTCCAAGCCATGATTTCACACTTCAACTCCAATGATCATATTACTTTTTATCACACCAAAACCTCTCATAACAACCCAGAACACAACTCACCCTTATAGCTAGAAGTGGTGGTTACCCATCGCAAAATAAAGAGGGTACTTGTGGATGGTGGATCTAGTCTAAAAATGTGCACGTCGAAGCTGGTTAAGTAGCTAGGCCATTCAGAAATGGGCTTAGGGGAAAATACTATTACAATCACATCCTACGACAATGAAGAATGAGAATCAGAGGGTACTATAGTAGTTCCCATGGAAGTAGGCCAAACTTGTCATGACACAACATTTCATGTCTTTGACTTAGACCTTCCATAAAACATGCTCTTTGGGCACCCATGGATCCATGCCATGCAGGCCATTCCATCGAATTTCCATCAGTGTATCAAGCTATGTCATGAAGGAAAAGTAGCTACCATTCTGGGTGATCGAGAACCATTCGCACATTTTAGGGAATTACACATATTTTCTCGTGCGGCTTATGAATTTATTTTGACGGATGTTGTTATCCCCCTACAAATGGAAGCTATTAAGAAACGAGTAGATTCAGAGTCACTCATGCTTTATAATCAAGGTTTTCCTTTTTTGGTCAACACGTTCTTTTCATGGGAGGCAATGTCAAAAAAATATGGCCCAAGTGAGCCATTCACTCTTGAACAAGCTTTGTTAATATCAGATTTATCAGTATCTCTCATAACACATGGTAAACCTTATTTTTAGTTCAAGAGTACTTGGGAGCAGTGTCCTAAACCATTGGAAAAAAATTTCCCTAGCACTCTCCTATCTGAGGAGAAGATGTTAGAAGATCCTACTAGCAGAGTGCCATAAGGTACTATGGCTTCATGCCATCAAGCACCCCATTATATCAAAGGTCACCGCATGATTTTTGTCATGGGTTATAGTGGGTTTGGATGTGGAATCAATGCACGAGGTCAATTAGAGCCTATTCACATCCTCCATTTTAAGTCTGATAAGCATGACCTACGGATAAGGCCTCATATCGCTCTACCCTTTGAGATTGATGCCACCTCTTCTAAATGTGAGGATGTTTCATCTCATTCTGATAGTGACGCAAATTCCCAGTGTAGCCTCTATAAGGATCTTACTTCCACTAACCTATTCCTAGATTTAGTTTTCCTTACCTTATCTTGATCCAACCCCATAAGCAATTATCAAATAGACCTTGTGTATCCTGAAGTTATAGCTTGGGATCAACAACTTCACGTACTAGTAGACTTCTTTGAAAATGATGAGGAATTTGCAAAGTTCATTGGACTCACAAGAAAGGATTTTTAATTCAACTAGACACCTATGCATACTTGGAGAAGAGGCAGAGATGTGTGGACATTTGAATAAGAAGGTGGTAAACAAAAGTAAAAACACTTCAGAGAAACATTTCAGAAAAGGTAAATGGAAGTCTCACAGTGACAAACTCTTTGAAACACTCATAGATAAACAGAATGAAGAGTCTGTGGATGAAGTGGTTTATCCGTTTAAATATGATGATGAGCTATAGTAAGAGGTTGATCTTACTCTTCCCCCTGATCCTAAATGGATGGAATATGCTTCTAAGATGCTTGTTGAGGAAAAAATTAATGTCAACATTGGCTCAGAAGAGAAACCTAGAATGATAAAGTTGAGATATTCACTCTCAGCTCAGGAACATAAGGCCAAATTAAAACTAGGCAAAACAAATGGCCAAATTGCCATAGTTAGTGTAAGAACACATCAATCAAGAAAAATGTTGGTTCTGACAAGAAAAGAGATAATGATAAATTTACAAATAAAATACATATAGAGAAATAACACATCACAATAACTATGTGGCCTTATATGGACACTAAAGGGGTACTCAATGATTTTCTGGAACTCAGACATCAAGCGTCATCTCGTAAAATAACATATCAAATAATACAACTTTCATCATCTCTTTTTGAATCATCCCTCCATAATCCCACAAGGCTCAACATAGTCAAAATCACATAGGATTGTCTAATGGATGAACCAATAGGAGATAGAAGGGGACGCTAGTTTTCATATGTTGATTCTAAGGTGCTATGCATCCACAATATACTGAGCAAGCTCAAAGTATACTAAATAGATAGAAGTGGGTTTTCAGTCTATATAAGACTCCACTTCCTCACTCATACTAAGCTCAAGATTATGAAAACATGGTCCACGAATCATATCTCCACACATACACTCTTAACTATTACTCCCCTTAGGGTCATCTAGTATAAGAACCACAACATAACACATAACTACATCACTAACACAATGATGATTCACGCAAATTAACCATAACGTCTTATGCGTGGCATATATATATATATATATATACACGTATATAAGGTATAACACAATCATTACTTTCATAGGTTACAATACATCATGTTTCCACCTAATGGACCCAAGGTGCAAATATTACACAATAGGGGTCATACAATCCCCATATACCCCTAATTCACGACATGAAACATATCATATATTACACAAATTATATACAAGATGAACAAAGTAAATAACATTGCAACATAGAATTAATTGCAGGACAACATGGTGACACACAATTCATCACAACTCAATAGTGACATCATGATACAGTCCAATTCACTATACACCAATCTTGTCATATAAAAAATCAGCACACCTACATATCACAAAATGATAAGACGCTCCAACACTTTGTCATCTAGAATAACATTCTTTCACACACATCAAGGCGACACATCATACTTGAACTCATCATGGAATACAAAAAAGAGAGAGTGAATACTCTCATCACAAGCACATCAATAGGATAAAAAATATGCACTAAGTGGCATGCAAAACATGTGTGTTTAGAATATCAAAATTACAACATTTGTCAAATAACATCATATATCGCATTACTCTTCCAATCTCCACCACCATCATCATGCAAAAATCATCACAGTTCCAATCTGTCCCAGAGGTTAGAGAGCATGAACCTCTGCTCTGATACCAAACGTAAGGCCCACAATTTACACACACAATTGCAACACTAATAATACCGGAACAATTTTTTTTCTGACTTACATTGTTATTTGCATGACACCACATGACAATGCAATGTATCTCTTAGGATAACGCATAACACCTGAGACGCTTGCACAACCCTTATCCTATAAAGATAACATGAATAGTACATGATGAAAATCAAGGCCAACTTTTCCCAAATGACAAGACACAAGACAATGATTCAACTACATTATGAATCTTATATCGGCACCACCCATGACAACACTTTCCTGGTTTATATATTTATTACATTCATGTTTCGTTATTGAACTTATTTTCTTGGAAATCACTTATCAATTATTTTATAACCAAACTCCATTATATTTACTTAATTTAACATTTCACTTGTAGTAATCCCATCTAATTTTTCTTATTTCCCTTATCACACATGAATGTTGAACCTGGTTGTTGGTATGAACATATGTGCATACATGATCCTTTTAGTACGTGTTCCAAGGATTCATTTTATAATTTGAATGTTCAATTGGATTTTCCATTTATCTTAGTTGCAACAAGGAAGTTTTTGATGAAGCAAAGGGAGGTAATTGAGTTAAGAGTAGGTAGATTACACATTCTTTTCATATTAGCATTTAAGTTCTAACTAGGTTATTCTATTTTTTTTACGTTATAACAACTAACCATGTATCCCATATACTTCACTACATTGCTTAGTCATCAAGGCACTAAAATGTATTATTTCACACTTAACCAAATTTGGATTTCTGGGAAACAAGTATTAGATGCATGATATTAGGATACATTCAATTATAATTTTTTCTTACCCACCTTACAAAGATCACAACTAGAGTGATTGAACACCCTTGTCTCAAAAATTACCTTGTAACTCTTGGTACATTCAACACTTCTTGTCAAGCCGACACTATTGTTTGAAAGGGGGTTAAAGGGCATTCATACTTAGTATTCTCATGTGTAATTTTTTAAGTATAGGACTTGTTTGAATCATTTAAATTCATCTTAAAATGATTTCACTTAATTTAATTTAGTTAGTTTTTTGAAGTATGTTGAGTAACTCATTTGATAATAAGGACATTTGCATGCTCATGATCCCACTAGCTCTCATCCTAGGGGATTGCCCCAAAACAAGGTCACCTAATTTCAAAATGTACATCCATTACGCACTAGGAAAGGTGGGGAACAAAGGGAATACTCCTTCATTAAAATTACTATAGTTCACATTAGGAATCACATGTTGTGGATTTAGTCCCTCGCTAAAAAATTGTTTAAACACATTATAAGAACAATCTATAATTCACTTTTCTCCTAGCACACCAATTATGGTTAAATTCCCAAAAACAAATCATAAATTAAAATGTGGTTAAGTTTCACAAATAAATCTTAGTATTGCATCATAGAAGTCAAACGATAATAGAAATTGGGTATCTATTTCATTATGGCCCCAACTCATATAGGTGACTTCGAAGGTTGGTTAGTGATCTTTGCCACCTACACCCTTCACTTTACATGTGTTCCTGACCAAGAGGGTCTTATATTATGTTTGGGGTTTGGTTACCCATAGAGTAATACCTTAAAAAAATCACATTCACCTTACTACACACACAATTTCAAAACCTAGGAGGGGAAACATGTACTCTAGATAATGTTTGACCATATCGTTCTTAACTGACAGGTTCATGACGATGTTGCTAAACATACAAGCAATGGTGATAAATTCAGACAAGGGATCTAATTTACTAAATCTATATTATTTCATCGAGTATGATGGTGTACACTCGTTCTAAGGTTTTAGTTTTCTATGTTACAAGGATCACATAAGAAGAATAGTTATGCATGAATTTTATACTAGAGTTGACTGGTTCATTAGATTTCTTTATTAAAATTTCAAAGTAAGAAACACAACCCAATTATTCAATCATCAATTGCACAATGTAATTTCACTATAAGCTATTAATTTTAATTTAGTTTAACACAATATCCAAATTTTACAATACTAAACTTGGAATCAAACAACACCCATATTTAGATAAACTTTTCCCTTAAACACTAGCATCTAAAAAAATGTTACAAAAATTCACTAATACACCCTTCAATACTTCATAAAATGTGAACAATACTCTACCATTTCACTTAACATATATATCCAACCCCATTTTTACTATATGAAAATTTGGATCAAAATAACACCTATAGTTAAATGCATATTTCCCAAAGCAACCTATGTAAAACTAGTATCTCTTTCATATTGCCAAATTTCAATAAATAAATTTACTATAACATAAGAATACATAGAAATTTATTTCCATTAACATAAATAAACACTAACAATATACAATGAATCACACCCACGCTACTTCGCCATCTTACTTGCATCCTGATCAAAACCATGTGAACATGCAATCAGCTATAAATCACTAGCATGGCATCCACCTAGATCTAGCATCATTACCGTTTTTAGTTTCCCATTTTACATAATGATAATTTGAATTATAATGGAGAAATTTAGAAACACATATTTATTCCATTTCATTTTACTTCATTTCTTAACTAATGAGAGACAAAGAGAAAGAGATTATGAAGAGAGAGACACACTATTTTCTCAAAACTCAAATTTCACACATTAAGCCGCAAGATAGTTTTAAACAGTTATTTACAAGTGTTAATAGGTTTCCACAACTATTTTATAGCTTGAGTAGTGTCCTACAACTTCCTTTTAAATTTTCATGTTAGTTACAACAACGCTCAATTTAGGCTCGGGGGTTAAGAAACCTTGATCAAAAGTGGTCTTCCAACGGGAAAACACATAATGAGTAACTTTCTCTGTGTCCTCCTATATACCAAGAATTCACAGGAATTGATAGAATTTTAATAGGCGAACGATTTTCAATTGGCGGGTAGGTTTTTGGAGCCACCCGATCGTAATCAGTCTAATTTAACTTAGTCAATAGTTTCTAGAGGCCTACACAACCCCCTTGCCAAACTAACCAAGCATAATATTTTTTATAAACTGAAGGTTCAAGGAAATTGTTTAGTAAAAATACTAGAGGGTTGTAAAGGTGGGAAAACATTTATTTGTTTAGGGTTCAAAAGGTGAGCCAATATGAAACCCAACTTTTCAATTTTAATAAGCTTCCTAAAAGTGCAACATGAGGTAACAGGGCTCTTAGAGGAGCACCGAAAAGAGCACAAATGATAAATCAAGGTTAGTCTAAGCATTGAAGTGACTCTTCGCATAACAAGGAATACATAAGAAACTTAACATCTCTTTTTCAGATTTACAAATGTTTTTTTGCGAGTCTCCAAAAATCATAATTTGCTAGTTTTAACAAGGGAATGGTTAACATATTTACAGGGAACTCAACCTTAACTTGTCAATAAAAGGTATTGTAACAATCTGGTTTGGTTGGGTAGTGATAGTAGGAGACAATGAATTATTTATCCAATGTATTCGATTCAATGTGTAAAACAAAAGAGCAGAGCCCCAAATATAAAGGCCATAGAAGATGGAGAGGAAGGTGACAGTTATAACTATCCACCAACAAACAATGTATTATAAATAAACTAACCACTAACAAACAATGTATTATAAATAAACTAATGCTAACATTCCCCCCCTTAATACATTGCTCTTACAAATGTACCCCCTAAACAAATCAAACTTCACTTTACAGAGAGGTTTGGTGAGAATATCTACAACCTGAAAATCAGTAGGGTAGTATTGGAGTTGAATTTGGTGGTTCAAGACCTGTTCATGAATGTAGTTACATTCGAACTCAATATGTTTTGTTCGTTCATGAAAAACATGATTCTTCATAAGCTTCAACACACCTTGATTATCATAGTGAATGATGGGAGGTTTCTCTTCAAGAATTCCTATAGCTGCAAGAATGGGACGTAACCAAATCACTTTGTACACAGCTCCTTATGTGGCGCGGTATTCAACCTCAGTGGATGAGAGAGCAACAACAGTTTACTTCTTGCTAATCCATGAGATAGGTCCAGTTCCGAGATGAAAAACATACCCTGAATTGGATTTCTTGTCATCAACAGATCCTGCATATTCTGAGTTTCTATATCCCTATAAGAAGAACTAAGTGTTCTTCTGATACTCCAGACCAAAGTCAACTGTACCTCAGACATATCTCAACACATTCTTTACTGCTATCCAATGACATTTCTTCGGCTCCTGTATAAATCTGGTGAGATAGCTCACTGTCAAGCAAACATCTAGCCTGATATAAGTCAAGTAATTGAGACTCCCCACAAGCTACCTGTAGTGAGTGCCATCTACCTGTGGTGAATCCTAGAATCTAGATAATTGTAAACCTTTTTCCATAGGTGTTGACATTGGTTTACAATATGACATTCCATACTTTTCCAGGAGAGTCTTGGCATATTTCATCTGGGAGACAAAGATATGATTCTTATTCGGCCATATCTCTAAGCCAAGATAGTAGTGAAGTAGCCCTAAATCGGTCATGTCGAAGGATTTCTTCATATCATTCTTTACATCATTCATAAGATTGTCAAAAATTCCTGTAATCACAAGATCATCTACGTATAAATCTAGAATAAAAATCTTTGTTCCTACCTTCTTGATATACAAATTTGTATCTAAGGGGCTACGAGTGAATCCATGCTGCAATAGGTGATCATCAATTTTTATATACCATGCCCTAGGTGCTTGTTTGAGTCCATAAAGTGACTTTATCAGACGACATACCTTGTGTGGTTGATGCTCATCTACAAACCCTTCAGGTTGGGCCATGTATACTTCTTCTTTGAGATCATTGTTTAGAAAATCACTCTAGACATCCATCTACTGAAGTTTCCATCCATTTTGTGCTGCCAGTGCACAGACAACTTTGATGGTTTTGATATTTGCAGTGGGTGCAAAGGTCTCATTATAGTCAATTCCTTCTTGCTGAGCATAACCTTTACAACAAGTCATGCTTCATGTTTTTCAATTGAACCATCTACCTTATATTTTGTTTTGAAAATCCATTTGCAGCCAATGGATTTATTACCTGGAGGTAGATCGACAAGTTCCCATGTCTGATTCTGAAGTAGGGAATCATATTCAACATTCATAGCCTGTTTCCACTGTGGTTGGTCTAATGCCCCATGAACAATGTCAGGTTCAGTGCTATCAACAAATGAACTCATGAGTGCAAAATTTACCTCTTGGTTGGCTTGACTTCATGTTTTGACTCCCATAGAAGTACCTTGAAGTGAGTTCAGGTGTGCATGCCTAATAGTATTCTAGACCCATTTCAGACATTGGTGTTATTACTGCTGATGTGAAGATGTGTTTTCCAGTGTGCCTAGATCAACGAATAAGTCTGCACTCAACTCTTCTTCTCTCTGAGAAAAATCATCTTGCCCATCATCTGGATGTGTGAGCAATCTATGTTATGAGGTTGGTACTAGATCTCCATTGTGTGGCAGGGAGTCAAAGGATGACTCATCACACACCACATCTCGACTCTCGTAGATTTTCTTTCGTCTCAGGATCCATGAGACAATATGCCTCTGAGGTAGTACTATACCCCAAGAAAAGACATGGTAATGTCTTTAGATCGATCGTCTTTCATTTCTTATCTGGAATATGCATATATGCAGTATAAACCAAACACTCTCAAATGATAGATAGAACGTTTACGACCAGTCCATACCTCTTCTGGTGTCGTGTTCTGCAAGATCTTCATGGGTGCCTGGTTGAGTAGATACACTGTTGTCTGGACTGCTTCTACCCAAAAAATGATCCTCCAACTTGGCAGTCGAGAGCATACAATGAGCCATCTCCATGACATTCCTATTGTTTCACTCGAAAATCCCATTCTGTTAGGGCATGTAGGGTGCAGTCAGATCTTGTTGAATGCCATGCTGCTTTAGGTATGCTAATAACTTCTTCGATACAAATTCCCCCCCCTCAATATGAACAGAGGAGAAGGAAAGGCTTCCCAGACTACCTAGTGGCTTGCTTGTAAAAGGTTTGGAAATTGGCAAATGCCTCACTCTTCTTTCGGAGAAAAATATACCCACATTTTCTGTGAGTAATCATCAATGATGAGCTGGAAGTATTCAAAACCTTAGAAGCTAGTTGATAGGGGTCCACATAGATTGGTGTGTATAACCTGAAGATGCTCCATAGAATGATAAGAGCTCTGTTTGAACGGACATCTATGTTGTTTTCCCACAAGACATCCCAAGAAAACATGTAAGGAATGGGAGAGTGAAGGAAGCCCTCTTACCATTTCCTTGGCACTGAGCTAATGCAGAGCCCCAGTAGAAAAGATGACCATATCAAAAGTCCCATGGTGCAGTGGACTCCGCCGTTGAAGTGGAGAGATCAATGTTAGATGAAGTGACCACATCCAGTGAAAATAGATGGCCCTTCATAAATGCTCGAGAAATAACTAAGTCTCCCTGGGAAATGATGTAGGACTTGACCCCTTTCTGAACAAAGAATTTGACCTCCATTCGATGATTAAGAAGTTGACTCACAGATAAGAGATTTGAGGTCAAACCTAGAACATATAGCACCTTCGTGAGTGTACATCTTCATGTCCCAAGAGGAATGATGACATCACCAATCCCCACCATAATATACTCTTGATTATCTGTGATGGTGATCCGATCTCCAGTGGGCCGGTCACTCAGGGTATGAAACAAATTCTTATTACCATTCATGTGTTTTCTGGCACCCGAATAAATCAACCAGACACTTTTTGATGGTTGCAAAGTTTGCGAGACTAGGAAAATGTTCAGATGAGTTACGTTTGGAACCTCTTCATCGGAGGAGGCATCATGCTGAGCAGCAATATGACCCTTCTGCCTCTAATTACGAGTACGCCATTGGGATTTATTGGAATATCCTTGGCCAGAAGTGCTCTCTTTTCCAAAGTTTCCATGCTTACAACCATTGTAATAATAGTTCGTAGTCATGTTCATATTCATGGAGCAAATGTGGCACCATCAATCTGCCTTGTTGTACTGCTGCTTCTGGGGTGCCCGCTATGGTGGCCGCTGAGAAGGTTGCTGTTGTGGATGCTGCTTCTGATTCTGGGGGATTGACTACCCTTTTCGAGGCTTGTTGCTATGCTTTTTCCTTGTGATGAGAGCCTTGTCTTCGAAGGCTTCTTGAACATTCTGAATGGATTCTTCTTGCTGGAGATAATTCACTAGTTTGACAAAACTCACCTCCTGTTGACTGATGGTCAATGTGGTGATCAATGTCTGAAACTAGGAAGGAAGAGCTCGCAAGGTGAGTGGGACTAACAACTTGTCATCCACCGGTTCACCGCGAGTAGAAAGTTCTACGTGTAACTCGACCACACACTGCAAGAAGGCTTCGAATGATTTGCCATCATGCATACTCTTTGTGTGAATCTTTTTCTAAAGATGCAGCATCATCGTCAGATTCTTGGCTTCATAGACGGTACAAAATGAAGCCCATGCCATAGAGGAAGTGGTTGCTTCCCGAATGTGAGGTTGAACCTCATCAGAAAGGCTCAGAGTGATAAGCATTAATGCTTATACATCGGCCTTTTCATACTTAGCCAACATATCAGCATCTATGGGAGGGGCGTTCGTGCCTGAAATGATCCCCCAAAGATATTTAAACTAAAGAATCATCTGCATCTTGGTTTTCCATGCGGTGAAATTTGGCCCTTTTGGCAATTGGGCATCCGAAAACAAAATGTGAGGTGCAAACATTTCCAAAAAATCAAAATTGTATTTTATTTATTGATTGTTCAAAAATGGTTACAAATGCTTACTAAAGGAACCTATCATGAAGATGGGCTTTATAAGCTCGTGCAATGAGACACAGACACTCCTATGGGTGTTTTACTTCATGTTCATCATCTGCATCATAGCCACATTCTAATTCTTCACAGATTCAATGTCCTTGACAACACACGTCGAACCATAAATAGTCAAACAATCCTTGACTCACCAATTCATCAAATAATACGTTTCCAGTATTCAACAATTCATTGAGCAAGGAAAAATAGATTTCAGTGGTGTCCTCTTGGGTTCTCAAAGGTGACCCAACGGAAGGGTTGCTCGTATCACTCTTGGCATCGGAAATGTGCGACATGTACATGGCGAGGTTATTTTGATTAGCCTCTCTTGCCAAGCTCTTCACGGTGCAAGTTTCA
Source organism: Taxus chinensis (assembly GCA_019776745.2). Taxonomy (NCBI): domain Eukaryota; kingdom Viridiplantae; phylum Streptophyta; class Pinopsida; order Cupressales; family Taxaceae; genus Taxus; species Taxus chinensis. Next base: position 757,475,335 of record CM034151.1, on the reverse strand, counting down.
CATGGTCTCCAGCCTCCTTGTTGCTTCCACACAATATTGGTTTTGTAGGTTGTGGTTGCCCTTGCTTCATAACAGGTGTGCAGGCTTGGTATTGGCAGCATACGAACACAAAAACTACATGCATGCTTGGTGTTGGCTGCTCCTTCCTTAGCGGTGCTTCCTCACGACTCACCAACACTCCATGCTAGGCTTCTACTCACACAGCTCACACAAACCTCCACGCACAACACAGGACACATGCGGTTCAGACTGTGGCTCCAATGTTGCTAAGATAGGTCGCAAGGGACAAAAAAATGTAATGTTTCTTTGTTGATCGTTACAACTTCCAAGCATTGGTAAGAAATGCCAAAACAATAGATGCTTCAAAACGGGTCTTTTCTCATTCCTCACGCTCTAGCAACTCAGAACTAGAGATCTCTAGGTTTCTATGCATGCTTCTTTTGTCGCTTCACTTTGATTAATTATTTCTAATGAATGAAAATTATCACGTTTCCCGCGTGGTCTATAGACAAAACAGATAAAATTTCTATGTGCACAGAACACTCAGTAGCCAAGAAAATAAAACAAAAACAGGTTGGGATCTTACACTGTAGGTGTTGCCTGCCTAGGCTGAGAAAGGAAGAGATCTGATACCAATGATAGAAGGAGACAATGAATTATTTATTCAATGTATTCAATTCAATGCGTAAAACAAAAGAGCAGAGCCCCAAATACAAAGGCTGCGGAAGATGGAGAGGAAGGTGACAGTTATAACTGTCCACCAACAAACAATGTATTATAAATAAACTAATGCTAATAGGTAGTTTGCTAGATTATCACAAAGTGACGGTTTAAGTTCATTTTCTACGAAGTAATATTACATTTTGTAAGTTACGATAGAACGTTTTAATGTTTTAAAACAAGTTTATTTAATACAATCAAATGTACAAAAAATCCTACAGTTTAAGATTTTATTTCATTGCAAAAGAAAAACTAAAGAACAAAAATTATGAGATATTAGGAGAGATAAACCATGCCTGGAAATAATAGTGTCTGCAACGTATGGCGGGTTCATCCACATTCCAGAACATACTGAATTTGTTTTAGCATACCCAACTGCCGCTGATGATTAAGATCTCATATTTTTTGAGGTATTTTCAAACAAACAGTTCTCTTTCATCCACAAGTTGTATGATTTGATACCATATCTCATCAAAAAAGCCCCGATTTTCACACAGGTAAAAATGATCTCAAAGGATGCATGAATTGGCTTTGGGACTCTCAATGGCATATGATTTTATTCCCATATGGTCTTTCAACAACCCCATTTGTGCATAACTTGTAGCTATGGCATTCCACGAGAAGACACTTTTTTTGTTAAAAATAAACTTGGAATTTTCTAAGCGCTTCACGCCTTGTATGTGTTCACATTTTGCATACATATCTACCAGGGTTGTTGCACCAGTAATACATGACACCCACCTACAAAAAATATATGTCCAGGATTGGATGAAATACCTTAGGGAAGAAAATGTAATAGGCGTTGTGTGTTGGCATAGGCTGTGGAACAGGGCTATAGATCTTCTAATCACATTAGCTTGATAGGTGTTGCAGCAATTTCCATAAAAGAAACAAACACAGTAGTCTATGGCTCCACATAGCATTGAAGTATCCTATCAAACATCTCACTTTCCTTGTCAATTGATACTTTCCTGGGCACTACAATTATGCTAACCACCACTGGGCAAGGCCAGGTACACATGATGGAAGAGGTACCCCTCATATGTGGTTTTTGTGTTCATAATCTGAAGAAGCCCAAACATTAGCCTGACTCGGGTATAGTTTTGTAATTAATTTTCATGAATAATAAGATTTAAAAAAATCCCTTGAGATCCCTATGACCATGCAAGCCCCATCCTGAATTTTCAGTAATAAATTATAATACTAGAATATCATGATCTCCATTAAAGTCTAAATTTTAACAGTATACGGGAAACAAAAGCATTAAGCCTTGCAACAAATGGGATTTAAAGTGTATTTAAACAATGTTGCATTGCACTGTGATAACATTTGTGTAATGTACTAATGCCCATGATATTACAATGTAATTACAATACAAAAAAGTACAAACCATATAATTACCCCCGATCATTGGTGCTTTGATAGAACCCAGTTTTTTTCTAGATAGTTGTGTGGAACTAGAAAATAAAACTGTGGAAAGAAATTCAAGAAAAAGGTACAGTTTACTCTTGATTTTATCATGAGGTCAAAACCTAGGGGTACAAAATTTGAACAATATATAAGATTACAAACTAATTGCATTACCATAAATAATGTCATTATTTTTGGCGTAGGTCAATTGGCAAGTTACAGTTGCCTCCCAAGCATGGCCATGAGATCAAAACCCAGGGGTACATAATGTGCACAATATATAAGATTACAATATAATTGTAATACCATAAATAATCTCACTACTCCAGGTGTAGGTTGAATGGCAAGTTACAGTTCCCTCCCAAGCTTGGCCATGACATCAAAACTTAGGGGTACAAAATTTGAACAATAAATGATGTTGCACCACAATTGCATTAGAGTAAAATTGTAAACCATATAATTACTCTTGGTGTATGTGGATTGACAAGTTAAAAATTACTCCTCATCTTAGTTCATATATGATGTCGAAGCCTAAAGGTATAAAGTTATAAAAATATAAGAATTTCCAATCATTGTATCACAGTTAATCATATCATTACCCCAGTTCTAAGTGGATTGACAAGGTATAGTTCAATTTTGAGTATAGTTACTAGGTAGAAATCCAGGGATACAAAAATTGAACAATTTATGAGATTACAAATTAATTGCATTAAATAGTAAACCACATTATTACCTTAGGTCGAGGTGTTTTAGCAAAGGTAGAGTTGACACTAGGATCAGCCATGAGGTTGAAATTTAGAGGTACAAAATCAAACATATTATATTATGATATTATTGCATTGAATGATATCATAACTCTATGTCTAGGTTCCCTCCTAAGCTTGGTCACAATTTAAAGCCAAAGGTAAAAAATGTGCACAACATAGAATATTACAATGGAATTGCTTTACAAATAATGTGTTACTCCAGGTGTAAGTGAATTGGCAAGGTACAATTTACCCCCAAGCTCCGTTATGAGGTCAAAACTCAACGACAAAAAATTCAAACAATATATAAGGTAAATTGAAGAAAATTCCTTAAAATCCTTCCAAACCCATTGGCATCTAGCTTGGCTATGACCTAAAACACAGAATCTTTACCTTTGAAATCAAGCCATTTCCCAAAATTGACCCACTTGACCGATAAATAACTTAAGAGTTATTATGCGTGCCATATATTATTTATTCCGTTACCTTAATTTTACATCGGAATGAATCCCACTGACCGTAAATTTATCAGATAGTGAAGAAATTTTCAAAACTTAAACCGTAAAAAGAGGAAGTGTTTTGCAAATACCGTGCGTAATACTGGTGTGTTTGTTGAATTCGCAGTAGCCGCAGGTAGTCCGGTGAACGCCGTGGTCTTCGATTATGCTTTGGCCCCTCGTCTTAGTATTACTACTATTATTCCCACTACTACTGCTGCCCAATTCTTTCCGTTGTGACATTTTTGAACACATAAATTTAAAGTTAATGTGCAAAAACGGATGATTGGATCTGCTTTTCCAGAAAAAGATCTACCATTGGGAAGCAAACTTGCGCAATTAAACTTCACCCAAATCATAATTCTGCCAAGAAAGCCGCTAGTGATTTTTTTATTGAGTTTCAGATCCAATGCCATGACCGAAAGAAAGAAAATATATATTATTTCATTGCAAGCATCCACACTGTATCAGCGAACAAAGAACTGGTAAACCCCCGGACTTCCCAATTGCCTTAGCCAAATCTCTGCAACTCTTATTACCCATCAAAAATAAACGAGTTAAGTTGGGCATCATTTTGAATTGTGGATAGTCACTGCCATCACAATTCAATAAACAAAGATATATTAGATCTGTAAACTCGCATACCCAACTTGGGATTTCAAACATCCTTAAGTCGAGGAAGGCGCGGAAGATCCACGGTTCCCGATTGAGGAATGCCATTCTCGATTACCAGTTGTCGCATCTTTACCAGGTGGTCAAAGATACCTCTTTCTATATTTCTCAATTGCACTTCATGTTGAATACTTAGCCTTATTTGTTGGAGATGGATCAAAACCGGTCACATCCTCTATCTTTTAACACCCTATTGTCTTCAACAGAGAGGCTCAGTTTTAGCAGATCTCAATTTCCGCAAACACAGTAGTTTCGATATTATCTTTGGCATAAAATTAAATACTTCAACAGAGCTAGCCATTATATTGATATGCTGAAGAAACTGATGTTCTCTTATCCACGCCGGTAGCCTTCGTACATCTTCGCAGAAAGAGATGTCGAGAAAGAAAAGACTTAAGATTTCGAATACACTTTGGTACCTTGTCAATATTTGTATAAATTATATTCAAAACTCTGAGGAGTTTCAAATTTCCAAAGTATTTGTGCAATGTACAAATATTGGTGTGGCTTAAGTCAAGAACCCGCAGTACCCACAGGGGTGTGTTTTACCCTAAGCAATTTAGGCAGTTGCGTAGGGCGCACAAAAGGGAGGGTGCCATATTTTATAAAAAAAATTCAGGTTAATATTCGGCTTGGTTAAAATTTTGCTAAAAAAAAAAATTGATATTAATAGTTAATCCGATTATCCGAACCGGCACGCCCACACCGCATTCAGTGCATTCTCTGTTTCACATATATAAAAATTAAAAACAGCCCATCCTCTGTGCGGTATGAAGCCTGAAAGGAGTGTGCACTGTCACCTGCGAGTCTGTGACTGTGTGTGAAGGGAATTGAAATTCCGAATGTATTATGTGTCAACTGTCACGTGTGACGGTGTGAAAGACTAACGTAACTTGGTGAATGGTGCCCGGAGCCTGCATTGTAGTGATAGTATCAAGTCTGTAGAGTTTATCAGGTATTAGAAATTTAAAACCATATCTGCTAATTTAGCCCGCATTGTAGTCTGCAACTCTGTTGCAGCCTGGTTGTCATCTATGTAGGCCTAGAGTGATTTGGTCATGTCTTTGTCATCGTTGTTTTTATTTAATGTAGTTGTCATTATAGACATCTTAGGGATAATATTTATCCTTGTTCAGACTTCTAATAGTGTTTCTTACACTAGTTAATATTCTTCATTTGTCTGGTATTCCTCCAATGAGGACGGAATTGACATCATTTCTTATCAGGAAAATAAAAATTCTTAAGTTTGGTTTGAATTTGCTCTTCTTAAAAAAAAAATCATAGAAAAATATGAATCTAACTAATCTAACTAGTTATCTACTACATCTACATTTGTTTTTCTTTAAAACATAGGAATGTATATTACATGAAACCTGGGTGGACATGACTGCCAAAATATTTACTTAATTTGTAATTTGATGGAACCACTCGTTTGAGGAGTTCAATGAATTGGTTGAACACAACATATCTTTTACACTTGAATAATCAGTTGATCATTGCATGGACTGCATCTTGTGCTTCATTGTCTTTCACCATTTGAAATTTTTTAAAACACCAAAATAGATAATTTTAGGGATCTCATGGTTTGATGTTGAGATTTAGGTACTCTTATCTAATTTTATGGCACGTGTAAAATTAACCACTTTATGCTAATGATATGAATCCCATGATTCCACGCTTATTGGAATTAATCTTTAAGTGTGGAATCTTGGATTTCATATATGTTATGAATCGTAGGAGCTCTATATACTAACATATAAAAGCTTTTAAAGATTCCTAGAATTTGATTCATATTTATTAGTTGATGTTATTTTATTGTAAATAGTGAATTTTTAATGTAAGGATGCATAAATATATGACACAATATTCTTAAGATTTCAAGAAATATGATTAGAGAGTGGAATCACTTCAAAATCTAGCATTTCTTACTACCCACTCATATGGTGACTATGAGAACTGAATGGGTTATATACACCATGGTGGCTATACACGTATGAATCCCCAAGAATTATATCATAAGCATCAATTGAATTTACATATTAAAATAGTCCATCAAGTTGAGAATATGTAAGATAACATATGAGAAACTTCAGTGATCATTTATATGTATACCTCTAGTGTTGTAGGAACCGAACCATCCAAATTGTTAAGGACGTAGATGAAGCACTTGGTAAATTATAATGCTTGATACTTTCATCAGAGATGAAAATCGTCATGTTAAACCACCATGAATTAGAAATCTATTGGATTCCCTTACACCCACACTTGTGAATAGAATAAGTTTATTGTTTCAGTCCCTTGTGAGGTTGGTTTGATTGTTGCAATGAGGTAAGTATATTTTGATTCCGTATCCTTCACTTCCTTATGCTTGATGCAATATAGAATTTAGCAATACAAACCCAAGAGCGCTGACACATCACTCAGCCTTTCCTGAGCGCTCACCTGAAGCGCGCAAAGGTACCAAGTCCCTCTTTGGGGTTGTTATTGGAGGATGTTAGCATGAAGAAGACTCTAATCATTCAGATCTATAACTAATATATTTTTCCAACAATGCATATTCAGATCTAGATCTAGAAAATAACAACATTAAAGGATAACCATAATGGAATCAAACATGTAAGACTAAATTATAACCATGATAACACCTTGTTTTAGTTTGTAATCTCCATTACATTAATTGCAGTAAATACACAAAAGCTTCATTACAATAATAATAGTATACGTTCATGCGTGTAACAGATCTAGCAACATAATCTCACTATACCCTAGTTCTCACACGTATATATATGCTCTCTCTCTCTCTCTCTCTCCATGTATAAGGGTGGGGACTTTCCCTTCATTTCTTACCCAATCCTAAAATAGGTCGCATGCTATTATTAGCCATGTGCCATTATAAAACTAGGCTTACATGCAAGAATGCTAACAATAGATCTCTCTTTGTCAAATTTTAGTTCGCCACTCTATCTTTAGCCTGCATCCATGAAAAGCTCTTAGTAGTTGCCCATCCAAAAATAGTTAATGTGTGACGTGCAAGTCTCCAATCAGTTTGAGTACTCCGCATGCTACCTTCAAAAATAGATCCTTAGCATGAAAATGGCTAAGTCTTGAATCCGTCTCTGTTCTGTGCGTGATCCTCTCTGATGCTTATGTTCCTTTGAATGCACTTTGTTCTCTCACGTGAACCTTCTGTATTTTCTCAACTAAGTGCCAAAGTTTTACTGATCTACATTACCCCACACTAGTTGCATTGCCACCCCCGGAAATGGTTTTCTCCAAAAACAAATCAAAGAATATGAATATAAGAATAGAAAGAATTTGTATGAATGAAAGAATGCCCTTAAGTTATAGTATTTTATTCTGCAACTGGAATAATCACTTTTGGATATTCCTCTTTTATCTCCGCCTCTAATGTTTTCCAATCATTGAGTGCGGCCTCTGCCTTATTTGGAATATCTACTGTAATTGACTCCAATTCATCCCTTGCAATCTCTCCTTTTGCATTCTGTAATACCAACACAATGTTGGACATTCCATTCATTCTTCCTTCTAACAAGTCCATCTTTTGAGTGATGAGTTTTCCAAGCTCATCCATCCTTTCCCTGTGAGGTTCTTGAGCTGTTGTAAGGGCCTCGCACTTCTACTTAACAAGTGCTAACCATTTTGCGTGGCCAAATGTCTCATCCTTCATGGCCTTCAGGACCTCAATATCTTCTAAAATGGTCCCGGTCCTTATAACTGCATCTGGCGCTATACAAATATTTAGCACTTGATCCACCTTCTTGAGTTCCTCCTGTAAGCTCTGAAGCAATCCTTCATATGATGCAATCTTCCACATCACTGAAGCCTTTTCTCACTCTACTTCCTGTGTTGGATCTTTTGGCTTAGGCATGTGCAGAGGTTCATCTTCTAGTACTAAGTCCACCAATGTACTCACATAATGTATTACTGAAGGAAACATCTTAGGTACCTTTGGCTCTAAGTGTGACCTAGCCTTCATGACATTATCATCAATCTCCTCTGCCATGCTGATAAACATTACATTCTTCTTCTATGCCAAATAATTTTCCTGGCTTAGGCACACTATCTCCTCATCCTTAGTCTTGATCTCCTCCCTTAGCACCCTAATTGTGGCATATTTTTCCATATTCTAATGTGCGACCTCTGTTGAGATCTTCACCCAAGCATTGCTCACTTGTTCATCTAACATAACACTAGGCTTTATTGTTATGTATCTTTCCTGAGGTTTCTTCTTCAACATCCTTGACACGCATGACTCCTCACACACATCAAATTCTAGCTCATTCATGTGTGTGTGCATTGAACAAGAAAATTGCTTCCTAGTGCGCACTATCGCCATATCTTCATCCATTAACTCCTAGCCGTATAAATACTTTTGTGTCATTGTGCTCTGGAAACGGGCATGGATAATTTTACATGTGTCCTCCACATAGCCCATGGTTGGTGGAATATACTCCCCAATCAATCTTCTTGATCTAGGCTACTTAGGAACTTGGGCTTGAAGATTTGGAACTTGTGTGGCTGCGTCCTGAGTAGTCTCTGTTGTTTTCTCTTCTACCCCTTTTTCTTCCTCTTCTCCATCCTTCATTTCTTCATCTTTTTTCTCCTCCATGTTTTCTGGAGGTGTAGGAGACTTGGGTGTGCTTTCCTCCTACTCTTCCACTTCCTCATTCAACATTAATTTCCTTCTCCTTTTTTCAGTTGTCTCCTTCTGTGGAGAGATTTGAGGTGATCTTTGCATTGTTTGCAGAGTTGTACCTTAGGTCCTCATTCTTCTGAACACTCTCTTGAACCGGAACTCTCCTTGGACTACATCCAAGTCCTCATCATCTCCCTCCTATGGCTGATGTGGAATAGTTGTGTGCTCAACTTCATCCTTATTTGGAGGCTATCTTCTACCTCTGTGTTCCAAACCACCATTATCCTCATACTCCTCCTCTTCATCATCGACTACAATTTTCTCTATGGGCTTGGGTGTTGGAACTTTTTCCATTATATGCTTACCCTTTGGTGGCCCTAGGAGCGCGAACTCATTCTCCACATACTTAGCATTTTGTAGCTTGGGTTTGAGTTATAGGTACACATGAGCTACTCATGTGTCCCCAACTACCAAGCTCACAAATTTCTTTCTTATAATATCTTAGATCAATCTCTCAACGTATGCATTTTGCCCTGGATATACATTCTTCTTCCTTAGAGTGTGGTAGTTGCAATCTACCTTATCTACACTAAAGGTTAAGTGACATGCATCTGAAATCCAGTGAAATGGATCCTAGAAATACCTTGTTGTGAAGGCATACAGAAGTTTTCCCCATGGGATCCAATCCCTGTCCTTCATCACAAATCGTGTGATAAAAAAATGTTGGTATACGGAAAACTAATCTTCCTTACCCAACACTGATGGTTTATCCTTTGGTATGCGCTATGCGGAGTCTATCGTACAACATTTCCAACCTCTACTTGAATGGTCCACTCATTGATCTATCACACAAGTAATTTCCAAACCTTTCCACAGGTGAATTGTGTTTCATGGGGTAATCCCAAATCTTCACCTTTGGTCCATCACGTACCCCAATCTCCATGAATATTAAGGACAATAACATCACACCAAAACTTATTCTATCACCTGTCTACACTTCTTCAATTATTTTATTTATTATGTGATCTAAAATGTTGTAGACCACTCTTTTAGATAACTTCTTGGCGTCGTGTAACCACATTTTGTTTACATGCAACCACCTTCCTTGGTCATTCAGCTTTGTCACAAGATATGCAACCGCCTGCACTACTGGGTACTTCTTCAACTTGTCAATGTCTGTGCCGTAGAGACCCTTAGTATACCCCAACTCCTTCCTTGTCTCTAGGATAATGGAGTTATCAATTAGATCACTATCCAAATCCAACCCTGAGGTCCTTAGTCCTGTCAATGTTGAAATCAAAGAAGTTGTGATTCTTACCCTCTGTTCAATGAAGTAGAATAAGTCCTCATGGACCCTTCTCATCAACCACCGATATAATGGTTCATACTTTCCAAAATATGGTATCTCATATAGTTGGTAGACTCCATTCTACTTCAGCAATTTTTCAGCAGCGACATCGTATACTAGCATATCCTCTACCATGCACTTGTTTATTTTCATGCTCAACAACGCATCGAGCTCCTTCTTATTATCTGATGTTCGATGGTTGTAGTCATTTATTTTACATTAGCATATATGGGAATCCCATTCTTGTCCCACAATCATGCTCTCTGAATATTGCATTTGTAAAACATTACTCTCGAGAGCAATTTATTCTTCCACCACAACCTTCTTCTTCCCTTTATCTCCTGCTGCGGGTGCTTTCTTTGGTGCCATTTGAAAAATCTATCTTTTCTTCCCTCTCTAGTCGAGAAATTCGAAACCCTAGCTTAAATCTTTGTGCCCTAGTGGAAATCACGTTCCCTAGCTTGTTTGTAACGTGCCTACTTCACTTAAAAACTTATCGTATGGGAACGTAAGCTTCTTCTATGCACAACTCTTCTCTCCACACCTAGTTTAATGTAGCCAAATTAAAAACAAACTAGATATACTGCAAATAATATGAACTCCAAAAGAAAATAGATCTCCTTCTTTGTTATCAAATAATGAATTACAATGTTTCCTAAATAGGAAAACAACTCCCAACTCGAGTTTCCAAGTAAACTCTAGCTAACTCTGACTAAATCTACTCTAGGTGGCAGAAATTACTATTTTTAGCAGTTTACTAGAACCTGCTATTCTTAGTAAGTTTGCATGCTTATTCCTACGGGAAAAAAAATTTCCACGTATCTTCTACATCCCTAAATTAGAGGAATTTCCAACTTTCTAACTCATAATGCAATTAATAGACTAAAAATAACTAATGCTCAAAAATAGGAAAAAACCAAACTATAACTTAAATCCTAATTTTCGGCCTCAAGATGGCGGATTTAGGGCCCTAAAAACGTGTCAAAAACTTGCCCCAACCAGTAGGGTGGGTTGCCACTGTGTTCTTCTCATCGAAACATGTGGTTTCAAAAAAAAAGGGACTCAAACGGACACCCGGAGCTCAAGTTATGACCTTGTCAAGTTCCTGCTAATTCTGGTGCATCATAGTTTCACACTTGACGCACCTCAACATGATTTCTCAGATCCTTCACACTTAACCCTTTTCATATTCTCTCCATTGCAATGGTAAAAATGAACTTGCATCCTATCCTTATATAGAATTTCAAAAATTTAGTGCATTTAGTACTCCTACACCTACCAACAATCCTCTCATTAATTAACCATTTTCATTATTTCCGCACGATACATCTTTGTGCCCAAGCTATAACCTTATAGTGAACCCTTCTACCTTTTGGCTGCAGAATTATCTTCAGCATGATTCCATGTGCCTGAGTATCTCATCACTGTGCCTTCCACTGGTAGTCTTACTAGCCCCTGCTTACCTTGCATTATACTCATTTCTTCATTCTTCTCTATCTATGGTCCTTGTGTCCAGAAGAAATCTTTTTTTTTTCAATTCGCCACCCTTGAATAACACTCGTAGATAGTTCCTTTCATGTGGACTTATTTCCATCAGTCCTATACCTGGATATCAACAACCTACCCCCACACTAAGGGTATGTGCAATCCTCTGAACATAAATTTTTTTCCAATAGTAATTATCTTCTAGTGAGTAAAATTGCTTATTACAGAACACACCAACTAAATTGAAAAAACATAGCAATAAAGAAGAAAACACATTAAGGAAATGCAGAATTCAAAACCTAATCTAAATGGTAACACTGCCTTATTACAAACACCAAGAAGACTTATTTATAGTAGGGCTTCAACCTACTCCCATTGAAGTAACAAGGTAATTTTATCCCATTAAGGGCCTCTAACTGACAAGCACCTGATTCAAGTATGTGAGTGATAACATATGGCCCCAACCAATGTACTTTGAATTTTCCTAGATGGCACAAAAACTTAGAATCATAAAGGAGCACCAACTGTCCTATATCCAACTTTTTACCCCTGATGTGCCTGTCATGCCATGCTTTTTGCTTCACCTTCTCTTGTTTTTAACTCCAATGTGCTATGGCTCGTCGCTCATCCAACTTGATTAACTATTTAATCTGTTCTTCTAATGCTTTCTCATCAGCAAGATCTCCAAAGTGAACAATATTCAAAGAAGGTAACATAAATTCCATAGGAAGAATGGCTTCCATGAAAAACATTAACAGAAATGGTGTGGCCTTGTTCAACCTTTTATATGTTGTCTGATATGCCCAAATTACTACAGATATTTTATCATCCCAATCCTTTCTTCCAACATCATATATTTTTTTCAATATTTGGCTCAATGTTTTGATGAAAACCTTAGCAGTACCACTTTCCTGAGGATGATAGGGTGTAGTCTTATGGTGTGCAATCATGAATTCATCTAATAAAATTTTGATTGTCTCATTAGGAAAATGTGTGCCCCTATCACTGGTCAAATTTAAAGGGCATCCATAATTTGTAATAATAGTTTCCCAAAGAAACCTAGATGATGTGGCCATTGTACAATCCTTTGTAGGTGTCTCTTCTACCCACCTTGTCATATAATCTGTGTAAGTTATGATGTAACATGATCCAGTTCTGTGTGTAGCTCACGAAATAAGACCCAAAAAATCTATAGCCCATTTCTCAAATGGTTTTGCACTAGTAATGGGTCTTAGAGGCATTTCATCTCATTGACTTGGTCTCCTAAGGCATTTTCAATGATCAAAATCCTTACAAAATTCCTTACAATCTTTATACTGGGTCTCCCACCATAATCTAATGAGTAGAATCTTGCACGTAGTGGCATCGCCAACATAGTGGCCACCTGTAATACCACCATAAGCTTCTTCCATAATATTCATGCACTTATGTTTCAATACACAATGATGCAATACTTCATCTCAACCTTATTTGTACAAGTCACCACTGATTAACATATAGGGGGCTGCATGTATAGAAAGTTTTTTCTTCTCCAAGGATTTCATTCCTTCTAGTGACATCCCTATTCGTAGAAAGACAAAAATGTCCTCTAGTTCTAATGGCACTTGTTGTAACCTGTATAACTATGGATTTGGCATGGTATCCTCAATTTCTTGTGCTTCTTCTCCTGGCTATATTCTTGATAGATGGTTTGGTCGACAATTACATTTCCCTGGTTTTACCACAACTGTGAAATCAAATTCTCGAAATAAGAGCACCCATCGACATATGTCCCCTTGTAGAATAGGCTTGTTTACCAAATACTTCAATGTCATGTGATCCATATAAAAGATGAATGGTGTAGTTAGTAAGTAGTGGAAAAAATTATGTAGAGCATAGATCACTTCGCACTCTGTAGTTGTGTAATTTTTTTCTGCAGGAGTCATCTTTCTACTCACAAAACAGATAGGATGATCTACAATATCTTCTCCAGGTTGAGCCAACACTGTTCCAATGATCATGCCAGAGGCATTAACATGTACATGAAATGGTTGGTCCCATGAAGGAAAACACATAATATGTGTGGTAGTAAGTTTTTCCTTTAGCATCTTGAATGTGTGTTACTGCAGTTCTCCCTAGTAGAACATACATTTCCCTTTCAGCAACTCTTTTAACGGTGCAGAAATTTTGGCATATCCTTTGATAAACTTCCGGTAATATCCTATATGACCCAAAAATCTGCACACATCACTCTGACTGGTAGGTTCCCTTAGGCCTAAAATGACTGCAACTTTGGTTGGATCAACCAACAAACCCTCCTTGTAGATTATGTTTCCTAACAGTATCCCAAATGGTGTAGTAAATATGCATTTCTTGATGTTTAATGAGATACTCAACTGTCTACATCTTTCAAACATTAAGAGAAGATTATCACAATGATCCTTAACCAATCCATACACCATACAATCATCTAAATAGACCTTAAGAAGTTGTGAATAAACTCCTTGAATGCTTGTATAACTATGCGTGAAAATACAACAGGAACATTTTTCAGACCAAAAGGCATTATAGTATAGGCGAAGCTACCCCATTCGGTAGTAAACGTAGTATTTTCCTGATCCTCCTATGCTATGCAATCCAAATATGATGATACCCATAAAACCCATCTATAAACGAATAGATTTCACGCCCTAAAACACCTTCTAGTATTTCCTCAATGAATGACGTGGGAAAGGGATCAGTCACACATACAACATTCAGCTCCCTGTAGTCGACGCAAATCCTAATCTGTCCATCCTTCTTGATACTGATCACCATTGGACTAACCCATTCTGACTCATCAAGGGGCTTGATAATTCCAGACTTCAACATTTTGTCAATCTCTTCTCTGACCTTTTTGCGCAAGTTGGGGTTCATCTTGTAGGGTCTCTTTCTAACTAGGCATGCACCCTCTTTATGTTTTATCTTATTTTCCCCTAATGCTTCATGCACACCTTTAAGTTCATGGTTACCCATAGGGAATAAGTCCTAGTAATCCCTTAGTAACTCTATGATCTTTGCCACTTCAGATTCTGACCAATAGTCCCCAATTACAGCTTCCTTAGGCTCAACCTTTGATCTAATATTCACCCTCTTTGTATTCATCGGTTCATGATAGATGCACATGGTATTATCTACACTTTCCAGCACCTCCCACCTACCCATTGAATGATTTACATCTAGATTTTATACCTCTTCATCATCCACTAAGTAGACCTTTTTTCCTTTTAGTTTCTCAAGGGAAGCACATTTAAGTACTATTGCATCAACCTCTGCTTCATCAACAAGATGTGCTCCTGAGTATCCTTCATCCAATAACTCTTGAAGGAGTTCTTCAGCCTTGGAACTATCTCCCATAGTTAAGATCTTTATGAATTTCAATGCTTCTTCCACCGGAGGCTTTGTAGAGAAGAAGTCAGACATTTGGGTCATTCTTACAACTAAATCATGCCAATTTCCGGTCTCTCTATGGAGTTCATCATATACATGACAAGCATACACGCATCCTTGTAAAGTGGAATAAAATTTTGCACCCATAGCGAAGGTGGTAAAGATTCTTGTCCTTCTATCTAGAGTCTCTCAGACTTCTGAACGTGGTGTTAAACAGGTTGATTACCATGATAAGTGCAGATTTGAGTAGGTGCATTACTCCTGAAGAACCTAGTAGCAAGAACAATCCTAATTTCATTCCATCCTACATGATTATCCTTTTGGGCCCCCCACCAGCATGTTTTTGTCTCACATAGTGTATATACTTGCATATTTCTTCTTTCCAATAGGTCTATCCACTATTCTTCCATGGCGCGTAGGAATATCATAGGATCTCCTTCTCTGGTATAACAAGGTACCGAGTTGTTACCTATCCTCCTAACATAACGCAGTTTACTGCCTCTAGGAAATATGCTCTTTACTTCACCCCCTACCAACCCATAAGTACTATGAGCCCAATTATCACAGGCAACACTTGTAGTATCCTCCCACTAAATTATACCTTCTTTAGTTAGCTCGAAGCATGCCTAGGTCTCGTATGGCACGTACATAAATCCTATTCAAATATTCTTCACTTAATGGCTCAACATAGGGTGAAAATTTTCCATCTGTTAATGGGATAATAACTCTCTCATCCTTGTTTTCAAAACTGATATAGCCCTTGTTGAACCAAAGATCAGAATTATTTGCATAGCACCAAGGACACCCCAATAGAGCTGGGAAGCTTTATGACTCTACCAGCACTAAAAATTCAAAATCTCTAGTGAACTTGGCTCCATCTATGGTAATGGATGCATCTTTCAAAACTCCGATGGGATTGGCCTTAGTTCGATTAGCCATGAAAAAAATATTAGAGGATGGCTGTAATGGGGGTCTTCCCATTTCTACCCATGCATCTAAGGTAAGAACATTAACTTTCGGACCTGTATCAATCAGTATATTACTCAATAGCCAACTCTCCACAAAAACATTTAGAGTGATTTCCTTGTCATAAACTAGGCTATGAGGGGGGAGATTCGCATGCGGGATTCGCCATCCAGTATCAATAATTACACATGGAGTGTTTCCCTTTATCCAATCCCCTAACAATGGAATGATATTTTCCTAGTGCAACCTTTTACATACTTCCCGTAAGTCATCTATATCAATTTAGACCATCTCTGATACTTTCTTTTACTCCATCTTCCGCAATTTCTCTTTTAAGTATTCTATCTCACCCTAAAGATTCCTAAGAACTTCCATGGTTTCCTAATAAACCTCCTTCTGATAAACTGGATCTGGGTACCGTGCATGTCAAACCTCCTCCTTAGTAATGGTAGGCTTATAATGTAATGCTTCTCAGGCACGTGCCACCTCAGTGCGGGTTGTGATCTTCATTTGTAACTCCTCGAACTCTACTTCTAACTTACGCATCCATTGATTTTCTATAGCATTATGTATCCTAACCATTCCTATGCCTTTGTTTTCTTGTTTATGCTGCTTACTAACATGCTCATACAAGTTCAGGCACTCCTCATAGCTATGGTTCTTTCAAAAACTAGAACAGGTAATATTCTTAGGACATTCACACTTGTAGTGGCCAGGAGATCTGCATGTATAACATGTTCCGCAAGGGAACTCACTTCTTCCACTACCACGGCCTCATCCTCCAAATCCACTGCGGTATCCTTGACCTCTGCCATGACCACCCTCTAAACGCCCTTCATTCCGATCATAGCATGCCTGATTGTGATCCTGGTCCTAATGCTCATTCTTTCCCTTAGAGTTATCTGAAACTCTTGTCTATCGTACACTAATATCTATAGCATCATGGATCTAACCAATTAGCTGAGAGTCTTCCATGTCATGAGTTACAGACCTACAGATTTTATAGTAGCTAGAAACATTCTTCCTTATCATGCGTTGTAATAATGGGTAGCAGTAAGCATAATGGTTCAAGTGGCATATCTCACAATCTAACATCAATGAGCGTGCTGATCTATGAGTACAAATATCTTTTGTGTGACCTTCCACTTCACAATCTGTACACCAAATCCCTTTGCACGTCTTGTGTGCTGAATTTACTGATAGTTTCTCCAACTATTTTTCCATAGCTACGATCTGTGCTTTTAAAAATGGGCTCGCCCTGGTATCTATACTTCCAACTACCTCAACGCATAAGGCTGCTTCATGTGCTTCACACAGATCAATGTATGTCTTATGTGATAATGACCTCCTAAAAGGGGTAATCAGACCCCCAACAAACCATAGTGTATGTTGGCTTGCGTGCATGTCATAAGAAAGCTTGGATAACAGTGTTTTGAAATGAGCATCATACTCTCTAACACTCTTCGTAGTTCCTTGATAAATATCCTTGAGTGCACTTATACTCTTCTTCTCAAAATCAGTGATGTGAAACTTTATAAGGAAAGCCTCTTTTAGGGTTGTATAATCTATGCAATTCTGATTAGGGTAAAACTTTCTATACCAATTGTGTGCTCGCCCTTGTAATGTAGTAGCAAATTGGCTTTCCCTACGCTCAGAAGCTGTGATCCCTTTTGCATGACATAGTATTTCACACATGTGCACATGTTCAGTAGCATCTTCTATGCCCCTATACTCTGGAAGATGAAGAGACATTTCCACATAAATATTTTGGGGTTGGTGCGGACCTTGCCCACCTGATCTAGAACTTCCTGTTTTTCCCCTACCTTCAAAACCACCAGATCTGTTGGAGCTACAACTACCTATGCCTCCTGATCCCGAACTTGTACCTAGTTTCAGACTAGAAGATGTGCTTCGCTATTTCTTAATAGTAGAACTGAATTGTACCCTAACCGTCTATGAAGCGTTACCACTTCCAGAAGGTAGTCTAAAAATTGGTGTGCTTGTATTTTGTCTTGATGATACACCTAGAAAAGTACTCCCATATAACAATGAATCCTTTTGCGTTACCATTACTATGCCTTTAATAATACTTGCTCTTACTCTTCCACTGCTTGAATTAGTGTGATGACTACTTGTTGTACTAGATGCTGGAAAACCAAGCACAAAGGCATGGTTTCTAGGTGGATTCAAATGCACACCCACGGTCAAAGTCATCTCTACTGGCGCACTTCTACATGAGGCCAAGGAGGGTTCCCTATAATTTTTTCCCAAATGGGCGAGTTCTTGAGGCTCGGGTTCCACGTCTCCTGTATGAACTTAAACTCCTTTCCGATCTATCTTTCACCACAAATCCATTTACTGTACAACCTCCCACTGCTTCTTGATTTCTATCTCACGCACCTTATTATACTGAAGTTGCCTTTCCACTATTTTCCTTTCTACTGCTAGGTCTGTCATCTTTCACCAAACCTTCTCCTTCCCCCATGCGTGGTGGGGTTTAGTTAGCCATTGGTTTACTCTCCAAATTCAAGGTTACCTTCAGGATATTGATCACAAGTGGAATGCCTTACAGGTAAGTTCCCCTTGGATATCTTAAAAAATTGAATTCAGCTACCTTTGGGCACGAATAATTGGAAATTGAGTACTCCAAGATATAATTGTTTAAAATGCCATGAAACCACGTATCTATAGCTCGAGTCCAAATCAGATCAGCATCATAAAGGGCCTAAAATTTTTCTTGAGTCCAAACAAGTGCACGATACCTCCAATTCCACTTAGATGCATATGCAATCAGCCACTCATACAATTCTACTAGAAAGATAACAAACAAGCTCTCATATAAAATGTCATACAGGTTCTGTTCCACCCATATGCATTTGTTAAACTCAGATCCAGTATTGAACCGCCTTGTGTATTCTTATTCTAGCTCATGTATCCACTCCTCAACACTTGCTAAGGTCATCCGGTATGTCTTCATCATGAACCATCCTAAAAAAAACTAAAAAGGAGATCACGGAAACGGAACCAATGATGCAGTCTAGAATTTAGCAATACAAACCCAGGCACGCTGGCACATTACTCAGCCTTGCATGAATGCTCACTCGAAGCGCGAAAAGGTACCATGCCCCTCTTTAGGGTTGTTGTTGTAGAATGTTAGCATGAAGAAGACTCTAATCATTCAGATCTATAACTAATATATCTTTCGAACAATGCATATTCAGATCTAGATCTAAAAAATAACAACATTAATAGATAACCATAATGGAATCAAACATGCAAGACTAAATTATAACCATGTGATAACACCTTGTTTCAGTCCATAATATCCATTACATTATTTACAGTAAATACACAGAAACTTCATTACAATAACAATAGTATACGTTCATGCGCATAACAGATCTAGTAGCATAATCTCACTATACCCTAGTTCTCACATGTATATATATATATTCTTCTCTCTCTCTATCTCCATGTATATATATATATATCCCTTCTACTACATAGTTTAATACATATTTATAAGGGTGGGGACTTTCCCTTCATCGCTTATCTAATCCCAAAATAGGTCGCATGATATTATTAGCCATGCGCAATTACAAAAATAGGCTTACATGCAAGAAGGCTAACAATAGATCTTTGCTTGTCAAATGTCAATTCATCATTCTATCTTTAGCCTGCATCTATGCAAAGCACTTCGTAGATGACCATTCAAAAATAGCCAATGCATGACGTGCAAGTCTACAATCGGTTTGAGTGATCTGCACGCTACCTCCAAAAATAGATCCTCGTCATGAAAATGGCTAAGTCCCAAATTTGTCTCTGTTCTGCGCGTGATCCTCTCTGATGCTTCCATTCCTTTGAATGTGAGTTGTTCTCCCACAAAAACCTTCTGTATTTTCTCAACTTAGTGCCAGAGTTTAATTGATCAACAATGCTTTTGCACATAGAAGTATACTTTTCTATGCATTATACCTTATTTCACATGTATGTTGGTCTTTTTTAATTCACATCATTTACTAGTCTTAGCCATTTTTTAATTTTAAGAAGTTATATCCTTTGGTGTATAGGATGTGCCCCGCTTTTCCTTTATATTTGACTCTTCCTCAATGGTTTTTATAAAATATTACACTTTTCCACCATATTAAGCTTAACCAACTTTAGTTTTGATTAAATGAATGATCATAGGTTGTTATTATACTTATATATCTATGTTCCTTTGACTCATAGGAGCCTATTTTTTCATACAAGTCATGGGAGGCATCATTATAGGCATGGATTTATTTTTCATTTCCTTTTCATATTTTTCACCGTTGAATGTAGTAGTCATCATAGATTAAAAAGCCTTTCTATTTTGACAATTGAACTCGACATCGCTACAACAATAAATTATGAAGATGTCATTATTAGTTTTGTTATGGCAAAGGAAATAACAAAACTTTTATAGCTTTAATAAAATGTGTTAAGAGTTATACTATGATTGTTTTAAAAACATGCACATACAGGTGGGTTGCTGGTCCTAGGTGGGAGGGGGTGTACGCTCCGAGTACTACCTAGGGCACTCTGAAACCTTAATTCGACCCTGACCCTCATTCTAGTGAAGAAGGGTGTAGGAATATTTTCAATCTAATTTTGAGATAATGAGACACTCCGGATAATTTCAAGAGAGAACACACTGTTGCTTGCTATCACATTACTGCCGATGAATTTTTTGGCCAGTAAAATCCTACAGCAACCATTCCTATTCAGAAGATTAGCAAAGGCATTCTCCACCAAAAATGCACATTTATTTTCTTTGGATACATACATAGCTAAATCAAGCACCAAATCATGTACACGACACGACTCATGTAAAAAACATATTAACTAAACACAAACTTTCAAGTTGATAAAAATAATCCCATCCAATATCCCATTGGTCTTCCCCTTGAGGAATGAATCCTTCTGCTATCCACATATATATGATATATTCACAATATATTATCTTATCCTCAGGAAAGAAAGAAAGGTAAGTAATGCATGGTTTAAGAGGTTCAGGAAGGGAGTCATAAGTCAACTTGAGAATATTTGTGATGGGATCATTGCATCAATAATTACCTATTTTAGATGACCCAGTTTCACCTCCCACTCTCTCTACACTATTTTGGTGGCCAGGGATGTTGCAACTATGTTGATTTCCAATGGTGATTTTGCACATTATTTTTCAATCTCAAGAGATATTTTCTCAAGGTATTGTGGAAGTACAAGAGCTCCAAACTTTCATCAGGTGATAAGATTTCCATTTCATAAACGTTGGCTCTCATGTTTCTACAAACATCCATACTTCTGGTGGTGACCACAATTTTACATCGACTGTTACCACCAATTGGAAGACCAAGTTTTGCTATCAAATTCTCTTGCCTACTTTCCCTCCATACATTATCAAGCACAATGATATTTTTTTTCCCTTTCTAAAAAGTCGGGAATAATCTTAGTGACATGTATTTTACTTATCATGGAATTCTGAATAACTTCCTTTAGCTCTAATTTCATTTCACTAACCCTGCCTTCATCATCCTCTTTTACCTTTGTGTTGAGTGTTAGATCAACTTGCAACTTTATAAGAGAATATGTTTGTGAAATAGACAACCATATTGAATTATCATACATTTGCTTTACTCGATTAATGACATGCTGGACTAAATATGTCTTCCGACTGCCACCCATACCAATAATAGAAATCACTGGATCTCCAGCCCCGTCTAACAATGCAAGGACTTGTTTAACCGCGGTGAATCTCTCTCCACAATACTTGTTCCCCTCTGCTTTATATTTTAGGATGAACTCACTGAGGGTTATTGATCGGAAGTAGAAAAAGAATAAACCAACATCAACTCAGTTGCATCTTGCACCACACGTGACATTCTGGCTTTGACATATTTAATCCTTCTCCCAATTCGGTAGAAAAAGATTACTTGAGAATAAGTGCAAACACAAGACATGGGAGTAACTGCACATTCTTCTAATATATTTTCTACATCCTAAGTGATATCTCTGATACTTTGAACCCATTTTTGTAAAATCTCATCATTATTTGATCTCTTTGCACCCGCATCTTGAAAATAAACTCTCATACTTGTCATCTTTTTGGCCAGCCAATCGATGCCACTTCTGAAGTTCATGTAATGCCTGCTAAAAACTCCCACTTGAGACCCATGAACAACCTAGGTTTAGTTAGAAAATTATGGAATAATTTTTTTTAAAGTGTTAACAACCAAAGTCTCAAGGACAATTAAATTCAACTGATATTTTTTCCCATTAAAACAATTACTAATTCCACATTATAAAGTAGAGAGTGTAATAAGTCCACACCTAGCTCAAATCTCCTTAGGGATTAATCTAATCATTGATTACATTGAAATTTTAGCTAAATATTCGCTGATTAAAATTTTAGGGTAAAGGTACCAAAACAATTAAATACACAAGGTATTTAATTCCACAATATCTAAGACAAGAGAAAGGTTTAATTACAGTGGGGCGGGAAAGAATACATGTTTTAAAATTTTCAGAGTAAATTCTTATTTACCCACTCCCATAACTCTCTCAAAATATTAAACCTGATTTTTCTCATGATTAACACAATTAAAAATTCCTGAAAACATTCCCATTAGATAGGTAATTTCCTCACCTTTTGGGTGATATAAATAAGTCTTCCTAACTCCTCGTATTTCTCAAGTTATGGGCCAGCATGCCTTAGAAGGAAATTTTTCCCAAGACTTGGTTTACGGGCATGGGGAGGAAAATTTTCCCCAACTCGGGCCTGTGGAATTTGGAGAGAAAATTCACCTAGAAGATAAAATTGGACCATCAGAGTGAGGAAGAAAAATTTTCCCAAACACGGGCCGACAGAATAGGGATGACATTTAGCGCTTTTGACTTTTGGGATAATTGTGCAAACTACCTCCACAAGCCTGCAAGCCTGTAAGGGGACACATGTCAGTTTTACCAAGCTCCAGTGGGAATTCAAGGGTGTAAAATGATCCTTGCCTCTATTGACGCCATAGTGCCACGTGTCATGCCATGATTTGCAAAGGGAAAATGAACCGGAGGGGAAACTTAGAAAAATTTAACTTTAAGAAGAAAGATTTAAAGGTTTAAAACTCTCTGCGCTTCCGCCTACCCCAAGTATGCCATGTGTTAGACAACCATTGGTTGCGGGTTTGTGGGCCAGCGGAATAAATTAAGAAATTTTTCCAAAAAAATTCTTTTGAAAGAGTTAAGGTTTTAAAAGAATCCGCGCCTCCACCAACGCCTAAGAAGCCACGTGGCAGCACCTGATTGGCTGCGTGCTAGAGGGGCCATGGAAGAAATTGGATTTTTTTTCCAAATTTATTTTTATTAAAGTACTTAAGGTTAAAATTGATCTGATCCTCCATTGACACCCAACGACGCCACATGTCGATCAGTGATTGGCTACGGGGTTGCAGGACCGCGAAGGAAAAATTGCCAAATCAACTCTTTGGACTTAGATCATCTTTAGATGAAATGAAGGCTTGCGGATTATAGGAGTGGAGGGAAACTTCATGAATTTGCATCTTTTGGAAAAAAAATCAAAAAGAAAAAATAAATTTAGCACACAGGTCCGCCCTAGAATATTTAAATAATTAAATTTCACAGTTATAATATTTTTGAAGCCAAATGAAGTAAAAACTTCATAAGGCCATAAATTTTGATTGGGAACTCATTTTTTAGAAAAAAAGGACTTTATGGAAATCTCTCGATGTCCTATTTGCATGGAAAACTTAATATTTTAATTTTGATCAATTTTGAGGGGTCAATTTTATGAAAATGCTCTGTAGGATTTTAAAATGCAACAAGTATATTTGAACTTATAAATTTTTGTTCAATTCGACCTTGTTCCTTTCTCAACATACCAAAAAGACATGGAGGAGTGCTCTTGGAATTTTTTGGAATAAATTTTCAAGGATACAACATTTGATTTAAAGGAAATTCGATTTTACCCATTTTATACTGTAAAATGTCTGCAATTTGCCCTTGCCTGATTTTGCAAAGGTTTGAAATATTTTCTTAAGTGTTATTGTCTAATTGAATTTGTTTAGATCATATTATTTTAAATTTTTTGTTTCATTGGTTATTTATTTGTTGAAATGTTGTTCTATTCATTTCTGATCAAAATTGTAGAGTTTAATGGGAAACCAAACATGGAAAGGAAACAAAATTATCTCAATGGATCTTATTTCACTTTCCTTGCTTTAAAACATCCGAGTTCATTCCATGCTAGATTCAACTAGATTTCTTTCCTTCAACTAAGTTATAGAGATAAGAATGCAACTTCCTTTCTATTCAAATTATTCATTTAAAAAAAACAGAGTAATACATCTTCTCTACATGTGTTTCCTCTTTTCATTTACCCTTCTATATAACATTTTAATTCATTCCCTGCTAATTTAAAGTATTTATCTTCCTTAAATCAAAGGTAGAACAAGAATGCAGTTTAAATTTCTTTTCAAACACGTACTCTTCAAAAGAAACACGGGGGATGAAATAATTCTGAATACATTTTCCACATTCAACCAGAGAGTTGCACAACATTTTCAAGGAATATTCAAACAATAATAAATTCATTTTGTAGAGGCAAAACAACATATATTCAAATTGGAATGAATTTTTTTACAAATTCTCTTTTATAATGATCGTATACAACTTACAAAGATACAAATCTTTCTCTTTACATTCCTTTTAACAATACAGAATACAAAGTATATCTCTTTCGAGTTCAAAAGGGATTTCATTTCAATAAGAGGATAACTCTTCACCACAAAATATATTACAAGGTCATCCACTTTGAAGTGGGAAAAGGTTACAATAAGAAGTAATCTCAACAAGGATTTTCAACTTGTCATTTTCCTCTACTCCACTACAACAGCATGAAGATCATCCATTTTCCAATTTGTTCACAACAAAGGCAAGGGAAAGGAAACACTCTCCACCAAACTAAGACATCCAATGAAAAGGAGAATCCATCCTTCTTCATTTTCCCCTGAGCCCCAACCAAGATGTAATAAGAAATGTGTTTCAACTCATGGCAACAATAGGATTCCATAACACACATGCAATTTTACATTTAAAGCACAGTCCAAAAAAAATACTGCGGTTTGCAACCATATAATTCAAACAGAAAACAATACCCAATCTTCATCATGCAATCCAAAGGAGAAAAAAACTATGAGGGATGCTTCTTATGACTCCCAAAGGGGAAAGGGGTACCACCACCTGAGAACAGACTACCAAAATATATATGATTTCAAATCCCTGATATGCTCTTATGCCTTCCCCAAGTACTCCTTATTCCTCACATTTCCTTATGCCTCCCCAACCTCTTATGGCACTGCATAACAATTAAAAAAATGCAAGCTATTTCTTGTAAGGTGGAACCATAATCCCAACTCACATCACACTTATACCTTCCCAAAACACTTATGCATCCCACAAATATGCCCCATAGTCTTCTCCTACACCAACCCTAGGCCATCTACCCAACCACCCAAGAAATAAAATGGCACATTCAAGCATTCAACCATTCACATATGCATACAAATAAAAGGAGAGAATTTCTAAAAGCTAATCTCTTACCTATCCATGATGGAGTTTGTTCCAAGTTCCAAAACAACAAGCTTTCCAATGAAAAAAAAATCCAAGCTCATCAATCCAAATTTAACAAGGATATCCACTTTTCTCCAAAATTTGCAAGAGTTCTCCGAACCAAAAGGTGTCTCCCAAGATGAAGCAATGCAAGGTGAAGTAATAGAAAGAGTGTCACCCAAAACAAGAAAATGAATTCAAATATATAGAAGAGGAAAGAGAAGAGGATGAGGTGGATCCATGTGGGATGCCACATCACACATGCTCAACTCCAACTCATAAGTCAACTTCAATCTCCAAGGCACATTAAAAAACCAGGTGAATAAATGACAATTTTACTTACACACTCAAATCAAACCCAAACCTAAAAGGACTGAAATTAAAAACATGTAAGAAAGTGCAATTAAAACATACAACTTGACTTACAATTAAGGAAGGTCTAAATTTAGACTGTCCAACCATAGGTAAGGTTGGTATGAAAATTTAAGAGGTATGGGACAAGTTTAACTTGTCCCACAAGCCTCCAAAATTAGCCTCCAAGGACAAATTCGAATCTCAAATAAGGTGTAGTGTTTCATACTCCAAAATCAACTTACACGTCACTTACACATTTCTTACAACACTTTAATTTTAGGCAAAGAACTCTAATAATTACTTTCTTATGTCTCAATTTGATTAATTAATTTTAACAACATGATTATTCACATTAATTTATCACAATTAATAAATAATGAAAGGGTAAACACATCACTTAATAAACACATACAAACATCAATAAAAAGGAACCAAATAAATAAATACACATAACCCTTGGTAACATTTAAAGGTGATCCCCCCATGGGAATCCCTAACAATCAAACACACACACATGAACAATAAAAGTTGTCACGGTGACCTTGTTGAATTCATCTAGAATTCCAATGTGGTTGGTCTCCAATCCCCCAATGTTTGTTGTGATATTTTTAACTTGCATACTACAAATACTCCTTCAGCCTCGTGGCCATATCAAAACATCCAAATGGATATAATATAATTTAAAAATCATCAGTATATATATGAATCACAATAACATCTAGACAATCACCAATATCACTTACAATTTCATCAATAACTATATGATCATCAATTTTGAATTCTGTTTTCTCGGTCTACTCAATATATCCAAATATCACATTTCCTAACAACATCCATAAATAGACCCACGTCAAACATTATATCATCCTTAATATATAAAATGTCTCTATTAATCATCATGCATCATATATGAATCAGAGTCAACAATAATCCATGCTCTAACATCTAATCATCATACTAAATCAAAAGTCACAATAATGTCCATAATATAGTCAACAGTTTCACAATCAATATCAAAATGTGTCAAAGGGAAGTGGGAACTACACCCCCCTCCCCTTAGACTCGAATTCCTCCTAAAAGTCACTGGAAAGAGAGATAGGAACAAATGTAATAGAAAAAGTATCGCTCTATTATGTGATTTCTTGCATCAAACAAGTATGGGTCTATAGAACCTAAGTTTGGTCCAATGAAATTCAGCAAGAAGAAGGGAGATTGCAAGGGATGAGTTCTAAAATTTCTGCATGCAAGGCTATGAACATTTAAATCTAGAGTGTAAATTCACACTATCAACCAAGATACAACACATAACAATATAACATGAAGAGTTCAAAAGAGTCTTAAGAGTAACCACCAAGTAGAGAAATAACAGGGAGAATTCCGTGAGTTTGAGAATGACCACATAGTTTCCTTGGAATAAAATATACTACATTAACAAAAGTTAAGGTTTCCACTAAGGTTAAGTTATACTTTCAAATTTCATTGTTTATACGAGGCTAGCAGAATTAATCATGACCAGAAATTTTGTACGAAAAACATGTCTACTCAAAGGTCTCACAATTTGAGGGTTACACAAGATGAGGTTAATCAAAAAGGAAGGGAACCTAACTCACCAAAACATTTACAATTGAGGGAACTATTTATGGGAAGTACTTAAATAACTCGAGAGGGTAAAAATCATATTTTCATGGCGATACTAAGCAAATTCAAGACCACTAGGTTTCCTATAGAATTGAACACACCAGCCAAATAAAGAGATGAAAACCATTTAGAAAAACTGCCTCCACCAGCAACTAACATAACAATGTAAGAAGCACCATACACTATAACACAATGGGATTTATTTATCTTATTTCTTTCTCAAGCTCGGAATAACCATAAGAGAGCACAAGAAACACCAGGGAGCAGTCAAGATAGCTAATGAGAAAACAAGTAACAAGGGGGGTCCAACTATAATCCAACGGTGTATTGTAACATAAATGGATAACATCATCTTGCACTTTCCATCCTAACGGAAAAGGGGCAACTATAACAAGGTGACACAAGCAAATATGAAGAAAAGAAGACTTCCCAAAGTTACTTTATATCCTTAACATGTGTTGTTGTTGACAATTTTTGCACTTGTGCAAAAATGGGAAACTCGAAACTTTGTTATGATGGGTAGCTTTGGTGAAGTATACCTAAGCTAAGGGAATTATATCAGATTATCTTATTATTGCTGATTTGAGAAAGAGATTAAGTGAAATCTGTGGCTATGTATGCTGTTACAAAACATAACAACTCACATAGTCTGCAATTTCACGAATATCCTCGGTAAAATAACACAAGCCCCAAAGGACATCTGTGTTATCTTGATGAAGACACCGGATTTCAGAGTATGTAAGGTGTATAGTTTTGGAACAACAGACATAGTTGAAATTTTTAGGTAATCAGATTCACATTTATTACCTGTGTGCCTATCATATTTATTGCTCTGTATTCATTAAAGTTGTCATGATTAGTGAGTTTGCATTTATCTATGTTGCCATAAAATAAAAAGTGACAATAATGGCCAAATGGAGATAGCAGAAAGGAGTCAAAATGAAGAATGGAAGCTAAGATAATCACACAACATACAAAGAGACACATTTCATTCAATGAGTATCCACTGGAATTATAGGTATTCACTTCAAGTTATCCCTTATGTGAATTCATTTTATTGAGATATTGAGTTTCCTACATCATTATACAATCAAAGGAAAACTGAATGCAGAAAGAGATAATCAACTCATTATTTCAATTTAATGCTTATATT
This sequence comes from Taxus chinensis, assembly GCA_019776745.2. Lineage (NCBI taxonomy): Eukaryota > Viridiplantae > Streptophyta > Pinopsida > Cupressales > Taxaceae > Taxus > Taxus chinensis. Next base: position 757,446,639 of record CM034151.1, on the reverse strand, counting down.
CATAAGAGATCATAAGCTTTCCCACACAAGCTGTGGGATATGACTAAGTGACTCATCATATACATGGAAATGAGAATATTGCATGTACTAAAGAACAAGAGTAGAGGAGTAAAAAAGAACCCATCATTTCCTTTTCTATCTTCTGTCTCCACTCCTCAGCCTTTCCATCTCCATCTCAACTCTTCCAACTTCCGCTTCCATCTCCATTTCTTAACACTTGCAAGACAAGATAAGTATCTGTCAAAATTGAGCTCAGGGTAAAATGTTATTCCAATACTCATGTTCTAAAAACAAATACATATTCTAAATTCAATGCATCTAATGGTACTTGAAAGAAAGAAGTACAAAAACACATGGCACAGGAAAAGAAAGAAGTACAAATGATCTAGCAGCAAGGAAGAGGCAGAGTCCATAAAGTGAATCTGAAAAGAGAAGATCAAAGAAGCTAAGGATTGTTTTAGAAAGGTAGAATCTGAAGCAGCTTGTGAGAGAAACAGATTTGAATAATGACACATGTAGAAAGTTGGAAAACAATTACAGAACAAGGAGAGAAGAATAAATAAACCAAATGGATACAAGAGAGGCCAAAAAACCTATTTATTTCTAACTCATTTCTAAATTTTGTAGAAACAGGTTGCAGCATTGATTGAAAATCAGTTAACTATTTAATAAATAAGCATCAGAATAAGTCAAAAAGAGGTATTTTTGCAAATCATGATAAAAAAATCTAGAAAAGGAAAGAGAAAACAGGACTTTTGGAAAAATTTTGCCAGAGTTTCCCCTTCTAAAATTGAATTTTGATTTAAAATAGAATTGAAATGCATGTTTTTTATCTAGTACATTTCTTTCTAAGCTATCTGAACTTCAAAAGAAATAAAAACAGTCAACAAAAGTACATGTTTCGTCACTTCTAAGTTGATATCATGATCAAATGAAACACATAGACATTCCAAATTTTCATCATGCTACAACTATCAAAGGTTCCTTTTAATTTCCAAATTCAAGCATGAATTAAAGGACAACTACCTTACAGCTTTTCAGAAGTTGTGATGAATCAAGTAAAGCTAGCATGGACAGCTCATTCAAGTAATCGAACAAGCAAGAGAGATGTTTACTTGTTTTCAGAAAAGCCAAATCATAAGAATCTAGAGAGAGAAGGATTCTGGAAAAAAATTTTCCAGAGTTTCCCCTTGCAAAATGGACTTTTCCAGAAAAAATAGAATTGAGAAATAATGGAAAAAATGAGATAGAATTGCTACTATGAATTCTGGAAAGTGAAGTGCCATTACAAAAAAGGAAACTAATTATCTTCTTCATTTTCCATAAAAGAGGTATTTATTTCATTATACAGAAAGTATGCAATCATGTTTGCAACCAAGAAACATCATACAACTACCAAAGATTCATTATCCTAAATGCAAATTTCAAACTACAGAATATCAAAGATAGCATTCATCTTCTAACCGAAGGAGTAAACTACAAATCTCAGCAAATGTTGAAACAAAGCATGCCTTCCAGAAACAAGATCAAAAAGTCAAGTATGCAAGAATAGAGTTTATAAAAGTAGTTTGAATTACATCTACAAACAGAAATGAGTCACAAAAGAAGATACAACTTTATGGATTGCAAATACCAAGAATATACAACCTTTGCATCTACAGAATGAAGGAAGGGTTCATAAACTGCAAGTATGCATCTATCATAGGAATTTAGAAAAAATAGAGCTCGTGTTTCAAATGGAGAAATGGAAACAGTTAATACTTTCAAAGGACCGAGCTGATTTTACAAATAGTTCATCAATAAATGCACAAAAAGAAGCTTTAACAGATTTCGAACGACGATTCCGAGCTCAAAGGCTCACTTCAGAAGTAGAAAATACCAAACCCACAAAGTACTCTCATGTTACACAATATTTTAACTAATATTTGCAATGGATTCAGGGTTACAAGAATGAAAACTTGAGCCTCGAAAAGAAAAAAAGAAAAATAGTGTTGGAACTCACCATTTCCTGAGAATGAAATGATCAAACAAGAAAAAAATGGTGGCAATTTCCTTCTACAGGCTCGTATCGAGCTCATTAGCTACCAAAAGTGGAGAACCAGAAAGAAAAAAAAGATTCATCACTCCACGAGAAGATAAAAGGCTAAATAATAGATGATAATGATATTTATATCATATAACTGAAGGAAAATTGAGCTACGAAGCCAAAAAACAAAAGAAATACCTCCAGAATCTTCAAAAACATAGAAACAGTCAAGCACCAATGGCGTCGAAGGCCAAGCAACAAGTTTACAGGCTCGAAGACGTTAAAATCTCCAAGCATTCATCAAAATCACAGAGTGAGCAAAAAATTTGCCATGGCTTCACCCGCAGAGTAGAAAAAACCAAATGAAGTGACCAAATGCAAGCTCGGAGTGTATAACCTTTCATTGAACTAGGGTTCCAAAATCCTAACCCATGGTTAGAGATCAACGACTCGCTGAATGCCAAGTGCCAAAATGAACGGTGATCGGTCTCCGCAGGTTCCCAAGCGATAAAGCCCAATTAAAGGCCACCGACCATAATAAATGCCCAGATTGGAACCCTAATCAGGGTTACAAGATCTACGGTGACCAAGAAACCAAGGCGAAGATCAAGGGCCAGCAAAGCTCCCAAAAACAAGGCAAATCCAAGCCCAAGGTCAAGTCTCCACCGCCTACAAACAAGAAGGCTCGAGTGATCAGGGGATCATTTCTGAAAGTTCCCTAAACATCTCTAAAATGTGCAAGTATAGAGGATCATCTCGAGATCTTTCCAACGACTGTAAGAACGCGACAAATGGACATCGGAAGCTCTAGATATGTTCGGTCAAAGTTCAGACAGCGGGAAAGTCAACTCTGGTCAACTGGTCAATATTTGGACCAATCACACTGTGACATGTGGCTTGCCAACACTCGTCAAATTCACTCGATTTGCCTATCGGAAGACGAAAAGTGGGATACATTAATTGGTATTAAGCTCACATAAACCAACTGACCACACATATCAACCAACATGGGTTATGTCCACATGGTAAAGGCATGCATTGTCATGCGTGGAAGATTCCACATGAGGAGGGTGAGATGAAGCGGTGGTGTAGGGGCTAGGCCCATGCGTGGACTGTCCCACATGAAATATGGAGTAGGTAAGGTTTAATAAAACCTTACCCAAATATATGGCGCCAAATGTGGGATATCCCACTTACCTTATGCAATCTGCTCCACATGGGATTTAATCTCATTTCATCAAATGCCGCTTATGGGATATTTATCTCATTAAAATATTCAGTTGGCTAAAATGGGAATATCTAATCCCATTAAAACGTGTAATCTGCCCACATAGGGATTTAATCCCATTTTATATGTACGGGTGAGGGTAATATTAGCCTAAGGATTATATGGAGTGCATTATTTTTGGGCCCTAATTTTGTATAAATTGGGAACCCATTCTATTGTAAACAAACACAACACGAGCTTATTATTTGTTAAGCTTGTTGTGGTGGACACACATTACACACAAATTCGGAGAGGAGCTCATTCCTAGAGCGCTGGAGGTGAAGTCCGAGCCAAGAGCAGAATGAGAAATTGTTGTGTGAAGACCTAAATTATTTAGGCATTGTATATTTTTATATTATTGACCTATTATTTGTTAGGCAATAATAAATGAAATATTTGTGGCTAGGAGTTATTCAAACTACCTAGTTGGCCCATAGCGCCACACCAAGTACTTGTAAATCCTAGATTGTCGACCGGAGTGCTAGCTTCGCATTGTTTGCGTCGAGAAGGCCGATCGAAGCCGAAGGAGATTGTGCATCAGGAAGGTGGAAGTCTGGTGCTATTTTTCACCCTTGTCATCCGAAGGTCTGGTGTACTGATAGGCAAGTAAAATTCCATTAGGTTTTCTTGTGAAAGTACTATTGTAACTTACAAGTTTTGACTAGTGGAACGGTTCGACCACGAACCCGGAGACGTAGGCAATTGCCGAACTCCGTAATCAATCTGTGTGCAATTTTCATTATTGTATTGCATTTATTTTAAAATTGATTACTTAAAAGGAGTAAATTATCGGTGAATAATCGAAGCCTATAAGGGTCCGAGATCAGGTCGTAATAATCTGATTATTTTCGGATCAAGTTTGGTATCAGAGCTGGTTTAGCTCAATATTTGTTTTTCAGTAAATCTGATTAACAGAGTGATTGCTTCAAGATTGGTGCAGTTGGTTCAATTTTTGTGAACAGGGTACAAGTGCACTATGGGCAAGATGTCTACACAGGCGAAGCTCGAAGAGATTGAAGCTTACAATCACTAGATCCAGGAAGAGAATTCTCTCCTGTGATCAATGTATTCCTCCCTGGAAGAGGAGAATGCTCGTTTGAAATTGGAACTGGAAACCAATGATGAGCTCTTGGCAAGGTTGCAATGTGGTGATCAGAGGAAGGAAAAACCCTCTACTTCAGATGCAGAGGCCATGGAAAATGATTGCACTGTAAGTTGTTCACCACGGGAATCTTCTTCTTCCTCCCATTCAGTTTCGGATTCAGGTAATGAAGTCTTTGGTTTGTTTGAAAATCATACTAGAGGCATTGGATCCAATTTACTAGATAAAATGGGATTTGATGGAAGAGGCCTTGGTAAAAATGACCAAGGTTTTGCTAACCCAATACAGGTCGAGGATCGTCCTTGTTTTGCAGGTTTGGGTTATCCTAGTGCGGGAATGGAAATTGGAGAATGCTCCAAGAATGCTGACGGGAGACAAGCTTCCGAAAGCAAAGTGATTACCCCACTAGTCCTGCAAGAAGATTATGAGCAGGAAAATTGTGCTTCGTCGTCACAGGCAGGATGTGGTAAGAGAAATCAGTGAAGAGGTAATGAGATTCCACCTCCAATTTCTTACCATAATCGTAAGGACAATAAAACTTCTGATCCACTTTTTCAGCTTAAGAAGTATGGTTATGATTTTCAGAAGATGTGGAATTCTTTTCCATGTACTTTTTATGGATTGCATAATCATTCAGTGGCCAGATGCTGGAAGAGAAGGACACTGATGAAGAAGTTGATGCCGTTCGTCAGGAACACGGCAAATCAGAAAGACCAATCTCGTCATGCAGAGTCGAGAAATGGAAAAAAGAGTTCCTCATCCCAGAAGAAGGAGATTAAGAGGAATTTTTGTGCTCATTTCCAGAGGAATGGGCATCGGGTGGAAAATTGTTGGAAACTGCATCCATCTCGCCATCAGAGTAATGGCAAGCCAAATATGGAATGCAGGCCTATTATAAAGGCAAAGGAAGTTTCTACTCCACCACCAGTTGATAATTCAACCCAGGACCAGGTAATACCTGAAAGTGAAAGTCCTTTGAAATGGGTAAGTCAACAATTTTTCAATTATATATTGCATAATTCAGATTGATGGATCGTATGCAGTATTAAGTTTGGAGATCAGATTCTATGAGAAAATGCTGAGAGAAAGGTTTACAATACTCAATGGATTTTCTTACTTAGAAAATTTGATTAATGCTCCGAACATATCTGTTAATAAGCATGTGAGTACCTGTTACAGCTTGGATACAGGAACTTACTCATATAAAGCTTGGAGATTGATCTGCCATTTGTGCAGACATTAGAGTTCATAGAGATCAGCTCGGAACTTCATTCTGTGTAGAGGCATTGTGACCGTGCAGCAGGATGGTAGCTGACTCATCATTGGCATTGACGTTAGGTCGGAACTTCATTCTGTGTAGAGGCATTGCGACCGTGCAGTAGAATGGTACCTGATATTAGTATGTCAACAAGAGGAGCTCGCAAAGGATCAGCTTGGAACGTCATTCGATGTCAAGGCATTGCGACCACATAATCGAATGGTAGCTGATCAACAGAATTAGCATCATACATCGGAGGATCGAAGTCTTGAAAAAGACTTAGCATCATGTATCGGAGGCGTTGAGGTCTACAGAGACTTAGCATCATGCATCGGAGGCTCGAGGTCTTGAACAAGGCTTAGCATCATGCATCGGAGGCGTTGAGGTCTACAAAGACTTAGAATCATACATCGGAGGCTCGAAGTCTTGAAAAAGGCTTAGCATCATGTATCGAAGGTGTTGAGGTCTATAACAGACTTAACATCATGCATCGGAGGCTCGAGGTCTTGAAAGAGGCTTAGCATCATCCATCGGAGGCGTTGAGGTCTGTAAAGGGACAAGGCATTGTCCATCACCGACATCGGATCAATAAAAGCTCTACGTAACATGGAGTTCCTTCAAACCAGTTCGGATTCTGCGGAATCAACTCGTAGTTAGGAGCTATGTTATAGAGTAAAAGAAGATCCTTGTTGTCAGATATCAAGAATCTTAGCACCGCACAGAAGGAGCGTTGAGGTTTCATTCAGAAACTTAGCACCATAAAGCGGAGGCGTGGAGGTTTTCTTCGGATATTAGAGTGGCGTAGCGGAAGCATCGTGGACCCATAACCCACAAGTTCCAGGATCGGAGCAGAGTTTTCAAAGTGAGAAGGTTGGAGGAGAAGACCCAAGGGTCTACTACAATAGCACTTCCAAGGTGGCAGCAGAGTTTTCAGATTCAGGACAGTGTGGAAGCTTTTTGGGACAAAAAGCTTTTCTCAGTGGGGAGGTGTGATCAGGGGATCATTTCTGAAAGTTCCCTAAACATCTCTAAATGGTTCCAGTGCAGAATATCATCTCAAGAGCTTTCCAACGACTATAAGAACGCGACAAACAGACATCGGGAGCTCTAGATATGTTCGGTCAAAGTTCAGACAGCGAGAAAGCCAACTCTGGTCAACTGGTCAATATTTGGACCAATCGCACTATGACACGTGGCTTGCCAACACTCGATGAATTCACTCGATTTGCCTATCGGGAGATGAAAAGTGGGCTACATTAATTGGTATTAAGCTCACATAAACCAACCAACCACACATATCAGCCAACATGCTAGGTTATGTCCATGTGGTAAACACATGCATTGTCATGCGTGGAAGATTCCACGTGAGGAGGGTGAGATGAAGCGGTGGTGTAGGGGCTAGGCCCATGCGTGGACTATCCCACGTGTAATATGGAGTAGGTAAGGTTTAATAAAACCTTACCCAAATATATGGCGCCAAATGTGGGATATCCCACTTACCTTATGCAATCCGCTCCACATGGGATTTAATCCCATTTCATCAAATGCCGCTTATGGGATATTTATCTCATTAAAATATTCAATCGGCTAAAATGGGAATATGTAATCCCATTAAAACGTGTAATCCGCCCACATAGGGATTTAATCCCATTTTATATGTACGGGTGAGGCTAATATTAGCCTAAGGATTATATGGAGTGCATTATTTTTGGGCCCTAATTTTGTATAAATAGGGAACCCATTCTATTGTAAACAAACACAACATGAGCTTATTATTTGTTAAGCTTGTTGTGGTGGACACACATTACACACAAATTCATAGAAAAGCTCATTCCTAGAGCGCTGGAGGCGAAGTCCGAGCCAAGAGGAGAATGAGAAATTGTTGTGTGAAGACCTAAATTATTTAGGCATTGTATATTTTTATATTATTGACCTATTATTTGTTAGGCAATAATAAATGAAATATTTGTGGCTAGGAGTTATTCAAACTACCTAGTTGGCCCATAGCGCCACACCAAGTACTTGTAAATCCTGGATTGTCGACCGGAGCGCTAGCTTCGCATTGTTTGCATCGGGAAGGCCGATCGAAGCCGAAGGAGATTGTGCATCAGGAAGGTGGAAGTCGGGTGCTATTTTTCACCCTTTTCATCCGAAGGTCTGGTGTACTAATAGGTAAGTAAAATTCCATTAGGTTTTCTTGTGAAATTACTATTGTAACTTACAAGTTCTGACTAGTGGAACGGTTCGACCACGAACCCGGAGACGTAGGCAATTGCCGAACTCCATAATCATTCTGTGTGCAATTGTCATTATTGTCTTGCATTTATTTTAAAATTGATTACTTAAAAGGAGTGAATTATCGGCAAATAATCGAAGCCTATAAGGGTCCGAGATCAGGTCGTAATAATATGATTATTTTCGTATCATCGAGTCATCATGGAGAGGGGCCAGCCCATGTGGACCAACCAATTAATCATTGCAGGGGACTTTACAAAGTCTGAACTATAGTCCATGCTCGAAAAATCAAACAAATCACTATATGCCAAAAGTCCCGAAAAGGGAAAAAATTGTATTATGTGCCAAGGCCCAAAGGTGGCAGATCAGCTAATGCATGGTGGGCTAGCCAAGGGTGGTCCCCTTTGATATTATATACATGCTTATTCCTAAATCTACAATGTGGCAGGATTCCAAACCAGAGGTGGTCCCCACATGGGGTTTTCAAACAAATTTGCAAATGTCACTTTTGTGACTATCCAGATCAGTGAAGGAAATCAAAAAACATGTATACCTTGGAGGTGGTCCTCACTTCATGTTATTTTTGCAAATATGGCTAAGGTTGCATCTTTTTGCCTATACACAGGATATGATTTTTGTATGCCTTCACAACATGACAGAACAAAGAAGATGACAAACTTGAATGTGCAGAGAGAGAAGACTTACCTAGCAAGTAACTTTTAAAATTAGCAATTGATTCACTTTTCTTTCTTAAAAATAGAATAGTCAACTTCAATTTGACTATATTGTATCTAAGGCTGATAATGCCTATTTTTATCACATGCTTTAGTTTGTATTATTTTATTCCTTTATTTATTATTAAATAAAGGGTAAAATTAGGATGCATGGGCGAGTACAAATTTTAAGCTATTTTTAGGAAGGGGGTGAACTTTTTCTATATATTGTGTGATCTTGCAAAGCACAAAAAAGGGGGATTTTTTCAGAGATTTTTCCCAGAAGAACTTTTGGTATGAGTACTAAAGCAATTTTTGCCAGTTTTACCCTCTGAGTGTTGAATTACTATTGCATTTCCAAGTTATTTTACAGTCTTTTGTATGTCAGTATTAATCTTGTGAATCAATATTCCCTGATTAGTCACTTTACCCTACTAAAGATCTACTATTTTCTGTTAAATTTCATTGTGCATGTTATTTTACTAGTACTGTTGTGATTTTCCCTCAATACAAATTAAGTGTTTTTTTCCCTTACATTCTGTAGAAAGTACAAATTGGTTCGTGCACACAAATAATTATTCACAAGTTAGTTGTGTATTCCACTCAAGTCAAGTTCTTTATTCAAATTTGGTGTATCACCTTAGTAATTATTTCATTTTCAGTCACCTCCTAACCCTAAAACTCCCTGAAAGCAGTCTAGAGAACACCAATAAGGAAACCAGCCTTTTAACCCCAGAGGTTCACCACAAAATAGGTATACCCACAGCCCTGAGGTGTCCCCATTGTATCTACGAGAGAGAGAGAGACATTTTGCAGACTTAGAACACCTGTTGCCATCTCTCTGTCAGGTGCACTTTCGAGAGATAACAGTTGCCTTAAAATTATAATAACTTAGGTCTCCAAGGACAAGACAACACGCAAGGAGGTTTCTTGATAAAAAAGAGGTAAGTCTCAATCCAAAAGGGCCACAACTCACACTCGTTGAGCCTATGGGACAATAAGGGTATGATGACCCCAAAACACCCACAAAGAAAGGCACATACATCTATGAATAAGAAAGTACTAAGCAACTAGAACACATTGTTATCCACCAGGTGTTTCACAATTTCAGGTAGGCGACAAAACTACAGGTTCAACTAAACATTGCACTAAATACACATAAATCTTACTTATTTTATAACTCAACTAATTAAGTCAAAAGTTTTAGTTTAGTTTTCCTAGCACATTCCTTTATGAGTTTTTATTAATTAAAATATTCCTTTCTATTCTAATATCACATGTTTGTGTTATAAGAAGCACCACTAAGGTGGTCATAATATCTCGCCATTTTGTAAAGGCATAAAAGAGAAAAATTATTATTTTTACCCCTACGGAAGGTACATGGACAACATTTCCTTTCTATTCCTCTACATGGTTTTTATTTCTTACATTAATTTACCCAAGTTACAGCAAGGACCATTACCCTTTTCCTATGTTCTAGTTTATTTGTTAAGATTCAAGGCCAAATCTCCTCAACTATAGTTTTATGATGTTTGGGTGAGTAAACTTGTCAATTAAAAGTTTAATGAGAAGGGAGGGTAAACATATCACAATATTACTTATATGGAAGAGAGAGGTAAATCAACACATCACATTTTTTTAATTCCAAGAAAACAAGGGACATTCAACATAGAAAACACATCATTAATTTTGTAAGAACTATGAATCTATCAACCACTCATGGATCACAACAAAAATTTGAGATATTTTTTTCACTTATTACAAGTATCATAAAAACCTTCCTAGTGGGTTCTAAAAGTATCTCAAAAGAAGTTACAAAAAAGGTCCATTAAAGAAACATAATTACTTTTACTGATCTACTAGGGTTTAACAATGTTTGTTATTTTGGTGGAAAACATTTTACTCACATGATAAGACAACGAAAATTTTCAAATTTACACCCATATTACCACACGATACCACCAACCAAGCAATCGAAATGAAAAGGAAAAATTTTAACTATAAGAACACCACATACTCACTAGCAGGCATCAAATGTAAGAAGACAATTAAATATTTATTCAACATGCACTTTATGACTAAGAGTTACAGTTTCGCAAGAAGAATCACATTATAAAATACCACCGAGCTTATATCATCAAGGTCTAATTATACTAACATCACCAATGGCATGGTCCAAAAGACTCAAAGCATTCATAAGTGTCTCCATGTAATCCAAAATTAATAGGTCATAGAGTGTTATTCATAGAAATTTAAAATGTTAAGGCCAAGGTAGGCTTATTTATAGGTTGATGTAAGAAAAAAAACACACTTAATTTAAACACATTACTCGAATGAGATTAATTCTAACCATAATTACCAAGATGCATACAATCCAAAAGTCAATAATTTTATAATGAAACAAGGGAATCATGATAAAGCTTAGCATGCCATCGAAGAAAAGCCACTACTAGACAAACACTTTTCCACTAACATCTATAGTTAATCAAAAAGAAATCCAATCCTAACAAAATCCAAAAGCCCATAAATACACACCTCTACTCCGACGGGGATCAAGTTCTTTCCAGACTGTAAGAGAGTCACCACCAATGCCATTAGCCTACTAACTAGACCACACTACACAACAAACTCTCTTCCCAGTGAGGTCGAGTGAAGAAAAAGGTCACTCTAAAATCCTAGACATACTCAAGGTTCTATGCATCCAACGCCAAGGAACAACTTAAATCACCTAAGAAGACATTCAAGACACCAAGGGTATACCCCCATACGACTAATTATCATAATACAAACAACATAGAACCAGCTCATCAATAAGCAAGAAGGAATCACATAACATTTAGCTAAGTAGCCAACAATATCAACGAGCTCCGAGTCACCAATAAAAATAAAATCCAAGAAAGTGTTGGCAATCAAGGAAAGTGGCTAAGTAGCTACATTGCGAAGTCTGAAAATTCTCGCAAAAGAAAAATATAAATAAAAAAAGCCTGAGATCTTCTCAAATCAATCATGAAATAAGATGCTGATCCTTGATAAAATAACACAAGATTACAAATGTAAAATACAAAGGTTAACACTACATTCACTCCATACCCCTTCATGGCCGCCAATAGGGGTACTCTACCTTGAGGTCAGTTCCAAGGACACATACGCAGGATTGGGTCATAAATGACACCCAGACTTAATGTCCACTCTCCCATATGGGTAACAAAATGAAAATATGACAACTAGACTATATTTCCTAAGCCATTGAAGGATGGAAGCTCTAAACAACCTCTAATCAACTCTTCCCGACCCTAGATCACAACCACTATTGTCCAACCACAAGAATCACACCATAAAATTTATCATTCCAACAAATCCAATAATGAAGGGTCTTAAAAGGGCTTAACACATCATACAGTTAAATCAAGATTTAGGACTTGTAAGACAACACATTTTCAATGGGGAACCAAGTTTCCACTACACTAGAAGTTCACAAAAATCAATTTAATTTAACATTCTTAGTTACCTGGGTTTAGAAAAAATGTCACTAATCAAGTACATCAATTCAAACAACTTATTATTTTATTAATATTTTAATTCTGGCAGTTCAAATGAACAAAGTAATGTAATATTTCTTCATACGCATTTCTTTTTCATTTTTCAAACAAGCTTTTTTTTCTAGATTTAAAAGTGTCCTAGGTTTATATTTCATGTCTGAAGTTTTCTAGTGTGCCCAAGGGTCTAAGATTTTGAACCCACATTCTGATACCAAGTGTAATACCCACTAAAAACTCCCACTTGAGACCCATGAACAACCTAGGTTTAGTTAGAAAATTATGGAATAATAATTTTTTTTAAAGTGTTAACAACCAAATTCTCAATGACAATTAAATTCAACTGATAATTTTTCCCATTATAACAATTACTAATTCCACATTATAAAGTAGCAAGTGTAATAAGTCCACACCTAGCTCAAATCTCTTTAGGGATTAATTTAATCACTTATTACATTGACATTTTAGCTAAATATTCCTTGATTAACATTTTAGGGTTAAGGGACGAAAAAAATTAAATACCCAAGGTATTTAGTTCCATAAGATCTAAAACAAGAGCAAGGTTTAATTATAGTGAGGGGGGGAAAGAATAATTGTTTTAAAAATTTTAGAGTAAATTCTTATTTACCTGCTCCCATAAATCTCTTAAAATATTCAACATGATTTTTCTCATGATTAACACAATTAAAAATTCTTGAAAACATTCCTATTAGATAGGAAATTTCCTCACTTTTCTAGTGATATAAAGAAGTCCTCCTAACTCCTCATATTTCTCAAGTTATGGGTCGGTGGGCCTTGGGAAGAAAAGTTTCCCAAGAGCAGGTTTGCGGGCCTGCGGAGGAAAATTTTCCCCAACTCGGGCCTGCGGACTTCGGACAGAAAATTCACCTAGAGGAGAAAAGTGGACCGGTGGAGTGGGGAATAACACTTTTCGCAGACATGGACCAATGGAATGGGGATGTCATTTAGCACTTTTGACTTTTGGGATAAATGTGCAAACTACCTCCGCATGCCCCGCAAGCCCGTAAGGGGACACGTGTTAGCATTACCAAGCTCCTAGCAGGAATTCGCGTCACCGTAGCAATTTAAAAAAATAATGGATAAGGGACCAAAATGATCTGTGCCTCTGCCGTTGCCAAGGGCACCAAGTGTCTTGCCCTGATTCGCATGCGGGGAAAATAGACTGGCGGGAAAACTTTGGAAATTTTAACTTCAAAAAGAAAGATTTAAAGGTTTAAAACTCTCTGCACTTTCACCTATCCTAGGTATGCCACATGTCAGAAAACCATTGGCTATGGGTTGGTGGAAGTGGTGGAATACATTAAGGAATTTTGCCAAAAAAATTCCTTTTAAAGAGTTAAGGTTATAAAAGGATACGTGCCTCCGCCGAAACCCAAGAAGCCACGTGGCATCACCTGATTGGTTGCGGGCTGGCGGGGGCCACGAAAGAAATTGACAATTTTTTACAAATTTATTGTTTTTAAAGTGCTTAATGTTAAAATCAATTCTGAGCCTCTTGCCGATGCCCAACGAAGCCACATGTCGATCAATGATTGGCTGAGGGGCGGCAGGGCCACGGAGGAAAAATTACCAAATCAACTCTTTGGACTTAGATCATCTTTAGAAAAAATGAAGGCTTGCAGATTAGTGGAGAGGTGGGAAACTTCATGAATTTGTGCCTTTTGTAGAAAAAAAAAGAAAAAGAAAATTTTTAGCCCGCGGGTCCGCCCAAGAATATTTTAATAATAAAATTTGACAGTTATAATATTTTTTAAGCCAAATGAAGTAAAACCTTCATAAGGCCATAACTTTTGATTAGAAACTTGGTTTTTGGAAAATGAGGACTTTGTGGAAATATTTCAACGTCTTCTTTTCAGAGGAATATTAATATTTTAATTTTGATAAAGTTTAGGGAGTCAATTTTATGAAAACGGTCTCTAGTCTTTTAAAATGCAATAGGTATATTTGAACTCATAAAATTTTGTTCAATTCGAATTTCTTCCTTTCTCAACATGCCAAACAGACATGGAGGAGTGCTCTTGGAATTTTTTGGAATAAATTTACAAGGATATATTGTTTGATTTAAATGCAATTTGATTTTACCCATTTTATACTGCAAAATTTCTGCAATTTGCCCATGCCCAATTTTGCAATGTTTTGAAAGATTTTCTTAAGTGTTATTGTCCAATTGAATTTTTTTAGATCATATTATGTTTAATTTGTTGTTTCATTGGTTATTTCTTTGTTGCAATGTCGATTCTATTCATTTATGATGAAAATTACAGAGTTCAATGGGAAACCAAACATGGAAAGGAGACAAAATCAACTCAATGGATCTTATTTCACTCGCCTTGCTATAAAACATATAATTTCATCCCATGCTAGCTTCAATTAGATTTCTTTCCTTAAACTAAGTGATAGAGACAATAATGCAATTTCCATTCCATTCAAATTATTCATTTCAATAAAACAAAGTAATACATCTTCTCCACACATGTTTCCTCTTTTCATTTACCCTTCTATACAACATTTCAATTCATTACCTGTTAATTTAAACTATTTATTTTCCTTAAATCAAAGGTAGAACAAGAATGTAGTTTCAATTTGTTTTCAAACACATACTCTTTAGAAGAAACACAGAGGACGAAATAATTCTGAATACATTTTCCACATTCAATCAGAGAGTTGCACAACATTTTCAAGGCAGATTCCAAACAATAATAACTTCATTTTGTAGAGGTAAAACAACATCTATTAAAATTGGAATGATTTATTTTACAACTTCTCTTTTACAATGATCATATACGACTTACAAAGATACATATCTTTCTCTTTACATTCCTTTTAACAATACAGAGTATATCTCTTTCGAGTTCCAAAGGAATTTCATTTCCAAACTAGGATAACTCTTCACCACAAAATATATTACAAGGTCATCCACTTCGAAGTGGGAAAAAGTTACAATAAGAAGTAATCTCAACAACGACTGTCCAACTTTTATTTTTCCTCTGCTCCAGTATAGCAACATGAAGATCCTCCATTTTCCAGATTGTTCACAATAAAGGTAAGGTGAAAGGAAATGATCTACACCCAACGAAGACATCCAATGAAAAGGAGAATCCATCCTTCTTCATTGGCCCCCGATCCCCAACCACAATGCATCAAGAAATGTGTTTCCAACTCATGGCAACAATAGGATTCCACAACACACATGAAATGTCACATTTAAAACATATTCCAAAACAAATATTGCAATTTTCAACCACATAAGACAAACAGAAAACAATACTCAGGATTATTCATGTAAGAAAAAGGAGTAAAAAACTATGGGGGATGCTTCTTATTCCTCCCAAAGGGGAAATGGGTATCACCACCTGAGAACAAACCACCAAAATATATATCATTTCAAATCCCTGGCATGCCCTTATGCCTCCCCCAAATACCCCTTATTCCTCACATTTCCTCATGCCTCCCCAACCTCTTATGGAACCCCATAACAAGTAAAGAAATGTAAGCTATTTATCATAAGGTGGAACCCAAATCCCAACTCCCTCCACACTTATACCTCCCCAAAACACTTATCAATCCCATAAATATGCCCCATAGTCTTTTCCTACACCATCCTTATGCCATCTACCCAACCAGCCGACAAATAAAATGAAACATTCAAGCATTCAACCATTCACATATGCATACAAATAAAAGGAGAGAATTTCCAAGAGCTAAGCTCTTACTTCTCCATGATGGAGTTTGTTCCAAGTTCCAAAACAACAAGCTTTTCTAATGCAAAAACAGTCCAAGCTCAACAATCCACAAGCAACAAGAATCTCCAATTTTCTCCAAAATTTACAAGAGTTCTCCGAACCAAAAGGATTCACCCAAGATGAGGCAATGTAAGGTGAAGTAACCAAAAGAGTGTCACCCAAAACAAGCAAATGAATTTGTATATATAGAAGAGGAAAGAGAAGAGGATGAGGTGGATCCATGTGGGATGCCACATCACACATCCTCAACTCCAACTCATAAGTAAACTTCAATCTCGAAGGAACAATAAAAAAACCAGGTGAATAAATGACATTTTTACTTACACACTCAAATAAAACGCACACCTCAAAGTACTGAAATTAAAAACATGTAAGACAGTGCAACTAAAACATACAACTTGACTTATAAAAATTCATAAGGAAGGTATAAATTTAGACTGTCCAACCATAGGTAAGGTTGGT
Organism: Taxus chinensis; assembly: GCA_019776745.2. Lineage (NCBI taxonomy): Eukaryota > Viridiplantae > Streptophyta > Pinopsida > Cupressales > Taxaceae > Taxus > Taxus chinensis. The sequence goes on along the minus strand of CM034151.1, from coordinate 757,430,276 downwards.
ATGCAAATTTAATAGGTATGGGACAAGTTTAACTTGTCCCACAAGCCTCCAAAATTAGCCTCCAAGGACAAATTCGAATTTCAAAGAAGGTGGAGTGTTTCATACTCCAAAATCAACTTACACATCTCTTACACATCACTTAATATTTCTTACAACACTTTAATTTTAGGCCACAAAATATAATAATTACTTTCTTTTATCCCAATTTCATTAATTAATTTGAACAACATGATTATTCACATTAATTTACCACAATTAATAAATAATGAAAGGGCAAACACATCACTTAATAAAAACATACAAACATCAATAAAAAGTAACCAAATAAATAAATACACATAACCCTTGGTAACATTTAATGGTGGCCCCCCCATTGGAATCCCTAACAATCAAACACACGCACACAAACAATAAAATTTGTTATGGTGACCTTGTTGAATTCATCTAGAATTCCAATGTCGTTGGTCTTCAATCCCCCGATGTTTGTTGTGATATTTTTAACCTGTATAATACAAATACCCCTTCAGCCTCTTGGCCATATTAGAACATCCAAATGGATATAATATAATTTCAAAATTGTAAATATATATATGAATAACAACAACATCCAGACAATCAACAATATCACTTACAATTTCATCAGCAACTATATAATCATGAATTTTAAATTCAATTTTCTCGGTCAACTCAATATATCCAAATATCACATTTCCTAAAAACATCCAGGGTAAGTGCAGGAAGTTAAAGGACAAATATAGGGTCATCCATGGACATCATATTGCAAATAACAACATAATATCAACTTGTAGGGATTATTAGCAATACATACAATCAAAATTAGACAAAATTATAGAAATATGAATCATAACATCTAGAATCTTGTTTCTAAAATACTAATTTTTGTAAAAAATGGATAATATTAGCTATATTAAACACTCAAAATTCAATGACTTGGTATTTTTTTTTAAAAACGCCGATAAGATTATAGTCCGTTTGCCCACAATTTGGATGACCAAAAATTGATATATATTTTTTTCCTTTGGTGAGAAGTTATATGCGACTATCTATCTTGGGATGGATTTTATTTTGTATTTTTTTTAGTAATATTTTATTTTTTATGATTTTTTCCGTGAAAGTGGTATGAAAACATAAAGAAAACAGAGCACTTTCCGTTTGCCCGCCATAACTTCATCAAAAAATATTGAAATCAAATAAAAAAAAATTTGAACATGTATATAATTTCACCACGGTTGGGATGGTATAAGTTTTATCACATTCTAATAAGTGAAACAAATTTTGTAGTCTTAAACGTAGACATAAACATTCACAGGAAAAAGTGTCTTAAAGACCTACTATTAGTAAAAAATTATAAAATGATATTTATCCTCTTCTATTCACTTTAAAATCAATATTTCTACAAAGCTAATAGTCTCCCCTACGCAATGGTACCATTTTTATGAAATATTTTTTACTTTTCAGCATGGTTCAAGTCCACGGAAGACTAAATTTGATGTTTTGTTGTTTTTAATGTAAAATTCAGGATTTGATGTCCACTTAATTGTCCCCCAACTTGGTGCACTTACCCTCCATAAATATACCCATGTCAGACATTATATCATCCTCAATATATTAAATGTCTCTAGTAATCATCATGCATCATATATGAATTAGAGTCAATAATAATCCATGCTCTAACATCTAATCATCATACTAACTCAAAAGTCACAATAATGTCCATAATATAGTCAATAGTGTCATAATCAATATCAAAATGTGTCGAAGGGAGGTGGGCACTACAATTCACGATGAGTGTTGATTCCTCCACCACTTGCTGTGAATCTCTTTGTACAAGTTTTGCAATAAGAGCATCAACAATACCAATAGACATTATTACTTTTTTTTTAAATCACAAACTTGAACTCTCAAGGTCAGGAATGAAAGTGCGACTGAGAATGCTAATAATAAAACTACCCTGAAATTGATTCTGTCAAGTACTTGAGCTCAAGAATATTTAACAACTCAGCCTATGAATTTTTATTACTTGTTTATGAAGTAATAGTAAACACTTACGTCATTACTTTAATTATTCGTTGCATTTACTTTGTAAAAGATGATTGATTTGATTGGAAAATCATATTGCATGACCACCATGGTCCACTTGTCATTGCCATGTTTCTTCTTAAAAAATAATTATTATTTTTTATTAGAGGTAAATAGTTTTGAAGGGACTATACCCTCTTACAAAAAAGGCTCCATAGCCAGATAATGGACTAAAAACATCAAGTTTGGATCAGCATCCAGAATATACAGGTATGTCCAACTATAGTTAATTGAGGAACTATACCAAAGGATCAAAAACTTAACAAAAATTGTAACTAAGTAGCATGAAAACAACATCCTGAATGCATAAAAAAAAACCTATAGTAAGGACTGTCCTCTTTACTTGTCTACTTTTTCAATATTTTTTCTTACCTTCTGTAGAGAGGTGAAGAGTGTTAAGGCAGTGACATGGGTGGGATCCTTCTTATCCAACTGTGAGAGAGTCAAGTTCCTTACTGGTTTGAACTCTTAAATGGTAGCAGGAATGTCACCAAGCACACGTACACTTTCGAAATGCTGCTCCGAAAAATTGTAAATAGCCTTTAGCACAGACATGGTATAGTCATGCCTTCCTTTTGCATTTCTCATCCTATTATCTAATGAGTTAAGCTTCTTGTAAATTTCAATAATTTGATAATTATCTTGCTCAAGGTCAATATACATCTTCCTTTTGCCTTCTCTCTTATAGACCTTCTTAAGCTCTTCTTTTACAAGCCCCAACCTCCTTTTCTAGATTCACAATTCTATTGAGAAGGACATCCTCCCCTTCTATAGTAGAAGTGCCAGTTGGATTGCTTATATGAAGCATATTTTTAGTAAACTCAATTTCTTTGTTGCTATGAAGGATTCTTTGGGAGGGGAAGGAATGATTGAGGGGGTAAAGTGGATTTTTGGTTCTGATTTTCCTTCGAATAGTAGCAGTGGTGGGGGCAATGGAGTCAAGGTAAGGAGGGGCAGCGGCAATGGGAATTGAATGATGTTGAAAAAGGAAATGACAGTGAAGTAGAAAAATGAGTCCTTGGTGATGGGGGTGACACGCGTGTGATTTTAAAACTCAAGAACAGAGCATTCTAGTGAATTTAAAAGATAATGTGGAAAGATTACATGCAAATTACTTCTAATATGATTTAGGAAAACCAAATGTTTGAGAGGAACCATCACATATCTACCTTCTAAAGTGACACACCTTACAATCATCCTTGCAATTTCATCAAATGGATCTGGAATGGAGGACACTTTTATGTATGTTTTAACAAACTTGATATTTTCTCCGTCTACTAGGAATTTCTTGGCTTTGAATTTCTTTTCAACCCTCTTGTTGAAGAACTTAGCACCTTCAAGACTTAACTTCGTGACCTCAACAGTAAGTTCTTTATTGATTTTAATGTTTATCTCCCCATATTCTACTGTTCTTTTCTTCCACCCAGTTGTGAATTGAAGAGAAATGTCTTGATCGTGACCTTGCATTTTTTCAATGAGATTTGACACCCCACCCATTTGTAAATAACTCCATAGGGTCACATCCTCCTTCCATGTTGGGTCGTAGGTGGGTTCAATTTGACATGGATCTCCACCCATTCTGTCGATGTTGTTTCTTTGTTTCCCAATGGTAATGCTTTTCCTCCAAAACCACTTCTTGATAGTGTCTTTATATACCCAGAAAGCATGTGAAGAATGAGTGAAATTATTAGCCGTGCGTGAGGAGATAATCACTCTCAATACAATGAAGGGTTTCTTAATGATGGTTTAGGATTTCATATTTATCCTTGATGATGTCATTATGTACCTTGCTGGGGATGATGTCATCACTAAACCAAATTTGCATTTTATTACTCTCACCATAGTTAAGAAGACTATCTGTCCCTTTGTTGCCTTCACGATATGAGTGGATGATTTGAAATTTTGTAAAAGATTTACAAATCTCAATAGATTCATAAATGAGATCCCTAATGGTCTAACTAGGGGGTTGTGCTTGATTTAAGATATTTATTATGTTTAAAGATTTCCCTTTAATTATAATATTGGAAATATTGCAATCTCTTATAATGCTTACCCCCCATAGTGCTACTAGGGATTTAGAATGGTTATTTGTTTGGTGGCCCATTTTACCATCAAATGTAGCAATAAGGTAACCTATGTGATCCATGATCACCCCACCTCTTCTTGATGCCCCTAAGTTTCCTTTGGATGCCCCATAAAAATTTAACTTGTACCATAAGTTAGGTGGCTGAATCCAGTGAACTAAAGATCTGTCAATATTATTTTGATCATTCCTATGTGTATTGTCAGTATCAATCTTCCAAGAAGCAAGTATATGTTATTCATCCTTGGGGTATGGTCTATTTTTTATGGGCCTAAACCTTTCATTGTTATATTTTATAGTAATAACAATTTCCTTAAATATCTTGTTGCATACATGTATTTTGTTTCTGACGATTATTCCATTCCTAGTTTTCCACAATCTCCAAATGGTATGAGGTAGGACCAAATTCCATATGTTGGTGCTAAAATTGGTTTCGCCTTAGTTGCCATTATTTTCCTCTGATTTGCATGTTCTGAAACATTTTGTCTCTTGCTGTGGGTGTTCTAAAAGTTTCTACATTTAATTGAAATGACTTGAATTGTTTACAAAATCCATTGTCATGTCCCTCCTTGAAAGGTCTCCAAGCTTGCCCTATTTTTGACCTAATTTCTTCAAAATCTACGGGATTTTCCATTTTTCCATTTTTTCCCCGACCATGTAAGCTCAAGAATGGATAATCTATATTTTTATACCTTTGAAAATCAAAAATCCATGGTCGAAGGGATGCTCAAATCCATGATTCACTTGTTTTTGTTTTTAAGAAAAAATCATCCTTAGCGTAAAATCGGGTTCTGGGCGTGAATGGTGATTTTCTATATTTTTACGGTCTGACAGGTGTAATTTTCCTATCAAAGTTATTCCTCAACATTTGGTGGTCACGTGGCTTCTTTTTTTGGTCAAGGGATGGTAGGAAAATGCGTTAACTTATCACTTTTTGCTTTTTTGGAAAAAAGGCAAATTTGGTCTCGTGGCTCCGCTCATGTCTGATTGGTTCTTGTGGTGCTTACGTGGCTTCTTCTAATTGGATGGGGAAAGGAAGGTTTGTTTTTGAACTTGTTCCTTTTGGATACTTTGGAAAAAGGTTTGAACTTGCCCCGCGGCCCCTTCAGGCCCTCTAATTAAATAAAAATTTAAGTGGCAGGGAAAAAGTCTTCCTATGACCCTGCAGAAGGACACATGGCAAAGTTAATGGCGGAGATGTGAGCCTTCGGAGGTAAGTTGAATGTTTTTCCATTTTGGAAAAATGGAATAAAATTCTAAAATAGAAGCGTGCCCCTGCCAAATCATTTTGAAACCTTAAGGTTTTTGAAGTTATGCCATAACGACACGTGGTCATCCTGCGCTCATTCAAGGTCTCAACCTTTGGGGATCATCTCAAGATGCGCCATTGTGACAAGTGGAAGTTTGAAATGTCAAAGGGATGGGGAAGCGGAAAATTGAAGGAAAATTGGACTTTTTGCCTCTTGTCATCAAAAGAATTAAAATCTCAAAATGTCCCACAAGCGCGACAAGAAGGCGGTCAAGGTTGGCTTTGAAAATGTTAAGAAGCGGGAGGCGGGCCATCAGAGGAAACTTGGTTTTTTTCCCCTTGATGTTCAATTGACTAAAATCATCAAAATGACCCGCGGACCCGATAGAGAAAAGTCAAAAATTGCTCCAGTCAATGGCGTAGGTGCAGACTTTCAGGGGAAATTTGGAAAATTTTCCTTTAGTGGAGAACGGAGTTAAAAGTAAAAAGGGGAAGCTTGGTTACTGACTGGGACCCACATTAGAGACTAGCAGCAGAGGGACTGAGACTGCGGATGAAATTTGGAAAATTTTCCCCTTTCCAAAAAAGAGGTGAAATAGCAGAATTTGGTCGTGGTTCCTTTGGGACACACCTTAGGACACATGTCAATCTCATTTCTCAAGGGCGGACGTGCATGGAGCAAAATGTGAAAATTTTACAATTTTTCAAAATTTGTAAAAGGATAAAAGGAACCCATAGGCCCGCTCTAAAATTAGATCTCCCACGTGGACAGTGAAAATTCAAAGTAGGAATCAACGACTGTTATGCATCTTTATCTAATTCTTCTTCCATTTTCACTCCAGATCTCTTGGAAGTGCGAATCTTGATGATTTCTCAATATTTATTGCATGCCAAATAGGGAAGGGGAGTTAATTTTATATCTAAGTTTGGTGAGGAATATCTGGGGACGTATTTTACCATTAAGATGAGATCTAAACTTTGGGATTAATTTGATCTTCCATTTTTCCTTCCCATGCATGTGAAGAGACAGATTTGACAGATTAGGGGTGGAAGTGGTTGGTGAGTAGACGGGAAAGTGATCTACGAGAAGGAGTTGAATGTAGAAGATATTGAAATATATTTTCCCCCTGAGTGCCTGGTGAATTTTTACAGATCTGATTCTGGAAATCGTGATCATGATCATGGCGAGCACTCATAGCACTCAATGTCATGATTTTTGGGGGGGAAAGGGGATCTGTTATACATGTTATAAATGGAAAAAAAAAATTCATGCAAATGGTTGGAGTGTTAGAGGTCGAAGAAAATTCCCAAGAGGAAAATTTGACAAAGCCTATCTTTTGAGAAGCTGTCTAAGAAGCTTGCATATCTATTTTATCTTAAGTTTGATCATGTCAAGGTAGTTGTAAGTGTACAATCATTGAAAAGATCTCAGATTGTTCTAGAAACTGTTCCCTTGCTGATAAATTTAATCAAACTCAAGTTATTTTGTGTTGATCTTGAGAAAAATGTGTTTGTTTCATTTCTGAATGTCTGCAAATAGTTTTTCTTGTTCTTAGTAATATTGTATCAAAATTTGTCTTAATCACACAGGTCTCAATCCTTGTGACAGTTTAGTGGCATCTGCAATCTCATTTCTCAAAAGAGCTTTCATCTAGGAGTGAAATAAATGATTTAAAATCACTTTTCTTTCATTTATTCATAGAGATTGTTTGGAAGACTCTGGGTGTACCTTAGGCATGATTGATCTTAGATTTTGATGTTTTATTGGGTCTTCTAACTTGAACCTTCATGTTAAAATCTCATATATTGTGTGAAAAATTGCTAATCTGGGCCTCCATTGAAGTACATATTCTGGTTAAAGGAACATTTTAGCTATTCTGAAGCATTTTGTTATCTAGACTTTCCATTTTGTAAGAGTTCTTAGAGATTTGGAAAATCAAGTTTATTCTACCTCACCTCCCACCAAAACTTATTTTAAAACAACTAATCGTACCCATAATACCCCTATTTTTCATGTGTGTATATAAATTCATAAATTTTATTACCAAAACATACAGAAACAATCAGGATTCCAAATGACTTTAGTACCCTAAACCTTTCCTAGAGAATATCTCCACTATCTAGAGTGACAACTCGTGAGAGTTAGATTTTGTTGCATTGATCATATTTTATTCAAGGTCTCCTTAACAACTTCATTAGGAAGCACATCTCCATCTCCTCCATAAACAACAGGCTACAAAGGGTACTCTTACCTTGGTTGAAAGGCACAACCTAAAATAGTGAGGATAGATCAAATCCTCTTGAGGGTGCTATAAATTTCTTCACATCTGAGTGATTAAGGGTGATTTAGATCCCATCCCTAGCTACAAAATGACTCATCATGATCTATCTATCTCTTAAGCTTCTTGCTAAACCTATGATGTTGCTCAGAATTTGAAGGAGAATCAGTTTGGATACCAACACCTTACTGAAGTCATTGCCAGGGACGTATTTGAGTTTCTGAGACTATTTTCTGATTCACTGCCATTTCATATCTATTTAGCCTGTCAACAACACCTTACTAGCACCATTTTCAGGGACTTATTTGAGTTGCTGAGACTAGTTTTGGATTCACTGCTAGTTCATATCTATTTATCCCATCAACAACACCTTACTGGCGTCGTTGTCCGGGGAATTATTTGAGTTTCTTAGACTATTTACTGATTTACTATCATTTCATATCTATTTAGCCCATTAAAAACACCTTACTGGCGCCAATGCCAATACTTATTTGAGCTATTGAGACTATTTTATGATTCATTTCCAGTTCATATCTATTTAGCATGTCAACAACACCTTACTGGCACCATTGCGAGGGACATAGTGGTTGCAGTTCACATTCAAGACCTTGTAAAACACTTCTTATATACCTCAAGTGTTGTGTGCAATTCTTTTAGTTCCTACACCTAGAGCACTAGCTTTCATTGATAAATCTCAGTAAATAAAAGTTCGGAGTCTTTCCATCTCTAGTTTCTAGTGTTGAAAACATTTGACAGATCATATTTAGTGCATCTGCACAACTAAGGTGGAAATCCTTAGAAGCGACTCCTTGTTGATCTGATTCTTAATGAATACCAGTTTCTTAACCTATATCAAGTGAGATTTGTTACTAACCTTTCCAAATTTGGAAGGAATAAGATCTTTCTTTGCTAGGGATCCTCCTAGGACATTATTTCCAGAGCTAGAAAATGGAAAATCAGAAGGAAGAAAATCCTGGAGAATTGTGGGGGATCAACAGAAAAGAAGAGGGATCTCCATTGATGAAAGTGGTCGGCCTATCATTTAATAATGCTATTCAAGTGCTTCTAAATTAGGTAGCCTCTTTATGGAATTGAATTCTCCAATTGGAGAGGGGCCTTCAATTGATTTTGAGAAGTTTTCTTCTCATCCTGCCCCTCTCTTTTCAGAAGTTGATAGGGATTTCCAAGAAACAAGGCCTTTAGGGGATATCCACTTTGAAAATTATACCCCTATGTTTTAGAAACCCTCAACCCCTTATCAATCTGTCACCCCTCCTGGGTCACCTCCTCAAAACAACATGTCACTACCCCCACCCAGACTTCCATTTGTTGTAAATAGCTTTGGACCTATAAATTTTTGTAGGGATTGCTGGTTATCCAAATGCAGTTCCTCAAGATGTAAGAAATAGACTACCAAAGTTCCAAGGAAACAACGCTATAACTGGTGATCAACATCTAAATCTTTTTATCAATATAATGGAAGACATTGAGATTGAACATGAGTCCTCATTTTCCCCATTTTTCATTTCAAACCATGACTTCTCCTAGAAAATTTTCACTGGAGCTTTGAATGCCACCTCAAAATTGCTAATCGGACTTTTGGATCATGATAGATTCAACCATACAGCCAAGACAAGGAGGTAAGCCCCCGATTTTAATAAAAAAATTTACATTTTAGGTTTTTTTTCCATTTTAGGTTTTTTTTTGCATTTTCATGGGTTTTTTGAAATGTTTGTTTATGTATACAATTTTCTTGTTTTTTCAGTTGGTCAGCAAGCTCGAAATTGTGCAAACCATCAAAACATTCCTCAAAACCCTCTGAACATTTCTCAAAACCCTCCTCCAAACATAGATCCACCTCATGTGGATCCTTCTTTCCCCACTGAACCAATAAAAACACAAGATAATATCATTGGAAGAATCTGAGAAAATAAAATTGTCATTGAGAACCTTATTTAGACTATAAGATAAAATCATGCCACAAATTTGTCCCACATGACTTTAGCCAACACATTGCAAAAATTGATTAGTGAAGTTGACTCTGCAACCAACCAAATACATAGATGGAATACCTTTAAAGGTGATTTTAGGTGGTGGTATGCGGATAAATTATCCCATGCAGCTGTAAAAGACAAAAAAAAAATTGAAAATACCTCATTTGTGTATTATTTACTGACCCGAGAACCAATGCCTCCCCCCAGTTACTTGCAAACGGTTCCCAATCCATTGGTGCCACGATGACCGAATCAAAAACAATTTTTAGGACCGATGGTGGATGGTTTTTGATTATCCACCATGCAACAACAATGAGTTTCCTCTTTATTTTTTAAAGAAATTATATTGCAAGTTCATGCTTAATGAGGTCCCAAATTATATTGACTTTTCTGACTTTTTTGGTCGAGGAGGTGGCTCTGCAAAAAGTATACCTAGTGTACGCATAGTTCAACCAAGGATCCCCCAGGCCCCAAAACCCCCACTGCCTTTAGTTATCCCTCCTACAGTGAAGGAGGTTGTAGAGATTGACACACTGCATACATTGAGGGAACTCACTGACACTCTGACCCAACATAGTGACTAGATTACATTTGGTGATGTTGGTGGAGGTGTTAGTTCTAGCGCACCACACCACTATGGATAATTTGGTGTCATATGCACTGTAGGCAAGACATCATTTGCTGGTTCACATGATTTTTTTTCTAAAGATGAGATGTTGGGGGATGTTTTTGGAACTGGTGCCACTAATATTGGTCTTTCACAGGTAAATTTCAAATAAATAGTTATATATATATATACATACAATAGTTTAATTCACATGTTTGATATTTTAATATATATGTATTTGATTGTACGTCATGTACATACATGTAAAAAAATATTTTTTTATTTTATTTTAAATAGCAAGAGCCAGTGAAGGAAACATTTGGCATCGACATGCTAGCTACTGCAGTTGGGCATGTTTCAAACGTAAGTTTCAACTTGTACAAACTCACATTTTTATTTTCATTTGATTGCACTAGATTATTATTATAATGTTTCACATGTATGTTGTACATATTAATATGTTTGTCTTTTATACACAAGAGCCTGGTGGGTCATCATATGCTCTGGGAACTAAGGCTACTGGCACATCTCACATGAGTTTTACGCATGTTAGTTTCTCTTTACACTTTGTTTGTAATTGTGGAAGTTCACGTGGATTACATGCTTTGGACCTTTGCTATGTGGTGTAGTCATGTAGATTTTAATATTGATTTGTACATGTTTTTTGTATAACTTATGACTGCCAAAGAGACTCCTCCATATATGTAGACTATGGAGGCTTGTTGTAGATACTGCTATAACATCTGCAAATCCACTAACTAAGGTACAATTTTTCAAATTTGTTAAAATTTGGAGGTTCATTATTTCTTATTACTTAAATCTACAATATCAAATTTTTTATGTATGTGAAATATTTAATTTGAAAATTAATTATTTGTATGTAGCTTACCCCTCGTGAGTCTACTATTGTCCCTGCGATGGGTCAATGAAAAATTGATAGGGATCATGACATTGCAGTAAGATTTCACATGCATTTTAACTAAATTGTACAATTTTCTAAATTTTGAATGTATTTTTAAATTTTGGGTGTTAAAAAATTGTTTTTTATGAATGTACATGTTAGGTTGCAGACCTGCTTAGAGACACTTAAGACCACACAAATGAAATCCATAGTGGCATCTCCCTCCAGTACATCCCCAGGTCGTGGACGTGCTACTTCTAGCAGCGAGAAGAGAGGGAAGATGTTTCATGAGTATATTCATAGTCCACCTGGATGTACATAGATATATATATATATGGGCCATCTGGTCCTATTGAACATGTTTCTTCATATAGTCCATTGTATATATATATATATATATACATATATATATATATATATATATATCCTTTTGCGACCGCATGTGGTCCTATATACATTATAAAATAGTTAGTTCGAGATGTACACATGTTATGAACTTACATATTTTTAGAAATGTGCATCTGGAGCACACTTTGTTTGATTCTTATATATCCATGTGTGTTGGTTTTCATAATGATATTACTTCTATATGTTTGATTCGATTTCATTACATGTATGATATCCTTCTATATATGTTTTCATAACCATTTATTAGTTCTAGATATGTATGTTTGATTTAAAATTAAAAAAACATGTCCCAGAGCACTGCATGGTACAATTGTTAAGAAAACCTATTCCATTAAGCAAAACCATGCTAGGTGAACTACAAAAGGGCAATACATAATTACTTTTTTTTCTTTTAAAGCTAACACTCATCTGTTGCATATCAACTAATGTGAACATTGATAGAAATAAGTGAGGTAGAGTTCATCTTGAACTATATGAATATAACGTTACTTATGGTGCAACATTGCATGGTACAATTGTTAAGAAATTGAGGGAAGTATTTACATTGTTTTAGAGAAATTAAGGAAATCAATAGATGTACACACCTTATCTCTTTATAATTTGGTGCTATATGCCAATCAACTAATAAGTTAAACATTCAATTTGATTATCGTTTAAAGTAGATTCACTTCTCTCTTTCATTTTCATTGTTTGTCTCTTTCTTCTTTCACTTCATTCGGGTGTAGTCCCTTAAGAGCCTTGAGACCAATATATCGTTCAACTTTGACAGGTGACTACTCAGACTCCATGGCACCTAGAGACATCTCGTCTATGCTGAAACCTCAGTATAGTGACCCTCTAAAATAGTGTCTCTCAATTTTTTCCTTCTCATATTGGTGCTCTCTCTGCCCTATTGTTTGTAAAAGAGCGAAATAGTATAGTTTGAGCCATTGTAAGGTTGTCAAACGCTATATTTTGTAAACGGTGGGTCATGGCACCGAACCGACTGATCTGACACATCTAGGTGGCTAGTTGAACACTAGAGGAGGTGGTGTTTTGGTACGTGACAAGGTCCTTGCTTCCGGGCTACTTCATTTGGGCATAGTCCCTTAAGAGCCCCGAGACCAAAATATTGTTCAAATTCAACGGGTGACTACTCGGAATACGTGGCACCTAGAGCTGTCTCATCTAATCCAACACCTCAGTGTAGGGACCCTCTACAATATCCTCTCTTGGTTTTTTCCTTCCCATATCAGTTCTCTTGCTGCCCTATTGTTTGTAAACGTGCAAAATAGTGTAGTTTGAGCCAGTGTAAGGTTGTCAAACACTATATTTTTCAAACGGTGGGTCATGGCACCAAACTGACTGCGCTGACACATCTAGGTGGCTAAGTGAACACTAGAGGAGGTAGTGTTTTGATGCGTGATAAGGTCATTTCTTCCAGGCTACTTCATTCGAGCATAGTCCCTTAAGATTCCTGAGACCAAAATATTGTTCAACTTCGATGAATGACTACTCAGACTCCGTGGCACCTAGAGACGTATCGTATGATCAAAAACCTTGGCATATGGACCCTCTACAATAGGCTATCTCATTTTTTTCCTTCCCAGATCAGTGCTCTCGTTGCGCTATATTTTACAAATGGTGGGTCGTGACACCAAACTGATTATGCACACATGTATTTATGCTCTTGTAAACACTTGGGGAGGATTCATTTCAATTCTCTAAGCACCAAGTGCTTCTGGGATACCTCCTCCGGTGCTAAGAAACCCCTCCACGGGTAAATAAATCGTTGTAAATTACTTCTCTTTTCTTGTAAAACAATGAAAGCTTCTCGTAGCTTCGAGAATTTAAAATTCTCTACTAATAGTGCCAACCACATGAAGGTGGAAGATTTTCTTGCACCACTAACCTGAAAATAAAAGTATTAGTCAAAGAAATTTAAGTTTCAAATCATAACCATACTAGATATATACAAAATACACAAATTTAAAATAAAATATATGACCTTAAATCTATATAACTAAAAATTTATATATATCAAAGAAATTATATATGTCAAACATGAGAATTGTAAATTCATTCCAATGAACCATCAGGATCGGATATACTCTGAATAGCGAACAAGATTGCTTCATGATCTGAATCTCAAACCTTCCAAAGAATCTTGTTATTAGGCCTTCCTCAATATCTATACAGCTGAATATTTGTCGCTAGAACTAGATGTGAATATAAAATGCACAAAAACATGTTAAATTTCTTGTCCATATGGCCCACGAAGTAACATCTGAGCTAAAAAATGAGTGCATATCACTGGACCCAGTGAGTGTCATACAATCCTCGTAGTTAGAAATTTGTTGTTCCTCTATCAACCAAAAATATCTGCGAACTATGGAATTTTCTTGAGAACCTCAGGCCATGTTGTCAGTACAACATTCCACTATACTCTTTACATCTTTTAATTTAGGACCATATTTGTACTTCAACTCTTCTCTTGCAAGAGATCTTTTTACACATGCCCCTGCACTTTCATGCTCTCCTTTTCCATGTCCAGCCTAGATGAAACTCCAAATATGTTGCACACCCATCTTGACATGCATTATAGTCATCCAATTAAACATTCATGCATTCTTAAACTAAGATGTGCAATTATCTAACCATATATAATGTTGTTTGAAGTGGATGTCCCTATCAGAGAAGTTTCCATAAAATAACTAGAAACACCCTTACACAAATTCAGTAGAATGAGTATGATCATCACTGATATAAAAGTGGTACTCTTTTAAAAAAATTCAATCATTCTCTGTACTGGCAGGAGAATGTAGAAATTCTATACGCACAAAAATGGCAACTTGTACTGAGTTGTAATATTGTGATTGAACCTCCATTTGTGGTTGCAATGTGTAATTCTCTATAAAATCGACCACTGAAACAATAGTACCAATAGTAAATGTGTCCTTGCATATCTTGAACTATTCATCCAACCATCGAGCTCTATGTGTATGCCTAGCATACTCATAAACAATTTCATCCTTAAATTTTCTCAAAAATTAGAAAACAGGCATTTGTTCTGTAACTAGCTCACACCGTTTAGACTCTTTTCCGTCTTTCAACTGGTATGAAACTAATTTATATTTATCAAACTCAACTAAATTATTTCCTATTGTACCTATAATTTTCTCATGGATGCAACTTTCCAATTTAGGTAATCTGCCGCATGTACTACAACTTCCATCTAAAAAATCCTGACTATAAAAAAATTGTCCAACTTCTTTTTCACAAAATATAGTAGGAATGAAATCCTTGGAAGATATTGGTGGCACTTTAACACCACATTCTGATAACATAGTTTCAGAATGAAAAATATAATGAATACATAAAAATTTAACATAAAGCATCGCAAATTCAACATGTTGCCTATAACAAGTGGTGCGAGCGTGGTTGATTTTCACATAAAATGGCTTCATCATTTCAAAAAAATGTTGACTAATTTTAATTTCTAGATTCTCTTGTTCAAACTTATGAAAAAATTGAGTTTGATTCATATCTAAGAAATGATTTGGATGTGGTTCACGATTAGTAGAACCAACTCTCTGTTTTATAACATCTCTTGTATTAGGTGAAACACTAGTGTTATCATGCCAAAATTGAATAAAAAATTCTCTTATAGCATCAAAATTATTTTTGTCCTTACGTAGTGCTCTAGCAGAAAATGCCCAAAAAACGGCGTTATTGAGTGATTGAAGGATATTACGTCTTTCAATTGCTTTCATTAGAGTTTTTCTATTAACTTGTAACATTCGACTTGTTTGCATAATCAAATGTTGTTTTTTTTATTGATTCATTTACAACACTAGTAATAAGTACAGGACGCACAATATTACTATCCCTAGTGTGTCTCTTGACACCAACAATGTGATATGCATCATGAAGGTTTTCAACAATTGTAGAGGTTTGAC
The DNA here is from genome assembly GCA_019776745.2 of Taxus chinensis. Taxonomy (NCBI): domain Eukaryota; kingdom Viridiplantae; phylum Streptophyta; class Pinopsida; order Cupressales; family Taxaceae; genus Taxus; species Taxus chinensis. The sequence goes on along the minus strand of CM034151.1, from coordinate 757,414,717 downwards.
CACGTATATTAGATGTTGTCAATCCTAAGGTGTTTAATGTAGGTCTCATTTTAATCAATTTCATCAAACTAACCAACAACTGACATCTTTGGGAATCATTTAAAATTTCAAAATGATTATCCCAAATTTTAGTGGCTTTTCTTCTGATTTTTCGTTTAGAAAGTTTGTTAGACATTGGTTTCAAAATGTTTTCATCAATTTCAATAAAAAAGTTAGGTTTCTTACGTAAAATCCTAGGAGGTGTTTTTGTCAAATTTTTCCTGTCTATAGTTTCAACATGAATTTCCTTATTCACATTTTCATTGTATCCTTCAATTTCAAAATTTGCTACATCATGAGTCTTTAATTTTTCTTCAACATTGACAGTAAAAACATCTTCATCACGAGTATTTAATTCAAATTTAACATTGACAGTAGAAACATTACCTGGTTCTTCATTACTTACAATAGTTGGGGTTGAAGATGAACCTCTTCTTGATTCACAAAGATTCCACATTTTCTCAGCATTTCGAATTTTGTTGTCCTCTAATTCGTTTGGTATTTTTTTACTTAATGACTTCCTTTTTTGACTTTTTTTCTTCTCTCCCATGATGTTTTACTTCCGGTCATAAGAAAAACATGCAGAAAAAGATAGAATTTTGTAGTAATTCGTACGATAAGGTCATAGAGTAAAAATCACATGGTAATTCAGACATTAGGATGTGTGTAAATATTATTTATGAACCGTGAGCACACTTTATAAACCGCGATCGTGGTTTCTAAAGCGCGCTTGGGTTTTTTGTTAAAAAAACCACGATCACACTTTATAAACTATGATCACAGATCTATCTGCCAAACATAAGCCTTAGAAAATCTTTGTTTTTCCCCAACCAAAGCTATGGAAGGTCATTATGAAGTGTAAAAGGTCAAAAAATCTCAACTTTTCTCTTCCAAAGACTTGAACCATGCTAACAAACTAAAAAAAATTCACAAAAATGGTGCCATCGCGTAGGGGAGATTGTTAACTTCATAGAAATATTCATTTTAAAGTGAATAGAATAAGATAAATATCATTTTATAATTTTTTATTAACAATAGGTTTTTAAGACATATTTTCCCGTTAGTGTTCATGTCTATGTTTAAGACTGTAACTTTTTTTTCGCTTATCAAAATGTGATAAAACTTATACCATCCCAAGCGTGGAAAAATTCTATACACGTCAAAAAACAAAATCAATATTTTTTTATATAGTTATGGTGGGAAAATGGAAAACACTCCGTTTTCTAAATATTTTCAGACCACTTTCACGGAAAAAATCAATAAAAAAAATATTGCCTAAAAAAATACAAAATAAAATCCATCCCAAGATATACAACTACATATAACTTTTCATCAAATGAAAAAAAAAAACAAGATTTTGTTATCCAAATTGCGGGAAAACAGACTACAATCTTATAAGTTTTTTAAAAAAAAAAAAATCATATAATTTTAAGTGTTTAATATAACTAAACTTTTCCATTTTTAAAAAAAATTAGTATTTTAGAAACTAGATTCTGGATGCTAATATTCATATTTAGATATTTTTTTCTAATTTTGAATGCGCGTATTGCTAATAATCCCTAAAATTTCATATTTCACTATGTTTTACAATATGACGTCCACAGATGACCCTTTTTTAATCCATCAACTTCCTACACTTACCCCTATTGATTCTTGGACTGAGATGAGCAATGCATTTAAATTGTAGTATGGTGATATTACTGACCCTAGGTTTCATTTGACATAATTTGAAAACATTAAAAAGAATCCTAATGAGTCAGTACATGATTTCAAAAAAAGGTGTAACAAGATCTTGAGGAGATTTCCTGTTAGGATAAGGCCATGTGATGAATCATCTTTGGTCAAATATTTAGATGCATTTGATAAAAAGGCTACTTACTACTTGAGGGATAAAAACCCTACTAATTTGAGGCAGGTCTTCACCATGGCTCTGTAAATAGAGAACAACATCAAGGCAATTGGAAAGCCTCTAAAAAGGGAAGGTATAAAACTAATTAACTTACAAAAACCTCAGACAAGCAAGGGTACATATTTGAAGGAAGTTTTGAAAACTTTGGTAGGGGCTATCAAGGAAATATCATACAAACTAGCCTAGGAAGAGAAGGGGATTGGGCACAGTTCACAAGGTCAACATAAGCAACAAGGCCAAGATAGGTTCAAAAATCACCAAAGACCTGATGATAGAGGCAAGGGACCTGTTGGATTTGGAAAGAGGCAGCCCCAAGAAAGGGAAAACGGGATGGTGTCTAATCCTTTGGCTGCCAAAGTTGATGTTGTGGAGGAGACAGATGTCATTGATTGGTGTAACATATGTTTCATGCCCCATGCTACATGTAGGGTAGACCAGCAAGAAGTTGAGGAAGTAGAAAATGATGAAATTGATGATGAGGCCTGCATGATGGAGATCCCTGCAAATTTTCCAAGGGAAGCAACATCAACTGAGGTAATAAGTGCTAGAACTGTTGCTATTTTTTGGGATTGCATCCATCGGGTACCTCCTGTTCCTCCCTCTCATATTTTAGAAGTAGACACTATACAAGATTTATAATTGCCCACTAATGATTTTGAATACTTGAGGGGATTAATGATTGAAAAGTATGATGGAGGAGTTCCTTCAAAGGAAGATAGGTAGTTATTAATGAATGTTGTAGTTGCCCAAGAAAAGGAGAACAATACCAGAAGTAAAGCTGCCAAGGGGCCACAAGCCAAGTCAAAATTTACATCGCTTACCAGAGAGACCCAAAGAAAAATGCATCTAGTAGAGAGCTTGTTTCCCCAAGAAAAACTTGTGTTCCTCCCCATGCCCAAACTGAAAAGAATCACATTCCATATGATGAATCTGCCAATCTTTCTCCTAGTGCTGCTTTACCCAAATTTGTTCCATATGAAATTGCCTAAGTTTTGAGTCAAATAAAAATTCATGTCCCAATTGTTGAGTTGCTTAGGATCCCTGAGAACAAGAAGAGGGATTTTGAATGTTTAGGGTTCAAAGAGGAAGAGATCATATGATGGAGAGATGTAAACAAGGTTGAGATTCCCCTTACTATTGTAAAGTTGGAAAAGCCACAAATGTCAGAAGGGCTGGGGGAACCACCAGAGATTTATTTAGGAACTTCTTTGGTTAAATCCCAATTGAATGTGGATCCATTCTTTACTACCCTATTTATCAAAGACAAGTTGTTACATAACTGTATATTTGATTCTGGAGCCTCACGTAATGTCATGCCTCTTGAAGTTATGAATGAGTTGGGTATCAAAGTAACAACAGTATATGGGAAGTGCACTTCCATGGACTCTAGAGAGGTGCCAATGGTGGGGTGTGTCAAAGATCTAGATGTGCAACTTGCATCTTAACCTGGAAGGAACTTAAAAATTGATGTAGTGATGATTGACTGCCCTGCCAAGTGGGGGATGTTGTTGTCAAGAAAGTGGGCAACAAGAGTTGGTGGTAGTGTGCAAATGGACATGTCTTATGCCACTATCCCCATTGAAGGCAACTTGGTGAAATTATATGGAGAGAAGATGTTGTACCTGATTGAAGACCCAAGTAATGCATCTTATGAAGTTTTGCAAGAAAATGTTGATCTTAACAACTTTGTGAGTTTTGTGGATTTCAAGAAGTATGAAAATGTTGAAAAAATAGATCCTAAGTATGTTGTTTTCTCTGGTAATTTGGTCTATGATTCAGCCTTGAAAAATGTTAAAGAATTTGATCTAAACACAATGGAGGAGCTTCAGAGAACATGGATGGTTTACAAACTAAAAAAATAAGAAAAAGAGGTATATTTCCAGTTGATGAAAACATATCAGAACCTTTTGGCATGGTCATATCTAGGATGGCAGGCACTTGAATACTTTTCTTGATTGTTTTCTTTGAATCAAGGTGGGCATCATTTGTACAGTGTATAGTTTGTTGGTTTGTTTTCTGTCTTTTGTGTTCTTGTTGGTTCTGGCCCCCGGTGGCCTATTTTTTATTGTTTCTCTATTATTTTTTGGGGGAACGGTCCTGGTTTTGTGCTCTAAAATTTGAATCCTTTCTCCCAAAGGATATTTTGGCACTTGGTCTACCTTTGTTCTTGTGGCACTCACAGAGAGTGCCCATCCCCAAGTCGGAGCTGATGTTGGTGCTTAGATTTGTTTCGCCCCAGTTGCCATTATTTTCCTCTAATCTGCGTGTTCTGAAAATTTTTGTCTCTCGATGTGGGTGTTCTGAAAGTTTCTACCTCCACTTGAAATGCCTCAAATTGTTTTCAGAATCCATTGTCATGTCCCTCCTTGAAAATTCTCTGAGCTTGCCCTGTTTTTACCCAAATTTATTCAAAATCCGCGAGCTTTTCCGTTTTTCCTATTTTTCCCCGACCATGGAAGCTTGAGAATGGTTTAATATATATTTTTATGCCTTTTAAAATCCGTGGTCGAAGATGCTTAGAACCATGATTCACTTGTTTTTGTTTTAAAAAAAAATCACCCTCAGCAAAAAATTGGGTTATGCGCGTGAATGGTGATTTTCTATATTTTGACGGTCTGATGGGTGTCTTTTTGCTATCAAAGTTATTCCTCGACATTTGGTGGTCACGTGGCTTCTTTTGGTTGGTCATTAGACGATGGGAAAATGCTTTAACTTATCACTTTTTGCTTTTTTGGCAAAAAGGAAAATTTAGTCCCATGGCTCCGCTCATTTTTGATTGGTTCTTCTGGTGCTTATGTGGCTTATTCTAATTAGATGGGGCATGGTAGGTTATTTTTTAACTTTTTCATTATGGCTACTATAGAAAAAGGTTTGAACTAGCCCCGCAGCCCCGTCAGGCTCTGATTAAATCAAATTTTAAGTGGCAGGGAAAAAGTCTTACTTTGACCCTGCAGGAGGACACGTGGAAAAGCTAATGGTGGAGATGTGGGCCTTCGGAGGTAAGTTGAATGTTTTTACCTTTTGGAAAAATGGAATAAAATTCTGAAATAGAAGCGCACCCCCGCCAAATCATTTTGAAACCTTAAGTTTTTTGAATTTGCACCATAATGACACATTACAATCCCATGCTCATTCAAGGTCTCAACCTTTGGGGATCATCTCAAGATGCGCCATTGTGACACATGGAAGTTTGGAAAGTCGAAGGGGTGAGCAAGCGGACCATTGGAGGCAAATTGGATTTTTTGCCTCTTGTCATCAAAAGGATTAGAATCTCAAAATGGCCCACAAGCCCGATAAGAAGGAGGTCAAGGTTGGCTTTGAAAATGTTAAGAGGCGGGAGGTGGACCATCGGGGGAAACTTGGTTTTTTTCCCCTTGATGTTCAAATGACTAAAATCATAAAAATGTCCCACGGGCCCGATAGAGAAAATTCAAAACTTGCTCCAGTCAACAGCGGAGGTACGGACTTTCGGGGAAAATTTGGAAAATTTTCCTTTTGTGGATAAGGGAGTTAAAATTAAAAGGGGGAAGTTTGGTTCTACTGGGACACACATCAGAGACTAGAAGTGGAGGGGCAGAGTTGCGGGTGAAATTTGCAAAAAAAATCCCTTTTCCAAAAAAGAGGTGAAATGGTAGAATTTGGTCGTGGTTCCTTTGGGACCCACCTTAGGACACGTGTCAGGCTCATTTCTCAATGGCGGAGGTGCAGAGAAAAATGTGAAAATTTTACATTTTTTCAAAATTTGTAAAAGGAAACTGTAGGCCTGCTCTAAAATTATATCTCCCATGTGGACGGTCCAAATTCAAAGTAGGAATCAACCACATTTGTGGATCTGTATCTGATTCTTCTACCATTTTCACTCCAGAGCTCCTAGAAGTGTGAATCTTCATGATTTCTCGATATTTCTTACACACCAAATAGGGAATGGGAGTTAATTTGATATCTAAGTTTGGTGAGGAAGATCTGGGAACATATTTTACCATTAAGATGAGATCTGACCTATGGGCTTGATCTGATCTTCCATTTTTCCTTCCCGGGCAAGCGAAGAGATAGATTTGACATATTAGGGGTGGAAGTGGTTGGCGAGTAGAGGGAAAAGTGATCTACCAGAATAAGGAGTTGAATGCCGGAGATATTCGAAGAGATTTTCCCCCTGAGTGCCTAGCGGAGAAATCGTGATCATGATCATGGCGAGCACTCCTAGCACTCAATGTCGATATTTTTTGGGGGAAAATGGGCTCTGTTGTAAATGTTATAAATGGCACAAATTTTTCGTGCAAAAGGTTGGAGTGTTAGAGGTCGAAGAAAATTTACAATAGGAAAATTTAACAAAGCCTGTCTTTTGAGAAGCCTCTATATCTCTTTTGTATTAAGTTTGATCGTGTCAAGTTCATTGTAAGTGTACAACCATTGAAAATATTTGAAATTGTTCTATAAACTTTCCCTTGCTAATAACTTTAATCAAACTCGAGTTATTTTGTGTTGATCTTGAGAAAAATGTGTTTGTTTCATTTCAGAATGTCTGCAAATAATTTTTCTTATTCTTATTGCAATCCTGTATCAAAATGTTTCTTAATCACATAGGTCTCAATCCTTAAGACAGTTTACTGGCATATGCAATCTCATTTCTTAGAGAAGATTTCATCTGGGAGTGAAATAAACAATTTAAAATCACTTTTCTTTCATTTGTTGACAAAGATTGTTTGTAAGCCTCTGGGTGTACCTCAGGTGTGATTGATCTTAGATTTTGATGTTTTATTGGGGTTTCTAACTCGAGCCTTCATGTTAAAAATTCATAGATTGTGTGAAAAAGTGCTAATCTGGGCCTTCATATAAGTACATATTCTGGTTAAAGGAACATTTTATCTATTCTGAAGCATTATGTTATCTATACTTTCCATTTTGTAAGAGTTATAAGAGATTTGGAAAATCAAGTTTATTTTGCCTCATCTCCCACCAAAACTTATTTAAAAATCACTAATCCTACCCATACTACCCCTATTTGTCATGTGTGTATACAAATACATAAATTTTATTACCAAAACATACAGAAACAATCAAGATTCCAAATGTCTTTAGTAGCCTGAACCTTACGTAGACAATATCTCCACTATCTAGAGTGAAAACTCGTGAGAGTTAGATTTTGTTGCATTGATCATATTTTTTTCAAGGTCTCCTTAACAACTTCATTAGGAAGGACATATCCATCTCCTCCATAAACAACAAGCTACAAAGGGTTCTATTACCTTGGTTGAAAGGCACAACCTAAAATAGTGAGGATAGATCAAATCCTAATGAAGGTGCTATCCAATTCTCCGATGCCCGAGTGAAAAAGAGTCAAACAAATCCCCTCCTCGGCTACAAAATGACTCATAATAATATCTATCTCTTAGTGTCTTGCTAAATATTTGATGCTTCTCTATTTCCAAGGGAGAATCAATTTGGATACCAATAGTCTAAATGATATTTTAGAATAATTTGATAATATCAACTAAAATTTTTCCAATGAGATATATTGATGCTTTTCCAATTCTACCCCAGATTAATCATCAAATTACGTCACGACATGTCCTATTTGGTTCTTGCAATAAGGATGACAAAGTTACTAAAATTTTCAATAAAAATCTCAATTTACAGGTTTGCTCTCGTTTGTAAGAATTTCATAAGTCAGCTGAATAAAGTGAGCTTGAATAAGTTGAAAATGTTTCAAGCCAAAGATGTGCCTAAGGGAGATTGATATAGCAGACATGCTAATTTATTCATGTATGTTGATCGAGAGGAAGAATTCTCCGTACTATAGGAATCGATCAAGACTCAGTTCATTGATGTCCTCGGATTACAAGTTTTGGAGATGTGGCTAAGAGTAGATATCAAATAAACTTCAGTACTCTGAGATGCGGCATGTCTACTATGGTTTCTTGCAATGTTAAGCTAACATACTGGGGCATGAATGGGATAGCTCTCAAGCTCTGAATCACTGAAATTTTTAGGCTAGTTGACTTCGCGTCAAACTTTGAAAAAAAATTACTGACTTTAATGGGATCTTGTTACCTTGAACTTAATTATACTCTATTTTTTGTAGCTTGTTAATTAAGGTTCAAACTATAATGGCTCAACGTCTCTAGAACTTATGTACAATGCGCTTGCTAATGTATCACTTAAGTTTAAGCGAACATTAGTTGAGATCATGTTGGGAGAATTTACTCTACCAATTTTGAAAGACCTGCTTTAAATACTTGCGATGATATCAATGCCACTCATTTCAGAACTCCACATATTGCTTCAGTGAAATTGGTCAGTGAGTTATTGCCATTAGCTCTCTATCGATTCATACTTTGTGGATTAGTAATTCCTTACATGAGACATGATCCCAATCTAGCCTTTATCTATGTTATCTTATTGTCAATAATGTGTGAAGAATGATATAATGTACTTTGAGCATATCAATTTGTGGATAATGTGCCAGTCAATCCCTTTATGCTATAAATTTGCACTATTACCAGACTATCATCAATCAGGGTTCATTCACAATGTATGACATGTCCATGATCATATATGTGTTATGAGGTGTTGATTGTCCCCTATTTGAGTACAGCTTAGATATATTAGTTAGCAAGATACTTGGTGACACAATAGCGGGCATACATGTAATACAAAAACTATTGTCATAACTAACTGCTTCTTCCTGTAGTCTAAGCTAGAATAACCTGTGAAGGTGGATTGTGATTGCTTATTGTACCATCGGGTTTCCAAATTAACCACGCTCTAATGCCTGAAGATCAGAAAATCTAGTCTCTGCGATAATACTCTTTACCATGGCAAAGCAATCCTCAGTCCCGCTCTCAAGCCGTTCAAGTAATTGGATTCTATCTACAGCCACAAGCACGTGAGAGGCCATGAATGGGGGGTGAGTAGATTTGATTTATTTTCGATATTTCTTTAACCTTACACATTGATCTTCATATCGACAAACTGGAATGATTGTAGGTTTCAAATCTTGACATGCCTTCTCTTAGGGTTCATCCTTGCATTTGCAACAAGGTCCCATAATATTTTTGGGAGACTATGCTGCAACAGAGGGCCTCACGAGATGCCAAGGTCATAGACTTCCTCGATCGCCCTAAACAAGTGCATAATCCATGTTGAAGAAGCACGTCTACCTCACCATTGCAGCCACAAATAAAATCCTTTGCCGCCTTTCTGCACCTACTCTGACTCAGTCTTTGACGCCCTCTTCCTTGGCGGACACGTCTATAGGAGTTTCAGACTCCCAATGAGGAACGGGAGTCCAGAAACAACTGGCCTTGGCTTTCACCAATGGTCTCCACGTTTTCAGCCAAAGATAGTGAAGAAAACTGCCAATTCCCCTAGATGCTTAAAGTTTGCAACTTAGAGTTTCCTACGCAAGATGTTTGGTCACTCTACAGGTTTTCTTCCTCCACGCGCAGCACATATTAGGAGCGGTGAATGTAAATTATCCTCCAACGTCGGTCTGCAGTCATTTTACACTGGCAGTGCTCATCTAAATTATCCACTCAGGAGGGGAAGCATTAACGGTTTCAAGGCCACTTATCTCCATCCAATTTTCTTCACGCTTATCACGCTCCTTCCCTTCCACGCCGCTCTGATACCACTGTTAGATTCAAAAGCTAATGGAAAATAATGTCTGAAAATGATCTATTCTCAATGCCTATGAGGGGGGTGACATAAATACATAGTGAAAATGGTTAGGAGGTGTAACCACTCTGTACCCAAACTAACCAATAAACAATGGTTTTCAAATAACGTTCAATTCTAATTCATGCATAGTTGAGGAAAATAAAGCTATTCCAGAAGTTGATAATAGTATTCTTCTCTTCAACAACTTATCTATTTATAAATAGATCTAGCAATAATTGTACTCCTTGTCTCGAGACTCACACCAGCATGATTATGATGCCATTTTGAACAATAAGTTCTACCTTTAGATGATGGTTTATGATTTAAGACTGACTGACAATACTTTTTGGTAGGATAATAACTCCATTCAAGATCGCCATACCTTTCTATATAACACATTTTATTATGCCGAGAGGAATATTGATCATGGCCTATTCCTTGTAAAATCTCACTCTAGTGTGTGCATATACTATTTTGATTATAAGCTCTACCATGGTATTGAACCACACAATGTATTCAAAATAACTGATTTTTTTACCTGACATATCGCTTACTTACACCCAAGTCTTTCAACCAGAATTTCATCACTAAAATGCGAAGTTTGAGAGACTTTTACAAGGTTCTTACCATAATTGGCTCCTTCTATCACTCATGTCAGGGAAGGTTCAGTAATCTTGTTGATCAAGTGAAATGTACCTATTTGAAGTCATAATTACATATGAGGGATGTACTATTTTTACTTCTCTGAAAACCTCATCACGGTATCACGCCCAGATCAAGATTGATTGACTATGAAGACCCTTGAGTTCCAATAAACTTTGTACTAGTAACTGATCATTGGCATGAGTGTTGGTTTCATCTAAATTTAATACCACCTGATTAGCAACATTTGAGCTTGCTACTTGTTGATATCCATTATGTGCATGTAAAGTATTTCTTGTATCTGGGGGACCTTTCCGACACTATCATAGCCATAAGTGGCATGTACTCTTATTAAAAAAGGTCTTTGTCCTGGGCCTTATCTTCAACTGACACTTGACACTGGCTTTATTCCTGCTGCATTTGAAGCACATGAGTTTGAAACAATATGTGCACTTCATGATTGGACACATTCATTGTCGCATAGATTTAACACTCAAAATTTGGATCTTGAAGGGAGTTCCCTCAAGGTGATCGGAACCAAAATCAAAGTCTTCTACCTTCTCACCGAGAACTTTGGAATAACTTCGTCTCATAGTTTCATCCACATGACGATCATAAAAAAAAATAAACTTTCTCATCGGACCCCATAGAGAATAGTGTTCAATTTCGATCTGAATTTCATGGAAAGGATCTTGAAGTCTTTAAGATACTTCAAAACTTAGAGAGAATGGTATGCTAACTTAGCTCCATGCTTCATGTGGTTTCGATGCATCCCGAATGTGCAGTTGCACATCATTGGTGAAACTCCTCATAATCATAATCAATGCTTTGAAGCACTAGCCATCTCACTATTTTACTGAGTTCATCAGGACTTATGGGAATTGTCACTGACCATGAGATGATGCTCCAATAGATCCTTGGTAAACCACAAGGATGTAAAGGAATCTCTAGAAAACTATATTGATGTTTTTACTAGGCTCACGTAGATTAATCCCTTTAGCCATAACTGTGCATCCGATAGTAAGAATTTTTGGTGCAAACATCTGTAAATAATTCATTTTGTAAAAAATATATGGTATTAATTTAATATAATTATTACAAGTATGTCAATCATTGTTGAGAGAATCGTTAAAATGACAAGTTTTCAATATTCTCGTTTTGAGAGATGATGATGCTTCTTAAGGAGTTCTTCTTTATCTTCACATGTACAATTCGTAACTACGGATTCTAGCTCATGTCTCACTTTCTGCATTCACTTGGCAGGATGAAACTTCCTGAAAAGAAAATACTCCAAAGTTATACTCTCTTCATGACCCAGTTCGTTGATATACAAGGTTTCCAGTAGTCTACGAAGCTATGTTAAGTAATTCAAAATATAACCTAGGAGCAATTTCTTCTTAACCTTCTAAGGTAACAATGTTCTGATGGGAATTTCTTCTTTGTAGTCATTGTGGCTTTGCAGCAGATCCCAACTGTTAAAATTCACGCTTGACACCCTTCAGTGTTAAAACTGTGAGACCAGTCTATGGAATCCACAATCTAGGATTTTTCAGTGAAGCTCCTGCAGTATTTTGATTGTTACCTGGGAAACCTTCATTTACCCTACAAAAGCTCATCTAAAAAATAAAATGGTGTTGAACATCAGCCATGTCTGAGATCTACCATTGTGTTGTGAACCACTGGTCCTCCACATTGGCCAATTCTGCAGAAGACATAGAAAGAATCGCCTCATCTGTTTTGAAAGCAACACCAAATTCTAATGCAGACACAATGGTTTAGGATGCAAGGGTGTTCTTCTCTTTCCAATGCTCTCCACACGTACAAGCCAAAAAAGAAAATATATTCACCATGTGGGCATACGGATTTTAAATGTGCAGGTCGTTGGTATCAACCCAAACGTTTTGCTCCTCCACAGCACGTCTGCTCCTTTTGAAATGCACGTTTAGTTCAAAAATGATAATTAAAAAATAGTTTGAAATTCCTTTTGTTAGTAAGATAGCATTTAATACCCCCCATTTTTAGTTAAAACCTTGAAACTTTTTACTTTCAAATTTAATAAACTAAATTTTAAAGATTGGTTTAGTTTTGCAAAAAAAAAATGTCAGTACTACAAAATTTGGTAAAGATATACTTGTTTCTTGCAGCAATTTGTAACCTACCTTTTAATTTGTAATCTCAAGTAATTTAGTAAGAAGGTGGTTCAGGGACAATCATTGCTAATTGATCCCCTCAAAATGAAGTGTTGATTTTATATGCCAATCAAGCTTTGTTATATTTAATATCTCATGGCATCAAGGTTTTCAACTGGATGATCTTAAATTTGATAGATAAGACATAAACATGAATGGAATGTTGGAAATTAAAATACGTGAATTAAATAACTACATGTACCACACCAAATCTACTGAGAAGTTTTTTCCTAACTAAATAATATCTATTGTCTATGCTCCATTAAGGCATATTAACTTGACAAAGAGGATATAATTAAAAAAGGGGAAACTTGAAAAGGGTCGAGGTTCAAAACTCATATAGAATGCTTGCATCTTATAGAAATTTGTAACCTCCCTCCAAGTTGTATGATCAAGTAATTGTAAGAAAATATGTGGTGTGCAAACAACCATTAATAATTGAGGCCCTTAAGTGATAAGACATATCAACAAAATGTAGATTTTATTTTTCAATCAAGCTTTTTATAGTTTTATTACATGACATCAAGGTTTTCTATTGGAAGGCATTTAATTTGACAAGGAGGATTAGAATTAGATGGCCCGATTATATGTTTGAAACATTTTAAAATGTTTTGAGACATAGTTCTTAAATAGAACTGTCTTGAAATCAATATTGTGGTTGAATGTTGAGAAGTAACATGTGAAGAAAATATAGTTAACATTAAAAATTGCATGAGTAATATCATTACAATTTTCCCTTGGAATTCTTTATAGGAACGAAACATAAACAATAATTTATATTCAATATTTATCTTATTTAATTACATAACAAAACAACTATTCTTTGAAGGGGCGACAACTTATTATATTATGTGACTTTCAACAATACTATTGATTGTGAAAAAAATAGCTTTGTAATGTGAAGTGACATTGATTTTGGAGAAACTTTTGCAACATGAAAAATATTTATCCATTTCAAGAAATCACAACCAAAATTTGTGGCATCTTATCCTATGAGACAACTATTATCTATATACTTTTAGTAGTAGAAGTGCCAAAACCCATGCGTAGAGGAATTTTTGAAGGGTGATTGTGTTGTGTGTGTGTGTGTGTGTGATAAATATATATACACACATATACACACATGTTTCAACCTAGCTATGAAACTTGTCTATTATCTAAGGGAGAGGAGCCAATCATGGAGCATGGACCAATAATGGTGATGGTACATGTAATGTCAAGGACTAGTACATGTCAAGTTTTCACTTAAATTTTGAAAAAAAGTAGTCAGTAAAACGATTCACATCAAACAATCACCAAATAAAATGATGTCACATAAGTGCCAAAAATACATGACACAATTCCCTATAAATGGTCCACCCTATATTTCTTTCTATGGAAAACTACTTGATTTAAATACCTTAAAAACCATTTTTCATATAATATAAATGCTCAAAAGAAAATATTTAGATTAAAAATAAAAAAATCTATTAAAGGGTAGTTTTTTTATCAAATTTTATTGAATTTATATGGCTATATACACCCCTTAACTTACCGTGTACAACCACTAACTCCTCTCCCTTAGTGGCCCATGCTTTGTTCGTGTAATGATTTTTACACGAAACTGTCTAGAACTTTCCACCGTGCAATAATTTTTGTAAGAAATCCCAAAGGGCCTGAGTTGAGCGTCAATTTGTTGATGCGCATAGATTTGAAGATGAGAAGAACAATTATTTGCATTGATTCGGGGATGTAGAAATCAATCGTTGTGCTCCTTGCACCATTTTTTCCACTTGTGTAAATCTCATCACATCGTACATAGTTGAATTCCCTTGACACTCAAGGACTAGTACATCGTGGAGCATGGACCAATAATGGTGAGGACAGATGTAAACTCAAGGAATAGTACATGTCAATTTCACACTCATTTTTTAAAAAAAGTAGTCAATAAAATGAGTCACATCAAATCACATAAAATAATCAACCAATCAAATGATGCCGCATAAGTGAAAAAAATGTTGGTCAACCCTAAATTTATTACAAGTATGGAAAACTACTTGATTTAAAAATCATAAAAAACCCACTTTCCATTCAATATAAATGTTCAAAGAAAACTATTTAGATTTAAAACAACAAAATCTATTAAAGGGTACTTTTTTTTCAATATTAATAGTATTCATATGGCTGCATACACCCCTCAACTTAGGGTGTATAACCACTAGCTCCTCTCCTTTAGTGGGCCATGCTTTGTTCGTGCAATAATGTTTTCATGACATTATGTAGAATTGTCCACCGCAATAATATTTGTAGGAAATCCCAAAGGACCTGACTTGAGCCCAATTTTTCGACGAACCCAAATTTGATGACGGGGAGAAGCATTGCATTGATTCAGGGACACAATCAATCGTTGTGCTCCTCACACCATTTTTTCCAGTTATGCAAATGTTGTGACACCATACATAATTGCATGCTTGAGACAATCAATCACTCTCGTGAGTCCGGGGTTAAATTTGACACTCGTTTAGACATTTTTGGTGATTTTAGTTTTAAAATGCTTGCAAATATTTGTAATTAACATCACATGCGACTTGTATATTTAACAATTAACCATCACTATATATATATTAAAAATAATTAAATAAATATAAAATGATTGATAACACTATTTTATATTTCAAAAGACAATGTTAAAAAAATACCTATCACCCAAAAATTATTTGGTAGGTGGCCGCCATCAAATTTAACTCTTGCTCGTGACCGTCTATGGCCTGAAAGGGGTATGAAAATGGATTTCCACATCATTACAAATAGAAAAATAAAATTTTATATCAGCAGGGCTCTCTTCATAGAGGACACCTCCGGTGAAAAATGGGTTAATGTGAAACAAGCCTGGAGATTGACAGACTTTGGGACATTTTTTTTTTTTAAACCGTAAAATACCATTAAAAAATTTAGGTGGTTGTAGATAATGACATATTAGAAATTTATAAAACCGTGTTATTTTTTAAAAGAGTTGTTAATAAATATATATAAAACATTTGAAATTATATAACTTACTTTTATATATGTGAATACATCATAAAAGTAAATAAGGGGAAAAAAATTATATTCATGTCAAAGAATAAGGCTGTCAATTAATTTTGACCTGATAAGCACAGATAATTTGAAATTCTAGCCCTAACGTGAAAGATGAATTAAACATATTACCATCCACAAACACTGATGAGATATGACGGTTGACTGCACCTTTCAAACAAAGTGTAAAACATCTGGCCCTTGGGACGGGCCTCAAATCTCATCTTTATGACCATGAAAAGCAAGGGACGTTCCTGTGAGAGGGCATGAATTTCCACATCATTACAAATTGTAAAAATAAGATTTTCTACTAGTAGAAAGTGATGACAGTAACTGGTTATGAATGCATCAACCGGGTCCTTTCCTAATGTGGGCCCACCTTTCTTTGCAGGACATGGTAGTTTGATGGCTGCATTAAAAATATCTCTCCTTTCCCCGAACTTTCAAAAGCCAACTTTGTTTTCTTTGGTCGGATGGAATTTGTTGCGTTTAGGAAGACTAGCGTTTCCTTCCACTGTCTTTGCAAAAGATGACGTATTTGACTGGAAAAGCATATAGTAGGACCACTTGCCAAGTTGGGAATCATTTCAAATTATGGATAGTCACTGCCATCACAATTCCATAAATGAAGGATTTTTACATTTGTAAACTTACAAACACAACTTGGGATTGCAAACTTCTTTAACCAAAGGACTTTCAGATCCCTCATAGTTGTAAAGCTCTCCATAAGGAGATGAAAATATAGGGTACCCGATTGAGGAATGTTATTTTTGATATCCAGATTTCCCATCTTTACCAGCTGGTCAAAATACCTCTTTCTATTGGACTTCATGCTTAATATATAGCCTTATTTGTCGGAGATGAATCTGAGCAGCCACATCCTCCATATTTAACACTCCATTCTCTTCAATAGAAAGGATCAGATTACCATACGACCTCAATGTTCGCAAAGAGAGACGCTTTAATATTCCTACTATCTATTTTTTTACCCCTTGCAAAAAAAGCCAACTTAGTTTTCAGTAGAATTGAAAATAAAACTGTGGAGAAGTTTAAGTATGTCACGACATATTAATGCAAGCCGTGGCATAAATAATTTGCTTTGATGAAGTCGTAGGCGAAGGAGTATGACCACTAGGGTTTGAGTCACAATGCAGAGTAAAGGGTAGAATTTGACTAAGCCGCAGAACAAAGAAAATACAAAAGTCGTGAGATGAAGAACATGCAGTACGTGGAGGTCAACATAAAGCCGTGGTATTCAGTTTCCCACAAAACGAGGTGGAAAGGTTATCAAAACCACCGAATGGGAGATGATTCCGCGGAGCATAAGAACTGTGTGAAACTGAAAAAAAGGTTGTGTATCAATGAAAAGTAGCATTTTTCCGCGGGCCACTAAGGTGAATGTGGATTCCAATCTAGTGATCTGATGTTGTGAATCTGATATTATTTGAAATTATTTTTCCCTCCTCCATGAAATGAGATCAGATTTTCTTGATCGAATAGATGGTATGTGAGCAAAGTAAAAAGGAAGAGTCTCCAACATGCAAGAATATGTTCTAGTCGGCCCAAACACCAGAATTAAATGCAGTATGGGCATCGTCCCTTCTTCAATAAGGAAATTGGCGTGGGGAGGCGGATTTTGCAGCAGAATAATAAGATATTTTTAGAGAATTAAATGAAGGTGGTTAGCAAGTAAAAGATGAATTTGAATTTTCCCCCTCTTTCTCCTCCTTCTCTTTCCTTCATCTTTCTATATATTGTAAAGTGATGCCTATTTTTAATGTTGGATACTTTGGGAATGTGAAGGCATCATTCTATGTTGTACAAGTTTTCTAAGAGTCACATAACTTAGAATTCAGATCTATAAATGTTTTAATATTATTTGATGTGTTGTTTCATGAATGGGCTAAGAGGTATCACAAATTTGATCCATATTATAAAGAGATTAAAGCTTACGAAACTAGCCTTGGCACCTATTGTGTCCTGCAAACAAAATCTATTATGCCAGTAGCATTCAAAGAAGACAAGGAGCCAGTCTCTAGCTTATGGTAGATGTATTTTGACAGTTCTAGAAGCATAAATGGAGATAGGATGGGTGTTGTGCTTATTTCCTCTAAGGAGGAGAAATTCTTATTTGTGCACATGCTACAATTTTCATGTTCCAATAATACAGAAGAGTGTGAGGCATTAGTGCATGGCTTGCTAATTGCTGAGAAAAGGAAAATCAAAGAGTTGAAGATTTTTGGAGACACTGAGTTAGTCATCAACCAAGTCCATGGAAGGTGTGCCACAGGAACAATTTTGTTCTTAGTGAAGGCCTATAGAAGTCTTGAAAGTGTGAAAAAGGGTGAAAACCAATTGAGTTTCCAAAACTACATTATGGGAAGCTCACTTTGCTGAACAATAAAGTAAGGATGGTTTTCATTGATGTATGTTTCAAGAGGTATAGAAATAATTAATGTTTTCTATATGTTAGTGGGTTTCCAATGAGTGGCTTCATGACATAGTTGAGGTGTGTGATCTTGAGCATGGTTGGTGAAGATTGGTTTTTGGAAGCAAGTTGTTTTGTGAAGGAAATGGTCCTTCTTGATAGAGTTATGAAGAATTTTACTGGTGCAAGTTAATGTGCAAGCATGTATGATGTTGTTATGGTATACTTTACATATGTGAGGCCTTTGGAGGCTTGAAAAAATATGGTGATGAGTTTGGAGTTCTTCGATGAGTTAGGTGATGGGGTTTTGAGCCTTTTTGGGCTAATTTAGGTGTCTTGGTGCTTGGACGACCTACATGGGTTCATGGTTTGAGTATGTATGATTGTATTTTTATATTGTTGTTTTGACATGACCTACCTCTTGGTGCATGACTGAATTGTATTATGTTTTTAAAAGGGAAGGGTATAAAGTGGGTGTTTTGGGTTCATTTTTTAACAAGTGAAAAGAGAGGGAAAAGAGCAGGTTGCTTGAGAGAGTGAACGTGATTCAAGTGCATGAAATCAGAGCTGAGAATTTGAGTGTTAGAGAGCATATGTGAAAGGGTTTGGGATCAAATTAGATCTTGAAAGTCCAAGTTTGAGTGAGCTAGGAGAAAGAGGGTTTGAAGGTTTATGAGATGAAAGTGTGATCTCCATCAGTTGTGGCAGTAATTGTACATCAAATATGTTCATCTACAAGTGGTTGAGTTGGTTCTTGGTCATCCTAGGGGTTATAGCCACCTTATGGAGTTGTTGCTTCACTAAACTAGGGGTTGGTGCTCCTTGTAGGGTTGGTGCTCTACTAAATTAAGATTTGATGCTCCTTGTAGAGTTGGTGCTTCACTAAACACATTTGATTTATGGAATATAATTATAAGTTTCCATGGGTTTTCTTCTCCTTGAGGGTTTCCCACTTATATGTCGTGTTCTTGTGTCTCTTTCATGGTTATGTTCATTTTCAAATGTTTATTAAGCACACATTTATACATGTTTGAATAGTTTATGGTTTAAGTAAGTAAATTTGAATTTTTTAAAGATTTTGAATGATTGATTCACCCCCTCTTAGTCCAATTTTCTTCCAATAAGTCAAGCCTAGGAGGAACAGGAGGAATTGTTCCTTTGTTCCTTCTGTTCTCTGCATTTCCAATCCAACCAAAAAGGAGATTTGGGGACTTGAAAGTAGATGAATCATATTTTTTTAGCAGCGAAGGAATAGTTCTTTTGGGAAGGAAGTTCTCCACATTACTCCATTAGTCACCTAGGGGGGGTTAGATATTAAAATGGGGCGAGTCAGGCTTCAATGGAACAAATGGAACAGTTCCTTGGTTCTGTTGATTCCCCACATGCGTAATTTGGTCAACTAGGAACATTGTTGTGGGTGAGTCGGGTGTTTCAGGAACAAGTGGAATAGTTCTTGCATTTCATGAGTTCCCTGACCAGATGACATAACTGACCAAGGGCAAGGTGATGCACACCAATCGACAAAAGCAAAGATGACGATCAATGTGGGATCAAGTGGAAGAGTTCCCACGTTCCTCCATTTCTCCAATTGGCTAGTTTGTCTACGCCAAGAACAAGGCACATTAATACGGACTGTAATAGCTTATGTGGAACCCTGTCATGACCATCTCGAGTCCCTGAAATTTTGAAGGATATAACTTTTTCTATATAACTCCAAATTTAAAAAAATTGGTACCATTGGAAAGGTATCATCGTATACCAAGTATCTCAACCACCAAATTTGATGAGGTATGGTTCCCATTACTTCTCTTACAGGAAATGTATAATGGAGGAATGGTTTTGGAAGGGTACCCATGCTTATTTTCTAACATTCAATGCATGTTGTTGGTGGTTGAAGATGGAAATTCAAGTTCCCTCTCTTTTCCCTCACCTCTCTTTCCCATCTTCTATATATTGTAAAATGATGCCCATTTGTAAAGGTTGGCCTCTCTTTGTAATTTCAGTGCATCATTCTACAAGTGCTCCATATATATTTTGAGCTGCAAGCCTCCGATATGGACCTCTACAGGGTGATTCTTTCATTCTTCCTTCATTGTAATGGACTATGCATCTATCCAAAACAATAAAATCCACGTTTCATGGCTATTTTTTTCCCTTTCCTATGTTTACTGCATTCTCTTACCTCTTTGTTGCCTTTGTGGTGCATTGTGCATGTTTTATTCTCTTTTCCAGGGTTTATTATGTTGTGCTCCATGGAAATGAGAGTTTCAATGTTGTTTTGGACCTTGGTACTCATGTCTACCATCTCCTTCTTCATTCCCTCCCATTTCCACTCATCTAAGAGTGTATTGCTATCACCTTTGTTAGCTTAGGATATCACCTTTTCATGCACCTCTCTCTTTCCCTGGTCCCTTGGATTGGTAGAATAGGATTAGATAGTTGCATTTCCTTCTTTAGGAGTATTTTAACATTAGGAATAGATAGAGGAACCAACCTTCTCTGGAGGTCTGTCTCAAGTAGAAATTCCCACAACTTGAGAGACCGTCCCATGTTATCTAAAAATGCTTATTGCTCATCCATTCATTCATGACAAATTAGAGGGTGTTAGTTTTTGGCAATAATAGAACACTGAGTGCTCCTTGGGTGAGCGTATGGGAGAAATCCTGTATGATATGCTAGCACGTGAGGTGGGTCAAAAATTATCATGCACTTGGTTCATGCCTTTCTAGGCTAAATTCAGAGAAAGCTAGGAAAACTCCAACATTTTGGTTATGTTTTTGGGACCTTACTTTTTGAAGGAAAGAAAGATGTTTGAGAGGACCACACTTGAGATCAAGGAGAAATGATGGAGTGAACAAGAATAATATTATGCACAAAGTCTTCCGAGTTGCAGTGGAAAAGTTCCAAGAAAGTGGGCAGATGAGAAGTTAGATGGCACCCTGTATTCAATATTTTTATGTGAGTTTCCCTGTCATTTAAATGCATGGATCACTACATAACTATTGGATAATGCATAGAACCTTAGGAGGAAGTATCTTGGACTGAAGAGTGCCTTTGTAGTATTAAAAAATATCAACAAAGTATGGATACATGCTATTGATGTATGGTGTGAAGGTGCCATAAGAAGATACTTGTCGATATCAACGTACTCGTGTTTAGAGGAAGTTGATTACCAATTCATATGTGAGCCTAAAGGAACGTATATGCATTCCCTACCTTTTTCACATCAAGATTATGTTCATAGATTAGGGTAGTGAGACACTAATGATTAATAAATGCATTAGTAATATATCTAGTAATTTCCCTTTGATTGGTAATAAATATAATCAATCTAGCTAAGTTTTGTGATGGGCTTAATAGAATATAGTATAAAATAAATTTGTTAGTCATATATATACTAATTTCCCTTTGATTGGTAGTAAATATAATCAATCTAGCTAAGTATTGTGTTGGGCTTAATAGAGTATTGTGAAAAATTATATTAAAGTCAAATCTAAATCATGATTTGCATGCATTGTGTATATAATAAGTCATCAACAACAACAAAAATCAAACTTAAATTATTAATAACTTTATTTATCATTGAAATATTATTTTATAAATAGCAACAAAAATCTTTTCACAATATTTATAATTCTATTTTGTAAAATATAAAATTCAAGCAATTATTTTAATATACTTATTAAAAATTAAATAGATATATATAGAAATGTATCAAAAACATTTTACTTTAGAAATAATAATAGAAATTAATATATTTTAAAAAGGTGGACTTACAATATTCCAAAGTAAAAAACCACCCATAAATAAATTACCAAGGTTCCATCTATATTCCAATATTCCTAAAGTTCCATGCAGTCTCCAATATTATTAAAAATATTGGAAAATATATATCCCAAAGTAAAAGTTAAATAAAAATATTAGTATTTATAAGATTTAAAAAAAAAAATTATTTACAAAATTGGGAAAAAAAAATTAAAAAAAATTTGTAAAAGAAATGCTTATTGCCGACTCCCGAGTGCATGTTAATGGTCACATGCGGGTTATTGGCCTGTATTCTTTTCCGGTATTCTCCACCTTCCAATCCAATCGGAGCATTCTTTATTGGACTCCACCATATTTCTAGAACCTGAAGACGTGGCATCGCTCCACTCTCCAATTCCGGGAACTTCTCCAACAGAGGGTAGTCACTAATCCGTAGCTCCTGCAGTCTTGGAAACCCCTCGGACTTCCCAAATGCCTTGGGTAAATCTCTGCAACTCTTATTACCCCTCAAATATAAAGATATTATGCTGGGCATCATTTCGAGATCTAGACTTCCATCACACTTGTCTAAATAAAGGGATTTTAGATTTGTAAACTCACATACCCAACTTGGGATTGCAAACTTTGTTAAAATGAGGGATTCGAGATCACTCATAGCTGTAAAGCTCTCTGGAAGGCACGGAAGATCGGCGGTTCCCCATTGACGAATGTCATTCTCGATTTGCAGGTGTCGCATCTTTAGCAGCGGGTCAAAGATACCTTTTCCTATACTTTCCAATTGGACTTCATGCTTAATAGTTAACTTTATTTCTTGGAGATGGATCAAAGCGGTCACATCCTCTATCTTTAACACTCCATTCTCTTCAATTGAGAGAATCAGTTTATCTGATCTCAATGTTCGCAAACAGAGCAGGTTCGATATTGCGTTGGGCATAAAACTGACCACTTCATGATAGCAACCCCGTATATCGAAATGTTGAAGAAATTGGAGTTCTGCTATCCACGCCGGTAGCCTTCGGACAGATCTGCAAAAAGAGATGTCGAGGAAGAAAATACTTATAAGATTTCGAATACACTCTGGCACCTCCCAAATATTCGTATTCTTTAAATTCAAAACTCTGAGGAGTTTAAAATTTCCAAAGCATTTGGGCAGTGTAGAAATATTGGTGTCGCTTAAGTCAAGAACCCGCAGTACCCTCATTCCGGTGAAGAAGTTTGCACGAATATTTTCAATCTTATTTTTAGACAATGAAACACTGCGGATAATTTCGGGAGAGCACAAACTTCTGCTTGCTATGTCGATGCCTTTTTTGGCCAAGAAAATCCTACGGCAGCCACTCCTATTCGGAACATTAGCGAAGACATCTTCCACAGAAAATGCACATTTATTTTCTTTGGATACATACAGAGCTAAATCAAGCACCAAATCGTGCACACTGCAGGTTTTATATGTTTTATTATGATTTATATTAATTAAACACAAACTTTCAAGTAAATACAAATAATCCCATCCAATCTCCCGTTGGTCTTGGTCTTCCCGTCGAGGAATGAATCCTTCAGCTATCCACAGATATATGAGATATTGGCATCTTATTTTCTTATCCTCGGGAAAGAAAGCAAGGTAAGCAAAGCATGGCTTAAGAGGTGCAGGAAGGGAGTCATAAGTCAACTTGAGAATATTTATGATGGGATCGTTGCGATCAATAGTTACCTGTTTTAGCTGACCCAGCTTCACCTCCCACTCTTTCCGCACTGTTTTGGTAGCAAGGGATGCTACAACTGTGCTGATTGCCAACGGTAGTTTTCCACATTTCTTTTCAATCTCACGAGCTATTTTCTCAAGGTACTGTGGCGGTTTTCTTTGCTGAGGGAAGGCATGAAAACAGAACAGTTTCCAACTTTCTTCTTGCGATAGGAGTTCCATTTCGTAAACACGGGCTCTCATGTTACTGCAAACATCCCTACTTCTGGTGGTGACCACAATTTTACATTGACTGTTACCACCAGTTGGAAGACCGAGATCTGCCATCAAATTCTCTTGGCTGCTTGCCCTCCACACATCATCGAGCACGACAAGGATTTTTCTCCCTAGTAAACGGTCATGAATAATCTCAGCAGCCCGTATCTCACTTATGCCCTCCCGAACAACCTCATCTAATTTTATTTTGGAAGCTAAATCTGACTTCAACTTTCTAAGAGAATATGTTTGTGAAATGGACAACCAAATCGAATTCTCATACCTTTCCTTTACTCGCTCAAAGACATGCTGGAGTAAATATGTCTTCCCACTGCCGCCCATACCAACAACGCCAATAACCGGTTCTGCGGCCCCGTCTAACAACGCCAGGACTTGGTGAACTTTGCCGTCTATGGCTATCTTTGGTGAATCTCTCTCCACAATACTTGTTCTCCTCTGCCTCATATTCTGAGATGAACTCGGTGAGGGTTGTTGATCGGAACTGAACAAACCACGAACCAGCGCCAACTCAGCCGCGTCTTTCATCAAACGTGACATTCTGGTTTTGATCTTTTTAATCCTTCTCCCCATTCGGTACCGCAAAATTAGTTGAGAATAGTGCAGACAGAATACATGGGAGTAACTGCACATTCTTCTAATAAATCTTCCGCATACCAAGCAATATCTCTGATATCGTGAACCCATTTTTGTACAAGCTCATTATCTGAACTCTTTGCATCCGCATCTTGAACATAAACTCTTATACTTGTCAGCTTTGTGGCCAGCCAATCAATGTCACTTATGAAGTTCACGACGAGTGTTGCTTCCTTGACCACTTGCTGTGCAGCTCTCTGTACAAGTTTTGCAATAAGAGCATCAGCAATACCAATAGACATTATTACTTCTTTTTTCTAAATTCACAGACTCAAACTCACGAGTTCAGGAATGAGAGTGGGACGGGAAATGTTATTTACGAGCTATTCACAGACTAAAACTGCATTGAATTTGATCGTGTCAAGTTGAACTCAAGAATACTTAACCAACGCTGAGCGTATCTTCCCCGTACGTTCCCGATTGACCTCCAGCACGGCAATTTGTCCGCCGTTTCATTAACCTTTACACTTTCAACAAAATCAATCATTATTTAAGCTGTATTTACAAGTTTTGGGTAAGTTACATGTATTATATGTTCTATAAAATACACTTTCAACAAAAT
Source organism: Taxus chinensis (assembly GCA_019776745.2). NCBI lineage: Eukaryota > Viridiplantae > Streptophyta > Pinopsida > Cupressales > Taxaceae > Taxus > Taxus chinensis. The sequence goes on along the minus strand of CM034151.1, from coordinate 757,389,859 downwards.
ATATTATTTAAACATATATGTAATGTTATACACATATTTATATTGAATGTATTAATAGTGATAATGACCATTTTAGCATACTCTTTCACATCAAATAAAGATGGACTAACAATTTTACAGAGTGTAAAATATGGTTAAAATAGGGGGAAATATCTGGCCCTAGGGATGGGACTCAAATCTCATCTCTGTGACTTTTCAATGACTTTGCACATCATTACACTTAACTCATGCTCGTTACCGTCTATGGCAATGAAATATCTGGCCCTTGGGGTGGCCGTCGTTAAATTTAACTCATGCTCGTTACCGTCTATGGCAATGAATTTCCACATCATTACAGATCGCAAAGTAAGATTTTCTATCGGTAGACAGTGATGACAGTAACTGGTTATGAATGCATCAACCGGGTCCTTTCCTAATGTGGGTCCACCTTTCTTTGCAAGACACGGTAGTTTAATGGCAGCATTAAAAGCCAACTTTGTTTTTGCCTGGAATTTGCTGTGGTTACGAAGACTTGCGTTTCCTTCATCGCCAAGTTGAAAGATGACTTATGTGATTGGAAAAGCATATTGCCAGGTTGCCATCATCGCCATCTTTCTTCCAAAAAGAAACATAAAACCACCACATCTGACACGCAATTTTGGAGGAAAATAAACTTATTAACATTATACATATTATCTTCGTCTTTTTTTATTGATATTTTAAATGGCGCCTAATTATGCTACAACTACGTCTGAATTTCCAAATTTCTGATATATTAAATACATTTCAATCTGAATTTCCTAATTTCTGATACATTTCATATCAGGTGGACTCCCGAATAAAGCATTTTTATTTTTTATTTTTTTTCAGCTACCAAATGAAGAGTTCTCAGCTCTAACGTGTGTGGGATCGACACTCAAGGAGCGTCTTTACATATGAGCCATCCACGAGGTAGAACAACTTTAACTTTCCCGAGACCTTTTTGTTAGCAAACACTTTTCCGCATGCATCCTCCCGTAGCATTGACACTATTTTGCTAATAGATGTCTAGCATGTTCAATCCCACACGGGGCATCGACATTGGATATTCCCCATTTTTTATTTCGGACCGTTTAAGTGTTAATTGTACTCGTGTGAATAATCTGAACTAGATTGAGATGATAAAGTGGAGTAAAGATCGAAAATATTATTTATATAGGAACAATCATGGAATAGGTTCCATTGGCACATAAATGTATTTAATTTCCACCTTTTACTCTACCATGTTATGTAAGTCGAAACATCATCTCTCATCCGAAAATATTGAAATGAATGGACCCATTATAGTGCATTATTGTTAATGTTGATGTACAAACCCAAAGGCTTTTGAAGAAAATAAAAATTATTTTTTCTTACTTTGGGTCTTTCTTCTCAATTAAGAAAATGATGATTTATGATGTCCTAAGCTCATTCAACATAAGATTTCATGTCAAAAAAACATGTTCAACTCCAATGTAAAAAAGAAGTGAACACGAATGAAATTTCAATACATATTCTAAGGGTTGTAGTAACTTAGTAAGAAAATTCTTAACCTAAAGCTCTCCTTCACGTAGAAGTGTTGACTCAAGTGTCTGGACATCCATGACTCTAATGATAATGATAATTGAATTTTTTAACGCTTTATTGACTCTTAATGGGGAGAATAAGATGGACAACAAAGATGATATGTAGGGCATGGGAGGCAAGGGAGAAAACTTGTCAGACTAAAACATATGAAACCTTCATATCTGAGGTGATAATAAAGGAGACTTTGTGAAACCTCCAAGGGTGCCAAATTTCTACAAGTCTCATTACCCCTCAAATATAAACGAGTAAAGTTGGGCATCATTTCAAATTATGGATAGTCATTGCCATCACAATTCCATAAATGAAGAATTTTTAGATTTGTAAAATTACAAACACAACTTGGGATTGCAAACTTCTTTAACCAAAGGACTTTAAGATCCCTCATAGTTGTAAAGCTCTTCGTAAGGAGAGAAAAATCTAGGGTACACGATTGAGGAATGTCATTTTCAAGATCCAGATGTTGCATCTTTACCAGCAGGTCAAAATACCTCTTTCTATACTTTTCAATTGGACTTCATGCTTAATATTTAGCCTTATTTTTCGGAGATGGATCTAAGCGGCCACATCCTCCATATTTAACACTCCATTCTCTTCAATAGAAAGGATCATATTACTGTACGACCTTAATGTCTGCAAAGAGAGACGCTTTAATATTCCTGCTATCTATTTTTGTACCCCTTGCAAAATAGACCAACTTAGTTTTCCGTAGAATTGAAATGGAAACCATGTAGAGTTTTAAGTATGTCACGACATATTAATGCAAGCCACGACATAAAGAATGTGCTTTGATGAAGCCGTAGGCAAAGGAGAAGGGCGGCTAGGGTTTGAGTCACACCACGAAGTAAAGGGAAAAATTTGACTAAGCCGCGGAACAAAGAAAATACAAACGTCGTGAGATGAAGAACATGCAGTACGTGAAGGTCAACATAAAGCCGTTGTATTCAGTTTCCCACAAAACGAGGTGGAAATTTTATCAAAACCACTGAATGGGAGATGATTCTGCGGAGCATAAGATCTGTTCGAAACTAAACAAAAAGGTTGCATATCAATGAAAAGTAGTAGTTTTCCGCGGGCCACTATGGTGAATGTGGATGCCAATCTGGTGATTTGATCTTGTGAATCTGATATTATTTGAAAATATTTTTCCCTCCTCTAAGAAATGAGATTGGATTTTATCAATCGAATAGATGGTAGGTGAGCGAAGTAAAAAGGAAGGGTCTCCAACACGCAAGAATATGTTCTAGTCGGCCCAAACACCATAATTAAATGCAATATCGGCATCGTTCCTTCTTCAATAAGGAAATTGGCACGGGGAGCTAGATTTTGTAAAAGAATAATATGATATTTTTAGAGAATTAAATGAAGGTGGTCAGCTAGTGAAAGATGACTTTGAATTTTCCCTCTCTTTCTCCTTCTTCTCTTTCCTTCATTTTCTATATATTGTAAAGTGATGCCTAGTTTTAATGTTGGATACTTTGGGAATGTGAACACATCATTATATGTTGCACAAGTTTTCTAAGTGTCATGGGCCTTGGAATTAAGTTCTGTAAATGTTTTACATCTTCTTCCTATCTTGTAATGAACTTTGCATGATCTCCAGACAATAAAATCTTAGTTTTATAGCTCTTTTTGCCTTATCTATCGTTTTATTGCACTCTCTTACAGGTGTGTTGTATGTGTTATTTCAGAACTTTTTGTTTATTGTGCATCGCGAAAGTGGAGCTCGGGATGCGATTATAATATGGGGTCTTCATTTTGACCCCTTTCATCATTGTTTACCTCAATTTTCTCTTTTGTCAAAGTGTTCATCCCGTTATTTTCTGGTGGTATCACCTCTGTAGATTAATTTTTTTTTCTTATGCATCTCCTTCACACCCTAGTCCCTTAGAAAGCTAGAGTAGAGTTAGGTTATTCCATTTCAATTCCTAGGAGTAGTTGAACATTAGTGGTAAGTATAGGAAGTTGGCCTTTTTCGGATGTCTATCTACGTTCGAGTCCCACAACTTAGAGACATTCCCATGTTGTCTAAAACACTAGATTCTTGTAATCTAGTGTAGGTGCACATTTGAGCTCTAACAATTTTGGCATGCCTAGTGGGACCTTTGAAATAAAAATTTCTATTTTTATCAAATTTTGGTGCTTATCTTGGTGGAAGTCTAGCCTTTAGAGTCTCTGCAGTAACACATCTGGTGACTCCATTCGAAATATCAACTGGTTTCAACAGTACTGACAATCTGAACATGTCCCTAATTCATGAGAAGGATACAAACTCGATTTAGAACAAGAAAAGAAGGCATATTTGAGTATCTGAAATTATCTCCAAGAAGACAGAGAAGATGAAGAAAGATTGAAAGATCTCTGTCTCCTCCAAATTAAACTCTCACCACACCTCCACCTGGCAAGCCCTTCTTGTAGTCCACTAGAGTTCTTGAACCCATCAGAATGGCCCGTCAAAAACCACCGCCACCTCAAAATTCATTTGTGAACTTCACAGGTAGCAACCCCCTTGCCTTGAATGCCCAAACTCATATTCCTGTTACAACACTAAAAAATGTTCCTTATTTCACTGGAGAAAACCACACTACTCCAAGTGACCACATTCAGGACATTGCAAATGTCCTTGCTATCCATGAATTTAATGAAATGTATTTGACAGTAAACTTTTGGCTTCATCACTTAAAGGAAAGGCACTACAATGGTTTAGAAGTTTAACAACGGGCTCAATTAGGAATTAGAATGAGTTGTGCACAACCTTGTACAATCAATTTGGGGAAAGATTTGATAACTTGTCTCTTTTGGAGAAGTTGACTACAATCAAAAGATCACCTAATGAAAAAATGGAAAATTTCAACTTCAAATTCCAAAGAACTTGGGACATAATTATTGCAAGGCCCATGACGGAAGGTGACTTTATTTTGTTTCTAAAATCTCTTAACTCAAATATTTCTGTTATAATACAATCAATGGAAGGGATAACCTTACCTTCAGCTTATGTGTTGGCCATAAGGGCTGAAAATTGTTTGATTCAAGTTGGAAAATTAGCTCCCGGGTCACCTATACCATTATCCCCTGAATTTCCACAAGCCATGCAACCTTCTATTTTTCTTATTCCTCAACCAAATCCGTAACGTTTTGCTTCCACATCACAAACCCCTACACAAAAAAAGGAAGATGAAGAAATGAAATCCTTGATTAGAAAATTGACGAATAAATTTATATCCCTAGAAAAACATCAAACCCAGTCATATAAAAATTATCAAAATCAAGGGAATATTCAAATCAATCGTATTGGCCATATAGAAAACAAAAATCTAATCAGAAATATGCAAAGAACAAACAAAATATTATATGGGAAGGTCAAAGTGTTCCTCTTCCATTAGCAACAATACCTCCTCCATAAGCACTTCCTTTCCCATAGCTCAAGTCAAGCCTTAGGCACAATACAAAACAACATGTAAAAAGAAATGAAGTGGTGTTTTCCACGTAATTTACCTCATAAAAAGCTTTGTTGTGAAAGGGAAATGCATCTCTAGGCCTACATGATTAAAGGTGCTCCCTATCAGCAAGAATCACTTATTGAAGCACCAAATCACGAGTGTGGAAGAAGTCCAACAACTCGTGCCTAATGTCAACCTTATGTTTTTTGGAGTGGATGACTTCTATGCACTTAATCAAATGACTAAATCTGATAGAATTTCATATGAGTGTTGCTGATAATACGTGGAACAAGAAAATAATGCTAGAATATCAGGTTGCAACTCCCGCAAATCAAAGTAATGTCATTGATAAAGGAAAAATACTTAGCCAGGTTGAAATAAAAGTCGTGGACTGAAGCAGGAACGAAAGGAAAAAAACCACAGAATGAAGCAAAAAATATAGCAAAGAAGCCTTCGGTGCTTGGTAAAATTTCTGTGGAAAAGGAGATTGTTGTTCTGTAACACCCAATAAAACGACATTCTAGGAACACGCTAAAACCCTAAACACTTAACCCGAAAATTGCGGAATTTTTTTTTGTCTAAGTTAAAAAGGTTACAAGGGTGTAAGCCCTTAGTGTTCATTAAATTTATCCTCACCAATAATCTTTACTTTATAAGGGATTGTAATGTCCCCTTTCCTACGCCAAAGGCCTAATGGATAAGTCGATATCCAAACCTTGGTCATACCCAAGGGGCTGTGGATGCTAGGAGCTATTGCGAAGGGGGCCACATGTTTCTAATATCCAAGTTTTGCATTTGGGGGTCACTTTTGGACCATGACGACTTAAAATGGAAAAAGTAACTTGTAGTTACTTTTAATTTTATTGGCCCCCTCCATGGAATGAAATGAATTTAGGGTTATTGGGGCTCTTTTTCCATGGAAATGTAAATAAGGAGCTATGAGAGAAAGGAAGACCACTTTTGTCGCATACATTTTATCCATGAAACTATTGTTTGCACATCTACAGCTTGTGGAGTGAAATCCCACAGGGACCCTAGCTTTAGTCTGATGAGAGACCCATCCCCTAGCTACTAGGGGATTCTTTAATAGTGAGAGATCTACCCTAGTCTGTCCATTTTATAGATGCTTTCAAGGCTGTGTTACATAGATATTATCAGAAGGTTTAGAGAAAGGGTTTGAGGATTTTTGGGGGAATTTGAGGAACATAATCAGAGGGGTTCCAGATTAGATCTATGACAGCGACTTTGGGTAGGAATTAACATCACTTTGAAGGTGTCTTCATCAGTTTCCAACCCCTTTCCAAGCGAGGGGACTTGCAGCCTTTATTTGGAGGGTTTTCCAATTAGTCATTTTCAGATCTGAAGGTTGAGATATCATTTCCTGTATTTTTCAATGTTATTTCCAATGTCTCATAATTTTTTCTCATGTATTTGGAGAGTTACAAATTTTAGAAGAGTTCTAGTTGTCTAGGGCACACTGTAATTTCCTGGCGGCATTTTAATTTCTGTAAAATCTCAAAAATACTTTTACTAATGTCATTTATAATAATATCAATCTCCCTTTAAATTTTCAAGTAATTCGAGTGGATATTTTGGGATATTTTAATTTTCTTTAGTTCGTTGTCCTTAATGTAAAAATCTACAAAAATTAGTATTTTATTTGGCTACAAATTTTCAATATTTTGTGCATTTTTTAGTGGTATCCGACAAGGGATTATTTCAGTGGTATCAGAGCAGTTGTTTCTCCAACCTTTTGGGATTGAAATATGGGGGACAAAGATAGTGAGGATATAGGTGTAGATCTGATGAAACAATTGTTCACCAACATGGTAAAGTAGCAAGAGACTACCAATCTCTATTTGAGCTAGTTCATTGAGAGATTAGAGCAGGACATGTTTGACACTTATGTGGAAAGAGGAGAAAATAGAAATAAGGGATAACATGGTCAAAGAGGTGAGGGTGGACATTCAGGGGAGAGGTTCCCCCATTCTTCTACCAGGCATTTGGGGTTTCATGAACCTTCTTTCTTGAAGGATCCAGAAGTTTTATAGGTACGTTAGCTAGGGGATATTATAGATGAGTAGTATTGTTGGGAAAGGTAACAAACATTAAGTGATGGATTTCGTGAAAAAATTTCATTTCAAGAATATTGCAAATGAAATTTGGGCAATAGGCCTAAGAGAGATTACTAGGTACAGGTACCATAGATGCAAAGGAGGTTAGGACAGATTTCTGTTCCACACTTCAAACGGTTCTAAGAAGTGGACTGCACATTCTTGGGTTCAGAAGTTGAAGACATACTTCGACTTAAAATCCTATGCATGAGGAAGATGAAATTAAGTTTGCAATCTTACATCTAGAGGGAGACGCTCATGATTGGTGGCATCATGGGTTGAATTACATAGGGATATATATACATCACGACTTATGTAGAGTTCAAAAAGAGGCTAGTGAGTAGATTTTATAAGAGGGACCCTGACAGGTATTTTAGAGAGTTGACTCATTTGAGGCAGACCGGTTCCTTGGATCAGTATATCACATATTTTCAGAGGCTATCGGTCATGGTACATGATATTACAAAGATGAGGTTAATTTCCCTATTCGCTGTAGGTTTGAAAAACACTCTCACTAAATTTGTGAAGGCATTTGAGCCTTCTTCTTTACATGAGGCTATTGGGAGAGCTCGTGACTTGGATTTATCCAATCCTAAGTCGAGGTTTCCACCTCGAATGTATCCTAATAGTTTCCCTTCTACAATCAAGGTTACGTAGCTGAAGGTACCTCCACCTAGGAAATATACAGCCTAGAGACTATTCGGATCAAGAGAGGATGGAGAGGAATTGAGGAAAAAGAAACTATGTTTCAATTTCCATGGACCTTTTGTTCCAGGACAAGATTGCAAGGGTAGAGGGAGGTCCCAATTCATAGAGGTCTTTGAGGAGAGCGATGTTGATGAGGAGTTGGACGCATAGGGATTAAGGCATGATGATGATGATGAGGCATTGGATAGTGCGGGTGTTGAGCAGAATAGCGAGAATTTTCCCCAGGAGACTATCACCACCTTTTATAGTACCCTGAGGTACAAGGCATTCAGAGTTAGGGGATTTTTACAGGGACAATGAGTGGTGGTACTCATTGATAGTGGGGAAACCCACAACTTTATTGATGCCTCATTGGTTGAGAGGCGAGGGTTACAGACATAGGAATTTGAGGACTTTAACGTGGTTGTAGCCAATGGAGATTCTATGAGATGCACACGACGGGTTTCACCTAATTGAGCATCATGACGGGTAACTCTACAGTTACCGATGATTTCTATATTGTTGGTATTGGAGATACCAACATAGTGCTTGGGGTATAATGGATCCATTTCCTTGGGGAATTTCAGACTAAATTCTAGATGATGGAGCTGAAGTTTGAGTCCGAAGGGAGGAATGTGATCTTGAGGGGCTTATCTTGAGGGGCACTCCAAGTTGTTACGACTAAGAGGATCGAGAGGATATATAGGCCCAATGGGGTGGATTGTGTAGTACATTGTTTGGTTTTGACCAAGAAATCAGAGGATGGACAACAGGAGTATCAGGTGGATATACAGGGCTTATTAGACATCCATAGTGCAATTTTTGGTGACATACCTCTAGATAGGGGATTTGAGCATGTGAATGAGATCGAGAATGCTATACCCGTGGTTACTTCTCCTTACCATCACCCTAAACGGTTTAAGGATGAGATCGAGAAGACTATATAGAAGCTCATTGATATAGGGCATATTAGACCGAGTTCCAACCCTTTTTCTTCTTCGGTGGTATTAATGAAGAAAAAGGATGGGACACTACGGATGTGTATGGACTACCATGCCTTGAATAAGAAGACAATAAATAACAAGTATCCCATACCATGCATTAATGAGTTGCTGGACGAGCTACATGGTGAAATCTATTTTTCGAAAATAGATTTACATTCTGGATATCATCATATCAAATTCAGGGAGTAGGATGTGCATAAGACAACCTTCAAATGTGATTAGGGTCACTTTGAGTTCTTGGTGATTCCTTTCAGATTGTCTAACCACTCCAGCTACATTCTAGTCTTGTATGAATCATGTGTTCAACCACCACTTGCAAAAGTTTGTATTGGTTTTCTTTGATGAGATTTTAGTCTACAACAAGACTTGGGAGGACCATATCAGGAACCTGGGTGAGATATTGGGGATATTAGAAGCTAATTATTTATATGTGAAAGTGTCTAAGTGTGAGTTCGGCATGACCGAACTTCTATACTTAGGATATGTAATTGGTGGGGGTATAGTGAAGGTGGATAGAGAGAAGATATGGGAAATCCTAGATTGGCCGCCACCTAGGACAGTAACACATTTGAGAGGATTCGTGGGGTTGTGCACATACTACCGGAGGTTCGTGAAGAATTTATCTCGGTTGACTGCTCCATTGACTGATTTGACCAAGAAGGGGGATTTTTCTTGGTCAGACGCAATATAACATGTTTTTTTATCACCTCAAAGGAGGTGATGAGTTCGTGTCCCATCCCTTGCATTACCATATTTCTCTCGCCCTTTCATTCTAGAGTGTGATGCATTAGGAGAGGGTGTTGGGGAAGTTATCATGCAGGATAGGCATCCCATCACCTATGCGAGTCGTAAATTGAAACCCATGGAGAGAGGTTATTCAATTTATGACAAGGAGATGTTGGCCATTATGCATGCTTTGGAAAAATTTAGAAAGTACCTTGTGGACAGAAAATTCATGGTTCGTACGGATCACAACAGTTTTGAGGTTTATCTTGGGACAGAAAGATCTCAACGATCACTAGCAGAGATGGGTGAATAAGGTAAAAATGTATGACTTTGACATAGAGTACACTAGAGGTAAGAATAATATTGTTGTTAATGCTTTATCTAGGAGGCCTTACCTCACTTCTATGCTTAGTTCTATGTCTGATATTTCAGCGGATTAGAAGGCTCATATACTTGTTGAGTATTCCAAACATTAGTTTGCATGTGATATCATGGATGGTATTATACATGATGACCGATACAGAGTAGTGGATGATCTCATTTTCTACAACGATATGGTTTTACTTGTACCCAGGATCCAAAATGAAAGGAGAAGATCCTTCGAGCAGTACATGATACACCACCAGCTAGACATCTGGGTTATTTGAAAACATACAAGTTCATCAGGGAGAGATTTTCATGCAAGGGGATGAAGGACGATGTCCTTAATCATGTCAGAGAGTGTATGGTTTGCCAGCAAACCAAATCCGAGCATTATTTTCCAGCAGGATTACTTCAGCCTCTCCCCATTCCCGAACAGAAATGGGAAAGTATATCTATGGAATTTATAATAGGGCTTCCCTTGGTGCATGGGCATAGTTGCATTTATGTTGTAGTTGATCGGTTAACTACCCAAGGGGCACGAGGCATTGGATGTGGCTTGGATCTTATATATCGATATTTTTAGGCTACGTGGGTTGCCTAAAAATATTGTCACTGACAGGGACAAGATATTCATGAGCACCTTTTGGGAGGAGATCTTTAGACTAGTAGGTATGGAGTTGAATCCTAGCACTAGCTACCACCCACAGACAGATGGGCAGACAGAGATAGTCAATAAGTGGATAGAGGGCTACTTGCAGAGTTATATGACAAGACATCAACGGGCATGGATTAAATGGTTAAACATGGGTGAGTATTGCTTACAATACCAACTACTAGATGAGCATAAGCATGACTCCGTTCTAAGCTTTGTATGGGTATGACGCCACGAAATTTATGGATTTGGTATTACCAGATAGCCGAGCTCCCAAGGCTTGAGATTGGTTACAGGAGAACCAGAATATTTTGAAGGCTCTCAAAGAGAATCTTCAGAAGTTACAAAATCAACATAAGGCATATGAAAAATCGACACAAGATAAAGAGGTCTTTGAGGTTGGGGATCTAGTATTCCTACGTTTACAGCCATATAGGTAGTCCTCATTGAAGCAGAAGGGTGCTGAGAAATTGAAACCATGGTTTTATGGTCCGTACCGAGTAATTCATCGAGTTGGGGTAGTTGCATATAAGCTAGAGCTATTAGAGAAAAGTAAAATACATAATATCTTCCATGTTTCATGCCTTATGAAGGAACTCAAATAGCATATTGTACCATCTACAGAGTTAATGCCACTAGATGAGGAGGGGAAGTTGGTGTTGGAAACCAGAATCCATTATTAAAGAGAGATAGAGGGGGCTCAGGAGCAGAGTAATCACTGAGTATTTGGTGTGATGGAGGGGACTGCCACTTGAGGATCCTACTTGGTAGGGAGAGTAGATTTTGCAGCATCCTAATTTTCATTTTCTTGAGGACAAGCAAAATTTGGGAAGGTAGGACTGTAATGTCCCCCTTTCCTATACCAAAGGCCTAAGGGCCAAGTAAATGTCCCAAACCATGGTCATACCCAAGGGGCTGTGGATACTGGGAGCTATTGGGAAGGGGGCCACGTGTTTCTAATATTCAAGTTTTGAATTTTGGTATCACTTTTGGACCATTATGACTTAAAAAGGAAAAATTAACTATAATTACCTTTATTTTATCGGCCCCTCCATGGAATGAAATGCATCTAGGGTTATTGGGCATCTTTTTCCATGGAAAAGTATATAAGGAGAAAGGAGAGAAAGGAAGACCACTTTTGTTGCATATATTTTATCCTCCTTCACGTGTGACTGATGTTTGTGTATGTATAGGTTGTGGAGTGAAATCCCATAGGGGACCCTAGCTTCGATGGTGAGAGACTAGTCCCTAGCTAGGAGGGCATTCTTTAGTAGTGAGAGATCTACCTTAGTCCTATCATTTTGGAGCTACTTTCAGGGATGTGTTAAAGAGATATTATCAGAGGGTTCAGAGGAAGGGTTTGAGGATTTTTGGGGGCATTTGTGAAAGATAGTTAGAGGGGTTCCAGATTAGATTTACAATAGCCATTTGGGCAGGTCTTAGCATCACTTTAAAGGTGCCTACATTAGTTTCCAACCCCTTTCCAAGCAGTGACTTGCAACCTTTATTTGGAGGGTTTTCCAGTTAGCCATTTTTAGATCTGAAGGTTGAGATATCATTTCATGTATTTGTCAATGTTATTTCCAATGTCTCATAATTTTTTCTCATATATTTGGAGAGTTATCAATTTTAAAAGTGTTCCAGTTGTCTAGGGCACGCTGTAATTTCTTGGCAGCATTTTAATTTCTGTAAAATCCCAAAAATAGTTTTTTAATGTCATTTATAATAATATCAAGCTGCCTTTAAATTTTCAAGTAATTCGAGTGGATATTTTGGGATATTTTCATTTTCTTTCATTCGTTGTCCCATACTGTAAAAATCTGCAAAAATCAATATTTTATTTGGCTGCAACTTTCAATATTTTGTGCATTTTTAAGTGGTATCCCACAAGAGATATTTCAGGGATGAACCTGATGGCGCTCAAGCAATGTGTTATTGATTGCTATATTTTTGATAATACAAGGATCACGCCTTTATATAGGCTGTGGGAATGAGGCGCGTAGGAGAAACAGTTACATAAATGTTCATTAACAAATACCATAACAATAATGTATTAATGCGCTAACATTCCCCCCCTTAATACATTTCTCTTACAAATGTACCCCCTAAACAAATCAAACTTCACCTTGCCGAGAGGCTTGGTGAGAATATCTACAACCTGAAAATCAATAGGGCAGTACTGGAGCTGAATTTGGTGGTTCAAGACCTATTCACGAATGTAGTGACATTCAACCTCAATATGCTTTGTTCGTTCATGGAAAACAGGATTATTCACAAGCTTCAACACACCTTGATTGTCACAGTGAATGATGGGAGGTTTCTTTTCAGGAATCCCTATATCTACAAGAATGCGACGTAACCAAATTGCTTCGCACACAGGTCCTCGTGCAGCGCGGTATTTAGCCTCAGTGGATGAGAGAGAAACAACAGTTTTCTTCTTGCTAATCCACGAGATAGGTCCAGATCCGAGATGAAAAACATATCCTGAAGTGGATTTCCTGTCATCAACTGATCCTGCAGAGTCCGAGTCTGTATATCCCTGTAAGAAGAACTGAGTGTTCTTCTGAAACTCCAGACCAAAGTCAATTGTACCTCGGACATATCTCAACACATGTTTTTTTGCTATCCAATGACATTTCTTTGGCTCCTGCATAAATCTGGTGAGATAGCTCACTGCAAAGAAAAGATCTAGTCTGATATAAGTCAAGTAGATTAGACTCCCCACAAGCTGCCTGTAGTGAGTGCCATTTACCTGTGGTGAATCCTGGAATCTAGATAGTTGCAAAACTTTTTCCATAGGTGCAGACATTGGTTTACAATCTGACATCCCATACTTTTCTAGGAGTGTCTTGGCATATTTCATCTGGGAGACGAAGAAATGTCATTGGATAGCAGCAAAGCATGTGTTGAGATATGTCTGAGGTACAGTTGACTTTGGTCTGGAGTATCAGAAGAACACTCAGTTTTTATTACAGGGATATACAGACTTAGACTATGCAGGATCCGTTGATGACAAGAAATCCACTTCAGGATATGTTTTTCATCTCAGATCTGGACCTATCTCATGGATTAGCAAGAAGCAAACTGTTGTTGCTCTCTCATCCACTGAGGCTGAATACCACGCTGCACGAGGAGCTGTGTGCGAAGCAATTTGGTTACCTCGTGTTCTTGCAGATATAGGGATTCCTGAAGAGAAACCTCCCATCATTCACTGCGAAAATCAAGGTGTGTTGAAGCTTGTGAAGAATCTTGTTTTCCATGAATGAACAAAGCATATTGAGGTCGAATGTCACTACATTCGTGAACAGGTCTTGAACCACCAAATTCAGCTCCAGTACTGCCGTACTGATTTTCAGGTTGCAGATATTCTCACCAAGCCTCTCGGCAAGGTGAAGTTTGATTTGTTTAGGGGGTACATTTGTAAGAGAAATGTATTAAGGGGGGGAATGTTAGTGCATTAATACATTATTGTTATGGTATTTGTTAATGAACAGTTATGTAACTGTTTCTCCTACGCATGAAAAAAACCCGCTCTGATACCAATGATGGTGCTCAAGCAATGTTTTATTGATTTCTATATTTTTGATAATACAAGGATCATGCCTTTATATAGGTTGTGGGAAGGAGGCACGTAGGAGAAACAGTTACATAACTGTTCATTAACAAATACCATAACCATAATGTATTAATGTGCTAACAGAACCAAGTCTAAGTTAAATGTTTAAATATTCTTAATTTATCTCTAAGGTCAATTTAGTAACATTCAAGTAGGAAGGTGCCATAATTTAATTTACTTGGTTTAATGTTTTTACTCCTCCTTGACTAACATTCACACCCTAATAATTTATCTATACTTATTTACTTTAGTTCCATCATCTAAACAACTTAAATGTCCATTTCATTAATTTTCTAAAACATAGTAAGAAACTATTTTAATGACTTTACACACCAAGGTATTTAAATGGCCCCATTCACCCATTTACACATATCTTTAAAATTTATTTAAAACATCTAAAATATATATATTTACCAAAAAAATGTAGGATTGACCCTCAACCCTTGGATTAATTCAATTGTGGACACTATATCCTAGGGTTCCAAACTAACCCTAAATATCCTTATGAAATTTTATTTAATCTCTTTCTTTACCCAAGTGTCATCATTTGGTCACTTTTCCTTTGTTTAATTTGCAGGTTGGACAAAAGGAAGCCATGGGAGCAAGAAAAGAAGAACTATGGAGGAGTCTACAAAGAAATCAAGCTTATAAGATTAGTTTAGACTGTAGATTTATCATTTTAACTCCTTTCATTTAAGGATTGAAGGGATTTCCTTTTCAAATCTTGTTTTATTACAACACTATTTGTATTTGAAGTTCTCCATTTGGGGCAAACCCTACCTCTATTAATATATAATTTTTTAGCACTTCTAGTTGCCCATTTGAAGATTTATGTGCTTTAAACAATGAGATTAGCCATTATTTGTTTGTTGGAAGTTTCCTCTAAGTTTTTACAAGCTTATAATCTTGTTTTGACCAAGTTAAAAATTACACAAGTGCAGATTTATGTTTTCTGCAATAAGTGATAGAACCGCCTCCCAGAGCAGGTCGACAGTCCTGGGACCGCCGCCCCACCTGGGTGACGATTCATGAACGACCTCCTTTCCAGAGCGGTGATTATGAGACCACTTCCTTTCCTAAGCGGTGGTTACGAGACCACTGCTCTGCATAGGGCGGTAGTCCTGTTTCTTGGAAACAAAACCTTAAAAACTAAGATTTTCCAAAAAAAAACAAAAGTCCTAGGTTGCTTTAAAATTTAATCTGAACTTAAATTTATGTACCTAAAGTTTCCAATTGTAGGATTTAATTCTATCTATTCATTCTATAGTTAAAACTACTCACTTTAAAGCATTATCTATTCCGATAATAACAACTACAAGAATCATTTTAATTTTGTTTAAAAAAAATTCCTTCAAGTCCAAAAGTAAAAAGGAACTAAAACTACTCCAAATATTGTTATTTTTCCCTTACTACAAAACTGCAATATTTCAACATAATAATATACTTCAAAATTTGTTGCCTCTTTCCATTTCACTACAACTTATATGTTCAAAATAAATATAACAACTTTGTTCTACATTTGAGTTTACTATGTATACACTATTTGAATCTTACAACTTCTATAATTATTCTTTCTCATTCACAATAATAAAATTTCACAATGTGAACTTTCTTTTCCCATTGAGCATAGCTCATTTCTTTTAAAACAAAGGACTTCTTTTCTCACAATACAATCTAAAACTAAGCTTCTAAGCATGATTTACATTTTGGTCCATTTCAACCTCAATGCACCATAAATTGGTGGGTGAGAGGAATGACAATGTACTTACACACACAATCCAAGCCCACACCCCCTAAGGACAAACTATAATTGCAAGAAAGAAAATGCAATAATATTTTACCTTTTTGTCTTCCCAAAATACATAATGGGGTCTATTTTTGACCTCCCAACCCATAGGTAGGGTTGGTATAGCAATTTAAGAGGTTGTGAGACAAGTTTGAAGGGGTATAGTGTACAACACTCAAGATCACAAGCACTCAACTTACAACACATAATCCAAAAACCATCTAATATAATAAATGCATTCCTTTTGACCCATTCAAAATTAAATTAGCAAAAGGTTAATTTACTAATCTAGACACAAATCAAGTAATTAATTAAAGGAGAGTACATTACTAAAAATCACATACTAAAATCAAATAAAGGAAACTAATAAAAGAGATAACACACAACCCCTTGGTCATAATTGGAGGTGATTCCCCCCCATGGGAACCCCCTAACAACAATTGAAACACACACACATAACAAAATACATGTTGTCATGGCAACCCTTGTTAAATTCATCTAGCATCTCAATGTGGTTGGTCTCCAGTCCCCCTGTTGTTTGTTGTGATAAGTTTACCTACAAAAAACATAATACCTCCTTCGGCCTCGTAGCTGCATCAAAAACATCTAAGATAAAATATACTATATAAATCCACAATCATCTATATATGAATCAAAACAACATCTAGGCAAGTAACGATATCATTTACAATTTCTAACAACATCTCGACTCCACATTTCATTAATATCAATAAGATCAGAAGATTAGTTCAATTGTCTAGGTCTACTCAATATGACGAAATATTCTCCACCTTCCTTCAACTCTTCTTTCACATCTGCCCTTCCATATCCGAATATGCACGTTTTTAGGATTTTGATGTGCTCCAATCCAATCAGAGCATTTTTTATTGGACTCCACCATATTTCTAAAACCTGAAGACATGGCATCTCTCCACTCTCCAATTCTGGGAACTTCTCCAATAGAGGTTAGTCACTAATCCACAGCTTCTGGTAGTCTTGGAAACCCCCCGGAATTCGCAAATGCGTTGTGTAAATCTTTCCAAGTCTTATTACCCCTCAAATATAAAGATATTAAGCTGGGCATCATTTCGAGTTCTAGACTTCCATCACACTTGTCTAAATAAAGCGAGTTTAGATTTCTAAATTCACATACCCAGCTTGGGATTTCAAACTTTGTTAAAATGAGGGATTCAAGATCCCTCATAGCTGTAAAGCTCTTTAGAAGGCACGGAAGATCCGTGGTTCCCCATTGACGAATGTCATTCTCGATTTGCAGATGTCGCATCTTTACCAGCTGGTCAAAGATACCTTTTCCTATACTTTCCAATTGGATTTCATGCTGAATATGTAGCCTTAATTCCTGGAGATGGATCAAAGTGGCCACATTCTCTATCTTTAACACTCCATTCTCTTCAATTGAGAGAATCAGTTTATCTGATCTCAATGTTCACAAACAGAGCAGGTTCAATATTGCGTTGGGCATAAAACTGACCACTTCATGAGAGCAACCCCGTTTATCGAGATGTTGAAGAAATTGGAGTTCTTCTATCCATGTCGGTAGCCTTCGCACAGATCTGCAAAAAGAGATGTCGAGGAAGAAAATACTTATAAGATTTTGAATACACTTTGGCACCTCCTAAATATTCGTATTCTTTAAATTTAAAAATTTGAGTACCTAGTTTCAAATTTCCAAAGCATTTGGACAGTGTAGAAATATTGGTGTCACTTAGGTCAAGAACCCGCAGTACCCTCATTCTGGTGAAGAAGTTTACAGAAATATTTTCAATCTTATTTTGAGACGATGAAACATTGCGGATAATTTTGGGAGAGCACAAACTACTACTTGCTATGTCAATGCCTTTGTTGGCTAAGAAAATCCTACGGCAGCCACTCTTATTCGAAACATTAGCAAAGAAAATGCACTTTTATTTTCTTTGGATATATACAGAGCTAAATCAAGCACAAAATCGTGCACACTGCAGGTTGTATTATGATTTATACTAACTAAACACAAACTTTCAAGCAAATAAAAATAATCCCATCCAATCTCCCGTTGGTCTTGGTCTTCCCTTCGAGGAATGAATCCTTCAGCTATCCACAAATATATGAGATATTGGCATCTTTTTTTCTTATCCTCGGGAAAAGAAAGAAAGGTAAGCAAAGCATGGCTTAAGAGGTGCAGGAAGGGAGTCATAAGTCAACTTGAAAATATTTATGATGGGATCGTTGCGATCAATAAGTACCTATTTTAGCCGACCCCAGCTTCACCTCCCACTGTCTCCGCACTATTTTTGGTAGCAAGGGATGCTACAATTGTGTTGATTGCCAACCGTAGTTTTCCACATTCCTTTTCAATCTCACGAGCTATTTTCTGAAGGTACTGTGGCGGTCTTCTTTGCTGAAGGAAGGCATGAAAACAGAATAGTTTCCAACTTTATTCTTACGATAGGAGTTCCATTTAGTAAACACGGGCTCTCATATTTCTACAAACATCCCTACTTCTGGTGGTGACCACAATTTTACATTGACTATTACCACCAGTTGGAAGACCGAGATCTACCATCAAGTTCTCTTGGGATCAGCCTAAAGATCACGCACGTTTGCAGTCAATGATAAAGTTAATTTTTTGACACCCACATACTAAATTTAGCTGTGGCGCATTGGTAAGTGGCATGAGTTGTTTGGAGGAGGTCACCGGTTCAATTTTGCTGCCCTCCATCACGAACGTGCGTGATGGATAGGGCCCGTTCTCTTGGTTGCTTTCCCTTCACACATCATCAAGCACGACAAGCATTTTTCTCCCTTGTAAACAATCATGAATAATCTTTGCAGCTCGTATCTCACTTATGCCCTCCCGAACAACCTAATCTTATTTTATTTTGGAAGCTAATTCTGACTGCAACTTTCTAAGAGAATATGTTTGTGAAATAGACAACCAAATCAAATTCTCATACCTTTCTTTTACTCGCTAAAATACATGCTGAAGTAAATATGTCTTCCTACTGCCACCCATACCAACAATGCCAATAACTTGTTCTACGGCCCCGTCTAACAACGCCATGAACTTTACTTTCTATGGCTACCTTTGGTGAATCTCTCTCCACAATACTTGTTCTCCTCTGCCTTATATTAAGAGATGAACTTGGTGAGGGTTGTTGATCGGAGCTGAACAAACCATGAACCAGCAACAACTTAGCTGCTTCTTTCATCAAACTTTACATTCTAGCTTTTCATCTTTAATCCTTCTCCCTATTCGATAGCGAAAGATTAGTTGAGAATAAGTACAGATAGAAGACATAGGAGTGACTACACATTATTTTAATATATCTTCTGCATCCCAAGGAATATCTCTGATATCGTGAATCCATTTTTGTACAAGCTCATTATCTGAACTCTTTGCGTCCGGATCTTGAAAAAAAACTCTTATACTTGTCAACTTTGTGGGAGCTCAATTTCACTTATGAAGTTTACTACGAGTGTTGCTTCCTTGACAATTTACTATGCAACTCTCTGTACAAGTTTTACAATAAGAGCATCAGCAATACCAATTGACATTATTACTTTTTTGAAAAATTCACAGACTCAAACTCACAAGTTCAGCAATGGGACTGGGACAGGGAGTACTATTTACGATCTATTCACAGAGTAAAACTGCATTGAATTTGATCATGTCAAGTTGAACTCAAGAATACTTAACAACCGCTGAGTGTATCTTCCTGGTACGTTCCGGGTTGACCGCCAACACGGCAATTTGACCCATACCTGTCTGACGTTTCATTAACCTTTACCGTTAATGCCATTTCACATTTTGTTTAGTAATTCTGGTTAGTTTTGCCAATCATGCTGCACCAATTTCAAAAAGTAGATGAGGTGATAGACAGGCGCGATGAATTGGAATCAAATATTCAAAATTCAAAATTTAAACATAACTAAAATCTCGCGCAATCCTTTATCTCGGGGTCGCCTTTACGGCACTTTTTGGAGACTTTCACAGTAGGCTACAATGCGTTCAACCAGGTGGGATGGAATGGATTCTATGCATAGCCTTAAACTACTAATGCCACTCTTTCTCTGTATTATATTTCCTTAATGACTTTCAGCACTGCATTGTTAGAGAAACTTCTTGTCTGTAACAAATCAGGATATTTCATTACAGGTATTATTTAAATGATGTGAGAGAGGAGAGATGTAAAGGTTAAGAAGATGATCAAATACATGACAAGCCTAACTTTAGTAGGCCAATGGAGGAAATTGTATTCAACTAATACCATTTGTTTTTCCAAATAACAGCTCTAAACAATGCTAATCATAAATTGCCTTTATTATACGCCATTTAATGAGGATGTTTAGCAGAGATGTATCGAAGGATGAATTTTGTTTTTATAATAGGATTTTTCTTATTGCATATAAAAACATTCATAAGAAGAAATAACCCATATACAATTAAGGGATTCTTATGTATCCCTTAATCGAGATATTCTAACAGTGAAAGATAAGCTGGTGTAGAGCTTTGAAGCCAGTGGAGAAGATACAGTACCTGCAAACATTTTGTTTATATCCCTAGGATTTTCGACATGGCAACTTATTGGCCACCATGGGCTATTTGCATCAATTATTTCTAATCACAAGGTGACAAATTGTTTGTTAGAACTGTTATTAATAAAACATTGAAAATTAGAATAATGTCCTAGTTGCTAATGTTTGGCTATATTTCTTAAATAGAACAACAATTAATATTATTGACGCTTTATTGAAGGCCTTAGATCACACCCTTGTGAAGGTATTTTTCACAGTTTTATGGGGGGTGCTATGAGCTAATCATAATGGCTCATTTCTATATGCCTGTTAGGCTTAAAATTTTACTGTCACTTTTGGCCATCTAAGATATTTTAAGTGACGGTATTTTTCAAGGTTGTGTGTTAACATATGCGAAACGGTAATGTGAATTATGTTAACAAATAGATTTTCATATTTATTTTATCAATTCTTAACATATATTTATATATGATAAAAATTATATGAAGTTTGATGGGTATTAATTGTAGTGATGAAGCTTTATGTCTTCTTTGTATGTTTGTTTATCCTGACTTGCTCTTCCACATTGAGGCATCTGAAACACCTACATCTACGTGGAAAATACTGGATGTGATGTTTGGACAACTAGATGACATGAGAGTGCATGAGTTGTAAAATGAATTACTAGGGTTAAATCCTAGTGACTTTGAAAACCTACAAGCCTTCATCTTGAAATTTTTCCACATTAGATTATTGTTAAAAGGATGTCAAGTAGAAAAGAAATATTCTTAACTGATCTTGTAGATTCTCTCTAAACTAGGTCCCAAATACTCTGAAATCTTCATGTCAAATTTCTACGCTACAAAATTTGCTTTGGGCGATACTTGGATGATGCCCTCCTTTCACTGTTTTTCATCCCAACTCATTCGAGAACATGACAAACTCATTCAAATGGGGTCTCTCAAGTCCAAGTCACATGCCCTTGTAGTAAGTACTAGCAAGGGAAAGAATACTGAAAAGAAGAAAGAAACTAAGGATCAACCTAAGAAAGAAACCAAGATCAAACCTAAAAAATGACACAAACAATTTGACTTCTCAAGCCTAGGGCACAGAAAAGAAAGTATTTGTGTTCCTATTGCAAGAAGAATGGTCACAATGAGCAACAATGTTTTTAAGAAACAGATTGATCACTTATCTCATTTACTTGAGAAAAATAAAATAAGTGTTCCATAATCAATAAAACAAAGTTCTTCGAAGGCCGAGTATTCTGCTGCAAAAGATACTAGAAATGATAAGAAGAAAGGAAAGGCCCTTGTAGCCAAAGTTACTCCTTCATCGACATGGATTATAGATTCCAGTGCCTCGCACCACATGGGTTCTTCACATGTTGATTTTTCCAACATCGAACCTTGTGGAATGTCCCAAATCATGATGGGTAATGACACGACAGTGTCAAGTTTCCGGTACAAAGGATCGGTAGAGATGGATGGGGGAACATTTAACCAAGTGTTGAGTGTTCTTGATCTCTCTACCAATCTCCTTTACAGTTTAGCCCAAATTACTCACCTTGGTGAAGGAATGCGAGTCGAAATTTGGTCCTAACTCCATGATTATTTCAATGAGATTAACAATGACACTACAGTGGCTGAGGGAAAGGTAGATCACCATTCAAAAGCATTGTACACCTTCTCCCACTTTACTTCTAATTAGTAAAGCCCACTGCCTTTCTCACTCATGCAAATGAGGTTAGTAAGCTATGGCATAAGTGTTTCAGAAATCTAAACTATCGGTACCTTGAACAATTCATCAAAATGAAATGTTCATCAATTTATGCCTTTCTTGTTTGATACAGGTGCATATACTTCGCAGAGCCACGGTTGTACCCTTGGAAACATTTTGTAAAAATACTATCTGACAATTAGGAAAAGTTGTGGAGCCACTTAGTATGACTTGATGATCTTGAGTTCACAGCGATGTTTCTGGTTACATTTCCTAAACTACCTTCGCATTTACAATCTACTCTTGCATGATGCTAACCTTCTTGATCTAAAATTCCAATTTTGGGAGATGGTGATGCATTAAAGCTTAGGGGAAAACACTTTGATACATTTTTTCTAAAGATTGTGAGAGTGGTCTCCAAATTGCTGAGAATACAAGAGTGCATAACGGTACACATAGGAAGATTGATGCATATTCCCATTTCATTGTGGGCAAAATATGGATCACAATAATAGGTTCCCATGGATTAATATGTGACCCATGATAATGGATCCTTTGCAAGATACATTGCCCATTATAGCATCTCATTTACTAAAAGAGGTTTTTCAAATATTAAAGGGCCAAGAATGAATTCTACACTTGGAAGATACGAGTCCACTTGTAATCGTCACTGATATTCTCTTCTCTTCACGCATATTGGGCCAACTTTAGTGCGTCTGTGTAAGATACATGGGAGGTTCCCTGTTCCACCATTGCAAGGAGTTTACAAGGGCCATGCTAAATCTACCTTATTCACAATACACTGTACCCGTTTGGACACAATGCCTTTTCAGAATCAAACAACTCAGGAGTCTACGGGGAATCACGACCCGACGGAACTTGGATTCTCCTAGAAGAAATGAGAAGGAAATGATTTGACCCACAAATGGAAATCTTTCTTGTAATCTATCCTTCAAAGGTATCCTGACCGTGTAAGAGGATGAGTAAATTGACTGAAATTCTAAGATGTTACTCAATGAGCTATATCATCCATACTTTCCCTGTGCTTAAGTAGACAATGAGAAAGAATGAGTGACTTCAACTTCTAATTGTCTCTAACATGGGTTCTTATCATGGGTCAAAGCTTGCTGGGATTCTATTGATTCTAACCTCATCAGATGATGATAGCCGTTGAGTTGCTCCTAAAAGATTCCTGGACCATCAATCTGATCAAATGCAGGATTTCTTGAGTCTTCTGTTCTAGGAATCTACAGTATTGATGATGGGACCATGTCAATTCTCGTTGACTCAAATGCATAAAATTTCCTTAATTTTTCTCTGAAGCGGTGATAGACTAACCTAGTCCCCTTTGGAAGATGGCAGCTACCTCTAAAGGTGTTGAAATACATTGAGCAAACTGACACTTCAGAATGAGGTGATGGAGGGAGATTCTCGTTGGATAAATCTATCTTCGCCTCATTCACTTTTGAAGTAGTATTTCTGGGAGGCTTCTGGTATTTAAAGCTGATTAGGGACTGTCATATGAGGAATCTCTCATAAGAAGATACATTCGGGATTTGACCAATATTCCTTGTAAGGAATAAAAATCGGGTGCAAGAAGAATGTTGTTATCAAAAGTTCACCCCTCAAGCCGTTTGAAGTTAACATCCAGACAAACGTTGACTTTTCCCAAGAAATGCTATCCTTGGTTCGGAGTGAAAGTTCAGTTTCTAGGGTCCAACATCCTTTGATGGATCCCATGTCCAAGGAAAAGAGAGCAAGTGTTTGAGATACTAATGAAAAAATTCCTCTGTTTCGATTTTGGCTAAGCTCGGCTACCGGTTCAAAACTCCGCTCGCGTACTTTGGCTCAAGTCGCTGAGAACAGGAATGTTACAAATTCTTCCGATTCGCCTGGAACCGGCCGAAGTTCGCCAAAATTAGTCAATCCCGAAATCTGGGCCTTCAACCACCTGAACCGGCATTAAATTCCGAGTGAAATCCATTGCCAGTTACAGTTGTATTCGGGCGCCATACCGTCCAAACATGGCCGAAGCTTAGTTCAAGGCGATGCCCTTGGGTCTTTTGGCCGACTCCCAGCGTCCTCCGCTAAACCTAACTGCCTCAATGTCAAGGCGGCCAGCCTACAGTTGGGAAATCAGGGCGCGAATCAATTTCTTGTCAAATCCATAATTTAGCACATTTTCTATGCCCGATTGGGGATTTCTGGGACAACCACGATGCCCGAACCGGTACCAATTAGTGGGATTAATGCTGAGACAATCCAAAAGTCCTATGGCATTTGAGACAAAAAGACGCAGGTATGTTGGAGCCTCAGGCCCGAAACCAATCGTTTCACGTATCATACAACGGGAAATTTGAGCCATTTTTCATGATTTGGTATATAATGGAGCCTGAAAATGTTTCAGAGGTGCAATTTTAGTTTCTACCCTCATTAGATCATCTCTCTCTAATTCTTCTTGGACACGTGTCCAGTTCTTTCAAGGAATCTAAGGGGACCCTAGGAAGGACGACAGTGAGATTTTTCCAGAAATGTCCAATTTCCTGTGACTTGAGCGCGTTAAAGCTCTTAGTCAAAACGTTATGGCCGTTTGAAGTTTGGGCCAAACATTACTTCTCAATTCGGCCATTTCGGCTTTATGACGTTTCCTCGCGCGTCCGATTTTCTAAGGTGCCCAGTGCTGACATTTCCCTGTAAAAATCATTCGAATACCTCTAGATTAGATACAAAGTAAAATCGCGGCCCAAACTGTCCATTTGTGCTTATCAGAGTCTAATGTTGGGACAACATATATTCAACACGGTTCGAAGGAAACGTTTCGGCTTCAGCCAATACTTCATTTACCGTCGATCCCTGACAGAATGTGCTGCCTTAGACCAACTCAATAAGGGGAAGATCCATTTCTCCTTGTTCAGAAGGCCTGATTACGTACTTTTGTAAAAGTGCGGCATCCTAACATGTTTCGGGCTGACTTAAATTGCATCAAGTTTGCATGGAAATCATTGGAGGGCTTCTATCCTCGTTCTTGGAACTACAATCAGGCGTCTATTTAATGGTACTTGAATCAGTTTCAGGGTATTTATTGACTTTTTTATCTCGGATTCGGCCGGGTTCAGAACAGTACTCTTATATCCCTGCGTCACAGGGAGGAATTCGTAGGCCTGCCTTGCATGGAACCATACTCAAGGTTCAGCGATTTCTATGTTGCAGCTTTAAGTCTATTCCTCCATAGTATTGGGAGCCTTTTGAAGTAATGCTTAAGCAGAATTTTCAATTTAATGTTCCCTTATAGATTTGTATGAAGGACAGATTTCAGGAATTTTCCCTAGCTCTTTTCTTGAACTTGCCTCTGTTGAAATTGGAGTTTGGAGTCTTCGAAAGGAGGCTATGAGCATCGGATGGGTAGAAAGCATCTGCCAAAGGCTTTGGAAGCACAGTGAATCCTTGTATCCTTGTAGTGGATTCCTTGCATGGTGTCCACAGCCCTTATCTTGATATCAACTGAACTGTGAATACCTACTTCTCAAGCAATAAAATACATTGAGAAAAGTGTTAAATTCCCCTGCTGTCTTTTAAACATTCTTCT
The DNA here is from genome assembly GCA_019776745.2 of Taxus chinensis. Classification (NCBI taxonomy): domain Eukaryota; kingdom Viridiplantae; phylum Streptophyta; class Pinopsida; order Cupressales; family Taxaceae; genus Taxus; species Taxus chinensis. The sequence continues at coordinate 757,364,070 of CM034151.1, read as the reverse complement.
TGCTCCACTTATTAAGGTTCTTCAAGAATCATGTGTCATTAATGTTTTGCAAGAATTCATAAACAATTGATGATGATGTTAAGCGTGATCCTTTCTTGAATGAATGCAAAAAAAAGATGTGAATGAGAACTATCATTTTGATAGCTTCTAGTGGTGACACTTTGACTATGTCCCTTTCACACAAGTGGAGAATTTTCAAGTCAAAGCCTCCTTTTCTAAAGTGGGCAAGGAAAACTTGGCACAGTGTCTAGAGCTTTAGTTGGAGTCATACTTCAGATATGAGACGTACTCACTTGGAATATTTCGATTAGACCCCACTCTTTCTTCACCTCTGCTTCTAGATCCATAGTCTTTCCGGTAGTTTAGGCTTCTGGTATTCCTGAGTGGGATTCTCCATGGATGAGGAGTATTCCTCTCTCATGAATAACGATACTTGGGATCTCACCACTGTGAGTCTGAAAGGAAGAAAAATGCTGTGATCGGTGTAAGTGGGTGTTCCGAACAAAGTATGGAGTAGATGGAGACGTCGAAAAGTTTAAAGCATCGATTAGTAGCTAAGGGTTTCTCCCAGATAGCTGGGGTTGATTATACAAAAACCTTTGCTCTGGTTGCGAAGATGACTTCTATTCGACTGACCCTAGCCATTTCCGCAGTAAACAGATGGAAAGTCCATCAAATGGACGTTAAGAGTGCCTTCCTTCATGGTGACCTAGAGGAAGAGATCTATATGGAACAACCTCTGGGTTATGTCCAAGATTCCTCCCTCATTTGTAAGTTAAAGAAGTCTCTTTATGGCCTTAAACAAGCCCCTAGGGCTTGGTATGCCAAGATGGACTCCTTCTTACTTACATCAGGGTTTACTAGGTGTCACTCTGATCCAAATGTTTATATTCTACTGGCAAGATGACTCCATACTCATTCTTGTTCTCTATGTTGATGACTTGTTGATCACAGGTAGCTCTTCCTCTATTATTGATTTTGTGAAGATCGCCTTAGCCAACAAGTTTTCCATGACTGACTTAGGTCTGCTTCATTACTTCCTTGGGATCCAGATTTCACAATCTGACTCAAGAATCTTGATTTCGCAACCTAAGTATGCTCTTGATTTGCTAGCTCAGTTTCAGATGTCTGATTGCAAGTATTCTCCTAATCCTTTTCTTTCCGGGGTTAAGTTGGTTTCAGATTGCTCTACTCCCTTGGTTGATGGTACTCTTTACCGAAGTTAGTTGGGAGCTTGATTTACTTGACTCACACTCGACCAGATTTATCATATGCTATTGGGATTGTGTCCAGATTCATGCAGGAGCCACATGAGCTGCATTGGAAAGCAGCTAAATGGATCCTTCATTATGTTCATGGCACTTATGCTGATGGCATACACTATCATGGAGGGGTTGATATTGACTTTATTGGATTCATAGATTCTGATTGGGCCGGTGATTTAGATCATCGGAAATTTACTTTTGGCTATAGTTTCTCTCTTGGTTTGGGTCCTCATTAGTTGGTCTAGCAAGAAGCAGAATGCAATTGTGATATAATCTACAGAGGCAGAATACAGAGGAGCAGTTAACGCTACCACATCAATACTATTTGGCTACAGGGTATTCTGACAGAGTTTGGCATCCACTTTTGGCAGGCCTACCATTATCTACTGTGATAACACGATCACTATCTCTATTTGTAGAAATCCAGTTCAGATCTCAGTGGACCAGAAGCACATTGACTATCCATATGCTACTTCATATGATGATCTTATTCATGATGGTGTCATCGACATTCAGTACAATCAAACAACTGATCAGATTGTAAATGTTATTCACTAAGCCTTTCACTGAGAAATAAGTTTCTTCACTTATGGTATTCTTCTTGGGGTGACGTCTAAATCTGCAGCTGGCTCATCTTCTTCGAGCTATCGTAGTCCTTATTTTCTTCTTCTTCTTCTTCTAAGGAAGGATTGTGTTTGTATATAGGCACCCTATCAGGCCTTTAGTTTCTAAGGGGCCCCATTGACACATCTTTCTTAGTTTTTTAGGGGTGTCTTCACTTTTCCGTCTGACTCATCAATCTGCCCTACTACCCTAGCTTCAATGAAGGAGGGGTGTTAGTGTGAGTTATCCTATGTGTCCTCCTCTCATGTTGGAGGGTCATCTCACATGGGTTAGGTTTAGGGTTTAGGGTTTCATGTGTGTCATGCACTAGGGTTACTCAACACCCTATATGTACCCCTTTTCTATTCATTTATGAGCATGCCAAGACACTCCGTTGTCTTTCCTCTATGCAAGGTTTGTTTCTGGTTGAGCAAGTTCTTCCATTACTGATCAATTTTTCCTTGCTATCACTGGAGATTTCACGATTCCATTGGAGTGCAACTACTTCGTGGTGCCTCGTTTCTAATTCAATTCTCACAAACTCTTTTCAGACTCCTCTAATCTCTTGCACCAGAATGATGGTGATAAGACAAGATTTCAATGTCAGAACAACAAAATAGATCATTCCCCATGTAGTTTTATGCCACGTATGCCGAACTTCACACAAGATTCTATATGAAAATCTTCAAGATCACAAATCTCTTTATGAAAAAAATAGTATTCGCACTCATGCTCCAAATTTTGTTGGCAAAGATAAGCCACGCTGGAATGATGGAGAGATTGTGAGTGTGCGTTGGTTTTCTCGTAGCGCAGCTTCCACGAAGATATAAAATGTATCCTATCCATGAAATTTCCTAAGCATGGCTTAATCTTGATCCATGCAGACTTCTATGCAAGTTACAAATAAACATGTGTATCAATGTTGATCCCCGTGGGTCTACATACGGAGGTAGCGGAAACTGCCATAGAAGAATGATCGAACCAATCAAAACATACCTCCACTCCTGCACCAATATGCTTGCTCTGATACCAATGATGACAGAGATGAAGGTAGAGATAGAATGTTTTATTCAATGCGTGTGTTACAAACAAAAGAGCAAGCAAAATATATAGGCTGTGTGAGGAGGGTGACAATTATAACTGTCCATTAACAATGTATTAAACTCTAACATTCTTAAACTAATGCTAACAATAGGTATTTTTCTTTTTTCAGAAATAGAAATGAATTCCAGTACTTAGTAATCATTCCATTACAAAGGAAGTATTCAATCATAAAAGGGAAAAATATTTCAGTCATTATAAGGAGTGCATATGTGAAAATCAAGTTCATCAAGTAACACAGGATAGCTCATGAAGTCACCATTACAAATTGAATGAAATAAAGAAATGATCCATCACAGGTACATAATAAGAAGAGTAAAGGGAAATGTCAAATTTGAACAAGGTTATAGAAACACAATCCATGTTGCAAATTTGTAGCTTTTTAAACAAAGAAGAGCTCACCCAGCAATATAAGAGCATAAGAGGCCAGCTCAAACAAAGCTTATGTTGGTACCCAAATTGATTCTCCCTTAGATGGGATTCCTCCATCATACTTCTTTATCATCAAAGCTCTTAAGTATTCAAAGTCATTATTAGGTATTTTAAAAGATTGCACAATATATATTTCTAAAGTATGAGAGGGAGGAAGAAGGGGGTACCTGGTGGATGTAATCCCAAAAACTTGTAGTAGTTCAAGCACTTATCACTTCAGTTAAAGTTGGTCCCTATTGTGAGCTTGTGGAGTAACCCATCATGAAAATATCATCATCATTATAATCATCAGCTTCTTCTTCTATTTGTTGACCTACTTCACATGGAGCATGGGGCATGAAACATCTATCAAACCAATCAATTACATTTGTTTCTTCCACAACATCAACTTTGGTAGCCAAAGGATCAGGCACCATTCTGTTTTTGATGGCCCGGGGCTGCTTACTTCCAAATTCAACAAGTCCCTTGCCTCTGTCATTAGATTTCTACTCATTTATATGATGATTTACAAATATTTCTTGGCCTTGTTGCTTGTGCTGACCTTGTGAACTCTACCCAATTCCTTTCTCTGTCCAGGCTAATTTGTATAGATTTCTTTGACAGCCCCTGCCAAAGTTTTTACAACTTCCTCCAAATCAGCAGCCTTACTTGCTTTAGGTTTTTCCGGGTTAACTAGTTTCACACCTTCCCTCTTAGGAGGTTTTCCAATTGCTGTAATGTTGTTCTCAATTTTTCGAGCCATGGTGAAGGCCTGCCTCAAATTGGTAGGGGTTTTGTCCCTTAAGTAATAAGCATCTTTCTTATTAAATGCATCTGAATACTTTATCAGACATGATTCATCAAATGGTCTCAAACTAACAGGAAATCTCCTCAAGGTCTTGTTAAATTTTGTGTTGAAATCATGTACTGATTGATTAGGATTCTTCTTGATATTTTCAAATTCTGATAAAAGAAACCAAGGGTTTGTCTTATCACCATACTGAAATCTAAATGCATTATTCACTTCCATCCAAGAAATAATGGAATTATCTGGCAAATATTTATACCAGTTCCTTGCATCTTCTTCCAAGGTATGGATAAACAATTTGATATATACATCTTCAAATTCAATCTCAAAGTCTTCCATCATGTTGATAAAAAGCTTTAAATATTGATCACCAGTTATAGCATTATTTCCTTGGAACTTTGGTAGTCTATTTCTTACATCTCGGGGAACTACATTTGGATATCCAGTCATCCTTGTAAAATTTATAAGACTAAAGGTATTCACAACAAATGGAGGTTTGGGTGGGGGATGGGCCATGTCGTTTTGAGGAGTTTACCTTGGGGGAGAAACAAACTTATAAGGGACAAGGGGTCTTTGAAACACATGAGTATAACTTTCAAAATGGATATCCCCTAAAGGCTTTGTTTCTTGGAAAACCCTATCAACTTTGGAAAACACAAAGGCATAATGAGAACCAAAATTTTCAAATTCAAATGAAGGCCCCTCTCCAGATGAAGAATTCAATAGCACAAAGAGACTACCTGATTCCGAAGCACTTGAATGGAAATTTTCAATGATAGGCTTATCACTTTCATCAATGGAGATCTCTTTTCTTTACTACTGATCTCCAATAGCTCGCCAGACTCTTCTTCCTTCTAACTTTGTTTTTTCTAGCTCTGGAAATAATGTCCTAGCAGGATCCTTAGCGAAGAAATATCTTCTTCCTTCCAGCTTTGCAAAGATTAGTAACAAATCTCACTTGATAGAGGTTAAGACACTAGTATTCATCAAGAATCAGATCAACAGGGAGTCGACACTAAGGATTTCCACCTTAGTTGTCCAAATGCACTAATAAATATGATATGTCAAATGTCTATCAACACTAGCAACTGGAAATGAAAAGACCCGACCTTCCTTTACCCAGATTTATCAATGAAACTTAGTGCAATAACTGTATAAATTGAAAAATTGCACACAACACTTGTAACTTTGAACACTTCTTATAGGCCTAAACATGGGATGATGTTGAAATAGTGTATTAGCACTTAAAGCATATAAGAAATGTTTACCTGGGTTTGAATATGAACTGCAGTCACAATGTCCCCGACAACGGTGCCACTAGCGTTTGTACCCAAATTGATTCTCCCTCAGAACCTAAGCAACATCACAGGTTTGACATGAAGCTTAGAGACAAGCATATCATGTTGTATGACGTTTTTTAGATGGGGAAGAAATGCATATTTCTCTTTGTCACTCAGATGGGGAGAAAAGGATAACCCTTAAGAGGATTTGATCTATGGTCACTACTTTATGGTTGTGCCTTTCAACCAGGGTGAGAAGACCCTTTTGTAGCATGATGTTTGTGGAGGAGATGGATATGTCCTTCCTTGTAAATTTATTACGAAGACCTTGAAGAAAATTTGATCAATACAACAAAACCTAACTCTCACGAGTTGTCACCGTAGATAATGGAGATATTTTCTAAGCAAGGTTTAGGCTACTAAAGACAATGAAAACCTGATTTCTTCTACATGTTTTTCTAATAGATATTACGCATTTGTACATGCATAGGAAAAACATGGGTATATGGGTAAGATTGGTTATTTTTAAATGAATTTTTGGTGGGAGGTGAGGCAGAATGAACTTGACTCACCAGATCTTTGAGATTTTTTACAAAACAGAAGGCTTGATAAATAGAATGCTTCAAAACAACTAAAATGCTCCTTTAACAAGAAGGTGTGGTTAAATGGAGGCCTAGATCAGCATGTTTTCACACAAAATTTAAGAATCCAAAGTGAAGGCTCAACTTGAAATACTTAATTGAACATTATCAACCTCTGTTTCGTCACGCCTAAGATACCCTCAAAGGCTAACAAACATTCTTATAATCATGCTAGGATTATAGTGATTTTAAATTTGTTTATTTAACTATCAAATCAAAGCTCTTCTGATAAATAAAATTACAAATGCCACCAAACTATCACAAGGACAAGATCTTGTGTGATTCACAAAGATTTCAATGTAAGATTGCAATGGGAAAAAAACTATTTGCAGACATTCAGAAATGATGTAGACACAATTTTTCCAAAAAATCAACACAGATTAACTAAAATTTGATTAAATTCATCATCAGGGGAAAGTAATTAGAACAATCTCATAGATTTTCAATGGTTGTACACTTGCAACTACCTTGACATGATCAAATTTAACACAAAATAAATAAATAGGTTTCTCAGAAAGATGGCCTCTGTCAAACTCTTCTCTTAGGAATTAAATCCTGACCTCTAACACTCCAACCATTTGCATGACAAACTCGTGTAATTTATAACATTTTTTACAATAGAGTTTTCCCCCCAATAATAAAAAGTATTCAAAGTACCATTGCTTGTTACGATTTTGATCGTGATTCCCATAATCAGATTTGTGAAAAAGGTTGTCAGGGGCTCAGAGGTAAAATCTCTCCAAATATATCGAGCATTAAATTCTTTCATCTGGTAGATCACTCTTCATATCATGCGCCAACTACTTCCTCCTTTAATCTGTCAAATCTAGTTCTTTGTGTGCCAAGGAAGGAAAAATTGGAAAATCAGACCGAACTCGATAGTCAGATCACATCTTAATGGTAAAATACATTTTCAGATCCTCCCCACCAAACCAAGATATCAAATTAATTATCCTCTTTGTTTGACGTGTAGGAGACATCAAGAAATAATGAAAACTCGCATCTCCAGGATCTTTGGAGTAAAAATAGTGGAAAATAAGATATAGGTGTATAGCTGCTGTTGATTTCTATTTTGAATTTGGACCGTCCATGTGAGAGATACAAGTTAAAAGGGGCCTAGGGGTTCCTTTTTACCTTTTACAACTTTTTGAAAAAATGTAAAATTTATCATTTTGCTCCACCCCTCTGCCTTTGAAAAATGGGCCTGACACATGTCTCAATGTGGGTCCCAGTGGAAACACTTCCTTTTTACACTTTAACCCCCTTTTTTTAAAAGGAAAAAATTTCAAATTTCCCCCGGAAGTCTGCACCTCCGTCATTGACTTTCAAAGAAAAATTTGACTATCCTTTGTTGGGCTTGCAAGTCATTTTGATGATTTTAACCTTTTTGACAAAAAGAGGCAAAAAATCAAATTTTCCTCTGATGGCCCACTTTCCCGCCTTTTGACATTTCAAACAGCCACACATCTCAATGGCACATCTTGAGACGGTCCCCAAAAGTAGAGACCCTGAATGAGTGCAAGCTCACCATGTGTCCTAGCCTAGCAGAATTTGTTTAAAAGTTGAAGGCTCAATGGAAGGCACCATGTGTCCAGGTTTCGAGGCATTCTCCTTTAATCGTTAAAAATTCCAAGAAAAAGACAAAGTGAGCAGAAGCTTCCAAGTGTCCTCCCGGCGTAACTCCAAGGCCAAACCGAAAGGTGAACTTTCAAATGAGTGTCGTCCCTCCACGTGGACAAATTTTAGGTTGAGGTGAGCCATAGAGCTTCTAGAGTGCCCCGTCGAGCCGCATCGAACCAAAAAGGGCCACTTTTCCACTAATGTACAGATGTAAATTTGACCGGGAAAACATACTCGTCAAACCGTAAAAGTGCAGGAAAACAAGCATTTGAGCCCAGAGATGAAATTTTCTTCAAGGACAAATAATTCAGAAATCTTACAGGGTTCAAACATAATCCTTCGAGCTACATCTATTCATGTTTCCTTAGGTATTTCAGAAAAAAATTACAAGCACAAAAATTTCTGACAGTGAAAAACAAAAGGAAAGGAACAACCCAAGTTTTACGCGCAATTCTTAGACTTTTTTAGATAGACAAAGAAATGAAAAACAAATTCTGGATCTTTAAGTGATCCTTGACCCAAGAAGGGACGTATCACGGCAACCAAATGGAAGACAAATTCATTTCAAGCACAACACGGGGAGATAAAAATATGACAGAGGTCGCAAACTGAAGGATTTTAATGGAAAATGGGGTGAGACTAATTTGAGAATCAACTACTTAAAAATGAGGTGAGTTATTCAGTTATGGTTTGCAGAGATACAATGTTTATTTCAGATGGAAGCAACTTTAGATATGTAATGAATTTTGATATTACAGATAAGAGATTTTGCAAAGAATTATACAATCTTTCATCTATAGTATAGACCATGAAAGTGAAACTATGCAAGAACATAAAAGTTTAATGAGAAATTTGATTATACAGTTATGAAAATGATCTTCTTTTAGATTTTACACTATTCATAGTTTGAGTATTTTTAAGGTTTGTTGTTTTTGGCATGGAACAATCTAACGTGGATGGATTTTCCTTTGACATTGGTTTATGAACACATATTCTAACAAAAGAAAATCCTAGGATTGGATTAAATGCATCGAAAACTTAAAACATGAGAAGCTGGGAAGTTGAGATTCATACATAAACACAACATGGATTACATAAATGCATAACATAGAAAATAGGATCTCGAGGGAAAACAAATAATCAAGGGCAAAGAAAACAAATTTTAAAATGTAGAACAGAAAGCCCATCATGACTACAAATAGTTTATCTAAAACCGATTTGTTAAAGAGCTAAGTTCAACTCGAATTAGAGTATTCTCTATTAAATACACAACCCAACAAGGGGAAATCATGAAAATAGTGATCCAACAACAAAAAAATTCAGGAAAATGGTTGAACACGACACATCAAAGTTGGTCATATGGAATCAAAGAATGAGAGACTATTTGAAAATAAATGGATGTAAGGCCAATAAATCAATGCAAATGCAAGAATATTGAGGGCCCATAATGCATGAAACTGGAGCTATGAGTATAAAACGAAAGGTTGACCAATTTTAAGGGAAACCCATTAACGGGTATTTACAAATATACACAAATCTAATGCATAGAACCTAAGAGCTACTTCCAAATGGAGACAAAGTAGAGCTAATACTAAGCCCAGAAAATACATACAATGGGATGGAAAATGCAACCAAATTTCATCCCAAATCGAAAAGGCTTGAACAAGAAAGTCAACCTCACATTTTTACATGAAGGGAATGCGAGGATCTACGGAAACTGCAGAGTCTACAGAAACTACAGAATCTTTGGACAACAATAGAAAATAAAACACAACAAATTTAAATGATGCAGATTAGGAAAAAAAAGGAGAAGCTATAGAAATTTATAACAACAAAATAACATAACACTCTTGGCTACAAATAACACAGATCAAGGCTTTAAATTGCTTCAGCAATACATATATATTTGTCAATAATGAACAGAAACTATAGCTGCACACGAAACATTCATTCATACAAAAACAACTTAGAAATGAAGTTTTTCTATCAGCAAAAACAGTCCAGACTTGAGCTGGAACTGCGCACTTTTCTCCTTCTTCTGTCTTCTTCTTCTTATTTTTATGTCTCCTTCTTTTTCTTTCTTTTTTTTCTTACTTCTCCCAATAAAACAAGATGCTATTAATAATAAAACACCTACATAAAAAATTGTCTTAGAAGTCAACACAAAATATCTGACAAGAGATAATAAGGGAGAATAATCAACCAAAAATAAATGTGCAGCAGTCATAATTAAATACAAATCTAATATGTCAAGGAGCTAAATCTGTAAAAGACAAATATTAGTTGCACAAAATATTGACTTGATTTTCCAACACTCCCCTTAATTATGAATAGCTGCAGATCATGGAAATTTGAATCAAGTTTGTTCAAAAACTGTTGTAGCATTTCGGAGCTAACTGACAGTTTTTTGGAGCTGCTAACTTGTGCAAAGTCAAAAAATACTAAGCCACTTCGTAAATACTCAAATGTCTCTTTTTCCAATGCTTTTGTAAATATATCAGCCATTTGATCTTCAGACCTACAAAAATCAAGACAAATTTCTTTGTTGTTTACTAGCTCTCTAATGAAATTAAACCTAGTATTAATATGCTTAGTTCTCTTATGAAAAACATGATTTTTTGGACAAAGCAATGGTTGAACAATTGTCACAAAATATTGTAGTGGTTTCTTTCTGATCATGTAATAAGTTTTTCAACATCCTCTGCATCCAAACAACTTGACAAGCAGCACTAATGGCTGCAACATACTCAACTTCAGCTGAGGAAAGAGTCACAATAGGTTGTTTCTTTGAAGCCCATGACACAACCCCTGTACTAAAATGAAAAGCATACCCATAAGTGATTTTCCTATCATCTATGTTGCCACTGCAATCACTATCAGTGTATCCAATAAGACTGAAATCATCTGAAGTGGAGAACAATATGTCAAAGTCCTTTATACAACTCACATACCTCAGTATTCTCTTATCGGCCTGCCAATGAGAGTTTTTTGGAGACTCTATAAACCTTGAAATTAGGCTTACACCATACATAATATCAGGCCTTGTGGCCTTCAAATACATAAAGCTTCCAACCAACCTCTTGAACAATGTAGGATCCACACATGGTCCATCATCCTCCTTGCTTAGCTTCAATCCCATCATGACCGGTGTTGGGGCTGCCTTGCACTTTTCCATATTGAATCTCTTCAAGATTTCATTTGCATATTTAGATTGACAAATAAATATACCATCATTAGTTTGATGCAAGGAAATTATTTTAGTGGCAAAATTTCGTAAACTCGCAAATATTAGGGGTTTTGGAAATTGAAAATGACAATTTTTCAGCAATCGGTTGCCACCCCAGTTACTCTAAACTTCCGGCCGACAAGTCATTTGTATGGCTCAATTTGCCTACTATTTATAGTTAAAAATGAACTTATGCATGTGTTTCGTCAACATTTTTAATCAAAATGTGCAAATATTCGCTAAGGTATAATACATAGTCTGGGGGGTTGAAAGCCACATTTTATATATATGCTTCTAGGGGAGACAACTGCCTATTTCTAAAGAAATGATTGTCTTAATTAACACATCATACATGGAATGGACGGACATTCAAAGTCACTGAGACAACTGTCCAACACAGGTCGGATGACAAGCCAACAAAGTTGGACAGACGACTAATGGATTATGTTCAATGCGCATGTGACGGTCGTCTCGTTGGCAGACCGTCCAACTGAAATGGACACCCATTTTAACACAGACATCCAACAAAAGAGTGGTTGGCCATCCAACTTGGGTTGGACAACCATCCATTGTCTATCGTCCAATTGGACAGAAGACAATGGACGACCGTCCAAATTTAGTTGGACGATGGACAATGAACAGTCGTCCAACCCAGGTTGGATGGTAGACAATGGACAAACCGTCCAACCAAGGAAGGACAACAGATAATAGATGTTCATCCAAACTAGATCGACCGACAACTGTCGAACACATACGTCCAACACGTGTACAACCATACGAAACCGTAAAAAAAAACACCCTACAAATTCGCCTTTGTCGTGAATCACTTTTTTGATATTCGTCATCATTTCAAAAGTCCATTTCGTACATTCACCACCCATTCTATAATATTTTTTCGGTGGGGGGTCTTAAAATGAACCCTGGTTTGATGGACTTCAATACCCAAAAAATATCTCATAAGCCTCATATCAGTCATTTCAAATTCACTCTTTATTGCTGATTTGGAAGCATATATGCTAAGATCACCGGTAAAAATTAGATCATCCATATACAAGCAAACAATTAGAATGTTACCTTGCTTGTTGACTTTGGTGTACAAGGTTGGCTCACAACCACTTCTTTAAAAACCATTTTGAATGAGATAGGAGACAATGCAGTTGTAACAAGCTTTAGGAGCTTGCTTTAATCCATAAAGCACCTTCATCAACCTATATACCTTATTTTCATGACCCGGTATCTCATAGCCTTGTAGTTGTTCCACATACACTCTCTCCTATAAATAGCCATTTAGAAATGCCGACTTCATATCGATTTGGTACACATGCCACTTGTTGTGGGGCAGTAATAGCTAATACGGTATCATTACTTACTTACAGTGTCTTCAAATGTTAAGGGATCATCTACATGAGAAAATAAAGCAAAATCTAAAAATGAATTTGTTGTATCAACATTGTACAACTCAATCAAACTCCTTATTTTTTGTGGCAACATGCTTGCTAGAGTTGGATCCGAAGATTTAGAACTACTCAGAGTGCTAGTTGGAGCTGCTCCAAGGATGCCATTCTGATGTAGATGATATTGTAGTTACTTGTTGAGTTTGATCCACCCTTGGTGTGGACAACAACCTTGAATATATTCTTGGTGTGAATGAAGGTGTAGCTTGAGATACAACTTGTGGTGTTGTCCCGAGAGTGGAAGGAGTTGTTGCTTGAGATGTACTAAATGCTAGAAACACTTCATCCACCATATCATCACGTGGAACAACAATTGTAATTTTTACAGTCCTCTCTACACTTCCATCCCATGTTTCATCCTCCACAAACTGAACATCACAGCTGATTATAACCTTCCTAGTGATAGGATTAAACAACTTATATGCCCTTACATCCTCCGAGTAACCAAAAAATATACATTTTTGTCCTTTGTTATCTAATTTCTTCCTCAACTTATCCGGAATATGTGCATATGCAATGCAGCCAAATACCTTCAAATGAGAAACACTATGTTTCATACCTATCCAAGCCTCTTGAGGGATTTTATTCTTCACACTCTTTGTTGGGCACCTATTCATGATATAAATAGTTTTCGCCACTGACTTAGCCTAATATTCATTAGGTAAATGTTTGGTTGTCAACATGCTATGAGCCATCTCTATAATGGTTCGAGTCTTCCTCTCCGCCACATTGTTTTCTTGAGGTGTATAGCGGGCTGTAAATTGCTTGTGTATGCCATGTGATCTATAAAAATTTAGAAAATCATTAGAAATATATTCACCGCCTCTATCCGTCCTCAAAACCTTGATGTAGTGGCCACTTTGCTTCTCTACAAGTGCCTTAAACTGTTGAAAATAAAAAAAAATGCTTCAGACTCGTGCTTTAAAAATAAACCCAAGTTTTCCTTCTAAAATCATCAATGAAAGTAAGGAAATAAGTGCAGCCTCCTATAGATGGTATTTGCATTTGCCCACAAATATATGAATGAGTGATCACAAGTGGTGCTCTTGCTCTATTTGATTTGTCAGCCGGAAATGACTCTCTATGTTGTTTGCCCAAGATACAACCTTCAAAAACTCTTTTTGGTTTTCCAATCAATGGAAAACCTTTCACCATGTTCTTCATATGTAGTAGCTTCAGCCCTCCAAAGTTCAAATGCCCAAATCTGAAATGTCACAACCGAGAATCATCCTTGACAACCAACTAAAATGCTATTCGAATATCTCCATCACTATCTTTTGCTTCTTCAGGGCTGAATTGGATTGCTTCGAAATTTATTTCAGAAATTATTTTGGAGCTATGTATGAGAATGTGCATCATTCCCATTTTAAGGCAACCCCAGAATGTGCATCATTTGTCTTATGAATAGCTTGGGTTTTTTTTCCCTTCATATCTGGGCCTTATCCTCAAGGGAAACATCCGGTTGTTAGTCATTTTTACTTTGGAAATCAGTTGGTTACTTGGAAACCTATCCAAAATCACACACTCGTTGTTTTCCATGTACACTTTATAGCCCTTTTGTACCAACTGACCAATACTCATTAAATTATGTTTTAGACTAGCAACATAATACAAATCAGGCATGTATTTTTTCTCCCCCTTTTTTGTTAGAATATTAATTGTACCTTTACCCAAAACATTGACGTTGTTGTTACCAAGTGTGACATCAGTTTGAACTGATTCATCCAAACTAGAAAACAAATATGCATTACCTATCATGTGATTACTACAACCGGAATCCAAGTACCATATGTCACATGAGCTTTCTTGGACAACATTGCACTCAACCAGGGAGTTTGTAGAAATAGTTTCAGCAATCCTAGTACATGCAATAAATATAGTGCTTGTGGGAGTGTTACTTGATTGATTTCAAATTTCTTGTGTTGGTCATATTGTTTTTTCTTGCATTCATAAGAATAATTCCCAAAATTCTTACAATAATGACATTTAATGTTTGACTTATCAAACCTTTGGCCATTTGGATGACTAAAATTATGGTTTTGACCTCTACCACCAACATTTATAGGACTGTTGTTACATCCACCTCTAGGAGAACATCTCCCTCTACCTCTAAGATTGAATTTCCTCCATCCTCTTCCCCGACTTATAGATGCCTGAGTTGAAAATGCATTTTAGGATGACATATTTGACTTGTTTAGTCTATACTCATGATTGATGAGAGGCATGAAACTCATCAACACTAAACTGACTCAAATACTTGGTTTCCTCTAAAGCAACAACTAGAGGGTAAAATTTAGAAGGGAGGCTCCTAAGCACCTTCTCAACAACCTTCCTACCCTCTATTGCCTCTCCATCAGATTTGATTTGATTAATTAGACTAACCACATGAGTAAAGAAAGATTCTATCGAATTTGAGTCTATCATTAACAAATTCTCAAAATCTCTTCTAAGGAGCTATAATTTAGCAATCTTTACCTTGTCCATACCTTGGTAAGAAATTTGTAGGATATCCCATGCCTCCTTGGCTTGTTTTGTTATTGTTACTCTTGGGAGTATGCTCTCATGCATTCCTTGATGGATGTAGAATAATGCTTTCCCATCCTTCTTCCTTTGTTCTTTCAACACATCTTTCTCAACTTGTGTAAGGGCGTTATATGTTAGCTAGTTTGGGTTCCTGGTTCCACGTAACCATTTCCCAAAGGTCTTGAGACCGAAATAAGGCCTTCATGATTAAAGACCAATACTCATAATTCTTTCCTGTGAAAATCAGAGTTTGCACACTAACCAGCAATGCAACAGACGTAGAAGCCATTAATGGCTGCCAAAACAAAAAACCCAGAAAAAGAATTGAAGGAGGGTTTAACCTGGCTCTGATAACAGATGAAGGGAATGCGAGGATTTACGGAAATTGCAGAGTCTACAAAAACTAAAGAATATTTGGACAACAATAGAAAATAAAACACAACGGATTTAAATGATACAGAATAGGAAAAAATAGGATCTACGGAAATTTATAACATCAAAATAACATAACACTCTTTGCTGCAAATAACACAGATCTGGGCTTCAAATTGCTTCAGCAATACATATATATTTCTCAATAATGAACAGCAGCTACAGCTGCACACAAAACATTCCTTCATACAAAAACAACTTAGAAATGAAGTTTTTCTATCAACCAAAATAGTCCAGACTTGAGCTGGAACTGCACACTTTTCTCCTTCTCCCAAATCTGGTTTTCTCCTTCTTCTATCTTCTTCTTCTTCTTCTTCTTTCTCCTTCTTTTTCCTTCTTTTTTTTCTCTACTTCTTCTAATAAAACAAGATGCTATATATAATAAAACACCTACATAAAAACTTTCCTTACAAGTCAACACAAAATCTCTTACAAGAGATAGTTAGGGAGAATAATCAACCAAAAATAAATGTGCAATAGTCATAATTAAATGCAAATCTAATATGTCAAGGAGCTAAATCTAGAAAAGATAAATATTAGTTGTACAAAATCTTGACTTGATTTTCCAACATTACAAAGAAGAACAAAGAATATCTAAGAAAAATCTTGACACAGGGATCCAAGGTTTCAATCAGACCATACATACACAACCAATCCTACCAAATATTGAAGTACAGTATGCAAAACACAAAAAAGGATCTTGGTGACCAAGTTTTCATCAAAATGACTAAGCTTGAGCCACAACAGTTGAGTTACGCAAAAGGGAGAAATAATAACAACAAATCTTTGTTAACAAAAAGTTTTTTCAGCGCAGAATGGAACAAAAGGAAACTGATATCTATAAAAATAACATCTATGGCGGCAATTAAAAGGCTGCAAATTATAAAGAATGCACAATTCAATTCATTTGGAAATTTTAAATGGCATTTACCAGATAAAAATGCAGCGTTTCAAACCGCAAATAAGATCTTCGAACCCTTAAGATAATAAATTTGCACAGCTCTGATAGTTATGAAATAAATGTTTTGATTATTGAGTTACCAGAGAAGAAGAAACAATACTTACCCTTCTTGAAAATTGAAGAATCAATAATGCTTGGTGATCAACAATAAAGAGAAAAGATTGAAAAACCCCGAAATTTTGAAGCAACCATAACAATGATATCTCTTGGTGTGTAATGCCCACTAAAACGACCACTTGTGACCCAAGAACAACCTAGGTTTAGATAGAAAAATTATGGAATTTTTTCTTTTTCTTTTTCTTTTTTTTTAAAGCGTGACCACTAACAGGATTAGAGCAACTGTTGTCACAACAAGGATTCAAAGTTGATCATAATTAATAAATAAAATGTTCCTGTTATAATAAACATTAGATCCACATTACAAAAATTAAAGGGTATAGTTAACCCCAATATAGTTAAATTTATCTTAGGTGTTAATTTAATAAATAATTAATTTAACACTATATTTAAATGCCCAAAACAATTAATTGCCCAAGGTATTTTATTTGACTAGGTCTAAACAATAACCAAGGTTCTTAT
This sequence comes from Taxus chinensis, assembly GCA_019776745.2. Classification (NCBI taxonomy): domain Eukaryota; kingdom Viridiplantae; phylum Streptophyta; class Pinopsida; order Cupressales; family Taxaceae; genus Taxus; species Taxus chinensis. The sequence continues at coordinate 757,347,166 of CM034151.1, read as the reverse complement.
TAACATGGGATAGGAAAAATTCCCTTATCCCCTCACGCGACCCTTCAAAAAGGTCAACCCATGCTCTAGATTTAAACATTAAGTTAAAAAGAGGTAATTTCCTACTTACCTACTCTTAGACTCATCTTTGCACTTCAACCTAATTTTGCAAATATTTAATGCACTTAAGGTTTCCTGAAAGCATTTCCATGAGATAGGAAATTTCTTCCTCTTTCCAATGGTATAAAGAAGTCCTCCTAACTCCTCATATTTCTTAAGTTACAGACCGGTGGGCCTAGGGAGGAAAATTTTCCCAAAGGCGGGCTTGTGGGCCTGGGGAAAAAACGTTTCCCAAAGGCGGGCCTATGGGCCCAGGGAAGAAAATTTTCCCAAAGGTGCAAGGTACACGTGGCACAATTTTAAGCCCACGTGGGAAGGTGGGTCATCGGAAGAAATTTTGATTTTAAATCTTTTTGTTTAAAGGAAAAAAATGTTCAAAAATCCCCACGACTCCGCCGACACCCAGGGATGCCACATGTCAGTCCAACAATGACCAGTGGGAAGGCGGGCCAATAGGGAAACTTGGGAATTTTTTCCAACCCTTTTCATTTTTTCCAAAGAAAAAAAGAACTAAAACCATCCCCCCCTCCACCGACGCCCTAAGAAGCCACATGGCAGACCCCTAGTGACAAGCAGGGAAGTGGTCCAGTGGGGAGATTTAAGATTTTTCACCCCATTTCAATGGGGTAAATTATGAAGGCACATGCCTGCGAATCCACAGAAGTGCTTTCCAAAAAGCAAATAGGCGGGGATACAGGGCCGCGGAGGAAATTGTGACTTTTTCCTTTTTTGCAAAAAGTTCCCTAAGTAATTTTCAGGCACGCGGGTTTGATTTACAAAATTTTCCTTTTTGATAGTTGGTTTTTTTTTTATAAGACAAACCAAATGAAGTAAAAACTTCTAAAGGCCATAAATTTTGACTGGAAGCTCAAATTTGAGCAAATGAGGACTTTCTGGAAAGGGCTCAAACCCCTCTTTGTGTAGGAAACAAAAAAATTCATTTTTAGCAACCTTAAGAGGGTGAAATTTACACAAACGTCTTTCCTAATATTAAAACGTGAATTAAACGTTTTCAACAACCGGACTTGATTTGATCTACCATTCTTTCTTCTTCAACATGCAAAATAAACATGGAGAGTTATACTTGATAGAAATTGGATGGATTTGCAAGGATTAATTAGTTATGATTGGGATTTCAATACGGATTTATTTACTTTCTCTTTTTGTGAAATTGCATTATTTTTCCTCTTGCTCGATTAAAGATGAATTGTGTAAATTACCAGGGCAATGTAAATGTTTCATGATGTGCTTTGTTCATCCTTAGTTCATTTTAAAGTTTCATTTTGACTTTTGATGTTGCAGCGTACTTTGTATATTTTTTATGATATTGGTTTGCAGGATTGAAACAATCTAACAGAGATCTACGTATTTCAAACTAGAAATTTATCTATTTCATTTGCCATACTTAAAATTTTAAGCTCGGTCCATTCTAAATTTACAAATTTTAACTGTACTTTAATCCATTCCTGGAAACCCAAAATATAGTTCTACTTTCAAAACATGCATTTCGAATGAAATAGAGAAATGTAATATTTATTCATACGTATTTCTTTTTCAATTTTTAGAAAGAGACTTCACAATGTTTTTCAAACACATATTTCAAATAAAAAGCATATCATTTGTGGTAACTAATGTTAGCATTAGTTTGTTTATAATACATTGTTTGTTGGTGGACAGTTATAACTGTCACCTTCCTCTCCTTCCTCCCGCAACCTTTATATGGGGCTCTTCTCTTTTGTTTGCAATACACACATTGAATAATTATTCTTGATCTCTATGCATCATTGGTATCAGAGCTCCAGTTGTCTTGTCCTTAGAGAAAAGTAGCAGAATTTGGAGTCCTGCATGAAGTTTTTCCTATGAAGAAACTTGATTGTCGATTGGCACAACAAGTTCGTTGGGCAATTCTTTTTTTGTCTCTTACCCTACATGGAAAGTGGACACTTAAAGGAGTCCACCATGTTATTTTGGTCGCTGTTTATTTTTCTCCTTGGCATGGAGTGACCAGTGTGGCGTCTTAAAATCCTTTGTGCAACGTGGAAAATCGATCCTGTTAAGGTCTTGGTAGCAATACTGTAGTGGAAACTGTTCCCTGTGTAGAGGAGAGCACATGCATGGGCAGAAGTTTGGCACTAAAATGTATTTGCAGAATCAACTTGGACCATTTACATGACCTAAGGGAGCGTGAGCATCAACTCTATTGGAGATTTTGACTGAGCATTGAAAGTACAAAATTTACCTCTAAGCGGTTTGGCGTGTGCAGACAACTTGACATTATCTTGAGACGTGAAGCATCTTCTTCCTGAAATCTTGGTGTCAAATAGTTGTATCAGATCCTGGCGTAGCAGCAAATCAGTACACCCAACATTACATGACCTGCATTCAGAGGACAACTGTGAGTATTTTGTGCAAACCTTCCAATGTGAAGAGCTTGGCGAGAGAGGCTAATCTAGCTATTACCTCGCTATGTACATGTCACAAATTTCTGATGCCGAGAGTTTTATGAGCAACCCTTCCATAGTTGGGTTGCCTCTGAGATCCCAAGAGGACACCAATGACATCTATTTTTCCTTGCTCAATGAATTGCTGAAAACCGGTAACATGTATTATTTGACGAATTGGTGCGTAAATGATTGTTTGACTATTTCTGGTTCGACGTGTGTTGTCAAGCGCGCCGAATCCATGAAGAATTGGAGTGTGGCTATGATGCAAATGATGAACACGAAGTAGAATACCCACAGGAGCATCGACGTCTCACTGCATGAGCTTATAGAGCCCATCTTCATGATAGGTTCCTTCAGTAAGCATTTGTAACCGTTTTTGAAAAATCAATAAATAAATAAAATACAATTTTGAGTTTTTGGAAATGTCTGCACCTCACATTTTGTTTTCAGATGCCCAGTTGCTAAAAGGGCCAAATTTCACCACATGGAAAACTAAGATGCAGACAATTCTTCAGTTTGAAGATCTTTGGGGGATCATTTCTGGCACAGACATGCCCCTCCCACAGACGCTGATCTGTTGGCTAAGTATGAAAAGGCCGATGCAAAAGTATTAATGCTTATCACTCTTGAGCCTTTCTGATGAGGTTCAACCTCACATTCGAGAAGCAACCACTTCCTCTATGGCATGGGCTATGTTGTGTACCATCTATGAAGCCAAGAATCTGATGACGATGCTACATCTTCAGAAAAAGCTTCACACAATGAGTATGCATGATGGAAAATTAGTCAAAGCCTTCTTGTGGTGTGTGGCCGAGTTACACATAGAACTTTCTGCTCTCAATGAACCAGTGGACGACAAGTTGCTAGTCCCGCTCACCTTGCGAGCTCTTCCTTCCCGGTTTCAGAAACTGATCACCACATTGACCATCACTCAACAGGAGGTGAGTTTTGTCAAATTGGTGAATTATCTCCAGCAGGAAGAATGCCATTCAGAATGTTCAAGAATCCTTCGAAGACAAGGCTCTCATCATGAGGCAAAAGCATAGCAACAAGCCTCAGAAAGGGCAGTCAACCCCCCAGAATCAGAAGCAACATCCACAGCAGTAACCTTCTCAGCGGCCACCACAGGCCACCCCAGAAAGAAGTAGAACAACAAGGCAGATCGATGGTGCCACATTTTCTCCATGAATACGCACACGACTGTGAACTGTTTTTACAACGGTTGCAAGCATGGCAACTCTGGTGAAGAGAGCACTTCTGGCCAAGGATATTCCAAGAAATCCCAATGGTGTGCTCGTAATCAGAGGTAGAAGGGTCATATTTCTGCTCAGCAGGATGCCTCCTCCGATGAAGAGGTTCCAGACGTAACTCATCTAGACATTGTCCTAGTCTCACAGACTTCGCAGCCATTAGAAAGTGTCTGGTTGATTGATTTGGGTGCCAGCAAACACATGACTGGAAATAAGAAGTTGTTCCATACCCTGAGTGACCGGCCCACTGGAGATCGGATCACCATCGCAGATAATCAGGAGTATATTGTGGGGGATTGGTGATGTCATCATTCCTCTTGGGACACAAAGATGTACACTCACGAAGGTGCTATATGTTCTAGGTTTGACCTCAAATCTCTTATCTGTGAGTCAACTTCTTAATCATCGAATGTGGGTTGAATTCTTTGTTCAGAAAGGGGTCAAGTCCTGCATCATTTCCCAGGGAGACTCAGTTATTGCTCGAGCATTTATGAAGGGCCATCTATTTGCACTGGATGTGGTCACTTCATCTAACATTTCTCTCTCTACTTCAATGGTAGAGTCCACTGCACTATGGCACTTTCGATATGGTCATCTTTCTGCCAGGGCTCTGCATCAGCTCAGTGCCAAGGAAATGGTAAGAGGGCTTCCTCCACTCTCCCATTCCTTACCTATTTGCTTCGGGATGTCTTGTGGGAAAACAACACAGAGGTCCATTCAAATAGAGCTCTTATCATTCTACAGAGCATCTTCAGGTTGTACACACCGATCTGTGTGGACCCCTGCTAGCTAGCTTCCAAGGTTTTGAATACTTCCAGCTCATCATTGATGATTACTCATGGAAAATGTGGGTATATTTTCTCTGGAAGAAGAGTGAGGCATTTGCCAATTTCCAAACCTTTTACCAGCAAGCCACCAGATAGTCTGGGAAGCCTCTCCTTCTCCTTCTGCTCAGATCGAGGGGGGGAATTTGTATCGAAGAAGTTCTTAGCATACCTAAAGCAACATGGCATTCAACAACATCTGACTGCACCCTACATGCCCCAACAAAATGGGATTTTCAAGCGACACAACAGGACTGTCATGGAGATGGCTTTTTGTATGCTCTCCATTTCCAAGTTGGAGGATCAGTTTTGGGCAAAAGCAGTCCAGACAGTAGTGTATCTACTCAACTGGGCACCCATGAAGATCTTATAGAACAGGACACTGGAAGAGGTATGGAATGGTCGTAAACCTTCTATCTATCATTTGAGAGTTTTTGGTTGTACTGCATATATGCATGTTCCAGATAAGAAAAGGAAGAAGATCGATCCAAAGACACTGCCATGTCTTTTCTTGGGGTATAGTACTACCTCAAAGGCATATCGTCTCATGGATCTTGAGACAAAGAAAATCTATGAGAGTCGAGATGTGGTGTGTGATGAGTCATCCTTTGACTCCCTACCACACAATGGAGATCCAATACCGACCTCGTCACATAGATTGCTCACACATCCAGATGATGGGCAAGATGATTCTTCTCAGAGAGAAGAAGAGCTGAGTGGAGACTTATTCATTGATCTAGGCACACTGGAAAACACATCTTCACATCAGCAGTAGCAACACCAACGTCTGAAATGGGTCCAGAATACTATTAGGGATGCACACCTGAACTCACTTCCAGGAACTTCTACGGGAGTCAGAACATGAAGTCAAGCCAGACATGAGGTAAATTTTGCACTCATGAGTTCAGTTGTTGATAGCACCAAACCTGACATTGTTCGTGAGGCATTAGACCAACCACAGTGGAAACAGGCTATGGATGTTGAATATGATTCCCTACTTCAGAATCGGATGTGGGAACTTGTCGATCTGCCTCCAGGTAAGAAATCCATTGGCTACAAATGGATTTTCAAAACAAAATATAAGGTAGATGGTTCAATCGACAAACACAAAGCATGACTTGTTGCAAAGGGTTATGCTCAAAAGAAGGAATTGACTATGATGAGACCTTTGCACCCACTGTGAAGATCAAAACCATCAGAGTTGTCTATGCACTGGCAGCACAAAATGGATGGAAACTTCAGCAGATGGATGTCAAGAGTGCTTTTATGAACGGTGATCTCAAAGAAGAAGTATACATGGCCCAACCTGAAGGGTTTGTAGATGAGCATCAACCACACAAGGTATGTCATCTGATAAAGTCACTTTATGGACTCAAACAAGCACCTAGGGCATGGTATATAAAAATTGATGATCACCTATTACAGCATGGATTCACTTGTAGCCCCTCAGATACAAATTTGTATATCAAGAAGGTAGGAATAGAGATTTTTATTCTAGTTTTGTACGTAGATGATCTTGTGATCACAGGAAGTTCTGACAATCTTGTGGATGATGTAAAGAATGATCTAAAGAAATCCTTCGACATGACTGATTTGGGGCTACTTCACTACTGTCTTGGCTTAGAGATATGGTAGAAGAAGAATCATATCTTTGTCTCCCAGATGAAATATGCCAAGACACTCCTGGAGAAGTATGGAATGTCAAATTGTAAACCAATGTCCACACCTATGGAAAAAGGTTTGTAATTATCTAGATTCCAGGATTCACCACAGGTAGATGGCACTCACTACAGGAAACTTGTGGGGAGTCTCATTTACTTGACTTATACCAGGCCAGATCTTTTCTTTGCAGTGAGCTATCTCGCCAGATTTATGCAGGAGACGAAGAAATGTCATTGGATAGCAGCAAAGCATGTGTTGAGATATGTCTGAGGTATAGTTGACTTTGGTCTAGAGTATCAGAAGAACACTCAGTTCTTCTTACAGGGATATACAAACTCGGACTATGCAGGATCCGTTGATGACAAGAAATCCACTTCAGGGTATGTTTTTCATCTCAAATCTAGACCTATCTTGTGGATTAGCAAGAAGAAAACTGTTGTTGCTCTCTCATCCACTGAGGTTGAATACCACACCACACGAGGAGCTGTGTGTGAAGTGATTTGGTTACATCGCATTCTTGCAGATATAGGGATTCCTGAAGAGAAACCTCCCATCATTCACTGCAACAATCAAGGTGTGTTGAAGCTTGTGAAGAATCCTTTTTTTCATGAATGAACAAAGCATATTGAGGTCGAATGTCACTACATTCGTGAACAGGTCTTGAACCACCAAATTCAGCTCTAGTACTGCCCTACTAATTTTCAGGTTGCAGATATTCTCACAAGCTTCTCGGCAAGGTGAAGTTTGATTTGTTTAGGGGGTACATATGTAGAAACAATGTATTAAGGGGGGGAATGTTAGCATTAGTTTATTTATAATACATTGTTTGTTGGTGGACAGTTATAACTGTCACCTTCCTCTCCTTCCTCCCGCAACCTTTATATGGCTCTGCTCTCTGTTGTTTGCAATCACACGCATTGAATAGAATACATTGAATAATTATTATTTGATCTCCTGCTATCAACTAAGACAACTTCTATTGAAATCCAACAATTCTTTTACAACTTCGTTTTTCATTCATCTAATACAAACTTACAGAATACAACATCTCTCACATTCAAATGTAGGCTCCATTTTCAAAACATAGCAACCTTTCCACTACAAATAATATTACAATGCAATCCACTTGAAGTGGGAATTTTCACAATAAGGAACCCAAGGAGAAACTGTCCAGAACAACAACAAGAAGATCGACCACATTTCATTTGGTCACAACAAATAGAGGGAGATGAAATGATCTCCACCCAACCAAGAATCTCCAATGAAGAGGAGAAGCCATCCTCCTCATTGGCCCCATGATTTTAAATTAAATTTTTACTATTATATTTCAATATATATATATATATATATATATATATGAAATATTTTTTGTAAGAAATTTCATGATAATTTAGGATATAACATTTATTTTTACTAATTTTTTACCCTTTTAAAAAATAAGATTTCAACCATACTCGTAATTTTTTTCAGAAAATATTTGAATTGTGGTTGTTTTTTCATATTTTGTATCATCAAGAAATATATAGTAGAGAAATGAATTTAAAAGTCTGAACAATTATTCTTCCATTTATTGTTTTTGATTTCCCAATTTTTAGATCTTTAATAAACTATATCTTATCATCCATACATCTAACTAGCGTTTCTTTTAATAGATATATTTTGACTAAAATAGGCTTAAAGTGGTTTATTTTGAAGATAACTTTGCATAATTTAAGCCTTTTAAAGTGAATAATTAGGTACTAGTAAACAAGAAATATACAGTAGTGGAATGAATTTAGAAGTCTCGTCAATTATTCTTCCATTTAGTGTTTTTGATTTCCAACTTTTTGGATATTTTATAAACCATATCTTATGATCCATACATCATACTAGCTTGTTTGTTAATACATATAGTTTGAATCAACGTAGGCTTAAACATGGTTTCTTGTGTAGATAACTTTGCATAATTTTAGCATTTTAAAGTGAATTATTAGGTAGTAGTGAAGTATCTTAAAAGAGTTCATACTTTCAAAAATCTCATATACAAATATGAATATGTCTATAAATTTATTTTATAATTGGAGAAGATGAAATAATTTGCACACTTTTAAAATCTCAAACACATGTTAATGGTGATTATTTCCCTTAATAATGTGCATCAATATTATTATTGGTTATGAGTAGCTGGTAAGGATAATTTTAGTCCAATTTATCATAGGTTACATCATATCATTTCATGTCTTCTAAATAATTTTTTTTTTCTTTAAGAGTAAGTTTATCATAAACATAGTGTTTGATGTTTTTTTAATTATGTTAAAATAAGGAATTAATTCTACCCTTTGGACTATCCCAACCCTTGGAATTTGGAATTTTTTACTTGACATTGAGTATTTAGGGTACTTGGTGTCAAAGGAAGTGGTACAACCAATTCACAAGGAAAAGAAGAACCCATGTGACCCTGACAAGCTTAAAATTGTCAATTTCTGATAAAGTCTGTGATATCAAGAGTATGTCTTCAATACTTTTGGTATCAAGACTCATGATGTTTTTAATGTGTTCATTAAGGATGAAGAGGATTTGCATAATTTTTTTTCAATGAAATCCAAAAGGCCTCATTAATAAGTTATCTAGTTGTTTTTTGTTTTGCTACATTTATTTGTCTCTTATTGTGCTTATGGATTATTATGGGCTTTCATGCCTTTTGTTCCTGGGTTGAGTCCCATTATTAAAACCCCTTTTTACCATTTATAAAAAAAAATATCATTTATTATGGACCATTCATTGATAAATTATTTGTCTCAATGTTTTTGGGCATATTTTACTCATTTTAAGAATTTCAGTCCACAATATTCACTTCATTCCCATAGGCTTTGTTAAGTACAACTTGTTGTATATATCTCCCCCCCGAGTAAATATAGACAAACAGAAGAATATGGAAATCAAAGAAACTCACAACCTAACATTTATTTGCGCCACCAGTCACACCCCTGGCACAGATTAGAAGGCACCGACATGGAAAAAGTTGCACCCCTAGCACAGATTAGAAGGCACCGACATGGAAAACGTTGTGCCCCTAGCGCAGATTAGAACGCACCGACACCACATTTTCAGCGCCTATGGTGCAATTAATAGTATGTTGACATGAGGATGGATGCACCAAGGCGCATCTTTAAGAGGTGCAACATGTTGAGCGTTGACACCCCGAACCCGACAGAAAGCAAACCCTGACCTAGATATTAAAATGGCCATAACTTTTCACAAGGAGCTCCGATTCACGCAAGGTTGGAATTTTCGGAAAGATTACAAGGTTCTCCATTTTTTGGGTTTGCTAGGGTTCTCACCTACTACCATAATGAGATTAATTAAATACAATATGGAGGTGGTTGGGGTAGATTTGGAATTCCTCTCTCTTCCCTCTCTCATTCTTTCTATAAATTGTAAGGATGGGCTTCTTTCTAAAGGTTGGACATTCTTGTTTTCCCCCTCCCTTCTTCTCTTTGGCAGGTGAATTTGTGGAGTTCAAACCTCCCATCTAAAACTGTAATGTAACTTTGCCTCTTGGCATTTTGTAGTGTATTGTGTCAATCTTTGGAGAAAATAATGCATGTCTGTGGATGATTCTCAACCGTCTCTGTGTTCATTTGCATCCTCCTGATCTTTCACTGCAAATTTGGTTATCTGTGCATGATCTTGCATTGCATTTTAATGGTTTGTGTTTATTGGCAAGACACGTGTTCTTCATTCCTCGGTGCATCACCTTTGTTAGTTTAGGTTTATTTTTATGCATCTTCTTACCCTGTCTCGTTGGAAATTTAGATTAGGTTTATGAGTAAACCCTCTGCATTTTTATGTGTGCATCTGAATAGAGGAATAGGAACCGGCCTTCATCCGGAGAGCTTTCCCGATTTTGCAAGGTCCCACATTTGGGAAATGCTCCATGTTATGCAATCGCACTAAAAGTCTCAACCCATCGAGTTGCAGACATTAAAGGGTGCTGTGATTCGCCATCAACACAACTTATATCAAACTTATTCCGTTGTGATCAGAGTACATATAACATAGTGAAATGTTAATTTAATTTACATTCTAATGTGGATTAGTCTTACATAACTTCACAATATTCACAAATGGTAGCAACTTCTCTGTATAATTTTTATGAATGTAACTTGCATTGTATTAGTAACAATTATAGTTGTAAATGGTTAGAATCCACTAAATTTTTAAAATTATCTCTTTTAATACAATGTTACTTTACATTTTCCCATGTCATAAATGTATTTATTTATAAAAAAATACAAAATTATGTCATTCATGACGAATATTCCAATTCATTAGCTTTCTTATGAATGTTCTGGTAGAACAAGACAACTATAGTACTCTAGTATGGGACATAAAAAATGTTCAGTTATTTTCCTTTTCTTCTTATAACATGTAGTATTTCAAAAAAAATATCCTATAATGGATAAGGAACATATAATAATTGTCATTTTACTACTCGGGAGTAGCATAAAATGTAACAATAATAAATATCATCATAGGAAAGAATTAAGTTTTATAAATATTTTTGTTATTTTAGAATATCATGGAATGATGTTGAACAAGTTTGATCTACAAAAATTTCCAATTCTATTTTTCTACAAACTATTTAGGCTATCTGATTCTAAATGACTACATGCGATCATTGACTATTTTTCGACAATTCATTTTTAAAACCAAGTGGGTGAAATATTCTAAAAATAGATGCTTGTACACTTAGGCATGACAATGCTAAATAGTAAAATCTCACAATAAACATTATAAACATGGGGTTACATTCTCAGCATGCCTCATTTTCCACATATATCATTGAAGGAAAATAAACTACTCCAATACAAACTATGGCTCCAAAAGCACTCCAAAAAAATTATTTGAACCCTAAACGTAGCGTAGGAAGAGATGGCATTGCAAATGGAAATGAGAGCGGTGGCTTGTAGAGAATACGTGGCAGTGGCACAGGGGATGACAGAGACAAAAATTTTGTTCTGAGATGGTGTGAACGGAAAACAACCTAGCCCTAGTTAGAACAAGGAGGTGACTAGCACGAGAGAAATTGAATGTCGAGGTGTAAGGATTGGGAAGGGGACCCCCTTTGTCACTCCTACATGACCAATATGAAAGCCTCTTCCCAGTTTTTCATCATGCCCGAAGGGCAACATGGGATTTTCTTTGCAAGATTATGTTAGCGGTAGGGTAGAAATCCCTTTTTGACCTGTACCTCTCTCTGTTCTGTTGGCTTGGGATAATGGAGATGTCTTCTAGGATGTTAACCGCGGGAAAGAGATGGAATTATATCCTTCAAGGAGGTTCGACAAGGGATGACATGTATCAAACCCAAGGTGCCTACTTGCAATATCCCATGTGTAACTTTTGGAGAAGATGTTCTTGAATCTGAGGCCTTCTATTAGTAACACGACGTGATTTACAGATTCAACAGTTTTTTGCCCAACCTTCCAGTCCTTCATGAAATGATGTCAAAACATTGGGTCCCTCTCTTCAATGGGAGGTTAGACATCCACCCTTGTGCAAGGGGAAATTTTATTTTTTATATTTACTTCAATAGCTAATAAGGATTCCATAGATAGAATTTTTTGGGTATGTCAATCTCATTATCTTTTCATGAAAATTTGGTTCCCTTCTTTAAATTAAAATGCTGAATCATTTTCTTGCAAACCAGTCTGGATTAGAATACTAAACTTACCTCTGCAATTTTAGGGCCATCATTGTCTTGTGTCCATTAGAAATTTTACTGGAAATATTTTAAACATTGACTCCCACACCACTGATTTTACCCATACAACCAATGTTTGAATACTGGTTGAGATTGATACCTGCACAAAAAACCTACCTACTGACATTGAGCTTAAAGTTAAAAACCAAACTTGAACCCAACCTATAGAATATGAAGGTTTTCCTTTCAGATACAAAATATGTTTTAGTTTGGGGCATATTACAGTTGATTGTGTGATGGAAAACTATAAAAATGAAGGAGCCACTTGGTTGAAACATACTCTCCTAAATCATTTTGTTTTTTATTGTAAGGGAGATTTAAATACAAATGTCGATTTAGAGGAATTGGTTGATTCGGTTCCTAAAACTCCACTTGGAGTAATTTCGATTGAAGGAAACCACAAAAACTTAAATACAGATATTCAACCGAACAAAATTGTTGAATAAAAATTTAGTGAAGCGACTAACAAAAATTCTAATATCTTTCATTTAAACAACAGTACATATCGACCAATTAAGGGTCTTAAAGTAATGTTTCCTTTTGAAGAAGTCTCAGAGGGGTGGAAAATGGTGCATGTCAATAAAACATCCTAGCACAAGAAAACCTTTTCCCTTTCTTAGTTGTTTGTTTTCGCTACTGGGAAGCCTTTCCTATTTTTCTTATTATTGTGTTTAAGGTTATATCTAAGGTTTCAGGCCTTCTTTGTTGTTGGGTAGGACCCTATTCTAAAAGCCACCTTTACCTTTCTTTTAAAAAGTGACGTGCTCAATTTTTTTATCACAATATTATGTTTAATAATTGTATATTATTTTTATTTTTAAAAATATAACTTTCAATTTGTTTGGAAAGCTACCAAAAGCTATAAAATTGTGACATTCAATTATATCTTAAATATGTAATCAAATTTTTATCACTTGAAATATTTTAATTTAATTTTTTACTTCGATAAATTATTATAAAATACAAAAAAATTAACTTATATAAAAAACTATAGAATATAAAAATGATTTTCATCCTTCAATCATTAAATTAATATTTTTTAATTTTAATATAGATTGAAGAAATATATAAAGTTTCTGAAATAAATTAGACCTAATAATTTGTATAAAAGGACACTGGACATGCATTATAGTACAACTAAATTTTAACAGTCGTCTTTTTATTAACAGCTAATAAGGAATATGCTTCAGTTCTACCGAAAACCTCGGAGTCCATCGACCAACGACATGTTTTTCCTTCTCCAATCTTAACTTCATAATCTGATTGTCAAAAATCTCGCCTACTCTTCAATATGTAACCTACTCAACACCACAAGTTGAGCAAATCCCCTTAGAAAAATCAAGTAGACTGCAACAGTTTTGGCGTACTCTCATCTTGCGTGAAATAAAAGTTAAGTGTGCTGGACTGCTGGTGATATATCACTGTACTCCTCATGTACTTGATTGTATTTTCCATGGCGACTTTTCTGGGGAGACTTGTCGATAATTCTAAATTGGAGAAACTCAATAATTTCCTGTATCTGTCAGTATATACATTATATCTCCGTCAGTCTTCATTTCATATGAGACAGAAGATACCGCATACTGGTGATATATCACTGTATTTTCAACAACGAAGTATGTGGAGAGTTAGTAAAAAAATGTAGATTCAAGAAAGCCAATATTTTCATTTTTCTGTACGTAGATGACATATTTTTTCGTTTCATTTTATGTGAAATAGGAAGTAGATCCTGCGGGTGATATATCACTGTACCGGTCATATCACTGTAGTTCCACTGTGTGTGGAGAATTGACGGGACTAAACTCATTTCGTTCTTTTCTGTTCCACCTTTCTTCTTTGACTTACATTAGATAAGTCCAAACGTATATTTGACATCTGAGAATACCACACCCACCATAGAAGACCTCTTCAACCCCAAGGGAAAGGAAGTTTTAAAAAAATAATAACTATATTTACGCCGATAGACGTGCCTGTCAGGACAAACTAGGGCCGAGATTGTTTTGTGGACCGTATGCGTTGAATACGATCTTATCTGGATCGTCCAGCTGGTTAGAACAGGCCGCTGCGTTCGCTGGTGTCCACTTTGATAAAAGACCTAGCCAGAGTCTTTGTTAACGTTTCGTTGTCGTTACTTGGCAAACTTTGACATCAGCCATCCACAACAGCAGACTGAAGAGTTTTCAATGTAAATTTTCTTTTTGTGAATCTAAACTTTATACATATTTACGTTTATTTCCACCCTTACATATTGACAGATTGGAGACATTGATCACTTACTTTTGAAAGGATAAAATCTCACAATCATTAACACCATATATTTGCATCTGTAAGTTCAAATTTATGTGTTTGAAGTCACGGGTGTGGAGCAATTACTAAAATATATAATAAGTTCTCAATATAAATATAAATGAGAAAATTTTACCTAACAAATTGAATTGTCCATCTTAGAAATTTTCGCCTCTTTCTCTCGTATTGAAATGTTTCCACCCTAAAGCTCCTCCAAATCAAGGTGAAACTGACAGCCGATTTATTAATTTTGAAAATACTCAATTTCCAAAGAATTATACGAATTTGTTACGCATTTTCGTGTGCATGTATATTGAGCATTTAGATGTCTAGATACATAAAAGAAAAACTATTTCAAAAGCAAATATATTATGCATTTAAGATATGCAATACAAAACAAAATTATTTTAACTCCAAATATATCACTTTGACAGGAATTGGCATACAATGGACTTGTTTTCTCTTTTAACCATGATCAACCTCTCTTTATTCTATGATGTGTAGTCTTACAACTATTGAAGACGCACCAAAAAGAAACGTTTCTCGACCTATATATGTCCTCCTCCACGCTATTAACAAGTCAAGGTTCTAGAGTGTAGCATCCGCAAGGATGTTCCATGTGCAATTGATTTAAATATAAATTTTGTATATAGCGCCAAGACAATACAATACAATTAGATTGATTCTCCCATGCTTAAATCACATTTTTTCTCAAAGAATTGTATCGAAACTTAGCTATTTGAGTTTATCATAGTTACAAAAAAATTAGCAACCCTTTAGTTGGACTGGATGTAAAATCTACTTATCATTCATATACCCAATCATTGAAGTTACTCCATTATCATTGATTGTTCACATATCGCTTGCTTTTTTGCAATTACTCGAGCCTACAACTAAAAGGGGGCTATAAAGTGCTACAACAAGAAAGCATTGCGCTTTGGTTTCAATTTTGGAACCTACAGGATTTTTCGTCTTTTATTTTGGCCCCTTTAAATAAAAATTACAATCACGTGAATAATTTGAACGACATCGAGATGATAAAGAGGCGCACATGTACCATATATTATTTGGGTAGGAACAATCTAGCCGTGGCATAGGTGTGGGACATGGAGGTATTTAATTACCACCTTTTTCTTTCCAACATTCTATTCATGTCTTGGTCTTATCGAACAAATGAAATATCGTCCAATCAAAAACCTCATTGTTGAAAAGAATAAAATTAAAATAAAAGGTCAGGTCATGTTTCTCATATTTTCTCAAAAAAATTATTTCTTTCAATTCTATAAGGGGTAGGGCCAGTTGTTGGTGACATACAACTAATAGACAAGTTCATTGTGTTAACTAAGTGAACCCTCCATATTGCTTTAAAAAGATGCAGTACAACACTATTTTTATGATTTATACTATTGTTATCCAAAATAGCTCCCATCGTTATTTGGACAACTTACATTCCCATTCTGGCTTTGAAGGTTCTACATTGCGGGTTGCACGCACTCCTGTTGCTCATTTGGCATATTTCCTTGGTTACAAATTCCTCACGTGCCTTGTGCGCTACTCCTTTCCTTCATCTTTTCTTTTCTGTTTCCTCTTTGTTCCTTTATCCCCTCGCGTCCACTCTTTGCGCACCTGCCTTCTTCCCACTAATTCATGCATGTTGCATGAGTGCCGTAGACTTGCTTCCCAAATTTGGCTAAGTCCATGGCACTCTCGTGTTCCACCTTTCCTTGCTTCCGCACATTACTTTGTAATATTTGTGCCTTCACCATGTATTCCTCTAGCAAGAATTTCTCCCTTTCCATCCACATTGTCACTTTTGTGCGCCCTTTCCCTATGTTTTCCTTTTATGCCCTCATCTTCCACGTGCGTGCCTTCACACCTTCTTCTGCGCTCTTTTGTGCTACGTGGCATATGCCAAGCCTTGAGTGTGCTACATGCAACCAGCCAAAGCGCGCCAATTGAGCACCGAATCTTGAAGGTAAATAATTTCCTAACATGTAGCAAATAATGAGAAAATAAATGCTCAATTGGTCGGTCCTTCAAACAGTTAGCGCACGCCACGTGTCATTGCGTATCATATCGACTTGTAGACATCTGACAGCCATAAATTTTACTCTAGAGCTCTAACACACGTGAACCCGGTCTTATTCAAACGCTGCTTACGTGGGCTACAGAGCAAGATATTCAAATTCAAATTTTGGTGTGATTTGTGTTGGCATATTTAATACATTGTTTATTGGATACAGGTGGTTACATCTCCTAACCGCATTCTCTATGTATTTATTCACCCCTCATACATTCAATAGATTATTCAGACATTATTTTACATTTCTCTTGTGCTAACATTGGTATCAGAGCGTGGAAGTGGGAGCGAGGGAGCCAAAAAGGTTTTTATTTCATTAGTTTCATGGACTGTTGAATATATGCTGGAAACCGCCGCTTCCCCCTCCTGCGTGGAAATTTATTTGAGCCTCTGTCCATCCTCTGCCTGCGTGTTGTGCGATCTTTGCTGTTCTTTGTTGTTCTTTGCTGGTGTGTCCTCTGCCTGTGCGTGGAGATTCAGAGAGGAGACTCAGTGTGAACTGTAGCGGGAGAATGGAGATCTTGCTTCGCAAAGGATCAAGTCTTAATCCAGCGAGATGTGGCTATTATGGTCATCATCGAATCTGTTTTTCAATAATCCGTGAGGAAACGCTACCAAGGAAGGAGCGTGGGAGAAGAAAGAAGACTGCAGGAGGAAGCAGTTAGTTGTGAAACTATTTTTCTATTCATCCCTAAAATGCGTGGAGAGGAGACTCAGATTCCTCTGCCTGTCCGTTTTGGCTATGCCTATCCATTTTGGCTGTGCTGTGCGTGGAAGCTTGAAACAGTGGATTGCAGTGCGTGGAGGAAATGAGCTGTGTATGACCTGTGCATTGAAGGAGATCCTCAGCCTGTGTGGAGATCCAAACGACCTGATTTCATTTCCTTTCATTGGAGCCGCTGTTCTTTTGTTTGGACATGGTTGGAAATTGATGTGCAGACCTAGCGGGAAGGAGGTAAGCCGTGGAAGGAGCCCAAGCCAGCGCCAAAGGTGACCTGCGTGGAATTTGGAGTCATCTTGGCGTCAGAGTTGACTGTATGTGAGCAAGTGCCATTCCAAAACGCATGTATTCTGTAAACACGAAAGGATTATCTAAACATTGAGCTCCTTGAAGAGATGCAGGGATAAGGAGAAGTCGCACAAGGAAGGAACAGAATGGTTATGATGGTTATGATTTACCTTTCAACTCATTTCTATTGATGTAGAAAGAGATCTACGTAACTTTAAAGAGTCGCAGCACAACCGTGGAGGAAGAAGTAGTCTCATTGAGCCAAAGAGGGAGAAGAGAGCATGTGGCAATGACCACTGACCAACTTATCAGCATTGTGTGGAGTTTGACATGAGTGGCATCGACCACCGAAAACCTAGATGTGCGTTGGTAAACTCCTTCCCCCAATATCTTCTCAACTGTTGTTCGCAGACCAAGCGATACATTAGCAAGCGCATCGTACAAAAGATCAGGAGACATGTGGAATTTGTTTGAATCAAATCGGAACAAAATGAGATTAAGCCCCTTCATTCATTCATCAAATTTGCTATCAAAGATGGACGCGAAAAACCAACCTATAATCCCATGCAACATTCTGAGAGCATGAAAGTCATGCCCAGAGATGTTAGCAACATTGCAAGCAACCATAGAGACGTGCCGCATTTGAGAGAACCGAAGAACATCGGTATCGACTCTTCGCCAGTCTCCAAAACTTGCAATCCGAGGACATAATGGACTGAGTCTTGTTCGACATATAGACGGAGAAGAGTTGTGTCGATCCAGATGACAAATGTGAGATTAAATGCCCTCAGGCACATCTGTGGTGCACCACACGAGATTTCGAGCTCACTTCATCTGTTTTTCTACAAACGAGAGCACATCTGTCGCAAAGATTCAAGAAAATCCAGAAAAATTCCTTGTTGCAAGAAGCAAATAGGACATGTCGCGACGTAACAAGATGATGAATCTGGGGTAGATTTGTAAAAACAATATATTAAGGGGGGGAATGTTGGCATATTTAATACATTGTTTATTGGATACAGGCGGTTACATCTCCTAACCGCATTCTCTATGTATTTATTCACCCCTCGTACATTCAATAGATTATTCAGACATTATTTTACATTGATTTCAGCGCACAGGTCATACACAGCCCGTTTCCTCCACGCACTGCAATCCACTGCACAGCACAGCTTCCATGCGGACAGGCACAGCCAAAACGGACAGGCAGAGGAATCTGAGTCTCCTCTCCACATGCTTTAGGGATGAATAGAAAAACAGTTTCACAACTAACTGCTTCCTCCTGCAGTGTTCTTTCTTCTCCCATGCTCCTTCCTTGGTGGCGTTTCCTCACGGATTATTGAAAAACATATTCGATGATGACCATAATAGCCACATCTCGCTGGATTAAGACTTGATCCTTTGCCAAGCAGATCTCCACGCTCCCACTACAGTTCACACTGAGTCTCCTCTTTGAATCTCCACGCACAGGCAGAGGACGCACCAGCAAAGAACAACAAAGAACAACAAAGATCGCATAGCACGCAGGCAGAGGATGGACAGAGGCTCAAATAAATTTCCACGTAGGAGGGGTAGTGGCGGTTTCCAACATATATTCAACAGTCCATGAAAGTAATGAAATACAAACCTTTCTGGCTCCCTCGCTCCCACTTCCACGATCTGATACAAATGAAGGCGCACCAAGGAATGATTTTTATATTGCTTGTTAATCAGAATACAGAGTGACGCCTTGAAATAGGCTGCGAGAGAGGGAGCCAGAGCCGTTCCGGCAGAAACAGTTACATAACTGTTTACAAACTAAAATGTATTAATTCGCTAACATTCCCCCCCTTAATACATTGCTCTTACAAATGTACCCCCTAAACAAATAAAACTTCACCTTACCGAGAGGCTTGGTGAGAATATCTGCAACCTGAAAATCAGTAGGGCAGTACTGGAGCTGAATTTGGTGGTTCAAGACCTATTCTCGAATGTAGTGACATTCGACCTCAATATGCTTTGTTCATTCACGGAAAAAAGGATTCTTCACAAGCTTCAACACACCTTGATTGTCGCAGTGAATGATGGGAGGTTTCTCTTTAGGAATCCCTATATCTGCAAGAAGCAAACTGTTGTTGCTCTCTCATCCACTGAGGCTGAATACCCCGCTACACGAGGAGTTTTGTGCGAAGAAATTTGGTTACGTCGCGACGTAACAAGATGATGAATCTGGGGTAGATTTGTAAAAACAATATATTAAGGGAGGGAATGTTGGCATATTTAATACATTGTTTATTGGATACAGGCGGTTACATCTCCTAACCGCATCCTCTATGTATTTATTCACCCCTCGTACATTCAATAGATTATTCAAACATTATTTTACATTGCTCTTGTGCTAACAATTTAGTAGGTGAGAAATGGGAAAGCATTTTTCTTTCCATTAATGAGTATATCTGTTTTCTCCAACCACCTGATTTGATATGGATCTCGCCTTGTTCCTTCTCCTACATGCACAAAAAATGGGGAAGCATATTTTTTAGATATCTAGGTGGATTTGAGGGCATTCAATGCTTGTTGTTAGTGGTTGTGTTTCAAATATGAGTTTTCCCTCCTCCTCATCTACTCTTATCGATTCATCCTTAAATGTAAGAGCATGGCTCATTGTTGGGGGACATTTTGGATCTTCCAGCATTTGCTAAGGGTTGTCCATCCTTGTATTTTGAGTTGCAGACCTCTAGATCTTGATCTTACATGTGGATATCGGCCTCATTCGCCATACTAATAGATTGTGCATCCTTAGAATTAATAGAAGCATTCTTTCTTCCTTAGCGTGTTTGTATTCTTATTTCTTTCCTACTTATTGGATTGTGTGCTTGGTGTGTCACTTTAAATCTCTTGCAGCTCCAGCTTCTTATTGTATTTCATGGAACCGATCGTGTGAATGCATTTTGGTTTGTGCTTAGTGTTAATTGACGTATTCTCTTTCATTTTCAATAATAACAGATAGTCTTCCTCCCACTTTTTCTAGTGTTATCACCTTCCTTAGTTAGTTTTTCATATTTATGTTATCCTCCTATCTCTGCTCGCTTGGCATTATTAGCTTATTTTTACCTTTCAACATTAGGAGTAGAAGTAACAATAGAAATAGATAGAGGAACTGGCCTTCTCATGAGGTATGTCTCAATTATGCAAGTTCCCACAACTTGGACACAATCGTATTATTGATTCAATGACTCGGTTCTTTCAAGTTGAGACGTGGGTGAAAATTTGAGTAAACAATTTCTTGCACGCCCGACGGGAGAAGCATTGAAAGCTTAAATTTAATTATTGCTAAGTTTTAGTGTGTTACTTAGAATTTTCCAACCTTTGGAGGCTCATTTCAACACATCTGACGACTCTTAACATTTCCAAATATTCTATTTCCAACAGTTCTGAGCACCTTTCATGAGAAGAGTGCATACAAGACAAAGTGCAACAGCTGAAGCATCTTTCGAGTACCTCCTGCTATCTTCAAGGAGATGTTGGCATATTTAATACATTGTTTATTGGTTAGTTTGGATACAGGCGGTTACACCTCCTAACCGCTTTCTCTATGTATTTATTCACCCCTCGTACATTCAATATATCATTCAGACATTATTTTACATTGCTCCTGTGCTAACATTGGTATCAGAGCGTGGAAGTGGGAGTAGCACACCAGAGTAGTGTGGAGGATAAATTCTGTTTGGTGCAAGAGCGTAGATAGCCTTTCAGCCTTTCCTTTTCTCTGTGTGAAGATATGTTTTATATCTGGTGTTGCTGCTCTCCCTGCACGTGTGACGGTCACATGGAGCTCATCCCAGGCCCCTTCCTGTAAATCCATTGAATGCCCTGCGTATGACATTATCGAGCAAGGAGAGGGGTACGAGATTCGTTTGATGTTATTTGCTGGTACGTCTTTGTTGTTCTTTGCTGGTGCATCCTCTGCCTATGCGTGGAGACTCCCGTTTGCTGTGCTAAACCTGTGCGTGGAGATTTAGAGAGGAGAATCAGCATGAACTTTGCTAAGCATGGAGACCCGCGTGGATTGCAGTGTGTGGAGGGACAGTTGGAGGAGCCGCTGAGCATGGAGAATTTGCTGTCACTCTTCAGCGTAGAAGGAGAAGTGTGCGTGGTTGTACTGGGCGTGGAGACTCAGCCTGTATTTTGTGTGTGGAGGAAATCCTGGTGCTGGAGCAGAAGAGGTGGGATGTTCAATACGCGGCATTGCGAAGGTTTGGAGGATTTGTGAGTGATTACAACTTTGGAGAAGAGGCGTCCGAGTTGCAGGAGAATCTGAGTGGCTCACCGTGGGAACTCTCACTTTCCCTGTACAGTGTAGCGCAGTACAATTCCCCATTCGAGTACGATGGAAGGGTGAATGAAATTTGGATTTTCATTCATCTCCACAGTTATCTTCGAAGAGAGAGGGGATAACTGTCTTAAAGAAGATAGTTATGAAATATAACCGCTTCAAACAAAATGAGAAGACCATACCTATGCGCAGCATGTCTAGCAATGTGGCATCGATCATTAAACTGATCCAAGTCTTCGCATGCGAGTTATCCCATCAACGACCATTTCTCAGTGTGTGAGGAAACAACAGTGACCAGAAGAGTGTGTGAGCGTACTCAGAGGAGGATACCCGTGGTACAAGCCTGCAGTTCAAGAATTCAAAAAGAAGAATCAGTCACCAAAGAGGGAGAAGAGAGCATGTGGCAATGACAACTGACCAATTTTATAAGCACTGTGTGGAGTTTGACATGAGTGGCATCGACCACCGAAAACCCAGGTGTGCGTTGGTAGACTCCTTCCCCCAACATCTTCTCAACTATTGTTTGCAGACCATGCAATACATTAGCAAGTGCATATCGTACAAAAGATCAGGAGACATGTGGAATTTGTTTGAATCAAATCAGGAAAAAAAATGAGATTAAACCCCTTCATTCATTCATCAAATTTGCTATCAAAGATGGATGCGAACAACTAGCCTATGATCCCATGCAACAGTCTGAGAGCATGAAAGTCATTCCCAGAGATATTAGCAACATTGCAAGTAACCATAGAGACGTGCCGCATTTGAGAGAACTCGAAGAGCATCGGTATCTACTCTTTGCCAGTCTCTAAAACTTGCAATCCGAGGACATAATGGACTGAGTCTTGTTCGACATATAGAAGGAGAAGATTTGTGTTGATCCAGATGACAAATGTGAGATTAAATGCCCTCAGGCACATCTGTGGCGCACCACATGAGCTTTCGAGCTCACTTCTTCATCTATTTTTCTACAAACGAGAGCATATCTGTCGCAGAGATTCAAGAAAATCCAGACAAATTCCTTGTTGCAAGAAGCAAATAGGACATGTCGCGACGTAACAAGATGATGAATCTGGGGTAGATTTGTAAAAATAATATATTAAGGGGGGGAATGTTGGCATATTTAATACATTGTTTATTGGTTAGTTTGGATACAGGCGGTTACTCCTCCTAACCGCTTTCTCTATGTATTTATTCAGCCCTCGTACATTCAATATATCATTCAGACATTATTTTACATTGCTCCTATGCTAACAGGAGATACGAAACAAATCACCTCCACGCGCATCTCCATATCCACTTTTCCACGCAAATTCCACTCCTCCTTAAAATATATCCGCGCACCCCGCTATGGCACTCTAGCCATAGGAACTTTACCAATTTCACTGGCATAAGTCCTCTCAATCTAAACATGCAACATGATATGCCAATAGTTTCGCTCAAGAGTATTCCATACTTTACTCGAGAGAATAAAGTCACTCTTGTTAAGCACATCTAGGATGTAGAAAACATGTGCTTTGTCTACTTGATCACACAAGATGATGTGGCAGTCAAGTTGTTTATAGCCTCATTCAAAGGTAAATAACTTCATTGGTACATAGGATTGAGACCTACATCTATTTCCACCTAGAACGATCTTGGAACACCTTTATGAAACTATTTTGAAGACAAGTTCATCTTTAACTTGTGGAGCAACTAACTACAACAAAGATGTCACCTAACAAATAAATGATTAATTTTAATATCACATTCCAGAAAACTTGGGATAGAATCTCTTAAGTGCTAAGACCTATAACCACACATGCATTCATGTATTATATAAGGGCTTTGAATAGTTACATCTCAATCATAATTCAATCCATGGGAGGTGGAACCTTACCTACTACTTACAATATGGCAATAGGTACATAAAATAGTATTTTTCAAGTGGGAAAGATAGCTCCTAGACCGCCTATGCCTTTATTCCTATAAATTTCTCAAAAAACATAGCCTTCTATTGTTGTTGTTCCTATACAGAGCGTGCAACCTGTAGCATCTACATCCTACTCTCCAGCACAACAAAAAGAGGGTGAAGATATGAAGGTGCTGGCTAGGAACTTGTCCAATAATCTCATATCCTTAGAGAAGCAGAAAACACAAGCCTTCAGAAGCAGTTCTAACAAGGAGAATAACAACAACAATCAACCTTGGTGGAATCATTATGAAAATCAGAGACATGCGCAAAACCAACAAAATGATAGATTGCATGTTGGCGTGTAAATTTCATTAAAAATGGTTCTTCGTGTGTAATCTCTTCCAACACCCAGCATGAATCAAGCACTAGTTCTAGTTTAGAATAACATGGATCAAGAGTTTGGATGGTGCTTCCCTTGCAACATGACTCATATTCTATATCACTACGCTAATACCATGCGCACACATGCCTATATGATTCATAATGCTTATAACTGTGAGACTTCCACAAGCACGACTGATGTAGAAAATCAAGACAATCCAGATGTTCCTCTTGAGGCCAACTTGATGTTATTTGGCACTGATGACTTTTGTGTAATCAATCAATCTGTGAATAGTTCAAACAAACCTGATGCCGAAGTTGTTGAGAAGGCAAGGTATAAGAAGAGAATGTTGGACTCATGCGCATAACCTTCAACTCTTATCATATAGGTAGATCATAAAAAAATGAAAAAACTAAGAAATCCATTAGTAAAGGTGCAAAAATGCCTTCACATCAGGTCCTACGCAAAACTCTTCTACAAGTTGTGCACGCCCCTCCTTTGGCAGGTCAAGCTTCTACGTAAGCTAAGGCTCCTACTTCTGCACCTGAACAATCAAGAAAGGATGTTCTTGTACCTTATATATACAAATCAATAGGCCTTCCATTCAACTTGTGGACCAGATGAAGAAAATTAATGTAAATGTCACAATGTGGGATTCCCTGACCATTCAATCTCAATGCGACCTATTACATGAAGCTCTGGCCAATCATCCATGTGTTATTTTTACTGTCTAAAAAATTTCATCTTCTGTCAATATCTGTCAAACAAAAGAGAAGAAAAAAAGTATTGATGCTAATATCCAACCCTTCTATATATATTTAATCATATGCAAACACCTTGTTCATAATTGCATGATTGACTCGAGTGCTAGTACTTCTTTCATGCCTAAGAAAATAGATGATGTTTTACATCTTAAGTACAATTTTTTTTCCAAAGGATTCCTACAACTTGATGGATCAATTGTCACAACCTTAGGAGTCATCAAGAATCTTGAGTCAACCCTCCATACATGTCCAAGCCTAACCCTAACTCAAGATGTGTCAATCATTGACCTACCTCCTTTATTTTCCCTATATTTTTCAAGAGAGTTTACTGCAAAAGTGGGTGGTTACTTGTCTTATAATTGGTCGCATATGCTACTCAAGACAAGGTATGGTAACCAGTTTACTATACAAGTTGAGCCAATATTTTCCTATCATGTTGAGCCATATGACACATCCCATCTCCAAGCCAACTTACTAACCCAAGAAAGCCAATACCAAGTTTCTAAAGAGCACCCTAACCATGTAGAAAACACAACCAACATTGTGATGGTAATTACAGACCATAAAATTAAATATTCAAAGAAATAAGTTTTTCCTCTAAAAACAACAACAAAAGAGGTAAAAAGTGGTTTAAAAAGTGAAATTGGTTATACTAGCTCCTGTCTACCTTTATCTGATTATTGAAAAAATCCTTTAGTTCATAATTGCATGGTTGATAGCGGAGCTAGCAACACTGTTATGCCAAAATTAGTGACTAAAAAGTTAGGTCTTAAATACAAATCAAGTACAAAAGGAGTTTTATAGCTTGATGGTTCATCACGTAAGACCATTGGAATCATTAATGATTTAAAGCTAACTTTACATGTGTGCCCAAGTGTTACAATATCACAGGATGTGATAGTGGTGGATCTACCACCTTATTTTGCCATGAGCTTATCTAGAGAGTTCACATCTAAGATCGGTGGTTACCTTTCAGCAGATGGAAAACTGTTGTTGTTATCTCAGATCTGGACCTGTCTCATGGATTAGCAAGAAGCAAACTGTTGTTGCTCTCTCATCTAATGAGGCTGAATACCACACTGCACGAGGAGCTGTGTGCGAAGTGATTTGGTTACATCACATTCTTGTTGATAGAGGGATTCCTGAAGAGAAAACTCCCATCAATCACTGCGACAATCAAGGTGTGTTGAAGCTTGTGAAGAATCTTGTTTTTCATCAACTAACAAAGCATATTGAGGTCAAATGTCACTACATTCATGAACAGGTCTTGAACCACCAAATTCAGCTCCAGTACTGCCCTACTGATTTTCAGGTTGCATATATTCTCACCAAGCTTCTCGGCAAGGTGAAGTTTGATTTGTTTAGGAGGTACATATGTAGAAACAATGTATTAAGGGGGGTAATGTTAGCATTACTTTATTTATAATACATTGTTTGTTGGTGGACAATTATAACTGTCACCTTCCTCTCCTTCCTCCCGCAACCTTTATATGGGTCTGCTCTTTTGTTTGCAATACACACATTGAATAATTATTATTTGATCTCCTGATATCAACTAAATTAACTTCTATTGAACTCCAACAATTCTTTTACAACTTCATTTTTCATTCATCCAATACAACTTACAGAATACAGATCTCTCACATTCAAATGTAGGTTCCATTTCCAAAACAGAGCAACTTTTCCACTACAAATAATATTACAACGCAATCCACTTGAAGTGGGAATTTTCACAATAAGGAACCCAAGGAGAATTTGTAAAATTTGTCTTCATCCTCAAGTCCAGAACAACAACAAGAAGATCGACCATATTTCATTTGGTCACAACAAATAGAGGGAGATGAAATGATCTCCACCCAACCAAGAATTCCAATGAAGAGGAGAAGCCATCCTCCTCATTGGCCCCATGATTTTAAATTAAATTTTTACTATTATATTTCAATATATATATATATATATATATGAAATATTTGTTGTAAGAAATTTCATGATGTTTTAGCTTATAACATTTATTTTTACTAATTTTTGACCCTTTTAAAAACTAAGTTTTCAAGCATACTCGTAATTTTTTTCAGAAAATATTTGAATGGTCATTGTTTTTTCATATTTTTTATCATCAAGAAATATATAGTAGAGAAATGAATTTAAAAGTCTGAACAATTATCCTTCCATTTATTGTTTTTGATTTCCCAATTTTTAGATCTTTAATAAACTATATCTTATCATCCATACATCTAATTAGCGTTTCTTTTAATAGATATATTTTGACTAAAATAGGATTAAAGTGGTTTATTTTGAAGATAACTTTGCATAATTTAAGCCTTTTAAAGTGAATTATTAGGTACTAGTAAACAAGAAATATACAGTAGTGGAATGAATTTAGAAGTCTCGTCAATTATTCTTCCATTTAGTGTTTTTGATTTCCAACTTTTTGGATATTTTATAAATCATATCTTATGATCCATACATCATATTAGCTTGTTTGTTAATACATATAGTTTGAATCAACGTAGGCTTAAACATGGTTTCTTGTGTAGATAACTTTGCATAATTTTAGCCTTTTAAAGTGAATCATTAGGTAGTAGTGAAGTATCTTAAAAGAGTTCATAATTTTAAAAATCTCATATACAAATATGAATATGTCTATAAATTTATTTTAAAATTGGAGAAGATGAAATAATTAGCACATTTTTAAAATCTCAAACACATGTTGATGGTGATTATTTCCCTTAATAATGTGCATCAATATTATTATTAGTTATGAGTAGTTGGTAAGGATAATTTTAGTCCATTTTATCATAGGTTACATCATATCATTTCATGTCTTCTAAATAATTTTTTGTTTCTTTAAGAGTAAATTTATCATAAACATAGTGTTTGATGTTTTTTTAATTATGTTAAAATAAGGAATTAATTCTACCCTTTGGACTGTCCCAACCCTTGGAATTTGGAATTTTTACTTGACATTGAGTATTTAGGGTACTTGGTGTCAAAGGAAGTGGTACAACCAATTCACAAGGAAAAGAAGGACCCATGTGACCGTGACAAGCTTAAAATTGTCAATTTCTAATAAGGTCTGTGATATCAAGAGTATGTCTTCAATAATTTTGGTATCAAGACTGATGATGTTATTAATGTGTTCGTTAAGGATGAAGAGGATTGGCATAAATTTTTTTCAATGAAATCCAAAAGCATCATTAATAAGTTATCTAGTTGTTTTTTGTTTTGCTACATTTATTTGTCTCTTATTGTGCTTATGGATTATTATGGGCTTTCATGCCTTTTGTTCCTGGGTTGAGTCCCATTATTAAAACCCCTTTTACGATTTATAAAAAAAATATCATTTATTACAGACCATTCATTGATAAATTATTTGTCTCAATGTTTTTGGGCATATTTTCCTAATTTTAAGAATTTCAGTCCACAATATTCACTTCATTCCCATAGGCTTTGTTAAGTACAACTTGTTGTATATATCTCCCCCCCGGGTAAATATAGACAAACAGAAGAATATGGAAATCAAAGAAACTCACAACCTAACATTTATTTGCGCCACCAGTCACACCCCTGGCACAGATTAGAAGGCACCGACATGGAAAAAGTTGCACCCCTAGCACAGATTAGAAGGCACCGACATGGAAAACGTTGTGCCCCTAGCGCAGATTAGAAGGTGCCGACACCACATTTTCAGTGCCTATGGCGCACTTAATAGTATGTTGACGTGAGGATGGATGTGCCAAGGCGCATCTTCAGGAGGTGCAACATGTTGAGCGTTGACACCCTGAACCCGATAGAAAGCAAACCCTAACCTAGATATTAAAATGGCCATAACTTTTCACAAGGATCTCCGATTCACGCAAGGTTGGACTTTTTGGAAAGCTTACAAGGTTCTCCATTTTTTGGGTTGGTTAGAGTTCTCACCTACTACCATAATGAGATGAATTAAATACAATTTGGAGGTGGTTGGGGTAGATTTGGAATTCCTCTCTCTTCCCTCTCTGATTCTTCCTATAAATTGTAAGGAGGGGCTTCTTTCTAAAGGTTGGACATTCTTGTTTTACCCCTCCCTTCTTCTCTTTGGCAGGAAAATTTGTGGAGCTCAAACCTCCCATCTAAAACTGTAATGCAACTTTGCCTCTTGGCATTTTGTAGTGTATTGTATCAATCTTTGGAGCAAATAATGCATGTCTGTGGATGATTCTCAACCATCTCTGTGTTAATTTGCATCCTCCTAATCTTTCACTACAAATTTGGTTATATGTGCATGATCTTGCATTGCATTTTAATGGTTTGTGTTTATTGGCAAGACATGTGTTCTTCATTCCTCGGTGCATCACCTTTGTTAGTTTAGGTTTATTTTTATGCATCTTCTTACCCTATCTCGTTGGCAATTTAGATTAGGTTTTTGAGTAAACCCTCTGCATTTTTATGTGTGCATCTAAATAGAGGAATAGGAACCCGGCCTTCATCCGGAGAGCTTTCCCGATTTTGCAAGGTCCCACATTTGGGAAATGCTCCATGTTATGCAATCGCACTAAAAGTCTCAACCCATCGAGTTGCAGACATTAAAGGGTGCTGTGATTCGCCATCAACACAACTTATATCAAACTTATTCCCTTGTGATAAAAGTACATATAACATAGTGAAATGTTAATTTAATTTACATTCTAATGTGGATTAGTCTTACATAACTTCACAATATTCACAAACGGTAGCAAATTCTCTGTATAATTTTTATGAATGTAACTTGCATTGTATTATTAACAATTATAGTTTTAAATGGTTAGAATCCACTAAATTTTGAAAATTATCTCTTTTAATACAATGTTAGTTTACATTTTCCCATTTCATAAATGTATTTATTTATAAAAAATACAAAATTATGTCATTCACGATGAATATTCCAGTTCATTAGCTTTCTTATGAATGTTCTGGTAGAACAAGACAACTATAGTACTCTAGTGTGGGACATAAAAAATGTTCAGTTCTTCTTATAACATGTAGTATTTCAAAAAAAATATCCTATAATGGATAAGGAACATATAATAATTGTCATTTTACTATTCGGGAGTAGCATAAAATGTAACAATAATAAATACTATCATAGGAAAGAATTAAGTTTTATAAATATATTTGTTATTTTAGAATATCATGGAATGATGTTGAACAAGTTTGATCTACAATAATTTCCAATTCTATTTTTCTACTAACTATTTAGGCTATCTGATTCTAAATGACTACATGCGACCATTGACTATTTTTCGACAATTCATTTTTAAAACCAAGTGGGTGAAATATTTTAAAAATAGATGCTTATACACTTAGGCATGACAATGCTAAACAGTAAAATCTCACAATAAACATTATAAACATGGGGTTGCATTTTCGACATGCCTCATTTTCCACATATATCATTGAAGGAAAATAAACTACTCCAATACAAACTATGGCTCCAAAAGCACTCCAAAAAAATTATTTGAACCCTAAACGTAGCGCAGGAAGAGATGGCATTGCAAATGGAAATGAGAGCGGTGGCTTGTAGAGAATATGTGGCGGTGGCACAGGGGATGACAAAGACAAATTTTTTGTTCTGAGATGGTGCAAACGGAAGACGACCTAGCCCTGGTTAGAACAAGGAGGTGACTAGCACAAGAGAAATTGAATGTGGAGGTGTAAGGATTGGGAAGGGGACCCCCTTTGTCACCCCTACATGACCAATATGAAATCCTCTTCCCGGTTTTTCATCATGCCAGAAGGGCAACATGGGATTTTCTTTGCAAGATTATGTTAGCGGTATGGTAGAAATACATTTTCGACCTGTACCTCTCTCTGTTCTATTGGCTTGGGATAATGGAGATGTCTTCTAGGATGTTAACCACGGGAAAGAGATGATATTATATCCTTCAGGGAGGTTCGACAAGGGATGACATGTATCAAAACCATGGTGCCTACTTGCAATATCCCATGTGTAACTTTTGGAGAAAATGTTCTTGAATCTGAGGCCTTCTATTATTAACACGACGTGATTTACAGATTCAACAGTTTTTTGCCCAACCTTCCAGTCCTTCATGAAATGATGTCAAAACATTGGGTCCCTCTCTTCGATGGGAGGTTAGACATCCACCCTTGTGAAAGGGGAAATTTTATTTTTTATATTTACTTCAATAGATAATAAGGATTCCATAGATAGAAATTTTTGGGTATGTCAATCTCATTATCTTTTCATGAAAATTTGGTTCCCTTCTTTAAATTAAAATGATGAATCATTTTCTTGCAAACCAGTATGGATTAGAATACTAAACTTACCTCTGCAATTTTAGGGCCATCATTGTCTTGTGTTCATTAGAAATTTTACTGGAAATATTTTAAACATTGACTCCCACACCACTGATTTTACCCATACAACCAATGTTTGAATACTGGTTGAGATTGATACCTGCACAAAAAACCTACCTACTGACATTGAGCTTAAAGTTAAAAACCGAACTTGAACCCAACCTATAGAATATGAAGGTTTTCCTTTAAGATACAAAATATGTTTCAGTTTGGGGCATATTACAGTTGATTGTGTGATGGAAAACTATAAAAATGAATGAGCCACTTGGTTGAAAGATACTCTCTTACATCATTTTGTTTTTTATGGTAAGGGAGATTTAAATACAAATGTCGATTTAGAGGAATTGGTTGATTCGGTTTCTAAAACTCCACTTGGAGTAATTTCGATTGAAGGAAACCACAAAAACTTGAATACAGATATTCAACCAAACAAAATTGTTGAATAAAAATTTAGTGAAGCGACTAACAAAAAATTCTAACATCTTTCGTTTAAACAACAGTACATATCGACCAATAAAGGGTCTTAAAGTAATGTTTCCTTTTGAAGATGTCTCAGAGGGGTAGAAAATGGTGCATGTCAATAAAACATCCTAGCACAAGAAAACCTTTTCCCTTTCTTAGTTGTTTGTTTTCGCTACTGGGAAGCCTTTCCTATTATTCTTATTATTGTGTTTAAGGTTATATCTAAGGTTTCAGGCCTTCTTTGTTGTTGGGTAGGACCCTATTCAAAAAGCCACCTTTACGTTTCTTTTAGAAAAGTGAAGTGCTCAATTTTTTTATCACAATATTATGTTTAATAATTGTATATTATTTTTATTTTTAAAAATATAACTTTCAATTTGTTTGGAAAGCTACCAAAGCTACAAAATTGTGACATTCAATTATATCTTAAATATGTAATCAAATTTTTATCACTTGAAATATTTTAATTTAATTTTTTACTTCGATAAATTATTATAAAATACAAAAATTTTAACTTATATAAAAAACTATAGAATATTAAAAAGATTTTCATCGTTCAATCATGAAATTAATATTTTTTAATTTTAATATAGATTGAAGAAATATATAAAGTTTCTGAAATAAATTAGACCTAATAATTTGTATAAAAGGACACTGGACATGCATTATAGTACAACTAAATTTTAACAGTCGTCTTTTTATTAACAGCTAATAAGGAATATGCTTCAGTTCTACCGAAAACCTCTATATAACTAAGACCGAAAACCTCGGAGTCCATCGACCAACGACATGTTTTTCCTTCTCCAATCTTAACTTCATAATCTGATTGTCAAAAATCTTGCCTATTCTTCAATATGTAACCCACTCAACACCACAAGTTGAGCAAATCCCCTTAGAAAAATCAAGTAGACTGCAACAGTTTTGGCGTACTCTCATCTTGCGTGAAATAAAAGTTAAGTGTGCTGGACTGCTGGTGATATATCACTGTACTCCTCATGTACTTGATTGTATTTTCCATGGCGACTTTTCTGGGAAGACTTGTCGAAAATTCTAAATTGGAGAAACTCAATAATTTCCTGTATCTGTCAGTATATACATTATATCTCCGTCAGTCTTCATTTCATGTGAGACAGAAGATACCGCATACTGGTGATATATCACTGTATTTTCAACAACGAAGTATGTGGAGAGTTAGTAAAAACATGTAGATTCGAGAAAGCCAATATTTTCAAATAGACGTGCCTGTCAGGGACAAACTAGGGCAGAGATTGTTTTGTGGACCGTATGCGTTGAATACGGTCTTAGCTGGATCGTCCAGCTGGTTAGAGTAGTAGTCACTGCCTTGTATCTATATTCAAGTCTTTGTTAACGTTTCGTTGTCGTTATCCCTGATGTCAATGACTTGGCAAACTTTGACATCAGCGATCCACAACAGCAGACTGAAGAGTTTTCAATGTAAATTTTCTTTTTGTGAATCTAAACTTTATACATATTTACGTTTATTTCCACTCTTACATATTGACTGATTGGTGACATTGATCACTTACTTTTGAAAGGATATAATCTCACAATCATTAACACCATATATTTGTATCTGTAAGTTCAAATTTATGTGTTTGAAGTCACAGGTGTGGAGCAATTACTAAAATATATAATAAGTTCTTAATATAAATATAAATGAGAAAATTTTACCTAACAAATTGAATTGTCCATCGTAGAAATTTTTGTGTCTTTCTCTCGTATTGAAATGTTTCCACCATAAAGCTCCTCCAAATCAAGGTGAAACTGACAGCCGAATTATTAATTTTCAAAATACTCAATTTCCAAAGAATTATACGAATTTGTTTCGCATTTTCGTGTGCATGTATATTGAGCATTTAGATGTCTAGATACACAAAAGAAAAACTATTTCAAAAGCAAATATATTATGCATTTAAGATATGCAATACACAACAAAATTATTTTAACTCCAAATATATCACTTTGACAGGAATTGGCATACAATGGACTTGTTTTCTCTTTTAACCATGATCAACCTCACTTTATTCTATGATGTGTGGTCTTACAACTATTGAAGACGCACCAAAAAGAAACATTTCTCGGTATATGTGTCATCCTCCACGCTATTAACAAGTCAAGGTTCTAGAGTGTAGCATCCGCAAGGATGTTCCATGCGCAATTGATTTAAATATAAATTTTGTATATAGCACCAAGACAATACAATACAATTAGATTGATTCTCCCATGCTTAAATCACATTTTTTCTCAAAGAACTGTATCGAAACTTAGCTATTTGATTTTATCATAGTTACAAAAAAAATTAGCAAGGCTTTAGTTGGACTGGATGTAAAATCTACTTATCATTCATATACCCAATCATTGAAGTCACTCCATTATCAATGATTGTTTACATATCACTGGCTTTTTTCCAATTACTCGAGCCTACAACTAAAAGGGGGCTATAAAGTGCTACAACAAGAAAGCATGGCACTTTGGTTTCAATTTTGGAACCTATTGGATTTTTCATCTTTTATTTTGGCCCCTTTAAATAAAAATTACACTCACGTGAATAATTTGATCGACACCGAGATGATAAAGAGGTGCACATGTAGCATATACTATTTGGGTAGGAACAATCTAGCCATGGCATAGGTGTGGGACATGGAGGTATTTAATTACCACCTTTTTCTTTCCAACATTCTATTCATGTCTTGGTCTTATCGAACAAATGAAATATCATCCAATCAAAAACCTCATTGTTGAAAAGAATAATTTAAAAAAAAAAAGTCAATTCATGTTTCTCATATTTTCTCAAAAAAATTATTTCTTTCAATTCTATAAGGGGTAGGGTCAGTTGTTGGTGACATACAACTAATAGACAAGTTCACGGTGTTAACTAAGTGAACCCTCCATATTGCTTTAAAAAGATGTAGTACAACACTATTTTTATGATTTATACTATTGTTATCCAAAATAGCTCTCCTAGTTATTTGGACAACTTACATCCCCATTCTGGCTTTGAAGGTTCTACATTGCAGGTTGCACGCACTCCAGTTGCTCGTTTGGCATATTTCCTTGGTTACAAATTCCTCACGTGCCTTGCGTGCTCCTCATTTCCTTCATCTTTTCTTTTCCTTTTCCTCTTTGTTCCTTTTTCCCCTCGTGCACACTCTTTGCGCACCCACCTTGTTCCCACTAATTCATGCACATTGCATGAGTGCCGTAGACTTGCTTCCCAAATTCGGCTAAGTCCATGGCACTCTCGTGTGCCACCTTTCCTTGCTTCTGCACATTACTTTGTAATAGTTGTGCCTTCACCATGTGTTCCTCTAGCAAGAATTTCTCCCTTTCCATCCACATGTACTGTCACCTTTGTGCACCCTTTCCCTATATTTTCCTTTTATGCCCTCATCTTCCACGTGTGTGCCTTCGCATCTTCTTCTGCACTCTTCCATGCTATGTGGCATATGCCAAACCTTGAGTGTGCTACATGCAAGCAGCCAAAGCGCGCCAATTGGGCACCGAATATTGAAGGTAAATCATTTCCTAACATGTAGCAAATAATGAGAAAATAAATGCTCAATTGGTCGGTCCTTCAAACAGTTAGCGCGCGCCACGTGTCATTGCGTGTCATTTCGACTTGTAGACATCTGACAACCATAAATTTTACTCTAGAGCTCTAACACACGTGAACCCGGTCTTATTCAAAACCTGCTTACGTGGGCTACAGAGCAAGATATTCAAATTCAAATTTTGGTGTGATTTGGTAGATGAGAAATGGGAAAGCATTTTCTGGCCATTAATGAGCATATATGTTTTCTCCAACCACCTAATTTGATATGGATCTCACCTTCTTCCTTCTCCTACATGGCAAAAAAATGGGGAAGCACATTTTTTAGATATCTAGGTGGATTTGAGGGCATTGAATGCTTGTTGTTAGTGGTTGTGTTTCAAATATGAGTTTTCCCTCCTTCTCCTCATCTACTCTTATCGATTCATCCATAAATGTAAGAGCATGGCTCGTTTTTTGGGGACATGTTTGATCTTCTAGCATTTTCTAAGGGTTGTCCATCCTTGTATTTTGAGTTGCACACCTCTAGATCTTGATCCTGCATGTGGATATCGGCCTCATTCGCCATACTAATAGATTGTGCATCCTTGGAAGTAATAGAAGCATTATTTTGTGGTTATTATCTTCCTTAGCGTGTTTTTATTCTTATTCCTTTCCTACTTTTTGGATTGTGTGCTTGGTGTGTCACTTTAAATCTCTTGCAGCTCCAGTTTCTTATTGTATTTCATGGAACCGATCGTGTGAATGCATTTTGGTTTGTGCTTAGTGTTAATTGACATATTCTCTTTTGTTTTCAATAATAACAGATAGTGTTCCTCCCACTTTTTCTAGTGTTATCACATTCCTTAGTTAGTTTTCCATATTTATGTTATCCTCCTATCCTTGTTCGCTTGGTGTTATTAGCTTATTTTTACCTTTCAACATTAGGAGTAGAAGTAGCAATAGAAATAGATAGAGGAACTGGCCTTCTCATGAGGTATGTCTCAAGTATGCAAGTTCCCACATCATGGACACAGTCGTATTGTTGATTCAATGACTTGGTTCTTTCAAGTTGAGACGTGGGTGAAAATTTGAGGAGTTAACAATTTCTTGCACGCTCGATGGGAGAAGCATTGACAGCTTAAATTTAATTATTGATAATTTTTAGTGTGTTACTTAGAATTTTCCAACCTTTGGAGGCTCATTTCAACACATCTGACGACTCCTAACATTTCCAAATATTCTATTTCCAACAGTCCTGAGCACCTTTCATGAGAAGAGTGCATACAAGACAAAGCGCAACAGCTGAAGCATATTTTAAGTACCTCCTTCTATATTCAAGGAGATACGCAGCAGAGCACCTCCACACGCATCTCCATATCCACTTTGCCACGCAAATTCCACTCCTCCTTAAAATATATCCGCGCACCTTACTATGGCGCTCTAGCCACAAGAAATTTACCAACTTCACTGGCGTAAGTCCTCTCAATCTAAACATGCAACATAATATGCCAACCATTTCCCTCAAGAGTATTCCATACTTTACTTGATAGAATAAAGTGACTCTTGTTGAGCACATCTAGGATGTATAAAATGAGTTCTTTCATCTACTTGATCACACATGATGATGTAGTAGTCAAGCTGTTTGTAGCCTCATTCAAAGGTAAATCACTTCATTGGTACATAGGTTTGAGACCTACATCTATTTCCACCTAGGACGATCTTTGAACACGTTTATGCAACTATTTTTAAGACAAGTTCACCTTTATCTTGTGGAGCAACTAACTACAACAAAGAGGGCACCCAATAAACAAATGATTAATTTTAATATCACATTCCATAAAACTTGGGATAGAATCGCTTAAGTGCTACGACCTATAACCACACATGCATTCATGTATTATCTAAGGGCTCTGAATAGTTACATCTTAGTCATAATTCAATCCATGGGAAGTAGAAC
Organism: Taxus chinensis; assembly: GCA_019776745.2. Lineage (NCBI taxonomy): Eukaryota > Viridiplantae > Streptophyta > Pinopsida > Cupressales > Taxaceae > Taxus > Taxus chinensis. The sequence goes on along the minus strand of CM034151.1, from coordinate 757,310,103 downwards.
CTTACCTTCTGCTTACAATATGGTAATAAGTACATAAAATAGTCTCTTTCAAGTGGGAAAGTTAGCTCCTAGTCCGCCTATGCCTTTGTTCCCATAAATTTCTCAAAAACCCTAGCCTTCTATTGTTGTTGTTACTATACAGAGCGCGCAACCTGTAGCATCTACATCCTACTCTCCCAGCGCAACAAAAAGAGGGTGAAGATATGAAGGCGCTGGTTAAGAACTTGTCCAATAATTTCATATCCTTAGAGAAGCAGCAAGCACAAGCCTTTAGAAGCAATTTATAACAAGGAGAATAATAACAACAATAAACCTTGGTGAAATCATTATGAAAATCAGAGACATGCGCAAAACCAACAAAATGATAGATTGCATGTTGGTGTGTAAATGTCCTTAAAAATGGTTCTTCGTGTATAATCTCTTCCAGTGCCCAACACGAATCAAGCACTAGTTCTAGTTCATAATAACATGGATCAAGAGTCTGAATGGTGCTTCCCTTGCAACATGACTCATATTCTATATCACTACGCTAATACCATGTGCACACAGGCCTATATGATTCATAATGCTTCTAACTGTGAGACTTCCACAAGCACGACTGATGTAGAAAATCAAGACAAGCTAGATGTTTCTCCATAGGCCAACTTGATGTTCTTTGGCACTGATGAATTCTGTGTAATCAATAAAGCTGTGAATAGTTCAAACAGACCTGACACCCAAGTTGCTGAGAAGGCAAGGTATAAGAAGAGAATGTTAGACTCATGTGCATAACCTTCAACTCCTTTCATATAGGTAGATCATAAAAAAATGAAACAACTAAGAAATCCATCAGTAAAGGTGCACAAATTCCTTCACATCAGGTCCTACACAAAACACTTCTACAAGTTGTGCACGCCCCTCCTTTGGTAGGTCAAGCTTCTGTGTAAGCTAAGGCTGCTACTTCTACACCTGAACAATCAAGAAAGGATGTTGTTGTGGGGGCTTCCATTCAACTTGTGGACTAGATTAAGAAAACGAATGTAAATGTCACAATGTGGGATGCCCTTACCTTTCAATCTCAATACAACATATTACATGAAGCTCTAGCCAATCATCCACGTGTTATTCCTACTGTCTAAAAAATGTCATCTTTTGTCAATATTTGTCAAACAAAAGAGAAGAAAGTAAGTATTGATGCTAAAATCCAACCCTTCTATATATATTTAATCATATGCAAACACCTTGTTCATAATTGCATGATTGACTCGAGCGCTAGTACTTCTTTCATGCCTAAGAAAATAGATGATGTTTTAGGTCTTAAGTACACATTTTTTTCCAAAGGATTCCTATAACTTTATGGCTCAATTGTCACAACCTTAGGAGTCATCAAGAATCTTGAGTCAACCTTCCATACATGTCCAAGCCTAACCCTAACTAAAGATGTGTCAATCATTGACCTACCTCCTTTAGTTTCCCTGTGTTTTTCAAGATAGTTTACTGCTAAAGTGGGTGGTTACTTGTCTTATAATTGGTCGCATATGCTACTCAAGACAAGGTATGGTAACCAGTTTACCATACAAGTTGAGCCAATATTTTCCTATCATGTTGAGTCATATGACACATGCCATATCCAAGCCAACTTCCTAACCCAGGAAAGCCAATACCAAGTTTCTAAAGAGCATCCTAACCATGTAGAAAACACAACCAACATTGTGATGGTAATTATAGACCAGAAAAACTATATGGTCAAAGCAATAAGTGTTTCATCAAAAAACAACAAAAAAAGAGGTAAAAAGGTGGTTAAAAAAGTCAAAGTGGTTAAACTACCTCCTGTCTACCTTTATCTGATTATTGAAAAAATCCTTTAGTTCATAATTGCATGGTTGATAGCAGAGCTAGCAACACTGTTATGCCAAAATTAGTGACTAAAAAGTTAGGTCTTAAATACAAACCAAGTACAAAAGGAGTTTTATAGCTTTATGGTTCATCAAGTAAGACGATTGGAATCATTAAGGATTTAAAGCTAACTTTTCATGCATGTGCCTAAGTGTTATAATTTCACATGATGTGATGGTAGTGGATGTACCACCTTATTTTTCCATGAGGCTTATCTAGAGACTTCACATCCAAGATTGACAGTTACCTTTCAGCAAGATGTGGACTTATTTAGTTTTCAGAAACTCGTTATGGAAGCTAAAGTAACTATCAATTCAGATCCATTTTTAAATTTTTCATATTGAGCCTTTTTACACCTAGTATTTGTTAATGAAAATTATGTTGTAAGTGAAAAAGTAAACTAGAATGATTCAGAGGCTTGAAACTAATTGTGCCTTAGAAGGTTTCCCATGATCTCTTCAAGGATTAAAAAAATGATAAAGATCATGTCCGTGACCCATGGAAAAATTATTGAAGGAGCAAGGGTATTGAAGTGAAAAGGCCTTGGAGTGTATTGTATTCATGGGTGACAACATTGTAATTCCTTCTATGGAGAAAGAAATTAAGCAAGATACTGATTTGTGGAAAAATTATTTTGATGGCTCCAAAAAACCAACATGGTTTAATGGTTTGTTTAATGTTTATTTTACCTTACAAAATAACAATATTTTACTACGATAAATTTTCTAGTATTTCTTGTTCTAACAATTTTGCTAGAATATGAAGCCCTTAGTTCATGGTTTAGAGTGGGCAAGGAAAAATAAAGTCATAGATTTGCATATTTTTGGGAATGACCTTATTATTCACTACGTTAGAGGTTTTAATAATTACATTAATGAGAAATTATAGTCATAGAGTGTGGTATTTTCTTGACGATTTCCTTTATGTTAATGCTCAATTTATTCCTAACGATAAAAATAAACACACTGATAGGCTTCCTACAATTGGTTCACATCTTGACATACTTGATGATGTAAGAAGTGATAAATTTGAGTGACATATCAAGATTTTGGTGAGACCTTAAGTCCCATGAAATGATATGCATTTCTATGTTTTCAACAATGATGCACACATAATCATATTTCTATAAGAAGAAGAAGAAATTTCTGCTCAAAATCAAGGAAAATGAGAAAATCATAATGAAGATCAGATAGTGCAGCTGAAAAAGAACAAGATACTGAAAGGCCTTGTAACTTTTGGATCCATTTTTGGTGAAAATGATGAAATGAATCATGAGAGAGTTATACTTGTTGTAGGTACATATCAACATGAAAATGTTACCATTATTGAAGGTAAGAGTCTTAATCTTGGCAAATTTTGTTCACAATCTGAAAAAGATTCTTTTATTCAACTATTTAGAGAGTATTTAGATGTTTTTACTATGCAATACAATGATTTAGGATGTTTTGATACCTCTTTAGCTCAATATACCATTGAATTAGAGGTTGGTTCAAAACTGGTTAGACAAATGCATAGATAAATTAATCCTAAGTTGGAACCCTTGATGCAAATAGAGATTTAAAAACCCATAGAGTATTCCATTATGTTCTCCATTAAGAACTCCATTTGGGTGGCTAATCTTGTACCATTGTGGAAAAAGAAAGGTGAAATCAGGTTGTGTGTTGATTTCTATGATCTGAATAAGGCTTATCTTAAGGATCATTATCCTTTTCCTTTCATAGAGTAGATTTTGAAGTTACTTACTGGTTCAGATAGATATTCCTTACTTGACAGATATAGTGGATACAATAAGATACTTGGTAAGGAGGAAGACCTATACAAAAAAAAATTTACTATAGTATGGGGCACTTATTCTTACAAAAATATGCCATTTGGTTTATCAAATATTGGTGCAACTTTTCAACGTGCTATAGACATGGCTTTCCAAGGTATTATCAATAATTTTTTTCTTATTTTATCTAGATGATATGACTATTTTTTCAAATCTTGCAAGAGATCATCTACCACATCTCAAAGCATTCTTTGATAGATGCAGAGAGTTTGGTGTATCACTAAATCCTACAAAGTGTGTGTGTCAAGTCTACAAAGGTAAGATTCTTGGTCACATTATTTCCAAACATGGTATGACGATTGATCCTACAAGATTAGGTTTTATTCTTTCTTTAGGCTTACCAAAATATTAAAAAAAACCTGAAAGTTTCCTTGGAAAAATAAATTTTATAAGAATATATATTTCTGATTTCACTTCACTTGCAAACCTTTTGGCCAAGATGCTCAAGAAAGATTTGAATTTCACTTTGTCAAAAGAAGGAGTGAGTAGTTTTGATTCCATCAAGAAAGCCATAGATGCTGCCCCAATTCTTATTAATACCAAATTTACAAAAGATTTCACGTGGTATGCTTATGCTAACATGGATACTATTCCATAAATTTTAACACAATAGAATTGGGAAGAATTGGAGCAGCTAATTGCATTTTTCAGCTAGAGTCTAATGGAGTGCAAGACCAGGTACTCATTCATTGAGAAACATGTAATTTCAATTGTTAGGATGTGGTACATATCTATAACTTATTCAATAGAATACATAATTAAATTACCTTTGGATTGGTCTTAGGTAAAATGGCCACCAGTAATAATAAAAACAAGACAAATAAATTAAAAATGAAAAGCAACAGATTTAGTTATTTCATCTAGCCAAAAAAATCATGCACATAAATTTCATCCACTTCAAACATAGCTAAGAGATTATTTTTAATTTATTATGTTAGTTTAATTTGAATTTTCAAGAACACACTCAAATCCATTACCCATTTGAATGTAGAAACCTTGACTAATATTTTATGAAACTCACCACAAGGAATAATTAATCAAAATAAGATGTCAACACGTGAATATATTATTTATTATGACATGTTAGAGATGGAAGATAATCCTCATTATAAAATTCTTCCAATAGAATATATACCTAAGGATGAGACAGAGACTCAAGTTATAAACTATAAAAAAAATGTGCGAAGGAGGAAAATGCATTAGACAATTAGGAGGTCATCTAAGGTAGACTAGGAGTCTAGATATACATTCATTGAACCTATAGAGCTAGAGAGTGGTGGTGAAACTCTAACATAATGGAGATCTACAATATGTAGTTGGAAAGAAAAAAATAACACAGATTACAACTAAAGTTGGACACAATTGATGAATATTGAGGAAACACTTATGTGAAAGTCACGAAACAATACAGAAAAAAATAAAAAACATATAAATGGAAATATACAAAAATTTCTTTCTGTAAGATATGTAATCGAGTATGAAAATGAATATAATCATTAACAACAACTTATTAATAAAGATGAACAATCAATGCAAAAGTTCAAAAAGTGATGAATACGAATCTATATGCAATAATTGTACAGTTCTCTACTATATTACACATTCTTAAAAATGGAAAAGTAACTTTAATTTTATAGATAATAAGGTTTTGTTCCAATATAATGGGTTTCTTAGCATTCCGTAATAACATTGGTCGCAGTGCAGTGGATTGGGAAATGGAAAATTGTCTAACAATTATTAAAATGAAATATTTGAAAGAAATTTTTTAAAAAGAAATTGTGTGTCTCACTCTCGATCTTTGAGGTTACAGTAATTGAAAACACATTATAGGTTTTCTTACATGTCTACACTTTTAATAATCATTTAAGGAAAAATAATTTGTTATCTTATAATCAAATGGTATAAACAAAGAGAATAAATGATGGTACAAAAATGAGCAGGACAATGGTATTAAACCCAGTGGTGGATGAGAATTCATAAAGCTCTTATTCTTCCCCTTGCCCCCGTAAGTAGAAACCATGGGCATATTTTTTGGTAGGAATCTATAGGGAATGATGATAGGAACTTCCATGACTCTCCTTCTGGGATCCTTCCTTTGTGGAATGGATATGTGCCTTCTTTTTGTGTTCTGAATGCTTTGATTGATAGAGATGCAGTCAAGGTTAGACATGATCTCCAAGGCATGGTTATGGTGACTTGCCCCAACATAGAAGCTATGAGGAGCTGGGTCCAAAGAAAATAGAGACCAAAAAGTAATCTTGAGGAGATTTATCTAATCCATGAAGGATCCATTTTTAATTTTCTTCTTAAAGAAGAATCTCAAAAGGTCTTGCAGATTGGGCCATGATTATTTAGCGGAAATGTGTTGAATTTGGCCAAATCGGCCCCTAGATTTTTCTTTGGCTGCTCCTTTCCCAATTCCATCCCGATGTTGGTGATACTACATGATATTCTCTTGGAGTTTTTTTATCCTAAAATTCTTCTGGGAATTGCTAGAGCTTTGGCGACTGACATTACTTTTTATCTTACCACAAAAACCTACACCAAGTTGAACCATGCAATATTTTACATTCACATGACAAATAATAAACCCCAAGATCCCTCACCTCCATCAAGCTAGTTACCATACCTTGTGTTTAAAAAGGACCTAATTCACAAAGATACTAATAATTTTTGTGTGAAATGTATTCATATTTGCCATGGTCCGTATCGATGTGATGCCCCTCAAGCTTGGGTGAAGAAAGTTGATTCTCTTTTGGCTGCATAGGATTTGGCATCTGAGAACGGGATAGCTCTTCCTAGATCTACATTGAATATTGTTGATTGCATTCAAATGGGTATATACACCCCCTACTGATGAAGACCATACACTTGAAAAAAGTAGGGGATGGTTAGTGTGATGTGCCTAATGAACTTTGTTCCCCTTCCTTTGTTGAAAACTAAATAATTTATCAGAAAGTGTCTTTGGATGTGGCGATCCCCTTGGAATAAAATGTGAGTTTCTGCATGTAAGAAAAGTGCGATGTGGCAGGAGTGGATAATAGTGTTAAAATTGACTATGAGATGCCACATATGGAGATTGATGCATTGGGAATGGGAAAATATATTGACAATTCAACCACCTTTATGGAAGGGGTTGTTATCACTGAATCACAACACGCTTAGATTTGCGCAAGTGTATATGCTTGAGCTCATAGTGTGACTAGGTAGCATGTGTGTTTTCTTTAAGTTTTGGAACTTGCTACATGAGATATACCTCTAGAGAAAGTTGGTTCTTACTCGTAAACTACCTGCCACAATCTACTCTAATGTAGGAGAAAATAATTTATCCTAATGTAAATTTCCAAGGGACCAGGGAGATAGAGTGCTTGAAAAAAAATCCTAAAATGAAGTAGTGATACAATAGAAAAGGATATTGCGAATGAGAATAACTTTCTAATGTGTGAAAAATGGAAGTGAAGTCCTTACTAGAGAGGGTGATAACAGTTCTCCACAGTCTATAAACTGCATTCAAAACAATATTTCATACACACACAATTATAATGAATCCCTACAAGAGCATAAAATAAACAAAAATATATTTGCAATAAGATTGAAGAAGCAAGAATAATGTAAACAACACAGGAAGGGAAGATACATCCACAAAATTTCATCAATTACTTCATGATATATACATTTCAATCTATAAATGTCTGCAACATATTGGCTTCACAAAACCAAAATGACAAATTTTTTCTACTCAAAAACCATCCCTTTACATTGATCCCAACATGCCAATTTATAGAATTTTGAGAGGAAAGAAAGAGGGAGAAATGAAAATATTAAAATTTGACTTTTCTACCACTTACAAGATGTCATAAATGGGGTGAAATGATGGTATGTTGCTTATAAAATCATCCCCATACTTTTCCATGACTTGCAGCAGTGAAAAATGTCTACCCATGCTTCATATAATGCCACTTCAACCACCACCAAACTGCCATTCTGAACTAGGCACGTTTTCTACACAATCACCAGCAATTCTTCATAAAATTTCAGATTTCTTTATTTATGTGCATAGGCCTTGGAATCACAATTCCAACGAGTCCAACCTTGCATGATTTCGTTGAGAAATGAAAAAGAGATGGCGATCTGTGTGTGAGTATATATTTTGAGTTTGGAGGGATTTATTTGATTTCATGGGACTAAGAATTTAATTTAATAGAGTTGCATCTTGATAGGTTGTTCCCTTTCCGAAAATTCAAATTTTATGAAAATCGGAGCTTTGGGTCAAAAGTTATGACCGTTTGAAATTCGGAGGTCAAGAGTTGACTTTTCCTTTGTCGTGTGGATACTGCGGATTTTTTCGGGAGCTCATGTCCCACGCGTACTCGGATGGTCTAAGCCTCCTTTCTCTACATCATCCAATTCAGGTTTCCCTATCCCAAGTGTCCCATCATTGACTGGAACGTCGGGGTCGTTGACCTCCGCTTTTGCTGCATCCCACTTGCCTACGGTGATTTTAGGTTTTCAGGTCCCATGCATCCCAATGTCCCAACTATCCCATGGACCTCCTAGGATAAAAACTTCTGCATTTTTATATTCCTTTGTTGTGTGGAGATTTTGGCTTTTCGTGTCCCTATTGTCCTGGTTGAACTTGTGCGGCCCGGGACACTCTTTTCTAAAAAATCCACAATACATGGTTTCCTTTCCATTTCAGCCCCAAAATCGGTAGGACAAACATTGGTACGATCCACACGATTACCATCCACAGCCTCTAGGCCCACAATACATTAAAACAAGGCATGCGACTTCATTTTTTAAGATTTTTACAAATTTTTATGAACTCCTTGGATTTTTTCTTGGATAGGGAAGTTAGAGGACAGAAAAAAGGTACCCAAAAATCCAAATAATTTGGCCTGTGAACATTTCTTCTTGCTCTAACCTGAAGAATTTTTCCATGTTATCAACTTTTAGCTCGAGGGGTGAATTTCGGATAATAGTGAGGGTTTAACCCATCATTTCTTAAGTATGAGGATTTCTCAAAGCTTTCTGGATTTCCCAAGCTATAGCTTCAGGACCTGAAAAATGAAAATAGAAGGGTTAGAGCTCAGGGTCACAGATATCTCACGCGACCAATTTCATATCTATATGCATTATCAATCAGATAAGTGTGCACAAGAGATAAATATAAATAGAATCACAGAGTGCATATCATTATCATTATCATTATCACTCAAGAACATCTAGCTGGCACTTTTTGAAGCATATGAAAGAGAAAGTAAAATCAGTGAAGGAGAAAAGAACAGACAAATGCCCCATATTTTATAATTGTTTTCTGAGTGTGCAAGTACAGGTAGTGAGAATAAAATATCATTCATAAGTTAATTATGTTTGATTAAATAAAAATAAGGGATTTATAAAGTTCTAACTTACTTCCATTCAAGTATAGAATGAACTGATCTTTTGCAGTCATAAAGATACAAATAAGCAAGACATGAACAAAATAGTAAAAAATCCATGAATGTAAATCATCCTTAAAGCTTCATATCATCAAATCTAAGAAATATCAACCATAAATATTATCATTTGCAGAAATAATTACAAAGAATATTAAAATCCAACTCACTATATAAGCAAGATCCAAATTAGGACAATGGAAGAGTAAGGAATTGATGCTAAGAGCTTTAACGGAATAAAAGATACAACACATATCATATTTGCATTCAACTCAAGAATTACAATCAATGAATATAATGTAGGATACAAAATGTTAGGTATGCAAAGTAAGAATACAAGTACAACTACTAATGATCAAGTGTGAAGTTATCAATATGCAACATTCATCAAATAGGGATCATCTTCTATCTGTAGGGGGAGTAAGAAAGTACACATACAAGTACTCATACAAGATTCAGGCAAAGAGGAGGAGATTATCAAAACCAAAAATTTCCTTATCCACATCAGTCCTTCATGGAAATAATGACCTCACATTACAACAAAGGAGATCAAAGTAGATGTTTCCAGTAAATAAAGCAAAATAGAGTTGTATAGTGTAAGATAAGTCTACTAAAGCATGAGCCATACAAATATAGAAGGTAGATTATAATATTTCCATTTCATTCCCACTAAATAGAAAATAAAATAAATTTTTTAGTGATTCCCAGAAGCTTTAGAAAATGATAAAGTGAGCCTCCGGTTTAAATCCAATATTGCCTTAGTTTTATAACAACGAGTATTTATGGAAAGAAGCATCAAATCAACATATTACTGTATCAAATCATTAAAGAAAATTAAATTTACAACAACTTCCCTTTTCTTCCCAAGTAAGTAAATTTATCATGGTGCCACATGAACTAACAGGAAGGAGAAGCAATTGTACATTTTCCAAGCAAGGTATGTTTTTCTAGAGAAAGTTGCACATATAAGATAATTACAATCATGCATTTTTCTAAAGTATCAATTTCGAATTGCATCTGAGAGCGAGTTATGGAGATATTCCCTTAAATTTTTAGACATGTTTTCAAAGGTAGGTTCCAGATTCATATTTCTTAGAGTGAAACAAAATTAATTTATACATTATAGTAAGATGTACAAATTTCTCAAGGGAAAAGAAAAGAAGATAGCAATTTCATCAAACAAGACCATAAAATGTATTCCAAGATGTCTTCTACTAGTGGGCTAGCAGAAATAGCTTCACTTCTGACTTACCTCATCCAATACAATTTCCATCTCCATTGGTGAACTCATGCAAGGGAATAAGATTGGAGGGTCATCAATGCAGTAGTAAAATAAGTAAAAACAAGCCATTAATTCAACAACGAATAATCAGTGCCTGAATTTTTGAAACGGAAATTTATTGGCTTCAAATAAGATCCTTCCAAGGCACATAAGTAACAAGATATAATAAAGCCATGGTATGGATAATAAAAAATAGATTTGGTTGAATGTTGATCAAGATGACAAAGTAATTTACGAGAACCATCATGAGGTAGTATCACACTTCAATCATAAGAAAGAGACTGAAAGCATATATACAATGCAATATGCAAGACCGGTCAATAGTAGAAAATCCACTATTGGCTTGAGTGATAGAACAATAGTCACATTCAACTCATAAAAAAAACACATTCAAAACAACGCTCTTTTCTTTACAGTATAGGTGAATTCCCAGGAGAAGTAGAGTCAACGTAAATTTTGATCGTGATCTTTCATGGTCAAAGAAAAGCATTAATAGCTAAAGTATGAAGATGAAGCATCAAGGAAATTTTGAATCTTGAGACCAACAAAACAATTGATCAAGAATAGTCTAGAATCCAAAAACAACTAGCAATCTTCATAGTGGTTCACATAATGAAGCATCCATTGATGATATACAACAATTCATAATCCATATGTCATTCCCCATATTTCCATAGTAAGAGAGCCACACTTTATAGTCAGAGAAGAATATCTTACAAAATCACAAGAAATGGAGCAAACTAGGGAACTCACGGATAAAAGACATACATGGTTGAGTACAAAACCATAAGTGCCAAATAGAGTAGTGAGGTAAAGCAGTGAGTCATTCAAAGAATTTGAGACAACAATAATAATACCCAAATCATTTGTAAAATACAATGGCTCAAACTGAACTAGTGGCAGGTTCGAAGACACCATGTATTCTCACCTTAAAAGGATCCTAGGTTGTTTTAATAAAATACAAAACCCTTTTAGGTGGCCAAGTATTTAAAAAATATAAAATTAGAAACAAGAAATCCAACTCACCTTTTGGGTGCAAATTTTATGACCAATGTCTACAGGCAGTAATGTCAGGCAACAATTAGATGACATAATCTCGAGCCCAGATTTGGGTGGAACAAACTATCAACAACCATGAGTTGAACTAGGAAAGGAGAAAAGCAAAGCACTCAGATAAGAAAATAGACCCATTTCAAGGATTGAATATTCAGAGTAAGCACTCAGGGTAAATGAAAATTCATAGGTGAAGAAAAACCAACTCACAGATATGACACAACAAATATAAAAAGGTAATTTATCGAACATACAAATAATAAAACCCTCTTGGTGGCCATAACAGGAAAACAAAGAGATTAGGATGAATTGTACGCTCAAAAAATGAAACATACCATACTCTTACCTTCCAAATTCCCAAAACCTTAAAAAATGGTGACCCAAGATGTATGCAGAGAAGATCTCAAGATCCCACAACGAGCTTAAATAATTTTTAGGTGAAATATCCATAAATGCGAGCTAAATCATGGATTTCATGGTAGTCACTCACAAGGTAAAACCAGCCTAAATCTGGAAAAAAATTAGAGCATTCACCTGAAGGATCATTTTAATATAAAAAGTAGAGCCATAAACAAAGTTTACCTTTTCACTGGCAGCACATCTTCAACGAATGGAAAGAAAATTTAGAGATACGCTAGCCAAAGCACCGCAAAGACCATATAAAGGGATTAAATCAAGCTTCAAGATCATCTACCATGGCTTCCAATGAAATACTAGGGCTTCATTAAGCCGAGAGGCTCCAAATTGTAAATACAATAATGATAAGGGTTTACATTTTTTGCTTCCTCAACTCAATGAGTGAGTTTACAAATTGAACCTGAGTCAAATTTTATACGTGTCTTCAATATGTAGAAACCCTAGCTAACTTTGGTTAAAGTGTGCCACCAACATAATGATGGGTCACCACATCGTAGAGGGGGGACAATTATTCAATCAAATGATTATGGTTTATAATTTAGTATAAAACCTTTACTTCCACACATGATTATAAAAAGGGTCAGAAAGGTGATTGATTAAGGAGGTATTTTTTGAAGTCAACTATGCTAGGTTTGAAATCCACAAGGGGATGTGATAAAAAATTGAAACTATTATCATATACCCAAAAGGAGGTTATAAAAGGATCACCCAAAGATAAGACATAACCAATAATAGCTCAAAAGCATATAAGACAAAATTGGCTCCCTTTTACCTTAAACCTGCATGCACATACTGCCAGAAATAACTTTTTGAGATGGAGACAAAACTTCCTTTATACCTTAATTCACTCAAACAGGGCCTTAAAAGGTTGTTTCTTTGGGCATAACAAGGAGTGGTCCCATCAACTCAAGGTTGACCAAGGTGGAGAGTGAAGTGGGAAAGATATTTTTAGCATTATGTTCATTTAAATAATGGTATTTTTACAAATTGATTGTTGTAATTGTGCATGTACGGGAACTTAAGTGCAGTGCATGACCTTTTTTTTTAGGGGGGTGAATTTTCATGGCTATAAATTGTGTTCTATTGCCAAGCACAAGGGGGGTGCTATTTTGTACACAATAATGCTGCAGAAAATTCTATTGTTTCACCTTGTGACTAAATAAAAAAACAACTGTCCTCCATTAACAAGCTTTTCATAGTGTGTTACAACAAGATGTAGGCATGTTTTAGTCAATTATTGTTTCTTTTCATGTTTTTATTCTAATAGAACCTATATCAAGAAGTTTTAATAATTTGGTAGGCTAAGAAAGTGTATTTCAGATACCTTATGAATTGCAAATTAATTAATAAGCCACTGCAATTAATTTCAGTAGTCTTTCATCAATATTTGAGTGTGTTTGTGCAAGCCTAGCCTTGTAGAATTTTGTTGTATCATCCTTATGTTCTCAATTTTTCTTTCATCTAGCCTTTAGCTCAGTAAGAATACATATTTACAGTGATTCGTCAAAGGGAGCCTGCCATTCTTGAGGTTTCCCTCATTCTTAGATGCCCACAACTCAGAGGGAATCACGTCATTTAGGTCCAAGTCGAAATTCAGATTTCTATCCAGAAGAAGAAGTACTTTGGACTGATAAAATTTATTGAGGACCGATTATTATCCTTAAGATGAAAATAAGTCCTATTATTTAATAGGCACATTGTAAAAAATGTAGGAGTTATTGTTTACTCATCGATCAATGCAAATGTTTAATTGGTGCCTTTATTCTCATGTTCGATCCCAGAGACACCATGGAGTTGAGGGACATGAAAAAGCAACAAAGAAGAACTAAAAATTAGAGATTTAGTACCTTGGATGTATCATTAGATTGTTTTCTTCAGAGGAGGTTCATTATTCACCATTGATCTTGTTGGTGATAGTGGATTAACTTAGCACTGTGCAAATGTTATCTTTCTCTACAACGAAGTGAAACGTAAACAACATACATCGGATCACTCATAGCTCTAAATTGTAGAGTGAAAGAGCATACTTGTTGTTTGATCATATCTGGAGACTTGACACCGTACAGTGGAGGCGTTGGTGTCTTATGGAATATGAGAGTTATTATCAACTCGGTGAAACAAGAGGAGCACCTGCATTCTGAATTTGGAGCCAAATTGTATTTCACATTGGAGATCAGATCTGTTTCATAAGCTGGGGTATGGTCATTCAGTGGTCATGGAGGAGATTCTTATTCTTCGGACACCATCGGAGATTGTAATTCCCACTGCTCTTGGACACTTATTTTACTATGATCTTATTATTGTATACTAGCGACATGGACATATTAATTATATATTAGTTAGCATGATGATAAATTCTATGGTCATTTTTATCATCGTATGTTGTGAATCATATTGTTGATCGTATGGAATCCTAGCGGACATAGATATATCTTTCAATACTTGATGATGACCTAGAATTATTTTTCTATATGCTAGCATTTTGGACTCTTAACAGTGACGATTGTGTTGAGATTATTGGACTAACCATGTGATTTATTTGATATCATAAATTTCTAATAATGTGACGATATTAGGGATCAATACTATGTTATTTAGTGTATCTAGCACAAATGAGTTACAATAGATGTAGTGAATTGGATTCTTGTCAAATAATGTGAATTGGATTATTTATAATTGTAAATTATTGATTAGCGTAGAATTGAAATGTTAAAAAATTGTAAACAATTGATATAATTTCCTAACCTCGGTGATGATTTGTCAACGTTATATGATGATGTCAAACGATAGATATGTATGTGTTTTATTTATTGATGTAATTGATATTTCCTTGAGTCCGAAGGGGTATTGTTTGGTTATTTGTAGGACATTATATCACAATAAACAAGAAGGGGCTAGGAGACTAACCATGGAGAAATATTGGCTATTTGGACCAAGGCCACCTCTGCAACTTTGTGTTCATATGTATTGTTGTTTTATTGGTGAGTTTTCCAGGAGGTCCCCATCGGGAGGTGACTTCATATGTGGCCATGGGTTTTTGTGTTGCATTTCCATCTTTTATTTAATTTATTTTATTGTTTATGTGATTCTTTATTTGTAAAGTGTTCTCACTTTAATATTATTTATTAATTAATGTGCTCTTGTTTAGTTAATTAATAATGTTGATTATGCTAAGTTGGGATGTGAATATATGGGAATTAAATAGGTTAGTTAGTCCTTGGTACCTTATTGATTTTAGATGGATTTTATCGATTTTTTGTTATGTAATCATCCCCACTTTTCAAATATCAATATTTTTCTTTGGGGCCACTTTTGGAGGCTTGTGGAACAATTTACACGTGTCCCATACCTCTTAAACTCTCATAACAACAATACCTATGAAGTATGGGGCCAAATTTAGCCCTCATGATGTATTCTTGAATGAATTAGGGGCAATTAATGTCACCATTTTACTTACCCTCTTAATTGTGTCCTTGGAAGCATAGGATGGAGGTTTGAGTGCAAGTTTGTGTATGTCATAACCTCACCCACCAATTTATGATTCTTGGTCCTTGTGGTTGAATGAGTGGGTTGGATTGAAAGAGGATAGATGTGGCATCCTACATAGAGTCACCTCACCATCCTCTCTGCACTTTCTATTTATTAGAGTTATTTTGGATTTTTTGGGGTTACTTACTTTTATTACACACTTGCATATATTAGGATTTTTTCTTTAACATATTTCTTGAGAGATTTGGGAACTTTCATTTGGGACTATCTTGGATTTGGAAGAGGTTGAAGTTTGTTTCTTGAAAATTGCAGAAGCTATAATGGTAAGGTAGGGTTTATACCCTTGCACTCTTATTTTACTATGCTTTTTTTGTAAATTGGATGCATGTTGGTGTTTTGTATGGGTTGGGTAGATTTTACCTTAAGCATGGTGTTGGGAGAGGGAAGTGGAGTCATTCTTGTGGAGGTAAAATGGAGCATGTGAGGGATTTTGTGGAGGGAGTGTGAGAGAGGTGTTCCACTTATGTGGACGTAAAAGGGATGTATATCATTTTGTATTTTGAAAGGGAGAGATAAAGAGTTATTTGTGATTATGATAGTGCACTTGGAGTTTTTTGGGTGGACCCTCTTCCCACTTGGGAGGTATAGAGATATGACTCCATGTTATTGTCTCCTTTGGATTATTTTGAAGCTTATGTGTTTTTAGAAAGTTTTAAATCTTATTTCTTGTGTTGTTGTTGAATGTGTTGCAAGTTTGTGTATTTATGTGTATTGTTGAAGCCTCTACGAAGAGTTTCCATGGTTGTAAACATTCCCTATTTCTCCATTTTTGGGGGTCGGGGACCAATGAGAATGTATGCTTCAGATTCTCAATGGAATAAGTTTGGGAGGTGAGTGTTTCCTATGCTCCCTTCCTTGTTGTGATCTTGTGATGAAGAAAAGGAGTTCAAAGTTGATACTTTGGATGGATTTACATTGTGTAGAAAACAAAAAGAGAGAGAATATTATTGTAAAATTTACCATGTTGTCTCTACGATTGAGTGGAGGGATTTTGTATACTTGTATTTTAAGTTGAGCTCTAATGAGCAGGATATCTCAAATTGGAATTGTATAATTTTATTTTTTGAAGTAAATAGTTGAACAAAGGAAATTGTAAGTTAAATTTTAATGGAAATGTAACTCATTTAAATTTGCAATTTAATTTAAAAGTTGCATTTAGTTTGAAATCTGACATTGTTCTCTGGAAATAAAAAATGAATTTGGTTGAGAGAAAGGCATTGGAAAGTTACATTTGTTTAAAATATGAAATTTCTTCTTCTTGGGAATTAGAAATGTGTTTAATTCAACGGTTTATTTCCCTTTTGAAAAGTTCTTGTTTTTCCTTATATACATATACAAAAAAAAATGCATTTGGTTGTATTATACATATTTTCATCTTCTAAATGAGTTGTATAATAGTAGGATATAAGTATTGTTGTAATAAGTTTTATAACCTGGAAAACAAAGACAAAGTCGGCATCTAATTACTTTAAAATCAAAACAGAAAAAAAAAATCTCTCTCTACCATTTATTTCGATGTTGTTAATATGGCCACGAGGCCAAAAAAGTATTTTCTTGAATTTTACAGGTGTTTGCAACACAATAAACCAAATGGGGATAGAAGACCAATCATGAGAGAATATGGAGTATTGGCAACAAGTCTCCATGGCAACATGTGTAGTCGCATGTTATATGTTGTTGTATTTTGTAAGGAGGTCCCCATTAGGGCATGACCTCAAAAGTGACCTTAGGAATGTTTGTAGTTTGTCTTGTTGATTTTATTTAATTGTGATTTATTTTATTTTTTTATTTGCATGTGGAGTAAATTTTATTAATTGTGTTTTGTACCCCTCCTAACTTAATTTAAAAGTAGGATCTAGTGTTAAGTAGGATGTGACAAAAAAGAGGGGAAGTAAATGTGAGTTGGTAGCCTTGTGTGTTGTCTTGGAATGAATCTAATTTGATTTGGGGTAGTGTGTACTCAATCTTCCTGTGAAATTCGGATTTTGACCTTCTAGGCTACTTTGGAGACTTGTGAGACAGCTAAACTTGTCCCACACCTTTAAAATTCACCCACCCACCTAGCCTATGATGTGAGTGACTTATTTTAGGACCTATTTTGTGTTTTAATGAAGGAAAAGGGTAATTGATTGCACTTTTCTTACATGAGAAATTAATTTTGTCCTTAAGGGGTGTTGGTTGGGTTGAGTGTGTAAGAGGGTGGTCTTTTTCCCAACTACCAATTTATTAGACATCAGGGTTTGGGTTTGACTTCGGTTATGTGGGGTGGAGAAGAAATTATGTGGCATTCTACATGGAGCCACATCATCTCCCTCTCCCTCTTTTCTTTTTATTAGAATTTTTGTGAGGTTTTTGGGAGTTACTTTCTTGGATTTGGCTCTCTTATTTTGGATTACTTGTTGGAGTTGAAGATTGTTTGGAATTGCTTGATCTTGGAGGATTTTGGGACTTGCTTTTGAATTGGATTATTGCTATGGAAAGGTAGGCTTTCACCCTTGGTTTCTTCCCTTTTCTTGTATGTTTATATGTTGAATGAATGTGTTTCTTACTTGATGTTGTTGGGTAGTGAAATGTGCTTAGGATGTGTATGAGATAGTTAAATTGCGATGAATTTTTTTGGGAGGCATAAGATTGAGGGAGAAATAAGAGATATATTTTTATTTGTAGGGAGGCATAAGAGATTTTGGGGTTGATTATGTTTTGGAGGATTTTTTAGGTGGGCATCCAAACCCTTGGAAGGCACAAGGGTATCCTCAACTTCCTTTCTCTACTTGCCTTGTTTTAGAGCCAATGTGCTGGGAAGTTTATGTGTTGAAAAATGAATGTTTCATTGTTATTGTTCTTTTGTGAGTGTTGTTTGAAATTAAAAGTGGAATCATTTTCTTTGTTGATGTGGTTGTCAAATATTCCTTATTGTCTCATTGTTGGGGCTCAAGGGCGAATGAGGAAGTAGGTTTCACTTCCTCATTGGAATAATGGTTGGTTGGAGAGTGTTGCCTACTCCCCATTTTTGGTTGTGTTGATCTTGGAATAAGGTGGAGTTTAGATGATGAAGGCTTATTGTGTATTTGGAGAAAAGAATAATGGAATCTCTTGCAAGTATTTACTTTGTTGTCTCCATTGTGTATGGAGGTCTTGTAAACTTGTATCTCTTTAAAGTGAAGTTTTTATGTTTTTTATCATCAAAAATGTAATCTTAGTTGATATTGTAAATGAAGGCACAAGGTTGAAAATAATTTCATTACTTGTTGGAAAGTAAGAATATGGATTGTTAGATTGAACAAAGTTCTCGATATGATGATAATGTGATTTAAAAGAAAACAACTTGTTTTTCATTTTAGTTAATTTATTGTCTTCAATAGGTGTGTTGTTCTGGTTTAAAAAAACTATTGGAAAATCTTCTTAAAAGTTACTTGTGGAAAGGATTGAAACTTGTATGATGTAAAGGAAAGAAATATTAATTCCCATTGTATTATTTGAAAGGCTCATGATAGCAAGATAAACTATATTTGTTTATCTTCTTGTATTGGTTGAAAGAAAGTTAAACTTTATACGTGTAGATTAAAAAAAGGGCCTTAAATTCTTGTTGTTATTAACCTTATCATTAAATGGATTTATCCTTTAAAACTAATACAGTAAAGAAAAAATGCATTATTACTGCTAGACTTTAGTCTCAATTGATTGCGAAATTTTAGTACCAAATTACTATAAGTTTAGACAAGTATCAAATATTAATTAAAGTAATAATAATAAAGGGAAAGAAAATTAGTTTTAATTCCTATATGTTACTATCAAATTGTAAAAATTTTAAATAAAAGATTATGGTTAGTTAATATTATTAGTAATATGATTATTACAATTTTTTATAATAGTAATCAGATTAAAATATTATTAATAGTGATATTAATTATAATATTGACATATATTATATATATATATATATTTATTTTTTCAATAATAATAAAAAATTAAACAGAAAAAACCAAATAAAAATATTTGAAACATGAGGCCATGGCTTGTATTTAGAATAAGGGAAAGGGAAAGTGTTGGGAGGAGGGTCGCCAACCCCACCCCCCACCAAATTAATTAATGGGATGGAGGGTGGGGTCTACGACGCTCCCCCAAACCCCAAAAACTTTTCTCCAAACAATAAACCCTGTGGTATTGTAACTTCCCGGCCAGTCGGCCCTCCTCAGTTTTGTTCAGACTATGTGTTTTTATTCCACGAACGGTTCTTTAAAATCCTTATATATATAATACATACATACATACATACATACTTATATATATAAATATATAATCCTAATATTAAATAAAAATGAAATATATTATATATATATATACATATGTATATATCGTTTTACCCTAGTGTATATATACACTACCTCTACATATTCCTAAAAAAAGGTCAAATACCCATATGCCATTTCAGGAAAATGCTAAAATAATGAGATAAACAAAAAAAATACATACAACCCTAGGAGAGGGTGTAAATAGAACTAGAAATGAATGGAAGAATGTGCATCCTCCCATGAGCTTGACATTGCCTCTCATGGCTTCCACGTCCTCCACAAATCTGCAAAAACAAAAAGAAGAAGCAATTAGTCAAATGAAGGGAAAAATAGATTTTTATAAGCATACTTAGGGTTATTTGGATCCCCCAATATAAAGGCTCCAAATGAATCCATCTAATGGATGAGATTCATCCCTACAAAAAGTAGGTGGGAAGTGGGTGAGAGAATTTTCAAATTTAAAATGCACAGGTAGAATTCTTTTGGGGCCACGCAAGTGGTTTAGGGGGTTTAATTACTTTTCTAACCCAAATGACCTATTAGAGACATTTTTACTTAATGAAAGTTTGACCTTTTTACAAAAGATATTTATTCCATAATTTTTTCCTAGTTTGACCTAGGTTGCCTTGGGTTTTGTGCGGGTAAATTTATGGGCATTGCACTTTGTATCAAAGATGTGGGTTGAAATCTTGGACTTTAGGGAAAAATTGAAAACACGAGACATGGACATTGAACCTAGCATAACTCTAAACCTATAAAACAACATTGGATGATTTTTTATTATATAGAAAACTTAGAAAACTGAAATAAAATCTAGAATGCTGAACTAACTCTTGCCTTGGTTTGTACAGGAGGTGCGGACCAAATGAGGGGTTCTTGCACGTAGACCTAGACTCACCACCTCTAGATTAGGCTAAATCAGCCATTCTACCTTAGATATTATAGACGCTACAAGATGTCAGTGCCACTATACACATAGGATCTTTAGGAGGATGACCTATCAGACATGATAGAGAGCCATCAGTTGAGGATCATGCATCTCCTCAACACAACAATGAACATATGGTAGAGAACTCCCATGCGGGGTCATCTAGAGCCAAAACATCTCAGATGGGACATGGAGATAGGATTTCAAGATGTAGAGATAGATCTCAAAGCCCTAGGCTGAGGGAGGAGCATGTAGAGAGACCTAGGATTCGTTAGTCGTCAGCTTTAGATCATATCAGGGAGATCCTGAAGCTACACCCATCTCATTATTCTAGAGAAGCAGCTGGATTTCAGGAAGAGGCTTCAGCTTGAGTGGGTGATACAAGCTTTTCCCATGTACTAGCAACGCTAAAGCTTATGTTCCATTCATCTTCTGAGGAGGGAGTAGGTGTCTCATGGAGGAATAAGGAGTAGAAGTTCTATGTAGACTTAGAGATAGTTATCTGGGAGCTCTTTGAGGAGTAGTTCATGAGAAAATACTTATCTAGGAGGTTTATTCAGCAAATGATAAATGCGTTCTATGACCTATATCAGGCATCCATGACTGTAGAAGGGTATGAGAGTCGATTTCTGGACTTACTTCAGTATGTCGACTATATGCAAGACGAGAAAGTGAAAATTCACAGGTTTATCAAGGGCCTGAATTTGGATTTGGGATGTGCAGTACACATTTATTACCCAAAGACCTTAGTAGAGGCCATTGAGAAGGCCTACATTATAGAAGAGACTAGGGGAAGACTCGGCATGCCAAGGATAGAGTGTGGAGACGGATCCAATAGATGTAGATCAACAGGTCAAGGGGGTCAACTCCTCCTCCTCGTACCAGACATGGTTCCACACAGTATTCATTTAGGCCACCATAATAGCCACCTCAACAACAACATAAGACACGTCCACCGTTCAGACATCCACAAATATTTTACGCTCAGAGGGGACAGAGTATATGGCCTCCCCCTAGGGGTCCCATTAGGATACAGGGTGCACCGAGAGCTTAGTCAGCAGGTTCTCGTCAACAATAAAATCAAAAGTCCATAACCAGATCATCATGATCCATGACATAGACCACTAGAGTACTGGATGGAGCCACATCTCATTGGAGAGGACTAGGCATTTGTTATGGATGTGGAGTTCTTGGACATCATTGGAGAGAGTTCCCATATAACCCTAGTAACAAGCGAAAGGCACCGATATTATATCCTATAATTGGCGACATGGGACGTAGCCATCGAATCTATGCTATGGTTAAGAACTACCAGGTTGAGCATCATTGCACTATGATAGAGACTATAAGTAGCATGGGTGGTATTCCTACATCTATATTGTTTTATTTTGGTTTGTCTAATTCTTTTATTGCACCATCTTTAGCAGATTGTTGCAGGATGGTGGTGATTAGATAGGGCCTTAGTTGCAATGTCGAGATGGCTTCTAGAGCTAAAATATTTGTAGACTCCTTAGGTAAGGAGTGTGTAGTGGATTTGGGACCCTTCACCACTACCTCAGATCTTTCTATCCTTCCATTGGGTTTGTATGGAGTCATCTTAGGCATGGATTTGTTATCTACACACAAAGCCATAATTGACTATTACCATAAGATTATATCATGTAAAAAATGATTTGGGAGTTGAGTTAGTGATAGCTAGAGTTAGGAAACCCATTTCTATCCACACTATTTCTGCTATGTAACTTAAACAGTGTGCACAACATGGGTGTTAGTTTTACGCTATTACTATTATTGATAGTGTTGGTAATTTTTGCACTCATGAAAAAGTGGGAAACTCAAAACTTCGTTACGATGGATGACATTGGTGAAGTGAACCAAAGATAGGGGATATTATTTGAATTTAGTATTTTCTCTGTTGGATTAATTAATGACTACATGTAATTTATAGCTATGTGTATTGTTACAAAACGTAATAGATCACATAGATGGAAATTTCATGATTGTATTCAAAAAAAGAACAAAAAGCCCCGAAGGATAGATGTGAAATATTGATGAAGACTGAAAATATAGAATAGATGAAGTGTTAAGTTTTGGAACAACAATCTTAGTTGCAGATTACAACACTATCAATGTTCATTACTAAGGTTACAGGAATTTTAAATTTTTTTCCTTCATGATTAAATACATTAAATTATGTTATTAGGTTGTTTAATTCATTATATAATCCATATACAAAGCTGTAACGCATGAGGAACTACACAACTCAGTTTTAGAAATCAATGTTTTATTCATAAGGAATTTGAAATGTTCCCACACAAGTCGTGGGATGTAACTCAAAAGTAAATTACAAATACTAAAGTAAGAGGTACATGTGCATGGAAAAGAAGGTAAAGGAGTATGAAAGAATCCATCATTCCTTTGGGTTTATTTCATTTCTTTCGATCCATTTACAGCCTCATCTTTGCTACATAGTCATCCTCGCTTCTTAGCAAGTGGCACTATACCTAAAAACAAGAAAAGGAAAGATTGTCAATCACGATCTCAAGGTTGATCCATATTCTTGTACTATCCAATTTCATGCATGTGGATCTCGTAACATCAAGAGGTATAAATTACATGAGGATCAAAGGCATAACTGATAAAATAACTATTCTATAGTAGCATACATGACTCATTCAGTTAGAAAGAAGGAGAGAGAAAAACTACGGAATAAAGAGAGGCCAAAAAGCCTAACCTTTTCTAACTAGTTTATCTAAATGTTTAGGTATAAGTAAGAATAAATAAATGTTGCATTCTGTAACGTGAATCAGAAAAGTACATTTATTTTAGTTCAAACTAAAGGCTAAAGTATACAAAGATAAGCTTTTACTAATTGATAAAAGAAATGCAAGTTTAGTGTTGCAACTTCTAATAATTGGAATAAGATAAATTGTAGCTAAAACAAAATGGAAAAGGGAATTTGAGAAAAATTTGATAGGGATTCAGTATGTAAAATGGACATTTTACATATTTCCATCATATTATTTCAAACTAAAACATGCTTGAAAGTTGTCAATTTATCAAATAATATGTAAGAAACGAGAGAATACATTTTACGGTTCAAAAGTAAACAGTTTCAGATAAATACAGGTTACTTCATGAACATTTTTAGTTATACTACAACTAAGGATGTAGAATTTGATTCATGATGTAAGATACAATACACAATGCAACCAATTCAATGGATAACTACAAGACCAAATAACAGAGAAGTATGGATACACATGACACAAATGATACAAGTAAGCAGTAAGTACTCAAATTAGTAGGCATGTGCTTCAACTAAGAATCTCATAGCACAAGTGAAGATATTAAATTTGAAGAAATCATAGTTTCAGCATGACTCATTCACTTAGAAAAGACCGAAAAGAATAAACTATGATGCAGCCAAGAGAGAGTTATGTTCATCTTCACTTGAATAAAAGGAAAGAGTATTTTAACCTACATATAAAAGTATAGTACAAGTTGTTGTTCTTAACTGAATGAACTACAAAGGAAAGTGTATAATAACATTTCGACATACAGAAGGTATATCATTTAAGTATCAACAAAATCAATAACATAAATTATAAGAGTAGATTGATGGAATTGATATATGGAAAAAAATTATATTAAATTGTGTAAGAGTGCATAAAAAATCTACAAGAATGTCCATTGTTTTCCTTTTTATCATTAATTTCCAGTTTTGAAAATTTCAAGATACTGAGAAACAGAACCTGAGAGAACATGCACATTACTTTGCTTACACTTTTTTCTAGAAGAGAAACACATAAAGCTACGGTCAAAAAATGTATAAGGTTACAAATCATTAATGGTGGTAGTTTTAGCAAGTTTTTGGCATATATTTTCAAAGGTAAAGAGCTTTAGAAAATGACGAACATCTCAGACCAAAATCTTCTATGCAGGAGAAGTGTAAGTTAAGCATGAATTGAGAAAGTGATACATTCAAACTGAAAATGACAACAAGATGACAAAGAATGTAAAAGAATCCAAACTTAGAACTCATAGAGGAATAAATTTCAAAGTCTAGAGCTCAAAGAGATCATTCATGGTGTGTATATAAATTTTTCTAGGGCTTCGAAATCCATAGCAATATTACAAAGTGAAATGAAAAGTTTATGGTTCGGGCTACTCACTTAACTCAACCACATTTCACCCAGTAGTTAAACTCAACAATGTATATCAAAATATAGACATCGATATTTCAGGCTTCAAATCTCAACAATGGATCAAAAAGACAATTACAACTTCAAAGGATACCTCAAGAAGAAGAAAAACGACAGATAAATGCAATATTCAAAGTTATGTAGCCTCACAGAGATCAAGGTGACGAAGCCGATCTTACAACTTTTCTCATAATCAATATCTAAAATAGAGAAGATCAAATAGCTACCTCACAGAATAAAGAACACTTACAAGTTTTCAGAGATACAAACCCCATCTTCTTCGAAGTAAACAAAACAAAAAAATAATGAGGGTGATCCCCAAATTATTTGAAAGATTTTTTTTTTAGGGGACCATTGTTTAGAAAGGATGGTAAGGGACAGAAGCAAAGAGAAGCCACAAATTTTCCTTTCCAAATGACAGTAAAAGAAAACCTCGTCTGAGGAAAAGACCTTTCAAATGCATTATACCCAAGAAGAGGGAAATACGTAGTAAATAATTTTTCATATTTTTAAGATTTCTAGATCTACAGAAAGATCAAACAAGGTTCTAGATATATGGTGTCAATCAAGAATAAGTAAGCCCATATATGGGGTTTTTCCATGAAATTATAAGAAGAACGTAAAAAAAATATAGAAGAAGACTCGCCTTTTTGGTCGAACCAGAGTTAAAATTTGAAATTCCAAAAGTTCCTTTGAGCTCGATATTACGTGAACAAATCCAAAAAAACAAGAAAACCCAATAGTTTTTTATTATTCAAATAATGCAGTAGAACTGAGCTCAATAAATGTGAAAAAATGGATTTTTATAGTTATAAAAATGGCAAAGATCACCTTTACAATTAATGGTAGAAACATTTAAGAATCTTGCGTACAGAGCTCAAAAATAATAGAGTGATAGCAAATATACCAGATTCAAGGTCATAGAACCTTATAGGCTAGAAAAATGAACATAATCAAACTACCATAAGCCATTTGATAGATTTTTTAGCTAGAAAGAACTCAAGAAATAGTAGAGCTCAATAATACTCAAAACTGACGAACACAAAACTCGGAGATACTTTCTCAACAAAGAATAAGAGCTCCAAAACTCCCACGATAGCCTCATAATCTCAAAAAGCTCGAAACAAATTGAAAGCTATATAATACGTGTGTTTAAAGTTGTAGAATCGAGCTTGTTGGTACTCAAATTAGTCTCACCCCATTTTCCATTAAAATTCCTTAGTGTAGGGCCTCTGTGACTTTTTATCTTCTCGTTTTGTGCCTGAAAATTCTTTGCCTTCCATTTGTTTACATAATCAGTCCTTTCCTGGGATGATGATCATGAATAGATCAAAAATTGTTTCCTCGGTTCTTTGTTCATCTGAAAAGGTCTTTGTTTGGGTGTAAAATCTCAGGTTGTCTCGTTCTTTCCTTTTTCCATAGTCAGGATTTGCTGTCCTTGTCCTTTTTTCCCTAAATACTTGAAGAAAAATGAATGGATGTAGCTCAGAGGAATGTATTTGAGCCTTGTAACATTTCTAAATTCTCTGTCCTTGGAGAAAATTTCATCTCCGGGCTCAAATGGTCATTTTTCTACATTTTACGGTTTGACGGGAATTTCTCCTGGTCAAATTTACATCCTTACATCAATAGGAAACATGGCATCTTTTTGTTAGACGCGGCTCAGCAGGGTACTTACAAAATTTTATGAATCACCTCAACTTAAAAACCTATCTACGTTGAAGAACGATGCTCATTTGAAGATTTAGTTTTTGGTTTGGCCTTGGAGTAGCGTCGAGAGGACACGTGGAGGTTTCCACTACTTTTCCTGAACTTAGACAATTTTTTATGCAGCTAGTAAATTTTGGAAGCATAGGGACACATGGTGAGCCCATGCTCATTCAAGGTCTCAAATTTGGGCACCATTTTGAAATTGTGCCATGGAGACATATAGAGGCTTCCGTTGGATCCTACCATACTTAGAATTTTAAAAAATATTTTGGGAGATCTGGGACATGTGGACCGGCCTTGAGTTTTATTTTAAAGAAGCACCAGGAGGACACTTGGAGGCCTCCGCTCACTTTGCATTTTTCTTTGAATTTTCAATGGCCAAAGGAGATTGCCTCGGACCTTGAAACATGGCACCTTCCATTGAGCTTTAAGCCTTCAAAAAATTTTTTTTGGGCCAGGACACGTGTCGAGCCCGCGCTCATTCAAGGTCTCAACTTTTGGTGACCATCTCAAGATGCACCATTGTGATGTGTGGTAGTTTGAAAAGTCAAAAGGCGGGGAAGCGGACCATCGAGGGTGACTTGGATTTTTTCCCTCTTGTCATCAAAAGGATTAAAACATCAAAATGGCTCACAGGCCTGATAAAGGATAAGTCAAAATTTTAGGGGAAGGTCAATGACGAAGGTGTGGACTTTCAGGGGAAATTTGGAAAAAATTTCCTGTGTGAAAAAAGGGGTCAAAGTGAAGAAAGGGAGTGCATGTCTGCTGGGACCAACACTGGGACACGTGTTAGGGCCAATTTTCAAAGGTGGATGGGTAGAGAAAAATGGTAATTTTTTTCATTTTTTCAAAAGGTTGTAAAAGATCAAAAGGAACCCTTGGGCCCATTTTAAATTGAATCTTCCACGTGGATGGCCCAAATTCAAAGTAGAGATCAACGACAACTGTACATTTGTATATGATTTTCACCCATTTTTATTAAAAAATCTCCCAGAGATGTGAGTATTCATGATTTCTTGATATTTCCTACATGCCCAACATAGAAGAGAGTTAATATTGATATCTAAATTTGGTGGGGAAGATATGGATGTCTGTTACCATTAAGATGATATCTAACCCTTGGGTTCGATCTGATCTTCCATTTTTCTTTCCTGGGCACACAAAGAACTAGATTTGACAGATAAGGGGTGGAAGTGCTTGGTGAATAGAAGGAAGAGAGATCTACTAGAAGAAGGATTTTAATTTGGTAGATATTCGAATAGATCTGCCCTGTGAGTACTTGACAAAATTGTACATATTTGATTCTTGGAATCGTGATTGAAATCATAGCGAGCATTGGTACACTAATTGTTTGGATTTTTGGGGGAAAAAAACTCTATTGTAAAATTTTATAAATTGCATGAATTTATCGTGTAAATGGTTGGGGGAAAATTTGACAGAGCCCGTCTTTATGAGAAACCATCTGAGAAACCTGTGTATCTCTTTTGTATTAAATTTGACCATGTTAAGGTGGTTGTGACTGTACAACCATTGACAACCTCTGATATTGTTCTAGAAAGAAACTTTCCCCTACTAAGAAATTTAATCAAAATCGAGTTATTTTGTGTTTCTCCTAGGTAAAACTGTGTCTGCTTCATTTATGAATGTCTTCAAATAGTTTTTCTTGTTCCTGTTGCAATCTTACATTGAAATCTTTGTGAATCACACAATATCTTATCCTTGTGATACTTCGGTGGCATTTGAAATATCATTTATCATAAAAGCTTTCATTTGATAGTGAAATAAAAAAATTTAAAATCACTGTGACTCCTATCATGACTATAAGATTGTTTGTTAGCCTTTGAGGGTATATTAGGCATGATGAAACAGAGGTTGATAATGTTTAGTTAAGTATTTCAATTTGAGCCTTCACTTTGGATTCTTAAAGTTTGTGTGAAAACGTGCTAATATGGGCCTCCATTGAAGCACATATTCTTGTTAAAGGAACATTTTAGCTATTCTAAAGCATTATGTTGTCTAAGCTTTTCATTTTTGTAAGAGTTCTCATAGATCTAGAAAATCAAGTTCATTCTGCCTCACCTCCCACCAAAATTCATTTAAAAACAACCAATCCTACCTATACTACCCCTGTTTGTCCTATGTGTGGACAAATGCATAATTTCTACTACCAAAACATGCAGGAACAATAAAGATTCCAAATGTCTTTAGTATCCTAAAACTTGTCTAGAAAATATCTTCACTATCTACAGTGACAAATCATGTGAGTTAGGTTTTTTTGTATTGATCATATTTTATCCAAGGTCTTCTTAATAATTTCACTAGGAAGGATATCTCAATCTCCTCCACAAACAATAGGATACAAAAAGGTCCTCTCACACTGGTTGAAAGGCACAACCATAAATTAGTGAGAATAGGTCAAATCCTCTCGAAGATGCTGCCCATTTCTCCACATCTGAGTGATAAAGAGCAAGCTACATTTTATCCCCAGCTACAAAACGACACACTACATGCTCTTCTTATTTCTAAGCTTCCTTCCAGACCTGTGATGCTACTCAGCTTTCTGAGGGAGAATCAATTTGGGTATCAACAACCGATTGGAATCATTTCCAGGGATTGTTTTAAGTTGTGGGGAATTGATTTACGTTTTTGAGATTAATTTTTTGATTTTCTTCCAGTTCGTATCCATTTAGCCCGTCAACAACACTTGATTGGCGCTGTTGTTGGGGTCATTGTGATCAAAGTTCATACTCAGACCCTAGTAATCATTTCTTATATGCTCTAAGTGCTAGAATCTTGTTTCAACATCATCCTATGTTCGGGCCTATAAGAAGTTTCAAGGTTACAAGTGTTGTGTGAAATTTTTTCCAGTGTATATAGTTTTTCTCAAGTATTCATTGATAAATCTTGGTAAAACTAAGGTTAGATCTTTCATTTCTAGTTTCTAGTGCTGACAGACATTTGACAGATCATAATTTTAGTGCATTTACATAACTAAGGTGGAAATCATTAGTGGCAACTCCCTGTTGATCTAATTATTGACAAATACCAGTGTCTTAACCTTTGTCAAGTGAGATTTGTTACTAATTTTTGCAAAGCTGGAAGGAAGAATATCTTTCTTCTCTAAGGATCCTACTAGGACATTATTTCTAGAGCTAGGAAAAACAAATTCATAAGGAAGAAGATCTTGGACAGTTGTGGGAGATCAACAGTCAAGAAAAGAGATCCCCATTGATCAAAATGATCGATCTATCATTGAATATTGTCATTCAAGTTCTTCTAAATCAGGTAGTCTCTTTGTGGAATCGAATTTTCCATCTATAGAGGGGCCTTCAGTTGAATTTGAAAGGTTTTCTTCTCATTCTACCTAGGATGTGTTTTCCAAGGTTGATAGGGATTCCCAAGAAGCAAGGCTTTTAGAGGATATCAATTTTGAAAGCTATACTCCTGTGTTTCAAAGACCCCCTGCCCCTTATAATTTTTTTTCTCCCCTAGGGTCACCTCCTCAAAACAACATGGCCCATCCCCCACCAAAACCTCCATTTTTCGTAAATACTTTTGGACCTATCAATTTTGTAGGGATGGTTGTTTATCCAAATGCATTTCCCTAGTATGTAAGAAATAGATTACCAAAGTTCCAAGGAAACAATGTTATAACTAGCGATCAACATTTAAAGCTTTTTATCAATATAATGGAAGACTTTGAGATTGATTTTGAAGATGTGTACATCAAATTGTTTGTTCATACTTTGGAAGAGGATGTGAGGGACTGGTATAAATATTTTCCAGATAACTCTATTGATTCTTGGACTGAGATGAAGAATGCATTTAGATTGCAGTATGGTAACAGGATAGACCCTAGGTTTCTTTTGTCATAATTTTAAAATATCAAAAACAATCCTAATGAGTCAGTACATGACTTCAACACAAGTTTCAACAAGACCTTGAGGAGATTTCCTGTTAACTTAAGGCCATGTGATGAATCATGTTTGATCAAATATTCAGATGCATTTGATAAAAAAGTTGCTTACTTCTTGAGGGAAAATAACCCTAAAAATTTGAGGCAGGCCTTCACCATGGCTTTGCAAATTGAGAACAATATCAAGATAATTGGAAAACCTCCTAAGAGGGAGGGTGTGAAATTGATTAGCCCGGAAAAACCTTAAGAAAGTAAGGCTACTTATTTGGAGGAGGTTGTTAAAAGTTTGGTAGGGGATGTCAAAGAAATGTCCAATAAATTAGCCCAGACTAAGAAAGGAGTTAGGCAGAGCTCAAAAGGTCAACACAATCAACAAGGCCAAGATATATGTACAAATCATCATAGAACTGATGACAAAGGTAAGGGACATGTTGGATTTGGAAACAAACAACCCCAAGGCAAGGAAAACAGAATGGTGCTTGATCCTTTGGCTACCAGAGTTGTTGTTGAAGAAACAAAGGTCATTGATTGGTGTGACAAATGTTTCATGCCCCATGCTCCATGTGAAGTAGATCAGAAAGAAGAAAAATAATCTGATGATGATAATGATGATGATTTTTGCATGATGGGTTGCTCCATGAGCTCACAACGAGGGGCAACTTCAACTGAGTTGATGAGTGCCAAAATAGCTAAATATTTCTAGAATTGGATTCACCGGGTATTACCTCTTCCTCTGACTCATACTTCTGAAATTGATATGGTGCAAGGTTTTGAACATCCTAATAATGATTTGGAGTACCTAAGAGCTCTAATGATTGAGAAGTATGATGGAGGGATACATTTTGAGGAGGATAGATAGTTGTTAATGAATGTTCTGGTTGGCCATGAAAAATAATATAATACCAGGAGTAGGGTTGCTAAAGGGGTAGGGCATCAGGACAAACTAAAAACTCAAGTACTTACCAGTATCCCAAAGGAAACTCCAAGGAAAGATACATCTGGAAAAGGCATTTTTGTCTCAAGTAAGACTTGTATCCCTCCTTATGCTTAGATTGTAAAAAGTCATGTGCCATCAGAGGAATTTGTAAATCTTCCTCCTAACACTGCATTACCCAAGTATGTTCCTTGTGACATAGCCCAATTCTTGAGTTAGATCAATATTTCTGTCCCTATTGTTGATTTGCTTAAAATCCCTGAGCATAGGAACAGAGCATTTGAATATTTGGTGTTCATAGAAGAAAAGGTCACCCAAGGAAAAGATATTGTGATTCCTCCTACTGTTGCAGAATTGAAAAAACCCCAAGTACTGAAAGAGATAGGTGAACCACCTGAGGTCTACTTGGGAACATCCTTGGTGGAATTTCAGCTAAATGTTTATCTATTCTTCACTACTTTGATCATTAAAGATAGATTGCTACACAACTACATGTTTAACTCAGGGGCATCTGGTAATGTCATGCCTATGGAAGTCATGAATGAGATGGATATTAAAGTAACAATAGCAGATGGGAATTACACTGCTATGGATTACAAAGAAGTGCCAGTGGTGGGATGTGTGAAAGGTTTGGTGGTGCAAATTACAGCTTACCCAGGTAGGAACTTGAAACTTTATGTGGTTATTGTTGATTTCCCTGCCAAATGGGGCATGCTGTTATCAAGAAAATGGGCTCCAAGTGTAGGTGGAAATGTTTAGATGGGCATGTATTATATCACCAAACCAATTGATGGAAACCTTGTGAATCTACCTGGTGAAAAGAATATGTTATATCTTATTGAGGACCCCAATAATGCTTCTTATGAATTATTGCATGCAGATATTGATATGTGAGCTATGTTGCTTTCAAGGAGTATGAAATTGATCAATGGAGCTATCATGAGCAGGATGATTCTCCTGAAACTTTGATGTTTGATGTAACCTCGAAGTATGCTACAAAATTTGACCCAGGCACAAAGGATAAGCTTGAAGAAATGTGGTCAAATAGTGACTTACATGGAAAAGAGAAGCAATCATATGACCAGCTGTTAAAAAAATATCAAGATTTCTTAGCATGGTCATATCTAGGATGGCAGGAACTTTAAGTTTTTCCTTGATTGTTTTCTTTAAATCAGGATGAACATCGTTTGTACAGTGTATAGTTTTTTGGTTGTTTGTTGTCTTTCTTCTTTTTTGTTCGTTCTGGTCTTTGGTGACTTGTTTTTGTTGGTTTCTTTGTTTGTTTTTGGGAGATGGCTCTATTTCTATTCTCTTCCAGCTAAATCCTTTTCCCAATGGATATTTTTGCACTTGGTATACTTATGTTCTTGTGGCACTCACATGGAGTGCCCATCCCTGAGTCAGAGCCAATGTTGGTGCTCGAATTAGTCTCACCCCATTTACCATTAAAATTCCTCATTCTACGGTCTCTGTCACTTTTTATATTCTCGTGTTGTGACTCAAAATTATCATCCTTCCTTTTGTTTCCATAAAACATCCTTTCATGGGCTGAGGATCGCATATAAATCCAAATTTTTTTCCTCGTTTCTCTGTTCATCTGAAAAGGTATTTATTTGGGTGTAAAAAAGCAGGTTGTCCTGTTCTTTCCATTTTCCATAGTCAAGATTTGTTGTCCTTATCGTTTTTTCCCTAAATACTTGAAGAAAAATGAATGGATGTAGCTCAGAGGAATGTATTTGAGCCTTGTAACATTTCTAAATTCTCTGTCCTTGGAGAAAATTTCATCTCCAGGCTCAAATGGTCATTTTTCTGCATTTTATGATTTGACGGGCGTTTCTCTTGGTCAAATTTACATCCTTACATCAATAGGAAACATGGCCTCTTTTGGTTGGACGTGTCTTGGCAGGGTACTTCAAAAATTTTATGAATCACGTCAACTTAAAAACTTTTCTGCATGGAAGAATGATGCTCATTTGAAGTTTTTCTTTTTGTTTTGACCTTGGAGTAGCGCCGTGAGGACACGTGGAGGTTTGCACTACTTTTCCCAAAATTAGAAAAGCTTTTATGCAGCGAATATAGTTTGCTACGACAGGGACATGTGGTGAGCCCATGCTCATTCAGGGTCTCAAATTTGGGAACCATTTTGAAATTGTGCCATGGATACATGTGGAGGCTTCCAACGGGTCTTACCATATTTAGATTTTTCAAAAACGTTTTGGGAGGTCTAGGACACGTGGAGGGACTGTGCATGTTTGAAACGGGCCTTGAGTTTTATTTTAAAGAAGTGTCAGGAGGACACTTAGAGGCCTCTGCTCACTTTGCATTTTACTTGGACTTTTCAACGGCCAAAGGAGATTGCCTCGTGCTCTGACACATGGCGCCTTTCGCTAAGCTTTAAGCCTTCAAACAAATTTTTCCAAGCGAGGAAACGTGTTGAGCCCACGCTCATTCAAGGTATCAACTTTTGGGGAACATCTCAAGATGTGCCATTGTGACACGTGGTAGTTTGAAAATTTAGAAGGCGGGGAAGTGGACCATCGGGGGCAACTTGGA
Source organism: Taxus chinensis (assembly GCA_019776745.2). NCBI lineage: Eukaryota > Viridiplantae > Streptophyta > Pinopsida > Cupressales > Taxaceae > Taxus > Taxus chinensis. The sequence continues at coordinate 757,276,120 of CM034151.1, read as the reverse complement.
TTTTTTTCCTCTTGTCATTAAAAGGATTAAAACATCAAAATGGGTGTGCAGGCACGACAAAGGATAAGTGAAAATTTGAGGGAAAGGTCAATGGTAGAGGTGCAAACTTTTGGGGGAAATTTGGAAAAAAAATCCTTTGTGAAAAAAGGGGTTAAAGTGAAGAAAGGGAGTGTGTTTCTGCTGGGACTCACATTGGGACATGTGTCAAGCCAATTTTTCAAAGGTAGATGGGCGGAGCAAAATGGAAATTTTTTCACTTTTTTTTAAAGGTTGTAAAAGGTCAAAAGGAACCCCCAGGCCCATTTTAAATTGAATCTTCTAGGTGGAGGACCCAAATTCAAAGTAGAGATCAACAACAATTGTGCGTCTGTATCTTATTTTCCCCCCATTTTTACTAAAAAAGTCATGTAGATGCGAGTCTTCATGATTTCTTGATATTTCCTACACGCCAAAAAAAGAAGAGAGTTAATACTAATATCTAAATTTGGTGGGAAAGATCTGGAGATGTCTTTTACCTTTAAGTTGAGATCTGACCCTTGGGCTCAATATGATCTTCCATTTTTCTTTCCCAGGAATGTAAGGAACTAGATTTGACAGATTAGGGGAAGAAGTGGTTGGTGAATACAAGAAAGAGTGATCTACTAGAAGAAGGATTTTAATGTGGGAGATATTCAAAGAGATCTATCCCCTGAGAACCTGACAATGTTTTACAAATTTGATTCTGGGAATTGCAATCTAATTCATGGCGAACACTAGTACACTAAATGTTTGGAATTTTTTGGGGAAAAAACTCTATTTTAAAATGTTATAAATTGCACGAATTTATCGTGCAAATGGTTGGAGTGTTAGAGGTGCGAAAAATACCAAGAGGAAAATTTAACAGAGCTCGTATTTCTGAGAAATCGTCTGAGAAACCTATGTATCTCTTTTATATTAAATTTGATCGTGTCAAGGTGGTTGCAAGTGTACAACCATTGAAAAGATTTGAGATTGTTCTAGAAACTTTCCCCTACTGATAAATTTAATCAAACTCGAGTTATTCTATGTTACTCTTGGGAAAAACTATGTCTGTTTTGTTTTTGAATGTATGCAAATAGTTTTTCTTGTTTCCATTGCAATCTTACATTGAAATATTTTTGAATCAAATAAGATATTATCCTTGTGATAGTTCGGTGGCATTTTCAATTTCATTTATCAGAAGAGCTTTCATTTGATAGTGAAATAAACAAATTTAATATCACTGTGACTCCTAGCATCAGTATAAGATTTTTTGTTAGCCTCTGAGGGTATTCTAGGTGTGATGAAATAGAGGTTGATAATGTTTAGTTAAGTATTTCAATTTGAGCTTTCACTTTGGATTATTAAAGTTTGTGTGATAACATGTTGATCTGGGCCTCCATCGAAGCACATATCTTGTTAAAGGAACATTTTAGCTATTCTGAACCATTATGTTGTCTAAGCTTTCCATTTTTGTAACAGTTCTCAGAGATCTGGTAAATCAAGTTCATTCTACCTCACCTCCCACCAAAATTCATTTAAAAACAACCAATCCTACCTGTACTACCCCTATTTTTCCTATTTATGTAAAAATGCATAATTTCTATTACCAAAACATGCAGGAACAATCAGGATTCCAAATGTATTTAGTAGCCTGAAACTTGCCTAGAAAATATCTCCACTATCTAGAGTGACAACTCATGAGAGTTAGGTTTTGTTGTATTGATAATATTTTCTCCAAGGTCTTCTTAATAATTTCACTAGGAAGGATATCTGCATCTCCTCCACAAACAACAGGCTACAAAAGGTTCCTCTCACCTTGGTTGAAAGGCACAACCATAAAGTAGTGAGGATAGGTCAAATCCTCTTGAAGTTGTGTTATCCTGTAAAATTGACAAGGGCAATTTTGCAGGTAACCATACCAAAATTCAATTTTGGTCCCCTAAAGAAGTTCGAAAATGTAAAAAATGGTCTAAAAACTCCCTTCCGGAAAACAAGTTTTCAGAAATTAGTCATTTTTATCTTCTTTAGAGCCGGTGCAGTTTTTGGGGTGTCAACATTCCAAAAATTGCGCCTTTTTGAACTGGGCGCAAGAAATGTTGTGTCGACACCATAAAATGTGTGCCCCTTAGAAAATCCTCTGACACCCTAAATTTCATGTCAACATAAAAATTTTTGTGCCCCTTTGGCGTAGGAAATGACATGTCAATATCAGTAATCATGCGCCTAGAATGTGTGCTAGGGCGCGAGAAGCGGCATGTCAACATACCAAAATATGCGCAAAAGGTGCTAAAAACGTCATGTCTACGCCAATTAAACTACACCGAGGCGCATTTGCACCCATGTCGACACTCTCAAACATGCGCCAAAGAAAGTGGGTGGAGTAATAAATGTCAAATTTTCTATATATAGGCACTCAACACTTGTTATTTTCACGAATTGAAAATTGTGAAAAGTATTATTTTGCGCCTATCAGTTGTCCTTGTCACCCCCATGCGCCGTTTTATGAGTTTTTGGACCCCAACATCATCCTTCGTCATTTATAAAACTGGGTAAGTGGATTCTCTCATCCTTGTTGTTATGATTTTGTTTTTGATTGTGTTAGGTTTCTAGGGTTGTTAAAAAGGATTAAATCTAAAAATGAATAACTTACCAATCTGCAAATCAACTCAAAATCCCTTTTCCTCTCCTTCCAGAGCTACAAATCTGGAAGGCCCCTACCTCTAGAAAAAACCAAGGCCTTTTTCCTTCTTGATATCTCATAAAAAACCCTCTCTTTACCATTTGATGAAACCAAAAGAGAAAGAAGAAATCTAAGAAGTTGTAAGAAATCATGGAAAGCCTCGGTGCACTGTTTTTCCCTGTTCCACCTATCACAGTCGTGCCAGTTAAATACACTTAGTATCTTTTGCAAGGGCACAAGCGCACCCTATACAACATCAACATAAGATGTTGTGTACTACAAATTTGTGCCAAGCAGTTTTCCTTCGGCGCATTGATCTCCTTTGGAACATCTTCTGAAATTACGCCCCAGGTGCACTTAAAAGCCATGTAACACCATCTTTTGCAGCACCCAGCTAAAGAAAATTTTCTAAGGCACAGCCGCATGATCCTTGAAAACAACATGCCATGTTGTGTGTTGCAAAACTGCGCCCCACGCCTTTCTCCTTAGCGCTAAAACCTTTTGTGCAACACTCCTCGAAAGTGCGGCCTTTATAAACTAAGCACAACTTTTCTCCTGTCAATACGGGTGCACCTTTTTCCATGTTGACATCCCTGATAGTTTGCCCAGCCTTTTTAAGCCTCTGCAACATGCTATGAACCTACGCCTTGTGCCCTATGTTAGGAAATATAATTAGTTAGTGCTCCACATTTATATTTATAAGTTTGGGTGATTATTATATTGGGTGATTTGTTGAAACAACTCACGTATTGTATTAGTTAAGTTGTTTGTGGAGGGAGCTATTATAGGGAGAGTTGTTAGAGAAACCTCCTTAATTATAGGAGCAGCTTCTTCTATATAATTGTAATGTGCCGTATTAAATAAAGAAGAAATCTATTGTTTTATTGTGTAAATCTGCTGCTATACCAATATTTGGTATCAGAGCGATCAATGATCTATTAAATCTATGAAGGGGCTATTATGCAAATCCATGCTTGCCCCGAGTTATGAGATTCTCTGAGATCTTGGAGTCTGTGAGTTTATTATTTTCTGTTGGTACATATATATATCATATTTTTTTCTACCTACTCGAGTCTTCATGGCTTGATTCGCTGCATTCTGTATTAGATTTCGGAGGAGATATAATTGCATAATTTTGGCTTTACATCAACAACATTACAGGTGGTGGCCCTTGTCTACATGCAAATTTATAATCGTTTATGTTATAATTTGGTTGTCGAATTTTGCTTGCTTGTATAGTCGATAGGTAGTTTGCGAGTTGTGTGATAACATTCTAAAGTCCGCTGCCGTCCATTGTCATTGTGTGAAGATAAGTCAATTTTTTAATTATTTAGTTAGAGATATTTATCTTCACGCTATAAGAGTAATAAGTGTGTATTTTTGTTTAGTGTCTGTTTAGGGCTTATATCAAATTCTAGTTTACAATGTCTTTGTAAATAAGCCTGTTGTATACCTTTGTGTCAAAGTGTTGTTATAAAGTAGTCTTTGTAAAAGAGTAGTCAAGTAAAAAATAAAGTCTGTCAATATGATATGACTATAGTCAATAGTCATTATAGTATAAAATTGTCAAAAGATTCAAGTTGTATGTCTATTTGAAAGTTTCATAAGGAGAGTCTTTGTTAAAGTCAGTATTTTGGTCATTTTGTAGTCGTAAAAAAAAATAAAAATTGCCTTACGAATGCATTTTCGGTTGAACCCGACATTCGATTTAGGCATATAATTGAGCCTCGATTCAAATTCAGCTGAGCTAGCAGCAATTACCGAAGGCAGGAGGCATCAAAGGTTGGAGGTCATTCAGCGACCTCTCGTCAGTTGCCAACGAAGGGGCCGCATATCAGCTTTGGTGACATGTGTGTGTGCAGTTTGATTTTAGTGCTTCCAGTGTGGTGTGCCTCAGTTTACAGTAATCTTGTTTTCAATAAGTGGAAATTTCACATTGAGGGGGGGAACATCATTCCAATGTTCCATTTCCTGCATGTCAGTTTTTTCTATGTATGTACGAGCAACAAATTTCGGCAAAATTTCCTATGTTATTCCCTGCAGTGAGATGTGACGAGGGCTGAGAATAGTACTTTGCATATCATGATGTGGTTGTAGGTAAACCACTTGAAAACCTTCGTTTGTGGTTTGTGGTAAACCAATATCAAAACCACCATTCTTGGTTGTTGGTAATCCATTTGCAAAACCATCACTTTGTGGTTTGTGGTAAACCAATTGCAAAACTACCATTCTCGGTTTGTGGTCAACCGTTTGCAAAACCATCCCTGAGGTTTGTGATCATCCTATGAAAATCACCAGATCATGAGCAGGTGCAAGTACAAAGGCATGTTTTCCCCATGTTCGCACTAAGGGGGGGGAATGTTAGGAAATATAATTAGTTAGTGCTCCACATTTATATTTATAAGTTTGGGTGATTATTATATTGGGTGAGTTGTTGAAACAACTCACGTATTGTATTAGTTAAGTTGTTTGTGGAGGGAGCTATTATAGGGAGAGTTGTTAGAGCAACCTCCTTAATTATAGGAGCAGCTTCTTCTATATAATTGTAATGTGCCGTATTAAATAAAGAAGAAATATATTGTTTTATTGTGTAAATCTGCTGCTATACCAATACCCTAAGCCTCATAATTACTCATTCTTCTTTCTGCAAGCTTTCATTATGAATAACATGAAGGTTGACATGGTGCTTCTATGTTGGACCTCCTTGATTCTCCTTTTAGAACAACAACAGCCATCCTCGAGCTCACACATGTCTTCATTAAGCAAAAATCCAACCAAGTCTAAAGGAAAAGAAAATTTGACAGAAAAAGAGATGAAGGAAAAATATCAGAAGGTCAGGATGCCTGATTAATATGCAGAGACTGATCTTGATATCAAAGACTCTCAACTTGGGCACATTGACATGGAAGACTTCTCGGCAAGAACCAACCAGGCCACTAGTGGCTGCTGGATGAACAAACTGGTGGGCAGTGGATTACACTTTGCAGCTGGGCTGCCAGTAAGTGCTGTGAACAATGAATTTATCATGTTGGTGGCTCAGATCTATAACAAGGACATAAGATGTGTCAAAGATAAGGAGGGAAATATGATCATCAATCTAACATCTTGTCATTTCAAAATAACGCTAGGCATTCCTCATCACAGGAAATATGTTGCCATAAGCCTTGAAGACTACAAGAAGGCTCATGGGATGACAATGAGGACAAATGCATGTAAATGATGAACGAGCTATATCTTTAGAACAAAAATTCGATGAGTAGATGGCCACAGACCATCCACCATAGTGACTTCAATGAGGAACTGAGTGATACAATCACCTTCCTAAATAGAATATTTGGGCTTCCTGATGCCCATTATTTCCATAAATGGATGCTGAGGTACTTAGAGCCCATGAGAAAGAATGTACCTAATCAGCATTTTGGTTGGGGAGAAATCATTAGCAACACCATCTCTCAACAGCTTTGACAGGTCCTCACAACTGGGAAGTTCTATATGAATTCCTACGTTGTATACGTTGCAACATCAGTAAGATATTTTACAGGCCTAGCTCGGAATGGGGTATGGCCCTAGGTCAAAATATATAAATACTACCAAGAGCTAAGGCTCAAGAATAACATCCCCTAGTTCTCAAAAATCAATGATGTCGTCTTCTATGAGGTGATCTACCTATTGAGGCCAAATATGAGACATGGTTGGACTAGTCCAACTGTGAGCACTTTCACAAAGAAGTGGGGAGCATTGTTTATGTAGTTTCCCACATTCACCTATCTCAGGGCGGTAAATTTTAAGGGTGAACCAATAAAGCTACCAAGGTATGCAGGGCCCAAGCTGATTCTCTTGGAGTTGTCAGGGAAACTAATCACATACCACGAGAGGTGCATGAAGAGAAAGAAAGGAGGAACTCCATTCCCCCTTATAGTGGGCCAATATACCTGTACCACACTAGCCAAAGCATGGGAAATATATGCTAAGCTTGAATTTCTGAATCTGAAGCACAACTTCCCAGCCAGACCTACCTTCGACTACCGAAGATGGACTCCCAAAGGAAAAAATTGATCCCATTCATGTTCCTGAGATCGAGGACATCTACATCGACCTGACACATGAAATAGATATCAGGTGAAAGGATCATTCTCCCATATGGCACTAGATGAAATCATCCATTATGGCGTGGCCATTGTTCCAAAGGGATTCCAAGAGGTTGATCAAGAAATTGATCAAGTCTACCTTGACACGGATGGGGACAATTGGTTGTTCGTAGAAATCGACAGAGCCAAGGCACCGAAGACCATTCACGAAAGGGTCAAGCCCACATTGCAGCACACCAAACACTGGTGTAAATAGAATGGTCTCACCTACCATCGGGGTTGATTTCACTACTCCTCCTTCGGGTAGAGAACCTCCAAGAACGACCTAGGTGCTAAAAGGAAAAGGAAAAGATAAGGAGGGAGAACCAAGAAAACATGAAGAAAATCCTGAAATCCCTCCTACTACTTCTGCCAGAAGCAAGTGATTGACCTGGTGTCTCCAGGTAAAGAAGAAGAGACCACTGAAGTTTCAACGGATACATCCACTCAGGATGTTATCCCAACTACAACTACTGAGGTACCCATCATTCCTTCTTCCACCCCTTCTCCTCCCCCTGTCATTGAAGCATCTATTCCAATGGATGTTTCTTCTTCTCTCCCTTCCTCCCTTCCATCACCCACCTCTTCCATCTTCTCCTCTCTTGCACTGATCTGTCACTCAGTGTTCCCTCCATCCCATTACAGATCCCTTATGCCTCCATTTCCTTTTCTTCCCATGTAGTAACTCCAGGCCCCACAAGTAGCAGTGTGTTGGGCTCCTTGTCGATGCCACCACCAAGTGTCTCAACGTTCTTCCCTATGGCCTCTTCAATTGCTTCCCCTTTCACTCCCGTTTCTTCTTCCATTCCCTTTACTCCTCCCCATAAGTCTAAGGTGGATCTCTAACCATCTGGGTCAACTAAAGAGAAAGGTTCCCATAGCACCCATGGACTTCTCTGTCATTCCAAAGAAGGCACCCAAGAAGCAGAAAGCTATAATTCACTTCTCTAAGAGCGTTTCAGTAGAGAAATTCATGGAGATTGCATATCCAGATCCCACCAAAGAAAAGAAAGATCTGTCTCCTACAGACTTTACAACAACCCAAGTCACGATGGGAACCTCATCTAAAAGTCTACAATGAGAGACTTTATTTGCAGTAGATGACCTTTGCAAGAAACTACAAGAAGCAAAAGAGGAGAAGAGAATACTCAAGGAGCAAAACAAACATCTGCTCCAAGCACTGCAGAGAATGGGTAACACTACGCATATCATCACCACTGAACCTACTGAGGTTCTTAGTCAAGACAAGATAAATGAATTCACCAAGATAGGTGAAAAGGCGTGGCAGTGTCCTCCTTGATAGAGTCAAATCCTCAGAGATAGTGAGGAAATAATCAAGAAATTCACAGGACTCTACCAGGGTATAGATTAGGCAAATAAGGAGCTACAAATAGTAGCTAGATCCCTCTCTGTGGAGTTAGACAATGCTATATTACAACATGACACATTCAAAGAAATGGTTAACTGCTCAGCTGACAACCTATTAAAGGTTCGGCATCATTGATCACCCGCAGGGCACATAACAAAGCTCTCATTGCATTGGATTACCGGGTTGATCAAATGGAATATATCTTGGAGAGGATAGATAAAATCAAGGATGAATCCCTGGATGCAGAATACAATATGGAGCAGAATGGTTACAAAGATGTCTCCAGGGATGCTCAGTGAATCATTAACCTTGAGGGAGGAAGATGATAAAATCCTACTATTCAAGGATATCACAACCCAATGTTTGGTGCCAGAGGTCACTTTTGACTGAGATTCTATCAATAAACTTCTGGCTTGCCGCGATTTCATTGGATACTTGATTGAGGCATGGAGAAGAGTATGCGAGCTACCTGAAAAGCTCAAGACTTCAAAAGAAACTTGTGAAGTTATTAGCGACCATTTCAAGGGTCCAGATCATAATCAACTTCAGACCATGATCAACAAGTTTATGGAATACTCAGCTCAGTGTCACATTGCCTCTCCCGATCGGAAGCAAGACATTCCTTTTAAGCCAAGAGATGATGAGGAGTAGTTTCTCCTCTTGTGTATGCTTCGATCATTTTTGTAAAAAAATTTTAAAAGTATGTTGGCATTTATGATGACATCATCCATGTTACGTCATGGGATGTTGCCATCCAGAAACTTGCCCAAAGTCAACATTTGAATTTTTATATATTTTGTAGATATTTTGTAAATAGTGGTTGGTTTGTTTTTGTCTTCTTCCCTCCTCTTCTTCTATAAATACTGGAATACTTGTTGTATTCTAGGTGGACATTTTTTGTATGAAAAAAGAGGTGAAGAAAGAAAGACTTTGTGCCTTCTTGTAATAAAAGAGATATTAATATATATGTTCAGACTTTGTGTTCAATATATGTGTTATTTGCATCAGATCTTTCTTAATTTAGATATATGATTCTATTCTATTGGATTCATTCTTATTATCATCATATGTTCATCAATAGTGCTTTGTTTGTTTATGCATAGTAAGTTTGGCTCTGTTTACTACCAGCCCAAAGCATAGACCTTCTAACCTTTCTATCTTGGAATTCATTTCTTAGCTCCCTTCATATATATCCTTCCTCCATTCCTTCCTCCTTACCTTTCTATTCATATTTGGAACTACCTCTACTGGGATGAGATCCCAAACCCCCTGAAGTTAGAATAGTGTATATTTTTATAGATTCCTACTTGATAGAATATCAATAAACCAGTTTCACTTTGCTGTCTCAAAGAGGGGCTATGCCCTACACACTGTTGGCCTATTTCCCCATGACCTATCTGACTGAAATATTTTCAAACCAACAAGTTGCTACCAATTTCTCCACATTTGAGTGACAAAGAGAAAGTTGCATTTTATCCCCAGCTACAAAACGACACAGTACATGCTCCACTTGTCTCTAAGCTTCCTTTCAGACCTGTGATGGTGCTCAGATGTTCTGAGGGAGAATCAATTTGGCTACAAACAGAGCTCAAGAAAGATTAAAAAATGGTAGCATGAGGAAATTTTTCTAGGGCTTGGACCGCAGAATGAGAAACATAATGAACAAACAATAAGTTTATTTTCCTTTTACGCAACTTGAACCTAAACCTCTCGAGCTTAAATCTACTAGAGTTGTCATCAATGATGGAGATCAGAAGGTACATGATCAAACAAGTAGAAATGATAATCCAAGCCAGATACTGAATCATGCATTAATGACCCATATAGAAGGTGACAAAAGATCAACAACATAAAAAATTGTCCAAATCCAATGTAGGTTCAAATTTATTGAAGACAAAGGATTGATGATGAACATTCAAATGTATAGAGATCAATGGCCACCATTCAATTTCCAGGATCAAAAAATGCACACCCTAAATAAAGACCAAAAGATCAATGATCAGAGATGAAGTAAGTACTAGAATCAATAGCTAGCGTTGATTTATTTTATCAATGCAAACCCAAGGTAACAATTAACTCAACCGGAGGTAGCAATGCCACCAACACAATGATAAAGGGGTATGTCATCATGGAAGGTGTGTTCCCCTTAATATTTTTTACTTTGACTATTGTCTATGCTAGAAAATTAGAGAGGAACAAATTATTTTAAATTAATCATTACCTTTTGATCTTAGGCTAAGGTCGCATCATAATAAAACAATGTCGACCAAATCATATGTAGGCAATGATCTTGCCAAAAGTGGTCTATCGTCCAAATGCTGACCAAATCATATTAGGCTCGTTAATATAGTGACATGACTATGGTCTAGTAAAGTTAATACATGTGATCACCTTTTTTAACCCATGATGACACCAAAAGGTGGAATAATATGTATACCTATGCCAAATCAAAACAGTTAACATCCCTTAAAACAATTCAAAATACCTTAATATCTTCAAATGGAATAAAGAAACACAAGTGGAAATTTTTCATGCAAGGAAGGTGATTTTGCATTCTGATCACAGTGGTCCCCACTTTGGGGTGATTTATACTTTAACTAAGTTTTGAAAACAAAATAATTATTTACTTGCTCAAGAGTATATTTTCATGTGACCACAAGAAGACAGAGAGGATGTCAACATCAAAGTGTGCAAGTTGGTCCCCATCAATATGAAAGCATGGGTTATTATTTTTTGCAAAGTGTTATAAATAAGGATATATTTTTTCTCACATAGAGTTTTATTTTTGCATGTGCATCCAAGGGGCAGGATTAAATTGTTAATATTATCGCTATAAGTGGATCAAATTGAAAGTGTCACATAAAGCACAAGAAGATAGAAATTGCATGCATTAGAAAATACTTGCTCATCAAGAAAAATTTATTATTAAACAATTATTCACCAAAATTTATTAAAAATAAAACAGTCAACTACACTTTGACTGAGTTGTATTTTGTAAACAAGACTATTAATGCCTCATTCTATTAACATGCTCATTTTTATTCCTTTATTTATTCATGATAAAGGATAAAAATAGGATGCATGTGTGAGTACAATTTTAGTCTATTTTTAAGAAGGGTGGGATGAATAATTTTGCAGTATATTGTGTGCATTAACAAAGCACAAAGAGGAATTGTTGGGACACAAGAGTGTTGAAGAATATTTTTCTATTTTTTTCCCCTTCGAATGAGAATTATATTTTTCCTTTCCAATAATTTTTAGTCTTTTGTATGTCTTATTAATCCTCGTGAATGTCAAATTCCCTAGTTAATAATCCTTCCCTATTACAAATTTAGTAATTTCTGCATGATAGTAGTGTGCATGTGTATCTTAACAATATTGTTGTGAATTTTTCCCTAAATGCATTAAGTTTTTGCCTTAATATTCTGCTAAAAAACTATTGGTTTGTGCGTTTAGAATTCATTTTGTGATATTTGCGCATGTACTTAGTCAAATCCCTCAAAAATTTTGGTGTATCACCCTAGTTTTCAATTCATTTACATTCATCTTAATACCCTCAAAACCCTAAAAAATTAGTTTAGGATACATCAATAAGGAACCAACATTGATACCAGAGACTCACCTCAATAATAATTATACCCAAAGACCTGAGGTGTTTCCATTATATCTATGAAAGAGAGAGATATGGAGAAATCTTAGAACACCTATAACCATTTCTCTACAGGATGTACTTTCAAGAGATAAAAATATTTGGCACACCTAGTGGGACCACGAATCAGATCTGTAAGCAGATTACAACGTTTTATAGCAATGTACAAAAAAGAAAAGTTACTTTTAGAGCAATAAGATGCAACAACTTATTCTAAATATTCAAATATGTATTTGGTGACTCCATTAAGGCTGATTTCACACCAATTTTGCAGCATTTTCTATGCCTAAACTAACTACAAGATCATCGCTACGAGGAATTCCTTATGATTTTATTTCTTTACCTTTGAATTATGTAAGAAGAAGAAGAGTTGGTAACAACCTATACTTATAATAGGCCTTGTTTTAGCAACCCTCCTCCTAATCGTCCTTCACCACGTATTAATTTCTCTATTCAGATCCCAATTTTTTTGATGGCTATTAAACCGCCTAGGAATTTTGTGACCTTTATTAATGGCTACCCTTTAGAAATTATAGTCTATCATGATATCCCTAATGCTGCCATGAAAGGTCTACCTACCTTCACTGGTGAAAATCATGTTACACCTAGAGAACATATCAAAGATATTGCATCCCTATGCGCAATCCATAATATAACACATGAATATGTAGCCTTGAGACTTATAACTACATCCTTTAAAGGGAAAGCCTTGCAATGGTATAGAAATTTAGAGATTAGAATTATAATAACTTGGGATGAGTTAGGTGTTAAATTTCTGAAACAATTTCAAGACAACTCAAATCATTTATCTCTCATAGAACAACTATCTACAATTAAAATATCCCCTCATGAATGTATGGCCAATTTTAATATCTATTTTTCTAGAACTTGGGAAAGAATTCCAACAAGTGTCAAGCCTCAAGATGACCATGCTTTTCTATACTACCTCAGAGCATTAAACAATGATATTTCAAATATGATTTAGTCTATGGGAGGTGACACTCTCCCGGAAACTTATGATATTATTATAAAAGCTTAAAAAAATATTATTTAAGCCGAGAAATTAGCACCAAGTACTTTAATGCCTTTTTTAGTAGATTTGGCACCTATCCCACAGCCTATCACCATTATTGAACCTAATATTGCAGCCCCATCAGATGATGTGTTTAAAGCTTTATAGACTATGGGAAACAAGCTAACTTTGATTGAAAATAGAATTGCATTACCTACCAGGCCTTATCAAGCTCCACATCAGCAAAACCAACAAAATAGGTAGCCTTATAAGCAGAATCAGAATTATAGACAACCATATAAGAAAAGGCAATTTGACCACAAGGCTCCTAGTGCATCTAGTGCTTTAGTCATAGTTAATATGGATATAGAAGAATGGTGTCAACCTTGTAATCAACCTCATTCATCTATAAGTTGCCCAAATGATTTCCTTAATATAATCCTTGTTGCACAACCTCAACCTGAGACATTGTTTATGCCTCAAATGGAGACAGTAAGAAACTCATTTTTAGAATGCACCTAAACAGAACTTGGTCAATATTAGTGGAGATGATTTTATTGCAGTGATGACTAGAGCTCAAGAAAAGGCTCATGAGAGAGGAAAACATCAAAGTAGGCCTATTTTGCCCACAATCACAGATAAAACAACTATAGGTCAAAAAATAACTAATAGTCCTTGTGTGTCTCAGAAAAGGAAAAATGTTCCAATCCAAAAGGACCAACCAAATTCATTACAACCTAATCCAAGAAGCCTTTTTATACCTTAGTCTTGAAAGCTACAGAAGCATAGTCAGTCTTTGCTAAAGCCTATGCTAAAACTATTGAATATGTTTCTAAAATTGTTACATCTTTTAACATTGTTGATATAATGAAAAATAATAAGGTTAATATCTCAATGTGGGATGCTCTAAGTATACCAGGAAAATAGGATTTTATTTCTCATGAACTCGCTAAGCTGCAGATTTCTTCAAAAAAAACATAAAAGGAAGTTCAAAAAATAGACATGGTCCTTGGAACAATGGAAAAAAACTGCATTAAATGAAGTTAAATGGATGGTTCAAAATGTCTTAAACGCTCATGATATCAAGAAACCACCACCGTTTTATTTTTCTCTATTTATTGGAGAGCATATTATTCATAATTACATGGTTGACAGCAGTGCAAGTAACATAATTATGTCAAAACCAATTGCAGAAAAGTTGGGTTTGCAGTATGAACCTATAGAGAGGACCATGCTACAACTTGATGGGACTGCAACTAACATAGTTGGTGTCATCATAAATCTTGAGGTAACATTGTATGATTTTTCCAAATGTTTCCATTTTTCAAGATGTTACTGTTGTATATTTACCTCCTTCCTTTGCTCTATGCTTATCGAGAGATTTCACAACAAAAATAGAAGATTTTCTCTCTTCAGATTGGTCCTTTTTGTTCTTTACTACACGTTATAGAACTAAATTTACTATCAATTCTGAACCGTTGGCCAAATTTCATATTGATCTTCATGCTTCTATTGCATTAGCTAATTATGAAACCATAGACAAGTCTGATTTCGATAATTAATTGCAATACTTTACAAAATAGTTCATCCAAATATCTATCCTGATTGCGACCACCTTTGTTTCTGATGTTGACACTTGTTCTTTATTCTAGTTAACACATGGATAGCACACTATAAATTATCTCTAACCTTCCCACTAGTGGGGACCACCTTTTCACTTGACCACTAGCCTTGATTTTGGTTTTGGCCACCTTCGTGGACTTAGCACATTATTGGTTTTGAAATAAGATAAGGGGCACCTTTTTAAAAGGAACCACAATACATTCAGCCACCTTTGATAACATACATGGGTCCCTTAGACCATGGTTCGAATAATAATCATTGTTTAATCATTCGGCCCCCCTTTGATTAATCAATTATGGCAAAATGGAGAAAAGGTAACATACGTTGGTTAATTTATATTTTTTAGGTGTCTATTCTATCCCTTTATCTTCTCCTTCTAGTATTCCATTATTCTCTCCTTCTGTTGTGTAACCTCTCCATTCATTTAGGAATCTAGTTCAATTTCTTTCCTATAAATATTGTACGTGAGCTCTATGTTGAATAGAATAATATGAGATATACAATCTCTATTCTTTCTCCTTCATTTCTACCTCACAGTTTGGTATCAGAGCGTGTGCTTGAAGTCTCTAACAAATCTGCATTGGATGGAAGAGATTCTTGCTTCTGCGGAAATTCCAGTGGAAAGCTCTGCGTGAGACCAGCACTTTGAAGTGACCTGGTAATTTTTTTTTAAAGGAGCAGAACAAAACGTATAGAGATCCAGAGACCTGTTTAACACACGCGGAGGAGAAGTCTCATTGATCATCGTGAAAGTCAAAAATATTTGCAAGAAAATTGCCTGAACGTGGATATTTTCATTTTTTTTATTTCCTCCTGACTGGCTGATGCATTTCAGCGGCCTACTAAAGGATGTTTGGGAGAAGAAAAGTGAAAACGTTTTTCTGCTGCGGAAACGTGGATATTTAATTTGATTTGATTGTAATTTGTGCATGCTAGAGAGGAACCAACGGCCTGTTATTTTATCCTACGTGGAGGACTGTGCCAGGAAAGAGAACCTTTTTTTTTAAAAAAAAAGTGTACATCTTCCAACCTGCTAGGTGCATGGAGATCTTATTTCTGTGCAAGACTTCTTGGTGTTTTGTGCACTAAAAACATTTAATTTGTTTCCAGCCACCTGCTGTGGAGGCATTAAAATTCTTGGAGCAGCCTGCAGTTTTAGATAGCCGTGGGAAATCTTGTTTGTTTGCTACCTGTGCACGTGGAGGAAGAGAGAGTAGACTCTCCCGGAGACCTTCAACCTGTGTAGTGCTGTGTAAAAGAATCTTGCTGCCTGAATTTACGTTTTTACCCTCTACGAGGAATTCTGATACTGGCAATGTCGAGTTTCTTCAACACTACGCCGAATGTCCAGTGTAGACAACTCGATTGAGAGTGTCAATAACACGGTCGCCATAGCTGAAAGCAAGAATATTAACTCGCCAGCCAAAGAACACCGTGGAGAAGCTCCTGAGAGCTCCAGGTTCTACTTTGCTCTGCTGAATGAGCTTCGAAATTCCGGCAATCTTGCATTCGACAAACTAGTTCGAGAAGGACTCCTTGAATACTTTCTTTTCGACGTCATAGCTGCCAAGAAAAGTGAGTACGGGAAGAATTAGAAGCTTGGATATGATGCCGATTGTGATGACGAAGAAGAATGCCCTACAAAGCGTCGCCGTCTCACAGCACGTGAATATCGCGAGCATCTACGAGCCAGTAATTCTCGTCAGTGAGTCCAAATTGTAATAACTTTTCAAATAAATAAATTTTTTTTTATTACAATGTCTGCTCCGAAGTTACTTCTGTCTGACGCTCAGTTGCTCAAAGGGCCTAATTTTGTAGCCTGGAAGACAAAAATGAAGACAATCCTTCAGTTTGAAGGATTATGGGGAATTGTCACAGGGTCTGTGCCTGCTCCCACAGCCCCCGATGAACTAATAAAATATGACATGGCTAGTGCTAAAGCCTTGATGCTGATAATGCTCAGTATCAGTGATGATGTGCAACCACATGTTCGGAATGCGGAGAAACCCAAGGAGGCCTGGGACAAGTTGGCAACCATTTATGAAGCCAAAAATCAGACGACAGATATTTCATCTTCAGTCGAAGCTGCACACCCTCTCTATGGGGTCTGACGAGAAAGTGGAGGAATTCTTGCGTCGCGTGGCTGAGCTGAGATCAGAGTTATTAGCGCTCGGTGAAACGGTGGATGATAAAATTCTCATCCCAATCACCTTGAGAGCACTCCCTTCTCAATTTCGAGTGTTTGTTACAACACTGAATGTGTCTAAACAAACAGTGACATTCGAAGAGCTTGTGAATTTGTTGTAGCAGGAAGAGGCCATCACTTCATCGCATGAGGAGTCTCAAGAGGGACAAAGCCTTGTTCTCAAAGCCTAATCGTGGCCAGAAGAATCAGAAAGGTCCCCCAGAGAAGCCAAATCTAGCGCAACCCAAACAGAAAGATCAAAAGTCAAAGAGATGGTGTCACATTTGCAGAACCAATACTCACGACACTGATCACTGCTGGCACAACAGCTTGAAACAAGGGTCTTCAAGCCATACAAGCACATCCGGGCACGAAGATTTTCAAAAGTCCAAATGACGTCCCCGCTGGAGAAAGCAAAAAGGACATCTTGCAGCCCAACAAGAAGATGATGACTCTGATGAGGAGACATCAGAAGGAGCCCATTGTAGTAAGAATCTTGTACTCGTCTCTCAAACTTCTCAGCCCACAAAGAAAGTCTAGTTGATAGACTCTGGTGCAAGCAAGCATATGTCAGGTGACAAGAAGCTGTTTGATTCACTACACAAAGAGCCAACTGGAGATCGAGTTTGGATAGCGGATGACAAAGAGTACATTGCAGAAGGAATAGGGAATGTGACCATTCCTCTGGGGCCACGAAAATGTACACTTACAAAGGTACTATATGTTCCTGGCTTGACTAGCAACCTTTTGTCAGTTACTCAGCTCTTGAATCATCACCTTAAGGTAGAATTTCTTGTTCAAAATGGCATTAAATCATGCTTAATCTCCCGAAAAGGTACAGTTCTTGCTAAAGCTTTTGTAAAAGATAAGTTATTTGCTTTAGATACTGTTTCATCTTCTGCAGTAGCTTTATCTGCTTCAACAATAGAATCAACTGCCTTATGGCATTTTAGATATGGACACTTGTCAGTCAATTCATTGCACCAGATGAGTTCAAAAGCAATGGTCCATGGACTACCCAAATTGTCCAGTTCCTTGCCTATTTTCCCTGTTGTCTTGCAGGAAAACAACACAGAGATCCGTTTCAAGCGAGCACCTTCCATGCCAAGAAGTGTCTGGAGGTAGTTCATACCGATCTGAACGGCCCATTGCCTGCTTCATTTTCAGGATACAAATACTTCCAGTTGTTCGTGGATGACCACTCTCGCAAGATGTGGGTATATTTCCTAAATCAGAAAAGTGAGGCTCTTCAACACTTGCAGAACTTCTATCATCGTGTTGTCAAAGAGTCCGGACAACCACTTCTTCTACTCCACTCAGATCGAGGGGGGGAATTCACATCAAAGAAGTTCTTGGCCTTCCTAAACCATCACGGCATTAAGCAGCACCTGACTGCTCCCTACACGCCCCAGCAAAATGGCATTGTTGAGCATCGCAATCACACAGTGATGGAGATGGCTCGCTGCATGCTATCAACTGCAAAGCTAGGAGAATGCTATTGGGCTGAAGTAGTACAAACGGCTGTATATCTTCTCAACAGGGCACCGACAAAGATTCTACTGAACAAGATGCCAGAAGAGGTATGGAGTGGTAAAAAACCATCAATTTCTCATTTGCGAGTATTTGGTTGCACAACATACATGCATGTCCCAGCTCAGAAGAGAAAGAAGGTAGAGCCAAAAACACTCCCATGTATCCTTCTTGGCTACAGTACTACCTCGAAGGCGTATCGTCTCATGGATCCTGAGACAAAGAAAATATATGAGAGTCGGGATGTGGTTTGTGACGAGTCATCCTTTGACTCAATAGTATCAACAGAAGATCCACTTCCAAACACATCTCACCGATTAGTCTCTGAATCAGATGATGAGCCGGAGGAGACTACTCAGAGAAAATAAATGCTGCCAGGAGAACTATTTGTTGACCTTGGAGAACTGGAGAATGTGACTCCACATCAATCCTCATGGCAATGACACAGTTCTTCTCAAAAGCAGTCAAGTTCTTGTCTGAAGTGGGTACAAAGCACTATCAAGGACTCACATTTGCAACAACTCCCAGATACATCATCCGGAGTCAAAACAAGGAGTCAAACAAGAAATGAGGTAAAATTTGCACTCATGAGTTCACTGATGAATAGCTCCGAGCCAGATAATGTTCGTGAAGCACTCATTCAAACTCAGTGGAAGGAAGCTATGAATACAGAATATGACTCGCTCATGAAAAATCAGACATGGGAACTTGTCGATCTGCCTACAGGAAAGAAACCCATAGGCTACAAATGGGTTTTCAAGACAAAATATAAGGCAGATGGATCCATCGACAAACATAAAGCATGACTTGTAGCCAAAGGATATGCTCAGAAAGAAGGCATCGACTATGAAGAAACCTTTGCACCCACTGCGAAGATGAAGACCATCAAAGTAGTTTGCGCACTTGCAACACAGAAAGGATGGAGACTTCAGAAGATGGACATCAAGAGTGATTTCCTAAATGGTGATCTGAAAGAAGAAGTATACATGACCCAACCTGAAGGATTTGTTGATGAAAATCAGCCTAAAAAGGTATGTCGTCTCATCAAATCTCTTTACGAACTGAAACAAGCTCCCAGGGCATGGTATATCAAGATCAATGATCACCTTTTGCAGCATGGGTTCACTCGTAGCCCCTTAGATTCAAATTTGTATATAAAGAAGGTAGGCAAATAAATTGTCATTCTGGTTGTTTATGTAGATGATCTTGTGATCACTGGTAGTTCAGAAGATCAGGTTGATATTGTAAAGAATGATCTCAAAAGAACCTTCGACATGACAGATTTGGGGCTACTACATTACTGTCTTGGCTTGGAGATATGGAAAAAGGAGCATCACATTTTTGTCTCCCAGATAAAGTATGCCAAGACACTTCTGGAAAAGTATAGAATGTCTGACTGTAAACCTATATCCACTCCCATGGAAAAAGGCTTGCAACTTTCAAGATTCCAGGACTCACCTCAAGTAGATGCTACTCTCTACAGGAAATTTGTTGGAGGGCTCATCTATTTGACATACACCAGACCAGATCTCTGCTATGCTGTCAGCTATCTTTCCAGGTTCATGCAGGAGCCAAAGAAATGTCACTGGAATGCAGCAAAGCATGTTTTGAGATATGTCTGAGGAACAACTAATTATGGTCTGGAATATAAAAAGAATGATCAATTCTTCTTACAGGGATATGTTGAATCGGACCATGCTGGATCTGTTGATGACAGGAAGTCAACTACAGGATACATATTTCATCTCGGATCTGGACCTATCTCGTGGATAAGCAAGAAGCAGAATGTTGTTTCTATCTCATCCACAGAGGCAGAATATCACACCGCACGAGGAGCTGTGTGTGAAGTGATATGGATACGTCACATTTTGGATGACCTGGGAATTCCTGAAAAACAGTCACCTATTCTCTATTGTGACAATCAGAGTGTGTTGAAGCTCGTGCAGAATCCAGTCTTTCATGAACGAACAAAGCATATTGAAATTGACTGCCATTTCATTCGAGAGCACGTCTTGAACCATCAAATTCAGCTCCAGTACTGTCCTACTGAAGCACAAGTTGCTGACATTCTCACTAAATCCCTTGGCAAAGTGAAATTTGAATCTTTCAGAGGTCACATTTGCAAGAATAATGTAATAAGGGGGGGAATGTTAGCATACGTTGGTTAATTTATATTTTTTAGGTTTCTATTCTATCCCTTTATCTTCTCCTTCTAGTATTCCATTATTCTCTCCTTCTGTTGTGTAACCTCTCCATTCATTTAGGAATCTAGTTCAATTTCTTTCCTATAAATATTGTACGTGAGCTCTATGTTGAATAGAATAATATGAGATATACAATATATATTCTTTCTTCTTCATTACTGCCTCACATCACTTGGATTTTGATGTGGTTGTTGGAAAGTGACCATCATGGTTTGTATTGAACATGGAGATCGATTCTCATTCTTTGATCTCTATACTGGGCATATTCAGGATGTCAATTTTTGACTGAGGTTAAGTTTGAACCTAACCCAACTCTTGTGCTCCGTGGTAAAGCTCATTTGTCTTTAATGATCACTCCATTTGTTTTTTCCTTTCTTACATGTGAAGCCCTAGAAAAAATTTGTTTCGACACCATTGGTGTAGCTTTAAGGGCAAAGCCATTGAAAATTCTATCCAAGATTTTCATTCAATTTTGGGGCTCTAGGTGTATTTTTTTGCTCAGTACAGTCATGGTTGCCATATTTTCTATCCTAGAGTTCGATTCAGTTCCTTTGAACGGTCTATATAGTGAGCTTTGGAATTCTTTATTTCTATTTGAGCTCACCATAAAAATGATGAAGGGACTCTCTATAAAGTTAGTCATTTCTTACGTTGGGTATCTTACGTTCTGGGAGGTCATTTTCACGCCATTTCTAGTTCGAATTTTCTTGGCTTGAAGATGGGTTTTCTCTATTCGTACTGGAATGTTTTTTAATGTTTCGGCCATGGTCGTGAATTTTTGAGCGTAAACTCATTGTAGCCATTATAACAAGGTAAGTGGCTTTTGAATCTTGGTTTGAGCCATATTTATCTTGAATGGGTGTTTTGATTTTCCACACACTATGCTGCCATTTTATCTGGGCATGCGTATGTCTCTGATTCAAATTTATAGCTCGTGCATTGTTTATTCTTCTAAAACCTTCACACAGCTCTAGAGAATTTGGTTCTGGCCATGGTGTGTAATCATTAAAGAATGATTTGATCTCAAACTTTTGGATGAGTCTTGAGTTTCACTGGCTGCTATATTTGAGGTAAACCCTTTTTCTCTATCTTGAACCCATAAGAGAGAGTTTCCATTGATGAACGATCTGGAAGCTCGATTCCTTCTACAAATAGATTTATGAAACCATGAACATGGTCATTTTAGATCTTAAACCACTAATATTTTTTCATTTGAGTTGTATTTCTTTACTTTTCACCCTATTCGATGGATTTACGCTATATATCCATCTTCATTTCTTCATAGATCTGTACATTTTATAATGTGGGTACTCGTAAATTTGTGTTTTTGTGATATGTTTAACTGCAAATGTGCTCCAAATTTGTGAGTTTGAAACACAATCATTATGGAATTATCCCTTGCATGTTGTCTCTGAAATTTAGATCTGCAGCTTTACCCTACTCTTCAACTTGAAATAGTTTACTCTACCATGAATTTATACTTTTTGGGGTTTTGGGTTATTTGTAGATTTGTAACTTTACTTCCTCCCCAAATCTTTGTTCTGCATTATTTTTTTGGCACATTCTTGAGAAGGGCTTCTATAGTTTAATATCATGGGATAATTTGTGCATTTATTCACTCTGTGGCATTTGTTTAATTTTCTATGAAGAAATCATTGCGTTTTGACTGCAAAAATGGGCCGCCATGAACGTTTCTTGGAGCCTTGCTATATAATTGTACTTTATATGATTATCTTCTTTTGCCTTTAAAATTCCATCACTAGCACTTTTGAAATCTATCATTAAATTGTGAACTCTAAAAGAACTCATATATGCAATTAGTGTATCATTCTTGAACAAGTATTTGATGTGCTTATTGGAACGAATCCTTTGAGGTGAGTTGTGTTCTTTAAGAAATCTGAATCATCCTCCATTTCATTATTTCTGCAAAAAAATCTCTCCTGGAAATAGATATAGTCCTATGCAAGAATGAAACTTCTGACACTCATGTAGATTTGTCTTTGTGAGTATAACACATTTGTTTACGTTCTTGGTGAAGATATTTTGTAACTGTAATTACACTTATACTCTGTAGAAGTGATGTAGCATCTTGATTTATTTCTGCACTTGTCATACATGCTTCATTCAGAAAACTACAATTTAAAATGGTTGAACTTTGTTAGATTATCTTGAAACTTCATGTTATTTAGTTGTTAAGCTATAATGAATGCTCCAAAGTACTTCAATCTGATGACTAAAAGTGCAGTCCATTTCTTTTCTGCATTATATATTGTATTTCCTTTTATTTCAGCTCTGATATGCATGTTGGAAAACTCGTAAATTTTCATTTTACATGGCGAAGCCCTATCAAAATTTTCCCAAAATTATTTGACTATCTATTTCATCTATAATAAATCCTTTCAGTTAGCTTCAACTTGTTGAAATCTGATTTCTTCTTTGGTTGCAAACTGAAAAGTATACTTCTATTTACTAGTCCTTTTTTATTTAAATTCTAGATCTATACTATAAATTCTCCTATTTGTAGGTCAGTTACTGAAACATGAGTTACATTTTTCCTTCTCTCCAGTATGTACTTATGACTTATCTATTTATTCTTGGCTACAACCTGCACCTGCAAACTTAAGAAAATAGCTAGAAAATATCTAGGCTTTTTTGGCCTCACTTATTTCCATGGTTTTTTCTTTTATTTTCTTTTTCTTTCCTTCTTTCTGAGTGAGTAAAGTATGTATGCAATTGATCTTCAAGTAAACTATATCTTATGTTGTTAAAAGATTCATATGCACAAATTGGGATAGTAAAGAAACATGGATTGATCCCTGAGCTCGTAACTAACAGTTCTCTGCTTTCTTCTTTTTAGGTACATGGAATTTCACAATGAAGATGAAGAAGGAACAAAATCTGGAAATGGAGATTCTTCAAACAATGAAGAAAACCCCCAAGGAAATGATGGGTTCACTCATACTCCATTACTTTCTTTTTCATGCATGTGTACCTCTTATTTCAGTAGATGTACTTTACTTTTCAGTTACATCCCACGGTTTGTGTGGGAACATTTGAAATTCCTTATTAATAAACATTGAATTCTAAATATGAGTTGTGGATTTCTTTCTGCATTTTAGCTTTTTGTATGGATTGTATGATGAACTAACCAACTCAAGAATATAATTTAATTTCTTAATCATGAAGGAAGGAAACTTAAGAAAACCTGTAATATCCAGTAATGAACTCTGATCTCTGTAATTTATAATTATGTTTGCTATTCCAAAAATTATCATTTCACCTATTCTGTAACTGAATGTCTTCATCAAGAAAACACAACTATCTTGTGGGGCATTGTGTTCTTTTGCTGAAGATATTCATGAAATTGTAGACTATGTGATCTGTTATGTTTTGTAGCAGCACACATAGCTATAGATTTCATGTAATCATTAACTAATTCAACAATAACAATAATATAAAAAATCCCTTAGCTTAGGTATGCTTCACCAATGCCTTCCATCGTAACGAAGTTTTGAGTTGCCCATTTTTGCATAAGTGCAAAAAATGTCAACATTTCTAGTGATCCTATTGGGAAAGTTGCTTGCTAGCTTATAGCCCAGTGCCTTGCTCTTGTCCATTGGGAATGAAGTCCAAACGTGTAACAAAAATCTTCCTTTCCAGAAGGTCCTACCTTCCAAAACAAACTAAAATTGGGAAAGGATCTAGAAAACCAGATTACGTGCACAAATGCACTTATTGAAGGGAAAAACAATGCAATGTGTAGAACTACACTTATTGAAGGGAAATCCTACTCTAAATAAAAACAAAAGGATTTTCAATAACAATGTTTGAGAAACATACCATTCACAGGAATGGGAAGTTCCTTTCCACTTAGCTTCAAAATTTGAAAAGCATTGTGTTCCTTGCAAGATGAAATCATGTAAGGGCCACTCCAAATTGTATCAAACTTTTTGTGTCTTCCTGGCTTTACATGATCAGCATCCCACTTTAACACAATATCTGCTTCATTGAAGATTCTGAATTTGGATTTCTTATCAAAAGTCTTCTTCATCTGTTTCTGATTCTTTTCCATATTCAAATGGGCTTGATCTCTTAACTCTTGTAATTCCATTAAATATGCATAACAAAACTGTAATGGTTCATTCTCAAGTATCTCCAGTTGATGTAGCAAATCCAATGCAGGTAAATAAACTAAAATAGGAATTCTTGCTTCTTTTCCATACAAAAGTTTGTAGGGTGAATTGCCAACTGATCTTTTAGGAGTTACTCTATCAGCCCAAAGTGTTGAATTCAACATCATATGCTAAGCTTTTTGATTATATTTGAGTGTTCTTTTGATGATCCTTAAAATATTCTTGTCAGTACTTTCAGCAAATCCATTACCTTTTGGGTAATAATTAGATGAAATAACTTAAGTAAATTCCATGGCTAACAACCAAATTTTTTATCTTCGCACCAAGAAACGCTAAAACATTATCTAATATGCTAGTTGCTGGAACACCAAATCTTCAAACTATTCCTTCATAAAAAGATAGTAGTGAAGCTTCATTAGCTTCTTTCAAGGCTATTTCTTCAGTCCATCATGTAAAATAATCTGTAGAAATTAAGATCCATTTGTGTGCTTGTGATGAAGGTGGGTTTATCATACCAATAAAGTCAAGACCGCACTGCATAAAAGGCTAATCAACTGAAATAGGATATAAAGGCACCAAAGCTAAACGTTCTTTTCTAATAAAGAAAGCACATTTTTTACACTTTCTGATCCATTCAAAATAGTCCTTGAATATGCTAAGCCAATAGTAATCATATTTTATGATTTTTAGAGTTGTGGTATGTGCTGAGAAATGACATCTTGCAGGTCCTTCATAGAATTATGATAGTAACTTCTAAATTTTTTCATAGTCAACACATCACAGCAAGATTCTATTTATATCTCTTTTGAATAACACACTATCAATAAATATATAGGGGAAAACTTGTAATCTGAAATATCTTCATTTATTTTTATCCATACCTTTTGGATAGGTGTCATGATGTAGATAGTTAACCAAATCAGTCATCCATCTTGATTCCTATACTTCTTGAGCAAGTTCAGGTTACTAATTTTCTGGTTGAACCATGATTTCTGATTGTTGATACTCAATTTCAACATGTTGTTTTGAATCATCTAGTTCTGTAGCTTGGTGTTTTTCCATATTAGCAATTATATGTTCACACAAGCCTTTCCCTCGAACTGTCTTCACAACACGAATATCAACATCATATTCCATGACCTTTGTTATCTAGTTCACTCTTTTCTCATTCAATTATTTATTTAGTAAGAAAGCTTTCACACTTGGATGAGAAACAAACACATGGATTTTATTGTTAGAAAGCATGTACTTGAAATTCTTTAGTCCTTTGACTACTGAAATTACCTATTTTTCAAGGAACGTGTACCTTGTTTCGTAATCATGCAAACTATGTCTAAAGAAAGTAATAGGTTGCTCAATATTTTCATTATTGACTTGAGTTAGTATGGCTGAGACTGTTTCAGCTCTTGCAAGTGCATACATTGTAAAATATTTATCAAAATTTGGATTTGCAAGAGTAGGAGCCTGAGAGATTGTTGTTTGGATTGCTTCAAACCCTTCTCTCCCTTCGCTGTTCCAAAAGAATGTTTTCTCTTTCTTTAAAATAGTTGTCAATAGTTTAACCAATGCTACAAAATATGGAACAAATCTTCTAAGAAAGTTGATTTTTCCAAGAAAAAATTGTAATGCCTTCTTATGATGAGGCAACGATAGCTGTGATATTGCTTCGATTCTTAAAGGATCAAATGCTAAACCTTGCTTAGAAAGAATATGGCCAAGTAATTTACCTTGATGTACTGAAAAGATGGACTTTTTGGGATTCAAAGATATTCCAAACTACCTCCACAAGTGAAAAGTCTGCCTTAGATGCATCAAATGTTCATCAATTTTTTTTTAAAATACAGTAACATCATCCAAATAAACAAGAATGCATTTATTTAGCAAGCAGTGAAAATCCATGTGCATTGCACGTTGAAATGTTGCACCGGCATTTGAAAGACCAAAAGGCATCCTTTTGTAAGCATAAGTACCCCACTTGGTGGTTAAAGTTGTTTTGTACCTATCTTCTTCTGAGACTAAAATCTAATTGTATCCGCTATATCCATGTAGAAGAGATAGTCTATCTGAACCTGAAACTGTTCTCAAAATTTGGTTCATATTTGGTATTGGGTAATGATCTTTTAATGAAGCTTTTTTAAAATCTCTGAAATCTACACATAATCTGATTTCTCCATTCTTCTTCCTAACAGGAACAAGATTTTCTACCCAACTTGAATGCTTAACTAGAAAGATAATACCCGATTCAATTAACTTGGATAACTCTTTCCTCATTAAAGGTTGTTGTTATCCAAAATTCACCCCTCAAGGTAATTTTGATAACATGCATCAAATTCTTTAATCCCAAGCAATTATATTGATTCAAGGCAAGAAATCGTGTTTCTGGGGTCCCGTCGGCTTCTTTCTAACTCTCCTGTCCAAGAGGAAAACCCAACAAGTTTTAAAAAATGTGAAAAAGTTGCAGAAAACAAGCTTGGGCCAGGAAAAATCATGAAAAATGGCTAAGTCCTAGTCCTCGCAACAGTCGGGACATGAGGGACATCTGGGTGCGAATCGGCCGAAAGGCCACCAGGTAGTCTGCAAAGAAAAGGGGCATCTAGGACGTCGGGACGCGAAAAGGTGAACCGGCCAAAAAGTGGAAAAAATTGACTAAGTGATGTTTTCGCGCAGTTGGGACAGTTGGGACAAAGGTACGCGAAAGACGCGGATCCGCTGGTTTGGTGCAAGTCAGTCCATTTCAGGCGGTTCGTAGAAATTTGTCCCAGGAAGTCCGGGACAGTTGGGACAAAAGTGCGTGGAGGATGTGAACTGGCCGGTTCGGCCGAAACAGAGGACTTTCGTATTGGGACATCTGGGCCAAAGGGACGCGTGGGACGCGGAAAGCCGAAAGAGCCGAGAGCGAATGGAATCTCGCCACGTGTCTTCACCGCAAACAAGAACAAGGGAGATTGAATCAGCCGAGGAAGGAGATTTTCGTCTGGAACAGTTGGGACAAAGGTACGCGTGGGACGCGAAAAGCCGAAGCGGCCGAAGGCAAAGAAGAAAAGTCAACATTTGACCCGTGAAACTTCAAACGGCCATAACTTTTGACTCCGAGCTCCGATTTTCATAAAATTGGAATTTCTGGAATGAGCACGACCCAAAATAGAAATATATTTACTCGGCTCCAGTCATTTAATGCTCATTCCCGTCAAATGACAGAAAACGTCTGCCAGACCCAAAATAGCTGCCAGCACTCAGAAGGCCATAACTTTTGCATTTCTCAACGAAATCGCACAAAATTGGTACCATTGGAATCATGGCTCCGAGCCCGACGCACAGAAATCAAGAAATTCCATATTTTATGAGATATTGATTGATATTTTTAAGAAAACGTGGCAGGGTTCATAACAGTGTTTTATTTGGTAGTTGGGAGTGCAATTAAGAGGCATGGTCATCATTCTTTCTCTGCTGCAGCACCTGGGACAGTATGGGGAGCATTTTGCAAGTAATATATAATCATTTTACTCCATTTAATGCCTCTTACAGGTGGTTGAAGGACATATTTTGGGATTTCCATTTTCCCTTCTCTTTTCCTTCTCATTTTTCTATAAATTGGAGTGTTGGGCTCATTGTAAAACAGAGGTAGTTCTTTGTAGCAAAGCTCTGTCAAAATTTCTTTGTGAAGCCAATGTGCTGCAGGCCCTTGTAGTGGACTCCTTGCATGGTGATCCACAGGCCCTTATCTTGTAATAGATTGAACTGTGCATATCATGAAGCAATAAAATATAAGTTTGTGGATGTATCTTCCCCTGCTGTGTTTTCTTTCATTCTTCTTGCCCCTTTAATCTTTCTACAAGAATATTGTGTCTATTATTATGTTCTTGCAGGGATTCATTATCATTGTGTATGCTTGGAATATCGTTGTGAATGCATTTTGCTAGATTATGGAGAACTGTCATCACCTCTTCTAGTGTGTACTTTGCCTCTGTATTTCACGCATTTGGAGACTACTCTCACACCCTCCTTTTTCTGGTGTATCACCGCTTTAGTGTAGGCTTTCATTTTATGCATTCTCTCTCCCTGGTCCCTTGGAAATTTAGATTAGAATAGTTAGTTTCCCCTGCATTAGAGTAGATTGTGGCAGGTAGTTTAGGAGTAAGAACCAGCTTTATCTGGAGGTCTATCTCAAATAGCAAGTCCCACAACTTGGAGATAGTACCCATGTTATCCAATCACACCGTGAGCTCAAGTATATGCACTTTTATAAAAACAAGGGTGTTGTGATTCAGTGATAACAGGTGTATTTTGGGATTTACAGGCGTCTTCTTTTTTCCTAACTAGTTTAGAATTTGACTGCAATTTGGTAGTATGTTGTGTTAAACTAGGATCAAACCCTTTCAGTCTTAGTATTTTCAGGTGAAAACATATTTAAAATCCTTACAAAGATTACTAAATGAATTTTTTTCAGCTAAGGAATATACCTTTCTGAGAAACAATTTTTTCCATTCAGGTAGTCCCAAAATTTTTCACCCAGTTATAGGCATGCATTGACATCATCTGGTTTTGTTTTTTCTTAAATGGTTCGAAACTTGGAGTCCTAAATATGTCCCTCTGAATAAGACTAGACCTCGAGGCAACTTATTTTTATTTAATTGAACAATCTAGGACCACCGTAATAAATATTGTAATTTATCATGATATTCCTCCTAGTTTGAATTCAGGTTCTATAATGTAAAAACCTATAGATTCAATCATCAGGTCTCAAATATCTAATGCTCCCTTTGGTTTCCACTTATCAAGTATGGAGGGTCCTAATCAATTAACCATATATGAGGATGAATTGGTCTTAATTGTAAAATTGTTCCAACCAGAGCATATTAGCATCAACTAGATCTAAGCCTGATCTGCATGCTTGTTTCCAGTTCTAGGGATAGACTAAAGGCTTATCATACCCTCAAAATATTCCACCAAGCCTGATAACTCTTTGTCTGTAAGACTTCATTAATGGATTTTTATGAACATTAAAATTCTTTACTTGATTTTTTCTGGCCTAAGCAACTTAGAATCAACCCAAAAATTGTAATGTTCCTGATAGATTTCTTACTGGCTCAAAGCAAGCAATGATCCCAATCCTTGGGTACTCAACTACATGCTACAAGTCCATTGATCCATTGGATCACTCTATGTCTGATGCATACCTTTCATTCCTGCTTGGGGAGATTTTGAGCAATAAACCTAATCTCCTGCTCCTACATTGTTTTTAGCTTCATCAAAATCAAGCTTCCAAATCACTTCTGCTAAATTTTTTGTTTTAGACAGACAAGGGAAGTGGTGTATTTTATTCATGCATACAATACACACCAAAAAGGTGTTCTTCAAATTCCTTAAATAGGATCATGAGCAATGTTCTTCCACTATCTTTTCATCCATAAACATGTTAGAAACACCATATAATGTTGAAACCTGAGCTACACTCATCAAAGTTAGACTGATCTAAGGCTGAATAATTAGCCACTGCATTTGGAGAGTGAGGATCAATGTGAAATCTAGGAAATGGCTCTTGAATTGATAGTAACTCTGGTGTCATAACCTGTAGTAAAAAATAAGGACCAATCTGAAGAGAGATAACCTCCTATTTTTGTTGTGAAATCTCTAGATAAGCATAAAGTAAAATATGTAGGTAAATATCCACAACAGTAACATCTTGCAGAATAGAAACATTTGGGCAAGCATGTAATGTCACCTCTAAATTTTTTATTACACCAACTATATTGGTTGCAGTTTCATCATGATTGTAAGACACTCTTTTTTGTAGGCTCATACTACAGACCCAACTTTTCTGTAATTTCTTTTAGCATAAGTGTGCTACTTGCACCACTGTCCACCATGCAATTGTGAACTAGATGTTCTCCAATAATCTATGATAAATAAAAATGGTGGTAGTTTCTTGATGTCATGAGAAGTTTAAGAACTTTCTCGACCATCCACTTAACTGTCTTTAATTTGGTCATGTTAAAACGTTCCCAAGGACCATGTCTACCTTCTGAACTTCATTTTCTATTGTATTTGAATCAATTTGCAGCTTAGCTAGTTCATGAGAAAGTAAATCTTGCTATCCATTGGAATACATAGAGCGTCCCACATTGAGATGTTAACATTATGTTTTTTCATTACATCAACAATATTAAAATAAACAACACTATTCATAGACAGATTCAACTATGTCTTGGCAGTAGGCCTTAGCAAAAATAGATTCTGCTTTAGTTGCCTTGGATATCTGAGGTATAAACAGTCTTCTTGGGTCAAACTGTAGCTATTTTTGATGGCCTTTATCAACTGAAAACACTTGTTATTTTTTGAGGAACACCAAGATTGTTGGCTGAGTTTTGGGACTATAGATGATGTTTTATCAGTGATAGTACGAAGGATAGGCCTATTTTTTTGTTTTTGACTTTCAACACCTTTTCCTTGAGCCCCAGTAGTGACGGTAATGAAATTTTCCTCATTAAAACAGACTAAATTTTTGTTCAGGTGCTTTCTAAACATGAGTTTCTTTCTTCTCACCCTCCATTTGAGGCATGAACAATGCTTCAGATTGAGGTTGTGTAACAAGATTTAGATTAAGAAAACCATTTGGGAAACTTGCAGTTGAATGAGGTTGATTACAAGGTTAACACCACTCTACTGTAGCCATATTAATTGGGACTAAAGCATTAGATGAACTAGGAGCCTTTTGGTCAAACTGCCTTTGCTGGTAAGGCTGCCCAGAATTTTGATTATGTTGATAAGGCTACCTATTTTGTTGATTCTATTGATTTTGATGATAAGGATCCTGATAGGGTCTACTAGGTAATGTGATTATGTTTTTAAGTGAGGTTAATTTATTCCCCATAGTCTACAAATATTTAAATACATCATCTGATGGGGCTACAATAGTAGGTTCTATGATTGTAATAGGTTGAGGAATAGGTGCTAAATTTGCCAAAAATGCCATTGAAGGTCAATGGTGCTAATTTTCCATCTTGAATATGGCTGTTTTCAGCTTTTATGAGCAATATCATAAGCATCCAGAAGAGTATTACCTCCCATAGATTGAATCATAGTGGAAATATCACTATTCAAAGCTCTAAGGTAATAAAGGAAAGCGTGGTTAGCTTGAGGCTTAAGACTTGTTGGGATTCTTTCCCAAGTCCTAGCAAAATGGATATTAAAACCAGACATGTACTCATGAGGGGCTCTTTTAATAGAAGACAACTGTTCAATGATGAACAAATGATTTGAATTATCCTGGAATTGTTTCAGTAATTTTTCACCTTATTCATACCAAGTTCTTATGCTTCCAATTTCTAGGTTTCTATACCATTACAAGGCTTACCCTTTAAAAGATGTAGCTAAAATTCTTAAAGCTATATCTTCATGAGTGATATTATGGACTGCACATATGGCTGCAACATCTTTGATATGTTCAGCAGGTGTAACCTGATTTTCACCTGTGAATGATGGAAAAATTTTCATGCCAGCATTGGGGATGTCATGGTAAACTGGGATTACTAATGGGCTGCCATTAGTAAAGGTCATAAAATTCCTTGGAGGTTGAATAGCCATTTCAAAACCTAGGATGTTAATAGAGAAATTTATATCGTGGTGAAGGAATATAAGGAGGAGGGTTGTCAAAACTAGGTCTATTATAAGGTAGAGTATTACCATACTCTTCTCCTTCTAGCAGAATTCAAAGGTTAAAGATAAAAAATTCAGGAGAAATTCCACTTACCGATTGATCTTATAGTCAACTTTAGGCATGGAATTATGCTGCAATAATTTTTTAATATCAGTCTTAACAAATTCACTAAAAGATCTTAAAATATTTAGAATAAATAGTTGCAGCTTTGCTCCCGAAAGTATCTTCTGACTTTGCTATAAATCTATTGTAAATCTGATGTATGAATCTGTCATAACTTGCACAAAGATATGATTCGTTCTCCCATTGGGCAGTGCCAAACAATTGTTATCTTTTCAAAGTGCACCCTGTAGAGAGATGGGCTATAGGTTTTCTAAGCTTGAAAAACTTGATCTCTCTCTTTCGTAGATACAATGGAAAACACCTCAGGTCTATGGGTATACCTATTTTGAGGTGAGTCTCTGATATCAAGGCTAGTTCCTTGTTGAGGTATCCTAAAATTATTCTGGGGTTTAAGGGTAAAAAATGACTATAAAGTAATTAAAACTAAGGTGATACACCAAATTTGTATGATGGATTTGACTGAGTCTACGCAAAATTGATATGTGAAAGGATTCTTGATGCACAAAACAAACAATTCTTATGCAGAATAATTAAGGGAAAAACACTTTGAGGTATTGAGGGATAATATCACAATAATACTAATAAGCTAAACATGCACATTAATATCATGCAGAGATTACTGAATTTTGCAGCAAGGGTAAAATGATTAATCAGGGAATTTTCAATTCACAAGACCTAATAGAAACATACACAAGGATTGCCAAGTAATTGGGAAAGGCTAGAAAATACTTCATACTTAGAAGGCAAAACTGGCAAAAATTTCTTCAGTACTCCTATATCCAAAAAGTCCTTTTTTGTGCTTTGCCAAAGGCACACAGTATATAGCAAAAATAAAATTTTCCCACCCTTCCTAAAAATAGACTATGGCTTGTACTCACCCATGCATCTTATTTTTATCCTTTATTTAATAATAAATAAAGGGATAACATAGATTATGCAAACTAGTCAAGAGGCATTAATAGCCTCTGGTTACATCTCAATCAACTCAAAGTTGACTATTCTATTTTAATAAGGGTGGGTGAATAAATTTGCTAAAAATAAGATTCCTTGCTGAACAAGTCTCTTTCCTTATGCATGCAATTTATGTACTCTTGTAGATCTGTCTGTTTGTGAAGGCATGCAAAAATACTCATGTGTATTGAGTAAAATCAATTACATTAATTGCAATAGTTTGAGAAATAATTCATCAAATATCTATCCTGATTGGGAACCACCTTTGTTTCTGATGTTTGACACGTGTTTTGTCTTCTAGTGATCACATGGATAGCACACTATAAATTATCTCTAACCTTCCCACTAGTAGGGACCACCTTTGCACTTGACCACTAGCCTTGATTTTGGTTTGGCCACCTTTTTGGACATACCACATTATTGGTTTCAAAATAATATTTGGGGCACCTTTTAAAAAGGAAACACAATACATTTAGCCACCTTTGATAACATACATGGGTCTCTTAGACCATGGTTTGAATAGTAATCATTGTTTAATCATTCAGCCCCCTTTGATTAATCAATTATGGCAAAATGGGGAAAAGGTAAAGTTTACCTTTTGTTGATCATTATTCAAATTTGTATGTTAATACCTTACTCGGTCAATGCAATGAATATTTGTTTGAATGACAATGACGTTGGCTACCCCCCTCTCCATGGTGATTCACCCCTTCACATTTTACGCTGGCACTTTATCTTAAATACATTGGCCATTGTGATTGGCTATGACCGTTGATTCTCACACTTGGATTCTTTGTGAACTGTTGATCTTGATCTTCATTTAGGGTTTCAATTGGATTTTAATGTGGTTGTTGAAAAGTTACCATGAAAGGTTTGTATTGAACATGGCAATCGATTCTCATCATTTGATCTCTGTACTGGAAATATTCAGGTGATCGATTTTTGACCAAGGTTGAGTTTTAAACCTAACCCAACTCTTGAGCTCTGTGGTAAAGCTCATTTGACCTCAATGATCCCTCCCATTTGTTTTTTTTCTATCTTGCGGGAGAATCCCTGGAAAAAATTTGTTTCAACACCATTAGTGTAGCTTTGAATGCGAAGCCTTGGTGAATTCTATCCAAGGTTTTCATTCAATTTTTGGGTTATAGGTGTATTTGTTTTCTCAGTACAGTCATGGCCTCCATAATTTCTTTCCTAGATTTTGATTCAGTTCTTTTGAATGGTCTCTACAGTGAGCTTTAGAATTCACTATTTCTATTTGAGATCGCCATAAAAAATGATGAAGGGACTCTCTATAAAGTTGGCCATTTCTTACGTTGGGTATCTTGTGTTCTGGGAGGTCATTTTCATGCCATTTCTAGTTCAAATATGCTTGGCTTGAAGATGAGTTTTCTCTGTTCATACTGGATCGTTTTTTAATGGTTCAGCCATGTCATGATTTTTTTAAGCCTAAACTTGCTTTATCTATTATAATAAGGTAAGTGGCTTTTGAATCCTGGTTTGAGCCATATTTATGTTCAATGGGGTGTTTTTATTTTCCACACACTATGGTGCCATTTGATCTAGGCATGCGTATGTCTTTGATTCGAATTTTGTGCTCGTGCATTGTTTGTTCTTCTGAAACCTTGACATAGCTCTAGAGGACTTGGTTCTGGCCATGGTGTGTAATCATTGAAGAAGGCTTTGATCTTGACTTGTGGATGAGTCTGAGTTTCACTGGATGCTATATTTGACGTTAACCCTTTTGCTCTTTCTTGAAAGAAAAGAGAGTTTTCCATTGATGACCGATCTGGAAGCTCGATTCTCCTTCTGAAAATAAATTTATGAAATCCTAAACATGGTCATTTTAGATCTTGAACCACTAAATTTTTTTCATTTGAGGGGCATATCTTTACTTTCTGCCCTATTCAATGGATTTACTCCATATATTCGTCATCATTTCTTTATATGTATACATTTTATAATGTGGGTACTCATAGATCTATTTTTTTGTTAGATGTTTAACTGCAAATGTGGTCCTGATTTGTGAGTTTGAAACATAGTCATTATGGAATTATCCCTTGCATGTTGTCTCTGAAATGTAGATCTACAACTTTACTCTTCTCTTTAAATTGAAATAATGTACTCTACCATGAATTTATGCTTTTGGGGTTTTGGGTTATTTATAGATCTATAACTTTACTTTCTCCCCAAATATGGGTTATGCATTATTTTTTTTGGCACATTCCTGAGAAGGGCTTCCATAGTTTAATATCACAGGATAATCAGTGCATTTATTCATTCTATGGCATTTTTTTTTCTTTTCTATGAAGATATCATGGCGTTTTGACTACAAAACTGGTCCGCCATGAATTTTTCTTTGAGCCTTACTATATAATTGTACTTTATATGATTAGCTTCTTCTGCCATTAAAACTCCATCACTAGAACTTTTGAAATCTATCATTAAACTATGAACTCTATAGCAACTCTGCTTTGCAATTAGTGTATCATGTTTGAACAAGTATTTGATGTACTTATTAGAAATGATCCTTTGAGGCGAGTTGTATTCTTTAAGAAATCTAAATCATCCTCCATTTCATTATTTCTGAAAAAAATTCTCTCTTGGATAGATATAGACCTGTGCAAGAATGAAACTTCTGACACTCCCATAGATTTTTATTTGTGAGTTGCAAACATTTATTTACGTTCCTGGTGAAGATCTTTTGTAACTGTAATTACACTTGTACTCTGTAGACGTGATGTTACATCTTGATTTATTTTTGCACTTGTCATACATGCTTTATTATGAAAAATACAATTTAAAATGGCTTAACTTTGTTAGATTATCTTGAAAATTCATGTTATTCAGTTTTTAATCTATAATGAATGCTCCAAAGTACTTCAATCTGATGACTGAAAGTGCAGTCCATTTCTTTTCTGCATTATATACTATATTTCCTTTTATTTCAGCTCTGATATGCATGTTGGAAAAGTCGTAATTGTTCATTTCACATGACGAAGCCCTATCAAAATTTTCCCAGAATTATTTGACTATCCTATTTCAGCTGTAATATATCCTTTCAGTTAGCTTCAGCTTGTTGATATCTAATTTCTTCTTTAGTTACAAACTAACAAGTATAATTCTATTTTCCAGTCTCTTTTGATTTAAATTCAAGATCCGTACTGTAACTTATCCTATTTGTAGGTCAGTTACCGAAACACGAGTTACATTTTTCCTTCTCTCCAACATGTACTTATGACTTATCTATTTCTTCTTGGCTGCAACCTACACCTGCACACTTAAGAAAATAGTTAGAAAATATCTAGTCTTTTTTGGCCTCTCTTATGTCCATGGTTTTTTCTTTTCTTTTCTTTTTTATTCCTTCTTTCTAAGTGAGTAAAGCATGTATGCAGTTGATCTTCAAGTAAAATATATCTTCTATTGTTAAGAGATTCATATGCACAAATTGGGATAGTAAAGAAATATGGATTGATCCCTGAGCTCCTAACTGACAGTTCTCTCCTTTTCTTCTTTTCAGATAAAGTGAATTTCAAAATGAAGACAAATAAGGAACACAATTTGGAAATGGAGATGCTTCGAACAATGAAGAAAACCCACAAGCCAATGATGGGTTCACTCCACACTCCTTTAAATTATTTTTCATACATGTGTACCTCTAATTTTAGTAGTTTGTACTTTACTTTTAAGTTACATCCCACGACTTGTGTGGGAACATTTTAAATTCCTTATGAATAAACATTCAATGCTAAAAATGAGTTATGCATTTCTCTCTACATTTCAACTTTTTGTATGGAATTGTATGATGAACTAAAAAACTAAGTAATATAATTGAATAACTTAATCATGAAGGAAGGAAACTTAACAAAACTTGTTATATCCAGTAATGAACTCTGAACTCTATAATCTAGAATTATGTTTTCTATTCCAAAACTTATCATTTAACCTATTCTGTAACTGAGTGTATTCATCAAGACAACACAACTGTCTTTCAGGGCCTTGTGTTATTTTGCTGAAGATAGTCATGAAATTGCGGACTATGTGATTGGTTATGTTTTGTAACAACACACATAGATGTAGATTTCATGTAATCATTAACTAATTCAGAAATAACTATAATATAAAAAATCCCTTAGATTAGGTATGCTTCACCGATGCCTTCCATTGTAAAAAAGTTTCGAGTTTCCCATTTTTACACAAGTGTAAAAATTGTCAACAGCTAGATGATAGGCCAAGGGACCAATGTGCTCCAAGATCACAAAGGGACCCACAAACCTAGGAGAAAGCTTAGAACCTTTTTTGTAACAGATAGATATCTTATGCAGTCTGACAAAAAGAAACAATTTCATTCCCACCTCAAAACTATGATCTGTCCTATGCTTGTGTTCATACTTCTTCTACATGTCCAGTGCCTCCTCCAATATCTATCTGATCAAGGTAACCTACTGCTCCATATCCTGCAATAAGGATAGCCTAAGAGAAACCCTGTCCTCTAACCTGTCCCAACTACGATGTGTCCTGCACTCTTTACCATATAATGCCTGAAAAGGAGCCATGCCTATCAAACTCTGAAAACTATTATTGTAGGAAATCTCCACCAAGTATAGATACTCCTCCCATCTCGACTAGTGATCCATAACATACATCCTAAGCATGTCCTCAAAAATTTTACTCACCCGCTTAGTCTGGCCATCCATCTCAGGGTGATATGTTATGCTGAAGATGATCTTCATCCTGAGGGCATGCTACATGGTGGTCCAGAAGTGGGAAGTGTAAAAAGGATTGCGGTCACAAGTGATCTTCCACGTAATCCCATGTAATCTAACAAACTCAACAAGATATACCCGTGCCACTGTCCTGGCTATGTAGGTTATCTTCACTAGAGAAAAATGAGCTACTTTCATTAGTTTATCCACTGTGACCATGATGGCATTGTGGTGGTATCCTGACTTTGGTAACCCTGCAATGAAGTCCATGGAAATGGTGTCCCACTTCCACTCTGGTATGGCGTGAGAAAAGAGAAGGCCAGTTGGATGCTAATGCTCGACCTTCACCCTCTAACACTCTAAACAACTTCAAAAAAATTGAGCCACGTCCCTTTGGATTCCACTCCAATGGTATAACTATCTCAAGGTGGTATGAATCTTCTTCACCCTGGGATGTGATGAATAAGGTGCATGATGAGCCTCTGTCAAGATGTCTTGCCTCAAGTCTCCATCCCTAAGAACATATATCCAACCTCTGTGCCTAAAAATATCATCTTCCTCTAATGAAAATACATCAAATCACCCATCAAGGGGTCTTTGGGACTCAATCTATACTCTGGTTGTGAGGTAGAAATTGTCATGAGGAAGCTGATGTAAAATCCTACTTCGTAAATTTGTGGCCCACTAAAGTAGCCAAAGCCACATGTCTCTATCTACTCAAGGCATCTGCAACAATGTTATCCTTCACCATCACATGCTCTATCTCCATATCATACTCACAAAGCAACTCCATCCAATGCCACCTACACGCGTTGAGATTGGGATGTGTGAAGAGGTGGTGAAAACTCAAGTGATCAGTCCTGAGTGTAAATCTCTAGCCAAGAAGAAAATGTCTCCACCACATTAAGGCATGTACAACTGCTACAAGCTCAATATCATGAATCGAGTAATTGATCTCATAATCTTTGAGTTTACAAGACTTGAAAGCAACTACTCTACCCTCTTGCATCAACACACCTCCAAGTCTTGTTAAAGAAGCATCTGTGTAAACATAAAAAATCACCCTGAGGATCCGGGGTACTAAAATAATAGGAACTTTTGTGAGGCATTACTTCAGTGTGGTACTGAAGGCATGCTCACATATTTCTAACCAAATAAACGTATTCCCTTTCTGTTGAAGGGAAGTGATGGGGTGTGTAATCTGAGAAAAGTCCTGAATAAATCTCCTATAATAACCTAATAAAACCATGAAGCTGCACACCTTAGTCACATTAGTTGGTGTTGGCCAAGCCATGATGGCTAGAATCTTGGAAGGATCGACTGTGATACCTTCCCTAGAAAAATCGTGGCCCAAATGCTACACCTCTGTCTGAAAGAATGCACACTTCTCCAAGTTCCTATAAAGATGTTACTCGCAAAGATACTGAAGAAACCTAGCGAAGGTGCACCACACGCGTACATGAGTAAATTATAATTTCATCAAGGAAGATGAGCATGAAGTGATTTATAAAATTCCTAAACACCCCATTCATCAAGCTCATAAAAAACTACAGGGTAATTCTTCAGACCAAAAGGTACCACTGTGAACTCGTAGTGTGCCATATCTCATATGAAAGGTAGTCTTATGAATATTTGCTTCTGTGATCCTGAGCTGATGATACCCTAACTTAAGATATATCTTGGACAAAACTGTGCCCCCCTTCATTTGATCAAATAAATCATCAATGCTCAGAAGGGGGTAATGATTCTTGATCGTTACTTTGTTCAGCTGGCGGTAATCAATACACAACCACAAATATCCATCCTTCTTCTTCATGAAGATCACTAGTGCACCCCAAGGGGATACACTAGGATGGATAAGGCCTTTCTCCATAAGTCCCTCTAGCTAAAATTTGAGCTCACATAGCTCAGGAGTATTTATCTGATAAGGTGCTCGTGAGATAGACTATACACCTTGAACCAAATCTATGTGGAAATCTATATAACATGGGGGAGGTAACCCCAATAGCTCCCCTGGTAAGAAATATGAAATTTTTCTCAAGATGGGATGATCATTAAGATATGGTCGACTAGACTCATCCTCATATATGCCACTAGCTGTAAAATAATACAACTGACAACCCCGTCATACACACTACTTAAGCTGTATATCAGAGATGGTGCAAATGGAAACATGCCTCCTAACTCCTGATATGACTGACTCCACTCCTAGATCATATGTACAAGCAATAGTCTTATGGTAATAGTCCACTCTAGCTCTATGTGTAGACAACCATTCCATGCCCAAGATGACACCATAAGAACCCAACGAAAGGATTCAAAGATCTGAGGTAGTGGTTAAGTGTCATAAATCCACTACACACTCCTTAACTAAGGATTCTACAAAATTTTTAGCTCCAGAAGCCATCTCAACATCCCAACTACGATCCTACCTAACTTCCACCCACCTGTAACACTCTACTAAGGATGGTACAATAAAAGAATCAGAAGAGCAAGAATCAAACAATATAGAGGTGGAAATACCACCAATACTACATGTCGTCTCTATCATGGTACTCTAGTGTTCAGCCTAGTGGTTCTCGACCACTGCATAGATCCGATGGCTCCATGTCATATCTCCAATAATAGGCTCTAAGATCTGCATCTTACCCTTGTTGCTAGGGTTATGTGGGTAATCTCTCCAATTATATCTAGCAACACCACAACCATAACAACTGCTTGGTCCTCTTTAGTGTGATGAAGCTCCAGTTGGTACTCTAGAGGTCTAAGTTGTGGTTCCTGATGATCTATCTACATACTACTGAGGTCTCTACTGACGAGATCCTATTGACTGAGCTCTTGGTGCACCTTGTGTCCTGACGGGAATTCTAGGAGGAGTCCCCATACTCCGCCCTCTTTGCGCATCAAGTATCTAAGGAGGTCTGTAAGGTGGGAGGGTATGCTAATGTTTCTTCTGCTAGTGAGGTGGCTGTTGTGGTGTCCTGAATGAAGCTTGTCCTGAAATCTATCCACCACGTGGAGGAGGAACTGACACCCTCGATTTATCATTCTACATATACAGGATGTAGCTCCGAACTATGTCTCTAGTCTACTGTGTATTCTCTCATATTCGGCTATAGTCATTGATGCCTGATGGAGGTCTACTCAACAATATATGCATTCTCCATGGCCTCTGCTAATGTCTGTGGAAGTGAATATGCACTGCACCACCCAAATAGTGTGACAGTCGTAACTTCAGGATCTCCCTAATATGGTCTGCAGCTACTGTCTGACAACCCTTAGTTCTCTCTGCATGCTCCTCCCTCTATCTAGGGCTCTGAGACCTGTCCCTATGACCTGAGATCCTATCCCCATGCCCTCTCTATGGTGACTCATCCCTAGCTGACTCTACAAAAAATTTATCTACTCTATACTCCTCACTGTGTCGAGGGGATACACGGCCTCTACTGATGACTCCATGTCATATCTAGAAAATCCTCTTCCCAAGGGCTCTCCGCGTATAATGGCATTGATGTCTCAAATTATATGTAAAATCTGCGGTAGAATGGTCGCTACAGCATGATCTAGCGGTGGTAGGTCTAGGTTTATGTGAAAAGACCCCTCATCTGATCTGCACCTCCTACACAAATCAAGGCGAGAGTTAGTTCATTGTTCTAGGTCTTGTTTCAATTTTCTATGTTTTCTAAATTTATCCAATTATCAGCTAGTGTGGCTTTCTAGATTCAAAAGAATAATTTCTCACTAGTTTAAAAGTTCATGTTTCATGTTTTCTAGGTGTGCCCAAGGGTCCATGCTTTGAACCCATGGCTCTGATACCAAGTGTAACGCTCGCAAAAATGATGTTCTAAGAACACACTACAACCTAACGCTTAACCTAAAAGTTGTGACTAATATTTTTTTTTAATTATAATAATGTTAGAAGGGTGCTTGACCGATTAGAGTTCATTAAATTAACTTACACCACTAACTCATCTTTACGATTTGAGAAACCAGGTCTAGTAAAAAGGTTAACATATTTTCAAATTTATCTCAAAGGTCCATTAACCAATTTTTCATCAGGAAGGTACCAAAGATTAATTTGCTTAGTTAAATATTTTCTTATCTTTAGCTAGTGTTCAATCCTATAAGGTTAACCTTATGATAATTTATTAAATTCATTATCTTATTAACTTAGAGTCCTTTTTGTGACTTCCCAAGGCTTGCTAAGAACTAACAAAGGATTAGCACTCTAAGGAAATTTAAATGGCCCCATTCCCCAATTACCCATACCGTTAAGGATTTGAAATTAAACATTTAAATACATTTCTACCTAACAAAATTAGGGTGAATTCTCCATCCTTCTAGATCAAATCAATCTTGGCCATTAGAACCTATGGTTCCAAACTTAGCCCTAGATTTCCTTATGAATTACTATTAAAACATTTTCTTAATCTATTCTTATCATTTGGTTTATTTCCTTTTTTTAAATTTGTAGGTTGGAGAGGACGAAGCCATGGGAGATTAACAAGAAAAAGCCATGGAGGATTCTACAAGAAGATCTAGTTTAGATTAGCTTAGATTAGTTTTATTGTTGCTATTACTTTCATTCAAGGATTGGGAGGGGTTTCATCTATTTCATTTCAAGCTATTTGTATATTGGGTTTTTGATTTTGGGGCAAACACTACCCCCATTATTGTAAATGAAAGGAAATTTTTTAATCCACCATTTGGAGGTTTTTTTATTGCCCAATCCAAGGGATTACTCATTGCTTACTTGTTGGTAGTAATTAGATAAATTTTACATCTTATAAATTGGTAAAATCTAGTTAAATTTCATGAATAGATGCGGATCCGAGACATTCTGTTGTAAGTGATAGAACCACCGCCCAGAGCAGTGTTACGAATGTATTATTTGTAACATTATTAATAGTGTGTGTGAGTTACTATTTGTAAAATGTAATATTTAGATATTACATTATGTGAGTGAATGATGATTTGTAATAAACAACTCATCATGAGGGAATAAAGGGATAGTTGAAATAAAGGTGGAGAGAATCATGTTGGAGAGATAAGTGGGAATGTGATATTGTTTGACTCCATATTCTAAGGATGTCATTCTCCTATATAATGTAACCTCTACCTGTGAATAAGATATCCTAGATGAATCAATAATGATGTTCTATCTCTTATTATTTCCGGTGTTATGTGCTTAGTTTTTTTGTGCATGCAAACTGAACCAACTTCTAGATTTGGTATCAGAGCAGGCAGTGTCACTGTAAATGATTGTTATTTTTCCATTGATTAGTTGTCTCTTGTTTCTTTCTTCACACAAGATTTTGATGCCCTTTGAAGACCAACACGTCTAGATTTGCAGCACGAACATGTGCAGTCTTTGATGTCTTCGTTGAATGGTTCAAAATATTTATGCATGTAGTTTTGTATTCGATATACATTGGATTTCTAAAGATTCATCTGCTTGTGACTGGTTTGGATCTGCTGAGAATGAGGATTCCCTCACATGAAAATTCAATTTGTTAATTTTGATTTGGATTATGGTTAGAAAAGGCACGTGGAGTTTGCAAGATCTGAACGTGGTGCATTGATTGAACAAGCTGTGCAGTTCCCTAGGGCCGTGTATTGAAAAACGTATTGTACTGCCAGTTCATGATTCAATTTGCATTGAATCTCTTATATACCTGTGCGCTGAGATCTCCTTGTGCTCGTTGATGTCTCTATGGTGCCTGATTTGACTGTCATAGATCTCCAGATCTATTTTCTTGTGTTAAGGAACCTTACGAATCCGATATATGATGATGGGTCTGAAATATAGAAGCTGCTACTAGTGATCATCTTCCTGCATTATTTTGCATTGGACTGATCTCCATTTACAGCCCATCCGTGGATCTGGTCTACACAGGAGATTCGTGGAATTACATGCAATTCAGTGCCTGATAAAACAATTATTTGGTATAAAGCTTCACATTTTCTCCAAGTCTATTGTCTTCTCCAAGTCTCCACATATTTCTCTATCCATGTACTAGTCAAAATTCAGTTCTAATATATTATTGTGTAATGACTTGAGTCTCTAGCCTTCATTTTTAAGTGTGTCATAAATGTCCTTGTCAATTTTTCGTATAAAGTTAAGTTTTTTTATAATATTTAAAAAGT
Source organism: Taxus chinensis (assembly GCA_019776745.2). Taxonomy (NCBI): domain Eukaryota; kingdom Viridiplantae; phylum Streptophyta; class Pinopsida; order Cupressales; family Taxaceae; genus Taxus; species Taxus chinensis. Next base: position 757,232,024 of record CM034151.1, on the reverse strand, counting down.
AATTTTCTTCTATTACTTTTTAAATTGTGTGAGTGTGGGTCAATAGACATTGTCAAATAGAGTCGAAATACTCGTATCTCTCCTTATTACAGTCATGGCATGTCAATGTCATTGTTGTGTCAAGTCAAGAGTCTAAAGTTGTATTGTCAACATTGTCAAAATTGAGGATTTACCGTCATCAAGATTCATAATGGATAAATTGGGTTATGCTGAAAAATTTGATGGAAAGGATTTTCACACTTGGCAAGTACGAACTCAGTTGACACTCATTAACAAAGATTTGTGGGATGTTGCGGATGGAACATTCAAGAAACCAACCGATGTTGATGAAGCAACCAAATGGGAGAGTAGAGATCGTAAAGCAACAGCAATCATTGGACTTGGGTTGTCTGATGCATATTTGCATCATATAGACCTTTCAAAAAGTTCAAATTTCATTTGGACAACAATGAACAAGTTGTTTGGATCCCAAACCAAAAGTGCAGCAGTGACCTTGAAGTAGAAGCTGTTTGGACTCAAGATGGATGAAGGAGAAAACATGGTACAACATATAAGTAAGTTTCGGTCTATTTTGAATCAATTGTCAGGAATACAAATTAAAGTAGAGGATGATGATGCAAAAGTTGTTTTGTTGAATAGTATGCCATCTCGCTATTCAAACATTGTTTTTACTTTGAGCAAGATCAATCCCAGCCTAGAAGATCTAATTTCTTCACTGATAGATGAAGAAAATAAGAATGTTACACCAAAAAAAACTGCAATGTATGGTAAAAACAAGTCATATGATAAAGGGAGATTTAAATCTTCTTTTAAACAAAGATCAACTTTCAGAGATACAAAGAAACATATCACTTGTTACTATTGTAAACAAGATGGACATCTATCTATAAACTGCAAGAAAAGAGCACGAGATTTACTTGATGGAAAAATAGAAGAAAGTGCCATGGTTGCTAATGAAGAAGAAGACAGTGATAAAGAAGAACCTTTGAGTGATGGTTATAATTCTAATGATTTTCTATTATAAATAAGCAGCAACAGATGGAGGCAGGAGGTAATGGAGGAAGGAGGACAGCCAACATCCTCTCGCCAGCCACAAGCGACGGGGCCGAATAATGAGTTCGTGGCATATTTTCAGTTGTGTGTTTCATTGTTTGTAATAAGAACAGATGTCACATTCCTGTTCAAAATTGTATTTCCTTTTATAACCTCCTGATGTAAATATGGTATAGTAGAAAGATAAAAGCACAAGAAAAAGCAGCATCATGTTTTTCTTGAAGAGGATGAACAGAGGTTCATGAGCAGGGGCTCATACCTAAGACATAGGTTTTTTTTTTGTCGAACAGGGGTTCGTATTTGGTGAACAGAGGTTCAGCATACCGAGATCATGAGCATGTAGAGGCAGGCATGCTGTAGAAGACGTGTCAATATTTTTCTTTACCTTGTTCACATTAGGGGAGTGTCTAATAGGGATTAATAATGTAAACAATAGGGGAGTGAATGTTATGAATATATTGTTTGTAACATTATTAATAGTGTGTGTGAGTTACTATTTGTAAAATGTAATATTTAGATATTGCATTATGTGAGTGAATGATGAGTTGTAATAGACAACTCATCATGAGGGAATAAATGTGATAGATGAAATAAAGGTGGAGAGAATCATGTTGGAGAGATAAGTGGGAATGTGATATTGTTTGACTCCATATTCTAAGGATGTCATTATCCTATATAATGTAACCTCTACCTGTGAATAAAATATCCCGGATGAATCAATAATGATGTGTTATCTCTTATTATTTCCTAGTGTTATGTGATTAGTTTTTTTGTGCATGCAAACTGAACCAACTTCTAGAATTAATAAGACGGTTGATAGAAATGAAATCTCCCTTACTAGGTGACACACCACAGATCTAAGCCCAAACCCCTTAAGGAGCGGTGGTTTTGAGACCGCAACCTAATCTTGAGCAGTGGTAATGGGACCGCCGCTCTGCACAGGGTGGAAAACCTACAATTTATCTTCCCAAAACACATAGAACCTGGGGTCATATATTTTGACAAAACCAACCGATAGGTAAAAGGTTCGCATAGAAATTTAAGAGGTGTGGAACTCAAGTTTGACTTGTCCCACAAGCTTTTAAAATTTGGCCTGTTCATCACCGAATCACAGCACCCCTGTGCATATACTTGAACTCACAGTACTGATTGGATAACATGGGTACTATCTCCAAGTTGTGGGACTTGCTACTTGAGATAGACCTCCAGAGAAAGCTGGTTACATTGCTCCTAAACTACCTGCCTACAGATCTACTCTAGATGCAGGATTAAGCTAACTATTCTAATCTAAATTTCACAACGTTACCATTTCTAATAGAGAATGCATAAAATGAAAGCCTACTTCTAAAGCGGTTGATACTTCCATTTTTACTATAACTCAGGATGTCCAGAGTAGTCTCCAACAACTGTGTTTTACATATCAGAGGCTTACTAAGCATGCACACTAGAAGAGGTGATAGACAGTTCTCCATAATCTAGCAAAATGCATTCACATTTACAATATTCCAAGCATGCACAATGTTAAGTGAATCCCTGTAAGAACATTGATAAATAGACACATATATTCTTAACAGAAAGAACTACTTTTCTCACAAGGGGTACAACCAAGAATGCAAATAAGGAGAATTACTTTTTTTTCTATTTACAAGACTAACATCCACAATACTGGATATTTCTTCTTACTTTTCATGATATGTTTCAGTTCCAAATACTATTAGAATTTTAATAAGGGCACTATTTGAATCAAACTTTCATTTACAAGGAGTCCACTACAAGGGCCTGCAACTTGACACTGGCTTCACAAATCAATTTTAGCAGAGCTAATGCTAAGCTCAAATAGCTCTACTCTTTTACAATGGGCTTCAACACTCCAATTTATAGAAAAACAGAGAAGGAAACTTTATTACAAGAAGGGTCTTCTTAGGAAATCCACCAAATCTGTCCAAGCTTCACACCACCTGTCAAGATAGCTCCTATAATATTTTTTGAGTCACAACATGATTGTATATTACTTGAGAAAATGCTCCCCATACTGTCCCATGTACTGCAGCAGATCCAATGAGGATGATGAAGTCATGCCTCTTAATTGGCACTCTCAAGCCCCAACCAAATTATAATGGGACATATGTTCTGAACATATGGCCACAATAATCTTCCATGTAACATAAACATCAATCAATTTCTTATCAAATCCATAATTCTTGATTTCATGTGCATCAGGCTCGGAACCACGATTCACAACGGTACCAATTTTGTGCGATTTCGTTGAGAAATACAAAAGTTATGGCCTTAAAATGAAATGCAAAGGAGAAAGACCTATTTTGGGATCTGGCAGGCGTTTTTCTGTCATTTGACGGGAATAGATGCCCACTTTAACTGGCTGGAGCCGAATGCATGTTTATTTTATCCCCTAAATACTCGTTTACCTCCCTCAAGTAAAAATAAGAAATCGCACATACTCTTATGCCTCCCGTAGAGGACGTCGTATGCCTACGTTCCAGAAAGTCCAATTTTATGAAGGAATGCGGAGCATTCAGAGTCAAAAGTTATGGCCGTCCTGCCAAGTTTCCCTCTAGACCAAACGGGTGAACTTTTCTTCCTCTCCTTCATGAAAATATCCGCATAATCGGCTTTTCACGTCCCACGCGTATGCATTCTAATCCCGAATGTCCACAATGCATTTCAAAGAAAACAAGACTCAATACAAACATATCACCACAAAATAATGCATAACATAAGCAAGGTTAAGCTCCTACCTTTCTATAGTCCCGCGCTTGTCCCAAGACTGTACCACTCCAAGCTGCCTTGAAACTCATTTCAAGCATCCACAAGTTCGGCAACGGTTCGCGTAGCTTTTTTCCCGCGCGTCCTCTAGACTGTTTCAAAAATGCCTTGAGCTCAAAATCACCCGAAGTAACGGCCGGTTCACGTAAAATAATTTCAATAAATCCCGAAAGCGTCCCAGACTGTTTCGAGGCTGCCCTGTGACTCTATTTCGCCCGGTTTGGCCAGTTCGCGTACTTTTGACTCCAACTGTCACCTTAGGACTGCCTGGACTAGGACTTATGCACATTTTTTAAGTGATTTTTCCTGGCCCGAGCTAAGTTACTTGCACATTTTTTACCATTTAAGCTCGGACACTTTCCCTAAGCACAAAATCTACTTACAAGACAGGGGAGTGCAGATAAACATATGACCTTTTTACCCTCCCAGAACACCTGATAGGGTATAATTTCTACCCCCCAATCAATAGGTAATTGCTTGGGACTAAAGAATTTGATGCATGTGTGGGATCAAAATTACCTTGTCCCACAAGCCTTGGATAACATTGGCCCTTAAGGCCGAATTCAAATTTCCCATGAGGGTGTAGAGTGTACAACACTCAAGGTCATCAAGAACTCAATACTTACAACATATAATCCCAAGAGCCAATCTAGTCTAATAAATGAAATCCTTTTGGTCACATCCACAATTAGTTAATAGGACAAGATTAAATTAACTTAAATAGGACACTAAAACCCATTAAGAATAAAAGGGGGTAAGACATACATTAAAATCTAAATAATTAAAACAAGGAAACTATATCACTAAAATATCACATACTAACATTAAGTAAAAAGGAAACTAATAATAAAATACAACACATAACCCCTTGGACACAATTTTTCCCCTAATAATAATTCAAACACACACACACACACACACACACACACACACACACACATGTTGCCATGGTGACCCTTGTTGAATTCATCTAGAATTTCAATGTGGTTGGTCTCTAGTCCCCCCAATGTTTGTTGTGAATAAGTTAACCTGCAAAACACATAAATACCCTCCTTTGGCCTAATGGCTGCAGTCAAAAACATATAGGATAAAATATACAATATAAATCCACAATCATCTATATACGAATCAAATATCATCTAGGAAAATACTATATCATTTACAATTTCTAGCAACATTTCTATTCCACATTTCATCCATACCAAAATGATCACAACATTAATCCATTCATCAAATGTCTACTCAATATGATGAAATATACCACATGTTAGAAATATATATAATTAACCATGTCCACAGTATATCAACATCAATATAAAATGTCTCTAATGGTCCACATGCATCATATATGAATTGAATTAACAACAATCCGATATTTCTAATATATAACATCATACTAAAAAAAACCATAATCATATCCATAAGTGTAGTTGACAGTATCGAAATCAATAATAAAAAAGGTGTCAAAGGGAAGTGGGAACTACAATATCGCTAAACAATAAATATTAACCCTTAAAGAAATTGGCTAGTAATTTAATTTACAAAACATAAATATAAGGAAACATAAATATTAAAGCCACATTACATAGCCTGGGTGGCTGTATAGTTCCATCGTTGAAATTTATATATATTTGGGAGGGGGGCGAACCCTCCCTCACCCTTGCCACTTGTGTTTGGTTTTAAGTAAAATAAAATGTGAGGGGGTGGGCGGCCATGGCCAACACACCACACCATATATAATATAGGGGTTGGTCGGCCATGGCCACCCACCCCAAAATTCATAAAAAATTTAAACCATAACCTATGTGGACACGGTTTTTTATGTAGTACCCTTTTGGGACATAACATATATATATATATATATAGAGGAGTGGGTCAAACCCTCCCTCACCCCCCACCTACTTGTGTTTGGTTTTAATTTAAATAAAATGTGCAAGGGTGATTGACCATGGCCAACACACCCACTATATATAATAAGGGGGTTAGTCGGTTATGGCTGCCCACTCAAAAATTCATACAAACTCTAAACCATAACCTATGTGGACACAATTTTTTATGCACACACACACACACACACATATATCCCCCTTTGGGCCATGAATTTACACTGGACGCGGGTTTTATACAAAACCTTGTAAATTTTTTCATAATATATCTATAAATATAATTTCAATCTTGCAAATAACAGATCTAAATCAAGATGAAACAAGGGTAAATTACACACAAAATATAAATAACAAATGATATTCATGGAAAATCCTATGAGAGGGATGCAAATAAAACAAGCACCCAAAATTGTGTTTATATCATTCCAAACCAAGAAAAATCATCCATAATCTCTCCTAGGCTCCATGGCCTCCATTCTCCCAAATCTAGAAAATAAGAATGTGCAAATGAAATTAAAATATGGAAAAAGGTGAATAATAAATAAAACATAAGGATTTTTAGTGTAGTGCCCACTCCTCTTGAACATTGATCTTACAAGGATTTTTCTTACTTTGTATTGGAAACCTAGAATTTGTTATCATATTTGATCATTAGACATTGGTAGATGGACATTATTATATTTGATTATTATTTTAATAGATTGTATGGATGTTTTAAACTTTTCACATGATGTGACTTATATGATGGATTACATGCATGGATTGACATTTCAGTTTTGATGATCTAGAGTTACTACTTCATAAGATTTATGCTGACACATTGGATTTTGATAGAAATATTTTGTTAGACGGCCTAGCAAGGCTTGTGTTCTTATTGTTGTTGATGAAATGAAAGAATTGAAATATCTTGAGATTGTAAATGATTGGAGTTTTGGCATATTATTTAATACATTGTTTATTGGTTACAGGTGGTTACTCCTCCTAACCGCTTTCTCTTTGTATTTATTCCCCCTCGTACATTCAATATAATATTCAGACATTTACATTTCTCCTGATCCAACATTGGTATCAGAGCAGGTCGAGGTCATGCGTGGAGGAAGAGAAGAAGAGTCAGACTCCCGCGTGAGTTCCCTGTCCCATTTTTTGGAGTAAGCTTTTGCTGTGCGTGCGTGGTTGTGCGTGAAGGAAGACTAAGAAAGAGCTCCGCGTACGTGCGTCCGCCAGGAGACTGTTCTCTACTGTTCCCGCGTTTTATTTTTCTGAGACGTGGTGCCGCGTGAGGAGGGAGCAAGGAGTGCCTGTCCCGTTTTCATGTTGCCTATGCCTGTTGGACCATTTCTTTGCTGGACGTGGAGACTGGAGCAAAGTTTGTGAATCTGAGCGAGAGAGGATTCCTGTCCGTGGGAGTTGCTGGTACATCCTCTGCGTGTGCGCTGGAGACTCCCTTTTGCGATCCAAACGACCTGCTTCCCATTTGCTGTGCATTGAAGTCGTTGTTATTTAAATGATAGCAATACATTCTTCTTCATGGCATTGTAGCTGTACGTTTTTTTGCTGAGTGCGTGCCGCGAAGAGAGACTGAGCCCATAGCCCGAGCCATAAGGTGACCTGCGTGGAGATCTAAAGTCGACCTTGGCTTCAGATTTGACTTTCATGTGGAGCAAGTTGTTATTCCAAAATGCATGTATTGGACAAACACGAAAGGATTATCTGGAACATTGAGCTCCTGGCAGAGACGCAGGGATAAGGAGAAGTCGCAAAAGGAAGGAACAGAACGGTTATGATGGTTATGATTTACCTTTCAACTCATTTCTATTGATGTAGAAAGAGGTCTACAGAACTTTGAAGAGTCGCAGCACAACCGTGGAGGAAGAAGTAGTCTCATTGAGAAACGGTGGAGTCACCAAAGAGGGAGAAGAGAGCATGTGGCAATGACCACTGACCAATTTATCAGCACTGTGTGGAGTTTGACATGAGTGGCATCGACCACCGAAAACCCAGGTGTGCGTTGGTAGAGTCCTTCCCCCAACATCTTCTCAACTGTTGTTCGCAGACCATGCAATACATTAGCAAGCGCATCATACAAAAGATCAGGAGACATGTGGAATTTGTTTGAATCAAATCGGAACAAAACGAGATTAAGCCCCTTCATTCATTCATCAAATTTGCTATCAAAGATGGACGCGAACAACCAGCCTATGATCCCATGCAACAGTCTGAGAGCATGAAATTCATGCCCAGAAATGTTAGCAACATTGCAAGCAAGCATAGAGACATGCCGCATTTGAGAGAACCGAAGAGCATCGGTATCTACTCTTAGCCAGTCTCCAAAACTTGCAATCCGAGGACATAATGGACTGAGTCTTGTTCGACATATAGACGGAGAAGAGTTGTGTCGATCCAGATGAAAAATGTGAGATTAAATGCCCTCAGGCACATCTGTGGCGCACCACACGAGCTTTTGAGCTCACTTCTTCATCTATTTTTCTACAAACGAGAGCACATCTGTCATAGAGATTCAAGAAAATCCAGGAAAAGTCCTTGTTGCAAGAAGCAAATAGGACATGTCGTGACGTAACAAGATGATGAATCTGGGGTAGATTTGTAAAAACAATATATTAAGGGGGGGAATGTTGGCATATTATTTAATACATTGTTTATTGGTTACAGGCGGTTACTCCTCCTAACCGCTTTCTCTTTGTATTTATTCCCCCTCGTACATTCAATATAATATTCAGACATTTACATTTCTCCTGATCCAACATGGAGAAATAACTTGATTCTAGAAATGATTTAGTTGTGTTAATTGATGATCTAAATTGATATGTATATTTTTGTTTTTTTATTTTGATGTCATTGATATGGCCATGAGGCCAAAGAGGTGTTGATTTGATTTTACATGAAATTATAACACATCAAACAAAAGGGGATAGGATACAAACACTGAAAGAAATTTATGTATTGACAATAGTTCACCTTAGCAATTGGTGTTTTGTGTATGTTGTTATGTTGTTGATAATTTTTAGGAGGTCCCTATTGGGGTGTGGAAGCAAATGTGACCTTGGGTAAATTTATTTTTCCCATTTTAATTTTAAATATTTTGTGAGTATGTGATTTAATTTAGTAGTGTGAGTCACTTTATTATTGTTAGCTAATGTTATCTTATTTAAGTTGATTAATCTTGATTAATTATTGTAATTTGGGATGTGACCAAAAACCGTGTTTAATTTTGGTAGATTTCCCTTGATTTTATGTTGGATTTGAAAGGATTTTCCTTGTTTTAAGTGTTGTGTACTCAACCTTGCATGTCAAATTTGGATTTGGGCTTAAGATCCATTTTTGGAGGCTTGTGGGACCAGTTAAGCTTGTCCCACACCTCTTAATTTCACCTAGAAACTATAACTATGGGTTATGGGATAAACAATAATGTCCATTATGTGATTTGTATAGATAAAATTGATATTTATTGCACTTTCTTATATGAGATTTTAATAATGTCATTTAGAGGCATGGGTAATATTTTTTCTGTGTAAGAATCTTGTCAGTTCCTCCGCCACCATTTCATTGAGCTTTGGGTTTGGATTTTGAACTAGTGATGTGGAGTTGATGTGAAGTGATGTGGCATACTACATGGAGTGACCTCACCCTTCTCTTTCCATTTTCTATTTATTCAATTGTTTTGATGATTTTAGGGTTACAAGTTTTTTTTTTTCATTCTTAAAGTTTTGAGGAGATTTATTTTTGAGTTCTTAGTAGAATATTGGGAGTTGGTTTGTGTTGGATGGGGAATTGGAAAATCTTGGAGCTTGTGCTTGTGATTGGATACTCTTGTAATTGCAAGGTAGGGACTTCACCATGTAAGTTTAATTCTATTTTGTTGTGAAAATGGTTAGAAATGGATGATTATTGTATGTGTTTGGTTTTGGGAATAGGATGGCCTTTATGATGTGTAGGAGAAAGAAATGGGAGTATTTTGGAGGTAAGCATAAGAGTATTATTGCATATCTTAGGATTTATTTGGCATGGGTGTCCCACATTTGTAGATGAGTGAAATTTGTGCTTATCTTGTTTGTATTCTTTGAGGGAGGCATAAAATTATTTTTGGTATGTGATTTGAGTTTTTGAAGGCTTTTAAGGTGGGAACCTAATCCCATACAGAGGCATAAGTGAGTCCCCAGGTTATTCTCTCTCTCTCTCTCTCTCTCTCTTGGCTTGATATTAAGCGACTGTGCTTGGGAAAATGGTATGTTTGTTGCTAATTTGCATGTGTGCTTATTGTGTTGAAAATTTGTGTGAAGGGTTGTTGTTCAAGCCATGTAAATTTTTTCATGGGTTGCTTGATACCTCCTATTGTTTCATTGTTGGGGCTCATAGGCCAATGAGGAGGAAGGATTCTCCTTCTCGTTGGATTATTTATTGGGTGGAAGGTGTTTCCTTTACTCCCATATTTTTTTGTTGTGTTGGATATTGAAGATATTGGTGGAGCTCAAGTGAAGTTTTTGGACATAGTTGCACCTCGAAGAAAACAAGAAGAGATCCTACCTTGTAACTTTTTTGCCATGTTGTATCCACTTATGTGGAGGTATTTTGTAACTTGTATTTTAGAGATTCACCTTCTTGCTATATATTCTATAAAAATAATTTTGTATTGGTTATTCTAGAAAAGTATACTTTGGAAAGGAAGCAAGAGAAATTGCATTTGTTGACTATAATAATTCCTTCAAATTTGTAAAATTTCACCAAGAGCGCATTTGATGTAATCTTGTATTTTAATGGGTTACTTCTTGTAAAATAAAATTTATCAAGTCTTGTGTTATTTAGATGAAGTAAGGATCTGGAAATGGTCTTGTATAAAACAAAAAATGAAGCTCTCTCAATCTAAGCTTATACTTAGGGGTTGCATTGTAAATCTAATTTGAATGAAATGGTGTTATTGAATAGAGGAAGTGTGTTGAAATTATTCTTGTTCTCTTGGAAATGGGTTTCATTGCATTGTGATAAGAAAGGAATTATTTTCTTATTTATTATAAAAGTTAGCTTATTACTATGTTCAAATTCAAGTCAAATTCTACACTAAGTTATAAGAGGATATTTTTATATCTAGTGTTTGAAATCCAAGAAATATTTCTAACTTCTCCACATTTTGGAACAAATATAAATTTATAATTACCTTGCACTTGAATTTTACTATAAAACTAAACTTGATTTGATGTATAAAAGAAAGGATACATAAAATATAGAAGTTTTAAGTATATAAACGTACATATAAATTTCTAGTATAATTTTATATACTTATATATATATATATCAAAATTATACGTAAATGTTAAATAAAATTGCTTTATTAGTTACAATTATACATATATATACCTATATAAATTTTTATATATTATAATTATAAATAAATTTTAAAATAATTTATTATATTATATAATATATATATATACACTAATTAGTAAAACCTTATATTTACCATAAAATAAATAGAAATAGTACCAAGCCGTACGGCTTTTATACAACACATTTTATATAAAATAAGCTATAGTAGGGTGGGGCGGCACCCCACCCCCAACATAATACAAATTTGTTAAAAAATCAATGCGACCACATACATATTCAAGTCTGCAATAAAAGGTACATGTCGCGACCTTCCTTTTGTAGACACTCTAGGATTTTTCTTATATGGCCGTAAATATTCAATAAATCAATATATATATATATATGTATGTATGTATGTATGCTACATACATATATACATATATATATATATATATATATATATATATATATATATATATATATATATATATATATATATATATATATATATACATATATATATGTATGTATGTATGTATGTATGTATGCATACACATATGTATGTACACATTCTCAAACCTTGCATCATTGTATAAAACTCATTTTTTAACCAGAAATAAAATGGGAAAATTGCCATACCTAAATAGGGGAAACTAAAAAAAACCACAAATAACAAATAATATTATGATAAAACCATAGGAGAGGGTTGCAAATTGAAATAAGCAACTAAAAATGTGTATATCCATACATGAATTTGGGAAAGTTTTCATGGCCTCCATAGCCTCCATCCTCATCTTTCTCCCTTCAACCTGCAAAATGAAAATAAGAAAATAGGTTAAAAGAATGAATAAGAATACCTCATAAGGATGATTATAGTTAGAATGAATACCTAAGATCTAATGACTCTAAATGAGTCAATGTAAGGGTAGGGAATCAATCCTATAATTGATAGGTGAGGATTTTTTTGTGTGAATATGTTTTAAATGAGATGTATGTGTAAATTGTAAATGGGGCCACTTGATGGCTAGGGTAAGTTGTGACCTTAGTCCTAAGTGCTTAAGTAAATAAATGACTTTGGAACTATTAGGATAAATTAAATAATCTTGTAAAAGGGGTAACCTAGATAATTGTTTATAAGATTTAATTAATAGGAATTAACAGGAACCCTAGAAGAGGGTTTAAACCTGAAATGAATGGAATAAAATCTTAGAAATTGACTGTTAATTTTATAACAATAGCTTTGTAATTTCTCGACCTTATTAAATGAGTAATATTTAAATCTAGTTGTAGTTATCTCCATGCAAAAATTTCAAAAAAATAAAATTATTTTATAATTTTTCCTAACCAATTGTTGGGGTTTTATCTTGGGTTTTCTGCGGGAAAATTGTCGGCATCACATTTAGGGCAACTGGATCCAAGGGCTATAATAGATTTAATCCTAGGGTTGGGAATGAATCCTATAAATTTATAAGTGATGACATTTTCATGGGAATGAGATCTAAATAAAATATAGGTTTAATTAGATAATGGGGTTGGATAAAGTTGTGTTCCTTTACTATGAGTTAATAAATAAAAGAGAAATATTTAGTTATGGGTTAAATAATTAAGCTATGGTGAATGGGTATTTTAGATAAAGGGATTTTAAAATAATAAAGATGTGCGTATTTAACTAATGCAACCACTTAGTGCGATGAGACTAAGTTGTGATCTTCTTTTCTACAATGGACCCCTTTATAACTTATGAGGATTTTTAAATTGGTAAAATAACCGGATTGACCTAGCTAATTTTTTTAAATAAAATTTATGGAAACTCTAGAAGAGGAATTATACCCGAAATGATTCTTGCACAAAAATTAATAATATTTAATAATTAATTTGGTTATGACTACTTCACAAATATTTAGGATTTATTAATGGGAATTAATTAATCACGACTAATGTTATTGGCTCTGCAACTTAACACAAAAAAATTTACTGAAAACATTTCTAAGTAATTAATGAGTTATGTCTTTGTTTTTGTGCGTCAATTTTGTGGGCGTTACAGTAAATGAATTAGGTTGGAGACCTATTTGTTGCATAGGTGAAATAGTGAGACCATCTCGTGAGGAAACCCATGTATTTTGTACACTATTGGAAGTCATGGGTGTCCAAGCAAACCCACCCTTTTTGCATTCTATCATGCAGTTCACATGCCTAGAATCATGCGTCCATAATACTTATCTAGAATAAGATTTTGCAAGGTTCATGGAATCCTATGTAGAGTATTACCATTTAAAAAATACATACATAATATTTAATTATAATAATGTAAGATGAGAATGTGTTAGAGAAAATTCAAAATATATGTAAAAAAAATTAATCCTGAGTGGGAATTGTGGAATTTCCATGTTGCATATGCAAACTATGGACGATGGAAAAACAATTGACGTTATTAGAAGAATGTTTGATGACTTGTTAAAGGACTTACATGCTTCATCTTGTTGAAAATATATTATTTATTTTTCATTTGTTCTTATTATAAAACATGATCAGTTACTGTTGTCACCCAAAAGTGCACCCTTATAAGGAATGATGTGTGTACTCTCTTTCCTGTTGACAAAATTTGAACACATCAAGTTTGTGGTTAACCTATGACTGAGGTGAACCTACAGAGAGGGTTGGTTCCCTTGTGAATCTCCTAAAACTAATAAAATTGACAAGGAAAAGGGAGAAAGAATGTGGGAAATGTAAAATTGAGGTGATACACTAATGATTTGATACACACATGTACTATTCCATACAAAAATATAGATATTCACACACTTGCACAAATCTAGGCTAATCTACAAAATTAATTCAAAGGTTTGGGTAAAGGAGAACAATATAGGGAACAATTTATAAAACAAAGTAGTATAATACCCTAATAAACACGATGAAAACTCTGAAAAATAGTGATATGAGAAGGAAAAAGTGGACTTTTATTTAGAGATATCAGTACAAGATAAGATCACAATCATAAAACAACCAGAAGTGTGTATATGATTTCATGATGAAAATATGCATATATGGACTATTGTAACCTATTTCAACATTCTCCTTGCATGCAAAATATTTATTATATCTATTTCATCATCCCTTTGGCTCTGGAAGCATGCATGAAGATTAAATAAAAAAATCTGCCTCTTCTAAGGTTGTTGTGCCAATACCAAGGTCTGCTGCACTATTTTATTCATTTATTGATTCACCAAACTATAACTTTGGTGCTAAAGCTTGCTGGGAAGCATCACGTAAGTGTTCTGAATAAATAAACGAATCTAGTTTACCCCTTCTTGGTGTAAATACTTAACTGGTTATTATTTATATTTCATCCTTTGGCTGCCATAGACTTAGACTGGAAATAGATAGTGGCATGCTCTAAATTTATCATTTTCCTTCTTATGGCTTATACAGATGTCCTTCCTTATTTAGATTTTTTCATTTTTCCTTTTCTAACTTTTTCCTTTGTTGAATTTTGTCTTTGCTAACTATTTTTTTTGGGAAGTAGACAATAGTTTAGAATCCTTTCATTTTATTTATCGCCAACTTCTATTTTTAGTACCAAACCTATCCTCAGCAGCATGCAATCAATTTAACAAATAAATCAATCTCTCCCATTTGGCACGATAATTAGAACTAGATAGCAAGATGACTAATTTAAATTAATTAATTCTCCTTAATCTTCTTTGGTTCATGAGATACTAGTAAACATGGTGTGTTTATTTGTTATTTAATTCACCCTCGGGTTGCTGCTATTTATTATTTCCCATGCACAACTTTTGAATCAACTCTCAGCTTTCATGTTTTTATTTTTACTTCACTACTACTACCAATTTATATTGAGTTTCATGCATAACTATGAAGTCAAAAACTAAAAGATATTCATCCCCTAATTATGCATGCATTAACCTCAATTGAAACCTTTGGCACAAATTCTGAGTGTAACACCAACAATTTACACATACAAATACAACACTGAAAAATATCGGATAATTTGTTTTTGAATTTCTTGAAGTATATACAACATTGCAGGTGGTCACTAAGGACTACACATAACTCAAGATATGTTTTGCACAACATTGACCCACATAGATAACATGAAAACATGTGATGCACGTGAAGACCATTTCCCATTTTTTTTACAAGGCACGACATAATAGTTCAAATACAATACACACTAACAGGTAGGGTCCTCCCATAGTATGATCTTTTAGAATTACACATTTATTATAGTTATGTTTCAATTCTTAACGTAAGTTCTAGAAAGCTTGTGATATGTGAATCAGACATTCACGTTTCCTTATTAACATTAACTTACAGTGTATTCCACCTAAATTATTCATTGATGTTATTTCAATTACTTGTTTAATGTTTTTGTTTGTTAAAAGGATATTCAATTACTCATAAGGCTATATATGCACACGCAAGATACCGGATTTTTTTGATACTGCCGTTGCACAAGGAGATGAGCGTACATTTAAACTGAGGTGAATTACCATTTAGGTTTGGGACTAATATTCCTTCATACGGGGATTGCAAGTTGTAGATATCATTACTGTTAATAGTTAGCATTACATTTTTCTAGAAAATTTAGATAATTCTAATGGTTGCATTAGATTGTATTTAAAATCAATTAGCTACCACATAAAGACATATATATGTATATTAATCATTTAAGAAGGATCGTAATGCACCTTCACATAAGTTGAAGTTATGTAGTTCAATTTTGCATTCATCTTTATGAACTCATTATTCATTAACCATTAGTTCATTAAGACGTATATAATTCAATCTAAATTAAGTAAGTACATCATCTAGTCTCCTCTTTATTATGTTTTTCAAATGTGTATGAATGAGGTTTTATAACAAATAAGTTATATTTAATGATTTATTTGTTCGTTAACCACATCATATCATGATCTTATTATTCTTTAAATTACCAAGTATTTGTTCCTATTTAAATAGAACAATTTTCCTTTTAACATTATAGATATGATTTATCAATAAAAGATAGGTATCACACACTATGTCCTTACTAATTATGAAAAAATTTTCCCATTTTCCTCATCAAAGACTGATATCTTAATAATAAGTTCATAATAACATAAGGGTATAACTCTGATGAGAATGCAACATCATTCTTTACAGCTTATTATTATAAGTTTTCCACTTCCGAATAATGTTTGTCTTTTTTTATTAAGGATAAATAGTTTTTTGAAAGGGACTATACCGTTGTACAGGAAGGCTCAAAAGCCAGATGTTACACTAGCTCCAAAATAAAGAAGTGACCAAAATCACGAATTTAAACTATGGTGCAAAAGTAGAAAAACAATTTTCCATTAAAAGCACCAACTTCACCTATAAACAGCAACAGAACAAAAAAAAATAGTAACTTAGCAACTAGTTTCTATGCGGACAATTTTCTTCTTGTTACGATCTATAATCCAATCATCAGAGGCTTTCTATAAAGGAATAAGAACTTCAAGATCTGTGATTGGCTGATGTTTATTGTTTGAAAAAAATGGAGGAGCAACATTCTCCTTAGCTGCTACAGAAGCTTTTGGTTTAATGTTTTCGGTTCTTTGAGCTTCACCCCTAGATGACTCCTTTCTTGTATGATATGTGATCTCACTCAAAGGGGTTTTGGGGACCATTTCAAGCATGTCTTCCTCCTCAGCATCATAAATAGAAATATCCTTACGTTCAAATACTATATGCTCCAGGAGGGCATTTTTCCACCAGTTAGCTTTCTCATTTTTATGTTTTACTATCTCATAATTAATAGTAGAATGTCCGAAAGAGAAACATCTCCTACATCTAAAAGGAAAACCCTCATAATCCACAAGCTGAATCCAAGTTTGGTTTTGTAACTTTAGCTCAATTAGAGCTGGAGGATCCTTTGAAGTATCAATCTCCACAAGTATCCTTGCATAGTTTGTATGTGTGAAATCAGTGGTTTGAGAGTCAATGTGAATGATATTTTCCAAGGTATTTCCTATGTTTATCAGAAATTTTTGATCCCAAAATTGCAGAGGAAGGTGGGGTAATCTGATCCAGATCATTTTAAAGGAGAAGGATTTAGTTAGAGAGTTAAATGATGGGAACCAGGGTTTTGAAATAAGGTATTTTTGCTGGAAGGCCCAAATTTGTCATGCAATGACATCCTTATCCTTTATGGATTCAAAAATGACAATAAAAATTCCCTTAGCACAAGGGTAGAGATCTAACCCTCCTTCTAGAAGAGGAATCCAATGCTTGGAGATCCATTCATGCAGGACAGGTAGGCTAGGCCATATTCCAACAAATCTACAAATCAAGGCACATTTTTGCTAGAATAACTTTGTTTCGAGGACTTCATCTCTAAAGGTTACACATGGGTTTCTTGCTGTAGGCCTCAAATTTTTGAAATCTAACTTATTTTGTAGAACCTCATTGTATGAACGATGGGGCACAACTCCCATCATTTCAGGATCTTCCAGCAGGTTGTTAGCAGCTCCATCAATGAATCTTGGTCTTCCTTCTTGTGACTTGATAACATTACTGGCACTAGTGTCAGATTTGACTCCAACGTTGAAGCCGCCAGTAGTATTGCACTTCACATGGATTTCTGGGAACAATTCCAGTAGAGTCGTTGTATGCAGCACAAGGATTCATGGTTTTCCTAATCCAGCATGTGTTTCCTATAAACAAAAATAGTTATGGCTGACGTCAGTACCCTTAGCTGCAGGGATTTCTTAATCACCCTGACTTTTTCCATGGCCGCCGCCTCTCTTTGAGCCCTCACGACCCTAATATTTTTCATGGACGCTGCCACTAGCTGAGCCCTCATGAGGAGATTTTAGGGTTCGTAATGGTGAGTGCTAGTTAGGGTTTAGGTTGCAGCCATCGCAGAGGATTGCTATACTATGTTAGAGTTCCCTAGTAAATATGATAGGGATCCCATAGGTTTGTCAATTCATAATAGTTTACTATTATCTCTTTTTTATTAATGGACTTAGATATATAGTTTACTATCCAATTAACACATAATCCAAAGGTATCTAATAAGCCTTATATACTTTTACTTAGTATTAACTAGATGAACCACTATTGGTCATATCATTAAATAAAATAACTTTCAAAGTTCCAATAATACAATAAAATACTAATAACAAATGCAAAATTCACTTTATTCTATCACAATAATATTTCATAAGTTTTTTAGTCAATAATGACAACATTACTCAAAAATTACACATTACTAAAGCATTATTTCCTCCTAGCTTTTCCAACAATTTCCATTCAAGAGCCTTTCAATATATTTAAGCATCTAAGAAAAATGAACGTCATTAATGAAACAAATATAACTTTCTATTTGTATTTCCCCTTTTCTACTCACAAATTCCATCTACACATTTGTTAGCCTGATTCAGTTCACGAGAATTAACCATGCTATGAACTAACACATTAGAAAAATATACTACTATCTGTCAATTTCATGGAAGGAACCTTTCTATTTACTAAAATTTTTCTAAGTTCCAAAACACTAACAAATTCTTTAAGCATGCTATAGATTTGACAATGAAAAATTAATAAAATAAGTCATATGTACAATTTATGAACCTTGTTTCTAAAATGACAGAAGTTTAACAATCATTCTAGTTGAGGCCATTGGCCTTAAAAGTCAAACATGTAGTATCGAGTGTATTAGGATTTCAATGATGTAATCATATAGATTATATGATTGAAATATAATACTCAAACCATCACTCAATAATTTCTTATCTAACAAATTACTTCACAAATTATAATAACAATCATGGAGGGTAATAAAATGTCAAAATGAGTCATTACCTGACAGCCAAGTTATTTGATATATCAAAAATGATTTTCTATAAAATACAGAAACAACAAGTCGTAAAACTACCCACGTATCAAATCAAAAATCCAAGGTATATTTTCACAATAGTCAAAGTATTTCCCATTTCTTATCTAATAGGTAAGTTCTCATCTTGTATGTTATTTGAAAACCCTTTAACAAAACAAAGAGGGTCAATTTGATCTGAATACCGTGTAGTAGTAAACACGTGAAAGAGATTAAGAATCTACTAACTAAATTAAATTATCCAAGGCCAAAAATGAAAACTGAAACCCAATATCATAATAGGGGTCTTCACCTAAAATGATCTTTATTAAAATAATGATCAATTCAACAATCATATCCCATCTGGGCCAAACACTAAGAAAGTAATGCGACAAATAAAATGGCGGCCAATCGAAATAGACAAATATTATAGAAGAAGAACAAATATCCATCCTTCCATTAGATTCAAATTCAACTTCAACACTACAAAATAAAGGGTTTGACTCGCAGTATTTTTGAGTTCAAAAACATGTCTGCAGGAGAATCCCACTACCTAATTCAAGTATTTCGATCAACTCGACAAGACCGATCAATACTTAGAAACTTTTGATGCTAACACAAGTATATAAAAGATTCAAGATAAGTATCAAAACTAAATATAACCATAACAAGGACTACAATCTGCAGAGGTCATTATAATGACCTATTTTTGGGGAATCTACCAAATGAAAAAATGAAAGAACCTGACAAAAATCTAACCTTAAAATGGTATTCGTAAATAAGTCAACAGTTAACCCAAACCATAATAGAATATTGGGTTTCACGTTCAATATAAATGCTTTCCCTTATTTAACGATAGATGCGAAGAAATTAGATGTAATGCATACGCTTATTCGGTTCTTTAATTGGTTTTCAATTCCTTAACAATATGAGTAGAGAATCTCGGTGAAGATGATCAATATATCTAATAAAATAAAATGCACTCAATCTTATCAAAAAACCAAAAACACATTTGTGTATCATAGAGGATTAACAAGCACCATACACCCATACCATTAATTTCTATGGGTTTCAACCCTATATTTGCATTTTCCTTCTTGTTATCAAAAACAAGTTAGATACAATCAAAATAAACAACTAGAAGAAAAGATAACACATGATCTTTTACTGAACTTATTGCAGGTCCAATTCTGAAAAAACTTCACCCCCAAGTTGACTTAATCCAAATATCATAAGTTTATCAATAAAAAATACAAAACATAAAGGGTTTTTAATCATCCTAAAACCAGATATGCAAAGAATATTAAAGGAATATCAGAAAGTCTAAGAAATTATTTTCAAAATATTGATACAAACAACACAATATAACAATGGTTAGGGCTTATCATGCTTGTATAATATTCCACATGTTGCATACACGTCTACCAAGGCCCTTGCTATAAAAAATATCTAGCAATATTCCTCTGTTTTTATGCTTTTTGTACATTCTTGCTTTGTTCTAGGCTCCCCTTGATTTTACACAGGATGGGTGTATGTGGAAAAATCCAAGTGAGGATGGATTTACACATGCGAATGGAATTTACTTGAAATTTTCAAATCCTTAAGCAATTGCAGTCCATGCGGCCATAATTATTTTTGGAATTAAGTCGAACAAATCATATGAGAAGTGCATGCTTGTTTTAAGATGGTTGATGAAATGCCATGTGGCAAAAAAACCCACCAACTCACCAACAAGAAAACTAGACTTTATGATGTGATCAAACATTTTTAAACCGATTAGCGCCAAGCATTGAAACTCTATTGGGGATTGTACACATAATGAGAACTAGGTCACTAGCTAGAGATGGTAGAGCTAGTGGTTGGAATCATTAAGTTTAACAATAAATTTAGTAGTCCCCCTAAGGATTGGCGCCACCATTATAGTCCTATCCCCAGCTTCACATGCAAGAAAATTCTAACCACACTTTTCTCAAAGGTTATGTCTTAGGTTAGATAAATGCATGTACATGGTTAAGTTTATAATTAGGTTTAAGGATAATACCCCTTTAATAAATCATCATTATCATAGCTTAGGTCGATGATCAATATAATTAAACTTAACTAACATAATATTAGGTCCCTTTCTAATTATTCTATGATCACCTTTGAAAAGGTTTCAATAATACCTTAGAGCTATTAAACAAGGACGTCATTATGTAACCCATTTAATCAAAATATGATTGATCTTCAATATGAATGAATTCACAAGATGTTACAAAACACCCTTAGCAATATTGTAAGCATTTATGATAAAACAAGATGGTATGTAAAAATGAAGTGAAGTCAAATTTACTTTGCAACAATGATCATAATTATGTAACTATCATTGCTATTCCTTGGATCACTGAAATTGATCCAAGGCATGACCATTCATAAAATAAAAATTTAAATAGACTAAGGAATGAGTTTAATATCGTAACTTATGTTACTTAGATGCACATTCGCATAAGATTGCATTTAATTATTATCACCTAAATTCATAGTATGTACTTCAAAGTTCAATATAATGAGTACATGAAATAATTAAACATCAATACAATATTACACAAGTGATTACGCCATATTTATAAGGGTACATCATCTCATAACAGAAAACACATATCTACGTTAGCAAACTGCAGTGAAAAAAGTACATGTATCAACACAGAAGGGGGTATTATATTTTCCTCCCCTTATAAAATCATCTTCCTTGATGAGACATAACGCCGAGGTTACGAAAAGGGGTAAGAAAAAAAAAATCTATTGAAAAAATAGTTTTGTATAGGGCTACCATTTCTGTCTTTAGAGCACGGCCACAAAGAAGTCTAGAAATGTTAGTAGTTTATTATATTTTTTAATGTTCTGTGAAGATTGAAAATGATCTTTTATTTCATTATTTATTTAATATTTTTCATTTCCATTATTTCTAAAACTCAAGCCCTAAATATTTCATTGTTGTAAGATTTCAAGTTTATTTATTCTTATGGGTGACCAACCGGAACTGATATCACAACTGTTGGTGTGTGTGACTGTCCAGTCATCGTCCACATCACCTAGGTGAGTCATCTTGCCTTGTGAGAGTCATAGGTCTTAGGAAGTCAAATGACAAGTGTCAGATTCTGTCATAGAATCTGACATTGTCATTTGCGTCAATGCGTCATAGGAGTTACATTCCTTATTTGGAATTGTAACTCCTCTTCTAGTGGCGTCATATGCGTCAGTCAACGTCATATGCGTCAGTCAACGTCATTGATTTCTTTCCATGTTTAGGCATGGGGGTTACACAGCACCCCTATTTGTACTTCCTATTTTTCGATCTATGAGCATGAGTAGACCCATTCTTCTTACTTGCAATCTTATTTCCATTGTTTCGAATCTTGCATATTGCGTTGGCTTGAGGTTACCATCGGAGTGCAACTTCGTTGTGGTGCATCGCTTTTCGACATCGGTTCTCGCAAATCCCTCTTTCATGGTATCAGAGCTGGTTTCGGTAAACGTGCACTCTTCGTTTCTCAGTTGTTTATTACTTCTGGTTTCTTCTTATTTCCTCGTGTGCAAGTTTTTTTCGATTATCATTTTGGAATTATTGCTCACCTCATATTGAGGTTTCAGCAGTTGCAAGTTAAGGTATTTCGCTGGTTTTCTTATCAGCTAAGATCGTATTTTGGATACTTCTAGATCTTTGTGGCTGTTGTTTCTGGGTTATTTCTTGCTGGTTGTGTTTAGATTCAGCTGCAGGGTAAAAAGAAGAGCTCGTTTTTTGGCGTGGACCTGTGATTACTGGTTGGGATCGTTGTTTTTTCTTCACCGGTGTATACTCAGACTATTCCGAGCTTCTTCCTCATCGCTGTGGTTCCTTGCTGTCTCAAAACGTTTTTTGCAAAACCTCTCACGTTTTTGCCTTGTCTCTCACGTTTTTTGGGAGTCTATTCACGTTTTTTTGACCCTTGCTGCATTTCCCAGCTTCTCTGGCCGTTTCTCCCTATCCTCTGGCTGTTTTTTCAACTGTGTAGGCGTTTTTTCTCTACCTACAGTCGTATTTTCTGTCCAGCAGGCGTTTTTCCTCCTCCTTCAGGCGTTTTTTCTCTGCTCTCAGGCATTTTTTTCTGTCCAGCAGGCATTTTTCCTCCTCCTTCAGCGCGTTTTTCTATCACCTGGCTGCATTTTCAACTGTTCCAGGCTTTTTTTAACTGTCCTAAGGCGTTTTTTTCTGCTGTACTGGCATTTTTTTTGACTGCTAAGGCGTTTTTTTTTACTGTTTGGCCGTTTGGAAAAGCGTTTTCTTTTGGTTGCTATGTTTAGTTGCTGAGTGCACTGTTCCCTGCATTGATTTACTGTACCTGTAATCTCCTTGGCACGTTTTTCTTTCCTCTGGCACCTGCAGCACGTCCAGCACATCTCCAGCCTCTATTCAAACGTTACTTCTGCAGTTTTTTTGCACGTGGTTCCTTCACCAAACAACCAACTCCTCCAACACAGCACGTGGGCCCACACACACTTCTTATCACCTTCCTTTTTAATGTTTTAGGGTGATTAAAAAATAAAAAACATTACATTTTAAGTGGCATTGTAATATTTTTGGCTTGTTTTATTATCATTCCTTCGAGTGCCGAAGACTAAGGGTGAGGTCCGGGATTGGCAGGTGGCTAATCCCCCCTCGCAATACAAACAAACTCTACCTCAAATTTCGTGCCATTTCCAACGAGCATACATACGACACCCTTTGCATGCGTTCAGGGCACTTTTTTAATCCGTTTGCAGGCTTATTGGTTTTTTCCTCATAAGTTGCGGGAATTGTTTTTTGCTATAACTTTTGACTCGTTGCTCGGACTTTTGAGCACTTCTTTAGTCAAAGTTGCATGTTTTTTCGCACTCTAGATGATGGGATCATTAGTTTTGTAAACACACTAATTTTATAAAGTGCCGCATTCTGGGGGGGTGTCTTTGTATTGCTTTTTTCAGCTCATTTTTTTCTTGAGCTTTGTATTCCTTTTTTTGTGGACTTGTGAGCGTGTCCGCCACAGTATTACAACAAAGGGATTCTTTTGTGCGACGTGAGACGTTGTTTCTCACAAATCTCTTTCTTCCCCCTCTTGCTCCTCTCTTTCTGTGCTTGCTTGCAGTGTTGATCTGTTGTGCCCTATGAACCTTGATTGTTGTCTCCACCATTGCGCATTATTACGCTAATTGCAAGGTGAGTGAAAAACTGGTTCTCGGAACACAGTCGCATGTGGTTGTAATCAACGCACATGAACTATAAAGTGCCAAACTCGGGGGGGTGTAATTTTGTTCTGGGGGGTTGTTATTGTCCTGGGTGTTGTATTACATGCAGACGCATTATCGGCCGAGTCCGACGTCTTGCATTTTTGCATCTTGCACTTTTTGATTCCGCATCATGGAGGGTGCTCTTTCTAGATTTGAGCGTCGTAGGATTGCCTTACATCCTCCGCCAATTCTTACTGGGAGAGAGAACTATTCAGCTTGGCGTGCTTCTATGGAACATTACTTCGCCTACAAGGGTCTTTCTCACTTCTTGGTTGGTCTTGTTCCTGCACCCACTGATCATCGTCATCTTAATGATTTTCTCAACAATTGTGACCGTGTCTTTGGTCACATGATGATGCATGTCTCTACATCTCAATGGGTTCACGTGGCAGACTCAGATCCACCCCACCATGTCTGGAGCATTCTTCAGTCCCTCTATGGAGACCCTTCACATACTGCCGCAGTTGTTGCTACTGCTGATTCAATTGTCTCCTCCATTTCTTTGTGTGATGATAGTTTCACTGACATGGGCTTGCTTGGTTCTACTTCTGATGACGAGGATTGTGCATCCAGTTCTGATGTCGAGAGTACTATAGAGGACTCTTCTCCTCTTTCTCTCACTATTCCAGAGAGTGTTGACACTTCCCACATCTCATCAGATATCGAGCAGTCCCCTTCTCAGTCTCATACAGTCATCACACCCGCCTCCTTTCCACTTCCAGTGTGTGAGGCCCATTTCACTCCTCTACCTTCATTGGATGACTCATACCTATATGACATCGCTCTTCTGTTTGTTGAGCCCCCTCATTGGGGACGAGTATCTGCCTGACCTTAGTTGTCTTTTCGCAGAGTCTACTTGTGATGATCTACAGGTCCCTCATCCATCTACAGGTGTTTCAGAGGAGTTCATCATCTCTGTTGTTGGGAGTGCCCCTTCTGGGACTCTTACCACTTCCACTTTTTCGGAGACCCTTAATTGATCCACCCTCAGCTGTGGATCCCTTTTCTATTGTGGAGGATGTTCTTTTCCTTTCACATCATTTGGACATCCTATCTGCGGGTGTTCCTCTTCACTCTGACAGTTCTACCGCACGTGGCATTACCTTCGGTTCCTTGGCACTCACTCGCTAGACCTATGTCACACTTCAGTGCACCAGACTCAGAGTTCTTCGTGTTGCTGCCTTCAGTTTCCTTTGTGGAGTGGGCGGACTTCCAGCACGTCATTTCTGTCCTTCCTAAGGGCAGGCACATAGTTCGGTGTGGATGGCTCTTCTTCAGTCCAGAGGCAGAGGATCTCATCATCGACATACATTATGTTCAAAACAGTTGATCAGGTTGCAGACATTTTCACCTAGCCCTTCACTGAGGTGAAGTTTCTTCACTTGCGGTCTCTTCTTGGGGTGAGGTCTGTTGTAGCCGCCCATCTTCTTCGGGCTATATAGTCCTCCTTCTTGTCCTCTTTTTCTTTCCAGAAAGATGTTGTTTGTACATGGGCACCTTATCAGGCCTTTAGTTGTCGGGGCCCATTGACACATCTTTCTTAGTTGTCTAGGGGAGTCTTCTTTTTCTGTTCTGGCTTACCTTGACCTCTTCCTTGGCTTCGATGAAGGGGGGGTGTTGGTGTGTGTGACTGTCCAGTCATCATCCACATCACCTAGGTGAGTCATCTCACCTTGCGAGAGTCATAGGTCTTAGGAAGTCAAATGACAAGTGTCAGATTCTGTCATAGAATCTGACATTGTCATTTGCGTCAATGCGTCATAGGAGTTACATTCCTTATTTGGAATTGTAACTCCTCTTCTAGTGGCGTCATATGCGTCAGTCAACGTCATATGCGTCAGTCAACGTCATTGATTTCTTTCCATGTTTAGGCATGGGGGTTACACAGCACCCCTATTTGTACTTCCTATTTTTCGATCTATGAGCATGAGTAGACCCATTCTTCTTACTTGCAATCTTATTTCCATTGTTTCGAATCTTGCATATTGCGTTGGCTTGAGGTTACCATCGGAGTGCAACTTCGTTGTGGTGCATCGCTTTTCGACATCGGTTCTCGCGAATCCCTCTTTCAACAACACTAATGGTTCACAACCATATTTCTACATACTTCCACAGATGTATCACACCCCAAGAACTCAACCAAATCATGGAAGGAGCATACATGATCCATATAATAGTACTTATCACACATTAATACCCATACATAAGTGTAATATAACAACATGATATTCCCAATCGATACACATATGTATCATTCAAACAACTCAAAACAATAACTGTAGTTACATAGTGTTAAAAAGGGAAATAGAACTGTATCCTCAACATCAAAAAACATATCCAAACTCACATGAGTATGCATACATCATAACTCAAACTTCATACACCTCCTAAAACATCACAAAATAACTCCAAATACCTCCCAAGCATTAATCACACACACACACACACACACACACACACACACACACAGATCTCTTATATCTCCCTCAAGTATCTTATGCCTCCATTAAGTCTCTTATGTCTCCCTTAAGTAATAACATAAATATAGATTTTTCTTTTCAGTCCCCAAAAGAAGTTGATCACCCTATTTCCCTAGGAACATAGATTTCACACACCCCTACCCAAGTGACATAATAAATCATGTTTCGAAAACCCACTAGTTATTTGTAACTCCTTGGGGCATATCCCCATACAAAAAAGTGGTTCCATATGTTTTAACCATTCCATGGGGCATCCCATAACCCTATTCTACACATTACGACATTAGAACCAACATAACAATCCATTTCAAATGCCAAGTGGAAAAAATACAAAGCCTTGGGCTAGCTTATAAAAAGTTTAAACTTAAAAGAATATTTTAATATAAGCAAAACAAATGGTCAAATAGCCATAGTTAGTGCAAAAATCCATATGTTAATGCAACAACCAAAAAAAATTACCAAAATATAAGAACATATCAATTAAGAAAACTATTTGTTCTTACAAGAAAAGAGAAAAATTTTAATTTACAAATAAAATACATATATAGGAATAACACATTCCAATAAATATGTATCCTTACACGACCACAAAATGGGTACTAAACACATTCTTGTCACTCAAACATTGAGCCTTGGCTTGTAAAATAACATATCAAATAATACAACTATCATCATCTCTGTCTGAATCATCCCGCCACTGCTTCGACAAAGCTCACCATAGTCATAACCACACTTAGGTTGAATGCATAAGATAACCATATAGGGAGAGAAAAATAAGAATATGTTGTCATGTACTGGGACTAAGGTCGGCTCGAGTGACTGGTCAATGATACACATTTCCTCTCTCCAAACATAGACTTTTACTGATTTCCCTTAGGGTCGGTTAGTATAAGGTTCACAACATAACACATTACTACATCACTAACACAATGTTATTTCATGACTATTAACAATAGTGTCTTACGCATATTACATACCTAGGGTATATCACAATCATTACATTCATAGGTTACAATAAATCAGATCAGCACATACTGCACCCAAAGTGCAAGCACTATATAATAGGGATCATACATTCACCATATGCCCCTAAATCACGACATGAACCATCACTTATTACACAAATTATACTTATTATGAACACGATGTCTAACATTGCAACATATAGTCATTTTCAATACGACATGGTGATACACATGTTTCTTCACAACACGGTGATGACATCACTATACAATAAAATTCACTAAACATCAATCTTGTCATACAACACATCAACACACCTACATATCACAAAATGCCAAAATTCTCCAACACTCTGTAATCCATAATACATTACTTTCAAACTCAACAAGATTGTACATCACACATGAATTCCGCATTGAATCCACAAAAAGGAGAGAGGATACTCAAATCTCCAACACATCAACAGGATAATAATTATGCACTAAGTGACATGCACAACATGTGTGTTCATAATATCACAATTACAACATTGTTCACATCACTCATATATCAAATTACTCTTCCAATCACCACCACCACCATGCAAAACCAATCACAACTCCAATATATCTCAGAGGTTTGAGAGCATGAACCTTCTCTTTGATAGCAAGTGTAACTCCCACAATTTACACACACAAAGACAACACTGAAAATATTGGATATAATTTTTTTTTTACTTGCTTGATTGTAGTACACATGACACTACAAGTGGTATCTAAGGAATACACAAAACTCACGATATGTTTTTCACAACATTAACCCACATAAATAACATGAAAACATGTGATGCACATCAAAACCATTTCCCTTCCTTTTACAAGGCACAACATAAAAGTTCAACTACAGTACACACTTACAGGTAGGGTCTTCCCACATTATGATATTTTAAGATTACACATTTATTATAATTATGTTTAATTCTTAACTTCTAGAAAGGCTCATGATATGTGAATTAGACATTCACATTTCCTCTAGCTATATTTCTTCTATATTGTTAACATTTAACTTCTGGTGTATTCCACCCAATTAATATTCATCGATATTATTTCAATTACTTGTTTAATTTTTTTGTTAAAATGATATTTAATTCCTCACATGGCTATTTACACACACACAAGTTACTGGAACTGGTTTCATACCTCTATTGCACAATGGAGACAAACATAAGTCCAAATTGAGGTGAAGTACCATTTAGGTTCGGGACTCATACTCCTTCATGCAAGGATAATAATGAATAATTTACTTAAGTGAAGAATAGTAGGTTGCAGAAAACATTATGCTTAATTATTAGGCTTCCATTTTACCATATAGTGAGATAATTGTCATGGTTGCATTAGATTGTAATTGAAATATAGGAAGCAACCGCATAAAGACGTACATATGCATATTAATCCTTTAAGAAAGGGTCGTACAATGCACCTTCACATAAGTTGAAGGTATGTAGATCAATTTTGCATTACTCTTTATGAACTCGTTATTCATTATACATTTAGTTCCTTAAGCCTTATGATTCAATATGAATTTAACAATAAAGTGACATCACCTAAATCTCATCTTGATTTAAGTTCGTCAAATGTGTTTAAATCATGTTGTATAATGGTATAAGATAGTTGTAATGAATTATTTATCATTTATCCCCCGTCTTATCATGATCTTGTTATTCTTTAAATTTACAACACATTTTTTCCTATTCAAATATAAAACTTATCCCAATTCAAGATTATAGAGAAAATTTATCAATCATAGGTTAGGGATCATAAACTATGTCCCTATTAACATTATGAGAAAAGTTTCCCATTTTCCTCACTTTGGAGATTGATTAGCTTAATCTATATGTTTACAACATCATATTTTAGGGTATAATCTTCTGATAATAGATCACAACATCATTCTTTACATACCTAATATTACACTTATTGGTCACAATCTAGTAAGGTTTACTATATCAGGATTATAATTCAAATTAGTTTACCATAATTTTATTTTATAACTTATATAAAGTTTCCTATCCAATCAACACATAATCCAAAGGTATCTGGCATAAGTCTTATATACTATGACTTAGGATTAAATAGACAAACCACTATTGATCATATTAGAAAGATAAACTGATCTTTCAAAGTTACAATCATAAAATAAGATAATCATAACAAATGCAGAATTCACTTTATTCCATCCAAAATAATATTTCATAACGTTTTTCAGTCAATAATGACAACATTACTCAAAAATTACACATTACTAAGGCACTATTTCCTCCTATATTTTCCAACAAATTCCATTCAAGATCCTTTCAATATATTTAAGCATCTGAGTAAAATGAACTTCATTAATGAAACAAATACAACTTTCTATAAGTATTTCCCCTTTTACTACTCACAAAATCCATCTACACATTTGTTATCCTGAGTCAGTTCATGAGAAATGAAAATAATAAGAACTAACACATTAGAACAATATGTTGGTATCTATAAATTTCATGGAAGGAACCTTTTTATTTAATGAAATGTCTCTAAGTTCCAAAACACTAACAACTTCTTTAAGCATGCTAAAGATTCCACAATGTCAAATTAAAAAAATAAGTCATATGTACCATCTATGAACCTTGTTTCTAAAATGATAAAAGTTTAGACAATCATTATAGTTGAGGCCATTGGCCTTAGAATTCAAACATGGATTATTGAGTGTATTGGGATTTTAATCATGTAATCATATAGATTATATGCTTGAAATCCAATACTCAAACCATCAATCAATATTTCCTTATCTAACAAATTACTTCACAAATTATAATAATAATAATGGAGGCTAAACAAATATAAAAATGAGTCATTGACTAGCAGCCAAGTTATTTGATATATCCAAAAAGATTTTCTAACTAATACAGAAACAACAACAAGTCCCAATAACTACCCACGTATCAAATCAACAGTCCAAGGTATCTTATCACAACAGTCAAAGTATTTTCCATTTCTTATCTAATAGCTAAGTTCTCATCTTGTAGGTTGTTTGATAACCCTTTAACAAAACAAGGAGGGTCAATATGATCTGAATACCATGCAGTAGTAAACAAGTGAAAGAGATTACAGATTCTACCAATAAAATGAAAACTAAACAAAATTATCCAAGGCCAAAAATTAAAACTGAAATCCAATATCATAACAGGGGTCTTCACCTGAAAATATATTTATTAAAATAATGATCAAGTCACTGATCATATCTCATCTAGGCTCAGGCACTAAGAAAGTAATGCGATAAAGGAAATGACGTCCAATCTAAAAAGTAAACTATTAGAGAATAAGAACAAATATCCACCATTCCATCAAATTGAAACACAACTTCAACAATACATAAATCAAGGGTTTTGACTCACGGTATTTGTGAGTTCAAAAACATGTCTACATAGAAGAATCCCACTACCCAGTTTGAAGTATTTCGATCAACTCAAAAAGACCAATCAACAATTAGCATCTTGCGATGCTAACAGAAGTATATAAAATATTCAAGATAAATATCAAAACTAAGTTTAACCGTTAACAAGGATTACAGTTTGCAGAGGTCATTATAATGACTTGTTTTGGGAAAATCTACCAAATGATAAAACAAATGAACCCAATAAAAATATAACCCAAAAAGGGTAGTTGTAAACCAATCAACAGTTAACCCACACCATAAAATAATACTGGGTTTCACGTTCAATAAAAAATTTCCCTTCTATAAGGAAAGATTAGAAGAAATTAAATACAATGCATACCCTTATTTTGTTCTTTAATCGGTTTTCAATTCCTTAACACTCTGACTAGAGATTCTCAGAGAAGATGATCAATATGTTCCAATAAAATACCCTGCACTCAATCTTATCAAAAAACCACAAACAGGTTTGTGTATCACCGAGGCTTAGTAAGAACCATACACCAAGACCATTAATTTCTATGGGTATCGACCCTGTATTTGGAGTTTCCTTCTTGTTATCAAAAACAAGTTACATACAATCAAAATAAACAATTACAGAAGAATAGATAACACGTGATCTTTTACTGAACTATTGCAAATCCATATTCTGTAATAAATTCACTCCCAAGTCGACTTAATCCAAATATCATAAGTTTATCAATTACAAATATGAAACAGAATGGGTTTTTAATAATCCCATAACCATCTATGCTAAGAATATAAAAGTAATAACCAACAAAATATAACCTAGAATATTTCCAATCCAAAAAGATCAACTCAGAAACCTATATTAGAAAATAGAAGGAATTATTTTCACGAGATTGATATAAACAATATAATATAATAATGTTGAGCGCTTATGATGCATGTCTAAGAGTACACATGTTGCATACACATCTACCATGGACCTTGCTATAGCAACATATGGCAATATTTCTCCGTTTTTATGCTTGTTGCATATTCATGCTCTGTTCTAGGCTCCCGCCAATTTAACACAGGATGGGTGTACGCAGAAAAAGTTGTGGGGTATGGATCTACACCTTCGAAGGGAATTTTTTTGAAAGTTTCAAATCCTTTTCAAGAAAACCCAATTTTTGTAAATCCTAAAGATATTGTAGTCAACGCGGCCATAATTAATTTTGGCATTCAGTTGAACAAAGCACATGCCAAGTGCATGCTTCCTTTAAGACAAATAATGAAATGACAGGTGACAATCAACCCCACTAACTCACCAACAAGTAAACTACACTTGACCATGTGATCAAACATTTTAAACCAATCAGTGCCAAACATTAAAAATCTATTGGGTAATGTGCGGATACTGAAGACCAAGTTGTTGGCCAAAGATAGTAGAGTCGGTGGTTGGATTCATAAAATTCAGCATTAACTTTATCAGTCCCCTAAAAGGATTGGTACCACCATTATAGTCCTATCTCCAGTCTAACCACAGTTTGCTGAAATTTTAAGTCTTAGGTTAGGTCAATACATCCTTGGTTAGGTTTATAGTTAGGTTTAGGGATAACACCCTTTTGATAAATCATCATCATCATAGCTTAGGTACATGATCGATATAATTTAACTTAGCTTATATCATATTATATCCCTTTTTAATTATTCCCTAATCACCTTTGAAAATCTTTCAATAAGCCTTAAGAGCTATTAAACAAGGAAGTCATTATGT
Organism: Taxus chinensis; assembly: GCA_019776745.2. Lineage (NCBI taxonomy): Eukaryota > Viridiplantae > Streptophyta > Pinopsida > Cupressales > Taxaceae > Taxus > Taxus chinensis. Next base: position 757,199,225 of record CM034151.1, on the reverse strand, counting down.
TACCCATTTAATCAAAATATGATTAATCTTCAATATGAATTTTTTCACGAGATGTTACAAAACACCCTCAACAATATTGTAAGCATTACAAAAAAAACACATATCTACGTCAGCAAACTAGAGTCAAATAAGTAAGTACAAGTATCAACATAGAAGAGTGAATTACATTCTCCTCCCCTTATAAAATCATCATCCTCGATGTAACATAACGCCGAGGTTAGCAAAAGAGGTAAGTAATAAAATAAATCTAATGATGAAAATTTCTATCTAGGGCTACCATTTATGTCGTTAAAGCACAACCATGGAGAAGTCTATAATGTTTAGAAAATTATTAAAATGTTATTGTTATGTGAAGATTGGCAATTGTCTTTCATTTCGTTATTTTAATTAATCTTTTTCCTTTACATTATTCCTAAAACTCAAACCCTTAATATTTCATTGTTATAAGATTTCAGCTTATTTTATTCTTATGGGTACCTAATAGGTATTGATGTCACAATACCATACCAAGGCCATACACAACACTAATGGTTCACATGTATATTTCTACATACTTTGACGAATGTATCACACCCTAGAAACTAAACCAAAACCATATATGGAACATACATGATCCATATATGGCTGAAACATTGTTGTCCTCTCAATTTTCCCCACTCTTTGAATCAAATTTCATGAAAATTGGAGCCCTGCCATAGAAAAAAAATCGTGTTTTAAACTCCTCAGATGCTCATTTTCATTTCCCATGACATTTTTAATCAAAATTCCCTTAGTTTGTTTCTGTTAAAATGTTTTACCCTATTTTCAATGGATGGGAAATGATTTTAGTTCTTTTTTTATGCATTTGGAATGCGTAGGATCTTGCATATTTTGTTTTTAACCTTTTTGCAAAGAAGGAAATTCTTCATTGGGAGCAAAAATGGTGTTTTCCCCCGTTTCCTGCAACTTCCTATGTTATTTTCCCCATCAAATTATTTGTCAGAAAGGTGAAGCTATGTGTTTTCTTCTCATTGGATGCAGCTGGACGGGTTCCTTTTTTAACTTATCACTTTTGTTGATTTTTGAAAAAAATGTCAGATTTGCCCCGCATCCCTGCCGGTCCCTGATTGGCTGGAGCAGTTTTGGAAAAAGTTTGGGTTGACGGATCCACTTTATTCTCTAAGGCATTACGACGAAAGGGAAAAAAATTCTAAAATGGCCAGCGGCCCCGCTCATGCGAAGGTAAAATTTCTAAGTTAGGACTTGAAGGAAATCAGAAAGGGACACATGGCCTATGTTGAAAAGTGAATGGCGAAGGCGTGGAATTTTGGGGGAAATGTTGAAATATTTCCCCTTTTCAAAATAGATAAAAAGTGAAGAACATCCTCGCAAACCAATCAGATGAGGCCACGTGTTGAAGAATCAGAAAAGGACACATGGTCGTTTTTCAGTTCATATCAACTGTGGCAGACTGACAAAGGACTTTGGTAATTTTAGCCTTCTTTCCATGAGGGGAAAACATTTCTAAAAAGGCCCGTGACCCCACTCATGCAAAGGGAAAATTTCTAAGTTGAAGTCCGCAGCAAATTAGAAACAGACACGTGGCCAACATTGAAAATTCAACGTTGGGGGCATGGAAATATGGGGGAAAGATGGTACTTTCTCTCCCTTTCCAAAAGTGGATAAAGTATAAAACTGAAGTGCATTCCCGCACACAGTCAGGTGATGCCACGTGCTAAAGAATGAAATCGGAACAGCGGGCCCATGGAGGAAATTGATAATTTGAGCCTTTTTCACCAAAGGGTTAAAATGTTGCAAATTGAGTCAGGACCCCTTTTTCCAATCGTGGTGTGCCACGTTTTCACTTTGAAAAGTCAAAGCGGGTCGGCGGAGGTTTTTGAGAATTTGATCTTTTTGTTAAAAAGAGTTTAAGTGACAGATTTAAATGGCATTTCGTCAGCCACTCAAATGGCGCCACGTGTTCATCCTTTAGCAGAGCTGCGGGGGGCAGAGCAAAATGAGAAATCATGATTTTTCTCCCAAATGTCAATAGATGCATATTTTTCCCCCAGGACTGTCGTTACTTGGATCTAACCACGTGTAGGGTCCAAATTTTAAGGTAAAAGGGGGAAAAGATATACAAATACACTCATCTAGTGTTTAATGCCATTAACGAACCAGAGCTCTACAAAATGTAAAAATGGATCATTCTTCATTATTTTTCTCTGTATTATTTTCGTTTCTCCATGAGATGCATTTTTGGTTTATTACGGAGCCAAATCGATAAGTTTGAGGGGATGTAAAGTTTGATCATCAGAAAATAGATTTTACTGGGCATACGGGATAAAAAGGGAGAAAAATTAACAGTAAGCTCTTGAGGGCTATTAAATTGGTTAAAAGGTTGAAATGGTAGGACCACATACAGAAAAAAATCATGAGATGCCCCCTTCTAAAATACTCATGCTCGAACACCTGAAATATTCACCTTTTTGAACCTCTAGTTTTCATGAGTGCGTTTGTTTCATGTCACTTTCCAAAAGCGTATCTACAAAAAACATTATTCCTTTCATATATTCTTTTCTTGGGGACAAAGTATGGATGTATAAGAATTGTTATAAGAACATGGTTTAGGCCACGGAAAAGGGGATTCTAGTTTTTTGGGAAGGTTGTAAAATTTTGAAGTAATTCAATACAAAAGTTCTTTTCTATCTTTTTCATCTGTCACATCTTTCTCTCTCCTTGTCTGATTCAATGGATCATTTATTTTACATTCAATATAAACTTTGTGTTCTTGTCTATGTAATCTTTAGAACTTTATGTCTGCAGATTTGCATTGGTGGTGAAGTAATTGATCCTTTTCTATATTTTCTTTGTTCAATGTGAGTAGGGAGATACTCTGCTATCTATATTTCCTAAAATCATTTTTGTTTTCTTCCTTCTCCCATCTCTTTATTCTTCCATTCCTTCTGATTGATAATATTTTAAGTATGAAAACGAACCAGGCTACCAGGGTATAAACATTGATAGTTGTAGATTGATACATTTTCTTTTCCAGCTTTCAATAAGGGAACATCTCCCATCAAAGAGGAGGGAATTTGTGTCCCTAGAATGTGGTTTCAACCCATGTTCCATTCTGAAACCCAACACACATTATTACCCAAACACAAGTGTATTATAACAACATGATATTCCCAACAGGTACAGATGTAAATGATTCAAACAATTCAGAACAATAAGGACTAACAAACCATAATAGTCCTATATTGACCTTCTCACACAAGTCAAGTCTAACCATAGTTTTCTCAAAGGTTAAGTATTAGGTTAGGTCAATGAATCCTTCGTTATTTTTACAGTTAGATTTAGGGATAATACCCTTTTCATAAATCATCATCATGATAGCTTCGGTGGATGATCAATATAATCAAAATTATCTTATATAATATTAGGTCCCTTTTTAATTATGCCCTAATAATCTTTTAAAAGGTTTCAATAAGCCTTTAGAATTATTAAATAAGGGCTTCATTATGTAACCCATTTAATCAAAATATGATTCATCTTCAATATCAATGTTTTCACAAGATGTTACAAAAGACCCTTAGCAATCTTGTAAGCATTTACGACACAACAAGATGGTATGTCAGAATGAAGTGAAGTTAAATTCACTTTGCAACAATGATCGTAATTACCTACTGATCATAGGTTTACTTGCATCATTGAAATTGATTCAAGGCATGACCATTCATAACATAAAATTGCAAAAGACTAAGGAACATGTTTAATATCATAACTCAAGTTACTTACCTGCACAGTCCCATAAGACTGCATTTAATTATTATCACCTTAACTCACATTATGTACTTTAAAGTTCAATATAAATAATACACAAAACAATTCAACATCAATACATTATTGCCCAAATGATTACACCAGATTCAGAAGGGTACACCATCTCATAATAGAAAACACATATCTACGTTAGTAAACTAGGGTCAAAGAAGAGGGAATTACACTGAGCATGTGAATTTATCTCATACTTTTTTAAAATATGTAATTAATTATAACACGTTAAAAATATGCACACTCAGAAAGATATGTCTTATAATTTTTCCAAAGATGTAATTACTTATAACGCGTTAAAATTCTCAAAGTTTTTGAAGTTCATGGGAGAATAAAAGGGTTTTTATGTTTTCAAATTAAAAAATAGAATGAGATATATTAGTTTTATTCAAACTAAATGTGTTATATTAATTAATATTTTATTATTTATTGTTCAAGTATTCAATCAATTTAGAAAACAATTGTTTCATGAGATTTTACTTTTTAGAAGGAAACAAAAATATATATGAAGGTCACATGACCAACATGATTAAATTTAAAATTTGAGTATGATAATCAAAATGACATTCAAATAGTACTCAAATTATTTTACTACACACAATTTCCAACCATGCTTTAAAATTTAATGGTCACTTATAACTATAAACTTTTTACATTATGGAGATTTTCTAATTAATGAAGACCTTACAATTTTGTAGAAGAATATTACTATCACGAGACCAATATATTATAATTTCATTTATCAACAAAATTGTTGTCTAAATATAATTAGCATGTTTATATTCTTATTTCTTGCCTTCTTTTTGGATTGTGTGCTTGGTGTGTCACTTTAAATCTCTTGCAGCTCCAGTTTCTTATTGTGTTTCATGGAACCGATCATGTGAATGCATTTTGGTTTGCGCTTAGTGTTAATTGATGCATTCTCTTTCATTTTCAATAATAAAATATAGTTTTCATCCCACTTTTTCTACTGTTATCACCTTTCTTAGTTATTTTTCCATATTTATGTTATGCTCATATCCCTGTTCACTTGGCGTTATTAGCTTAGTTTTTACCTTTCAACATTAGGAGTAGAAGTAACAATAGAAATATGTAGAGGAACTGTCCTTCTCATGAGGTATTTCTCAAGCATGCAAGGTCCCACAACTTGGACACATTTCTTTTGTTGATTCAATGAATCAGTTCTTTCAAGTTGAGATGTGGGTGAAAATTTGAGGAGTTAAAAATTTCTTGCATGCCCGATAGGAGAAGCATTGAAAGCTTAAATTTAATTATTTCTAAGTTTTAGTGTGTGAATTAGAATTTTCCAACCTTTGGAGGCTCATTTCAACACATCTGACGACTCCTAACATTTCCAAATATGCTATTTCCAACAGTCTTGAGCACCTTTCATGACAAGAGTGCATACAAGACAAAGTGCAATAGTTGAAGCATATTTCAAGTAACTCATGCTATCTTCAATAAGATACGCAGTGGATCACCTCCATGCGCATCTCCATATCCACTGTGCCACACACATTCCACTCCTTAAAATATATCTGTGCACCATGCTATGGCACTCTAGCCACAGGAACTTTACCAACTTCACTGGGGTAAGTCCTCTCAATCTAAAAACGCAACATGATATGCCAACAGTTTCCCTCAAGAGTATAACATACTTTACTCGAGAGAATAAATTCACTCTTGTTGACCACATCTAGGATGTAGAAAACGTGTGCTCTGTCTACTTGATCACACATGATGATGTAGCAGTCAAGTTGTTTGCAACCTCATTCAAAGGTAAATCACTTCATTGGTACATAGGTTTGAGACGTACATCTATTTCTACCTAGGATGATCTTGGAACACCTTTATGCAACAATTTTTAAGACAAGTCAGATCACCTATAACTTGTGGAGCAACCAACTACAACAAAGAGGGCACCCAACAAACAAATGATTAATTTTAATATGACATTCCAGAAAACTTGGGATAGAATCCCTTAAGTGCTAAGACCTATAGCCGCACATGCATTCATGTATTATCTAAGGGCTCTGACTAGTTACATCTCAGTCATAATTCAATCCATGGGAGGTAGAACCTTACCTCCTACTTACAATATGGCAATAAGTACATAAAATAGTCTCTTTCAAGTGGGAAAGTTAGCTCCTAGACTGCCTATGCCTTTTTTCCCATAAATTTCTCAAAAACCCTAGCCTTCTATTGTTGTTTTTTCTATACAAAGCATGTAACCTAGAGAAAGAGAATAACCACAAAGTAATACTTCTAAATACTTCCAAGGATGCACAATCTATTAGTATGGTGAATTAGGCCGATATCCACATGCAAGATCCAGATCTAGAGGTCTACAACTCAAAATACAAGGATGGACAACCCTTAGCAAATGCTAGAAGATCCAAAATGTCCCCCAACAACGAGCCATGCTCTTACATTTATAGATGAATCGATAAGAGTAGACAAGGAGAAGGAGGGAAAAATCATATTTGAAACACAACCACTAACAACAAGCATCAAATGCCCTCAAATCCACCTAGATATCTAAAAAATGTGCTTCCCCATTTTTTGGCATGTAGGAGAAGGAAGAAGGAAAGATCCATATCAAATTAGGTGGTTGGAGAAAACATATATGCTCATTAATGGCCAGAAAAAATGCTTTCCCATTTCTCACCTACCAAATCAAAAAAAAAATTGAATTTGAATATCTTGCTCGGTAGCCCACGTAAGCAGCTTTTGAATAAGAATGGGTTCACATGTGTTAGAGCTCTGGAGTAAAATTTATGGCTGTCAAATGTCTACAAGTTGATATGACATGCAATGACACGTGGCGTGTGCTAAATGTTTGAAGGACCGACCAATTGAGCATTTACTTTCTCATTATTTGCTACATGTCCGGAAATGATTTTCCTTCAAGATTCAGTGCCCAATTGGCGCGCGTTGGCTGGTTGCATGTAGCACACTCAAGGTTTGGCAGATGCCACGTAGCATGGAGGAGCACAGAAGAATACACAAAGGCACACACGTGGAAGATGAGGGCATTAAAGGAAAACATAGGGAAAGGGCGCACAAAGGTGACACATGTGGATGGAAAGGGAGAAAATCTTGCTAGAGGAATGCATGGTGAAGGCACAACTATTACAAAGTAATGTGCGGAAGCAAGGAAAGGTGGCATGCTAGTGCCATGGACTTCGCCGAATTTGGGAAGCAAGTCTACGAAACTCATGTAACGTGCATGAATTAGTCGGAAGAAGGCAGGTGCGAAAAGAGTGCGCGCGAGGGGATAAAGGAACAAAGAGGAAAAGGAAAAGAAAAGATGAAGGAAAGGAGGAGCGCGTAAGGCACGTGAGGAATTTTTAACCAAGGAAATATGCCAAATGAGCAACTGGAGTGCGTGCAACCCGCAATGTAGAACCCTCAAATCCAAAATGGGGATGTAAGTTGTCCAAATAACTAGGGGAGCTATTTTGGATAGCAATAGTATAAATCATAAAAATAGTGTTGTACTGCATCTTTTTAAAGCAATATGGAGGGTTCACTTAGTTAACATCATGAACTTGTCTATTAGTTTTATGTCACCAACAACTAGCCCTACCCCTTATAGAATTGAAAGAAATAATTTTTTTGAGAAAATATGAGAAACATGAGTTGACTTTTTTTTTTAATTTTATTCTTTTCAACAATGAGGTTTTTGATTGGACGATATTTCATTTATTTGATAAGACCAAGACATGAATAGAATGTTGGAAAGAAAAAGGTGGTAATTAAATACCTCCATGTCCCATACCTATTCCATGGCTAGATTATTCCTACACAAATAATATATGATATATGTGCACCTCTTTATCATCCTGGTGTCGTTCAAATTATTCACATCAGTCGTAATTTAATTTTAAAGGGGCCAAAATAAAAGATGAAAAATCCAATAGGTTCAGAAACTGAAACCAAAGCGCAATGTTTTCTTCTTGTTGCACTTTGTAGCCCCATTTTAGTTGTAGGCTTGAGTAATTGCAAAAAATCAAGTGATATGTGAACAATCATTGATAATAGAGTAACTTCAATGATTGGGTATAAGAATGATAAGTAGATTTTACATCCAATCCAACTAAAGGCTTGCTAAAAAATTTTGTAACTATGATAAAATCAAATAGCTAAGTTTTGATGAAATTCTTTGAGAAAAAACGTGATTTAAGCATGGGAGAATCAATCTAATTTTATTGTATTGTCTTGGTGCTATATACAAAATTTATATTTAAATAAATTGCACATGGAACATCCTTGCGGATGCTACAGTCTAGAACATTGACTTGTTAATAGCATGGAGGAGGACACATATACCTAGAAATGTTTCTTTTTGGTGCATCTTCAATAGTTGTAAGACCACATATCATAGAATAAAGTGAGGTTTATCACGGTTAAAAGAGAAAACAAGTCCATTGTATGCCAATTTCTGTCAAAGTGATATATTTGGAGTTAAAATAATTTTGTTGTGTATTCATATCTTAAATGCATAAAATATTTGATTTTGAAATAGTTTTTCTTGTGTATCTAGACATCTAAATGCTCAATATACATGCACACGAAAATGTGAATTTTTTTTGTATAATTCTTTGGAAATTGAGTATTTTCAAAATTAATAAGTCGGCTTTCAGTTTCACCTTGATTTGGAGGAGCTTTAGGGTGGAAACATTTCAATACGAGAGAAAGACACCAAAATTTCTACGACGGACAATTCAATTTGATAGGTTCTCATTTATATTTATATTGAGAACTTAATATATATTTTATTAATTGCTCCACACCCGTGACTTCAAACACATAAATTTGAACTTACAGATACAAATATATGGTGTTAATGATTGTGAGATTTTATCCTTTCAAAAGTAAGTGATCAATGTCACCAATCAGTCAATATGTAAGAGTGGAAATAAACGTAAATATGTATAAAGTTTAGATTCACAAAAAGAAAATTTACATTGAAAACTCTTCAGTCTGCTATTGTGGATCGCTGATGTCAATGTTTTCCAAGTCATTGAGATCAGGGATAATGACAACGAAACGTTAACAGATGCCTCGTAACATGAAAGAGCACAGAAGAAGACGCGAAGGCACGCACGTGGAAGATGAGGGCATAAAAGGAAAACATAAAGAAAGGATGCAAAAAGGTGACACATGTGGATGGAAAGGGAAAAATTCTTGCTAGAGGAATGCATGGTGAAGGCACAACTATTACAAAGTAATGTATGGAAGCAAGGAAAGGTGGCACACGAGAGTGCCATGGACTTAGCTGAATTTGGGAAGAAATTCTACGATGCTCATGCAACGTGCATGAATTAGTGGGAAAAAGGCGAGTGCGCAAAGATTGCGAGTGAGGGGAAAAAGGAACAAAGAGGTAAAGGAAGAGAAAAGATGAAGGAAAGGAGGAGCGCGCAAGGCACGTGAGGAATTTGTAACCAAGGAAATATTACAAACAAGAAGCTGGAGTGTGTGCAACCCGCAATGTAGAACCTTCAATGCCAGAATGGGGATGTAAGTTGTCCAAATAACTAGGGGAGATATTTTGGATAACAATAGTATAAATCATAAAAATAGTGTTGTACTGCATCTTTTAAAAGAAATATGGAGGGTTCACTTAGTTAACACCGTGAACTTGTCTATTATTTTTATGTCACCAACAACTAGCCCTACCCCTTATAGAATTGAAAGAAATAATTTTTTTGAGAAAATATGAGAAACATGACCTGACCTTTTTTTATATTTTATTCTTTTCAACAATGAGGTTTTTTATTGGATGATATTTCATTTGTTCGATAAGAGCAAGACATGAATAGAATGTTGGAAAGAAAAAGGTGGTAAATAAATAACTCCATGTCCCACACCTATTCCACGGCTAGATTGTTCCTACCTAAATAATATATGCTATATGTGATAGTTGAAGACAATGAATTTATTCAATGTATTCAATGTGTTAAACAAAACAGAAGAGCCTCAAATATAAAGGTTTTGGGAGGAAGGAGGACAATTATAACTATCCATCAAATACATAACAACAATGTATTAAACTAAAATAATGCCAACATTCCCCCCTTTAATACATTGTTTCTACATATGTACCCCCTAAACAAATCAAACTTCACCTTGCTGAGAGGCTTGGTTAGAATATCTGCAACCTGAAAATCAACAGGGCAATATTGGAGCTAAATTTGGTGGTTGAAGACCTATTCAAAAATATAGTGACATTTGACCTCAATATGCTTTGTTCATTCACGAAAAATAGGATTCTTTACAAGCTTCAACACACCTTTATTTTCGCAGTGAATGATTGGAGGTTTCTCTTCAGGAATCCCTATATCTGCAAGAATACGACGTAACCAAATTGCTTCGCACACAACTCCTCGTGCGGTGTGGTATTCAACCTCAGTGGATGAGAGAGAAACAATAGTTTACTTCTTGCTAATCCATGAGATAGGTCTAGATCCGAGATGAAAAACATACCCTGAAGTAGATTTCCTGTCATCAATGGATCCTACATAGTCTGAGTCTGTATATCCTTGTAAGAATAATTGAGTGTTCTTCTGATACTCTAGACCAAAGTCAATTGTACCAAGAACGTATCTCAACACATGCTTTGCTGCTATCCAATGACATTTCTTCGGCTCCTACATAAATCTGGTGAGATAGCTCACTGCAAAGCAAAGATCTGGTCTAGTATAAGTCAAATAAATGAGACTCCCCATAAGCTTCCTTTAGTGAGTACCATCTACCTGTGGTGAATCCTGGAATCTGGATAATTGCAAACCTTTTTCCATAGGTGTGGAAATTGGTTTACAATCTGACATTCCATACTTCTCCAGAAGAGTCTTGGCATATTTCATCTGGGAGACAAAGATATGATTCTTATTCTATCATATCTCTAAGCCAAGATAGTATTGAAGTAGCCCCAAATCGGTCATGTCAAAGGATTTCTTCAAATCATTCTTTACATCATCCATAGAGATTATCAGAACTTTCTGTGATCACAAGATCATCTACGTACAAAACTAGAATAACAATCTTTGTTCCTACCTTCTTGATATACAAATTTGTATATGAGGGGCTATGAGTGAATCCATGCTATAATAGGTGATCATCAATTTTTATATACCATGCCATAGGTGCTTGTTTGAGTCCATAAAGTGACTTTATCAGACTACATACCTTGTGTGGTTGATGCTCATCTACAAACCCTTCAGGTTGGGCCATGTATACTTCTTCTTTGAGATCACCGTTCAGAAAAGCACTCTTGACATCCATCTGCTGAAGTTTCCATCCATTTTGTGTTGCCATTACACAGAAAAATTTGATGGTTTTGATCTTCATTGTGGGTGCAAAGGTTTAATCATAGTAAATTCCTTGTTGCTGAGCATAACCCTTTGCAACAAGTCGTGCTTTGTGTTTGTCGATTGAACAATCTACCTCATATTTTGTTTTGAAAATCCATTTGTAGCCAATGGATTTCTTACCTGGAGGAAAATCGACAAGTTCTCATGTCTGATTCTGAAGTAGGGAATCGTATTCAACATTTATAGCCTGTTTCCACTGTGGTTGGTCTAATGCCTCACAAACAGTGTCAGGTTCGGTGCTATCAACAACCAAATTCATGAGTGCAAAATTTACCTCATCTCTGGCTTGACTTCATGTTTTGACTCCCGTAGAAGTACCTGGAAGTGAGTTCAGGTATGCATCTCCAATAGTATCATGGACCCATTTTGGATGTTAGTGTTGTTGCTACTGATGTGAAGATGTGTTTTTCAGTGTGCCTAGATCAACGAATAAGTCTCCACTCAGCTCTTCTTCTCTCTGAGAAGAATCATATTGCCCATCATCTGGATGTGTGAGAAATCTATGTGACGAGATCAATACCAGATCTCCATTGTGTGGTAGGGAGTCAAAGGATGGCTCATCACACACCACATCTCGAATCTCATAGATTTTCTTCGTCTCAGGATCCATGAGATGATATTCCTTTGAGGTGGTACTATACCCCAAGAAAAGACATGGCAGTGTCTTTGCATCAATTTTCTTCCTTTTCTCATCTGGAACATGCATATATGCAGTACAACCAAAATCTCTCAAATGATAGGTAGAAGGTTTACGACTAGTACATAACTCTTCTGGTGTCCTATTCTGCAAGATCTTTGTGGGTTCCCGGTTGAGTAGATACACTAATGTCTGGTCTGATTCTGCCCAAAAATGATCCTCCAACTTAGCAGTGGAGAGCATACAACGAGCCATCTCCATGATAGTCCTTTTGTGTCACTCGAAAATCCCATTCTGTTAGGGCGTGTAGGGTGCAGTAAGATGTTGGTGAACACCATGCTGCTTCAAGTACGCTAAGAACTTCTTAGATAAAAACTCTCCCCCTCAATCTGAGAGGAGGAGAAGGAGAGGCTTCCCAGACTACCTGGTGGCTTGCTGGTAAAAGGTTTGGAAATTGGCAAATTCCTCACTCTTCTTCCGAAGAAAATATACCCACATTTTTCGTGAGTAATCATTAATAATGAGTTGGAAGTATTCAAAACCTTGGAAACTAGCTGGCAGGGGTCCACACAGATCGGTGTGTATAACCTGAAGATGCTCCGTAGAATGATAAGATCTCTATTTGAACGGACCTCTGTGTTGTTTTCCCACAAGACATCCCGATCAAAAAACTAAGGAATGGGAGAGTGGAGGAACCCCTCTTACCATTTCCTTGGCACTGAAATGGTGTAGAGCCTTGGCAGAAAGATGACCATATCAAAAGTGCCATAGTGCAGTGGACTCTGTTGTTGAAGCAGAGAGAGAAATTTTAGATGAAGTGACTGCATCCAGTGTAAATAGACGGCCCTTCATAAATGCTTGAGCAATAACTAAATCTCCTTGGGAAATGATGTAGGACTTGAACCATTTCTGAACAAAGAATTCAACCCACATTCGATGATTAAGAAGTTGACTTATAAACAAGAGATTTGAGGTCAAACCTGGAATATATAGCACCTTCGTGAGTGTACATCTTCATGTCCCAAGAGGAATGATGACATCACCAATCCCTGCCGCAATATACACCTGCTTATTTGCGATGGTGATCCGATCTCTAGTGGGCCGGTCACTCAGGATATGGAACAACTTCTTATTGCCAGTCATGTGTTTGTTGGTGCCCGAATCAATCAACCAGACACTTTATGACAGTTGTGAAGTCTGTGAGACTAAGACAATGTCCAAATGAGTTTTGTCTGGAACCTCTTCATCAGAGGAGGCATCCTGTTGAGTAGTAATATGACCCTTCTGCCTCTAATTACGAGCATGCCCTTGTGATTTCTTAGAATATCCTTGGCCAAAAGTGCTCTCTTTACTAGATTTTTCATGCTTGCGACCGTTGTAATAATAGTTCACAGTCGTGTGCGTATTCGTGAAGCAAATGTGGCACCATCGATCTGCCTTGATGTTCTGCTACTTCTAGGGTGGCCTCTATGGTGGCCTTTGAGAAGGTTGCTACTATGGATGTTGCCTCTGATTTTAGGACGCTGACTGCCTTTTTCAAGGCTTGTTGCTATTCTTTTGCCTCATGATGAGAACCTTGCCTTCGAAGGCTTCTTGAACATCCTAAATGGATTCTTCCTACTGGAGATAATTCACCAGTTTGACAAAACTCACCTCCTATTGAGTGATGGTCAACATGGTTATCAGTGTCCAAAACCGGGAAGGAAGAGCTCACAAGGTGAGTGGAACTAGCAACTTGTCGTCCACCGGTTCACTGAGAGCAGAAAGTTCTGTGCGTAACTTGGCCACACGTCGCAAGAAGGATTCAACTGATTCGCCATCATGCATACTCTTTGTGTGAATCTTTGTCTGAAGATGCAACATCATCTTCATATTCTTGGCTTCATAGAAGGTACATAATGCAGCCCATGCCGTAGAGGAAGTGGTTGTTGTGAGGTTAAACCTCATTAGAAAGGCTTAGACTGATAAGCATTAATCCTTTTGCATTGGACTTTTCATACTTAGCCAACATATCAACATCTGTGGGAGGGGTGTTCGAGCCAAAAATGATTCCCCAAAGATCTTCAAACTAAAGAATCATCCGCATCTTGGTTTTCCATGTGGCAAAATTTGGCCCTTTTAGCAACTGGGCATCCAACAACAAAATGCGTGGTGCAGACATTTTCAAAAACTCAAAATTGTGTTTTATTTATTGATTGTTCAAAAATGGTTACAAATGTTTATTGAATGAACCTGTCATGAAGATGGGCTCTATAAGCTTATGTAGTGAGACACAGATGCTCTTGTGGGCGTTCTACTTCGCGTTCATCATCTGCATCATAGCCGCGCTCCAATTCTTCACGGATTTGGCACACTTGAAAACACACATTGAACAAGAAATAGTTGAACAATCCTTGATGCACCAATTTGTAAAATAATACATTACCGGTATTCAGCAATTCATTGAGCAAGGCAAAATATATGTCGGTGGTGTCCTCTTGGGCTCTCAGAGGTGACTCAGCGGAAGGGTTGCTCGCAACACTCTCGGCATTAGAAATGTGCGACATGTATGTGCCCTCTTGGCACTCTCCTGGGGAAATCATGCTGGAAGGGTTTGCACTTGGCTCCGTGGTGTCACACAGCAACAAAAACAAGAATGCAAAAAAATGTTCAAATGCCTTGTGCAAATATTGGTATTCAATGGAAACTTCACACAACCACTGGTCTATGCTGTCAACGGATAGGAATCCATGAAAAAAATACCAAAAAAATTCAACCCACGTTTTGTATGAGAGGGATTGAGATGTTCTTTAACAGTTGCACGTCAAACTTCCAATGCACTGGACTTTAATTAGCAGGTCACTATGTAGGATTTCCACGCTAACTACATACGCTGCCTTCTTACTGTATTTCTAGAGAACATGTGTCCAATGGATGAAATCCCAACAAAACAATCATATATTCTTCTTTGCTTCCAATGCAAGTTGCTACGCCAAATATATACGCTAATTCTAATGCTCGCAGACACGCCAAATCCACAGATCGCTACTCCAAACACTATATACAAGGAGTATATAACCGCTTTCAAACGCACAGGTATAATTTCACGCCAAAAGCCATGAGCAACCATACTGGTCTCTCCAAAAACCATGCTAGGAGAAAGAGAACAAGAATCCAAAATTGCTACAAAATAGGTTGTATTTATCATGCACAAGTCCTTGAGGGAAATCAGCTCTGATACCAATGGTAGCAGAAGACAATGAATTTATTCAATGTATTCAATGTGTTAAACAAAAGAGCAGAGCCCCAAATATAAAGGCTACCAGAGGAAGGAGGAAAGTTATAATTGTCCATCAAATACATAACAACAATGTATTAAACAAAACTAATGCTAACAATATGTGCACCTCTTTATCATCTTGGTGTCCTTCAAATAATTCACGTGAATGTAATTTAATTTTAGAGGAGCCAAAATAAAAGACGAAAAATCCAATAGGTTCCAAAATTGAAACCAAAGCGCAATGCTTTCTTGTTGTTGCACTTTACAGCCCCCTTTTAGTTGTAGGCTCGAGTAATTGCAAAAAAGCAAGTGATATGTCAACAATCATTGATAATGGAGTAACTTCAATGATCGGGTATATGAATGATAAGTAGATTTTACATCGAGTCCAACTAAAGGCTTGCTAATTTTTGTTGTAACTATGATAAAATCAAATAGCTAAGTTTTGATACAATTCTTTGAGAAAAAACGTTATTTAAGCATGGGAGAATCAATCTAATTTTATTGTATTGTCTTGGTGCTATATACAAAATTTATATTTAAATCAATTGCACATGGAACATCCTTGCGGATGCTACAGTCTAGAACCTTGACTTGTTAATAGTGTGGAGGAGGACACATATACCTAGAAATGTTTCTTTTTGGTGCATCTTCAATAGTTGTAAGACCACACATCATAGAATAAAGCGAGGTTGATCATGGTTAAAAGTGAAAACAAGTCCATTGTATGCCAACTCCCGTCAAAGAGATATATTTGGAGTTAAAATAATTTTGTTGTGTATTGCATATATTAAATGCATAATATATTTGCTTTTGAAATAGTTTTTCTCTTGTGTATCTAGACATCTAAATGCTCAATATACATGCACACGAAAATGCGAAACAAATTTGTATAATTCTTTGGAAATTGAGTATTTTCAAAATTAATAAGTCGGCTGTCAGTTTCACCTTGATTTGGAGGAGCTTTAGGGTGGAAACATTTCAATACGAGAGAAAGACGCCAAAATTTCTACGACGGACAATTCAATTTGTTAGGTTCTCATTTATATTTATGGTGAGAACTTATTATATATTTTAGTAATTGCTCCACACCCGTGACTTCAAACACATAAATTTGAACTTACAGATACAAATATATGGTGTTAATGATTGTGAGATTTTATCCTTTCAAAAGTAAGTGATCAATGTCACCAATCAGTCAATATGTAAGAGTGGAAATAAACGTAAATATGTATAAAGTTTAGATTCACAAAAAGAAAATTTACATTGAAAACTCTTCAGTCTGCTGTTGTGGATCGCTGATGTCAAAGTTTGCCAAGTCATTGACATCAGGGATAACGACAACGAAACGTTAACAAAGACTTGAATATAGATACAAGGCAGTGACTACTGGCTAGGTCTTTTATCAAAGTGGACACCAGCGAACGCAGCGGCCTGTTCTAACCAGCTGGACGATCCAGCTAAGACCATATTCAACGCATACGGTCCACAAAACAATCTCGGCCCTAGTTTGTCCTGACAGGCACGTCTATATGAAAATATTGGCTTTCTCGAATCTACATGTTTTTACTAACTCTCCACATACTTCGTTGTTGAAAATACAGTGATATATCACCAGTATGCGGTATCTTCTGTCTCACATGAAATGAAGACTGACGGAGATATAATGTATATACTGACAGATACAGGAAATTATTGAGTTTCTCCAATTTAGAATTTCCGACAAGTCTCCCCAGAAAAGTCGCCATGGAAAATACAATCAAGTACATGAGGAGTACAGTGATATATCACCAGCAGTCCAGCACACTTAACTTTTATTTCACGCAAGATGAGAGTACGCCAAAACTGTTGCAGTCTACTCGATTTTTCTAAGGGGATTTGCTCAACTTGTGGTGTTGAGTGGGTTACATATTGAAGAGTAGGCGAGATTTTTACACAATCAGATTATGAAATTAAGATTAGAGAAGGAAAAACATGTCGTTGGTCGATGCACTCCGAGGTTTTCGGTTACTTATTAGCTGTTAATAAAAAGACTGTTAAAATTTAGTTGTACCTTTTATACAAATTATTAGGTCTAATTTATTTCAGAAACTTTATATATTTTTTCAATCTATATTAAAATTAAAAAATATTAATTTAAGGATTGAATGATGAAAATCATTTTTATATTTTATAGTTTTTTATATAAGTTAAAATTTTTGTATTTTATAATAATTTATCGAAGTAAAAAAATAAATTAAAATATTTCAAGTGATAAAAATTTGATCACATTTTTTAAGATATAATTTAATGTCACAATTTTGTAGCTTTTGGTAGCTTTCCAAACAAATTGAACGTTATATTTTTAAAAATAAAAATAATATACAATTATTAAGCATAATATTCTAATAAAAAAATTGAGCACTTTACTTTTCTAAATGAAAGGTAAAGGTGGCTTTTTGAATAGGCTCCTACCCAACAACAAAGAAGCCCTGAAACCTCAGATATAACCTTAAACACAATAATAAGAAAAATAGGAAAGGCTTCCCAGTAGCGAAAACAAACAACTAAGAAAGGGAAAAGGTTTTCTTGTGGTAGGATGTTTTATAGACATGCACAATTTTCCACCACTCTGAGACATATTCAAAAGGAAACATTACTGTAAGACCCTCAATTGGTCGATACGTACTGTTGTTTAAAGGAAAGATATTAGAATTTTTGCTAGTTACTTTACTAAAATTTTACTCAACAATTTTTTTCGATTGAATATCTGTATTTAAGTTTTTGTGGTTTCCTTCAATCGAAATTACTCCAAGTGGAGTTCTAGGAACCGAATCAACCAATTCCTCTAAATCAACATTTGTATTTAAATCTCCCTTACCATAAAAAAAATGATCTAGGAGAGTATCTTTCCACCAAGTGGCTCCTTCATTTTTATAGTTTTCCATCACACAATCAACTGTAATATGCCCCAAACTGAAACATATTTTGTATCTGAAAGGAAAACCTTCATATTTTATAGGTTGGGTTCAAGTTCGGTTTTTAACTTTAAGCTCAATGTTAGCAGGTAGGTTTTTTGTGGTATCAATCTCAACCAGTATTCAAACATTGGTTGTATGGGTAAAATCAATGGTGTGGAAGTCAATGTTTAAAATATTTCCCGTAAAATTTCTAATGGACACAAGACAATGATGGTCCTAAAATTGCAGCGGTAAGTTCAGTATTATAATCCAGACTGGTTTGCAAGAAAATGATTCAACAGTTTAATTTTAAAGAATGGAACCAAATTTTCATGAAAAAATAATGAGATTGACATACCCAAACATTTATATCTATGAAATCCTTATTAGGTATTGAAGTAAAAATAAAAATTAAAGTTTCCCCTTGCACAAGGGTGGATGTCTAACCTCCCATCGAAGAGAGGGACCCAATGTTTTGACATCATTTCATGAAGGACTGGAAGGTTCGGCCAAAAATTGTTAAATCTGTAAATCACGTCGTGTTACTAATGGAATGCCTCAAATTCAATAACATCTTCTCCAAAAGTTACACATGGGATATTACAAGTATGCACCATGGGTTTGATACATGTCATCCCCTATTGAACCTCCCTGAAGGATATAATATCATCTCTTTCCAGTAGTTAACATCCTAGAAGACATCTCCATTATCCCAAGCCAACAGAACGGACAAAGGTGTAGGTCGAAAAGGGATTTCTACCCTACCGCGAACATAATCTTGAAAAGAAAAACCCACGTTGTCCTTTGGACATGATGAAAAAAGCAGAAAGAGGCTTTCATATTGGTCATGTAGGGGTGACAAAGCGGGTCCCCTTCCCAATCCTTGCACCTCCACATTCAATTTCTCTCGTGCTAGTCACCTCCTTGTTCTAACCAGGGCTAGGTCGTCTTCCATTTGTACCATCTCGGAATGAAATTTTTCTCTCCGTCATCCCCTGTGCCACCGCCACGTATTCTCTACAAGCCACCGCTCTGATTTCCATTTGCAATGCCATCTCTTCCTGCACTAGGTTTAGGGTTCAAATAATTTTTTTGGAGTGTTTTTGGAGCCATAGGTTCTATTGGAGTAGTTTATTTTCCTTCAATAATACATGTGGAAATTGAGGCATGCTGACAATGCAACTCCATGTTTATAATGTTTATTGTGATATTTTACTATTTAGCGTTGTCATGCCTAAGTGTACTAGCATCTATTTTTAGAATATTTCACCCACTTGGTTTTAAAAATGAATTGTCAAAAAAAAGTCAATGATCACATGTAGTCATTTAGAATCAGATAGCCTAAATAGTTTGAAGAAAAATAGAATTGGAAATTATTGTAGATCAAACTTGTTCAACATCATTCCATGATATTCTAAATTAACAAAACTATTTATAAAACTTAATTCTTTCCTACGATAATATTTATTATTGTTACATGTTATGCTACTCCCGAGTAGTACACTGGCAAGTATTATACGTTCCTTATCCATTATAGGATATATTTTTTGAAATACTACATGTTATAGGAAGAAAAGGAAAATAACTGAACATTTTTTATGTCCCATAGTAGAGTACTATAGTTGTCTTGTTCTACCAAAACATTCATAAGAAAGCTAATGAACTGGAATATTCTTCATGAATGACATAATTTTGTATTTTTTTATAAATAATTACATTTATGACATGGGAAAATGTAAACTAACATTGTATTAAAAGAGATAATTTTAAAAATTTAGTGGATTCTAACCATTTAAAACTATATAAGTTAATAATACAATGAAAGTTACATTCATAAAAATTATAGAGAGAAGTTGCTACCATTTGTGAATATTGTGAAGTTATGTAAGACTAATCCACATTAGAATGTAATGTAAATTAACATTTCACTATGTTATATGTACTCTGATCACAACAGAATAAGTTTGATATAAGTTGTACTTAACAAAGCCTACGGGATTGAAGTGAATATTGTGGACTGAAATTCTAAAAATGAGGAAAAAAATGCCCAAAAACATTAAGACAACTAATTTATCAATGAATGGTCCATAATAAATGATATTTTTTTGGATAAATGGTAAAAAGGGGTGTTAATAATGGGACTCAACCCAGGAACAAAAGGAATGAAATCCCATAATAATCCATAAGCACAATAAGAGACAAATAAATGTAGCTTCCTTGCAGTGCAAGGAAACAAAAAACAACTAGATAACTTATTAATGAGGCCTTTTGGATTTCATTGAAAAAAATTATGCCAATCCTCTTCATCCTTAACGAACACGTTAATAACATCATGAGTCTTGATACCAAAAGTATTGAAGACATACTCCTAATATCACGGACCTTATCAGAAATTGAGAATTTTAAGCTTGTCAGGGTCACATGGGTCAAAAGGTTTAGAAATTGGCAAATGCCTCACTCTTCTTCCGAAGAAAATATACCCACATTTTTCATGAGTAATCATCAATGATGAGTTGGAAGTATTCAAAACCTTGGAAGCTAGCTGGCAGGGGTCCGCACAGATCGGTGTGTACAACCTGAAGATGCTCCGCAGAATGATAAGAGTTCTGTTTGAACGGACTCTGTGTTGTTTTCCCGCAAGACATCCCGATCAAACAACTAAGGAATGGGAGAGTGGAGGAAGCCCTCTTACCATTTCCTTGGCACTGAGCTGATGTAGAGCCGTGGCAGAAAGATGACCATATCAAAAGTGCCATAGTGCAGTGGACTCTGTTGTTGAAGCAAAGAGAGCAATGTTAGATGAAGTGACCGCATCCAGTGTAAATAGACGGCCCTTCATAAATGCTTGAGCAATAACTAAATCTCCTTGGGAAATGATGTAGGACTTGAACCATTTCTGAACAAAGACTTCAACCCGCATTCGATGATTAAGAAGCTGACTCACAAACAAGAGATTTGAGGTCAAACCTGGAATATATAGCACCTTCGTGAGTGTACATCTTCATGTCTCAAGAGGAATGATGAAATCACCACTCCCTACCGCAATATACTCCTGCTTATTTGTGATGGAGATCCGATCTCCAGTGGGCCGGTCACTCAGGGTATGGAACAACTTCTTATTTCCATTCATGTGTTTGTTGGTGCCCAAATCAATCAACACGACACTTTCTGACGGTTGCGAAGTCTGTGAGACTAGGACAATGTCCGGATGAGTTGTGTCTGGAACCTCTTCATCAGAGGAGGCATCCTGTTGAGTAGTAATATAACCCTTCTGCCTCTGATTACGAGCATGCCATTGGGATTTCTTAGAATATCCTTGGCCAAAAGTGCTCTCTTTACCAGAGTTTCCATGCTTGCGACCGTTGTAATAATAGTTCATAGTCGTGTGCGTATTCGTGAAGCAAATGTGGCACCATCGATCTGCCTTGATGTTCTGCTACTTCTAGGGTGGCCTCTATGGTGGCCGCTGAGAAGGTTGCTACTATGGATGTTGCCTCTGATTTTAGGACGCTGACTGCCTTTTTCGAGGCTTGTTGCTATTCTTTTGCCTCATGATGAGAACCTTGCCTTCGAAGGCTTCTTGAACATCCTAAATGGATTCTTCCTACTGGAGATAATTCACCAGTTTGATAAAACTCACCTCCTATTGAGTGATGGTCAACATGGTTATCAATGTCCAAAACCGGGAAGGAAGAGCTCGCAAGGTGAGTGGAACTAGCAACTTGTCGTCCACCGGTTCACTGAGAGTAGAAAGTTCTATGCGTAACTTGGCCACACGTCGCAAGAAGGCTTCAACTGATTCGCCATCATGCATACTCTTTGTGTGAAGCTTTGTCTTAAGATGCAGCATCATCGTTAGATTCTTGGCTTCATAGACGGTACATAATGCAGCCCATGCCGTAGAGGAAGTGGTTCCTGGGAGGTTAAACCTCATTAGAAAGGCTTAGAGTGATAAGCATTAATCCTTTTGCATTGGCCTTTTCATACTTAGCCAACAGATCAACGTCTGTCGGAGGGGTGTTCGTGCCAAAAATTATCCCCCAAAGATCTTCAAACTAAAGAATCATCCGCATCTTGGTTTTCCATGTGGCAAAATTTGGCCCTTTTAGCAACTGGGCATCTGACAACAAAATGCGAGGTGCAGACATTTTCAAAAACTCAAAATTGTATTTTATTTATTGATTGTTCAAAAATGGTTACAAATGTTTATTGAATGAACATGTCACGAAGATGGGCTCTATAAGCTTATGTAGTGAGACACAGATGCTCTTGTGGGTGTTCTACTTCGCGTTCATCGTCTGCATCATAGCCACGCTCCAATTCTTCACGGATTTGGCACACTTGAAAACACACATTGAACAAGAAATAGTTGAACAATCCTTGACGCACCAATTCATAAAATAATACATTGCTGGTATTCAGCAATTCATTGAGCAAGGAAAAATAGATGTCGGTGGTGTCCTCTTGGGCTCTCAGAGGTGACTCAGCGGAAGGGTTGCTCGCAACACTCTCGGCATTGAAAATGTGCGACATGTATGTGCCCTCTTGGCACTCTCCTAGGGAAATCATGTTGGAAGGGTTTGCACTTGGCTCCTTGGCGTCACATAGCAGCAAAAACAAGAATGCAAAAAAATGTTCAAATGCCTTGTGCAAATATTGGTATTCAATGGAAACTTCACGCAACCACTAGTCTATGCTGTCAAAGGATATGAATCCATGAAAAGAATACCAATAAACTTCAACCCACGTTTTGTATGAGAGGGATTGAGATGTTCTTCAACAGCTGCACATCAAACTTCCAATGCACTGGACTTTAATTAGCAGGTCACTATGCAGGAGTTCCACACTAACTACATACGCTGCCTTCTTACTGTATTTCTAGAGAACATGTGTCTAATGGATGAAATCCCAACAAAACAGTCGTATATTCTTCTCTGCTTCCAACGCAAGTTGCTACGTCAAATATATACTCTAATTCTAATGCTCCCAGACACGCCAAATCCACATATCGCTACTCCAAACACTATATACAAGGAGTATATAACCTCTTTCAAACGCACAGGTATAATTTCAAGCCAAAAGCCATGAGCAACCATAATGGTCTCTCCAAAAACCATGCTAGGAGAAAGAGAACAAGAAGCCAAAACTGCTACAAAATAGGTTGTATTTATCATGCACAAGTCCTTGAGGGAAATCAGCTCTGATACCAATGGTAGCAGAAGACAATGAATTTAATCAATGTATTCAATGTGTTAAACAAAAGAGCAGAGCCCCAAATATAAAGGCTACCGGAGGAAGGAGGACAGTTATAACTGTCCATCAAATACATAACAACAATGTATTAAACAAAACTAATGCTAACAATATGTGCACCTCTTTATCATCTTGGTGTCCTTCAAATAATTCACGTGAGTGTAATTTAATTTTAGAGGGGCCAAAATAAAAGACGAAAAATCCAATAGGTTCCAAAATTGAAACCAAATCACAATGCTTTCTTGTTGTTGCACTTTATAGTCCCCTTATAGTTGTAGGCTCGATTAATTGCAAAAAAGAAAGTGATATGTGAACAATCATTGATAATGGAGTAACTTCAATGATCGGGTATATGAATGATAAGTAGATTTTACATCGAGTCCAACTAAAGGCTTGCTAATTTTTGTTGTAACTATGATAAAATCAAATAGCTAAGTTTTGATACAATTCTTTGAGAAAAAACGTTATTTAAGCATGGGAGAATCAATCTAATTTTATTGTATTGTCTTGGTGCTATATACAAAATTTATATTTAAATCAATTGCACATGGAACATCCTTGCGGATGCTACAGTCTAGAACCTTGACTTGTTAATAGTGTGGAGGAGGACACATATACCTAGAAATGTTTCTTTTTGGTGCATCTTCAATAGTTGTAAGACCACACATCATAGAATAAAGCGAGGTTGATCATGGTTAAAAGTGAAAACAAGTCCATTGTATGCCAACTCCTGTCAAAGAGATATATTTGGAGTTAAAATAATTTTGTTGTGTATTGCATATATTAAATGCATAATATATTTGCTTTTGAAATAGTTTTTCTCGTGTATCTAGACATCTAAATGCTCAATATACATGCACACGAAAATGCGAAACAAATTTGTATAATTCTTTGGAAATTGAGTATTTTCAAAATTAATAAGTCGGCTGTCAGTTTCACCTTGATTTGGAGGAGCTTTAGGGTGGAAACATTTCAATACGAGAGAAAGACGCCAAAATTTCTACGACGGACAATTCAATTTGTTAGGTTCTCATTTATATTTATGGTGAGAACTTATTATATATTTTAGTAATTGCTCCACACCCGTGACTTCAAACACATAAATTTGAACTTACAGATACAAATATATGGTGTTAATGATTGTGAGATTTTATCCTTTCAAAAGTAAGTGATCAATGTCACCAATCAGTCAATATGTAAGAGTGGAAATAAACGTAAATATGTATAAAGTTTAGATTCACAAAAAGAAAATTTACATTGAAAACTCTTCAGTCTGCTGTTGTGGATCGCTGATGTCAAAGTTTGCCAAGTCATTGACATCAGGGATAACGACAACGAAACGTTAACAAAGACTTGAATATAGATACAAGGCAGTGACTACTGGCTAGGTCTTTTATCAAAGTGGACACCAGCGAACGCAGCGGCCTGTTCTAACCAGCTGGACGATCCAGCTAAGACCATATTCAACGCATACGGTCCACAAAACAATCTCGGCCCTAGTTTGTCCTGACAGGCACGTCTATATGAAAATATTGGCTTTCTCGAATCTACATGTTTTTACTAACTCTCCACATACTTCGTTGTTGAAAATACAGTGATATATCACCAGTATGCGGTATCTTCTGTCTCACATGAAATGAAGACTGACGGAGATATAATGTATATACTGACAGATACAGGAAATTATTGAGTTTCTCCAATTTAGAATTTCCGACAAGTCTCCCCAGAAAAGTCGCCATGGAAAATACAATCAAGTACATGAGGAGTACAGTGATATATCACCAGCAGTCCAGCACACTTAACTTTTATTTCACGCAAGATGAGAGTACGCCAAAACTGTTGCAGTCTACTCGATTTTTCTAAGGGGATTTGCTCAACTTGTGGTGTTGAGTGGGTTACATATTGAAGAGTAGGCGAGATTTTTACACAATCAGATTATGAAATTAAGATTAGAGAAGGAAAAACATGTCGTTGGTCGATGGACTCCGAGGTTTTCGGTTACTTATTAGCTGTTAATAAAAAGACTGTTAAAATTTAGTTGTGCCTTTTATACAAATTATTAGGTCTAATTTATTTCAGAAACTTTATATATTTTTTCAATCTATATTAAAATTAAAAAATATTAATTTAAGGATTGAATGATGAAAATCATTTTTATATTTTATAGTTTTTTTTATAAGTCAAAATTTTTGTATTTTATAATAATTTATAGAAGTAAAAAATTAAATTAAAATATTTCAAGTGATAAAAATTTGATTACATTTTTTAAGATATAATTTAATGTCACAATTTTGTAGTTTTTGGTAGCTTTCCAAACAAATTGAACGTTATATTTTTAAAAATAAAAATAATATACAATTATTAAGCATAATATTGTGATAAAAAAATTGAGCACTTTACTTTTTTAAATGAAAGGTAAAGGTGGCTTTTTGAATAGGCTCCTACCCAACAACAAAGAAGACCTGAAACCTCAAATATAACCTTAAACACAATAATAAGAAAATTAGGAAAGGCTTCCCAATAGCGAAAACAAACAACTAAGAAAGGGAAAAGGTTTTCTTGTGGTAGGATGTTTTATTGACATGCACCATTTTCCACCCCTCTGAGACATATTCAAAAGGAAACATTACTGTAAGACCCTCAATTGGTCGATATGTACTGTTGTTTAAAGGAAAGATATTATAATTTTTGCTAGTTATTTTACTACAATTTTACTCAACAATTTTTTTTGATTGAATATCTGTATTTAAGTTTTTGTGGTTTCCTTCAATTGAACGGAGAGAGGTGCAGGTCAAAAAGGGATTTCTACCCTACCGTGAACATAATATTGCAAAGAAAAACCCACGTTGTCCTTTGGGCATGATGAAAAAGCAGAAAGAGGCTTTCATATTGGTCATGTAGGGGTGACAAAGGGGGTCTCCTTCCTAATCCTTGCACCTCCACATTAAATTTCTCTCTTTCTAGTCACCTCCTTGTTCTAACCAGGGCTAGGTCATCTTCCATTTATACCATCTTGCAATGAAATTTTTTTCTCCGTCATCCCCTGTGCCACCGCCACGTATTCTCTACAAGCCACCGCTCTAATTTCCATTTGCAATGCCATCTCTTCTTGCGCTAGGTTTAGGGTTCAAATAATTTTTTTGGAGTGTTTTTGGAGCCATAGTTTTTATTGGAGTAGTTTATTTTCCTTCAATAATACATGTGGAAAATGAGGCATGCTGACAATGCAACTCCATGTTTATAATGTTTACTGTGATATTTTACTATTTAGCATTGTCATGCCTAAGTGTACTAGCATCTATTTTTAGAATATTTCACCCACTTGGTTTTAAAAACGAATTGTCAAAAAAAGTCAATGATCGCATGTAGTCATTTAGAATCAGATAGCCTAAATAGTTTGTAGAAAAATAGAATTGGAAATTATTGTAGATCAAACTTGTTCAACATCATTCCATGATATTCTAAACTAACAAAACTATTTATAAACATTAATTCTTTCCTACAATAATATTTATTATTGTTACATGTTATGCTACTCCCGAGTAGTAAACTGACAATTACTATACGTTCCTTATCCATTATAGGATATATTTTTTGAAATACTACATGTTATAGGACGAAAAGGAAAATAATTGAACATTTTTTATGTCCCTTAGTAGAGTACTATAGTTGTCTTGTTCTACTAAAACATTCATAAGAAAGCTAATGAACTGGAATATTCTTCATGAATGACATAATTTTATATTTTTTTACAAATAAATACATTTATGACATGGGAAAATGTAAACTAACATTTTATTAAAAGAGATAATTTTCAAAATTCAGTGGATTCTAACCATTTAAAACTATATAAGTTAATAATACAATGAAAGTTACATTCATAAAAATTATAGAGAGAAGTTGCTACCATTTGTGAATATTGTGAAGTTATGTAAGACTAATCCACATTAGAATGTAATGTAAATTAACATTTCAGTATGTTATATGTACTCTGATCACAACGGAATAAGTTTGATATAAGTTGTACTTAACAAAGCCTACGGGATTGAAGTGAATATTGTGGACTGAAATTCTTAAAATGAGGAAAATATGCCCAAAAACATTAAGACAACTAATTTATCAATGAATGGTCCATAATAAATGATATTTTTTTGGATAAATGGTAAAAAGGGGTGTTAATAATGGGACTCAACCCAAGAACAAAAGGCATGAAAGCCC
This sequence comes from Taxus chinensis, assembly GCA_019776745.2. Lineage (NCBI taxonomy): Eukaryota > Viridiplantae > Streptophyta > Pinopsida > Cupressales > Taxaceae > Taxus > Taxus chinensis. Next base: position 757,171,727 of record CM034151.1, on the reverse strand, counting down.
ATAATAATCCATAAGCACAATAAGAGACAAATAAATGTAGCTTCCTTGCAGTGCAAGGAAACAAAAAACAACTAGATAACTTATTAATGAGGCCTTTTGGATGGCATTGAAAATAATTTTACCAATCCTCTTCATCCTTAACGAACACGTTAATAACATCATGAGTCTTGATACCAAAAGTATTGAAGACATACTTCTAATATCATGGACCATATCAGAAATTGAGAATTTTAAGCTTGTCAGGGTCACATGGGTCCTTCTTTTCCTTGTAAATTGGATGTACCACTTCCTTTGACACCAAGTACCCTAGATACTCAATGTCAAGTAAAAATTCCAAATTCCAGGGGTTGGGACAATCCAAAGGGTAGAATTAATTCCTTATTTTAACATAATTAAAAAAACATCAAACACTATGTTTACGATAAATTTACTCTTACAGAAAAAAAAAATTATTTAGAAGACATAAAATGATATGATGTAACCTATGATAAAATGGACTAAAATTATCCTTACCAAGTACTCATAACCAATAATAATATTGATGCACACTATTAAGGGAAATAATCACCATTAACATGTGTTTGAGATTTTAAAAATGTGTAAATTATTTCATCTTCAATTTTAAAATAAATTTATAGACATATTCATATTTGTATATGGGATTTTTTAAATTATGAACTCTATTAAGATACTTTACTACTACCTAATAATTAACTTTAAAAGGCTAAAATTATGCAAATTTATCTACACAAGAAACCATGTTTAAGCCTATGTTGATTCAAACTATATGTATTAACAAACAAGTTAATATGATGTATGGATCATAAGATATGGTTTATAAAATATCCAAAAATTTGGAAATCAAAAACACTAAATGGAAGAATAATTGACGAGACTTCTAAATTCATTCCACTACTATATATTTCTTGTTTAGTAGTACCTAATAATTCACTTTAAAAGGCTAAATTTATGCAAAGTTATCTTCAAAAGAAACCGCTTTAAGCCTATTTTAGTCAAAATATATTTATTAAAAGAAATGCTAATCAAATTTATGGATCATAAGATATAGTTTATTAAAGATCTAAAAATTGGGAAATCAAAAACAATAAATGGAACAATAATTGTTCAGACTTTTAAATTCATTTCTCTACTATATATTTCTTGATGATAAATAAATATGAAAAAACAATCACCATTCAAATATTTTCTAAAAAAAATTACTAGTATGGTTGAAAACTTGGTTAAAAGGGTCAAAAATTAGTAAAAATAAATGTTATATCTTAAAACATCTTGAAATTTCTTACAACAAATAATTCATATATATATATATATATATATATATATATATATATATATATATATATATATATATATTTATTTTGAAATATATTAGTAAAAATTTAATTGAAAATCATGGGGGCCAATGATGAGGATGGCTTCTCCTCTTCATTTGAATTCTTGGTTGGGTGGAGAGTATTTCCTCTCCCTCTATTTGTTGTGACCAAATGAAATATGGTGGATCTTCTTATTGTTGTTCTGGACCTGAGGATGAAGACAAATTTTATAGTTTCTCCATTCTTTATTGTGAAAATTCCCACTTCAAGTGGATTGCATTGTAATATTATTTGTAGTGGAAATTTTTCTCTGTTTTGGAAATGGAACCTTCATTTGAATGTGAGAGATGTGTATTTTGTAAGTTGTATTGGATGAATGAAAAACGAAGTTGTAAAATAATTGTTGGAGTTCAATAGAATTTGTTTTAGTTACCACAAATGATATGGTTTTCATTTGAAATCTGTGTTTGAAAAATATTGTGAAGTCTCTTTCTAAAAATTGAAAAAGAAATACGTATGAAGAAATATTACATTTCTCTGATTCATTCGAAATGCGTGTTTTGAAAGTAGAACTATATTTTGGGTTTTCACGCATGGATTGAAGTAAAATTAAAATTTGTAAATCTAGAATGGAATGAAATTAAATGTTTTAATTATGGAAAATGAAATAGATAAATTTCCAATTTGAAATACGTAAATCTTTGTTAGATTGTTTCAATCCTACAAACCAATATCATAAAAAATATACAGAGTACGCTGCAACATCAAAAGTCAAAACAAAACTTTAAAATGAACTAATGATGAAAAAAGCACAACATGAAACATTTACATTGCCCTGGTAATTTACACACTTCATCTTTAATTGGGCAAGAGGAAAAAATAATGCAATTTCAAAGGAAAGAGAAAGGAAATAAATCCTTATTGAAATCCCAATCATAATCAAATAATCCTTGCAAATCCATCCAATTTCTATCAAGTACAACTCTCCATGTTTATTTGGCATGTTGAAGAATAAAGAATGCCAGATCAAATGAAGTCTTATTGTTGAAAACGTTTAATTAATGTTTTAATAGTAGGAAAGACGTTTGTGTAACATTCACCCTCTAAAGGTTGTTAAAAATGAATTTTGTTGTTTCCTACACAAAGAGGGGTTCAAGCCCTTTCCATAAAGTCCTCATTATCTCAAATTTGAGCTTCCATTCGAAATTTATGGCCTTCTGAAGTTTTTACTTTCTTTGGTTTTTCTTATAAAAAAACAACCAACTGTCGAAAAGGAAAATTTTGTAAATCAAACCCACGTGCTTGAAAATTACTTAGGGTAGTTTTTGCAAAAAAGGCAAAAAGTCAAAATTTCCTCCGCAGCCCCATAGCCCCGCCTATTTACTTTTGGGAAAGAAATTCCGTGCATTCATGGGCCCGCACCTTAAAAATTTACCCATTTGAAATGCGGTGAAAAAATCTTAAATCTCCCCGCCGGACCACTTCCCTACCTATCACTAGGGGTCTACCACGTGGCTTCTTAGGGAGTCAGGGGGAGGGGGGTATGGTTTTAGTTCTTCTTTTCTTTGGAAAAAATGAAAATGGTTGGAAAATTTTTTGAAGTTTTCCTGTCGGGCCCGCCTTCCCGCTGGTCACTTTTGGACTGACGCGTGGCTTACCTGGGCGTCGCTGGAGGCGTGGGGATTTTTGAACGTTTTTGTCCTTTAAACAAAAAGAGTTAAAATAAAAATTTCTTCTGATGACCCACCTTCCCGTGTGGGCTTAAAAATGTGCTAGGTGTCCCTTACGCCTTTGGGAAAATTTTCTTCCCTGGGCCCGCAGGCCCGCCTTTGGGAAAATTTTCCTCCCTAGGCCCGCAGGTCTATAACTTAAGAAATATGAGGAGTTAGGAGGATTTATTTATACCATTGGAAAGAGGAAGAAATTTCCTATCTCATGGAAATTCTTTCAAGAAACCTTAAGTGAGTTAAATATGTGCAAACTCAGGTTGAAGTGCAAAGATGAGTCTGAGAGTGGGTAAGTAGGAAATTACTTCTTTTTAACTTAATGTCTAACTCTAGAGCATGGGTTGACCTTTTTGAATGGTCACGTGAGGGGATAAGGGAACCTTTCCTATCCCATGTTAATAAGAACCTTGGTTATTGTTTAGACCTACTCAAATTAAATACCTTGGGCAATTAATTGTTTTGGGCATTTAAATATAGTGTTAAATTATTTTTTTATTAAATTAACACCTAAGAGAAATTTAACTATATTGGGGTTAACTATACCCTTTAATTTTTGTAATGTGGATCTAATGTTTATTATAACGGGAAAAAAATATTTATTAATTATGATTGAATTTGAATCCTTGCTATGACAACAGTTGCTTGAAGCCTGTTAGTGGTCACGCTTTAAAATAAAAAAATATAAAAAAAATATTCCATAATTTTTCTATCTAAACCTAGGTTGTTCTTGGGTCTCAAGTGGTCATTTTAGCGGGCATTACACACCAATATTTATCATTGTTGTGGTTGCTTCAAAATTTTAGGGTTTTTCAATCTTTTCTCTTTATTATTGATCGCCAAGAATTTTGATTCTTCAATTTTCAAGAAGGGTAAGTATTGTTTCTTCTTCTCTGGTAACTCGATAATAAAAAAATTAATTTCATAACTATCTGAGATGTGCAAATTTATCATCTTAGGGGTTCGAAGATCTTATTTGGGGTTTGAAACGCTGCATTTTTCTCTAGTAAATGCCATTTAAAATTGCCAAATGAATATAATTGTGTATTCTTTATAATTTGCACCCTTTTAATTGCCACCATAGATGTTATTTTTATAGATATCAGTTTGCTTTTGTTCCATTATACACTGAAAAAAAATTTTCTTAACAGAGATTTGTTGTTATTATTTCTCCCTTTTGCGTAACTCAGCTGCTGTGGCTCAAGCTTAGTCATTTTGTTGAAAACTTGGTTACCAAGATCCTCATTTGTGTTTTGTATATTGTACTTCGATATTTGGTAGGATTGGTTGTGTATGTATGGTCTGATTGAAACCTTGGATCCCTGTGTCAAGATTTTCCTTAGATATTCTTTGTTCTTCTTTGTAAAACTGCGAGGTTAGCTATCTTGTTCAAGCCTTTTCGATTTGGGATGAAATTTGGTTGCATTTGCCATCCCATTGTATGTATTTTCTGGGCTTAGTATTAGCTCTACTTTGTCTCCATTTGGAAGTATCTCTTTGGTTCTATGCATTAGATTTGTGTAGATTTGTAAATACCCATTAATGGGTTTCCCTTAAAATTGGTCAACGTTTCGTTTTATACTCATAGCTCCAGTTTCATGCATTATGGGCCCTCAAGATTTTTGCATTTGCACTGATTTATTGTCCTTACATCCATTTCTTTTCAAATAGTCTTGCATTGTTTGATTCCATATAACCAACTTTGATGTGTCGTGTTCAACCATTTTCCTGAACTTTTTTGTTGTTGGATCACTATTTTCATGATTTCCCCTTGTTGGGTTGCGTGTACAATAGAGAGTACTCTAATTCGAGTTGGACATAGCTCTTTAACAGCTCGGTTTTAGATAAACCAGTTCTAGTCATGATGGGATTTCTATTATGCATTTTTAAATTTGTTTTCTTCGCCCTTGATTATTTGTTTTCCCTCGAGCTCCTATTTTCTATGTTATGCATTTATGTATGAGTATTGACTTCCCAACTTCTCATGTTTGAAGTTTTTGATGCATTTAATCCAATCCTAGGGTTTTCTTTTGTTAGAATATGTGTTCAAAAATCAATGTCAAAGGAAAATCCATCCACGTTAGATTGTTCCATGCCAAAAACAACAAACCTTAAAAATACTCAAACTGTGAATAGTGTAAAATCTGAAAGAAGATCATTTTCGTAACTTTATAATCAATTTCTCATTAAAATTTTATATTCTTCCATAGTTTCACTTTCATGGTCTATACTATAGATGAAAGATTGTATAATTCTTTGCAAAATATCTTATCTGTAATATAATAATTCATTACATCTCTGAATTTTCTTCCATCTAAAATAAACATTGTATCTCTGCAAACCATAAGTGAATAACTCACCTCATTTTTAAGTTGTTGGTGCTCAAATTAGTCTCACCGCATTTGCCATTAAAATCCCTCAGTTTGCAGACTCTGTCATATTTTTATCTCCCCGTGTTGTGCTTGAAAAAAAATTGTCTTCCATTTGGTTTCCATGATCAGTCCCTTCCTGGGTCGAGGATCACTTAAAGATCCAAAATTTCTTTTTTGTTTCTGTCTATCTGAAAAAGTTTGAGAATTGGGCGTAAAACTCGGGTTGTTCCTTTCTTTTTATTTTTCGCAGTCGGAAATTTTTGTCCTTGTAATTTTTTTCCGAAATACCTAAGGAAACACGAATAGATTTAGCTTGAAGGATTATGTTTGAACCCTGTAAGATTTATGAATTCTCTGTCCTTGAATAAAATTTCATCTCTAGGCTCAAACGGTTGTTTTCCTGCATTTTTACGGTTTGACGAGTATTTTTTCCCGGTCAAATTTACATCTATACATTAGTGGAAAAGTGGCCCTTTTTGGTTTGATGCAGCTCATCAGAGCACTCTAAAATCTTTGTGGCTCACCTCGACCCAAAATTTTTCCACGTGGAGGAACGAGGCTCATTTGAAAGTTCAGCTTTTGGTTTGGCCTTGGAGTTAGGCTAGGAGGATACTTGGAAGCTTTTGCTCACTTTTCCTTTTCCTGGAATTTTTAATGATTAAAGGAGACTTCCTCAGAACCTAGACACATGTCGCCTTCCACTGAGCTTTCAACTTTTAAACAAATTCTGCCAGACTAGGACACATGGTGAGTCCGTGCTCATTCAGGGTCTCTACTTTTGGGGACAGTCTCAAGATGCGCCATTGAGACACGTGGCAGTTTGAAATGTCAAAAGGAGGGGAAGCGGGCCATCAGAGGAAAATTTGATTTTTTGCCTCTTGTTGTCAACAAGGTTAAAATCATCAAAATGACTTGCAAGCCCGATAAAGGATAGTCAAAATTTTCTTTGAAAGTCAACAATGGAGGTGCGGACTTCTGGCAGAAATTTGAAAATTTTTCGTTTTAAAAAAAAGGTGTTAAAGTGTAAAAAGGAAGCACGTTTCCACTGGGACCCACATTGGGACACATGTCAGGCCCATTTTTCAAAGGTAGAGGGGCAGAGGAAAATGAATTTTTTTACATTTTTTCAAAAATTTGTAAAAGGTAAAAAGGAACCCCTAGTCCCATTTTGACTAGTATCTCCCACGTGGAAGGTCCAAATTAAAAATAGAAATCAACAGTAGTTGTGCACCTATGTCTGATTTTCTACTATTTTTACTCCAAAGCTCCTAGAGATGTGAGTTTTCATTATTTCTTGATGTATCCTACACACCAAATAAAGAGGAGAATTAATTTTATATCTTGGTTTGGTGGGGAGGATCGAAAAATGTCTTTTTCCATTAATATGTGATGTAACTATCGATTTCGATACGAGTTTCCAATTTTTTCTTGCTTGGCACACAAAGAACTAGATTTGACAGATTAAAGGAGGAAGTAGTTGGCGCATGATATGAAGAGTGATCTACCAGATGAAATAATTTAATGTTGGAGATATTTGGATAGATTTTCCATCTGAGCACCTGACAACCTTTTTTGCAAATCTAATTCTGGGAATCATGATCAAAATCGTAACAAGCAATGGTGCTTTGAATGCTTTTTATTTTTTGGGGGAAAACTCTATTGTAAAAAATGTTATAAATTGCATGAGTTTGTCATGCAAATTGTTGGAGTGTTAGAGGTCAGGAATTAATTCCTAAGAGAAGAGTTTGGCAGAGGACATCTTTCTGAGAAACCTTTTTACTTCTTTTGTGTTAAATTTGATCATATCAAGGTGGTTTCTAGTGTACAACCATTGACAAGCTATAAGATTGTTCTAGAAACTTTCCCCTGCTGATGAATTTAATCAAATTTGAGTTAATCTATGTTGATTTTTGGGAAAAAATGTGTCTGCATCATTTTTGAATGTCTGCAAACAGTTTTTTTCCCATTGAAATCTTTTTTAATCACACAAGATATTATCCTTGTGATAGTTTGGTGGCTTTTGTAATTTTATTTATTAGAAGAGATTTCATTTGATAGTTAAATAAACAAATTTAAAATCACTACACTCCTAGAATGATTATAAGACTGTTTGTTAGCCTTTGAGGGTATCTTAGGCGTGATGAAACAGAGGTTGATAATGTTCAATTAAGTTTTCCAAGTTGAGCCTTCATTTTGGATTCTTAAAGTTTGTGTGAAAACGTGCTGATCTGGGCCTCCATTGAAGCATACCTTTTGGTTAAAGGAGCATTTTAGCTACTTTTAAGTATTATGTTTGTTAACCCTTCCATTTTGTAAAAAGTCTCAAAGATCTGGTGAGTCAAGTTCATTCTACCTCACCTCCCACAAAAAATTCATTTAAAAATAACCAATCTTACCCATATACCCATGTTTGTCCTGTGTGTGTACAAATGCGTAATTTATATTACAAAAACATGAAGAAGTAATCAGGTTTTCATTGTATTTAGTAGTCTAAACCTTTCTTAGAAAATATCTCCATTATCTAGTGTGACAACACATGAGAGTTAGGTTTTGATGTATTGATCAAATTTTCTTCAATATCTTCATAATAACTTTACAAGGAAGGACATATCCATCTCCTCCACAAACATTAGGCTATAAAAGGGTATTCTCACCCTAGTTGAAAGGAACAACCATAAAGTAGTGAACATAGATCAAATCCTCTTAAGGGTGCTATCCATTTCTCCCCATCTGAGTGACAAAGAGAAAGATGCATTTCTTCCCCTGCTACAAAATGGCATACAACATGATCTGCTTGTCTCTAAGTTTCCTATCAAACCTGTGATGCTGCTCAGCTTCTGAGGGAGAATCAATTTGGGTACGAACACTAGTGGCACCGTTGTCAGGGACATTGTGACTGTAGTTCATATTCAGACCCAGGTACACATTTCGTATATGCTTTAAGTGCTAGTACACTATTTCAACATCATCCCATGTTCAGGCCTATAAGAATTGTTCAAAGTTACAAGCGTTGTGTGCAATTTTTAAGCTTCTACAGTTATTTCACTAAGTTTCATTGATAAATTTTGGTAAAGGAAGGTTAGGTCTTTCCATTTCATGTTGTTAGTGTTGATAGACATTTGACAGATCATATTTTTTAGTGCATTTTCACAACTAAGGTGGAAATTCTTACTGGCGACTCCCTATTGATCTGATTCTTGATGAATACTAGTGTCTTAACCTCCGTCAAGTGAGGTTTGTTACTAATCTTTACAAAGATGGAAGGAAGAAGATCTTTCTTCGCTAAATATCCTGCTAGGACATTGTTTCCAGAGCTTGAAAAAACAAAGTCAGAAAGAAGAAGAATCTGGTGAGCTGTTGGAGATCAGAAATCAAGAAAAGAGATCTCCATTGATGAAAGTGATAAGCCTATCATTGAAAATTTCCATTCAAGTGCTTCAGAATTAGGTAGTCTCTTTTTGGAATTGAATTCTCCATCTGGAGAGAGGCCTTCATTTGAATTTGAAAAGTTTGCTTATCATTCTACCCCTATGTTTTCCAAAGTTGATAGGGTTTTCCAAGAAACAAATCCTTTAGGGGATATCCATTTTGAAATTTATACTCCTGTGTTTCAAAGACCCCTTGTCCCTTATCAGTTTGTTTCTCCCCAAAGGTCACCTCCTCGAAATGACATGGCACATCCCCCACCAAGACCTCCATTTGTTGTGAATACCTTTAGTCTTATAAATTTTATAGGGATGGCTGGCTATCCAAATGTAGTTCCCGAGGATGTAAAAAAGAGACTACCAAAGTTCCAAGGAAATAATGCTATAACTTGTGATAAATATTTAAATCTTTTTAAAAACATGATGGAAGACTTTGAGAGTGAATTTGAAGATGTATATATCAAATTTTTTATTCATACCTTGGAAGAAGATGCAAGGAACTGGTATAAATCTTTGCCAGATAATTCCATTGATTCTTGGACGGAAATGAGTAATGCATTTAGATTTTAGTATGGTTATAAGACAAACCTTTCTTTTATTAGAATTTGAAAATATCAAGAAGAATCCTAATGAATTAGTACATGATTTCAACACAAAATTTAACAAGACCTTGAGGAGATTTCCTATTAGTTTGAGACCATGTGATGAATCATGTCTGATAAAGTATTTAGATGCATTTGATAAGAAAGCTGCTTATTACTTGAGGGAAAAAAACCCTACCAATTTGAGGCAGGCCTTCACCATGGCTCTGCAAATTGAGAACAAAATTAAAGCAATTGGAAAACTTCCTAAGAGGGAAGGTGTGAAACTAGTTAACCTGGAAAAACCTAAAGTAAGTAAGGGTGCTGATTTGGAGGAAGTTGTAAAAAATTTGGCAGGGGCTGTCAAAGAAATCTCTTACAAATTAGCCTGAGTAGAGAAAGGAATTGGGCAGTGTTCACAAGGTCAGCACAAGCAACAAGGCCAAGACAGATTTGCAAATCATCATAGAAATGAGTAGAGATCTTATGACAGAGGCAAGGGACTTGTTTGATTTGGAAATAAGCAGCTCGGGGCCATGGAGAATAGAATGGTGCCTGATCCTCTGTCTTCCAGAGTTGTTGTTGTGGAAGAAACAAATGTACTTGATTGTTTTGACAGATGTTTCATGCCCCATGCTCCATGTGAAGTAGATCAACAAATAGAAGAAGAAGCTGATGATGATAATGATGATGATGTTTTCATGATGGGTTTCTCCATGAGCTCACAACACGGACTGACTTCAACTAAAATGATAAGTTCTCGAACTCTTGCATGTTTTTGGTATTGCATCCACCACGTACCCCCTTCTTCCTCCCTCTCATACTTTAGAAATAGATATTGTGTAAGCTTTTGAAATACCTGATAATGACTTTAAGTACTTAAGAGATTTGATGATAAATAAGTATGATGGAGGAATCCCATCTGAGGGAGAATCAATTTGGGTACCAACATAAGCTTTGTTTGAGCTGGCCTGTTATACTCTTATATTGCTAGGTGAGCACTTATTTGTTTAAAAAGCTACAAATTTGCAACATGGATTGTGTTTTTGTAACCTTGTTCAAATTTGACATTTCCCTTTACTATTATTATTATGTACATGTGATGGATCATTTCTTTATTTCATTCACTGTGTAATGCTGACTTCATGAGCTATCATGTGTTACTTGATGAACTTGATTTTCACATATGCACTCCTTATAATGACTGAAATATTTTTATCTTTTTTGATTGGATACTTCCTTTGTAATGGAATGATTACTAAGTAATGTAATTCATTTCTATTTTTGAACAAGGAAAAGTACCTATAATGGATCTTGAAAGCTCCTTAAATGATCTAAAATATGGATGCCTCTTCTTGTTTAAAGTTGATACCTATGGAAATTTTGTTCTCCTTTCTAGAAGTAGTGAAACATCGTAACTTGATGTGAATGCTTTCTTTTTGTGATGGGTATCTAAACTCTGTTCCTACCTTTCCATTATCATTTATGAATAAAAAACTCAATGGGTTTTCTCCTATTTGATTTTTTTATCTATGAAGAACATTCCATCGACGAGTCTTACTTATTTTCTCATGAAGCTTCGCAATTATTATGCATCAAAACAAAACTGTTAGTTGCTACGATTTCAGCTATAAATTTAGTCTTGATTTTGTAACTTCAATTAATATGAGAATAGTAAGGAGTGACTCTATTCTCTTTTTCTTTTCTATCATGATTTTGAGAACAATATATCTGCTTCTGTAAGAAAGTGCTTCCTTGATTCTATATCTACCTCATCTGATTTATCTTATGTGTACTTCACAAGATTCATTTTCATGAAACTAATAACACATGATAGCTAGGGATAATACATAAGAGGAAGATGAAGAAGTTGTGAATGGAGATGATGAAGACCAAGAGAAGACCCAAAAGGAAATGATGGGTTTTATCTATATTATGTTCATTTTAGCTTTATGTACATGCATATTTTCCTTTAAGTAAACATAAGTTACATTCCACAGCTTATGTGCGAAACACCAAATTTCTTCATGAATAAATGACATTAATTTTTGTAATTGAGATGTATATTTTTTTCTACTTCCAAATTATGATATGTAGTGATTGTATAAAGATCTAAGAAAATCAGTCATATAGTTAATAAAAATTATTCATAAGAAATAATCAAAGTTTATTTACTTATAACATAATAGTGAACTCTTCTGCATGTAAACTGCAACTCTGTTTGTTATTATGGGATGAAATATCCCACATGTGATGTAATTCCCACCTTCATCAAGACTATGCACTAGTCCTTTGGGGCTTCTATATTTCTTTGCTGGAGTTGAATGTGAATGACAACACATTTGAGGTGTCGCATTCTGCAACAACACACATAGCTGAATATGGCATTGTTTTTCAATTTTATACAACTTAGAACATTAAGAAACCTTCCATTTTTCCCTTAGCTAGGTCCATCACATAAATAATTTCCATCTAAAATAAAGTTTCGAGTTGTCATTTTTTGCATGGGTGCACAAAATGTGAACATTTCTGGCGATCCTATGGGGAAAAGCTACCTACTAGGTTTAAGACTAATGCCTTGATCTTGTCCATTGGGCATGGATTAAAAATAATAATACCAAAATATTTCCTTTCTAAAAAATAACCCTTGTTAAAAACAAACTAAAACATGGAAAGGATCTGGTCAACCAGATCATGTACATGAAATGCACTTATTGAATTGAAGAAACATTGCAGTGTGTATGAAATACACTTTATTTAAAGGAAATCCTAATATACCCTAATAAAACTATCTACAAACTAAATCTAAATAAAGCCTGAAATAGGCAACAAAAGGTAGCTTCCCTTTCTCAAAAATCATAGCTTGGAAAAAAAGTAACTACTATAGAAAAATCATAGCACCCTTCATTGCTTCCAAGTGATTGGTTGAGGTAGTCAGTGTGATTTGTTAAACATGGAGTTATCCCAATGTGTGGGATTTTAAAATTGGGATAAATCTCCAGAGAAGGCCAACTTCCTATCCTATCCTATTGCCAACTACTCCAAACTACAGAGAGTTGCAGATCTAACCCTAGTCTACTATTTCCAGGGAGACAAATATAGAGAGAATGCATGAAAATTAAAACCTACTCTAAGGGAAGGTGATGCACCAAGAAGTATGTTGAACAACCTACATAATAAACAAAACACTATGAGAACCTTTTATTGAATACAACAATAATACAAAATAAACTTGCATGTAATGAAAGATCAACAAGATGCAATAGTTATAGAAGAGGGTTTGAAACATCCATAGATCCGATTTTATTTCTCTCAAAGTTGATACAATACATCACATTCAAGCTCAAAGGAAAGGGAGGTTTGAAATATCCACAAAATATCAATAAGAATGGAGGGGCATGTACAAGGTGTCCAACCTTTTAAAATGAGCCCCTCCTTGTAATATATAGGAAGAGTGAGGGAAGGGAGAGAGAAGGAATTCTAAATCTTTCTTCAACCACCCAAAAATGCATTAAAATCACCTGCAACAATGATGTGTACCACTGCAAAACCCATACCTCTATATACATTGCCTTCTTGGGGAAGAAAGCAAGCCCATACATGTTATCCCAATTTTCCCCCAAGGAAAATTTGTCGAATGCGATCTTGCAGAGGAAAAATGGAAGGGTCGGCCCAGTCGTGTGGACTCACATTTGAATCCATCACCAAGTCTAGAAGTGAGTAGAAAAAAGGAATTATGGAGGGTACCACGTGTCTAATCAGCATAACTCCAAGAAGTGAATCCAAAGGTGGTCCCCAAACAAGCGCCCACCCGTCACGTGGTCAGAGTCAAAGAGGGAAAAAAACCAGATGTTGAAAATTCCAAGGCCAATGGGAGGAACCACACATCCCAATGGTGCAACTTCAAAGGCATGACTTATAATGCAGGACCCAAACAAGCGCGAGCCCCCCACGTGTCCCAAGTAAAATATATTTCCCCCGTTAAATAGAAGGGACCAAGGTAGACATGAGGAAATGAATTAGCGGCCCACAAATGATACTTAGTGTCTAGTTATCACACTTTTGGGAGCTGACTACAAAGGGTCCCACCTGTAAAGAGTTTTTGGGCATTATATGTAGTGGGCCCCCCTTACTCACCCAAAGGCATGAGGCAGGAAGTATTGATTTTAGACTCGAATTGACTAAGCATAAGGCAGAGCTAGAAGAAAGCCCCATGTGTCTCCTCGGTTCTCCTTCAAGAAGCGAATCCAAAAGTGGTCCCCAAGTGTGTGCTAGGTCGCCATGTGGCTAAGAGTTCAAAAATGTCATCCCTAAACGGGCGGGATTAGATAGAATCAACCGTTCAAAGGGGACAAAGCCTGTGGAAGGCTCCACGCATCATCCTGGCACAACTTCAGGGGTAGATTCCAAGTATGGTCTCCAAATGATCGCTAACCCTTCACGTTTCTAAGGTCAGGCAGAGTGCCTCCGCCAACAGGGGAACTCAGGAAAATAACAAAGGAAACAGAGCAGGCCCACACATGATGCCACATGTCAATTCGACGAAGCTTTTAGAGTGGGAGGAGGGAGTGAAATCTTAAGACGTGCAAAGCCACCATGTGGATCTGGGTAAATAGACTCCAAACTCAAATCTCCTTCAGACCACCATATCCTTCAATCAGAAGCTTAGAATCAAGTGGGAGGGGACGTTTTGAAGAGCTCTCGGCACCTACTACCCAACTGCCACCATTAATGTTTTGGCCTACCTTTTCTGAGGTCGTTAAGTCTCCCACCTACCACCATAATGAAGAATGGGCCTCCTCTCTTTCCTAGCAAGGAACAAGGATGGGGGCATGAGTGTTGCAGTAACACTCATCATTGTGGTAGGGGAATTCAATGCTCCTTCAGAGGTGGTTGGAATAGGGTCTGATTTTTCCACCCTTTCCCTCTAATTTTTCCTATATATTGTACAGGAGGGGCAATTTCTAAAAGGTTGGACATTATTTTTTTGTACCCTTCCTTCTTCTCTTCCTTGCAGGTGATTTGGTGGAGTCTTCGAACCCCTAATTACAATTGTAATGCAATCTTGACTCTTGGCCATTGTAATGGACTATATCAAATTCTTGGAGTAATAGAATAATTTAGTGGATGATTTCAACCCTCTCTTATGTTTATTTGCTTCTCGTTGATCCCTCATTGCAATCTTGGTCATCTGTGCATGGATATTGTGTCACATTTTAATGGTTTGTGTTTAAGGACAATGCAAATGTTCACCATTACTTTGGTGCATCACCTTTGTTAGATTAGGTTTTATTTCTTATAACTCTTCAACCTTGTCTCCTTGGCAAATTAAAGTAGGATTTAGAATAGACCCTCTGCAATCTTAACTGGTGCACTTGAATAGAGGAATAGGAGTCGGCCTTTATCTGGAGAGCTTCCCTGATTTGTAAAGTCCCATTTTTGGGGAAAGCTCCATGTTATGCAATGACATCGGATGCCCCACCCAAATCCGAGGCCATTCGGGGGTGATGTGATTCTGCACAAACAATACCTTCATTATTTTTGAATAAAATCAACTCGCTTGGCTCGAACCGAAAACTTGAGCTTCCATGGCCGAATTCATCCCGCTATTTTCTTTGTGCGAGTCCAATTTCTCCCAAGGTAAAAAATTGGATAACAATTTAGCAACTCACGGGGTTACCTTCCTACTAGGTGAAAGATCAGGAGCCTCAAAGTATCAATTGGGCATGGAGTTTGATACTGATCTTGTATTTCAAATTTTGTCCTGATAACCCGCACTCTCAATTTTCATAAAGAAATCTTGAAGTTAAGATTTTGTGAGTGTGGAAATTTTTTTAGACCCGGGATTTTAACTTGTTCCTGAAATGGACTATCCTGACACATTAATTTAATTGCTATTCATTTTTTTCCTTTGAAATTAACATGTGTTTCATACAAATTATGAAATTCTTCTCTCTTACAACACGCACTTAAGAGGCACATTGAACTCCACTCCATAATGATACAACATAGGAGCAAAGAAACTTGTGCCAAAGAACTTATGTAAATTGAAAGCTAACCTACAACAAGACAATGTGCATATATAGTTAGAGGAATTTAAAATCTGAAACTAATATGTACAAGGGTGAGACTTTTCTTTACTTATAATGTTTAAGATGGGTTCCATTGACTAGAATCGGAAGTTCCTCTCCATATAATACAGATAATTGGAAGGAATTTCTGCTATTACATCCTATGAACATATAGGGGCCACTCCAAATGGCATCAAAATTGGAATTTCTTTCCGGTTTATCCCGATTTGCATCCCACTTTAGAGCTAAGTCTCCTTCCTGGATGGTTATTTCCCCGGTTTTCCTGTCCAATGTCCTTTTGATCATAGCTTGATACTTTTTCATGGTTTGCATGGAATGAATTCTTATTTCTTCCAATTCCACATACATAGATTCCATAGGCTTGAACTCAGACAATTCTTGTTGTTTCATGAGTTCCAATACTAGTAACTCAAGTGATATAGCAAACACCACCTCTTTCTCGTAGACTAGCTTGTAAGGGTAAATATAGGATACAAGGTTGAAGAGTTACAAGAAATAACACCTAGTCTAACAAAGGTGATGCACAAAAGGAATGCTAAACATTTGCATTATCCTTAAACATTGCCTCTTTCTTTTCACCCTTCATTCTTCTCTTCCTTGCAGGTGATTCCGTTGAGTCTTTGAACCCCCAATTCAAATTGTAATGCAATATTTCTTCTTGGCCATTGTAATGGACTGTATCAAATTCTTGGAGCAATAGAATAATTCGATCGATGATTTCAACCCTCTCTTATGTTTATTTTCTTCTTGTTGATCCCTCATTGCAATCTTGGTCATCTGTGCATGGATATTGTGTCACATTTTAATGGTTTGTGTTTAAGGACAATGCAAATGTTTAACATTCCTTTGGTGCATCACCTTTGTTAGATTAGGTTTTATTTCTTGTAAATATTCAACCTTGTCTCGTTGGAAAATTAAAGTAGGATTTAGAGTAGACCCTTTGCAATCTTAATTGGTGCACCTAAACAGAGGAATAGGAGCCAGCCATCATCCAGAGAGATTCCTTGATTCGTAAAGTCCCATTCTTTGGGGAAAGCTCCATGTTATGCAATCACACCGGATACCCCACCCAAAACTGAGGCCATTCGGGGGTGTTGTGATTCTGCACTAACAATACTTTCATTATTTTCAAATAAAATCAACTCGCTTGGGTCGAACCGAAAACGTGAGCTTCCATGGCTGAATTGATCCTGCTATTTTCTTTGTGCGAGTCAAATTTCTCCCAAGGGAAAAAATTGGATAACAATTTAGCAACTCACGGGGTTACCTTCCTACTAGGTCAAAGATCAGGAGCCTCAAAGTATCAATTATGCATGGATTTTGATACTGATCTTGTATTTGAAATTTTCTCCCGATAACCCTCACTCTCAATTTTCATAAAGAAATCTTGAAGTTAAGATTTTGTGAGTGTGGAAAAGTTTTTTCACCTAGGATTTTCACTTGTTCCTGAAATGGACTATCATGACACATTAATTTAGTTGCTATGTATTTTTTTCCTTTGAAATTAACATGTGTTTCATACAAATTATGAAATTCTTCTCTCTTACAACACGCACTTAAGAGGCACATTGAACTCCACTCCAAAATGATACAACATAGGAGCAACAAAACCTGTACCAAAGCACTTATGGAAATTGAAACCTAACCTACAACAAGACAATGTGCATATATAGTTAGAGGAATTTAAAATCCTAAACTAATATATACAAGGGTGAGACTTTTTTTTTACTTGCAACATTTAAGATGGATTCCATTGACCAGAATCGGAAGTTCCTCTCCATATAATATAGATAATTGGAAGGAATTTCGGCTTTTACATCCTATGACCATATAGGGGCCACTCCAAATGGCATCAAAATTGGAATTTCTTGCTGGTTTATCCCGATCTTCATCCCACTTTAGAGCTAAGTTTCCTTCCTGGAAGGTTCTTTCCCTGGTTTTCCTGTCCAATGTCCTCTTGATCGTAGCTTGATCCTTTTTCATGGTTTGCATGATATGCATTCTTATTTCTTCCAATTCCATCAATTCCACATACCTAGATTCCATAGGCTTGAACTCAGACAATTCTTATTGTTTCATGAGTTCCAATACTAGTAACTCAAGTGATATAGGAAACACCACCTCTTTCTCGTATACTAGCTTGTAAGGGTAAATATAGGATACAAGGTTGAAGAGTTACAAGAAATAACACCTAATCTAACAAAGGTGATGCACCAAAGGAATGCTAAACATTTGCATTATCCTTAAACATTGCCTCTTTCTTTTCACCCTTCCTTCTTCTCTTCCTTACAAGTGATTCTGTTGAGTCTTTGAACCCCCAATTCAAATTGTAATGCAATCTTTCTTCTTGGCCATTGTAATGGACTGTATCAAATTCTTGGAGCAATAGAATGATTCGGTCAATGATTTCAACCCTCTCTTATGTTATTTTCTTCTTGTTGATCCCTCATTGCAATCCTAGTCATCTGTGCATGGATATTGTGTCACATTTTAATGGTTTGTGTTTAAGGACAATGCAAATGTTTAACATTCCTTTGGTGCATCACCTTTGTTAGATTAGGTTTTATTTCCTGTAAATATTCAACCTTGTCTCCTTGGAAAATTAAAGTAGGATTTAGAGTAGACCCTCTGCAATCTTAATTGGTGCACCTAAACAGAGGAATAGGAGCCAACCATCATCCAGAGAGATTCCCTAATTCTTAAAGTCCCATTCTTTGGGGAAAGCTCCATGTTATGCAATCACACCGGATACCCCACCCAAATCCGAGGCCATTTGGGGGTGTTGTGATTCTGCACTAACAATACTTTCATTATTTTCGAATAAAATCAACTCGCTTGGGTCTAACCGAAAACGTGAGCTTCAATGGCCGAATTGATCCTGCTATTTTCTTTGTGCGAGTCAAATTTCTCCCAAGGGAAAAAATTGGATAACAATTTAGCAACTCACGGGGTTACCTTCCTACTAGGTCAAAGATCAGGAGCCTCAAAGTATCAATTAGGCATGGATTTTGATACTAATCTTGTATTTGAAATTTTCTCCCGATAACCCACACTCTCAATTTTCATAAAGAAATCTTGAAGTTAAGATTTTGTGAGTGTGGAAAAGTTTTTTCACCTAGGATTTTCACTTGTTCCTGAAATGGACTATCATGACACATTAATTTAGTTGCTATGTATTTTTTTCCTTTGAAATTAACATGTGTTTCATACAAATTATGAAATTCTTCTCTCTTACAACACGCACTTAAGAGGCACATTGAACTCCACTCCAAAATGATACAACATAGGAGCAACAAAACCTGTACCAAAGCACTTATGGAAATTGAAACCTAACCTACAACAAGACAATGTGCATATATAGCTAGAGGAATTTAAAATCCTAAACTAATATGTACAAGGGTGAGACTTTTTTTTTACTTGCAACATTTAAGATGGATTCCATTGACCAGAATCGGAAGTTCCTCTCCATATAATATAGATAATTGGAAGGAATTTCGGCTTTTACATCCTATGACCATATAGGGGCCACTCCAAATGGCATCAAAATTGGAATTTCTTGCTGGTTTATCCCAATCTTCATCCCACTTTAGAGCTAAGTTTCCTTCCTGGAAGGTTCTTTCCCTGGTTTTCCTGTCCAATGTCCTCTTGATCGTAGCTTGATCCTTTTTCATGGTTTGCATGGAA
This sequence comes from Taxus chinensis, assembly GCA_019776745.2. Classification (NCBI taxonomy): domain Eukaryota; kingdom Viridiplantae; phylum Streptophyta; class Pinopsida; order Cupressales; family Taxaceae; genus Taxus; species Taxus chinensis. Next base: position 757,152,515 of record CM034151.1, on the reverse strand, counting down.
TGCATTCTTATTTCCTCCAATTCCATCAATTCCACTTACCTAGATTCCATAGGCTTGAACTGATACAATTCTTGTTGTTTCATGAGTTCCAATACTAGCAACTCAAGTGATATAGGAAACAATGCCTCTTTATCGTAGACTAGCTTGTAAGGGTAATTATCTGTCGACAACTTTGGTGTGATCCTGTCAGCTTGTAAGGATTATTTGAGCTTGTTACGCCATGTCCTCTAATTATTATCCAAATTCCTCCTGATGATTCTTATCAAATTCTTATTTGTGGACTCTGCCTATCCGTTACCTTGTGGGTAATAGGTTGAAGATATGCTCAAGTACATCTCATTCCCAATAGTCCATTCTATGATCTTAGTACCTAAGAATTCCAATGCATTTTCTAAACTTATAGTGGCTGGTAAACCAAACCTTTTCACTATTCCTTTATAGAAGTCCAGTATACTAGACTCGTTTGCTTCCTTGAGATCTAACACCTTGGTGCACTTTGTGAAATAGCCTATTTCCGTAAGAATCCACTTCTGGTCTTGTCTTGAACTTGGATTGATGACCCTGATGAATTCCAATCCCCATTGCTTGAATGGTTGGTCAAATGAAATCAGATGTAATGGAAGTGTTACTAGCCTCTCCTTTCCTGTGAAGAAAGCACACCTCTTACATTTCTTGATCCAAGTGTAGAAATTACTAAACAATGTGGGCCAATAGTACCTTGCCTTCATTATTTTGAGTGTTATCACTTATGGAGTGAAATGACCTCCTGCCTATTCATCGTGAAATTCCTCTAACACCTTATAAATTTGACATGTTCCAATACATCTCAATAGAACACCATTGATGTCTTTATTGTATAAAACACCATCAACAATCTATAGTATATACTCTTTTCTTTTCTCATTTCTATAGGGCATAGACCTATTTGTAGGAATTTCATCATGTCTTGAGTCCAACAAGGAATGGGAACATTATTATTTTCTTTCCCCTGACTATCCTGTAGCACCAAAACAACTTCCTTTTAATCACTTTCTTCGACCTATTTACTCGAGGCTAGCTGTTAACATAATCCCTTCCCACTGACCAAATTAGTGACCTTGATTTCAATATCTTACTCCATGACACAAGTGATCTATACTGCATGTTTCTCATTAAAATATTTTTTCAATAGGAAGTCCTTTACTCCCACATGGGATACTAGCAATTGAATCCTATTCTTTGAAACTAGGTGCTTGAATTTATTTAAACTCCTGATAACTATAATGATATGTTTCTCAATGAAGGAAAACCTAACATCATAATGCTCCAAACCCTGACTGAAGAAGGCAACTGGGTTCTCAGACCCATCTTTATTTTGTTGTACTAGGATGTGTAAAAAGTATCCAAACCACCAAAGGAAAAGAACATGAAATCCTTGGAGAATTTTGGATTTATGAGAGTCAGGGTTTGAGATATAGCCTCTTTGATTGCTTAAAAAATTGCTTTACCTTTAGCTATCCACTTGAATGCTATCCTCTTTTTTAACATCTGCGTTATTGGTTTCAAATGAGTGGAAAAATTTGGTACAAACCTACGAAAAAATTGACCCTTCCTAAATCTTTAAAGGTCTTTCTTACGGCTTGGCAATCGTAGTGTTTGAATTTCCTCAACTCTTTCTAGGTCAATTGTCAATCCTTCCTTTGACAAAATGTGGCCAAGAAGTTTTCCTTCATGAGCCATGAATATAATTTTTTTGGGATTCAACGATACCCCAAATCTCCTACACCTTTGAAAGACATTTCTTAGATGGAAGAAGTGGCTTTTTGAATTTTTTGGAAAACACAGTAATGTCATCGAGATAGATAATTAAAATTTTGTTTATCAACCCCTTGAATGCCATGTCCATTTCCTGTTGAAATGTTTCTCTAGCGTTCGAAAACCCAAATGGCATCTTCTTGTAGGTATAGGTGACCCATTTTGTAGTGAAACCCATTTTGAATAGATCCTCTTCTTTCACCATTATCTGATTATACCCCAAGTATCCATCCAGAAGAGAAAATATTTTTAAAGGAAGTGGGTAATCGTCTTTGAGAGATTTTCTGTTCAAGCCTCGAAAGTCCATTCACAACCTTATTTCTCCGTTCTTATTCTTGATTGGTACCAATTTTTCAATCCATCTTGAATGTTTGATTGAAAATATAATGCTTTCCTCTATCAACTTGTTCATCTCTTTCTTCATAAGAGGCTCAATTTTTGGGTTGACTAGTCTCTGCTTTTACCTAATAGGGTTAGCACCTAGATCTAGGTATATTGTATGTTGTGCTAATTTCATATTGAATCCCCACAAATTCTCATAGATTTAGGAAAATCCATCTGAAAACTCTTGGAAAAATTATATGAACTCATATCTCTCCTGCTTTGTGCTTTCCTTTCCAATTTGGACTCTTTTTCCTTCTCTAATTGAAATAGGTTATGAAGCTTCTACCTTGACTTGTATATTGGATTTTTCCTTCTAGAATTGATTATTTAGGTTGAAGATAGACTCCAATGTGACCAAGCCTTTGGGAAGTTTACTTATCCGTAGCTGCAGTACCTAGTCTCTGTATTCTTGCGCTAATTTATCCTGATTCCTAGCTAAGAACTTTGCCTCTTCTCACAATAAATTAATGATTTGTTGATAATTCTTAAAGACCTACCTACTTGTGTTGTTGTTTGGAACTACTGGCCTTACATTCACATTGATATGGTGTTGTGTCTTTTCTCTTTGGATACTGTAAAATACATCAAATTTTTCCCCAATGGATGCAAGTCTATCCATGGCTTCATTCTTCTTCATAGGTATGGACTCAATATTGAATTCCTTAAATTCCTTAATGAGGGTCTCATACCCTAATTTTGTAGCTCTTAAGTAGGTCATTTTTGTGGCATTTATCCTTTTATTTGTTTAACAAACATCTCTATATCCCCGAATACCTGCAAATTCTTTATGCTTCGTTTCCTAGCCTAATGAAGTCCATGGATTAGAGCTTCATATCCAGCTGTGTTTTTTAAACATGCAAACTGGAAATAGAAATATTAATAGTACTTGATGTCTGGTGGTGATACCAACATTCCACCTCCTCCAATACCTTAACTACTTCTTGAACCATCAAAAAATAGTTTCCACACTTCATTTTCATCCTTGTTTTTTGGTTTCATGATGATAGGGAGAATTTGATTGTCTCCATTTACACAATATACTCCTAATTCATCTTCCTCCATTTCTTTGAAACGATAAAAAATGTGCCATTTTTTAGCCCAATCATCCAGAGTCAAATCCGGAATGCCTTCAACCTTAGTACATGTTTCTAAAGAATTTAAACATTCTTCTTGATCAAAGGCCAAGTAATTTACGTTGATGGGGCTAGGAACATGTAGCTCAATGTGAAAATTGGCAATTGATTCTAATCTGATTGTTGCTTTAGCTCCATACCTTGTCCTGAAAAGCATGTGTGACCAATCTATAGATAAATACCCACTGATTTTGGCCATGAAATATCTTGACAAACATAGGGAGAAGAGTGGTTGAAGATCAATCATGGATACATCTTGTATAGTGGAATTTGGACATTCATGCAGTGTTAGGATTAATCCTTTGATGACTCCAAGTGTACCAACTGTTGTCCTGTAGATCTGTACAACTCCTTTCAGTACTGGCTCATACTTTAGACCCTATTGATATGTTATTTGCTTCAGCATTACTGACCTACTTAGCCCTGAATCGATCATGCACTTATGTACTAAGTGGTTCACGATAATCAATGACACATACAACTATGAAGGCTTAAAATTATTTCTTAGTTGACCCCTATCTTATTGCACTGCATTAGTGATAACTTTCTCTGGCATTTCATTTGATCCATTCGAGGCATACCAATTAGCCATTGCAGCTTGTAAGAAATATCATTGTCCTGGGATTACCAGTGAATCCCACATAGAAATGATTACGTGTGTTTTCTTCTTCTGATCGATGATGTTGAAAGGCCCGGATGGATTATCCTTTTGTCTACCCTTTCTTAGCACAACCTTTTCTAGAGCTTGAATAGGGTCATGTGCTGCTGCAATAGGTACCTAAGGTTGATTTGATACATTTTGAGATGTATTTAATTTACCCACTCCTTGTTATGTAGGGGCGGGTTGAGAGTCAACTGCATTAGATAGTTTCCCCTCTTCTATGGTCCTTTTCTTTGACCTTGTATTAGCAGCTACACCTTGGAAAGGAGGTTGATTAAATTTGAAAAGTACCTCATTTTCCAATTGACCAATGTGTTTTCATTCTGAGATGAATCTTAGTGAGCTTCTTACTGCTAGTTTTCTTCCTCACTTAGCTCTTGGGACACTTCAATATTTTGTACCATTAAAGCCTGATTTAGTCCAATATTGAAGCACGTTGATTGATTGTGAGGTAGATTGCAGGGGTAACACCAATCATACTCTTGTGAAATATTGTTTTGATTTAGGACCAAGGCTCTTGATGTTGAAACTACATCTGGATCATATGGTCAGAATGGCCTAGAAGCTTGAGATTGTACTTGGTTCATAATTTGATTCACAACTTTAACTGGTGGCTTGTTTGATTGAAAATCCTGATATGGTCTATTCGGTTGAACTAGTTGCTGATAGGATCTGGAACACTCAGATTTCTACCTCTTTATAATTACCAGTTCATTCCCTAGGTTCTGTAGTTGTTTCATGACCTCCTGCAACTCTTTAGAATTACCTGAAGAATTGGAAGCCTCATTATTGATTTGATTCCTAGGGATTAGAATTGGATTCAATTCTAGTTTTTGACTCATTGTAGGAGTTCCCATTTCCTGATATAGAGGCATAAGCGGCCTAGGTGCTAAATTACCTACTTGAATCAGAAAATTCTCTGCCTTGATAGCTATGTTGTAAGATGCTCGCAACGTTGTTTCTCCCATTGATGGGATAATCATAGAAATGTTAGAATTAAGGGCCTTTAAGAATTAGAGGAATTCTCACTCGGTATCTATTCATTTATTCATTTGGATCTCGTTTGATCATTGTCAATAATTCCAATAAAGATAGATTGTTTTCCCTATCTCCAAACTGGTTGCAAAGATTTGAAAGCAATTGATTCCAATTTGTTATAGACATGGTTGTTAGGATCATAAACCATCATAAGGCCTTTCCTTTGAAAGAGGGATCTAACAAATTGACCACAACATCCATCTCATTAATTTCGTGAATTGCACGGACATTTGCAATGTATTGGATGTGGTCAATAGGTGTTGTGTGATTTTCTCGCATGAAGTAGGGGACTACTACCCATGAAGCTGACAAAGGGATTTTGTGGTCCTTTTGGTGGTCGCAGATGTGTCATTATGATTGGGCTTAGGACCTTGGTTGATTGGAGAAAAGGTATACTAGGTAGAGGTGTAGACAAAGTATTATTAGGTGGAGATGGTGATCCTTGTGGTCTTCTTCCTCTCCTTTCTCTACCTAGTGATAATTATAGGTAGATAAATAGTCCTTCTGCTCTAGTATCAAACCGAGTTCAAACTCTTCTCATGTACTTGCGCAACCTGTAATGCTATACCACTAAATTCTATCCCTTCGGAGTCGCTAGATGTGTTGGGGAATTATCTTCAAAAGGCCAGGGTTTTGCCAAGTCACACACCAAACTCGACAGTAAAAAAAAGAGAACTTTGAAGGACCTGTATGTTTGATCTTCTGGAAGTTAAAATTTGTTTTGAACTGATAGTCCCGAAATTATGAAAATGAGTGGAACATCGTAATCCAAAAGAAAGAAACTTCCAAAGTCCAAATTTCAAAAGGTTTGAAATTGGAGGACTCCTGAAATCCAAAATCCCAAAATCCCGAAACCTAAAATCCTGAGATGGAAAAACTTCAAAATTTTAAAAGTTAAAATTTCAAAAAAATAAAAATAATATTTTGAAGCTTCAGTCCCAATCTATTACATGGTTAAATTTGGACTTGTTTTGAGAAAGTTAAGCCCTTGAAAATTGATGTTGGAGTTCATTGTGAAAGGTGAGAAATCTAAAATTGGAGAACTTGTAATTTCCAGGTCCGAAAATGATGAAAATGCCTTCAAAGCTTGTAGAAAAGACTTCTGTTCCACCGAGCGTGTAAAAAGTGTTATGGAAAAATCACAGGACCCGTGATTTCTTGCAAGTGATTGGTTAAGGCAGTTAGTTTGATTTTTCAAACATCGAGTTATCCAAAAGTATGGGACTTTTAAATCAGGATAACTCTCCAGAGAAGGCCTACTTCTTATCCTATCCTAGTGCCAACTACTCTAAAGTGTAGAGAGTTGCAAATCTAACCCTAGTCTAATATTTCCAAGGAGACAAAGATAGAGAGAATGCATTAAAATTAAAACCTACTCTAAGGGAAGGTGATGCACCAAGAAGGATGTTGAACAACCTGCACAATAAAGAGAGCACTACAAGAACCTTGTCATGAAAAAAACAATAATACACAATAACCTTGCATGTAATGAAAGATAAAAAAGATACAATAGAACATAGAAGAGGGTTTGAAACATCCATAGATCCAATTTTATTTCTCTAAAAGTTGATACAATACATCACATTCAAGCTCAAAGGAACAAATTTTGCATTACAATGTCTAGTAGGGAGGTTTGAAATCTCCACCAAATCTCAAGAAGAAGGGGGGGCATGTACAAGGTGTCCAACCTTTTTAAATGATCCCCTCCTTGCAATATATAGGAAGAATTAGAGAAGGGAGAGAGAAGGAATTCAAAATTTTGCTTCAACCACCCAAAAATGCATTAAAATCACATGCAACAATGATGGGTGCCACTACAAAACCCATACCTCCATGCACTTTTCCTTGTTGGGGAAGAAAGAAAGCCCATACCTTCATCATTTTGATAGGCGAGAAATCTGGAAACATTCCTCTAAAATGGAGGAATGTATTTCCTAAATTTTAAATACTTAATCTACTAGCATCTCACCGCAACAATCTGCAAACAATCAATTCAGCTGCTTAAAGTTTCTGCAATGCACTGTGGGCCACCCATTATCAGAATCAACAACACCCCGAAATGTATCCTTGATGTAGTCTTTGTATCACTCACCCTCCCAAAAAGCAAGAACCTTTAGGTAATCCAAATTGATTTGGGGTTTAGATTTTCGAGAGGAAAGCTCTTTGTCCTCCTTGTTGATCTCAAGTACCACCTCCAATTTACCCAAAGGAATTTCCACAACAGCCAAATTTAGTCTTTCAGATTTTCATAATAAATTTTAATGACAATTTACATGTATATTATTGAATCTTTGCAACCATTACACTCTATAATGTTAACACTACCACTCCAACTTCCGATGAGTTGTACCTATAAGTCTTACATTTCACAAGTGCTCAACTTCTTTGTACTTAAGTTAGTGTAGGAAATAATTGTTATCTAACTTATGCACATATTTCTTTAATTTTGTTACATGATCTACAATAACATAATGTTGTGAAATATGTTAAGAGGTGTTCCACATTAGTATTTGCAAGAAAGGTTTGAGATACATGTGTGATGTAATATTCATGATTGTGCTTATTTTAAATTCTAACCTTAGAATTGACATTCATTTAACTCTCGCTGTGATGTTTTTCTTTTACATGTAAGAAATTATCTAAAAATCGTGACATCTTTAGCTTTATGGTAGAGTTGAAGGGCCTTCTTTTCTTACAAAATATTTTTACAAGACTTACATATTAATTTAGATAGATTCACACTCTTTGTCACCATTAATAATAAATTTGTCAAAAAACATATACAATTATTGATGAGTTATTCAAATATATGATGATAAAAGTGTATTCAAATTATTGCGAGTGATGGGAGAAGTAATCCAATTTGGTGTGAGAAATGGTAAAATTGACAAAATCAACTCCCCTGATCACGTCTATATTACGGTTGCCAAAATAAATAAGAGAATTATTAGAGTATTGATGCGGAAATATAGTTTTCACTAGTCTGGCAAAATGACAATCATATACGACCTAGATGTCTAAGACTTAAAATGAGGTGGTCCCCTAATGTTGCTTTTAGAAAGAAAGGGAAAACTTCAATAAAACGTGAAAAGTTCATATTACCGCGGCTACATTCAAACGGCAAACTTATGTGGTATTTTTAATAGCTGATACACACCATTCCAAGTTCCAGTCTCATCAGTGAAGTTCAGAGTTTGAATCTGCTTACTCTCAGAAACGAAAAAATGGCTGCTGGTATTGCTCAAGCTCTTATTGAAAAATTAGAAGACAAGGCTCTAAATAAAGTGGGAGAGGAAGTAACGCTGGTTCTGAACTTCAAAAATGACATTGCATGGTTGGCTGAGAAGCTCGCAAGTATGAGGGATTATCTTCAAGACGCAGATGGAAAGAGCACAGAGAGTGTGTCCGTGAAAAAATGGATACTTGGTGTTAGAGATATTGCTTGGGATGCAGAAGATATACTTGAAGAATGTGCAGTTGAATCTATGTATAGTGAATCATGTGTGTGCATTTGTAATGAAATAATATTGCGTTATAATGATCTTATCTTCAAGTACAAAATGGGAAGAAGGATTAAAGAAGTTAAAGACAGAGTGGTATCCGTGATGCAACGTGCAACGGAGTTGAAGCTGCTACCTGATTTGTGCCTCCAAGAACAACATTCTGCAAGTTCATCCCAGAATTTAAGGTGCAGACGAACAAGTATTTTGGAGAAAGATTCACCACCTGTGGCCATAGAGGCCAAGGTTAAACAAATCCTCTGGTTGTTAGACAACACCACCGATCCAGTTATTGCCGTTGTTGGTATGGGTGGTATTGGTAAGACATTTCTCCTTCAACACGTTTTCAATCAGGTAAAGGAGAGTTATGAGAATTCGATTTGGTTGTCTATTTCCCAAACATATTCTCTTAGAAAGTTGCAGTCAGACCTAGCTTCTAATATAAAGGTAAGACAGAGTGGAATAAATGAAACGAAAGCTAAGCTAAAGGAGGTTGTTCGAGATGGCATAAGTGAAATAAGAGCAGCTGAGATTATTCATGGTTGTTTAGATGAAAGAAAAATTCTTGTTGTGTTGGATGACGTTTGGAGAGCGTGCAGCCAAGAGAACTTAATAGCAGCCCTTGGTCTTCCAGCTGGTAATAACAGTCGATGCAAAATCGTGGTTACCACCAGAAGTAGAGAAGTTTGCAGAAACATGAAAGCCTGTGTTTATGAGATGGAACTTCTTTCCGATGAAGATAGCTGGGAACTCTTTTGTTACCATGCCTTCCCTGACCAAAAAGGACCGCCACAGTACCTTGAGGAAAAAGCTCGTGATATTGAAAAAGAATGTGCAAAACTACCGTTGGCGATCAAAACAGTTGCAGCATCTCTTGCCTCAAAAACAATGGGGAGAGAGTGGGAGTTAAAGCTGCGTCAGCTAAGACAGGTAGTGAATCGCAACGACCCAATTATGGAAATTCTTAAGGTGACTTATGACTCTCTTCCTGCACCTGTTAAGCCATGTTTCGCTTACCTTTCTTTTTTTCCCGAGGATAGGCAAATAGAATGCGAATATCTGATACATCTCTGGATAGCAGAAGGATTCATTCCCCAAGTGGATGACCAATTGGAGGTTGGTTGGGATTATTTATATCAACTTGAAAGTGTGTGTTTAGTTAATTTAGATCATGCAAATGTAACTGTGGAGACAAAGTGCAGTCTGCACGACTTGGTGCTTGATTTAGCACTGTATATATCAAAAGAAAATAATTCTGCATTTTCTTTGGAGGATGCCTTAACAAAACATCCCAATATGAGTGGCTGGCGCAGGATTTTACTCCCCAAGAAAGGCATCGACAGTACTGTGATAGCAAGCAGCAGTCTGCGCTCTCCCGAAATTCTCCGCACTATTTCACTGTCTGAAAATAATATTGAAAACATAACTCCAAGCTTCTTCAATAGAAATAGGGTATTGCGGGTTCTTGACATAAGCGAGACAAATATTTCGACGTTGCCCACATGCGTTGGAAATTTGAAACTCCTTAGAGTTTTGAGTTTAAGTCGAACTAAAATTCAGGAGGTACCAGAGTGTATTCGAAGTCTTAGAAATCTGCGCTTTCTGGACATCTCTTGGTGTACAGCTGTGGAAAGGCTACCTGTGTGGATTGGAGAACTTCAGTTTCTTCAACATCTCAATATATGGGAATGCTCTGGCGATTTGGCTAGTTTCATGCCAAAGGGAATATCGAAGCTGCTCTCTTTGCGGACATTGAGGTCAGATGAATTGATACTCTCTATTGAAGACAATGGATTGTTAAAGCTAGAGGATGTAACCGCTTTGATCCATCTGCAAGAATTGTGGGTCAATATTAAGAATGAAGTTCATTTGAAAAGTATAGAAAGAGGTATCTTAGACCATCTGGTAAAGATGCGTCATCTGCGAATATCTAATAGTATTCGTCAATCGGGCACTGTGGATCTTCCGTGTCTTCCAGAGAACTTCACAGCTATGAGGGAACTTGAAGTCCTTAGATTAAGTAAGTTTGCAATCCCAAGTTGGTTATGTGGATTTACAAATCTAAAATACCTTACATTATGGGGTTGTGATTGTAGAAATTATCCATCATTCGCATTAATACCCAACTTAACTTATTTACAGTTAAAAGGTAATAAGAGTTGCAGAAATTTGCCAAAGGAATTTGGGAAGCCCGGGGGGTTTCCCAGGCTGGAATATCTATTGATTATATCCTTCCCTCTGCTGGAGGCCTTTCCGGAATTGGAGGATGGAGCAATGCCACGTCTTCAGTTTCTTTTTGTCATGAATGTTCCGATAAAGAATGCCCCTGTTGGATTGGAGCACCTGAAAAGTCTGAAAAGGTGTGAGCTCGGAGGTGTACGAGCAGATGTGAAGGAGGAATTGAAACAAGCTGGAAAATATCGGAAAAGGATAGAGGCTAGTATACCGCAAGTGGTCATTGAGGTGCGTTCGTAAGCTGGTTTTTTACAAATACTTTTGTCGATGTTTTTGTTTTCTCGTGTGAAATATTAATACTAGTACATGGTCTGGAAGGATGGGAATATAAAAATCAAGTCTAAACGTATTTTACCCCCCGCCCACCCCCTAAAAAAGAAGAAGAAGTCTTTATTTTGTATATTATGGTGACAAAGATTGTATTTCCTCGGAGTCTTTTTAATTATTATTATTAAAATAGGTGGATATATTATTCTCATGAGGAAAAATATTTTGTTTATGCCTATTTTAATTTTCAAAATTGGAAGTATAGCTCCCTCCAAAAAAAATAGGTCGGGTTTAAATATAATATCAATAAAAGTTTTTCATTTAATATTTAGTTAACCTTTGATAATTATATTAATATAATTTTCAATATATTTTTTATAAATTTAATTCTAAATATAATAACAAAGATTTTTTTTCTATTAATAAAAAAATATTTTAATGATAGTTAATATTATTATGTATTTACATTTAAGAAATTAATATTGACAATGAATTTTAATATTTTTTAAATAAAAGTAAAGTTGTAAAATCTATCTTATAATCAAATTCTCTTAATTAAAGTTTTATATTGAATTTTTTTTATTTTTATTTAATTGAACTTGTATCTAGAATTGTTTCTTAGATTTGAACTATGAGTTTTGTTAACAAGACAGATGTCAAAAATTAAATGGAGGACTAACAAAACATTTATAGTAATATTCCATACATTTCCAATGAAGCATGTTCATAAATATCTTTTGAATATTTTAAAAACAAAAAAATAGTAGATCATTTTGGCTTTTAAATATATGAGCTCATCGATGTTTTATAATTACAATAGGGCGAAGGTTTAAATTTCACATCCGTTTTCAACTTTAATTCTTTTTGGTTAAAAAATTCATGCATGTTTGTAATATATTCATCTCTTTTAATTTGTATATTTAAATTATGATAATTATAATTTGATACATTTAGACAACACTTTTATTGATAAATGGAATTATAATATATTGGTCTCATGATAGTAATATTCTTCTGCACAATTGTAAGGTCGTCATTAATTAGAAAATCTCCATAATGTAAAAAGTTTTATAGTTATAAGTGACCATCAAATTTTAAAGCATGGTTGGAAATTGTGTGTAGTAAAATAATTTGATTACTATTCGAATGTCATTTTGATTATCATACTCAAATTTTAAAGTTAATCATGTTGGTCATGTGACCTTCATATATATTTTTGTTTCCTTCTAAAAAGCAAAAGCTCATGAAACAATTGTTTTCTAAATTGATTGAATACTTGAACAATAAATAATAAAATATTTATTAATATAACACATTTAGTTTAAATAAAACTAATATATCTCATTCTATTTTTTATTTGAAAATATAAAAACCCTTTTATTCTCCGATGAACTTCGAAACCTTTGAGAATTTTAACGCGTTATAAATAATTACATCTTTGGAAAAAGTATGAGACATATCTTTCTGAGTGTGCATATTTTCAATGTGTTAAAATTAATTACATCTTTAAAAAAATTATGAGATAAATTCACATGCTCAGTGTAATGCCATCTTCTTTGACTTTATTAGTTTACTAACGTAGATATGTGTTTTCTGTTCTGAGATGGTGTACCCTTCTGAATCTAGTGTAACCACTTGGGCAATAATGCATTGATGTTGAATTGTTTTGTGTATTATTTATATTGAACTTTAAAGTACATAGTGTGAGTTAAGATGATAATAATTAAATGCAGTCTTATGGGACTATGCAGGTAAGTAACTTGAGTTATGATATTAAACATGTTCCTTAGTCTATTGCAATTTTATGTTATGAATGGTCATGCCTTGAATCAATTTTAGTGATGCAAGGAAAACCTATGATCGGTAGGTAATTACGATCATTGTTGCAAAGTAAATTTGATTTCACTTCATTCTGACATACCATCTTGTTGTGTCGTAAATGCTTACAAGATTACTGAGGGGTCTTTTGTAACATCTTGTGAAAATATTGATATTGAAGATGAATCACATTTTGATTAAATGGGTTACATAATGAAGCCCTTATTTAATAATTCTAAAGGCTTATTGAAACCTTTTCAAACGTGATTAGGGCATAATTAAAAAAGGACCTAGTATTATATAAGATAATTTTGATTATATTGATCATCCACCTAAGCTATGATGATGATGATTTATGAAAAGGGTATTATCCCTAAATCTAAGTATAAACCTAACAAAGGATGCATTGACCTAACCTAATACTTAACCTTTGAGAAAACTATGGTTAGACTTGACTTGTGTGAGAAGGTCAATATAGGACTATTATGGTTGTGCTAGTCCTTATTGTTCCGAGTTGTTTGAATCATTTACATCTGTACCTATTGGGAATCTCATGTTGTTATAATACACTTATGTTTGGGTAATAATGTGTGTTGGGTTTTAGAATGGAACATGGGTTGAAACCACATTCTGGGGACACAAAGTCCCTCCTCTTTAATGGGAGATGTTCCCTTATTGAAAGACGGAAAAACAAATGTATAAATCTACAACTATCAATGTTTAGACACTGGTAGCCTGGTTCGTTTTCATACTCAAAAGATTATCAATCGAAGGAATGGAAGAATAAAGAGATGGGAGAAGGAAGAAAAAAACAATGCTTTTAGGAAATATAGATAGTAGAGTATCTCCCTACTCACATTGAACCAAGAAAATATAGAAAAGGATCAATTAATTCACCACCGATGCAAATCTGCAAACACAAAGTTCAAAAGATTACACAGACTAGAACACAAAGTTTCTATTGAATGCAAAATAAATGATCCTTTGAATCGAACAAGGAGAGAGAAAGATGTGACAGAGGAAAACGATAGAAAAGAAATTCTGTATTGAATTACTCTGAAATTTTACAACCTTCCCAGAAACAAGAATCCCCTTTTCTGTGGCCAAAACCATGTTCTTATAACAATTCGTATACATCCATACTTTGTCCCCAAGAAAAGAATATCTGAAAGGAATAATGTTTTTTGCAGATACGCTTTTGGAAAGTGACATGAAACAAATGCATTGATTAAAACTAGAGGTTCAAAAAGGTGAATATTTCAGGTGTTCGAGCATGATTACTTTAGAATGGGGCATCGCATGATTTTTTTTCTTTATGCGGTCCTGCCATTTCTACTGTTTAACCACTTTCATAGCACTCAAGTGCTTACTGTTAATTTTTCTCCCTTTTTATCGCGTATGCCCAATAAACTCCATTTTCTGATGATCAAAATTTACATCTCCTCAGACTTATTTATTTGGCTCTATAATAAACCAAAAATGCATCTCATGGAGAAATGAAAAGAATACGGAGAAAAGGAATGAAGAATGATCCATTTTTACATTTTGCAGAGCTCTAGTCCGTTAATGAAATTAAACACCAGATGAGTGTATTTGACTATCTTTTACCCCTTTTACCTTCAAATTTGGACCCTACACGTGGTAAGATCCAAGCAATGACAACCCTGGGAGAGAAATATGCATCTCTTGACATTTGGGAGAAAAAGAATAATTTCTCATTTTGCTCCGCCACCCCGCAGCTTCGCTAAATGATGGACATGTGGCACCATCTGAGTGGTTGAGGAAATGCGGTTTAAATCTATCACTTAAACTCTTTTTAACAAAAATATTAAAATCTCAAAAACCTCCACGGACCCGCTTTTACTTTTCAAAGTGAACACGTGGCACACCACAATTGGAAAAAGGGGTCCCGGCTCAATTTGCAACATTTTAACCCTTTTGTGAAAAAGGCTCAAACTTTCAATTTCCTCTGCGGGCCTCTTGTTCCGATTTCATTCTTTAGCACGTGGCATCACCTGACTGGGTGCGGGAATGCATTTAATTTTTATACTTTATCCACTTTTGGAAAGGGGGAGAAAATACCAACTTTCCCCCAGATTTCCATGCTCCCAACGTTGGCCACGTGTCCCCTTCTAATTTGCTGTGAGCTTTAACTTAAAAATTTTCCCTTCACATGAGCAGGGCCGCGGGCCTTTTTAGAACTTTTTTCCCTTCATGGAAACAAGGCTAAAATTCCTGAAGTCCTTTGTCACTCCACCACAGTGCATATGAACTTAAAAATGGCCACATGTCCTTTTCTAATTCTTCAATACATGTCCTCACCTGATTGGTTGCGGGGATGTGCTTTGATTTTTATCTATTTTGAAAAGGGGAAATATTCCAACCTTTCCCTCGAAATTCCATGCCTTCACCATTGAATTTTCAACACAGGCCATGTGTCCCTTTTTGATTTGCTGCAGGTCTCAACTTAGAACTTTTCTCTTCGCATCAGCGGGGCCGCTGGCCATTTTAGAAATTTTCACCCTTTCACCGCAATTCCTTAGAGAATAAAGTGGATCCATCGTCCCAAACTTCTACCAAAACTGCTCCAGCCAATCAAGGACCAGTGAGGATGCGGGGCAAATCTGACATTTTTTTCAAAATCAGCAAAAGTGATAAGTTAAAAAAGGAACCCATCCAACTACATCCAATGAGAAGAAAACATGTAACTTCACCTTACTGAGAAATAATTTGACGGATAAAATAACGTAGGAAGTTGCAGGAAATGGGAAAACATCATTTTTGCTCCAAATGAAGAATTTCTTTCTCTGTAAAAAGGTTAAAAACAAAAGATGCAAGATCCTACTCATTCCAAATGCATAAAAGAAGAACTAAAATCATTTCCCATCCATTGAAAATAGGTAAAAAAAAATAACGGAAACAAAATGAGGGAATTTTGATTAAAAATGTCGTGGGAAATGAAAACGAGCTTCTGAGGAGTTTAAAACATGACTTTTTTCTGTGGCAGGGCTCCAATTTTCATGAAATTAGATTCGAAAGGGTGGGGAAAATTGAGAGGACAACAATGTGTCGACCATATATTGATCATGTATGTTCCTTCCACGGTTTGGTTGAGTTTCTGGGGTGTGATACATTCGTCAAAGTATGTAGAAATATACATGTGAACCATTAGTGTTGTGTATGGCTTTGGTATGGTATTATGATATCAATACCTATTAGGTACCCATAAGAATAAAATAAACTAAAATCTTATAACAATGAAATATTAAGGGCTTGAGTTTTATGAATAATGTAAAGGAAAAAGATTAATTAAATAACGAAATAAAAGACAATTGCCAATCTTCACATAACAATAAAATATTAATAATTTGCTAAACATTATAGACTTCTCCAAGGTTGTGCTTTAACGACATAAATGGTAGCCCTAGATAGAAATTTTCGTCATTAGATTTCTTTTATTACTTACCTCTTTTGCTAACCTCGGCGTTATGTTACATCGAGGATGATGATTTTATAAGGGGAGGAGAATGTAATGCACTCTTCTATGTTGATACTTGTACTTACTTATTTGACTGTAGTTTGCTGACATAGATATGTGGTTTCTTTTGTAATGCTTACAATATTGCTGAGGGTGTTTTGTAACATCTCGTGAAAAAATTCATATTGAAGATTAATCATATTTTGATTAAATGGGTAACATAATGACTTCCTTTTTTAATGGCTCTTAAGGCTTATTGAAACCTTTTCAAAGGTGATTAGGGAATAATTAAAAAGGGATCTAATATGATATAAGCTAAGATAAATTATATTGATCATGTACCTAAGCTATGATGATTATGATTTATCAAAAGGGTGCTATCCCTAAACCTAACTATAAACCTAACCAAGGATGTATTGACCTAACCTAAGACTTAAAATTTCAGCAAACTGTGGTTAGACTAGATATAGGACTATAATGGTGGCACTAATCCTTTTAGGGGACTGATAAAGTTAATGCTGAATTTTATGAATCCAACCACCGACTCTACTATCTTTGGCAAACGACTTAGTCTACAGTATGTGCACATTACCCAATAGAGTTTTAATGTTTCGTACTGATTGGTTTAAAATATTTGATCACATGGTCAAGTCTAGTTTACTTGCTAGTGATTTGGTGGGGTTGATTGTCACCTACCATTTCATTAACTATCTTAAAGGAAGCATGCACTTGGCATGTGCTTTTTTCAACTGAATGCCAAAAATAATTATGGCTGCATCGACTACAATAGCTTCAGGATTTACACAAATTGGGTTTTGTTGAAAAGGATTTGAAACTTTCAAAAAAATTCCCTTTGAAGGTGTAGATCCATCCCCCATGACTTTTTCTACGTACACTCATCCTGTGTTAAATTGGCGGGAGCCTAGAACAGAGCATGAATATGCAACAAGCATAAAAACGGAGGAATATTTCCATATGTCGCTATGGAGAGGTCCATGGTAGATGTGTATGCAACATGTGTACGTTTAGACATGCATCATAAGCGCTAACCATTATTATATTATACTGTTTATATCAATCTCATGAAAAGAATTCCTTCTATTTTCTGATATTGGTTTCTGAGTTGATCTTTGTGGATTGGAAATATTCTGGGTTATATTTTGTTGGTTATTACTTTTATATTCTTAGCATAGATGGTTATGGGATTATTAAAAACCCATTCTATTTCATATTTGTAATTTATAAACTTAAGATATTTGGATTAAGTCGACTTTCGGGTGAAATTATTGCAGAATATAGACCTACAATAGTTCAGTAAAAGATCACGTGTTATCTATTATTCTAACTATTCATTTTTATTGTATGTAACTTGTTTTTTATAACAAGAGGGAAACTCCAAATATAGGATCGACACGCATAGAAATTAATGGTTTTGGTGTATGGTGCTTACTAAGCCTCAGTGATACACAACCCTGTTTGTGGTTTTTCGATAATATTGAGTCCAGGGTATTTTATTGGACATATTGATCATCTTCTCCAGTATCTCTAGTAAGAGTGTTACGGAATTGAAAACCAATTAAAGAACAAAATAAGGGTATGCATTGTATTTAATTTCTTCTAATCCTTCCTTATAGAAGTCATTTTTTATTGAACATGAAACCCAATATTATTTTATGGTGTGGGTTAATGGTTGACTGGTTTATGAATACCCTTTTTCGCTTATATTTTTGTTGGGTTCTTTCATTTCATCATTTGGTAGATTTCCCCAAAATAGGTCATTATAATGACCTTTGCAAACTGTAATTCTTGTTACAGTTAAATTTAGTTTTGATACTTATCTGCAATCTTTTATATACTTGTGTTAGCATCGCATGTTGATAACTGTTGGTCAACCTTGTCAAGTAGATCAATAATACTTCAAACTAGGTAATGGGATTCTCCTATGGACATTTTTGTTTTTTTGAACTCACAAATACTGCGAGTGAAAAACCTTGATTTTTGTAGTGTTGAATTTGTGTTTCAATCTGATGGAATGATGCATATTTTTTCTTCTTCAGTAAATAGTTGATGGTTTTTAGTTTGGATGTCGCATGTCCTTTTTCGTATTACTTTCTTAGTGCCAGACCTAGATGTGTTATGATTTTTGGCTTGATAATTATTTTAATAAGGATATAGTTTCACGTTAAGACCTCTATTATGATATTCGGATTTCATATTTTCCTTATTTGCCTTGGATAATTTTCATTTAGTTGTCATTTTATTGGTAGACTCTTAATCCCTTTCACTTGTTTACGGTACTGCACGGTATTTAGATCATATTGACCCCTGTCTTGTGTTTTGTTTAAATAAGGGTTATCAAGCAGCCTACCAGATGTTAACTTAGCTATTAGATAAGAAATGGAAAATACTTTGACTGTTGTTACAAAATTCCTTGGAATGTTGATTCAATACATGGGTAGTTTTTGAGACTCGTTATTGTTTCAATATTTATTAGATTTTTATTTTTGGATATATCAAATAACATGGATCCTAGGAAATGATTCACTTTTGACATTTGTGTTAGCCTCCATTATTCGTTATTATTATTATTATTATTATTATTTGTGAAGTAATTTGTTAAATAAGGAATTATTGATTGATCGTTTGAGTATTAAATTTCAATCATATAATCTATCTGATTACATCATTGAAATACTAATACACTCAAGACTCTGTGTTTGACTTTTAAGGCCAATGACTTCAACTAGAGTGATTGTTAAAAACATTATCGTTTTAGAATCAAGGCTCATAAATGGTGCATATGAATTCTCGTATTAATTCGACAATTGTGGAATAGTTCACGTGCTTAAAGAAATTGTTAGTGTTTTTTAACTTAGATAAATTTAATTAAATAGAAAGGTTCCTTCCTTGGAATTGATAGATAACAACATATTATTCTAATGTGTTAGTTCTTTTCATGCTCAGTTCTTCATGAATTGACTCAGGCTAACAAATGTGTACATATGGTTTTTTTGAGTAGAAAAGGAGAAAGACTTCTAGAAAGTTTCATTTGATTTTATTAATGAAGTTGTTCATTTAATCTCAGATGCTTAAATATATTGAAAGGCTATGGAATAGAATTTTGTTTGAAAATCTAGGAGACATAAAGTGCTTTAGTAGTGTGTACAACTGTTGAGTCTAATGTTGTCATTATTGATTAAACCAAAAAATTAAGAAATATTATTGTGGATGGAATAAAGTGTAACACTGCATTTGTTATGAGTGTATTATTATATGATTGTAACTTTGAATGATTAGTTTCTTTTCTGATATCATCCATATTCACTTGTTTATTTAATAACTAATTCAAAGTATATAAGACTTATGCTAGATACCTTTGGATTATGTGATGATTAGATAGAAAAATATACTATCTAAGCCCATTAAATAAAAATAAAATTGAAGGGTAAACCTAATTCGAGTTATAATCGTGTTATAGTATAACCTTACTAGATTGTGACAATAATGTAATATTAGTAGAACAAAATGATTTTGTGATCCTTATACAGGTTATACCCCTAAAATAAGATGTTGTAACCATATAGATGAAGATAATAAATAGTGCTTGAGTGGAGGAACACAGGAAACTCTCTTATTGTGATTAAAAGGGATATAGTTTATCATCCCTCAACCTATAATGGTAAATCATATCTATATCCTTAGAGTTAATGGGATATAAAATTATATTTGAATAGGTACAACCATATGTATGGTACTTTGGAAGGATAAGAAGGTTATGTTATTATGGGGGATAAATGATAAGGAAATCATTTACATCCAACTTATCTGTTATAAAACCTGATTTGTGCTCATTTGACGAAATTTAGTCAAAATGATACTAGATGATGTACTTAATTAATTCAGATTGAATTATAAGCCTCGACGAACTATTTGTTAATGAATAATGATTTCATAAAGAGTGAATGCAAAATTTACCTACATACCTTCAACTTATGTGAAGGTGTGTTACGATCGTTCTTAAAGGATTAATATACATATGTATGTATTTATACAGTTTCTTCCTCGATTTCAAATACAATCTAATGCAACCATGACAATGATCTAATTTTATGGAAAAATGTAAGCCTAATAATTAAGTGTAATACTATCTGCAACCTATAATTCCTCACTTACGTAAATTAATCATTGTAATCCTCACATGAAGGAATATTAGTCCTGAATCCTAAATGGTACTTCACCTCAATTTTAAATTACGCTTTTCATCCTTATGCAATGGAGGTATCCAACAAGATCTAACAGCATGTGTGTGTGATTAATAGCCTTGTGAGCAATCGAATATCATTGTTAAAAAATGAACAAATAAAACCAACTAATTGAAATATCTATAGATGAATTTTTTAAGTGGGATGCACTACAATTTAATGTTAACATAATACAAGGAAATTGAGCAAGAGGAAACATGAATGTCTGATTCACATATCATGATATTTTTAGAAGTTAATTTTAGAATTGAAACATAATTATAATAAATGTGTAATCATAAAAGATCAGTACAATGTGGGAAGACCCTACCTATAAGTGTGTGTTATAGTTCAACCGTTATGTTGTGCCTTGAAAAAAGGAAGGGAAATGGTGTTGATGTACATCCCATGTTTTCATGTTATGTATGTGGGTCAATGTTGTGTAAAACTTATTGCGAGTTTTGTGCATTCCTTAGATACCACCCATAGTGTCATATATACTTCAAGTAAGTAAAAAAAAAATTATCCAATATTTTCAGTGTTGTCTTTCTATGTGTAAATTGGGGCAGTTACACTTGGTATCAAAGCGAAGGTTCGTGCTCTCTAACCTTTGAGATATATTGTAGTAGTGGTGGTTTTTCATGGTGGCGGTGGTGATTGGGAGAGTAATTTGATATATGAGTGATGTTAACTATTTCATAATTGTGATATTATTAACACACATGTTGTGTATGTCACTTAGTGCATAATTATTGGCATGTTGATGTGTTGGAGATTTGAGTATCCTCTCTCCTTTCCATGGTTTCAATGTGGAATTCATGTGTGATGTACAATCTTGTTGTGTTTGAAAGTAATGTATTGTGGATTACAGAGTGTTGGAGAATTTTGGCATTTTGTGATATGTAAGTGTGTTGATGTGTTGTATGACAAGATTGATGTTTAGTGAATTGTATTGTATAGTGATGTCATCACCGTGTTGTGAAGAAATGTGTGTATCACCATGTCGTATTAAAACTGACTATATGTTGCAATGTTAGGCATCATGTTCATAATAAGTATAATTCATGTAATATGTGATGGTTCATGTCGTGATTTAGGGGCATATGGTGAACGTATGATCCCTATTATACAGTGCTTGCACTTTGGGTGTAGTATGTGCTGATGTGATGTATTGTAACCTATGAATGTAATGATTGTGATATAACCTAGGTATGTAATATGCGTAAGACACTATTGTTAATGTGCATGAAATACGATTGTGTTAGTGATGTACTAATGTGTTATGTTGTGAACCTTACACTAACTGACCCTAAGGGAAATTAGTAAAAGTCTATGTTTGGAGTGAGTAAATGTGTACCATTGACCAGTCACTCGAGCTGACCTTAGACCCAGTACATGGCAACATATTCTTATTTTTCTCTCCCTGTATGGTTATCTTATGCATTCAACCTAAGTGTAGCTATGACTATGTTGAGCTTTGTCGAAGTGGTGGCAGGATGATTCAGACAGAGATGATGATAGTTGCATTATTTGATCTGTTATTTTACAAGCCGAGGATCAATGTTTGAGTGACAGGAACGCGTTGAGTACCCCTTTGGTGGTCGTGTAAGGATACATAGTTATCGGAATGTGTTATTCCTATATACATATTTTATTTGTAAATTAAACATTTTTTCTTTTCTTGTAAGAACCAACAGTTTTCTTGATTGATATGTTCTTATATTTTAGTAATTTTATTTGGTTGTTGCATTAACGTATGGATTTTTGCAATAACTATGGCTATTTGACCATTTCTTTTGCTTATATTTAAATATTATTTTAATTTTAAATTTTTTATAAGCTAGCCCAAGTCTTTGGATTTTTTTCACTTGGCATTTGAGATGGATTGTTATGTTGGTTCTAATGTCGTAATGTGAAGAATAGGGTCATGGGATGCCCCATGGAATGGTTAAACCTATGGAACCACTTTTTTGTATGGGAATACACCCCAAGGAGTTACAAATAACTCATGGGTTGTTGAAACATGATTTATTATGTCACTTGGGTAGGGGTGTATGAAATCTATGTGCCTAGGGAAATAGGGTGATCAACCTCTTTTAGGGAGTGAAAAGGAAAATCTATATTTATGTTATTACTTAAGGGAGACATAAGAGACTTGATGGAGGCATAAGATACTTGAGGGAGATATAAAAGATCTGTGTGTGTGTGTGTGTGTGTGTGTGTGTGTGTGTGTGTGTGTGTGTGTGTGTGTGATTAATGCTTGGGAGGTATATGGAGTTGTTTTGTGATGTTTTGGGAGGTGTATGAAGTTGGAGTTATGATGTATTCATACTCATGTGAGTTTGGCTATGTTTTTCGATGTTGAGGATACCGTTCTATTTCCCTTTTTAACACTATGTATCTATAGTTATTGTTTTGAGTTGTTTGAATGATTTATATGTGTATCAATTGGGAATCTCATGTTGTTATAGTACACTTATGTCTAGGTATTAATGTGTTGGACATTTATGTATGATAAGTACTATTATATGGATCATGTATGTTCCTTCCTTGGTTTGGTTGAGTTCTTGGGGTGTGATACATCTATGGAAGTATGCAGAAATATGGTTGTGAACCATTAGTGTTGTGATATCAGTTTTGGTTGGGCACCCATAAGAATAAATAAACTTGAAATCTTACAATAATGAAATATTTAGGGCTTGAGTTTTAGAAATAATGGAAAGGAAAAAGATTAAATAAATAATGAAATAAAAGAGAATGTTCAATCTTCATAGAACATTAAAAATGTAATAAACTACTAAAATTTCTATACTTCTTTGTGGTCGTGCTCTAACGACAGAAATGGTAGCCCTAGACAAAACTTTTTTTTCAATAGATTATTTTTGTTTCTTACCCCTTTTCGTAACCTCGGCGTTATGTCTCATCGAGGAAGATGATTTTATAAAGGGAGGAAAATGTAATACCCCCTTCTGTGTTGATACATGTACTTACTTTTTTTACTGTTGTTTGCTAACGTAGATATGTGTTTTCTATTAGGAGATGATTTACCCTTCTAAATCTGGCGTAATCACTTGTTCAATATTGTATTGATGTTTAATTATTTCATGTACTCATTATATTGAACTTTGAAGTACATACTCTGAATTTAGGTGATAAGAATTAAATGCAATCTTATGTGAATGTGTATGTAAGTAACGTAAGTTACGATATTAAACTCGTTCCTTAGTCTATTTAATTTTTTATTTTATGAATGGTCATGCCTTGGATCAATTTCAGTGATCTAAGGCATACCTATGATCGTTACGTAATTATGATCATTGTTGTAAAGTAAATTTGACTTCACTTCATTTTTACATACCATCTTGTTCTGTCGTAAATGCTTACAATATTGCTAAGGGTGTTTTGTAACATCTCGTGAATTCATTCATATCGAAGATCAATCATATTTTGATTAAATGGGTTACATAATGACATCCTTGTTTAATAGCTCTAAGGGATTATTGAAACCTTTTCAAAGGTGATTATAGCATAATTAGAAAGGGACCTAATATTATGTAAGTTAAGTTTAATTATATTTATCATCTACCTAAGCTATGATGATGATGATTTATTAAAAGGGTATTATCCCTAAACCTAACTATAAAGCTAACCATGTACATGCATTTATCTAACCTAAGACATAACCTTTGAGAGAAGTGTGGTTATAATTTTCTTGCATGTGAAGCTGGGGATAAGACTATAATGGTGGTGATAATCCTTAGGGGGACTACTAAATTTATTGTTAAATTTAATGATTCCAAACACTAGCTCTACCATCTCTAGCCAGTGACCTGGTTCTTAGTATGTGTACAATCCCCAATAGAGTTTCAATGCTTGGCACTAGTTGGTTTAAAATGTTTGATCACATCATAAAGTCTAGTTTGCTTGTTGGTGAGTTGGTGGGATTTTTGGCCGCATGCCATTTCATTAACTGTCTTAAAGGAAGCTTGCACTTCTCATATGCTTTGTTCGACTTAATTCCAAAAATAATTATGGCCACGTGGACTGTAATAGCTTAAGGATTTGAAAAAAATGAGTTTTTTTGAAAAGGATTTGAAGTTTTCAAGTAAATTCCATTCGCATGTGTAAATCCATCCTCCAAGGATTTTTCCACATACACCCATCCTGTGTAAAATCAAGGGGAGCCTAGAAAAGAGCATGAATGTACAACAAGCATAAAAACAGAGGAATATTTCCAGATGTTTTTATAGCAAGGGCCCTGGTAGACGTGTATGAAATGTGTGGAAGATTATACAAGCACGATAAGCCCTAACTATTATTATATTGTGTTATTTGTATCAATATTATGAAAATAATTTCTTCGACTTTCTGATATTCGACTTATCTTGAATCTTTTATATACTTGGGTTAGCATCACAAGTTTCTAACTATTGATTGGTCTTGTCAAGTTGATCAAAATACTTGAATTGGGTAGTGGGATTTTCCTGCGGACATGTTTTTGAACTCACAAATACCGCAAGTCAAAACCTTGATTTTTTAGTGTTGAATTTGAGTTTGAATATGATGGAAGGATGGATATTTGTTCTTCTTCTGTAATATTTGTCTATTTAGATTGGATGCCATTTTATTTGTCGTATTACTTTCTTAGTGTCTGGCCCGGATGGGATATGATTGTTGACTTGATCATTATTTTAATAAAGATCATTTTAGGTGAAGACCCATATCACGATATTGGGTTTCAGTTTTACTTTTTGGCCTTGGATAATTTAATTTAGTTAGTAGATTATTAATCTCTTTCACTTGTTTACTACTGCACGATATTTGGATCAAATTGACCCTCTTTGTTTTGTTAAAGGGTTTTTAAATAACATACGAGATGAGAACTTAGCTATTAAATGAGAAATGGGAAATACTTTGACTATTGTGAAAAGATACCTTGGAATGTTGATTTGATACGTGGGTATTTTTGAGACTTGTTGTTGTTTCTGTATTTTTTAGAAAATCTTTTTTGATATATCAAATAACTTGGCTGCTAGGTAATGACTCATTTTGACATTTTATTACCCTCCGTGATTGTTATTATAATTTATGAAGTAATTTGTTAGATAAAGAACTATTGAGTGATGGTTTGAGTATTAGATTTCAATCATATAATCTATATGATTACATCATTGAAATCCTAATGCACTCGATACTACATGTTTGACTTCTAAGGCCAATGGCCTCAATTAGAATGATTTTTAAACTTCTGTCATTTTAGAAACAAGGTTCATAAATTGTACATATGACTTCTTTTATTAATTTTTCATTGTCAAATCTATTGCATGCTTAAAGAATTTGTTAGTGTTTTGGAACTTAGAGAAATTTTAGTAAATAGAAAGGTTCCTTCCATGAAATTGACAGATAGTAGTATATTTTTCTAATGTGTTAGTTCATAGCATGGTCAATTCTCATGAACTAAATCAGGCTAACAAATTTGCAGATGGAATTTGTGAGTAGAAAAGGGGAAATACAAATATAAATTTATATCTATTTCATTAATGACGTTCATTTTTCTTAGATGCTTAAATATATTGAAAGGATCTTGAATGGAAATTGTTGGAAAAGCTAGGAGAAAATAATGCCTTAGTAATATGTAATTTTTGAGTAATGTTTTCATTATTGATTGAAAAACTTATGAAATATTATTGTGATGGAATAAAGTGAATTTTTTATTTGTTATTAGCATTTTATTATATGATTTGAACTTTGAAAGTTATTTTATCTTATGATATGACCAATAGTGGTTCATCTAGTTAATACTAAGTCAAAGTATATAAGACTTATTAGATACCTTTGGATTATGTGTTGATTGGATAGTAAACTATATATCTAAGTCCATTAATAAAAAAGAGATAATAGTAAACCATTATGAATTGAAAAACCTCTACGATGCCAATCATATTTAATAGGGAACTCTAACATAGCTAGCGATCCTCTACAATGGCTGTGAACCTGAACCCTAACCGACACTCACCATTACGAACCCTAAAATCTCCTCGTGAGGGCTCAGCTAGTGGCAGTGTCCATGAAAAATATCAGGGTCGTGAGGGCTCAAAGAGAGGAGGAAGCCATGGAAAAACTCAGGGCGATTAAAAAATCCTTGTAGCTAAGGGTATTGGCAGCGGCGATAGCTTTTTTTGTTTGCAGGAAACACACACTAGATCAGGAAAACCACAAATCCCTGTGCTGCATACAACAACTCCACTGAAATTGTTCCTAGAAATCCATGTGAAGTGTAATACTACTAGCGGATTCGGCATAGGAGTCAAATCTGACACTAGTGCCAGCAATGTTATCAAGTCACAAGAAGGATGGGAAAGATTCATTAATGGAGCTGCTAACAACTTGCTGGAAGATCCTGAAATGACGGGAGCTCTGCCCCATCGTTCATTCAAGGAGTTTCTGTAAAAGAAGCCAGAGTTCAAAAATTTGAGGCATGCAGCGAGAAACCCATGTGTAACCTTTGGAGATGAAGTCCTCAAAAAAGATTCATTCTATCAAAAACATGCCTTGATTTGTAGATTTGTTGGACTCTGGCCTAGCCTACCTGTCTTGCATGAATGGATCTCCAAGCATTGGATTCTGCTTCTAGAAGGAAGGTTAGATCTCTACCCTTGTGCTAAGGGAATTTTAATTGTCACTTTTGAATCCATAGAGGATAATTATGTCATTGCTCGACAACTTTGGGCTTGCCAGCAAAAGTACCTTATTTCAAAACCCTGGTTCCCATCATTTAACCCTCTAATTGAATCCTTCTCCTGCAAAATGATCTGGATCAAATTATCCCACCTTCCTATGTAATTTTTGGATCAAAAATGTCTAATAAACATAGGAAATACCTTGGGAATTATCATTAACATTGACTCTCAAACCAATGATTTCACACACACAACCTACGCAAGGATCCTTGTGGATATTGATACTTCAAAGGATCTTCCATCTCTAGTTGAGCTAAAGGTACAAAACCAAACTTGGATTCAGCTTGTGGATTATGAGAGTCTTCCTTTTGGATGCAGGAGATGTTTCTCTTTGGGACATTGTGTTATTAATTGCGAGATAGTAAAACATAAAAATGAGAAAGCTAACTGGTGGAAAAATGCCCTCTCAGAACATCTGGTATTTGAACCTAAGGATATCCATGTTTCTGATGTTGAGGAGGAAGATGTGCCTAAAATGGTTCCCAAAACCCCTTTGAGCGAGATCACATATCATACAAAAAAGGAGTCATCCGGGGGTGAAGCTCAGAGAATCAAAAACATTAAACCAAAAAATTCTGTAGCAACTAAGGAGAATGTTGCTCCTCCATTTTGTTCAAACAATACACATCAACCAATCATAGATCTTGAAGTTATTATTCCTTTATAGAAAGCCTCTGATGATTGGATTACAGTTTGTAGCAAGAAGAAAATTGTCCGTACAAAAACTAGTTGCTAAGTTATTATTTTTTTGTTGTTTGTTTTTTGTTCTGTTGTTGTTTGTAGGTGAAGTTGGTGCTTTTCTTGGCAGATTGTTTTTTTTCTTTTGGGCCATATTTTAAATTTGTGATTTTGGTCACTTATTTGTTTTGGAACTAGTGTAACATTTGGATTTTGAGCCTTCCTGTACAAGGGTATAGTACCTTTCAAAAAACTATTTATCCTTAATAAAAAAAAACAAACCTTATTCGGAAGTGGAAAAATTATAATAATAGGCTATAAAGAATGATGTTGCGTTCTCATCAGAGTTATACCCTTATGTTATTATGAACTTATTATTAAGATATCATTCCTTGATGAGGAACATGGGAAAGTTTTGTCATAATTAGTAAGGACATAGTGTATGATACCTATCTTTTAATGATAAATCCTATCTATAATGTTGAAGGAAAATTGTTTTATTTAAATAGGAACAAATATGTGGTAATTTAAAGAATAATAAGATCATGATATGATGTGGTTAATGGATAAATAAATAATTAAATATAACTTATTTTTTATAAAACCTCATTCATACACATTTGAAAATAATAATCAAGAGGAGACTAGATGTTGTGCTTACTTAATTCAGATTGAATTATATACGTCTCAATGAACTAATGGTTAATGAATAATGAGTTCATAAAGATGAATGAAAAATTGAACTACATAACTTCAACTTATGTGAAGGTGCATTATGATCCTTCTTAAATGATTAATATACATATATATGTCTTTATGTGGTTGCTACTTGATTTTAAATACAATCTAATGCAACCATTAAAATTATCTAACTTTTCTAGAAAAATGTAATCCTAACTATTAACAGTAATGAAGTCTGCAACCTCCAATTTCCGTATGAAGGAATATTAGTCCCAAACCTAAATGGTAATTCACCTCAGTTTTAATGTACACTTGTCTCCTTGTGTAACGAAGGTATCAAAAAAATCCGGTAGCTTGCATGTGCATATATAGCCTTATGAGTAATTGAATATCCTTTTAACAAACAAAAAAATTAAACAATTAATTGAAATAAAATCAATGTATATTTTAGGTGGAATACACCACAAGTTAATGTTAATAAGGAAATGTGAATGTCTGATTCACATATCACAAGCTTTCTAGAACTTACGTTAAGAATTGAAACATAACTATAATAAATGTGTAATCCTAAAAGATCATACTATGGGAAGACCGTACCTGTAAGTGTGTATTTTATTTGAACCATTATGTCGTGCCTTGTAAAACAAATGGGAAATGGTCTTCACATGCATCACATGTTTTCATGCTATCTATGTGGGTCAATGTTCTGTAAAACATATCTTCAGTTATGTGTAGTCCTTAGTGACCACCTACAGTGTTGTATATACTTCAAGAAAGTCAAAAACAAATTATCCGGTATTTTTTAGTGTTGTCTTTGTATGTGTAAATTGTTGGCGTTACACTCAGAATTTGTGCCAAAGGTTTCAATTGAGGTTAATGCATGCATAATTAGGAGATGGGTATCTTTTAATTTTTGACTTCATAGTTATGAATGAAACTCAATATAAATTGGTAGTAGTAGTGAAGTAAAAATAAAAGCATGAAAGTTGAGAGTTGATTCCAAAGTTGTGCATGGGAAATAATAAATAGCAACAACCCAAGGGTGATTTAAATAACAAATAAACGCACCATGTTTACTGGTATCTCATGACCCAAAGCAGAGTAAGGATAATTAATTAATTTAAATCAGTCATCTTGCTATCTAGTTCTAGTTATGGTGCCAAATGGGAGAGATTGATTTATTTGGTAAATTGATTGCATGTTGCTGAGGATAAGTTTGGTACTAAAGATAGAAGTTGGAAATAAAAAAAATGAAAGGATTCTAAACTATTGTCTACTTCCAAACACAACAGTTAGCAAAGACAAAATTCAACAAAGGAAAAAGTTAGAAAAGGACAAATGGAAAATCCTAAATAAGGAAGGACATTTGTATAAGCGATGAGAAGGAAAATGATAAATTTAGATCATGCCGCTATCTATTTCCAATCTAAGTCTATGGAAGCCAAAGGATGAAATATAAATAATAACCAGTTCAATATTTACGCCAAGAAGCGGTAAACTAGATTTATTTATTTATTTAGAACACTTACGTGATGCTCCCCAACAAGCTTTAGCGCCAAAGTTATGGTTTAGTGAATCAATAAATGAATTTAAAATAGTGCAGAAGACCTTGGTATTGGCACAACAACCTTAGAAGAGGCAGATTTTTTTTATTTAATCTTCATGTATGCTTCCAGAGCCACAAGGATGATGAAATAAATTTAATAAATATTTTTCATGCAAGGAGAATGTTTAAATAGGTCGTACAATAGTCCATATATGTAGATTTTTATCATGAAATCATATACACACTTCTTCTGGTCCTTTTATGATTGTAATCTTATCTTGTACTTATATCTCTAAATAAAACTTCACTTTTTTCTTCTCATATCACTATTTTAAAGAGTTTTCATCGTGTTTATTAGGGTATTATAATGCTTTGTTGTGTAAATTGTTCCCTATATTGTTCTCCTTTACCCAAACCTTTGAATTAATTTTGTAGATTAGCCTAGATTTGTTCAAGTGTGTGAATCTCTATATTTTTGTATGGAATAGTACATGTGTGTGTGAAATTATTGGTGTATCACCTCAATTTTACATTTCCCACATTCTTTCTCCCCTGTGCTTGTCAATTTTATTAGTTTTAGGTGATTCACAAGGGAACCAACCCTCTCTGTAGGTTCACTTCAGTCATAGGTTAACCACACAACTTGAAGTGTTCTAATTTTGTCAACAGGAAAGAGAGTACACACATCATTCCTTATATGGGTTCACTTCTGGGTGACGACAGTAACTGATCATGTTTTATAATAAGAACAAATGAAAAATAAATAATATATTTTCAACAAGATGAAGCGTGTAAGTCCTTTAACGAGTCATCAAACATTCTTCCAATAACATCAATTGTTTTTCCATCGTCCATAGTTTGCATATGCAACTTGGACATTCCACAATTCCCACTCAGGATTACTTTCTTTTACATATATTTTGAATTTTCTCTAACACATTCTCATCTTACATTATTATAATTAAATATTATGTATGTATTTTTAAAATGGTAATACTCTATATAGGATTCCATGAACCTTGCAAAATCTTATTCTAGATAAGGAAGCAAAAGACAAAAAATTAATTTTAATACTCAATCTTACTTTATATATAGAATTTCTTTCAAAATTCAATGGTCCTACTAAATACACCATGAGAAATAAATGGAACCTTAAGATCATGCTAATGCAATCTATGTTTTGAGTAATTAATGTATAGTTTTTCTATAGAAATCATTCATGTTAGATATTCTATAAATATACCTTTCAATTACAAATGTTATCCCTTGTAAGTGGTGTCTTTTTGTTTTCTTGGCTATATAATCAATCTCCTTCCCTTATTTTTCATGTACTTTCTCAAACATTTATGGACTCTAATTACGTAAACCTTACTAGATACAGTTGTTCTTATTCCATATTCAATTTTTTTGAAATATCTATAAAATTTAGTAATTCAATCTTATACACATTAGATGCAAATATTCTCAACACTATACCCAATCTTGTATTCTTCTATTTTACCTATTCATGAACTACACTTTAGTATTTCAATCTCACACACATTGGATTCAAATATTCTCAACACTTTATGTAATCTTGTCTTCTTCTATTTTAGCTAATAATGTCCTATTAGGAAATGTTTCCTTTCTCAAATGTGTGAATATCATGGCCCCTCTATGAAATTTAACATCCTCATTTTTCATATTTTTAGCTAATTTGTATTGTGATTTACTTTAATCTAATCCCATGTGCACTTCCTAGTATAAGATGACAAACGTATCAATAAAATTACATATACCCGTGTTATGTTCACTTATTCATATATGATGATGTAGTACCCAACAAAAAATAGCAAACACATATTAAAAAAAAAAAAAAAGAAAAGAAGATGGGATGTGTGATGGTAGGTGTATGGGCATCCTGCAACCTATATCTTTTGTAGCATAACGATTCAACACTTTATTTGGGATCCAAGGATTTAATCATGCCAAAACTCGCGCTAACATTGAAATTTGGCAGTAATTGGATAGCTAAAACAAGGTAAAAAAGTATAGGCGGTGGATGGGAACCATGTCAAGTGGAGTTTGGAGTTGGCATGTGGCAGGTGCAAGAGGCCTATCAACCTAGCTATTTTCATTACAGAATAATAAAAGCACTTTAGTTTTAGACCAGAGACGTTAACCACACTGACCCCATGTTAACCTTGTAAATTTAGCAGTATTTGGATGCGTACAAAAAGTGTGGCACACTAAAAATAAAATAAATAGAATATTAGGGGGTCTGTGCAAAATATATCTTTGTTATATCCATCCCAAATAAGTCCATTTCTAGTGAAATCTGGCCTATGTGAAAGTTGTAAACCCAATATCTCCTCATTTTTCCCACATTCAAATAGATTGAGCTGGGTCTAAAACTATACATAAGATGTTTCCTATGTCTCTAAGAGTAAACCACTATCTGTTACTGTTATTTTGTTGTATGGAGAAAAGACGGAGAAGATTGAGGATTATGGATGCGTGATTATAGGCATGTGAACTTCATGATAGAATGCAAAAAGGGTGGGTTTGCTTGGACACCCGATGACTTTCGACAGTGTACAAAAGACATGGGTTTCCTCATGAGATAGTCACACTATTTCACCTATGCAAAAAATAGGTCTCCAACCTGATCCGTTTATTGTAACACCCACAAAATTGACACACAAAAACCAAGACATAACTCATTAATGACTTAGAAAAAATTTCAGTAAATTTTTCTTTGTTAAGTTGCAGAGCCAATAACATTAGTTGCGATTAATTAATTCCCATTAATAAATCCTAAATATTTGTGAAGTAGTCGTAACCAAATTAATAATTAAATATTATTAATTTTTTTCAAGAATCATTTTGGGTATAATTCCTCTTCTAGGGTTTCCATTAATTTTATTTAAAAATATTAGCTAGGTCAATCCGGTTATTTTACCAATTTAAAAATCCTCATAAGTTATAAAATGGTCCATGATAGAAAAGAAGATCACAACTTTAGTCTCATCCCACTAAGTGGTTGCATTATTTAAATAATGCACACCTTTATTATTTTAAAATCCGTTTATCTAAAATACCCATGCACCATAGCTTAATTATTTAACCCATGGGCTAAATATTTCTCTTTTATTTATCAACTCATAGTAAAGGAACACAACTTTATCCAACCCCATTATCTAATTAACACCTATATTTTATTTAGATCTCATTCTCCCATGAATGGGATTTCATCAATTATAAATTTATACGATTCATTCCCAACCCTAGGATTAAATCTATTAGAGCCCTTGGATCAAGTTGCCATCCAATACTGATGCCGACAATGCTTCCCGAAGAAAACCCAAGATAAAACCCCAACAATTGGTTAGGAAAAATTATGAAATAAGGAATTTTATTTTTTTGAAAGGTTTTGCATACGAGATAACTACAACTAGATTTAAATATTACTCATCTAATAAGGTTGATAAATTGCAAATCTATTGTTATCAAATTAACAATCAATTTAACTAAGATTTTATTCCATTCATTTCGAGTTTAAACCCTCTTCTAGGGTTCCTGTTAATTCCCATTAATTAAATTTTATAAACAGTTATTTAGGTTACCCCTTTTACAAGATTATTTAATTTATCCTAATAGTTCCAAAGTCATTTATTTACTTAATCACTTAGGACTAAGGTCACAACTTACCCTAGCCATCAAGTGGCCCCATTTACAATTGTACACGTACATTTCATTTAAAACATATTCAGCAAAAAACAATCCTCACCTATCAATTATAGGATTGATTCACTACCCTTACATTGACTCATTTAGAGTCATTAGATCTTAGGTTATTCATTCTAACTATAATCATCCTTATGAGGTATTCTTATTCATTATTTTAACCTATTTTCTCATTTTCATTTTGTAGGTTTCCTTTAAGGAGAAAGATGAGGATGGAGGCTAGGTAGAATTTTGATATATATAAGTATGGTCAAATTATACTATAAATTTAATGTACATTTATATACTTAAAACTTCTATATTTTATGTTTCCTTTCTTTTATACATCAAATCAAGTTTAGTTGTATAGTAAAATTCAAGCTGCAAGGTAATTATAAATTTTTATTTGTTCCAAAATGTGGATAAGTTAGAAATATTTCTTGGATTTCAAACACTAGATATAAAACTATCCTCTTATAACTTAGTGTAGATTCATTTGACTTGAATTTCAACATAGCAATAAGCTAACTTTTATAATCAATAAGAAAATATTTCCTTTCTTATCACAATACAATGAAATCCATTTCCAAGAGAACAAGAATAATTTCAACACACTTCCTCTATTCAATAACACCATTTCATTCAAATTAGATTTACAATGTAACCCCTAAGTATAAATGTTGTCGATTGAGAGAGCTTCATTTTTTTGTTTTATACAAGACCATTTCCAGATCCTTACTTCATCGAAATAGCACAAGACTTGATAAATTTTATTTTGCAAGAAGTAACCCATTAAAATACAAGATTACATCAAATGCGCTCTTGGTGAAATTTTACAGATTTGAAGGAATTGTTATAGTCAACAAATGAAATTTCTCTTGCTTCCTTTCCAAAGGCTATACTTTTCTAGAATAACCATTATAAATTAGTTTTATAGAATATATAGCAAGAAGGTGAATCTCTAAAATACAAGTTACAAAATACCTCCACATAAGTGGATACAACATGGCAAAAAATTTACAAGGTAGGATTCCTTCTTGTTTTCTTCGAGGTGCAACTATGTCCCAAAACTTCACTTGAGCTCCACCAATATCTTCAATATCCAACACAACAAAAAAATATGGGAGTAGGCAACACCTTCCACCCAACAAATAATCCAATGAGAAGGAGAATCCTTCCTCCTCATTGGCCTCTGAGCCCCAACAATGAAACAATAAGAGGTATCAAGCAACCAATGACAAAATTTACATGGCTTCAACAATAACCCTTCACACAAATGTTTCAACATAATAAGAACCATACAAATTAGCAACAACATACCATTTTCCCAAGCACAGTGGCTTAATATCAAGCCAAGAGAGAGAGAGAGAGAGAATAACCCGGGGACTCACTTATGCCTCTGTATGGGATTAGGTTCCCACCTTAAAAGCCTCCAAAAACTCAAATCACATACCAAAAAGAATCTTATGCCTCCCTCAATTTCTCTTACGTCTCCCTCAAACTCTTATCCCTCCCTCAGATACAAACAAGATAAGCAAGAAATTTCACTCATCTACAAAGGTGGGACACCCATCCCAAATCTCTCCTAAGATATGCAATAATACTCTTATGCCTACCTCCAAAATACTCCCATTTCTTTCTCCTACACATCATAAAGTCCATCCTATTCCCAAAACCAAACACATACAACAATCATCCATTTCTAACCATTTTCACAACAAAATAGAATTAAAATTACATGGTGAAGTCCCTACCTTTCAATTACAAGAGTATCCAATCACAAAGCACAAGCTCTAAGATTTTCCAATTCCCTATCCAACACAAACCAAATCTCCCAAGCTTCTAATAAGAACTCGAAAAGAAATCTCCTCCAAAACTTTAAGAATGAAAAAAAAAACTTGTAACCCTAAAATCATCAAAACAATTGAATAAATAGAAAATGGAAAGAGGAGGGAGAGGTGGCTCCATGTAGTATGCCACATCACTTCTCCTCAACTCCACATCACAAGGTAAAATCCAAACCCAAAGCTCAATGAATTGGTGGCGTGAGGAATATGACAAGATTCTTACACAGAAAAAATCTTACCCACGCCTCTAAAGGACACAATTAAAATATCATATAATAAAGTGCAATAAATATCATTTTTATCTATACAAATCACATAATGGGACTTTATTATTGATCCCATAACCCATAGTTATAGTTGCTAGGTGAAATTAAGAGGTGTGGGACAAGCTTAACTGGTCCCACAAGCCTCCAAAAATGGATCTTTAAGCCCAAATCCAAATTTGACATGCAAGGTTGAGTACACAACACTTAAAACAAGGAAAATCCTTTCAAATCCAACATAAAATCAAGGGAAATCTACCAAAATTAAACACCATTTTTGGTCACATCCAAAATTACAATAATTAATCAAGATTAATCAACTTAAATAAGATAGCATTAACTAACACTAATAAAGTGACTCACACTACTAAAGTAAATCACATGCTCACAAAATATTTAAAATTAAAATGGGAACAACACATTTACCCAAGGTCACATTTGCTGCCACACCCCTAATAGGGACCTCCTAACAATTATCAACAACATAACAACATACACAAAACACAAGTTGCTAAGGTGAACTATTGTCAATACCCAAAATTATTTCAGTGTTTGTATCCTATCCCCTTTTGTTTTATGTGTTATAATTTCATGTAAAATCAAATCAATACCTCTTTGGCCTCATGGCCATATCAATGACATAAAAATAATAAAACACACATATACATATCAATTCAACATCATCAATTAACACAACTAAATCATCTTCTAGAATCAAGTTATTTCTCCAATCATTTACAATTTCAAGATATTTCAATTCTTTCATTTCATCAACAACAATAAGAACACAAGACTTGCTAGGCCTAATGTAACAAAATCTATGTATCAAAATATCAATGTGTCATCATAAATCTTATGAAGTAGTAACTCTAGATCATCAATACTAAAATGTCAATCCATGCATGTAATCCATCATATAAGTCACATCATGTGAAAACTTTAAAACATCCATACAATCTATCAAAATACTAATCAAATATAATAATGTCCATCTACTAATGTCTAATGATCAAATATGATAACAAATTCTAGGTTTCCGATACAAAGTAAGAAAAATCCTTGTAAGATCAATGTTGAAGAGGAGTGCGCAAGTACACTAAAAATCCTTATGTTTTCTTTCTTATTCCCCTTTTTCCCTAATTTAATTTCATTTGCACATTCTTATTTTGTAGGTTTGGGAGAAAGGAGGCCATGGAGCAAAGGAGAGATTATGGATGATTTTTCTTGGTTTGGAATGATATAAACACAATTTTGGGTGCTTGTTTTTTTTTGCATCCCTCTCCTAGGGTTTTCCATGAATATCATTTGTTATTTATATTTTGTGTGTAATTTACCCTTGTTTCATCTTGATTTAGATTTGGTATTTGCAAGATTGAAATTATATTTATAGATATATCATAAAAAAATTTGCAGGGTTTTGTATAAAACCCACGTCTAGTGTAAATTCATGGCCCAAAGGGGGATGTGTGTATGTGTGTGTGCGTGCGTAAAAGATCGTGTCCACATAGGTTATGGTTTAGAGTTTTTATGAATTTTGGGGTGGGCAGCCATGACCGACTAACCCCCTTATTATATAAAGTGGGGTGTGTTGGCCATGGTCGATCAGCCTTGCACATTTTATTTAACTTAAAACCAAACACAAGTGGGGGGACAGGGGGTGGGGGTGAGGGAGGGTTCGACCCACTCCTAAATATATATATATAAAGTTTAACGACAAAACTATGGGTCCGCCCAGGCGATGTAATGTGGCTTTAATCTTTATTTTTCCTTATATACATGTTTTGTAAACTTGTGTCCTGTGCAAATCAATAGCCCAAAGGCCGATATATATATATATATATGTGTATACCAAATACATATCCATACATGCTTATCATATAGAAAAAAATATCACGCACTTTCAGTGTATATCTAGTCCTGATATATACATACTACATATATCATATGTTATGTCCCAAAATGGAACTACATAAAAAAAAACCATGTCCACATAGGTTATGGTTTAGACTTTTTATGAATTTTGGGGTGGGCGGCCATGGCTGACCAACCCCCATATTATATATGGTGGGGTGTGTTGGCCATGACTGCCCACCCCCTCACATTTTATTTAACTTAAAACCAAACACAAGTGGATGAGGGTAAGGGTGGGTTCGCCCCCCCTCCCATATATATATATATATATATATATATATATATATATATATATATATATATAAAGTTCAACGATGGAACTATGTAGCCACCCAGGCTATGTAATGTGACTTTAATATTTATTTTTCCTTATATACATGTTTTGTAAATTAAATTACTAGCCAATTTGTTTAAGGGTTAATATTTATTTTTTAGCGATATTGTAGTGCCCACTTCCCTTTGACACCTTTTTGATTATTGATTTCGATACTGTCAACTACACTTATGGATATGATTATGGATTTTTTATTTAGTATGATGTTATTTATTAGAAATATCAGATTGTTGTTAATTCAATTCATATATGATGCATGTGGACCATTAGAGACATTTTATATTGATGTTGATATACTGTGGACATGGATAATTATATATATTTCTAACATGTGGTATATTTTTTCATATTGAGTAGAACTTTGATGATTGGATTAATGTTGTGATCATTTTGGCATGGATGAAATGTGGAATAGAAATGTTGCTAGAAATTGTAAATGATATAGTATTTTCCTAGATGATATTGATTCGTATATAGATGATTTTGGATTTATATTGTATATTTTATCATGATGTTTTTAATGTGGCCATGAGGCCGAAGAGGGTATTTATGTGTTTTTTACGTAAAATTATTCACAACAACCATCGGGGGGATTGGAGACTAACAACATTGGAATTCTAGATGAATTCAACTAGGGTCACCATGGCAACATGTAATTGTGTGTGTGTTAGAATTAGTTGGTTAGGGGAAAATTTTGAACAAGGGGTCATGTGTTGTCTTTTATTATCAGTTCCCTTTTTATTAATGTTAATATGTGTTCGTTTAGTAATGTAATTTACTTGTTTTAATTATTTAAATTTTGATTTATATTTTACCCCCTTTATTATTAATGGGTGGTAGTATCTTATTAAGCTAATATAACCTTGTCCTAAACTAATTAAAGATGTGACCAAAAGGATTTCATTTATTATACTTGATTTTCTCTTGGATTTTGTGTTGTGTATTGAATGCTTGATATTTTGAGTGATGTACACTCTACCGTTAATGGGAAACTCGAATTTGGCCTTAAGGTCCAATTTTGAAGGCTCATGGGACAATTTAAACTTGTCCCACACCTCTTAAATTGTCATACCAACCCTACCTATGGGTTGGGGGGTCAAAATTATACCCTATTAGGTGTTTTGGGAGGGTAAAAAGGTAAAATGTTTATTGCACTTCCTTTCTTGTAATTAATTTTGTGCTTAGGGGGTGTGGGCTTAGATGGTGTGTGTAAGTAACTTATCATTCCTTCAACCACTTATTAATTGTGAATTGGAATATGAGCTTGGCTAAGGTGATGTGGAGTGGAGAGGAAATGAGGTGGCATCCTACTTAGAGCCACATCATCCTTGTCTCTTCTTTTTCTATTTATTGAAATTATTTTTCTTGTTTCGGGGTTACTTCATTATTTTGTGCTCTAGTATTTTTGGAGAGTTAGAGGATTTTTGGGAGAGCTTGTGGATTGTTGGAGATTGTGGATGCTTTCTTGGTTTTGAGGAGCTTGGAGTTTTACTCTTGGAACAAGATCTACTATGGAAAGGTAGGAGCTTAACCTTGCTTATGTTATGCATTATTTTGTGTTTATATGTTTGTATTGAGTCTTGCTTTCTTTGGAATTCTTGTGGGTGTGGGTAGAATGCCTATAAGTTTTGGAGTCGGAGGAGACTATGGGGATATTTTAATGTAGGGAGACATAATAGTTTACCCTTTTTTTAGAGGGAGTTTGGGCAGGATGACCCACCTTGTACAAGGAATGCTTGCATTCCTTTCTTTGTTTTTTTTTATGAGGGAGGCATAAGAGTATGTGGGAGGTATAAGGGGTACTTGAGGGAGGCATAAGATTATGTAGGGGATTTGAGATATGCATTGGAGGATTTAAAGTGGGCATCTATTCCCATTGGGAGGCATAAGTGGCATCCCCATAGGTCTTTCTCCTTTGGATTTCATTTTAAGCCTTGTTTTTTTTTTTCTTGTTCCTCTTTCTTGTGTTGTAGTTGATTTTGAATGTAGTTGAAATGTTTGTGAAATATATGTTTATGTTGTGGAAGATTGTTGTTGCCATGTGTTGGAATTATCTCCCATTATAATGTTTTTGGGGCTTGGGGGCCAATGAAGAGGATGACTTCTCCTACTCATTGGATATCTTGGCTAGGTGGAGAGCATTTTCTCTCCCCCCATTTTGTTGTGAATCAAAAAAATCTTAGAGGAGCTATTTTGATGGTTTTGTGAAGCTTGGATCTTTTTCTGGATTCCCTTAGAAGATACCTTCTTGTAATAAATTTTCCTTTATGTTATTCCCGCTTAGAGTGGAAGAACTTGTAATATTGTATTCTATTTTAGCTTACATTATTGTAGGATTTTCCCACTTCAAGTGGAGGACATTATATTGGTCTTGTAAAGGAAATTTTTATTCAAATAGTGGTTATTAAAATTGTTGGAAGTTGTATGTGGAATGAAACAAATAAAAAAAGAAAGAAGAAAGATCTATATTGTAGAGTTAGTCTTGTAAATAGAAAAGAAAGTAATTCTCCTTATTTGAAATCTTGGTTGTATTGTGAGAAAAGTAGTTCTTTGTGTTAAAAGATATGAGCTATTTTCAATGGAAAAGAATGTTTACTTCTTTTGTGAGGTTGTTTTATTGTAAATGTGAAACAAGGAAATATAGAAGTTATAAGAAGTTAAAAATGCATGCTTAGTAAGCTTGAATGTAAAAGGAATTCATGTTGTAGTTATTTTCAGATATTTGAGTTGTAGTGGAAAATGGAAGAGAAAACAAATTTGAAGTAGTGAAAGCATTTTGTAAGAAATTAACAATGTGAAATTAGATATATATTCTTTAATTTTGCTCTATCTATTGGATAAAAATGTTGATCTTGTAGTTTCTTATTATCACTATTGGATTTCTAAATGTTTTAATGGAATGTTAATTAAGAAATGACAATGAAATATAAATTCAAAAATTGGAAACCTTAAGAGCATAAAATTCAAGTCCAAATGTATTTTAGAACCTTTTAGTAAAATTTTTTTTGTGAAAATCTCCAGATTTCAAAGGTTCCATTTTTTGAGAAATCAGGTCCACTGTGCAGAGTGGTGGTCCCTGATCCGAAAATAATTAGATATTACTACCTGATCTCAAACCCTTAAGGATTTAATTATTTGTCTTTACTCCTTTTAAGTAACGGCAATTTAATTAAGATAATGAAGACAATAATGAAAATTTACACATAGATTGATTATGGAGTTTGGCAATTACCAGCAAACAAAATATGTAACCGTTCCACTAGTCAAAACTTGTAAGTTACAATAGTACTTTCACAAGAAAACCTAATAATTTTACTTGTCTATCAAAACCAGAGTTCTTGAAAAAATTCCGATGATCACTCGAATTGTTCTTCACCTTCCTGATGCACTAATCTCCTTTGGCTTCGATCGGCCTTCCACTATTGACGCTTTCTGTTTTGCTTCCAGCACTCCAGTCGACAATCCAGGATTTGCAAGTAAAAAGACCAAATGGTGTGGCTGTAATGGGACTATTGGGTAGTTTAGGGCTAATTTACTCCCAATCACAAATATTTCATCTAAGGGTATTGAAATAATAGAATAGACAATACTTGTTAGGCACATCTCACAAATATTTAGCTTAAAAATGTGTCCACCTTTGGAAATGAGCCCATGTAGACTGGTCGCCCTATAAGCTTACCTTAAACAATGAAATTACCCTGTTATAATTTAGGGTAAATTGAATAATAATCTCAAGGCTTTGAAAATGAATGATCAAATTTCCAAAAATCCCAAATTGAATTTTAAATGTAATCCCGAATTTGGGCGGCATTTGAAATGGGATAAATTCCTTTGGCTTTTAAAGTGGAATAATCCCAATTTGGGTAAGTTGGATTGTTTAAGGCTTTAAATATCCTTCCCACGCATATGTTAAGTTCAAAAGACCACACTAGGCTTAAGCTGCCCCCATCTCCACCGCTTCACCATTCTTCCCTCCACGTGGAATACATTCCACTACAACCGCTTTACCACTAGGGGCTTAGCATAATGTTTGGCGGTTTATTCTAATGTATAAACATTAATATATATGTGGCATGTTGTAATAATGTGGATTTACAAGTAAATAAAAAATTCGACCCATACCATGGGGTTTCGAAATTAATTCTTCGGTCATCATGTAGTCCACTTGTCATTTCCCGATAGGAAAATCGAGTTCGATGAGTGGTGGCAAGCCACGTGGTGTCTTGTGGACCCACCATGTTGGCGATAATACCATAGTCCACACAGCGGCTAGGATCCCCTCCGTAAGTTGAGCCTCTTGTTCCCGTGCACCATTTTTACGCTCGTCGAAAACCGATGATCGAAAACCAACAAACAACTCCCTTTTACCTTTTCACCATTTCACGTGTCAGGAGTGGAGTCCAATATTGACCAGTTGACCAGAGTTGACTTTCCTGTTGACCTGAACTTTGACCGGACATATCTAGAGCTCCTGATGTCCATTTGCCACGTTCTCACAGATCGTTGGAAAGCTCTCAAGATGATCTTCTACACTGACACCATTTAGGGATGTTTAGGGAACTTTCAAAAATGATCCCTTGATCAGTCCCGTAACTGCCGTTCAGGATAAGGCTACAGTCTCAAAACCACCGCTCCGTAGGGTGGAAGTCTGTGGTTTGTCACTAGGAAGGGAGACAATCCCGGGACCGTCGATCTGCTCTGGGTGGTGGTTCTGTCACTTACGATAGAATGCCTCGGATCCGTGCCTATGCATGAAATTTAACTAGTTTTTACCAATTTATAAGATGTAAAATTTATCTAATGACTACCAGCAAGTAAACAATGAGTAATCCCTTGGATTGGGAAATAAAAAAAACCTTCAAATGGTGGATTAAAAAATTTCCTTTCATTTACAACAATGGGGGTAGGGTTTGCCCCAAAATCAAAAACCCAATATACAAATAGCTTGAAATGAAAACCAAATTGGTAGAGGAAACCCCTCCCAATCCTTGAATGGAAGTAATAACAACAATAAAACTAAACTAAGCTAATCTAAACTAGATCTTCTTGTAGAATCCTCCATGGCTTTTCCTGTTAATCTCCCATGGCTTCGTCCTCTCCAACCTGCAAATTTAACAAAAGGAAATAGACCAAATGATAAGAATAGATTAAGAAAATGTTTTTAATAGGAATTCATAAGGAAATCTAGGGCTAAGTTTGGAACCCTAGGTTCTAGTGGCCAAGATTGATTTGATCTAAGGGTGGAGAATTCACCCTAATTTTGTTAGGTAGAAATGTATTTAAATTTTTAATTTAAAATCCTTAATGGTATGGGTAATTGGGGAATGGGGCCATTTAAATTGCCTTAGAGTGCTAATCCTTTGTTAGTTCTTAGCAAGCCTTGGGAAGTCACAAAAA
Source organism: Taxus chinensis (assembly GCA_019776745.2). Lineage (NCBI taxonomy): Eukaryota > Viridiplantae > Streptophyta > Pinopsida > Cupressales > Taxaceae > Taxus > Taxus chinensis. The sequence continues at coordinate 757,108,864 of CM034151.1, read as the reverse complement.
GGACTCTAAGTTAATAAGATAATGAATTTAATAAATTATCATAAGGTTAACCTTATAGGATTGAACATTAGCTAAAGAGAAGAAAATATTTAATTAAAAAAATTAATCCTTGGTACCTTCCTAATGAAAAATTGGTTAATGGACCTTTGAGATAAATTTGAAAATATGTTAACTTTTTACTAGACCTGGTTTCTCAAATCGTAAAGCTTAGTTAGTAGTGTAAGTTAATTTAATGAACTCTAATGGGTCAAACACCCTTATAACATTATTATAATTTTAAAAAAAAAATAGTCACAAGTTTCAGGTTAAGCGTTAGGTTGTAGTGTGTTTATAGAACATCATTTTTTGGAGCGTTACACTTGGTATCAGAGCCATGGGTTCAAAGCATGGACCCTTGGGCACACCTAGAAAACATGAGACATGAACTTTTAACCTAGTGCAAAATTATTCTTTTGAATCTAGAAAGCCACAGTAGCTGATAATTGGATAAATTTAGAAAAAATAGAAAATTAAAACAAGACCTAGAACAATGAACTAACTCTCGCCTTGATCTGTGCAGGAGGTGTGGATCAGATGAGGGGTCTTTTCACATAGTCCTAGATATACCACTGCCAGATCAGGCTGTAGCGACCATTCTACCTTAGATTTTACATACGACTTTCAGGACTTCAATGGCATTATACACAGAGATCCCTTGGGAGGATGATTTTCTAGACATGACATGGAGCCATCAGTGGAGGCCCCTGTATCCCCTCGACATAGTGAGGAGTATAGCGTAGATAAATTTTGTGCAGAGTTGGCTAGGGAAGAGTCACCACAAAGAGGGCATGGGGACAGGATCTTAGGTCATAGGGACAGGTATTGGAGCCCTAGACAGAGGGAGGAGCATGTAAAGAGACCTAAGGGTCATCAGACGGTAGCTGCAGACTATATTAGGGAGATCCTGAAGTTACAATTGTCACACTATTCTGGTGATACAAGAGGTTTTCAGGTAGAGGCCTGGTTAGTAAGCTTGAGTGGATGCTTCAAGCTCTGTCCTTGTACTAGCAACATGAAAGCTCTGTGTTGTGATCCATCTTTTGAGGGATGGAGTAGGAGTTTGGTGGAGGACCAAGGAGTAGAAGCTCCATGTTGACTCGGAGATAGTTACCTGGGACCTATTTGAGGAGTGTTTCAGGAGAAGGTATTTTCCCAGGAGGTTTATACAGTAGCAGATAGATGAGTTTCACAACCTCCATTAAGCATCGATGACTATAGACGAGTATGAGAGTCGATTTATGGCACTACTCTAGTACGTCGACTATATGCAAGATGAGTAGGTACGGATTCAAAGGTTCATCCAGGTCCTAAATTTGGATTTGGGTGGCATGGTGCGCATTCATTGCCCATAGACATTAGTAGAGGCCATAAAGAATGCCTATATTGCAGAGGAGACATGGGGGAAGATGCAGTAGACTAGAGATAGAGTTCAGAGTTACATCTAGCAGATGCAGGCTGGAAGATCGACGGGGTCAGTTCCTCCTCTGCGTGGTGAATAGATTTCAGGACAGGCTTCATTTAGGCCACCATAGTAGCCATATTAGTAGTAGCAAAAACATAAAAAAACCCTCCCACCTTACAGACCTCCTCTGATATTTGATGCATAGAGAGGGTGGAGTATGGGGCCTCCTCCTAGAAGTTCCATCAGGACACAGGGTGCACTGAGAGCTCCGTCAACAGGAGCTCGTCAGCAGAGACCTCAGTAGTATGTCGATGGATCATCAAGATCCATAGCTCAGACCTCTAGAGTACCGGCTAGAGCTGCATCGCACTCAAGAGGACCAGGCAACTGTTATGGTTGTGGTGTTGCTAGACATAATTGGAGAGATTACCCACATAACCCTAGCAAAAAGGTTAAGATACAGATCTCAGAGCCTATTGTTGGAGATATGGCATGGAGCCATTAGATCTATGTAGTGGTCGAGAACCACTAGGTTGAGCACTAGAGTACCATGATAGAGATGACATGGTAGTATTGGTGGTATTTCCACCTCTATATTGTTTGATTCTTTCTCTTCTGATTCTTTTATTGCACCATCCTTAGTAGAGTGTTGTAGGATGGTGGCAGTTAGGTAGGGTCATAGTTGGGATGTTGAGATGGCTTCTGGAGCTAAAATTTCTATAGACTCCTTAGTTAAGGAGTGTGTAGTGGATTTGGGACCCTTCACCACTACCTTAGATCTTCGAATCCTTTCATTGGGTTCTTATGGTGTCATCTTGGGCATGGACTAGTTGTCTGCACATAGAGCTAGAGTGGACTTTTACCATAAGACTATGCTTGTACATATGATCTAGGAGTGGAGTCAGTCATATCAGGAGTTAGGAGGCCCATTTCCATTATCACCATCTCCGATATATAACTTAAGTGGTATGTGTGATGGGGTTGTCAGTTGTATGATTTTACAGTTACTGACATATATGAGGATGAGTCTAGTGGACCATCTCTTGATGATCATCCCATCTTGAGAGAGTTTTTGGATTTATTTCCAGGGGAGCTACCATGGTTACCTCCCCCATGCGAGATAGATTTCCACATAGATCTGGTTCCAGGTGCATAGCCTATCTCACGAGCACCTTATCGGATAACTACTCCTAAGATATGTGAGCTCAAGTTACAGCTTGAGGGCCTTCTATGGAGAAAGGACGTATCCATCCTAGTGTATCCCCATTGGGGTGCACCCAGTGATATTCATGAAGAAGAAGGATGGATCTTTGTGGTTGTGTATTGATTACCGCCAGCTGAACAAAGTAACGATCAAGAATCATTACCCCCTTCCGCACATTGATGATTTATTTGATCAGATGAAGGGAGCCACATTTTTCTCCAAAATAGATCTTAAGTCAGGGTATCATCAGCTCAGGATCACGAAGGTAGATATTCATAAGACTTCCTTCCGTATGAGATATGGCCACTACGAGTTCACAGTGGCACCTTTTGGTCTGAAGAATTCCCCCACAATGTTTATGAGCTTGATGAATGGGGTGTTTAGGAATTTTCTAGATCACTTCATTCTCATCTTCCTTGATGAAATTCTAATTTACTCACGTACGCGTGAGGAGCACCTTCGCCAGGTTCTTTAGTGTCTTCGCGAGCAGCATCTTTACAGGAACTTGGAGAAGTGTGCATTCTTTCAGACAAAGGTGTAGTATTTGGGCCACATCACTTCTAGGGAAGGTATCACAGTCGATCCTTCCAAGATTCAAGCCATCATGGCTTGGCCAGCACCCACTAATGTGACCAAGGTGCGCAACTTAATGGGTTTAGTAGGTTATTACAGGAGATTTGTTCAGGAATTTTCTCTGATTGACGCACCCCATCACTTCCCTTCAACGGAAAGGGAATAAGTTTATTTGGTCAGACATATGTGAGCAGGACTTTATTACACTGAAGGAATACCTCACAAAATCACTTATTCTTGTAGTTCTAGATCCTCAGGGTGATTTTTACATTTGCATAGATGCTTCTTTAGCAGGACTTGGAGGTGTGTTGATGCAGGAGGGAAGAGTAGTTGCTTTTGAGTCTTGTAAACTCAAAGATTATGAGATCAATTACTTGATTCATGATATTGAGATTGTATCAGTTGTGCATGCCTTAGTGCGGTGGAGACATTTTCTTCTTGGCCAAAGATTTACACTCAGGACTAATCACTTGAGTTTTCACCACCTCTTCACGGAGCCCAATCTCAACACTTGTAAGTGGCGTTGGATGGAGTTGATTTGTGAGTACAATATGGAGATAGAGCATGTGATGGGGAAGGATAACGTGGTTGTAGACACCTTGAGTAGATGGAGACACATGGCTCTGGCTACTTTAGTGGGCACAGATTTACGGAGTAGGATTTTGCAGCAGCTTCCTCATGACAGTTTCTACCTTCACAACCAGAGTAGAGATTGAGTCCCATAGACCCCTTGAGGGGTGATTTGATGGATTTTCATTAGAGGAAGATGGTCTTCTCAGACACAGAGGTCAGATATATGTTCTTAGGGATGGATACTTGAGGTAGGACATCTTGACAGAGGCTCATCGTGTGCCTTATTCATCCCATCCCCAGGGTGAAGAAGATGCATGCCACCTTGAGATAGTTATACCATTGGAGAGGAATATGGAGGGACGTGGCTCAATTTGTGTCACATTGTTTAGAGTGTCAGAGGGTGAAGGCTGAGCATCAACATCCAGCTGGCCTTCTATTTTCTCATGCCATACCAGAGTGGAAGTGGGACACCATTTCCATGGACTTCAATGCGGGGTTACCGAAGTCGAGATACCACCACAATGCCATCATGGTCACGGTGGATAACTTATGAAAGTAGCTCATTTTTCTTTGGTGAAGAACACCTACACAAGCCTATGATAGTGGCATGAGTATATCTTGTTGAGATTTTCAGATTACACGGGATTCCGTAGAAGATCACTTGCGACCGCAATCCTTTGTACACTTCCCACTTTTGTACCACCATGCAGCATGCCCTTGAGATGAAGATCAACCTCAGCATAACATATCACCCTGAGACAGATGACCAGACTAAGCGGGTGAATCATATTTTGGAGGACATGCTTAGGATGTACGTTATGGATCACCAGTCAAGATGGGAGGAGTATCTATACTTGGTGGATTTTTCTTACAATAATAGTTTTCAAAGTTCAATAGGCATGGATCATTTTCAAGAATTATATGGAAAAGAGTGTAGGACACCTCATAGTTGGGATAGGTTAGAGGACAAGGTTTCTCTTAGACCAACCTTATTGCAGGATATGGAGCAGCAAGTTACCTTGATCAGACAGAGATTACAGGAGGCACTGGAAAGGCAGAAGAAGTATGTAGACTAGCATAGGATAGATCATAGTTTTGAGGTGGGCACAAAAGTGTTTCTTTGTGTCAGACTGCACAAGAGCCCTATCTGTTACGGAAAAGGTTCTAAGCTTTCTCCTAGGTTTGTGGGTAAGTTTGAGATCTTGGAGCACATTGGTCCCTTGGCCTATCATCTAACTGTTGACATTCTTTGCACTTGTGCAAAAATGGGGAACTCAAAACTTTGTTACAATGGAAGGCATTGGTGAAGCATACCTAAGCTAAGGGAGTTTTGATATTATATTTATTGTCTCAATTAGTTAATGATTACATGAAATCTATAGCTATGTGTGCTGTTACAAAACATAACCGATCACATAGTCTACAATTTCATGACTATCTTCAGCAAAAGAACACAAGGCTCTGAAAGATAGTTGTGTTGTCTTGATGAATACACTCAGTTACAGAATAGGTGAAATGCTAAGTTTTGGAACAAAAACATAGAATTCCATATTACAGAAATCAGAGTTCATTATTGGATATAACAGGTTTTATTAAGTTTCCTTCCTTCATGATTAAGTTAATTCAATTATATTCCTGAGTTGTTTAGTTCATCATACAATCCATATAGAAAGTTGAAATGCAGACAGAAATAAACAACTCATTTTCAGAATTCAATGTTTTATTCATAAGGAATTTCAAATGTTCCCACACAATCCGTGGGATGTAACTTAAAAGTAAAGTACAACTACTGAAATTAGAGGTACACATGCATGAAAAAGAAATTAAAGGAGTATGAGTGAACCCATCATTGGCTTGGGGGTTTTCTTCGTTGTTCGAAGCATCTCCATTTTCAAATTTTGTTTCCTTCTTCGTCTTCATTGTGAAATTCACTGTACCTAAAAAGAAGAAAAGGAGAGAACTATCAGTTAGGAGCTCAGGGATCAATCCATATTTCTTTACTATCCCAATTTGTGCATATGAATCTCTTAACAATAGAAGATATAGTTTACTTGAAGATCAACTACATACATGCTTTACTCACTTAGAAAGAAGGAAATAAAAAGAAAAGAAAAGAAAAAACCATGGACATAAGAGAGGCCAAAAAAGCCTAGATATTTTCTAACTATTTTCTTAAGTGTGCAGGTGTAGGTTGAAGCCAAGAAGAAATAGATAAGTCATAAGTACATGTTGGAGAGAAGGAAAAATGTAACTCATGTTTCAGTAACTGACCTACAAATAAGAGAAGTTACAGTATGGATCTTGAATTTAAATCAAAAGAGACTGGAAAATAGAAGTATACTTTTCAGTTTGTCAACTAAAGAAGAAATAATATATCAACAAGTTGAAGCTAACTGAAAGGATTTATTATAGCTGAAATAAATAGTCAAATAATTCTTGGAAAATTTTGACAGGGCTTCGCCATGTGAAATGAACATTTACGACTTCTCCAACATGCATATCAGAGCTGAAATAAAAGGAAATATAGTATATAATGTAGAAAAGAAATGGACTGCACTTTCAGTCATCAGATTGAAGTACTTTGGAGCATTCATTATAGATTAAAAACTCAATAACATGAAGTTTCAAGATAATCTAACAAATTTCAGCCATTTTAAATTGCAGTTTTCTGAATGAAGCATGTATGACAAGTGCAGAAATAAATAAAGATGCTACATCACATCTACAGAGTACAAGTGTAATTACAGTTACAAAATATCTTCACCAGGAATGTAAAAAAATGTTTACAACTCACAAATAAAAATCTATGGGAGTGTCACAAGTATCATTCTTGCATAGGTCTATATCTATCCAGGAGAGAAGTTTTTTCAGAAATAATGAAATGGAGGATGATTCATATTTCTTAAAGAACACAACTCACCTCAAAGGATCAGTTCCAATAAGTACATCAAATACTTGTTCAAGCATGATACACTAATTGCAAAGATGAGTTCTTGTAGAGTTCACAGTTTAATGATATATTTCAAAAGTGCTAGTGATGGAGTTTTAAAGGCAAAAGAAGCTAATAATATAAAGTACAATTATATAGTAAGGCTCAAAGAAACATTCATGGCGGCCCAGTTTTGTAGTCAAAACCCCATGATATCTTCATAGAAAAGAAAACAAATTCCACATAATGAATAAATGCACTGATTATCCCGTGATATTAAACTATGAAAGCCCTTCTCAGGAACGTGCCCAAAAAATAATGCAGAACCTATATTTGGGGAGGAAGTAAAGTTACAAATCTATAAATAACCCAAAACCCCAAAAGCATAAATTCATGGTAGAGTACATTATTTCAAGTTGAAGAGAAGAGTAAAGTTGTAGATCTACATTTCAGAGACAACATGCAAGGGAGAATTCCATAATGATTGTGTTTCAAACTCACAAATCAGGACCACATTTGATGTTAAACATCTGACAAAAACACAGATCTATGAGTACCCACATTATAAAATGTACAGATCTGAAGAAATGATGACGAATATATGGAGTAAATCCATTGAATAGGGTGGAAAGTAAAGATATGCCCCTCAAATGAAAAAAATTTAGTGGTTCAAGATCTAAAATGACCATGTTCAGGGTTTTGTAAATCTATTTACAGAAGGAATCGAGCTTCCAGATCATTCATCAATGGAAACTCTCTTTTCATTTCAAGACAGAGCAAAAGGGTTAACCTCAAATATAGCATCCACTGAAACTCAGACTCATCCATAAGTTTGAGATCAAAGCCTTCTTCAATGATTACACACCATGGCCAGAACCAAGTCCTCTAGAGCTATGTGAAGGTTTCAGAAGAACAAACAATGCACGAGCTCAAAATTTGAATCAAAGACATACGCATGCCTAGATCAAATAGCACCACAGTGTGTGGAAAATCAAAACACCCATTGAACATAAATATGGCTCAAACCAGGATTCAAAAGCCACTTACCTTGTTATAATGGCTACAATAATTTTAGGCTCAAAAAATCATGACCATGGCCGAACCGTTCAAAAAATTTCTAGTAGGAATAGAGAAAACCCATCTTCAAGCCAAGCAAATTAAAACTATAAATGGCATGAAAATGACCTCCCAGAACGCAATATACCCAACGTAATAAATGACCAACTTTATACAGATTCCCTTCATCATTTTTATGGTGAGCTCGAACAGAAATAAAGAATTCCAAAGCTCACTATACAAACCATTCAAAGGAACTGAATCGAACTCTAGGACAGAAAATATGGCGGCCATGACTGTACTAAGCAAAACAAATACACCTAGAGCCCCAAAATCAAATGAAAATCCTAGATAGAATTCACCAGAGCTTCGCCCTCAAAGCTACTCCAATGGCGTCGAAACAAATTTTTTCCAGGGCTTCACCTGCAAGACATGAAAAATCAAATGGAGTGATCATTGAGGTCAAATGAGCTTTACCATAGAGCTCAAGAGTTGGGTTAGTTTCAAAGTCAACCTCAGTCACAAATTGATGTCATGAATATGCCCAGTACAAAGATCAATGGATGAGAATCGATCTCCATGTTCAATACAAACCATCATGGTCACTTGCCAATAACCACATTAAAAGCCAAGTGAAACCCTAAATTAAGATCAAGATCGACGGTTCACAAGAATCCAAGTGCAATAATCAATGGTCATAGCCAATCATAGTAGCCAATGTATTTAAGACAAAGTGCCAGTGTAAAATGTGAAGGATGAGTCACCATGGAGAGGGGGTCAGCCAATGTCATTGTCATTCAAACAAAAATCATTGCATTGACCAAGTAAGGTCTTAACATACACATTTGAATAATGATCACCAAAAGGTAATATTTACCTTTTCCCCCATTTTTCCATAATTGATTAATCAAAGGGGGTTGAATGATTAAATAGTGATTATTATTCAGACCATGGTCTGAGAGACCCATGTATGTTATCAAATGTGTCCTGAATGTATTGTGGTGCCTTTTTAAAAGGTGCCCCTTATCTTATTTCAAAACCAATAATGTGCTAAGTCCACAAAGGTGGCTAAACCAAAATCAAGGCTAGTGGTCAATTGAAAAGGTGGTCGCCAATAGTGGGAAGGTTAAAGATAATTTACAGTGTGCTATCCATGTGATCACTAGAATATAGAACAAGTGTCAACATCAGAAACAATGGTTGTCCCAATCAAGATAGATATTTGGATGAACTATTTTGCAAAGTATTGCAATTAATTATCGAAATCAGACTTGTCTATCACTGCATAATTAGCTAATGCATTAGAAGCATGAGGATCGATATGAAATTTTTCCAATGGTATCAGAATTGATAGTAACTTTTGGTTCCATAACATGTAGTAAAGAACAAAAAGGGCCAATCTTAACAGAGAAAACCTTCTATTTTTGTTGTGAAATCTCTTGATAAGCGTAGAGAAAAGTAAGGAGGTAAATCTACAATAGTAACATCTTACAAAATGGAAACGTTTGGGAAATCATGCAATGTTACCTCAAGATATATGATGACACCAACTGTGTTAGTTGCAGTCCCATCAAGCTGTAACATTATCCTCTCTGTTGGTTCATACTGTAAACCCAACTTTTCTGCAATTGCTTTTGGCATAATTGTGTTACTTGCATTGTCTGTCAACCATGCAATTATGAATAATATGCTCTCCAATAATTAGAGAAAAATAAAATGGTGGTGGTTTATTGATATCATGAGCATTTAAGACCTTTTGAACCATCCATTTAACTTTATTTAATGCGGTTTTGTTCCATTGTTCCAAGGACCATGTCTATTTTTTGAACTTCCTTTTATGTTGTTTTTTAAGAAATCTTCATCTTAGTGAGTTCATGAGAAAGCAACTCCTGTTGTCCTGGATATACTTAGAGCATCCCAAATTGAGATATTAACCTTATTATTGTTCATTATATCAACAATGTTAAAATATGTAACAATTTTAGAAACATATTCAATGGTTATAGCATAGGATTTAGCAAAGACTGACTCTGCTTCTATGCAGCTTTCAGAGATCTAAGGTATGAATAGGCTTCTCAGATTAGGTTGTAATGACTTTGGTTGGTTCTTTTGGATTGGAACATTTGCTATGTTTTCTGAGACACATGAGGAATATTAGTTGTTTTTTGACCTATAGTTGTTTTATTTGTGACAGTGGGAAAAATAGGCCTACTTTGACATTTTCCTCTCTCTTGATCCTTTTCTTGAGCTCTAGTCATCACTGCAATAAAATCATCTCCACTAATACTGACCAAGTTCTATTCATGTGCATTCTAAACCTAAGTTTCTTACTGCCCACCCTCCATTTGAGGCATAAAAAATGTCTCATGTGGAGGTTGTGCAACAAGGCTTATATTAAGGAAAGCATTTGGGCAACTTACAGTTGAATGAGGTTGATTACAAGGTTGAAACCATTCTTCTATAGCCATATTAAATGTGAATAAAGCACTAGATGTAAAAGGATCCTTGTGGTCAAATTACCTTTGCTGATATGGTTATCTATAATTCTGATTCTACTGATAAGGCTGCCTATTTTGTCAATTTTGCTGATATGGAGCTTGATAAGGCCTAGTAGGTAATGCAAGTCTATTTTCAATCAAAGTTAACTTGTTTCCCATAGTCTGTAAATCTTTGAACACATCATCTGACGTGGCTACAATATTAGGTTCAATAATGATGATAGGCTGTGGGATAGGTGCCAAATCTACTAAAAAAGGCATTGAAGGACTTGGTGCTAATTTCTCAGCTTGAATAAGACTGTTTTCAGCTTTTAATAGCAATATCATAAGTTGTTAGGGAGAGTTTCACCTCCCATAGACTAAATCATATTTGAAATATCATTTTTTAACGCTCTGAGGTAGTATAGAAAAGCAGGGTCATCTTGAGGCATGACTACTTGGTAGAATTCTTTCCCAAGTTCTAGAAAAACAGATATTAAAACTAGCCATACATTCATGAGGGTCTCTTTTAATTGTAGACATTTGTTCTATGAGAGATAAATGATCTGAGTTGTCTTGAAATTGTTTCAGAAATTTAACACCTAACTCATCCCAAGTTATTATACTTCTAATATCTAAATTAATATACCATTGTAAGGATTTCCCTTTAAAGGATGCAGTTAGAAGTCTCAAGGATACATCTTCATGTGTGTTATATTATGCACTGCTGCATAGGGATGCAACATCTTTGATATGTTCTTTAGGTGTAACATGATTTTCACCAGTGAAGGTAGGTAGAACTTTCATGGCAGCATTAGGGATATCATGATAGAATATAATTTCTAATGGGAAGCCATTAATAAAGGTCACAAAATTCCTAGGTGGTTGAATAGCCATCAAAAAAATTGGGATCTGAATAGAGAAATTAATACGTGGTGAAGGAAGATTAGGAGGAGGGTTGTTAAAACAAGGCCTATTATAAGGTAGGGTGTTACCAACTCTTCTTCTTCTTACATAATTCAAAGGTAAATAAATAAAATCATAAGGAATTCCTCTTAGCGATGATCTTGTAGTTATTTTAGGCATAGAAAATGCTGTAAAATTGGTCTAAAATCAGCCTTAACAGAGTCACCAAATAAATATTAAAATCTTTAGAATAATTTTTTGCATCTTGTTGCTCCAAAATTAACTTTTCTTTTTTGTACATTACTATATAGCATTGTAATCTGCTTGCAGATCTGATTCATGGTCCCACCAAGTGTGCCAAAAATTGTTATCTCTTGAAAGTACATCCTGTAGAGAGATGGCTGCAGATGTTCTAAGCTTTCTCCATATCTCTCTCTTTCATAGATATAATTGAAACAACTCAGGTCTTTGGGTATACCTATTATTGAGGTGAGTCTCTGGTATCAAGGCTGGTTCCTTCTTGATGTATCCTAAAATAAATTTTTAGGGTTTTGAGTGTATCAAGATGAGTTTAAATGAATTTAAAACTAGGGTGATACACCAAAATTGTTGAGGGATTTGACTGATTACATGAAAAAATATCTTAGAATGAATTCTGAATGCACAAACTAATAGTTTTCAACAAAATATTAAGGTAGACACTTAATGCATTGAAGGAAAAATTCACAACAATACTGTTAAGATATACATGTACATTAATATCATGTAGAAATTACTAAATTTGTAATAGGGAAGGATGATTAACTAGGGAATTTGACATTCACAAGGATTAATAAGACATACACAAGACTACAAATTATTGGAAAGGAAAAATGTAATTCTCATTCGAAGGGAAAAAACTGGGAAAATATTCTTCAACACTCATTTTATCCCAACAATTCCTCTTTGTGCTTTGTCAATGCACACAATATAATGCAAAATTATTCATCCCACCCTTCTTAAAAATAGACTAAAATTTTACTCTCCCATGCATCGTATTTTTATCCTTTATCATGAATAAATAAAGGAATACAAATGAGCATGCTAATACAATGAGGCATTAATAGTATTGTTTACAAAATACAACTCAGTCAAACTACAGTTGACTGTTCTATTTTTAATAAATTTGGGTGAATAATTGTTTAATAATAAATTTTTCTTAATGAGCAAGTCTTTTCTAATGCATGCAATTTATATATTCTAGTGCTTGATGTGACACTTTCAATTCGATCCAATTGTAGTGATAATATTAACATTTTAATCATGCCCCTTGGATGCACATGCAAAAATAAAATTCTTTGTGAGAAAAAATATATCCTTATTTGTAACACTTTTCAAAAAATAATAACCCATTCTTTCATACTGATGGGGACTAACTGTGCAGACTTTGATGTTGACATCCCCTCTGTCTTCTTGTGGTCACATGAAAATATACTCTTGTGCAAGCAAAATAATTATTTTGTTTTCAGAACTGAGTAGAGTATAAATCACCCCAAAGTGGGGACCACTTTGATCATGATGCAAAATCACATTCCTTGCATGAAAAATTGCCACTTGTGCTTCTTTATGCCATTTGAGGATATTAAGGTAATTTGAATTATTTTAAGGGATGTTAACTATTTTGATTTGGCATAGGTATATATATTATTCCACATTTTGGTGTCATCATGGGTTAAAAAAGGTGATCACATGTATTAACTTGACTAGACCATAGTCATGTCACTATAGTAACGAGCCTAATTTGATTTGGTCAACATTTGGATGATAGACCACTTTTGGCAAGATCATTACATACTTATATTTGGTTGAACATTTTTTTACTATGATTCGACCTTAGGCTAAGATCAAAAGGTAATGATTACTTTAAAATAATTCGGTCCCTCTCTAATTTTCTGGCATATACAATAGTCAAAGTAAAAAATATAAAGGGGAACCCCCCTTCCATGATGACTTACCCCTTTATCATTGTGTTGGTGGCATTGCTACCTCCGGTTGAGTTAATTGTTACCTTTGGTTTGCATTGATAAAATAAATCAATGCTAGCTATTGATTCTTGTACTTACTTCATCTATGATAATTGATCTTCTGGTCCGTGTTTAGGGTGTGCATTTTTTTATCTTGGAAATTGAATGATGGCCATTGATCTCTATACATTTGAATGTTGATCATCGATCCTTTGTCTTCAATAAATTTGAACCTATGTTGGAGTTGGAAAAGTTTTATGCTGTTGATCTTCTATCACCTTTGATATGGGTCATTGATGCATGACTCGGTATCTGTCTTGGATTATCATTTCTGATTGTTTGATCATGTACCTTCTGATCTCCATCATTGATGATGACTCTAGTAGAGTTAAGCTCAAGAGGTTTAGTTTCAAGTTGGGTAAAAGGAAAAGAAACATATTGTTTGTTCATTATGTGTTTCTCATTCTACAGGCCAAGCCCTAGAAAAATTTCCTCAGGCTACCATTTTTTTATCTTCCTTGAGCTCTGTTGGTATCCAAATCGATTCTCCCTCAGAAAGTTGAGCACCATCATAGGTCTAACAGGAAGCTTAGAGACAAGCAAAGAATGTAGTGTGTCATTTTGAATCTGGGGATAAAATGCAACTTTCTCTTTGTCACTCAAATGTGGAGAAATGGGTAGCAACTTCAAGAGGGATTTGACCTATCCTCACTACTTTATGGTTGTGCCTTTCAACCAAGGTGAGAGGAACCTTTTGTAGCCTGTCTGTTTGTGGAGGAGATGGAGATATCCTTCCTAGTGAAATTATTAAGAAGACCTTGGAGAAAATATGATCAATACAACAAAACCTAACTCTCATGAGTTGTCACTCTAGATAGTGGAGATATTTTCTAGGCAAGGTTTAAGGCATACTAAAGAACATTTGGAATCCTGATTATTTCCTGCATGTTTTGGTAATAGAAATTATGCATTTGTGCACAAATAGGAAAACAAGGGTAGTATGGGTAGGATGGGTTATTTTTAAATGAATTTTGGTAGGAGGTGAGGCATAATGAACTTGATTTGCCAGATCTCTGAGAACTCTTACAAAAATGGAAAGCTTAGACAACAAAATGCTTCATAATAGCTAAAATGTTCCTTTAACAAGAATATGTGCTTCAATGGAGGCCCAGATCAACACATTATCATGCAAAGTTTAAGAATCCAAAGTGAAGGCTCAAATTTAAATACTTAACTAAACATTATCAACCTCTGTTTCATCAAACCTAAGATACCCTCAAAGGCTAACAAACAATCTTATACTGATGCTAGGAGTCACAGTGATTTTAAATTTGTTTATTTCACTATCAAATGAAAGCTCTTATGATAAATGAAATTGTCAAATGCCAACAAACTATCACAAGGATAATATCTTTTTTGATTCAAAAAGATTTCAATGTAAGATTACAATGGAAACAAGAAAAACTATTTTCAGACATTCAAAAACAAAGCAGACACACAGTTTTTCCCAAGAGTAACATAGAATAACTCGAGTTTGATTAAATTTATCAGTAGGGGAAAGTTTCTAGAAAAATCTCAGAGATGCTTTTCAATGGCTGTACACCTCGCAACCACCTTGACACGATCAAATTTAATACAAAAGAGATACAATAGGTTTCTCAAACTATTTTTTAGAAAGATGAGCTCTGTCAAATTTTCCTCTTGGTATTTTTTTGACCTCTAACACTCCAACCATTTACATGATAAATTCATGCAATTTATAACATTTTACAATAGATTTTTTCCCCCAAAAAATCCAAACATTGAGTGTACCAGTGTTCGCCATGAATTTGATCGTCAATTCCCAAGAATCAGATCTGTAAAACGTTGTCAGGTGCTCACTGGGTAGATCTCTTCAAATATCTCCCAAATTCAACTCCTTCTTCTAGTAGATCACTCTTCCTTATATTCACTAACCACTTCTTCCCCTAATCTATCAAATCTGGTTCTTTGCGTGCCCAGGAAAGAAAAATGGAAGATCAGATTGAGCCCAAGGGTCAGATCTCATTTTAATGGTAAAAGACGTCTCCAGATCTTCCTCACCAAATTTAGATATCAGTATTAACTCTCTTCTCTATTTTTGGCATGTAGGAAATATCAAGAAATCATGAAGACTCGACATCTCCATGAGCTTTTTAGTAAAAATGGGGGGAAAATCAGATACAGATGCACAACTGCTGTTGATCTCTACTTTGAATTTGGGTCCGTCCACATGGAAGATTCAATTTAAAATGGGCCCAAGGGTTCCTTTTGACCTTTTACAACCTTTTGAAAAAATGGAAAAAATTCCCATTTTGCTCCACCCCCATCTACCTTTGAAAAATGGGCCTGACAGGTGTCCCAATGTGGGTCCTCAGTGGACATGCGCTCCCTTTCTTCACTTTGACCTCTTTTTTCACAAAGGAATTTTTTTCCAAATTTCCCCTGAAAATTCCACACCTCTGCCGTTGACCGTCCCCTCAAATTTTGACTTATCCTTTGTTAGGCCTGCGGGCCATTTTGATGTTTTAATCCTTTTGATGACAAGAGGAAAAAAATCCAAGTTGCCCCCGATGGTCCACTTCCCCGCACTTTTGACTTTTCAAACTTCCATGTGCATAATGGTGCCGCATCTTAAGATGGTCCCCAAAAGTTGATACCTTGAATGAGCGTGGCTTGACACATGTCCTCATGCATGGAAAAATTTGTTTGAAGTCTTAAAGCTCAGCGAAAGGCGCCATGTGTCAGGGTCCGAGGTAGTCTCCTTTGGCCGTTGAAAAAGTCCAAGCAAAATGCAAAGTGAGCAGAGGCCTCTAAGTGTCCTCCTGACACTTCTCTAAAATAAAACTCAAGGCCCGTCCCAAACATGCGCGGTCCCTCCATGTGTCACAGACCTCCAAAAACGTTTTTGAAAAGTCAAGTATAGTAAGTCAGAAGCCTCCACGTGTCTCCATGGCGCAATTCAAAAATGGTGCCCAAATTTGAGACCCTGAATGAGCGTGGGCTCACCATATGTCCCTATCCTGAAAAACTGGTATTGGCTGCATAAAAATTTGTCTAAGTTTAGGAAAAGTAGTGCAAACCTCCACGTTTCCTCGCAGCGCTACTCCAAGGTCAAACAAAAAATCAAATCTTCAAATGAGCAGTCGTTCTTCCATGTAGACAGGTTTTTAAGTTGAGGTGATTCATAAAATTTTTGAAGTACCCTACCGAGACACATCCAACCAAAAGAGGCCATGTTTCCTGTTGATGTAAGGATGTAAATTTGACTAGGAAAAACACCTTTCAAACTATAAAATGTAGAAAAATGACCATTTGAGCCTGGAGATGAAATTTTCTCCAAGGACAGAGAATTTAGAAATGTTACAAAGGCTCAAATACATTCCTCTGAGCTACATCCATTCATTTTTTTTCAAGTATTTAGGGTAAAAATGAGCAATTCCAACAAATCCTGACAATGGAAAATGAAAAGAATGGGACAACCTGAGTTTTTACACCACCCAAATACATACCTTTTCAGATGAATAGAGAAATGAGGAAACAATTTTGGATCTATACATGATCCTCGGCCCAGGAAAGGACTGATTATGGCAACAAAAGGAAGGCTGAGAATTTTCAGGCACAACACGGGAAGATAAAAAGTGACAGAGACCGTAAACTAAGGAATTTTAATGGCAAATGGGGTGAGACTAATTTGAGCACAAACATTGGCTCCGACTCGGGGATGGGCACTCCCTGTGAGTGCCACAAGAACAAAAGTATACCAAGTGCCAAAAATATCCATTGGGAAAAGGATTCAGCTGGAAGAGAAGAGAAATAGAGCCATCTCCCAAAAACGAACAAAGAAACCAACAAAAATAAATCACCAAGGACCAGAACGAAAAAAAAAACAAGAAAGACAACAAACAACCAAAAAACTATACACTATACAAATGATGTTCATCCTAATTTAAAGAAAACAATCAAGGAAAAACTTCAAGTTCTTGCCATCCTAGATATGACCATGCTAAGAAATCCTGATATTTTTTAACAGTTGGTCATATGATTGCCTCTCTTTTCCATCCAAGTCACTATCTGACCACATTTCTTTAGGCTTGTCCTTTGTGCCTGGGTCAAATTTTGTAACATACTTTGAGGCTGCATCGAACATCAAAGTTTTAGGAGAATCATCCTTGCTCATGATACCTGTCATTGATCAATTTCATACTCCTTGAAAGCAACATAGCTCACAGAGTTATCAATATCAATATCTACATGCAATACTTCATAAGAAGCATTATTGGGGTCCTCAATAAGATATAACATCTTATTTTCACCAAGTAACTTCACAAGGTTTCCTTCAATTGGTTTGGTGATATAAGACATGTCCATCTGAACATTTCCACCAACACTTGCAACCCATTTTCTTGATAACAACATACCCCACTTGGCAGGGCAATCAACAACAACCACATCAAGTTTCAAGTTCTTACCTGGGTAAGCTACAAGTTGTACCACCAAACCTTTCACACATCCCACCACTGGAACTTCTTGAGGAATCCATGTCAGTGCAATTCCCATATGCTGATGTTACTTTGATATCCATCTCATTCATGACTTCTAGAGGCATGACATTACATGATGCCCCTGAGTCAAACATGCAGTTGTGTAGCAATCTGTCTTTAATGATCAAAGTAGTGAAGAATGGATCAACATTTAGCTAAAATTCCACCAATGATGTTCCCAAGTAAACCTTAGGTGGTTCACCTATCTCTTTCAGTACTTGGGGTTTTTTCAATTCTGCAATGGCAGGAGGAATCACAACATCTCTGCTTTGGGTGACCTTTTCTTCTGTAAACCCCAAATATTTGAATGCTCTGTTCCTATGCTCAGGGATTCTAAGAAACTCAACAATAGGGACAAAAATATTGATCTGACTCAAGACTTGGGCTATGTCACAAGGAACATACTTGGGTAATGCAGTGTTAGGAGGAAGGTTTACAAATTCCTATGATGGCACATGATTTTTTATAGTCTAAGCATAGGGAGGGATATAAGTCTTACTTGAGACAAAAAGGCCTTTGCCAGATGTATCTTTCCTTGGAGTTTCCTTTGGGATACTGGTAAGTACTTGAGTTTTTGGTTTGGCCTGATGCCCTGCCCCTTTGGAAACCCTACTCTTGGTATTATATTATTTTTCATGGCCAACCACAACATTCATTAACAACTTCCTATCCTCCTCAAAATGTATCCCTCCATCATACTTCTCAATCATTAGAGCTCTTAGGTACTCCAAATCATTATTAGGAAGTTCAAAAGCTTGCACCATATCAATTTTAGAAGTATGAGTCGGAGGAAGAGGTAATACCCAGTGAATGCAATTCCAAAAATCTTTAGCAGTTTTGGCACTCATCAGCTTAGTTGAAGTTGCCCCTTGTTGTGAGCTCGTGGAGAGGAAACCCATCATGTAAACATCATCATCATTATCATCATCAGCTTATTTTTCTTCTTGGTGATCTACTTCACATGGAGCATGGGGCAATGAAACATTTGTCACACCAATCAATGTCATATGTTTCTTCCACAAAAACAAATCTGATAGCCAAAGGATCAAGAAACCATTCTATTTTCCTTGCACTAGGGGTTGCTTATTTCCAAATCTAACAGGTTCTCTTACCTCTATCATCAGATCTAATGCTCATTTCTATGATGATTTGTAAATTATGTCTTGGCCTTGTTGCTTGTGTTGACCTTGTGAAATCTGCCCAAATCCCTTTCTCATCCCAGGGCTAATTTTTAAGATATTTCCTTGATAGCCCCTGCCAAAGTTTTCACAACCTCCTCCAAATCAGAATGGCCTTACTTTTTTGAGGTTTTTCTGGGTTAACCAACTTCACACCCTCCCTTTTAGGGGGTTTTTCCAATTGCCTTGATATTATTCTCAATTTTCAGAGCCATGAGTGAAGGCCTATCCTCAAATTGGTAGGGTTCTTTGTCCCTTAAGTAGTAAGCAACTTTTTTATCAAATGCATTTGAATACTTCGATCAAACATGATTCATCACATGGCCTCAAGTTAATAGGAGAATATTCTTAAGGTCTTGTTAAACCTTGTGTTGAAATCATGTACTGACTCATTAGGATTCTTCTTGATATTTTCAAATTCTAACAAAATAAATCTAGGGTCTATTTTGTCACCATACTGTAGTCTAAATGCATTGTTCATCTCAGTCCAAGAATCAATAGAGTTATCTATGCAGAGGACTTATACTAGTCCCTTACATCCTCTTCCAAAGTATGGATAACCAAATTTGATATATACATCTTCCATATTAAATCTAAAAGTCTTCCATCATAATTGATTAAAAAGCTTTAAATGTTGATCACCAGTTATAAACATTGTTTCCTTGGAACTTTGGTAATCTATTTCTTACATTCCTGGGGAACTGAAATTTGGATAACCAGCCATCCCTACAAAATTTATAGGTCCATAAAGGTATTCACAACAAATGGAGGTCTCAGTGGGGGATGGTCCATGTTGCTTTCGAGGAGGTGACCTTGGGGGAGAAACAAACTGACAAGAGACAAGGCGGTCTTCGAAACACAGGAGTATAATTTTCAAAATGGATATCTCTTAAAAGGCCTTGTCTTCTTCGAAATCCCTATCAACTTTGGAAAACATAGGGGTAGAATGAGAAGCAAACTTTTCAAATTCAAATGAAGGCCCCTCTCTAGATGGAGAATTCAATTCCACAAAGATACTATCTTGATTCAGAAGCACTTGAATGGACAATCTTCAATGATAGGTTGATCAATTTCACCAATTGGGATCTCTTTTCTTGACTTGCTGATCTCCCACAACTCTCTAGGATCTTCTTCCTTCTGAATTTGTTTTTTCCAAGCTCTGGGAATAATGTCCTAGCAGGATCCTTAGAGAAGAAAGATCTTCTTCCTTCTCAGCTTTGCAAATATTAGTAAACAAATCTCACTTGATAGAGGTTAAGACACTGGTATTTATGAAGAATCAGATCAACAGGGAGTCGCCACTAAGGATTTCCACCTTAGTTGTGCAAATGAACTAAAAATATGATCTATCCAAATGTCTGTCAACACTAGAAACTTGGAAATGAAAGATCTGACCTTCCTTTTACCGAGATTTATCAGTGAATACTAGTGCAAAAACTGTAAATACTAGAAAAATTTACACACAACACTTGTAACTTTGAAACTTCTTACAAGCCCAAGCACATAAGATGGTGTTGAAACAAGGTACTAACACTTAGAGCATATAAGAAATGCTTACCCAGGGTCTAAATATGAACTGTAATCACAAATTTTCCCCAGACAACGGCGCCAATTTGGTGTTGTTGATGGGCCAAATGGATACAAATTAGGCAGACAAATCAACAAATTATGTCTCACCAACGTAAATCAGTTCTTCGTAACTGGAGAAAATCCCCGGCAATGACGCCACTTAGGTGTTGGTACCCAAATTGATTCTCCCTCAGAAAGCTGAGCAAGCATCACAGGTCTAGACAGGAAGCTTAGAGACAAGTCAGATCATGTTGTATTTCGTTTTATAGCCGGGGATAGAGATGCAACTTTCTCTTAGTCACTCAGATGTGGAGAAATGGGTAGCACCCTTAAGAGGATTTGACTCTATCCTCACTACTTTATAATTGTGCCTTTCAACCAGGGTGAGAGGAAAATTTTGTAGCCTACTGTTTGTGGAGGAGATGGAGATATCCTTCCTAGTGAAGTTATTAAGAAGACCTTTGAAGAAAATATGATCAATACAACAAAAACCTAACTCTCACTGAGTTGTCACTCTAGATAGTGGAGATACTTTCTAGGCAAGGTTCAGGCTACTAAAGACATTTGGAATCCTGATTGTTCTCTACATGTTTTGGTAATAGAAATTATGCATTTGTGCACACACAGGACAAACAGGGGTAGTATAGGTAGGATTGGTTGTTTTTAAATGAATTTTGGTGGGAGGTGAGGCAGAATGAACTTGATTTTCTAGATCTCTGAGTAACTCTTACAAAAATGGAAAGATTAGACAACAGAATGCTTCAGAATAGCTAATATGTTCCTTTAACTAGAATATGTGCTTCAATGGAGGCCCAGATTAGCATGTTATCACACAAACTTTAAGAATCCAAAGTGAAGGCTCAAATTGAAATACTTAACTAAACATTATCAACCTCTGTTTTCATCACGCCTAAGATGCCCTCAAAGGCTAACAAACAATCTTATAGTCATGATAGGAGTCACAGTGATTTTAAATTTATTTATTTCACTATCAATTGAAAGCTCTTATGATAAATGAAATTGCAAATGCCACCAAAGTATCACAAGGATAAGATCTTGTGTGATTCACAAAGATTTCAATGTAAGATTGCAACGGGAACAAGAAAAAACTATTTGAAGACATTCAGAAATGAAGAAGACACAATTTTACCTAGGATAAACACAAAATAACTCGATTTTGATTAAATTTCTTAGCAGGGGAAAGTTTCTAGAAAAATCTCAAAGCTTCGTCAATGGTTGTACACTCACAACCACCTTGACACGATCAAATTTAATACAAAAGAGATACACAGGTTTCTCAGATGGTTTCTCATAAAGATGGGCTCTGTCAAATTTTCCTCTTGGGATTTTTCTGAGCTCTAACACTCCAACCCCTTTACATGATAAATTCATGCAATTTATAACATTTTACAATAGAAGTTTTTACCCCCAAAAATCCAAACATTGAGTGTACCAGTGCTTGCTATGATTTTGATCGCGATTCCAAGAATCAGATTTGTAAAAAGTTGTCAAGTGCTCACAGGGTAGGCATCTATTTCGAATATATCCCACATTAAAATCCTTCTTCTGGTAGATCACTCTTCCTTTTATTCACCAACCACTTCCGCCCCTTATCTGTCAAATCTGGTTCTTTGCATGCCCGAGAAGGAAAAATGGAAGATCAAATCTAGCCCAAGTAGTCAGATCTCATCTTAATGGTAAAAGACATATCCATATCTTCCTCATCAAATTTAGATATCAATATTAACTCTCTTCTCTATTTGGCGTGTAGGAAATATCAAGAAATCATGAATACTCGCATCTCCAGGAGCTTTTTAGTAAAAATGGGGGAAAATCAGATACAGATGCACAGCTGCCATTGATCTCTACTTTGAATTTGGGCCATCCACGTGGAAGATTCAATTTAAAATGGGCCCAAGGGTTCCTTTTGACCTTTACAACCTTTTGAAAAAATGGAAATAATTCCCATTTTTCTCTACCCATCCACCTTTGAAAAATGGGCCTAACACATGTCCCAGTGTTGGTCCCAGCGGAAACGTGCTCCCTTTCTTCACTTTGACGCCTTTTTCACATAGGAAAATTTTTCCAAATTTCCCCCAAAAGTCCACACCTTCGTCATTGACCTTCCACTCAAATTTTGACTTATCCTTTATCAGGCCTGCAAGCCATTTTGATGTTTTAATCCTTTTGATGACAAGAGGCAAAAAATCCAAGTCACCCCCGATGTTCCACTTCCCCGCCTTTTGAATTTTCAAACTACCACGCATCTCAATGGCGCATCTTGAGATGGTCCCCCAAAATTTGAGACCTTGAATGAGTGCGGGCTCGACACGTGTCCTGACCTGCCAAAATTTGTTTGAAGGCTTAAAACTCAACGGAAGGCATCATGTTTCAAGGTCCGAGGCAATCTCCTTTGGCCATTGAAAAGTCCAAGAAAAATGCAAAGTGAGCAGAGGCCTCTAGGTGTCCTCCTGGACACTTCTTTAAAATAAAACTCAAGGCCCGTCCCAAACATGCGTACAGTCCCTCCACGTGACCGAGACCTTCCCAAAACTTTTTAAAAAATGTCTAAGTGTGGTAAGACCCGTCGGAAGCCTCCACATGTCTCCATGGCACAATTTCAAAATGGTGCCCAAATTTGAGATCCTGAATGAGCGTGGGCTCACCACATGTCCTTGTCCTGAACAAACTATATTGGCTGCATAAAAAAATTGTCTAAGTTCAGTGAAAAGTAGTGCAAACCTCCACGTGTCCTCGCGGCGCTACTCCAAGGCCAAACAAAAAATTAAATCTTCAAATGAGTGTCGTTCTTCCACGTAGATAGGTTTTTAAGTTGAGGTGATTCATAAAATTTTTAAAGTACCCTGCCGAGCCGCGTCCAACCAAAAAGAGGCCACGTTTCTTATTGATGTAAGGATGTAAATTTGACTAGGAAAAATGCTTGTCAAACCATAAAATGTAGAAAAATGACCATTTGAGCCCGGAAGATGAAATTTTCTCCAAGGACAGAGAATTTAGAAATGTTACAAGGCTCAAATACATTCCTCCGAGCTACATCTATTCATTTTTCTTCAAGTATTTAGGGAAAAAATGACAAGGAAAAAAAATATTGACTATGGAAAATGGAAAGAACTAGGACAGCCTAATTTTTTATATACAAATAAATACCTTTTCAGATGAACAGAGAAACGAGGAAACAATTTGTCGATTTATTCGTGACTCCTCGGCCCAGGAAAGGAATGATTATGGAAACAAATGGAAGGAAGATAATTTTTAGGCACAACACGAGAAGATAAAAAGTCCACAGAGGCCATAAACTGAGGAATTTTAATGCCAAATGGGGTCGAGAGTAATTTGAGCACCAACAAGCTCGATTTTGTAACTTTAAACACACATCATTATATAGATTTCAATTTGTTTTCGATAGCTCTGTGATATTATGAGGCTATCATGGGAGTTTCGGAGCTTGCATTCTTTTGTTAAGAAAGGATCTTCTGAGTTCTGTGTTCGTCGGTTTTGAGTATTATTAAGCTCTGTTATTTCTTGAGTTCTTTCTATCTTCAAAAATCTATCAAATGGCTTATGGGAGTTTATATTGTGTTCATTTTCTCTAGCCTATGAGGTTTTGTGACCTTGAATCTGGTATATTTCCTATCTCTCTATTCTTTCTGAGCTCTCTACGCAAGAGTCTTAAAAGTTTCTCGCCATTAATTGTGAAGGTGATCTTTTTCATTTTGATAACTATAAAACTCCATTTTTTTGCATTTATTGAGCTCAGTTCTACTGCATTATTTGAATAATAAAAACCCTATTGGGTTTTCTTGTTTTTTTTTGGCTTTATTCACGTAATATCGAGCTCAAAGGAACTTTTCTGGGATTTTAAATTTTGACTCTGGTTCGACCAAAATAGTGAGTCTTCTTCTATATATATATTTTTATGTTCTTCTTGTAATTTCATGGAAAAAACCCATATATGGGCTTAATTATTCTTGATTGACACCATATATCTGGAACCCTGTTTGATCTTTCTGTAGATTTGGAACTGTTAGAAATATGAAAAATTATTTACTACGTATTTTCACCTCTGCTTGGGTATAATGCATTTGAAAGGTCTCTATTTCGTTGTGGAAAAGGCACTATGGCCACCATGTTTAGAGCTAAAGCTTGCGTTTTTCTTTGATTTTGTCTTTTCCCCTACATCTGCTTCTTTTCCTCAGATGAGGGTTTCTTTTACTCTCATTTGGAAAGGCAAATTTTTGGCTTCTCTTTGCTTCCATCCCTTACCACCCTTTTGAAACAATGGTTCCCTTGAAAAAAATGTTCTTTCGACTCATTTGGGGATCACCCTCATTGTTTTTTGGTTTTGTTTACTTCAATGCAGATGGGGTTTGTATCTCTAAAAACTGTGTAAGTGTTCTTTATTCTGTGAGGTAGCTATTTGATCTTCTCTGTTTTAGACATTGATTCTGAGAAAAATTGTAAGCTCGGCTTCGTCACCTTGATCTCTGTGAGGCTACATAACTTTGAATATTGCATTTCTCTATCATTTTTCTTCTTCTTAAGCTATCCTTTGAAGTTATGATTGTCATGTTGATCCATTGTTGAGATTTGAAGCCTGAAATATCGATGTTTGTATTTTGATATACATTGTTGAGTTTAACTACTGGGTGAAATGTGGTTGAGTTAAGTGAGTAGCCTGAACCATAAAATTTTCATTTCACTTTATAATATTTATAGTGGATTGAGAATCCCTATAAAAATTTATATAGACACCATGAATGATCTCTTCGAGCTCTAGACTCTGAAATTTATTCCTCTATGAGTTCTGAGTTTGGATTATTTTACATTCTTTGTCGTCTTGTTGTCATTTTCAGTTTGACTGTATCACTTTCTCAATTCATGCTTAACTTTCACTTCTCTTGCATAGAAGATTTTGGTTTGAGATGTTCTGTCATTTTCTAAAGCTCTTTACTTTTGAAAATATATTGCCGAAACCTTGCTAAAACTACCACCATTAATGATATGTAACCTTATACATTTTTTGACTGTAGCTTTATGTGTTTCTCTTCTAGAAAGAAGTGTAAGGAAAGTAATAGTGCATGTTCTCTCACGTTCTGTTTCTCAGTATCTTGAAATTTTAAAAACTAGAACTTGATGATAAAAAGGAAAACAATGGACAGTCTTGTAGAGTTTTGATGTACTCTTACACAGGTTAATATAATTTCTTTCCATATATCAATTCCATCAATCTACTCTTATAATTTATGTTACTAATTTTGTTGATACTTAAATGATATACCTTATGTATGTTGAAATGTTGTTATACACTCTCCTTTTTAGTTCATTCAGTTAAGAACAACAACTTGTACTATAATTGTATATGTAGATTAAAATAATCTTTTCTTTTATTCAAGTGAATATGAACATAGCTCTCTCTTAGCTGCATCATACTTTCTTCTTTTTAGTCTTTTCTAAGTGAATGAGTCATGATGAAACTATTGATTTCTTTGAATTTAATATCTTCACTTGTGCTATGATATTCTTAGTTGAAGCACATGCCTACTAATTTGAGTACTTACTCCTTACTTGCATCATTTGTGTCGTGTGTATCCATACTTCTCTGTTAGTTGGTATTGTAGCTGTCTATTGAGCTGGTTGCCTTGTGTATTGTATCTTGCATCATGTATCAAATTCTGTATCCTTAGTTTTACTATAACTAAAAATGTTCATGAAGTAACCTGTATTTATCTGAAAATGTTTACTTTTGAACCATAAAATGTATTCTCTCCTTTCTTACATATTATTTGATAAATCTATAACTTTCAAGCATGTTTTAGTTTGAAATAGTATAATGGAAATATGTAAAATTTCCATTTTACATAGTGAATCCCAGTCAAATTTTTCTCAAATTCCCTTTTCCATTCTGTTTGAGCTACAATTTATCTTATTCCAATTGTTAGAAATTAAAGCACTAAACTTGCATTTCTTTTATCAATTAGTACAAGCGTATCATTGTATACTTCAACCTTTAGTTTGAAGTAAAATAAATGTACTTTTTTGATCCACATTACATAATGCAACATTTATTTCTTCTTACTTGTACCTAAACATTTAGATAAACTAGTTAGAAAAAATTAGGATTTTTGGCCTCTCTTTATTCCATATTTTTTCTCTCTCCTTCTTTCTGACTGAATGAGTCATGTATGCTGCTATAGAATAGTTCTTTTATTAGTTATGCCTTTGATCCTCATGTAATTTATACCTCTTGATGCTAGGAGATCCACTTGCACGAAATTGGATAGTATAGGAATATGGATCAACCCTAAGCTCGTGATTGACAATCTTTACCTTTTCTTGTGTTTAGGTATAGTTCCACTTGCTAAGAAGTGAGGATGAAGATGGAGCAAAGATCGGGCTGTAAATGGATCAATTGAAATGAAATAAACCAAAGGGAATGATGGGTTGTTTCATACTCCTTTACTTTATTTTTCATGCACATGTACCTCTTACTTTAGCAGTTGTAATTTAATTTTGATTTACATCCCACAACTTGTGTGGGAACATTTCAAATTCCTTATGAATAAAACATTGATTTATAAAACTGAACTGTGTAGTTCCTCCTGCATTATCATCTTTGTATATCGATTGTATAATGATTTAAAAAACCCAATAACACAATTGAATGTATTTAATCATGAAGGAAACAAATTTAAAATACTTGTAACCTTAGTAATGAACTTTGTTAGTGTTGTAATCTGCAACTATGATTATTGTTCCAAAACTTAACACTTCATCTATTCTTTATTTTCTGTCTTCATCAAGATTTCACATCTTTCCTTTGGGACTTTGTGTTATTTTGTTGAATACAATCATGAAATTTCCATCTATGTGATCTGTTACATTTTGTAACAACACACATAGCTGCAAATTACATGTAGTCATTAATTAATCCAATAGAACAAATATTGAACTCAAATAATATCCCCTAGCTTAGGGTCACTTCACCAATGGCATCCATCGTAACGAAGTTTTGATTTTCCCACTTTTTCATGAGTGCAAAGATTGTCAACACTATCAATAATAGTAATAGCATACAACTGAAACCCATGTTGTGCACGCCGTTTAAGTTGTATAGCAGAAATAGTGTGGATAGAAATGGGTTTCCTAACTCTAGCTATCACTGACTCAACTCCCAATTCATTTGTACATGATATAATATTATGGTAAAAATCCAACTATGGCTCTATTTGTAGATAACCAATCCATACCTAAGATGACTCCATAAGAACCCAAGGGAAGGATAGAAAGATTTTAGGTAGTGAGTGAAGGGTCCCAAATCTAGTACACACTCCTTAACTAAGGAGTCTACAAATATTTTAGCTCTAGAAGCCATCTCGATGTCGCAACTAAGGCCCTGTCTAACCACCACCATCCTGCAATGATCTACTAAAGATGGTGTAATAAAATAATTATACAAACCAAAATCAAACAATATAGATGCAGGAATACAACCCATGCTACTTATACTCTCTATCATAGTACACTGATGCTCAGCTTGGTAGTTCTCAACCATAGCATAGATTCGATGGCTACGTCCCATGTTGCCAACTGTAGGCTCTAATATCGGTGCCTTGCCCTTGTTATTAGGGTTATATGGGCACTCTCTCCAATGATGTCTAAGAACTCCACATCCATAACAACTACCTAGTCCTCTCGAATGAGATGTGGCTCCATCCAGTACTCTAGTGGTCTGTGTCATGGATTATGATGATCCGGCTATGGACTGTTGATGTTTACAGCTAACGAGAACAAGCTGACTAAGCTCTCGGTGTACCTTGTGTCCTAATGGGACCCCTAGGGGGAGGACATATACTCTATCCCCTCTGAGCATCAAATATCTATGGATTTCTGAACGGTGGACGAGTCTTATGTTACTGCTGAGGTGGATGTTGTGGTGGCCTAAATGAAAAATGTGTGGAACCATGTCTAGTACGAGGTGTAGGAGCTGACCCCCTCGACCTTTTATTCTACATCTACTCGATTCAAATCCGTACTCTATCCCTGGCCTAGCGTTTCTTCCCCTAGTCTCTTCTACAATTTAGGCCTTCTCAATGGCCTCTGCTAAGGTCTGTGGGCAATAGATGTGTACTGCACAACCCAAATCCAAATTCAGGCCCCTAATGAATCTGTGAATTTTTACTTTCTCGTCTTGCATATAGTTGACAAACTGAAGTAAGTCTAGAAATCGAATCTCATACTCTTCTACAGTCATGGATGCCTGATGTAGGTCATAGAACTCATTTATCATCTAATGAATAAAACTTTTGGATAATTATTTTCTCATGAACCTCTCCTCAAAGATCTCCCAGGTAACTATCTCTAATTCTACGTGGAGCTTCTACTCCTCAGTCCTCCACTAGAACACCTACACCCTCCCTCATAAGATGAATGGAAACATAAGCTTTCGCGTTGCTAGTACATGGGTAAAGCTTGTATCACCTGCTCAAGCTCACTAACCAAACCTCTTCCTAAAATCCAGTTGCATCTCTAGAATAATGAGATGGGAGTAGCTTCAGGATCTCCCTGATATCATCTAAAGCTGGATGACTAATGACCCCTAGGTCTCTCTACATGATCCTCTCTCGGCCTAGGGCTATTAAGATTTGTCTCTGTGTCTTGAAATCCTATCTCCATGTCCCATCTGAGGTGATTTGGCTCTAGCTGACCCCACATGGGAGTTCTCTGTTGTGTGTTCATTGTTGTGTCGATGAGATGCACGAGCCTCAACTGATGGCTCTCTATCATGTCTGAATATGTCATCCTCCTAAAGATCATATGCACATAACGACACTAACATCTTGTAGCGTCTATAATATCTAAGGTAGAATGGCCGATACAGCCTAATCTAGAGGCGGTGAGTCTAGGTCTACATGCAATAACCCCTTGATTGGTCCGCACCTCCTGCACAATCCAACGTGCAAGAGTTAGTTTAGCATTCTAGATTTTATTTCAGTTTTCTAAGTTTTCTATATTATAAAAAAATCATCCAATGTTGTTTTCTAGGTTTAGAGTTACGCTAGGTTTAATGTTCATGTCTCATGTTTTCAAGTGTGCCCTAAAGTCCAAGATTTAAACCCATGGCTCTGATACAGAGTGTAATGCCCATAAATTTACCTACACAAAACTCAAGGTAACCTAGGTCAAACTAGGAAAAAATTATGGAATAATTTTTTTTTGTAAAAAAAGGTCAAGCTTTCATTAAATAAAAAGGTCTCTAATAAGACATTTGAGTTACAAAACTAATAAAATCCCCTAAACCACTTACGTGGCCCCAAAATAATTCTACCCATGCATTTTTTAATTTGAAAATTCTCTCACCCACTTACCACCTACTTTTTGTATGGGATGAATCTCATCCATTAGATGGATTCATTTGGAGCCCTTATATTTAGGGATCCAAATAACCCTAAGTATGCTTATGAAAATCTCTTTTTCTCTTCATTTGACTAATTGCTTCTTCTTTTTGTTTTTGCAGATTTGTGGAGGAGGAGGTGGAAGCCATGAGAGGCAATCTCAAGCTCATGGGAGGATGCACATTCTTCCATTCATTTCTAGTTCTATTTATACCCGCTCCTAGGGTTGTATGTATTTTTTTTTTGTTTATCTCATTATTTAAGCATTTTCCCCAAATGGCATATGGGTATTTGACCCTTTTTTTAGGAATATGTAGAGTAGTGTATATATATACTAGGGTAAAAGGATATATACATATGTATATATATAATATATATTTCACTTTTATTTAATATTAAGATTATATTATATATGTGTATGTGTATTTTATATGTATGTATGTATGTATATGTATGTATGTATGTATGTATGTATGTATGTATGTATGTATGTATGTATGTATGTATGTATATATATATATATATATATATATATATATATATATATATATATTATATATATATATATATTATATATATATATATATATATATATATATATATATAACGATTTGAAAGAACCGGTCGTGGAATAAAAACAAACAGTCTGAACAAAACTTAGAGGAGGGCCGACTGCGTCAGAAGTTACCATACCACAAGGTTTATTGTTTGGAGTAAAGTATTTGGGGTTGGGGGGAGGGTCGTAGAGCCCACCCTCCATCCCATTAATTAATTTTGCGGGGGGTGGGGTCGGCGACCCTCCCCCCAACACTTTCCCTTTCCCTTATTCTAAATACAAGCCGCGGCCTCATGTTTCAAAGATTTTTAAATGGTTTTTTTGTTTAATTTTTTTCGATTATTAAAACAAATAATTAATATATATATATATATATATATATATATATATATATATATATATATATATGAAATAATTAATATCACTATTAATAATATTTAAATCTTGATTACTATTATAAAAAATGGTAATAATCATATTACTAATAATATTAACTAACTTTAATCTTTTATTTAAAATTTTTACAATTTGATAGTAACATATAGGAACCAAAACTAAGTTTCTTTTCCTTTATTATTATTACTTTAATTAATATTTGATACTTGTATAAACTTATAGTAATTTGGTACTAAAATTTCGCAATCAATTGAGACTAAAGTCTAGTATTAATAATACATTTTTTCTTTACTGTATTAGGTTTAAAGGACAAATCCATTTAATGATAAGGTTAATAACAACAAGAATTCAAGGCCCTTTTTTTATCTACACATATAAAGTTTAACTTTCTTTCAACCAATACAAGAAGATAAACAAATATAGTTTATCTTGCTATCATGAGCCTTTCAAATAATACAATGGGAATTAATAATTTATTTCCTTTACATCATACAAGTTTCAATCCTTTCCACAAGTAAATTTTAACAAGATTTTCCAATAGTTTTTTTAAACCATAACAACACACCTATTGAAGACAATAAATTAACTAAAATGAGAAACATGTTGTTTTTCTTTTAAATCACATTATCATCATATCGATAACTTTGTTCAATTTAACAATCCATAGTCTTACTTTGCAATAAGTAATCAAAGGATATTCAACCTTGTGCCTTCATTTACAATATTGACTAAGATTACATTTTTGATGATAAAAAAAATAAAAACTTCACTTTAAACAGATACAAGTTTACAAGCCCTCTATACAAAATGGAGACAATAGAGTAAATATTTGCAAGAGATTCCATTATTCTTTTCTCCAAATACACAAGAATCCTTCATCATCTAAACTCCACCTTATTCCAAGATCAACACAACCAAAAGTGGGGAGTAGGCAACACTCTCTAACCAGCCATTACTCCAATGAGGAAGTGAAACCTACTTCCTCATTGGCCCTCGAGCCCCAAATAATGAGACAATAAGGAATATTTGACAACCACATCAACAAAGAAAATGATTCCAATATTAATTTCAAAACAACACTCACAAAAGAAAAAATAACAACGAAACATTCATTTTTTAACACATAAACTTCCGAGCACATTGGCTCTAAAACAAGCCAAGTAGAGAAAGGAATATGAGGATACCCTTGTGCCTTCCAAGGGTTTGGATGCCCACCTAAAAAATCCTTGAAAACATAATCAACCCCAAAATCTCTTATGCCTCCCCACAAATAAAAATATATCTCTTATTCCGCCCTCAATCTTATGCCTCCCTCTCTCTTATGTGTCCCACAATGAACGAAATAACAAGATGAGAACAAGGTGGGGCATCCAACCCACTCCCTCCTAAAAACCCAAAATAAAATCTTATGCCTCCCACAAAAGTTCATAACCATTTCACTATCTCATACACATCCTAAGCACATTTCACTACCCAACAACATCAAGTAAGAAACACATTCATTCAACATATAAACATACAAGAAAAGAGAAGAAACCAAGGGTGAAATACCCTACCTTTCCATAGCAAGAATCCACTTCAGAAGCAATTCCCAAAGTCCTCCAAGCTAAAGAAATTCCAAACAATCTTCAACTCGAACAAGCTACTCCAAAAATCAAGTTTTCCAAAATGAGAGAGCCAAATCCAAGCAAGTAACCCCCAAAAACCTCACAAAAATTCTAATTAATAGAAAAGAGGGAGAGGGAGATGATGTGGCTCCATGTAGAATGCCACATAATTTCTTCTCCACCCCACATCACCAAAGTCAAACCCAAACCCCGATGTGTAATAAATTGGTAGTTGGGGAAAAGACCACCCTCTTACACACTTAACCCAACCCACACCCCTTAAGGACAAAATTAATTTCTAATGTAAGAAAATTGCAATCAATTACCCTTTTCCTTCATTAAAACACAAAATAGGTCCTAAAATAAGTCACTCACTTCATAGGCTAGGTGGGTGGGTGAATTTAAAAGGTGTGGGACAAGCTTAGCTTGTTTCACAAGTCTCCAAAGTAGCCTAGAAGGTCAAAATCCGAATTTCACAAGGAATATTGAGTACACACTACCCCAAATCAAATTAAATTCATTCCAAGACAACACACATTAAGGCTACCAACTCACATTTACTTCCCCTCTTTTTTTTTACATCCTACTTAACACTAGATCCTAATTTTAAATTAAGTTAAGAGGGGTGAAAAACACAATTAACAAAAGTGACTTCACATGCAAATAAAAAAACAAAATAAATCACAATTAAATAAAATCAACAAGACAAATTACAAACATTCCTAAGGTCACTTTTGAGGTCACACCCTAATGGGGACCTCCTTACAAGATACAACAACATACAACATGCGACTACACATGTTGCAATGGAGACCTGTTGCCAATACTCCATATTCTCTCACGGTTGGTCTCCTATCCCCCTTTAGTTTATTGTGCTGCGAACACCTATAAAATTCACAGAAAATAATTTTCCGGCATCGTGGCCATATTAACAACATCGAAATAATAAAAACACATGCATGTACATATAATCAATTATCGCAACTTAAACAAAGACAAGTAATTTTCCATTGTTCACAATTCCAGTTATTTCAATTTCATCACTTTATCAACTAGCAAGAAGATCACAACATCAAATACATCATGTAGCATCATATAATTATCGAAAAAACTACATTTTTCTAATATAAGCTCAAAATAAACAATTTCATATGTCAAAATATGCATATAATCCATCCTATAAATCATGGCATAAGTCTAACATCCATATTGTCTATAAATTAACTAATCAAAATAACAATGTCCATCTGTCAATATCTAAATTTTGATAGAAAAGTCCATAGCTCTAGTCTATGCTAAGCAACATAATAATCATATAAATGTCAAAGAGGAGTGGGCACTACAAAAGGGTAGAGAGAGATTATATTTTTTTCTGTTTTGATTTTAAATTAATTAGATGCCTACTTTGTCTTTGTTTTCTAGGTTGTAAAACTTATTACAACAATACTTATATCCTACTATTATACAACTCATTTAGAAGATGAAAATATGTATAATACAACCAAATGCATTTTTTTATATATGTATATAAGTTTAAAACAAGAACTTTTCAAAAGGGAAATAAACCATTGACTTAAACACATTTCTAATTCCTAAGAAGATAAAATTTCATATTTTAAACAAATGTAACTTTCCAATGCCTTTCTCTCAACCAAATGCATTTTTTATTTCCAAAGAACAATGTTAGATTTCAAACTAAATGCAAATTTTACATTAAATTGCAAATTTAAATGAGTTAAATTTCCATTAAAATTTAACTTACAATTTCCTTTGTTCAAATATTTAATTCAGAAAATAAAATTATACAATTCAAATTTGCGATATCCTATTCATTAGAGCTCAACTTAAAATACAAGTATACAGAATCCCTTCGCTCAATCGTAGAGACAACATGGTAAATTTTACAATAATCTTCTCTCTTTTTTTTTGTTTTCTACACAATGTAAATCCATCCAAAGTATCAACTTTGAACTCCTTTTCTTCATCTCAAGATCACAACAAGGAAGGGACCATAGGAAACACTCACCTCCCAAACTTATTCCATTAAGAAGCTGAAGCATACCTTCTCATTGGCCCTCCGAGCCCCAAAAATGGAGAAATAGGGAATGTTTACAACCATGGAAACTCTTCATAGAGGCTTCAACAATACACATAAATACACAAACTTGCAAAACATTCAACAAAAACACAAGAAACACGATTTAAAACTTTCTAAAAACACATAAGCTTCAAAATAAGCCAAAGGAGAAAATAACATGGATTCGTATCTCTATACCTCCCAAGTGGGAATAGGGTCCACCCAAAAAACTCCAAGTGCACTATCATAATCACAAACAACTCCTTATCTCTCCCTTTCAAAACACAAAATGATATACATCTCGTTTACCTCCACATAAGTGGAACACCTCTCTCACATTCCCTCCACAAAATCCCTCACATGCTCCATTTTACCTCCACAATAATGACTCCACTTCCCTCTCCCAATACCATGCTTAAGGTAAAATCTACCCAACCCATACAAATCACCAACATGCATCCAATTTACAAACAATTTACAGTAAAATAAGAGTACAAGGGTATAAACCCTACCTTGCCATTATAGCTTCCGAAATCTTCAAGAAACAAACTTCAACCTCTTCCAAATCCAAGATAATCTCAAATGAAAGTTCCCAAAGCTCCCAAGAAAGACATTAAGGAAAAATTCCTAATATATGCAAGTGTGTAATAAAAGTAAGTAACCCCAAAAACTCCAAAATAACTCTAATAAATAGAAAGTGCAGAGAGGATGGTGAGGTGGCTCTATGTAGGATGCCACATCTATCTTATTTCAATCCAACCCACTCATTCAAACACAAAGGACCAAGAATCATAAATCAGTGGGTGAGGTTATGACATACACAAACTTGCACTCAAACCTCCATCCTATGCTTCCAAGGACACAATTAAGAGGGTAAGTAAAATGGTGACATTAATTGCCCCTTTTTCATTCAAGAATACATCATGAGGGCTAAATTTTGCCCCATACTTCATAGGTATGGTTGTTAGGAGAGTTTAAGAGGTATGGTACACGTGTAAATTGTTCCACAAGCCTTCAAAAGTGGCCCCAAAGAAAAATGTTGAGATTTGAGAAATGGGGATGATTACATAACAAAAAATCAATAAAATCCATCGAAATAAATAAGGTACCACGGACTAACTAACCTATTTAATTCCCACGCAGTCACATCCCAACTTAGCATAATCAACATGATTAATTAACTAAACAAGAGCACATTAATTAAGAAATAATATTAAAGTGAGAAAACTTTACAAATAAAGAATCACATAAACAATAAAAAATATATATATAAAAGACGGAAATACAACACAAAAACCCATGGCCACATATGAGGTCACCTCCCCATGGGGACCCTCCTGGCAAACTCAACAATAAAAAAAAATACATACAAACACAAAGTTACAGAGGCGTCCTTGGTCCAAACAGCCAATATTCCTCCATGGTTAGTCTCCTAGCCCCTTCTTGTTTATTTTGATATAATGTCCTACAAATAACCAAATAATACCCCTTCGGACTCAATGCCATATCAATTATATCAAGCAATAAAACACATACATATCTATCGATTGAAATCATCATATAACGTTGACAAATCATCACTAAGGTTAGGAAATTATATAAATTGTTTACAATTTTTTAACATTTCAATTCTAATCTAATCAATAATTTACAATTATCAATAATCCAATTCAAATTATTTGACAAGCATCCAATTCACTACATCTATAGTAACTCGTTTGTCCTAGATACACTAAATAACATAGTATTGATCCCTAATATCGTCACATTATTAGAAATTTACGATATCAAAGAAATCACATGGTTAGTCCAATAATCTCAACACAATCATCATTGTCAAGAGTCCAAAATGCTAGCATATAGAAAAATAATTCTAGGTCATCATCAAGTATTGAAATATCTATCTGTGTCCCCTAGGATTCCATACGATCGACAATATGAGTCACAACATATCGATAAACAAAATGACCATAGTAACTATCATCATGCTAACTAAAATATAATTATAATGTCCATGTCTCTAGTATACAATAATAAGATCATAGTAAAATAAGTGTCAAAGAGCAGTGGGAATTACAATCTCTAATGGTGTTTGAAGAATAAGAATCTCCTCCATGACCACTAAATGACCATAACCTAGCTTATTAAATAGATCTGATCTCCAATGCGAAATACAATTTGGCTCCAAATTCAGAATGCAGGTGCTCCTCTTGTTTCATTGAGTTGATAATAACTCTCATATTCCATATGACCCCAACACCTCCACTGTATGGAGTCAAGTCTCTGGATATGATCAAACAAGTATGCTCCTTCACTCTACAATGTAGAGCTATGAGTGATCTGATGTCTATTGTTTACGATGACATCCTTTCACTTAGTTGTAGAGAAAGATAACATTTACACGGTGCTAAGTTAATCCACTATCACCAACGAGATCAATGGTGAATAATGAACCTCCTCTGCAGAAAACAATCTAATGATACATCCAAGGTACTAAAGCTCTAATATTTAGTTCTTCTTTGTTGTTTTTTCACGTCCCTCAACTCCATGGTGTCTCTGGGATCGAACATGAGAATAAAGGCACCAATTTGACATTTACATTGATCGATGAGTAAACAATAACTCATGCATTTTTTACAATGTGCCTATTAAATAATAGGACTTATTTTCATCTTAAGGATAATAATCAGTCCTCAATAAATGTTATCGGTCCAAAATACTTCTTATTCCGGATAGAAATCTGAATTTCAACTTGGACCTAAATGATGGGATTCCCTCTGAGTTGTGGGCATATAAGAATGAGGGAAACCTCAAGAATGCTAGGTTCCCTTTGACGAATCATTCCAAATATGTATTTTTACTGAGCTAAAGGTTAGATGAAAGAAAAATTGAAATCATAAGGGTGATACAACAAAATTCTATGGGGCTAGGCTTTCACAAACACACTCAAATATTGATGAAAGAGTTCTTAAATTAATTGCAATAGCTTATTAATTAATTTGCAATTCATAAGGTATCTAAAATACACTTTCTTGGCCTACCAAATGATTAAAACTTCTTGATATAGGTTATATTAGAATTATAACATGAAAAGAAACAATAATTGACTAAAACATGCCTACATCTTGTTATAACACACTATGAAAAGCTTGCTAATGGAGGAATTTTTTTTTTATTCAGTCACAAGGAGAAACAATAAAATGTTCTGCAACATTATTGTGTAAAAAATAGCGCCCCCCTTATGCTTGGCAAGAGCACACAATTTATAGCCATGAAAATTCACCCCCCTCCAAAAAAAGGTCATGCACTGCACTTAAGTTCCCGTACATGCACAATTACAACAATCAATTTGTAAATATACCATTATTTAAATGAACACAACGCTAAAAATATCTTTTCCACTTCACTCTCCACCTTGGTCAATCTTGAGTTGACTGGACCACTCCTTATTATGCACAAAGAAACAACCTTTTAAGGCCCTGTTTGAGTGAATTAAGGTATAAAGGTAGTTTTGTCTCCATCTCAAAAAGCTATTTCTGTCCCTATGTGTATGCAGGTTTAAGATAAAAGGGAGATAATTTTGTCTTATATGCTTTTGAGCTATTATTGGTTATGTCTTATCTTTGGGTAATCCTTGAAAAGGAGCATGCATAATTAGTCAATTATTTATAACCTCCTTTTGGGTATATAATAATAGTTTCAATATTTTAGCACATCCCCTTGTGGATTTCAAACTTAGCATAGTTGACTTAAAAAAATACCTCCTTATTCAATCACCTTTCTGACCCTTTTGATAATCATGCGCGGAAGTAAAGGTTTTATACTAAATTCCAAACCATAATCATTTGATTGAATAATGCCCCCCCTCTAAGATGTGGGGACCCATCATTATGTCAGTGGCACCCTTTAACCAAAGTTAGCTAGGGTTTCTACATATTAAAGACACGTATAAAATTTGGCTCAAGTTGAGTTTGTAAACTCACTCATTGAGTTGAGGAAGCAAAAGTTGCAAACCCTTATCATTATTCTATTTACAATTTGGAGCCTCTCGGCTTGATAAAGCCCTAGTATTTCATTACAAGCCATGGTAGATGATCCTGAAGCTTGATTCAGTCCCTTTATATGGTCTTTGTGGTGCTTTGGCTAGCGTATCTCAAAATTTTCTTTCCATTCGTTGAAGATGTGCCACCAGTGAAAAGGTAAACATTGTTTGTGGCTCTACTTTTTATATTAAAATGATCCTTCAGAAAGTGTGAATGATCTAATTTTTTTTCCAGATCTAGGACGGTTTTACCTTGTGAGTGACTGCCATCAAAGCCATGATATATCTCACATTTATGAATATTTCATCTAAAAATTATTTAAGCTCGCTGTGGGATCTTGAGATTTTCTCTGCATACATCTTACGTCACCATTTTTTAAGGTTTTGGGAATTTTGAAGGTAAGAGTATGATATGTTTCATTTGTTGAGTGTAAAATTCATCCTAAGCTCTTTGGTTTCCTATTATGGCCACCAAGAGGGTTTTATTATTGCTATGTTCAATAAATTACCTTTGTATACTTATTGCGTTATATATGTGAGTTGGTTTTTCTTCACCTATGAATTTTCATTTACCCCAAGTGCTTACTCTATATATTCAATCCTTGAAATGGATCTATTTTCTTATATGAGTGATCTACTTTTCTCCTTACCTAGTTCAACTCGTGGTTGTTGATAGTCTATTCTACCCGAATCGGGGCTCGAGATTGTGTCATCTGATTGTTGCCTGACATTACTACCTCTAGACATTGGTCATAAATTTTGCATCCAAAAGGTGAGTTGGATTTCGTGTTTCTAATTTTATATTTTATAAATACTTGGCCACCTAAAAGGGTTTTGCATTTTGTTAAAACAACCTGGCCTCCTTTCAAGGTGAGAATACATGGTGTCTTTGAACCTACTACTGGTTCAGTTTGAGGCATTCTATTTTACAAATGATTTGGGTATAATTATCGTTGTCTCAAATTATTTGAATGACTCGCTGCTTTACCTCACTACTCTATTTGGCGCTTATGGTTTTGTACTCGGCTCTGTATGTATTTTGTCCCTGATTTCCCTAGTTCGTTCCATCTCTTGTGATTTCGTAAGATCTTCTTCTTTGACTAGAAAGTGTGGCTCTCTTACTGTGGAAATATGGGAAATGACATATGGATTACGAATTTTTGAATATCATCAATGGATGCTTCATTATGTGAACCACTATGAAGATTGCTAGTTGTTTTTGGATTCTAGATTATTCTTGATCAATTGTTTTGTTGGTCTCAAGATTCAAAATTTCCTTGATGCTTCATCTTCATACTTTAGCTATTAATGCTTTTCTTTGATCATGAAATATCACGATCAAGTTGATT
This sequence comes from Taxus chinensis, assembly GCA_019776745.2. Taxonomy (NCBI): domain Eukaryota; kingdom Viridiplantae; phylum Streptophyta; class Pinopsida; order Cupressales; family Taxaceae; genus Taxus; species Taxus chinensis. The sequence goes on along the minus strand of CM034151.1, from coordinate 757,068,953 downwards.
TTCTACTATTGATTGATCTTGCATATTGCATTGTATATATCCTTTCAGTCTCTATCTTATGATTGAAGTGTGATACTACCTCATGATGGTTCTTGTAAATTACTTTGTAGTCTTGATCAACATTCAACCAACTCTATTTTTTATTCTCCATACCATGGTTTTATTATATCTTGTTACTTATGTGCCTTGGAAGGATCTTATTTGAAGCCAATAAATTTTCGTTTCAAAAATTCAGGCACTGACTATTCTTTGTTGAATTAATGGCTCGTTTTTACTTAGTTTACTACTGCATTGATGACCCTCCAATCTTATTCCCTTGCATGAGTTCACCAATGGAGATGGAAATTGTATTGGATGAGGTAAGTCAGAAGTGAAGCTATTTTTTCTAGCCCACTAGTAGAAGACATCTTGGAATACATTTTATGGTTTTGTTTGATGAAATTGATATCTTCTTTTCTTTTCCCTTGAGAAATTTTTACATATTACTATAATGTATAAATGAATTTTGTTTCACTGTGAGAAATACGAATCTGGAACCTACCTTTGAAAACATGTCTTAAAATTTAAGGGAATATCTCTAGAACTCGCTCTCAGATGCAATTCCAAATTGATACTTTAGAAAAATGCATGACTGTAATTATCTTAAATGTGCAACTTTCTCCAGAAAAACATACATTTCTTGGAAAATGTACAATTGCTTCTCCTTCCTGTTAGTTCATGTGGCACCAAGATAAATTTACTTGCTTGGAAAGAAAAGGGAAGTTGTTGCAAATTTAATTTTCTTTAATGATTTGATATAGTAATATGTTGCTTTGATGCTTCTTTTCATATATACTCATTGTTATAAAACTAAGGGAATATTGGATTTAAACCGGAGGCTCACTTTATCATTTTCTAAAGCTTCTGGGAATCACTAAAAAAATTATTTTGTTTTGTATTTAGTGGGCATGAAATGAAAATATTATAATCTACCTTCTATATTTGTATGGCTCATGCTTTAGTAGCCTTAGCTTGCATTGTACAACTCTATTTTGCTTTATTTGCTGGAAACATGTACTTTGATCTCCTTTGTTGTAATGTGAGGCCATTATTTCCGTGAATGATTGATGTGGATAAGGAAATTTTTGGTTCTGATAATCTCATCCTCTTTTCCTTAATCTTGTATGAGTACTTGTATGTGTAATTGCTTACTCCCCGTACAACTAGAAGATGATCCCTATTTGATGAATGTTGCATATTGATAACTTCTCACTTGATCATTAGTAGTTGTACTTGTATTCTTACTTTTCATACCTAATGTTTTGTATCCTAAATTGTATTCATTGATTGTAATTCTTGAGTTGAATGAAAATATGATATGTGTTGTATCTTTTATTCCGCTAAAGCTCTTAGCATCAATTCCTTACTCTTCCATTTTCCTAATTTGGATCTTTCTTGTATAATGAGTTGGATTTTAATATTCTTTCCAATTGTTTCTGAAAATGGTAATATTTATGGTTGATCTTTCTTAGAGTTGATGATATGAAGCTTTAAGGATGAATTGCATTGATGAATTTTGTACTATTTTGTTCATGTCTTGCGTATTTGTATCTTTATGGCTGCAAAAGATCATTTCATTCTATACTTGAATGGAAGTAAGTTAGAAATTTATAATTCCCTTATTTCTATTTAATCAAACATGATTAACTTATGAATGATATTTTCTTATCACTACCTGTACTTGCACATTCAGAAAACAATTATAAAATATGGGGAATTTGAATGTTCTTTTCTCCTTCACTGATTTTACTTTCTCTTTCATATGCTTCTAAAAGTGCTAGCTAGATGTTCTTGAGTGATAATGATATGCACTCTATGATTCTATTTATATTTATCTCTTGTGCACACTTATCTGATTAATAATCCATATACATATGAAATTGGTAGCGTGAGATATTTGTGACCCTGAGCTCTAACCCTTCTATTCTCATTTTTCAGGTCTTGAAGTTGTAGCTTGGGAAATCTAGAAAGCTTGGTGAAATCCTCATACTCAAGAAATGATGGGTTAATCCCTCACTATTATCCAAAATTTACCCGTCATGCTAAAATTTGATAACATGGAAAAATTCTTTAGGTTAGAGAAAGAAGAAATGGGCACAGGCCAAATTTTTTGGATTTTTGGGTAGCTTTTTTCTTTCCTCTAACTTCCTTGTCCAAGAAAAAATCCAAGGAGTTTGTAAAAATTTGCAAAAATCTTTAAAAATGAAGTCACATGCCTTGTTTTAATGTATTGCGGGCCTGGAGGCTGCGGATGGTAGTAGTGTGGATCGTACCAATGTTTGTCCTACTGAGTTTGGGGCTGAAATGCAAAGGAAACCATGTATTGTGGGTTTTTTGGAAAAATGTGTCATAGGCTGTACAAGTTCAATTGGGACAATTCGGACGTAAAAATCTGAAATCACCACATAATAAAGGAATAAAAAAATGTGGAAGTTTTTATCCTAGGAGGTCCATGGGATAATTGGGACATTGGGATGTACGAGACCTAAAAACCTAAAATCACCGAAGGAAAGAGGGATGCAGCAAAAGTTGAGGTCAACGGCCCTGACGTTCTAGTCAATAGCGAGACAATTGGATAGGGAAACCTGAATCAGATGATGTAGAGAAAGGAGGCTCGGACCATCCGAGTATGCGTGGGACATGAGATCCCCAAAAAAATCCACAGTATCCAAACAACAAAGGAAAAGTCAACGCTTGACCTCCGAACTTCAAACGGTCATAACTTTTGACTCAGAGCTCCGTTTCTCAAAAAAATTGACTTTTCAGAATGGGTAGCATGTCCATCGTATTTTTAAGCATGTCTCTATTCAATCAAATGCTCATTCCCATTAAATGACATAAATGTTTGGCAGACCCAAAATAGCTACCTACACTTAGATTGCCATATCTTTGCAATTCTCAACAAAAACACACAAAATTGGTCTTGTTGGAACTGTGGCTCTGAGACCAATCCACAGAAATGAAGAGATCCATAATTTGGTGAAGGATTGATGGATATTTTTCTTAAAATGTGTCAAGGTTCAGAACAATTTTTTATTTGGTAGTTGGGATGCATTCAATGAAACATGGGTAGACATTTCTCACTCTTGCAAGTTATGAGATAGTATGGAGTCCTTTTGCATGTAACATACCATCATTTCAGTCCATTTATGATATCTTGCAGGTGGTGGGAGGACAAATTTCAGGATTTTCATTTCTCTCTCTCCTCTCAAAAATCTAGAAATTAGAATGTTGGGCTCAATGTAAAGAGATAGTTTTGAGTAACAAAAATCAATCAAATTTTTTTTGGGAAGCCAATGTGCTATAGGCCCTTATAGTGGAATCCTTGCATGGTGATCCAAGCCCTTATTATGTAATATATCAAACTGTGCATATCAATGAAAGCAATAGATACAAGTTTGTGGATATCTCTTCCACTATTGTGTTTATTTACATTCTTCTTGCCTTTCAATCTCATTTCCTATATATTTTGTCTATTCATACTCTTGCAAGGATTCATTATCATTGTGTATGAATGAAATTTAGTTATGAATGCGTTTGCTAAACTGTGGAAAACTCTTATCACCCCTTCTAGTATGCAATTTGCTTAAGCTTTTCACACATTGGAAGATTATTCTCATACCCTCCTTTTTTGGAGTATCACCTCTTTAGTGTAGGATTTTTTTTCATGCACTTTCCCTCCCTGGTCACGTGGAAAGTTATATTAGGAAAGATAGTTTTGCCTACATTATATTAGATTGTGGCAAGTAGTTTAGGAGTAAGAACCAACTTTCTTTGGAGGTCTATCTCAAGTAGAAAGTCCCATAACTTGGAGATAATACCCATGTTATCCAGTCACACCATGAGCTCAAGCAAACACACTTGTGAAAACCATATGGTAATGTGATTCAACAATAAGAATCACACTTTCATCTTTGTATTTATCTACATTTTCTTTTCATATCATAGTTATATCCCATGGATTGTGTGGGATAATTGTACTATTTCTTTGTGAATATATGAGATTACCTTGTGTTATGAGCTGTATAATTTATTTTTACATTTATTTTTGTAATCGTGATGTGGAATGAACTTAATCAACTCAAAACATAATTCAATTTCACTTAAGCATAAGGAAATAACTTTAATTATTTGAACTTTTCCTTAAAACTTGTCATTTGATTCTAGTTCCAGAATGTGATATTCATACATGCTTCCCTTCCTACCTTCCTTTCGGTTTTGTAATGATATTCCACGGTTGTTGCACAACTTTGATGAAGGTGAAAAATTGGAATGAAAACATCTATGAGGCATGGCCTTCTGTAATAACACTTGAGTTACAGATTTGATGCAATGTCATACTCAAAACCATCTAAATGAGAAACCATGGAAATTTTTAAATACCCATATCTAATGATTGACTTAAAATGGTCAACATCTTGGCAAATTTGCTCGTTAGGTTACTTGTTAACCTGTAAGATCCCTTGAAAATGGTTGTTTCAGCCATTAATGCTAACAGAAAATATTTACCATAGCCAAAATATGTCTGCCCAAGGCTACATATTTCTAATAAAACTGATAACTCCTCCTGAAAAAGGACAAAACAACAACCGAAATTTGTGCCAAACTACACAAGGGGAAAAAAAATCTCTACGAGGCATACCATTAAAGATGGCATCCATTATTGAAAGAAATAAATTGATGGAAGGATGTGTTTAAAAAAATACTTATAAGAAAGTATGTAAACTATGATACAGTGTCAACTTATCTTTTTTAGAAACAATGCTTCAAATATATCTTGTTGACTGGGATTAGAATCTCTTCTCCATTTGTCTATGCAAGTTAAAAAGCATTATGTAACTTGCATTCGGTGATAATGTATTGTTTTCTCTATAGTGAATCAAATTTCATATGACCACCATGCTTTGCTCATCCTCATCCCATTTCAAAACTAAGTCTCCTTCAATAAAGACTAGTGCTTTGGTTTTTTTTATCAAATTTCCTTTTGATTTGAGCTTGATTCTTCTTCATGAACAACATAACTTCATTTACAATTTATTCAAGTTCCATAAGTTGTGATTATCGTACTTCCATGGGCTCATTCTCTAATAAATCCATCTAATGCATAACTTCTACAGCTGGAAGTTCAAGAGAAATGGGTAACGTTGCTTCTAAACCATAAACCAACTTGAAAGGTGAGTTTGAAATAGACATTTTATGAGTAATTATGTCAGCCCACAAGGATACATTTAACTTATCATGCCAAGTACGGTGATTTTCATCTATGGTTCTCCAAATTATTTTGAGTAAGTTCTTGTTTTTACTTTTAGCCAATCCATTACCTTGTGGGTAATAATAGGATGAAGAACTCAAATAAATTCCATTTTGAAATGCCCATGAAACAATTTTTGCACCAATTAAATATTTAGCATTATCTAAAATAATGGTGAAAGGAACACCAAACCTTTTAATTATGCCTTTGTAAAAATCCAAGATATTTGTCTCATTACCTTCCTTCAAAGCAATAATATTAGTCCATCGCATGAAGTAATCAATTATGGTGAGTATCCATTTGTGACCAGAAATTGAAGGTGGGTTAATGAGACCAATAAAATCTAAACCCCAATGAGAAAAGGGTTTACCAGCTAAAATTGGCTGTAATGGTAAGGCAACAAGCTTTTATTTTCCTATAGAGAAAGCATATTTCTGACATTTTCTTACCCATGCATGGTTTTCCTTGAAACATGTAGGCCAATAATAACCTCCTTTCATGATTTTGAGGGTTGTATTTTTAGATGAATAGTTCCCTCCTCCTTGGTTGTCATGAAATTGCTCAAGTAACCTTCCAACTTGGTTTGGATCAACACATCTTAAAATGACACCATTGATATCTTTCTTGAATAATACATCACTATCTAGAAAATAAGGAATGGATTGAAGTATGAAATACCTCATTTTTTAATGGTGGGTAAATACCATGCTGAAGATACCTTGACATGTTGAAAATCCACTCTGTATGTTGCTGCTTTTCCACATTTTCAGGCTCATTCTGTAGTAAATAAACATCTTCTTTGTCGTCATGCAAGTCTTGAGACAAGTTCTCACATAATCCTTTGCCTCTAATCATTTTGGTCACTTTAATGACAATATCATACTCCATAACTCGAGTTATCTAGCCTACTCTTTTTTTCGATATATCTTTATTCAACATAAATTCTTTAATATCTGGATGTGCAACCATCAGGTTAATTCTTTTGTTAGAGATCAAATGCATGAACTTCTTAAGAGATCTAACAATTGAAAGTACATGTTTCTCAATGAATGAGTACTTGGTCTCGTACTCCATTAGAGTTTGGCTGAAAAAAGTAATTGGTTGGTCCAATTCTTCTCAATTCCATTGTGTTAAAATTGTTACAATAGTATCCATGTTAGTATAAACATCTAACATGAAATATTTTGAAAAATCATGATTGATAAGTGTTGGGAAAACAGCTATAGCTTTTTTTATGGCATCAAAACATCTCACTCCTTCTTTTGAACAAGTGAAATTATGATCTTTCTTGAGCATATTGGTCAAAAGCTTTGCAAGGGTAGTAAAATCAGCAATATATCTTCTTATAAAATTGATTTTTATAAGGAAAATTTGAAGTGTTTTTTAATGTTTTGGTAAGATTAAAGCAAAATAACACTTACTCTTTCGGGATGAATCATCATACCATGTTTAGAAATTATGTGACCAAGAAGCTTACCTTCGTGGACTGAAAACACACACTTTTTAGGATTAAGCAACACACAAAACTCTCAGCACCTTTCAGAGACTGCTTTGAGCTACGATAGATGGTCACTTGCAAGTTTTATAAACATTGTGATATCATCTAGAAAAGCTAAGATAAATTTATCAATAATACCTTGAAAATCCATGTCCATAGCACACTGAAAAATTGTACCAGCATTTGAAAAACAAAATGGCATCTTTTTGTAAGCATAAGTGCCCCATTTAGTAGTAAATGTTGTTTTGTACTTATCTTCCTCCTTGAAAAGTATCTGATTGTATCTGATATATCCATCAAGCAAGGAATATCTCTCTGAACCAACAACTTACTACAAAATCTATTCCATGGAAAGAAAAGGATAATGATCCTTACGAGAAGCCTTATTTAGATCATAGAAATAAACACATAAACTGATTTCAACATTTTTCTTTCTCAACTAGTACAAGATTAGCAATCCAAGTGGAGTGTTTAATGGGGAAGATAATGGAAGACTCAATGAGTGATTCAAGATCTATCTGCATCAAGGGTTCTAACTTGGGATTAATTTGTCTTTGTTTCTGTCTAACTAACTTAGAATCAACTTCTAAATCAATGGTATTCGAAGCCAAAGAGGGATTGAAACCTCTTAAATCATTTTATTTTCAAGAAAAAAACATTTGAATACTCTCTATAAATCTGAATAAAATAATATTTTTCCGATTTTGAACAAACTTTTCCAAGATTCAGTGTCTTACCTTCAAAAAATAGTAACTTTTTCATGTTGATTTGTACCTATAGCAAGTACAACCCACTGATGTTTTATTTCATCATTTTCATCAAAAATTAATTCCAAAGTTACAAAGCCTTTTGAAATATTGTTTGTTTTCATCTATACTCTTTGATCTTCATAACGATTCAACAATTTTCCTTGATTTTGAGTAGAAAATTCTGATTCTTCTTATAGAAATTTTATTATGAGTGCATCATTGTCGAAAACCTGCCGATGCATATCATTATCTAGGACTGAAGGTCTCACCAAAACCTTGATATGTGGCTGAAATTTTTCACTTTTGACATCAGAAAATATGTAAAATTGTGAACCAATTGCAGTATGTCTATTAGCGTGTTTATTTTTATCTCTAGGGATAACTTGAACATTAATAGAAAGAAAATCATCAAGTAACTCACATAATCTATGCTGGTAAGTTCTCATTAATGGGTTCTTGTAAATATTAGAACCGCTAACCTAGTGGATAACATGCTTGATGTCCCCAAAAGTATGCAAATCTATGATCTTTGTTTTTCTTGCCCACTCTAAACCATGAACAAGGGCTTCATATTATGCAACATTGTTAGAAAAAGCATACTAGAACTTAATGGTAGTAACATATTGTTGTTGGTAAGGTGAAATCAACATTAAACCAGCCATTGAACCATGTTGGTTTTTGGAGCCATCAAAATAAAGTTTCCACAAACCATTATCTTTCTGATTTTATCTCTCTAAGGAAGGAACTATAGTGTTGTCCTCAGGAATGTAATACACTCCAAGGAATTTTCCTTCAATAACTTGCTCCTTAATAATTTTCCATGAGTTATGGACATGATCTTCATCAGTTTGTTGATCTTTGAACAGATCCAAGACACCTTCTAAGGCATAACCAATTTCAACCTCTAAATCATCTAGTTGCTCTTCACTTACAACATTATTTACATTAATAAAACTAGGTGTAAAATGCTCAATATGAAATTTTGACAAGGGCTCTTAATTGGTCGTTACCTTAGTTCCATAATGAGTTCTGAAAACTAAATAAGTCTAATCTGCTGAAAGGTAACCACCGATCTTGGATGTGAACTCTCTAGATAAGCTCATGGAAAAATAAGGTGGTAGATCCAACACCATCACATCCTGTGAGATTGTAACACTTGGGTGCACATGCAAAAGTTATCTTTAAATCCTTAATGATTCCAATGGTCTTACTTGATGAACCATCAAGCTATAAAACTCCTTTTGTACTTGGTTTGTATTTAAGACCTAACATTTTAGTCACTAATTTTGGCATAATAGTGTTGCTAGCTCCGCTATCAACCATGCAATTATGAACTAAAGGATTTTTTCAATAATCAGATAAAGGTAGATAGGAGGTAGTTTAACCACTTTGAATTTTTTAACCAATTTTTTACCTCTTTTGTGGTTGTTTTTGGATGAAACACTTATTGCTTTGACCATTTAGTTTTCTGGTCTGTAATTACCATCACAATGTTGGTTGTGTTTTCTACATGGTTTGGATTCTCTTTAGAAACTTGGTATTGGCTTTCCTGGATTAGGAAGTTGGCTTGGAGATGGGATGTGTCATATGACTCAACATGTATGGTAAACTGGTTACCATACCTTATCTTGAGTAGCATATGTGACCAATTATAAGACAAGTAACCACCCACTTTAGAAGTAAACTCTCTTGAAAAACATAGGGAAAATAAAAGAGGTAGGTCAATGATTGACACATCTTGGGTTAGGGTTAGGCTTGGACATGTATGGAGGGTTGACTCAAGATTCTTGATGAATCCTAAGGTTGTGAAAATTGAGCCATCAAGTTGTAGGAATCCTTTGGAAAAAGTGTTGTACTTAAGACCTAAAACATCATTTATTTTCTTAGGAATGAAAGAAGTACTAGCGCTCGAGTCAATCATGCAATTATGAACAAGGTGTTTACATATGATCAAAGATATATAGAAGGGTTGGATTTTAGAATCAATACTTACTTTCTTCTCTTTTGTTTGACAGATATTGATAGAAGATGACATTTTTTAGACAATAGAAATAACACATGGATGATTGGCCAGAGCTTCATGTAATAGGTCGCATTGAGATTGAATGGCCAGGTCATCCCACATTATGACATTTACATTAATTTTCTTTATTTGGTCCACAAGTTGAATGGAAGGCCCATTGATTTGTATATATAAGGTACAACAACATCCTTTCTTGATTGTTTAGGTGCAGATGTAGGAGCCTTAGCTTATGCAGAAGCTTGACCTACCAAAGGAGGGGTGTGCACAACTTGTAAAAGAATTTTGCGTAGGACCTGCTGTGAAGGAATTTGCTCATCTTTACTGATGGATTTCTTAGTTGTTTCATTTTTTATGATCAACCTATATGATAGGAGTTGAAGGTTATGCACATGAGTCCAACATTCTCTTCTTATACCTTGCGTTCTCAGTAACTTGGGTGTGAGGTCTGTTTGAACTATTCACAGCTTGATTGATTACACAAAAGTCATCGGCGCCAAAGAACATCAAGTTGGCCTCAGGAGGAACATCTGGCTTGTCTTTTGTTGATGGTGAATCACAACACCTCTGAATTTTTGCAACTCGATGGGTTGAGACTCTCAGTGCGATTGCATAACATGGAGCTTTTCCCAAGTGTGGGACCTTACGAAATCAGAAAAGCTCTCCGGATGAAGGACGGTTCATATTCCTCTGTTCAGATGCACAAGTAAAAATGCAGAGGGTTTACTCAAAAATGTAAACTAACTTTCCAAGGATACAGGGTAAGAAGATGTATAAAATAAAACCTAAACTAACAAAGATGATGCACCGAGGAATGAAGAAAACTTGTCTTGCCAATAAACACAAATCATTAAAATGTAATGCAAGATCATGTATAGATAACAAAATTTTCAGTGAAAGATCAAGAGAATGCAATGAACACGGATAGGGTTGAGAATCATCCATAGACATGCATTATTTTCTCAAAATATTGATACAATACACTACAAAATGCTAAGAGGAAAATTTGCATTACAGTTTTAAATGGGAGGTTTGAACTCCACAAACTCACTTGCCAAAGAGAAGAAGGGAGGGAAAACAAGAATGTCCAACCTTTAGAAAGAAGCCCCTCCTTACAATTTATAGGAATAATGAGAGAGGGAAGAGAGAGGAATTCCAAATCTACCCCAACCACCTCCAAATTGTATTTAATTCATCTCATTATGGTGGTAGGTGAGAACCCTAGCAAACCCAAAAAATGGTGAATTTTATTTTGCATTTTTGAAGAAATTGTTCTCACCCAATTAAATATATCTAGTTGGGTAGAGGACCTTGTAAGTTTTCCGAAAAGTCCAACCTTACGTGAATCCGAACTCCCTGTCAAAAGTTATGGCCATTTCAATATTTACGTCAGGGTTTGCCTTCTGTCGGGGGTGTCAACGCTCAAAATGTTACACCTCCTAAAGATGCACCTTGGTGCATCCATCCTCGTGTCAACATACTCTTACGTATGCCATAGGCACTGAAAATTCCGTGTTGACATCTTCTGTTGTGCGCCTCCAACCTACGCCAGGGTGCAAATTTTTTTGTGTCGACATCTTCTGCTGTGCGCCTCCAACCTGCACCTGGGGCGCGAATTTTTCCATCTCGACATATTCTGCTGTGCGCCTCCAACCTATGCCAGGGCATGATTTTTTCCATGTCGACATTTTCTGCTGTGTGCCTCCAACCTGTGCTAGGGCACGAATTTTTCCACGTCGACATCTTCTGATGTGCGCTTCCAACTTGCGCGTTTGTCTATACTTACTCGGGGAGGAAGATATATACAACATCTTTATTTTCTACATCAGTCGTGCTTGTGGAAGTCTCACAGTTAGAATCATTATGAATCATATAGGCCTCTGTGCACATGGTATTAGCGTAGTGATATACAATAAGAGTCATGTTGCAAGGGAAGCACCATTCAGACTCTTGATCCATGTTATTCTAAACTAGAACCAGTGCTTCATTCGTGCTTGGCGCTAGAAGAGATTATACATGAAGAACCATTTTTAAGGTCATTTACACGCCAACATGCAATCTATCATTTTGTTGGTTTTGCGCATGTCTCTAATTTTCATAATGATTTCACCAAGGTTGATTGTTTTTGTTATTATCCTTGTTAGAATTACTTCTAAAGGCTTGTGCTTACTGCTTCTCTAAGGATATAAGATTATTGGACAAGTTCCTAACCAACGCCTTCATATTTTCAACCTCTTTTTGTTGTGCTAGAGAGTAGGATGTAGATGCTACAGGTTGTGCACCCTGAATAGGAACAACAACAATAGAAGGCTAGGGTTTTTGAGAAATTTATGGGAACAAAGGCATAGGCGGTCTAGGAGCTAATTTTCCCACTTGAAAGAGACTATTTTATGTACTTATTTCCATATTATAAGTAGGAGGTAAGGTTCTACCTCCTATGGACTGAATTATGACCGAGATGTAACTATTCAAAACCCTTAAATAATACATGAATGCATGTGCGGCTATAGGTCTTAGCACTTAAGGGATTCTCTCCCAATTTTTCTAGAATGTGATATTAAAATTGATCATTTGTTTGTTGGGTTCCCTCTTCATTGTAGTTAGTTGCTCCACAAGTTATAGGTGATCTGACTTGTCTTAAAAATAGTTGCATAAAGGTGTTTCAAGATCATCCTAGGTGGAAATAGATGTAGGTCTCAAACCTATGTACCAAAGAAGTGATTTACCTTTGAATGAGGTTGCAAACAACTTGACTGCTACATCATCATGCGTGATCAAGTAGACAGAGCACACGTTTTCTACATCCTAGACGTGCTCAACAAGAGTGACTTTATTCTCTCGAGTAAAGTATGGAATACTCATGAGGGAAACTGTTGGCATATCATGTTGTGTGTTTAGATTGAGAGGAATTACGCCAGTGAAGTTGGTAAAGTTCATGTGGCTAGAGTGCCATAGCAGGGTGCATAGATATATTTTAAGGAGCAGTGGAATGTGCAGGGTGCAGTAGAGATGGAGATGCATGTGGAGGTTCTCTACTAAGTATATCCTTGAAGATACCAGGAGGTACTTGAAAGATGCTTCAGCTATTATGCTTTGTCTTGTATGCACTCTTCTCATGAAAGGTTCTCAGGACTGTTGGAAATAGAATATTTGGAAATGTTAGGAGTCGTTAGATGTGTTGAAATGAGCCTCCAAAGGCTGGAAAATTCTAATTCAAACACTAAAACAAAGCAATAATTAAATTTAAGCTTTCAATGCTTCTCCCATCGGGCGTGCAAGAAATTGTCAACTCCTCAAATTTTCACCCACCTCTCAACTTGAAAGAACCGAGTCAGTGAATCAACAATAGGCCTATGTCCAAGTTGTGGGACCTTGCATGCTTGAGACATACCTCATGAGAAGGATAGTTCCTCTACCTATTTCTATTGTTACTTCTACTCCTAATGTTGAAAGGTAAAAATAAGCTAATAACGTCAAGTGAACAGGGATAGGAGGATAACATAAATATGGAAAACTAACAAAGGAAGGTGATAACACTAGAAAAAGTGGGATGAACACTATCTGTTATTATTGAAAATGAAAGAGAATGCGTCAATTAACACTAAGCACAAACCAAAATACATTCACACGATTGGTTCCATGAAATACAATAAGAAACTGGAGCTGCAAGATATTTGAAGTGACACACGAAGCACACAATCCAAAAAGAAGGCAAGAAATACAAATACAAACACGCTAAGGAAGAGAATAACCACAAAAGAATGCTTCTATTACTTGCAAGGATGCACAATCTATTAGTATGGCAAATGAGGCCGATATCCACATGCAAGATCCAGATCTAGAGGTCTACAACTCAAAATACAAGGATGGACAACCCTTAGCAAATGCTAGAAGATCCAAAATGTCCTCCAACAACAAGCCATGCTCTTACATTTATAGATGAATCAATAAGAGTAGATGAGGAGGAAGGAAAGCTCATATTTGAAACACTACCACTAACAACAAGCATTCAATGCCTTCAAATCCACCTAGATATCTAAAAAATGTGCTTCCCCATTTTTTTGGCATGTAGCAGAAGGAAGAAGATGATATTCATATAAATCAGGTAGTTGGAGAAAACATATATGCTCATTAATGGCTAGAAAAATGCTTTCCCATTTCTCACCTACCAAATCACGCCAAAATTTGAATTTGAATATCTTTCTCTGTAGCCCAGGTAAGCAGCTTTTGAATAAGATTGGGTTCACGTGTGTTAGAGCTCTGGAGTAAAATTTATGGCTGTCAGATGTCTACAAGTCGATATGACACATAATGACACGTGGCATGCGCTAACTGTTTGAAGGACTGACCAATTGAGCATTTACTTTCCCGTTATTTGCTACATGTCAGGGAATTATTTTCTTTCAAGATTCGTTGCCCAATTGGCGCACTTTGGCTAATTGCATGTAGCACACTCAAGGTTTGGCAGATGCCACGTAGCACGGAAGAGTTCAGAAAAAGACGCGAAGGCACACACGTGGGAGATGAGGCATAAAAGGAAAACATAGGGAAAAGGCGAACAAAGGTGACACATGTGGATGGAAAGGGAGAAATTATTGCTAGAGGAACACATGGTGAAGGCACAACTATTACAAAGTAATGAGCGGAAGCAAGGAAAGGTGGCACGTGAGAGTGCCATGGACTTAGCCGAATTTGGGAAGAAAGTCTACGGCGCTCATGCAACATGCATGAATTAGTGGGAAGAAGGCGGGTGCACAAAGAGTGTGCACAAGGGGAAAAAGGAACAAAGAGGAAAAGGAAAAGAAAAGATGAAGGAAAGGAGGAGCGCGCAAGGCACATGAGGAATTTATAACCAAGGAAATATGCCAAAAAAGCAACTGGAGTGTGTGCAACCCGCAATGTAGAACCTTCAAAACCAGAATGGGGATGTAAATTGTCCAAATAACTAGGGGAGCTATTTTGGATAACAATAGTATAAATCATAAAAATAGTGTTGTACTGTATCTTTTTAAAGCAATATGGAGGGTTCAGTTAGTTAACACCGTGAACTTGTCTATTAGTTGTATGTCACCAACAACTGGCCCTACCCCTTATAGAATTGAAAGAAATAATTTTTTTGACAAAATATGAGAAACATGACCTGACATTTTGTTTTATTTTTATTCTTTTCAACAATGAGGTTTTTGATTGGACAATATTTCATTTGTTCGATAAGACCAAGACATGAATAGAATGTTGGAAAGAAAAAGGTGGTAATTAAATACCTCCATGTCCCACACCTATTCCACGGCTAGATTGTTCCTACCCAAATAAAATATGCTACATATCCACCTCTTTATCATCTTGGTGTCATTCAAATTATTCACGTGAGTGTAATTTAATTTTAAAGGGGCCAAAATAAAAGACGAAAAATCCAATAGGTTCCAAAATTGAAACCAAAGCGCAACGCTTTCTTGTTGTAGCACTTTATAGCCCCCTTTTAATTGTAGGCTCGAGTAATTGCAAAAAAGCAAGTGATATGTGAACAATCATTGATAATGGAGTAACTTCAATGATTGGGTATATGAATGATAAGTAGATTTTACATCCAGTCCAACTAAACTCTTGCTAAATTTTTTTGTAACTATGGTAAAATCAAATAGCTAAGTTTCGATACAATTCTTTGAGAAAAAACGTGATTTAAGAATGGGAGAATCAATCTAATTTTATTGTATTATCTTGGTGCTATATACAAAATTTATATTTAAATCAATTGCACATGAAACATCCTTGCGGATGCTACACTCTCGAACCTTGACTTGTTAATAGCGTGGAGGAGGACACATATACCGAGAAATATTTCTTTTTGGTGCGTCTTCAATAGTTGTAAGACCGCACATCATAGAATAAAGCGAGGTTGATCATGGTTAAAAGAGAAAACAAGTCCATTGTATGCCAATTCCTGTCTATGTGATAGATTTGGAGTTAAAATAATTTTGTTGTGTATTGCATATCTTAAATGCATAATATATTTGCTTTTGAAATAGTTTTTCTTTTGTGTATCTAGACATCTAAATGCTCAATATACATGCACACGAAAATGTGAAACAAATTCATATAATTCTTTGGAAATTGAGTATTTTCAAAATTAGTAAGTCGGCTGTCAGTTTCACCTTGATTTGGAGGAGCTTTAGGGTGGAAACATTTCAATACGAGAGAAAGATGCCAAAATTTCTACAATGGACAATCAATTTGTTAGGTAAAATTTTCTCATTTATATTTATATTGAGAACTTATTATATATTTAAGTAATTACTCCACACCCGTGACTTCAAACACATAAATTTGAGCTTACAGATACAAATATATGGTGTTAATGATTGTCAGATTTAATCCTTCCAAAGTAAGTGATCAATGTCACCAATCAGTCAATATGTAAGAGTGGAAATAAACGTAAATATGTATAAAGTTTAGATTCACAAAAAGAAAATTTACATTGAAAACTCTTCAGTCTGCTGTTGTGGATCGCTGATGTCAAAGTTTGCGCCCAAGTCATTGACATCAGGGATAACGACAACGAAACGTTAACAAAGACTTGAATATAGATACAAGGCAGTGACTACTGGCTAGGTCTTTTATCAAAGTGGACACCAGCGAACGCAGTGGCCTGTTCTAACCAGCTGGACGATCCAGATAAGACCGTATTCAACGCATACGGTCCACAAAACAATCTCGGCCCTAGTTTGTCCTGACAGGCACGTCTATGGGCGTAAATATAGTTTTTATTTTTTTAGAACTTCCTTTCCCTTGGGGTTGAAGAGGTCTTCTATGGTGGGTGTGGTATTCTCAGATGTCAAATATACGTTTGGACTTATCTAATGTAAGTCAAAGAAGAAAGGTGGAACAGAAAAGAACGAAATGAGTTTAGTCCCGTCAATTCTCCACACACAGTCGAACTACAATGATATGACCGGTACAGTGATATATCACCCGCAGGATCTACTTCCTATTTCACATAAAATGAAACCAAAAAATATGTCATCTACGTACAGAAATATGAAAATATTGGCTTTCTCGAATCTACATTTTTTTACTAACTCTCCACATACTTCGTTGTTGAAAATACAGTGATATATCACCAGTATGCGGTATCTTCTGTCTCACATGAAATGAAGACTGACGGAGATATAATGTATATACTGACAGATACAGGAAATTATTGAGTTTCTCCAATTTAGAATTTTCGACAGTCTCCCCAGAAAAGTTGCCATGGAAAATACAATCAAGTACATGAGTAGAACAGTGATATATCACCAGCAGTCCAGCACACTTAACTTTTATTTCACGCAAGATGAGAGTACGCCAAAACTGTTGCAGTCTACTTGATTTTTCTAAGGGGATTTGCTCAACTTGTGGTGTTGAGTGGGTTACATATTGAAAAGTAGGCGAGATTTTTTACAATCAGATTATGAAGTTAAGATTAGGGAAGGAAAAACATGTCGTTGGTCGATGGACTCCGAGGTTTTCGGTTACTTATTAGCTGTTAATAAAAAGACGACTGTTAAAATTTAGTTGTACCTTTTATACAAATTATTAGGTCTAATTTATCTTAGAAACTTTATATATTTCTTCAATCTATATTAAAATTAAAAAATATTAATTTCATGATTGAATGATGAAAATCATTTTTGTATTCTATAGTTTTTTATATAAGTTAAAAAAATTGTATTTTATAATAATTTATCGAAGTAAAAAATTAAGTTAAAATATTTCAGGTGATAAAAATTTGATTACATATTTTAAGATATAATTGAATGTCACAATTTTGTAGCTTTTGGTAGCTTTCCAAACAAATTGAAAGTTATATTTTTAAAAATAAAAATAATATACAATTATTAAGCATAATATTGTGATAAAAATAATTGAGCACTTTACTTTTTTAAATGAAAGGTAAAGGTGGCTTTTTGAATAGGGTCCTACCCAGCAACAAAGAAGGCCTGAATCCTCAGATATAACCTTAAACACAATAATAAGAAAAATAGGAAAGGCTTCCCAGTAGCGAAAACAAACAACTAAGAAAGGGAAAAGGTTTTCTTGTGGTAAGATGTTTTATTGACATGCACCATTTTCCACCCCTCTGAGACATATTCAAAAGGAAACATTACTTTAAGACCCTCAATTGGTCGATATGTATTGTTGTTTAAAGGAAAGCTATTAAAATTTTTGTTAGTCGCTTCACTAAATTTTTATTCAACAATTTTGTTCGGTTGAATATCTGTATTTAAATTTTTGTGGTTTCCTTCAATCGAAATTATTCTAAGTGGAGTTTTACGAACTGAATCAACCAATTCCTCTAAATCAACATTTGTTTTTAAATCTCCCTTACGATAAAAAACAAAATTATCTAGGAGAGTATCTTTCCACCAAGTGGCTCCTTCATTTTTATAGTTTTCCATCACACAATCAACTGTAATATATTGCCCCAAACTGAAACATATTTTGCATCTGAAAGGAAAACCTTCATATTCTATAGGTTGGGTTCAAGTTCGTTTTTTAACTTTAAGCTCAATGTTAGCGGGTAGATTTTTTGTGGTATCAATCTCAACCAGTATTCAACCATTGGTTGTATGGGTAAAATCAGTGGTGTGGGAGTCAATGTTTAAAATATTTTCCGTAAAATTTCTAATGGACACAAGACAATGATGGTCCTAAAATTACAGAGGTAAGTTCAGTATTCTAATCCAGATTGGTTTGCAAAAAAATGATTCAGCAGTTTAATTTAAAGAAGGGAACCAATTTTTCATGAAAAGATAATGAGATTGACATACCCAAAAATTTCTATCTATGGAATCCTTATTAGCTATTGAAGTAAAAATAAAAAATAAAATTTCCCCTTGCACAAGGGTGGATGTCTAACCTCCCATCGAAGAAAGGAACCCAATGATTTGACATCATTTCATGAAGGACTGGAAGGTTGGGCCAAAAACTGTTGAATCTGTAAATCACGTCGTGTTACTAATAAAAGGCCTCATATTCAAGAACATCTTCTCCAAAAGTTACACATGGGATATTGCAAGTAGGAACCATGGGTTTGATACATGTCATCCCCTGTCGAACCTCCCTGAAGGATATAATATCATCTCTTTCCTGTGGTTAACATCCTAGAAGACATCTCCATTATCCCAAGCTAGCAGAACGGAGAGAGGTACAGGTCGAAAAGGGATTTCTACCCTACTACTAACATAATCTTGCAAAGAAACACCCATGTTGCCCTTTGGGCATGATGAAAAACCAAAAAGAGGCTTTCATATTGGTCATGTAGGGGTGACAAAGGGAGTCCCCTTCCCAATCCTTACACCTCCACATTCAATTTCTCTCGTGCTAGTCACCCCCTTGTTCTAACCAGGGCTAGGTCATCTTCCATTCGCACCATCTTGGAATTTTTTTTTTTTCTCCATCATCCCCTGTGCCACTGCCACGTATTCTCTACAAGCCACCACTCTCATTTCCATTTGCAATGTCATCTCTTCCTGCGCTATGTTTAGGGTTCAAATAATTTTTTCGAAGTGCTTTTGGAGCCATAGTTTGTATTGGCGTATTTTATTTTCCTTCAATAATATATGTGTAAAATGAGGCATGCCAACAATGCAACCCCATGTTTATAATGTTTACTGTGAGATTTTACTATTTAGCATTGTCATGCCTAAGTGTACTAGCATCTATTTTTAGAATGTTTCACCCACTTGGTTTTAAAAATGAATTGTCGAAAAATAGTCAATGATCACATGTAGTCATTTAGAATTAGATAGCCTAAATAGTTTGTAGAAAAATAGAATTGGAAATTATTATAGATCAAACTTGTTCAACATCATTCCAAGATATTCTAAAATAACAACAATATTTATAAAACTTAATTCTTTCCTATGATAATATTTATTATTGCTACATGTTATGCTACTCTCGAGTACTAAAATGACAATTATTATACATTCCTTATCCATTATAGGATATTTTTTTTGAAATAATACATGTTATAAGAAGAAAAGGAAAATAACTGAACATTTTTTATGTCCCATACTAGAGTACTATAGTTGTCTTGTTCTACCAAAACATTCATAAGAAAGCTAATGAACTGGAATATTCTTCGTGAATGACATAATTTTGTATTTTTTATAAATAAATACATTTATGACATGGGAAAATGTAAACTAACATTGTATTAAAAGAGATAATTTTCAAAATTTAGTGGATTCTAACCATTTAAAACTATATAAATTAATAATACAATGCAAGTTACATTCATAAAAATTATAGAGAGAAGTTGCTACCATTTGTGAATATTGTGAAGTTATGTAAGACTAATCCACATTAGAATGTAAATTAAAATAACATTTCACTATGTTATATGTACTCTGATCACAAGGGAATAAGTTTTATATAAGTTGTACTTAACAAAACCTATGGGAATGAAGTGAATATTGTGGACTGAAATTCTTAAAATGAGGAAAATATGCCCAAAAACGTTGAGATTTTTTTTTTTCAATGAATGGCCCATAATAAATGATATTTTTTTGGATAAATGGTAAAAAGGGGTTTTAATAATAGGACTCAACCCAGGAACAGAAGGCATGAAATCCCATAATAATCCATAAACACAATAAAAGACAAATAAATGTAGCTTCCTTAGAGTGCAAGGAAACAAAAAACACCTAGATAATTTTTTAATGAGGCCTTTTGGATTTCATTGAAAAAAAATTATGCCATTCGTCTTCATCCTTAACGAACACGTTAATAACATCATGAGTCTTGATACCAAAAGTATTGAAGACATACTCCTAATATCACAGACCTTATCAGAAATTGAGAATTTTAAGCTTGTCAGGGTCACATGGGTCCTTCTTTTCCTTGTGAATTGGTTGTACCACTTCCTTTGACACCAAGTACCCTAGATACTCAATTTCAAGTAAAAATTTTAAATTCCAGGGGTTGGGATAGTCCAAAGGGTAGAATTAATTCCTTATTTTAACATAATTAAAAAAACATCAAACAATATGTTTATGATAAATTTACTCTTAAAGAAACAAAAAATTATTTAGAAGACATGAAATGATATGATGTAACCTATGATAAAATGGAATAAAATTATCCTTACCAACTACTCATAACCAATAATAATATTGATGCACACTATTAAGGGAAATAATCACCATTAACATGTGTTTGAGATTTTAAAAATGTGTAAATTATTTCATCTTCTCCAATTTTAAAATAGATTTATAGACATTCATATTTGTACATGATATTTTTAAAATTATGAACTCTTGTAAGATACTTTACTACTACCTAATAATTCACTTTAAAAGGATAAAATTATGCAAAGTTATCTACACAAGAAACCATGTTTAAGCCTACATTGATTCAAACTATATGTATTAACAAACAAGCTAATATGATATTTGGATAATAAGATATGGTTTATAAAATATTCAAAAAGTTGGAAATCAAAAACACTAAATGGAAGAAAAATTGACTAGACTTCTAAATTCATTCCACTACTATATATTTCTTGTTTACTAGTAACTAATAATTCACTTTAAAAGGCTAAAATTATGCAAAGTTATCTTCAAAAGAAACTACTTTAATCTATTTTTAGTCAAAATATATTTATTAAAAGAAACCCTAATCAAATGTATGGATCATAAGATATAGTTTATTAAAGATCTAAAAATTGGGAAATCAAAACCAATAAATGGAAGAATAATTGTTCAGACTTTTAAATTCATTTCTCTACTATATATTTCTTGATGATAAAAAATATGAAAAAACAATCACCATTCAAATATTTTCTGAAAAAAATTATGAGTATGGTTGTAAACTTAGTTTTTAAAAGGGTCAAAAATTAGTAAAAATAAATGTTATATCCTAAAACATCTTAAAATTTCTTACAACAAATAATTCATATATATATATATATATATATATATATATATATATATATATTTATTTTGAAATATAATAGTAAAAATTTAATTGAAAATCATGGGGGCCAATGAGGAGTATGGCTTCTCCTCTTCATTGGAATTCTTGGTTGGGTGGAGAGCATTTCCCCTCCCTCAATTTGTTGTGACCAAATGAAATATGGTGGATCTTCTTGTTGTTGTTCTGGACCTGAGGATGAAGACAAATTTTACAGTTTCTCCTTGGGTTCCTTATTGTGAAAATTCCCACTTCAAGTGGATTGTATTGTGATATTATTTGTAGTGGAAAAGTTGCTCTGTTTTAGAAATGGAACCTACATTTGAATGTGAAAGATGTGTCTTCTGTAAGTTGTATTGGATGAATGAAAAATGAAGTTGTAAAAGAATTGTTGGAGTTCAATAGAATTTGTTTTAGTTACAACAAATGATATGGTTTTCATTTGAAATTTGTGTTTGAAAAATATTGTGAAGTCTCTTTCTAAAAATTGAAAAAGAAATACGTATGGAGAAATATTACATTTCTCTGTTTCATTCGAAATGCATGTTTTGAAAGTAGAACTATATTTTGAGTTTCCATGCATGGATTGAAGTACAGTTAAACTTTGTAAATTTAGAATGGAATGAGCTTAAACATTTTAAGTATGGAAAATGAAATAGATAAATTTCCAATTTGAAATACGTAGATCTCTGTTAGATTGTTTCAATCCTGCAAACCAATATCATAAAAAATATACAGAGTACACTGCAACATCAAAAGTCAAAATGAAACTTTAAAATGAACTAAGGATGAACAAATCACATCATGAAACATTTACATTGCCCTGGTGATTTACACAATTCATCTTTAATCAGGAAAGAGGCAAAATAATGTAATTTTACAGAAAGAGAAAGGAAATAAATCCATATTGAAATCCCAATCATAATCAATTAATCCTTTCAAATCCGTCCAATTTCTATCAAGTACAACTCTCCATGTTTATTTGGCATGTTGAAGAAGAAAGAATGGAAGATCAAATCAAGTCTGGTTGTTGAAAAGGTTTAATTCACGTTTTAATAGTAGGAAAGACGTTTGTGTAAAATTCATGCTTTTAAGGTTTATAAAAATGAATTTTGTTTTTTCCTACGCAAAGAGGGGTTCGAACCCTTTCCACAAAGTCCTCATTTTCTGAAATTCAAGATTCCAGTCGAAATTCATGGCCTTATGAAGTTTTTACTTTGTTTGGTTTGTCTTTAAAAAAAACAACTGTCAAAAAGGAAAATTTTGTAAATTTGACCCGCGTGCCGAAAATTACTTAGGGAACTTTTTGCAATAAAGGCAAAAAGTCACAATTTCCTCCACAGCCCCGTAGCCCCACATATTTGATTTTGGGAAAGCACTACCATTGATTTGCTGGCCCACGCCTTCAAAATTTACCCCTTTGAAATGCGGTGAAAAATCTTAAATCTCCCCACCGGACCGCTTCCCTGCCTATCATTGGGGGTCTACCACATGGCTTCTTAGGGCATCGGGGGGTGGGGGGATGGTTTTAGTTCTTTTTGTCTTTGGAAAAAATGAAAAGGGTTGGAAAAACTTCCTAAGTTTCCCAGCTGGTCCACCTTCCTACTGGTCACTATTGGATTGATGTGTGGCGTTCCTGGGCATTGGTGGAGGCGTAGGGATTTTCGAACCTTTTTGTCCTTTAAACAAAAAGATTTAAAATCAAAATTTCTTACGACGACCCACCTTCCCACGTGGGCTTAAAAATGTGCCACGTGTCCCTTGCACCTTTGGGAAAATTTTCTTCCTTGGGCCCACAGGTCCACCTTTGGGAAAAGTTTCTTCCCCAGGACCCGCAGGCCCGCCTTTGGGAAAATTTTCTTCCCTAGGCCCGTCGGTCTCTAACTTAAGAAATATGAGGAGTTAGGAGGACTTATTTATACCGTTGGAAAGAGGAATAAATTTCCTATCTCATGGAAATGCTTTCAGGAAACCTTAAATGCATTAAATATGTGCAAAATCAGGTTAAAGTGCAAATATGAGTCTGAGAGTGGGTGAGTAGGAAATTACCTCTTTTTAAGTTTATGTTTAACTCTAGAGCATGGGTTGACCTTTTTGAAGGGTCACATGAGGGGATAAGGGAATGTTTCCTATCCCATGTTAATAAGAACCTTGGTTATTGTTTAGACCTAGTCAAATTAAATACCTTGGGCAATTAATTGTTTTGGGCATTTAAACATAGTGTTAAATTAATTATTTATTAAATTAACACCTAAGAGAAATTTAACTATATTGGGGTTAACTATACCCTTTAATTTTTGTAATGTGGATCTAATGTTTATTATAACGGGAAAAATTTTATTTATTAATTATGATTGACTTTGAATACTTGCTGTGACAATAGTTGCTTGAAGCCTGTTAGTGGTCACGCTTTAAATAAAAAACAAAGAAAATAAAAATTCCATAATTTTTCTATATAAACCTAGGTTGTTCTTGGGTCTCAAGTGGTCATTTTAGCGGGCATTACACACCAAGAGTTATCATTGTTATGGTTGCTTCAAAATTTCAGGTTTTTTCAATCTTTTCTCTTTATTGTTGATCGCCAAGCATTTTGATTCTTCAATTTTCAAGAAGGGTAAGTATTGTTTCTTCTTCTCTGGTAACTCAATAATCAAAACATTTATTTCATAACTATCTGAGCTATGTAAATTTATTAGCTTAAGAGTTCGAAGATCTTATTTGGGGTTTGAAACGCTGCATTTTTCTCTTGTAAATGCCATTTAAAATTGCCAAATGAATTGAACTGTGCATTATTTATAATTTGCACCCCTTTAATTGTAACCATAGATGTTATTTTTATAGATATCAGTTTGATTTTATTCCACTCTATGCTGAAAACACTTTTTGTTAATAGAGATTTGTTGTTACTATTTCTCCCTTTTGCGTAACTCAGCTGTTATGGCTCAAGCTTAGTCATTTTGATGAAAAATTGGTGACAAAGATCCTCATTTGTGTTTTGCATATTATACTTTGATATTTGGTAGGATTGGCTGTGTATGTATGGTCTGATTGAAACCTTGGATCCTTGTGTCAAGATTTTGCTTAGATATTCTTTGTTCTTCTTTATAAAACTGTGAGGTTAGCTATCTTGTTAAAGCCTTTTTGATTTGGGATGTAATTTGGTTGCATTTTCCATCCCATTGTATGTATTTTCTGGGCTTAGTATTAGCTCTACTTTGTCTCCATTTGGAAGTAGCTCTTTGATTCTATGCATTAGATTTGTGTAGATTTGTAAATACCCGATAATGGGTTTCCCTTAAAATTGGTCAACCTTTCACTTTATACTCATAGCTCCAGTTTCATGCATTATGGGCCCTTAAGATTCTTGCATTTGCATTGATTTATTGGCCTTACATCCATTTCTTTTCAAATAGTCTTGCATTGTTTGATTCCATATGACCAACTTTGATGTGTCGTGTTCGACCATTTTCCTAAAACTTTTTGTTGTTGGATCACTATTTTCATTATTTATCCTTGTGGGGTTGTGTGTACGATAGAGAATACTCTAATTCGAGTTGGAATTAGGTCTTTAACAGCTCAGTTTTAGATAAACCATTTCTAGTCATGATGGGCTTTCTATTCTGCATTTTTAAATTTGTTTTCTTTGCCCTTAATTATTTGTTTTCCCTCGAGCTCCTATTTTCTATGTTATGCATTTATGCAATCCATGTTGTGTTTATGTATGAGTCTCGACTTCCCAACTTCTCATGTTTGAAGTTTTTGATGCATTTAATCCAATCCTAGGGTTTTTTTTTGTTAGAATATGTGTTCACAAACCAATGTCAAAGGAAACTCCATCCACGTTAGATTGTTCAATGTCAAAAACAAAAAACCTTAAAAAGACTCAAACTGTGAATAGTGTAAAATTTGAAAGAAGATCATTTTCGTAACTGTATAATGAAATTTCTCATTAAAATTTTATGTTCTTGCATAGTTTCACTTTCATGCTCTATACTATAGATGAAATATTGTATAATTCTTTGCAAAATATCTTATCTGTAATATCAAAATTCATTACATATATAAAGTTGCTTCCATCTGAAATAAACATTGTATCTCTACAAACCATAAGTGAATAACTCACCTCATTTTTAATTTTTTGGTGCTCAAATTAGTCTCACCCCATTTTCCATTAAAATCCCTCAGTTTTTGGACTATGTCATATTTTTATCTCCCCGTGTTGTGCTTGAAACGACTTTGTCTTCCATTTGGTTTCCGTGATTAGTCCCTTCCTGGGTCGAGGATCACTTAAAGATCCAGAATTTGTTTTTTCATTTCTCTATCTATCTGAAATTTTTTGAGAATTGGGCATAAAACTCGAGTTGTTCCTTTCTTTTTGTTTTTCGCAGTCAGAATTTTTTGTCCTTGTAATTTTTTTCTGAAATACCTAAGGAAACATGAATAGATGTAGCTCAAAGGATTATGTTTGAACCCTGTAAGGTTTCTAAATTCTCTATCCTTGAAGAAAATTTCATCTCTGGGTTCAAACGGTTGTTTTCCTGCATTTTTATGGTTTGAAGAATATGTTTTCCCGGTCAAATTTACATCTATACATTAGTGGAAAAGTGGCCCTTTTTGGTTCGATGCTGCTCATTGGGGCACTCTAAAAGCTTTGTGGCTCACCTCGACCAAAAAATTTCCACGTGGAGGAACGAGGCTCATTTGAAGGTTCACGTTTTGGTTTGGCCTTGGAGTTACGCTGGGAGGACACTTGGAAGCTTCCGCTCTCTTTTCCTTTTTCTTGGAATTTTTAACGATTAAAGGAGACTGCCTCAGAACCTAGACACATGGCACCTTCTGCCGAGCTTTCAACTTTTAAACAAATTCTGCTAGGCTAGGACACATGGTGAGCTCGTGCTCATTCAGGGTCTCTAATTTTGAGGACCATCTCAAGATGCGCCATTG
The DNA here is from genome assembly GCA_019776745.2 of Taxus chinensis. Lineage (NCBI taxonomy): Eukaryota > Viridiplantae > Streptophyta > Pinopsida > Cupressales > Taxaceae > Taxus > Taxus chinensis. The sequence continues at coordinate 757,042,497 of CM034151.1, read as the reverse complement.
AGACACGTGGTAGTTTGAAATGTCAAAAGGAGGGGAAGTGGGCCATCAGAGGAATTTTATTTTTTTTTGCCTCTTGTTGTCAAAAAGGTTAAAATTGTCAAAATGACTTGCAAGCCCGACAGAGGATAGTCAAAAGTTTCTTTGAAAGTCAACGACAGAGGTGGGGAATTCCGAGGGAAATTTGAAAAATTTTACTTTTAAAAAAAGGGGTTAAAGTGTAAAAAGGAAGCGCGTTTCCACTGGGACCCACATTGGGACATGTGTCAGGCCCATTTTTCAAAGGCAGAGAGGCGAAACAAAATGAGAAATTTTACATTTTTTCAAAAGGTTGTAAAAGGTAAAAAGGAACCCCTAGGCCCGTTTTTAATTTGTATCTCCCATGTGGATGATCCAAATTCAAAATAGAAATCAACAGCGGCTGTGCATCTATATCTAATTTTCTTCTATTTTTACTCCAAAGCTCATGTAGATGTGAGTTTTCATTATTTCTTGATGTGTCCTACATGCCAAACAAAGAGGAGAATTAATTTGATATCTTGGTTTGGTGGGAAGGATCTGAAAATATCTTTTACCATTAAGATGTGATCTGACTATTGAGTTCGATCTAATTTTCAAAAAAAATCTTCCTTGGCACACAAAGAACTAGATTTGACAAATTAAAGGAGGAATTAGTTGGTGCAAGATATGAAGAGTGATCTACCAGATGAAAGAATTTAATGTTGGAGATATTTTGAGAGATTTTCCCTCTGAGCACCTGACACGATCAAAATTGTAATAAGCAATGGTACTTTGAATGCTTTTTATTTTCAGGGGGAAAACTCTATTGTAAAAAATGTTATAAATTGCATGAGTTTGTCACGCAAATGGTTAAAGTGTTAGAGGTAAAAATTTAATTCCTAAGAGAAGAGTTTGAAAGATGCCATGTTTATGAAAAACCTATTTACTTCTTTTGTGTTAAATTTGATCATGTCAAGGTGGTTGCAAGTGTACAACCATTGACAAGATATAAGATTGTTCTAGAAACTTTCCCCTGCTAATGAATTTAATCAAATTTGAGTTAATCTATGTTGATTTTTGGGAAAAATTATGTCTGCATCATTTCTAAATGTCTGTAAATAATTTTTTTTTTCCATTACAATCTTAGATTGAAATCTTTGTGAATCACACAAGATCTTATCCTTGTGATAGTTTGGTGGCATTTGTAATTTTATTTATCAGAACAACTTTCATTTGATAGTTAAATAAACAAATTTAAAATCACTATACTCCTAGCATGATTATAAGGCTGTTTGTTAGCCTTTGAGGGTATCTTAGGCATGATGAAACATAGGTTGATAATATGCAATTAAGTTTTTCAAGTTGAGCCTTCATTTTGGATTCTTTAAGTTTTTGTGAAAACGTGCTGATATGGGCCTCCATTGAAGTACACCTTATGGTTAAAGGAGAATTTTATCTTTTTTGAAGCATTCTATTTGTTAAACCTTCCATTTTGTATAACATCTCAAAGATCTGGTGATTCAAGTTCATTCTGCCTCACCTCCCACCAAAAATTCATTTAAAAATAACCCATCTTACCGATATACCCATGTTTTTCCTGTGTGTGTACAAATGCGTAATTTCTATTACCAAAACATGTAGAAGCAGTCAAGTTTTCATTTTATTTAGTAGTCTAAATCTTGCTTAGAAAATATCTCCGTTATCTAGGGTGACAACTCATGAGAGTTAGGTTTTGTTGTATTGATCAAATTTTCTTCAAGGTCTTCATAATAACTTTACAAGGAAGGACATATCATTCTCCTCTAAAAACATCAGGCTACAGAAGGGTCTTCTCACCTTGGTTAAAAGGTACAACCATAAAGTAGTGAGAATAGATCAAATCCTCTTAAGGGTGCTATCCATTTCTCCCCATCTAAGTGACAAAGAGAAAGATGCTTTTCTTCCCCGGCTACAAAATGACATACAACATAATCTGCTTGTCTCTAAGCTTCCTGTCAAACCTACGATGCTGATTAAATTCTGAGGGAGAATAAATTTCGGTACCAACACTAGTGGCACAGATGTCGAGGAAATTATGACTGCAGTTCATATTCAGACCCAGGTAAACATTTCTTATATGCTTTAAATTTTAGTACATTGTTTCAACATCATCCCATGTTTAGGCCTAAAAGAAGTGTTCAAAGTTACAAGTGTTGTGTGTAATTTTTCAGTTTCTATAGTTATTACACTAAGTTTCATTGATAAATCTGGGTAAAGGAAGGTCCGGTCTTTCCATTTCTAGTTTCTAGTTTTGATAGACATTTGACAGATCATATGTTTTAGTGCATATGCACAACTAAGGTGTAAATCCTTAGTGGTGACTCCCTGTTGATCTGATTCTTGATGAATACCAATGTCTTAACCTCTATCAAGTGAGATTTGTTACTAATCTTTGAAAAGATGGAAGGAAGATCTTTCTTCGCTAAGGATCCCACTAGGACATTATTTCTAGATCTAGAAAAAATAAAGTCAGAAGGAAGAAGAGTTTGGCGAGCTGTTGGAGATCAGCATTCAAGAAAAGAGATCGACATTGATGAAAGTGATCAGCCTATCATTGATAATTTCCATTCAAGTGCTTCAGAATTAGGTAGTCTCTTTGTGTAATTGAATTCTCCATTTGGAGAGGGGCCTTCATTTGAATTTGAAAAGTTTTCTTCTCATTCTACCCCTGTGTTTTCCAATGTTGATAGGGTTTTCCAAGAAACAAAGCCTTTATGAGATATCCATTTTGAAAGTTATACTCCTATGTTTCAAAGACCCCTTGTCCCTTATCAGTTTGTTTCTGCTCCAAGGTCACCTCCTCAAAATGACATGGCCCATCCCCCACCCATACCTCCATTTGTTGTGAATACCTTTAGTCTTATAAATTTTATAGGGATGGCTGGCTATCCAAATGTAGTTCCCTAGGATGTAAGAAATAGACTACCAAAGTTCCAAGGAAATAATGCTATAACTGGTTATCAATATTTAAAGATTTTTATCAACATGATAGAAGAATTCGAGATTTAATTTGAAGATGTATATATCAAATTGTTTATCCATACCTTGGAAGAAGATGCAAGGAACTGGTATAAATATTTTCCAGATAATTCCATTGATTCTTGGATAGAAATGAATAATGCATTTAGATTTCAGTATGGTGATAAGACAAACCCTTGGTTTCTTTTATCAAAATTTGAAAATATCAAGAAGAATCCTAATGAATTAGTACATGATTTCAACACAAAATTTAACAAGTCCTTGACGATATTTCATGTTAGTTTGAGACCATGTGATGAATCATGTCTGATAAAGTAGTTAGATTCATTTTCTAAGAAATATGCTTATTACTTGATGGAAAAAAACCCTACCAATTTGAGGCAGGCCTTCACCATCGCTCTGCAAATTGAGAACAATATTAAAGCAATTGGAAAACTTCCTAAGAGGGAAGGTGTGAAACTAGTTAACCCGGAAAAACCTAAAGCAAGTAAGGCTGCTGATTTGGAGGAAGTTGTAAAAACTTTGGCAGGGGCTGTCAAAGAAATCTCTTACAAATTAGCTCGGGTAGAGAAAGGAATTGGGCAGAGTTCACAAGTTCAGCACAAGAAACAAGGCCAAGATAGATTTGTAAATCATCTTAGAAATGAGTAGAGATCTGATGAAAGAGGCAAGGGACTTGTTGGATTTGGAAAAGATAACCCCCGGGCCATGGAAAATAGAATTGTTCCTGATACTTTGGCTACCAGAGTTGCTGTTGTGGAAGAAAAAAATGTAATTTATTGGTTTGACAGATGTTTCATGCCCCATGCTCCATGTGAAGTAGATATGAAAATAGAAGAAGAAGCTGATGATGATAATGATGATGAGTTTGCATGATGGGTTTCTCCAAGAGCTCACAACAGGGACCAACTTCAACTGAAGTGATAAGTGCTCAAACTGCTGTAAGTTTTTGGGATTGCATCCACTGGGTACCCCGTTCTTCCTCCCTCTCATAATTTATAAATAGATATTGTGAAAGCTTTTGAAATACCTAATAATGACTTTGAATACTTAAGAAATTTGATGATAAAGAAGTATGATGGAGGAATCCCATCTGAGGGAGAATCAATTTGGGTACCAACATAAGCTTTGTTTGAGCTGGCCTCTTATACTCTTATATTGTTGGGTGAGAACTTCTTTGTTTAAAGAGATGCAAATTTGGAACATGGATTGTGTTTCTGTAACCTTTTTCAAATTTGACATTTACATATACTCTTCTTATTATGTACCTGTGATGGATCATTTCTTTATTTCATTCACTATATAATGGTGACTTCATGAGCTATCTTGTGTTACTTGATGAACTTGATTTTCACCTATGCACTCCTTATAATGACTGAAAACGTTTTCCCTTTTGTGATTGAATACTTCCTTTGTAATGGAATGATTACTAAGTACTAGAATTCATTTCTATTTCTGAACAAGGAAAAGTACCTATAATGGATATTGAAAGCTCCTTAAATGATCTAAAATTTGGATGCCTCCTCTTGTTTAAACTTGGAAATTTTTTTCTCCTTTCTAGAAGTAGTGAAACATCATAATTTGATGTGAATGCTTTCTTATTTGTGATGGGTATCTAAACTCTGTTCCTCCCTTTCCATTATCATTTATGAAGAAAAACCTCAACGGGTTTTCTCCTATTTGATTTGTTTATCTACTTGATTTTGTTAAAAAGTGAAGAACATTCCATTGATGAGTCTTACTTATTTTCTCATGAAGCTTCACAAGTATTGTGCATCAAAACAAAATTGTTAGTTGCTATGATTTCAGCTATAAATTTAGTCTTGATTTTTTAACTTCAATTAATATGAGAATAATAAAGAGTGACTCTATTCTACTTTTCTTTTCTGTCATGATTTTGAGAACAATATATCTTCTTCTGTAAGAAAGTGCTTTGTTGATTCTATATCTACCTCATCTGATTTATCTTATGTTTCCTTTACTTCACAAGATTCATTTTCATGAAACTAATAACATAGGATAGCTAGGGATAATACATAAGATGAAGATGAAGAAGTTACAAATGGAGATGATGAAGACCAAGAGAAGACCCAAAAGGAAATGATGGGTTTTAGATCTATATTATGTTTCTTTTAGCTTTATATACCTGCATCTTTTCCTTTAAGTAAACATAAGTTACATTCCACAGCTTGTGTGGGAAACACCAAATTTCTTCATGAATAAATGAGATTAATTTTTGTAATTGAGATGTATATTTTTTTCTACATCCAGCTTATGATATGTAGTGATTGTATAAAAATCTAAAAAACTCAGTCACATAGTTAATAAAAATTATTAATAACAAATAATCAAATTTTATGTACTTATAACATAATGATGAACTCTTCTGCATGTAAATTTTAACTCTGTTTGTTATTATGGGATGAAATATCCCACATGTGATGTAATTCCCACCTTCATCAAGACTATGCACTAGTCCTTTGGGTTTTTTGTATTTCTTTGCTGAAGTTGAATGTGAATGACAACACATTTGAGGTGTCGCATTCTACAACAACACACATAGCTGAATATGGCATTGTTTTTCAATTTTCTACAACTTATAACATTAAGAAACCTTCCATTTTTCCCTTATCTAGGTCCATCACATAAATCCTTTCCATCTAAAATGAAGTTTCGAGTTGCCATTTTTTGCATGGGTGCAAAAAATGTGAACATTTTTGGCGATTCTAAGGGGGAAAGCTACCTACTAGCTTTAATACTAGTTCCTTGATCTAGTCCATTGGGCATGGATTCAAAATAATAATACCAAAATCTTTCCTTTCTGAAAACCAACCCTTCTAAAAAACAAACTAAAACATGAAAAGGATCTGGTCAACCAAATCATGTACATGAAATACACTTATTGAATTGAAAAAACATTGCAGTGTGTATGAAATACACTTTATTTAAAGGAAATCCTAATATACCCTACTCAAACTATTTCAAACTGAATCTAAACAAACCCTAAAATAGGCAACAAAAGCTAGCTTCCTTTTCTCAAAAATCATAGCTTGGAAAACAAGTAACTATTATGGAAAAATCATAGCACCCTTGATTGTTTCCAAGTGATTGGTTGAGGTAGTCAGTGTGATCTGTGAAACATGGAGTTATCCCAATGTGTGGTATTTTAAATTTGGGATAACTCTCCAGAGAAGGCCAACTTCCTATCCTATCCTATTGCCAACTACTCCAAACTACAGAGAGTTGCAGATCTAACCCTAGTCTTATATTTCCAAGGAGACAAAGATAGAGAGAACGCATGATAACTAAAACCTACACTAAGGGAAGGTGATGCACCAATAATTATGTTGAATAATTTGCATAATAAACAAAACACTACCAGAACCTTTTAATGAATACAACAATAATACAAAATAAACTTGCATGTAATGAAAGATCAATAAGATGCAATAGTTATAGAACAGGGTTTGAAACATCCATAAATCAATTTTTATTTCTCTCAATGTTGATACAATACATCACATTCAAGCTCAAAGGAAAGGGAGGTTTGAAATATCCACAAAATATCAATAATAATGGAGGGGCATGTACAAGGTGTCCAACCTTTTAAAATGAGCCCCTCCTTATAATATATAGGAAGAATGAGGGAAGGGAGAGAGAAGGAATTCTAAATATTTCTTCAACCACCCAAAAATGCATTAAAATCACCTGTAACAATGATGAGTACCAATGCAAAACCCATACCTCTATGTACATTGCCTTCTTCGGGAAGAAAGCAAGCCCATACATGTTATCCCAATTTTCCCCTAGGGAAAATTGGTCGAATGTGATCTTGCAAAGGAAAAATGGAAGGGTCAACCCAGTCATGTGGAATCACATTTGATCCCATCACCGAGTCCAAAATAAAGTAGAGACAAGGAACTGTAGAGGGTGCCACGTGTCTCATCGGCGTAACTCTAAGACACAAATCCAAAGGCGGTCTCCAAACAAGTGCCAGCCTACCACGTGGTCAGAGTCAAAGAGGGAACAGAGCCAGACATTGAAAAATCCAAGGCCGATGGGAGGAGCCATGCATCCGAACGGTGCAACTTCAAAGGCATAACTTATAAGGCAGGACCCAAACAAACGTGAGATCCCCATGTGTCCCAAGTCAAACATATTTCCCCCACAAAATATAAGGGACTAAGCTCGACACGAATGAATGAGTGGCCCACGAATGATACCAAGTGTCCCACTATCACACTTTTAGGAGTTGGCTAAAAATGGTCCCACCTGTAAAGATTTTTTGTGCATTATATGTAGTGGGCCCCCCTTACTCACCCAAAGGCATGAGGTAGGAAGTATTGATTTTAGACCCAAATTGACTAAGCATAAGGCAGGGCTAGTAGAAATCCCCATGTGTCTCCTCAGTTCTCCTTCAAGAGGAAAATCCAAAAGCAGTCTCCAAGTGGATGCCAGCTCGTCACATGGATAGGAGTCCAAAAACCTCATCCCTTAATGGGCGGGATCAGACATAATCGATTGTTGAAAGGGGACAAAGCCTGCAGAAGCCTCCACGCATCAGCCTGACATAGCTTCTCTGCAAATGAGATCCAGCCCTTCACGTTTCTCGGGTTAGGCTTAGTGTCTCCACCAACAGGGGAAATTAGGAAAAGAACAAAGGAAACAGATTAGGCCCACACACGATGCCACATGTCAGTTTGACATAGCTTCTAGAGTGGGAGGAGGGAGTGAAATCTCAAGACGTGCAGAGCTGCCATGTTGATTTGGGTGAATAGACTCCAAACTTGAAGCTCCTTCAGAACACCATATCCTTCAACCAGAAGCTTAGAATCAAGCGGGAGGGGAGTTTTTGGAGATCTCTTGGCACCTGCAACCCACCTGTCACCATTAATGTTTTGGCCTACCATTTTTTAGGCCGTTAAGTCTCCCACCTGCAGCCATGATGAAGAATGGGCCTTCTCTCTTTCCCAGCAAGGAACAATGATGGGGGACATGGGCGTTGTAGTGAGACTCATCATTTTGGTAGGGGAATTCAATGCTCCTTTAGAGGTGGTTAGAATAGGGTCCGAATTTTCTCCCCTTTCCCTCTCATTTTTCCTATATATTGTATAGGAGGGGCAATTTCTAAAAGGTTGGACATTCTTTTTTTGCCCCTTCCTTCTTCTCTTCCTTGTAGGTGATTTCATGGAGTCTTCAAACCCCAAATTCAAATTGTAATGCAATCTTTCCTCTTGGCCATTGTAATGGACTGTATCAAATTCTTGGAGCAATAGAATAATTTGGTGGATGATTTCAACCCTCTCTTATGTTTATTTACTTCTCGTTGATCCGTCATTACAATCTTGGTCATCTGTGCATGGATATTGTGTCACATTTTAATGGTTTGTGTTTAAGGACAATGCAAATGTTCAACATTCCTTTGGTGCGTCACCTTTGTTGGATTAGGTTTTATCTAGGAACTTCGATCTACTCTAGGTGGTGGTTCTTTCTCTTACGACAGAACTCCTCAGATCCGCACCTGTGCACAAATTTTTACTAGTTTATACCAATTTATAAGTTGTAAAATTTGACTCATAATCACCAGCAAGAAAAATGAGAATAATCCTATGGATTTGAGCTATAAAAAAACATACAAATGGTGATTGGAAATCATTATTTTCATATATAACAATAGGGGTAGGGTTTGCCCCAACTTTGAAAACCCAAATACACATGGCTTGAAACAAAACCAAATTGGTAGAGGAAATCCCTCCCAAACCTTGAATGAAATATATTACATTAATAAAACTAAAACTAAACCAATCTAAGATTGATCCCCTTGTATAATCCTCCATAGTTCTTCCTCCTTTTCTTTCATTGATTCCTTCTCTCCAACCTACAAATTTTAACAAAAGGAAATAGACCAAATGAGGAGAGTAGAATAAAGGAAAGGCTTTAATAAAATTCATAAGGATTTTAGGGCTAAGTTTGGAACCCTAGGATCTAGTGGCCAAGATTTTTTTGATCTAAGGGTGGATGATGCACCCTAATTTTGTTAGGTAGAAATATATTTTAAATGTTTGATTTAAAATCCTTAAGGGTATACGTAGATGGGGCAGTGTAATTACTTTGGGGAGTTAAGTCTTTATTAATTGTTAGCATGTTGTAGAAATTTAATAAAAGGACTTTAAACTATTAGGATTATGAAGATAAATTATTTAAGCATGAACTTAGTCATTTTTGGATTGAACATTAATTTAGAAAAGAAAAAAATTAACCAAGTAAATTAAACTATGACACCTTCCTAGTTTACCTTTAATTTAATCGACCTTAAGGGTAAATTAATTTTCAATATTTAATCTTTTATCTAGACTTGGCCAATTTTCCTATAGCTGATATAAGTGGTCTAAGTTAGTTTAATGAACCCTAAGGGTTAAACATCTTTGTAACCTTCTTATAACTTAAACAAAAAAAAATTAGTCGCAATTTTTGGGTTAAGTGTTAGGTTGTACCGTGTTCCTAGAGCGTTATTTTTGTAGGCATTATATGAAGCACATTTCTTTCGAGGACTAATCCATGAATTCAAATATTACTTTCTGTAATTATTCGCACATGCATAGATCTTTTCAGAATATATTCAATGAGACAATAGTTATTTCCTTAAAATATACAATCACCTAATTCCACCACCCGTTGCTCCATTAAAAAATTGTTTCAATATGGAAGATAAATTGTCTAAAATAAAATATAAATAATCTAAAAAATGTGCATGATTTAATCAATAAAAAAATTAAACATTGCACAGTAAAATAATAAAACCAAATATATTGTATTTCATTCGAGACATTTTATTCATGATTGATGAGTTACATATATAGATCAATTAACCCCTACAATGGTGGAGTCAAACATGATCTTCAATCCCTAAATAATCTCAACCCCATCTCCTAATATCTCTCTAACATCCCTTAGTTATCTCAACACACTCAACTAATCCTAAAAATACCAATGTGAGTTGTTTATACAACAAACTCACAACTATTATATAAAACCTATATTATTAATATGAGATATGTTTTCTCATATTTAATAATATTACATTTTATTTATTCACCCATATATATTATCTCCATGATAATATATATTACATTAAAACATTAACCAATGTAAACAATATAATATTCCTAACATTCACTCCCCTATTGTTTACATTATTATTTCCACACATACACTCCCCTAATGTGAACAATGTAGAGAAAAACATTCACACGTCTTCTACAGGTTGCCTGCCTCTGCATGCTCATGATCTTGGTACACTGAACCTCTGTTCAGCAAATACGAACCCCTGTTCGACAATAACGGACCTCTGTCCTAGGTACGAGCCCCTGCTCATGAACCTCTGTTCATCCTCTTCAAGAAAAAACATGATGCTGCTTTTTCTTGTGCTTTTATCTTTCTACTATCACATATTTACATCAGGAGTTTATAAAAGGAAATACAACTCTGAACAGGAATGTGACATCTGTTCTTATTACAAACAATAATCAAACACACAACTGAAATATGGCCACCAAATCAATACCGCAGCCTCGTCGATGGTGCCTGACGAGAGGTCGCTGATCAACCTCCTTCTTCCGTTGCCTCCGGCCTCCATCGAGAAAATTTACGCTATCTTCATACTGATATCAAATATGCAATTAAATACTCCTGAGTAATGCTCCATTTCTGTGAGAAACAAAGCTAATGTAAAATATCACTATGCAAGGATTATGCAACATTCATCTGAATTGTGGTCTCAAATTCCAGAAATTACTTCAGACGTCAGAATATCTTTCACGTTTTCTCCTAAACCGTGATGTGGGTTCGGCTGAAATTTTAACAGTAGTCTACTACAATATGAATCTTGAAACCCATTAAAAATCTCAGAGACCCAGATCGTAAAAATGAACTTATGACCTGATCTTTACACGGGAATTATTGAATCCAAAGCCACAAATGCACATCCACAAGATTGTAACACTGCTCTGATACCAAATCTAAAAAATGTGCATGATTTAATCAATAAAAAAATTAAACATTGCACGGTAAAATAATAAAACCAAATATATTGTATTTCATTCGAGACATTTTATTCATGATTGATGAGTTACATATATAGATCAATTAACCCCTGCAATGGTGGAGTCAAACATGATCTTCAATCCCTAAATAATCTCAACCCCATCTCCTAATATCTCTCTAACATCCCTTAGTTATCTCAACACACTCAACTAATCCTAAAAATACCAATGTGAGTTGTTTATACAACAAACTCACAACTATTATATAAAACCTATATTATTAATATGAGATATGTTTTCTCATATTTAATAATATTACATTTTATTTATTCACCCATATATATTATCTCCATGATAATATATATTACATTAAAACATTAACCAATGTAAACAATATAATATTCCTAACAAATAAAGATAAATTAGGACACGATGAAAAACATTTTTAATATGATGAGTGTGGGTAACCCAAACAGATAAAATTGAGCAAACTCATCATGGTGGAAGGGTTATCTTCTATCTTACTATATCATTAAAGCCCCTTTAGATTGTGAAAAAGATTCATTGTCTAGAAGATTAGGGTTGAATCTAGTCTTGTAGTGTAGAAAGCTTCTCAGGAGCCTCAATAGGGATCTTCAAAGGAAATTTCACCCGTTTCAGAATGAGTGATAAAGGGGAGGGAACCTTCTTGCCCTCCCCAATTGATGTATCAACCTATTTTTTCAATCGATGTTATTCTCCTGTGTGATACAGATGGATTAGATTCAAATAAGGGAGAATGGAATGTGGTCCAGAATAAGAAGAGGATCTCTTCAAAGAAAATTTAAGTTCCAACACATATGACATTAATATCTAAATCTTTTGTGTTGCGATGAGGTTTGTTCCTGTAGGGAGGTTTCTTTTCCTCTTTTTGTTTGTTGTTTGAGTCAAGTTTGTTTATCTCTTTTGATGTGTTTATCTTGATTTTTGAGAGCCTCATTAATATATCTTTAATGTAATGGCCCTTGGAGCCTTTCCAAATTTTATCAATAAAAAAAAGACAACCGTTTTAAATAAATTTGAGTTTAGAAAGTACTATAGGCCAATTAGAGACATTAAACATGGAAATCAACCAATAACATTAGGGGCAGTGTAGAAAAATTAATGTTAGTTACATTGATCCAATATAACTTAACATATATTAGTTAAATAGCCTTATATGAATTATTCAAAATAAGGATAAATTAGTCACAATAACCATTAATATTAAAGTGTAATATATGAAGATTAAGGATAATCTAGTCAGGGTAAATAATATTAGTTTAATAATCATTTACAATTTAAATATGTAATTAAAAGAACAAATCTATGTAGCTCTAAAACTCTATGTTGGGTAATGTAAAAGTAACTAGCATACTGACATTATATAAATATATGTAAAATATGTCGAGACGTATAGTTCGTAAGGCCCTTATATCTCTTCGCATATTTTATGGTGTTTTGATCTATGTTTATATTAATGGTAAAATATGCTTAGAGGTATAAGCACCTTGCAAACTATACCTTTCAGTATATTTTACATATATTTATATATTTTAGGTATGCTAGTAGTAACCGAGGGTGTTGCATTATATATAAAATGATAGAAAAAATAAAGGAAAGAAAAGAAGGCAGGCATTTAGTTCGTGTATGAATGGCCTTGATGAAAACCTACTAAATTGGTGACTTGAGTCAACTATTCTTTCTATATAATATCGAGAAACTGAGATAGCATTCAACCCTTTATATTTTTAATATTTCAATGAGTCATAAGAATTTTTAATGAATTTGATTGAACTACCTGAAGGAATAGCTTCTATAACTCAAAACTAAAAATATCTAAGATAATATATTGAAATTTTTATGGAAGGATAAATATGTAATAATCTTTTCTAACATTCATTTGGATCAAAATGTCACAAACAACAATTAAAATGAGAAAATATTAACAATTAAAAATTTTAGACTCAAATATCTTACAAGGCACATCATAGAGGCATTTAAAGAGGGAATCATCTCTTGTAAGAGAATAAGTATGGGTAGTAAAAATTCCATTTCTATAATACAAAAAGTTGTTATGGATTTTATTTGTTTCTAGTGTTTGAATTAATGGGTTACAAATCCATGTTAAGTGCTTAGGATTCCACATGTAGGGTTTTATTTACATGTCCTATTTACAATTTACGTATATCTCAATGGCATGGTGGAAACCTCATAAATGATAACGTAAAACATACAAATATCATTGGATCCCTAAAAAATCAATGTGACAATTGTCTCAATATTAGTACTCATCCTAAAAAACCCAAAAACTCTGTATAAAAGTAAAATTTGTAAACCTCGTAAACCCTAATCATGTATGATAACGATGGTGATGATAATGATGATGAATGAAGATGAAAATTACCATAAATGTGAAGATGGATAATCGTGATCATGATAAGAGGATGATTATTTCAACGATAACAATCATGATGATGACTATCATGAAGATGAAATGAAAACGATGAAGAAGATGTTAACGAAGAGAATTGTGGCAATGATGACAAGGAAAAAAATGATGATAATGGTTATGATTAATATGAAAATGATGATGATCATGGTGATGATTGACAGATGACGTTGACAACAAAAATGAAAACGATGACTACTTTATGATGGTGAAAATGATAATTTCAAACCTGATAAAGATCAGTGACGATGGTTAACAAACTAGCATGACATGTCCCAAGATGCTGATGTCACCATCATTTTTATTTAACACTATAAGAATAGTACATATAATATTAATAATTTATCCTTAAGACTCTAAACATGTACGATAATAATGGTAATGATCTTGTTGATGATGACATTTTACAATTGTACATGACTATAAAGATCATTTTAATTCATGAAGCATTGACATGACGATGATAATGATATTTTATATGATTGTATACAGGATGGAGATAATAATTTTCAATAGTATGTATTATATCTTTAACACTTCAAAATTATGATGTAAGCATATGTTCATGGTGAGTGGCGTTGATTCTGGTGGCATTGATGGTACTCCATAATGATGATGTAGGATGAAATTGACACTGGTAACAATAGACTAAGTTGAAGGTAGTCTCAACAAAAAAAAAGACAACTATTTTTTATGGTCTCTCATTCTAGTTGTCAACCCTAGAGAGATGATTACAATGATGATTGTGATGACTCATTATGATGTTGGAAGATGAAAATGACCTTGATTTCAAAAATTCAATGATATAAAATAACGTATTACAAATTAACTAAAGTCTAATTAAAACACTGATCCCAACGAAGGATCTTACCAACCATTATGACCATCATATTGCATTTGATACCATTGTTATGGGCTCTAAATTTGATGGCTACGTCTTATGGCCATCCAACAATGATTTTGACAGTGTTCGTTTTCACTAAGATTACCCTAATAAATTTGTAATACTCACATATTATTAATAAGACTACATATTATAAAATATTTTCATTGGGTTTTAAAATGGGTTTGTTGTATGAATCAATTGGATGAATTACATATCATAGATGTTGACTGTAAAAATGACTATTACATTTTATACTTGTAAGTTGTATGAGACATGATAAATACTAAATGTGAGATCGAATTTTCGGTGGTGGTGGGTACATAGGATTTATGATTCTAAATTCATGATGTTCACTGCACTGACTGCAGACACATTTTTGTCAGTGTTTAGTCTTAAAGAATCGAAAGTAAAAAAAGATCATGTCTTATTGCCTTGAGGATTCCAGTTTTAAGGTCATTCTTCATTTCTCCTATTTACATTTTTAAAGACCTTAGACATTAATGGCAATGATTTTCGATACCCCAGATATATGAAAAATATATAATCTCATTTCTAAAATTTTCAAATGGATTTCTAAAATAATCAATGTGACATGATCAAAATGGGTAACACCCATCCTAATTTAAACCCATTTTACCTGTATAAAATTGTCATATTTGTAAATAATTAAACCCTAGTCTCAATGTATGATAATTTATATTGATGATTTATGGGTTTTAAATGAAGATGAAAATCGATTGATAAGTTTTACGATTGAGATTTCATTGAAAATGATCAGAGGATGATTATATCAACGATAACAATGCTTGATGGTAGAGCTATCCATGGAGATTCAACCTAGTAATAACCCATGGAGAAGACATTTTATGCAGATTATTCTACTGAGAACAACCTCATAAAAAACACATAAAAATTCATAACAGAGGCGTTATGCATGTGATATCGTAGAAACGAATGATGGAGTCATGGAAATTCTGTCCAATCACATTTGCATCCAGCCCAATTATGTGAATACAAGATGCAAACTAAGATGACGATCAAAGTAACCGTGTAGAATCCAGTAATCAGAGAACCCCAATCTGACAATGGTTACAACAATCAAAGTTTTGGGTTCTCAGATGCTAACTCTTCTACATCATTTCATAAAATTATTGGGCACTTGGAGGACTATAAATGAAAATAAATTCAATGTTTGCATACTTTCAAAAATAACAAACTGGGCATTTCATACGTTAGTAAATTGCAATAAAAGAGTGCAAGATTTAACAGAGATGTTCACCAAATTTGTATTCCTTAAAATGTGTGGTAGCCCACAATCTTTAACAATACATATGGACACAGCAGCACAAACCGGAAGCATTGAATACACATAACAAAGTTGTACATGATTGTATTAGGATAAAAAATATTTTCCTAGTTCTTGATCTAATGAATAACATATAAACGTCATTCGAGAATACAAAAGTAAAAGTATATCAACCAAGCAATTATTGATACACAAATACTATAACAACAATAAAATTTCATTCAAGCTATACTCTCAAATAGTAAGTAGCATGCAATGCATAAGTAACCTTTGTTTACTAAGTTGAAAATAGTCTCAACCACCCAAAAGACTACTCCATAATATATTTATGATACATCTCATTCCAGTGGAATTAAAGATCAGAGAGATTAAACATGATTTTGAGTGTCAGTCCCTGAAGCAGCAGTCGTCTCAAAAGCCTCTTCCACTTCCTTCTTCGAAAAACCCAAAGCGATGGTTGAATCAACGCTTTAACGACCACTTTTCTAAAGTCCTTATAGGTTCAAGGCACAAAGACCAAAAGGTTCCTGTACCGAAACACCCCTACCATCATATTGCACTTCTCTGATAACATTAAAAAAGGCTCTATAATTTGATTGTCTCCGTAGATTTTGACAAATCCAACGAATTTTAGAGTGGGAAAGAATTTTAAGATTACCCTGAAATTTGTGTAGCTCATGTATTATCAATAGAAGAGTCATATGAGCAAGGGCAATATCCGACGAGGCATACTTTTCCACCTGCGGATATGACCTGTGAGAGCCGTTGCCAAATTAATATATAGATGTATGTCCCACCACTGACTTTTAGCGATGCATGTGGTGATCACTGTAGCTGCATGCATTACTAATATCATCCATGCATCCTCGCTGACAAGGCAGTAAGACATAGATGTTTTATTTTTTCAGTGCATGCACACTTCTTTATTCCAGCATTCCTGCTGGCATTTTTTTTTGGTATTATTTTATTGTTTTTTTATTCCAGGACATAGGCACGACTTCAGAAACTTTCACATCATATATGTAAATGTATATGCCTCTTGGCATAAATATCGCTTGAACATTAGATTACAAATAATGTTTTCAAGCATATTCTCCCTAGAAAGATTGTTATTAACAGATAGTGAAATAAATATAGTGTAATAAGATATACATGTACTAGTTTCGTAAATGAGTTTGTAAAATTTGTAATGATAAAAGTAAGTGTTCGAAAGGTTTTCATAATTCTAGAATCACTAGTGCATTTTTTTATACATTATGGTTGATTTCAGCGTCTTATTCTCTAATCAGCAATGGATTTTGGCGCCTTTTTTTTTTGTCTCAACATAAAATCAAAATTATGTGAGCATGTTTTTATGATTTGATATATATTCTTCATTATGTAACAACAAATCTCTCTTTTCTTGATGACCCAATAAAACTTAGTCTAAATTGTTGACAATTCACCACCACCGCTATGAGTTGATTGGTTCATACATAACCATACGCCGAAGAGGAAATAGTTTAATGTAGTTATCCCACCTAGTTAATGTATGAAAATTATGTTCATTGCTCATGATTTTAGAATATAAAGACTAAGATCCATAGTAATTTGGAAATGATATTTACAAAATTATATTTATAATATGTTCTTGCATTCAATAGGAATATAGGGTAGCAATGTGAGATGTGTTCAAACTTTATATCTTGTCAACTTTCTTCAATAACTAATATGAAACTCAGAGTTCTCTTCGCAATTCTACTCTCTCTCTCTCGTAACTCTGTGTGTGTGTGTGTGTGTCATCCCCTACATAGTGAAATAAGTGTTGTATACACTTAATGAGTAGGGTGTGTATATTTTTTATTTTTTTCCGTTGTGGATACATATACATTATCAATTCTTTTTTTAAAATTGCATAGATAAAACCTTTTGAAAATGACAAAAATTTCAACCAATTAATTGTTAATTGGTGATTCTCTCTATCTTAGTGTTTTAATCGTCGATTTTAGGGTTCAATCTTAAGATATAAAATAAAACCACCAAAACTCAATACATGGTAAGGTTCTATTATACATGTGTGGATTATTTTGCGAACTAGTAGATTCATTAAGCGCAAGGCATTCATTCTTCCCGTGAAACAAAAACCTACTCACAAATAAATACTTGATAAGGTAGGGATTAGATAAATATGGGGTGAATTACTTGGAAAAATCTCAATCCATAGAATCCAAAATGATTCCTTTGATGCGTGTCAATTCATCCTTCATAGGTATAGGAGGATACCGTTCAGCATAATAGATGGCTCAAGCAATGTCTAGGGAATGTTAAATATTCTCAAAAGTACTCGAAACACTCGTTCTCGGAGGAATCTTATTATTCACATTTGATCTCCAACTAATAGTTAATGTCATCCAAATTCAGTGTTAAGACGATGACTCAGAGGGTCAACTCATGCGCAATGTAAAATTGATTCCAGAAAAAGGAATGGGAGATGATCGGGACATCTTAAATACTTGTGATTGGATGTGTTTCACCTAAAACGGTCATTTACAGATAGAGGAAACTTAGAAAACATATTACAAAATGGATTGAAAACATGAAATATGTGACTAAAGGGATTAGAAGAAAATATCACTAACGAATCATGAGGCGATTCAAGGGAATCACTAATGATTGTTGTATAATTAGTTAATTTGAATAAAATATAAATTTTAACTTTGAATATGTGATGAAATAAATGAATTGTTCTTATAAATGATACATAGATAGAAGGGTGAGTAAGAAGGAAACACTACCTTTCTTACAACGTAAAATACGAGTGATAAGTGTTGCAGGGAGGCCTTGAGATGGCGGGGCTCGTCGGAGGGCTTGATGTGCTCCAATGTCATTTTAGTCTGTAGGATATCAGAGCTTTGTTACATTATTTGTGGATCTCCATTCAATGAATTTGGTGGGTTTTTAAGATTCAAAAACACTTTTGGAAATTGATAGTGATCTGGAAATAGTGGGAAAACTCACTTGAAACTCGTTAAAATCACCTCCAAATGAGTAAGTTTTGTGTTGGGGAGAGAATAAACGGGTAAGAGTGTGTTAGGGAAGTTAAGAGAATATGAGGGTTTGGCGTTACAAGGCTAAAAAGGGTTTAGGAGGTTTTGAGAGAGAGTAACTAAGTATTTACGGGAGTAAATATATATTATGGGCGTAAAATACATTTTTAGGGAATCATGGGACATTGGTACGGTGCAAAATATGAATATGAGAGGTGTTGGTAGGTCCCATGGGGAAGGAAAAAATGTTTATGCTCATAACCACCCAGCCTCCCTAAACTAGATCTTATATGATCTATCGAGAGGAGGAGAAGGGACTCGTGCTAACAGTCCTAGATAGATCTATTTTATAGTGCCTTTAAATTTATGCATACGGGCTAGGGCTTCAGTTCACTTGGCCCCATCTAGATATGGGGGTCAACTCAATCTATTTCTATTCTATACTATACATGACCATAGATCTATATGGGTATACAGTTATATCTGGGTATCTTACTCTAGATCACAAACTACTACCTTCTTATATCATATATAGAATAAATCAGAGCTTATAGAGGCCATCGTATATATCAATGGACCTCGACCTCCCAATATAGATAGACGCGGTCAAGAGACTGCAGAATTCCATTATCCTATAGATATCTCCCTAGATGAATTGAGGATGGTGAATGACCCTGGCTAGGTAGGAATCCTTCCCACAAATATCTATAATGAAACTCAACTCTATGCGCCCCCATATAGATATATCATAGAGAATACTATCTATATGGATATGGATAAGGGACCAAGGGTGGATATGTATAGACTAAACCAACCTCAACATGAACTATTCCCATCTCTTTGCCCATCTCATAATAAGTCTCCGTTAAATTGATATTATATATACTTCATCAACCATATCACGTAGAATCTATATGCTATAGACCTGATATACTGATTAATGGTGGTGCTCGACTTGACACCCCTCTATCAAGATTCTATAAGTAGGGGTTTATGGTGGCTATATACATTTATTCAACACCCCTAACGCTATTAGCACCTTATTGTTCCTCTGATGTTAATCACTCAAGAGAAGACAACACCACACCAAACAATAGCCCTCTTAGGAAATTTTATTTCTAAGGGTCTGGGATGCCTCTACTAGATATAATTCAGGTAGTGAGGGATAGATATAACTAGATGAGGCCTAGAGAGTAAAGCTATATAGAATTGGGACTCCCTATCTATACTAAAAGGACCTAAATCCCATCTAGATAGAGGGAAGGGGAGAGTTTTGATATGACTAGATTTCTCGGATTAAATACTTTATGAAGAATTATCGAATTAAATTGGGGGTATAGATATAGATGGGGGGGTCCCTATCTAGAGTTCAGGGAAGAGGAAGAAGATAGGAGAGAGAATCGATAGAGAAGATTAAATAAATTGTAGATAGAGATAGTCCCATCTGCATTTATAAAAAGAGGGGAGGGTTAGGGCCCTCTATCTTAAATACATTTGGTCATCCCTATGTCAAGATCGATAGGGGTTTCTACACAGACTAGGTGCAGGGTTGATTAGCTGATCATTGAGTTTTCATCATATTTATTCATTTCCGAAAATTTGGTTTAGTGTAGGATGCACTTGAAGTTGTATGGTTTATGGTCACAGTATAAGTTAGATAGTTTTGAGAGATAGATATGAGAACATGTGGAGGCTCTTTGGGAGGTGTTTGAATTTGGAGATGTGGAAGGTGAGGGAGTGTCTCTACAAGAGTTGTAAATGGTGAGTTTTTATGCCAAGAGGGATGTACAGAGTAGAGAGAGCCACTTTAATTATAGAGAGATATAGTGATGTAACAGCTCAAGATATTGTTACTCAGAAGTGCGATGTTATTACTATAGAGAGAGATAGGATAAGTCAAGATCTTGCAACTGTAGAGGGAGAGATCACCAAGGTTATAGAAGATAGGGGTACATATCATAGTGAGAGGGTAACCTTGCATATTAATTTTTGGGCAATGATGAGATCAACGTTAGGGTAGAGCGCAATGGGAAGATGGGGCCACAAAATAATGTGATCAAGGATCCGAATAATAGTAGTTATAGTATTATGAGAGTATTATTAGATGGAGGATTCTAAATGAGATCCAATATGCTGATTAAATGGCTTGGTAGTGATAGGCTCTATCAGGGAGCACAATGAGCATAAGACAACCAAAGAGGGGTCATAGCAAGAGATGGGCTAGGAACCCTCTAGGAGATTAGAGGAGCAGTGCTAGAGGGACTATTTATTTGTTGAGATTAAAGTTCACTACTTAGTTTTTAGGTCTTTTCGATAATTTTTTGTAATGTATGATGTTTTTGGAGACATTGACAATGCACAAATATTTGATTTATGTTTTTGTTTGTTTGTTTTTGTGTGTGTGTGTGTGGTGTGTGTGTGTGGTGGGCGGCGCGCGCACGTGCGCGCGCGTGTGTGTGTGTGGGCACGCACGTGCGTGTGTTGTGTGTGCACGTGTGCTTGTGGTGCGTGCGTGCGTGCGTGCGTGCGTGGGTGCGTGGGTGCGTGGGTGCGTGGGTTCGTTGGGTTCGTGGTTCGTGCGCGTGCGTGTGCGTGCGTGTGCGTGCGTGAGTGTGTGTGTGTGTGTGTGTGTGTGTGTGTGTGTGTGTGTGTGTGTGTGTGATTTCAGGATTTATGTTATGTTTGATTTTTATTATGATTTGATGTAATGTGGTATGAAATATTATTAAATGTATACGGGCATGTATATGTTATGAGTTTCTATTTATGTTGTTTTGATGATTTTAGATATGGTTATGACTAATGATGATGTTTTTTTTAATTTTCATGCACTTGACGATTGTTAAGAACATTTCATGGGATGTTCTCTTTTTTTCTATTCCTATCATATAGTGTATGATGGTAAGGTTGTTATGTGTATGACATTGCATGTGCAACTGCATAATTAATTCTAACATTTTATAACACAATGGTTAGTCATAATAGGATCATGGATGCATATGGGATATTTGTAATTACCGTTTTCTAGCATGGGAAAGGTTTGTGTGTATGGTGCATGAGGAGATGGTTTCTTCTTGATGGTTCCTTGATTCTTCCCCAACTTTAATATATTTTATACAAGTTTATTGATGTGGTAAACTTGCATCTTATGAGAAATTTGATCAACCCAGGAAGCTTTCATGGGATGGTTTCTTTTTGTTTTGTTTGAATATGAGGGTTTGATCAATGCAGAAAGCCATTTTTTCATGATGTATATACTTTCATTAGGTATCCATCATTCAATGTTATTTGTCTACAATTTATCTAACTTTTGATTTATGGTAGCCATCGTTTGAGGGAGTGGTATACAATTTTATTTGAGATATTTAAAAATGGTGCAGACTAATGTATATATTCTTATTGATAGTCGTCGTTCGATGTATTGGTCTATATATTTTGATCATATCCATCCCATATATTTTTTTTAAAGATAAGGGAGATCCTAGGTGAACGTTTTGGAGGTGAAAAATAAATATACAGGCTACACTTATATCCTTAGCGTGTTGTCAATTGGGGTAGATAGAGATGTAGTTGTGGGGAGTAATGATTGAGGGGTTCCTTAACATTGAGCACGGGAACTTTTCCATGTGGAACATGGAATGAGTAGATTCAAGGTGCTCATATTTAAGGTCATAATTGATATGTTGATGGGAAACCAAATGATTCTAAACCATTAAGAGAGTAAGAGATAAGTAGGAATATGGAGAGAGACTTTAATTTGACTAAGGTCATATGGGTTGGTATTTTAATAATAAAATGGACGCAAGTGCAAGGCATTAAAATTTTATTTTTTAGGTTTAACATTAAGGGAAACTAAATGAATAAGATCTAGATCCATATTTATTAGTGATAATAGATGGTCCAATCCATTTTAGAGAAAACATCTAACTTTTTCTTTCCTCCTTCTTAGTGACATGCTTATTTTCTTTGAGTAAAATATCACTATATGCATGAAATTAAACATGTGATTTCAAATGCACGTGATATCTCGAGGTCATGATAGGACAACTAGAATGGGATGGATCATAAGGTAATGTGGTAGATGGATAGAGATTAGATGGGATATGTGGGAATGGCAACAAGTATTCAAGGCAACCAAATCTTCTCAACTAGAAAAATGGGGATTTGTTCATTTAGAGAAATAAATGCTTGTCTAATTTTTTCAGGAGTGATCCAACGATTTTGAATGATTGCATTACATAAAAAAAATCAAATCGATTCTATACCATGGGGAAATTTAACTTTGTTGTTTGTGAATTCCTCTCCAAACATGGTCATGAATATATGGAGAAAGATGACATAAGCTAAAATCAAGGGTTTTAGGATCTCAATCTGTCTACCTGATCAACCCAATATTCCTCACCAATATCTCATTCCTCATTTAAGGAAATGAGTTAGCTGTTGATTGTAGGAGGCATGGTGTGTCTCTGAAAACCAATAGATGCAAGCCTTGGTCAATATAAGTTTTTTCTCACTCAATGTTTAGTTGTCTAGTAAGCCGATCAAATATTCGAATGCATTGTTGCAGTGGGCAAGGTATAGTCACGTGGGCAGTAAAAGAAGAGAAATGAAAATAAACAAACAAATTGAAATCCAAAGGGGCTCAGAGCTAAGATCTTGTAGCCTAGGATGATAAGGAAATAAATTTTTTATTCTTTTTCAATCTAAATTAATTTAATTCCTACTTTTCAATCACAAAAGTAAATAAACTTGAATTAAATAAAAGAAATTTGATTTCCTCTTTTAATTAACTATGTTTGATTTATGAGCATCTAATTAAATCACCAGAAAGCAACAAGTTATCTAAGTGTTGTTTTTTTTTCAATAAAGATTTGGTATAAATAAACAAATGTAATGACTCGAGAAAATATAATTAAAATAAAAGAAATATAATTCTATATAAAAATTTAATAATTAAAGAATAAATGGATGTAGCTATTCATGTGTTGTAGGATGTGAGGCTTATGTACTTTAAAAATAGACGTTTTCTAATTAGTAATTGTGGATTAATAACTTCTTCTAATTGCTTCACCACATAATCATGGGAAGAAACAAAGATTCTTAGAAGAAAATTCCTCTTCCCCTAAGACATACTTGGTAAAAAAAATTGTACAACTAAATTAACAATAAAGAATAAAAATAATGATCATAGAAAAATAAAATATCTAAAAATTATTTCCCTTGCAGATCCACAGAGATAAGTAGAGAGGAAGACATCCATGGAAGATTTCTCATACACTTACAAAACTTAATATTGAAGAAATGAAACACACATGTATTATAAAATGAAGAAGTAAATAATTTCTTGCACATAGCTTTCCTATAAATTATTTCCCAGGATAATCTGTAGGGATAAGCCACAAAAAAATATCAAATGAAATATTCTTACAATATGCAAATTCTATTGCTTAAGAAAACTGTATCTAACTACAGTATTCTAAAAAAGAAAGCTTTGAAAGAATTATAAATGCACCCCAAACCTAGATATGTAGAATTGTGACAATATCAAAATGTGTTGATGATTTATTTTGTATCCTCAACTTCCTTTCCAAAGATGAGAGTCCAACAAATATATAGAGAAGAGTTGGTTGGTTGTTGAATAAATTATGAGGATGCTGGAGCAAACTAGTTTGATGTAAGTTGGTCACAAATGTATGAAGAAAGAAACAAATTATTGAACTTATTTATTTGTGTACTTTTTTGTAAAAAAATTACAGAGTAAAAATGTAAGTCAAATAAAGAATCTTCAACAAATGATATGTCTAAAAACTTTAATATTTTAATACTAAAAACCAAGCAACATGAGTTCCATACATATCCAATCCAAGAATTAGGTGAAATGGTCAAGAAACGGGAGATAAAGACACTCTCAAACTTGAGAAACATTTACAAAACACTTAGTTTTGATTATAGAGTAAATGAAAATGGAACCATAGGTTTGTGCAAACCAAATGTTACGCAACCACCATGGCAATTATGTAACCGCCCATATATCCAAACAAATAGTTACGTAACTTGCACATTCATTGCATAACCACCAAGGTGGTTGTGTGACATAAAGTCACAACAACATCATAACAAGGAGAAAATGGCTTGGAAAAATAGAAAAATATAAGAAAATGATAAGTAAATAAAAATAGGCATGCTAAGAGAAGTGGGAAAGGATGTACACTTCTATGTTTGTTCTTGAAAATAGGAAATCATCATTAGATATTTTTACCATATCACTGATTTGGCACCTGTGCAATTTCAGGTGCGTAGATATTTCCCCCTCAAAAAATTAGTTTATCCATGAATGGGCGTAAAAATGAACTTGGAGTATGGTGCTCCCAAATGGGAGGGTTAGAAATTATACCTCAACCATCAGTGTGTTGAAAACATGTCAATCTAACATTCCCACTACCTACAAAAGAGGGATGGTAATTAAGTGAAGATATAAAACACGATAAGAAAAATATTTTGAAAGAAGATGACAAGATTACGTACTGTATCTGTAAGGGTGAGGATTAAACCTACTGTGAAAAGATAGCCCTGCATAAGATAACATAAAGTGATTTTAGAAAAACAAATTTACGCTGTATATGTTATTGCTTACTATTTGTAAAAATCGTTTTCCCTCACCCACATAGCCATTTTTGGAGCTCTGGATTAGCTATGACCATTTCACGTGGGAGTACAACCAAATTGATGAGAATTCAGATACAATGGCAGGACAATCAATGGCAGCAATAGAGGTACACAAACATGTGAGTTACATGAATTTTCTTACTTTTTCCCTAAAATATAGGCTTTAGTTAAATCTAGCTAAAATGGTATTTTTAAAAATAATTTTATAGTGAAATTGATCAAAAGGTGGGCACCTATTATATTTCATCTTTTCTTCGAATTAATTTGATGTATTTTTTAGGTTTTTGTAGGTTTGTAGCCCTTCAGGTACGACCCAAATTTTGTAGGTAGAACCACTATGGTGGTTATGCAACCAACACTTTATGCAAAGCGGTGGTTGCATAATCATCGCTCAAGGAGCATGATGGTTTCAAAACTGCCACTTTGGTAAGAGTTGTAGTTACGTGACCATAAATTTTTTTTTCTAGGTTTGAACTAAGTATGCATTTTTTTTCATGTTTTCTTGTGTTTATACTATTTTTGTGATATTTGTATTTTCTCATGATGTTCTAAATTTATCTTTTATTGTCATTTATGGATGTAGGGAGATTATATTAGGTGGGATACAACCTGTGAATAGGATTGGTTTCCCTAGATATTGTAGGGACTGATGTGGGAAGAGAGGGATTTACTGGGTATGGCTGGCCTTATGAGAATTTCTTAAATAGAACTCGTTTATCCCATGAGTCACTTTTTTGTGATTAAATTAGTGACTATGATATAGAGCGGAAAAATTTCTGATTTCCTAGGGTTAGAGGTGATTGGACCATCACCTTGGAGGACATTTATCAAATCCTTGGATTTTTTTTCGCTAGTAGGAATTTTGTGTTAAAGAGCACTAGTTGACCAACTAGGGCCAATAGTTGGGCTACTTGTCTTGGTGATGCACTTGCACCTGATATGGGTTCCAAGAATGGTGTTAGATTGGTTTTAGTGGAAAACATACCTATCCGTAATCCTCGTAAGGCCATAATTTCTATTTTGGCTTCGCGACTGATTAGGGACAAGGGCAGAGATTCTTATTGTTCTGTTGGGATCCCATTGTTCACAGTATCAAACATCATGGTAGAGTCTATGTATGAGGTGTGGAATTTTTGGGGAATACCTATCATCTTCTTTATAAGATTGTTATATTGGGGTCTAAATCACTTATCCATCCTACTCTAGTCATGTCTTGGGTGTAAATAAAAACCTAAAACTCTTGTAATACAAGTAACTAATAAAGGTGAAAACCATAATAGCCTAGAGCCAAACTTAAGGTTAAGAATGAAACATCATGATTATTGCTTAAATGCATGAATTAATGGAAACAAATTTAAATCAAACATTTCATTTTACAAGCATCCTTACTATATGAGATGATTACTAGTTAACATAGACCTAGTTAGATCTAAGGGCAATCAAATTATGGTTTGTTGCTACTTCACAAATGGTGAGAGGATATCTCTAGTAGTGGCTACAAGGCCATATTATATATCAATCTACTAACCAACATAAATATTGGATGCAAATATTAGGAAAGCTAATCCTAGAAGGAAGTAAGGCTCCTAATAATATTTGTTATATGATATGCAATTCAAACAATTCTATAAAGTTTATAGGTTGGTGCTTAGTCATTTTTGTATATTTCCATTAGGGGAAAACTTGCATATGGGACTAAAATAACAACGTCGATTAAGGTTTGTTGATCATGATTAGTCAATTAACAAGTGATTAGGATGTGAGGAACCTTAAGAACCCACTTAGATTCAATTAGGAGGCTAGGATAAGCTTTTAAAGCCTTATAAGATGTATTGGATGGAAATGTGGTGATTTTGAATGGTTGGAAAAGGGCTTTTAGCCAATAATAGGGTTTATTGACTAGAACAAGGGTAAAATAGGATTAATTAGCTAATAATCACTAATTGTTTATTTAGAAGAGGATTTTGACTTATGATATGTCATAACTTGGTATCTTGAATGTGAAAGAGGATAGGTAGTAAAAAATGTTTTGTTAATTAACCAAAATGATAATAAATCTTAGTTAATTATTGGAAATCACTAATTGTAATGAAAATGGTAAGAATGAGAGTGAATAGTGTGCTTTTAGCAATAAGATTGCAAAAGTGGAATTTAGGTGTCTATATTTTCTCCTATTTGAGGTAAAGTCAGTGACATCACTTAAAACATATTAGAAAAGCATAAACAAGTATTTTTTGAACAAAAATTAGTAGAATAAAGGATACCCCCTCGAGTTTTGATGGGGTGATAGAAGAATCCAATTGACAATTGAAAATATGATTGAAATAGATAGAAGAAACGAGGTGGGGATAAAACTATTATTTTATTTCCATGGGTGTTTTGGAAGAAAAATTAATAGTCATAAAACATGATAGTGAAAAATATAGGAATAATTCTTGCATCCAATCTATCAATAAGTAACTTTGTTTCATCATGTTTCTCCTATTATCTAAATCATCCACCCTTATTATTATAAATAAAAGTGTAAAATAACATGAAAATATATATTACTAATATGTTTTCATTGCTAAAAATGTGTAACTTCATGCAACATACATAATGCAATGCAATATGATAAATTAAACCAGATAACTTAATAGAGAAAAATGTGCAATCATACATATTCAAACAAATAATGTTCAAGAAAAGTACACCAATTTTTTTGTTATCAAGCTTCATTTTCCAAATGTTCATGTTGTAATGACAAGGGTTAAAAATGATGCCCCAAAGAAAGATAATGTGAGGGGAATAACAGAGGAAAAAAGAAGTCCCATAGAAAGCATTCGTGTGTTATGACACATTCTCTGGTAACTCATTATTACACAGGAGTACCGATATAGTAAGCAAGCCAACTTTGTTTGTGGAGGTAGATCAAAATGATCCGTAAGTCGTTTGAGACAAGAACAAACAAGAACCTAAGAAAGATGCTTTTGTAGGAAATTTTTCGATGTTTAAGGAAAATGCATTTGATATAGGCTTCAGCGGCGTGCATGTCTTTTACCAATTCTTGTAAATTTTTGAATTATTACAATTTTTGGATTTTTAATGAGTTTACCAATGTTTTTTTGAAAATTTTTGGTTTTGAAATTTTTTTATAGTTTTTTTTTTTAAATTTAATAGAAGAAACTAATGAAAAAAACTAATAAAATCATACGATGTCATCAAAAATCACCATAAGGTAATAATATGCCCCAGGTAGCAGAAAGGGTCACCAAGAAGCAAAAACATGCCCCAACGTAGCAAAAAACAAGTGAAAAATAATTATTTATTAAAAATAATCATTAAAGAAAGTACTAGAAGAATTTAGAAGAAACATGATAGTCCCATGATGCTTTGGGGGCGAGAGACGCAGCATGGGGTGGAAAACCGGATATATAAACCCCACCACATGGGGGTAAAAACCGTCACGGTTATTTTATTTCTTACCAACCATTACCACTTTTACTATTGAGTGAGATCTAACCTATGAGAAAAATGCCAAGGGTGCAAAACTAGAAATACCATGTGGATTAGGTCTGAGATTACATGAGGCTTCACGAAGATGGCCAATACATAACCAAAGACAAAATCTTGATTTTACTTGTATTTATTAGCATTTAATGCACATTTAGTAGGGTAGAAGGATGCGTGATCATGCCAATGAGGCCCTTGGGGCATGTAGCATGTCCAAGGGAGCACTGACATGAAAACACACATAAACTTTTGCGTTGTTGTGAAAACATGCACGGTCATGTGTAAACATGACCAAAATGCACGTACCCACGTGTATGTGCTTAAATGAGTGTGCTAGTGTCAAGATAGGCACGTTGGCATGAGTTTGAGGGTTTTGGGGGAGAGGTGAACTCACGTGAAAACACAAGTGCTGGTTTCCTAAGGGGGGTGTTAGCAATTGGGCATGCTAGTGTCAAAATAGGTGTGTTGACACTATCAGGGTTGCACTCGCACAAATGGGTCAACTTCGGTAGCCGTAGAAGATGTTAGGAAGTTTTCTAGAAAAACTTAGGTGATGAATAGAAGAAGGTAATGATGAAATATGGAAGAAATTTATTTTTAAAATGTGTTTTGATTTAGTTTGTATATTTTTCTACCTCGATTGGAGACATGAGAGAGGCATTGGCAGCTTCATGCATATGAGGCGACATTTAGATGACGTGATCAGATATTTTTGGAGATTACACTCTAGGTGACCAATATATCATACGTGGATCATATGCCATAGATTACCTTGGATCATATCTTGCTCGTAAATTAAGATGAGAGATAGCATAGTGAGAGCCATACATTTCACCTTCCGATAGGTGAGATGAGCATTAATTTTGAGAATGTTTCTTCGATTCTGCAAGTTCCTATTCTGGGTCGGCTAATTACTTATGACATCCACCATGACCATATTCTATAGAGTATAGCTGAGATGTTTGGATTTGAAGAAATACCTCACCGTGGTATATCAGTTGACATTACAAAAATGTATGGTAGATTTTCTGTTAGGACAAGTTCCCGTATTTATAATGTCTCTTATCAGCAACACATTGCTTCCTAACAAGAATGGTTCTTAGTTTCCATTTGGCCTCATTGGAGTGATAAACAGACTTATCTGGGAAGAGGTTTATTACTGGAGGAATTGTATATTAGTACATTTATGTGCAAATCTTAACTTGATAGATTACCACAGTCAGAATACCATGGGTCCTACAACTTTACTAAAGATATGGGCATGGGATCATATCTCCATAGGATGTCTCGTAAGAGCATTGTGAGCCAGGGTTATTGGGCAGCCATGTATCATGGGATAGATTACAGATGGAGATGACATTTATGGTTATACCTGAGACACACCTTATTATTGGCGGGATCTATATGAGCTATAGCCTCATATGATTATATGGCAGTCATATTGCCATTATCATTGGGCTAAGGATGCAACTGAGATGAGTACCGCAATATTTTATTTTTATTTTTTTCAAGTAGGAGCTACATGATTCAATGGTATAGATTGGGCTTGGTCCAATAGAAGCTTAGTCTCACTCAAGGGATTCTAAGCGATGACATGTGGTATGGGAAAAGGTCTAGAGAGACCTTTCATATGGGGACACATATTAGATCAGGATAATCCCAAGATATCTTTTCACAAGTGCTCCCACAGCCTTGGGTGCAGTGACCACATATAGTATATACAGGGACTAACGACAATTAGTAAGGATGGTATGCCACATTGTTGTGGTGGAGATTGCTCATACCACATGTAGTGATAGATACTGGGAGAGCTATAGAATGACATGGGGCATAAGGCAAGGAAACTCCATAGATAGATCCTTAAGGAGATCCACATGAAGGCCCATAGGCACAGGGCCAAGGAAGAATTGGGTAAAAAATCTAGATACCGCTACCATCATAGCCTCAGAGACAGGTTCCATACGTTCCATTAGAGGTTCCATAGGTTTGATTACATGTTCCACTACAGGTGCCACTATAACATATTCTACTAAAGGTGCAACTACAATAGATTCTACTATAAGTGCCACTACAAGAAATTCCACTACAGGCTCCTTTATCAGCCCCATGTGCACTGAGTCCACAGCATCGTCCCCCACATAGTCCATTGCGATGGGATCCCATAGAGTTTTTTGATGGAAGCGGTGGAGGAGAGCAGGAATATGGGGAAGATGATGGAGATGATGATAGGAGAGATAGAAAATATGAGTGGGGGTTCCCGCCACGTAGTTAAGTAGGGGAGGATAAGGAGCACAACAAGATGTATAAGATACATGTGAGTTTGTTGTGTTGAGGAAGCAATTATAGTAGGTAGTAGCTTAGCAGCTATAAGTTACAGTTGAGAGAGATCAACTATATATGGAGAGCATTCAACTGATTGCAAACATAGTGAGACTTATATGAGATTGTCTTGCTCCACAATAGGCCTCCATAGAAGCTAGGATATAGGATATGCTAGCAGATGTGATGAGAGCTAGCACCGAGGCATCGTATTATAGTGCATTTTACTATGAGGTAGTCCTAGAGAGACAAAGGGCCATTCCTTTTAGCTATTTAGCTAGTAGTGGGTCCAAATCCAGGTCACAAAGGACCTCTCGATCAACGAGATCTGTTCAATATCTTTTATTACAACATTCCTCAACACATTTTGTGAGTTCATCAAAGCAGATGCCCCCACCTAGTGCAAGACCTAACAATCTATGCATGGGAAAGATAAATGGCCAACTCTTTTTATTGTATCATATGTATATTTTTTGTATATCGACTTCATATGAAGGCATACATTTGCATGGATGTATATGTACTATTTTTTTATCATGCCTCATGATGAAGGAAACATTTTGTATAGATGTACTTTATGTATTATTTTTTATTATGCCTCGTGATGAAGGCACATTTTTTATATAGATTCCCATGATGGCTCATTATATCAGATGTATATCAAGTCACATTGTTTTGTACATGGAAATTTATATTTATGATGATATATGATGATGACCACTGATTGTATTTCTTGAACACATTTTGTGTTTATGAGATAACATGTGTAATCCACGTTTTTATTATGGTCTATGTTTGAGGGGGGAACAAAAGGTGGTCCCTCTTTCCCCTCTTGGTGATATTATATGATGTTATCTTAGCATACATGTTTAGTTTTCATGTTCATGATGATGTAGCTTAGCCTTTATTGTTATATGATGTATAGATGTGATGATATATGATATTATGATGAAATTACAACAAACTGTACAAGAAAACATTAAGCTCAAATTAATCAAATATAATAAAAGCAAGACAACTATTTACAAGTATGTTAGATTAAATAAACTCAATGCAATACACAAAAGATTAAAGTAACGCTCAATCTAAATAAGAAAATGAATCTGATTTAAAGCAAAAATGACTTATAAGAAATGCAACAACAACTGTCCAAACCAACAACTAAAGTAAGGAAAATACTACCTTGTTTTTGTTGGATAATTTTGAGACATTTTCCACTTTTTTGGTATTATGTCGAGACAATGTTCTATTGTTTTGGATTTTTATATGAAATATATTTTATTGTTTTTTATTTGATCAACTAACATATCTTAAAGTTTTTGGATTTTCAAAAGGTTATACGAATGTTTTTTATGTTTTCTAAGAAGTTTTTCAAAGTGAAAGTGCAAGGAAATGAAGAAACGTGGATGCCCCCAGCATGTTATATGCAAGAAGTGACGATGAAAATATTCCCCTAGTGTGAGATGGGAATATTCAAAGTCAAAATCTTCAAACTCAAAAGTAGAATCAGCCAGATCAAGGCAAAGAGGGACAAGCTTAAAAGAAACTCAGACGAAGGTGAAAACTAATTTAGGAAAAATCTATCATACTACTAGACATGAAATTCTTGTGAATAATGGACTATGGAATGGCAACTGGAAACTAGTTTTAACCAAACAACTTGTGCAAAGTTCCACCATTGCATGGTTTTTACTATTGGACGTATTTATTACTCTTTTTATGTTTCTAGTTATATATATATATATATATATATATATATATATATATATATATATATATATATATATATATTATTTTTCTAATATTTGAGAGACCCCTCACTTAAGAATAAAAACATGTAAGATGCATTGTTTTCATGGGTTCTTGATGTTCTTTATGATTAGATTAAGCAAGATTATAGGAACCTGAACCAATCTTGGCGACCACAACATGTGGCTGTAACCAATTACTATAAAAAATTTCTTTCTTATCTTTGTCCTTGATGGATTTGAACTGATTTTCGTATAGCACAAAGTCTCCTACAGAAAATTGATGAGGTATCACTCTTTTATTGTAACTTCACTAGACTTGATCCTGATACACGTTAAGGTGGTTTAGAGATGAAGTTGTTTCTCATATAAGATTTCCAACTCTTCGAGATGAGATAATTTGTAGTCCTCCTTTTCATTCAAGTAAACCCTTAGCTCTATACATAAAGCTGGGAGATCAATTTCTAGAGGTAATACGACTTCCATGTTGAATACTATGGAATATGGAGTGAAACCTGTAGGATTGCTGATAGACTTTCTAAATGCCTAGAGGCCAAGGTGGAATATTAAATTCTAGTTAGGAATTGTGGTATTCACCATATTCTACATAATAAAGATGAGGGTTTGATTAAAAGCTTCAGATTTCCCATTAGCTTGAGGGTAATAAGGGGTTGAAAATTTTAGAGAGATTTGAAAAATGTTTTAAAAAAATTATTTTTAAAGGACTTACCATTATCATCTACAATGGTAGATGGGATACCATATTGGAAAATTATGTAGTTCATTATAAACTTAGAATCATGTTCACCTTTGACACAGGTAAGAGGAACAACGTCCACCATATTTTTGAAGTATTCAGTTTCCATTATATTGAATAGGTGGCCATTGGAATACGTAGGGTGAGGCTTACCTATAAGATCGAACCCCCAATTTGAGAAAGGTCAAGGTGTTATGATAGGATTTAATGATTACATCAGCGTATGTATCAAATTTCCATACTTCTGACGGTGCAAGCACTTCTTCACATGTTTGCAGAAATCATTATCCATGGTAGGTAAATAGTAACCTACTCAAAGTATAAGCCCATCAGATGCCTTCATGCACCTCCTTGATCGCTAAGATGGATTCATCTGAATTGAGATAGAGTAATATATTCTCATAATAACCTTTATGGTAGAGAGTTCCCCTAAGTAGGGTATATCATGATATATTGTAGATGAGATTTCATTTATTAGCATGGGAAATATTGAGAGGAAAGGTTCCATCATGAAGGTAGTTAAGGGTGTCACTATACCAAGGGGATAAGGGACCAAAAAATTTTCATACCAAACATGATTTTGGCATGTCATATGTTGGTTTGCATAGATGCTTGACAAAGAATGACATGTCTTTGTTCTCAGGTTGGATTCTCAACATAGACCCCACTGTGGACATAGCTTCTGCTATTCTATTATGTGTTGTTGGGATTTTTTCAAATGTAATATACTCATATAACTCTAAATAATCAACCATTCTCTTCTATGGAAGAAGTTTCTCATCTTTAACTTTATACTCATTTTTTAGTAGTTAGTTGTTTTATAATCATCATGGAATCACCAATTATATGCACTTGTCTAATATCGCACTTAATAGCCAACCTCACCCATGTAATAAGGGCTTTATATTCTGCTATATTGTTTGTAGAGGGTAACCCAAGTCAGAATGTCTAAGGGATCAGATCTCTTGATGGAGTAATAAAAACAAATTGTCACTTGAAAATTGAAAGGAAAAGGAGCCATCAAAGTATAGTTTTCATATAACAGATTCCTTGAGGTAAAGTGTGGATGCATATGGGAGTTAAATAATCAAAGGTTTAGTACCGACTGGTAAATGTTCAAGTAGGTGATCTACTAAAACTTGTCCTTTGACTAATTTTTTGTACATATACTCGATGTCAAACTCCCTGAGTAAGATGATCCAATTAGCCATATTTTCTGTGAGTGTGGGTTTTTACAACAAGTAA
The DNA here is from genome assembly GCA_019776745.2 of Taxus chinensis. NCBI lineage: Eukaryota > Viridiplantae > Streptophyta > Pinopsida > Cupressales > Taxaceae > Taxus > Taxus chinensis. The sequence goes on along the minus strand of CM034151.1, from coordinate 757,007,525 downwards.
TTTAATGGATCAACCTTTGAAATAAGCATGACCTTATTATTTAATGGATAATTAAGAAGATTTTGAAAGGTGAAAACTATAACAAAGATATCATTTTCTATCTATGAGTAGTTGATCTCATAATCTATCAACGTTTAACTTAAGTAATACACATATTTTTATTTCTTATCCTTATCAGATTGGACAAACAGTTCCCCAAATACAAAGCACATGGAAAAAATGTAGAGTAGCAAGGGTTCACCAGTTATGGGTGAAATAAGAACAAGGTGTTTAGCTTAATATTCCTTGAGAAAAGTAAATGCTTTATGTCATTCTAGTCCATATCAGAAACTGACATCTTTCTTTACATTAATGTATGAAACTTGTCTCTAATATAAGAGATAAACTTTCTAATTACTTTCATCTTTCACTGCAACTGTCACAGTTGTCTAATATCTGTTGGAGGGGGCATTTTTGTTATAACAACCAAATTTGCAAGATCTACTTCTATTCCTCTCTACGAATCAATGACTACTAGTATGTTTCTAGATAACACACCAAAGACACATTTATTTGGGTATAAGATGCATTGCAGAATCTCCGGGTGATCTTCTTAATTCCTAGATTTTGTGAATATGTCATCCACATAATCTTCCATGATGTATTTGATCATGTCGTAAGAGATACCAATCATTTCCCATTAATAGGTAGCATCTGAATTCTTGAGGCCAAAGGGCATGAGTTGATACTGAAATGTCTCCTATGGGATGGTAAAAGCTATCTTATGTTGGTATTTCTCAGTAATTTTTTATCTAGTGATATCTTGAAAATCCATCCGTGAGTGATAGAATCTCGTAACCAACTGTTAAATCGATAATTATGTCGATGTTAGGAAGAGGGAAGTCATCCTTAGGAAAATATTTATTGATATCTCTTAAATCATTACAAAGTCTAATACCGACTGATTTGTTTTACACTGGTACTACATTGGAAATCCACTCTAAATGGTAAATAGGGCTTATGAGGTCTATTGACAATAATGTTTCTATCTCTTCTTTGAACAATAAGGCAACATGAGGATGCATCTTTCGGAGCTATTGTTTTATGGGCTTGGAATGTGGGTGTACAACAAGATTGTGGACCACTAATGTAGGATCAAATCCTGGCATATCTGCGGAAGACCAAGAAAATATATTTGTAAATTCTCTCAAAAGTAACAAAAATTCTAAATGTTATTGAGCTGAGAGTGAAGCTCCCAATTTGACTATTCTGGGAGATTCCTCCATTACAATATTGAAATCTATTATCTCCTCCACTAGTAACTTGAACTCATACTCCATGCACGTAGGATCAGGGGGGAGATTAAGATCCTCTTCTAATAAATGTGTCTCAAATATATTTTCATCTTGAAGTGGGTCACCTATCTTGTCCATTGAGTTTTTTGTTTTTTTCTTCACAAGCACCTAGAAGAGATTTTCACTATAGGACTTTGTACTTGTAATGTTTTCAAGGATTTTATGTAGGAATTTTTCCCTTGCTTACTTTTTTTAATTAAATGACCACACAAAAATACCTCCTCCCTAAAGTGTGTCCATGCATTGAGATGCATGAAGAATCCTTTCTTGTGTTCATTTATTGGAATATTGTCACGAATGCCAATGATCTCACCAATAGCCTCTTCGTTATGAAATACGTCAATTGAAACATGTTTTTGATAGTCCCAATTCATGAGTGATGCATAAATAAGGTCTAGTTTTGGAATGGTAAGGGATATAGTAGGTGTTATAGTTAGGATAGGCATGTTAGAAAAGAAGTTCATGGAGGCAAGGTCTTCATAAAAGCTACATCGGGAATCTATTTCTCTTTCACATTCGGATGAACTATATTCGCAGTCAAAAGAGATATCCTTGACCTCTACGTGAGGAGAAACACACGGTCAAATTCCAATACCATACTTACCCAATATATGCTGAGGTATGATAAGACCTTTAATTGTACCTTGTTCTTTAGTACAACAACCATGTACTTTGTATCTCATAGTAAACAAAATTCAATTGGGGATACCATATTTAGGTGACTGGTAACATAGAGCCATTTCATCATCTCCAGGATTGAGCTACAATTTCTTTGAGCATATTTTCATCTTATAATAATCCATCAGGAGTGAAAGCATTGAAAGGGTAATTATCCTTGGATATTTGAAACTTATAACATGACATACCATATGATTTGACTGATAGGGGAACGTTCTGAACTAAAAGGGTTTGCTGAAAATCATACTCTCCATAACTGTTTTATCAAACCTTCATCTCCCAAATAGTGAAATAAGACTCTGATGTAAAAGAAGCATTTTCATTAGGAGAAAACGTATCTAGATCTAGTCGTGAAGCAAGGGCCTTAGATTGAACTGGAACAACTATCTCTGTAGAAGTACATTTGTATGTGTTGGGGAAACATGTTGACAATGGTCTATAATGTGAAAAGGGTTGAGGATCTCTGTGTATCATAAAGGTCTGTACTTCATGGTGTCACGTTAAGAATTGATGATAGGTTGAAGGTACGCCTTGCATGGCATGAATCTATGGGCAGCTGAAAAATATGTTTTAAGGGAGATCCAAGTCCAAGACATGGAACTTCATATCATGAATGAGAGGACCTACTTCTAGTTAGAAAGTGATCATATCGGTTGACTGAATTTATTTGTTTTCATACACATTTGTAGTGATGACCTTTGTTTCAAAATGATCTTCAATACACCCTATTTTTCGAAATAGATTTCAAGTACAAATATTTAAATCATATCCATTGTCCAGAAGCACTCGTTTTACCTTGTTACGTTTGATTATGACTTCAATATGTGAGGGAAAGTTATGAGAGGGATTTTTTCTTGGATTTTTATTTGATTAAAGGTTATGTGTTCTGAAGGAGTTATCTGCGATACCATTGCTTGTAAGCATGTTGGTTCGATATCAAAACACTCCTAATCCCTGTAAGGTCTTACAAAGGATGTATTTATGAACGTTATAAATTTTAATGAGGTCCAAGATCGAAATATTGACCGTAGTTTCCTCTAATTGGTATAACATGTCATAATGCATATCTTGATGAATAGGGGGAAGAGGTTTTGAAATAACAAGGTGAGCTATTTTTGTTTCCACAACACACTCCCTTGATCTAATTTTGATCGTGTTGATATGATAAACAGGTGGATCGACACAACTTATTAGGGCATCAAAATGGTCAAAATGGTCTATCATTGAAACATAATTAGTACTATTATCTTGAGATGATTGTCCCTGATCCTACTTTTCCTTTCCTTTGTGATTCGGGAAAGGATATTTTAAGATCCCCATGTTCAAAATGGGATATTTGGTAGGACATGGAATCTATTTCAACATTTACACTTTCGATTAAGTCTTGAATATAGTTATTTAATTTCAAACACTTATCAGTATTATGACCCTTGACACGGTGAAATCCATAGCATTGATTTTCCCTACACCATTATGGCTTAGGTGTGCCATCCCTGTAAGGTGTTATTTCAGAATATCATACCATGTTAATGGCATCTAACCATTTTAATATTGACGATATTGAGTCAGATAGAGGGGTGAAGGAACAACGTTTTTATTTTGTAGGTGTATTTCCCTTTGAAAGTTTCAATGGGTCTTAGTTTTGAAGTTCTTACACTCATTTAGAATATACTATTCCATCATCTATGATTTTTTTGTTCTTATTCGGAACAAAAACATTGTTTTCCCTAGGTTTGAATTAGTTATGCTTGAGCATACAGGGTGTTAGGTTCCCTCTAGCTAAAAACACTTTCTCTATTTTACTCCCTTTTTTATCACCTCTTAAAAAATGTTACCACAATGCGTTTGCAAGTGGAATGTAATGTCAGGGTAGAGGTTGGGGAAAAATATACTGATAAACTATTTTATTGAATGGAGCAAGGGAAGTAGCTATCTAACCATCTCCATCATTGTACGAAACCAAAGAAGTTCTCATTATTCTGTTCTTTTGCATTAGATATATCTAACATGGTGACATCACTCTCTATATTAAATGAGAAGTGACATATAAAGTGTTTTGATAGCTCTTCCTATATTGAGATAGACCCCTTATGGATGTGTAAAACCCATTCTAACACCTCACCTCCTATACTTTGTGGGAAGAAATGAATGAGATAGTTATCGTTATATGTGACCTCTTGACATGTCATATAAAAGTCCTTAATATGGTATCTGGGGTAACATTTTCCCTTGTACTTTTAGAACTTTGGACAGTAAAAATGATGAGGGAAATATACCTGCAACATAGTTTTATCTATGGGATATGGGCATAACTCATCGAACTGGTACTTTTTTATTTTTCTTATTTTTCCTTCTTGTAAAGATATAAGGTATTTTTTCATGGTTGACCACTCTTGATTGAAGAGTTGTTGTTTTGTGGGTGCTGTAGAATTTTACAAATGATTAAATCTAGTTTTATCCCCATCTTTATTTTTTGTTAAAAAGTCCTCATAAGGGTCTTTATGTGTCTTTTGACGAGGAGTATTTATTTGGAACTCATGGTACGAAGCTTTTGGTTTTGATTTTGGTATAACTTATTTTAAGGTTTTGATTGTTCCTTGTTTACATGCAAATCCAAACTAACGAATTGGCGAGTGAGAGCTTACACGTGGTCCTTTAATGTTACTTCGGAGTGGCTACTTCTTTAGCATTTTCTTAAGGAAGAGGTTACTCATGATGATTATGATCTTCATGGTCCTTAAAATGGATCCTAGTAGTAGGTATATGATAGTATCCATAGTTTTCAAAAACTATCTCCTCATCATTATCTCATCCGGAAATAGAGGCATGACATGGGTTTAGGATGTCGTTAATATTGTGACAAGCATGGTCAACTTCCTCTTCTCTACAAACCATACCGGTAATGAGATAAGGGTCAACCATAGAGGGTAACCTTTCTCCAAGATCTATCACATGCAATTATGAACTCCTGTATGTTTTGGTATATATAATCATCAATATGGCTAGGATTTAACTCAAAATTAGCTCGAGGATAATTATCCTTTCCACCATTATGATCAATCATGATGTTGTCTTCTAAAATAGGTTTAACATGTCCTCTCCAAAGTGATCCGCACCTAGTTTTTGATGATCCATTCTTTTGGTAGGAGGTATAATGCAGAAAATTCAATAAGGTTTACTAAAATGGACCATAGGAAAATTTACGCAATGTAACGATGCAAGGTCATCACAAAGATTGTGGAATAACAAATGGTCACGAATCCAAAGGTCAATATGAACCTAAGTGTATCAAAGAATAAATAATGATAAAATAACAAGGAAATATATGAAAAGAAATATCTAGGATAAGACAATGAAGTACAAGACTCAAATCTATTCAAAAAAATAGTTTACTCCCTATGGTTCCAAGATAGGTCTAAATCAAATAGTGACAACACAATACAACCACTCAGGTTGATTTTAAAATAAAAATGACCTAAATGTTAAAGTGACCCTCTAACATGGTATACTAAAACCATTTTTTAGACACTAACAAATTCCAAGTCTTTAAAAATGGAAGTTACAAATGTGAGTAATGTAACAACACTATTTGGACACATTAATTAAGATTTGAAAGAAAGTGACATTTTAGTATAAAAATGGTGTAATAGTGATGCAAAAAATGTAACCTAGATATTAAAAAAAATCAAGGCAAAGTAAGGATTAAAAATTAATCCTAAGTATATCAAGAATTTATTATGCTTGTGAGTAGCGTAGCAATACAATTTAGAGACTTAGAACAAGTTTCCTAATAGAAAAAATATGTAAGTATCACAATTCTATGTATATCATGCAGAAAGCATAACAATTCAAAGGAAGTCAATGATGATATCACCTAAATACAATTATATTTAGTCTGAAAATGGGTTTGAGACAAAGGGCCTACTTGAACATGAAGATGTATCATTCACACTTTCAACACTTGTATTCCAGCATTGCAACCTAGTCAAGCAAGTAGACTACAAAATTTTTGGACACCATTATTTCTAGCAGTATCCATGTATGTTGTTTTTCTTTTGTCCCAAATGGGCAATAATAAAAAAAAGGTATAAACCAAGTGGTGATGAAACAAACTAAGTATAACTTTGCCAAAAAATTTCCTTGTTTTAGGAAAAGTGAAAAACTAGGACAAAGTAGCATGTTGTAGGTTTGATGATGAATAACATGAAGTTTCAACTTAAATGGACTCTTTCCTTATTGGAATAATAATGTTTTGACTCCAAAAAAGTTTTCACTTTGTGAGAGATTATAAAACATGATATTTAAGTCAAATTGGCTCTAAGCCACAAGATTCCTATTAGTTCTCTCTCTAGGTGACAAAACTTACCTCTACAAGATCGGTTTGCCAAGAAAGATGCACTGACTATTCTTGGCGTATCCTAGATTTACGTTAACCCCTTCAATAAAATGAGTAATAAATGCGTTAAGTTATATTTTCACTCGGGTCACAATCAAGATAAATTTGAATCTAATCTTACCAACGCATACTAATCAATTTGGTAGTAAACCACTTTCCCATTTCATTCACAAGTTTCCCTCTTGCATGAACTATTTTGGGTTCTTAGGTGCATCCCTCTTGTTATCTTAAGGATTATGCCAAAGGTAGTTTCTCCAAGTTAAAAGTGGATGAGACATAGCTCTTATCCAAAACCTTCAATAATGTCTGTTGAATAAAGGTGTCATGTGTTTTCTTATCTTTTGGATTACAAAATTGGTTTAGATCACCGTTGGAAACCTACAACACACGTATAAATTATAGTTTTATTTAGATTTTCCTTTCTTTAGAAATCTCTAGGTCATACATAGAAATAGTTAGTAGTTGTAAAAAAATATACAAAATATCATAAAAAGAGGATTAAATATTGTTATAGTTCTCAAGATTGTCCAAGGATGGGAGAGAAGAACATACACAACAAACAACCCAACTAGATAACAATGAAAAACATGGAAATAAAACAAACACCATATAACTTTATAAATCAAGGGTCCTTCCCAACTAATCCAAGTGTTTTTTTACTAAAAAAGTAAAGTTTTTTTGGTTTTCAAGATCACAAAAGGTGTAAGAGAAGAGCATACACATGCTTTATATTTTTCTATTTAACAAATGAAAAGCTCTTAAAATAAAGTATCATACACATGCCAAATTAAAATTTCACTCCTTTAAGAAGAAAAATGAATAATGAAATTTTCCACTTAGTATAAGGTTAGCAAAAGAATGTTTAAAGCTGCTTTTGATTCTCAAGATTACACAAAGTGCAAGTGAAGAGGATACAAACCTTTATCCCATACTCAAAAAAACTATGAAAATCAAAGCATTCACCAAAAACCTAAGTATATTTGTTAGACAATTTAATGTAATTGTTGAAAACCCTCGAGGAAATAAAAAATAAAACATACAACACACATAAAACACAAAACAATAGAAGTTCAAAACTTTGAAAGAAGGGTTAAATTTACATAGTCACGCCATTGCTGTTAGGAGTTAGAGAACAAATATGTGGAAACAATTCCTCAAATCACAGCTGTAGGAAACTATATAGCACAATTATACATGCAAAAATATAACAACATAAATAAATATTGCACAAAAGAAGGAAAAACAAGATTTAACATGGTTCACCCGATATGGGCTACGTCCACCAAGAACTTACTCAAATTTTATTATCAACAATAGTAAAACAACTCTCACAGTATTCTCTCAGTTATGAACTCACAACATAATTCCAAAGATGTTAAACCACATCTAAACCACAATTGACACCCAATTAATTAACCTTGATCACTCTTGATCACCTCTTGATCACTAAGACTCAAGACCTCATGAACACATAAGATATATTCAAGATACCATAACACATCTATTTATAGGATTAAAATCCTTTAATAATTCCAAAAGCCATCCCTAGAAATTTGAAATTCATGACCTTTCATCTTCCCAATTCAAACTCCACACTTCAATACTGATTTGAAAAGACCAAAAAAAAAACCTCCACACCCCAACAATCTCCCACTTGAAGATTGTTCCTACCGAGAAAATATTTCAACCATGAAGGCCAATCAAAGTTGAACACAACTTCAACTTCTCCCATGTGATCACCTTGGTCATCATATCCACAAGATTATGACTGGTATGAATCTTTTCCAGCTTCAACTTATCTTCTTCCAAACATGCCCTAATGAAATGATATCTCATCTGAATGTGCTTCGTCCTAGAGTGAAAAGCGGATTTCTTCTCTAAATGAATATCACTCTAACTATCAATGTGTAGTCTCCCAACTTCCTTCTTATGACCCAACTAGTCAAGTAACTACTGTAGCAAAATCATATCCTTTCGTACCTCTGTGGCATAAAAATACTTTTCCTCTATGGTTGACAAAGCCACAACCTTTTGTAACCATGAAATCCAACTCACGGTTGTATCACCAACCGTAAATACATAACCTATTGTGCTCCTCCTACTGTCCAAATCTCCCACGATGTACGAACCTACATAACCATGGAATGTAGTTTCCAATCCACCAAAACACAATGCTACTCCCATGGTCCATCTCAAATACTGAAGGATCCACTTCACTATCTGTCAGTGCTCTCTACCTGGATAACTCATAAACCTACTCATTGTTCCCACTGTATGGGAAATGTCAGGCCTAGTGCATATCATAACATACATCAAGCTACTAATTGCTGATGAGTACGGTACCTTGGACATATAGATTTTATCCTCCCCAGTCTTTGAAATCTGCTCCTTTGATAGTTTAAAGTGACTTGGCAAAGGAGTATTAACCGGTTTAACATCCTGCATACTAAAACTCTCCAATACCTTCTTTATGTACTCTTCTTGAGATAACACCAGCTTCCTCTCCTTCTTGTTCTGAGTTATTCTCATACCAAGGATTTATTTTTCTTCCCCCAAATCCTTCATAGTAAAGGAGTCACCTATCTACTTCTTCAGTACCTTTATTTCCTACATGTTCTTCCTTGTAACAAACATATCATCCACATACATGCACAAAATAATATAACTACCATCAAGAAACTTCTTTATGTACACACAATGGTCTGAGTGACACTTGGAGTAACCCTTCTCCTGCGTAAAATAGTCAAACTTCTTGTACCACTGTAGTGGAGCTTGTTTCAGGCCATACAAGATATTCTTCAATTTATACACTAACCTCTCCTTCCCTTTGACCTCATAACCCTGTGGCTGCTACATATACAATTCCTCCTCCAACTCACCATGAATGAATGCATTCTTCACACAAAACTTCTCTAATTGGAGGTATTCTACTACTACTAAACCAAGACCAATTCTAATAGAAGTCATTTTAACAACAGGAGAAAAAATTTCATCAAAGTCTATACCTTTCTTCTGTGTAAATCGCTTGACCACAAACCGGGCCTTGTATCTTTTCCTACCTTCATATTCCTCTTTTATTCTATACACCCACTTGTTATGCAATGATCTCTCACCCTCGAGTAGCTCCACCAGATCCCAAGTATGGTTTTCGATAAGAGATCTATGCTCTTCATCCATGTCCTACTCCCATTTCTTCCTTGCATCCACCTGTATTGATTCCTTAAAGCACTCTGGATCTCCACTGTTAGTGAGTAATAAATAATTCAAAGGTGGATTAAATTATTCAGGTTCCTTTCTTACCCTAGAAGACATTCTCACATCAAGAGTTTGGGGTTCCTGATGAGTAGGTTCCTAAACTGGTTATGCCAGAACATGCTGCACCTAAATTGGCCCCTTGGACACCTTTCATTCTGCAATGTCCTCTAACACTATGTATTCTTTCCTTGATTCATCTTTTTGTTCCTGTAATTGAACTTAATACATGACTTTTTCATTAAAGACAATATCTCTACACCGAAATATTTTCTTGTCCTTTAGACTCCAAACATGGAAACCAAAGTCATCCTCACCATATCAAACAAAGGTGCATTTATCATACTTAGCCTATAACTTGGTCCTATCATCTTTATCAAAGTGAACAAATACCTCACATCTAAATACTCTAAGAAATGAGTATTCAAGTTTCTTACCAGAACAAGCCTCCTCCAGTGTACCTCCATCCAAAGCCATAGAGGGTCATCTATTAATAAAATAAACAATTGTGCTCACTGCTTCTACCAAAAACATGAGTGTCAGTCCCGCATGTAACCTCATGCACCTAACATGCTCCATGATTGTCTTTTTCATTCTCTCTGACACTCCATTTTCCCATGGAGTATTTGGAACCGTTCTTTTCCTGCAAATCCCATTTGCCGAACAGTAATCAAGAAATTCATTGCTACAATACTCCCCTCAATTATCCAACCTAAGACATTTCAACTTGAGATCTGTTTCATTCTCAACAAAGGCTTTCCATATTTTGAAGGTTTCAAACACATCAGATTTCTTTTTAATGCAATCTACCAAAAAATTTCTAGTTGCATCATCAATAAAATTGAGATAATAACATGAACCACTAATATAGTTTACCTTAGATGGCCCCCATACATCTGTGTGCACTAAATCCAACTTACCCTCCTTCCTGGTAGGTCCAACCTTGAGGAATCTCAACCGCTTCTATTTTCCATAAACACAATCCTATCAAAAGCCTAAATCTAACTCCTTTAATCCAGGAAACCTGTCCTTTATAATATGCATGCCCTTTTGACTCATATGACCGATTCTCTGGTGCCATAGAGTTGCATATCCATTTGCAGCAACTAAATTACAATAATCACCACCACCGGTTAAATACAAGGTACAAGTTTTCTTACCTATTATAACCGCAATATATCACTTGGTAACCTTCCAAGAATCCATTGTAAAACTAACTATACAACCATCACTACCCAGGTGACCCATTGATATCAAGTTTCACCTCAAGTTAAGCACATTCCTGACATCCTTAAGTAGCCATGTGTTCCCATTCTGCATTTTCAGTTGAACACAACCTTTCCTTACAATTCTGCATGGTTCATCATCACCAAGATATACATGTCCAAAATCCCCTTTAACAAAATCAGTAAAGTAATGTCTATGTGGGGTGGCATGGAAAGAATCCACTTAGTCTAAAACCCAAGATTCAACAATATTATCTAAAGAAAGAATTAATACATCCTAACAAACATCACCTGCTACCACTTTTTCCTCTTTAGTTTCCTCCTTGTTCTTCTTATCCCGAAGAGCCCACTAATATTTCTTAGCATGACCGACCTTCCCACAATGACAACATTATTACTCTTGGACTTTGATCTCCCACAATAATTTGACTTCCCATGGTTACCTTTCCCTCTGTTATTTTGTCTCCCAAGAACTTGCTCATATTTTATTATCAACAAGAATGAAATAACTCTCACAGTATTTTCTCAATTATGAACTCACAACAAAATTCCAAAGATGCTAAACCACAATTGACACCCAATTTCTTAACCTTGATCACTCTTGAACACCTTTTGATCAATAAGACTCAAGACCTCTTGAACACACAATATATCTTCAAGATACCCTAACACCTCTATTTATAGGATTACAATCCTTTAAGAAGTCAAAAATATGACCCTAAAAGATTGAAAGTCATGACCTTTTATCTTCCCACAGCTGGAAAATAAATTGTCATGACCTTTCATCTTCCCATGGCTGGAAAATAAATGGTCATGACCTTTCATCTTCCCAATTTGAAATCCACACTTCAATAGTGATTTGAGAAGACCAAAAACAAGCTCCACACACCAGCAAGTGCGCCTTTTTGAACACAAGCGTGCCCTTGAAAGCACCAATGCTATAACACCCATATTTTACACACATGAATACAACAGTAAAAATATGAAAATATTTTTTTTGACTCACATTGTAATTCACATGACACTATAGGGGATCACTTATGCCAATGCACAACACATGATATTATTGCATGAACACTAACCCACATAGGCAATATGAAAACACGTGTTGCACATCAATGCCACTTTTTTTTTAATTATAAGACATAAAATAATCGTTCAAATACATTATGAATTCCGTATGGGAACCATCCATGACGACACTTTCCCGATTTACATATTTATTACATTCATGTTTCGTTATTGACCTTAGTTTTTGGAAATAAGTTATCAATTATTTTATACCTAGACTCCATTATCTTTACTTTATTTAACATTTTACTTGTAGTAATCCCATCTAATTTTTCTTATTTCCCTCATAACACAAGAATGTAGTAACCTGGTTGTTTTTTTAAACATATGTATGTACATGATCCTTTTTGTGTTTGTTCCAAGGATACATTTTCTAAGTTGAATGTTCGATTGGATTTTCCATTTATAGTAGTTGCAATAAGGAAGGTTATCATGAAGCAAAGGAATTTTATTGATTTAAGAGTAGGTAGATTACGCATTCTTTTCATATAAGAATTTAGATTCTAAGGTCAGTCTATTTTGTTTTACGTTATGAAAATAACCATGTATCTCCTCTACTTTAGTTAATTGTTTAGTAATCAAGGTACTAACGAGTATGATTTCACACTCCACCAGTTTTGGATTTATGGAAAATTAAGTAGTAGATGTCCGATAGAAGGAGACATTCAATTATAAGTTTTACACACCTTACTATGCACACAACTAGAGAGATTGAATAGCCTTATCTTCAACAATCGACATGTAACTCTACATACATTCGATACTTCTTGTGAAGCTAGAAATCTTGTTTAAGTGGGGTTTAATGGGACTCACACTCTATATTATCTTGTGTGGTTAACTAAAACATTAGTTCACTTGAATCATTTTCATTCATATTAAAATGGTTTCATTCAATTTGATTAATTACCTAGTTTTAAATTTGTTGTGTAACTCATTTATTAATAGGGACATTGGTATGCTCATGAAACAACAATTCCTTTCCCTAGGGATTCATGTCAAGAACATGATTATATGATTTCACACCTTACATTCAATTAAAAATAGGAGAAGGGGATAATAAGAGGGATTATTTCTTCATTTAAAAAGTTTAATATTCCCATTAAAGTCTACGCGAAGTGGATTCCATTCTAACCACAAGATGGTATAAATGTGTTGTAAGAATGATATACATTTTACCTTTCTCCAAGTACACCATATAATGGTCAAATGTTCACAAATAATCATAAATTAAAATTTTGTTAAGTTTCAAAATTAACTCTTAGTGTTGCACCATAGAATTCAAACAATAAAAGATATTAGGTTTCGAAATCATTTATCATCCCAACACATACATGTGACTTCGAAGGTTAGTTAGCGATCTTCGTCACCTACACTCTTCACTTTACATGTGTGCCTGACCAAGAGGATATTATATTATGTTGGGGTTTGGTTACTAATAGAGTATGCCCTTAAGTAAATAACATTCCCCTTATTGAACATACAACTATCAATCATAGGAGGGAACCACATACTCTAGTTAATATTTTACCATGTCGTTCCTAATTATCAGGTCCACGATGATGTCATTAATCATACAATGTATGATGATACTCAAACTTGGGTTCTTTTTGACCTAAACTAGAAGGTGTTATCAAGTGTGAAGACTTAAGTTCATTCTAAGGTTTTAGTTTCCTGTGCTAAAGGGATCACACATGAAGAAGACTTCTACACCAATTTATACTAGCGTTGACTATTTCACTTAGATTTCTGTATTACATTTTCAAGGTAAGGAACAAAACACACCAATTATTTAATCATAGAATTTCACACTGGAATTACACTATAGGATATTGAATTAAATTTCAATTAATATATATAACCAAACTCCTTTTTTAATTAAGAGTGACTAATTCATCAATTTTCGAAAATAATTCCTTTTCACTCAATATTATAAAACAAGTATACTAACTTTATTAATTTCCAAAAATATGTATTAAATCATGTTCATAAAATTGATCATAGTATTTCCTTTCAAAACAGTTACAATAATTGGCAAAGGGTCTTTCTCATTTCTATACAAGAATAATTAAATTCTAAATTCAAAAATCAAGTATTTCATTCAACCTTCTTCAATAAAAAGAATAAATGCAAATTTTTGTACGTCTTTCTTTCTTCATCTTTCACGAAGTCCATCTGCAAGGTTGTTAGCATCAGTCAGTTCATACGAATTGAGCATGATAGGTACTCAATATTAAGAACAACATGTCCTAACTTAGTAATTTCATAAAAGAAATGTTGATTTTAACTACAATTATTCTAGGGTTCAAAAGGAACATTCAACTCTTTCGAACATTCAGCCTAAACATCTTACAATCATCAACATAATGAATACAAGATAAACTAAGTACCTTATTTAACTAAGATCCATGCAGATTTTTTTTTTAAAATACATCCAAGTAAACTATTTAATAACAACTTAGTCAAGAATCCATTCTCAGCTATGCAAATAATAGCTTCATACCATGGTCATATAAGCCTACAAATATATATAATTGTAACTTGTATAACAGTTAAGATTAATCTAAGCAACAATAGTCTGTTATAGATCTTCAATACCAAACATACCATCCATACTTTGATCAATTAAACATCATTCAACACAAGTTATACATACAAATAATGTATTCACTTTCTAGCATAAGATATATTTCACAACCTCCTCAAATATGGCATTAATCTCTACATGGCCAATTAGGCGACTCTGAAACTCATTGCATGTTGCCTAAGGGTTCATTAATTATTAGGAGACATCACTTAACTATGTTCCTATAATATAGTAACTTGTTTTTATGATAGGGTAGAACTCAATATATATTTCGTCACTAGGTGAAGAGATGTATATACTTTAGATCGATGATCAATCATAGGGTAAGGACCTAAGTGAGCTCTAAGCATAGGTTCAAACTAGATGAACAAAATCTCATAACTTCTTAAGATTTAAGAATCTAAGAATACCATTGAAACTTAAAGAACCTAACCTTAGTAGGGAACAAAGCCCATCATATAGTCTTAACTGCCTGAAGAAAGGTTTTTAATATGACGTATAAATTAACCCACTTCTGTCACCAAGTTCAAACATTACCAAAACTAGCATCAATTCAGTTTTGACTCAATTTGTTAATCAAAGAAGCAAAACATGAAACAATTACTAGATACCCATATCGAATTATATGAGCCTAAGGCTCGATACATCACTGAAACTAGTTAAGAAGGTCTTGTGAAGCATCTAAACATTATACAATAGTTAAGGTAAGTCAAGAGAAAAGTTACAACTTACGTCCAACCAGTCTCTATTCCAAAGTTTAACTATGGACCAAGTTGAACATACCACAAACCCCAAAATGAAGCATAATCGATAACCAAAGGTTTTGACAGTAGTTGCAGAAGTTAAGATCTATGACACTAAGGAATACAATCATCTTAAATCATTTATAAACAAACTTCATACCCATTTGCATATATAATAAGAATATGAATACCAAGTTCGACTTACGATGGGTGAGGACCTGTAAACGAATATCTCCATTACCATTTAAATGTTTATACACAACCTGGGAAAATCCGTTTAAGCCAAGTATAATATTAGTAATATACAAATGACATAGATCGAATCGATTCGATGTCCATATCCTTAAGGAAACTATTCATTGAAGGATAAAAAAAATTCCCAATACACATTCAGGGTTTAAGAAACCAAGGAAGTAGAAATAGATACTCCAACCCTGCTTCGAACCATTTAAAAATATGTTTCTTGGTTCAATATCGTTTAAGAAAAAAATACAAACCCAACTCATGGATATATTCCTATAGTAATCACATTACAGTCATTTGGCAAAGAATACGGGTTTAAAACTTAACAAGATATTCATCCATTTAAGAAACACCCAGAACCCTATAAGTTATACTATAGCTTCGCAGTCATTATCAAGCAGTCTAGGTGGAAGAATGAAGAAAACACATAGACATCCAAGCTTCAAATCAAATATGAAAATCCTGAAACCATAATTAAAGGTACTTTTATCAAGAGAAAATAGCGTTCCTTTCATGAAGGCATTAAAATAGAGCATATTATTTTAAAGGGAGAGTCTATCATGCATATATAGTTCCTGACGTTCTTCTTTAGGCTCCTTGGTTTCCTTTCCAATGCTCACGTACTCCAATGAAACAGTGAGATTCCATCTGATCCCCAATCTTATTTTTCCGAACAACAACATAATAGCAGCATGTAGTGGTTTCCTCTTAGAGACAAATGGACCCATTACATTTGAAAATAAAGGTCAAGGTAAATAATTTGTGCCTATCTATGCTTCCCCAATAACTCCATGTTTTCTTCTAAATACATTATAGCAAACATTTCACCTACCTTGTGCAATGTTCCACATTTGCATACATGCATGTACCAGAGAAATTGCAACTACAACATCTAGCAAAATTCCTCTATCTTCTATGCTTAGATAGGTGTCTATACCCTGTACAAAGCTTAGACTTTTGGCACAGCTGCCGAGACGTTGGCTAGTAGAAGTGAAATATGTGAATTGTCTGCATGAGGAAAGTTTCTAAGCCTTTAAACACTCCCATCCATACACCAAGAAAATCATTCCATGAGGCCACGTTTCTTTTCATTTTGGTGAAAATTCTACATGCCTTACGCATGTCAAACATTGTAACAATATTGACCAACTGCTGATTTTAAGGCATCTGCAAAACTTGGGTCTTCTAGCAGTTAAAGCCTGGAGTTCACCAATAAAAAGTGATTAAATTATTGTGCAAGGAAAATGATAGTGTCCCTAAAAATGGTTCCTAATATGTGTCATGATTTCCTTCCACAGGTTTGGCACCTCGGTTTAGTACAACCCACTGTATCCTCCACCTTCTATATTTGATTAAATTTTACCTACTTCCTTAACTCCCTTCGCATCACCATTCTCGTTCTCTCACGTTTTTAATCTTTTATTTTAAAATATATTTCATTTTTGAATATTTCATTATTATTTTGTTTTATTACCAGAAAGTGAAAGGGGCATTACATCTCCCTCCCCTTATAAAATGCATCATCCTCAATGCATCACAAGCCAATGTTCAAAGGATATGATAAGAAAGCAAGTCAATCAATGACTTATGTTTCTTAACAAAACAACTAGTCATCACAACAGTTTGACCACAACGGAAGAAACTAAATTTGGCAATATCTTAAATTTTAATGTTTTGTCAAGATTGGCAGTTCTCTTTTACTTTATTACCTTTAGAATTTTCCTTTAAAGTATTTATTAATCTCAACTCTTAGTATTTCATTGTTTAAGATTTTTGATGTTTTATGTTTGGGGGTGCCCATAATACTGACATAAGAACACCACATTAGGGTCACAGTCATAACACTAATGGTTCGTAAGATAATCATGATATGTATCCTCACAACTATATCACATCACAAGAACTCAACCAAACCATGGAAAGAACATACATAACCCTCACAACATAATTACTTATCACCCATGCTCCCTGACACAAGATGTACTCATAACATAATCAGACTACAACAACATGGAATTCCCAACAGGTACACATACGAAGGTTTCACAAAAATCTAGACCATAACTATAGCTACATAATTTTAAGATGGAAAAACATCACAAGACATAAACCATAATCTCACAAGATACACATAACTCAACCAACTCCATGCGCCTCCCGAAGCATCACAACCAACTCCATATACCTCCCAAAGCATCAATAACAACTATCATATGCCTCCCAAAGCATCAAGTCCACACAAATCTTATGCCTCCCTCAAAATCTTATGTCTCCCTCAAATCTCTTGTGCCTCCCTCAAGCAATAAAATAAAGATAAATTTTCCTTTTCTCCCTCAAAAGAGGTTGGTCACCCTATGGCCCTAGGTACATAGAGTCTAGACACCTCTAACCCAAGTGACATAATAAATCATGGTTCAACAACCCACTAGTTATATGTAACTCCTTGAGGCATACCCCCATACAACGAAGCAGGTCCATAGGTTCCTCCACTCCATGATGAATCACATCACCCTATCTAACACATTACAACATTAGAACCAACATAACAATCCATTTTAAGTGCCAAGTGGAAAACTTCCCAAGCCTTGGGCTAGGCTATAAAACTTTTAAACTTGGTACACAAATTTAAGACTAAGAAAATAAAATGGCTAATTAGCCATAGTTAGTACAAAAATATGCATATGTTAGTGAAAGAACCAATAAAATTGCCCAAAATATAAGAACACATCAATCAAGAAACTTTTTGGTTCTTGCAAGAAAAGGAAAATGTTCAATTTATGAATAAAATACGTATATAGGAATAACACATTATGATAACTATGTGTCCTTATAAGGCCACCAAATGGGGTACTCAATGTATTGTCTGGCTCTCAGACATTGAACCTCAGCTCGTAAAATAACATATACAATAATACAACTATCATCATATCTGTCTAAATCATCCCTCCACTACTTCCATAAGGCTTAACATAGTCAAAACTACACTTGGGTTGAATCCATATGATAACCATATAGGGAGAGAGAAAGGAGTACAATTTTCCATTTATTGAGCCTAAGGTGTCTGTGAAACACAATATGCATGACACCTGTTGAGCAAGTTCCATGCATACCAAATGAACAAAAGTGGGTTTTCAGCCTATGTAAGACTCCACTTCCTATCTCGTACTCGGCTTGAGTGACTGGTCAACGGTACACATTTTCTCACTCCAAACATAAACCTTTTACTAATTTCTCCCTTAGGTCTGGTTAGTGTAGGGTCCACAACATAACACATAACTACATCTCTAACACAATGGTGATTCACACACAATAACCATATCATCTTATACATGGTATATATACAGGGTATAACACAATCATTACTTTCATGAGGTTGTGATACATCACATTACCACATACTACACCCAAAGTGCAATCACTATACAATAGGGATAATACACTCACCATATGCCCCTAAATCAAGACATGAACCATCACATATTACAAAAATTATACATATGAGGAACACAATGTCTAACATTACAATATATAGTCAATTGTAATTGCAACATGGTGACACAAACGATTCATCACAACACGATGACAACATGTCACGATACAATCTAATTCACTTTACACCATATTTTTTCATGCAACACATAATAACACCTACATATCATAGAGTAACAATACCCTCCAATACATCTGCAATTCAAAATAACATTCTTTTCACACATAACAAGGTGGCACATCACACGTGAATCCTCATTGAATCAACAAAAAAATAACAAATACTCTCATCATAAGCACATCAACATGATACACAAATATGCACTTAAGTGACATGTACGCAACATATGCTGTTCATAATACCACAATTACAATGTTTGTCACATAACAAAATATATCACATTACTCTTCCAATCTCCACCACCATCATGCAAAACCATCACAACTCCAATCTGTCCCAGAGGTTTGAGAACAATGAACCTCCGCTCTGATACCAAATGTAATGCCCACATTTTACACACATTATATACAATAGTAAAAAAATACCAGGATAATTTTTTTTCTTGACTCACATTATAGTTCACACAACACTAGAGGGGATCACTTATGCCAATGCACAAGACCTGGTCTTCTTGCACGAACACTAACCCACATAGGTAATATGAAAACACGTGACATATATCAAGGACAATTTTTTTAATGACAAGATACAACATAACGATTTAACTACATTATGAGTCCCATATGGGCACCATCCATGACAACACTTTATTGGTTTGCATATTTATTTCATTAATGTTTCGTTATTGACCTTATTTTCTTATAAATTACTTATCAATTATTTTATAACTATGCTTCCATTATCTCGTACTTTATTTTTCATTGCACTTGGAGTAATCCCATCTAATTTTTCCTATTTCCCTCATCACACCAGAATGTTTAAACCTGGTTGTTGGCATGAATCTATGTACATACATGATCATGTTGTGTTTGTTCCAAGGATACACTTTCTAAGTTACATGTTCGATTGGATTTTCCATTTATCTTTTGTTGTAACAAGGAAGTTTCTCATGAAGAATATGAAGTTTATTCATTTAAGAGTAGGTAGATTATGCATTCTTTCATATAAGCATTTAAGTTATAAGGTCAGTCTATTTTGTTTTATATTATGAAAACTAACCATGTATCTCCTCTACTTCACTTAGTTGCTTAGTCATCATGGTACTAATGAGTATGATTTCACACTCCATCAGGTTTGGGTTCCTGGAAAATTAATTATTATATGTGTGTTATGAGGAGACATTAAATTAAAAACTTTAAACATCTTACTATAGTCACAACTAGAGCGATTGAACACCCTTATCTCTACCAATCATCATGTAACTCTAGGTAAATTTGAAACTTTTTGTGAAGATGGAACTCTTGTTTGACTAGGATTTAAGAGGACTCACACTCAATATTATCTTGTGTGGTTAACTAAAAAATTAGATCCACTCGAATAATTTTCATTCATCTTAAAATGGTTTCATTTAATTTGATGTAATTAATTTTTTTTTTAAATTGTATAACCCATTTATTAATAGGACTATTGGTGTGGTCATGATACTACTAGTCGTTTCCCTGGGGGTTCATGTCAAGAACAAGATTACATGATTTCACACCCTACATTCAATGCAAAAAATAAGAGAAGGGGGATAAAAAGAGGGAGTAGTTATTCATTTAAAAAGGTTAATATTCACATTAAAGTCTACACGAAGTGGATTCTATCCCCCCCACAAGATGGTATAAACATGTTATAAGAATGATATACATTCACCTTTCTCGAAACACTTCATCTTATAGTTACACTTTCACAACTAATCATAAATTAAAATGTGGTTAAGTTTCAACATTTAATTCTTAGTACTGCACCATAGAAATGAAAAGATAATAGAAATTGGGTATCGAAATCATTTATGATCCCAACTCATACAATTGAATTCCAAGGTTTGTTAGTGATATTCGCCACCTAAACTCTTCACTTTACATGTGTGTCTAACCAAGAGGATCTTTCATTATGTTGGGATTTTTTACCCATAGAGTACCACCCTAAGTAAATCACATTATCCTTATTGCACATACAACTATCAATATTAGGAGGGGACCCACATTCTCTAGTTAATATTTGACCATGTCGTTCCTAACTATCGGGTCCATGATGATGCCGCTAAGCATACAGGATATGACGATACTAAAACTTAGGCTCTTGTTTACCTCAAATAGAAGGTGTTATAAAGTGTGAGGACTTAAGTTCATTCCAAGTTTTTGGTTTCCTATCTTAAAGGGATTACACATGAAGAATAGTTATGCAACATATACTAGGGTTGACTGTTTCGCGTAGATTTATATATTACATTTTCAAGGTAAGGAAGAAAATACACCAATTATTTAATCATCAATTTCACATTGGAAATGCACTATAAGATATTAAATTAACTTTCATTTAAAATATACATCCAACCCCGCCCTTTTTTTAATATAGAGTGACTAATTCATCAATTCCCAATACAATACTTTTCACTCAATATGATAAAACAAGTATAATAACTTCATTAATTTGAAGAAATAAGTATTAAATCATGTTCATAAAATTGATCATACTCTTTCCATTCAAAATAGTTACAATAATTGGCAAAGGGTCTTTTTCATTTCTATACAGGAGTAATTCAATTCTGAATTCAAAATAAAGTATTTCATTCAACCTTATTCAATCAAAAGAATAAGTGTAACTTTTTATACGTCTTCTTTTGTCATGTTCTTTCATAAGTCCACCTACAAGTTTGTTAGCATCCGTTAGTTCATACAAAACTGAGCATGATAGGTACTCAATCTTTAGAACAACATGTTCTGAACTATAGTAATTTCATAAAAGGAATGCTGATTTTAACTTCAATTATTCTAGGGTTCAAAAGGTACATTCAAATCTTTCAAACATTTAACCTTAACATATTACAATCAGCAACATAATGAATTCAAGATAAACTAAGTACCTTATTTAAGTAAGAGCCATGCTAGTACAGTAAATTTAAAATACATCCAAGTAAACTAGTTAATAACAACTTAGTTAAAAATCCATGCTTGGCTATGCAAATAATAAGCTTCATACCATGGTTATATAAGCCTACAAATATATATAGTTATAACTTGTATAACAAGTTAAGATTAATCTAAGCAATAATAATCTATTATAGACTTCGGTACCAAACCATACCATTGATACTTCAATCAATTAAACATCAATCAACACAAGTTATGCATACAAATAATGTATTCACTTTCTAGCATAAGATATATCTCCCAACCTTCTCAAATACGGAAACAAGAAGTCTACATGGCTGATTAGGAAACTCGAGCAACTCACACAATGTTGCCTAGGGGTTCATTAAGTCTTAGGTCGACATCACTTAACTATGGTTGTTATAATATAGTAACTTCTTGCTATGATAGGGTAGAAATCAATATATATTTCCTCATTAGGTGCAAATATATATATAATTTCGATCGATGTGCAATTGTACAGTAAGGCCTGAGGTGATCTCTAAGCATAGGTTCAAATTAGGTTAATAGAATCTCATAACTTCTTAAGATTTAAGAATCTAAGAATCTAAGATTTCATAATCTTAAAACTGAAAGAACATAACCATAGTAGGGAAAAAATCCCATCATACAGTCTTAAATTCCCAAAGAAAGTTTTTCTCTTTTTTTTATATGACATATAAATTAATCCACTTCCGTCATAAGATTCAACCATTACCAAAACTAGCATCGATTCAGCATTGAACCAATTTGTTAATCAAATAAGCAAAATGTGAAAATAGTTACTAGATACCCATATCAACTTGTATGATCATACGGGTTGATACATCACCGAAACTAGTCAAGAAGGTCACAAAGCATGTAAAAATTATACAATAGTTAAGGGAAGTCACGACTGAAGTTACAACTTACATCCAACCAGTTTGTATTCCAACGTACGACTACAGCCTAAGTTGGCATACCACAAATCCCAAAATGGATTATAATTGATTACAAAAGGTGTTGACAGTAGTTGCAGATGTTAAGATCTTCCACACTTAGGAATACAATCATCTCAAATAATTTATAAACGAAATTCATACCCATTTACATATATCAGAAGAATATTAATACCTATTTTGACTTACGATGGGTGCAGACCTATAAATGAATAACTCCATTACCATTTAAATGTTTATAGACATCCAAAGTAAATCCATTTAACTAAATTATAGCATTAGTAATAAACAACTTACATAGATTTAATTGATTCGATGTCCATATCCTTAGGGAAACTATTCATAGAAGGATAACAAAAAAAATACCCAATACACATTAAGTATTTAAGAAACAAGGAAGTAGAAATAGATACTCCGACCCTGCTTCAAACCATTTAACAATAAGTTTCCAGGTTTGATATCATTTAAGAAACAAATAAAAACCCAGTTCATGGATAAATTCCTACAATAATCACATTACAACCATTTGGAAAGAATACTGGTTCAAAACATAACAAGATGTTCATTCATTTAAGCAACACCCATAACGCTATAAGTTATAATATAACTTCGTAGTCATTTCAGGCAGTCCAAGTGGAATAATACATAAAAAAAGATTTCCAAGCTTCAAATGAAATATACAAAACCCAAAATCATTTAAAATATTTTTATCAAGAGAAAAAACTTTCCTTTTATGAAATCAATAAAATAGAGCATATTATTTTAAATGGATAGTCTATCATGAATATATAGTTCTTGAAGTTCTTCTTCAGGCTCCCTGGTTTCCTTTCCAATGCTCAGGTAATCCAATGAAATAGTGAGATGCCATCTGATCCCCAATATTATTTATAAAAACAACATTGTAATAGTAGCAGGGAGTGGTTTCCTCTCAGATAAGAATGTACCCATTACATTTACAAGTACAGGTAAAGGTCAATTAATTTGTACTTTCTCTAATTCAAGAAAAACAACATTTTTTCTAGATACATTCTATCAAATAGTTCACTTGCCTTGTGTGACGTTCCACATTTGCATACATTTCTTCTAGAGAAATTGTAACTACAACATCTAGAAAACTTACTCTATCTTCTATGCTTAGATGGTCATGCATACACTTTTACAGAGCCCATATTTTGGCACAAGATATGAGAAGCTAGTAGAGTGGGTGGAAATATGGCTTAAAACTTGTAAATGCATTTTCTTAAAACCTTATAAGACATTTCAACAAACCCATTTTATGCATATCTTGCAACCATTGTGTGCATGAGGCCACATTTCTTTCACGGATTTTAGAGAATATTCTCCATGCCTTACATTTGCGTTTAACATTGCAGGAATATATTCCAAGAACTAATAGCTAAGGCCTTTGGAAAAACATTTCCATCTTCCAGCGCACTCACATTTGGAGGCCAAAATAAGGTGCTTGTATTATTTATAAGACAAAATATAGGTCCTTTTCGTATCCAAATTGATTCTCCCTCAAAGTTTGAGCAACATCATTGGTTTGACAGGAAAATTAGAGAGAAATTAGATCATGACGAGTCATTATGTATCCAAGGATGAGATCTAACTGGCCCTTTGTCACTAAATGTGGAGAAATCGATAGAGCCCTCAAAAGGATTTGATCTATCCACACTATTTTAGGTTATGCCTTTCAACCAAGGTAAGAGAACCGATTTTGTAACCTTTGTTTATTGAAGAACAAAGATAAATCCTTCTTTTGCACAAATTTTATAGAGAAGACCTTGGGAGAATAATGATCAACACACCAGATCTGACTCTCATGAGTTGCCACTTCTAGATCATGGAGATATTTTCAAAACAAGGCAAAGGTTACTAAAGACATTTGAGACCCTAATTGCTGCTACATGTTTTAGTAACAGATATTATGCATTTGTATATATACAAGAAAAACAAGGGTAGTACAAGTAGGATTGGTTATTTTTGAATGATTTTTTTGTGGGAGGTGGGGTAGGGTGAACTTGATTCACTAGATCCTTGAGGAACCTTACAAAAAATAAGGTTAAACTAATAGAATGCCACAGAACAACTAAAATGTTTCTTTAACTAGAATATGTGCTTCAATGGAGGCCCATATTAACACTCTTTCACACAATATTTGAGATTTTATCATAAAGTCTCGAGTTATAAAATCCAACAAAGCATCAAGATCTGATTCAAATCACGCCTAAGGTAAACCCAGAGGCTTACATGTAATCTCTGACAACATATGAAAGAAAAGTGATTTTAATCATTTATTCCAATCCCAAATGAAAGATATTCTAAGAAATGAAATTGAAGATGCCACTAAACTGTCACAAGGATTGAGGCTTGTGTGATTGAATCAGATTTAATACAAGATTGCATCAGAAACAAGAAAAGCTACTTGAATACATTCAGAAAAAAAAAACACATCTTGCTCAAGACAACATAGAATAACTTGAATTTGATTAAGTCTATTAGCAGGGGAATGTTTTCAGAACATTCTCAGAGCTTGTCAATGGTTGTACACTTGTAACCACCTTGACATAATAAAACTTAATACATAATAAATCAGATCAAGCCCAATATTTAGACCATTTTAATGGCCAAAGACGTATCCAGATCTCTCCCACCAAACTTAGATATAAAAATCAAATCCCCTCTTTATTTGGTGTGTAGGAAATACCAAGAAATCATGAAGACTCACACTTTTAGGCATGTTTTAGTAAAAATGAGGGGAAAAGTCATATTTAGATTCTCAGTTGCCATTGATCTTTACTTTGAATTTGGGTCATCTACGTGGAAGATTCAAACTTTAAAAAAAGACCCAGGGGCTTCCTTTGACTCTTTACAACTTTTTAGAAAAATGGAAAAAAAATTCCATTCTGCTTCGCACCTCTGTCCTTGGGAAATGAGCCTTACACATGTCCTCCTGCGGGGTAAAAGTGAGACCTTTTCCATACCTCTTAAATTTTCTCCAATTAGATCCTGGCAGGGTCGTGGGGTGGGTTTAAAGTTTTTGCCAAAGCATCTAAAAAGAAAAAGTTCAAATACAGATCCACCGCACCTCATCTAATCAGAGGAAGCCACGTAAGCACCAAAAGAACCAATCAAAATTGTGTGGAGCCACGGGACCAAATTTGCCTTTTTGCTAAAAAAGTAAAACATTGATAAGTTAAAGCATTTTTCCTGCCATCCCTTGACCAACCAAAAGAAGCCATGTGACCCTATCGAAGGCTAAGGATATAAATTTGACTAGGGAAAAAACACCCGTCAGATACCGTCAAAATATAGAAACATAACCATTCACCGCTCAGAACCTGAAAATTTCGCTAAGGACAGAAAATTCTTTTGAAACATGTTACAAGGATGAAATCATGGTTATGAGCATCTTTTTGACCATGGATTTGGATCTTTCAAAGGCATTCAGCGAAATATAGATTAACCATTTTCGAAGACAAATCCTAACTGTGTTAGACCAAAAAATATGGAAAAACGGCAAAGCCCATTTTGGATGTTGACAGAGAATTAGGGACAAAAAATAGGGCAGAGCTTTTCTAGAGGAACAAAGAAACAAGGAGGGAAGCATAGAACCATAAGTGGATTTTGAAAAACCAACTCGAACAGCATCTCAAAATGGAAATAGAAGCTTTTCCAGAAAACCCACATCGACAGATAGAATAAATTTCACAAAGGCATGCAGATCGAGAGGAAAATCGCATGGCAAATTAGGGCGAAATTGTGTCTAAGCACCAAAATCGGCTGTAATTCTCACTTTATGGGAACTACCTGTGAGAATGCCATTCAATGAAGGACAGTAGATCAAGTCGCATCCAACTACTCCCTCTAGGATTTCTTTAGTGAAATTGGTGGAGAAGAGGGAACAATGACACATACTGCAAAAACAAATCTCTGTAATCAACACAAATGCTTATCCTCATCGAGGACTTTTTAATGTTGATAACACATTGAGCTTATCCATTCTGATTCAAACAACAGCCTCAATGATTCACTGATGCGATCATCTTATGTATCTCATTCCTTTACCCAGATGTGCAAATTTGGGTTCATTTGGAATATATCTTCCAAGATTGGGCACACTCCTTCCTTTAGCTTGATTTTCAAGCAGTTCCCCATCTAAGTCCTTGAGTGAAGAAAGACCTCCTTTACCAACTCCTGGTACCCACGTGGAAATAAGGGCCTGAAACTCACATAACAGATCAATGATTTCCATGCTGAAACCTTATCCTCATGTTTGCTATCCAATAGTCAGCACTAATAATGGCCTAACATTTGAAGCTTCCATTTCTAAGCCAATGTGTCAAATACCTTCTTTAGTCTTTATCTAAACTTTACATGCCTCTGATGTGTGAAGCCCTCCTCTCTTCATCAAGCTTGACTATTTGGTTACTATCATGCATACCCATAAGTATGGTTAACATCCTGAGTTCTCCAACTTCTTCATGAATTGATCAAGTAAGATTTTTGTATATGAAGGGGAAGCAGGGCTTGAGTCTCTTATACCAACTCAAATGTACTGCGTTCTCAAGCGGTATCTCCTCTTGATGGTAATATCTATCTGGCTCAGACAAAACACGCTTCTAAAATAGGTTCACCCAAAAATTCTCAGTATTCTATACTGCTACCAATGACACTATTTCATGATCATTCAGGCAAATTAACATTACTTGTAATAAGCCTCATCCACAGATGGCTTAGGTGCTCTGATATACAAAAGCTTAGAAGCGTAGGTCAAGTTGCATTCAATTCTCCCTACACAATTTCCTATCTGAGGGTTCAGCATCTAAAGCTGATGTGAATGTATCAACAACAATGCGTGTAGTCTTGTACCCCAAGTGGAGTGCATCATGGCATTATCTCCTTCTCATACAACATTCCATGAGAATTTTCTGAATGCTTCCTGTGCTTCGTGGGGATGTACCTCCACCCACTTGAATGAAATGATTCAGTAGAAAATGAGAATCCACATTATGCAACTTTAGCACTTCATGAGAATGAGAGAATGCTCTAATGAATGTATACACATCGAATATTCCCATCACTTGTGTGGGGAGTGAATTGATACAGCTCTGCAGAAGGATAGGGATGCACAGAAGCATTCTCTCATTCTTCGATGAGATGTTTATGAAAACTTTCAGATCTTCTAATGCCATGAAGGTTGTATCCTTGCATAATATTTCTCCATTTTCAATAACGATCATTTCAGGATCTTAGAAGTTGATGTGGATTCATGTCATTCATAAATTCATACAACAATATTCCATGCATTGTGAGATCACACTAATGTATCTAATGGGGTATGATGTCTTGTGGGTGAAATAAATATTAATGATGAGCTCCCTCTGGGTTAACTATCCATAGCTAACCCATAATCAGTGTTTTTCATTTTATTAATTATGAATCAAATTTCATAGACAAATAGTACTGTAAATGATTCATACTTCAAGTGTTCAGGTTACGCCCTGAAATGTCATTAGATGTAATATAATACATTTAAGATATAATTGTACCATTAAAAAGGATTCATTGTAAATTGATTGTAGGAAATACTTAGAAAACTAAAATACCATTTCTTACTTTCACCTCATTTACCTCAATAGTTTACTAAGTGTCTCTCATCCATAAGCTTAGCCAAGCCCATACCTTTCATTTTAAGACACCCCTATAAAATTGAAGGTGGAAAATACCTGGCGAATATCCCCGTAACCAGTTTCAGCGAAAGGCGAATTTGACAGTATTCAAAAACAAAATTTTCACCTGGTTTTTCATGGCTCCATCAGTGACGTGTGCGACAACACTAGTTCGTAATGACGCACGTCACTGAAACACGTCAATGACACTAGTTAGTAATGACGCGCGACACTGGCGCGACACTAGTTCGTAATGACGCACGACACTGGCTCGTAATGACGCACGACACTGGATCGTAATGACGCGCGACATTGTCTCCTACTGTCGCGCGTCAGTGTCTGGTAATGACGCGCGACACTGCCTCCTACTGTCGCGCGTCACTGGCCCCTGATGACGCGCGTCATTTACTCCTACTGACGCGCGTCACTGGCTCCTATTGACGTGCGTCAGCTAGGACTGTTGTCGCGCGTCAGCTAAGACCTTTGACGCGCGACACTGGCTTCTATTGACGCGTGACACTGTACCCTAATGACGCGCGTCACTGGAACCTATTGACGCGCGTCACCTGAATGTTGACGCGCGTCAAAGAGGAAGTCTTAGCGCGTCAGTAGGAGGAAGTGACGCGCGTCAGTAGGGGACAGTGTCGCGCGTCACTAGGTCTCAAAGGTAGCTGACGCGCGACAAAGTCCTAGCTGACGCGCGTCAATAGTAGCCAGTGACGCGCGTCAGTAGGAGAAAATGACGCGCGTCAATAGGGGCCAGTGACGCCCTATTTAGCTTATAAATACCCTTGTGCCGCTCATTTTCTCATTTTCATTTTCCCATTCTTGAATTTTTGCAGGTCTAAATCGTTGTCAAAGACGCAATTACAGCTATAATGTCGACTTCACATGCTTCCCAATTGCAAGTTCAGCAAGAAAATCAAGAGAATCCAACTCAATCGATTTCGAAGATCAACTACAGGAATCCCTTATGCCCTCACATCCATACGGCTTTAAAGATGTCTTCAGAATATCAAGCTTTGATGGAAGAGTGTGAATTTACAGGGCTCGTTAATATGCCCCATTTCGAAACAGATCCGGATATTTTGAATTACCTTCTGTCATGCTACAATTCAGAGGACGGTATTTTTTATGTGACTCTGAACGATGGCCAAATGTTCCAATTCACTATTGAAGCAAATGACATCCATCGGTTTACGGGCCTTCCTTTCAGAAATTTACCAATTGTTACAACCAAGGCAACACTCCTGGAAGAAGACAAGAAATTTCTCGAATCAACGTACGGTTTCCATGTTGATTGTAAGTATAATTCGTTTTAATTCATATTTTTTATTGTTTTTTATTCTGATACAATTTGCTGTTATAAATTTATAGTAATTATCACTGTTTCGCATTTGCAGCCCATGTCAATAAATCCAGGCGTGGTGTAGATACACAATCAATTGCACACCACTTTCTTGCTGCACTTATTTCATTTTTTCAAGCCAGAATTGTTTTGCAGGGTCGCCAAACAGATATACCAAATTGGGCCATCGCATACATTTGTGCCACTATCTCAAAACGACAATTCGATTGGTGCACATATCTATCCAAAAAAATAAGAACTGACATAATAAATTCAAAACTCTCAGATAAACCTTTCATTTATTCAACAAACTATCTCCTCGGCTTCTACTATGAGGCAATTTTAAATTTAAAAGATAAACAAATTCCTACTTGCTCTGATGAGGCTTTGAAGAAATTCTCAATTCCATTTGAAGAACAACAGGTATAAACTATTTAGTTTGTAATTGTATTTCAATTTTCGACATTACAGTGCACAGTTATTAAAACTTAAATTTTAATGTTTTGCAGAGAAGATATCTTGAAGCCCTTCCCCGAAAAAAGAAGTTATCGAGAGGAAGAGGCCAACAACACGCGGAGGCTTCGGGGGACTCCCAATCTGAAATGGAAGCTCACTCCTCTCCAAACCCTCAACAGTTTGAACTCGTTAAACGCCAGAGAAGTAATACATTCTCATATATTATTTACAAATTCCAAAGTTGCATATTTATTTTTCAATTTAAATTTTAACCAAATGAATTGACATTATTTAATATTGATGAATTGCAGGGACTTTGGAACCTTCTTCCCCAACTCACTCCATACAGTCGCATGCATTCATATCTTCTGAACAGCCACTGAGTACAACTCCTACAAGGCCACCCGTAGCACCGAGAAAAACAACCCCTCGACAACAAGGTACAACTTTTCTATAGTACGTTTAATTTCGTAGTTTTGACTTTATGAATTGTTTTAATATTTTTCATTTTTTTCTTGTACTTTTCAGCATATGTCAGTCATGATCAAACCACAGCACCGACACCCACTCAACCATTAATTTTTAAAATGCCAACCAGAGGAACAGTGAAAAAGAACATTGGTAAACGCATGCCTTTTGCTCCGGCCCCTAGTGGGACACTAAACCTTGCCTCCTCGTTTCGAATTCCAACTCTATCACTTGGTGGCTTGCCCAGTGCAACGGGCATATCTGTTTTGAACAATATAAATTTAGATGAAGATTATTTGGGCATTGATAGCAATGACCCAACTGGTTTTTTCGATACCCGCGAGATGATTCAAGGCCAGCAGGTATACTTCAAATTTCAATTTTAATATGCTTTACAATTTTTAATTACATTCTGATTTAAATTTATTTATCTAAATCTTGATTAATTTTTTCAAAAACAGGATCAGCCCACCCAAAGGCAGAAACAAGGAGCAGTTGATCTTGGTGAAAGCCCCCATTCTTCTCCAGCAAGATCGTCTGCATCAGATTCAGATAGTGAACAGTTGCCACGTTTTCCTTTGGAGAACTTAATTGGTAATGATTGTCAATCCCATGTCAGTGAGTTTATTATTCCTCATATCCAACAGCTTATAGAATGGGAGAAAAGGGCTAAAGTTCTTATCAATGAGATTATTAGTCGTTATGAAAATTATTGGCAACGGGATAGTTTATACGCTGCAGTCCAGAATCAACCTGCGAAGATGGATTCCTTACTTACCCAAGTAAGATGTGGGACTGTCACGTTTAACAACAACTATAAAGATGACATTTTAGATAAGGCACTAAACAAATTGGAAAATATTAGTGCCGAGGCCCAGGCATATTTTAACAAATGGTCCAAGGACAAGGATTTGGTATCAATCGCAAATGCCGAAAGAGATAGAGCGGTTGTAAGTACTATTACATTTAAACAATCATTCTTGTTAATTTGAAATTTTGAATTTACATTAATATTTTGAATTGACATTACTCTTTTTGTGCAGTTGAAATATGAAAATTTGAAGAGTCAGGCGAAGGTTTTGCAAGTTCACTTGGAAACAGCAAAGAACAGCTTATCCGCAGCAAAAAATTTGAAGCAAAATATTGTTTTGGTTAACAAACAAAACAATACACTAAAGTGGATAATTAAAGAGCATGGTCTCGACCCTGACATATTATTCAAAGCCAAAGCAGCTGCTGATCCAAATTTGCTGTCGCATGGAGATGCAACAAATCAAGAAGAAAGAATTATAAAAAATCTGGACAGTGCTGCAGAAGATCTTATAAGTTCAGGGGTTATTTCTGGTGTTGGGGAAAGAGGTACATCCACAGTGGAAGAAGCCGTTGGGGAAGAGAGCAGAGTAGAATTGTATAAAGAAAAAGAGGGTTTTGAAAATTAGAAACTTTTATTATTGAGGAAACTTTATATATTGAATTTGAAAACTTCTACTATTGAGTATGTACTATGGTATTTGAATTTAATTATATGGATTTATATAGTCTTTAATTTTAATTGCATTAGATGGTGATTATCATGAATTATATGTATGTTTCTTGTTTACTTGCATTGTCATGAATTGTATGTGGACGTAGATGATGAATGATGATAACTGATAATTAATGATAGATGATGATGAAAGACGATGATCAATTTAATGTGTATAATGTAAAATGTAGTGCCTAAATATCTTGTGGGACTTTAATTATCTTGAAAATTATGTTTTTGGGAAAAAATAGCAACTAAGATTTGAAACAGATCTTTAGGATTTCTCCTTAATAGACTTATGGTGTAGGAAAATTCTATTTTAAAGAGATTCACCTCTATATAAGTGCATAATCTCTCATTAGAGAGGTTGTTTGACATCCAAAATAGTCAAGACCATTTGTCAGAAAATAACGTTTTGCTGGAAACAATCAAGACCATGGTTTAAAAGATATGGTTTTGTTATCATGGATATTGTTTTGTGTAGAGTAGATTGACAAGTTGCTGTAAATAGTCAAGGTTATGGAGGCTAGATTAACCAAAGTTGGAATAACCATGTGATTAAAAGATAGGTCAAGCTCGATATAGAACTTTGAAGTTTAATGTAAAACATATAAGGTTCTTATCATGAAGATTAGTCTGTATAGATCAAGTTCATAGGTTGAAGAATCCTATCATTTTTTAATATTTGATAAGGGTGAAGAATAATTGTGGATTAGAACTGGGAGGCTATAAGTTGGAATAATTTTGAGTGTGTAAGAAAATATTGAAGGTTGTAAACTAGATCATAGCAAACTATGTGTGTAAGTATTTATGTAGAGCCTTGAAGAAGGCACACTACATTTGCAGGATAGTTTGAAGAAGGCACACTACAATGTTCTAGTCAGTTTTATTACTAGAAAGGATTTTTATTAGATAAAGACTCTGTCAAGTTGATTTAAATAGTTGTGATTAGTGTAGATTTGGGTGGGTGACTATAGGATATGGAAGATAGCATTAGAATTGAGTTTGAATAACTTCGTGTTAGAGGATGATCATTATAAGTCTAAAAATAGATCTATTTCTTCATGGAGAAATCTGAAGAAGTGATGGATCTATGACAAAGCAGGGAATTTTAGGAATTTTAGGAAGAAATCAAGAAAGAATCATCACTGGTAAGAAATTAAACATAATTGCAAATATCATAGGGTTTAGCTTACCTCTTGCGTATTAGATTGCTGTGAAATCATCAAGGGTAACGTGCTAGATCTTTGTTTTTCCTGACATTGTAGATAGAGGGGTGAGTTGCCTGACATTGTCAGTCCTGAGAAGTG
The DNA here is from genome assembly GCA_019776745.2 of Taxus chinensis. NCBI lineage: Eukaryota > Viridiplantae > Streptophyta > Pinopsida > Cupressales > Taxaceae > Taxus > Taxus chinensis. The sequence continues at coordinate 756,973,717 of CM034151.1, read as the reverse complement.
CCAGCAACATCTTTAAATATATAGACCAACAATATCTTTAAATAAATGATAACAAGAGCTGAAAAAATGTAAAGTAACAAACAATAAGATGATGTTGAAGAAGATACCTATTTAAAATTGAAATCATCCCCGGTAATGTGCTAGATCTTTGTCTTAATAAAATTCAACAGAAAAAATGGATTAGTAGATAGATGGGTGAGTTGCCTGACATTGTCAGTCCGGAGAAGTAACAGCTTCCTCGGACGGATGTCAACCCACGTTTTCAAAAAATAAAATATTGTATTTAACTAAATGTAAATACATAGACATCTTTAATGATAACCAGAGCTGAAAAAAATGAATAGTAACAAACAATAAGATTAAGGGGAAAAAGATACCTCCTTAAAGTTGAAATCATCACTGCCACTGGTAATGAGCTATATCTGTGTTTCAAAAAAACCCAACACGAGAAATGGATTAGTAGATAGATGGGTGAATTGCCTGACATTTTTAGTATATAGAAATGTAACATCTTTAATGAAAACCAGAGCTGAAAAAATGAATAGTAATAAATAATAAGATTAAGGGGAAAAAGATACCTGCTTAAAGTTGAAATCATCACTGCCACTGGTAATGAGCTAGATCTGTGTTTTAAAAAAACCCAACACGAGAAATGGATTAGTAGATAGATGGGTGAATTGCCTGACATTTTTAGTATATAGACCTAACATCTTTAGGAAAACCCATGGTTAACCAAAACATGAAATGTGTATAGGAGTGTCTTTTAGTGCTTCATGCCAAATTTAATTAGATTTTGAAATGAGTATTTAAACTTATTCAAGTTTTTATAAAACTCGATCGCTTAGAAATGCAGACTAAACAACCTGTATTCTTAGCATCCAAGAAAAAATACAGTGCCTTCTTCAGATAAATCATAGAAGTTAATTTTGTATAGGATTCACATCTTGAGATATTGTAAAATGTTTTGGGGAAAATGGATCAGTATCAAAATATGTTGTATAGGATTCACATCTTGAGATTCTCTCTTCAGGACTGCTTCTTGGAGTGGTTGAATTAAAATATGTCTCTTTTTTTTTCAAATTTTTAAGGTGGTGCATATGATCATAGCTCAATAAGGTTGTTTACATATCATATTAGTTACAAGAATGAGGTTTGAAAGATACAATAAGGGTAAAGTGATCAAAATTGTTGTGTAACGGAAAGTTGTTTTTACTTTCTTCTAATTATCATTGTTGAGCTGATGAAATACTTGGTTGACCATTGCAATGAGTATCAAAGTATAAAATTCCTGCTACCACCTTGTTTTGTTTTCCTTTGCTGAAGATACAATGTTCAAGTGTATGTTTGAAGACAATTTTCTTGAAGCTCCCCCATTTCTATGCCTTGAATTGATTAATCATGATCTTCTTGAAGTACAATTGATAAAATCAAGTGTCTCAAATATTGAAAAAAAAATTACAGCTCAACATAAAGTTCTCTGTGCAAGGTTGGATCATCTTAAAAAGGTAACATTGTGTAAATTTTGTCAAGAGTGCCTTACTGGTACCTCATCTCAAACTCAGTCTTAGCATATATCATGAAGTTTCTTTTTGAACTTATCAAACAAGACCCTATATCATCATCAAGTACACACCAAACACTGTTTCTTTGGTCTGGGGATAAATTTGAAGGCTTCATCTCAATTGGCTGCATTGCAAACATGAAGGGAATTTCCTCTAGAGCAAAAGAGGTGAAAACTTCGAATTCCATTAAATTTTGGATAAGAAATCAATTATTTGGTAGTCTCAGGCTTTCTCTGTGCATAAAGAGATCCATCTAGTCACTCATCACTCCTGACGCGCGTCAATGGAACGTCAATGGTCTTGACCGACGCGCGACACTCCCCGCTATTGACGCGCATCACTGGCACCTAATGACGCACGTCACTGGCACCTAATGACGCGCGTCACTGGCTCCTAATGACGCACGTCACTGGCTCCTAATGACGCGCGTCACTGGCTCCTAATGACGCGCGTCACTGGCTAATGACACGCGTCACTGGCTCCTACTGGCTGACGCACGTCACTGACTCCTATTGACATGCGTCACTGTCTCTTTTTGACGCGTGTCACTGGCTCTTTTTGACGCGTCGCTGACTCCTATTGACGCGCGTCACTGGATTCTATTGACGCGCGTCACTTTCTCCTATTGACGCGCGTCGCTCACTCCTATTGTCGCGCGTCAGCTAGGACTATTGTCACGCGTCAGCTAGAACCTTTGACGCGCGTCAAGTGAAGCCATTGACGCCCAATTTAGCCTATAAATACCCTTCAACCGGTCATTTTCTCGTTTTCACCTTCCAGCTCTTGATTTTTTACAGGTCTCGATGCTTCCCAACTGCAAGTTCAGTAACAAAAATCAAGAGAATCCAATTCAATCGATGTATCTTATGCCCTCACATCCATACTGTTTTAAAGATGTCTTCAGAATATAAAGATTTAATGGATGCAGTGTGAATTTACAGGGCTCGTTAATATGCCCCATTTCGAAACAGATCCCGATATTTTGAATTACTTTCTGTCATCCTACAATTCAGAGGACGGACATTTTTTATGTGACTCTGAACGATGGCCGAATTTTTCAATTCAGTATCGAAGCAAATGACATCCATCGGTTTACGGGCCTTTCGTTCAAAAATTTACCAATTGTTACAACCAAGGCAACACTCGTGGAAGAAAAGAATTTTCTCGAATCAACGTTCGGTTTCCATGTTGATTGTAAGTATAATTCGTTTTAATTCATATTTTTTATTCTGATACAATTTGCTGTTATAAATTTATAGTAATTTTCACTATTTCGCATTTGCAGCCCATGTCAATAAATAAAGGCGTGGTGTCTAATATGTAGCATTTCTGAGTACATGTAATTTTTGCAATGCTAGTGTCTAAGATGAGCTTTGTAACTTTGATTGACCTGATGAGTGCAGTGGAAAAGTTTAAACAAAAAAAAGATCTTAAGAAAACTGATGGAACCAAGAAGGGGAAATTAATTGATGTTCCCAAACTTGATGATGCAAATCAATCAAGGGGGAAGAATTCTGATCAATGTACTTTAATATTAACAGAGGGTGACTCAGCCAAGGCTCTTGCTGTAAGTGTTTGTGCCTTGAATCAGGGAAATGTGAATACTGAATTTGGTAGTATTGTGACATGTTTCGACATCACTTTCCAATTTAATTTTTTGTTATTTTAGTTATCTTTATTCTATCAGGTGGCAGGAATATCTATTGTTGGTCAATATTATTATGGCGTGTTTCCTCTCAGAGGTAAGCTGCTCAATGTCAGGGAAGCTACCACTCACCAACAAATGGAGAATAAAGAGATAGTAAATATAAAAAAAATCCTTGGTCTACAGGAAGATAAAATATATGACAGCATTAAATCTTTAAGATATGGCCATCTGATGATAATGACAGACCAGGTACATGATCTTTGTATAGCGCTGTTTAGTTTCTGCTTAATTCTGACACATCCTTTCTAGTGAGATCCTTTTTGACTTGTCCTTTGTCTCTTAAAGGACCATGATGGTTCCCACATCAAAGGATTGCTGATCAATTTCATACACCATACCTGGCCATCACTGCTTAAAATTCCTTCATTTGTTGTGGAATTTATCACTCCTATTGTCAGGGTAACTGTTCCCCCTGTATATTTGGTTGAGTGTATTGAGACTCTTTATATTTGTTTTTAAGCCTCCAGATGTTATTTATCTCCATGTCTAATTTTGGCACATGTTGATGTAGGCAACTCACAAAAATGGAAATGTGTTATCTTTTTACACAATTCCTGAGTATGAAGCTTGGAGAGAATCATTGAGTGGATCGATAACTGGCTGGACCATATAGTACTACAAAGTAATGCTAGTTTGTTTTCTCTTTATATGTTTTCAAGTTCTGGTTTTGTTCACTTGCTGATTAGGTATCACTTGTTGCTTGGACCATACAGGGTTTTGGCACAAGTACTTCTAAAGAGGGCAAGGAGTATTTCATACAACTGGACAAGCACAAAAAAGATTTTGTGTGGGTTGATGAGAAAGATGGAGATGCTTCCTCATATGAATCAGCTTATAGAATGGGAGAGAAGGGCTAAGGTTCTTATCAATGAGATTATTAGTCGTTATGAAAATTATTGGCAACGGGATAGTTTATACGCTGCAGCTGATCCAAATTTGCTGTCACATGGAGATTTCTGGTTTTGGGGAAAGAGGTACAGCCACAGTGGAAGAAGCCGTTGGGGAAGAGTGCAGAGTAGAATTGGATAAAGAAAGAGAGGGTTTTGAAAACTAGAAACTTTTATTATTGAGGAAACTTTAAATATTGAATTTGAAAACTTCTACTATTGAGTATGTACTATGGTTTTTGAATTTAATTATATGGATTTATATACAATCTTTAATTTTAATTGCATTAGATGGTGATTATCATGAATTATATGTATGTTTCTTGTTTACTTGAGTTGTTATGAATTGTATGTGGACGTAGATGATGAATGATGATAATTGATAATTAATGATAGATGATGATGAAAGACGATGATCAATTTAATGTGGACGTAGATTTATCATCAAGCACAGTAATTCTTCTTCTCTAGACTTTTGAACTTGTTTTAAGATAATTATTCTCTACACTTGTAACGATATGATCATAATGTCATTAGAATGGATATAGATGATAAATAAATGGAATGTGTTATAATGGATATAGATGACATTAATGATTAGAATGGATATAGATGACATTAGAACGAATAGAATTGTAATGATATGATTATGAATTATTTTAAAAAATGAAATTGTTTTAATAAATTTAAAATTAGATAAATAATTGTATTAATAATAATTGTAGTGTCAGGACTCAGGATATGATAATGATATGGTGATGATATGATATATATGGATGATGAGGAATTTTATGTGGACTTATATTTAAAATCGTATAATGTATTGTTTATCCCGAATTTTATGAGGAATTTTATGTGGACTTATATTTAAAAATAAATTAAATATAATTATAAGAAATCAAGAAAGAATCATCACTGGTAAGAAAGTAAACATAATTGAAAATATGCTAGGGTTTAGCTTACCTCTTGCGTATTAGATTGCTGTGAAATCATCAAGGGTAACGTGCTAGATCTTTGTTTTACATGACATTGTAGATATAGGAGTGAGTTGCTTGACATTGTCAGTCCTGACTCCTGAGAAGTGCCAGCAACATCTTTAAATATATAGACCAACAATATCTTTAAATAAATGTAAATATATAGAATTAGACTTGTAACGTCTTTAATGATAACAAGAGCTGAAAAAATGTAAAGTAACAATCAATAAGATTATGTTGAAGAAGATACCTATTTAAAATTGAAATCATCACCGGTAATGTGCTAGATCTTTGTCTTAAAAAAATTTCAACACAAAAAATGGATTAGTAGATAGATGGGTGAGTTGCTTGACATTGTCAGTCCCGAGAAGTAACAGCTTCCTCGAAGGGATGTCAACCCACGTTTTCAAAAAGTAAAAATATTGTATTTAACTAAATGTAAATACATACACCTGTAACATCTTTAATAGAATCTCATAACTTCTTAAGATTTAAGAATATAAGAATCTAAGATTTCAGAATCACAAAACTGAAAGAACATAACCATAGTAGGGAAAAAATCCCATCATACAGTCTTAAATTCCCAAAGAAAGGTTTTCTCTTTTTTTTATATGACATATAAATTAATCCACTTCCATCATAAGATTCAACCATTACCGAAACTAGCATCCATTCAGCATTGAATCAATTTTTTAATCAAATAAGCAAAATGTGAAAATAGTTACTAGATACCCATATCAACTTGTATGATCATACGGGTTGATACATCACCGAAACTAGTCAAGAAGGTCACAAAGCATCTAAACATTATACAATAGTTAAGGGAAGTCACGACTGAAGTTACAACTTATATCCAACCAGTTTGTATTCCAACGTACGACTACAGACTGAGTCGGCATACCACAAATCCCAAAATGGATTATAATTGATTACAAAAGGTGTTGACAATAGTTGCAGATGTTAAGATCTTCCACACTAAGGAATACAATCATCTTAAATAATTTATAAACGAAATTCATACCCATTTACATATATAAGAAGAATATTAATACCTATTTTGACTTACGATGGGTGCAGACCTATAAATGAATAACTCCATTACAATTTAAATGTTTATAGACATCCGAATTAAATCCATTTAAGTAAATTATAGCATTAGTAATAAACAACTTACATAGATTTAATTGATTCAATGTCCATATCCTTAGGGAAACTATTCATAGAAGGATAACAAAAAAAATACCCAATACACATTAAGTATTTAAGAAACAAGGAAGTAGAAATAGATACTCCGACCCTGCTTCAAACCATTTAACAATAAGTTTCTAGGTTTGATATCATTTAAGGAACAAATAAAAACCCAGTTCAAGGATAAATTCCTACAATAATCACATTACAACCATTTGGAAAGAATACTGGTTTAAAACTTAACAAGATGTTCATTCATTTAAGCAACACCCATAACGCTATAAGTTATAATATAACTTCGTAGTCATTTCAGGCAGTCCAAGTGGAATAATACATAAAAAAATATTTCCAAGCTTCAAATGAAATATACAAAACCCAAAATCATTTAAAATACTTTTATCAAGAGAAAAAAACTTTCCTTTTATGAAATCAATAAAATAGAGCATATTATTTTAAATGGATAGTCTATCATGAATATATAGTTCTTGAAGTTCTTCTTCAGGCTCCCTGGTTTCCTTTCCAATGCTCAGGTAATCCAATGAAATAGTGAGATGCCATCTGATCCCCAATATTATTTATAAAAACAACATTGTAATGGTAGCAGGGAGTGGTTTCCTCTCAGATAAGAATGTACCCATTACATTTACAAGTACAGGTAAAGGTCAATTAATTTGTACTTTCTCTAATTCAAGAAAAACAACATTTTTTCTAGATACATTCTATCAAATAGTTCACTTGCCTTGTGTGAGGTTCCACATTTTCATACATTTCTTCTAGAGAAATTGTAACTACAACATCTAGAAAACTTACTCTATCTTCTATGCTTAGATGGTCATGCATACACTTTTACAGAGCCCATATTTTGGCACAGGATATGAGAAGCTAGTAGAGTGGGTGGAAATATGGCTTAAAACTTGTAAATGCATTTTCTTAAAAGCTTATAAGCCATTTCAACAAACCCATTTTATGCATATCCTGCAACCATTGTGTGCATGAGGCCACATTTCTTTCACGGATTTTAGAGAATATTCTCCATGCCTTACATATGCGTTTAACATTGCAGGAATATATTCCAGGAACTAATAGCTAAGGCCTTTGGAAAAACATTTCCATCTTCCAACGCACTCACATTTGGAGGCCAAAATAAGGTGCTTGTATTATTTATAAGACAAAATATAGGTCCTTTTCGTATCCAAATTGATTCTCCCTCAAAGTTTGAGCAACATCATTGGGTTGACAGGAAAATTAGAGAGAAATTAGATCATGACTATTCATTATGTATCCAAGGATGATATCTAACTGGCCCTTTGTCACTAAATGTGGAGAAATCGATAGAGCCCTCAAAAGGATTTGATCTATCCACACTATTTTAGGTTATGCCTTTCAACCAAGGTAAGAGAACCTATTTTGTAACCTTTGTTTATTGAAGAACAAAGATAAATCCTTCTTTTGCACAAATTTTATAGAGAAGACCTTGGGAAAATAATGATCAACACACCAGATCTGACTCTCATGAGTTGCCACTTCTGGATCATGGAGATATTTTCAAAACAAGGCAAAGGTTACTAAAGACATTTGAGACCCTAATTGCTGCTACATGTTTTAGTAACATATATTATGCATTTGTATATATACAAGAAAAAAAAGGGTAGTACAAGTAGGATTGGTTATTTTTGAATGTTTTTTTTGTGGGAGGTGGGGTAGGGTGAACTTGATTCACTAGATCCTTGAGGAACCTTACAAAAAATAAGGTTAAACCAATAGAATGCCACAGAACAACTAAAATGTTTCTTTAACTAGAATATGTGCTTCAATGGAGGCCCATATTAACACTCTTTCACACAATATTTGAGATTTTATCATAAAGTCTTGAGTTATAAAATCCAACAAAGCATCAAGATCTGATTCAAATCACGCCTAATGTAAACCCAGAGGCTTACATGTAATATCTGACAACATATGAAAGAAAAGTGATTTTAAATCATTTATTCCAATCCCAAATGAAAGATATTCTAAGAAATGAAATTGAAGATGCCACTAAACTGTCACAAGGATTGAGGCTTGTGTGATTGAATCAGATTTAATACAAGATTGCATCAGAAACAAGAAAAGCTACTTGAATACATTCAGAAAAAAAAACACATCTTGCTCAAGACAACATAGAATAACTTGAATTTGATTAAGTCTATTAGCAGGGGAATGTTTTCAGAACATTCTCAGAGCTTGTCGATGGTTGTACACTTGTAACCACCTTGACATAATAAAACTTAATACATAATAAATCAGATCAAGCCCAATAGTTAGACCATTTTAATGGCCAAAGACGTATCCAGATCTCTCCCACCAAACTTAGATATAAAAATTAAATCCCCTCTTTATTTGGTGTGTAGGAAATACCAAGAAATCATGAAGACTCACACTTTTAGGCATGTTTTAGTAAAAATGAGGGGAAAATTCAAATTTAGATTCTCAGTTGCCATTGATCTTTACTTTGAATTTGGGTCATCTACGTGGAAGATTCAAACTTTAAAAAAAGACCCAGGGGCTTCCTTTGACTCTTTACATCTTTTTAGAAAAATGAAAAAAAAATCCATTCTGCTTCGCACCTCTGTCCTTGGGAAATGAGCCTTACACATGTCCTCCTGTGGGGTCAAAGTGAGACCTTTTCCATACCTCTTAAATTTTCTCCAATTAGATCCTGGCAGGGCCGTGGGGTGGGTTTAAAGTTTTTGCCAAAGCATCTAAAAATAACAAGTTCAAATACAGATCCACCGCACCTCATCTAATCAGAGGAAGCCACATAAGCACCAAAAGAACCAATCAAAATTGTGTGGAGCCACGGGACCCAATTTTCCTTTTCGCTAAAAAAGTAAAAAATGATAAGTCATAGCATTTTTCCACCATCCCTTGACCAACCAAAAGAAGCCACGTCCCCTATCGATGCAAGGATACAAATTTGACTAGGAGAAATTCCTGTCAAACCGTAAAATACAAAAAAATGATTATTGAAGCCAAAAAATGAAAATTTCTCCAAGGACAGAGAATTTAGACATGTTACAAGGATCAAATATGTTTCTCACAGATACATCCATTCATTTTTCTTTAAGTATTCAGCGAAAAAATGACAAGGAAGACAAATCCTGACTGTGGAGACCAAAAAATATGGGAGAACCTGACTTTTTGGATGAACAGAGAACGAGAGACCCAAATTACAGAGCTTTTCTAGAGGAACAAAGAAACAAGGAGCAAATCATAGAACCATAAGTGATCTAAGACCCAAGAACAGATTAAAAATGGAAACAAAGATTATCCAGGTATAACACGGGAAAAATAAAGTGACAGAGGCCACAAATCGATAGATTTTCGAAGGCAAATTAGGGTGAGATTGTGTTGAGCACCAACATCGGCTCTAACTCAGGGATGGGCACTCCCTGTGAGTTCCACAAGAAAAACAGTAGACCAAGTGCAAAAAATATGCATTGGGAAACAAATTCAGCTTGTAGAGTAGAGAAACAAAGCCATCTTAAAAAACAAACAAAGAAACCAGTAAAAACAGGTCATCGAGGACCTGAATGAAACAACACAAAACACAGGAAACAAACAACAGGCTATACACTATACACAAGATCCATTCCTTTATTAAGGGGAATCAATCCATTAAATGTTTAAGATTTCTACCATTAACAAGAAATTCAAGAAACTCACCATCTAAGTCCTTGAGGAAGAAAGAATCTTCACCAATCCTGATATCAATGGAGTAAGGGCCCATCCATAATGATTAAAACTTGCCATGCTTACCCTCATCCTCATGTTTGCTATCCCATAACATCACAAGATCTCTAACATTGGAAGCTTTGGTGGTGACCTTTTTATCAAATAACTTCATTAGTCTCTCTCTAAACTTTACATGCCTCTGGTGGGAAGCCCTCCTCTCTTCATCAAGCTTGACAATCTAGTTAATATGAGCATCATAAGCACTTGCCTCCTGATCCTCCAACTACTGAATGAATTGATAAGAAGATAGTTGTATATGAAGGGGCAGCAGGGCCTGAGTCCCATATACCAACTCAAATGGACTCTTTCTAGTGACCCTCTTGATGGTAATCTTATCTGGCCAGAAAAAAAACTTAAACTCTTCACCCCACTTTCTCTTACTCTGCTCCAATGTTCTTTTGATGATATTCAACAAATTTTTATTACTGGAATAAGCTTGTCCATTCCCTTAGGGATTTTAATTAAAGGCGTATGTCAAGTTGATTCTATTCTCCCTGCACATTTCCACTAAAGGTTCAGCTCTAAAGGTCATGGCATTATCAACAACTATCGTGACTTGTACCGCAAACATGCAGATGATATTGTTTAACACAAAGTCCATGACAATTTGTTGTGTTGCCTTATTAGTGGGGATTACCTCCACCCACTTGGTGAAGTATTCAGTGGCTACTAGAATCCACTTGTGGCCAGCACTTAAAGGGTCTGAAATCTCACCAATGAAAGCCATTTCCCATTGCTTGAATGGGGATTCAATTGATACAAGATGCAAAGGAAGGGAGCCTGAAGCTTTCATTCTTCGAGAGATGTGATGGAAACTTTCACATCTTCTAACCAAAAAGGTTGTATCCTTGAAAATATTTTTCCACCAATAACCAGCCCTCAGGATCTTGTGTGATGTGACTCTTGCAGCAAAATTCCCCCCACAAACTCCTCCATGGAGATCAACAATTATCTTGGGGTATTTTTCTTTAGTAATACACATTAAAAGGACTCCCTCTGGGTTCTTCCAAGCTAACCCATAATCAGTGATGGCATATTTTTGAGAACAAAACTTAAGGGCTCTCAAATGATTCTTACTTAAGTGCTCAGGGTAGCTCAGATGTCTAAGATAAAACATTACATCTTTTTACCACTCAAAATTAATCAATGTTTGAAATACACCAACCCTTTTTTCTTCCACCTCATTTACCTCAATAGTTTACAAGTTGCTCTCATCCATAAGATTAGCCAAGCCCAAACCTCTTACAAACTTCATGGTTTGGATATCCATATCATATTCTTACAATTTTTTCACCCACCTACATCTTTTTCTTGAGACTTCCATCTCTAACAAGATGTCATTCACCATGGTATGGGGAATATAAGCAAATAGTTTCTAACTTAGAATATAAGGCATGAATTTTTTTTTTTGCTTTTACTAAGGAAAATGTTTGCTTTTCCATGATAGTGTACTTCATCTTAGCCCATACAGGGCCTTACAGAAAAAATATATTGTCCTCTTAGCCCCTTCATCATCCTTTAGGAGCAGGATAGAAGCAATAGTGTTCTCTGAAGAAAAAGAGAATAGTTCAAAGGGCTTATTATAATCTTGAGATGCTAGAACAGGTGCATGCTTTAGTGCCTCTTTAATCCCATTGTGATTGAAATATTGGATGACAACGTTCTACCATTTAATGACCTGGTATTTCTTCAGCATGGAAGTGATTGGAATGGTCAACTTAGCAAAGTTTGATATGGATATTCTAATGAAGTTTATCTATCCAAAGAAGGACTGAATTCCCTTCTTAGTCCTTCAGATTGGGACCTTGCTGATGGCATTTACTCTTTTTGGATCAATCATCACCCCTCCTTGTGACACTATGTGACCAATAAAATTTATCTTTTGCACTCCAAAATGGAACTTATTTTGATTGAGTGAGATGCCATATTCTCTACATCTTATTAGCATATTCTCCAAGTACAGAAGGTCATCACATCTCTTTCTAGAAAACACATTCACATCATCCTGGTAGACAATAATAAACTCATTGATTTAACCAGCAAAAGAAACATCTATTGCTCTTTGAAAGGTGGCTCCAACATTCATCAAACCAAATGGCATCCTGACATAGACATAGGTCACCCAAGGAGTAGTAAAGGATGTCTTGATCCTTTCTGATTCCTTCACCACAACTTGGTTATAACCAGAGAAACCATCCAAGGTGGAAAGAAACTCAGAACCAGTCACTAACTACAACATTTTTTCCATATTTGGTAACTTAGGATAATTATCCTTCATTGATGCTTTTTTTATATTCTTGAATTCCACACATAACCTAGTGTCAACATTTTTCTTTCTGACTGGCACTAGGTTTGTAACCCAAGAAGAGTACCTTGTGGGCTGGATAATCCCTCCATCTCTTAGCTTCTTTAGTTCTTAAATTTTGAGGGATAAGAGTGGATTTATGTGCCTCTGATTCTTCCTTAATGGATTTGCATTAGACTCCAAGGTAATCTCATGTTGAAACAGGTCCTCTCTATATGCTTTTAGTTAAGAATAGGTCCAAGCCATGCAATCTTGGTACCTTTTCAAAAATTGGATGTATGACCACTTCTCCTCTTTGCTGAGATTAATTCCTAACCAAATTTTCCTTGGCTTCCCCCTTGCGCCAAGGTCATGCTACTCAATATCCCTTGAGGATGCCATGCATCTTTTAATAATGTGATCATCATTATAAAAATTGGACTCAAGAGCAACCAACCCTCTAGGGATGGTATTGATCTTTAGTTGGATGATGCCCTTGACAAACAAGGTTTTCTTTCCCCTTGGTGTACATACCATTGGATCTAAATCAATGCATTGATTAGCAAACTATCCTTTGTTCTGTAGAAATCTTCTTATTTGAGCATCATCATCAAATACCTACCAGTGTTTAATGTGGTCAAGGACAGAACGTCTTGTCAATACCTCAACATCATACCTAGAATATGGGGACATCATACAATTGTCAAACTGAAACCCAAACAATACAAGCTTATCTGCCGAGTAATTAGATTTCCTATCATGGTGAAAAATGTTGAATTAATCAAACATATCAATACAATCCCAGACTGCATGTTTGTATTGTTTCATTCGCTGATTCTTTGTGGCATACAACTTTCTGACTTGTTTTACTATTAGTTACGAGTCTCCTTTGACAATGGTGTCCTTGACACCATATTTCAAAGAAATTCTTAAACTCAACAACAATACCTCATACTCAACAATGTTGTTGGTGCACTCAAAGTTGAGTTTGAAGGAAAAAACATTTTTTTCCTGAGCAAGAGAAAGTAGAACAACACCATAACCATTCCCAAACTTGGATCAAGCTCCATCAAACAATAGAGTCCAAGGAGATCCCACTTTTTCAAGACACCTGAATTCCTCAATCTTGTGTTCCTTTCCATCAGAAAATCCCACAAAGTTATCTGCATCAACACCTGTGTACAATACCTCATAGGATGCATTGTTGGGATCCTCAATAAGATGCAACATTTTATTTTCCCCATACAACCTGACATGGATGCCCTCAATTAGAATGGTATCTTAGGATATACCCATTTGGACACTCCCAAAAACACTTGTAGCCCATTTTCTTGATAGTAGCATGCCCCACTTGGTTGGGCAGTCAACAATGACAACATCCATTTTTAAGTTTTTTCTTGGGTAAGTTGCAAGATGCACCACCAAACCCTTCACACATCCCACATTAATCTGAGATTCCACCAAGGATGTCCCCAAATAGACCTTAGTTGTTTCATATATCTCTTTTGATTCTGGTGGTGCTTCTAGTTCTTCAATGACTGGTGGGGTCTCCACAATGTTTATGTTTCTTCCTAAGGAAATATTCTCTTCTTTCAACCCCAAGTATTCAAATTATCTCTTTTTGTGCTCGAGAATCCTAAGTAACTCAAAAGTTGGAACAGAGACTTTGATTTGAATCAACACTTGCAAAATATCATATGGGACATTCTTTGGCAAGTCAACATTGGAAGGAAAGCCAATACACTATTTTGGTGGTACAATATTTTTAACAACTTGGGCATGAGGAGGGGTATAATTTTTGTTTGGAACTGCAGGGATTTTGGTAGATGCCTCTTTCTTAGGAGCCTCTTTAGGAATATTTGAAAGTAAGGAAGATTTAGTCTTGGCTTGAGGCCCTGCCTCTTTGATAGCCTTACTTTTTGTGTTATATTCCTTTTCTTAAGCCACAACAACATTCATTAGTAACTCTTTGTCTTCCTCAGATAGGATTCCCCCATCATACTTATTTATCAAAATACCTCAAATATTAAAATTCATTATTGGGAAATTCAAAATCTTGTACAACATCTACTTCTAAAGTATGAGAGAGATAAAGAATGGGTACCCTATGAATGCAGTCCCAAAATGTTGCAGTAGTCCAGGAACTTATAACCTCAATTGAAGTTACCCCTTTTTGTAAGATCGTGGAGCAACCCATGATGAAGACATCATCATCATTGTCATCTTCTTCTTCTTCTTATTCACAAGGAGCATGAGGCATGAAACATTTGTCACACCAATCATTAACGTTTGTCTCCTACACAACAGTAACTCTGGCATCCAAAGGATTGTGTACCATCCTATTATCCTTGTCTTGAGACTATCTATTTCCAAATCCAATAGGTCCCTTTCCTCTATCATCAGATCTTTGGTGATTTGTGAACCTGTCTTCATTTTGCTACTTGTGTTGACCTTGTGAGCTCTGCCCAATTCCCTCCTTAGCTTGGGCTAATTTGTAGGAAATTTCTTTGACAACCCCTACCAAAGTCTTCACAACTTCTTCCAAATCTGTTACCGTGCTTGTTTGGGGTCTTTCTGGGCTAACCAGCTTTACACCCTCCCTATTTGGAGGCTTTCCAATTTTCATGATATTGTTCTCTACTTGGAAATCCATGGTGAAGGTTTGCCTCAAATTTGTGGGGTTTTTGTCTCTTAAATAATATGCATTCTTTTTATCAAATGCATCAATATATTTGATTAAACATGACTTATCACAAGGCCTTATCCTAACAGGAAATCTCCTCAAGGTCTTATTAAACCTTGTGTTTAAATCATATATTGACTCATTAGGATTTTTCTTAATATTTTCAAATTCTGTCAAAAGAAACCTAGGGTCAGTTCTATGACCATACTGCAATATAAATGCATTTCTCATCTCAGTCCAAGAATCAATAGAGTTATGTGGGAATGATTTATACTAGTCCCTGCCATCTTATTCCAAGGTATGGATAAACAACTTGATATATACATCCTCATGTTCAATATCAAAATCTTCCATCATATTCATAAAAAGGTTTAGATGTTGATCACCAGTAATAGCATTATTTCCTTGTAATTTTGGCATTATGTTCCTTACATCTTGAGGCCCTGCATTTGGATATCCAACTATTCCCAAAAACTGTATAGGTCCAAAAGTGTTTACAAAAAAATGGTGTCTGAGTGGGGGTAAAGCCATGTTCCTTTGAGGAGGTGACCTTGGAGGGGTAACAAATTCATGAGGGGCATAGGGTCCTTTGAACACAAGAGTATAATTTTCAAAATGGAGATCCCCCAAAGGCCTTTTTTCTTGGAAATCTCTATCAACCTCAAAAAATATAGGAGTAGAGTTTGAAGCAAACCTTTCAAAATCAAATGAAGGCCCCTCTCCAACTGGAGATTTCAATTCCACAAAGAGGCTACCTGATTCATATTCACTTGAATGGAATTATTCAATGATAGGCCAATCATTTTCATCGATGGAGATCCCTCTTCTCATCTGCTGATCTCCAACAGATCTCCAGGCTTTTCTTCCTTCTGATTTTGCTTTTCCTAGCTCCTGAAATAATGTCCTAGGAGGATCCCTAGCAAAGAAATACCTTCCCTCCAACTTTTTCAATATTAGTAACAAATTTAACTTTGAGAGAGTTTTAAGACACTAGTACTCATTAAAAAATCAGATCAACAAGGAGTCGGCACTAAGGATTTCAACCTTAGTTTTGAAAATGCACTAAATATGATATGTCAAAGTTTTGTCAATTCTAGAAACTAGAAATGAAAATATTCTAACACTTCTTTACCCAGATTTATCAAATGAAAGCTAGTGCAGTAGGTGTTAAGACTAAAGGAACTGTACACAACACTTGGAGGATACAAGAAGTACTTTAGCAGGGTCTTGATTTTGAACTGAAACTCCCCAAAAATGGCACCGGTTAGGTGTTAGTATCCAATTTGATTCTCCCTCAAAGTGTGAGCTGCATCACTAGTTTGACATGAAACTTAGAGACATATTAGATCGTGATGAATCATTTTATATCTGGGGATGAGATATAATTGGCCCTTTGTCACTCAAATGTGGAGAAATGGATAACACCCTCAAGAGGATTTGATCTATCCTGACTATTTTAGGTTGTCCCTTTCAACAAAGGTAAGAGAACCTGTTTTGTAACCTTTGTTTATTGAAGAACAATGATAAATCCTACTTTTAAAAAAAAATTATAGAGAAGAACTTGGGAAAATAAAGATCAACACACCATATTTGAATCTCACGAGTTTTCACTTCCAAAACATGGAGATATTTTCACAACAAGGAAAAGGTTACTAAAGACATTTGAGACCCTTATTGCTACTACATGTTTTGGAAACAGAGATTATGCATTTGTATGCATACAGGACAAACAAGGGTAGTATAAGTAGGATTAGTTATTTTTGAATGAAATTTTTGTGGGAGGTGAGGTAGAGTGAACTTGATTCACCAAATCCTTGAAGAATCTTACAAAATGGAAGGTTAAACCAACATAATTCCACAGAACAAATAAAATGTTTCTTTAACTAGAATATGTGCTTCAATGGAGGCCTAGATTAGCACTCTTTCACACTATATTCGATATTATATCACAAAGGCTCGAGTTATAAAATCCAACAAATCGTCAAGATCTGAGTCAAATCACACCTAAGGTACACCCATAGGCTTATAGACAAAATCTATCAATAGATGAAATAAAAGTGATTTTAAATCGTTTATTCCAATCCCAAATGAAAGATCTTCTAAGAACTAAAAGTGCAGATGCCACTAAAATGTCACAAGGATTGAGGCCTATGTGATTGAATCAGATTTAATAATAGATTGCAACAGAACTAAGAAAAGCTACTTGCATACATTCAGAAATAAAACAAACACATGTTTCTCAAGACAACAAAAAATAACTCAAATTTGATTAATTCTATCAGTAGATGAAAGTTTTTAGAACAGTCTCAAAGCTTGTCAATGGATGTACACTTGGAACCACCTTGACACAATAAAACTTAATACAAAAAGAGATAACCAATTTTCTTAGACGGATTCTCAAAAGACAAATTTTTTCAAATTTTCCAATTGGGAATTTTCTTCGACCTCTAACACTCCAACCTCCAACCCTTTGCACGAAAATTTTGTGCCATTTATAAAATTTAAAACAAAGCCCCTTATTCCCCAAAAGACCAAAATATTTAATGTACCAGTCCTTAACCATGATCTCGATCGTGATTCCCAGAATCAGATTTGTAAAAGTTGTTAGGTACTCATGGGGCATATCTCTTCAAAAATCTCAGCATTCAACTCCTTCATCTGGTAGAAACACTCCTCCTTTAACTCTCCAACATAACAGGGATATTTTACTAGCTCTGGTAGTGGGAGGTCATTTGTTGAGCCAAGATGGATACCTAAGGATCAAAGTAAGTATAATAATATTTTGCTATCTCTACTTCCTAGCTTAGTTATTAGTAGAATTTGTTTGTCTTTTTTGTTATTTTTACCATATGTTTTGTAACTCGCCATTATTATATTCATCTCTGCTGCCACCTCTAATTAATGTAGAGAACTTATTCTTTTATATGACCTAGACATGTTCAAAATCCCTATGGGAATACTAGAGAGGTGTTAATTTATATGTATAGACACCCAACACTTGTCAATTGTCACATTAGCATGTTTGCACCAACCTTTAATTCCACAAAGGAGCTGACACGATTGAGGAAAAATATTTCTTTGCATAATGACTGAGAGAGATGGTGATTTGGAAACTTGCGTAAAATAGCTACTACTATTTTTCACTAACCTCAGAATTCTCATGGACACTCACATAGATTGAAAAACAGAGGCTCCCATGCTACGCCGAGTCAATCTTGTTGTAAGATCCACATCAGCAGCCCCTGCCTTGCCGCTTCACAAAAATCTCGGAAGGAGGGATAGGCCTAAGTCCTTTATTACTTTGAGATAGTTTTTGGATATTGATCTCATCCTCCTTATATTTTGGGATGAAGTTGCAGAAGTTTGTTCTAAGTAGAAAAAATAAAGAAGAAACTTCAAATCAATTTCACATTAAATCATGCACGCCACTCTTTCTCTAACTTGATAAATGTTAATTCCAATTTTGTTATTGAAAATCAATTCTTTAGAACACTATTATTTCTTTACAAATTCCCACACTTGATTCAATGTACATTCTTCTAGTATATATTATGCATCCGATGTAATTTATGTAACACCAAGTATTCAGTTGGAAATGCAAAAACTTGTGTAGTTGGTTGAATTTTTTTTCTATGTTGAATGTATTGAATTATATAAGGAATATAGTGTTTTTTAGTTTGAACAAGATAGATTTCTCATATTATAGGTTTGTATCATCTATTTAATTTAGTAGATAATTAATGGGAAAATACAAGTGTGGATTTTGTGTTGGTTTTTCTAGGAAACAGAAAGCTTTTAAATCCATTTTGCACAGTATATTATTGTTATCTCTTAGAAGCTCACCCTGGTTGAGGGATAACAACATCATTTATAATCTTTATCTTCGCTCACTTATGTAGATACAATGGAAACACCTTAGGTCTATGAGTATACCTATTTTTGAGGTGATTCTCCGATATCAAGGACAGTTCCTTATTGATGTATCCTAAGCTAATTTTTTGGGTTTTTTGGATTTTTAAGGGAAAAAATATTATTGTAACTAAAATTAAAATTTGGTGATACACCAAAATGATTGAGGGATTTGACTGAGTACATGAAAAAATTACTAAGAATATATTATAGATACATGAACCAATGGGTATCAACAGAAACCTAAGGAAACCACTTATGTGTTTAGGGATAAATCATAACAACACAACAACTAACACGAACACTAATAATATGTAGAGAAGACAAAATTTGCAGCAAGGTAAGATAATTAATTGAACGAATTGACATTCACAAGAGCTAATAAAAATATACACACCATTGCAAAAAATTGGAAAGGCAGTAATTGGTTCTCATTCAAGGGAAAAAATGATAAAAAATTTCTTTAACACTCCTACATCCAAAAAGTCCTCCTATAAATGGTTTCTATGAATTTTTTGGGCTCTGTTTCGATTTGTATCTATGATTTTTTTGAGGTTGCCACCATTTTATATTTTCAAACTCTTCCTCGAGCTAGAATGCAACTCTATTTCATTTCTCTTTTCAAATATAACCACCATTGCTAATAAAGGTGAGCTCTCAATCATTGAACTCTGCAAAACAAAATTCACTGATAGTTTGTTTCAAAGCATCGATACATCTTTTTTTTCAAATTTATTTTTTTCCCTTGCAATCCAAGTTAGAAAATCATTCTGGGCTCTTCAATTTTTCTCTACATTTTTTTTTAATCTTTTGACAGTTTCGAAAGCATGACTAAAAAATGGTAAGTCCACGTTCATCTTCTAAGTTCCACTACAAAAATATGTTAAAAAAATTTATAGTTGTACATGTACAAAAAATTGTAACTAAGAATAATATGTCTTTTTCTTTATCTTTAGTGGGTATTCATAATTTTGCTTTTATTCTAGAAGATTCAAGCTCTATATTTTCCCACTGTTGGTATTTTCACTAGTTTGAAGTGTTATTATGAATATTTGAACCCTGCTTGTTGAATTCTGTGGCGATTCTAAGATTTTCTGGTAGTTAATAAAAATTTAATGATAAGACTATTTGTTGCTCAGGATCTACATAAGTATACTTGTTGAAAACATGGAAGTTTGAAATATGAACATTTGATTGAAGGCTCACATTTTTTTTAGAGAGGCTCTATTCATGTATTTCATTTTGAGCTTATTATTTAATGGTAGAATGTCTCTTGTATTTTCAGAGCCTTGAAGCTATATTATAATGTTATATCATGGTCAAAATTTTATACCGAGTTTTGTATATTATATATGTCTACCATTGTTAATATATTGAACATCTAAACTTGGTATTCTTCTTTCTAGTTTCATTGATTAGGTGGGCATCCATTGTTTACTTTGTATTGTTTCACTTTGTAGTTCGAGCCTAGTAAACAAGTCTCCATGTAATGCTTACTATTTTTAAATAGTTCAGAATTCTAAAACTTTGTATTGTATGGTTTGAGCTCTATTATGTTAAAATACAACTTTTCTTCTACAAACACCATTGAGTTCTACATCTGTAACATTTTGTGGCTAGAAAGACCAAATTTTCTTGAAACCATGGGTATTGAAATTTGCTCTTCCTATAGTAGAACTTTGTAAGGTTTAGAACTTAGAAAATACTTAAAACAATGTAAAATGTGTTTAAAATTTATGATTTGTTTCTCCTTTTGAAACTATACTTCTGAAACTACATTCAATGATCCTTAAAGGGTTTTCTATAGAATGATTTTGCACTCATTAATAGTATTAAAATTTTTCCCAGTATGATACTTTGAATTTTTCATTCATGTACTCTTTTTTCAAAACCAATATGATGTTTGGAGATACCATTGGTAACATATCTGAGTTCTGTTTCATATATGTTAAGCTTGTAAATTAAGGCATTGTTGTACCTTTAGTCTAAAAAACTACATATTAGTTTTGATGTTTGGGCCTTGAGGCTCCTTTAGCTATTTCCTTGATTGAAATGTAAGTTATGAAGTGTTACGACATGAGTGATTTTTTTATTGATTACTTTCTTCATAAAATGGATCAAGAAAACTTCAAGTGTACATTTTTCATGTAACTCATACTATAAATTTAAGTTCTGGAAACTTTGCAAGGCACTCTTTGCATTGATATATACTCACTTATGTTTTTTCACTATGCCATTGTACTTGTTAGATTTGTTACATCTCTTGGATTGAAATACTAAAACATAGTTTTCATCCTTTGATAGTTCCATTATATGATCTGTAATATTTATCCCTTGTAACTCAGAAGAATAATTCAGTTGTTCATTAACCAAGATGGTATAATGTGTACCTTAACTCGTCATCATTTATTACCTTCTTCTCAAGTTACTTGATGCAATACTCAATACATATACTTTCTTGACTGAATGGTAGTAATCTTGAACACTTGTACTCTTGTATCTTGATTATAAGTTTGTCCAAAACTTTATGAGTATAGAAGGTTACATTACTCATATAGTTGTACCATTTCTACTTCCTGTAGGTTTTTTGAAAGATATTGTAATACATTTTCTTTGATTAAATCATCTAAAATATGCTACAGCAATGGCTTTACTTGATGATAGAAGAATTCTATACAACACTTTACTCATCAAGTCTTGATATCTTTGTATAATATTGGGTTACATTCCTTGACTTAATCAATACTTTGTGAATATTTTTTTCTCATCCTTTGGAGCTTAGTGAATTGGCATTGTTCAGTTCCACTTGTAGGATCTTGGAACCTGTTAGTATAAAAAATTTTAATTGGATTCATTTTTTATCCTATTCCTTTTGAGTAGTATAGTATATAATATTTTTGTAAATGTATGACAACATTTAAATTATCTTGTGTGCCTAACTCAAATATTTTAAAACTCAGAAACAGTATTTTCTTTCATATAATGTGAAAAATCTTGTGATTTAAGCTCAATTAACTAAATTATGAAGTCTCTTGTTCATAATAACTTAAAACCTGAAAGGTTGATCTCTTGGTGCATATTTATTTATTGTAATTATGATGAATTGCTTCTTCCTTTCTGTTGTTGATGTACCATTTGATGAAAAAGAGATTTGATACTCTTGCAGATTTGTTTTTAATTTTAAGACTGTGCTTACAATTTGTTAACAAAACTATACTTGTTCCTTCCGATAGAAGTATAAAGTCTTTACTTCAATTAAATGATTTATTTAAGTGTAAGTGTACCTCCTTATTTTGTTGTACCTATTTCTTTATTCCTACAACCTGCTTGCATTTACTTACTTGGTGAAACACTACGATCATGATACTTGTATCTCTTTTTATCCTATAAGTTCAGGATATGATACACCTTTATGCATAAATTTTCCCTGAACTTTCCTTGTCTTCATGGATGAATTCATTTATCGTTCAGTGTAATTTTTGTAGAATGCTTTTGTACCTGTCATTTCTTGATTCTCTTGACTTGTATGTTTTAATGACACTTTGCATTGAAGAAAATGTCTTCTTCAATTGTTGTAATATCATTTCTACTATACCTACACACTTTTAAAAACATTTAGAAAACTAAAATACCTTCAGCCTCTCTCATATAACATAGTGATTTTATTTTCTTTTGTTTCTTTCTGTCATGATTAATGTCAATGTCATGAACTTATGAAATATAGTACCTATTCATTTTGTATATCTATTATTTTGATGTACCTTATGCCTCTTGATCTTAGGAGATCCGTTTTGATTGAGTTAGATATCACATGAATACAGATCAAACCCTGAGCTTAGCATCTGATTTTATTTCCTTTTTCTTTCCTCAGGTACTCTAATGCAATGGATGATGCAAAAGATAAAAATGGAGCTGGAACTGGAGCAATGGAGACTAGTAGAAAACCCAAAGGCAATAATGGGTTTCGTCAATACTCTTTTTATTTTAGCTTCAAGTACATGTATCTCTTATTTTAGTATATATAAGTTAATGTTTACAATTTTTGCACTTGTGTAAAAATGGGCAACTCAAAAATTTGTTACGATGAATGGAATTGGTGAAGTGAACCTAATCTAGGGGAGATTATTTCAGTTCAATATTGTTTCTTTTGATTAATTAATGATTACATGAAATCTGCAGCTATGTGTGCTATTACAAAATGTAATAGATCACATAGTCAGCAATTTCATGATTATCTTCAGCAAAAAGAACACAAGGCCCTAAAGGACAGATGTGTAAACTTGATGAAGACTGAAAATAAAGAATAGATGAAGTGTTAAGTTTTGGAAAAACAATCATAGTTACAGATTGCAGTAGTTAAGGTTCATTGCTAAAGTTACAGGTATTTTAAAGTTCTTTCCTTCATGATTAAATACATTCAATTATGTTATTGAGTTGTTTAATTCATCTTATAATCCATATACAAAGCTGAAATGCAGAAATAAATAAACAACTCAGTTTCAGAATTCAATGTTTTATTCATAAGGAATTTCAAATGTTCCCACACAAGTTGTGGGATGTAACTCAAAAGTAAATTACAACTACTGAAGTAAGAGGTACATATGCATGAAAAATAAATTAAAGGAGTATGAAAGAACCCATCATTGCCTTGGGTTTCTTTCATTTCAGTTGATGCATTTCCAGGTCCAACTTGCTCCATCTTCATCCTCGCTTCTTAGCAAATGGCACTGTACCTGAAAAACAAGAAAAGGAAAGATTGTTAATTTTGAGCTCAGGGTTGATCCATATTCCTTTACTATCCAAATTCCTGCAAGTGGATCTCTTAACATCAGGAGGTATATGTTACATTAGGATCAAAGGCACAACTGATAAAAGCACCATTCTGCAGCATCATACATGACTCATTCACTCAGAAAGAAGAAAGAGAAAAACTATGGAATCAAAGAGAGGCCAAAAATCCTAAATGTTTTCTAACAAGTTTATCTAAATGTGCAGATACAGGTAAGAAGAAAGAAGTGATACATTCTATAACTTGAATCAGAAAAGTACATTTATTTCAGTTCAAACTAGAGGCTGAAGTTAACTAAAATGAGACAAGATTACAGCTAAAACAAAATGGAAAAGGAAATTTGAGAAAAATTAGACAGGGCTTCACCATGTAAAATAGACATTTTACATCTTTCCATCATGCTATTTCAAACTAATACATGCTTGAAAGATGTAGATAAATCAAATAGTATACAAGAAAGGAAAGAATACATTGTATAGTAAAAGTTATAGATTCAGATAAATACAAGTTACCTCATGATAAAGAATATTTTCAGTTACAATACAACTAAGGATGGAGAATATAATTCATGATGAAGAGTTATAACTCACAATGCAACTAGCTAAATACTTAGACAAGTAAAGAAACATCAATGACTTACACAACCATGAAAAGTTACAGTCAAATGAAAATCATCTATCAAAGTAAAGGTTGTAATAAAGGAATAAATTTATCAGGTACATTCTTACGGTTGAAGCTAAAAAGTAGATTACATGTCATAATAGATACTTTTGCAAAGGATCACTGTGTGGAAAGAACAAATAAAATTATGATACAAGGAAAACAATCATAGTACTAAAGAAAGCCTTATTGTTTCCTTAAATAATGAATAATCCAACATTCATGATGGAAAACAAATGGCCTGTGTAATTTTATAGCATCTTTCAAGTTTCATACTTCAACAACTATGTTCTATGGATATTATTCAGTATCAAAATGTATTGAAGAAATAATGGAAACATCAATCATACATCACCAGATAATGTTTTCAATCAAGAAACAGGTTTTGAAAGTATAGATTTCTCATGAAGATCAATGAGGGATTCAGGTTTAAAAGTAGATAAAAATTACACTAGTGGCAACTATAGAGCCTCATTTTCTTGACATAATATTACACAGTCAAGTTAAAACTGTAAAATTAATGGATACATTTAAGTTTGCATGAGTATAAGTGCATCATTAGAAGGTTGAAAATTAAGAAGGAATCTAAGCACACTAATTAATTTACATAGCTGACCAAGTTACAAATAAAAAAAATTACGTCTCATCCATTCAATACAGGATAAATGTAACAACTTCATTTTGTAAAATCCTTGAAGTATGAAGACAAAGTACATGTTTTCATTCAATTTTAGTAAGGAGTACATAAATTATTACATTGCATGGTGTTACATGGTTTAAGAAGACTACAACTATTATGACACTTTTTTTAGGCCCAACTATCAAAGGAAAGGACCGCCCATCAGTACGGTTTTGTAACATACATTTATTTAGAAAGGGGTGTGATGAAATTGATCTAGAAGACATTTCTCGAAGGCACACTTTAAAAAAATAGAAATTCCTAGATCTTAGTTACAAGAAGTGGAAATTGTAAGCCCAAGCATAAATTACAATTGAAGAACTTATGTTTTTGAAGTTTCATTATACGATTAAAGGAAATAATGATTACAACTTTGCATCAATGAAATAGTCAATTCAAAATCATTGTGTATAAAAGTCATCCATACAAGTGGTGCCAATCAAGTACAAAATAAATAATAATAGCTTGTATTAATTATTTGTAATCCTCCTACTACTATTTTGAGAAAATGAGACAAAAAAGGAAAATAAATGACAAGATGCAAGAGAGAATACAAGCCTTATTTTCTAACAATTGTTTAAAACGGTTACAGGTATAATAATGAAATCTCATTTCAGCCCTTTAAAGATTTTATACAATTGAAAGGAGTTTTATAACGTGAAGGCTACATAAAGAAGGGTGATCAGAGGAGTTGTTACAACATGGAATCATTTCATCATGGTCTACAAAACTATCATAACTCATATCAATTATTAGGATGAATGAGAAATTGTAATAGTCTTGCTTTCAGGTTTCCTTAGTATTCTTGAAAGTATCTCATGACAGAATGAAATATTACCATGTACAACATTGTATACCAGGTTTTCAAGTAGGTCACAACCAAATGGATTAAATTCATAGATCAAGACAATCATATAACAGATCTCGAAAATCACCCAGAAAATCTAGTAAAAAATGCATTTACATTTTTTAGAACACACACAAGCTACAAATTTATAAATAGAAGCAACCAATATAAACCCAGATCTAGATCTAGGAAAATGGGTAAGCATATCTATCTTGACTTCAAAAAAGGCATCCATAATAAGAAACACCTTCTAGAGTTACAAGCATTTGTTCTTGGTAAAATGTTAACAGTGAGCTCTCAAGTAAATGGCCAAAACGAAAACTAAGTGTAAGTTCAAAGAAAATATTCCATGCCATCAATGCCAACACTTCAAGATGCCTAGAACTGCACATGTTGAGAAAAGTATCATTTCAAGGCGAGATCGAAACGATAAAAACATAGCTCGTATAGCCTAAAAAGGGTGTCAATTTTTCTTCCAGTTTTACAAACATCCACCAAGAGAAGAATCAAATAATTTCTCAAGTTTTCATAACATTCAAAGAAAAATACAAGATCTATATTTGAAGTGAAATAATCTAACTTGCACAGAGATCTATAAATACATTGAGATCGATAATTTATAGAACTTCGGAAGCATTTTCATAAGAGCTCAAAAAATGATATCAATAAGAGAAAACATAACATGAGCTTCAAGTTTTATTTTAGCCTCTAAATGCACTCAGGAAGAGATTCATGATAAGGATACTCAACGTTCCTTTGTACAAAGTAAAACATGCAATCATAAGATAAACAAAATACAAATTTTATTTTTCTAAGCAATGATGAAAATATAGTTTTATTTTTCGTACGATCGTATGTATCAACTTAGGTAAGTAT
Organism: Taxus chinensis; assembly: GCA_019776745.2. Taxonomy (NCBI): domain Eukaryota; kingdom Viridiplantae; phylum Streptophyta; class Pinopsida; order Cupressales; family Taxaceae; genus Taxus; species Taxus chinensis. The sequence goes on along the minus strand of CM034151.1, from coordinate 756,946,894 downwards.
TAGTCTAAGAGAAATACTCATTTTAAGATAAAACCCATATGAGGAAATAAGTAGATCTAAAGAAAGACAAAGCAGATTATTGAGAACTCAATCATGGATCAAGCTTGAGATACCAACCCCTGCTTAGAGGGTTTCAATAAATCCAAAGAAAGAAGCACTTCCAGAAGTGAAACTAAGTAGATATACATGTCCTCAATGAGATCAAAACAAAAGGAAGTCATAAATTGAGGCATTAAGACAGTGAATAAAGAAAAAATCAGAGGAATCACCTTCAGAATGGCTACCATGAGAGATTTCTTAAATCTTCAAAAAACCACAAAAGCACAATATCCCAAAGGCCAATGTGGAACAAGAAAAATTCAAAGAACCATCAATGGTGCCAGGTCAAGCCCCATCAGAACAAAAAACTTCATGATAAAAACTTTAGAGAGCTCAAATTTATAAAGAGTGGACCCCAAATCTTCATGATGTCACCCATTCACTACTAGGACCTCTCGGAGCTCAGAAATATTAAAAAAATGTAGAACAATCAAGATATACGCTTGTAAAGCTCACCGTACAGACTGTAAAAGGAACTGAATTAAGCTTAATAGATTCAATAATGGTAGTTGTGCAAAAAACATATCCATGGCTTCACATAGAGAGAAAGACCAAAAATGAGATGATCATTTAGGGTTCAAGGTGTTTTACTACACCCAATCTCAACCGCCATTAAGCATAACTCACTCAATGAGTCGAAATAGACGGTCGTAGATTGAAAGAGCCAAGATCGATGGGGTAGTTCAAAACCATAGTTTGACCACCCCACTTACCTTGGTTTGAAAATAAATGATTCATATCAGATGCTGCAACATCTATCGATCTGATTGAATCATGAAAATCAATGTCATAAATGCAAAATTCATACATATCGTGATGCAGAGAATCGATGACTCAGTTTATCGAGGTACCAAGATCGACGATATAGATATAAACCACAGTCAAACTACCGTGCTTACCATGGTTCAAGCATCGATGATCAATATTCAGAAAGTACCATGATCAACAGTCAGAAGACCGAGAGAAAATTCGAAGCAAAGTATGATTTGATCTGAGCCACCTTGTTAGTTCTAAGGTTAACCGTATTACCACTAACAAATAAAAATAAAGGGGCGAGTCATCATGGCGAAAGGGACCAGCCCCATTGAATAAATCATTGCATTTGACCTTGGATAAGGTTTTATAACATATGCTAAACAATCAAATACTAATAAGAAATGAAATGAAATGATACTCAAAAGGTTTTCATATATAGCATGCAATGATATCCAGAAAAGGTGAAAAATAAATCATGTGTGCAATGATTTTCAAAAGATAACCTAGAAATATGATGTATGCCATGAATAATGCAAAATTTACAACAAAAGTTCCATGTTTAAACCAATAGACTGATCAATGATTAAGGTCCCATGACCTTAATACATTTAATAATACAATGTTAATATCCAAAAGTGGCCGAGTATAGTATGAAAATATTTCACAAAATGACCCCATATGTATTCTAAATCATGGTATCATTCTAAGTCAGCAAAGGAGGAAGACAAGTGTTCACATAAAAAGTGGTCCCCGCAGTGGGAGAGGTAAAAAATTGTCAAATTATATTTACTCAATAGTGTAATTATTCATGTGACCATAAGAAAACAAAATTATGTATGGAGATGTCAACATCAGAGCCTGTAGGTGGTCCCCACACTTTAGGTGAATTTTGTAAAGTGTTAAATCAAACTAATTATCTTTACTTTCACAAAGGGACATATTGTACATGTGCATCCAAGGGGGAAAGTGGATCAAAATTACAGATGTCACATCAAGCACTAGAAGACAGAGATTGCATCTACATTGGAGAAGACTTGCTCATCAAGAAAGGTTTATTATTAGCAAAATTATTCACCCAACTTTATTAAAAATAGAACAGTAAACTAAAGTTTGAATGAGTTGTATTTTTGTAACAAAGGCTATTAATGCCTCATTATATTAGCATGTTTATTTTATTCCTTTATTTATTCATGATAAAGGATAAAAATAGGATACATAGGTGAGTACAATATTTAGTCTATTTTTAGGAAGGGTGGGGTGAATAATTTTTCTATATATTGTGTGCATTGCCAAAGCACAAGAGAGGAATTTTTGGACACAAGAGTGTTGAAGAAGTTTTGCTAGTTTTTCCCTTTGAATGAGTCGCATATTGTTCCTTTCCAATTATTTGAAGTCTTTTGTATGTCTTATTAATCCTTTTGAATGTCAAATTCCCTAATTAATAATCCCAATCTGTTACAAATTTAGTAATTTATGCATGATATTATTATGCATGTGTTTCTAAACTGTATTGTTGTGAAACTTTTGCTCAATGCATTAAGTGTTCACCTTAATATTCTGCTGAAAACTATTGGTTTGTGCATCCAAAATCTAGTTTCATATCAATTGTGCATGTACTCAGTTAAAGACTTCAAACAAGTTTGGTGTATCACCCCATTTTTGAATCCATTTATAGTCATGTTTTACCCTCAAACCCCAGAAAATTAGTGTAGGATACGTAAACAAAGGAACCAACCTTGATACTAGAGACTCGCCTCAAAATAGCTATACCCACAGACATGAGGTGTTTCTATTGTTTCTACAAATGAGAGAGATCGATTGTGTAAGCTTAGGACACCTGCAGCCATCACTCTACAGGGTGCACTTTTAAGAAATAACATTTTTTGGCACTCTCAGTGGGAAAACGAATCAGATCTACGAGTAGATTACAACATTTTATAGTATATTCACATAACAAAGGTTACTTTCATGACAACAAGCTGCATAAATTTATTCTAAAGATAAAAATATTTATTTTATGACTCCATAAGGATGATTTCAGACTAGTTTTGTATCATGTTCTATAGTGACTACAAGATCATCGGTAATAGGAATTCCTTCTAATTTTATTTCTTTACCTTTTAATTATGTAAGAAGAATAAGAGTAGGTAACACCCTACCTTATAATAGGCCTGTTTTTAACAACCCTCCTCCTAATCTTCCATCACCACGCATAAATTTATCTATTCAAATCCCAGTTTTTCCAATGGCTATTCAACCACCTAGGAATTTTGTGACCTTTACTAATGGCATCCCATTAGTAATTCAAGTCTATGATGATATCCCTAATGCTGCCATGAAAATTTTTCCTACCGTCAATTGTGAAAATCAGGTTACACCTACATAGCACATCAAAGATGTTGCATCCCTATGTGCAGCCCATAATATTACTCATGAAGATGTGGCTTTGAGAATTTTAGTTGCATCCTTTAAAGGGAAAACCTTGCAATGGTATAGAAGTTTAGAGATTAGAAGCATAAGAAATTAGGATGAACTAGGTGGTAAATTAATGAAATAATTTCAAGATAATTCAAATCATTTATCCCTTATATAGCAGATATCAACCATTAAATGAGCCCCTCATTAATTTATGGCTAGTTTCAATATTCGTTTTTCCAAAACTTAGGAAAGAATTCTAACAAGTGTCAAGCCTCAAGCTGATCATGATTTTCTTTATTATCTTAGATCTCTAAACAATGATATTTCAACTATGATTCAGTCAGTGGGAGTAGAAAATGTCCAACCAGCCTATGATATCGCTATCTAAGCTGAAAATATTCCTATTCAAGTTGAGAAGTTAACACCAAGGCCTTCAATGTCTCTTTTAGCAGATTTGGTAGCTATCCCACAGCCTGTCTCCATTATTGAACCTATTATTACAATCCCATCAGATGATGTGTTTAAAGCTTTACATACTGTGGGAAACAAGCTAACTTTGATTGAAAATATACTTACATTACCTATCAGGCCTTATCAGGCTCCTTATCAGCAAACCCAGCAAAATAGGTAGCCTTATCAGCATAATCAAAATTGTATGCATCCTTATCAACAAAGGAAGTTTGACCCAAAGGATCCTAGTTCATCTAACGTTGTAGTTCCAGTTAATATGGCTAGAGAGGAATGGTGTCAACCTTATAATCAACCTCATTCAGCTACAAGTTTCCCAAATGCTTTCCTGAATATAAGTCTTGTTGCAAAACCTCAACCTGAAACATTGATCATGCCTAAAATGGAGGGTGAGCAGCTAGAAAATCATGTTCAGAAAGTGCCCAAACATAACTTAGTCATTTTTAGTGAGGATTATTTTATTGCAGTTACGACTAGAGCTTAAGAAAAGGCTCAGGAAAGTCAAAATCTTCAAAACAGACCTATTCTTCCCACACTCATAGATAAAATTGCAACTACAAGGCAAAAATCAGCTCATAGTACTTCCATTCCACAAAAACCAGTAGGTGTTTCAGTTGGTAAAGAACAACAAAAACAACTATAACTTGATCCAAGAAGATTCTTTATACCTCAGATATCAAAAACAACTGAAGTAAAATAAGTTTTCGTTAAAGCCTATTAAAAACCAATAGAGCCTATTTCCAAAACTACTGCTTCTTTTAACATTTTTGATGTAATGAAAAAGCATAATATGAATATCTCAATGTGGGATTCTCTAAGTATTCTAGGACAACAAGAGTTGCTTTCTCATGAACTTGTTAAGCTACATATTTCTTCAAAAATAATAGAAAAGGAAGTACATAAAACAAATATAGTCCTTGGAACAATGGAACAGGACTGCATTAAAGAAGTTAAATGGATGGTTTAAAAGGTCTTAAACTCTCATGCTATCAAGAAACCCCCACCATTTTATTTGTCTATAATTATTGGAGAGAAGCTTGTTCATAATTGCATGGTTGACAGTGGTGCAAGTAGCACAGTTATGCCAAAAGAAATTACAGAAAAGTTGGGTTTCCGTTATGAACCTACAAAGAAGAGTGTGCTACAGCTTCATGGGACTGCATCAAATACAATTAGCATCATCAAAAATTTAGAGGTAACATTACATGCTTGTCTGAATGTTTCTATTTTGCAATATGTTACTGTTGTGGATTTACATCCTTACTTTGTCATATGTTTATCTAGAGATTTCACAACAAAGATATGATGTTATATCTCTTCAAATTGAACCTTTTTGTTCTTCACTACACATTATGGGACCAAATTTACTATAAATTTTGAACTGTTGGCCATATTTCATATTGAGCCTCATGTGTCTAATGCATTAACTATTTATTCAACCTTAAATCAGTTTGATTTTGATAATATAGCTCATGTTTCAGCACTACATTGTGTTTCTAATCTATTTACAGATGAAAAAACACATGAAGAACATGCACATGATCCTTTCAAAGAATTTGAAGAACATTTGTTTTGTGTGTATTGCCTACATGGTGAAAACACACCAATTCCATTGCTATCCAAAATAGAAAATGCAGCAGAAGGGATTTGGAAGCTTTATTTTGATGGAGCTAAGTCTTAAGAATAAGAAAGGACAAGGAGTAGGATTGATGCTCACTTCCCCCACAAACAAAAGGTATTTCTCAACTTTGAGTCTCCAATTTTTGTGCACTTGTAATGTAGCTAAATACGAAGCGTTAATTCATGGCTTACTTTGGGCTAGAAAGAGAGGTATTAGCATGTTACAGATTTTTGGTGATTCTGAGTTGGTTATCAATCAAGTAAGAAATTTCCATGTTTGTAAGAATCCATTAATGAAGTCTTATATAAATAAAGTTTAAAACTTAATGGAGGATTTCAATGCTATTAATATTCATTCAATTCCTAGAATAGAAAACAAGCATGCAGATAAATGTGCAACAATTGGTGATAGTTTTGAAGTGATGGAATAGATTAAAAATAAAGAGATTCAGCCTCACATAAAGATGATTGTCAAGCCTTCTATACCCGATAATTATTTGAATTGGCAGGTTTTTGAAAATGATGAACAGATTTGCTGGTTTTCACAGCAAAAAGTTGAATTTTCTATAGTAAATCAAGAGAAATTGTAGCACTTATATAGTCACCATAGTTTTCAATTGATTAAAATTAAACTACCTCAAGGTTTGTTCACATTATAAGACATCTTCAACACTGATGATCGGTTAAGGAAAGACAAAACAAAGATTTCAATACATGCAGACAATTGTGAAGAGATCTCAGTTGATGATGGGAAGAATTTATTTCTCAGAAATTTATGTTCCTTAGTTGAGAAAATTTCCTTTATTAATCTTTGTAAGGAATTTAAGGATGTTTTCACTTGGGAATACCAAGATCTGAAAGAGTTTGATCCAAGTTTGACACAACATACTATTGAATTACAACCAAATTCCAAGTTATTTAGGCAAAAAAAGAGGCCTGTAAATCCCATGATAGAACCTTTAATGAGAAACGAGTTATCTAAGTTGATCGAATCAGGTATTATCTTTCCAGTTAACCATTCAAGTTGTGTAGCCAATCTTGTTCCTGTTTGGAAAAAGAACGGAGAAGTCATATTATGTGTGGATTTTAGAGATCTTAATAAAGCTTCACTTAAAGATATTACCCATGCCCAATATGGATTAGATCTTAAGAACAATTTATGGTTATGATAGACTATCTCTTCTAAATTGTTATAGCGGATATAGTCAGATCCTAGTGTGAGAAGAATATAGGTAGAAAATAGCTTTCACCATAAAGTGGGGTACTTATGCTAAGAAAATAATGCCTTTTGGCCTTTTAAATAATGGTGCAACGTTTCAATGTGTAATGGACATGGATTTTTGTATCTTACTAATAAATTCATACTCATGTATTTGGATGATGTTACTGTATTTAAAAAATATTCAGAAGAACATCTAATACATATAAGGAAGACTTTTCAGTTATGTAGACAGTTTGGAATATCTTTGAATCCCAAATTTTTTATCTTTTTGGTACATCAAGGTAAATTAATTGGTCATATTGTTTCTAAACAAAGTTTATCAATTGACCCTTTCAGAATTGAAGCCATATCACATCTATCATTACATCATCACAAGAAGGCATTACAAATCTTTCTGGGAAAAAATCAACTTTGTTAGAATATTTGTTCCAGACTTTGTAGCATTGGTTAAACTATTTACAGCTATGTTGAAGAAAGAGAAGACCTTCTCTTGGACAAGCGAAGGGAGAGAAGGGTTCAAAGAAATTAAAACAACCATTTCTCAAGATCTTACTCTTGTAAAACCAAATTTTGACAAATATTTTACAATGTATGCACTTGCAGGAGTTGAAACAATCTCATCTATATTAACTCAAGTTAATGATTAAAATATTGAGCATCCAATTTCTTTCTTTGGACAAAGTTTGCATGACTACGAAACAAGGTACACATTTCTTGAAAAACAAGTAGTTTTAGTAGTCAGAGGACGAAATAATTTTCAGTACATGCTTTCAAACAATAAGATGCGCATTCTTGTTTCTCATCCAAGTGTAAAAGATTTCAAGTTAAATAAATAATTGAATGAGAAGAGAAAAGGATGGATAACGAAAGTCAAGGAATATAATGTTGATATCCATGTTGCGAAGACAATTTGAGGTAAAGGTTTTTATGAGCATATCATTTTTGATATGGAAAAACAATAGGTTGCATAATCAGAAGCCAAAACAACATGCTGAAGTTATGTATTAGCAATTCGATATCATGGTACAACTAGAAAATCAACAACCTAATTTTATTGAAAAATTTCAGGAATCAAGATGGATGACTGATTTAGTTAACTATTTACAACATGTCACTTATCCAGAAGGTATGGACAATAACAAATGAAGATATTTTAGGTTACAAGTTGTACCTTATGTTTTTATTGATGGTATGTTATTCAAAAAATATATAAATGAAATCTTGCTGCAATGTGTTGATTATGATATAATTCAACAATTATTATCTTAATTCCATGAAGGACCTATAGGAGGTCATTTTTCAGCACATACCACAACCTTAAAAATTACGAAAGCTAGTTATTATTGGCCCAACATTTTCAAAGAATGTTTCGAATGGATCAAAAAGTGTAAGAAAAATGATTTCTTTGTTGGAAAAGAATGTTTAGCTTCTCTACCCTTACAACCTATTTCAGTTTATCAACCTATCATGTAGTGGGGCCTCGAATTTATTGGCATGATAAACCCACCTTCGTCACAAGGACACAAGTGGATTTTGACTACTACATATTACTTTACATGATGGAATGAATAAATAACCTTGAAAGATGCTAATGAAACTTCGATACTATCCTTTTATGAAGGTATAATTTACATATTTTATGTTCCAGCAACTACCATTTCAGATAATTCCTTAACATTTCATGGTGCAAAGGTAATATATTATGTTTTCAAACACATAATTTATTTAAGTACGTCATCTAATTATTACCCACAAGGTAATGGGTTAGCTGAAAGTACTAACAAGAATATTTTAAGGATCATCAGAAGAACAATCAAAGATAACCAGAGAGCTTGGCATCTAATGTTGAATTTAGCACTTTGGGCTGACAGAGTGACGCCTAAAAGTTGAGTTGGCAATTCACCATAAAATCTTGTTTACGTAAGAGAAGAAAGAATGTCTATTTTATTTGAGTTATATCCATTAGATTTGCTACATCAGATGGACCTACTTGAGAATGAACCATTGCAGCTTCGTTATGTAGAATTGATGGAGTTACAAGAGCTGAGAGATCAAGCTCATGTGAACATGGAGAAGAATAAGAAACATATGAAGAAAACTTTTTATAAGAAGGCTAAGTTCAAAATCTTCAATGAAGGAGACATTTTGTTGAAATGGGGTGCTGATCGTGTAAATCCATGAAGTCATACAAAGTTTGATACAATCTGGAGTGGTCCTTACATGATTTAATCTTCCAAAGAACATAATTTTTTCATGTTTCAAGGCTTAATGGAGAGGAAATTACCATTCCTGTGAATGGTATGTTTCTCAAACACTATTATTGAAAATCCTATAGTGTTTGTTTAGATTAGGATTTCCCTTTCAATAAGTGTAGTCGCTATGCATTGTAATGATTTTTAATTCAATATGTCCATACGTGCACATGATCTAGTTTACCAGATCCTTCCAAGTTTTAGTTCATTTTGAAGGGTTGGACCTTCAGAAAGGAAGATTTTGATTACATGTTTTTCACTCCATGCCCAATGGACACGAGTAAGCCACTAGTTTACAATCTAGAAGGCAACTTTCCCCATTGGATTGCAAGAAATGTTGACAATTTTTGCACTTGTGCAAAAATGGGCAACTTGAAACTTCATTACGATGGATGGCATTGGTGAAGTGAACCTAATATAGGGGATATTATTTAAATTTAATATTGTTTCAGTTGGATTAATTAACAATTACATGAAATCTATAGCTATGTGTGCTATTACAAAATCTAAAAAATCACATAGTCAACAATTTCATGATTATCTTTAGCAAAAAGAACACAAGGCCCCGAAGGACAAATGTGTAAACTTGATGAAGACTGAAAATACAGAATAGATGAAGTGTTAAGTTTTTGAACAACAATCATAGTTACAGATTGCAGCAGTCAATTTTCATTGCTAAAGTTAGAGGTATTTTAAAGTTCTTTCCTTCATGATTAAATACATTCAATTATGTTATTGAGTTGTTTAATTCATCATATAATCCATAGACAAAGATGAAATGCAGAAAGAAATACACAACTCAGTTTCAAAATTCAATGTTTTATTCATAAGGAATTTCAAATGTTCCCACACAAGCCATGGGATGTAACTCAAAAGTAAATTACAACTACTGAAGTAAGAGGTACATATGCATGAAAAATAAAGTAAAGGAGTATGAAAAAACCCATCATTGTCTTGGGTTTCTTTCATTTCAGTTGATGCATTTCTAATTCCATATTGCTCCATCTTCATCCTCACTTCTTAGCAAATGGCACTATACCTGAAAAACAAGAAAAGGAAAGATTGTCAATTTTGAGCTCAGGGTTGATCCATATTCCTTTACTATCCAAATTTGTGCAATTATATCTCTTAACATCAGGAGTTATAAGTTACATCAGGATTAAAGGCACAACTAATAAAAGCAACTATTCTGCAGCAGCATACATGACTCATTCATTCAGAAAGAAGAAAGAGAAAAAAATGGAATAAAAGAGAGGCCAAAAATCCTAAATGTTTTCTAACTAATTTATCTAAATGTGGAGATATAGGTAAGAAGAAAAAAGTGATACATTATGTAACTTTAATCATAAAAGTACATTTATTTCATTTCAAACTAGAGGATAAAGTTAACTTAAATGAGACACGATTACAACTGAAATAGAATGGAAAATGAAATTTGAGAAAAGTTTGATAGGGTTTCGCCATGTAAAATGGAAATTTTACATCTTTCCATCATGCTATTTCAAAATAATACATGCTTGAAAGCTCAGTAGATAAATATAATAGTATACAAGAAAGGAAATAATACATTTTATAGTAAAAGCTACAAATTCAGATAAATACAAGTTTACCTCATGATAAAGAATATTTTCCAGCTATAGTAAAACTAAGGATGCAAAATATGATTCATGATGAAGAGTTATAAATCACAATGCAACTAGCTCAATACTTAGACAAGTACAAAAACATCAATGAATTACATAACTATGAAAAGTTACAGTCAAGTGCAAAGCATCCATCAAAGTACAGGTTGCAATAAAGGAATAAATTAATCAAGTCCAACTTAGTCGAAGCTGAAAAGAAGAGTACAAGTCATAAGAGATATAGTTGAAAAGAAACATCATTTGGAACAGACAAATAAAATTATGATACAACACTAAGAATCAGAGTACTGAAGCAAGCGTAACCATTTTCTTAAATAATGAATAATCCAACATTCATGATGGAAAACAAATTTCTTGTGCAAGTTTATAATATGTTTCAATTTTCATACTTCAATAACTAGGTTCTATGGATATTATTTAGTATCAAGAGGCAATGGAGCAATAATGGAAATATCAGTCATACATTAACAGAGAATGTTTTCAATCAAGTAGCACGTTCTGAAAGTACAAATTTCTCATGAATATGGATGACAGATTCAGATCAAAAGTACACCAGTGGCAAGTATAGAGCCTCATTGTCTTGAAAAAAGATTAAAAAATCAAGTTAAAACTGCATATCAATGGATACCTTTAAGGTCACATGAGCATAGGTGCATCATAAGAATGTTGAAGATTAAGGAGGAATATAAGCATAGGAATGATTTTACACAGCTGACCAAGTTACAAATAAACAAATTACATCTCATTCATTCAATACAAGATAAATGTACCAACTTCATTTTGGTAAAATCCTAAAAGTATGAAGACAAAGTACATGTTTTCATTTAATTTAAGTCAGGATTACACAAAGTATTACATTGTGAGGTGTTGCATGGTTTAAGAAGACTACAATTGTTATGACAGAATTTTCATGACAAACTATCAAAGGAAGAATTTCCCATCAGTACGGTTTTGTAGAATACAGTTATCTAGAAAGGGGTGTGATGAAATAGAGTTAAAGTCATTTATCGAAGGCACACTTTTAAACAAAAAAAAAAGATAGTAGGTACAAGAAGTGGGAATTGTAAGCCCTAGCATAAATTACAACTGAAGAACTTATGTTTTTCAAGTTTCAGGATACGATTAAAGGAAAGAATGATTTCAAATTTTCATCAACGAAACAGTGATTTCAGAAACATAGTCTATAAAATTCATCTATACAAGCGGTGTCAATCAAGTACAAAATAAATAATAATAGCTTGTATTAATTATTTGTAAGCCTCCAACTACTATTTTCAGAAAACAAGACAGAAAAGGAGTCCATAAACGACAAGATACAAGAGAGGCTGCAAGCTTTATTTTCTGATAATTGTTTAAAAATGGTTATAGGTACAATAATGAAATGTCATTTCAGCCCTTTAAAGATCTGATATGAATTGAAAGGAGTTTAATAACCTAAACACTACATAAAGAAGGATAATTAGAGGAGTTGTTACAACATGGAATCATTTCATCATGGTCTAGAAAAAAATCATAACTCATATCAAGTATCAGAGATGAATGAACAATTGTAATAGTCTTGTCTTTCATGTCTCCTTACAATTCTTGAAATTATCTCACGACAGAATGGAAGATTACCATGCACAAATCTGTATACCATCTTTTCAAGAAGGTCACAACAAAATGGATTAAATTCATAGTTCAAGATAGTCATATAACAGAGCTCGAAAATCCCACAAAAAGCCAGTAGAAAAGGCTTTTACAATTTTTAAAACATAGACAAGCTACGTATTTAAAAACAAAAGTAGCCGATATAAACCAAAATCTAGATCTAGCAAAAGTGGAAGCATAGCTATCTTGACTTCAAAAAAGGCGTCCACAATAAGAAACACCTTCTAGAGTTACAAGTGTTTTTTCTCAAAAAAATGTTAACAGTGAGCTCTCAAGTAAATTACCATGAAGAAAAACTAAGTGTAAGTTCAAAGCAAATACTCTATGCCATCATCAAACACTTCAAGATGCCTATACCTACACATGTCGAGAAAAGTATCATTTTATGGCAAGATAAAAAAGAAAAACATAATGCGAATAGCCTAAAAAGGGGGCCAATTGTTCTTCCAATTTTACAAACATCCACCGAGTGAAAATCAAATCATTTCTCAACTTTTCATAACAGTCAAAGAAAAATACAAGATCTACATTTTCAGTGAAATAATACGACTCAAAAATATCTACAAATATGCCCAGATCTACAATTGATAGAACTTTGGAAGCATTTTCATATAAGCTCAATAAATGATATCACCAAGAGAAAACACAACATGAGCTTCAAGTTTTATTTTAGCATCTAAATAGATTCGGATCACTCAAGTAATAGACAGAAATAGAGAGTTTTGAATAATGGCCACATACTCAAAACATAATCACATGCCATACAAAGTAAACCATCAATGAAATAAATAAAATACATATTTTTATTTTTCTACAACGATGGTCATGCCATATATTTACTTGGGTAAGTATTAGTCTGAGAGAAAGACTCATTTTAAGAGAAACCCACGTGAGGAAATAAGTATCTAAAGACAAGACAAAACAGATTATTGAGAACTCAAGTCATGGATCAAACTTGAGATACCAACCCCAGCTTTCAGTGTTTCAATAAATCCAAAGAAAGAAGCACATTCAAAAGTGAAACTGAGTAGATATGCATTTCCTCAAAGAGCTCCAAGTAGAGGGAAGTCAGAACTTGTCCATTAAGACAGTGAATAAACTAAAAATCAAAGGACTCACCTTCAAAATGGCCACCATGAAAAATTTCTAAAATCTTTGAAAAACAACAAAAGCACAGTAGCCCGAAGGCCAACGTGGAACTAAGAAAAATTCAAAGACCCATCAATGTCAGTAGTTTGAGCCCTAACAGAATGCAAAACTTCATGATAAAAACTTTAGAGAGCTTGAATTTGTAAAGAATGGACCCCAAATATTCATGATGTTACTGATTCTCTACTAGGACCTCTCAGAGCTCAGAAAGGTTAAAAAATCATAGAAGAATCAAATATACAGTTGTAAAAACTCACTGTAGATACCATAAAAGGAACTAAATCGAGATCAAAAGCTTCAATAATGGGCATCGTGCAAAAAATTGACATGAGGGCTTCACCCAGAGAGAAAGAAATGAAAATGAGATGATCATTTAGGGTTTGAGTTGTTTTACTCAACCAAGCTCAACCGCCATTAAGCCTAACTCACTCAATGAGTTGAGATCGATGGTTGCAAATTGAAAGTACCAAGATCGACAAGGAAGGTCAAAAAAAATAGTCTAATTACCCCACTTACCTTGGTTTGAAAATCAATGACTCAAATCAGATGGTGCAAGATCTATGGATCTGATTGAATCACCAAAATCAATGTATTAAATGTCAAACTTCATACTTATCAGTGATGTGGAGAAGTCGATGAATCAGTTTTTGAGGTACCAAGATCAACAGTGTAAATCTAAACCATAGTCCAAATATCATGCTTACCATGGTTCGAGCATCGACAATCAACATTCAGACAATACCATCATCAACGGTCGACATACTGAAAGAAAATTCAAAGAAAAGTATGGTTTTCTCTGACCCACCTTGTTAATTCTAGGGTTAACCGTATTTTCACCGACAAAGCAAAAGGAAGGGGTGAGTCATCATGGTGAAGGGGACCAGCCCCATTGAATAAATCATTGCATGTGACCTTGGATAAGGTTTTATAACATATGCCAAACAATCAAATACCAACAACCAATCAAATGAAATGATACTCAAAAGGTTGTTGTATATAGAATGCAATGATATCCAAAAAGGGGCCAAATAAATCATATGTGCAATGATGTTCAAAAGATAACCTAGCAATATGATGTATGCCATGACTAATGCAAAATTTACAACAAAAGTTCATGTTCAAACCAATAGACAGATGAATGATTAAGGTCCCAATGACCTTAATACATTTAATAGTACTATGTTAATATCCAAAAGTGGCTGAGTATAGTATGAAAATATTTCACAAAATGTCCCCGTGTGTATTCTAAATCATGGTATTATGCCAAGTCAGCAAAGGAGGAAGACAAGTGTTCACATCAGAAGTGCTCCCCATAGTGGGAGAGTTTAAAAATGGTCAAATTATATTTTCTCAAGAGTGTAATTCTTCATGTGACCATAAGAGGACAAAATTATGCATGGAGATGTCAACATCAGAGTTTGTAGGTGGTCCCCACACTTTGGGTGAATTTTGTAAAGTGTTAAAACAAAAGAATTATCTTTCTCTCACACAGGGACATATTATTTGGCATGTGCATCCAAGGGGGAAAGTAGATCAAAATTGCAAATGTCACATCCAACAATAGAAGACAGAGATGCATGCACATTAGAGAAGACTTTCTCATCATGAAAGGTTTATTATTAGTAGAATTATTCACCCAACTTTATTAAAAATAGAACAGTCAACAACAATTTGACTGAGTTGTATTTTTGTAACAAAGGCTATTAATGCCTCATTATATTAGCATGTTTATTTTATTCCTTTATTTATTCATGATAAATGATAACAATAGGATGCATGGGCGAGTAAAAATTTTTATCTATTTTTAGGAAGGGTGGGGTGAATAATTTTTCTATATATTGTGTGCATTGACAAAGCATAAGAGAGGAATTTTTTGGACACAGGAAGTCTACAAGAGTTTTACAAGTTTTTCCCCTTGAATGAGAAGTATATTTTTCTTTTCCAATTATTTATTTTCTTGTGTATGTCTTATTAATCCTTGTGAATTTCAAATTCCCTGATTAATCATCCTACTCTATTGTGAATTTAGTAATTTCTACATGATATTAGTGTGCATGTGTAGCTTAATAGTATTGTTGTGAAACTTTCCTTCAATGCATCAACTGTTTTCCTTAATATTCTACTGAAAACTATCAGTTTGTGCATCTAGAATCCAGTTTCATATCAATTGTGCATGTATTCAGTCAAAGACCTCAAAAAAGTTTGGTGTATCACCCCAATTTTGAATCCATTTATAGTCATCTTTTACCGTCAAACCCCAAAAAATTAGTTTAGGATACATCAAAAAAGGAACCAACCTTAATACCAGAAACTCACCTCAAAATAGGTATACACATAGACTCTGAGGTGTTTCCATTATATCTTTGAATGAGAGAGATCCATTTTGCAAGCTTAGCAACCATCTCTCTACAAGGTGCACTTCCGAGAGATAACAGTTACATCCCATGGCTTGTGTGGGAAACATTGAATTTCCTCATGAATAAATGATATTATTTCTCTAATTGAGTTGTGTGCTTCATTTTATTTTCATCTCTTATGATGTGCAATGATTGTACAATGAATTAAAAAACTCAATAACATATTTAATGACATTTAATCACAAGAAATGATAAAGTTGAAAATACTTGTAACTTAAATGTGAACATCTATAACTTGCAATCAGCAATTTTTTTTGCTCTTTTGGAATTTAACATCCCACCTTCATCAAGGTAATGCATTGGTCCTTTATGGATTTTTTGTTTCCTTGCTGAATACAATGATGGAATGGCATCCTATGTGATATTTTACATTCTGTAAAAACACACATAGCTTCCTATTACATGTTGTTAGTTAAAATATACAATTGAAAACACAATGAAAATTTTATGAATTCCCCCTACTTAGGTCCATCTCATCAATACCTTCAATCAAAAAAAAAATCAAGTTGCCTGTTTTTGCAAAGGTGAAAAATTTGTGAACATTTATGGTGATCCTGTGCAGAAAACTACTTGCTAGATTTAAGACTAGTGCCTTGCTCTTTTCCATTGGGCATGAAGTCAAATCATATAATGAAAATATTCCCGTTTCCAAAAAAAACCTTTCTTAAAAACAATCTAAAGCTAGGAAAGTATTTTCTAAACCAGATCATGTGCATAAATGCACTTATTGAAATTGAAAGCTACAATGTGCATAAACTGCACTTATTGAAAGGGAAATCCTACTCTAGCCAACACTGTAATATTTTCAATAACAATGTTTGAAAAACATACCATTCACAACAATGGGGAGTTCCTCTCCATTCAGGATTGAAAGCTGAAATGCATTGTGCTCTTTGCAAGATGAAATCATGTAAGGACCACTACAGATTGTATCAAACTTCGGGTGATTTCCTGGCTTTGCATGATCAACATCCGATTTCAGCACAATGTATCCTTCATTAAAAATTCTAAATTTATCCTTTGTATCAAACGTTCTCTTGATATGTTCCTAATTCTTTTCCATGTTCATGTGAGCTTGATCTCTTAATTATTATAATTCCATAAGTTCTACATAACAAACCTCCATTGGTTCATTCTCAAGTAATTCCATCTGATGTAGTAAATCCAATGTGGGCAGATCAACTCAAATGGGCATTTTTGCAACAAGAACATAAACAAGCTTGTACGGTGAATTGCCAAATAATATTTTAGGAGTCACTCTATCATCCCAAAGTACTAAACTTAACATCAGATAAAAAAATCTTTGGTTTTATTTGAGTGTCCTTCTGATGATATTTAACAATTTTTTAGTAGTACTTTTAGCTAATCCATTACCATGTGGGTAATAATTAGATGAAGTACTTTGTTAAATGCCATGCTTAACAACCCAATCTGTCACTTTTCTTCAAGGAAATCTAATTCATTATCTAAAATGATAGTTATTGGAACACCAAATCTATAAAGTATAAATTCATAAAATGATAAGATTCTATTTTCATTAGCTTCCTTCAAGGATACTAATTCAGTACATCATGTGAAATAATCTATGGCATTCAAACTCAACTTGTGTCCTTCAGACAAAGGTGTATTTATCATTCTAATGAAGTTAAGACCCCACTGTATGAATGGTTGATCCATGTAAATAGGTTCTAAAGGTAGTGAAGCTAATCTTTCTTTTCCAATAAAGAATACACACTTCTTACACTTATTTATCCATTTGAAACAATCCCTCAATATGTTGGGCCAATAATAATATTCTTTAATAATTTGAAGAGCTATTAGTACATGATGAAAAATGATCTCCTGCAGGTCCTTCATGAAACTTAGAAAGTAATTGTTGCACTTTATCATAATCAACACAACGCAAAAAAAATCCATTTATATCATTTTTTAACATTACACCATCAATGAAAACATAAGGTAAAACTTGTAATATGAAATACCTTTTTTTATACTTTTGCATACCTTTTAGATAGGTATTGTTATCTCTCGAAAGTGCACCCTGAAGATAGATGACTCTAGGTGTTCTAAGCTTTATCTAGATATCTCTCTTTCCTAGATACAATGGAAACACCCCAGCTCTATGGGTATTGTTATTGAGATAACTCTCCTAGATATTTAGATAACTTTTACTTTCATTCTAGCTCTGATGCTTCACATTTCAGGTTACACACACTTCTTGTACGCCCCTTTGCAGTCTTGCCTTCAAAACTGGCTAAGTTCCTACAATCTTCTCATGTGCCTTCTTTTCTCTTCTGTAGCCACGCACCCATCCTCAGTTGGATACT
Source organism: Taxus chinensis (assembly GCA_019776745.2). Taxonomy (NCBI): domain Eukaryota; kingdom Viridiplantae; phylum Streptophyta; class Pinopsida; order Cupressales; family Taxaceae; genus Taxus; species Taxus chinensis. The sequence continues at coordinate 756,928,873 of CM034151.1, read as the reverse complement.
TTCACCCTACTTCAATACTTTCCTTCTGTGAGTATACCTTCTTTCTTGCTGCACGTGCACCTACACGCACAGTTTCCCTCTGCATTCCTTTCACGTGCTTGCATCTTGATTTGTGCCTTATTTCCTTACTATAATTATTTTGCATGCCCTTGTGTGCCTTCGTTTTTCTCCCTTTACATTCTCCTCCTTCTAGTTACCCTTCTATCGCCTTACTCTTGCGTGCACGTGCCTTCTCCACGTCTTCCTGCGCACCCCACTGTCTTTCCTATTCCTTCACACCCTTATTGCGCACCCCTCTGCAGACTTGCCTAAAATTGGATAATTCCTTGCTCTTCCTCTCATGCGCTTGTATAAAATATACCTTTCATGTACCTTCTTTACTTTTATGCCTCCACGTGCCTTCTTTCAGATGAATTCCTCCAACACCTGAACCTCCAAACTTAAAATGGTCATAACATTGTTACCCAGAGCTCCGTTTTTTACAAAATATGAATATTTGAAATGAGAATGACATATTGAATTTTAATGAGGATATATATATGAAAATAAAGGATACATCTTCAGCTCCATTCAATCAAATTCTCATTCCCGTTAAATGACAGAAATCCCTGACAGACCCAAAACAACTGTCTACACTCATAATTCCATATCTCTTACACTTCTCAATGAAAACAAGTAACATTGATATTGTTGGAATCATAGTTATGATCCCAACACACAGAAATCAAGAAATTTATAATTTGATGAGGAATCAATGGTGATTTTATAGAAAACATCCCCAGTTCAGAACATTTTTTTATTTGGTAGTTGGGATGCATTCAATGATGCATGGGCAGACATATCTCACTACTGTAAGTTATGCGATGGTATGGGGGGAATTTTGCAAGCAACATAACATCATTTCACTCCATTTATGACATCTTGAAATTGGTGGGAGGATATATTTCAGGATTTCCATTTTTCTTTCTCTCCTCTCCTCTCAAAATTCTATACATTGGAGTGTTGGGCTCATTGTAAAAGGAGAAATCTTTTGAGTAGCAAAACTATGTCAAAAAAAATTTGTGAAGCCAATGTGTTGCAAGGCCTTGTAGTGGACTTCTTGCATGGTGATCCAAGCCCTTATTCTGTAACATATTGAACTGTGCATATCATGAAAGAAATAGATAAATTTTTTTGGATATCTCTTCCCCTGTATTGTTTTTTGCATTGTTCTTTCCCTTTGAACCTCATGCAAATATATTGTGTCTATTTATTCTCCCACAGGGATTCATTATCATTGTGTGTGTATGATATGTTGTTTTGAATGTATATGTTATACCGTGGAGAACTATTATCGCCCCTTCTAGTATGCACTTTGCCTCTATTTTTCACACATTGGAAGGCTATCCTCACACCCTCCTTTTCTGGTGTATCACAACTTTAGTGTAGGAATTTTTTCCATGCACTCTCTCTGCCTAGTCCCTTAGATGGTTAGATTAGGACTGTTTAGTTTTTCCTCCAATAAAGTATATTGTGGCATGTAGTTTAGGAGAAAGAACTAACTTTATGTGGAGGTCTATCTCAAGTAGCAAGTCCCAAAACTTGGAGATAGTACCCACGTTATCTTGTTACACCTTGAACTAAAGTACACAAACTTGTGCTAAACACAAGGTGTTGTGATTTGGAGATAATAGGTATACCTATTTTTGAGGTGAGTCTCTGGTATCAAGGATGGTTCCTTTTTTATGTATCTTAAACTAATTTCTAGGGGTTTTGAGGGTAAAACAATGACTGTAAATGAATTGAAAAATGGGGTGATACACCAAACTTGTTGAGGGATTTGACTGAGTACATGCAAAATCAATTTTATAATGGATTTAAAATTCACAAACCAATAGTTTTCATTAGAATATTAAGGGAAAGCACTTGGTGTGTTGAGGGAATGAATCACAACAATAAAAGAAGAAAAACATGCACAATAATATTATGTAGAAATTACTAAATTTGCAGCAACGCAAGATGATTAATCAGGGAATTTGAAATTCACAAGAAATAATAAGATATACACACCACTGCAAATAATTGGAAAAGAAAAACTAAATTATCATTCAAAGGGAAAAACTGGAAAAATATGCTTCAACACTCCTATCTACAAAAATTCCTCCTTGTGCTTTGTAATTCCACACCATATACAACAAGATTATTTACCCATCCCATCCTAAAAATAGGCTAAAATTGTACTCTCCCATGCATTCTATTTTTACTTCTTTAGCATGAGTAAATAGAGGGAAAAAAATAGCCATGCTAATACAGTGAGGCATTAATAGCCTTGAATATCAGTCAAACTATAATTTACTGATCTATTTTTAACAAGGTAAGATGAATAATTTCGCTAATAATATCCCTTGCTTGCTTTGTAAGTCTCCTCCAATTTTCATGCAATCTCTATCTTCTAGTGTTTGATGTGACACTTTTAATTTGATCAACTTGAAGTGATAATTTTGGCATTCTTTAATTTTTCCCCTTGAATGCACATAACATAAATACATCTCTTTGTCTGAGAAAAAATAATTCCTTTATTTACAATACTTGGAAAAAAAGTTCACCCATGTATTCCATTATGATTAGGACCACCTTTGGTTCTGATGTCGACATCTCTTATGTCTTCTTGTGATTACATATAAAACTTAATCCTATGCAAAATAACGCCATTGTTTTCTCTAGTGGGGACCACCTTTAGGCATATGTGCAAAATAATAATATATTTTGAAAAAAATGAGGTAATTGAGAAATTTCCAATTCTATCCTTTCCATGATCCATGTGATAGTTGGTGCTGAATTTTTGTGGTATATGCTTCACCATCATGTTGTCTATGGAGTTGCCAAAGAGTTATTTTTATTTGAATTCCTTGTATCCCTATTTCATCCTCATGACATATAATTTGGTTTTATAATCATAAGTCCTTCCTTTTGACCATGGACACCATTTTACATAAGGTCACAGAATTTTTTTTTTCATGGCACATATAACAATCATTGTTTGATTATTTGTTACCCTGACTATTTCGTGGCATATAATTTGGTCCCTTTATATGGCATGATTTCTTACCTTTTCTTATTTCAAATCAATGATTTCAAATTGGGACAAGGTCCCCCTCAAACAATAGTCCAGCCCCTTTGTTAGTTGTTGGTGATGATGCCTAAGAATAATGGAGTTAGGGTTTTTTTGAATACTTGACACATGCATGTTTTTTGAACACCGGTTGAGTTAATGGCTAACTCAATGAGTTAGATGGAAAAAGCTCCAAACCCTAATCATTTTTGGCATTCTCACTTAAGATCTTCTCAAGCTAACAAATATCTGTGGAAATTTTTCTTTGGAGACCATTATTTGATTATTTTCGATCTCATGCCCAGTATATTGTGGAATTTTTAGCATGAATTTTGTATTTCATTGCCAATTTTTAAACTCTTTGTTTCGGTTAATTCCTCTGTGATAAAGCACCTTCCAAGCCTGAGGATTTTCTATTTTGTAAATCATTCTAAGCTTGTATTCAACAATGGCCACTATTTCAGGATTTGAACATTGTGTTATGAGATTTGTGGTTAGATTATTATGGGCATTTAATGGAGTTGGGGTTTCGATTTGTTTTGGATTTCGAGCCATTGAAGATACCTATGAAACTTATAATGGAGGGTTTCACTGTTGTCACACATTTCAACCCTGACTTGGTCTTTCAAAAAACTTTGGCCCTTTTTTTTCCTATTTAGTAATGGCGGTGATTGTTGTAGCCTTAAGCTCGCTGTTGGAAACTGTTTTACAAATCGAGGGTGAGATTGGTTCTTTTCCCTTTCTTTTTAAGTCTTGATTCTACTTGAATGGAGATCACTGGATCTATTGCAGACTCCATCTAGGAATTAGTGTTATATTTTACGAAGGTGGAGCCTTTTGGTTCATTTTTTAGTATAAGGTGAGCCTCATAACTAGTTCAAATTCTTGCCTTAGATATGGCCCATATTGCTATTTATAGCTCATCGATTTCTTGAAAAACTTGATGGAGCTCGATTTGAATGTTTTGGATCTATTTTTCCATATGGTAAGGCTCTGCACATTGATTTAGTTGGGTTTCCATGGCCATTACTTCATATTTGTTGCATTGTTATTTTTTCAATACAATACCACCATTATTTATTCTTGAGAGCTCTGATCTCTTGTGTGTCATGGGAATTTGAACATTTGCTATTTCCATGGCCAATGTGGAGGGTTATGAGTGTGGTAGACCCTTTCTTAATTTTTTGGTCCACGACCATGGCTGCTCATGGAGATTGCTTTGAGCATTTAGTACCTAAGCCTTTGATTTATTCAACACGGTCGCCATTATTTATTCTTGAGAGCTTGGGTTTCAAAAATACCTAAATTTTGAGTTTTGATATTTCCAGGTAGCCATGGGAACTAGAGGTAAACTTTATTTTATAGCTGTTTTCCCTTTAACTTCAAAACTCAGTAGTTATAACAATGGGTATTCCACTTCTAGCTCAAGAAACATTCTTTTGAGGCTTGATACATTTTTGTTTGTGCTTCAGGGTTTTTTCTCAATTGAAATATTCTGGTATTTTGTTCCAATAGTCGCCATGTATGATTTTTTTTTGAATATGTAACTTGGGGTTAGGTTCCTTCCTGGAGTTTGTAGTTTCAGTTTTCCTATGCATTTACTTGTAGCATGCATCTCGTGGCTATAAACGCCACCTATCTCTCTTAGATATTGTTGGGTATGAAGGATCCTGTCTAGATTTGTGTTTGAGATGACATTTTAAGATTTGAGGAAGGTTGGATTCATTATCTCGATATGTGTATCTGCTAGTTGTTCATTAACTTAGCTGGAACGATTTTAACAAATTCTTATGAACTCTTCCAGAAGGTATCTAGTATGGGGTTTCAATACTTGACTGATTTTTTTTTTTCTATAATCATTCCTCCTCCCTCTGAAAGCATTGCTCAGAATGCATTTACTCCACAAATATTTCTCTATTTTCTTACTTCTAAACACACATTTCCTTTTTTTTTTGGTGAGTTTATTTCAACCTGAAATTGGGCAAGATTTTTCATGTTGTGCCATTTAATTTTCTTGATAGAGATTGTATCTACATACAAATGTCAAGCACCACTCTATGCATATATAATTGTTCCAAGTACTGGAAAATGAACCTTAAAGAGTACTTAAATAGTGTATAGTATAAGCTCCTAAGAGAATAATTTTTTGATTGTATACTTTATATTTCTCATTAAACCTTGATGTTTTTTGCATTTGAAGATGTAACCCAATGGTAATCATAGCATAATTAGAGTTGTGGGTTTGTATCATTTTGATAAAGGTTGTTATTTGGGACTGTTACACTTTAGAGTTTCTCTATTAATTTTTACTCAACCTTTCCTCATCTTGATGCATCCTTTTTCAGACTTGATTCACTGTATTCACTTAGTAATCTCTTACCAATTGTTTTCACTACTTTTTATGAATGGCATATTTTTTGTATACCTTTGTTTTTATTGTGATTACATTGTCTATAACCATATTTATATTGGTGCATTCTAAAATTTAGATACCAAAGTATATTTTCTTTCTATCTAGTGTCTTTTGAAGATCTATTTCAATATGGGTATGCCCCTATTGTTGGCTCTTGTAATTAACATTGTTTGAAATATATTCCTGTAGAATATTGCTTGATTTATTACACAAATATGAAAATTTTTAATGTACTATAATTTTCACTGTCATACCTTAAGAACCCTTACTCCTAGTAGTGTATGGAATTGTAACTTGTTTTTGACGTAAGAAAGTTTCCTCCTATGTAAGATGTTTGTTATTTGGAAAACCTAGATCGGATGCCTATGAAAATATGCATTCTTGATACTTTTATTTATGAATTCAAAATCCCATGCCATTGCTGAGCTGTTATTAAATTAAAGCTTATGCTTTTAATGGATATCCACTTAGAAATATTGTTATTTCATATTTGTGACATGAATTATTAATATCTGCTCTGATGGATAATCTTTGCTACATTTTTGTACCTTATTTTCAATCAATTTTTTCAATCTTGAAGCTGTAGGTGATTGTTTTCCACTTGTACTTTTGAAATCATTAAAACTTAAGAACCCTGCTTTGATCATATGGCATTATGCAACTCATATGTTGGATGTTTATTTTGGAAAGTGCGAAGAATTCGTACTTCTTTATTTTATATCTCGAATGTTGGATTCTTGAAAACTAAAATGGATTTTAAAGATTGTCTTTGATGTTGAAAAATGATCCTTGAAAATTGTTCTCCTACTTGAAAGCTCATTTCATTCCAAAATTCAAAAATAGTTGTTTCAGATCTGAACTCTTTATTTCTTACATATAATTTTTTTTTGAGATGGAAAATATGCAACTCTATTCCATTATAACTTAAAACTTGCAAGTTGTATGTTATCTATATTTCCTCGCTTCAGTTAATAATTACACTTTTGAATGTATGCATTTCTGAAGTTGGACGTATAAGGAGTTAATTTAAAACCATGAGCTCGGTAGTGACACCATTTTATTTTGTTTTCCATGTATCATGATGAAGTTTGCAAAGGACAGTTGGAGAAACAATTTAGAAAGAAAATAACACCTCCTCAAGGTAATGACAGGTTTTCTTTACCTACTTACATTTTAAATTTCATAAGTATATGACTTCCTTTTCTTTAGTTATTTCTCACGTCTTGTGTGAGAATATATGCACAGTTATTTCTCATGAATAAATGAAAATATTGTTGTGTAACGAGATGTATATTTTCCCTTCTTCTAATTTTCTTCATTTTTATGGATAATAAACGAGCCTATACAAATCAAGACACTTAAATACTTCACTTAATTATGGAGATAAAGTAAAATCGAATGTACCTTTTCAACGCTCATTGAAAATGCAACTACTTGTCAGACTACCCTTCTTATGCTTCAAAACTACAACTAAGACTATTGCTTCGTAACGTAAAAACCTACATATGCCATCTTTATCATCTTCACCAAGGCCTTGCAAAAATCTTCCTAGATTAATGCACTGTCTTGCTAAAGAAAATACATGGATAGGTGGTATACACAAGGTTTTTCCTTCTGGAGAAACACTTTCAACTGCTAATATGATGCATGATATTCTAATTCTGTCAAAAAATGAAGCAATTAAAATTGTATGTTATTCAGAGGTGGTTGACCCAAACATATCCAAACCTGTAACTCGACCAATCTTAGAAACTTTAAAATTTTTGAGTGGACCTTTTTTACACGAGGTGCAAGAAATGTTAAAATTTCTTGCGATCTTTTGGGTAAAGTTTCCTGTTGGTTGGTAGACTAGTGCCTTGCTCTTTTTCATTGGGCATAGAGTTAAAGACTATAACCAAAACTACCTTTCCGAGAAACGAACTAAAGCTGGGAAAGGATCATGAAACCAAATCATGTACTCAAATGCACTTATTGAATTGAAAACATTATTATGTGCATGAAAGTAGTTATTCAAAGGGAAATCCTAATCTACCCTATTCTATCCAGCTGTAAATTGAGGCTAAATTAAACCTAAAATAGGCAGTGAAAAATAGCTTCCTTTTCTCCATAAACGAGGTAATGAATTCAACTTTTAATAGACGTAGTATGATAGGACTTAAAATGAGATGTGTACCTTTAATTTTCTCTAAAACACATCCCAAAACATGAATAATATCTCTAACTGATATTCAAACTTTTCTGAAGGGCTTGGGAACTGATTCTGGAGGATCTTACACTCATTTTTAGGGTTTAATACAATCATGAATTATGGTATTGTTGTGGCCTGTCGTGAACCAGTAAGATACCAAATAGGACATGGCCTCCAAATAGGTGTATTTATATTCTCTCTAAAAATCTAAAACTGATGTGAAAAATTTTCAACATCTTCAAGTTGATGTAATTCATCAATCATAACATCATGAAGATAAAAAGATGGTTCTTGTACTTATTTAAAATGTTTGAAAATATTTTTAGTATCTTCAAACTATTTTTTATCATTTCCAAGATTCCAATCCATTGTTTCTATTATTTATATTTCGACCGTACCTTTTCATTCTTCCATTCTATCCATATTTTCCATATTTCTTGGACAATATTTTTCTTCCTCAATGAAAGATTGTTGTTCTCGAATACTTGCAATATCATCTGATAGTCCTTGTGAATCACTGTAACTCCCTAAGAATGCATCTATCTCCATGCATGTAGCACAATAAGGATATTCACAGTAAACTTATTAATCATGATCATTCTAAACCTTATCTTTCTCTTTTCTGTCATCAACCGTAAAAAACTTATAATTTGCAAACATATTCCTCTTTCTTTAGATCAGTTGATTTATCTTTGGAACTGATCTACAAATTCTCTTCAGGTTCTATCAACTGAGATGAATCAATATTTTTTAGGAGTAAGGTGCCTTAATGCACACTATGCTCAGAATGTGAATACTACTGATCATCTTTAACAAGCTTTTGATCTGCTACAAAATCAAACTGTACCTTTTGAATGGGTTGCTTCTCTAACCTTGGAATATGATAGAACTAAAGTTTAGAAACCCATTCTCTATGTTTTGTAAAAATTCCAAGCTGATGTTTTCTTTAGTTATCTGCTCCTCTTGAATGATATTCAGATTATCCCTTTTCTAGACTAGAAGTACAGCTAAAGGAGGAGGAATGGGATTAATTTCAGCCTTAATTGGAAATTTTTGAACAAGAGGCTAAGGTATAAACATTGTTTATTGGAAAACATATGAACGCCAACTTGGACACTTTAAGTTGGGTTCAATACACGATTACGGGGTAGGAAAAATAGGAATTTTAGAAACCTGATGATTTGGAAACAGATGGATGGGCTACTTTGGATGACCAAGGGAATATATAGGCACTAAATTTTGATAGACCTGATGCCTATCATTATTTACTGCTAATGATTTCTTAATTTCATTAAGCTCAATCTCAAGATCTCTTCACCTTTCACAATCAGCATAACCCTATGCAAAAATTTGACCTTCAATAACGTAATGATCATCATATTTATAATCATATTGGTTTCCAAGGTTTGGGTCATAAGGATATTTATTCTGACAGGGGTTGTAGAACTTATCTAAAGGGGAAATTGGATAAAACGGCTTCTCATTTGGTTGATAATACTACTAAAAATGAGTGTTCATCACTACGGGACCTCATAAAATATTGAAACTATGAAAAATAGGCATGTTGCTCACAAAAAAAACTAATAACAACAAAATAATATATCTGATTTTCTTGAAAATACCTTAATATTGCAGCTGAAAAATTAATAATGTTGAAAAGTACGTTATTGATGTTAAATGAGATTTATGAAGTCAACAGACAAGTCCTACCTTGGATATTGAATTTTCAAAACACATCGATAGTAGTTCTAATCTTTGTCCCACCGGGCATATAAAAAACTGTTATCTCTTGAAATTGCACCCTATAGAGAGATGACTGTATTTGTTCTAATATTTCTCTGGATCTCTCTCTTTCATAGATATAATGGAAAAACCTTATGTCTATGGGTATACCTATTGTTGAGGCGAGTCTCTGATATCAAGTTCGGTTCCTTTTTGTTGTATCCTAAACATACTTTTAGGGGTTTTGAGGGTAAAAAGATGACTGTAAATGAATTGAAAACTGGGGTGATATAACAAAATTGTTTAGGGATTTGAATAGGTAAATGCACAATTAATTTGAGAATGGATTTTGAATTCACAAAACAAATATTTTTAAAAATAATATTAAGGAAAAACACTTGGTGTGTTGAGGGAATGAATCACAACAATACAACAAGAAAAACATGCACACTAATATTATACGGAAATTACTAAATTTATAACAAGATAAGATGATTAATTAGGGAACTTGACATTCGAGAGAAATAATAAGATATACACACCACTGCAAATAATTGGAAAGGTAAAAATCAATTCTCATTCAAAGGGAAAAATTGGCAAAATCTACTTCAGCACTACTATGTCCCAAAAGTCCTTTGTTTGCTTTGCAATTGCACACAATATATATAGAGATTATTCACTTGTTCCATCCTAAAAATAGGCTAAAATTGTACTCGCCCATGCATTCTATTTCTACTCCTTTATCATTAGTAAATAGAGGAATAAAAAATAGCCATACTAATACACTGAGGCATTAATAGCCTTGATTACAAAAAATACATCCCATTTGAACTGTATTTGAATGATCTATTTTTAACAAGGTAAGATTAATAATTTGGATAACAATATCCCTTTTTTTCTTTGTAAGTCTGCTCCAATTTGCATGCAATATCTGTCTTCTAGTGTTTGATGTGACACTTTAAATTTGATCCACTTGTACTGATAATTTTAGTATTCTTTAATTCTTCTCCTTGGATGCATATAGAAAAAATAAATCTCTCTGTCTGAGTAAAAATAATTTCTTTATTTGCAATACTTGGCTAAATAATTCACCCATGTATTCCATTATGATGGGGACCACCTTTGGTTCTAATGTCGACATCTCTTCTATCTTCTTGTGATTACATGTAATATTGAATCCTATGGAAAATAATGCCATTCTTTTCTCTAGTGGGGACCACCTATAGGCATATGTGCAAAATAATAATATCTTTTGCAAAAAATGAGGTAATTGAGAAATCTCCAATTCTATCCTTTTCATGATCCATGTGATGGTTGATACTAACTTTTTGTGGTATATTCTTCACCATCATGTTGTCTATGGAGTTACCAAACATTTTTTCGATTAAAATTCCTTGTCTCCATATTTGATCCACATGGCATATAATTTGGTTTTAGAATCATAAGTCCTTCCTTTCGACAATGCACACCCTTTTACACAATGTCACGAATTTTATTTTTTTCATGGCACATGTAATAATAATTTTTTGATTATTTGTTACCCCAACTATTTCATGGAATATAATTTGGTCCCTTTATATGCCATGATTTCTTACCTTTTCCAAGGTCAAATCATTGATTTCAAATTGGGACAAGGTCCCCCTCCAATGATACTCCAACCCATTTCTTATTTGTCTATGGTGACGCCTAACCATAATGGAGTTAGGGTTTTTTTAATACTTGACACGTGCATGTTTTTTGAACTTTGGTTGATTTAATGGCTAACTCAATGAGTTAGATGGTAAAGGCTCCAAACCCTAATACTTTTTTGGCATTCTCACTTGAACTCTTCTCAAGGTAGTAGAGATTTTAGGAATTTTATCTTTGGAGACCATTATTTAATGTATTTCGAGCTTATGCCTGATATACTATGGAATTTTGATCATGAATTTTGTATTGTACTAGGTATTTGAAACTCTCTTTTTTGGTTTCCATTCCTATGTGATAAAGAACCTTCCAAGCCCAAGGACTTTCCATTCTGTAATTCATTATGAGATTGTATTCAACAATGGCCTCTATTTTGGGATGTGTACACCGTGTTATGAGATTTTTGGTTTGATTATTTTTGGCATTCAATAGATTTGGGGTTTTGCGTTGTTCTAGATTTCGAGCCATGGAATCTACATGTGTAACTTCTAATGGAGGGTTTCACACTTTTTGCACATTCCAAACCTGACTTGGTCTTTAAAAAAAATAGGACCTTTTTTCCTATTTAGCAATGACGGACATTGTCATAGATTTAAGCTCACTGTTGGAAAGGGTTTTGCAAATCGAGGGAGACCTCATTTATTTCCACTTTCATTTTAAGCCCTGATTCTACTTGAATTGAGATCATTGGCTCTATTATAGACCCCATCTAGGTAGCACTATTATAATCTACGAAGGTGGATCCTGTTGGTATCCAAAATGATTCTCCCTTAGAAGCCGAGCAACATCACAAATTTAGAAAGACACTTAAAGATAGACATATCATATTACGATTCGTTTTTTAGCCAGGGAGGATATTTAGCTGGCTCTTTTTCACTCGGGTGGTGGAAAAATGGATAGCACCATATAATATTATTTGATCTATCCTTATTGCTTTAGGACGTGCCTTTCGACCAAGGTGAGAGGACCCATTTTGTAACCTTTTTCAATGAAGGAAATGAAGGGATCCTTCTTTGCACAATTTGTAGGGGAACCTTGAGAAAATATGATCAATACACCACAACTTAACTCTCACAAGTTCTCACTTATAAATAATGGGGATATTTTTTGAGCAAGGTTTGGGTTACTAAAGACATTGATACCTACTTACTTCCGTATATTTTTTCAGTATAATTTTTTCATTTGTGGATACACAGCACAAACAGGGGTACTTCAGGTAGAATTGATGGTTATTTTAAAATTTTGGTGGGCATTAGGAAAGATAAAGTGTATTTCACTAGATCTTTGATAACCTTTACAAAATTTGGAATACTAATAGACATAATGCTTCAAAATATCTAAAATATTCCTTCAACCAGAAGGTGTGCATGAATGGAGCCCTAGATCTAGATGGTTACACACAATCTTTGAGAATTCAACATCATGGCTCAAGCTAAAGACTTAATTAAACATCAACCACCCTTGGTTACTCATGCCTAAGATACACTCATAGGCTCAACAAAATGATAGTAAAGTGATTTTAAATTGTTATTTCATGACAGGATGAAGGATCTTCTCATAATGAAATTGAAAATTCCACTAAACTATCACAAGGACAAGATCCTGTGTGATTCAGAGGGATTTAAACATAAGATGAACATAGAAACATCAAGACCATTTGAAAACATTCTGAAATAAAAGAAGACACATTTTTTCCCAAGATCAACATATATTAATCCGAGATCTATTACATTTATTAGTAGGGAAAAATTTCTTGAACAGTGTTAGAGATTGTTAATGGCTGTAAAATCACAACCATCTTGATGCAATCAAATTTAAAAAAAAGAGAGATTAACAAGTTTCTCGAATGGTCTGTCAGGAAGATGGGCTTTCTCAAAAATTTCTCGTAAGAATTAAACCCCGACCATTTTCATGACTAACGCATGCCCTTTATAGCACTCATTTACATTAAAGCTTCCCCCCTTAACAAAGAATATTCGAGGAACCTTAATTTGTTACATATTTGATCATGATTTTGAGAAAGTGATGTTTAACAAATTTACTATAAAAAGTTTCCATGTGTTCAAAAGGTGAATCATTTTAGATTTTTCCATCATTGTTTTAACTGGGGCATCTATTCATCTCCTCTGGCAACAAATTTTTCATATTTTTCATCGATAGCTTCCTTATTCTCAATCTTTCCTCTAAAAATTTCTCTACTGGATCTGGAAATTCATTTTCTGCAGGTGCCTGAGTAAATCTGTTTGAAAATATCAAGTCTTGTACTTCCTCAAATTCAAAAATTCGATCTCCACAACGCTTCAATTGCACTTTGCTGATAGAAATGAAAATAAATCATTCAGATTCACCATGAAAAAATATGTGTATTTACATCTCTTGAAGTTGTGTAACGTTAATGGAGGAAAAACCAGATTCATCATGCCATAACTGTTTATTTTTCCCTTTCAAAAATTTTAAATTAGAGTCATCCACGAGGAATATTAGAGCTGAAATGGGCCTGGGGTGCCTTTTTTATTTTAATAATTTTTGAGAAAATGCACAATTTTCACATTTTTCCCCGCCCTTCCACCTTTGAAATACGGGTTCGACACATGTCTTAATCTGGTCCTTTGATGGAGTTGCAGCTGATTTATGAAATTTTACTCATTTTTACAGAAAAGAAAAATTTCCAATTTTCCTCAGGCGACCCTCTTCCCACTTTTATCTTTTGATGTGGGCCCTAGCGGATTCGCACTTCACTTTTATACTTTATCCATTTTTAATAATAAAGAAAAAATTTCAAACTTTCTCTTGGTGCTTTTCTCTCCCAATTTGAATTTTTAAATGCTGACTCAAACATGTGAGATCACTCTGTCCCCTACAGGGTTGAAAATCAATTTGTAACTTTTCTCCCTCGTACAAAGAGGAAAAAAAATTCAAAATGTTCTACGGACCCGTTCCCTGCTTATAACATGAAAAACTTCCACATGTCCTTCTTCGGGGTCAAAGTAAGACTTTTTCCCTATCGCTTCATATTTCTTGAATAGCCAATTAGAGACTATCAAGGCTGCGAAGCCAATTTAATATTTTTTACAAATGTAACAAAAGTGGAAAATTTCACAAAAAACACCTGCCGAGCTGCATCCAATCAGAAAGAACCATGTTTCCATGTATGTTAGGACAAAAATTGATAGGGAAACATGACTGTGAAGAAATATAAGGAAGGGGAAAACCTGAATTCTCGCCCAAATTACAAATTCTTTCTCATGGATAGAGGAACGAAAAACAATATCTTGACCTAATGTGATCCTCGACCAAAGGACTGACCATAACAAACAAATGAAGGAACAATCTTTCACGTAGAAATATAGGGAGATAGAGAAAAATTTCAAACCATGTGGGCTGAGACGTATTTGAATGAACAGGGTGAGATTAAATTAACCACCAACATCAACTCCAAATTAGGGATGGGAACTCCCTGCGAGTGCCACAAGAACAATAGAAAATTTGCCAAAAATCCATTGGGCTACGGAGTCAAATACAAGTCTTTCAGAGCTGAAATATAAAAATATAATCCCCTAAGATGAATTGAGAAACCAACAAAAACTGATCACCAGGGACTACGACAAACCAAAACAGAAAAACACAAAATTAGAATGAAACCACAAGACTATACACTATGCAATGATGTGCACCGTGATTCAGAGAAAATAATCAAGGAAAATTTTCAAGTGCCTTCGATTATGGATATGACCATGCTAAGAAGTTTTGATACGTCATCAACAACTGGTCATACGATTGTTTCTCTTTTCCATACAAGTTGCTATTTGACCACATTTTTTTAGAATTATCCTTTGTGCCTTTATCAAGTTTTTCAATAGCTCTTGAAGCTGCATCAAACATCAAAGTCCCAAGAAAATCAACATGATCAAGATATCTGCATTGATCAACTTCATACTCCTTGAAAACAACATAGCTCACAGAGTTATCAACATCAATGTCTACATGAAATACTTCATAAAAAGCATTTTTGGGGTCCTCAATGAGATATACCTTTTTATTTTCACCATATAACTTCACAAGGATGCCCTCAATTGTATGGTTGCAAAAGACATGTCCATTTGTACACTTCCACCCACACTATTTTTCCACTTTCTAGATAATAACATCCCCCATTTCATAGGACAATCCACATTGATCACATTCAAGGTTAAGTACTTTCCTGGATAAGCTTCTAATTGCACTACTAAGCCTTTGACACATCCAACTACTGGCACCTCTCTTGAATCCATGGCAGAAAATTTCCCATACACTGATGTTACTTTGATATTCAAATCATTCCTGACCTTAAGAGGCATTACATTACATGAATCTCCCGAGTTAAACATGCAACTATGTAACAACCTATCTTTAATAATTAGAGTTGTGAACAATGGATCCACATTCAGCTGAGACTCAACTAGGAAAGTTCCTAAATAAACTTCAGGTGGTTCACCCAATTCCTCCAATACTTGTGGTTTTTCTTATTCTACAATGGAAGGAGGAACCTCTACTTTGTTTACAATTTTGCCATGGGTGACATCTTCTTACTTAAGCCCCAAATACTCAAACACCCTATTCTTATGCTCCGGGATTATAAGAAATTCAACCATAGGAAAACTAATCTTGATCTGACTTAAGATTTTGGATATGTCACAAGGAAGATATTATGGTAAGGTAGTATTAAGAGGAAGGTTGAAAAATTCATCTGATGGCATAGGATTTTTCACAGTCTGAGCATGGGGAGGAACACAAGTTATATTTGGGGTGACAAGTCCTTTTCTAGATGTATCTTGTTTATGGGTTTCCTTAGGCATACTGGTAAGAATTATATTTTTTATTTTTCCTGAGGCCCTCCCCCTTTGATAAATTTTCTCCTGGTATTATATTCTTTTTCGTGGCCAACTACTGCATTCATTAACAACTATCTATCCTCTTTCGAAGGAATTCCTCCATCATACTTTTTAGTCATTAATTCTCTTAAGTACTCAAAATCATTATTAGGAAACTCAAAATCTTGTACCATATCGATTTCTAAAGTATGAGTGGGAGGAAGAGGTAATACCCATAGAATGCAATCCAATAAATTTTCAACAGTTCTTGCACTTATCAGCTCAGTTGAGGTCGCTCCCTTATATGAACTTGTAAAGCACTCCATCATGCATGAATCATCATCTGTCTCATCATCATCAGCTTCTTCTTCAACTTCTTTGTCTTCATCACATGGGGAATTGGGAAAGAAACATCTATCACACCACTCCATATCATGGACCTATCGACACTAAAATTTTCCTCCATAATTTCTATTTTATTATGTATGTATTAGGAATAGGATGTTGTTAAGTATGATTAGTAGTAGATTTTGATAGAAGATAATGGTGACTTCAGTATGGTACTAATAATAAAGTAGAGTATGGTAACAGTTAGATTATAATAAGAATGTTGTGGTAAAAAGGAAATATTTATCATAAGTGGTCCGGTAATGTTAAAATGTCAAAGTTTGGGTAAGTAGAGAAGTAGGGTCTACATGATTAGGAATTAGAAAATTATATTTGTAATAAGGACAAAGAGTGATGTCTTAAATTTTTTGTGTATTTTATTTGTGGAAAAAACTAAAAAGGTGGAACCCATGTGAGATGATAAGGTTTATCTTATCTTAGAAGATAAGCCTACATGTAAAGGCAAGAGTTTAGGCATGGAATATGATTGGCTGGAAGAGATTTCCTATCCTATCTTAGAGATAGGGTGGATAAGCCTGATTTCCTATAAATAAAGAGGTCACGTTACCTCATTTTGCATAGAGGGAAGTAGTGAGAAATATTGTATGAGTAAGTGTATAAAGGAAGCCATCATTTTGAAGGTGTGTTAAAGAATCCATTGTGAAGTTTCTCCCATAACTATTATTGGAATCAAGTGGATTTGGTAACACTTGGAGTAATTCATGGGTGAGATTGTAATAATTCTATGTTAATAATATATTTTATAGTTGTATTTCAGATTTGTCATCATTATTTTTTTTGTCATAGTCTGTGGTATTCTTGTGTTACGTTTGTTGTGTTTCCAGATTATTACCACCAAACCAAAAGTTGTGCATTACAAAAATAATCATAGCACGAGGAGTTCTCGATGAAATATTATCAGAATGCCGGATTGGTGATGACATTTTGGCTCCGTTGCCGGGACCATTCCTTGTTGATGGATTTTCTGGAGAGATATTCCCACTTAGTCAGAAATCATTTGGAGGGTAACCTTGTTTTTACTGTGCATAGTAGTTACCATGGTAAGGTCTCTTTTTACCATGAATAGTATTTACCATAGTAACTTTACTTTTTACCATGAATAGTGGTTACCACAGTAAAGTCAGTTTTTACGGAAGTAAGTAAAGTTTTACCATAGTTTACCGTGGTCATTCCTATTTTAATGTACAAAGGTTTTAAGTCACTTTCTGTTATAGTGATTCCAATTAATTGTGCACATAAGTCTTGTTGATTGTACTTGTGGGTTGGTATTTCACTGTGGTTACTTATAAAAATGGGGAAGATTCCAATTTTTTCAGCCCAATCTAATGAAGATGCTTCCTCTTTCATTCAAGAGTTTAAATGATCTTGTATTTGCAATGGTCTCATAAGAAGGGAACAATGGACCGAACTTTTTCCTACCTTTTTGGATGGTTCATCCCTTAGGAGGTTTGAAACACTAGGTGATAATGTGAAAAATTGATGGGATTTATTAACTGAAAGTTTTCTTGAAGAATTTGGTGAACAACAGAAATATGTAGATCTCATGATTGATATCACAAAGCTATCCCAAGGAGAGAAGGAAAAGATAAGGGATTATCATGCTCATGTTATAGCGCTAAGGAGGAAGCTCAATGCTCAGATCCGGAAGGAAGGATTAGCGGATGGGTTGATAAATGGCGTGGATAATATCCTCTGTAAGCACTTCATTCTTGGGATGAAGCCAGAGATTAGACAACGAGTGAAGTATGACTACCCAACTACCATTGAACAAGAAAAGGAGATTACAAGAAGGCAAGAAGAAAGCATGGAAGAGGATCCCAAAGAAATTGCTACTAAGGTAGAGCCTACACCAACACCTTTGGTGTAGAATCCACAACCAATCTCGGTGAGAACAAATCTTTTCCCTAGTACATCTACTGAGTACAAATATCTTCTCAAGAAGATGGGTCAGTTAACTATTAATCTTCTTCAAGGAAAGGAATTTATTTCTCAGGGAGGAGATAGAGGTCCAAAAAGAAATATAACTAAAGTTGTATGTTATGGTTGTCATAAAAAGGGTCATTATAAGTATAATTTTCTAGATAGAGCTTCTACATCTGGTACAAGATATAATGATAAAGGAAAATCACCTATGAATTATTTTGATGTAGTAGATAGGAGCATAAATAATGAATCAAATGTGTTTGTAACAAAAAGAAAGAAAGAAAAAGATAACCAAGATGGAAATGATCCTAAGAAGATAAAAGGAGAAACTAGTAAGAAACACAGGAGAAGAAAGTTGGGTGTAACACCCTGAACTGTTGTTACTTTCTCTTAAGCATTCAAGTGTTGATATGTGATTTCTTGTAAAAGGATGTGTTCCTCGATTCAGAAATCATGCTTGATATGTACTGAATTTCTTGCAGATTGCAGATCTTAACTGAGTCAGAATATGATTAGACTCTTTTATTTATTTCATTTTGTGTCTGAATATTAATCTGATCACGGAATGAATTATAGAGACATTCATCTATAATATCTAGACTTGGATCAGTGGAATTGATCCAAGTAATGCTTTAAATCTGTTTGTGATAAATTAGATCACAGACCTTGAACAGGTTGCAAGGTATGGAAGCATTGATTAAGCTGGTCAGGAGTATGACTCAGGATGATCTTGAGAAATGAATTGGTTCCCGATATGGAGGTATATCTGGAAGGTCTCGGTCGTGGACCAAGTAATAGTTCTGTCATGTATATTTCTGTAGCCTAACGGCTGTAGAGTAAATCCTGTTCGGAGATGCATGATTTTAGGTCTTTTCTTGGCATATAAAATGTTATACCTAACAGGAATTATTAATGGTTAGTAACCTTAAACTAAAACCTAACCTAGGGGTTAGATTATTGTTAATCTAACCTAGACCTAGGCTATGTGTTATTATCCTAAGTTAGTATCTATGTGTAAATTGGTTAGTATGGGTATGACCCTAAATTCTAACCTAAGATACTAACCTAACTAATGAGGAGATTATGAAAAGGGGCCTATGGAAGGGGGTGCGAACCATGGGCGGCGTTTTCTATGGCAATTAATGCTGGGGATAAGGATGAGGGACAGGTCATGGCGGAGGTTTAGGCGACGGCTAACCTGTGCAGACGTGGCAGGTCGCTAAGTTTGGAAATGAGCATGAGTTGTAGTTGGACTGTCGCCAATTCTGGCGGTCGGTGGAAGTTGAGTTTAAGCGGGAAAGTTGGTTTAATGACATTCAATGTTCTAGGGAGACGAGCTCGGAACTCACGAGAAGGCATGCAAACGGGAAGTAGAAGGTTTGTTTGGTTTGTCACGATTTTCGGTCTTCTCTCTCTCTCTCTGCTTGTTTACTGGTTCTTCGCACTAGTTCTCCTTGAGTTGCATGGCAAGAATGAATTTCTCTGGCTCTTTTCTCTGTCTTGGAAGATATATATGTGATGGAGACAGTGAAATTTTGTTGGTCGCTTTATCGAGGAAAAGAAAAGGAAGTTTGAGCTCTTCCTGTGGTCTGCTTCGGAAATTTTATCAAAATACAAGCATGTTAGGCCCTAACCTTTAAATATCTTGTTGTCTTTCAAGTGCTTTCATTAGAACAACTCTGTTCAAATGTTTTGTGAAAATTAGATGAATTTTCTATGGAGATCTTGTTTGATTTTTGGCACTGTATCTCTTCTGGTTTGATTTTTCAATTTCCTCTTGATGGGTGTTTATTGAAATCGAATTTCGGCTCTATTTGCTTTGTGTATTCATTCTGGCTTATACATGTGAGGTATTTATTTATAAAAGTTTGAGGGTTCGGCCTGTTTGGCGTGAGCCCTTAGAATATACCTTTTTGTAGTATAAGACCACTGTATGTTTTTGATTAGTGGTCGTTGTTTCTTGTTATGGAAACTGTATGGAATGATTCTGATGAATACTGTAAGATTGATCAGTATTATTGCTTCTTTGGGAACTCTGTCGTGGGATTTGTTGACAGCGACTAATGATACTTTCGGGTTTCATTTGTTTTCAAATTTTTGGCTTGGAACAGGCAACAGTTGTGTTACCGTAGTCTTTACGACCCAGCGGAAGTGTTTTCCTTGTTTTTGTGGAAACGGGATTATTGTTGACTCTGTATAATATTGTTACATCTATACTTTATTATAACGACTCAGTGGAGTCCTTGATTGAATCAAATATAGCTATCTACTGTTGTGGATGTAGATTCATCCTTGTGTTTTGTTATTTGATTTCGTGGAAGCCTTATAGAGAAAGGAACAGGCCTTCTGACCACGGTTATTTGTAATAAATAATGAGTATAGATTTCCTGGGTATGTATTGCATTTCTTTTTGAAAGCTGTTTGAAAGTTCGAAGCGGCTCAGTTGATTTCCTTGCTTGAAATGGGTATTCGATTTGCTTCACTTGTTTCATTATGTATGTTTTCCATGAATGGCATAGATGGATTTATCAACCAATTTCATAGTACGTTGCTGTAGGGTTCAATGGTTATGAGTACAAAACCATTAACAGTTTACAGTGTGAATATATAGATTTATACTGTTGTGAATTGGACGACTTTGAGGAGTCGATTGAATGATTCATTTTATTTATGAGCCGAATAAATTTAAGTTGTTGGTATTTTATGTGCTGGCGACTTAATGGAATAACATGTATTTCGATCTTGTTATTGCGATTGGAATTCCTTCGTGTTCTAGGGATTTTAAGGTACAGATTCTTAGGTGGACATGTACGTCTTCAACCTGTACAAATTTGTGTAAAAAGGTTGGCAGAGTTCAGTCGGGTTCTTGGTTTGAAACCTGAGATTAATCTGTTCGTCTGATTCTTATTATGCTTCGTTGATGAATATCAGTATGAATTCATATGCATTTTCTTGAATTGTTACCTCCGTTTGAATCATTGGAATTCTGGAAAGGTAGCTGGTACTTCTGTCTCTTTCTGAACTTGACATTGGACACTGTCTTTGTCACTATTTGAGATCCTTGAGTATGGATGACTGTTTCGTGTTCTGACCTTGTTAGGGTAAGTCGCGAATACCACACTAAGACTTGCATGCGCCAAGGTAAGGATCGATTGGTTGTATTCCCTTCTTTTACTTCAGTCCGATTTTGACTGAGCAAGAATAAGTATGCTATGTTCTTTTCCATTTAATCAGTCCGATTTGTTTGAGCATGATTTGGAAATACTGTGTGGTCAACATAGCATAGTCTCTAGGAAACCACAGATTGCTTGATGCAATAATGTTATTGTTTACAGCGATACGCTTGTATTTCTTGTTTTCAACTTATGTCAAGCCTTACTGTGTAAAAGGAACTAACATTGGGCTTAGGGTTGATACAGGAATTGTTGATGTGTTAGTTGCTGTACAAGAGTTTGCTGTGTTTCTGTTTCTTGATTAAAACAGTGATCTTGCTTGCGGCTTGTCTAACTTGTTCATTTATATACTGGTTGAATGTTTTCATATGTGAAGACGGTACAGTGATGAACTTATGTGAAGGGAAGTATGAATGGTTTGGTTCTTTCTCTTCCTTTATTTAATATTGTTGATATTTGACTAACAGTGGGAAATTGTTTGTAACATATTGGTGGAATTCCGAATTGTTATGTTATTCCCTTTTTGGAAGAATGAAACAATCTGACCAATGTTGTGATTTTGGATTCAATGATTGTTTTGTGTACATTCGTTCCTTGTTTCTTAATATTTGATGAAATATTAGAAAGTGATTAAGACTATTTTGTAACAATGATAGACTTACATATTTGCAATCATTTTGTATTACAAGGGCATAGTATGATTATGTTTTCTCATTTAAACAGGGTGTTTAATGAAAACAATTGATGGATTGCAATTGTTTTAAAAGTTAGTGCTTATCATGCTCAGTTCATTGAACTGACTCATGTTGACTATTTTTGCAGATGGTTACCGTAATAGGTAAAAGCAATGCAGATCTGACAAGCTGATCAGATTGTTTATTTGATTTGTAATGAATTACAGCTTGATTTTATAGATGTACTATATGGGAAAAGATGTTTCTTTTCCGTTAGCATTGTATCAAGTATGTTTTTGCATAAAATGTAATTGTATAGTTTTGAAAGGAATGGAATTAAGTGTTTGATACTTATGTGTTGTATTCTATTTCTGAAAGTTGACCTTCTTCGGTTTATGTAACGAAGGGGCATTGTTATTATTGTATAATATGGATGCTTTTGTGATTGACAATGAAAGCTTGTAAGTAAATGAGATTAAATTCTTATGAGTGTTTAGTAGTTCTAATTTGTTCTAGCAAAAGCAATATTGGAATTAAAGTATTGTCTTTCTAGAAGATAGGTTAAAATTGAGCCTAAAAGAGAACGCTAAACAAACTGGATTAAATTACTAATCCCTAGTCCTAAATATGACAGGACAATATTAAATTGGATTCTTAATCAACTATATCTTTATACTAGAAAAGTATGATATAAATTCAGTTAAGAAAACGGATATACAATCAAATGGAGTTCAGATGGCAATCTCAAGCAAAGGTTATGAGATATTGTCCCATTCTGTTGCATTAGAATCAGGTGTATTCTAATGACTCCTTGATGAGAGCTTAACTGTAATACCTCTACCAAGTAATGAGTCTTTTAGAGGAGGGTCGTCTTAAGACGAAGAATCCAGGGATCGGAAAGGCTAACCTTAGGGTAAAAGTCTTTAAAGTAATTTATACTCTAAGTGCTTAACGCATATTAATGGAGTAGGTCTTTTCGAGGCAGATTTAAAGGTTGACGGCACAAGACAACTACAGGGTTGTACCTCCGAGAAGATTAGGATCTTCTCGAAGTTACAACAACGCAGGTGACTTATGGCGACACCCTTTGCATTGATCGCTAAGATTTACATTTGTGACCGGATTAGTTACTCAGGGATTGATTAGGAATGTGGTCAGGTTATAAGGCTGCCTAGGAGGTTCGGGGTATCTTGACACATTGGTCTAACTGTAAGGTTAAACCTGTATGTCACCGTATCCCTAATCCTCTGGACATCCATATAACATTATCTCCTTGTTAATCTGTCTCCGAGTGATTAAGTAGCGAAAGAAAGGACTGACAGTAGTCAGTATAGGACATTCTATATAACATATGAATGGGGTGAAGGACGTATTCCAGATTGACGAGTATGCCGTTAAGGAATACGAGACATGAACAGTATGTTTCAAATCTTTGGCCAAAGTATCGCAAGCTGTTGATTGCGTTGTCCTAATTCACTTAGTCTAAGGGATGAGATGCCGATGAATAATGGTAACAATTATTCAGTTAGGTTCCTTGGACAGAGCATTCTGAATCCCAGATTAGGGAAGAGAACCGCAAGAGTAATGTGTTAAACAAAAACAACCGACTTTTATTACTCATGAATAGATCGGTAGATTACCGAGTCATGGAATGAATAGATCGGAGGTACTCCGAGTCATTACAGCTGCATATGGTTGTCTGTTATATAAATGGTTATTTGAATTGTGAGTTCTAAATTATGTATTTAGAACCAGTATGCAATTATCCAAAATTTTAAAAATTGACTTGTTCTATTGTCTAAAATGAGGATGTTACATTGGGTGTGCAGGGTTTTCTAATTTCACAAAGACAAGGACCATACTCCATCTCAGAAGATCTATCCAAAAGGCATGTAAATATTACATATGGTCAACTTCTGGCTATGTCTTCCGAGAAGATGTGGGAGCTGCGAAGTGGACTCAATGCTCGACAAAGTAAGGAGGTTGAGGAACCTATTTTGGAGGCATAGGTGGATCCCTACGCTCCACAAGATGAGGTATTGTATAATGGTATTTCAATTCATGATGTCTTAGTTGATAGAGGTGTTGCAGTTAATGTAATGAACGAGTCCTTAATGAATATGTTGGGTTTAAAAATTGATCGTCCCTCAACACTTATGTTAAGGTCATTAAATAAAGGAAAAACTAAACCATAAGGTTTTGTTTCAAATGTGGCAATATCTGTTATGGGTGTTGTATGTGTGATAGAATTTTAGGTGATGAAAAATGGTACTATTGTGTACCTAATGTTGTTGGGAAGGTCGTGGCTAAGGAGATTTCATGCAAGAAAATACTGTAATGAAGGCTTCATGACACTTGGACGTGGCAGAGAGAGGGTGAAGATAATTGTGATCCCTTGGCATCATAAGGCAGAACCTATGGATTCAAGTGATGAAACTATTGATTGAACATCCTTTGATTACTCTAGTACCAGTGAAGTGGACACAGTAGTTGAAGAAAGTGAGGTTGATGTTTCGGTTATGGATATCCTTCTAGTCACACCGACTCATGAACCCATAAGATTATTTGAGGAAGAAATTGTTGATCGTCTCCAACAAATAAATATTGGTGATGCTATGATGGAGAGTGAGAAGGAATCCTACGTTTAGCTATTTCGAAGGTACATACACCTATTCACTTTTGATTACAAGGAACTCCATCAAGTAAGTTGGGTAGAACATTCTATTGAGCTGGTCGATGGTGCTACGCACATAAAGAAAATGCCATATAGAATGAATCCTAATTTTTCCAAGACTGTAAAAGAAGAAATAGATAAGTTGCTTGATGCAGGATTCATATTTGTTGTAAAGAATTCAGAATGGGTTTATCCCATTTTGATCTCAATAAAAAAATAGGAAACTACGCATTTGTGCTGACTATAGGAAGCTCAACAAGGCAACAAAGAAGGATCATTACCCTCTTCCATTCTCAGATCAGATCTTGGATGAAGTAGCTGGCCAGGAGTGCTATAGTTTTACTGATGGATATAACGGATATAACCAAGTTTGTATAGTAGAGAAAGATTAGTTAAAGACCACATTCACCACTCCTTGAGGAACGTTTGCTTATAGAGTTATGCCTTTTGGGTTATTTAATGATCCGGAAACGTTCCAGCGCTTGATGAATATGGTGTTTGAACCCTACATTGGGAACTTCATCAGAGTATTTTTGGATGATTTTTGTATCTATGGGAGCAATATGGACCACCTGCACCAGATGGAGACAACATTTCAAAGGTTAGATGAAACACAAGCCTCACTAAACCCTACAAAGTGTGTCTTTGGATGTTCTAAAGGCGTTTTGTTAGGGCATGTTGTATCCAGAGATGGTATTGGTACTGATTTTGATAAAGTTTCAAAAATCAAAGAGTTACCATTTCCTATGAATAGAAGTAAGTTGAGATCATTTTTAGGTCATGTGGGTTACTATAGAAGGTTCATTAAGAATTTCTCAAAGATTGCACATCCACTAACCCAGTTCTTAAGGAAGGATGTTACTTATGAATCAGGAAATAAGGCACATGAAGATTTGGTGTCTTCACTTGTTTTAAAGAATCCAGATTGGAGCAATCCATTCATTGTGTATACTGATGCCTTAGATGTAGCACTAGCAAGTACTCTAAGCCAAAAATATGAAAATGAGAATGATCATCCAATTTACTTTGGGAGAAGACAAATGAGCAGTGCTGAGGTAAATTATACTGTAACTGAAAAAGAGGCTCTAGCTATCATTTTTTCTGTAAAGAAGTTTAAAAATTACTTGTTAGGGCAGAAATTTATAGTTGTAATAGATCATCAAGCTCTAAAATATATTTTAAATAAGCCTAACCCATCAAGGAGGATAGCAAAATGGACAATTTTTCTACAAGAATTTGAATTTTATATTATAGATAGGCCAGGAAAGAAGCATGTCAATGCAGATGCACTCTCTCGAGCCCATGATGGTTTAGGTTCATCTTGTGATGATGATGATTTCCCAGATGCAGTATTGTTATCCCTTGACACAATCCCTAGTGAATACATAGATATTTGGAATTATCTGAATGAATTTAGGTTTCCTGATGGTGCCAATGTAAAGACTAAGAGGAAGATTACTCAAGCAAGTTGTCCATATTCTATTATGTATGAAGTATTATTTCAAATAGGACCTGATGGATAGTACAAGAGAGTAGTTGGACATGATCAAGGGAAGGATCTGATAGAATAATTCCACAATGGTACATGTGGAGGACACTTCTCTAGACAACTTATAGCAAGAAGGATCTTTGATGAAGGTTATCACTGGCCCACTCCTTTTAGAGATTGTTATAATTATTGTAAGACATGTGATATTTGTCAAACACATGGTAACTGTAAGACTTCATCAGCTCCACTATGCCCTATTCTTCCACTTGGTCTCTTTGAAAAGTGGGGAATAGATATTGTAGGTCCACATCCAACTACCCCATGCCAAAATAAGTATATTGTAGTTATCA
The DNA here is from genome assembly GCA_019776745.2 of Taxus chinensis. Taxonomy (NCBI): domain Eukaryota; kingdom Viridiplantae; phylum Streptophyta; class Pinopsida; order Cupressales; family Taxaceae; genus Taxus; species Taxus chinensis. The sequence continues at coordinate 756,902,232 of CM034151.1, read as the reverse complement.
TAGATTATTTAACCAAGTGGGTTAAAGCTAGGCCATTGAAATCAACTTCCATAGATGAAGTGATAAGGTTCATATATGAACACATTGTCACCAGATTTGGTTGTCCATTAGAAATTGTAACACATCGAGGAAGCCACTTCATTAATGAGGTGGTAGAAGCCCTAGTCAACAAGTTTTCTATTAAGCACAGTAAGTCAACAACATACAAGCCAAGCACAAATGGATAGGTGGAACGAACAAATTTTGTGTTGTGTCAAATTCTAGCAAATGATGCAACCTTGCAAGTACATAAGTGGGATAAAAGGATTCATGCAGCATTATGGGCATATAGGGCAACATCAAAGTCAGCAACATGATAGTCCCCATTTCATTTGGCTTATGGAATTGATCCAGTTCTTCCTATTGAGTTTGATATTCCCACTGTGAGAGTTATGAAAAATGAAAGGATGGATGAAAGTGATTAAATAAAATAAATTTTGGTGCATCTTCATTTGCTAGAGGAAATGAGGGAAATAGCGAAGGATACAAGCTATAAGAAGAAAATGAAGCAGAAGGAATACTTTGATCAAAATATCCGTTGGTCTCCATTTCTTGTGAATGACTTGGTTCTAGTATATGATTCTAGATACAAAAAAAGAAGGCAGAGAAAATTTCTTCCCAAATGGATGGGGCCCTACAAAATAGTAGTTGTGCATGAAAATGGTACATATCGATTGGAGGAATTATATGGCACTCCCATTATGAAATGGTTCAAGCACGACAAGTTAAATATTTTCCAAGCAAAAAAATAGTCTACTCCGAGGACGGAGTAGAAGCTAGGAAGGGGGAAAATGTCAACATTAAAAATTTTCTCTGTAATTTCTATTTTATTATGTATGTATTAGGAATAGGATGTTGTTAAGTATGATTAGTAGTAGCATCTGATAGAAGATAATGGCGCCACCAGTACGGTGCTACAATAAATTAGAGTACGGTAACAGTCAAAGTACAATAGGAATGTTGTGGTAAAAAGTAAATATTTGTCGTAAGTGGTCTGGTAATTTTAAAATGTCAAAGTTGGGGTGAGTAGAGAATTAGGGTCTACATGATTAGGAATTAGAAATATTAGATTTGTAATAAGGAAAAAGAGTGATGTCATAAATATTTTGTGTATTTTATTTGTGGAAAAGACTAAAAAAGTGGAACCCATGTGAGATGATAAGGTTTATCTTATCTTAGAAGATAAGCCTCCATGTAAAGGCAAGAGTTTAGGCATGGAATATGATTGGCAGGAAGAGATTTCCTATCCTATCTTAGAGATAGGGTGGATAAGCCTGAATTCCTATAAATAAAGAGGTCACCTTCCCTCATTTAGCATAGAGGGAAGTAGTGAGAAATATTGTATGAGTAAGTGTGTAAAGGAAGCCAACATTTTGAAGGTGCGTTAAAGAATCCATTGTGAAGTTTCTGCCATAACTATTATTGGAATCAAGTGGAGTTGGTAACACTTAGAGTAATTCATGGGTGAGATTGTAATAATTCCATGTTAATAATATATTTTACAGTTGTATTTCAGATTTGTCATCATTCTTTTCTTTGTCATAGTCTGTGGTATTCTTGTCTTATGTTTGTTGTGTTTCTAGATTACTACCACCAAACCAAAAGTTGTGCATTACTAAAATAATCATAGCATGAGGAGTTCCCAGTGAAATGTTATCAGAGTGCCGGATTGGTGATGACAGACCTCTTCCATAGTAGAAACTCTGGCAGCTGAAGGATCAGGCACCAATCTATTTTCCCGAGGTTGGGGTTATCTACTTCCTAATCCCATAGGCCCTTTACCCCTATCATCTAATCTATGATCACCTCTGGGATGATTTACAAATATTTCTTGACCTTTTGGCTTATGCTGACCTCGGTAACCTTGTCCAATCCCATTCTCTATTCTGCCCAGTTTATAGGACATTTCCTTAATAGCTCTGGCCAATGTTTTTACAACCTCTTCTAGATCCACAGAGTTACTTGACCGAGGCTTCTCATGATTGATCAGATTGATAACTTCCATCTTAGGAGGCTTACCAATTGCTTTGATATTATTTTCAAACTGCAAAGCCATGGTGAACGCCTCTCTCAATGTTCCTGGGTTCTTGTCCCTTAAATAATAGGCATCGTTTTTTGCAAAAGCATTAGAATATTTCATTAAACAAGATTCATTACATGGCCTTAAGTTTACAGGTAACCTTTTCATTGTCCTATTGAACCGATTATTAAATTCATGAATAGATTCATTAGGATTCTTCTTTATATTTTCAAATTCAGAAAAAATAAACCTGGGATCTGCCTTATCCCCATATGGAAATCTAAAATCATTTTTCATTTCTATCCATGAATCTATTGAGTTATTTGGTAAATAATTATACCAATCACGTGTATCCTATTCAAGAGTATGAATAAACAATTTTATATACACATCCTCAAATTCAATCTCAAAGTCTTCCATCATACTAAAAAAATATTTTAAATGTCGATCACCAGTGATAACATTATTTCTTTGAAGTTTAGGTAGTCTATTTCTAACATCTTATGGCACTACATTTGGATATCCAGCCATACCTCTAAAATCTATAGGACCAAAAGTATTCTAAACAAAAGGAGGTATGGGTGGGGGCCGGGCCACTTTTTTTCGAGGAGGTGATCTTACAAGAGATACAAAATGATGAAGGAGAAGGGGGTATTTGGAACTCAAGAGTATAATTTTCAAAATGAATGTCCTCTAAAGACTTTGTTTCATTAAAAACCCTATCAAATTTGGAAAATACAGGAACAGACTGAGAAGCACACTTATCAGACACAAATGACGGACCCTCTCCAGTTGGAGAATTCAGATATATATCAAAATTACCTAATTAATAATCACTTAAAGGAGAATGGTAATCCTTAACCACAGGGTGATCGCTTTCCACAATATATAACTCTTTTCTTGATTCCTAATCCCAGCTATTTTCCAAACTCTTTTTCCTTATGAATTTGTCTTTCCCAGTTCTAGAAAAAAACATTCTGGTAGGGTCTTTAGTGAAGAAATATATTCTTCCTTCCAACTCTGCAAACATTAGTTACAAATTCACTTTAAACAGGTTAAGGAACTGGTATTTATCAAAATTTAAATCAACATAGAGTCACCACTAAGGATTTTCACCTTACTTGTGAAAATGCACTATAAATGACTTGTCAAATATCTATCAACACTTAATTCCTGCAAATCTTAAAATATATGGCCTTCCTTTACTATTATTTATCACTGATGATATAAATTTAGTGCAATAACCACTAGAAACTGGAAATATTGCACACAGAAGTTGTAACTTTGTACAATTATTATAAATATCAACACAGGGTGACGTTTAAACAATGTATTTGCACTTAGATCATGCAAGAAACATTACCAGGGTCCATATGTGTATGAATTTGTACAAATAATCCCCGACAAAAGCACCATTCTAGTGTTGTTTCTGCACAAATAGATCCCGGTTTTCAAATAATACTTGGCAATTTAAATAATCCCCAAAAACAGTGCTAGAATGGTGTTTTTTTCCCACAAATAGATCCCAGTGTTCAAATAATACTTTGCAATACAAATAATCCCTGGAAATGGTGCCAAAATGGTGTTGTTGCCACACAGATAGATCTTGGTGTTCAAATAATACTTTGTAATTCAAATAATTCCCCGGCAATAACATGAAAATGGTGTTGGTACCCTAATTGATTCTCCCTTGGAAGATGAGAAGCATCATAGATTTAGCAAGACACTTAGAGACATACATATCATATTATGATTCATTTTGTAGCTAGGGAGGAGATTCAGCTACGTCTTTATAACTTGGGTGGTGGAGAAATGGATAACACCATATAAGAGGATTTGATCTATCCTCACTGCTTTAGGCCGTGCCTTTGGACTAGGGTGAGAGGACCTATTTTGTAACCTCTGTCGGTAAAGGACATTGAGAGATCCTTCTTTGCATAATTTTCAGGGGAACCTTGAGAAAATATGATCAATACGCCAAAATTTAACTCTCACGAGTTGTTACTTCTAAAGAATGGGGATATTTTCTGAGCAAGGTTCAGGTTACTAAAGACATTGAAACTTGCTTTCTTCTGTATATTTTGGAAGTATAATTTTTTCATTTTTGGATACACATCACAAACAGGGGTAATTCAGGTAGGAGTGAAGGTTATTTGAAAATTTTGGTGGGGATTAGGAAAGATGAAGTTTATTTTACCAGATCTTTGAGAACCTTTACGACAATTGGAAGACTAACAGACAATTTTTTTTAGAATAGCCAAAATATTCCTTTAACCAGAAGGTGTGCATCAATAGAGCCCCAGATCTACATGGTTTCACATAATATTTGATAATTAAACATGAAGGCTCAAGCTAAAGACTCAATTAAACATTAACCACCCCTGGTTTCTCATGCCCTGAGATACACTCATAGGCTTATAAACAATATTTATCAACAAAATGACATTAAAGTGATTTTAAATTGTTTATCTCATTATAGGATAAAGGCTCTTCGCATAATAAAATTGCAAATGCCACTAAACTATCACAAGGAAAAGATCCTATGTTATTTGTATGGATTTCAACATAATATTACAACAAAAACATCAAAATAAATTGAAAACATTCTTAAATAAAAGAAGACATAATTTCTCTTAAGATCTATTAGATTTATCAACAGGGGAAAGTTTCTTAAATAGTCTCAGAGCTTGTCAATAATTGTACACTCCCAACCATCTTGACGCGATCAAATCTAAAACACAAGAGATTAACATGTTTCTCGGATGGTCTCTCAGGAAGATGGCCTTCTCAAAATTTTCTCGTAAGAATTAAACCCCTGACTATTTACATGACTAACTCATGCCCTTTATAGCATTCGTTTACATTAAATATTCCCCCCCAAAGAAATAATATTCGAGGAACATTTGTTTGTTGCATATTTGATCATGATTTCTAGAAAGTGATGTTTAAGAGATTTACAACAAAAAATTTCCAAGTGTTCAAAAGATGAATCATTTTAGATATTTCCATCATTGTTTTAATTAGGGCATCCAGTCATCTCTTCTAGCAACACGTTTTTCATCCTTAACGCCTATATCTTCCTTATCGTCATTCTTTCCTCTATAGTTTGCTCTATTGGATCTGGAAATTCATTTTATTTAGGTGCCTGAGTAACTTTATTTCAAAATATCAACTCTTACACTTCCTCAGATTCACAAATTTGAGTTCCACAACACTTCAATTGCAGTTTGCTGATAGAAACGACAAGAAATAATTCATATTCACCATGAAATATAATGTGTATTTGCATCTCCTAAAGTCGTGGAATGTTAATGGCAGAAAAACTAGATACATCGCGCCATAACCGTTGATTCCTCCCTTTCACAAATTTTAAATTAGAGTCATCCACTTGGAAGATTAGAACCAAAACGGGCCTGGGGGTACCTTTTGCATTTTATGAATTTTTGAGAAAACGTGCAATTTTCACATTTGGCCCCACTCCTCAGCCTTTGAAATACGGGCTCGACATGTGGCTTAGTCTAGGTATTTGATGGAGTCAGGGATCATTTCTACAATTTTACTCCGTTTTACAAAAAGGAAAAATTTCCAATTTTCCTCCAGTGACCCACTTCCCACTTTTATCTTTTGATGTGGGCCCCAGCAAAGTCACACTTCATTTTTATATGTTTACTTCCCTTTAAGAATAATGCTAAAGTTTTATTTTTCTCCGATGGCCCACTTCTCCACCTTTGACTTTTCAATTCAAACTTCATTTGTTTCCTGGTAGGGCCGCACTTCACTTTTATACTTTATCCCTTTCTAATAATAAATAAAAATGTTCTAACTTTCACCTAGTGCTCCACCCTCTTGATTTTACTTTTAAAATTCTGACTCAAACATGTGGCATCGTTCATTCCCTTGCTGGGTTATGAATCAATTTATAACTTTCCTCCCTCGTACAAAGAGGAAAAAAACTTCAAAATGTTTCGCCAACCCGCTTCCTCGCTTGTAACATGAAAAACTACCACATCTCCTTCTTTAGGGTAAAAGTAAGACTTTTTCCCTGCCATTTCATATTTTTTGAATAGCCAATCAGATACTATTGGGGCTGTGGGGCCAATTTATTATTTTTTACAAATGTGATGAATGTGGAAAATTTCACCAAAAGACCCATTGAGCTACATCCAATCAGAAAGGACCATGTTTCTATGGATGTCAGGACAAAAATTGACAGGGGAACATGACTATGAAAAAATAGAAGGAAGGGGAAAACCTGAATTCACGCCCAAATTAAAAATTCTTTCTCATGGACATAGGAATGAAAAACAGTATCTGGACCTAATGTGATCCTCGACCAAAGGAAAGGACTGACCATGGAAACCAAATGAAGGAACAAGCTTTCATGCATCAATACATAGAGAAAAAGAAAAATTTCAAACCATGCAGAACAATACGTATTTGAAGGAATAGGGAGAGATTAAATTGAGCACTGACAGAGCCTTCTAGTTCATTTTTTAGTATAAGGTGAGCGTCATCACTAGTTCAAATTATTGCCTCGGATATGTCCCATATTTATTTTTCTAGTTCATGGATTTATTGAAAAAATTTATGGAGCTAGATTTGAATGTTTTGGATCTGTTTTTACATATGGTAAGGCTCCACACATTGATTTGGTTGGGTTTCGATGGCCATTACTATATATTTGTTGGGTTGTGATTTTTTCAATACACTGCTGCCATTATTGATTCTTGAGAGCTGTAATTTCTTTTGTGTCATAGGCATTTGAACATTTCATGTTTCCATGGACAACTTGTAGGGTTATTAGTGTGCTAGAAACTTTATTTATTTTTTGGTCCATGACCATGGCTATTCATGGAGATTGCTTTGAGAATTCATTACCTGAGCCTTTGATTTCTTCAACAAGCTTTCCATTATCGATTCTTGAGAGCTTGGGTTTCAAATACACCTAAAGTTTTATTTTTGTGATTTCTTGGCATCCATGGGAACTAGAGGTAAGCTTTATTTTATAGCTATTTTCCCTTTAATTTTAAAAATTCCCAGTTACAAAAAAAGGTATTCCTTTTCTAGCTCAAGAAGGATTATTTGGAGGCTCGATACGTTGTTGTTTGTGATTTTGGGTTTTTTCTCAATTGAAAGCTTCTAGTATTTTTTTTCAATTCCATCCTTGTAGGATTTGCATTTGAATTTGTAACCTAGGGTTAGGTTCCTTCCTGAAGTTTGTGTCTTTGGTTTGTCAATGTGTTGAGTTGTAGCATACATTTCCTTGCTATAATAGCCAATTTTATCTCTCTCAAAGCTTGTTAGGTATGAACGATCATGTCTATATTTTTGTTTGAGATGAAATTTTAATGTTTTAGGAAGGTTTGATTCGTTATTTCGATCTAGATACCTACTAGATATTCATTCACTTAGCTGGATCAGTTTTACCAAATTCTTGTAAAATCTTCCTAAAGGTCTCTACAATGTGGTTTCAATACTTGACTGAAAAAATTGTTTTTTGTAATCATTTCTCCTCCGTCTGAATGCATTTTCTGGGAATAATTTCACTCCACCAATATTTCTCTATGTTGTGCACTCAAGGACAACTCTATCTATATATAATTGTTCCAAGTTGTGACAATGAACCTTAAAGAATACTTAAATAATGTAAAGTCATAAGCTCCTAAGAGAATAATTTTTTGATTGTATGCATTAGATTTCTCATTAAACGTTGATGTTTTTTGCATTTGAAGATGTTACCAAATGGTAATCATATAAGTAGAGGTATGGGTCTATATCATTTTGATAAAGAATGGTCATTTGGGACTGTTACACTCTAGAGTTTCTATGTTCATTTTTACTCAACCTTGTTCCAAGTTCAAGACAACGAACCTTAAAGAATACTTAAATAATGTAAAGTATAAGCTCCCAAGAGAATAATTTTTTGATTGTATGCTTTAGATTTCTCATTAAACCTTGATGTTTTTCTGCCTTTGAAGATGTTACCAAATGGTAATCATAACATAAGTAGAGGTGTGGGTTTATATCATTTTGATAAAGAATGGTATTTGGGACTGTTACACTTTAGAGTTTTCTCTGTTCATTTTTACTCAACCTTTCCTTAGCTCGATGCACCATTTTTCATAGTTTAGTTCACTTTTTTCACTTAGTAATCTCTTACCAATTGTTTTCTCTATTGTTTATGAATGAAAATTGTATTATATACCTCTTTTTTTATTGTGATTACATTATCTCTCATTATCTTTAGATTGGTGCATTCTAAAATTTAGATACCAAAGTGTATTTTCTTTCTAGCTAGTGTCTTTTGAAGATCTTGTCTAATTCAATATGGTATGACCCTATTGTTTTCTCTTGTAATTTAGACTGTTTAAAATTTATTACTTTCGAATATTGCTTGATTTATTATACAATTATGGAATTTTTAAATGGACTTGAATTTTAACTATCATACCTTAAGAACCCTTTCACCTGCTGGTGTATGGCACTGTAACTTTTTTTTTTCCCTAAGAAAGTTTCCTCCTTTGTGAGATGTTTGTTTTCTTGAAAACCTGGATAAGATGTCTCTTGAAATATGCATGGTTCCCTTAATACTTTTATTTATGAATTCAAAACCCCATCCCATCGGTGATTTGTTGTTAGATTAAATCTTATGATTTTTATGGCTATCCACTTAGAAATATTATTCTTTCGGATTTGTAACCTGACTTATTAATAGCTTCTCTGGAAAATGATCTTTGCTAAATTTTTGTACCTTCTTTTCCATCAATCTGTCAATCTTGAAGCTATAGTTTATTGGTTTGGACTTGCTACTTTTGAAATCATTAAACCTTAAAAACCCCACTTTTATCGTATAGCATTATGAAACTCATATGTTGTATGTTTATTTTTGAAAGTGGGAAGAATTTGTACTTCTTTATTTTCTATCTAAAATGTTGGATTCTTGAATACTGAACTAGATTTAAAAGGTTGTCTTTGATACTGAAAACTGATCCTTGAAAATCGTTCTCCTACTTGAAAGATCTTGTCATTCCAAAATTCAAAAATGGTTGTTTTAGATCTAAACTCTTTATTTGCTACTTGTAATTTAGTTTTGAGATGGAAAATTTGTAATTATATTCCATGATAACTTAAAACTTGCAAGTTGTATGTTATCTTGATTTCCCTTCTTCATTTGATAATTACACTATTTAATGCATGCAGTTATAAAGTTGAAAGTATAAGGAGTTAATTTAAAACCTTCAGCTCAGTATTGACACCATTTTCTTATCTTTTCAAGGTACTCATGATGCAGTTTGTAGAGGATAGATGGAGCAACAATTTATAAATAAAATAACACCTCTTCAAGGCAATGACGGGTTTTTCTTTACCTCCTTACATTTTCCATTTCATAATTATCTGCATTCCTTTTCTTCAGTTATTTCTCACGGTTTCTATGAGAAGATATGCACAATTATTTCTCATGAATAAATGAAAAATATTATTATGTAATGAGATTTATATTTTTCCTTTATGTACTTTTATTCATTTGTATATTTAATAAATGAACCCATAAAACTAAAGACACTTAAATTATTAACTTAATCATGGAAATAAAGTAAAATCGAAAGTAACTTTTTGATGCTCATTGATAATGCAACTACTTTTCAAACTACCCTTCCTATGCTTCAAACCTACAACTAAGACTTCTGCTTTAGAACGTAAAATCCTACATATGCCATCTTTCCCACCTTCACCAAGGCCTTGGAGTAGTATTCCAATATTACTACATTGTCTTATTGAAGATGATAAATGGAGAGGCCGTATACACAAGGTGTTTCCTTCTGGGGCAACACTTTCAACTGTTAATTTGATATATGGCATTCTAATTCTATCCAAAAATGAAAAAAATTAAATTGTATATTATTTTGAAAGTAGCTGACCCAAACATATCCAAACCAAGAACTCGACCAATTTTAGAAACTCTAAAAAAAATTGAGTTGACTTTTTTCACATGGGGTGCAAGAAATCTTATTGATTCCTCTCTTTTTGGCTTATTGTAAGGCATGAATTAATGCTTCATATTCAAATACGTTAAAAGTACATAAAAATTGTAGACTTAGAGCTAAAAAATACCTCTCCTTTGAAGATGAAGTAAGCATCAAACCTGCACCTTTTCCTTTTTTATTCTTTTCTCCATTTAAATGAATCTTTCATAAGCCTTCTGCTACATTTTCTATTTCGTACAATAAGGGAATAGGGGAATGTTCTTCATGTAAACAGTAAACAATGATTAATCCTTCTTATACTTCTTTGTAAGGATCATAAACATGTTCTTCTTGAAATTTCTCATCCATAAAAAAATTAGAAACACCAACTAATGCAAAAATTTGTGCAATGACATCAAAAAAATTTTGATCTATGGCTGCATAATTTGATATGGCATTTGAAGCATGAGCCTCAATATGAAATATAGCCAAAGGATCTTAATTAAGTATAACTTTAGTTCCATACTTGTAGTGAAGAACAAAAATTATCAATACGAAGAAATATAATCACCTATCTTTGTTGTAAAATCACTTTATAAACACAAGGAAAAGTAGGGAGTTAGATCTACAAAAATTACATCTTGTAAAATTGAAACATTACAATAAGCATGAAATGTTAATTTTGCTACGTATTCATAAAACCCCTGATTGTTTACAACTTGATATATTAAAAATTTCAGTGTGATTACATAACATTTCATTTCTCCCAAAGTGTGGGAATTTTCGATCAGAAAAGATCTCCAGAGAAGATTGGATTCCTATCCTATCCTAGTGACAAATAATCCAAACTACAGAGAGTTGCATATATAACCCTAATCTAATATTTCCAAGGAGATAGATATAAAGAAAATGGATGAAAATTAAAACCTAGTCTAAGGGAAGGTGATGCACCAAGAAGGATGTTGAACAACCTGCATAATAAACACAACACTACCAAGACCTTGTAATGAAAAAACTAACCACACACAATAAACTTACATGGAATGAAAGATAAAAAATTTATAATATAACACATAATAGGGTTTGAACCATCCACATATCTGATTTTAATAGTGTCAAATTTGATACAATACATCACATTTATGGCCAAAGGTACATATTTTGCATTGCAATGTTCAATAGGGTGTTTTAAAATATCCACAAATATATTACAAAAAAGAAAACAAAGGAGGGTCATATAAAAGTTTTTTGAAATCATGTCATGTGACAATATTCATTTCTCGAGAAAATATTTCAAAAAATCTGAAGACCAAAATTCAGACTTCAGGGTACGGGATTTTAGAATTTTTCAGGATTCAAGGTTTTTGAGTTTTGGGTTTTTTCGGGGTTTCAATATTTTTAGTTTTTCGGGGGTTCAAGTGTTGTTGTCATTCCAGGTGCATGAAACCTCTTAAACTCTAAAAATTCAAATTCGAAACTTCATACTTCGGGTTTCAGACCTTTTTATTTTCTACATGACACTATTCACTTCTTGACCCTGCCGAGATCTCCGAACCTTCGAAAATTGGAACTTCAAACGTTTTGATTTTTTCCTTGTTTGTCACATCAAAAATTCCAAACTGTAAAGCCTTCAAAGTTTGAAGACTTCAAACTTCAGGTCCCCCATTTTTCTCTTATCTCGACTCCAAGCCTCCTTCAATTTCTTTCCTCCAACATCATTTTTACTGTCAAGCCCTCTTGTAACCTGACCACCATAATTGAAATGTGAACTCCCATGGCCGAGTGATCACTCCAATTTCTCAGTGTGTAAGTTCATTTTTGTGCAGATTTGTTTGAGGAAAAAAATTGGATAACAATCACCTTTAAATTTTTAAGACACCTATTGTGTTAGTCATTGTCTTATCAAGTTTTAGTACACTCTTTTATATTGGTGCATATTTTATGTCCAATTTTTCTATAATTTCTTTAGGCATGATTGTACTTCGTACACCACTGTCAACAATGCAGTTGTGAACTAACTGATGTCCAATAATAAGAGAAAGATAGAAAGGAGGTGGATTTTTAATATCATGAGCATTAAGTAATTTCAATACCATCCACTTAACTTCTTTCATATGATCTTTCTCAATTGTACCAAGAACCATGTAAGATTTTTGAGCTTCTTTCTCTCCTAGTTTTGAAGAAATTTATAACTTAGCAAGCTCTTTAACAAGTAAATCTTTTCATTCTGGTAGATTTAAAGCATTCCATAATGAAATATTAATATTCTATTTTTTTATAACCTCAACAACAATAAAATAAACAACAATTTAAAAATATATATTCTAGAGTTTTAGCATATGCTTAAGAAAAAATGGATTCTGCTTTAGCAAATTTTGAAATATGAGGTATGAACAATCTTCTAGGGTCAGATTGCAACTATTTTTTCTACTCTTTAGGAGCTTAAATACTTACATATTTTTCATCTGAAACCGGACTCTTTGTTATTTTTGGACCTGCACTTGCTGATTTATCTGTAACTATAGGTAAAACATGTCCTTTATGTTGTTTCTCTTCATCTTGAGCCTTTTTCTGAGACCTAGTTGTAAAAAAAATCAAATATTCCTCACCAAAGTGAACCATATTTTTTTCAAGTTTATTTTGAATCTAAGTATCTCTTTGTCCACCCTCCATTTGAGGCATTAATCATGTTTCAGATTGAGGTTCTATAATACTAATCAAATTCATGAATATATTTGGGAAATTATTGACTAAATGAGGTTTATTGAAAGTTGGACACCACTCTTCTAAAGCTATATTGACTTGTAAAAGGGAACTATATGTTCTAGGAACCTTAGAATTGAATTATCTTTGTCAATAATGCTACCTATAATTATGATTTTTCTGATATGGATACCTATTCTTCTTATAAGGTGCTTGATAAGACCTAGAAGGAAAAGCTAACTATTTATTTAATGGTGTTATCTCGTTTCCATAAGTATGAAAAGTCTTATATATGTCATATTGAGTTGTGAAACAACAAAATCTATTATTGTAATGGGTTTTGGAATAGCCACTAAATCTACAATAATAGGCATTGAGGGCCTAGGGGAAAATTTACCATCTTGAATAAGGTTGTTTTCAACTCTAATTACAATATCATAATCATCTATTTTTGAAGCGTATTTCCTCCCATGGACTGTATCATGGTTATAATATCACTGTTTAAGGCTCTAAGATAGTATAAAAATGCATGATTAGATTGAGGCTTAACAATAGCTGCAATTATTTCCCGTGTTCTTATTAATCTTATATTAAAACTAGCCATAAACTCATGAGGAGCTCTATTAATTCTGGGACAATTGTTGTATGAGAGATAAATGATCTAAATTATCTTGAAATTTATTATGTAATAAATATCCCAATCCATCCCAAGTTGTTATAGTCCCGATTGGTAATGTTCTATACCATTGCAAGGCTGTTTCCTTTAAATGATGTAGTTAAGAGTCTTAAGTCTACATCTTCACGAGTAATATTATGAACTTAATAGAGGGCTTGCAATGTATTTAATATGCTCATTTCGGGTAATATGATTCTCACTAATAAATTTTGGTAAACCCTTTAAGGTAGAAGCAGATATATCATGATAAACAGGGAATAATCAAAGGGTTTCCATTATTGAAGGGAAAAAAATTCTAGGTGGTTTTTTTGGTTTCTAGCATTGTAATCACTAGGATCTGAACAAAAAGATGTATATGTGGTGAAGTAAGGGGTGGAGGGTTTCCAAAATCAGGCTTTTTATAGGGTATTGTATTGTCCAGCTCTTCTTCTTAATACTGAATTTAAGGGAAAATAAATAAAGCTATGATCAAGACCTCTTACCATTGAACTCGTGGAAACCTTAGTCATGGAACATGCTACAAAAACTAGTTTAAAATTTGCCTTACCCGAAGTTTACAACTATTTTTATTTCTGATTTTTCAATGGATTTCTACAAATTTTCCCTTAAGAAAATGTTGTTTTCTTTTCTTTAAATCCATTATAATTTTCTGAAAACCTGATTTGAATATGATTCGGTCCCACAGGGCATGCTTAAAAATGTTATCTCTTAGAAGTGCACCCGTTTTTGAGTGATAACATTAGGCTTTCTAATCTTTCTCTTCCCTAACTTCTGTAAATACAATGGAAATAACTCAGGTCTATGGATATACCTATTGTTGAGGTGAGTTTCTTGTATCAAGGCTAGTTCCTTATTTATTTATCCTGCACTTTTTTTGTAGTTTTTAGAGTTTTAAGGGAAAAATATTTTTGTAACTGAAATTAAAATGGGGTGATACACCAAAAATATTGTGGTATTTTACTAAGTACATACATAATTTACTGAGAACATATTATAGAAGCACGAACAAATGGGTTTTGGTAGAATCCTAAGGCAAACTCTTCTGTGTTAAGGGATAAATCACAAAAACAAAACAACTAACATGCTCAATAATACTATGCAGAGAACACCATATTTACAGCAACGTATGATAATTAATTAAGGGAATTGAAATTCACAAGATCTAATGAAAATATACACACCACTGCAAATAATTGGAAAGGCAATAATTGGTTCTCATTCATGGGAAAAACTGGTAAAAATTTGCTTCAGCATACCTACATCCAAAAATTCCTCCTAGAAAAGGTTTGTGTGCCTTTTTTGGGCTTTGTTGCGAGTTGTATTTATGATATCTTTGAGGTAGCCACACTTGTATCTTTTCAAACTCTACATCGAGTTAGACTGGAACTCATTTTTGTTTCTCTTTTCTAAGATAACCAACATTACTGACAAAGGTGATCTCTCGGTCATTGAAGTCTGCAAATAGGTTTTCATTTCCATTTTGTTTCAAAGAACTAATTTGTCTTTTTTCTTTGAATTTATTTGTTTCCCTTGTAATCTGAATTTGAAACTCGTTATGGGATCTTCAAATTTTGTCTTCATTTGTGATCTTTCGAGGGTTTCAAAAGCTTGACTAAAAACTGGTAAGTCAAATTTCATCTTCTGAGTTCCTCTGTATAATATATTAATAGTTTTACGGTTTTACCTTTAACCTTTCGTGTTATAACCCAAAATAATACATCTTTCCTTTATCTTTAAAGTGTATTCATTATTTTTCTCTTCTTCTGCAAGATTCAAGCTCTATATTTTTTCGACTATTGGTATTTGCACTAGTTTGAAGTGTTATTATGAATATTTTAACCCTACTTGTTGAATTTTGTGGTGATTCTAATATTTTTTTGTAGTTAATGAAACTTTAATGACAAGCCTATTTGATGTTTAGGATCTGCACAACTATACTTTTTTAAAACCTCAAAGTTTGAAATTTGAACTTTTGATTGAAGGTTCATATTTTTTGAGAGAGGATTTATTGTTGTATTTCATTTTGAGCTACTTATTTAATTTTTGAGTGTCTCTTGTATTTTCGGAGCTCTCAAGCTATACTGTAATTTTTTATTATGCTCGGAAAATCTTTACTGAGTTCTATATGTAATTTTTTATTATGCTCGGAATTTTTTTTATTAGTTTCATTTATCAGGTGGGCATTTATTGTTTGATTTATATTGTTTCACTTTATAGTTCGATCCTGGTAAATGAGTCTCCATGTAATGCTTACTTCTTTGATTTATTTAAGAGATCTGAAACTTTTTATTAGTATGGTTCAAGCTCAATTCTGTTAAATACAAATTTTCTTCTGCTAACACCATTGAGTTCTACATATGTAACATTTTGTGCATTGAAAGACTTGCTTTTCCTTCAATCATGGGTATTGAAATTTTCTCTTCCTGTAGAAGAAATTTACAACGTTTAGAACTTGGAAAATACTAAAAAAATGTACAATGTGTTTATAATTTATGATATGCTTCTCCTTTTGAAACTATACTTCTAAAGATACATTCAATGATCCTTAAAGGGTTTCTTGCAACGTGATTTTGCACTCCTTAATAGTATTGAAAATTTTCCTTGTTTGATACTTTTATTTTTTCATTCCTGTACTCTTTTTTAGAATGAATATGATGTTGGGAGATACCATTGGGAGGATATATGAGTTAAGTTTCACATATTTTAAGCCTGTAACTTAAGGCATTGTTGTACCTTTGGTCTTAAAATTACACATTAGTTTTTATGCTTGTGTCCTGAGGCTCCTTTAGCTCTTTCCATGTTTGATCTATAAGTTATGAAGTATTACAACATGAATGATTTTGTTATTTCTTACTTTAGAAATCAAAACTAGAGAAAGATTTTGTTTATGCAAAAGATAAAGATTGAGCTGGAACTAGAGAAATCAAGACTATGATAAAAACCTAAAGGACATGATGGGTTTCTTCGATACTCTTTTTCTTTTATCTTCATATACATGTATTTCTTATTAAAGTAGATATAAGTTACATCCCACAAATTTTGTGGGAAACATTGAATTTCCTCATGAATAAATGATATTATTTATGTAATTGAGTTGTATACTTCCTTCTACTTTCAGTTCCTATGATATGTAATGATTTTACAATGAATTATACAACTCAATAACATACTTAAAAAGAATAAATCACAGGAAATGATCAAATTCAAAATACCTATAACTTAGTGAACATCTGAAACCTACAATCAACATAATCTATTTGTTGTCTTAGATTTTAACATCCCACCTAAGCTGTGATTCTTGCTTTCATCAAGGAAATGAATTGGTCCTTTGAGGATTCTATGTTTCCTTGCTGAAGACAAACATGGAATGAAAACCTATGTGAGGTTTTTCATTCTGTAACAACACACATAAATGTTGATTGCATGTTATTAATTAAAAAAATCTAATGAAAAAAATGAAAATTGTATGACTTCCGCCTAGTTAGGTCCGTCTCATCAATGCCTTCCATTGAAAACAAATTTTCAAGTTTTTGATTTTTACCCATGTGCAAAAATTGTGAACAATTATTTACCTATATGACATATTGTATAAAATTCAAGAAGACGATAAGGCTACACATTACAATCTCTATTTTATAGGATTTTTGAGACTAAATGGTTTTTTTCATATAAATATTTTACATAGGATGTGATATATAGTGAAAATTTTAATAACATTGCTAATTATTCTGGATATAATCTATTGTATTTTTTGGTGGCATAATATAGATAGAAAATGGACAAGCTATTATTATCAATAGGACTTCTGGTTATCTATTCGCATGTATGGTTTAAGATCATACAAGGACATCATATTTAGTATTGAAAAATACTTAGTTTTCTTATAAAAATTCAACAAAATAAGTACAAGGAAGACATCATTACATATTATACATCTAATTAGCATATAATTTGTTAAATATTTAAACCTCATCGCAGATGACTAAGTGAGCATAACACATGTATATATAATTCTATTGATAACATCTGTAAATTATAGTAGGAAGTGCACAAGTAATTAGATAAAACTAAATCACAATACAAATTACATGTAAACATGAAAAATAAGGATGATAAATTTCATATAGGGGTCATGATTTTCACACATTTGAGAAAGGAATAATTTTTTGAAGGGACATGATTAGCTAAAGAAGAAGACAATATTGTGTAAAGTGTTGACAATATTTGTATATAATGTGATTACTAGGAATTGCACAAGGAATTAGATAAAAGTAAATCAAAATAAAAACTACATGCAAACATGAGAAATAAGGATGCTAAATTTCGTAGAGGGAACATGATCTTCATACATTTTAGATAATTTTTTTCTAAAGTGACACGATTAGCTAAAATAGAAGAAGACAAGATTGTGTATAGTGTTGAGAATATTTTCATCTAATGTGTTTGAGATTGAGTTACTAAAGTTTATATATAGACATTTCAATAAAATAGTATATGGAATAATAATTTTTTTTTTAAGGAAATAATAATGAATAATATACAACTGTATCTTGTAAGGTTTAGTTAATTGCAGTCCATAAAAGTCTGAGAAAGTACAAGGAAAAGTAGGGAAGGAAATTTTTTCTATAATCAAGAAAACATAAAACACTATTTGCGAGGGATAATATTTGTACATTTATTGAATATCTAACATGAATGATTTCACTAGAAGAAACTAGACATTGATTACTGAAAAAATAGATCGCATTAGCAAGGTATCATGGTTCAATTTATTTCTCATTTAATATTTCATATGGCATTTTAATTTCAAAAGAAAATCTATATTTAAAATATAAAGTAAGATTGAGTATTCAAATTATATTTTTGTTTTTTGTTTTCTTTATCTAGAATAATATTTTACAAGGTTCAAGAAATCTTCCTCACAATATTAACATTTTCAAAATAGTTACATAAGAATATATTATAATAATTCAATATGAGAATGTGTTACATAAAATTTAGGATGTATGTAAAAAATGTAAGGTTGGGAGGGAATTGTGGCATGTCCATGTTGTGTATGTAAACTATGGACGATGGAGAAACAATTTATGTTATTGGAAGAATGTTTTTTGACTTGTCAAATGACTTACACATTTCATCATGCTGAAAATATATTGTCATTTTTTCATTTGTGCTTACTATAAAACATGGTCAATTAGTAGATGCTTACATTATGACTATTGTTTTATCTAGATGGTTTGAATCTAACTATTATAAAATCTATAGTAGTTTTGTAAAATTTGAGACTTCTTATGGGAATTCACATGTTAGTTTTGTTTGAAACTTAAGCATGCACATGATTGGTATGTGCACACAAGATTTTAAGGATCTCATAATTGTTTGATTTCGAATGATTGTAATCAAACTGGATATAATATATGTCTAGATAAATCATTACAAATTTGTTGAGACAACATGTGTTCACAAAGATAGTGTTATGAGATATTTTTTTGTATTTGATATTTAAAATTTTATATCATATGTATTTAAATATCGTGGCATAGATTAAAATATTGATTTAATGTCAATTGATTGAATATAATGTAACTAAGATAAGTATTGCAAGTAGCCGATATTGATATGCATGCAAGACAATATAAATTAGGCATTAGTCCAATTTTAGTATGAGCTTCATTCCCTCATTGAACTTAGATAAAATGTTATTTATCTTCTTCTCCTTCATTTGTAAGTTTACAATTCAATTATGTGTTGTGTTGGCTAGTATTTGCGTGTTTATAAAAAGTTATTTTCTAATTGAATTTTATAATCACATACATGCAACATCTTACACAAAGGAAAAATTAATATTATGATTAAAGAAAATATTATGATTGCAAAGTATCTAAAAGATAATATGAATTAGCTATATTAAGAAACCCATCTTAAATAATCTTATGTACAACTTCGAAACAAGATTATTAAATTTTTCTCATATTGTATGGTGTTATTTGTTATATTACATAGGTTCTTAGCATCACAACATGTTTCAAAATTAAAATTGAATCAAAAAAAAAAATCAAATATATTTTAGGGAACTACAATCCAATTGATAGAAGTGTCTACTAACCTATAAATAGTGTAAACCTTATCTTTTGAAATCATTTCTTGATTTGTTGATGTTTTTATATAATTATTTAATACTTAAATCACTAATAACGAATTATTTAATTTTAGAAAGTCTTAACTTAAATACGGTCCAAAAACAACTCATCAACAAATCCAATCCCATGATGACACTTTTGACTACAAAATTTTAAAAAATTTATAGTGTTTTATATTTCATATAAAATATTTGAGTTTTTTAATGTTTATGGATACCTTCCAAATAAATACATTTATTTATCCTATTTAATAATATATTTTTTTTATAAAATAATTTGTTCGAAAAAGTAAAAATTATTATCAACATTAAATTTTTCAATTATATAAAAATAGATGTTGTAGATTGGACAAATGTCAAACCCTAACGCCTTAAACAGGAACCTTACTGTTGAGAGTTGAAGCTTTGAGTCTAGTTGCAGTGCCAAGTCTGGTGGAGGTGCTATGAAGCATAAAGAAAATAACGACTCCAATGTACCTATAGAGGATGGATCCGGTAATGGATCATTGGACTCTTCTGTTCTCAAATAGGGGAAACAGGGGCACAGTAACACCAGGCCCGAGTTTTTGACTCAGGGACACAAATCAGTCTCCTTGGCTGGAAAATATATTTGATCTAGTCAAGGTGGTGATGTAATTGACAAGGATGGGATCGAATCTATGATTTCAAGTTCTAAGGGTGAATCCCTTAAGTCATCAACAACTTTGAATGCCTTCTTACAAAATTTGGAGGTTACAGTTAGGGGAAATAGGATTTTTTGTTTTGGCTGCTACCTTGGGCACCAAAAACCAATTTTAATCATCTAAATATGCCTCAGTCTTAAAACTGGAAGATGGTATGATCCGTAAAATATGAGACATGGAAGATGCATACAACAAAAATGGTCTCATATGTAGATTCAAAAACGTTTGGTCCAAGATATCCCATTCACATGAATGGATCACTATTCAATGGAGACCTAAAATTTAAGGTAAAATAAAACTCTATCCTTACTCCAAACCATATTTTGTCAATGTGTTCTAATCATCTGAGGATCATGAGGACATAATAGGTATTGGGTTTGGGAGGACCAATATGGACTTATGTTTAATCCTTGGTATATGTTACTTGATCCATTCAAAGAATCCTTTAACACATTGCCCATTTAGGTTAGACTCCTAGGCCTTCCCATGTAACTATGGGATAAATACTTCCTTGAATCCATTGGTAATAATCTAGGGTCCTTTGAAAAATATGATAATCATACTTCCCTTCAACTTCATACTACTTATTCTAGGAGTGTTTTTGACCTAGATAATTCCCAGGACCTTTCAGAGAGAATAAATCTACATATACTTGGTGATAGAACCTAGATAAAATGAATGGAATATGAAATATTAGCTTTCTAATGTCACAAGTGTGTTGAAATAGGTCATTTTACAGGGGTTCATGGTCATTCTAAAATTCAAGAGGCTAATCCTACTTTGTAGGTAGATTCTCTCCCTTCTCACTTCATCATTTATCCCTCTACTTCTCATGTTCCTAATTTTGTTTTAAGCCCCCCTAGTGTGGTCTCTTCTCATTTTATGAAACCCTCCCAATTTCCTCATACTGAATCAATGAATCATACTCCATAGGTCCCTATTGAGGCAATAAAGGAGAGTGAAACCACCACCTTTCTTGATATGTCTCCCATTCTACCTATCACATCTTTACATGATCTTTTCCAATACAATTGTGGTGACAAGATTAAAAAGGAGAAGTGAACAGTAGTCCACAACAAGAGAGTATTCTCTAATAAATTGCAATCAACCCCTTCTCATATGAAACTTATATCACATTCTTCAGTCGTTTGGTGATTACAGTTCTTTGATGGTGGTCCTGCATAGGGACTTGTTGCTTCGTGACAGTTGTTTTGTCTATTTTATTTTGATCTTTATTATTATATCTGGGCTTCTGGCCTTTTTGTTTCTAGGTAGGGTCTCATTCAATTACACTAATAATTTTGTTTGTTAAAATATTATTTTATAAATAAAATAATATTTATATATTAGAATTTTTAGACTTATGTTTGAACATATTGATTGCAAAGCCATATAATATATGAAAATATAATTTCTTGAAATTAAAGAATTTATATATAAATATAAAGGATAATATGTTTATGTTAGAATGATATTAATGGGTGACATGGTTAAAACGAATGGAGCTCATGATATATTTTTAAAAGAGTCTTTGCTCAAACCTAAAATTTAAACTCAATATCTATGGCTAATTGTAAGTTACAAGTAGTTCTAAATTTATCAACCCAAGTTTTAAAATCCCACTACAGATGCACAAAACCCAAGACAAAAAATCATAATTACTTGGAAAAATTATAGTAAAATTTTTTCTTTAAAATTTTTATGACATTAATTATGATTGATTAACTCTCAACTAATAATTTCTACTCAGGGAAAGTTCAATTCAAAACTAGCTTAATGACAAAGTATTATTAATTGACTTGTAAAGTCTTTGTAGTATTTATTCTTGTTCGATGGTCTCCATTAAATTTTAATTAAATATGGGTTGAATCAACCTCATTATTTAACTCAATTAATTCCTCTTAAGTTTACCAAGGATTATTTTCTAAGCTTGGTTTTTTTAAAAATAATTCTCGTAGTAACTTATCACCCCTACCCAACATTACTTGCCTAACTATTCATTTTCCTATAAATGATTTAATCTTCTTAAATCATTACCTAAAATATCCCTACACAATATCATTCATTTAGATCTCATAGTCAAATGCCTAATATATATTATTTAATCCATACTAATAAGGGTCACATTTTATCTCAACACACTAATGTATTAAGCGGCCTCTTTTCACAATTATCCATTTAAGTTAATTACAACCCATTCCCACAAAAAGCCACAGCTGAAAATTTTGTAGGGTTAATTCTTCGCATGATTTTGTTCTGCAGGTTTAGGAGGAAGAGAATGAAGAAAGACATGGAAGCTAATGAGGATTTTCACAACTCCATTTTTGTAACATTTGGGACAAATGGAAGATCTACCATATTTCCTTGCCCATTTAATTCCATCGTTATTTTTAATTTTAGTTGCATATTTGAGAATATATACATTATATATATACTATTAGGGTGTATAATATAATGAAATTGCTTTAAATTTATTTTCTCTTTTAAAAAAAGAAAGAAAATACCAGGTTTAAAAAAAAAAACAAATTTATATTATACGACGAGGTTTATATATACGGCCCTATATATATGGATTTAGTATATTTGGCCCATCCTGATTGAATAAGGCCGCTATGAAGAATGGTTTGGGGCTGTGTTATAGCCGTGTGTTTATTAGTTAGGATTAATTTTTATATGGGGTGTGGGGTACGTCCCCCTCACCCCCACCAAATATTTATATGTGTATTGGGATGGGGGTGCCGCCCTCCACCCCACTACCTTTACCTCCATGCTGGTCCGCGCCGACCATACGCCCCTACCATATATTCGGACCCCTAATTTTTATTTAATCCACTATGCTTTACAAAAAAACTCCACCGCTTACTTTTATAGTAAATTTTGTTTTATTTAAACTTTGACAAGTGATAATATATAGCCATATTAAATTGGTTTATTTATATATATATATATATAAATAAATAAAGAACCCTCGTTTCATCTGTTATATTTCAAACACTTTATCATTACAAGTTTATTATAAATAAGATATGAAGGCATATACGATTATATATAAATTTAGAAATTTTCAAGTAAGTGACATAGATGGACTACTATGATTTGCAACAATATCTGAAATTTTAATTCTAAGAGTAACTCAAATAGTTCCTTTTTCACATATACAAGTTGGAGAGAAAATAAAATATTACACCCTTAGATAAAGCTCCATTTCTATTCTAAGATTACCAACAATACAACAAAGAACTCAACCACACTATCTTTACAACGACATCTTTCTTTTTCCTAATAATAGATATTTTAACTTTGAATAGCATCAAAAATTCGGAGAGTTTCATTACCAACAAATATACAACTTAAGCTTTCTCATTTCCACTACAACATTAAAAATTTTCATAAATGAAATTTACAAAATCATCCTTTTAAAATACGGGAATTGACAACATTCCACTCTAAGTGGAAACAATATGGTCAAATTTTAAAACATAGGGATTTATCCAAAGGTCCAAATAGACAAGTCCTTCCTTTCAATATCATCTCCCCACTTCATTAATTCAATCTTGTACTCCTCCATCTCTTCAAATGTTTAATCATAATACAAAGAAAGGGGAGTAGACAACGCTATGTGCCCAATGTTTACTCCAATAAGAAGAGAAGCCATCCTTCTTATTGGCACCTGAGCCCCAAAAAAAAGAACAACTGATGTATAATGTAATTTTGAAAACTTTCACAAAATGGCTTCCACAAACATGCATTCCACAATATATAACACATTCAAATAAAAAACATTCAAACAATATTTACAACTTTACCAACAATACATAAGCTTAACATTAAGCCAAAAGGAGTAGTTAATATGGGAACCACATCCTTTTTCCTCCCAGTTTAAGTATGAATTCCACCCAAAATCCTCCATGTACACAATACAAAACATTCAAAATACATCTTTATCTCTCCCCTTGCAAATATGCAAAAATATGTCCATGTTTTTCCTTTTCACCTCCGCATAGGTGGAACTCCTAATCAGACTCCCTCAAAAATGCATTCCAAACAGCTCAATTTTCTATCCCCAATGGTGTCATACTTCCATCTCCCACACCCTTCTTAACGGAATCTACCCAACCCCAATAATCACATTCACAAGACTCATGCAAATACACATATAAACACAATTTTCACATCCATATACATAAG
Source organism: Taxus chinensis (assembly GCA_019776745.2). Taxonomy (NCBI): domain Eukaryota; kingdom Viridiplantae; phylum Streptophyta; class Pinopsida; order Cupressales; family Taxaceae; genus Taxus; species Taxus chinensis. The sequence continues at coordinate 756,877,820 of CM034151.1, read as the reverse complement.
TAAATAAATAACAAAATTGGAAAGCCTCAGAAAATCTTCACTCCAACAAGCTTTGAACACCTTTAAATGAAGCACAATCCAAAATGAAACTCCAAAAAGGCTCCAAGCATACAACTCAAGATAAAATTTCCAAAGGTGTAAGAGAAGAAAATAAGACAAGTAACAAAAAAAATCCTTCAAATTCATTCAATAAATAAAAAAATATAGGTGATGATGATGAGGTGGATCCATGTAGGATGTCACTCCATCATACCTCCATTCCAACTCACTAGTCAACACCCCAAACCCAATGTAATTGAATGAACATGTGAGGATTAAGACTTACACAATACACTCCATCATGTTCTCCATACCTTTCAAGGACAAATAAATTGTGGTAAGTAGAAAAGTACCATTCTTTTCTCTTTTAAACTCAAAAAAAATGCATTAAAATGGTCAAAATAAGCTCCATACTTCATAAGTATGATTTGTAGAAAAGAGTGAGATGTAAGGTACAAGATTGACTTATCCCACAAGTCTTAAAAAGTGCCCTACAAGGCCAAATTTGAATTTGCGAAGGAAAGAAGAGTACACACCACCTAAATGCAATTAATTCATACCACATCAAGCACAAATTGAGAACTAGCTACTCTATTTACTACCCTAATGTCACTTCTTCCTTTTAGTTTAAAATTTATGTTAAATTATGTAATTTAGACACATTAACAAGTGTTAATAAATTGACAAAAATTTCCCAATAACTAAATACATGCACAACAAAATCAAACATAAAAAAACTAAAATAAAGGAAAACACTACACCAATGGTCACACACATGAGGTCATTGTTGATGATTTTTGCACTTGTGCAAAAATGGGAAACTCGAAACTTCATCATTGCGATGAAAGGCATTGGTGAAGTATACCTAAGCTAAGGGAGTTTTGATATTATTGGTGAGTGTTGAATTAGTTAATAATTAAATGAAATTTGTAGTAATGTGTGTTGTTACAAAATGTAATAGATCGAAATGTAATGTGTGATGTTGAATTAGAACTTTGCATCTAATAAATCAATAAATTACAGAAGATAACACAACACCAGATATATGGGGGGCCAAGATGCCCTAATATCAATATATTCAGAATAATACCCTTAAGGTAGGGCAACACCATACAATGCTCCTTAAGGAAGGAGTAACTCCACAATCTCCCAAGATGGGAATCCACTTCGAGGGAGACACCTCCAATATACCTCTACCAAGTAGAAGAATCAACTCATACATACCTCCTCATAATGATACTCACATCCTTTAAAATAGGATGGGTAACACCTAATCCCAATGTAAGCCGACCCATTCCCCAATATAATTAATTCTTATGTGAGCCCATATAACTAACTAAGGGAATGTGTGCCACATGTTGGCATCTCCATCAACCCATATATATTATATTACCATATCCCAAGGTACATAGCATTTTCCTCCCTCTTTGAGATGTTTCATCCCCCGAAACATAAGAAGAAGCCATATAATGAGTGCGTTTTAAATTATTGCACACTTGTCGCCATGCTCGATCATCCAACCACCCATATGAAATCCTACTGGGTGATGCTGCTCCAAACATGATTCCATATTCCATTGTGCCCATCTGGTTCCATACTGGTCCATATGTGTTCCTTCTCGGCATCCATGCATATCCATAATTATTATTCTTGTGATTCCATGTCATATAATTATTGTTCCATTGATTCCATGTGTAGCCAAAATTATTCCTGTGATTCCTTGTATGTCCATATGGATTTCTATCCTCATGTGTCCTAACATGTCTCCATGATTTTTTCCTCTCATGATGGTGTGGGTGTCGATATGGTGCCACCTTCGTATACTCAACCTTATCAACCTTTTCCTCAACTTTCTTGTCCTCTTCCACCTTGTTTGTTACTTCTTTTTTCTCTTGAGTAGAGAAATTATTTGTAACTTTATGTTCTTCATCCTCTCCTTCTTATTCATCCTTATTCCCTTCTTCACCATCTTCAACTTCATCTTCATGATCCAATTTTACATTACTTTTCTCTTTGCTAAGTGTGATATCTTGTAATGTAATTTTCTTTCTCTTGTACCATAATTTCATGAATTTCTTCTGTACATTAAGATTAATTGTTCCCAAGCTCTCTAACCAAGGATATCCAAGAACAATATCCATACCATCCATATCTAAAGCATAAAAATCTGAATGTAAAACATATTTATCCTTAGAAAGCTTTAAATCTTCAAAAACCTGAATCTGCTTACCATCCATTTGAGATTCCTTGATATGCTTGGCTTGCACCTGTAGATTTTGAGCTACATCCATATTGATGAAGTTATATTTGCTGCTAGGGTTTATGGAAACAATTACCTTTTTTCTTTGAATACACCCTTCAAACTGAAATATTGAAGCTTCCTTCTTTGGAGATGCACTATCATGCGTAACAACTTCAACTTCTTCTTCTTCTTCTTCTTCTTCTATTGCGGCTGCTTCTTCTTCTTCTTCTTCTATTGTTGTTTCTTCTTCTTCTTCTTCTTTTTCTTCTTCTTGAAAAAAAATATGTTTCTTTTTTGTTTCCCATCTAGCTAAGAAAATATCCTCCATTTCCTCCCAATCCCAATCCAATAGATCTATATCTAAATAAGAATACCAATGTCGCGCTTTCCCACCAAGATGAAGATAAAAAACTAATCCATATTAAACATTCTTCAAAATACATTTTTTTAAATTGTATCCACCATTTTTTTGCATCAATTTCCCCATTACCATAGAAAATTGGTATATCCATGATGCATAAAAATTAGGGTTTCACAAACTTACTCCTTTGACCAATATTTTACCTGATGATTTAGTCAATTATTTAGCCTCAAATCTGAAACCACAAAGAAGTAACCCCTACTAAAATTTTGAGCAATTTCTGAAAATGTAAGAAATTAAAGAAAATTCCTCAAATTGCGTCCTGTGGAGTGAAATAGTGAAAAACAATAAAACTGAAATAAATCTGTCCAAATAGATCCAAAAATTCTGAAATTTCAGTGGTATCGTAGTTTAACATATTACCAACAACCCAAAAAAAATCATCTCCTAATTCGTCATTATTCGGAAGATATAGATGAAACCGTAGAATTAGGGTTTCAACCCTAAAACAGACACAACTTTTGTAAATCAGCTCCAAAAAATCTAAAATTTTGAGGGAAGATCACTTTAATTATGTACCCACTCCCCAAAAAAATAATCTGAAACTCCAGATATAAACGAATCACCAACATTAGGGTTTCATCCCACAAATTGCCCGGATCACTGCTCTGATACCACTTGATAAGAACTTTGCATATAATAAATCAATAAATTGTAGAAGATAACACAACATCAGATATATGGGGGTCCAAGATGCCCTAATATCAATATATTCATAATAATACCCTTAAGGTAGGGCAACACCTTACAATGTTCCTTAAGGAAGGAGTGACTCCATAATCTCCCAAGATGGGAATCCACTTCGAGGGGGACACCTCCAATATACCTCTACCAAGTAGAAGACTCAACTCATACATACCTCCTCATAATGATACTCACATCATTTAAATAGGATGGGTAACACCTAATCCCAATGTAAGCCGACCCATTCCCCAATATAATTAATTCCTATGTGAGCCCATATAACTAACTAAGGGGATGTGTGCCACATGTCGGCATCTCCATCAACCCATATATATTATATTACCATATCCCAAGGTACATAGCACTACAATTTCATAATATCTTCAGCAAAAGAACACAAGCAACCCCGAAGCACTTCTATGTTGTCTTGATGAAGACACTGAGTTACATAATATGTGAAATGTTGAGTTTTGGGACAACAAACATAAGTGCAGATTGCAGAAATTAGAGTTCATTACTGAATGTTACATGTTCTCATTTATTTTATTTCCTTCATGATTAAGACATTCAATTATATGACTGAGTTATTTATTTCATCATACAATCCATACAAAAAGTTGAAATGCAGAAACAAATATACAACTCATTTACATAATTCAATATTTTATTCATAAGGAAATTTCAAATGTTCCCACACACAAGCCGTGGGATGTAACTGGAAAGTAAAGTACAACTACTGAAATAAGAGGTACACATGCATGAAAAATAAATTAAGGAGTATGAGTGAACCCATCATTGTCTTGTGGTTTTCTTCGTTGTTTGGAGTAGCTCCATCCCAGATTTTGTTCCTTCTTCATCTTCGTTGTAGAAGTCATTGTACCTAAAAAGAAGAAAAGATGGACTGCCAGTGACGAGCTCAGAGATCAATTCATATTCCTTATTGTCCTAGTTTGTGCATATGAATCTCTTCAATACTAGAGATATAATTTACTTGAATATCAAACTGCATACATGCTCTACTCATTAAGAAATAACAAAGAGAAAAGAAAAGAAGCAACATGGAAACAAGAGAGGCCAAAAAGCCTAAGTATTTTCTAATTGTTTTCTTAAGTGTGCAGGTACAAATTGTAGCGAAGAAGAAATAGACAAGTCATAAGTACAAGCTAGAAAGAAGGATTAATGTAACTCAAACTCAATATTTTCTATAAATGGAATAATTTATAGTACATAAGAGGGAATGGAAAGTATAAGTACATGTTACAGTTGGAACTAAAAAGGAAGAATCAAATTTCAAGAAGTTGAAGTTAGCTGAAAAGAAGAAAGGGTTACAGCTAAAAATAATGAAAAGAAGGTTCTGGGAAAATTTTGATAGGGCTTCACCATGTAAAATGGACATTTATGACATTCTCATTGTTGGTACCCAAATTTGTTCTCCTTTTCAAGACAAGCAGCAACAATGATTCAATCATGGAGCTTAGACATAGGCCGATCATAAATATATGTCGTTTTGTTGCCGGGGAAAAATCTTATTGTCCCTTTGTTACTTAGATTTTTGGAGAGATGGGTAGCACCTTAAAAGGATATGATATTATTCTAACTATTTTAGGTTGTGCCTTTCAAAAAAGGTAAGAGAACCTATTTTATAACCTCTATTATTTGGAAGGAGATACAGATACCTTCCTTTTGCATAGATTTTATAGGGGAGACCTTGGGGAAAATATGATCAACACACCAGATCTGGCTCTCACGAGTTTTCACTTACAGATCATGGAGATATATTCACAGCAAGGAAAAAAGGTTACTAAAGACATTTGGAATATTGATCTATCCTGCATACTTTGGCAAATGGATTTTGGTCTTATGTGGGTATACAGAGCAGAACAGGGGCATTATGGGTAGGATTGAATGTTTTTAAATAGATTTTAGTGGGAGGGGAGACAGGATGAACTTGACTCACCAGATCCTTGAGAGATTATGCAAAATGGAAGAATTGAGCCAAAAAAGTGCCACAAAATTTAGAAATGTTTCAACTAGAATATGTGCCCAAATGGAGGCCTAAATTAGCACTCTTTCACTCAACCTATGGGATTCTATCATGAAGGATTGAGTTAGAGAACCCAATAAAGCACCAAGATTCAAATCAAACCACGCCTGAGGTACACCCAGAGGCTTACAAATAATCTCTGTCAACAAAATGAAAGAAAAGTTATTTTAAACCGTTTATCTCACTCCTAGATGAAGGCTCTTATGAGAAATGAAATTGCAGATGCCACTAAACTATCAAAAGGATTGAGACCTATGTGATTGGACTGGATTTTGATACAAGATTGCAATAGGAACAAGAAAAACTATTTGCATGCATTCAGAGATGAAATAAATACACTTTACTCAATATTAACATAGAATAACTCAAGCTTGATCAAATTTATTAGCAAGGGAAAGTTTCCAGAACAATCTCAAAGCTTTTCAATGGCTGTATACTTGCAACCACCTTGAAATGATTGAATTTGATACAAAGAGAGATATACAGGTTTCTTAGATGGCTTCTTAAAAGGGGTGGGATTTGTGAAGTTTTTTCTGCTAGAAAAATTAGTATCTGACTTTCCTAAAAACTTCCAACCATATGCACGAAAAATTTGTTCCATTTATAGCATTTACAACAGAGCCCCCTTCTCCCCAAAAGATAAAAATATGTTTAATGCACCAGTGCTTGTCATGATTCTTTCGTGATTCACAGAATCAAATCTACAAATGTCTCTAGGTGCTCGAGGGGGTAGATTGCATCGAATGCCTCCCGCAATCAACTCTTTTCTCTAATAGATCACTCTTCCTTCAATTTTCTAACCACTTCCACCCCTAATCTGTCAATCTTGCTCCTTATGTAATCAGGAGATGAAAAATAGAAAATACGATCGGGCACGAAAGTTAGACCATTTTAATGGTGAAAGACGTCCTCCAAATCTTCCCATAAAACTTCAGATATCAACAATAACTTCCTTCTCTACTTGGCATGTAGAAAAGACAAATAAATCATGGAGGTTCACACTTCGAGACATGTTTTAGAGAAAAAAGGGGGAAAATAAGATTTAGATTCACAGCAACTGTTGATCTTTACTTTGAATTTGGGCCATCCACATGGCAGATTTCAAACCTTAGAAAAGACCAAGGTGCTTCCCTTGACTTTTTACGACTTTTGGAGAAATGAAAAAAATTCACATTTTTCTTCGCACCTCTGCCCTCGAAAAATGAACCTAAAACATGTCCTAAGGTGGGCCCTTGCAAAACTGTGGCCAAATTATGCCATTTCACTCCCTTTTTAGAAAAGGGAAATTTTTTCAAGTTTTCCCCATAGCTTCGTCCTTGGGAAACGGGCTTGACACATGTCCAAATGTGATTGGAGTGGGGCTGCGCTTCCTTTTTTACTTTTGATTTTTTTTTCTCAAAAGGAAATTTTTTCAAATTTCCCCCGTGAGCCCCTACCTTCGCCATTGACTGGGGGAAAACATTGACCATTTCCCCTATCGAGATTGAGGACCATTTTGAAATTTTAATTTATAAGGAGGAAAGAAAATCCAAGTTTCCTCCAATGGTCTGCCTCCCCGCCTTTTTGACTTTTCAAATTGCCACGTGTCACCATGGCGCACCTTGAGGCGGTCCCAAAAATTTGATACCTTGAACAAGTGCAGCCTCGCCACGTTTCATGCTCCAAGAAGGTTTGTCTGAATCCTTGAAGCTCAATGGAAGGTGTCATGTGTCATGCTTCGAGGTAATCTCCTTTTGGCCATTGAAAAGTCTAAGTAAAATGCAAAGTGAGCGGAGGCCTCCATGTGTCAGCCTAGTGCTTCTTTAGAATGAAACTCAAGGGCCGGTCCCTGAATATGTGTGGTTCCTCCACATGTCTCCATGGTGTAACTTTAAGATGGTTCCAAAGAAAATACCCTGAATGAGTGCAAGCTCGCCATGTGTCCTATTCTGCTAAACTACCCCAACTGCATAAAAATGTGTATAAGTCGGGGCCAAGCAGCGGAAGCCTCCACGTGTCCTCCTGGCGCTACTCCAACGCAAAACCAAACAGTAGATCTCCAAACGAGGACCGTGATTCCACATGGACACATTTTGAGTTAAGGATTTCCATGAGTTTTTCTAAGTACCCAGCCAAGCCGTGTCTAACCAAAAGGTGCCACGTCCCCTGTAGATGCAAGGATGCAAATTTGACCTGGAGAAATGCACATCAAACCGTAAAATACAAAAAAATTAATATTAGAGCTTGGGAATTGAATTTTCTTCAAGGACAAAAAGCTTAGAAATGTTACAGGGCTCAAATACGTTCTTCAGGGATACATCCATTCATTTTCTTCAAGAATTTAGGGCAGAAATGACAAGGAGACCAAATCTCGACCGTGGAGAACAGAAAACATGGGGGGACCTGAGTTTTTGAAGGAACAGAGCACGAGAGACTCAAGATCTAGAATCTTAAGTGATTTTCAACATAGGAAAATATTAAAAATGGCCATAAATATTGATTAGGCACAACATGGGGAAGGAGAAAATGACAGAGGGCATAAATCGATAATTTTTCAAAGGCACAATTGGGGTGAGATTATTTTGAACACCAACACTCATCATGTTGTTTTATCTTCTACATGCTTTAAAAGAATTATTTAAATCAAGTGAGTGATACTAAAAAGAAGAAAATCTTGCCATGATCAAGATAAAAGTTATAATGTTTCTATTTCAAACTACCAAATCAGCTTCAATAGAAAGTGTTATATTCTGTATTCTGAATCAGAAAATACAATTTCTACACCTGAAAAGGGAAAGAGGAGAGAATTATAAGAAAAATTTTCTAGGGCTTCGCCATGAAAAATCAACATTTAAGATTTTCTAGAATGCCAGAAATGTTTGCATAAAGGAAATAAAGAATCTAAGTAAATGAAACAAGTTACTATTTTTCAAATAAACATTTAATCAAGGCTTATGCTTGAAAACAGTATCCGAAAAGGATGGAAAACTGCTTGTAATTTCTAGAAAGCAACTTGCAAACTACAGGTTACAAGGGATCAATTCAAAAGGTGAACAAGCTCAGAAAAATATAAATTGAAACCCATAATGAGGAATCATATATTGATGCAAAATATCCAAGGAAAAACATAGGAACCAGAGTTTGAAATGCTCAGTAAGAAATAGCCCAAACGACTTCCATGAAAAGCTATAATAGGGAGATTACAACAAAGAAAGAAGTCAAGTCTCCATGGCGCAACTTCAAGATGGTGCCCAAAGAATAGACCCTGAATAAGCACAAGCTTGCCACATGTCTTGTTCCACTAAACTGCTCCAATTGCATGAAAATTTGTATAAGTCTGGGCCAAGCAACGAAAGCCTCCATGTGTCCTCCTCGCACTACTCAAACGAAAAACCAAATAGTAGATCTCCAAATGAGCATGGTGCTTCCACATGGACACATTTTGAGTTAATGCTTTCCATGAATTTTTTTAAGTACCCAGCCAAGTCGCATCTAACAAAAAGGTGCCATGTCCCCTGTAGATGCAAGGATGTAAATTTGACAGAGAGAAATGCCCGTCAAACCATAAAATATAGAAAAATAACCATTACAGCTTGGGAATGGAATTTTCTTCAAGGTAAAAAAGCTTAGAAATGTTACAGGGCTCAAATACATTCTTCAGGGATACATCCATTCATTTTCATCAAGAATTTAGGGCAGAGACGATAAAGAGAACAAAGCTTGACTGTGGAGAACAGAAAACATGGGGGAACCTAAGTTTTTGAAGGAACAGAGCATGAGAGACTCAAGATATATAATATTAAGTGATTTCCAACCTAGGAACAGATTAAAAATGGCCATCAATATTGATCAAGCACAACATAGGGAAGGATAAAATGATAGAGGCCATAAATCAATAAATTTTCAAAGGAAAAATTGGGGAAAGATTATTTTGAGCACCAACACTCATCATGTTGTTTTATATACTACATGCTTTAAAATAATTATTTAAATCAAGTGAGTCATATAGAAAAACATAAAATAATGCCATGATCGAGATAAACAATTATAATGTTTCTAATTCAAACTACCAAATTAGCTTCAACAAAAAGTGTTACATTTTGTATTCTGATTGAGAAAATACAATTACTACACCTGAAAAGGGAAATAAGAGATAATTTTAGGAAAACTTTGCTAGGGCTTCACCATGAAAAATCAACATTTCAGATTTTTCAGCATGCCAGAAATGTTAGTATAAAGGAAATAAAGCATCTAAGTAAAAGAAACAAGTTACTATTTTTAATCAAAACATTTAAATCAAGGCTTATGCCTGAAAACAATATCAGAAAAGGATGGAAAATTTCTTGTAATTTCTAGAAAGCCACTTGCAAACTATAGGGTATAAGGGATCAATTCAAAAGGTGAACGAGCTGAGAAAAATAGAAATTGAAACCCACAATGAAGAATCATATATTGATGCAAAATATCCAAGGAAAAACATAGGAACTAGAGTTTGAAATGCTCGGTAAGAAATAGCCCAAAGGACTTCCATGAAAAGCTGTAATAGGGAGATTACAACAAAGAAAGAAGTCGAGTCTCCATGGTACAACTTCAAGATGGTTCCCAAAGAAGAGACCCTGAATGAGTGTGATCTCACCACATGTCTTGTTCTGCTAAACTGCTGCAATTGCGTGAAAATTTGTATAAGTGTGGGCCAAGCAACGAAAACCTCCACGTGTCCTCCTTGCACTACTCCAAGGAAAAACCAAACAATAGATCTCCAAATGAGCACCATTCTTCCATGTGGACACATTTTGAGTTAAGTCTTTCCATGAATTTTTCTAAGTACCCAGCCAAGCCGCATCCAACAAAAAGGTGCCACGTCACCTATAGATGCAAGGATGCAAATTTGACCAGGATAAATGCTCGTCAAACCGTAAAATAAAAAAAAATTACCATTAGAGGGTGGGAATGGAATTTTCTTCAAGGACAAAAATATTATAAATGTTACAAGGCTCAAATACATTCTTCAGGGATACATCCATTCATTTTCTTAAAGAATTTAGGGCAGAAATGACAAGGAGAACAAATCTCAACCGTGGAGAACAGAAAACATGGGGGAACCCAAGTTTTTGAAGGAACAAATCAGGAGAGACTCAAGATATAGAATCTTAAGTGATTTCCAACCTAATAAATTAAAAATATCCATAAATATTGATCAGGCACAACATGGGGAAGGAGAAAATGACAAAGGTCGTAAATCAATAAATTTTCAAAGGCACAATTGGGGTTTTATATACACAATTGGGGCGAGATTATTCCGTAAATCAAGTTACTGTTTTTCGACAAAACATTTAAATCAAGGCTTATGCCTAAAAATAGTATCAGAAAAGGATGGAAAACTGCTTGTAGTTTCCAGAAAGCCACTTGTAAACTACAAGTTACAAGGGATCAATTCAAAAGGCGAACGAGATGAGAAAAATATAAATTGAAATCAACAATTAAGAATCATATATTGATGCAAAATGTATCCAAGGAAAAACATAGGAACCATATTTTGAAATGCTTGGTAAGAAATAGCCCAAAGGAATTCTATGAAAAGCTCTAACATGGAGATTACAACAAAGAAACAAGTCGAACACAAAACCCCTCCACAGATATTCTTTATGACTTTCAGAATGATAGCCCAATAGACAGTTAGAGCTCCAAATTATTCATGGATAAAATTCATGGCCCATATTTAAAGAAACAGAGAGTGCAAGATCGAAATATCAGGTCATTGGTCAAGCCATTTGAAGTATTTTAAAAAGTACAAAAAATATGGAATGCAAAGAATAATAAAAAATATTTAAGGTTTTAGAAAAGGCTTAAGGATTTACAAAGAACAAAATTTGAATTAGAGACATATGTAACCCCATGAAGATATAACGGCCGTGAATAGAAGCAAATTTAGAATAGAAGGGAAGTCCTCAAAGAGAAAAGTAGAATAACCATACAAATAATCATTAAAATCTAGAGAGTTTCAAACAAATAGGGATACCCATTTAGTATTCATAACACAAACTCAAGCATAAGAGATTTGAATCAAAAATGTATACACATCCAAGTTAAAGAAATATTCAAGTATTTTAGAAAATATCTTTCCCATTGAAATCAATTTCAAGTTATAGTATAGAGGAAAAATGTACATATCTTGTATTTTATCGAAAAATGTTAATGGGTATCAAGAATCATAGTATGAAACAAGAAATCACCGATTAAATTGGAGTTGAGAAAACCATCGAAGGATGGTCAAGTCTAGGGCTAAAGAGGATAAAACCTAGAACAGGTTTTTCAACTCGAAAACCATCAAGCTGAGCCAAAAAAATCCTAAAAATGCAAGCATAGAACTGAGTATTAGTGTCACATTGACAGTTAAGAATGAAATCATTTTCATGTTCAAGATAGAAATTCTTACCCTTTCAAGCATTCACGACAACCAAAAGAGTTGAAGGAAGCTTAAAATAAAATGAACAACCCAAAAAATCTCCAAATAAACAAGCTCAATCTCACAAAGTGGTAGCCATCAAAATAAATCCTGCAAAGGTGAAGATCTCAATTACCCAGAAGCTTGCACAACTCTGTAGAAGGTGAATAATATAGACTTAGATCAAAAAACACTAACAGTAGCGGACACCAAAGAAATAATATAGATACTGAGCTCCAAGCTCTCACCACCATGGCAGCCATCCAAGGAAGTAACACAGAAACCAAATGAAGATCAGGAAAATGAAAAATAATATATAAACTAACTTCGAGCCCAACACAAAAGGTGGAACTGAGAACTCGAAAATCCATCAGTGGAATAACCCTCTAGAGAACTCACAGAGGCCCAAATAATACAGAATGAGCTTTAACAGATAAAATGTCTTCAAGAAAAAAAATTTCCAGGGCTTCGCCACTCTTAGGGAGTAGTGCAAAATGACAAAAATGGTGGATTTTGAGTTGTTTTAACTCACCCACTTGATCTTGGCAAAACCTAATTCAACTTGAGTTAATGGTTAAATGGACAAGATCAAGCCGCGAAAAGATCAAAGGTTGAAAACGGTCCTCAAAGTTTGAAGCAAACCACCATGATCAAGATGTCACTGGCCATATTAATTACAGGGGTAAACCCTAACTCACAGTCAAAGATCAACAACATCGAATGCATTAGAGATAGAAATCAACGACCGTTGATTAATCACTGTTATCAAAGCAACTTAACCTGAGTTATACAAGCCACCGAAAAACATATAGAGGGTTTATTCATCATTGCGAAGGGGCTGACCTTATCATTTAAAAATCATTTACAAATCTGACATATTCACTATAGCCCAAACCTTAAATAATGCGAAGCAGACCATGCATGCCAACTATGATCACCGAAAAGGTGAAATTTAAATCAATTATATCCAAATTGCAAAATGCCAAAAAGTATACACATGCATATAAATTAAAAGGTGGTGGATACTATCATGGCATGTGCCACGAATGGTAAACCTTTTTTATATTGCTAAGTCGAGCAAGGTGGCCAAACCAAGAAAGTTGGAGGTGGTCTCCACTTCAAGGAGGTTGAAGTTGATTTGTAGAATGTCACTCATGTGACCACTTATAAAGATTATTTCAAAATCAGAGCCTAATCTTGGAAGCGGTCCCCACATTGGATGATTATTTTTGCAAATATTTCAAGTATTGGATTATTTACTCATAGATATAGAGTTGATTTTTTGCATGCTTCACAAGAGGACAGAACAGAGAAGGATACAAAGTTGCATGTTCAAAGGAGAAATACTTTCCTAACAAGAAAGCTTATTATTAACAAATTATTTACCCTTACTTTCGTAAAAAGAGAATAGTCAACTTCAATTTGATTATATTGTAATCAAGGCTATTAATGAATTTGTAATTGCATGCTCTATTTTTATTGCTTTATCTATTATTAAATAAAGGATAAAAATAAGATGCATGAGCGAGTACAAGCCTTAGACTATTTTTAAGAAGAGGGTGAAATTTATTTATCTATATATTGTGTGCCTTTGCAAAGCACAAGGAGGACTTTTTGGATATAGGAGTATTGAAGAATTTTTTTGCCAATTTTTCCTTCTGAGTGTGAAGTATTTTCTACCTTCCTAATTATTCGTAGTCTTGTGTATGTTTTTATTAGTCTTGTGAATACAAAATATGTGATTAATCATCTTACCGTGTTTGAAAAATTCAATAATTTTTCCATGATATTAGTGTGCATGTTTAACTTGGTAGTATTGTTGTGATAATCTCCCTCAATAATTCAAATTGGTTTGCCCTTAACATTCTATAGAAGAACTATTTATTCACGCATCAAGAATCCTTTCACATATCAATTGTGCATATACTCATTCAAATCCCTTATAAAAAATTTGTGTGTCACCTTATTTTAAATTTTTTTATAGTCGTCTTTTCCCCCTAAACCCTAGAGATCATTTTAGGATGCATCAACAACGAACCAACCTTGATACCGGAGACTCACTTCAAAATAAGTATACCCATAGACCTAAGGTGTTTCCATTGTATCTACGAAAGAGAGAGATCACATTGCACAAGCTTAGAAAACCTATAGCCAACTCTCTACAGGGTGCACTATCGAGAGATAATAGCTTTTGGCAGAGCCAGTGGGACAATGAATCAGATCTACATCTAATTTATGACAAATCCACATCATATTTACAGTAGTTACAAAGTTACTTTCGGGAGCGAGCTGCAACAATTCATTCTAAATATTTTAAGATCTTTTGGCGACTCCATTTAAGCGGATTTCAGACCAGTATTGTAACATGTTCCATGCCTAAAGTGACTACAAGATCATCAGTAAGAGGAATTCATCCTGAGTTTGTTTCTTTACCTTTTAATTTTACTAGAAGGAGAAGAGTTGGTAATAATTTACCTTATAATAGACCTAGTTTTGACAACCCTCCTTCTAATATTCCTTCACCATGTATCAATTTATCTATTAAAATCCTAATTTTCAATTGGCTATTCAACCACCAAGGAATTTTATGACCTTTAGTAATGGCATCCCATTACTAATCCCAGTTTACCATGGCATCAGTAATGCTTCCAGTTAAATTTTTTCCATCATTCACGTGTGAAAATAAGGTTACACCTATACAGCACATCAAATATGTTGCAGCCATATGTGCAGTCCATAACATTACTCATGAAGATGTAGCTTTGAGACTCTTAGTTGCATCCCTCAAAGGATAATCCTTGTAATGGTATAGAAATCTAGAGATTGGATGTATAAGAACTTGGGATGACTTAAGTGATAAATTGCTGAAATAGTTCTAAGATAATTCAGATCATTTATCTCTCATAGAACAGTTGTCTACCATTAAAAGAGCTCCTAACGAATTTATGTCTAGTTTCAATATCCATTTTTCTAGAACTTGGGAAATAATTCCAGCAAGTGCTAAGCATCAAGCTGATCACGCTTTCCTTTATTATCTTAGGGAATTAAATAGTGATATCGTAACTATGATTCAGTCAATGGGAGGAGATACGTTCCCAACAACCTATGATATCGATATCCAAGCTGAAAATAGTCTTATTCAAGCTGGAAAATCAGCACCAAGGCCTTTTATGCCCTTATGGAATATTTAGCACCTATACCTTAGCCTATTAAAATCATAGAACTTGTTGTTGCAGCCCCATCAGATGATGTATTTAAACCCTTACAGACTATGGGAACTAAGTTGACTTCAATTGAGAATAGGCTTGCATTACCTAGTAGACCCTATCAGGATCCTTATCAGAAAAATCAACTACATCACCAAAACAAGAAGCCTTACCAAAAAAATAAAAATTATAGGAAGCCTTACCAGTAAAGGAAATTTGACCCAAAGGATCTTATTTATCCTAAAGCTTTAGTCTTAGTTAATATGGCTATAGAAGAGTGGTTCTAACCTTGCAATCAACCTCATTCAGCTGCAAGTTTCCCTAATGCTTTTCTGAATATGAATATTGTTGTACAACCTCAATCTGAAACATTGTTCATAGCCTCAAATGGAGAGTGGGCAGCAAGAAACTCATGTTCAGAAAGCACCTAAACAAAATTTAGTAGGTTTCAATGAGGAGGATTTCATTACAGTCACTACTAGGGCTCAAGGAAAATCTGCTAAAAGTCAAAAACAACAAAATTGGCTTGTTCTGACTACTATCACTGATAAGAAAACATCTACGGTCCCAAAATCAGCCAAAAACCTTGTTGTTTCTCAAAAAACAACAAGTGTTCTAGTTGATAGAGGCCAACAAAGACAACTACAACCAGACCCAAGAAGACTGTTTATACCTCAGATATCAAAGGCAGCTGAAGTAAAATCAGTTTTTGGTAAGGCCTACAATAAGACAGTTGAATCTATCTCTAAAAATTTTTCTTCTTTTAACATTGTTGATATAATGAAAAAGCATAATGTTAAAATCTCGATGTGGGATTCTCTAAGTATTCTGGGATGGCAAGATTTAATTTCTGATAAACTAACTAAGCTATAGATTTCTTCAAAAATAATAGAAAAGGAAGTTTAGAAGGCAGACATGGTCCTTGGAACATTTGAACAAGACCGCATTAAAGAAGTTAAATGGATGGTTTAGAAAATTTTGAATTCTTATGACATCAAGAATCCACCACCATTTTTTTTATCACCGATTATTGGAGAACACCTACTTCATAATTTCATGGTGAACAGTGGTGCAAGTAGCACAATTATGCCAAAAGTAATTGTAGAAAAATTGGGTCTACAGTATGAGCCTACAGAAAGGAGTGTCTTAGAACTTGATGGAACTGCAACTAATACAATTGGTGTAATAAAAAATTTAGAGGTAACGTTACATGCTTTCCAAAATGTTTCTATTTTGCAAGATGTTATTGTTTTGGATTTACCTCCATACTTAGCTTTATTCTTATCTAGAGACTTCATAACAAAAATAGGAGGTTATCTCTCTTTAGAATGGTCCTTATTTTTCACTACTTATTATGGCACCAAAGTTACTATCAATTCAGAACCATTAGCCATATTTCACATTGAGTCCCACTCTCCAAATGTGGTGGATAATTATTCAGTCTTAGATTATTTTGACTTTGATGAGGGAGCTCAAGTTTCATCATTAGATGGTGTTTCTAACATGTTTATGGATGAAAAGACAGCGGAAGAACATGCTCATGATCCTTTTAAGGAAGTTGAAGAAAACCTTTTTGGTGTGTATTGTATGCATGAAGAAAATACACCACTTCCCTTGCTTTCCAAAACAGAAGATTCAACAGAAGCTATTTGGTAGCTTCATTTCAATGGAGCTAAGAACAAGAAAGGATAGGGACCAGGTTTGATGCTTACTTCCCTAACAAATGAAAAGTATTTCTCAGCTTTGAGTCTCTTATTTTCATGCACTTACAACGTAGCTGAATACGAATCATTAATTCATGGATTACTTTAGGCCAAAAAGAGAGGTATTAGCATGCTATATATTTTTGGTGATTCTTATTTGGTTATCAATCAACTAAGGAATTTCAATGTTTGTAAGAATCCATTAATGAAGTCTTATAGACATAGAGTTTCGGAATTAATGGAAGATTTTGATGCTATTAACATTCAGTTCAATCCTCGAGCTGAAAACAAGCATGTAGATAGAATTGCAGTAGTTGGGTAAGGTTCATTTTAAGATACCTCTAGGAAATCAGAGGTGGAAAATACCTGGAAAATAACCCCAGAACCGGTTTCACTAAAAGGTGAATTTACCATTTTTTTCAAAACTTAATTTTTTCCACTCTTTTTTGAGTGAAAGAAATTATAGAGTCGTAAACACTGTCACATAGTTATCACGTGAAAACACAACCTATTTTCACGTGACAACAGGGCTGGCTTTCATGCAACAATAGGGCTTGCTATCGTGTGACAATAGGGTTTGTTGTCATGTGACAATAGGTCTTACTATCACGCGACAATAGGGCTTGTTGTCATGTGACAATAGGGCTTATTTTCATGTGACAGTAAGTCCTGTTGTCACATGATAACAAGGCTTGCTATCGTATGGAAATAGGGCTTGTTGTTGCGTGATGACAAGCCTCATTATCGCGTGTCAAGAAGTCTCATTGTTTCTTGTCTTAACCCTAGTTTTTCCCTATAAATACCCTCTTGTTGGTAATTTTCACATTTACACTTTCCAGCTCTCAAATTTTCTTATATACAGGAGTCAAGGTCAGGTATAATCAAGCTCAAGGAAAACTACAATGGCGAATACAAGTGCATCATAACCTCAAGACAAAATTCAAGAGAAAAATCCAGTCAACCCAAATGCCCAAACCATGGGCAAGATACTCTACAAGAACCCTTTGTGCCCTCACATCTAGACTGTTTTAAAAATGAATTATGACTGCAAGGATTTAATCGATGCATGCGAGTTTTGTGGGCTCGTTAGGATGCCCCATTTCAAAATAGATATTGATATTTTGAACTGCCTTATCTCCTCATACAATAAAAACAATGGATCGTTTTATGTTACTATGGACAATGGTAAAATGTTTCAATTTAGTATCGACCCAGCTGATATTCATCAGTTTATAGGTCTCCCATTCAAAAATTTAAAAGTATGGTCTCTCTTGTATGTTTACCCCTTGAAATCGGTTGTTGGATTTAATGAAGCTGACTCACCATTAGTTGTATAGAACTCATGTTGAAATCTGAGTTCCTACTCACTGTTCATTACCCACAATTATTAGGGTTTCATGCTTATATTTCGATCTTTTGCACATATGTTATTTTGTACATTATATTGGAAATGTTGTGGCTTCTTGAAACATGTTCCAGGATCCTTGATTTATTCTAGGTATTTTTGTTTACTTTTACAGTCCTTACTTGAAACTATGGTCATATATACTTATGAAGTTATGGGTTTGAATTATTTTCCATGATGTGTTAGCTTTACAAATTTGAGATCTCTATTTTAAATGCAACTTGGACACTATCACTTTGTACTAAATGAATTCATATTTTTCTCTAAGATAATGGAAAATTTTGGAAATAATAGGATCTGTAATCCTCTTGAATGTTTTTGTAAACATTTCCTTTGTATATATTTTGCAAATGTCTCCTACTTGAACCTATTGATAGTATTTTCAAATATGAAAATTATGAGTTATCTCTCACTTTCTATGTTGTCTTTGAATGTATTGCTTGACTATGTCCTTTTCCAGTTGTGATTTATACTTGGTCATTTTCAGATTTTCCATTTATGAATGTAAATCGAAACTCACACCGTGTAAGGCTTATAGTCATCATCTGAGAAGTTTATGAAACATGAATTTTATTAAATCTTTGAACATCCCATTTTGCGATGTCAGAAAGTAGCAGATACTTAGGTTTTTTGAAAAATAAGAGAATATTGTTATCTAGAAAGTGATACATTATATCTTTCCATTTTAATCTAGCTCTCAAATGTATTCTAATATATTTCTCTTTACATATGAACCTACCATTGGAAAACTATTCTTGAATTTGTCAAGATACATGGACCATTTAGCAGTTTTTTTTCATCGCTATGTATTGAAATGTATGTTTTGAGCTTTACATTATTATTATAAGTTGAATTTCATGATAAATCTATACTCATATAACTTAACCTCGATCTTGCAATAACTGAGTAGATGAACCTATTTTAAAATTTAAGTAACATGCATATTATTCATGTTGAAACTCCATTACTCAATAAGTATATTTGTTGAACTACGTCATTTTTGTTTGTTCCAAAATTTCTTCAGTGTAACTAATTTCAAAAGAGAAACCATCTTTGCTTCTAAATAGTGTATCAAAGATGATATTATATAAATAAAGTGACTTGATTTTAATAGAAATAACCTTTTTTGATGATGTATTGTACAGACTTTGTTTCCTTCAAGCTCGAATGTCACTGTAGATTCAACCCCTATTTGGATTTAATCTAAGATGAACTATAGCCATATATCTTCTCCATATGTTTGTTCTTGATTCTTTTCCACATCTGTGATAGTGATTTTAGGTTGATACTTCTCTTTTGGCTAAAAATTTGGTTTTGTAACTTCATTCAAATTTATATTTTTTGTCCAATCATGTATTGCTTAATGCTTGAAATTGTATCTTATAATTGATTAATTGATAGAAATTTTATTCTTATGATGTAATCTAACATTTTACATTTTATTCTATACCTTATTTGAATGAGAATGATATCAATTTGCACCAAACATCTCATTATGCATTTCAAACTTTGATATAGAATATGGAAATATTGTAAATAATCTGTTAATATGGAAATTTTTGTGTTTTATGGATTTTGAAATCCTAGAAAGCATTCTTATTATTCTTTACTTTAGCAATCTTACGCCTAGATGGAGCTAGTTTCATTAAAGTAAGATTGAATAGTACCATCTTTTCCAACCTTCAAGATTTCATGCTTAGAAACTGTATTGGCATACTATAAAACAATATGTACTTGATGACCTTGAGCTATATGCATGGATTGTTTGATTATAGTCTTGAATTTTGTTTCATGAATGATACAATTTATACTTGCTAGTTTTAATTTAAATTATGTAAAAAACTTCACTTTCTTCAATTTTTATATGTTTCTTATCAAGTATGTGTCTATTACTTGATTTATCTTATTCCTGTTGATTTCAAGAGATCCATTTTTTTGAAGATAATATCACAAGCATGTAGATCTAACCCTAAGCTCAAAATTTGACAATCTTATGTTTCTCTTTCAGGTACCCTGACGCAATGAAATTATGTAGATAAGATGAAGATAAGGATTTGAAGCTAGAAGAATGAAGAGCAAGAGGAAACCCCAAGGCAATGATGGGTTAATTCTTCATTCCCTTGCTTGTAGATTTATACACATGTATCACTTATTTCAGTTGTCATAATTTACATCCCACAACTTGTGTGGGAAACATTAAAGTTCTTCATGAATAAATAATGTTATTTTTTGTAACTGAGTTGTATACTTCTTTATGCATTCAAATTTTATGATATGTATTGATTGTATAATGAAATAAAAAACTCAATCACATGATAAATATCATTTAAACATAAAGAAATAATGAAATATAATGTACCTGTAACTTAAAAAATGAATTCTTCTAAATGTAATCAACAACACTATTTTTGGTTTTGGATTTTAACATCCTACATGTATTATGATTCCCATCTTCATCAAGGCTATACATTGGTCCTTTAGGGATTTTGTATTTCGTAGCTAAAGACAAACATGGAATGGGTAAACATATTTGAGTTGTTATATTCTGCAACAACAAACAGGATCTTGCATATTGCATGTTGTTAATCAATTACTGCATCTGAAAATACTAAAAAAAAGTGGATGCATCCTCCTTAGTTATGTTCATCCAATCTGAAATGAAGTTTTGAGTTTCCCATTTTTGCACAAGTGAAAAATTGTCAACATTTATGTCAATCGTGTGGGCAAAGTTCATCTGCTAGCTTTAAGGACTAGTGTCTTGCTCTTGTCCATTAGGAATGGATTCAAAAGCATATAACCAAAATATGTCATTTTTATGAAAAAGTGACCCTTCTGACAAACAAACTAAAAGGGTTGGGAAACGATCTGGTAAACCAAATCAGGTTCACTAAATGCATTTATTGAAATTGAAAGTTGCAATCGGAAATGAAATTAACTTATTGAAATGGAAATACTACTCTACCCTAATCTAACCAACACAAAACTAAAGCTAAACCAAGCCTAAAACTAGAAATAAAAATAAATTCATTATCACCAAAACCGAGTGAATGAATGTTGCTTGAAAAAAGTAATATGAAGAAGCTTGAAACAAGATATGTAAACCTTATTTTTTTTCACAAGATCAGTCCAATAGCTGATAAAATCCTTTATCTTATCTGCAAGCTACTCTAAGAGGTTTTGGGGATAAACATGAAACTTTTATTTGTGGTTTAAAATGGTTAAAAATTATGGTACTGCATCATTTTGTTGCTAACCAAACAAATAAAAAATACGACAAGGCTTTCCTAATAGCTAGTATGATGACCTTTCTTATCTATAATGTTTTATATGACCACCTTTTCAAACATGGGATTTTGAAGTTTCTTTAACAAGTTGTCATCACTCCTCATGCTTTTGTACCACACTTCCTCATAATTTATTTTTCTCCTTTCTCATTTTCATTCAACACCAAATAATAAGATCAAATTCATCTCATTGTTTTACATAAGATCTGATCTTGAAGCATGGGTTAAACACCATATTCTGCTCGAGAAAATGATTTTCTGAAAAGGGGAAATAGAAAGGGCGTGCATCTAAAAAATTTGTGGATCCTTTTCAGATCTTGAGGCTCTTTATTCTGATAACGTTGAATGGTGATACTATAAAACTTGTGAGTTCTATGGGTTTTTCCTTATCAATGCAATCTTCCAAATCTAACAAGAAATCAACCTCTTCACTATCAAAATCTATGACAAATTCTATTTGGATTTCAACCTCCTTGTAATCCCCTTCATTGTTGATTCTTCATCCTTTTCTGACTTTTTCAAGCTTTGATGAATTAGTAACTTGTTTGAATATGGTTCCTTCATGCACACTACATTTAGAATATAAATATTGTTGATCATATTCAGTTTTTCTTTCTTTGCTACATAATCAAAATGTTGGATGGTATTTTTCTCTAGAACATAATAAAACTAAAATTTTAGTAATGCAATGTTGCATGTTCTACAAAAAATTCAACCTATTGTTTCCTTTAGTTGGTTACACCTCCTTGATGATTTTATGATTTTATCCTTTATGAATTGGTGCTACAAAATGGAGGAGGAGGGGCAGGCTTGATTTTATCCTTGAAACCACGTAAATTCTTGAATAAGAGACTGGGATACAAGGTTTTTATTAATAAAATAAGTAGAACACCAGCTTGGCAATAGATATTTCCTTTTAAAATGTGATTGTCGAATAAAAGGAGCAGTATTTGTAGCAGCTTGAAAAATTGGAATTTTACAAATAGGTTAGTTTGGTTGGAAAGGAAGGTATGAGGGAACTAGATTCTAATGGGGAAGGTAAGTGGAAAAATCTTTTCATTTTTCATCAACCTGATGCCTAAAGATTTCTAATGTTTCATATTTTTCAAATTGTTCCTTGATAGCTAATAATGTCTACTTCAAACATTAAACTCAATTCTAAGATCTTATTGATTTGCATAATTAGCATAACTATCTGCATAACCTTGATCTTGACCAACATAATAATTATCATACTCATAATCATATTGTATGTACATGGTTCAGGATATGTGGTTATTAATTTTGATAAGGGTCATAATTTTTATTTAAATTTGGAATAAAATGGATGATAATAAAAATCCTGTGGATATGTTAGATACAACACTTGGATAGAAGCATTCCACTAGAGGAATTGATGGCATGATTACATGTCCTTATCAAAGATGTTAAATAAATGGAAAAAAATTATGTTGGTATTGAAAATAGGATGAAAACAACAAAACAACATATCACGAATTTTCTTCCAAAATACCTAAAAAATAGAGCTGAAAATGTTTGATGATGTTGAAAAGTGTTTTGTTGTTTGAAATCAGATTTACAAAGTCTCCATTGGAATCTACTTTCAATATTCAAACAATAAAACCCATCAATAGTAGTTATGCTCCCACCGGGTGTAAGGTCAAAATGTGTTATGGTTCATATGGCTGATCTACTTGAAGGATGAAACATATTCAAAATTTTAAGACTTTAATCTCTATTGAGGTCCCAAACTACAAGGCATGCCAAAAATTGTTATCTCTTAGAAGTGCACCTTAATTGAGGGATAACAACAAGGTTTCTAATCTTTCTCTTCCCTCACATTCCTATTTCAATACAATGGAAACACCTCAAGGTTGTGGGTATCCCTATGTTGAGGTGAATCTATAAATTACAAGACCAGTTCCTTATTGATGTATCCTAAACTATTTTTTTGGGCTTTTAAGTGTAAATGATGGTTGTAAATGAAATTAAAATGTGGTGACACACCAAAATGATTGAGGTATTTGACTATACATGCACAATATTTAATAAATAGATTACATAAGCACAAACCAATGGGTTTCAACTAAGTTGTAAGGAAAAACACTCATGTGTTGATGGAAAAATCACAAGTAACATTGCAGGCTAAAATGATACACAAAGACTATGCTGAAATCACCAAATTTACAACAAGGTAAGGTAATTTGATTAGTAGGGAATTAAAATTCACATGATCTAATAAAATGTTGTGATTCACACCATTGCAAATAATTGGAAAGGAAATAACAGTTCTCATTGAATGGCAAAACTCCGTAAAAAAAATTCTGCAACACTCTTACATCCAAAAATTCCTCCCTTTAATTATCCAATCCACACAATATATAGCAAAAATAATTCACCCAACCCTCCTAAAAATAGGTTGACAGTATGAACTTTTTTTGACCATGCATGTTATTTTTAGCCTTTATCATGAATAAATAAAAGAATAAAATAAACATTTTGTTTAAAATGAGGCAATAATAGCCTTTAGATCCAAAAATACACTTTAGTCAAAGTGTAGTTGAGTGCCCTTTGAATTATGAAATACTAAATAAACTTGGGTGAAATTTTGGCTAATAATAGCCCTTGTTTGATGTGAAGTCTTCTCCAATGCACATGAAAAAATTTCTTCTTGATTGTTGATATGACATGATGTCTAGAGACATTTCCTCTAGTGATGGTATTCAAAACTTTACTCATGTGTAAAATAATAGCTTTCCCTTTTCAAGACTTAGAAAAATAAATCATCTTTAGTGTGGGTACCAACTAAGAGTATGTGCAAAATAATAATTTCCATCATTTTGTGAAAAATAAGGTAATCTTGCAAAATATAAGGTAAGGAATCTTTGGCATTTTTATCCCCTCATTGACTTTGGCCTTGGCATCTAGTCTATTATTTGAATCTGGCTCCATTCATGAATACATCAACCCTGGTATTTTTTGATTACTTGCATACGACACTCATCTTAATCATGACATGTAGTAATTAGTTTTCCCACATTTTGATTAATACATGGTATATACTAGACTTGGCCCCCTTTAAACTATAATTTTTTTGGGACCTCCATTGATTTATCATTGCATACCTATGATAGTGTCAGCATTTAATAATATGTGGCATATGATTATAGTTTAGAAATTTATCAGAATGTCAATGCAAAATGAAATTATTAAATGGGGTTGGACCCCTCTCTATGATGCTTGACCCTATAATTTGGTCGGTGATCAATGATTTTCCATGGTGGTTATGTTTTGTATTAAAATCCTCCAAATTTATATTGTTAACGTTGTGGTCGAGTAAAATAACTTTGTAGTCTGTATTGGGAGATGGTTTTTTTTTTATCTCAACCATCGATCTTGGTACCTCACTGATCCATACCATTGATCCAAAACCCTTGGGTGAGTAAGTTAAATCTTGTTTGGTTAGTGAGTAAGGTTATTGTTATCTCTCAAAAGTGCACCCTGTAGAGAGATGGCTGCAAGTTTTCTAAGCTTGCACAATTGATCTCTCTCTTTCGATACAATATCAGGTCTGTGGGTATACCTATTTTGAGGTGAGTCTCTAGATATCAAGGCCAGTTCCTTATTGGTGTATCCTAAACTGATTTGTGGGAGTTTGAGAGTAAAATATGACTGTAAAATGATTAAAACTAAGGTGATACACCAAATTTGTATGAGGGCTTTGACTGAGTATATGCATAACTGATTTGGGAAGGATTTTTGATGCACAAACCAATAGTTTTTCTGTAGAATATCTAAGGGAAAAACAACTTGATTGTACTAAGGGAGAATCACAACAGTACTAATAAGTTAACATGCACATTAAAATTAAGAAGAAAAGACTGAATTTGTAGCAGGGTAAGGTGATTGATCAGGGAATTTGCATTCACAAGACTAATAGAAACATACACAAGACTGACAAATAACTTGGAAAGGTAGAAAATACTTCACACTCAGAGGGAAAAACTAGGAAAAAATTTCTTTAGTACTCATATATCCAAAAAGTCTTCTAAAAGTCCTCCCCATGCTTTATAAAGACACATAATATATAGCAAAAATAAAATTCACCCTCTCCCTAAAAATATCCTAAGGCTTGGACTCACCCATACATCCTATTTTTATCCTCTCTTTTAATAATAGATAAAGGAATAAAAATAGAGCATGCAATTACAAATAGGCATTATTAGCCTTAATTACAATTGGTCAACTAAAGTTGATTGATATTTTTTTAAGAAAAGAAGGGTGAATAATTTGTTAAAAATAAGATTTCTTTCTAGGCAAGTTTATCTCCATGAACATACAACTCTGTCTTCTTCTCTATTCTGTCCTCTTGTGAGCATGCCACAAATAAATTCTCTGCCTATGAGTAAATAATTCAATATTTGTGGTATTTGCAAAATTAAATATCCCATCTGGGTACCACCTCCAATCTTAGGCTCTGATGATGAGATTCCCTTTGGCTATGGCATAGGCATCATAATACATTCGACCACCCCTTTGATTTATTTGGGAATAGACTAAGAAATAATCATAGTTTTAATAATTAAGCTCCTTTGCATAGCACATGGCATATTATATAGTCTTCCACCCCCTTCAACCTTCACCGCTTTGTAATTTTCTTATTGAGAATTTTTCCCTTGAATAGACCTGATGATTATAGTTGAAATGACTCACCTTTCTCGGTGATCATGCTGGCATATATGGTCAGATTTGCATTTTATTCAAGTTGGACTATGATGGACTTTACCCTTTTCAGTGATCATTATCCACTATAGCAATGAGTAATATTTGTGAACTTTTCAAAGTTTATGTAATGATCACTTTAAACTTTTCCCTTTTTAAGGATAACTTGACCCATCCAATGATTGTGTCGGTGGCCCATTTTCTGAAACTAACCCTTGTGGGGTTAGGGTTTCTTTGAAGCATGACATGTTTTTATCTTTCTCTTGACCATGGTAAAGTTGGAGGTCTGTTGGTGACCATTTATTTATGTACATTTGTAATATGAACCATTGAACTTAACCCATTGGGTGAGTTAAGGAGATAATATGCATTCGAACCCTAACTTGATCATTTTTATTTTTTTTGTGGGAATGGGTGAAGCCCTGGTGAATTATTATTGGCCACTATTGATGTTCTGATTTGAGCTCAGCTTTCACTGTATATTGGAGCTCCTTCTACTGCAAAATACTCTCTCTCATTTCACGTTTCATGGCTTCTTTGCAGTGGTTGTGCTTTGGTCATTTTTGAGCTTTTCCTGTAAATCCATTTTTTCTTTCCACCATGGCTGTTACTTTGAGATCGGTCTATGTTCTGTTGTTTCTTTGGGTTTTCCTTTCTCTCGAGCTCTATAGATTCGATTTTCTTGCAATGACCTCCATGGTGAGTTTCTGAAGCTCGATTCTGTCTCTGTTCTTTTAGATATCTTCGGTCTATTGGCCACCACAGTCGTTTATAGGTGAGATAATTTCTCTTGCATGCGTGCACTTCTATTTTTAAATTTTTTAAATGTATCACTGGAACTCTTGGAAATATTTGTGGGTTATATGATTTTTATCTCCTGATTGAATCCTGAGTTTCTAAAACTTCATGTGGGCCTTTGGAACTCTTGCTTCACCATCCGGTTGCTCAAAAGTTCTAACCATTTGATTATCTACGGTGAGTGTATTCTTCAACCCAATATGCATCATGAATTATAGATCTGTATTTTCTGAGTTCTGGGTATATGTAGATATGTGACCTTGAGAAAAAATTTCAACTCTATGTGGAAAATACCTAGTACAAGATTGAAGTACTAGTTTCATCATGTACTATAATTGTATTTTCCCCAGTTTTCTTGTATCTGTCATTCTCGAGCCATTGATAAAATAAGCTTCGAAAAGACTATGTGATTATGTGTTTTTTGTTACGAAACTCTGGATTTAATTTGTACCTTCCTTGGTGTTACTGTGATGGTCATAAGCTAATTTCTTCATTTTGAATACTCATACTTCAGCTTCTTCTCTGTATGAGTTGTTTTTGCTAGGACAACTATTATCTCATCATTTGTTGAGAATATTGTAGAAAATGGTTATGAATTTCTACAAATACAGGTTCTGTACATTACTTCAGGTCCATTCTGAAATCTCTGGCTCAATTTTGTGTTCTAGAGAATCTATTTGTTATAATTCATTGTTTCAGGATCATCTTGATTCTCGGAAATTTTGTAACACCTTTTGAGAATACTTGCTTTAATCGTTTTCAAACTGAGATCACTTGAACATTGAATTTCTCCATGAGATGAGTGTTTGAAATGCATTTGTTTTCTGAAAATCACATCTATTGAATGCTTGACTGTAGCAATATTCTTGACCTTGTGAAAATAATATGTAATATTTTTTGAAAACATTGTTATAGGATGGCTCCATATTGTAAAATTATGAACCTGACTTTGATTCCTCACTATTTTCTGGACTTCTATATTGGACACATTATTTCTGGAACTCTAGTTTACAACTCCTGTAGTTGTATCTATAATTAATCAATTCCCTTGCATAGATAGTCGTACTCCTTTGATATGGCAGCATCTCTATACTCATTCTGAATGATTTCTAATTTTGTAACTGTAAATCATGCATCCAATTTGATCTTTGAAGCTATTACTTGTAGTATTTTTGTGATATTATTTGTATCTTAGCATTGTATAATAATTTGATGGATAGCTCATTTCTTCTAATTTGAAATTTTATCCTTTCCCATGGCAACAAGCTTTGAAATTGATCCTTTCCCGTAACAACTAGCTTTGATTTTTGATCCTTTCCTGTAGCAACTGAAAATTTAAAGTGTTGATTTCTATGGTGAAGCCCTGGAAATTTTCTTCCAAAATTGTCTCTTTCATCCATTGTCAGCATAGTAGTTAAATTTTATGATTCGATAACATAACACTTCATGTTTGAAACTAGATTGGTAAATAAAAAGATACATCATAGTTGTGTTATATTGATCATAGCATGCTTTGTTATTTTTCTGTATCACTTAATTGATTTAAATCATTCCTTTAAGCATGTAGTAGTTTAGAAAAACAACATGATGGAAATTTGTAAATGTCCATTTTACATGGCGAATCCCTGTCAATTTTTTTTTCAAAATCTTTTCTTCATTCCTTTCAACTGTGACCTTATCTTTTAGGCAAATATTAGCTTTCAAATTCTACTTTTTTTATCTGTTACAAACTAAAAATTGTGATTCTATTATTAGTCTGTCTAATACACTATAACTTCTTCCATTTCATAATAGTTAATTGGAACTTTAAGTTACATTCTTCCTTTTATTGCATGCATTTATGACTTGTCTATATTTCTTTGGCTGTAACTTGTACCTACACACTTAGGAAAATTAGTTAGAAAATAAGTAGGCTTTTTGGCCTCTCTTATGTCCATGTTTTTATTCTTTCTTTTCTTTTTATTCTTTCTAAGTGAATAAATCATGCATATAGTTTGTTCTTCGAGTAGAATACATCTCATGTTAAGAGAAGATTCATATGCACGAAGCAGGATAGTGTAGGAATATGAATTGATCCCTAAGCTCGTAAACTGACAGTTAATTCTTTTCTTCCTTTTCAAGTACAATGTCTTCCACAATGAAGATGAAGGAGAAACAAAAGATGGAGATGAAGATGCTTCAATTGAAGAACATAAACTCCAAGGGAATTATGTGTTCAATCATACTTCTTTTCTTTCTCTTTCATGCATGTGTACCTTTTCCTTTCAGTAGCTATACTTTACTTTTCAGTTACAATAGTTTACTTTTCAGCTACATCCCATGGCTTGTGTGGGAAACATTTGAGTCTCCTTGTGAATAAAACATTGAATTTCGTAAATGAGTTGTATATTGTCTTGTGCATTCAATATTTTCTGTATGGACTATATAATGAACTAAACAACTCAGTAACATAATTGAATGTCTTAATCATGAAGGAAAGAACATTGATGAGAACTTGTAACATTCAGTAATGAACTCTAATTTTCTATAATTTGCATTTCTATTTGTTTCCTCAAAACTCAACACTTCACCTAATTTGTAATTTTTCATCTTCATCAAGACAATGCAGTTGTCCTTCAGGGCTTTGTGTTCTTTTGCTGAAGATGACATGAAATTGCAGACTATGTGATCTATTTTATTTTTTATACAGCACACATAACTGTAGATTTCACTTAATCATTAATTAATTAAGCAATAACTAATAACATCAAAACTTCCTTAGCTTAGGTATACTTCACCCAAGACTTTTCAACATAAAAACAAATTTTCAAGTTTCCCATCTTTGCACGTGAAAAAATTGTCAACATTTCTAGCGATTTTGTGGGGAAAGTTTCCTGCTATCTTAAAGACTACTTCCTTGCTCTTGTCCATTGGGCATGGATTCTAAGCATGCAAGAGCATTAATGGCTAGTGGTTGAGCTTTGCAATAATATTTCCCACCTTCTTTCCCTCTTCTCTCTTTGCTTGATCTATAAAAGTGGGAGTTTGGCTCATTGTAAAGGGTTGGTCATTGTTTCTCTTCTGCCCCCCTCTCTCTTTGTTCCTTAGGGTAGAATGCAGAGTCTAAGCCTCTTCTCGGGGATCTATAATGGTATTATCTTGCCCCTTGCCCACTAATGATGTACTGTGTGAAATTTTGGAGCAATAAAATCTTTTTTGTGATGCATCTATCCATCCTTGGCTTATTTTATTTTCTTTCCTCACCTCTCGTCGTTGCAGGGTATACTGTACATATTCTGATGCTTATTGTAGGTCCTGGGAGCCACGTTTAATGGGTTTCGAAGTGGTGTTCCATGTGAATATATCTTTGGACTGTGATGCATCTTGTCCACCCTCTCCTCTACTCACCTCTCTACACTTTAGGCAGTCATATCTATGATCATCCACTTCCTTCTTTGGTGTGTCACCACTTAGTGTAGGCTCTCTTTCACTTTCTCTCTCTTTGTCCCCTTGGTATGGTTAGATTAGGATTAGAATAGGTTCTTCCTACACTCGAGTAACTTGTGGTAGGTAGATTAAGAAGTAGGAAGGAGCATTCTCTTGAGGTCCATCTCAAGTTTTGCAAGTTTCAAAGCTTGAGATATGGTCCAGTGTTGTGTAATCACACTAAATTTCCTACTTCAAACTCAGGATAGTTAGGGGTGCTGTGACTTTACACTAATAGTTTTGGCACGCCCGGTGGGACACTGAGGTTACATCTCTCATCTTTCCAAGGTTTCTCATTACAACAATAGAATCTCAAGCCACCATGCAACCACACAAAAAATTTTGGCATGCTCTGATGAGACAGGTTTGAAGCACCTTACCAATTCATCTTATTTGGTTGGTGTGTTCCTGTTAATATTCAAACCTTTTGAGACACGTTGCAAAGCACATCTGGTGACTTCATCTGGTCAACAACCCCTTCTTGGAGTTATAAAAAAAATTTCCACCCATTTCCACCCATCTTCATTCATCTTTCTTTCCACATCTTTCATATTCTACCATTCATGAAGTTGTGCAATCACGACTTCATTCCCCTCATGGAATTCACACCTAAAGCAGTGACATCCACCTCTAATGTATTTTCCAACTCCTCTAGGTCAACATTATGATCAGATCCAGAACTATTATGCTTACCCATATGAGCAGGGGTCAAAACTATTTTGGCCATGAAGCTTATCAAGAACAACGAGGACACATACAATGGTAACAGCTACACGGAGAATGTCTGATTTGTAGGAGGAGATTCAAAAATTTGAGGCACACATGGTGCATTCAAGGGCTACAACACATATAAAATCATTCAGGATTGGCGTATAGGGCACCTTATCCATGGGTCGGCCCTGTGCCAAGACATTACAACCCTCGGAAGAAGATTGACTTCATGGTTGAAATGGTACCTCACCTTGCAAAGTGGATTGAGGAGATTGAGGCATGTGAGTAAAGTGTGAGACACCCTTATCAATGGGTAAGTAAGTAACCAGCTCCCTGTCCTTCATTTCATTTTTCTCAAACTCTATCATCAAAGCAATGTCATGAGTCTAGTCTTCCCATATGTTGCCCCTAGTGTTGGTTTCCCTTCTCCACCTCCTAGTCTTCCATCCCATCTCAAATCCTCTTCCCTTTTTCCTCCCAAGTAGTTATTCCCTCCAAACAAGCAATGAAGTTCCACTTCCGTCCCCACCAAAAACAATAGAAAAACTTGTTAAACCCCAACCTAACACTCCACTTGCTTCTCCAAATCCATGTTGGGGAGATGAAAATCAGATAACCAGCTGGGAATAGAGAGAAGAGGAACCCCAACAGAGAAGAAATGATAGACAATATAAAGAGTTGGGAGGCCAAATTTGGGTTTACAATGATCCCCTTGATGGCTAAGCTAACAGAGGTGGTCAGAGTTGAAGAGCCAGTGATGGCTGAGGCTGAATTTGCAGCAGAACAAGAAAAAGAACAAGAAGGAGAAGATCAAAAATTTGTTTTGCTCTAAATGCAGTCCTCCATAATGGAATTTTTCCTGAAGAGGATGATGATCTAATCCAAGATGCAAAATCATCCATGAAGATAGAGGAAGAACAACTAGCTCCAAGTCCCATTAAAGAGCGAGCAGAACTAGAAGAGATCAAATCAGATTTGAAGCCACTTAGTGAAGAAAGCATTATTGAATTTTTTTTGTTTTGGATTTGAAGGGAATGATTTTATCAATGAACCCATCATGGAGGGGGATGATATAGTTCCAGAGGCTCTAAGTGTAGAGCAGGCCACAAAAGAACCTTCAATCCTTCCTCCCACTTTATCCCCTTCAATATATAATGTTGAAGAAGAGTTTGATCTTTTAAATTTCATGTTTGAAAGATGAAGGGAACCATGGTGAGCAAGTTACAGAACAAGAGGACACCATAGAGGAGGTAAAGTACATGCAGTAGGACAACAAGGAGGAAGACTCCCTATCAGACTTGAAAGATTGCTTTGATGGAGAGGAGCCCATTGATATCACATCATTTTTATTTCCTCCATCATCCACCTTCCAAGCACATGAGCCTTCTGCCATGAAGGAGGAAATTCAAGGACAACAGCTTACACTTCATAGCAGCCTTATGGAACCAAAGGTGGAAGATATGAATCTTCCATGTTCTTCAAAGGAGGAGGAAAGGAAGCGGCTGGAGGGTGTCATCATCTCTCTCACATCATCCATCGAGGAAGATCTGCAAGAACAGACTTCGTTTTTGGAGTTAAATACCATAACAGTGGGTAAATTCAAAGGACCTGAGACCTTTTCCAATCAGATACTTCTCTTCATTAGAGCCTAGGGAGAAGCCACAACCAGTCTTGTTGACTCCTAAGTATGAGGATGAGCTTTTAAAGTACCAAGGATCAGCTACAATGCCTCTTCAATCCAACTACAGAGTAACTAAAAGGGGTATTTTTCTTGTTTCCAGTTCACACCTTGATGATTTGGGTGGAGTATTTCCCTATTGTCAATTTTTTCACTCATACCAACAGCCATATTCAGTGCTAAATCATCTTCATGGCTGCAAATTGTAAGAAGGGGCAACTACTTTTCATTACCAGTATCATGTTTTGTTTAAAATTTATTGTCTCTTTCGTTAGTGTAGGATAGTAGTAGGTTTTAATTCCTCTAAGTGTGTATGCACATTGTCTTGTTGTAGTTTAGATTTCAATGTCCCTGAGTTCCTTTGGCACGGTTTTTATTGCTCCCATGTTGTATCGTTGTGTAGTTCAGTGCACCTCTAGCCCATTTCCATAGAGCAGGTAAAGCCCCAGTAGGGGTGTGTTCAGGGTCAACAGAATGGCAGGAAACTGGGTGAGAAGTTTCAAAGCAAAAAGATCAGTATCATGCTATCATTACTTCAATCCATACCCAATGGATGCTTCAAGGCCACTGATCATTTCAGCTATTAGGTAGATGTCCACATGAGTCACCCAATTGTTATCCCAATTTTCTCCCTAGCAAAATTGGTCAAACATGACCCCTGTACAGAAGTAAATCGGAAGGGTTGGATCTATCCCCCGAGCTCACATTCGAATCTAATAATCAAGGATAGGCAGGATCTACAATGTAGGGGCAAGGTCAGAAAATGAGGCCAAATGACATCAAAGGAGATCAGAGCTTGAGAAGAAGATCGAATCAAGGGGCTCACAGTTTTGGACTTCACATACAATTCAATTCAAGGCTTGAACCACCCAAGTATAAACAGACTCGCGGAAGGCGCCATGTGTTAGCTAGGCGTAATTCCAAAGCGAGATTCAAAATGGAGACCCCAAATGAGCATAGGCTTGTCACGTAGCCAGGAGTCAAGAAAGGGGCTCACAGTTTTGGACTTCACATACGATTCAATTCAAGGCTCGAACCAACCCAAGTATAAACGGACTCGTGGAAGGCGCCATGTGTTAGCTCGGGTGTAATTCCAAAGGGAGAGTCGAAAATGGAAACCCCAAATGAGCATAGGCTTGTCACGTTGCCAGAAGTCAGGGAAAGGGGGGCAGAATTGAAAGTTGAACCACAAAATTGACTAAGTATAGAAGAACCAGGTGGAAGCCACCACGTGTCTCAATGACATACCTTCAAGGGGAAAAGAATAACGATGGTCCCTCCAAGCAATCGTGCAAATCTTCCATGTGTCCCAAGTCAAAAAAGGATATAGAGTCGGCCATTAAAAATTCAAAATTAGACAGAGCCAGTGGAAGGTGCCATGTGTTGACTCAGCGCATCTTCAAAGATCAATTTCGAAAGGCGGTCCACCCAAACTAGCACCAAGTCCCCCACATGTCAAGAGCCTCAAAATTTTCACCGGCTGTTTAAAATTATTTGAGCTAGCTAAAGATGCCAAGTGTCTCTTCCGAGACAACTTCAAAGGTAAATCCAAAATTGGGTCTCCAAATGAGCGCAAATATTCCACATGTCCCAGAACCTCGACAAGACAGTGTTCACTCAAGACATTGAATCGGATAACTATAAGAGTGTCGACAGAAGGCTCCACATGTCTCATCATTGCAACACCAAGGCTAGTGTCTAAAGAGCAGAGACTCAAACATGCGCCATTCCCACCATGTAGTCAGGGACCAGGAAAAGGTAGATAAAATAAATAGAGCTAAACTGTGGAGGCCTCCACGTGTCCAATCTGTGCAATTTCAAAGGCACAGCCCTAACAGAGACATTAGATGAACACGAGGTTTCCATGGTGTCTAATTGAAACATCTTTAAAGGCCAGACCCAAAGGCCAGTTCCAAACAAGTGCAAGTTCACTACATGTCTAATAGTAAATAGGAGACAAATTCAGCCATTTAAATGGACTAAGTATAGAAGGGTCAGTAGAAGCTTCCACGTGCCTCATCCATGCAACTTCGAAGGGAAAATCTGGAGGCAAGTCCCAAATGTGCATTCAGCCTCCATGTGTTAACGATCAAACATATGACCCCGCCAAACAAAGGGGACAAGTGGTCATGCTTTAAGACAAGGTGGGAAGGCGGGTCACTAGAGGTAGTTTGAAATTTTTTACCTGAGAAGGCGTAAAGTATAAAAGTGAGTCACGCCTTCGCCGACGCCCAGAGAAGCCACGTGTTTAGCCTAAATTACATACGGGAAGGAAAACCTTGGAAGAATTTTGTTTTGGCAAATCGAATGGGCGGATCTGGGGAGGACTTTAGCTAAAGGGGAAAATGTGGGCTTGTAGGGCCGGGATGATTTCTTTTGCTAAGTGGGTCTATGGGCCTGAGGATGAAATTTTCCCAAAGTAAATTTCAGGCTTACGCAGCAGTGGGAGTATTTTTGTAATTTTGGTAACTTTCATAAAGGGATAATTTCAATTGTGGGGTCACAGAGGAAATTTTTCCAAAAGCTAATTTTGGATTTTCGGGGAGTTTATACAATTCTATATTTTTTTCAAAAGCTGAAAAGTGAATTTTGAGCCCACAGACCCATTCTGAAAAACTTGGTTTTTCACCATTTTTGTATGGATCTGATTCAAATGTTCAAATGATCATATCTTTCGATCCAGTTCTCGAAATTTGACAAATTTGGTACCATTGGAAAGGTCTCAAACTCCACTATGCCACAAAAAGATAAAATATTATTTTTAGTTGGATTCGATGGGTGAAAATATGTAAAATGTATTTTTCCCCATTTATACAGGATCTAATTGCTTCAACTTCTAGGATTTTCGATTCTGGGCTGCAATTCTTCCTTCTTCAACACACCGAACAAAAATGGGGAACCAAAATGGACAGAATATAGGTGGATTTGTAGGGTCATTAATGGATAGTGGTTGAGCTTCCAATCAGACTTCTTTCCTCCTTTCCCTCTTCTCTCTCCACTCAATCTATAAAGTGGATGTATAAAGGTTTGGTCATTATTTCTCTTCTGGCCCCCTCTCTCTTTCTTCCTTAGGGTAGAATGCAGAATCTAAGCCTTTTCTCAGGGCTCTGTAATGGCATTCTCTTGCCCCTTGCCTACTAATGATGTACTATGTGAAATTTTGGAGCAATAGAATCTGGTTTGTGATGCATCTGTCCATCCTGTTCTTATTATATTTCCTCTCCTCACTTCTCATCATCGTAGGGTATACTGTGCATATTCAGATGCTAATTGCAGGTCCTGGGAGCCACATTTAATGGGTTTTGAAGTAGTGTTCCATGTTAATCTATCTTTGGTATGTGGTGCATCTTGGCCACCCTCTCCTCTGCTCACCTCTCTCCACTTCAGGCAGTTGGATCTGTGATGAGCCACTTCCTTCTCTAGTGTATAACCGTTTAGCGTAGGCTCTCTTTCAATTTCTCTCTCTTTATGTCCCCTTGGAATGATTAGATTAGGATTAGAATAGGTTCTTCCTACACTTGAGACGTTTGTGGCAGGTAGATTAGAAAGTAAGAACCAACCTTATCTGGAGGTCCATCTCAGGTTTTTCAAGTCCCATAGCTTGAGAGATGGTCCAATGTTGTGCAATCACACTGAATGTCCCACTTAAGACTCAGGACATTCGGGGGTGTTGTGATTCTACACTAACAGGTACTAAATTATTCCTTGAACTTTTATTCTAACACAAATCCATTAATTACATATGCTAAAAGGATATTTAACTCATATAAGTTTACTGAATGCATGGAAAAAACTAGTTTTTCCCTAGAAAAAGAATAAAAATGTTTAGAAAAAGCATGTAACTGAAAAAATTTAAGCAACTTCTAATGGAATATGAGCCTGGTCCCACCGAGCATGCCAAATGTGTTATGGGAAAACTTGGAAAACTAAGAGAAGGAGACTAACACCTAGTAGCCTAAAGTTTGCTCCAAATTAATCAATAACCATCATGATAAGAGAAAAGAAAATAAACTTCAAAATCATGCAATGATTCAAACAAGATACATAATATGTTTACTCTACTTTTAAGTCTTAATACAATTGAACCTAATTAGATTCTTAAGCAATCAAATTTGTTTTGTTGTTTTCTCCAAAAGATGAAGAGATCTCTCTAAGATGATTTATTAGACCATGGTTAGATAACTCTTACTAATCTAGAGTTGAGGGAAGATGTAAGATGAAGCTATTTCAATGGTGGATGACTTGGCTAGTGTAAATGAGCTCTTAAGCTATGTCAAGATATGATATGATAATCAAAATAAAGATGTCAATATGATATATGGTGTAAAGGTGCATGTTTTGAAAGGGAGGAACGAACCTTCTATTTATAGATTTGGGTTTGGGAAAGATTTGAAAATGTAGTGCATGGGGGATAAATGAATAAGCCAAAATAGATCTTTTTGGAAGTCAAAGTACTTTTTTTACTATATTAGGAGCTAATTAACCTTTTAGGATTAATTAGGGACTCTAAACAAGATTAACAATCTTTCTGAGAGTTCCTGGAGGAATATAAATTAGATTTGGGGAGTGTTAGAAGTAGGAGATAGCCAATGATAAGGTTCATTAGTTAAATACAAGGTAGAAGATTCAATCAATGTGAAATTATCTTATAGAGAGGATAATCACCTATCAAATTTTTGTAAAATAAAATCCTGAGTGAGTTAGAAGAAAAATTAGATAACGAAATGTCATTCTTCGAAGCAGTGTGAAAGGAGATGAAGATAGTTAGTGCAATGTTAAGAATAATATTACTTTGATTGAAATCTAGGTGTCTGCAGTATACATCATATTTCTAAGTAAGCCTTGACATTCTTGCATATTTTGGGTCAATGTAGCCAATGGTTCCTATAATATTTGTAGAGGTGTAGTTTTTGGCTAAGGAAATTCCATTGAAAATGCAAAATATGATAAATGTACATCCAAATTATAATCCAAAAGAATGTTAGAAGTATTCACATCCCTGTGAAGAATGTGTGGGTTACAATCATGTTGAAGATATGGTTATCCTTCTTCAGCACCATTGAAATATTTAGCCGATAGTTCTAGTATAGCTTAATCTTCTTTGATGATCCTATATGAAAAATAAATATGAATAAACACTTGCTAGATTTTCCAATAATCCATTTTAATATGAATCTTAGAGATTGAGTGGATGCTTTTATTCAAAATATGAATCTGTAATGTACATATCCATTTTTCTTCCTAACATAATCATTTTACTCACCATGTAGGAGGTGTCGCACAGACTTCTCTTTACCATGTAATCATAATCAAGAGGTTAAGAGAAGATTTACAAAAAAAAAAATCTCTATATTATTGTCCATGTAGACATATACATAAATATAGGAGGATGTATCTTATATTATATCTTATTATCTTGATCGTAATGTCCTCAAAGATATCTCTAAGCCTATTATAATAATAGTACATTAATTGTATTTGTATGCTAATTCTAATATATGAGTTTATATAACTCACTTAAACAACCATATTAATCCAACGGATAATGTGAGTGCTAAATAGGATTTTCCTAACATTTCCCCCTTAGTGCAAACATGGGGGAAAACATGCCTTTGTACTTGCACTTACTTTCATGATTAGGTGATTTTTACTGAAGGTATTACCACAAACCCATCGTATGATTTTCCAAACGGTTAACCACGAAGTGAAAAATGGTGGTTTTCAATTGGAGTACCAGAAACCAAAAATTAAGGTTTTCAAGTGGTTTGGCCTAAAACCACATCTATATTTTGCTAACTAATCTTATCAACACTCATCACATTTCCACCATAGCGAATAACATAAGAAATTTTTTTGATCACACATTAGAAACTAAAAATTTTGAAATAGAACTTTGGATCATGTTCTCGTCCCCTAAATGTGAAATTTACACTTATTCAAACAAGAACATTGCAAATAGCAAAAATGAAACTGGCAACTCTGGAAAAACACAACAGAAAGCACATTGCATAAAATGAAAGCAAACTGCAAACTCACATGTCACCAAACCTTCATGTGATCTAGTCATTGGCGACTGATGAGAGGTAATTTTTCAACCTCCAACCTCCTGTGCCTCTGTCCTCTAGTATAAAACTACTATCTCAATGAATTTTTATTTTGAGGATCAATTGTTGCCAGGACGTTAGGTAACACAAAAATTACATCTGGCTAAAACTGAGGGCAATTTTTTTTTTTTTTACAATTTTTTAGTTTTAACACTCTATTGGAAAATGATGACAATCCTAAAATAACCTATTTTTCCATTTTTGAATGGCACTCAAAAACACTGAAAATAAACTCTAGAATTTGACATTTTTTCAACTATAATGGACAAGGACACTATTGTGATATACACTTTAGAACCTTGACAATCTTAGATGAAAAATAAAACCTATTATTAAACAAATATATACATTTTCCAACTACACACTAACTCATAACTTGAAATATCAATAAAGGAAACTTTATTTTGACTAAACCTAAAATCTACAATCTAATGACTATTATAACATTCAAAGTACCATAATCCCTAATTGTCAGATTGACCAATAAACTAAATACTAAAAAAATATCTTAAATCCATAGAAACTAAATGCCATGATTGTTTTAAAAAATAAATAAAACAAAACCAAAATAAACTAACGTAAATACATTTATGATTATGAATGACGAGGGACTAATCTTCACGACATTTTGACTTAAAAAACACATGGTCAAACAATATATTTAAAAAATTAAATATTGAAGGTTTAGTTGATGGTGCCAAAGGAATCTGTGGAGTTTGGCATGAGCCAACCGGCAGGTCATTGATCCATGAATATTATTCTAGATGAATCACTACAAATACTGACTTATGTCGACAATGCATGCCACCAATATAAATCTCAACGCAAGTAAATTTTACTTCAAGATTGAAATCTAGGTGTCTGCAGTATACATCATATTTCTCACTAAGCCTTGATTTTCTTGCATATTTTGGGTCAATGTAGCTAGTGGTTCCTATAATAATTGTAGAGGTGTAGTTTTTGGCTAAGGAAATTCCAATGAAAATGTAAAATCTGATAAATGTAC
Organism: Taxus chinensis; assembly: GCA_019776745.2. Lineage (NCBI taxonomy): Eukaryota > Viridiplantae > Streptophyta > Pinopsida > Cupressales > Taxaceae > Taxus > Taxus chinensis. The sequence continues at coordinate 756,837,884 of CM034151.1, read as the reverse complement.
ATCCAAATTATAATCCAAAAGAATGTTAGAAGTCTTCACATCCCTGTGAAGAATGTGTGGCTTACAATCATGATGAAGATATGGTTATCCTTCTTCAGCACCATTGAAATATTTAGCCGATAGTTCCAGTATAGCTTAATCTTCTTTGATGATACTATATGAAAATAAAAATTAATAAACACTTGTTAGGTTTTCCAATAATCCATTTTAATATGAATCTTAGAGATTGAGTGGATGCTTTTATTTCAAAATATGAATCTATAATGTACATATCCCTTTTCCTTCCTAACATAATCATTTTACTCACCATGTATGATGTTGCACAGACTTCTGTTTACCATGTAATCATAATCAAGAGGTAAGAGAAGATTTACAAAAAAAAATCTCTATATTATTGTCCATGTAGACATATACATAAATATAGGAGGATGTATCTTATATTATATCATATTATCTCGATCGTAATGTCCTCAAAGATATCTCTAAGCCTAGTATAATAATAGTACATTAATTGTATTTGTATGCTAATTCTAATATATGAGTTTATATAACTCACTTAAACAACCATATTAATCCAACGATAATGTGAGTGCTAAATAGGATTTTTCCTAACATTCCCCCCTTAGTGCAAACATGGGGAAAACATGCCTTTGTACTTGCACTTTCTTTCATGATTAGGTGATTTTTACTGAAGGATTACCACAAACCCATCATATGGTTTTCAAACAATTAATCACGAACTGAAAAATGGTGGTTTTCAATTGGAGTACCACAAACCAAAAATTAAGGTTTTCAAGTGGTTTTCCTAAAACCACATCATGTTGTGCTAAGTAATCTTATCAACACTCATCACATTTCACCGTAGGGAATAACATAAGAAATTTTGTTGCTCACAAATTAGAAACTAAAAATTTGAAATGGAACTTTGGATCATGTTCTCGCCCCCTCAATGTGAAAATTATACTTATTCAAACAAGAACATTGCAAATAGGAAAAATGAAACTAGCACTCTGGAAAACACAACAGAAAGCACATTGCATAAAATGAAAGCAAACTGCAAACACATATGTCACAAAACCTTCATGCGGTCTATTCATTGGTGACTGATGAGAGGTAACTATTCAACCTCCAACCTCCAACCTCCTGTGCCTCTGTCCTCTAGTATAAAACTACTATCTCAATGAATTTTTATTTTAACGATCAATGGTTGCCAGGACGTTAGGTAACACCAAAATTACATCTGGCTAAAAGTGAGGCAATATTTTTTTATTTTTTTTTACTTTTTCAGTATTAACACTTTATTAGAAAATGATGAAAATCCTAAAATAACATATTTTTCCATTTTGGAATGGCACTCAAAAACACTGAAAATAACTCTAGAATTTCACATTTTTCAACTATAATAGACAAGATACTATTGTGATATACACTTTAGAACCTTGACAAACTAAGATGAAAAATAAAACCTATTATTAAACAAATATATACATTTTCCAACTACACACTAACTCATAACTCGAAATATCAACAAAAGACACTTTATTTTGACTAAACCTACAATCTACAATCTAATGACTATTATAACATTCAAAGTACCATAATCCTACTTGTATTGACCAATAAACTAAATACTAAAAAATTATCTTAAATCCATAGAAACTAAATGCCATGATTGTTTTAAGAAATAAATAAAACAAAACCAAAATAAACTAACCTAAATACATTTATGATTTTGAGTGACGAGGACTAATCTTCAGGACATTTTGACTTAAAAAACACGTGTCGAACAATATATTTAAAAAATTAAATATTGAAGGTTTAGTCGATGGTGCCAAAGGAATCTGCGGACTTTGGCGTGAGCTAGTCGGTGGGTCAAATACAAATACTGACTTATGTCGACAATGCATGCCACCAATAGAAATATCAACGCAAGTAAATATCACAACCGTCAAATAATGCAAATCTCGAGGCAAAACATGTATGAGTCGGGGGAGTATTGTAATACAAAAATATCAATATGATATTGGAGATCAATATTATATGAACGTAACAAAAATCTTGATTCAGATGTGGCAGATAACATTAATGTGCTCTGGACGGTAAAATAAGCTAGCAAACAGCTCTTTGGAATACAAGCATCACCGTGAACAGAGGTAGAAGTTTCAATTTTTTTTACTTTTTAGGAGAGAAGTGTATCCAACAATTTGATCAAAAAATTAAATTCATTTATGAGGGCAGCAAGGAAAATTATGGATGCAAAATACTGCACAAAAATATATATTTAAAGCCAGGAATTGATCAAACACAGGTGTAAGACCGTGATCCATATCAATGTGACATACCAAATGCAAAATTAGAATTCGTTGATTTCCAATTCTTGTTCATATCAAATGTTTCTTGTTGATCCGTAATATACCATTAATGCCTAGAATTCCTGTTCATCCATCTTAGAAATATGACCTATTCTGATACCAAATCTAGAGGTAAGAGCAAATTTACACAGAAAAATAATTTATTCTCTATATTATTGTCCATGCAGACATATTACACACACACACACACACACATAGGAGGATGTATCCTATATTCTAGCATATTAGTTCAACTGCAAAAATCCTTAAAGATATCTTCAATCCTATTATAATATAAGTATGTTAATCATATTGTTATGTTAATTATAATATACGAGTTGTTATAACTCACTACAACAACTATATTAATCCAACAATAATGTGAGCGCTAAATAGGATCTTCCTATCACATAACACATCAGGTTTCTAGGTAGAGAAAGAAAATATCCATACAAGTGTCTTCGAATTCTTTACATCACATTTATAAACTTTCATATCCACTCTACTCCATAGATTTCCAAAATAATATGGAAGAAACCCATTCAATTTACTTCCGTTCAAATTCCTTGAAATTATAATTGTGATGAATCATCAAGTCAATATAATGTTCATTCATAGAATCTATAATTCTTGTTTATGGTCTATAAAATTTCATAAGGACATGATTTAAAATTTTAGAAGATGTTTCAAAACCCTCATAGAACCCAAAATGGTTCCAGAAAGTTTATTATCGGAGAGGTCCTTAGCATTTCATGTAAGGCCGTTGATAAAAAAAAAAAACTGGAAGTCTTTCACAATTGTCATCTAGACAGTAAATTTCACTCTAAATGCAATTCTTAACAACTTATTGGATGTATAACAAAAAAATTTAAAAAATAATTGAACTCACAGTGTGACCTCCATAAGCCTGGGGGTTATAATATTGCAAAATGCAAATATTGTCCAAATTAATAGATTAAAACTATGACCTAAAAAACACATTGTTGAGTCATTGAGGTCCACAACCCAAGAATTAATAGAAAGTGTCGAGCTCTTAGAAGGTCTAGAATCCTAATAATTCCCGTCTACAAAGAAAAATCACAAATTTTCAAGCTAATTAGGGTTATGAAACTTTGTATGGCCACAAAAAATGAATTTTTTTTAGAGTTTACCCATTTCCAATAGAGTTTCTTCTCCAAAAATTTTCAAAACATAAATTTAATAGAGACTTACACCTAAACTGCCTCATACACTGGGGGGATTTTTCGAGCTCTAAGAAGCTTCAGAAGCATAATAATGGCAGTCACTTAGCATTTTCTCTAATATAAACTTTTTTATCTCTATTTTCGGAACTAAGAAACATTTTAGCCTAGAGGCCGCTAAGCTATTCCTTTCTCAATAAACAATAAACAATAAGCCTAGAGAGCTATGTTCTGTAACTATTAGAGCTTAGCAGTCGCTAAGAAATTTCTTTAATAATTTTTTTTATATCTATTTTTGAAATTAAAAAACAATTTAGCCTAGAGGCTGCTAATCTATTACTTTTTCAAAGACATCCATATATTTTGACAGTAAAGACGTCCATCCACAATGATATAGTGTAACTCATATTTTTTTTTTACAGTGATGAGAAGATAGGCATCAATCCACTATTAGATCCTCTATCCTAAAGCTATACAGATTGTTATTTACATTGATGGAAATATATCCTAGAATATATAGATGTTAGTGACCGCTAGTCTTCACTTCTAACAACAAATTGAAAACTTCAAACTAACCGAATTTAATAGTGATTAATATGTTTAAATTTCTTAGTGCATGTAACAAAAAAATTTATTAATTATTTCTCATTTTTTATGACTAGAGGAGGGTTGAAGGGTAACTTTCCCTTTACATTAAAGATATAACCATAGGTTTAATCTAAACCCCTGAACGATACATCAATACATAAATAAAAAAACGGTAGGGGCATGTGCCAAACAAGCAAGTGGTTGGGAATATAAAAAAATGGAGACCGGTAAGAAAGAAAATATAATTTGATAACAATGGAACTTGAAACACTATTTATCAACTAAAACAAATATACACACTGACAGATTATAAAATAAATTATTTAATTGAATTATATGACACCTACGTCACCTCCACTTTGAAGGGAATGAAAATGGTTTCCACAGGAAGTTCCAGAAAAAGATGCACTTTTCAAGCAGCAGCCCAACTCTTTAACCAATCGTACACCCCAAAAAATTTCCTGTGAAGAAGACCCTAACATGTCATTTCCTATTGCAGTGGAGGAAAGATATAATCTAGGTTATGAAAGTGAACAAAATAGATCCCACCCTCAGTATATCACCCAATTTAGACACTCTTATAAGCACAAAGGATTCATAGGGGGGGTGAATCAGTCCTTATAAATAAAATTCTATTTGAGATCATTCACACAAATCATTAACGATATACCCATTCATTAATTTATGCACAATGTCATACAACAATCATCCAATCAATCAAGAACAAGATAAGAAACACCATAACACAATATGTAAGTTAAAAACCCTAAAGGGGAAGAAAAAACACTGAAAACTTTGTTTATATTACACATAGCACATACACTCAAGTGAATATTTCATATCACAAGAGATTTCTATAGTGAGGCACTAACCTCGGAAGGAGCACTAACCCCTAAACCCTTGTTGAAATTACACACAACAAGAGAATTACATGAATATGAATCATCACAAAAGATTTTGATGAAGTATTACCAGTGAAAATATTATGATACCGCAGCTGATAGCTATCGAAATATTCATTTCCAAACTGGTTCAAACCATTTCTCAAACTCTATGTCTTCAATTTGCACAATCTAGCTCTTTCATCACTTCTCAATGCTTCAAACTCTTGCACACAAACATGTCCATATTTATTAACCTATAACTGACTTTATTTATCTTTAGTTCATCCTTCAACACCTACAAATGTCACTGGCCTAGGTCACACTTCATGTACACACTCATCTAGTTCCAAAAAGCACCTAAAATCATGCTTTTATATGCTTCTCCAAATTTCAAACAAATTTCCAACCTTTTCCATCCATTTTTTTGACACATACATCAAAAAAACAAACAAAATTTCAAGTACAATAGCTACAAGTGAACCGATTAGTCTGGCCTAGCTAAAACCCCCATTACGTATGCGTGAAATGGTTCAAAACCCCATGGACACATTCTTAAAACGTTCCTTACATTAGTACCATAATATTTCATGACCTAATATCCCTTTCATATTATGAAAATATTAAGAAACATTCATACATGGTTACAATTAATATCAACCAATTAGATTATTTCATTTGCTGGGCACAATTCCCTTTATAATTCTCAAAACAAATGTTTCCTACACCCTTCATCACCTTGGAAAATTCACAAGGCCACCAACAGACTTCAAAAAGAGAAAAATATTCCATTTGACCACTTTATAAAAATTTACGATCGTTTTAAACACTTATTAGAAATTTATAAGTCATTAAACATCCATATCTTCAAACCACAACTACTTTTTGCCTTCACCAAAACAACCTACGAAAAAACATATTTCTAGAGATTAGCTCATAAAATCATTTATCATTTCATTAAATACATATAAATTGATTCATTGGATGAAAAATTTATCCCTATTCACATTCCATTTGATAGGAAACATCACCCAATCCATGTCATGCTTCAAACAACATCAAAATTTCACCAGAACACATGTTGTCTTGAACTGTCAAAAATATTTTTGCTCAAAAAATGCCCCAGAGATCCTTACAATTGACCTCATCATGAGACAATCCATATATCACTCGAAATATATTTGAAAAATCCTTCCAACATAGATTGAAACACTTCAAAAATTCACGTGTAGCTCAAGTTATTCTCAACTTATTTGACCCTATTATTTGAGACCCTAAAATTGTCCTTTGACCAGTAAGCCTGTTTGGACCTAAAAATATCATATACTTCCATTAAATGTCCTGAAACCTCCATGGAAATCAATCAAAACTCCAAAATATCGTGGGACCATCAATTTTGCATGCTACTCCTTTTGACCATCTTGTCCTAAAACCTTATTCTTTAGAAACAATCTCTATCATAAGTTTATGTAAAGATAAGACAATCCTCTATAACTTCCAATCATCACTTGTTATGAAACAATCAAAATTGCATCACTATACTTCACTTTCTTCCAACATCTTCTAGCTATGATTTAAATAGAGTTTTATACATTTTTACCTTTTTAACATTCATTTATAGAAACCCGACGATAAAATCACGTCATTATTTTTTTGAACCCTTCTAAACTCACATTAGAATAATCCTTGAAAGCCACAATGTCCCATGCAAACCACATTGTCCACAACAAGCATTTGAAGTTAAAATTCGAGCTAAAATTTAACTTTTTTTTCACCCCAACCCATAAAAACAATCATATCTAGAAATATTATCAACATGCGCACCTAAAATGTTTCTGAGATATTCATGAATCATCCATATAATATCTCTAATCATAATAATGTCAATTCCATACATCGATCTCGCCAACATATCTCATTTGCATACCTACAACTTAAGGATTATCACTGTATAATTTGGGTCAACTAAAATAATGTAATAAATGAACAAGAAAACTCTGAAAATAACCAAAACATACCTCATATGCAATGATCCATCTGAATGCAAGCTTCCATGAGATCTTCTAGCTCCAAATCAATCTATCACACCTCCAAGCTACTATACCTACTCTCAATGAGCACTTGTAACTAAGTGAGCCACCTATACCTGCACTATGTCACTATTGTGAGTGTTCAAGAACCATCATAAATGTTATGCATCATTTCAATAGGCTTCCAAAGCATCAAATAAGCTCACACTACCAAGCTACACCTCCTAGGCACTTGTATAGGCTTGTTAGAGCGAGCACGCCTCACTGAATCACGTTGTATTAGATGATTACATCTGAAACAATATGTTAGAATCAATGATATCAACATGACATCATCACAAAACACTCAATTTTTCATTAATTTTATTTTTCATCAATGACAACACCTATTAGGAGACCATGCCAATAATCTCCCCCTTTGCCATTGATGGAAACCATCATGAACTTCTCCCCATTTTTACATTAATGATAAAGACATGCCTATAACTCACCTACTTCACCTAATTTAGCATCATACCATAATTATTTGGTTATAAAAATCAACCAAAGGTCTTAAACTAGCTCAAATTATTGATTTTTTCTTAAAAAATGATTCTTTCCTTCATTTTAGGTAGGGAAGTAACATACTCTCCTAGAATAAACACTTCAAAAATCTAAACACCCTCAAAAATCATAAAAGAAGCATAAACACCTTATTAGGGTGAAAAACATCATTTCCAACCTATTATACATGCAACACAATCATAGATTCACCTTGTACCATGTTTTGATCTTTTTTACAACTATGTAGCAATTTATAGTCTATGTCATACATACTGAAATCATGCCAACAATGCCAAAGATAACCTTTCAACATCATTACTTCACCTTTTCTTGTTAACGATCCATCATTTATAGGCATATATCATGCAATTCAAGCTATATGCATACTCTTCACACCAAGAACAATATTATGGGATAGAAACAGATGATGAAAGTGCAGGCGCAAAAGATGAAAAAGGTGTTTCCTTGAGAGCAAAAAGGATTACCTATCATATCCAACTATGCAGAGCCTCCAGCTAATGATTAAAAAGGTGATTTCTCGCATGAAAAAATAATAATGATTAGAAGGACTCCCTAAAAAGTTGTGGCATGGCATCCTAGTCATTAGTAAAGGGCCCAAGAAACATGATCAGTTGACAACTGGTCCACCAGGTAGTTTTTGGATGTCAATTTGTTAAATGTCACTTTCTGAGGTGAATTGGTAACAAGTAAAGGTCCCTCGAATATTCTTCTCTTTTGGGGGGAAAATTGAGTGAGAAAAATTTATAAATGTAATGAGAATACTCTTGCAAAGGGTTGAGGGTTGAATTCTTAAGAGAAAATTTGAGAAAGTTATCTTACTGAGAGACCAAGCCGAGATAACCTGTTATTTTATTATTTTTTATATTTTCTATCGTGACAAGTTTGTTGTAAATGTATATCCATTGACGAACACTGATATTTCTCTGGAAGCTTTCCCCTGCTGACGAATCTAAGAAATTTTGAAATTAATATGTGTCCAATCTCTAGCAATTTGTGTCTACTTTGTTTCCGAATGTCTGAAAATGGTTTCTTTTGTTTCTATTGCAATCTTACATTGAAATATTTATGAAATCACATAGGATATCATCCTTGTGATATTTTAATGGTATTTACAATTTCATTTCACAAAGAGCCTTCATCTTGGATGACATAAACAAATTTAAAATCAATTCTTTGTCATTTGTTGATAAATATTATATATAAGGCTTTGGGTGTACCTTAGGCGTGATTGATCAGATATTTTGGTGTTTAATTGAGTCTTTAAATTTGAGCCTTCATGTCAGAGTCTCAAAGATTGTGTGAAAACGTGTTGATCTAGGCCTCCATTGAAGCATACCTTCTGGTTGAAGGAACGTCCTAACTATTTTCAAGCTTTCTGTTGTTGAGTTGTCCATTGTTGTGAAGTCCCTCAAATATTTGGTATAATCAACTTCATCTTGCTTTATCTCCCACCAAAATCATTCAAAAATCATTGATCCATTCTGAACTACCCCTATTTGCCCTATATATCAACAAAGGAACAAAATATACTTACTAAAATATGTAGAACAGTCAAGATTTCTTAGTGTCTTCAGTAACCTTAGCCTTATGCTGAGAGTATCTCCATATTTTAGAAGTGAAAACTCTTAAGAGTTAAATTATGGAGTATTGACCATAGTTTACCATGGTTTTCTTCATAAAATTTGTCCAAAAGAAGGATATCTCAATCTCCTTCACCAAACAGAGGTTACACTAAGGGTCCTCTCACCCTGGTCGAAGAGGCACGACCAAAATTAGTGAGGACAAATAAAATCATCTTAAAGGTGTTATCCATCTCTCCAAAAATATGACTGACAAAGGGCCAGTTAGATCTCATCCCCAGATACAAAATGACACACATTATGATCTATCTATCTCTAAGCTCCATGTCCAATCTGTGTTGCTTCTCAGCTTGAAAGGGAGAACAAATTTTAGATACCAACTCCACTGGCACCGTTGTCAGGGACTCTTTGAAGTATTTGAACAAAGGTGTACACATACAGACCCGGGTAATGATTTTTATAGATTGTAAAGTGAAAATAAATTCCTGAAACATCATTATCTATTCATATCTATAAGAATTGTTCAAAGTTATGAGTTCTGAGTGCAATATTTCTATCTTATATAGTTATTGGACTAAAGTTTTTATCATCGTTGATAAATTTGGGTAAAAAAGAGTAGATCTTGTAAGATTTTCATGAATATGGTATTGACAGACATTTGATAGGTCTTTCATAATGCATTTGCACAAACTAAGGTGAAAATTCTTAGTGGTGACTTCATGTGCTATTTAAATTCTTTGTAAATACCAGTGTATCTTAACATATATCAAGTAAGATTTGTCACTGATATCTGCAAAGCTGGAAGGAAGAATATATGTCTTCACCAAGGACCCTAGTAGAAGGTTGTTTAAAGAGTTGGGAAAGTTTGATTCAGAAGGAAGAAGAATTTGGAAGGTTGTTGAAGATCAAGCTATAGACACCAATTTTTGGTATAGCATCACTCCGTCATCTCACATTCTTGCAATCTCCATTCTAGATTTTCTTTTTCTTAAATTAAATGAAATCCTAACCATTTTCTTGATTAATTATCAAATGGGTTCCATGTAGACCCATTTGATAATTCAATTTTTGGCATATCCCCATCCTTCAAAAATTATTTAATCCATGGGTATTAATACACCCATCCGACACCTTTTTTTTAAAATATGGAATATTTTATCTCACCCACCATTTCAATCATTTTCCCCACTCCATCTAATAATTTCAAACAGTTGTCCCCACATGATCACATCATATCCCTAACTCAAGTTACTTTACTCAACCTCGGTTACTTCTTAACCCCAATCTAACCTCACATCTAAGTTATAAATATGAGTTTTTTTCCCATATTTCAAAAAAAAAGATCTGAAGACTTAGAGGGGGAGACAGGATATATTTTTTAGGAAGACCTAGAGATACCTACGCCTAGAGAAGAGAAGAAATATCTTAATTAAGTTCTTCAAGTTTAAGTAAGAAACCTTTTCCATGGTTCATTATCTTTCCATCTTCATGTCCGGTTCATCTCCATGACAGAGCACAAGCTAAGTTCCCTCGTCATTTTAGTTACTTTTCATTTTATATTCCATTACTATTGTTCATGATTTATTATTATCTTGTCTGACACAGGGGGTTAGCATCCTTCAAGGGAGTTAAAATCCTCTTGGAACCGACACTATCTAGGAAACCCTCGTGTATTTTTATCTAATCTTATTTGTTTCAGTTTTACATATCTAACTTCTTTATATCATACATCTATCTTATTTACGCCCATATCATCCATTTTCATTTCCAAGGTACTAAGCCCTTGTATACTTGACATTGTTTAGTGTTTTCTTGATTACTCATACACTCATCTAGACAGGAAGTTGGAAACTTCGATTGACATTTGGCACGCCTAGTGGGGACCAGATCCTAGATCTAGTCGTTTTGTTTGTTATTTTATTCATCTTTCCTAACTTGTTTGTTTGCAAAATCTTATTATTTTTCAATTTTAGGTCAGTACGGTCACTCATTGAAATCATCAAGAGGTACATGCTTTGCTTTCTTTCTGTTGACATCTACCTGTATGGGATATAAATCCAGAAATTTATCCTTGTTCTTCTAGTTATCGTCATGTGATATATATTTTGCAGCCGTCATTATTTTGACTCACCTGATTACAAGGTTTAGTTTTATTTCCCTTCATGTGCAGTGTCACCTTTACATTTAGCACGTTAGGTTGTTACGAAAGTATGTAATTCTGGTTTTTAATTAAATTTTTATGTGGTCATTATATTTAATATCAAATACATTTTTATTACTAATCAAAGTAATATTAATATTTATTACATACATACATATCAATTAATTAAAACAAAAGAAAATATTATGAAATAAATTATAATTAAATTATATAAAAAATTACAAAAAAATAGCTATCTTAATTTACCTATCCCCTAACCATTTCTCCCCGTGACTCTTCACTACTCCACCTTCATCAAGCTTCTTCCCCTTCTTCATCTGAAGTCCCTTCTCCTTCTCCTCATCCACTCAGCTAGTGAATCCACTCCTACCTCAAACTCTGCTTCACCGATCCTCCACCCCTCAATACAAAGCTTCATCCACTGTCCCCTTGGCTGATCTCTAACTCTCTTATCCCCAAACCCACATAGCCCACACTTATTAACACACCTACCTTTCACATAGATACCTAGACCCCTCATACCTCCACATTTTCTTTCGCAGGGACCCCACTTTGCTTTGAAGATTTACATTCTGCAAGGAATGTCGCTAGAGTATGTATCTCCCTACACTCTATAACGAGTAAACCCTGTTGAGACTCACCAACCACCCTTTAAATCAAGTAATATCTTGTTTGGTAATTCCTCCGCTCTCTACTTCTTACTAACTTTTGGCTGAACCCATCGTCCTAGTGAGATAACTATCACCGAGTTCCCCTCAAGCTCATTGTATAGATCCCGCGTCTAGGATCAAGCTCGCTATATCGAATGCGAATTCTATCCTTATCAAGTTGTCAACACTATGAAACCATTTTTTGGGATTCTGGAATTCTGCACGACTAAGATATTGGCTTAGCTCAACACGCCCATGTTGATATCGTTAATCTCCAAAACTTCTCTTACCTCAGTCTGACTTAATCCTGAGCTCACGTATGGGATGTATTCCACATTCATGACTCCTTGAGACAACAATGAGGCTACGTGCTATACGTTATTATCCCCCATAATTCTATATCCTAAAACATAACATGTGAGGTATCACTTGTCCATTTCTTCCGCTAACTCTGATTTATTATTTTTCCATTGCCATGACCCTCGACTTGGCTCCTCTTGTGTGAAGAGCCCCAGCAGATGACTCATCATCTAATCTCTTCTACGAAACAAATTCATGTTGTCTTGGTAACCCCTAGATGACTCAATGTCTAATCCTTTTAGGTACCAGAGACATCCATCGATATTCTGTTCATAATCTTAACAAACCTCGACTAGTTGCTCCCCCTTCCTGTGAAATCTCTGCAATCTCTCGAGTCTGCAATTTTCTGATCCATCTAACCAAATCCTTTTACTTATTGACCCACCCTTGTTTGTCGAGCTATCTCCAATCACCATCGCCCCACATGGGATGTGGGGTCAAACTACACTTTATATCATTTCACTGAAAGCGTTAGGCATCTTATTTCAAAACACAAAGAAACTTATCATTTCAAACAACCTAGAGCATTTTATATTATAAGATATCTTGTTTATATATGATTCTTATTTATAGTTCACTAAAAAAATTAACACAACACATGTATTGATATTCATCATTTGTGTTATCAACAATCATTTTTTTTGTGTTGATTTCCAATCAATGGTTTATTCTTTTATAGATTATTCTTATAGTTTTTATTTTGTTTTTTTCATTTTATAATTCATATCGTAGTTTATCATTTCGGATTCATTACAAGATTGCATAGTTTTTCCTTCTTTAGTTTAACTAATAGTTCCTCATTTCTATTTAATAGTTATTTCATCGTTATTTAATAGTTTAGTTTATCTTCTAGTTAATTAGTTTTCATATCTTGTACATTATAATTACATAGAATGTCGAACTAATTTTTATAAAATTAATTTTCTTTGCATAGGGATTTATTTTGCATACAAATATTAGAACATTGTTTTATTGTCTTTCTAGTACCTTTTTATTGTCTTATTTGATATTGCAAGAAAAGTATACAAACTTGCGACTAAATTACGTTGTCAGAGATCAATTGATAAACCAAACCATGTCACAATTATCCTTTCAAAACCCCCATCCGTGATCATGAATCATACAACTTTAAGGTTATCATACATTCCTGACCACTGACTATAGCTTCCAAATACATCATCGTCAAGTGCAATCAAATAATAGGGAAAAGCATTCTTCAAGTATTTTTCATTTTTCTCTATTTTCTCTTTTCTGCATCAAACGTTCCCTTTCCTGAGTGTCTGTATACATCGAATGTCACATTTCATTTTGGTCTAAAATGAATCTTCTACATCCTGCTTGATCATATAGCTTAAGTAAAATAATTTAACAATCTACATTTCACTTATCACACACTGCTTGAGACTTCACAAACATAATTAACACATCAAAAAATTCCTCTCCCTTGGTTAACTGATTGGGACTTAAACACCCAAATGGAAACCGTCTCAAACATCTCCCAATCCATAACTACCTGAAACCAACATTAGACTTATTTAGGGACCTTCATTACCTACTTTTCATTTCTTTTCACATCCTCTAAATTAATCATGAGGCTAAAACATATTTTTCTTGATTTGTTTGTCAATAATATAGATAAACAAATGTTTATCTATTTCACACCTATTGGAGCTCTCTTCTAAATCGAGACAAAAAAAAAATTGTTTTATCCAATAAATTTACTTCCACTGATGGTCTCACCCAACAGGATTCTAAACTCAAAACCACACCTCCAGTTACTCAACCTCCAGTCTCCATGGTTTCACCTCATGTGAACCATGTCATACAACATTATCCCCACCTTGATACCAACCCTCTTATCCCTCGTCAAGCCAGTCTTCATAAATCGATCACACCACCATCTCCTGCTCCTCTAGATACACTCAAATCTCCTTCTAACCCCATATATGACTTTTTACTTCAGAAATATCCTACAATATCTCAATCCTCCCAATCTCCAAAATTGGTTGATCGCATTGCACCCACATCCCATTTTGACAATTCCATTAATAGGCCTACCCAGATGTCTTCAATTCTTAACACACATATCCCTGCTTATCGCCATGCCCTTATGCAACAATCCCAATCTGTGATACATGTTAGTATTTTCCAAGAAACTCCTCCAACACCTACATATCCAAAAATTAATCAACTATCTTATCAAACCATTCCGCAAACATCCTATCCATAAACTTATCAACCACCTTATCATACGCTTCACCAAACACCCACACAACCACAAACACATCATTTTCCTTGTCAAACTACTTTTCAAACCACACAGCCAATCCAATATCAACCTTACAACACTTCGAGTGATTCAATTCACGCCTTAATGAATTGGTTTTCCAGTTTAGAAACCCTTACCATACAACCCAAGAGCACCTTATCGTATGAACAAATCTATAACGAACCAATTCATCCGTCAGTTCCAATTAAACCCTACCCTCCTCATTGGAAAATTCCTTCATTTAAGAAGTTCAACAATAAGGAAGATCCCCAACAACATGTGCTCATATTTAAACATTCATGTTGTCTTATTGCACATGTTTGTGATCTACTTCTTTGCACTTTCCCCATGTCTTTATTTGGTCCCGAGTTGGACTGGTATAACAATATCCTTTGACATTCCTTTTTATCTTTCACTCAACTTGAAAAATTGTTCTTAGAACACTTTTCTATCAATATCACATGCAAGACCACTATTTATGATCTATATACCATTCGACAGTATGAAAACGAACCCATCACCGACTTCGTCTAACGGTGGCATGATGTTATAAACCAACTTTCCTTAACCATCCCACAAACTGAAATCGTCGACTTATTCTCACGTTCGTGTGCCAAAAATATATCATCCACTTTGCAGATCCAATCATTTTGAACATTTTATGAAGGTTTAACAATGGCTCACAAGCTCGAAACCTGTGCCATTAAGTAAGGTCATCTTAAACTAAGTTCAACTAAATCAAAAATTGAATCTACCAAACCATTCACACATAACGACAAATTTTAGGTTACGGCCAACACTATGGTCATTTAATCCTCATCCCCATCTACATCAAGCACATGGTCTCAACAATGATCTCCTAAATCAACAACCAAAGACACTCCTTAAGGAGAATCATACAGTTTTGTATTTGATAAGTTGATGAGTGTAAAATCCATCCAACTTCCTATGCAGATCAAGTTTCTAGGTTGATCACTTAGGCATCCAGTGTGATTGCATAACATTGAATCCTTTCTCCAAGTGTGGGACTTGAAAAATGAGAAAGGATTCTCCAGAGAAGGCTGGTTCCTATTCCTCTGTTCAGATGCACACGAAATATGCAGAGAGTTTTCTCAAAACCTAATCTAATCTGCCAAGGAGACAAGGTAAGAAGATGCATAAAATAAATCTAAGCTAATAGAGGTGATGCACCGAGGAATGAAGAACATCTATTTTGCCAGTAAACACAGACCATTTGAATGTGATATAAAATCATGCACAGATGACAAAAACTGCAGTGAAAGACCAGGAGGATGCAAAAAATGAACACAGAGAGGGATGAGAATCGTCCACAGACATGCATTACTTGCTCCCAAGATTGATACAATACAATGCAGAATGCCAAGAGGCAGAGTCGTATTACAGTTCCAAATGAGAGGTTCGAACTCCACAAATTCGCCTGATAGGAGAAGAAGGGAGGAGCAAAACAGAAAAAATGTTCGACCCTGAAAAGAAACTCCTCCTTACAATATATAGAAAGCAAGAGAGAGGAAAGAGAGAAAGGAAAGCCAAATCTACCCCAACCACCTCCAGGTTGCATTCAATTCATCACATCATGGCAGAAGCGGCAGATCCTGGCAAAACGGCGGGCTGCCTAACAGAAGCGGCGAACTGTCTGCTGCATTAAAGTTGTTTGTTGAAGCATTACTTCTGCTTGTTATTTCGTGCCAGAGGTGTTTCTTGATTTTATCTCTCCAAACTGAACCAAAATGCAAGATTGACCCTGGAAACGTGTAGAGAATTTTACCAGCTTTCCATTGATATAAGGAACGTGCCAATCCGAGCTCTGGATCAAAAGTTATGGCGATCTGAAGATTTAGGGCACGGAACAGGCGAAAACGGATTTTTAAATTTCTTCCCGCGCTCTGCCACCTGGATGACACGTGGCAGGTTCTGATTCGCTGAGCAACTCTCTCTCCTCCACCTCTCGGTGGGTTCTCTTTTGAAATTTCTTTGTGGGCCCTAGCTGGGACACGTGGCACTATCCCATTGGTTCGGATCGGTGCTCGAAAACTCGCCCTTTGACTTTTTTGACCTTTCTCCTTGAGACACGTGTCATGATCTGGTTGGTCTCTCGGCCCTGCCGGCTCTTTCGCGCCCTTCGCGTCTTTTTGTCCCAGATGGCACAGTGCTCCTTGTGCTGATTTCGGGTGAACCGGCCGGTTCGCGTCCATTTGTCCCGCTTGTCCCAGTTGCCTTCGGATTCCCTCGGTTGCTTTTGACCTTTTTCGCCCGGTTCCCAACCATGCTCCTAGTGTTCCGTACTCGCGGCCCAAATGTCCCATTGTCCCAAACTGTTTCGGACTGTTTGTGCTGATTTCGGCCGAACCGGCCGGTTCGCGCCTCTTTTTGTCCCGGATGTCCCAAACTGTCCCTCTCAGCAGTTAGTCGATTTTTTCTCGGTCGAACCGGCATTTCGCGCCCGCCGCGTACTTTTGTCCCAGATTGTCCCTGTTGCTATTTGGGCCGCCTGGAGGCTTTTCGGCCGATCCGCGCCTTTTTGTCCCAGATGTCCCGAAACTGTCCTAGGACTAGGACTTAGCCGATTTTCACGATTTTTCCTGGATCAACCTACTTGCCTGGAATTGCAAAACTCTGATGCATGTTATCGAAATTTACCCTGGGGGGGTGAAATTTTGACAACAGTTTTGACGACTCAGCGGGGTCACCTGCCTGCTAGGTAGAAGATCAGTGGCCTTTTAGCGATCCATTGGGCATGGAGTTATAAGCAATAACCTGAAACAAGCCTGATACTGCAACTTCTTCTCCAGCAACACTCTGAACTGTAGAAAACAACCTGAGAGCAGCGAAACCTGTGCCAAAGCACTTAGGGAAATAGAAACCTAACTACAACAGGACAATGTGCATACGCACTTAGAGGAATTAAGAAAAATCTAAACTAATATTTACAAGGGCAAAACATTTCTCTTAGTAGCAATGTTTAAGATAGATTCCGTTAACCGGAATCGGAAGTTCCTCTCCATCCAATGCAGACAATTGGAAGGCATTACTATTTTTGCATCCCGTGACCATGTAGGGACCACTCCAGATGGCATCAAACTTGGAATGCCTTCCTGGTTTTGCCCGATCTGCATCCCATTTCAGAACTAGGTCCCCTTCCTGGAAGGTCCTTGCTCTAGCTCTCTTATCAAACCATCTTTTTACTACGGCCTGATCCTTTTCAATCGTCTGAACTGCATGTTCTCTGATTTCTTCTAATTCCATCAATTCTGCATACCTGACCTCCATTGGTTCGAACTCAGATAACTCAAACTGCTTCATGAGCTCCAAGGCTGGCAATTCTAATGATATAGGCAATACTGCCTCCTTCCCATAGACCAACTTGTAGGGAGAATTACCTGTAGACCTCTTTGGTGTTATTCTGTCAGCCCATAACGCTGATTTTAGCCTTGTATGCCATGTTCTTTGATTTTCATCCAGAGTCCTTCTGATGATTTTTAGCAAATTCTTGTTTGTGGACTCTGCCTGTCCATTACCCTGCGGGTAATAATTTGAAGAGGTGCTCAAATAGATTCCATTCTTGACAGCCCATTCTGTAATTTTTGAACCTATGAATGCTAATGCATTATCTGATATGATGGTGGCCGGTACACCGAACCTGGTTACTATTCCTTCATAAAAGTCTAGTATGTTAGACTCACTTGCCTCTTTGAGCGCTACTGCTTCGGTCCACTTGGTGAAATAGTCTGTCGCTGTAAGAATCCACTTGTGGCCTTGACTCGAATTGGGATTGATGACTCCAATGAAGTCCAATCCCCATTGCATGAATGGATGATCTACTGAAATTGGACGAAGGGGCAGTGCTGCTAACCTTCCTTTCCCTGTGAAGAATGCACATTTCTTGCATTTCTTAACCCATGAGTAGCAATCATTGAATACAGTAGGCCAATAGTAACCAGCTTTCATGATTTTGAGAGCTGTTACTCGTGGGGTGAAATGGCCTCCTGCCTCCCCGTCATGGAACTCTTGTAAGATCCTCTCAATCTGACCTGTCCCAATGCATCTCAATAGAACACCGTTGATGTCTTTTTTAAACAAAACACCATCAACAAGCACATAAGGAACTGCTTGTAATCTGAAGTACCTTCTTTTTGCTTTGCTCATTTCTGGAGGGCACATGCCCGTCTGTAGGAAATGTATCATATTCTGAGTCCAACAGGGAGTGGACACATCATCATTTTCCTGTTTTTGATCATCTTGTAATAGCAGGACAACGTCTTCTTCATCTTCTGGGCTGTCTGGTTGTTTGGAAGCGAGCTGCTCACACAAACCTTTGCCTCTTACCAGCTTGGTGATCTTGATCTCAATGTCATACTCCATGACACGGGTGATCCATCCTGCCCTTTTCTCATTCAAATCCTTGTTGAGGAGGAAGTCCTTAACCCCAGCATGTGAGACCAATAACTGGACCTTGTTGTTTGAGACTAAATGCTTGAATTTCTTCAAGCTTCTGATTACTGCAAGCACATGCTTTTCAATAAAAGAGTACCTCACTTCGCAGTCACCTAGGCTCTGGCTGAAGAAGGCAATCGGCTGCTCATCATTATCTTTGTTCTGCTGTACCAGAATGGCAGAAATAGTGTCATCACCTCCAAATGCATAGAGGATGAAATCCTTGGAAAAGTCTGGGTTGATGAGAGTGGGTGCTTGGGAGATGGCTTCTTTGATTGCTTCAAAACTCTCCTTGCCTTCTGCCGTCCACTTGAAAGCCATGCTTTTCTTTAACATTTTGGTGATGGGCTTGACAAGGGCTGCAAAATCTGGGACAAACCTCCGAACAAAGTTTATCCTTCCCAGGAAACTCTGAAGGGCCTTCTTGTGGCTTGGCAATGGTAGAGCTCTTATGGCTTCAACCCTCTCTGGATCAATTGCTAATCCTTCCTTGGAGACAATATGGCCAAGGAGTTTTCCCTCGTGAGCCAAGAATATGCATTTTTTGGGATTCAATGATACCCCAAATCTTCTACACCTCTGAAATACCTGCCTCAAATGACAGAGGTGATCCGCTGCATTTTTTGAGAATACAGTGATGTCGTCAAGATATATCAAAACTATTTTATTGATCAACCCCTTGAATGCCATATCCATTGCCCTTTGGAAGGTGGCTCCAGCATTTGATAGCCCAAATGGCATTTTCTTGTAGGCATAGGTCCCCCATTTGGTGGTGAAAGCCGTCTTGAATTGGTCATCTTCTTTCACCATCACCTGATTATACCCTGAGTAGCCATCTAGGAGAGAGAATCTCTCTGAACCGGATACTACTTGCAATATTTGTTCCATTGAAGGGAGCGGGTAATGGTCTTTGAGAGATGCCCTATTGAGGTCTCGGAAGTCCACACACAACCTGATTTCTCCGCTCTTCTTCCTGACCGGAACCAAGTTCGCAACCCAGCTTGAGTGCTTGATAGGGAATATAATGCTTGCCTCGATTAGCTTGTTAAGCTCTTTCTTCATTAGAGGCTCAATGTGAGGGTTGACTGGTCTCTGCTTCTGCCTGACGGGCTTAGCATCTGGATCCAATTCTATGGTATGTTGTGCCAAATTTGGATCGAATCCTTTTAAGTCCTCATAGCTCCAAGCGAAGACATCTGGAAATTCTTGGCAAAGTTGTATGAAATCTGATTTCTCTCGCTCAGTGGCCACTTTACCAATTTGAAGTGTCTTGCCTTCCCCAACCAGAATTGGCTCTGAATCCTCTCTCTTGACCTGTATATTAGCCTTTTCCTTACGAAACTGGTCGTTAGGGTTAAAGATAGACTCCAATGTTACCAAACCCTTAGGAAGCTTGTTTGTCCGCAGTTGCACTACTTGATCCCCATACTGCTGCTCTAGCCTATCCTGATTTCTAGCTGAGAATTCAGCCTCTTCTTGCAAGAAATTGACGATCTGTTGATCGTTCTCAAACACCTGCCAGCTTGTGTTATTATCTGGAACTGCTGGCCTTACAACCACATGGATGTGTGGCTGCGTTTTTTCTCTTCTGATGTTGTCAACCACATCAAACGTCGCTCCAACTGCTGCGAGCCTATCTGCGGCTTCATTTTTCTTCCTGGGTATGGACACAATGTTGAAAGCTTCGAAATCCTCAATGAGGTCCCATACCCTATTCTTGTAGCTCCTTAACAAGTCGTTCTTTGTAGCATGTTGCCCCCTAACTTGGTTGACGATTAGCTCGCTATCTCCAAACACCTGCAAGTTCTTTATGCCCTTTTTCCTGGCCCAATGAAGTCCATGAATCAATGCTTCATATTCAGCCGTGTTGTTCGAACAGGAAAACTGGAAACGGAAAGCTGAAAAATATTTGATGTCCTGTGGTGAAATCAACACTGCACCGCCTCCAGCACCTTGTCTGCTTCTCGAACCATCGAAGAATAATCTCCAGACTTTGTTTTCATCTTTTTGTTCAGGCTGAATGATGTCGGGGATGGGTGAATTTTCCTCGTGTATACAATACACGCCCAATTCAGATTCTTCAATTTCCTTGTATGGGTCAAATTCATGACTTTTGTTTGCCCATTCATCCAAAGTTAAATCAGGAATTCCCTCGACCTTAGTACCTGTTTCTAGATCACTTGAACACTCCTCCTGATCAAAAGCTGAGCAATTTGCATTGATAGGACCTGGTACATAAGGCTCAATATGGAAATTGGCAATTGGTTCTGACCTGATTGTTGCTTTGGCTCCATACCTTGTCCTAAAAATCATGTGTGACCAATCTGCAGATAAATATCCACCGATTTTCGCAGTGAAGTCTCTTGATAGACACAACGCAAAGAGTGGCGGAAGGTCAATCACAGACACATCTTGCAAAACTGTAACATTAGGACAGGAATGTAGTGTTAGGCTTAACCCCTTGATGACTCCAACAGTCCCTACTGCCGTTCCATCTAGCTGTACTACTCCTTTCAGCACTGGCTCATATTTCAAACCCAGCTGATCCGCTATTTGCTTCGGCATCACTGAACTACTGGCCCCTGAATCTAACATGCAGTTGTGCACCAAGTGGTTTCCAACAATCAATGAAACATAGAAAGGCGGAGGCTTCAAATTTTTCCTTGTCTGGTCCCCATCATGTTGCACTGCATTAGTGAGAACTTTCTCATGTCCCTGGTTTGATACATTCGTGGCAGACCAATTAGCCATTGCAGCTTGCAGTAAGTCTCGTTGTCCTGGGATCGCCAGTGATTCCCACATGGAAATGTTCACATGTGTCTTCTTCATTTGATCGATGATGTTGAAAGGGGATGAACTGTCCTTTTGCTGCCCCTTACTTGGTACAACCTTTTCTGGAACTTGAACGGGTGCATGTGTTGCTACAACAGGGACCTTGGGTTGATTTTGCAGGTTTGGAGCTGCGTTTGGTCTACTGACCCCTTGTTGTGTAAGAGTGGGTTGAGAAACAACTGGATTACACGGTTTTCCCTCTCCTATATTTCTCTTCTTTGACCGTGTATTGGCAGCCACGCCTTGAAAAGGCTGTTGGTTAACTCCACAGAAGTCTTCCGTTTGCCAATTTTCCAATGTGGTTTCTGTTGGAGGTCCTTCTTGTTGCGTTTGTTGCTGTTGATTCTCCTCCTGGCTTGGATCTTGAGCAACACCAATGGTTTGCACCATCAAGGCCTGATTTAGTGCACCATTGAAACATGCTGACTGATTGTGAGGTAGATTGCAAGGGTAACACCAGTCGTACTCCTGTGCCATGTTATTTTGTGCTGGTACTAATGCCTTAGAGGCAGATATGGCATTTGGATTATAGGGCTGGAATGGTCTATTGACAGGAGGCCTTGTTTGATTCATATTTGCAGCTGGATTAGGTGGTCTTTGAGGCTGATATGGCTGCCTATTAGGTTGAGCTTGAGGCTGATACGAAGGTCTAAAACCTTGAGCTTGCTGTCTCTTGAGTGTGACCAGCTCATTACCTAAATTTTGCAGTTGCTTCATGACTTCTTGAAGCTCATTTGGGGCACTTGGAGATGAAGTGGAAGCTTCATTTGAACTCTGATTCCTAGGAGTGGGAATAGGAGCTAAGACAGGTGCTTGACTAGTACTTGGGCTCTCTAAACTTGGATATAATGGCATTGGAGGCCTAGGAGCTAGCTTGCCAGCTTGAATCAGACAATTTTCAGCTCTAATGGCAATACTATAAGCAGCAGGGATAGTTGTGCCTCCCATAGATTGAACCAACATAGAAATATCAGAATTTAAAGCTTTAAGGTAGTATAGAAAAGCACCTTCTGCTGTTGGCCTGACTGCTACTGGAATTCTATCCCAAGATCTTTGAAATCTGAAGTTGAAGTCAGTTAGCTGCTCATTGGAAGCTCTCTTGATGGTTGTCAGCTGCTCCAAAAGAGACAAGTTGTCTCCCTTCTCTCCAAATTGATCATGAAGTGCAATACACAGCTGATTCCAGTTTGTGATAGAGCCAGCTCCAAGGCTCCTAAACCATTGCAATGCTTTCCCCTTGAATGAAGACGCCAGCAATTTGACAGCTACTTGCATCTCATTAATCTCATGGATTGCACAAATGTTAGCAATGTCCTTGACATGATCACCAGGAGTGGTCTGATTTTCTCCAGTAAAGTATGGAATGTTCTTCAGTGCTGCAACTGGGATTGGATTTTGTGCATTGAGAGCAAGTGGGCTGCTGCCTGTGAAGTTGACATAGGGGTTCACTGGTTGCGCCATTCTGATTGGTCTTAAAACCCTTGTATATTGAAAGAAAGGCCTGTCAGGTGGAGGAGTTGAGAGAGTTCTGTTTGGTGGAGATGGAGACCTTTGAATCCTTCTTCCTCTTTGCCTTCTTCTTGGAGATAATTGCAGGTATTCAAACAGCACTTCTTCTTCTCCAACTCTTGACCTTGTGATTCTTCTCATAAGCTTTTAGGCCTGTACTGCTGAAATTCTATTGATTCTTCCCCTTGGAGTCGCCAGATATGCAAATAATAGCTCTTTTTAAGCAAGAAAATTGCAGCAGATGCATATCAACTTTGCTGCAATAAAAATGAGACCTCTAGGTCCCACCGGGCGTGCCAAAACTGTTGATGCAAAATCACAGCACCCCTGGATGCAGATCAAGTTTCTAGGTTGATCACTTAGGCATCCAGTGTGATTGCATAACATTGAATCCTTTCTCCAAGTGTGGGACTTGAAAAATGAGAAAGGATTCTCCAGAGAAGGCTGGTTCCTATTCCTCTGTTCAGATGCACACGAAATATGCAGAGAGTTTTCTCAAAACCTAATCTAATCTGCCAAGGAGACAAGGTAAGAAGATGCATAAAATAAATCTAAGCTAATAGAGGTGATGCACCGAGGAATGAAGAACATCTATTTTTCCAGTAAACACAGACCATTTGAATGTGATATAAAATCATGCACAGATGACAAAAACTGCAGTGAAAGACCAGGAGGATGCAAAAAATGAACACAGAGAGGGATGAGAATCATCCACAGACATGCATTACTTGCTCCCAAGATTGATACAATACAATGCAGAATGCCAAGAGGCAGAGTCGTATTACAGTTCCAAATGAGAGGTTCGAACTCCACAAATTCGCCTGATAGGAGAAGAAGGGAGGAGCAAAACAGAAAAAATGTTCGACCCTGAAAAGAAACTCCTCCTTACAATATATAGAAAGCAAGAGAGAGGAAAGAGAGAAAGGAAAGCCAAATCTACCCCAACCACCTCCAGGTTGCATTCAATTCATCACATCATGGCAGAAGCGGCGGATCCTGGCAAAACGGCGGGCTGCCTAACAGAAGCGGCGAACTGTCTGCTGCATTAAAGTTGTTTGTTGAAGCATTACTTCTGCTTGTTATTTCATGCCAGAGGCGTTTCTTGATTTTCTCTCTCCAAACTGAACCAAAATGCAAGATTGACCCTGGAAACGTGTAGATAATTTCACCAGCTTTCCATTGATATAAAGAACGTGCCAATCCGAGCTCTGGATCAAAAGTTATGGCGATCTGAAGATTTAGGGCACGGAACAGGTGAAAACAGATTTTTTTAAATTTCTTCCCGCGCTCTGCCACCTGGATGACACGTGGCAGGCTCTGATTCGCTGAGCAACTCTCTCTCCTCCACCTCTCGGCGGGTTCTCTTTTGAAATTTCCTTGTGGGCCCTAGCTGGGACACGTGGCACTATCCCATTGGTTCGGATCGGTGCTCGAAAACTCGCCCTTTGACTTTTTGGACCTTTCTCCTTGAGACACGTGTCATGATCACGTGGCTCTTTCGCTTCTCTCGGATGTCCCAAATGCCGGCTCCTTCGGCGATCCGCGAACCTTCGCGTCTTTTCCCGCTTGTCCCAGGATGTCACTTAGTGCTCCTTGTGCTGATTTCGGGCGAACCGGCCGGTTCGCGTCCATTTGTCCCGCTTGTCCCAAACTGTTCGGACTGTCTTGACCTTTTTCGCCCGGTTCGGCCGGTTCGCGTCTTTTTGGCCCGCTTGTCCCATTTGTTTCGGACTGTTTGTGTTTTTCGCCCGGTTTCGGCCGGTTCGCGCCTTTTTGTCCCAGATGTCCCAAATGTTTAGGACCATCTGTTTTCATTTCGGCCGGTTCGCGCCTTTTTGTCCATTTGTCCCGGATGTCCCAAACTGTCCCTCTCAGCAGTTAGTCGATTTTCTCTCGGTCGAACCGGCATTTCGCGCCCGCCGCGTACTTTTGTCCCAGATGTCCCTGTTGCTATTTGGGCCGCCTGGAGGCTTTTCGGCCGATCCGCGCCTTTTTGTCCCAGATGTCCCAACTGTCCTAGGACTAGGACTTAGCCAATTTTCACGATTTTTCCTGGATCAACCTACTTGCCTGGAATTGCAAAACTCTGATGCATGTTATCGAAATTTACCCTACCTCTACTGCGTATGTTTTATTTCAACCACCATTGACAAATCAGTGTCATCCCCTTTCATCATCTTCTTAAAAAATATATATCCTTCCACTAGAATGACACTAGTGTCAATCAAGAGCTTGTTGAAACATTGAAAGAATATCTTCTTCAACCACAATAGTGCATCATTCCCACCTCAAGATAACAGAACCATTCACACCTCTACATTAACTGTCACTGACAATTATGTTGGGGGTGCATGCTTCTCCTCACCCTTATGATGAACAACATCAAGGAACAAGTGGTTTACTACATCAATTTCAACTCGCTTTTAGATTATGAGACCCCAGATATACACACGCGGAAAAGCATCCTTAGTCAGTTGCATTAGTCCCACTTGTGGCCACAAAAATTTGCCACTACTTACTCAACCACAAAACCTTAGTTGTTCACTAATAATGACTTCCTTTGCAAACACATGTCTGTACTAAACCTACATCACTTACATCCACACGCATCCTCTTGTTGGCTCATGTTTCTCGCTGACATTAGACCATGAATTTATTCATCAAAATTCTATCATCAGGACAAGCTATTGGCTAATCAAATCATAGACGCACCGCTCGAAACATTTATGACATCAATCATTCCAACTTCGAATTCTTACAATCCGAATCTAATTGCTACTGTCTCCCTTTCTGCATTCACCCATACACATACTAGTTATACTTCATCAATTATCGTACTACCCACATCTCCAAATCTTCCATGTGGCATGCCTACATCTTTATCTATTCTAACAGAACCCCTATACCTATCATATCAAAAAGACCACTTAGACTCTACCTTGAAAACCTTACCCATGAGCCACATCAATCAATATATCCCAATACTCTTTACCTAATCCTTTTATCACACTAACCCAATCCTCTTGATGTGCAACCCTATCAAATATAACCCTTGAATCACCTACTGTACCAACACATCAACCTAAATCAAATAAAGATGCTTTACCTTCTCCCTCTACAAAATCATCTCTTTCCATGCAAAAATCAAAAAAATCTACATCTCACATAGATATCATTAATCACATCATACAAACACCTATCTCTTCATTAACATATTTGTCTTGTTTTACCATGACAATTTCCTCCATTAATAACCACACCACCACTATCAGATCCTCTGGTTGAAATTATTGTCATCTCCTGCTAGAGGTAAATCTTCTTGATTGAAGTCTAAGGCTTGAGAAAAACATCCCCGATAGTCCCGTGCACATCCTCGGAAATATTCAGGTTTTCCCTCTTCTCACCAATCTAATGCCACAACATACCATGTCAGGATCACTTTTTCCATCTACCAAGATCTTACAATAATCAATCCACATCCAAACAATATCATCCTCCAAACAAATGAAATTCACCCATCTAATCTACATCTACGTTTTCCTCCTAAATCCAAGATGAGACATCCTATCAAAACCCATAAGAGTTACCTTCCCCATGACACTTCAATGGGGTCATACACAAATATCTTTTGACATTTAACTCAAACATTGGCCATCAAACTTCCTCCTATTAAATCTTTTAATCTCTATGGTCACAAGCCATCATGGTTCAATCCTAATTTCAATTGCTAACTTATCATTGTACCCCAAGTCATGACATCAAACAGTGTAAGGCCTTTCGGTCAATCGTCCATAACCTTGTTGAGAAATATGATTTCCTCATTGTAGGGAAAAGTTCCTTCTCCATCTAACTCGAATCCAATGGATCATATCCCATCTATCGGATCTCCCATGATCCCTCCATCCACATCATCCCTTAATATCCATCCAGCCCATGTCATTCCTCCTAAGGAATCATCCTTCCATTGTTCATCAATGTGTGATTATCTTACTTAAGCACACTTATGGTCTCTAATCATTTATCCCATCCAAATATAAAACCATCTCATCTAAACTCTTTCGACATACTTTAACTCCTTCACATTTAACTTACTAGGGGAACAACCTTCCCTCACCCTTGAGCATCTCATCCATACAACTCCCTTGTTACTAGGGGATTTCACTCCTTGACATTGTCTTGTATACATTCATCTAATCTAAATTATTTCTTGTCCAAATCTTCATCTCATTCTAAGTCCTCCTTTGAGGCCATATTTGTTCTTTTATGTTTATGCTCCTTTTGGGAGTATCATCTTTTTCTTTAAATCCCTCCTTTAAGGCCATGTTTGTCTCTCCATTGAGGGACCTTTTTCTCAAAGTCCACCATTGTGGAAATATTTGTGTCTCTTTTGGGGCACTATCTATTTCGAAGTCCACCATTGTGGCTATATTTGTGTATTTTTTGGGACACCTTTTATTTCATAATTCCTCCTTTGAGGCCATATTTGTTCTTTTATGTTTATGATCCTTTTGGGGGTATCATATTTTTCATCAAAGCCATCCTTTGAGGCCATGTTTGTCTCTCCATTGAGGGATCCATTTTTCTCTGAATTCCACCATTGTGGCTATATGTGTGTCTCTTTTGGGACACCATTTATTTAATCAAGCCATACTTTCATGCCATGATTGTCTTTCTATGTTTATGTCTCTCTTAGGGCATCATTTATTTTCATCTAAATCCACCATTATGGTCATATGTTCATTTCCTTTAGAATATAGTTTCTTCTTTCCTACTTGGCTATCATCTCATATTATTGTAACTACACTATCTTCCCTCTCGTGGTGGTAAACAAGAGACAGTAACCTCTTAATGCATTGCACTTGCGACCAATCCATTGTTAGCATATCTACTAATGAGAAATTAGCTACATCCTTAGATTGTTTTGCCATCTTCAGCTCCTTCCATTTTTCATTGTAATAATTTGAATTATGTGGTCTGCCTTCACTACTTTGTTCTGACCCCATAACCATTACATCTATTATCTTCTAATTCTCCTATTGCAGCCATGCGAAGGGTTGAGGGTGTCTCTTGTACATTCCTTATCCCCTCTTAAGTGGTTTACTTAGCTATTCCCAACTCTCCTGCATGTGAAAATCTAATTCATGTATGTAAAATGAAAACTCAAACTTATTAAAAATAGACTGATCCCTCGAAGGATAGTTGTTCATGCAAAAATACAAAAGAAAAAAAAAATGTATACAAATCAAAATCAAAAGCAAAATCAGACCGATACCTTGAAGGATGGATATCATTATTATTCTTGTCATCTATCTTATGTAGAACATACCCTCAAAGGATGACTACTCTGTTATTATGGCATTTGGAAGGTTTTCTGCATTGATCGACCTTCTTTTATCAACATTTTCCAAAAGCTTCCTGGATTGATCAACATTCTAATATTTTTCTTTCCCTTTCCCAGATCTGGGGCATAGACTTAAGGAACACCACCTTTGGAGATCCCGCTTCCCGCATACAAGTCACATCTTTGATCCCTTTTTCATGTCAACATTAGGATTATGAGCATCTTTCATCCATATTTGCCCTCATGATCTTTTGGTATAACTAACTATCATTGATTATGTATTAACACCTGCTATCGACAACAAGTGCAATGCTTTGAGTGGTAACCCTTTCTTATTTATTTCCAATCCAATTCGAAACATATTTTTCCCTGTACACCCTTGCTACAACTATGTTCCATTCATCTCATCCAAAGCATCTTTTATAAAAATCACATCAAATTTCACACTATGAATTTTATATCTATCCATCATCTCCATGCATGCATTTGCAAATATGATTTTTCAGTTTTGCGAATTATACTTGATCACCATTTGTAGTTTACGAATCCTACTTAAGGGTCCTTCTCAAGGCAATTTCATTATCTTGTAGCTACTTATATCTCAACATGTTCAATGATGTATTTGATCCATTTCTCCTCACTCTCCATGTCCACTCATCACCATTTGTCTCCACATCATCCTTCTCACCTTTCTGTCCCCTTACACGACATGTCAGATATCATACTTGTCTTGCCTCTTGAGTTTCTCTTTTACTCTTCCTACTTTCAGTTTGACAATATTGCTTAACCATCCATATAGCCAGAGAACCTTAGTTACGGTATATCTTCTTCCCTGGATCCTCCCTCTATAGAATCTTCTCCACCATTTCCTCTTTTCAACAGATGAAAATCACCACCACAATCGTCTTTCTACTCCTCTTTTTCCACTTAACACTCTTGCATCTATCACTACCCCCATGTAGGCATTCCATTTAAGGATTTCCCTTACACTCTCCATATACGTCGCATATATTCCTCCATCCACTCATGTCACACTCCTTTGTTTCTTTTTTATCACTTTAATATCACCTCCTTTCATATCTTGTTCCATTTTGGTATACGATGTTCAGTCTTGTCATTATCCTTCTTCTTCTTCGGTCTGGCAATCGTACTTAACCATATCCATCACAGGGAAATCTTACTTAAGAGTTTCTCTTAAGAACGGTTGGCCGTCTGATCTCTCCATCTCCCATCATCTTTTCCTCATATTTTTTCTCCTGCATCTCTTCATACTTATCCATTCCAACCAACCCTTCCACGCCTGCATCCAATACAATGTTTTCTTTCTCCTTCCATATTGTCACTGCCGGTTTGGTGATCTTACTTAAGATTCCCTCTTAAGAATGATTTTTCATCCTGCACTCACCCACTACCCTACATTCTCTCCATCTACATTTTATCATCATTACCCATCATCACATCCTCTCACCTCCTCTTCCATTCATGCCAACACAACTTCTTATGGTCCCTTTTTCATGTCCATCATCCATCACTGGGTAATCTTACTTAATTGTTGCTTCTATGTTCATTTCATGTCTTGTCTCTTTATTTATCTCTCATTCATTCTCATCCATTACATCCTCTCCTCATCTTCATCTTCTTACACATCATTATCCCTCCTTTCTTTACTCTTTCCACTCCATCTTCTATAGTTCTCCCACATATCTACTCCCATGTTTACCCATCATTGTCATTGGTCTCCTTATAACATTCTTTCATCATCATCTTTTGTTTCTATAATAGTAATTATTGGTGGACTTCTCCTAAAACTCACTCATCCCCATTCTACCCAGTTTGAATCCTTTTCTTTTACCTCCTCCATTCTATCTTCATAGCTTCCTTTGTGTCCTTTGATCATTATCGGAGGACTTCTCCTAACGTCCCTTCATTGGAGTCCCCCCTCCCATTCTTCATTTACTTTATGCCTTGTCTCATATTTTTTCCCATATTTTCCTACTGATCATTATTGGTAGATTTATCCTAAAATCCATTCACTGACATTTCCTCTCCTATCCTATCCTTTCTTTTTACTCGCCACCTCTCTATCTTGCATTCTTCCTTTCCAATTTATTTACTATCTTCATCATACACATTATCTCTATTCTCTCGTCATCAACATATCCTAATTGCACACATCTATGTTTCTTTTCCAATCAATTTCATTCCTTCCCTCAAGTTTCTATTTACGTTCCTTACGCTTCTCACTCTTCACCAAATATATTCATTCCTAGTTCCCTTCCGTCTGCTTACTTTTCTTTGTTTTCTTATCCTCCTTTCTGATCTACATCTTATTTCACTTCCTCAAAATCATTCATCTCCCCAGTTTATCTCGTACTTCCCATCTCCTTTATCATATCATCATCCACATGCATTTCCATGGGGTCACTTCCATATTATTTACCTTGGATTTCTTCACTATGATCAGTTTCCTTCAATTTTCTTTACTCTATCATCTCTTTCATTTTACATTACCTCTCTTTTTTCCTTCGCTCCATCCTTCATCACACCTTTCATCTTGAATAACTCTCTCCCTTTTTCATAATTTCATCCTTTTCTCTATTCTTTTATTGTCTTCTCTTTGTTTTTCCTTCATTTCCCCATTTCTCTATAATCATTCTTTGTTATCTTCTTCCTCCCCTTTCATTCCTTATTTTCTCCTCCTCCATCTCCGTCCCTCTATTCCATATCCATGTCGCCTTCATATTCAATCTTTCTTTCTCTTCTCATAATCACCCAATCCTCATGTCTATTCCCTTTTCTCTTTCTCAAAATCCCTTACATATAGAATTCACAATCAATGTTGATGTTTCTCCATTTATGTATTACCATCTATCCCTTTCATTACCATTCTTGTTCTTCTCTTTGCCACATTGACCTCTTCTCTTTTTGAGAACCCTATCAAATCTTTTATCTTTGTCATTCCTCTTGCAGGGACATCATCATATCCATTTCTAAGAATCTCTTCCCATATTCATTTGACATTTTTATCTTGGAAGATATCATAATGGCCATCACTTATCTAATCTTTTTCTCTTCCAAGATTATTTTCTCTACTTTTTTTTGTCGTAAAAGTATCTCTATCATACTTATCAAAGAAACAAGACTTCTTTGTCTTCTTCACCTTCTAATTTGCAAACAATTATGCATCTTTCCTATGAAACATGATTGTCATTATATTTATCACCCTTTTAGGGCATTTTATCTTGCTTTTCTATCCTATTTTCTCATCTAGTCCACATTTATGATTATTCTATCTATGTCCTATGTTGGGGCATCTTTTCATCCTCGTACTTTTCAACACATATCACTCACTTTGTGTATTTCTCATGCCCTATGATGGGGCATATTTATCTTCATCTTCATCCCTCTTACAGATGCATGATTTTTTTTTTCACGTGATTCCTTGCAAACAAAGGATTAAACACATCTTTCGCACTCAGTTGCATATATTTTTATGTTTTCCTATGACCCATTGTTCATTTACATCCATTCTGCAGTTGTCTTCACCCACTCACTGGTCTATAGAATGTTGTCATCTGTCTCTGTAGAGACAACAATTTTCCTCTACTGATGTGATATTGGAGTCACCGCCATATTATTTTATTGTTATTACGATCCTTTTTTGCTTGAGGCATCTTTCCTTTGGTCATATCTTCATACATCTTCAGACACATATCTCATCTAACCATTTTTGTTTTTGTCTCATGTCTTGCTATCGCAAACCACTCAACAAAAAGGGGCAAATGTACACACCAATTTTTTGTATAACGCACCTTCATCATCTCAACTTCATGCAATTTCCATTCTCACTTTTATTTTTCTTAAATTAAATGAAATCCTATCCATTTTCTTAATTAATTATCAAGTGGACTCCATGTA
This sequence comes from Taxus chinensis, assembly GCA_019776745.2. NCBI lineage: Eukaryota > Viridiplantae > Streptophyta > Pinopsida > Cupressales > Taxaceae > Taxus > Taxus chinensis. Next base: position 756,805,217 of record CM034151.1, on the reverse strand, counting down.
GATCCATTTGATAATTCAATTTTTGGCATATCCCCATTCTTCACAAATTATTTAATCCATGGGTATTAATACATCCGTCCGACACCTTTTTTTTAAAATATGGAATCTTTTATCTCACCCACCATGTCAATCATGATCCCCACTCCATCTAATAATTCAAGTTGTGGTCCCCAAATGATCACATCATATCCCTAACTCAAGTTACTTTACTTAACGCCAGTTACTTGTTAACCCCAATATAACCTCACATCTAAGTTATAAATATGGGTTTTTTTCCCATATTTCAAAAAAGAGGACCAAAGAATTAGAGGAGGAGGAGGATATATTTTTCAAGAAGACATGGAGATACCTAGGCCTAGAGAAGAGCAGAAAGAGGTCAATTAAGTTCTGTCAGTTTAAGAAAGAAACCATTTCCATGGTTCATTATCTTTCCATATTGATGTCCGGTTCATCTCCATAATAGAGCACAAGCTATGTTCCCTCGTCATTTTAGTTACTTTTCATTTTATATTCCATTACTACTATCCATGATCTATGATTATCTTGTTTGATATGGGGGTTGAAATCCTCCAAGGGAGTTAAAATCCTCTTGGAACCGGAACTATCTGGAAACCCCCGTATATTGTAAAATATCTTATTTGTTTTAGTTTTGCAGATCTAAATTCTTTATATCATACATCTATCTTATTTACATCGGTATCATCCATTTTCATCTCCAAGGTACTAAGCCATTATATACTCAATGTTGTTTAGTGTTTCTTGATTACTCATAAACTCATCTAGACAGGAAGCTGGAAACTCATATCAACAAAAGCATCAAGAAAATATATCTCCATTTGTGAAAGTGATCATCCTGTGATTGAATATTGCAGTACTTTCTCAAGTGCTTCTAAATTAGGTATTCCATTTTTTGAACTAAATTATTCATCTGGCTAGGGTCCTTATTTTGTATTTGAAACATTTTCCTCTTAATATGCTCCAGCATTTTCCAAATCTAATAGAGTTTTCTAAGAAACAGAGCCTTTAGAGGGCTGTCATTCTAAAAATTTCATCCTTGTACCACACATACCCTCACTCCTCATCATTATGTTTCTCCTGTAAGATCAGCTCCTCAAAAGAATATGTCTTAGCCTACACCCAAACCTGCATTTGTTGTTAGTACTTTTTGTCCCATTAGTTTTAGAGGTATGGTTGGCTATCTAAATGTTGTGCCAAAATATGTAAGAAATATATTGTGTACATTTCAAGGAACTAATGCAATAATTGGTGATAAACACTTGAAACTCTTTGTAAATATGATGGAGGACTTTGAAATAGAATTTGAGGATGTATACATTAAGTTGTTTATTCATACTCTAGAAGAAGATGCAAGGGATTGGTATAAATATCTTCCAGATAATTCTATTGACTCCTGGACAGATATGGAGAATGATTTTAGAATACAGTATGGTGATAAAACAGACCCTAGGTTTCTTTTATCAGAGTTTGAAAATATAAAAAAGAATCCTAATGAATCAGTGCATGATTTCAGTACTATTTTTAACAAAACATTGAAAAGACTGCTTGTTAATTTGAGGCCATGTCATGAATCATGTCTGATACAATATTCAAGTGCATTTGATAAGAAATTTTCTTACTATTTGATGGATAAGAACCCTGGGACGTGGAGGAAGGCCTTTACCATGGCTCTACAAATTGAGAACAACATTAAAGCAATTGGAAAACCTCCTAAGAGGGAGGGTGTTAAAGAGATCAACCCTAAGAAGCCTCAATCAAGTAAGGATTTGGATCTTGAGGAAGTTGTAAGGACTTTGGCCGAGGTTGTCAAAGAAATCTCTTATAAGTTGTCCATGGCAGAGAAATGAATTAGATAAGGTTCTCAGGATCAGAATAGGTAACAAGGACAAGACAGACTTGCAAATCATCCTAGAAATGATCAGAAGTCTGATGATAGAGGTAACAGACCCATGGGAGCAAGAAAACCCCAAGCTAGGGAAAATAGAGTAGTGCCTGATCCTCTAAATTCCAGAGTTATTGTTGAAGAGACAAATCAAATGGATTGGTGTGACACATGCTTCTTACCCTACCCACCATGTGAAGTAGATAAGAAAGCTGAAAAAGTTGAGGATGATGATAACACTGATGATGATGCATGCATGGTGGATTTCTCTACAAGCTCACATCAAGGATAAAATTCAACTAAGGTAATAAGTGCAGGAACTGCATTCACCGGGTACCTCTTCTTCCTCCCTCTCATGCTTTAGAAATAGATATGATACAACAATTTGAACTTCCAAATAATGATTTTGAGTACCTAAGATCTCTAATGATTAAGAAGTGTGATGGAGGAATCCCATCAGAAGAGGATAGATATATGCTAATGACTGTTGTTGTGGCCTAAAAAAAAATAGCACAAGAAGTAAAGCTATCAAAGGGGAGGATCATCAAGCGAAAAAAGAGACCCCAGTTCTCACCAATGTCCCAAAAGAGGCTCCAAAGAAAGATGCATCTGGAAAAGGCCTTATTGTCTCAAGTATAACTGGTGTTCCCACCCATGCCCAAAATGTGAAAAAAATTGTGCCATTTGTTGAGTTTGTCAATCTTTCTCCAAATGCTATGTTGCCCAAATACATTCCCTATGAAATTGCCCAAGTCTTGAGTCATATAAAGATTTATGTCCCAATTGTGAGAATGCTTAGGATTTTTGAGCCCAAAAATATGGATTTTGAGTGTTTGGGATTAGAGAAAGATAGGAGTGCCCAAGCTAGAAATACAAAAAATGTAAATACTCCTCCTCCAACCATTGCAGACCTAGAAAAACCACTAGCATTAAAAGAGATACGTAAACCACATGAAGTTTTCTTGGGGACATATTTAGTTGAGTCTCAGTTAAATTTTGATCCATTTTTTACAACACTTATTTATAAGGAAATATTGTTGCACAATTGTATGTTTGATTCCAGAGTGTCATGCAATGTTATGCCTCTGGAAGTCATGAATGAATTGAACATTAAAGTGATAGAAACTTATGGAAATTGTACTGCAATGGATTCTAGAGAAAGGATTTGTTGTAGGATGTGTAAAAGGTTTGATGGTACAACTTTCAGATTATTTGGGTAAGAAATTGAAACTTGATGTTGTTATTATTGATTGCCTTGCCAAATGGTGCATGTTGTTATCAATGAAGTGGGCTGCAAGTGTTGGTGGAAGTGTTCAGATGGATATGTCTTTTTCCACCATTCTAATTGAAGGAATCCTTGTAAATTTATATGGAGAGAAGAAGATGTTGCGCCTTATTGAAGATCCCAATAATGCTTCTTATGAAGTGTTGTATTCTGATGTAGTTTTAAATAACTTTGTGGGGTTTTCTGATGGAAAAGAACATAAGATTGATCAGCGTAAATGTCTTGAACAAGTAGGTTTACCTTTGACCTTGCTATTTGATGGAGCCTGTTCTAAGTTTGGAAATGGTGTTGGAATTGTTCTAATTTCTCCAGGCCAAGAAGAATTTGTATTTTTTGTCAAACTTAACTTTGAATGCATTAACAACATTGTTGAATATGAAGCACTATTATTAAGCTTGAGAATTGCATGGAAATATGGTATAAAGGATATCATTGTCAAAGGGGATTCAAAATTGATTGTCAAGCAAATTAGAAAATTGTATGATACTAAAAATCAGAGAATGAAACAATACACGCATGCACTTTAGGATTTGATTGAAATTTTTGACTCTTTTAATATTGTGCACCATGATAGAAAGTTTAATGTTGTTGCAGACAAGTTAGCACTACTAGGATCTAGATTTGGGAATTATAAAGTGTCTCTGTTTTGTGAGTATGATGTTGAAATACTAACAAGGCCATGTGTCCCTGATAACTTTAAAAATTGGCAAGTGTTAGATGATGATTCCCAGGTGAAACAGTTTCTGCAGAACCAAGGTGAGTTTGCTGATGAAAATATAGATTACGAACCAATGGTGTGTGATGCTGAAGGAAAGGAAACTTTTTTTTGCAGAGACATCATCCAACTGAAGACAAACATGATTCCCAGAGGTTTGGTGGCACTGGAATCAAATTTTGATAATGTTTATTGCATTATTAATAGAAATATGTCAATTTCAAGATATGTGGAAGAGTACGACCTGGTTATAAAGGAAAAACCACATAAAATATGGTTAGGAAGAAATCTCATCAAGGGAGAGAAGAAGTCCTATGTTAAATTGTTGAAGAAATATCAATACTGCCTAGGTTAGTCTTAATCTGAATTAAAGGCATACAGGGAATATTTTTTCCAACATGAAATTCCACTTGAATATAATGCCAAGCCTTTCAGGAAAATGTATAGGCCAATCAATCCGCTCCTTTCTTTGAAGATGCAAGAAGAAATGAAGAATTTGAGGGATGGAGGGATCATTTAGCCCACAAGGTACTTGTCTTGGGTTACAAACCTAGTGCCTGTGAGGAAAAAGAATGCTGATATAAGGCTATGTGTAGACTTCAAAAACTTGAATAAAGAATCATTTAAAGATAAATTACCCTCTGCCAAACATGGAAAATATGATAATATTGGTAACTGGGTCTGAATTTTTATCCACTCTGGATAGTTTATCTAGCTATAATCAAGTTGTTGTGAAGGGGTCAAAAATAATAAAGACTACCTTTACCACTCCTTAGGGAACTTATGTCTATGTCAGGATGTCTTTTGGCTTAATGAATACTAGAGAAAATTTCTAATGAGCAATGGATGTAGCATTTGCTGACTATATTAATAACTTCATTGTTGTTTATCAAGATGATCTAACTGTGTTTTCCAAAAAAGAGATGATCACTTGCAACACTTGGAGAGAATGCTGATAAGGTGTAGAGAGTATGGCATATCATTGAATCCCAATAAGTGACACTTTTTAGTGTAAAAGGCAAAGCTTCTTGGTCACATTGTATCAAAGGAAGGGGTAATGATTGATCCTGAGAAGGTGGAAGGCATCAAAAAGGTTCTAATTCCAAGAATTAAGAAAGGAATTTAATCCTTCTTTTGACAAACAAACTTTATCAGAAGATTTGTGTCTAACTTTTCTGAGCTTACCATACCCATTACTAGCATGCTAAAGAAGGACCAAGTTATCAAATGGGAAGACGCTTCCATTCAATATTTCAATGGGATCAAGGAACCACTAATTCATGCCCCTATTTTGGAAGCTCCAAATTACAAAAATCCTTTTCAAGTGTTTTCTTTTTCTTTAGAAAACACCATTGCATTTTTCCTATTGCAGAAATATTATGAAGGGGCTGAGAGAACAATTGCCTTTTTAGTAAGGAATTGCAAAGATCTAATTTTAAATACACCATCATGGAGAAGCAAACATTTTCCTTGGTGAAATAAACAAAGGTTTTCAGACCCTACATCTTGAGCTCTAAAGTTTTTTCTTATGTTCCCCACACCATGGTGAAAGACATATTATCAGAGATGGAGGTCTCAAGAAAAAGATGCAGATGGATGAACAAGTTGTAGGAGTATGACATAGATATCCAAACCACAAAATTGGTGAGAGGTTTCGGCCTAGATAATCTTATGGCTGAGAGAAACTTGCAAACTATTGAGGTGAATGGAGTAGAAGGAGAAAGGGTGGATGTCCTTGAAAAGTTAGTAAGTTCTTAATGGTACAAGGATATAATCTTTTATCTCAAACATTTATGTTTCCCTGAATATTTGAGTAAAAATTAGAAAAGATATCTTAAGTTAACCTCTCAAAAATATGTCATTATTGATTTTGGGTTAGCTTGGAAGAACCCTGAGGGAGTGCTCTTGAGACGCATTACTAAAGATGAGGCCCCCAAAATAATTGTTGATCTCCATGGAGGATTTTATGGGGGACATTTTTTTGGAAGAGTTACAACACATAAAATCTTGAGGGTTGGTTATTGGTGGCCAACTCTCTTCAAAGATACAACTCTATTGGATAGGAAATGTGAAAGTTACCAACATTTTTTTGGAAGAATGAAAGCTTCAAGCTCCCTTCCTTTGCATCATATGTTAGTTGAAGCCCCATTTAAGCAATGCAGAATGGATTTCATTGGAAAATTTTCTGATCCTTCCAGTGGTGGTCATAAATGGATTCTAATAGCCTTTGATTATTTCACTAAGTGGGTGAAATAAATCCCCACTAAGAAAGAAACACACCAAGTTATCATGCAATTGTTGCTGAATCAAATCATATGCAGATTTTGAGTGCCAGAAAAATTGTTACTGATAATGCCATGAGTTTCAAAGCCAAACCTTTGGTGGCAATTTGCAAAGAGTATGGGATCAATCTAACATATGCTTCTAACTAAAATCCCCAAGGAAATGGACAAGCTAATTCCAACAATAAAAATTTGTTGAAGATCATTATAATAACCTTGAAGTTGAACAAAAGGAAGTGGGGTGAGAAACTAAAGTTTTCTATTTGGGCTGACATAATCACTGTCAAAAGAGCTACTGGCAAGAGCCCATTTGATTTGGTATATGGAAATCAAGCTTTGTTTCCTTTGCATTTTGAATTGTCTTCATTTCAGTTTTTTTAACAAATTAAAGATCAAGAAGTTAGTCCATATGATGCTCGAATCAATCAGATTATTGAGTTAGATGAAGAAAGAAGGGCATCCCATCAGTGGTATGTGAAGTTCAAATAAAAGTTGAAGATGTTATTTGACAAGAAGGTGACTCCAAGAGCTTTCATCATTGGGGATCTTGTGCTATTATGGGATAACATGCATGAATATAAGGAAAAGCATGGTAAATTTGATGCATTTTGGATGTTCCCTTATTCAATTGATATTCAAACTAGTGAAAATACCTTCTTCCTAAAAAATTTAGATGGGGAACTGCTTGATTTTCATGTTAATGGAAGGAATTTGAAACATTTCCTTGATTGATTTCTCATAATCAAGGTATACTCTGTTGTATAGTGTATAGTTCTTTATTCTCATTCTGCTTTTGTGTTTTTGTTCGTTCTAGTCCTTAGTGACCTAGTTTTGCTAGTTTCTTTGTTCATTTTTCAGAGGATGGTTATGGTTTCTCTACTCCGCAAGCCTATTCTTTGACTCCATTTCCACATGGTATGTGTTTGGAACTTTCTCTGATATTTGTTCTTATGGCACTCACAGGGAGTGCCCATCCCTGATTTGGAGCCGATGTTGGTGCTCAAATTATTCTCACCCTATTTTTCATTGAAATTATTTAGTTTGCAGGCTCTGTGGTGTTTTTTATCTCCCCATATTGATGATTGAAGACTCTGTCCTTCATTTGGTTACCATGATCAGTCCCTTCCTTGGTTAAGGATAAATTAAAAATCTAGAATTTGTTTTTTGTTCCTCTTTCTGTGTGAGAGAGGTTATAGCTTGGGCATAAAACTAAGGTTTTTCCTTTTTTTTTTTCCACAGTCACATTTCATTGTCCATGTCATTTTTGTCCCAAATACCTATAGAAACGTGATTGGATGTAGCTCAAAGGATCACATTTGGGCCTTATATCATTGAAAAACTATTTTTCCATGAAGAAAGATTCATTTTCGGGCTCAAATGGTGATTCTCCTGCATTTTATGGTTTCATGGGTGTATTTTTCCTAGTCAAATTTACATCTCAGCATCAATGGAAACGTGGCCCTTTTCACTTGGATGCAGCTCCATGGGGCACTTTGAAAAATTTAAGTCTTTCTTAAAACTCAAATCTTTTCCATGTGGAGGAACGAAGCTCATTTGAAAATTCACCTTTTGGTTTGGGCTTGGAGTTACACCAGGGAGACACGTGGAATTTTCTGCTACCTTTCCCAGACTTAGAAAAAAATTTCATGCAACCGGTACAGTTTTTGTAGACCATGGACATGTGGAGGGCTAGCGCTCATTTGAGGATCCACCTCAGGGTCCCACCTTAATAATTATGACAGAAAGACATGTGGAGGCTTTCGTTGGCTCCGCTTTGTACTTAAAATTTTCAAAGCAATTTTGAAAGGCCTGGGACATGTAGAGGGACTGTGCCTATTTTTTGACTGGCCCCTAAGTTTTTTTTTTAAGAAGTGCTATGAGGAAACTTGGAAGCTTCCACTCACTCTACCCTTTGCTTAGAATTTTCAACAGACAAAGAAAAATGTCTCAAACCCTAGACACATAGTGCCTTCTGCTGACCCTTAAACGTTTTCAACAAACTCTGCCAGAATAAGAAACGTGTTGAGCCCACACTTGTTTGGGGTATCTTCTTGTGGGGACTGTCTCAAAATGCACCATTAAGACACGTGGAGGCTTCCACTGGCTCCTTTTTACACTGAGACTTTACAAAGGTGAAAAGTCATTTTTCTTGGGCCTAGGGTATGTGGAAGGCCCGCACTTGTTTGGTACTTTCTCTTATGCTTCTCCTTTGCAGTTGCGCCAAGGAAAAACTTGGACGGATATGATATAAAGTGGAAAAGGAGAAGAATCAATTATTTTTGTGTATTGCGTTTGTTTTTCCACCTTTTTTTCTCCAAGACTCTTGGAGACATGAATAGGCATTGTTTTTCATCATTCTTTGATGAAATTCCTTGTCATCTTTGTCTTTAAAGTGCCATCTGATGGATTCGAAACTTAATTTTTAAGTCCAAGGATTATTAGGGTCGATATTTTGAAGTTGGAATTGCTCAGGCACTTGCAAAAATGGGAATTCCAAAAGGAGATGGATGCGGTGCAAAATTAGAGAGGAAAGAGAGGGAAAAAGGATGAAATGATGAAAGTGTAGGCCCAAAGGATGAAAATGGTGTTTCCTCGAGAGTGAAAAGGATTACTTTTCATATCTAGTTGTCCAAAGCCTCCAGAAAATGATTAAAAAGGGGATTTCTTGGATGAAAAAAATCATAATGATTAGAAGGACTCCCTAAAAGTTGTGGCATGGCATCCTAGTCATTAGTTGAGGGCCCATAAAACGTGATCAGTTCACAATTGGTCCACCTGGCAGCTTTCGGATGTGAATTTGTTAAATGTTGCTTTGTGAGGAAAATTGGCAACAAGAAAAGGTCCCTCTAATATTCTTCTCTTTTGGGGGGAAAATTGAGTGAGAAAAATGTATAAATGCAATGAGAATGCTCTTGAAAAGGGTCTGAGGTTGAATTATTAAGAGAAAATTTGAGAAAGCCATCTTCCTGGGAGACCAAGTCAAAATAACCTGTTATTTTCTTCTATGTTATATTTTCTATCGTGTTAATTGTAGATGTATAGCCATTGATGAGCAGTGAGATTTCTCTAGAAGCTTTCCCTGCTAATGAATCTAAGCAATTTTTAAATTAATTTGTCTCCAATCTCTAGCAATTTGTGTATGCTTTGTTTCAGAATGTCTGTAAATTGTTTCTTTTATTCCTATTACAATCTTACATTGAAATCTTTGTGATATCACACGGGATCTCATCCTTGTGACAGTTTAATGGTATTTGCAATTTCATTTCAAGAAAGATCCCTTCATCTTGGATGAGATAAACAAATTTAAAATCAATTCATTGTCATTTGTTGATAAAGATTGTTTGTAAATCTTCAGGTGTATCTTAGGTGTGATTGATCAGATATTTTTGTGTTTAATTTAGTCTTTTAATTTGATCCTTTGTGTTAGGGTATCAAAGATTATGTGAAAAACATGTTGATCTTGGCCTCCATTGAAGCACAACTTCCGATTGAAGGAATGTCCCTAACTATTTTGAAGCTTTATGTTGTTGAGGTTTTCATTTTTCTGAAGTCCCTCAAATATTTGGTATAATCAACTTTGTCCTGCTTCATCTCCCACCAAAATAATTTAAAAATCATTGATCCATCCTGAACTACCCCTTTTTTCCCTATATATCATCAAAGGAACAAAATCTACTTACTAAAATATGCAAAACAGTCATGATTTCTTAACGTCTTCAGTAACCTTAGCCTTGTGTTGAAATTATCTCTATCTTTTAGAAGTAAAAAATCTTAAGAGTTAAACTATGGAGTATTGATCATCTTTTCCCAAGGTTTTCTTTATAAAATTTGTCAAAAAGAAGGATATCTCCATCTCCTTCATCAAACAGAGGTTACACTAAGGGTCCTCTAACCTTGGTCGAAGAGGCATGACCTAAAGTAGTGAGGAAAAGGTCAAATAATTTTGAAGGTGCTATCCATATCTCAAAAAATATGAGTGACAAAGGACCATTTAGATCTCATACCCAGCTACAAAATGACACACAATATGATCTATCTATCTCTAAGCTCCATGTCCAATCTGTGTTACTACTTGGCTTGAAAGGGAGAAAAAAATTGGATACCAACGTAACCTATCTTGCATCCCTAAAGAACCCTTGTAAATTCATGTTGAAGGAAAACAAGGTCATATGGAGCCTCTTACAATGTTTTATGGTCATGTTACTCAAACATACTTATCTCAATTTGGAAAAAACATTACAAGGACCACATAAATAGTATATGATTAAGAATTACAGTTATCATTCTTGTACTAACCTGCTACACAAGCCCTTGAAACTTAACAACAACCATGAAAAGATGTTAAAGTGGACCCATGCACTCCATAAACCCTTCTTGTAGAATAAACTAACTCAAGTTGATTGTTAATATTGTTTGCACATGAAGAATGGTTTGACTTGAGGCCTATGCCTAAGTTTGACATGCTCCTATACAATCTTCAAGCATAATCAAATCCTTTTGAACCTTGAAACATCATAAATTAACACCTAGAAGCATTGGAAGTGATCTCATATAGGTTTTGAATTCAAACACACATTGTTTCTCCTATCGATTCTAGCAAATGCTTGAAAACTAGAAAAAGATGCTTAGTTAAATGCTCATAACTTCCTTGATACTTGCCCATTTTACATGAATTGTTTTTCCATGTCCAAGGTTTGGAATTATCTATAAAAATTCATTTTATTATTTATATGAAGGATGATCAATAATTTTTATTGGGACCTAAGAATACATGTAGCTCATTTTGCACTTCTTAAAGAACCATCTTTGGAAAAACTTGAATAACTTCCACATAACTTTGAAAAACCTGATGAAAATTGTCATGGAGCACCAAAAGACATATTTATACATGACCCATAAGAAAATTTTATAGAGGTATGCTTGAATTATTATATTTCATCTCATTTACCTCTACTTACACTATTAATTATCTAAATAAATTTTGGTGGACTTTAAAATTTCTTCGTCGGGAACTCAAATACATCTTGCTACTGCTCACACATCCCATACACAAAATTCCTAGGCTGATCTAATTATTTTTTCACATTTCCATGACCTTTATAAACTTCCCATATTTTTTCAGATACCAGAACCAAGCTTAAATGGGTTAGGTTCAATTTCCACCTCCACCAGATGACATTATGCACCTTGTGAGACATTTTTCTCCCTACTTGTAGTAACATTTATGACTTGAAGATCATCTAAAACTAGTAATCCAACTTGAATTTTGTCTCTAGTGAGCCAAAGTTTCTTTCCTACTTTGGTTTGAGTGGACTCTCAACCTTGGATGACTTGACCATATGGACATGTTATAGACTCATAAACATATCTCCCTCACCTCATGAACTGTGTTTGACCTTCACATGACCTTTCATAGATTCCTATGTCAGCTAGTCAACATGCCTATATCACCTAGCTAACACTCTTAGATAACCTATCCAACACACCTAGATGACCTAGACCACTATGGCATCAATGGAATTGACATCAATGAAAACACAAGTGACAATCTCTTCCAATAAACTCCCCCTTTATCATTGATGAAAACTACCTAGAAACATTGATGGCACACACACACTAAGATTTCTGTCATTTACATTTTTCTTCTCACACTTCTCCCCTTTTGACATCTATTACAAATTGTAATGATGACCAGAAAAAAACTAAAATAATAATAAAAATTTGAATGTGTGTCGCAGGTGGAAAGTGGAGATGGTCCTTTAGTGGCGCCAAAGCTTAAGAAGTAGGACTACTAAATTTAATATGGAATTTATTAACCCAATGACTGACCTTTTACACCTTTGAAGGTACCTTAGCCATTAATGCTTAATGATGGGCACACTTATTTTTCCCTCCTTGCATTGGATTCCATATTGCTCCTTTGTTTTTACTGACAAGTGGGTGTGTGGAAGTTGTTGGCCACCTTTCTCATTTAATTTATTAATTATAAAGGCTTTGAGCTCACATTTTGTGAGTATGAAATGTCTTTTCTATTGTTGGTTGCATGTTTATGGTTTGATGTCCCCCTTTTACTCTACCCTAGCTCCTATTTGCATCCATAAAACATCCCTCCTGGTGTAGGCTGTGTGATTGCTCTGAATGGCATTATGAATAGTCCATTTTTTCAGGTTCCTTTGTGTTTATCCTACAATAATGGCGCTTCCTTGAGACGACATCTCCTTGAGGCATTTTTTCAATAAGTTTACCTGCCTTGTGGTTACTTAAACATTTTACATATGTGGCTCTTGGATCCTACGACTACAGTTGAATATAAAATGTTTTCCTTTATGCTTCGTTGGATGTCCATACCTTTCTCAAACTGTTTCATTTTGACACAGGCTGGGAGGATGTTTCTATGGTTGTGGAGATTATCTTTACCCCCCTACCTCACATGTATTTTATGTTCTTGGACCTTTTTCAATAAACTCATTGGTGTTTTTAATGTTGTCATGGTAGTCCTTGAGCCCACAGCCCTTTCTGTTAGATATCACTTGAAAAATGGAGCTTCCTTCCTATGCTAAGCATGGATGGTAATGGAGTTCATTTTCCAATCCAGTAGAAGAGAGGATATTCGACCTAAAGATTTTTTTTTCTAGTCTATGGGGTGTCCATGTGACTGGTAGAAGCTAGAAATTAGTAAAGATAAAACTTACCAGTGCTACAGTTGCTAAGATTTAACAGTATCACTTCAATGTGGGGCAAAATTGGGTGAATCACTAAATTTCTTTTTTCAAATTATATGCCTCATCCATTATTGAAATTATGCTCCTTCACTTTTATAATTATTCAAAAAATTAATGGGGCTTCACTCCAAATAATCTGAGCCTTCTCTATAAAAAAATAAATAAATTGAATGGGATTTAATTTTTTTTTAAATTTTAAATGGTATGTGTAATCTTCTTTTTCGTTCATTGATTTTGGGAGTTGGGAGTTTTATATTTTATTTATTTTTTTTTAAACTCCCTTTTAAAGATAGTCTAGTCTAATAAATTTAGTATGTTGTTCATAATATTTGAAACCTTTCAGCTTACACGCAGTAGCACTACTACATATTATGTGAGCTCTCTTTTTTTGGAGATGTTGTTTTTCCATATAACAACACAGTAACATTGACCATCCTATTGCTATAAGAAGCTCAAATTGGTGAATTACATGTACCATTTCTCCCCTCATCCGACGAATAAAAATTTCTTTGTGAGGCATAGTCATGAAACCAAATTTGAGAAGATAAATTTATGTAAAGACATAAGAACTTTATCGCAGCATTTTCCACTTCTCTAGGTTACTTAGGGGATATTATGCTTTGAACATTCATGTAGAACATGTTTTCAAGAGGAATAAAAAAATTTAGGCCCCTGGATTTTTTATAACCATCTAGTATGTTTAGGTTTGTCAGATCATATTTATTTTCATCTTAATTTTCCTACATGTTCAAATGACTTTATGTCCTTCACACAATTTATTTTTTATAATAAATTTTCCTATATATTTAAATAATTTGCAACTTAATTCAATATATCTTCTCAGTATGCAAGATGTTTTGATCTTGAAGGTTTATAACCCTTGCCCCCTCCTTTGTTATTCCTTAAATAATCTGGATTAGTGGAATCAAGACGAGTGTAGTTTTATTTTTATGATACGGGTATGTTGAGCCCAGTTCACATGGGCTATGACAACATTTCCTTAGCAAACAACCACTAGATTGTACCCGATCCTGGTTGGGAGAGACTATATATCTATGGGAATTTAATCACCCATTTTTTATTTTATGGTGAAAAAATGTACAATGTTAGTTGTTTCATTGTTGTGCCCAAGATTGAGTGGTGATATTGTCTAGGTATGGTGGACCTCCATGTTCTCTTTTCTTGGACTAGGTAAGTGGTCACCTCGAAATCCAACACCTTCCCATAGGTTTACTAAGATTTACATGTGGTTGACTACCATGATTAGTTTTTTCATATGAAGGGATTATTATGGCGACGGTACCCAGTTGCTGAGTTGTTTGCACCCTGGTTATTCCTATATAATTGATTTGGATACTAGACACTTACTCAACGGCTAGATGTTGATTGGTGTAGGTCTAGATATTTAAATTTTTCCTTGTGGGGCACTTTGACCATTCCTTATGAAACTTGAACCTGCAACTAATATTTTTCATCGAAATTTAAAATTACACATGTGCATTTATGGATAGTACTCTTTCATGTATTAGAACTACTGTGACTTATTCTTATACATGATGACTTTTGCTTGTATTTTCTATTTAGGCATTCCACTGATTTTTTTGGAAATTGATAATATTTTATTCACAATTGGATGATACATGTGTCTTTGAAATATTTTTTACGTATGATATAACTGTTAATATTATTAGGGACATCTAGGGTATTTATATAGTTATATGCGTTGTTGTTTTTGTTATTGTTAAGATAATGGCATTTATGATTAATGTAACTACAAATTGTTAGAGTGGTTTGAGTTTTTGGTAATGAGAGTTGCATGAAAAGGAAATTGTATTGGAAAGGGGTGATCCTTTTTTTATTTAAACCGAAACTATAGACTTATTGAGGAAACTTGCAAAACCATAATGTTACAAAACTTGGAAAGGATGTTTAGAGTGATAACTTGCATAATGGAACCCTCCTTTACACTCAACATTTTATTTATAACCCTCTACGCCTATAGTTTTACTTGTTTAGTGGTTAAAATTTCTTCGCTTTAAGATAATGATTCATAACTGAGGCATAATATTTTTTTCTTACATTGGCATGGTGAAGATTTTATTATAACTTAGGGTGTTTGTAGTGTCTAGAGTTTCAATTCAATTTTGAAATAGAATGTTCCTTTCATGATGTTGTTATATAATAGCATATTATTGCTATGTGTAGTATTATCTTTCTCAGTTCTCATGAACTAACTTAGGTGGATAGTTTTTTGTAGATGGATTTTTTGAAAAGGTGAGGGAAAGACTTTTAGGATGTTTCTTCAGTCGTGGTTAAGAAATTCCTTCTATTTACTATCATGGAAGAATATTAAATTTCAACATTGTGTTGTTATGAGTAGTATTAATATATTATAGAATTTATAGGGATAATATAGTGTGTTTAATCAATGTTGATACCTTCTTATTCCATAATCATAATTCCATAGAATTTTTTGGTCCCTTTGGTTTGTGCGTCATGTTGGAAAGAATTGGTGTATCCATGTGTAGTATTCTCAAAAAAATTAATGGTAAAGTTTTCTCTTGGGATAAAAGTTTTTTGTTTTAAACCCTTCTCAAACATGGTAATAATGTAATTCTAAGAATAACAAGATGGATAGGTAATCCTTTTAAAATTTATTATATATAAGTAAAGTAATGTAGATGTGAGCTTCTTGATAATATTTGGGTCCTTAGGTGATCAAAGAGGAAACCTTTATATATATATATATATATATATATATATATATTTATATATATATATTTACACTGTCTTCCCCAAGTTAATATATTAAACCCTTATTCTTATTGTGGTCAGTCCTTAACAAAATTAAGGTGAAATAAATTGTTAGATTTTCGAAGATAATAAGGTTATAAAATGTAGGAGGAAATTGATTAAGAAACCATGCAATCTATCTCTCCCATTTGAAACATAAATTGTATACTTGTGTCAAACTCGTGAAGTGAAGCTTGGTAAAATTTCTAATCATCCTGGATAAGTGCTTTGCCCCAATAAAATCATAGTTGATAACTAATGAAATTTTAAACATGAATCCAATTTGATCATCTTCCCCTAACTTCCTTTAAAACTGATTTCTAATCTTCTCTTAGGTTTCAATAAAACATTTAACCCTTGCACAAGGAGGTTATAATTCCAAATTTAAAAAATAACTTCCCTCAATTAGAGCTTTTGCTCACCACCTTTTACAATCGAGGTAGGAAACAATATTAAGTAGCTTATGAGAAATGGAAAATGTTCTTAAATAAACGAATTAAGCATGTTATTGACATATTATAGAATGATTCTCCCTCAGAAAACTTGATCTTAAGCTAATCAATCAAAAGTATAAAAGAAAGAAGTTCACCTTTGTAAGAAAAATTTCTCAAATCAAAACATGAATCTCCTTAATCGTAAAGTTAGGTATTGAAAGAAGTTTCTGGTAAATACATAACCTTAAAATTGTTTACACAGTAGGATGTCCTTCACTTTAACCATGTACTGTGGTTGGATTTTTACATTGTGCCTTGTCGAAGAGAAAAGTGAACTGTTCATGATGGGTGTTGTATGATTCTTTGGTTCCTATGTGGTCCATGTTTTTTCATACTTATTGAGAGTTGGTTGTAGCCATTTTTGGTCACCTGTGTTGTCGTGTAAACTCCAAGAAAGTCAAAAACAAAATTATTTGAGTTTTTGAGTGTTGTATTTATGTGTGAAATAGTGGGTGTTACACTTGGTATCAGAGCCAGTTTCATGCTCTTGAACTTATGGGATAGATTGGAGTTATGAGGGTGTTGCATGATGGTGGTGGTGGAGGTGATTAGAAGAGTAATGTGATTTAAGCATGATGTGAACTATGTCATAATTTTCATATTTTGAGCGCACATGTTGTGTACCTCACTTAGTGTGTGACTCTTGGCATATTGATGTGTTGGAGATGAGATTATTCTTCCTCATTTTCAATAATTCAAAGAGAATTCGAGTGTGAAGCATTGTCTTGTTGTGTGTATGAAAGAAATGTGATTGTTGATTTTGAAGTGTTAGATCCTTTTGGAATTTTTGATTTGTGGGTGTACTGAGGTGTTGTATGACTAGGTTGATTGTAGTGAACTAGATTTCTTAGTGATTTCATTATCATTTGTATAGAAATGTGTGCATTCCCATGTTATATGGAAGTTGATAGTATGTTGTAATTGTGCTCATCATAATTGTAATTCATGTGATATGTAATGATTCATTTCATGATTTAGGGACATATGGTGGGTATATGATTGTTATCGTATAGTGATTGCACTTGGGCTATAGCATCTGGTAATGTGGGTGTGTGGTAAATTGTGAATTTAATGTATGTGACATAACCTATATTAGTGTCATGTGTAAGACGTTATGGTAAGGTTGCATAAACCACAATTGTGTCAGTGATGTAGTTTCATGTTATGTTGTGAACCTTACGCTAATCAAACGTGAGGGAAATCGGTAAAAGTATATGTATGGACTGAGGGAATGTGTACCATGGGCCAGTAAATCAAGCTGACCTTAGGCTCAGTAGATGATGACATGTGCTCCTCTCTTTCTCTCTCCTTATGATTATTGTATGGATGTAACCTAAGTGTAATTATGACTATGTTTATCCTTATCGAAATGGTGGTGAGATGATTCAGATAGAGAGGATGATAGTTGTACTATTGATATGTTATTTTACGAGATGAGGCTCGATGTTTTTAGTGCCAGCAACTCATTGAGTACCCCCTCAGTGGCCAGATAATGCCACATAGTCATTGTAATGTGCTATTCTTATATATGTATTTTATTTATAAATTGAACATTTTATTTTATTTTTTCTTGAACCAGCAATTTTCTTGATTGGCATCTTTTATATCTTAGGCATTTCCTTGGTTTGTGGTACTAACATGTGGAGTTTTGCACTAAATATGGCTATTTAGCCATTTATTTTTCTTGGATTTGGATTTTTTTTAATTTTAATGTTTTTTACATCCTTTCCCAAGGCTTGTACTTTGCCACTTGGCATTTAAGTCGGATTGTTATGATGGTTCTATTGTCTTGGTCTATGGAATAGGGTCATGGGATGTACCATGGAATGCTGGTACCTATGGACCCACTTTGTTGTATGACACTAAAATTTTCCTCCGTAATTTCTATTTCATTAATGTATAATGTTGTTAGGGTACACCCCAAGGATTTACATATAACTAGTGGGTTGTCGAACCACGAGTTATTATGTCACTTGGGTAAGGGTTGTCTAGACTCTATGTGCCTAAGACCATAGGGAAATTGATCTTTGTGTAGAGTGAAAAGGAAAAAAAGGTGTGTTTTATTTATTTATTACTACTTAAGGGGGGCATAAGAGATTGAGGGAGGCATAAGAGACTTGAGGGAGGCATAAGAGATTTAGGGAGGCGTAAGAGACTTGAGGGACACATAAGAGATTGAGGGAGACATAAGAGACTTGAGTCTTGGGAGGCATAAGAGATTTGTGTGAATGATTGATGCTTTGGGAGGTATTATGAGTTATTGTGATTTCTTTGGATTGGTGCTATGATGTAAGTATTACTCATGTTAATTAGATATGTTTTGTGATGTTGTGGATATGGATTTGATGCCTTTGTTAACATTATGTATCTATTGCTATTATTATGAGTTATGTGAAATATTCATCTATGGAATTGTGGGTATTTCTAGTTGTCGTAGTACACTTTTGTTCTAGTATTTTATGTTGGTCATAGATGTGTGATAGGTACTACATTATGTGGACCATTCTTGTTCTCTTCCATAATTTTGTTAAGCTATTGCGGTGTGGTAAAATTATGCTTTTGAATCATTAGTGTTGTGTATCACCCTAGTAGGGTGTTGTGATAGCATTTCATGTTGGGCACCCACACGAATGAATAAACTAAAACTTTTCAACAATGAAATTGTAAGGGCTTGAGTTTAGGATAATGTAAATGAAAAGATATTAATTAAATAATGAAATAAGAAATAACTACCAATCTTCATAGAACTTTGAAAGTTAAATAATTTGCTAAATTTTCTAGTCTACCCTATGGTCGTGTTCTAATGACAGAAATCCTATCCCTAGGTGGAGCTTATAGCCATTAGCTTCCTTATTTTCTTATCACTTGATATCCTTGGTGTTGTGTCACATCGAGGATGATGCTCTTATAAGGGGAGGGAAATGTAGTTTTGACAAGAACAAAACTAAAATAATAATAAAAAGGTGAATGTGCCTGGTAGATGGAAAGTGGAGATGGTCCTTTGGTGGCACCAAGGCTTAGGAAGGAGGACTGCTAAATTTAATATGGAATTTATTAACCCAACCACCAACATTTTCCAGTTTTTAAGGCACCTTACCCATTAATTCTTAATGTTGGGCGCACTTATTTTGTCCTCCCTGCATTGGATTCCATGTTTCTCATTTCTTTTTACTGGAAAGTGGTTGTGTGGAGTTGTTTCCCACATGTCTCATTTAATGTTTTAATTATGTAGGATTTGAGCTCATGTATTGTGATTATGAAACACCTTTTCTATTTCTGGCCACATGTTTATGGTTCATTGTCCCCCTTTTACTGTTCCCTGGCTCCTATTTGCAGCCTCAAAACACCCCCTCATGGTGTTAGCTGGGTGATTGCTGGCAATGGCATTTTAAACACTCCATTTTTGTAGGTTCCTTTGTGCTTATCCTGTAATAATGGTGCTCCCTTGAAACCATGTCTCCTTTAGGTGTTTTTCCAAGAATTTTACCTGACTTGTGGTTACTTACACATTTTGCATATGTGGCTCTTGGATCCTATGACTACAACTAAACAGAATACGTTTTCCTTTATGCTTCATTGGATGTCCATACCCTGCTCCAACCATTTCATTTTGACGCGGGTGAGGAGGATATTTTCACAATTGTGGAGCTTGGATTTACCCCCCCTTCCTCGTGTGTATTTAATGTTCCTTGACCTTTTTCAATAAATTCATTGGTGTTTCTACTACTGTCATGGCAGTCCTTGAGCCCAAAACCCTTTCTGTTAGATGTCACTTGAAAAATGGAGCTCCTTGCCTATGATAAGCATGGATGGTAATGGAGTTTAAGCATCCAACGACTGATAGAATCTTGAAACCAGGAAAGATAAAACTCGCCAATGCTTCAGTTGATAAGATTTAATAGTATTACTTCAATGTGCGGCAAAAATGTGTGAATCACTAAATTAATTTTTTTAAATTATATACATCATCCATTGTTGAAATTACGCTCCTTCAATTTTCCAAATATTCAAACAAATAAGGGTGAATCACTCAAAATAATCCGAGCCTTCTCTATAAAAAAAAATTTGAATGGGATTTGTTTTGAATTGTGAATGGTATGTGTAATCTGCTTTTTCATTCAATAACTTTGGGAGTTGGGAGTTTTTATTTTTATTTTTTTTGTAAAGACCCTTTTAAAGATATTATGGTCTAATCAATTTAGTATTTTTTTCATAATATTTGAAACCTTTGAGATTACACGTAGTAGAACTACTACATATTATGTGAGCTCCTTTTTTTGAAGATGTTTTTTCCCCGTATAACAAGACAATAAAATTGACCATTCCATTGCTATAAGAATATCAAATTGGTTAATTGCATGTACCATTTCTCCCCTCATCTAATGAATGAAAATTTCTTTGCAAGGAATAGTCATGAAACCAAATTTGAGATGCTAAATTTATGTAAAGAAATAATAATTTTATGGTATCATTTTCCACTTGTCTAGGTTACTTAGGGGAAATTATGCTTTGAACATTCATGTAGATCATCTGTTCAAGAGGAATCCAAAACTCCACGCCCCTATATATTTTTTTAACCATCTAGTATGTTTAGGTTTGTCAGATCATATTTATTTTCATCTTCCTTTTCCTACATATTCAAATGATTTTATGTCCTTCACCCTATTTATTTTTATATTCAAGTTTCCTATATATTTATATAATTTACGACTTAATTCAATATCTCTTATATGTATGCAATATGTTATGATCTTCAAGGTTTATAACCCTTCCCCTTCCTTTGTTATTCCTTAAATAATCTAGATTAGTGGAATCAAGACCTATGTAGATTTATTTTTACATTACGGGTATGTTGAACCCAGTTCACATGGGTTATGACAAATTTTCCTTAGCAAACAACCACTAGATTGTACCCAGTCTGGGTTGGGAGAGACTATAGCTTGATGGACATTTAATCACCCCTTTTTGATTTATGGCGATAAAATGCGTAATGTTAGTTGTTTCTTTGTTGTGCCAAAAATTGAGTGGTGAGATTTTCGAGGTATGGTGGAACTCCATGTTATCTTTTCTTGGACTAGGTAAGTGGTCCCTTCGAAATCCAACCCTTCCCACAATTTTACTAAGCTTTACGTGTGGTTGAATAATGTGGTTAGTTATTGATATGAAGGGAGTATCATGGTGATGGTACCCATTTTATTAGTTCTTTACACCTTGGTTATTCCTATATAATTTATTTGGATACTAGACACTTACTCAATAGTTCAATGCTCATTGGTGTAGGTCCAGATGTTTAAATTTTTCCTTGTGGGACACTTTGACCATTCCTTATGAAACTTGAAATGCAACTAATATTTTTCATCAAAATTTAAAGTTATAGATGTTCATTTATGGATATTACTCTTTAAATATTAGATCTTCCATGACTTATTCTTATACGTGATGACTTTTTGTGGTATTTTATATTTGGGAATTCCATTGATTTTGTTTGAAATTGATAATATTTTTTTGACAATTGGATGATATATGTGTTTTGAAATATTTTTGACATATGATAGAACTATTAAGATTATTAGGGACACTTAGGGTATTTATATAGTTAGATGTGTTGTTGTTGTTAAGATAATGGCATTGATGATTCATGTAACTGCATTTTTTTAGAGTTGTTTTATTTTTTTTAACGAGGGTTGCATGAAAAGGAACTTGTATTGGAAATGGGTGATCCTTTTTTAATTTAAACCAAAACTATAGACTTACTGAGGAAATTTTCAAACCCATAATATTAGAAAACTTGGAAGGATGTTTAGAGTGCCAAATTGTATAATGGAACTCTCGTTTACACTCGCCATTTTATTTCTAACCCTCCTAGCCAATGGTTTTACTTGTTTGGTGGTTAAACTTTCGTCACTTTGAGATGATGATTCATAACTGAGGTATAAGACTTTTGTAACGCCTAGAAAAATAACCCACTTAAGACACAAGAACAACCCAGGATTAGTTAGGAAAATTATGGAATTATTTTTTTTGTTTTAGAAAAAGTCTACAACCAGGATACAAGACAACAACTATCACTAACAAGTTCCATAACAATTCTAATTCACTAGAACATACTTTTATTTTATTAATAGTTATTAGAGGTCATAAGGTCCAAAATTTAGGGTTAGAAGTTTCCATTAAGTTCAGAGGGTAATTCCTCATCATACCCACTCTCTGGCAGGATTAGAGATTCAAATTTATTTTTCTAAAAATTAACGCATTCAAAACTTTCCTAAATGATTCCCATTGAATAGGAAATTTCCTCACCTTTCCACTGATATAAAGAAGTCCTCCTAACTCCTCATATTTTTTGGGTTATGGGCCAGCGGTCCTTGGGGTGAGAATTTTCCCCAAGAGCGGGCTTGTAGGCCTAGGGGAGGATTTTGGAAAATATCCCATGTAGGGAAAAAATCAAAGTTATGCCCACATGTCCGTGGGTCCTCAAGGGACACGTGGCACCTCCCAAGTCAGAATGAGAAGAGCGGAACGACGGGAGACATTTTGAAAAATCTTCCCGCATAGGGCGAAATCCAACTTTGTTCCCACACTCCCACAAGTCCGAAAGGGACATGTGGCATCTCCTAAGCCAACTTGGGGAAGGCAGGATGGTGAGGAGAAAATTTGGTTGATGCCCCGAAGGGAAAAAGGGCAGAATTCACCCACACCTCTGTCGGTACCTCATGATGCCACATGGTAGCTTATGATTGAATGTTGTCCGGCGAGTGGTGGGGAATATTTGGAAAATTTTCTAAAACTTAAAAAGGAAAAAGGGACCCACTCCACCACCGATTCCTCGTGACACCACATGGCATCACCTTGACCACTGTGGAAATTGAGGTCCCTCACATCCTTGAGGTCAGGGAAATCAAGGACACAAAAATTATCCCAGCACCTCTATATGCATTTCTTTGAAACTTTAAATCCAGCACTTATTCATTTCTTCCCCCTTATTTCTCATTCACAGCTTCATACTTTGCCATGGCTTCCTACATGATTATTCAGACACCCAGTTCACCATTGTTGCTCCAAACTAGCTTATCCATGGCCACATAAACATTCAATTCATGAAAATACACATATTTTAGGAGAATGAAAGATCAAAAGTGTTGAAGAAATTAAGGATGAGAAGAAAAAATGAAGGTTTTTTCCTAGGTAACCATGAAGTCACCCGATCAAAAAATCTTCATATCTCACAAGATACACATTAGATCGAGGTGCCATCTTCTGAAAACTTCCTTATTTTCCAAGATGATCATGATGTAACAAACAAAAGGTCAAATGGTTCTTAGAATCATTTTCTCCAACAAAAATCCCACTTTTTGCACCGGATCACGTTCGTCAGATTTCTCATCATTCTGGCAATAGGAGTGAGCTAAAAACTTGTGCATGGGCTCCAAATAAAAACCATGTCACAATGGAGTTGTTTTCATATCACAAACAGAAACAAAAACCAGACCTATAAATTTCAAGCTCCATTTATGGCTGTCATGGTAACTTCATGCTCGAAAGCCACTTCCAGGTCAAAATTTCAAAATTTATTTCCAATCATTCTAGTCGGAAAAATGACTATGTGATCGTAATGAAAAGATGATTCCAAAAAAGTATGTTCTATCGCAAATCGAGAAATGGAAACACACTTTTTGAATTTAATAGTAATTTTTCCTATATAAACTTGCTATGTTTGGAAAGTCATCATCAAAAGTAGCTGAGACAAAGGCAATGGGCATTGAAGATCACGAGGAAGTCATAATGATCATTAAAAGTAGAAAATAATGAAAATGACCACTTACTAAAAATAGTAATTCCCTTATATGGGTGCTTACTAACAATAGTAAGTCACCCCAAAGAAGTGGTTGAGGTAAGGGTAGGGTGCGCAGTTTCAAATGAGGGATTTCATCACATCACGATAGTCGAGAAGAGGTAAAAATCACCTCTCGATAAAATAGTATATCATACACTGGCTGGGAGTTGTGGTCATCAGCGAAACAGTTCACTCAACTTGGAAAGCATTCACGAGATGATTTACAGGAGATTCACATTATGTAAAGGATTCGAAGATTTAGAGTTTTTCTACTTGTCATGCTTTCCATCAACGAGGATCACCAGACTTCATTGGAAATGAAATCTCCTCTTCTTCTTCTCTCTCTCTCTTTCTCTCTCCTCTTCCCTCCAACTTTCTCTCACTTTCCCAATATTCTAATTTCACATTGGGACTGTACTTTTTCATATGTACTAATGTTCCTAATGTAATAAGTCACCTTTACGTTATAAAAAGGGACTTAAAGGTTTCCTAGGAAGTTGAAAAGTTTTAAGTTGTGCGAGGACATATGAAAAGGCATTGGGGGCTAGATGAAGATTTATATTATATTTTTATACATTGTAACGCCATTCCCATTTCAAAGGGTTAGCGATTGATCTTGTAAACTCAAGAGTGCATTATACTTAGAGAAAACAAAGGAGATAGCCATTTTTCTTCTACTTTCCTCCACACTCAAATTTCTTCCATTCTCACACTATGTAAAACTTCTATTTAAGCATCAATACGAGGAGTTTCTAGATTTCTTTGACTAAGGGATTCCATGATACTTTAGTTTCATCAAATTGCATTTGGTCTTGTTTCCATTTACAGGTTTGTTTCCTCTTAATTTAATACATGTGGTGAAGTTTCTAAATAGTGTACGTGCAAGAATCTGATTTTCTACCTACAACATTAGTTATCCTACCTCTTTTCTCACTCCATTTCCCACTTTCAGACAAAGTCCTCTCTTGCAGGTATCTACAAGCTTTGCCGCATGGTCAGTGGAGTTTCCCTGTTGGATCCTTGGTCGAAAGGTCGCCACATAAATTCACAATTTTATCACACATGCATATGTGACAGTTGCATTGGTTAAGTAGAGGGACTTAGATTCCCAGAGTGTTGGTAAGAAATCCACAATTTTGTCCACTTGACAAATTTTCTCTCCAACAAAACTCACTCCAACATACAAGTCACCCATAACCTAAGAGTGTTTCAATTTTATCATTTGGAAGGGGAGACACAACACCACTGCCCTAAAGAGTTCATTCCTCCATGATAATAGTTTCTGGCACACCCCATTGTGATAGTTTGTTTAGATTTTGGTCTTATTTTTCAATTTTTCCATTGCAAACATTCTAGCCACCTTGGTACCTTCAATTGGAAACAATTTTTGGAATGTTTTTTTGGGACAAAATAAAATAATTTTATAAATATTTTATGTTGTTCTCAGTAAGTATTAGTATTTTAGACACATTCATCTAACATCTGGAGACTCCATAAGTTCAAAGAACATCCTAGTAGCAGATCAATGTAATTTTCATGTTGAAGGTTACAACTAGATCATCTTGAAAAGGTTTAAACACATAGTTTTCAGCAACTAGTAACTCTGTTATTCAATAATCCCATTCTTCGAGTCTCCAGACCATCCCCTTCTCTTTTGCATTGATTTTCATGTTTCCATTTTGAAAAGAGTTTGCAAGAGAATCAAATCGGAAACGATGCACCACAAAGTAATTGCACTCAAATGGAATCGTGATAGATCCAGCGTAATTGCAAGGAAGAATCGATCAATAATGGAAGAAGTTTCTCAATAGAAACAAAGATTGCACATAGAGGAAAGACAACAGAGTGTCTTGGCATACTCATAAATGAATAGAAAGAGAGTACATATAGGGTGCTGAGTAACCCTAGTGCATGACTCAATAGAAAACCCTAAACCTAACCCATGTGAGATGACCCTCCAATATGAGAGGAGGAGGCATAAGATAACTCACACTAACACCCCCCCTTCATCGAAGCTGGGGTAGTGGCTATGATGAGTCATATGGAAAGAGAAGACACTCCTAAACAACTAAGAAAGATGTGTCAATGGGGCCCGACAACTAAAGCCCTGATAAGGTACCTATACAAAACACAATCTTCCTAGAAGAAGAATAAGAAAAGAAGGACTACTTATCTCCAAGAAGATGAATAGCTGCAGAAGAACTCACCCCAAGAAGAGACCGTAAGTGAAGAAACTTCATCTCAGTGAAGGGCTTGGTAAATAAATTTATAATCTGATCAGCTATCTGAATGTACTGAATGTCGATGATGCCATCATAAATAAGCTCTTGTATGAAGTCCATATGGATCTCAATGTGCTTTGTCCATTGATGCTCAACTATATTTCTACAAATGGAGATAGTGCTCGTGTTATCATAGTAGATAATGGTAGGCCACTGAAAGTGGATGCCAAACTCTGTCATAATACTTTATAGCCAAATAGCTTCTGTGGCAGTGTTAATTGCTCCTTTGTATTCTGCCTCTATGGATGATATTGCAATTGCATTCTACTTCTTGCTAGACCAACTAATAGGACCCAAACCAAGAGAGAAATTATAGCTAGAAGTATATTTCCAATGATCTAAGTCACCGGCCCAATTATAATCTATGAACCCAATTGAGTCGATATCTACCCCTCCATGATAGTGAATGCCATCAGTATAAGTGCCACAAACATAATGAAGGATCCATTTAGATGCTTTCCAATGCATATCATGTGGCTCCTGTATGAATCTGGACATGATCCCAATAGCATACAATAAATCCGGTCGAGTCTGAGTCAAGTAAATCAAACTCCCCACCAACTTTGATAAAGAGTACCATCAAGTAAGGGAGTAGAGAAATCTAAAACCAACTTAACCCTGGAGAGAAAATAAGTAGGAGAAGACTTGCAATCAGACATCTAAAAATGAGCTAGTAAGTTAAGATCATACTTAGGTTATGAAATCAAGATTCCCAAATCAGATTGTGAAATCTGGATCCCAAGGAAGTAATGAAGTAGACCTAAGTCAGTTCATGGAAAACTTGTTGGCCAAGGTGATATTCACTGAATCAATAATAGAGGAAGAGTTACATGTGATCAACAAGTCATCAACATATAGAACAAGAATGAGTATGGAGTCATCTTGCTGTAGAATATAAACATTTGAATTAGAATGACACCTAGTAAACCTTGATGTAAGTAAAAAGGAGTCCATCTTGGTATACCAAGCCCAAGGGGCTTATTGAAGGCCATAAAGAAAATTCTTTAACTTACAAATGAGGAAGGGATCTTGGACATAACATGGAGGTTGTTCCATATAGATCTCTTCCTCTAGGTCACCATGAAGGAAGGCAATCTTAACTTCCATTTGATGGAATTTTCATCTGTTCGTTGCGGTAATGGCTAGGGTTAGTCGAATAGAAGTCATATTCGTAACCGGAGCAAAGGTTTTAGTATAATCAACCCTAGATATCTGGGAGAAACCCTTAGCTGCTAATCACGCTTTAAACTTTTTGACATCTCCATCTACTCCATACTTTGTTTAGAACACCCACTTACACCGAACGATTTTTCTTCCTTTCGGAAGAGGGGTGAGATCCCAAGTATCATTCTTCATGAGAGAGGAATACTCCTAATCCATGGCAGAATCCCACTCAGGAATACCAAAAGCCTCCCGAAAATACTGTGGATTAAAAGAAAAGGTGAAGAAAGAGTGGGGTCCAATGAAATTTGAGCAAGTATGTCTCATATCCAAAGTATCTCCAACTAAATCTCTAGTAATTTGCAAATTTTTCCTAGCCCAAAGAGGACTAGGAGGATTAGGCTCAGAGTCAGAAGATTCTTCACTTGAGTGAGAAGGGACATAGTCCTCATCATCACTACTATCAGAATCAGAAGACTCAAAGGTCTGATGGTCAGGAGGATCAAGAAGAGGAGAACACTCAATAGTATCATCATCATCTGATGAGTCAGAATCTGAATCAGTGAGTTGAAGAACCTCAATAGGTGGAGAAGTATAATTTGAAGAAGACTCATCAAACTTAACACTTCTCTCATTATACAGCTCATGAAAAGTAGGATTCATCAAACGATATACCTTCATGCCATCATGATACCTTCTAAAGATACAAGGTTTGGATTGTGGTTCTAAGGCCTTGCGTTTCTTCCTGGGAATCTGAGCCATAGCCTTGGATCTGAAGACTCGAAAGTGCTCAACATAAAGCTTGCATCCAAACCAGGATTCAAAGGGTGTGATCCCTCTTACTTCCTTGTGTGGAACATGCTTCTGAATGTAATTTACACAATTCACTGCTTCAACCCAATACTGCAGAGGAAGAGACTTCGAGTGAATCATACAAGTGGCCATCTCCTTAAGAGTACAATTCTTTCTTTCTGTGACTTCATTCTCTGAAGGGCTATAAGCAACTGTATGCTGCAAAGAGATCCCTTCATAAGTACATAAATCCATGAACCTATTGTTTATATATTCACCTCCATTTTTGGATCGAAGAACCTTGATAGAATGTTCCACCTATTTCTCAGCAAGATCCTTAAAGTCCTAAAAATGTTCAAAGACTTCAGACTTAAGCTTAAGAAAATATACCCAAGTATATTGCGAATAGTCATCAATGAAGGTTAGCACATAAAGAGCTCTAGTAAATGAAGGAGAAGGAAATGGACCATAAACATCACTGTGAACAAGATCCAAAGGATGAGTTTCTCTCCAGGATTTTCCTTTTTCAAAGTTCTTTTCAAGATGCTTTCTAAGGGTACAACCCTCACAAATACCCTTAGAAAACTTGACGTTAAGGCAACCCGTTGACCATTTTGTTTTGGCTCAATTGTTCAAGGTAGTGATAATTTAGATGTTTGAAATGCTCATTGCCATAGCTTACTAACCTCATTTGCATGAGTGAGCAAGGTAGTGGGTGTAGAATCAGAAGTAAAATGGGAAAAGGTATATAACCATGAACGGTGATCAGCCTTTCCCTCAGCCACTGTAGTTTCATTGTTAAGCTCATGAATAATCACCGAGTTTAGGACCAAATTCCACTTGCATTCCTTCACCAAGGTGAGTAATTTGGTAAACCGATAGGAGATTGGTAGATAGATCAGGAGCACTCAACACTTGGTTAAATGTTCCCCCATCCATCTCTACCGATCCACTACCAAAAAAATGACACTGTTGTGTCATTACGCATCATGATTTAGGACATTCCACAAAGTTTGATGTTGGAAAACTCAACATGCAAAGAACCCATGTGGTGTGAGGCACTAGAATCTATAATCCATGTTGATGAAGGAGAAACTCTAGCTACAAGGGCCTTTCCTTTCTTCTTATCATTTTTAGCACCTTTTGTAGCAGAAGACTCGGCCTTTAGAGCACTTTGTTTTATGGATTTAGGAACACTTATTTTATTTTTCTCAAGTAAATGAGATAAGTGATCAATCTGTTTATGAAAATAGGGTTGCTTGTTGTGACCAAAATTCTTGCAATAGGAACACAAAAACTTTCTTTTCTATTCCTTAGGCTCAGAAGTTGAATTATTTGTGTCATTTCTAGGTTTGGTCTTGGTTTCTTTCTTAGGTTGATCCTTTGTTTCTTTTTTATTTTCAATCTTCTTTCCCTTACTAGTACTTGTTATAATGGCATGTGACTTGGACTTGGAAGACCCCATTTGAATGAGTTTGTCCTATTCTCTAATGAGTTGGAACAAAAAATAGTCAAAGGAGGGCATAGTCCAAGTATCGCCCAAAGAAGATTTTGTAGCATAGAAAGTTGACGCGAAGACAGAATATTCGGGATCTAGCTTAGAGAGAATCAACAAGATCAGTTGAGAATCTTTCTTCTCTACTTGACATACTTTTAACAACAATCTAATGTGGAAAATTTTCGAGAAGAAAATCTCGTAGGTTTTTAAAGTCACTAGGATTTAACCCTAGTAGTTCATTTTCTAACTCATGCGCTCTCATGTCATCTAGTTGTCCAAACATTGCATCCAATTTTTTCCACATAGATTTAGGTGTTTCAGATGCCTCAATGTGGAGGAGAAATTCAGGAGAAATAGACATGCAAAGAAGACCTAAAGCTTCATCACTATGGTTTAACCACTTAGATTTTTCAGGTTCATCGTTAGGTTTGGTCTCTAATCCCATAGCGACATGGTATAACCATTTACTTCGCAAAACCAATATAATTTTAGATTTCCATTCAAATAAGTTAAAAGGTGTGAGCACTGGTACTTTAGAGATATCCATAATGAAGAGATAGAACCAAAGGATGCAAAAGGAAGGAGAGAGAAAAGTAATAACCACTCCAGAACAATATCACACCCCCCCAAGTTTGACACTGTATAGTTCAGTGCGTTGATTACAATCAGATGCAACTATGTGCCAAGAATGAGTCTGTCACTCACCTTACAATTAGTTTAATAACACACAATAGTGCAGACAACAATCAAGGTTCATTGGGCACAACAGATTGACACCACAAGAAAGCACAAGAATGAGAGAAAACAAAAAGGGGAAGAGAGAGCTTTGTGAGAAACAACATCTCACGTCACACGAAAGAATCCCTTTACTGTAATATTGTGGCAGACGTGCCCACAAGTCCACAAGCAATAAAAATGATAAAACAAGGCTCAAAATGAGTTTAATTAAGCAATACAAAGACACCCCCCAGAATGTGGAACTTTATAAAATAGTGTGTTTACAAAAATGATAATTCCATCACCTAAAGTACAAAAAAAAATGCAACTTTGTGTACAGAAGTGCTCAAAACAAAGCAACGAGTCAAAAGTTATAGCAAAAAACAATTCCCACAACTGATGGAAAAATGCTAATAAGACTACAAATAAATTTGAAAAGTGCCATAAACACATGCAAAGGGTGTTGTATCTATGCTAATTTAAAATGGCATCAAATTTTAGATAGGGTTTGTTTTAATTGTGAGGGGAGATTAGCCTCCTGCCAACCCCGAACCTCACCCTCCGTCTTCATCACCCAAAGGAAATAAATAAAACAAGTAAAGAGATATATAAAAAGAAGGTTTACAATGCCAATTAAATGTTATACACCTTAAAATATTTTAAAAGGTGATTGATTTTCTAATAAGAAATCTTTTTTAAAAAAAGAACGAAGGAGGCCCACGTTGACCGAGTGGGAGGGCCACGTGCAAGAGGGTAGGTGTAACGGACATGTAGCTGTGCAGGCTAGTCAGAAGTGAAATGCCACATTGTAGGGTAAAACCACATTATGTGCAGGGTAAAATAACACCATGCTCGAGAAATAACACAAATCCATCGGTAAAGGTAACGACAGGTGGTAGAAACAGTTGTACAGAGGCCGAGTCGAATAGTGCTGGCATGAGTGGCCTATGGAAAGGAAAAGAACCAGCGGGGAGAGGTGTTCATAGAGGGGAGCCCTTGGAATGTGGTCGAGCTATCAGAGAGGGGTCCGGAAGGGTTTACCAACACCGAGTTGTCAAAGTTTGACTTTAACTATCTAGGAGTTACGTAGGCCCGGACCAAGATTACCACACAATGCAAAGAGATCATGGCAGAATAGAATGAACCAAGTACCACGAGCCATGAGCCAAGATTATCATGCAATGCATAGAGATCAAGGTAGAATATTCAGCAAAATGAGGACCCGAGCTTCAAAAAAAGTGTAGGCTCAATGTGCACGAGGGACTCAAGAAAAAAATGAGTTTGAACAATCCAAAAAAACCACGTTTATAGTGTAAACATGCCTGAGTCTAAGCAAAAGAGGAGATCTGGCAGGGATGAACCCATTCCACGGTAGAGAGAACCCACCATGTCCACACCAAAATGTACATGAAGAAGGAGCTCTAAAACTGAGCATTTTCCCACCGAGATGAGAATTTAATCAACAATCCTGGGTGTAAAACACAAACCTACACACATGCACAAACCCCAAAAGCACAAAAATATAAACAACAAATATTAAAATTATTAGCAAGATTCTAGAACAAACAACGAAAAATTACACAAGGAACGATTAAAAATGAAACCAGAAGTAATAAGCAACTGATAAATGAAGAGTGCACGTTTTACTGAAACCAACTCTAATACCATGCAAGAGAGAAAAACGAGAACCGATGTTGAAAAATATGCACCATATCGAAGTTGCATTTTGATGGTAATGTCACGCTGCAACGCAATAAGAAAGATTCGAATCCATGGAAAAAAAATGTAAGTAAGAAAACAAGTCTTCTCATGCTCGTAGATCAAAAAAGGAAGTACAAATAGGGGTGATGTGTAACACCCATGCCTAAAAAAGAAAAGAAAATCAATGATGCCACTGATGCATATGATATGACTGATGCATATGACGCCACTAAAGGATGACATATAATTCTAAATAAGGAATATGAATCTTATGACACACTGACACAAATGACAATTATAGATTCTATGACAGAATCTGACACTTGTCATTTGACTTCCTAAGACCTATGACTCTCACAAAGCGAGATGACTCACCAGGTGATGTGGAAGATGACTAGGCATGTCACACACACCAACAAAAACAACCCACACCCAAAAGGACTGAAATTAAATCAAATAAGACAAGTGCAATTAAAACCTACAATTTTCCTTCTCAAAAAGCATCACAAAAGTCTAATCTCAACTCCCTAACCATAGGTATCATTGGTAACTAAATTTGAGAGGTATGGCACAAGTTTAACTTGTCCCTCAAGCCTCCAAAATTAGCCTCCAAGGTCAGATTCGAATTTCCAAGAAAGTGGAGTGTTTCACACTCAAAGTTCAATTCACGCATTACTTACATATCTCTTACACATTACTTATATCACTTTAAATAATGGACAACAACTCTCATTAATCACCTTCTTATGACATATTTGATTTATTTATTTTAACAATATAATTACTCACAATATTTACACACCATTTAATAATTAATGAAGGGGGTAAAAGCACCACCAAATAAACACATGAAAACATAAACAAACGGACAAAAATAAAAGGAAATACATAAAACCCCTTGGTCACATTTAAAGGTGATCCTCCACATGGGAATCCCTAACACACACAAACATGCACAAACAAATACTAGTTGCCATGGTGACCTTGTTGAATTCATGTAGCATTCCAATGTGTTTGGTCTCCAATCCCCCAATGTTTGTTGTGATATTTTTAACCTACAAAACACAAATACCTCCTTCAGCCTCATGGCCATATCAGAACATGTAAAATAATATAAATATAATTATCAAAATCACGAGTCACAACAACATCAAGCAATCTAGCAATATCATTTATAATTTTACTTAACAATTATATCATCATCCAATAATTTCCATTTCTAGGTCTACTCACAATATCCAAATATCACAAGTCCACACAACATCCACATTATAACCATATCAAATAGTATACAGTTATCAATATCCTAAATGCCTCTAATAATCATCATGCATCACAGTTGAATCAAGTCAACAATAATCCATGATCTACATCTATCATCATATTATAATAAGGTCCATAATCATGTCTATAATATAATCAGTGGTATCATGATTAGTATCAAAAGGTGTCAAAGGGAAGTGGGCACTACATCCCCCTCCCCTTAGACTCGAATTCCTTCTATAAGTCACTGGAAAAAATGTGGAAACTAAACTCGTAGCAAAGTAGCATCCTCCCATGTAGCTGCAGTCTCATCATATATGTCCCACTACACTTAGACTTGATCAACCTCTCTGCCTCGAAGGCCCAAAGTCCTACGATCTAGGATGCTAACGGGCTCCACCATCACCCGCCCCTAATCCTACACATGTAATGATGTTCAATCTAACACATGATAAGGATCTACAACATATTTGTTAAGAATTGAAACATGAAAAACATCATGTATGCGAGACAAGCTGGGTGGCAATGATAGATGGTAAGCCAATGGGTTGATATGATCCAAGATCTCAAAAGGACCAATGAATCTAGGAGCTAACTTAGAACCTTTTCCATAACAGATAGGGCTCTTATGTGTCCTGACACGAAGGAACACATTCATGCCCTCATCAAAAATATGGTCAGTCCTATGCTAATCTGCATACTTCTTCTACCTTTGTTACGCCTGCTGCACTCTTTGTTTGATCAAAACCACCACCTACTCCATGTCCTATAACAAATTTGGTCTAAGAGAAACCTTGTCCTCTAACCTATCCCAGGTAAGAGGTATCCTACACTC
Source organism: Taxus chinensis (assembly GCA_019776745.2). NCBI lineage: Eukaryota > Viridiplantae > Streptophyta > Pinopsida > Cupressales > Taxaceae > Taxus > Taxus chinensis. Next base: position 756,770,943 of record CM034151.1, on the reverse strand, counting down.
TCCGTCATACAAATCTTGAAAAGGCGCCATGCCTATAAAGCTCTAAAAACTATTATTGTAAGAAAACTCCACCAAGTACAGGTACTCCTCCCATCTAGACCACTGATCCATCACATACATTGTGAGCATGTCCTCTAAAATATGATTCACTCGCCCATTCTATCCATCTGTCTCAGGGTGATATGCTATACTAAAATTGATATTTTTCCGGAGGGCATATTGCATGGTATTCCAAAAATGGGAAGTATACAAATGATCAGGGTCACTAATGATCTTCTGCAGAATCCTGTGCAACCTAAAAATCTCATCCAAATATACCCATACCACTGCACTAGCTGTACAAGTGGAATTCACCTGAGAAAATTTATCCACTTTTTTCAATTTATCAACCGTGACCATGACGGTGTCATGGTGATATCTCGACATCGGTAGCCCAATAATGAAGTCCATGGAAATGGTGTCCCACTTCTATTCTATTATAGAATGAGGGAAAAGAAGGCTAGTTGGATGTTGATTCTCATCCTTTACCTTCTGGCACTCTAAACATCATGACACAAACTGAGCCACATCTCTATGAAGTCCTCTCCAGTGATACAATTGTCTCAAGGTGGCATGCATCTTCTTCACCCCAGGGTGGGTTGAATAGGGTGCTCAATGTTCCTTTGAAAAGATGTCCTACTTCAAGCCTCCATCTCTAGGAACATAAATCTAGCCTCTGTTCCTGAGAAGGCCATTTGTCTCTAAGGAAAAACCATCAAACTTCCCCTCGACGGGTCTCTGAGACTCGATCTCTGCTCAAACTGCAATGTAGAAGATGTCAAGAGGAAGCTACTGAAGAATCTTGCTCTACAAATCTGTGCTCACTGAGGTGGCCATAGCCACATATCTCTGTCTACTAAGAGCATCTACCACAACATTCTCGTTTCCTTTCACATGCTCTATTTCCATATCATACTCAAAAAGCAACTCCATCAGACACTGTTGACGATCATTGAGATTGGACTGTGTAAAGAGGTGGTGAAGATTCAGGTGATCTATCATGAGTGTGAATCTGTGACTAAGAAGAAAGTGCCTCCATCGCACCAAAGCATGCACAAGTGTCGCAAGCTCAAGATCATGAGTCAAATAATTAAGCTCATAATATTTGAGTTTGCGAGATTCAAACGCCAGTACTCTTCCCTCCTGCATCAACACACCTCCAAGACCTACTCAAAAAGCATCTGTGCAATTGAAAAACTCACCCTGTGGATCTGGCACTGCAAGAATAGGTGTTGTAGTGAGACATTCCTTTAGTGTACTGAAGGCCTTCTCACACTTGTCTGACCAAAAAACAATTTTCCCTTTCCTCCGAAGGGAAGTGATGGGGTGAACAATCCGAGAGAATTCCTAAAAGAATATTTTGTAGTAACCTGCTAATCCCATAAAGTTGTGCACCTAAGTCATAGTAGTGGGTGCTAGCTAATCCATAATGGCTCTAATCTTGGAAGGATTGATGGCGATACCTTCCCCAGAAATGATATGACCTAAATATTACACCTCTGACTGAAAGAATGCACACTTCTCCAAGTTCCCATAAAGTTTCTACTCATGAAGACACTAAAGGACATGGAAAAGGTGCCCCTTGTGCTCCTCACGCATACGTGAATAAATCAAAATTTTATCAAGGAAGATGATCATGAAGCGATCTAAGAATGTCCTAAATACCCTATTCATCAAACCCATAAACAATGTGGTGGCATTAGTCAAACCAAAAGGCACCACTATGAACTCATAGTGGTCATATCTCGTACGGAAGGTAGTCTTATGAATATCTGCCTCTAAAATCCTTAGCTAATGGTAACCTGACTTAAGGTCTATCTTAAAAAAAGTTGTGGCTCCCTTCATCTGATCAAACAAATCATCAATGCACAGAAGAGGATAACAATTCTTGATCATTACTTTATTCAACTGGTGGTAATGAATACACAACCGCAAGGATCTATCCTTCTTCTTCACAAAGATCACCGGTGTACCCGAAGGGGATACACTAGGACAGATTAGTCCTTTCTCCAAAAGGCCCTCAAGCTACAACTTGAGATCATAGAGATCTAGTGTGGTCATCCGATAAGGTGCTCGTGAGATAGGCCCTGCTCCTGGAACAAGATCTATGTAAAAATCAATCTCACGTGGGGGTGGTAACCCTGGTAGCTCCCTTAGAAAGACATCAAAAAACTCTCTCAAAATGGGGTGATCATCTAGCGATGGTCCACTAGACCCATCCCTTGATTTGTCACTAACTGTAACAACATACATCTAACAACCCCTTTGTACACACCAATTAAGCTTCATAACAAATATTTCATGAATAGAAACGAGTATCCTGACCCCTGAAATCACCGACTGAACTCCCAAGTCATTTGCACAAGATATAATCTTGTTGTGACAATCCATTTTTTCCCTGTGTGCAGAAAACCAATCCATACCCAAGATGACTCCATATGAGCCCAAAGGAAGGATACAAAGATCCAAGGTAGTGGTGAAAGGTCCCAAATTCACCACACACTCCTTAACTAAGGAGTCTACAAAGATCTTGGCTCCAGAAGCCATCTCAACATCCCAACTATGACCCTAACTAATTGCCACTACCTTACATCACTCTACTAAAGATGGTGAAATAAAAGAATTAGAAGAACCAAAATAAAACAAAATGGAGGTAAGAATACCACCAATGTTACCCGGAGTCTCAATAACCATACTCTAATGATCTACCTATCGGTTCTCGTCCTCTGGGTACATCCTATGACTGTACCCCATATCACCAGCAGTAGGCTCTGAGATTTGTGTCTTACCCTTGTTATTAGGGTTATGTGGGCAATCTCTCCAAAAATGTCTAGTAACACCACAACAGAAACAACCGCCTGATCCTCTCCCTTTTTTAGCAGGTCCAGATAGTACTCTATAGGTATGTGGTGTGGATCCTGATAATCCAGCTACGGTCTGGTAAGATCTCTGCTAGCGATCTCCTGCTAAGTGAGCTCTCTGGGCACCCTGTGTCCTGATGGGACCCCTAAGAGGAGACCCCATACTCCAACCTCTCTATGCATCAGATATTTGTGGAGGTCTACAAGTTGGGCAGGACTACTACTACTGTGGTCTAAAAGATGACTATGTTGAACCTTGTCCACCATGAGGAAGAGGTATTGAAACTCTCAATCTATTGTCGTGCATCTGCTATATGCGGCTCCAAATTTAGTCGCTAGCCTACTGGGTCTTTCCCTAAGTCTCCTCTACTATATAGGCCTTCTCGACGGACTCATCTAATGTCTATGGAAAATGAATCTGTAATGATCGTCCAATGTCTAGGTTCAAGCCCCATATGAACCTATGGATCCGCACTTACTCATTTTGTATGTAACCAACATACAGGAGTAGATCCAGAAATCTACTCTCATACTCAGCCACTATAATAGATGCCTGTTGGAAGTCATGGAACTCATCTATCTATTGTCGTCTAAACCTCCATGACAAGTATCTTTTCCTGAAACACTCCTGTAATAGCTCCCAGGTAACTATCTCATAATTAACATGGAGCTTCTAATCCTCTGTCCTCCACTAGACACCACCTCCATCCCTCAGTAGATGGATCGTAATATGAGCTTTCGTGTTACTAGAACAAGGACAGAGCTTGAAGCACCCACTCAATATCACCAACCAGGACTTTTCCTGAAATCCACCTATGTCACTAGAATAATGTGATGGTCGAAGCTTTAGGATCTCCCTGATGTGATCTGTAACTGTGGTCTAATGACCTCTAGGTCTCTCTGCATGCTCATCCCTAATCCTAAGGCTCTGAGACCTCTTTCTGTGTCCTAAAACTTAATCACCTTGTCCTCTCTATGGTGACGCTTCTCTGGCTGACTCTACATGGGATTTATCTCCTCCATACTCCTCATGGGGTCGAGGAGATACCTAACCCTCAATGGAAGGGACTCGATCATGTCTAGCTGCATGTCCTCCTACTGATCTTCTGTGTGGAGTGGCATTACCATCCTTAAGAGTCTGCAAAATCTAGGGTAGGATGGTTACTAAAACATGATCTAGTGGTGGTAAGTCTAGGTCAATATGAAAATACCCCTCGTCCCGTATGTGACTCCTACACAGACAAGGGCCGGAGTTAGTTCACCCTTCTAAGTTTTATTCAGTTTCCATATTTACTAAAATATGTAATTTCTAAACTAAATTGTTTCCTATATTTAAATGTGTGCTAGGTTTAAGGTTCATGTCTCAAGTTTTCTAGTGTGCCCAATGGCCAAAGATTTTGAACCACTTCTCTGATACCAAGTGTAACTCCCGCTAAAACAACCCACTTGAGACCCAAGAACAACCTAGGATTAGTTAGGAAAATTATGGAATAATTTTTTTTTTGTTTTAAAAAAAGTCTACAACCAGGTTACAAGGCAACAATTGTCACTAACAAGTTCAAGAACAATTCTAATTCACTAGAATATACTTTTATTTTATTAATAATTATTAGAGGTCGTAAGGTCCAAAATTTAGGGTTAGAAGGTTCCATTAGGTTCAGTGGGTAATTCCTCATCATACCCACTATCTGGTAGGCTTATAAATTCAACTTTATTTTTCTCAAACTTAACACATTCAAAAATTTCATAAATCATTTCCATTGAATAGGAAATTTTCTCACCTTTCCAGTGATATAAATAAGTCCTCCTTACTCCTCATATTTTTAAAGTTATGGGCCGATGGGCCTTAGGGTGAGAATTTTCCCCAAGAGTGAGCCTACAGGCCCAGGGGTGAAATTTTTTCCCAAGGGCATGTTGGCGGGCTGCGGGGAGGCTTTTGGAAAATATCTCGCGTGGGGAAAAAACCAAATTTGTGTCTGCAGGTCCGTAAGGGACACATGGTGCCTCTCAAGTCAGCCCGGGGAGAGCGCGATGATGGGAGACATTTTGAAAAATCTTCCCACGCGGGGAGAAAGCCAACTTTGTGCCCATGCTCCTGCAAGTCCATAAGGGACACTTGAAATCTCCTAGGACAACATGGGGAAGGTGGGGTGGCAGGGAGAAAAACGTTTTAACACCCCAAAGGGAAAAAGGGTAACATTCACCTGTGCCTCCGCCAGCACCTCATGATGCCATGTGGTAGCTTTTGATTTGCTACGGGCCAATGGGCAGTGGAGAATATTTGGAAAATTTTCCCAAAAATTTTCTAAATGCAAAAAGGAAAAAGGGACCCGCTCCACCGCCGATGCCTCGTGACGCCACGTGGCATCACCTAATTGGTTGCAGCCGGTGGGGAAAATTTGAAAAATTTCCCAAAATTTTTTGGGAGTGCTAAGTCAAAAGGAGATCCGTCCCTCTGATGACACCTCATGGTGCCATGTGGTGGCCTTTGATTAGCTGTGGGTCACTGGGGCGGTGGGGACAAATAGAAACATTTTCCTAAGTGTTGAGCTTAAAAAGGGGTCCACCCCTTGGCCAACACCTCATGGTGCCATGTGTTATGTTTGTGGAACCTATTTTCATGTTAGAGTTTGATACACCTTCCATGTGTTACACTTGGATATTTTTACGGCAGTCCCGCTCGCTTGTGAGCGGGTTAAGGGGGTTCGGGGGTGAAGCCGCCGAAGCAAATTTTTATTGGTGGTTTATTAACCCATGGGTAATGGGTAACCATTATGGGCTGTTGGCTTTTCGGTTTCCATTGCTTTGTAAAACTACCTCTTTGGTTACCTATTGATGTACTTATAAATAGATGGACATACAATAGGATATATATCAATGTGTTTTGTGAAGGTGAATAGTGTGTGTGAATTCAAGTGTCAATTCGGGAGGGTTTGTTGAGCGCAACTCCAAACAAGATCAGATTATTGTAATTGTGAAGACTGTTGGCTTGTAATAAAATCTACGGAAGTGTTCTTGGTGGATGTAGCCCACATTGGGTGAACCACGTTAAATATTTTATTCTTGTTGTGCATATTTCATTTCTGTAATTCTATTCATACTTCTTATTATTGCGATTCTGAGGAATTATTCCACATTAGATTCTATTAATTCCTAACAACTGGTATCAAATCTTTGGTTGTGTTTGTTGAAGTGTTGAATCACAGGAATGGTTATTAGCTTGAGTGGGAGCTATGGAAGATGATAATAGATATCGGGTTGAGAAGTTCAACGGGAAGAATTTTTGTCTATGGAAGATGCAGATGGAGGATTTTCTCTATCAGAAGAACCTTCATATTCCACTGGAACAAAGAGTAAAGAAACCAGCAAGTATGAAGAATGAGGATTGGGATCTTCTTGATAGGAAATCACTTGAGGCCATCCGGCTATGCATTTCATCTTCAGTTGTATTCAATATAAGAGACGAGAAGACTACAGAATCTCTAATGGATGCATTAGGGAAGTTATATGAGAAACCTTCTGCCTTAAATAAAATATTTTTGATGAAAAGATTATTTAATATGAAAATGTCTGAGAATGGCTCAGTTACTGATCATTTAAATTATTTTAACATGGTTTTGAGTATGTTAAAATCTGTGAAGATTAACTTTTATGATGAAATAAGGGCTCTATTAATTTTGTGCTCCTTACCAGATAGTTGGGATAGCCTAGTTATGGTTGTGAGTAACTCTATTTCTAATAATGTAAAATTGAAGTTTGAGGATGATATAGGTGTGATCTTGAGTGAGGAAATGTGAAGGAAAAGCTCTAGGGAATCCTCTGCTTCAGGGAATGTTTTGTCAGTGGAGAGTAGAGGGAGATCAAGGACTAGAGGAAAAGGTAACCGTGGGAAGTCAAATGGTCACGGAAGATCTAAATCCAAGAGTAAGATGGAATGTTCGAACTGTGGAAAGATTGGTCATGTGAAGAAGGATTGTTGGGATCTTTGAGAAAAGAAGAACCAATGTAAAGAAACAAAAGAGGTGAATGTGGAAGAAGGTAATATCTGTCAAGATGCTTTGATTCTCTCTTTGGATAACATTGTCGAGTCTTTGGTATTAGATTCAAGGGCTTCTTTTCATGCTACTCCACATAGGCATTATTTTAGTGATTATGTTCAAGGAGATTTTGGACATGTTTATCTTGGTGATGATGATCCTTGAAGTATAGTTGGAAAAGGATGTGTTCAGGTTAAGATGCAGAATGGGAACACATGGCTACTAAAGGATGTCAAAAATGTGCCTAAGTTGAGGTGAAATTTAATATCAGCAGGGTAACTAGGTATTGATGGCTGTATGGTCAGCTTTACAACAGAATCTTGGAAGGTGAAAATGGGTGCTCTCGTGGTAGCAAGAAGTAAGAAGGTTGGTACTTTATATTTAACTAGTAGTGTTGATTATTGTAATTTAGTTGTTGTGGATGGAGATGCAAATTTGTGGAGTTATAGGCTCAGTCACATGAGCCAAAAAGGCATGCAGATTTTGAAGAACAGGTTGCCCAGATTAAAATATATTGATCTGTATTTCTATGAGGATTGTGTGTATGGGAAATAGAAGTGGGTAAAGTTTCTCAAGTTTGAACCCACAAGAAAGGAGAAAAAGTTAGAGCTGGTACATTTAGATGTATGGGGACCGGCTCAGGTATCTTCCATTGGTGGTTCAAATTATTATGTTAGCTTTATTAATGATACAACTAGGAAAGCTCGGGTATATTGCATTAAGAAGAAATCTGATGTGTTTGAAACTTTCAAGAAATGGAAAGCCTTGGTTGAGAATGAAATAGGTCTCAAGTTGAAATGCCTTAGGTTAGATAATAGAGGTGAGTATTGCAGTAATGAATTTTATGATTATTGTTCTCAAAATGGAATTCAAAGACAGAGGATGGTTCCAGGAACTCCATAATAGAATGGGGTTTCAGAAAGGATGAATAGGACAATCATAGAGTGTGTTAGGAGCATGAGGTTACATGTAGGGCTTCCCCTTATGTTTTGGGAAGATGCAGTTAGCACAGCGGTATATCTGATTAATAGAGGACCTTCAATGCCTTTGGATGGAGGCATACCTGAGGAAGCTTGGTCTGGTAAGAAAGTTGATTATTCATTTCTTAAATTATTTGGATGTGAAGCATTTTTTCATATTGACAAGGATGATAGGACCAAGTTAGAGGATAAATCTGAAAAATGCACTTTTATTGGATATGGTGTGGATGACTTTGGTTTTTGTTTATGGAACATTAAGGATAAGGAAATAACTCGATCTAGGGATGTAATCTTTAATGAAAAATTCATGTATAAGGATCAGTTACAAAAAAATAGGGAACAAAAGAAGGAGTACACAGTGTTAGAAGAAATTGGAGAAGGAAAAGTTTTCAAGGAACCAGATCAAGTACTTACTCCTCAGGAACCCCAAACTCCTGAGGTGAGAAGGTCTTATATGGTAAGAAAAGAACCTGAATGTTTTAATCCATATTTAAATTATTTATTACTCACTGACAATGAAGAGCCAGAATGCTTTGATGAATCAATGTAGGTGGATGCTAGAAATAAGTGGGAGCTAGCCATGGATGAGGAGCATAGATCTCTCATGGAAAACCAGACTTGGGATTTGGTCAAGCTACCTGAAGGAAAGAGAGCATTACAAAATAAGTGGGTGTATATAATAACAGGTTGTCGAGATTAAAATATATTGATCTGTATTTCTATGAGGATTGTGTGTATGGGAAATAGAAGTGGGTAAAGTTTCTCAAGTTTGAACCCACAAGAAAGGAGAAAAAGTTAGAGCTGGTACATTTAGATGTATGGGGACCGGCTCAGGTATCTTCCATTGGTGGTTCAAATTATTATGTTAGCTTTATTAATGATACAACTAGGAAAGCTCGGGTATATTGCATTAAGAAGAAATCTGATGTGTTTGAAACTTTCAAAAGATGGAAAGCCTTGGTTGAGAATGAAATAGGTCTCAAGCTTAAATTTCTCAGGCCGGATAATGGAGGGAAATATTGCAGCAATGAATTTATTGATTACTGTTCGGTAAATGGGATCCGTAGGAAAAGAATGGTTCTAAATACTCCACAGGAAAATGGAGTGTCAAAGAGAATGAACAGGACAATCGTGGAACGTGCTAGGTGCATGAGGTTACATGTAGGGCTGCCACTCATGTTTTTGGATAAAGTGGTAAGCAGAGTTGTTTATCTGAATAACAGAGGACCCTCTATGGCCTTGGATGGAGGTATACCTGAGGAGGCTTGGTCTGGTAAGAAAATTGATTACTCATTTCTAAGAGTATTTAGATGTGAGGTATTTGTTCACATTGATAAAGATGATAGGACCAAGTTAGAGGCTAAGTCTAAGAAATGCACCTTTGTTGGATATGGTGAAGATGATTTTGGTTTCCGTGTTTGGAGTCTTAAAGACAAGAAAATATTTTTGTCTAGAGATATTGTCTTTAATGAAAAATTCATGTATAAAGATTAGTTACAGGAATAGAAAGAGGAATCAAATAAAGAATACACAGTGTTAGAGGACATTGCGGATAGCAAGGTGTCCAAGGAGCCGGTTCAGGTTCAACATGTTCCGGCACAACCAGTTCAAGTACCTACTCATCAGGAACCCCAAACTCCTGAGGTGAGAAGGTTTTCTAGGGTAAGAAGGGAACCTAAACGATTTATCCCATCTTTGAATTATTAATTGCTCACTGACAGTGGAGAGCTAGAGTGCTTTGAGGAAGAAGTGTAGGTGGATGCCAAGAAGAAGTGGGAGTAGGCCATGGATGAAGAGCATAGATCTCTTATAGAAAACCAGACTTGGGATCTGGTGGAGCTACCCGAGGGCAAGAGAGCATTGCAGAATAAGTGGGTGTATAGAATCAAAGAGGAAGATGGAGGCAAGAAATGATACAAGGCCCGGTTGGTGGTCAAAGGATTTGCACATAAGAAAGGTATAGACTTTGATGAAATTTTTCCTCTGGTTGTTAAAATGACTCCTATTAGGACTATTCTTGGTTTAGTTACAGTAGAAGACCTGCACTTAGAATAGTTGGATGTGAAGATTGCATTCCTTCATGGTGAGTTGGAGGAGGAATTTTGCATGCAACAACCACATGGTTATGAGGTCAAAGGGAAGAAGAGTTTAGTGTGCAAATTGAAGAAGAGCTTGTATGGCCTAAAACAAGCTCCATGACAGTGGTACATGAATTTTGACAGTTTTATGACAGAAGAAGGGTTACTTCAGGTGTCACTCAAACCATTGCATGTTACATCAAGAAGTTTCTTTATGGTATTTATATTATTTTTGCCTATATGTAGATGATATGCTTGTTGCAGGGAAGAACATGCAAGAAATAAAGGTACTCAAGAAGCAACTAGGTGACTCCTTTGCTATGAAGGATTTGGGGGTAGTAAAAAAAAATCCTTGGTATGAGAATAACTTGGAACAGGAAGGAGAGGAAGATGGTATTATCTCAAGAAGAGTACATAAAGAAGGTATTGGAGAGGTTTAGTATGTAGGATGCTAAACCGGTTGGTACTCCTTTGGCAGGTCACTTTAAATTATCAAAGGAGCAGAGTCCCAAGACTAAGGAGGATAGAATCTAGATGTCTATGGTAATGTACTCATCAATAGTTGGTAGCTTGATGTATGCTATGGTATGCACTAGGCTTGACATTTCCCATGCAGTGGGAGTAGTGAGCAAGTTTATGAGTGATCCAGGTAGAGAGCACTGGTAGGCAGTAAAGTGGATCCTTCATTATTTGAGAGGGACCATGGGTAGCAACATTGTGTTTTGGTGGGTCTTACACTACATTACATGGATATGTAGATTCAAACATGGCAGGAGATTTGGATAGCAAGAGGATCATGACAGGTTATGTATTTACTGGTTGGTGATACAACGATGAGTTAGATTTCATAGTTACAAAAGGTTGTGGCTTTGTCAACCACAGAGGCTGAGTATGTTGCTGCCACAGAGGCAAACAAGGAGATGATTTGGCTACAATAGTTGCTTGATGAGTTAGGTCATAAGAAGGAAGTTGGGAGACTACATAATGATAGTCAGAGTGCTATCCATTTTGCAAAGAACTCTGCTTTCTACTCTAGGATGAAGCACATTTAGCTGAGATATCATTTCATCAGGACAACTTTGGAAGAAGATAAGTTGAAGTTGGAAAAGATTCATACCAGTCAGAATCCTGTAGATATGATGACCAAGGTGGTCACAAAGGAGAAGTTGAAGTTTTGTTAAACTTTGACTGGCCTTCATGGTTGATAGTGAAGGGTTAAGAACTTTTCTCAGTGGAAACAGTCTCCAAGTGGGAGATTGTTGGGGTGTGGAGCCTGTTTTTGGTCTTCTTGAATCAGTGTTGAAGTGCTGGAGCTCGAACGGTTAAGTTTGGAGACTTCAAGATCATTCTGCATTCATTTTCTATGATGTTGTTATGCATTTGATGTGTCGTTGCTGTGATGTTGCCTGTTAACATGCTGTTAATGTCGGGACTATTTTATCCAGCCACGGGAAGTTGAAAGATCGTGACTTTCAATCTTCTAAGGTCAGCTTTATGGCTTCTTAGGAGGATTTTAATCCTATAAATAGAGGTGTTAGGGTATCTTGAAGATATCTTGAGTGTTTAAGAGGTCTTGAGTCTTAGAGATCAAGAGGTGATCAAGAGTGATCAAGGTTATGCAATTGGGTGTCAATTGTGGTTTAGATGTGGTTAGGAATCTTTGGAATTCTGTTGTGAGTTCATAAATGAGAGAATACTGTGAGATCTGTTTTACTCTTGTTGATAATAAAATCTAAGAAAGTTTTTGGTGGACGTAGCCCACATTGGGTGAACCACGTTAAATCTTGTCTTGTCTTATTTTGTGCATTATTCATTTATGTTTTTATGTTTTTGCAATTATAATTCTGCTATATAGTTTCCTACTGTGTGGTTTGAGGAATTGTTTCCGCATATTTGTTCTCTAATTCCTAACATCATCTACCTCAATCTTCTGGCCAAAAAAAGCTTGTCCTAAAAATAAGAAACCTTCTTCACAAATTGAGCTAGACAACCTATCAAAACTCATCATCAATAAACAAACCATAAACCATTTGAAATATCTCTGAATTATTTTCCCATAACACCTTACATTTCCTACCAAATCCAAGTAGAAGGCCTTCAACCAGGTCCATCTATTAAACTACTCATTTAGGATTTCAGGACTTAAGAACTTAACTTAAGAATAGATTACTCTATCACTTCAAAATCACTTTCATGCTTAACCAAAGAATGGAAAAAATTTATAAACATTTTCTATTAACTCATAAACCTTCAACTATCATGAATAACTTCATAACAATTACCAACCTTATGAAGCTCCTTAAGACCATGTTAAACCAGACATCCTTAAGAGTTGACCTTCGAAGAACAAGTCATAACTTGGTCATACCTTATTAAAAATAAATTTTAATATATCATTGGAAATATCTCTAAACCAAGATAACAACAAAACTTGAGCCAATTCTTAACTCAACCTATAGCTCCTGCAAATCCACTTTTAACATAGATTACTCCAAACTACCCCAAAAACCTGTCTTCATAAATAGGGCACACTTTGAAATTTATGACCTCAAAAATGATCTGAAACTATCATGGGAATCTATAAAAACTCCCAGGATAAAAAAAATATCAATTTATTTCATACCTTCTTTGGGTTACGCCTCCACAAACTAAACATCTTAAGAAACTAGCCTTTTTGAGTGGGGCACACATACATTCACATGCTCTAATACACATTTCTAAAAATATGGAGGATTCCTCTACAACTTCCAATCATCATATTTTCAAAATAGATATTTCAAATACTAGTTTCAAAACCAGTTTGAGTATATTCATGTTTCTCTAAGCCACTTTGAGCTACGTTTTAAAACAAAATTTATCTTCTTAACGATCATTTTTAAAAATCACACAATCAAAACACCTCATTATTTTTTTGAAATATGCATATATGACCTAAAAATATATTAGGTCCAGATACAAATCATACATTTCACAACGAGCATCAGAAAGTCAACTTTTAACACAAAATCACACTATAGAAAACCTAGTTTTACCAAAACTAGTGTAGCTTGAAAAATATTGTTCATTTTACCTAAAACATGCCATGAACAACATCATGAAAACATTATATAAATTACCATACTCACCATATTCCTCAAATAGTTCTGAAAACTATCTAACAAATCTTACTTACCAATGTCAACATTTCTTATTATCACTTTCTTACTTCCCAATGACCTCATACATGAACATAGTACCTATAATAACTGACCTTAAAATCCTCAACAGACTTCCTCCATACATGCCATGTAAGATATCACCATGATACTACAATACTTTTATAGGAATTATAATCTCCAAAAATTATACCTCCACGTCATACTGCAAGCTCAAGGACTAGAAATAGCCTTAGAAAGACCTGACTCAACTATTTCAAACCATGAAATGACCATGCTGACACAATATAGAAACTTAGGAAACTGTATCACTTCGTATAGACCATGTTTTACCCATTGAAAAAATTCAACTAACTCAGGAGGACTCATACTATGATCATACCTACTAAACCATGCACTATGGCACCTCATAACGAGCTTCACCAAACTCAAACTCACTTTGTAAGGTGGAACCCAAATCCCATAGTTGACCCTTATACCTCCTTACACACTCATGGAGAATGATATGACACCATAGACTTACCCTTTACCATAAATAGAATTGACATCAATGACAACAAAAACACACAATGGATAACATAGACATGATGGCGAACATGCTTTTTGTTCATAGATAGATGGATTGGAAACTTTCTATAGAGCCAACTAAGAAACTTTTTCTTGTTTTACTTGTTTCATCTTCATGAGACAACAAGCTTTTTCAATGCAAGCAATCAAAAATGCATTGAATTCATCAGTGATCTGCCACAAATTATTATAGGGATCTCCAAATAACAAGAGCTCCCAAATTACGACATGTCTCTATATCTCCCAGATAAATGAAGTCTTATTGAAAGTGAAGCAACCCCAAAACAAGAGAAGCCATTCGAATTTTATAGAGGAGGGCAAGGGAAGAGGGTAAGGCAGATCCACGTAGGATGCCATATCACACATCTTCAACCCCAACCCAAAATTCAAATTTATTCTCCAATTCATAATAAATAGGTGGGTGAAAAATATGACAGATTTACTTACACACTCCAAACCAACCCACACCCAAAAGGACCGAAATTAAATCTTGTAATAAAAGCGCAATTACAACGTACAAACCATGCCATTCATCAAAAATGCATAAAAATTTAATGAGTGAACTCCCCAACCGTAGGCATGGTTGGTAACGTAAATTTAAGAGGTATGGGATGAAGTTTATCTTATCCACTCAAGCCTCCAAAAGTAGCCTCCAAGGACATATTCGAATTTCCAAGAAAGTGGAGTGTTTCACACTCAAAGATCAATTCACGCATCTACTTACATATCTCTTACACATTAATTATAATCACTTTAAATCATGGCCAACAACTCTCATAAATTACCTTCTTAGGACATATTTGATTTATTTATTTTAACAATAGTAATTACTCACAATATTTACACACCATTTAATAATTAATGAAGGGGGTAAAGCACCACCAAACAAACACATGAAAACTTAAACAAAGGGACCAAAATAAAAGGAAATACATAAAACCCCTTGGTCATATTCAAAGGTGATCCCCCATGGGAATCCCTAACACACACAAACACGCAAAAACAAATACCAGTTACCATGGTGACCTTGTTGAATTCATCTAGCATTCCAATGTGGTTGGTCTCCAATCCCTTGATGTTTGTTGTGATATTTTTAACCTACAAAACAAAAATACATCCTTCGGCCTCGTGGCCATATCAGAACATGTAAAATAATATAAATATAATTATCCTAAAATCATCTAGATATATGAATCACAACAACATCAAGAAATCTAGCAATATCATTTGCAATTTTACTCAACAATTATATCATCATCCAATAATTTCCATTTCTAGGTCTACTCACAATATCCAAATATCAAAAATCCACACAACATCCAAAATATAACCATATCAAATAGTATATCCTTATCAACATCCAAAATGCCTCTAAGAATCATCATACATCACAACTGAATCAAGCGAACAATAATCCATGATCTACATCTATCATCATACTATAATAAGGTCCATAATCATGTCTATAATATAATCAATGGTATCATGATTAGTATCAAAAGGTGTCAAAGGGAAGTGGGCACTACAACTTTTTTCTTAGATTGTCATTGTGGAGATTTTATTATAATTTAGGGTTTTGGTAGTGTGTAGAGCTTCGATTCAATTTTGAAATAGAGTGTTCCTTTCATGAAGTTGTTAGATAGTAATGTATTGTTGCTATGTGTAGTCCTATATTTCTCAGTTATTGTGATCTGGATCAGGTGGATAGATTGTTGTAGAGGGATTTTTCGAGTAGATGAGGGAAAGACTTGTAGGATTTTTCTTCATTCATCATTAAGAACTTCATTTTGTAAAAATGATGATTATGTTGTAAAACTCTAGAATTGGTTTCGTGTAATATTATTTTCTTAACTACTGAAACCTTGACTTATGTTTACTAGTGTGGAAGAATATAAAATTTGAACACTGTGTTGTTATGAGTGGTCTTAATGTATTATAGAATTTCTAAGGATAGTATAGTGTGTTTAATCAATGTTGACACCTTCTTGTTCCCTAATCATAATTCCATACAATTTTTTTTGTCCCTTTTGTTTGTACGTCATGTTGGAAAGAATTCATGTATCCATGTGTAGTCTTCTTAAAATAAGTAATGGTAAAGTTTTCTCTTGGGATAAAAATTTTGTGTTGTAAACCCTTCTAGAACATTGTAATAATTTAATTCTTAGCATAACAAGATGGATGGGGTAATCATTTTAATATATATATATATATATATATATATATATATATATATAAGTAAATTAATGTAGATGTGAGCTTCTTGATAACATTTGGGTCCTTAGGTGATCAAAGAGGAAATATTTAAAAATATATATATATATAATATATATATATATATATATATATATATATATTTACCTTGTCTTCCCCAATTTAATCTATTAAATCCTTATTCCCATTGTGGTGAATACTTAACGACATTAAGGTGAAATCAATGGTTATATTTTGGAAGATAATAATGTTATAATATGTAGGAGGAAATTTATTAATAAACCATGCAATCTATCTCTCCCGTTTGAAACTTAAATTGTATACTTTTTTCAAACTCGTCAAGTGATGCTTAGTAAAATTTCTAATCATCATGGATAAATTATTTGCCCCAATAAAATCCTAGTTGATAACTGGTGATATCTTAAAGATGAATCCAATTAGATCTTCTTCCTCTAACTTCCTTTAAAATTTCTTTGTAATCTTATCTTAAGTGTCGATAACCATTTAACCCTTGCATAAGGAGGTTATAATTCAAAAACTTAATAGTACCTTCCCTCAATTATAGCTTACACTCGTTACCTTATGCAATGGAGGTAGGAAACAAGATTCAGTAGCTTGTGTATAAATAAATAACCTTGGTTGAAATGGAAAATGTTCTTAAATCAATGAATTAAGCATGTTATTAACATATTATAGAATGATTCTCCTTCAAAAAACTTGATCTTAAGATAATCAATCAAAAGTATAAAAGAAAAAATTTCACCTTTGTAAGAAGAATTACTCAAATCAAAACATGAATCTCCTTGATCGTAAAGTCATGTATTAAAAGATATTTATGGTAAATATATAGCCTTAAAATATTTTACACCGTGGGATGTCCATTATTGTAACTGTGTACTGTGGTTGAAATTTTACGTTGTGTCTTTTCGAAAAGAAAAGTAAACTATTCATGATGGGTGTTGTATGATTCCTTGTTTCATATGTGGTCAATGTTGTTTCAGGCTTATTGAGATTTGGTTTTAGCCCTTTTTTGTCACCTGTGTTGTCATGTAAACTCCAAGCAGGTCAAAAAAAAATCCTATTTTTTCAGTGATGTATTTATGTGTGAAATAGTGGGCGTTACACAAAGTTATACCTAGAACTAACATGGAAACTAATAAAAACCAAGATAATCAAGACAAGAAGAGGAAACCATATCTCCCCCTTGTACTAAGCACTCTCATACTTGACTCCTTTTTTAAAATTTTAAGATCCTATGGACCTGATAAATCTTGAGAAAACTACTCCCCCTTATTTTTATACTGATAGGGTCTTATTAGAGTATTGAATTAATCACATTCCATTATTCTTATAATAATTAGAGATTTTGAGCTTTGCATATCTACAATAAGATCTACAAGCACTATTTCATGTCATTTGTTGACATATACACCTCTAGGAGACTTCATTCTCATGTTACATACCTGAATACACTTGCACTGACTTTGAATCCTACTTTTATATGCTTGTTTCATACATCATCGTTCATTACATTGTCAATCAGTGTTTCTAGTCACCATACTCACCTAGTTAGGGAGGCTTAACATACTACCCTACTTCTAATTATCTTCTCATCCTATGAACATTGATATAGACAAAGAAACCCTGCTTCAAAAATTTCTGACCATATTCAGATATCTATCACATGCATCAATGACATGTATTGCCTTAATTTTCTTACCCTGACTAGTATAGCTCTATTTTAGTCATATCCTTTTCATACCTACTTTATTTAGCAATTTGGACCAACAATTATAGAAATTCCATGATTGGAGAACACTTTCCCTACCTAGGAGACCTTATAGCACTCTAGGCTCATAAGTACAGTCCCTTAAATGCTCTTGCATACAAATATCATTATCAAAATTTCATGTTTTTATATCTTATACTAGATTCAACAAAAAACATTTCCTTCCTTGAGAAAATCCCCATTTTTAGAGAAATGTTAATGACATATAATCCTGAGATGAGTCTATCGAAAATGACCTGAATACCATAGTGTTAATATTTTTGTTTCATATTGCTTAGATTATTTCTCTTCTTCAGCTATTCAATTTACTGATCACACACTTTTTATATTCTAATTACCTCAACTATCCGTTATCATCATCAACTCCTTGTAATAGCTTATGTTTGTATAGTAGAAAATTTATTGTAACATCTTATAAAGCTGAATGAGGGTAATGAACCATCTGAAGAAACTTGATACTCTTCCTCTTTCATAATGACCATACTTGTAGCATATCATTAGCCCCATTGTGGAAAATATATGCCAACCTAGTCTTACCCATACTTGAGATTATCCACCCTTAATTTTTAAGAATTCTATGTCTTTTCAAAAAAGTGAACTCATCCTTTCTGAGATTCAAATCCATCAAAAGATGATATAAACCAATTTCTCATACCTCAACCACATGTAGTTACTCAAATTCAACTATGATTTCAGTCATCAAGAAAAATTTGTCAAATAATTGTGATCATCTCTATGGAACTCCTTCTATAACAACTATGTAAGTACAAGGAAATTTCCATACAACTTATACTTACAGAAGTTTACTATCTCTTCCTTATCTTGTTTTCAAATTTTTTGGCTAAACTGATCATTTCTAGTCATAACGTAGTCCCCACGGTTGAATATTTGTTTCTTTTGGATGACATTCACTCATAGACCCTATACACAAGATTGAAAGCGTCCAACAAACTATGAATGGAATTATCCCTGTTGAAGCACCAAATCTTCCTTACTCATATTCTCTAAGCCTGTAGCTTGATAATTTTTCTCTACAAACAAACCAGTAGCAACTCATGTCAACTTCTGAATACCAACATCACTAATAGATTACAGAGATGCCTCCATATATTAGAAATTTTTACCTTCTATGTTACAAACTGTTCTAATCCTGACTTCTAAATTTTCTTCTTATTTCACATTCTAATATTGGTATCTTATACAATGTTGTGTTCATTGAATTATTTTTTCTTTTACTTGATATAAATGTTATACCTTAGATCACTGATTCATACTCTTATCTCATATTTTTCAAACATGAATTTGACTTTTTCATTGTGGTTCATGCCTCCTAATCCTTCAAGGATATCAGTATGTACTTGTTCAAACCTAGAATTTGTTAGCAAACTTCATACCCCACATTGTATTTACGTTAGTCAGAATGATTTAAGACCTAACAATATACCAACTTAGAGACTTACCTAGAAATTAATCAAAATTCTTGGATCATACGATTTACTTTCAATGTTTCCTCATGTTACTTTAGATCTATTCAATATTTACACATGCCATTTGACACAGAGTATTCTTCTATAGACCTCCTTTACACTTTTCCCACCCGTAGCATATTACTTTGGCATTCACAGACTATTGAAACTTATTCTTATTATCAAGGAGTTTATAAGTCATCTCATGGTTTCCTGATAAAATTTTATCACCTATCATCATCACACTCCTAGTCTAAGACTCAGCTTCTTGAGACTTCATTTGATTGGGAAAGACCATGTAATACTAGAAAGCTTACTAACCTACAACATTTTTTATCACATTCTGAGAAGACCTTCATGTTAACACAGAGATGGAATTAGGAAAGATAGTCTATGTATATAATTTGAGATATTTTTCAAGATGGTTGTTAATGCATTTCACTAAGAGTGTTTCCATACTAATATTTTATCTCATTTTAACCTTATTCTTGAGGATCAAGACATTTTTAGAGACCCAAAGATACACTATTATTTGATATCCTTCCTTCAACATGTTGCATGATGTGTTTACCTTCCTTCTTGATAGAAATAATTGGAGTCCTGATGATCATTCTTATAAACTTGTGTTAACCCGATACATCATCTTCAAAGAATAAGAAATCATATAATGTTTTCTTGATATCATTGTAATAGTGTATTTCATCCTTTTCTACATTTGCAACCTCTAAACCTTCAAGATCAACTTTCATTTTATACCACTTAATATTGTCATCAAATCATGTAGATCATCTTCTTTCAGTGCCTACAAAATTTTGAGACTCAATGATTAGTGCCTTAGATTAATATAATGTATCAATGGATGGTGACATTTTTCAAACCATCTAGGCATTCAAGAAGATTTATAAAAAACTCTTTCAATAAGTTCACTTGACATCATATTGAGAATATTAAAAAAAATCAAAATTTGTATAGATCCACAAATTTTTCCTTCACACATGACCTTCAAAATGATAATTCTCCTTGTTATGAGATAGAGCATAAAAGGTAATAACACTTTCATATTCAGATCAAAATGATCTTATCAAGCTAAGAGACATCCATAATATCTTACATATCATAGCATTTTGAAACTTTTCATGCTACTAATACACCTTAATTATCAATCCTTAGTTCTTTAGATTCATTCTATAGAAACTTGATATGTCATTCTATCATATACTATACTATACCTCAAAAAATTCATATGAGAAGAAAACATAACTCAGACCTTCAAATTATGATGCAATTTTAATAAGCCACACATTTTGATTGAGACCATACTTTGAGAAATGTAGAACACTTTACATGAAAATATTACCAAGAATCCTTGTCATCATATACAAT
Organism: Taxus chinensis; assembly: GCA_019776745.2. NCBI lineage: Eukaryota > Viridiplantae > Streptophyta > Pinopsida > Cupressales > Taxaceae > Taxus > Taxus chinensis. The sequence goes on along the minus strand of CM034151.1, from coordinate 756,750,377 downwards.
ACCCTATGAGACCTCTTAACATTTGTAGAACATGTACAGTTGTTTCATTTCACACTATGAGAAAGACTAATTAAGAACACTTCTTAGACTTTGGTTGATGATCAATGAGGTAAATTTATTCATACTTCTTAGAATGACATTACAAAACCCCTTTTTAATATTGAGTTCAAGAACACTTGTATGCAAGATGATGATACTTATGAAAATCCTAGACCATTCCATATTGGAAATTTTGATATGAAGATGAAAGACACAGACTAAGGGAACTCACCGAGACATCACAAATCCTTGACATGTTTGACTCTACAATAAATGATTTTACTTGACTTAAAATACCTCTTCACATATCACCAATACTCTTAATATGCATCAAGCCATAGCTCAGATCTTAGGAAACTTACACAATACATAATGTTATGATTTGAAGAGCAATAACATAAGATAATTTGAACTTCTTATCAAAACTAACTATTCGAGCCTTAAAAACATAACTTAAATCATGAAAATACACTCACTTGACTAAGACATCACCCCCTCAGTCCAAATGTTCAATTGCACTGAAATACTATGGAGGATATTGATGAGAGACCTAACAATGTCTCAAGATCTATTTTTGCTTCTTGAGTGGTTCATTATTCTTTGATTTTTCATTTGTCACAAAAAACTCTTTATTTTAGTCACTCATACTCTTGGGATATTTTTGAGAATTTTGATTGGCTTCTTCCTTCTTCTTGTATTTCTGATTCTACTTCTTGAGTATTTGAATTTCTTTCTTCAGTTGACTTGCATCATAACACCTTGCAATGTGCCCTACCTTATGGCACCTCAAGCATTCAAATTTCTTATTTTGCACTTAAAATACCTATGTCCATGATTATTGCAAGCATATCAATAGAAATTAAACATATCAATACTTTGTAAGATGTCCTTTCTCATGATAGTGATAACACTCAGATCTATAAATGTGTCCAAATTTTTTCTCTTCCTTCTTCCCTTCAAAGTGATGTTCTTGAGTTTCTTCTTTAGGATATTCTTTCTTTTCCATATTAGGATTAAACATACTATCCATTTTTTGATAAGCACCAAAATTGTAGCAATTACCATGGAAATAAACATGCCTAAAATAATTTTGTTTCCTAAGAGATAATATTCCATGAGATGTGAGTTTTAAACTGAATCCCTTACTTGGATGCATTTTTCCATTTGATCCTGCACTCGATTCACCTTCACTTTTCTCTATACTGCATGAATTTTCTCTGAAACCTAGACCTGTTCTATCACCATATATTTGTTTTTTTCCTAACATCTTATACAGTTTTTATGAGATCTCTTGAAAATAAGATACATTACTTGTCATGTTGCTGAAATATTTCTACATTTCTTCATTCTATTCTTCATTTCTTCTTTCTCAGCTAGGTTTTCCTTTAGTTGAGTCTGTACACACTTGAAAATTTCCACTTCTGATTCAATCAATTTGTGTAGCTTCTCTTTACATAACTCTACTCCCAACTTTAAGTGATAAATTTCTCCCATCCTTATCACCAGTGATCTCCCTCTATCTTGTTAAAGCTACATCCAAGGGCATGTTATGATACCAATTGATACAAATGAAAAAAGACTTAGAGCAGGGTGAATCACTCATGTAATATATCATTTCACTTTTCTATTTCAAACAACAAGACATACACCCTGATAAAATACATACATTTAGACTTGATTACAATTTAATATACTTCATCATTAAGTGAATACATGAAAAAAACAAAATAGGTACTCAAAACCTTTCTTTATTAATGTTCAAAACAAAGTACACTGATATGATTCACAATAACCATTGAAAATCATAAAATCAACAGATCCAAATAAAATATTAACATCAATATACTTTCCCAACATCAAGACTTATCTTCTTCATCTAACTCTTATTACAGACACTCCATCATCTTTGTGTTACCATAACTAGCTACTAACCTGAAAAAGAATTACTGGGGTTTTTCTTTGCAGCAAGGTTTTCTTCAAAATAAAATAAAGGGGTTTTTCATCAATATCAACCATTCTAACTCACTCACACTTTAAATCATCCTCTTCTTGGATGAAAAACGTTTCTTCAACTTCCCTTGGCCATTAGTGAAACTTAGACTCACCACTTTTCTTACCTAAGCATGATTCCTTGCATTTTAGCTCAAGGAAGATAAGGGAAAATACCTTGAATCTGACCATGAATCTCTATCTCCCCGAAGCATTCATTAAGACAACTTGAAATCCTTAAACCTTATCAACTTCAAATTGTATTGATCTTCTTGCACGATCTTAGAGAAATGGAATGGGTTTGTAATGTAGATTGGCCTTTTTAGATTCTCCTACTATTTCTTCCATTCAAGTTGTCTGGTTTTAAGCCTCTACACCATCTTAAGTCTTATTTTAACTAGATTGCTATAGTTTTTCAATCTATTAAGCTTACAAACCATGAAACAATCACTTATTGATGTCTAAATAGTAGTCTTCACTTATTCAAGACTGATTTACATAAGTTGTTTACTTGTTTAGAGAATAATTTAGTCTCTTATAAGATTAAAGTCTATTGCTTCCACTATCATGTGGGTTACATTCCTTTCAACTCATTTCAAGACAACCATGAAGTTTAATATTGTTATTTTATATCATTTGGTATATTTCATGTAGATTTTAAGCTCCTACACCAAATTATTCCATCAAGAACTTGAACCACTATCGCTACATAGGTGAAGAACAAGATTTGAAGAAAAGTGTCAGAGGCTTCTCCCTTGACACTTAATGAAAAAACTTTATTCCTTTTGCAAACTATTCGTGACAAGCCCAAAAACCTCTCCTCAAAATTTTACCAATTTTTATTGGAGGGAAATTGAGATTCGAGCAAAAAGCTTTGGTAAAACCTAGTTTCAGGGTATGTTCATTGTATCCTAACTAAGAGCATTCAAAACAATTTTTCTTGAGCAATTTCGAATGGAAATGAGAAATTTAATATTTTGAGGCCCTTTTTGAAGATCATTAACCTTTCCAAGCTACCTAGGCACCATAAACAAATCCCACTTACACCCAGTAATCAAAATAATATAGTCTTTAGTGAAATGTACCCTACCAATGTAGTTACAGTAACCTTACAACCTATCTTGAGTGACTTAAGAGCCTCTTAAATACATGTTGAATGATGAAAAGGTCATGTGGATCCTCTCACAATGTTTGTAGACCTGTTACTCCAACATACTTAGCTTAATTTCTAAAAACACATATTAGGACAAGAGAAAAAATATATGATTAAGTATTAAATTTAACATTCTTGTACTGACATGCAACAAAATACCCTAAAAATTAACAAAAATATTTCTAAGATGTTAAATTGTACCCATACACTCTATAAACCCTTCGTGTAGAAAAAAATAGCTGAAGTCTATTGCCAATATTGTTTGCACATGAAGAATTGTTTGACTTGAGGCCTATGACAAAGCTTGGCATGCACCTACATGACCTTCAACCTACATTAAACCATTATGAATCTTGAAAAATCATCAATTACCACCTAGAGGCATTGGAAGTGATCTCATAGATGTTCTAAAGTCAAACACACATTTTTCTCCTATTGATTCCAACACATGTTTGAAAACAAGAAAAATATGCTTACCAAAACACTCATAACTACTTTGATACTTGTCATTTAACCTAATTTTTTTTATATATCTCAAGTTTGGAATTCTCTAAAAATATTCCTTTAATTATTTATTTTTATTAGGTTTAGCACATTTATTGTATAGAAAATATATCAGATCTAAGCATACATGCAAATAAAAGCGGATATTCTACCAGAAGAATTATACAAAATAGTAGAAATAAATCAACACCAGATTTAACGTGGTTCACCCAGTGTGGGCTACTTCCACCAAGAAAAAAGCCAATATATTATCCAAATCTTTGACAAGATATACAATGAATATTTACAATCTTCAACACTTCACAAATGTTCAGTATTGTCTTTCTTCAAGCTTTTGCCTTCTTCACCAAGAATTCTCTCTCACACAATTATCTTGTAATTATGATCAATCCTCTACTCTAAACCCAAGATTTATGCTTTAAATAGTTGTTTAAGAATTCAGGGCACTTAGCCATGAAATTAAATTCATGAAATCTATTCCAATGTGAAAAATAGAAATAAATGCCGAGAGTTAATTAAAAACTCGTCACACAGGTAACCAATGCCAGTTCTACCGAACCATCACTAGTTCCAACTTGCCCTGACCAATTCTGGTCACACTCTAACTGATGATGGTCTACCCTGACTGATGTCAGTTACTGTATTTTTCAACAAGTTCCAATTGCATGCTAAAACATGAGTAATTTAGCTCCATACTCAACAATCTCCCACTTGGAGATTAATTACTACACTATACCTGTACAGTAATATTCTTGGTTCCTCCTTAGCTTTGTTTCTTCCACCTCGAGCCTCAAACTCGAAGACCAATAGAAGTGGAGTGTAGTTCCAAATTATTCTTTGCTAATGGCTTCGTTATCATATTTGTAAGGTTTTTGCTTGTATGAATCTTTTCTAGCTACAACTATCCATCCTTCAATACCTGCCGTATGAAGTGATATCTTAACTGAATGTGTTTTGTTCTCGAATGAAATGCTGAGTTCTTTGCCAAATGAATTACACTCATACTGTCACTTAATAGTTTACAATTTCTTTTCTCTTTTCCTAACTCTTGCATGAACCTACTCATCCATATCATCTCCTTGCTAGCCTCTATAGCTGCAACATACTCTTCCTCTGTAGTAGACAAAGCCACAACCTTCTACAATCTCAAAATCTAGCTAACTGTCATTCCACCTACTATGAAAATATATCTAGTGGTGCTCCTCCTACCATCCAGATCTCTAGCCATATCTGAATCAACATATCCATGTAATGAAATATCTAAACGTCCATAGCATAACTGCATGCTAGATGTCCCTTTTAAACACCTGAGTATTCATTGGACTTCTTTCCAATGCTCTTTACCTAGATTATCCATATATCTACTCACAACTCCCACTACCTATGCAATGTCTGGTCTTGTACAAACCATAGCATATATGAGACTTCCAACTACTAAAGCATATGGCACTCGTGTCATGTATTTGACATCCTCTTGTGATGAAGGAAACTGATATTTACTCAATTTGAAGTGTCCAGTAATAGGTGTGTTAACAAGTTTTGCATTCTGCATGTTGAACCTTTCTAACACCTTGTAGATATAATCCTCCTGAGACAGATACAATTTATTTATTTTCCTGTCTCTATGTATTTTCATGCCAAGGATTCTTTTTGTAGATAACAAATCCTTCATTGCAAATGCATGAGCTAGATTTCTCTTAAGCTCACCAATGTCCTACATACTAGATCCTACAATAAGCATATCATCCACATACAGTAACAAAATAATATAGCTCCCATTTTCAAGCTTCTTGAAATAAAAACAATGGTTAGATTCACATCTCAAGTAACCATGATCATGCATAAAATTATCAAACTTCATGTACCATTTCCTTCGAGCTTGCTTGATCCCATATAGGCTCTTTTTCAACCTGCACACTAATTTTTCCTTACCCTTGACTTCATACCCAAGTGGCTGCTGCATATAAATCTCTTCATCCAAATCACCATGAAGGAAAGCCATCTTCACATCTAGTTGCTCTAAATGTAAATCTTCTACTGTAACTAAAATCAATATAGTATGAATAAAAGTCATCTTAACAACAGGAGAAAATATTTCATCAAAGTCAATACCTACCTTTTGTACAAATCCCTTTACTACAAGTATTTCCTTGTACCTTTTCTATCTACCCTCTTCTTCCTTAATTCTGTAAACCACTTGTTATGCAATGTTCTCTTTCCTGCTAGAAATTTAACCAAATCCCAAGTCTGGTTTTGTTCCAAAGAGTTCATCTCCTCATCCATGCCATGCTCCCACTGAACGTGAGTTTTATCTGGCATTACTTCTTCAAAGCTTTCTATTTCACCACTATCAGTCAATAATAGATAAAATAGAGAAGATGAAAATCTTTCTAGAAGTTTACTTACCCTTTGTGACCTTCTCACAGGAGTTTGGGGTACCGGAGGCTCAATCTGCACCTCTTGGACATTAGTATCAACTTTTAACAGTGACCGATGCCGGTCACCTCTAACTGACATTGGTTTATCTAACCGATGCCAGTTATTATCCTCTGTAAATATCGGTGGTTCATCTAACTAATGTCGGTCAGGGCCTAACTGACCACCGTTAATGTGTATTTATGTAGGTGTTTCTTTAAAACCTGAGAGTTCATTTTCATCAATAAACTTCTCAATTTTCTCATCCTTGGGTACCAAAAATTGATCCATGTACATTTTATTTCATTCCATTCAACATCACGACTTCTAACAATTTAAGAATTCTCTAAATCCAAAAAATGAAAACTGAAATCACCAGATCCATAACCAATGAAAGTGCACCTCTTGGATTTTGCATCCAAATTTTTTCTATTTTCTCTATAAACATGCACAAAAGCTTCTGAACCAAAAATTTTAAGAAAAGAAAGATATACCTCTTTTCTAGTCCATGATTCCTCTAGTATTCCCCCATATAGTGAACTTAAAGGGCCATGGTTAATCAAATAAACCACTTTATCAACTACTTCTGCCCAAAACTACAAGGGCAATCCAGAATGTATCCTCATACTTCTATCACGTTCCATGATTGTCCTGTTAATTCTTTCTACAACACCATTCTCATGTGGTGTTATTGGAACTGTTATTTTTCTATGTATCCCATTCACTGAACAATAATCATTGAAATCCTTACTACAATATTCACCACCATTTTCAGATCCAAGGCACTTTAACTTAGAATTTGATTCATTCTCAATAAGGGCTTTCTATCTTCTAAAAGTTTCAAAAAAATTGGATTTGTGTTTAATATAATAAACCCATACCTTTCGTGTAGCATCATCAATGAAAGTAACATAATACTTGGATCCACCATGAGAAGCTAGCTGAGCTGGTCCCCACACATCTGAGTGTACAAGCTCCAATTTCTTCTCCTTCTTAGTTGCCCTAACTTTGAGAAATCTCACTCTCTTTTGCTTTCCACAGATACAATGCTCATAGAAATCAAGATCTAAATATTTCAAATCTGATAACTTACCTTTAGCCTCTAAGATCTACATTCCTTTTTGAATCATATGACCCAACTGATTATGCCACATGCATGCATCTAAATCTGAAGTAGATAATACAGAAAATGAATCAGTAATACAAGTAGATAAATATAATGTTCCTACTGTCTTACCTCTTGCCACAACAAAATCACCCTTGGTGACTTTCCAAGAGTCTCCTGTAAAAGTAACCATGCAACCAGATTCACCTAGTTTCCCTGTAGAAATAAGATTCCTCTTAAGGCTTGGCACATGCCTCACATCTTTCAATACAGATGTATTTCTATTTTGCAATTTTAGATGAACTTCCCCTTTACCAGTAATGCTGCAAGGTTCGTCATCACCCAAATAGACATGCCCAAAATTCCCCTAGACATAATTTCTAAAATAACCCTTATTAGGGGTTGCATGGAAAGAAGCTCCTGAATATAAAACCAATGATTCAATTCTACTAACTAAATAAAGAATAAGAGCATCTTGCATTACCTCTAATGTAGCAAGATTCACCTCTTTACCTTTGTTTGGTTGTTGATTCTCTTTATTCTTTGACCAACAATCTTTATTTGCATGTCCTTTCTTTCCACATTTTCAACAAGTAATTCCCTTACTTTTGGATTTAGATCTGCTATCCCTTGACTATGATTTCCCATTACTCTTACTCTTGGATCTCTCCTTGTGCCTGCCCCTGCTTTCTACATTAAAATCAGTTCCAGATGATGTTTCCTATATACTTTTTCTACTAATTTCTTCATTCAAGATTATACTAACCACATCATCAAACTTCAAGATATTACTAGCATATATTGTATTACTAACAACCATTACCAAGTTGTCCCAACTATCAGTCAAAGAACAAAAGAATAAAATTTCTTTTACTTCATCATCAAATGGTATTGAAACCAATTTTAACTAATTTACAATAGATTGGAAATCATTCAAATGATGAGAGGAAGATTCACCTTCATGCATCTTATAACTAAAATGTTTCTTCATCAAATAAACTTTATTTGAAGCACTAGGTTTTTCATATAAATTAAGAAGAGATTTCATTAAGTCTACAGTATAAGCCGCTTCTATAATATTGGAAGCAACGGATGCTGCCAAGATCATTCTTATAGATCTCGAAGCTTTTCTGTCAAGAATATTCCATTCTTCATCAGTCATCTTCATAGGTCAAGACTTCTCATCCAAAAGTAAGTACAAATCTCTCTGATACAGATAATCCTCAATTTGCATCTTCCATAATTGATAATTTTGGCATTCAATCTTCTCTACTTTGTATTTATTATCTTCTTTCATTGTTGTAGCTCCCACACAATCAGAAAACCATCTGTGAGTAAATCTATCAACACACAAAACCCTCAAACAAAGCTCTGATACCAGTTGTTGGGGTTAGCACACCGGTTGTACAGACAATATATCATATATAAGAATACATGCAAATAAAACTGGATATTCTATGAGAATAATTATACAAAACAAGAGACATAAATCGACACCATATTTAACATGGTTCACCTAGTATGGGCTACATCCACCAAGAAACAAGCCAATCTATTATCCAAATATTTGACAATATATACAATGAATATTTACAATCTTCCACACCTCTCAAATCTGCAGTACTGTCTTTCTTCAAGATTTTTCCTTCTTCACCAAGAATTCTCTCTCACACAATTATCTTGTAATTATGATTAATCCTCTGCTCTAAACCCTAACTTTACAATTTAAATAGTTGTTTAAGACTTTAGGGCACTTAGCCATGCAATTACATTCATTAAATCTATTCCAATGATAAAAATAGAAATAAATCCCGAGAGTTAATTAAAAGCTCGTCGTGCAGGTAACCGATTCTGGTTCTACCCAACCGTCACTGGTTCCAACTTGCTCTGACCAATGCCGGTCACACTCTAACCGATGTCGGTCTGCCCTGACCGATGTCAGTTAATGTGTTTTCTAGAAATTTCCAATTTCATGCTAAAACATGAGTAATTTAGCTCCATACTCAACAATTTTAATGAGGTTGAATAATATTTACTGGTACCTAAGAATACATGTAGCTTATTTTCCACTTCTTAAGGAACCAACTTTGGTAAAACTTGCATAACTTCCACATATCTTTCCAAAACCTAGTAAAAATTTTCATAGAGCACAAAAAGACACCTTTTTACATCATACATAATACCATTTATTACAAGTATCATTTAATTCTATTATTCCATCTCATTTACCTCTTCTTATATTGTCAGTTTTTAAAGGTAATTTTGGTGGACTTTTGAATTTTTTCCTCAAGAACTCAAAGGAATCTTCTTAATGTTCACACATCCCCTAAATAACATTCTTAGGATACTACCATTTGTTTTTTACCTTTCCATGAATTATATCAGCTTCTCATACCTTATCAAGCACTAGACCCAAGCATAAATGGGCCAGGTTCAACTGCCACCTCCATCAGATGACCTAATGCACCTTGTGAGACATTTTCCCCCTACATGTAGAAGCATTAATGACCCGTATATTTCCTAAAACTAGTAATCTAACTTGTACTTTGTCTCTAGTGATAAAAACTATCTTTCCTACTTTGGTTTGAGTGGACTCTTAGCCTTGGATGAGTTGACTTGACTCAACATTTCATGACGGGACTATGTGAACATGTTACAAACTCATAGATAGCTCTCACTCACCTAATAATCATTTTTGACCTTCATACCACCTTTGAGATATTTCTAGGTCAGTTAGCTAAAACTTATAGATCACCTAGACAACACACCTAGATTACCTAGGGGATTGTGAAATCAGTGAAAACACAAGTGACATTATCTTCCAATAGATAGACCCCTTGAACACATGTTGGACACTTCATAAGATCTCAAAGACACATTATATAGTTCTAACTTTGTTAGAAAGAAACCATAGACAACAAGCTTACCTATTATAGGAATATTGAGATACATTGACATATTCAAAATACACCAAGAACTTGGAGACACTAACACACACCAAATGATATGACCAAGATGATTTTTAACATATTGAAACACCTCTGAGTAATAATAGATCAAGAAGACTGCCATGGAGACAAAAGGAACTCAAACACATGCATGTGATTATGCCACCAAAGAGAACATGACCACTTACATACAAGACAAACTCAAATGAACCAATATGCATACTAAAAAAAATTCAAATAACATACCTTGACCTTTTGGAGGAGACATAAGATAACTTAGATAGCTCTCCCTCACTCAAATGATTCATATGCTTTGATATACCTTCAAGAAGCATAGTGAAGTTATACTTCTTCTAAGGAGACCTAAACAAAGGAATTAAAGATGTCCCAAGCCTTCTTGGGCACTTAGAAAACTCCTTCATACGATTTTGTCTAAATGAGCACTGAGATTCGCTTCTTCTTTCACAAACAAAAGTTCTTGATAGGACACTATTATCTCTCCTAGGCTAGCACACTCTTCCTTAAATTTTATTGTTCATTATTGGCCTTTGAAGGACACCTTCTTACACTATAGGTCCTTGAACAATTTTATTCTATCTTTATAAACCATAGTAGCAGTTCTATACAACATGACAAGCTCTATTAAAACTATAACACACCATTGAATCCTTCCTCATATAGCTCTTAAATTGCCTAAGAGGATCATTCAAGCAATATCTAATAACGCGAACTCTCTTATGGTTATCTTAACATACCACTCTCTTAGCTTTATCACCTTCTACACTCATTTTTCCTATGACCAAATCCATTGCAAGTAAAACAATAACCATTGAAATATTTCCCATACCTTGATTCATTAAGTTTCCTTATAAGATTTACTTTCAAATTTTCCTTAATGATAGTCTCCTTATTTTCCTCCTTGGTCCTTGATTCACCAATTTCCTTGCATTAGATTAGGTCCTTGTGTTTCACTTATTTTTTCTTGACTTCAAATTTGAAGACCAAACTAGCTCTACAACTTGTAACTTTCTTTAAAATTTTGATAAGACATAGTCTTCTTACTAGCCTCTATTAACTCAACACTTAGGAAATCTATCTCTTCTTGATATTCTGAGAAAAAACCATCTTTATCTTGTAATATTGAAGCAATATACTTCACCTTCTCTTCCAATAATCTATTTGACTCACTTTTCTTGCTTAATTCAGATTGGTACATTTATTTTAGCTTGTTCATATGAATTCATTACTCTTTGAATTGAAGTCTCATCTTCTTGTTCTCTTTCTCACCTTGTACATTTTTTATTTATTTTAATGCCTTGAAAATCATATTTGCCTGTTAGAGTAGGTATTTACCTTAGCTCATGTTCACCTAGGTACATTATTTACCTTTATTGTATTTATCCCCAACCACTTATGTGTGTGGATATTTCTTTTTATTTATTTAGATATTAGGAGATATTATCCAGTTGTTAGGTATAGTTCTTTCCTTGATCTATGGTATTGACTAGTTCTTTCCTAGATCTATGGTATTGACTTGATCCTTGATGTCTAGTTCTCTCATGAATATGTGGACTTGACTAGTTATTTGATGACTAGATCTTTCCATGATTTATGGCTTGATCTACGACCTTGAATGGTTCTTAGATTGTTATTCCTTGCCTATATAAGCAAGATCCATTCTCATTGTATTTCATTGAGTTCCATAATAATTAATGATATTGTTTCTCAATTGTTTGTAAAGGTTTTGAGTAAAGTTATTCTGGCAAATTGCTTTCATCTTATTGATCGTGGTGTTTGATTAGCATCTATGTTCTTGGCTTTGTACGATATAGTTATCGTTCCTTTCATGGTATCAGAGTGATAGATGATGTAGACATCCAGTAAGTTTTTCTTTGCAAGCAAGGGTTTATTTTTTTCATGTGTATGGAATTTATTAGCAATTTTTTGCAGCATTCATTTTTATGCAAAATGGAGTGCGGAATTGGATTTGAGACAGTCAAATATGGGTGCATTCTTTTATCCATTGGATATAAGCGTGTACCTTATGGACGCATTCTTTTACCCTCTGGGTATTTTGCTTTTAGATGAAGTCTTTTATCCACTTGCTGCAGATCTGTACCCTCTAAATGCATTATTTTATCCATTAGATATAAGCGTGTACCTTCAGGATGCATTCTTTTACCCTCTGGGTATTTCGGTTCTGGTTGCAGTCTTTTATCCACTAGATGTAGATCTATACCCTATGGGTGCATTATTTTATCTATTGGATATAAGTGTGTACCTTCCGGATGCATTCTTTACCCTCTGGGTATTTCAGTTTTGGATGTAGTCTTTTATCCACTTGACGCAGATCTATACCCTCTAGGTGCATTCTTTTATCCATTCGATATAAGCATGTACCCTCTAGACGCAATGATTTACCCTCTGGATATTTTAGGTTTTGGGTGCAAACAGTTATCCTTTGGTTGTAAGCGTGTATTATGTGGATGCACTCTTTTACCCTTTAGACATTTGGGTGTCACGTGTACCTTTTTAAAAGATCAGCATTTAAATATTATTTTAATAGCAAAACCATGTAGAGCTCATAACTTTTGATCCGTAGCTCGGATTAAGGTGATCTTTGTTTTGAAGTTGTGTATTTTTTCAAGATCTACGCATTGGTGACATTTTTATACACACATTTCAAATGTAAAAGGTATTGTTACTCATTGTAATATTTACATGCACTTAATTATAAAGTGCCAAATTCGGGAGGGAGTTGTGATCACTTGTGGATGCATTTTCGATTGAGCCCGACGTCCTAATATTTTGGGTATTGTATTCTTGTATCTATGGGTGTATACATTTATATCTATCTTCTTTGTTGAGGTATTTAGGATCTATATTTTTGACAGTTTTTTTGGCATGTTGACAGTCTCTCTTGTGGGGGAGCTATTCTGGTGGAGCCCAGTGTTCGAGTAGTTGATTTTGACAAATCATACAGATCTGTGGTGTCACTCTACACATTTTTCAGTATACGAGGGTGTGGTGTTGATACTGCTTATTCAGGTTTCGTGCCCTTGCCTTGTTACCTTAGATTTTTCTTGGATTGTGGCACTCCTATTTATTTGGATCTCGTGTCCTTGCCTTATTGCCTTGGGTTTTGTTGGATCGTGGCACACCTATTTGTAGCAGTTGATCAAATTATGTTTGGTGTTTGTTTTTTCACTTTTTGACATCACTCCATTGACAGTCTCCTTGCATGGAGCTATTCTGGTGAAGCCTAGTGTTAGTTGTTTTTGAGTTATATGATGAAGCAGTTAATTCAAACCATAGTGTGCACCACACTTCTTCAGCATTATACAATTTTTTGGATTCGAGCTTCTGAGGATATTTTGCAGCAGGATTTTGCTCTCTACTTTGTTATTACTGGTTTTGGGTACCTTGCGGTGTCCATTTTTCCCAGTTATTGTGTGTGGGTACCTCAACAAGCATTGTTTCTGGGACCCACCCTATTTTTCTCCCACCTAAGCTATGCTTACGGGAGGGTGTTAGTGTAGGTTATTATTTATCCTTTTATTTATTTATTAGGATAATTCTTACACTTGTGTTAGCCCTAAACTTGTTGGGTAAATAGAAGTGGCATTTCCACAGTATGAGTCCTAGCTATTAGGCCTGATGAGGTACTCATGTACAATATATCCATGAAGAAATCTTGAACCAAAAGAAGGAAAGAATCCTACTATAAGGAAAGAGAAAGAAGAAGAAGAAGGAATATTTTCTCATGAACACCCCCCAAGAACAACTTTCGAAACCCCAAGCATGCCACGCAACTCAAGGTAGTGAGGTGATGCAAAAGGCTTCGTAAAGATGTCTCCCAACACAGTTAAGCACCAGTGGACCAAGCATATCGAGAGACACATCCACTTCATTCAGAAACACATTCAGGATGGAGTTCTTTGCTTGGAGTACCTTCCGACTCAGTAGTAGGTTACAGACATCTTTACAAAGCCTTTTGCATCACCTCACTACCTTGAGTTTCATGACATGCTTGGGGTTTCAGAAGTTGTTCTTGGGGGGTTTTCGTGAGAACATCTTCCTTCTTCTTCTTCTTTCTCTTTCCTTATAACAAGATTCTTTCCTTCTTTTGGTTCGATATTTCTTCATGGATATATTGTACATGAGTACCTCATAAGGCCTAGTTGTCGGGCCTCATACTGTGGACATGCCACTTCTATTTTGGCCCCTAGCTTCACTTGAGGGGGGTTTTAGAGTAGGTATTTACCTTATCTCATGTTCACCTAGGTACATTATTTAGTTTTATTGTATTTATCCTCACCCACTTATGTGTGTGGATATTTCTTTTTATTTATTTAGATATTAGGAGATATTATCTAGTTGTTAGGTATAGTTCTTTCCTTGATCTATGGTATTGACTAGTTCTTTCGTAGATCTATGGTATTGACTAGATCTTGGTGATGTCTAGTTCTCTCATAAATCTATGGAGTTGACTAGTTCTTTGATGACTAGTTCTTTCCATGATTTATGGCTTGATCTACGACCTTGACTGGTTCTTATATTGTTATTCCTTGCATATATAAGCAAGGCCCATTATCAATGTATTTCATTGAGTTCCATTATAATATATGATATTGTTGCTCATTTGTTTGCAAAGGTTTTGTGTAAAGTTATTCTGGCGAATTTCTTTCATCTTATTGATCGTGGTGTTTGATTAGCATATGTGTTCTTGGATTGGTACGATCTGGTTATCGTTCCTTTTATTGCCATCCTCATCATCTCCACTATAATAATTCCAATAACCTGAAATAAAATATCCTAAGAAATAATTGGTTTCACTAGAAGACTTCATAGTATCATTAGTCATGAAAAAATACTCATTTCCTATGTACTCATGATCTAATTCAGATTTAGAATATGAAGCACCACTCCTAGCATTAGATAATTCATTATCTTAATTTATATAAAAACTCCTTTTGTCCCTTTTGTAATAAATCTTATTAAATATTTACTTTCTCTTATCATTATTTTTTTTGTTTCTTGTCATGATCACTATCATGCTCTTGTCCACCATGATTTTCTTTCTTATTTTTATCAAGAAAATTAATATAAAAATGTTCTATCTTACAAGATTTGAAACATTTATAAGGAAGAATAACTTTGTACTTACCTGATCCAAACTTCATTCTTCTAGCCACCATAGCATAGAGATTTTCATCTACAATCTCTAGAGTGGATTCATCATCCTTCACCTTCTTGTTTTTTCACTTCATTTTAGACTTGAATGCAACCTATTTCTTGGATTTTTTGAGATCACATATTCTCATCTCATATCCAGTAAAGGTACTATATAAATCATCCATCTTAAAAGTTGTCAAATCCTTTGCTTCTTCTATAGTAGATAATTTAGAATCAAACTTTCAAGTTAGTGATCTTACAACATTTTTAACAACCATTTCTTCTTTTACTTCTTCTCCTAATCCTTTCATGTGATTGCAAATTGTTTTAACCCTAGCTAGATATGCGGTAATGTACTCTTCATCATTCATCTTAAGAGACTCAAACTGATTTCTAAAGGTTTGAAGTTTAGCAACTCTTACCTTTGAATCACCTTCACATAGAAATTAAAATTTCTCCAATGTTTCCTTTTCTGATTTCAAGTAAATAACATATCCCAACTAAGATTCTCCAAGATCATGAATAATAGCATTAAATGCCTTAGAATTGTGTTCATATTCATCCTTGTCTGCTTTATCTTCAATAGGAGTAGTAAGAGGAATATATCAATCTTCCACTATTTTCAAAACATCAAACACTTATGAAATAATTTAGGTATTCATCCTTAGCCTCCAAAATGCATAGTTTATTCCATCAAACATTGCATATTTGTCTATGAATTTAACACTCACCATTTTTTTTTCTTCATCATCTCCTTTCAAGTAGTAAAACTTCTCCAAAAGGATCCTCTCTGATACCAATTGTTAGAAGTCCAATAGATTGAGAGGAGGGGTGAATCATTCCTTACAAATAAAAATTATATTTCAGATCACTCACATAAACCATTAAAAATTTATCCTTTCATTAATGTGTGCACAACAACATAGAATATTCATCTTATAAACCAAAAACAAGATAAGAAATACCATAACACAAGATTTAAGTGGGAAACCCTCAAGGGTAAGAAAAACCACTAAAACATTTGATGATATTACATAGAAAAACTCCTCAAGTGAATATTACCCATCACAAGATATTTCTCTAGTGAGGTAACAACCCCACATGGAACACTAACCCCTAAACCCTTGTTGATATTACTCACAACAAGAGACTTACATGCATATGAAAAATCACACAATATTATGATGAAATATGATAACTAAAAACATTCTGATACCATAGGTTATAGTGATCCAAATATTCACTTCCAAACTCTTTCAAACCCTTTCTCAAACCCTAGGTCTTCAACTTACACAATCTATCACTTTCAACACTTCTCAATTCTTTAAAATATTACACACAACCATGATAATATTTTTCAACATTTAACTCACTTCTCCTTCATTTAGTTCATGCTTCAACACGTAAAAATTTCACCCACCTAGGTTGCACTTCATGTACGCACTCAATTAGTTCTATAAAGCACAAAAAACATTCTTTTATATGGTTCTCCAACTTTCAAACTTGAATAGGTCAAAACTTATCCCTTGATTTGGTTCAAACCATAAATCATATAAAAATTTTAAATTTTAAATAAAATATCTACAAGTGACTCAATTAGGTCATCATAGCTAAAACCCCAACTACGTATGCCAAAAATGGCTCAAAACCCCATGTGCACATTCTTAAAAAATTTCCTTACATTAGTAACATAATTTTTCATCACCAAAGACCCCTTACATATTATTAAAATATCATAAAAAATTCATTCATGGTAGAAATTAATATCAAAAATTTAGAAAATTTCATTTACTGAGCCTAGTTCCCTTTACAATTCTGAAAACAATTATTTACTGCACCGTTCATTACCTTAGAAAATTCATAAGGCCACCAAAACATTAAACAAGAGACAAACATTCCATGTGACCACTTGATGGAAATTTAAGAGACTATAAAAAAATTCAAAGAAATTTATAAGTCATGAAATATCCATCTATTCAAACCAAAGCTACTTTTGCCTTCAACAAAATAACCTTCCAAAAACACTAATTCAAAAGGTTAACTCATAAAATAATTTTTAAATTCATTAAATACATATAAATTGATTCTTTGGATTCCCAATTCATTTGTATTCATATTACAGTTGATATAAATAATCACCCAATCCATCTCATGCTTTAAACAACATCCACTTTCACCATAACACATTTTTGTCTTGAACTACCAAAAATATTCTTGCTCAAAGAATGTGATGGAAACTTTTCAAATGACCTCATCATGATGAAATCCATATAATACTGTAAATATCTCTTAAATACATTTCCAACACAATTTGAATCACTTCAAAAATCCACCTGTAGCTCAAGTTATGCTCATTTTACTGGACCCTTTTATTTGAGACCCCAAAACTACCTTTTGACAAGTTAAACTATTTGGACCTCAAAATACCGTGTATGTACATGAAAATGTCCAAAAAACTCCATGGAAATCAATAAAAAAATCCCAGAAATCATACACCATCAATTTTTAATGCCACTCCTTTCAACCATTTAGTCCTAAAACATTCTTCTTCAAAAACTTAGATTTTTAGGTGGGGCCCACGTATTTTCACAAGATCTAGAACATAAATTTCTATAAAAATAAGACAATAGTGTAAAACATACAATCATCAATTTTTATGAAACAATAAAAAAGGGGTTACTATACTTCACTTTAAGTCAACTTCTCTGAACTAATGTTTAACTAGGGTTTTAGACTTCTTTACGTTCTTAATATTCATTCATAAAATCCTGAAGATCAATTGACCTCATTATTTTTTTGAAATATTCATAAATCACCTTAGAAGTATCCCTCAAATCCATAAGTTTCCATGCAATTAATACTATCCATAACGGTAATCTAAATTTGCACTTTGAGATGGAATTTAACTTGTTTTTCAACCTCTCTCAAAACAATAGCCATATTTATAAAACAATCAATAGGGGCACTTGAAAGTTTTTTGAGATAATCATGACTAATCCTTATAACATATTTGATCATTATAATGTTAATTCTATACCTCAATATCTCCATCCAATCTCATTTACATAGCTACACCTTACGGATTCTCATTATAGAAGATAGGGTCAGCTGAAATAATGAAATAAATAAAAAAGAAACCTCTTAGAATGACCAAAACATACCTCACATTCAAATATACACATGGATACAAGATTCTATTATCTCATATATCTCCAAATCACTATGTCACACCTCTAAGCTATTATACCTGCTCCCAATGAGCACTTGTAACTAATTCAACCACTTATAATTCCACTATCCCACTAATATGAGTGCTCAAGCACCCTCAAAAAATGTTACACATCATTTAAAAATGCTTCCTAAGAATCCAAGAAGCTCACACTACTAAGATACACCTCGTAGGAACCTGTATAGGTTTTCTAGAGTAAGCACTCCTCACTAAATTGTGTTTTAGGAGCTGATATACATATGACCCAGTATGTTTGCATCAATAAAATCTTCATGAAATATGCATACAACACTAAATTAGTCCTTAATGTGATTTTTCATTAATGAAAACACCTATTAGGACACCATGCCAATAGACACACCATACACGAAATGCATTATGATGTTAAACCATTTGTTAAACTCTAAATAAACTACCATGTCCACCAAACCTTACTTTTTATAAGGAGCCTCAGAAACTAAGGGATAGGATGCACTCGATGTTTTTTGCATTTCCTCTTTTCCATTCCAACTCTATAATCTAGCTTGATTCGGTGATGACCTATCTCAAATGTCTAATCCTTTGCTAGATGTATGATAAGAAGAAGAAAAACGAACGTCAAAGAATATTCTACATTTACCCTTAGACATCCCTCTATTGAAAGATAATCATCTCAAATAATTCCCTCGATAGAAACCATGTCTTTCTTTGATTCAATCGCAAAATTGGATTTCAAACGACGACGCGAAAGTTTGGTATAAAATACCATTTCACGCACTGACAAGGAAAATTGTATGAAAGGAGAAATATGAAAGGACATGATAAATGAAATGAAAGAAAACGAAATAAACATTTAAGATGTGAAAATAAGCGAGAGAGGATCGGTAAATACATGGAGTGACTATGCCATGAAATTTTTGTAATTAATACACGATTGCTAGGAGATTTAATTTAAACCTTTATTAGAAAAGGTGATGAGTTTGGCCAATCAACATATATATTACCAATATTATCACAAAATGCTTTGTTAGTACCCCGATTTTCTATTAAATATTCCTATGTAGTAGCCTCCCAATATATAAGATTTAATGTCCAATATTTAATTGATGAAAGAATTAAAAAGGAATCTTATTCGCACAAGTTTTTAGATGGCAGTGTTAGCAATAACACTAGAGTTGCCTCCAGTAATTAATTCATTACTATTCAATTTGTTAGCCATAGATAAAAAATGTTATAGCACTTTAATTTATTGATTTATATATTTATTAATATACAAAAATTCTAGTCATTAGTCACATTATTAATTATGAGATTATCCTTTGGAATAAGGTGACCAATTTTTTTCGTGGCTATCTTTCCAAATAGGATTTGAGGATTGGAGAAGGGATCCCACAAAAAATTAGCACTTAACCCAAATTTGTATTTTTCCTAGTTCAAAATCCCCATTTCCCCATAATTTTTAAAAAGTGAAATGTTGACCCATTTAACAATAGGTATTTTCTCGGTATCTCTGGTTCCTTTCCGTATATAGGCTAACAAAAGTTTGTTTATTTTATCAAACACACAATTGAGGATCCTCAGAATAGAAAATATATAAATAGAATGAAAATAATAGTATATCAACAAGATTAGAACAATGTAATAGAAGTTCGTCATTTAACTCTGAGTGAGAATCATGTTCAGGTTTGCCCTACATCTGTGGTAGATTCATTAGGTCTATTTTATTTAAAGGATAATTTTAATAAAATATTCAAGGCCAAGATAGACATGATACTTCTTCAGGTTTAAATGATCTACTTCTGCTACTATGATCTAACCTTTCCTAACTATGTGCCTATGTTTATTACATGCAAATGTTTCTCTTAGCAATATCAAAGCCTTCCCTTTCATTAACTAATAGAGCTTACCGGTTGTAAATCATTTTTTATATGAAAAGATATGAATTTCATTTTTTCGCACAATATATCAAATGATAACTACATAAGGCATCAAACTTATCGAAGGTATGCATTCAAGGACTTGGGCCTGCCAAGGATAATCCAACGAAAATAATATAATTAGAAATATTGACAACAAACTTTTTGAGATTGATTTTTGCATTCTTAAACAAGATTCATCGATAATATAGAGGCTAGAGGCCACTAGTCTTCTCATCAACGAATAATTGATAAACATAAAACATGTATTGCTCTTCATGGAATCGCATAATTTGTTCATGTGTAAGATTTGTGTTCATCTTTGCCATCATGTTTTAGGAAATTATGTAGGACCATTTTTTTTAGGGGTAATTTCTTGAAATATGCAAGGAAAAGATGATCATGATACTTCTTTAGGCTTAAAATATGTATTTCTATTATTATACTCTAACTCTTATATTTATTGCTATAGTAGACAATGATTTGTATTAGTTCGATATTTTTAAAAAGCAGAAACAATAAAGGCTTGTGAGTGTCAAGCCAATGCTTTCAATAAGTAATGTAGCTTAGTTGTAGTTAAAAAATTTCATTGATACTAACCAACACCATAAATTCCTAGTGACCACAATTTATCAATTCATATGATCTCTTTTTCGAGTGCTATGTTCTGTAAGTAGTCAAGCTTAGCAATCGTTACGAATTTTCTTTAATATGAAATTTTTTATCTCTATTTTTGTAATTAAGAAATATTGTAGTCTAGAGGCCGCTAATTTAGTCCTTTCGTAATAAAAAATAAGACTAGAGCTCTACGTTCTATAAGTATTCAAGATTAGCACATTTTATTTAATATGAATTATTTATCGATTTCTTATTTTGTAGTAAATAAAAATTTAATTCTAGAGGTTGCTAATCTATTACTTTCTCAAAGACCTTCATATCTTTCAATAGTAAACTATTTTAATATCTCAAGTATTTACCATCTAAATATATTATGAAAAATGCATAGCGACCAATAATATCTAGTACTACTAGACTTCAGCTCATAATGAATGATCTCATCTCAAGGCAGCAGAGTGGCTTTATTAAAGGCAGGATTATACAAGACGGAGTGATTATGGTTCACGAGACTATACATTCCATGGAAAATAATAAAAAGGCAAATATGGTCCTTAAGCTTGACATGAATAAAGCTTTTGACAAGGTATCTTGGGTCTTCCTTGAAAAAGTTTTAGCTAAATTTGGGTTCACAGAAAAATTCAGAAGAATTATTAAGTCTTGTATATCTACAGCCAGATTCTCTGTGGTTGTTAATGGGGAGCTTGTGGGCTTTTTCACCAGAAGCAGAGGTCTTAGACAAGGTGACCCCATTTCCCCTTTACTCTTCATTCTCTTGGCTGACAGCCTTAGCAGAACAATCGGCAAAGCGGTTAAATACGGCCTTTTAAATGGCTCTAAACCCACTTCCATCAGCCAAGCCGTCTCCCATCAACAGTTTGCGGACGACACTATCCTTATTCTTCTAGATTTTGTTGTGGAAGCTAAGGCTATTAAGGCTTTATTGCAGCTTTATGAATCTGCTTCTGGGAAAGAGATTAATTATGAAAAAATCACCATATTCTTCTTCAACACTCATGAGGAAAGACAGCTCAAAATTGCTAAAATTCTGGGCTATAAAATCAGTGCACTTCCAGCCACCTACTTAGGCCTCCCTCTCGGCACTAAGAAAGTCTCTTACAAGGTGTGGGATGATTTATTGGAGAGATTTCAAAAAAAAATGGCTGGTTGGAAAGGTGCCACTTTATCTAGTGCTGGTAAGTGCCTACTCATTAAAAGCACTCTTCAAAATTTGCCCATCTATATCATGTCGCTTTTCAAAATCCCTTCTTCCTTCAGAGATAAAATTGAGAGGATTCAAAAAAAAAATTATGGCAAGGCTTGGAAGAGAAGTTCAAATTTCATTTAGTGGCCTGGGATAAGGTCTACACCCCGAAGTCTATGGGAGGGTTGGGCATAAAAAATATTGAGAAAATGAATGAGGCACTCATTGCTAAAATGGGCTGGAGAATGTTGACTGAGAAACAACCCTGGATTGATTTAATTAAAGAAAAATATTTAAATCATCAAGTTGTTTACTCCTATCTGCATGATGAGCACCTCCCCTGTGGTTCCATTTTTTGGAATAATTTGGTCAAGAGCAAAAACTTCATCAAGCAGGGCAGCAAATGGAAAGTGGGGGATGGCAGGGAGATAAACTTATGGGAGGATAATTGGTTTAGTGGCAATCTCTTGGACAGATTTGGGATGGCTAAGGACAGTCTAATAAGCAAGTATGGTATTAAAATCAAAGATTACATTGAAGGAAATGGCACCAACAAGAGTTGGAAAAATCTTACTGTGGAGCGAATTGATCTGAAACAAATTACTTCCTCCCTTCAAGATAATTTAGATCTTATTCCATTAAGTCAGCTGGATTCCAAGGATGAGTTGATTTGGAATAATTCTCATGATGGGAACTACTCTGTCAAATCTGGTTATATCAATCTCTTTCATAGTAATCAATCAGATTTTAATTGGAACAAGATTTGGATGTCTGAATTAACTCCTAAAATAATTTTTTTCCTTTGGCTGGTCATCAGAGGTAGAATTATTACCACTGACAATTTGATGAGAAGAGGATTTATAATTCCTAATTGGTGCCATCTTTGTAAAAATGACTCTGAGGATATCAGCCACCTGTTTATACATTGTGATTATGCCAAAAGAATTTGGAACTTTGTCCTTTCTAAATTTGAAGCTCTCTGGGTGATGCCGATGAATCTTAATCAGCTATGGAATCAATGGAACTCACCCTTCAGACATTGTGTTATCAAAAGGATCTGGAAATTGTCTATCCCACATTTAATCTGGAGGATTTGGAAGGACAGAAATGATATCATTTTCAGAAATAAGAAGAAAAACTATAAACTCAGTATTGGAAAAATTTCTAATGGTATCAAAGAGGATATTGCCAGATTTAAACCTCCCAAGAACAAGAGTTATCTTGAGAATGAAGAGTACATCTTATCCAATTGGCAGATTGGTAATTGGAGCAACCTCGGGAATAGTATTGATAGATCTTCGATCAAATGGCATCCTCCTAATTCTAATTGGTACAAGTTGAACTTTGATGGGGCCTCTAAGGGAAACCCTGGGACAGTGGCAGGAGGAGGAGCAATACGGGATCATAATGGTAATCTGATTGCTGCTTATGCTGGAAAAATGGGAGTTCAAACTAATCATTTTGCTGAAGCATTATCTGCTCTCTGGGGCTTGAGAGTTGCCCAGGCTAAGAATATTCAGAACCTGGTTGTTGAAGGGGACTCCCTTAATATCATTAAACTTCTTAATCAGTCCTCATCTCCTAGTTGGAGTATTAAGGATTTTATCTCTGAGTCCATAAGCATCAGTCATACTTTCAATAACATCAGAATCAGGCATACCTACAGAGAGGGCAATAAATTGGTGGATGCGCTGGCCAATTTTGGCATTAATGTTAATTTCACCATCTGGGATAATAACAACATCCCTAATCAGCTCCACAACAGCATTCATGCGGAATTTTATATGCAAGCAATCCCTAGAGATGAGACATAATCTTTGGATGAAGATCAGCATCAATAACACTCTCACACGTGTTGCTTTAATGAATATGATGATGCAAATAATATATAATATTCATGATAGTAAGAATTATTTGGGGAACTCCAATTGGAGTTATGTTGATTTGAAAATCGCGCATGCGGGATGTACTACAGCTGTTAGAATCCGGATTCATAGCTCCTCAGAAACCGATGGGAGTTGTAATGTGATTGTTGAAATAAAGAGAGCTACTCACACACGCGACCACCCGCAGGCTCAGTTCAGCAGTCACGCAGCTGTTCGTGGGAAGAACAATGGATATAGTTTCTAGTTTTGTGCGGCTTTCAATAGCAAGAAGCGGACAGGTCGCTACGCACACAGGCATCTGGGAAATTGTTGTAATCATTCTATCACCAAGAAGATGGGAGGACCTCCCTGCTAAATTGAACCATGCACGGACCCTGACTGGAAGGAAAATATCGAGCTTTGGAACATTCTCAGTAAAGGTGGTTTCACCAACTTCGTGGAAAAGGTGCAGGGGCATGACCAAAGCATTTCTGTGAATTTTGCTAAGGAATGGAAGGAACGAACTGTCGACTATGGGGGACAGAAGATATCAGTCAATGAAGATCTTATTGCTGAAGCGACCGGTCTTTGTTTGGAGGGATACCGCTTCTTCAACAAAAGGGTTGATAGAGATGCTGAGGAAAGAAGATTTGTGGAGGGATCTGAGGAGCTCACATTTGGTACAGTGGGCCTACTTGTCAGCTCAATTCCTCCACCCTATGATGAGGTAACTCGCATGATGATTTGATTCATCTCCTTGGAAGGTAGGTTTCTCTTTGTCCCTGCTAAACATCTTATCTTTCTAAACCACTTCCGTAGGAATCGATTGGTTTGCTTCCCCCATTATCTGCTGAACTCCCTTGAACGCTCCATTTTGGAGTTTCAGAAGCACACCCAGGCGGTTCCCTTGCATCAAGGACTTATATTGTTGATTCATAAATGTTGCCTTCTAAAATACCCTGGTCTTCCTTCCTCTCCTAGCCCGGCTTCCCCTTTGATGGGCTCTGCTGATGTCAGCCCTGTTCCTCCTGCTGCCCCTGTCACCACTATTGTCACCCCCTAGCCGGCTGTTCAAGCTTCTCCATCCCTTCCCCCTACTGCTGATCCCGCCACCCACCTCGCCTCTACCTCTAAAAGACCGGTCACCAGGGCCTCCAGGAAGCTCAACCTTGAGGCTCTTTCTATGGAGAAGGAGCCTTTCGAGCTAGAAATTGCACATGACCTTCTCCATATCAGCAGTGCCAGTCCCCGGGAAGTACAATTGGATAGCTCTTCAAAGAGGTTGGAGGCCTCAGAGGCTGAGATGAAACTGTTGAAGGATGAGGTCAAGAACCTTGCTAAACAGAAAGGTAAGAAAAGCATGGAGGGGGAGGGGAACATTGATAGCAATCAGATTGAGGACATTTATAAGAAGCTGACTTCTTTGGAATCCCGCTTAGGGATGGCCAAAACTAGACATGATTACAACATTTCCGCCTTTAGGGCAATTGAGGAGTTCATTGAGGGTCATGCTAGAAGTGTTTCCAACCTCAGCGGTGTCCCGGCTGCACTTTGGGGCAATGAAAAAGAGAGCAAAAGAACCATTGAGGAGCTTGATAAAACTGATGTTGCCCACATGAAAACTCTGGGTATGTTTCACGCCTGGAAGAGAGTCAAGACCAGCATCGATAAAGCCACCAAGAAGTAGCATTGGTTACTTCTGTTGTTTCTGTTTGTTTTTTTTGTTGTTTTTTTGCGGTCTCTTTACTGCTTTTTTGCAGTAATTTTGTTGTTTTGTCTCGGTTGAGTAGCTTTTTCTGGGCTACTTCGAGCTTCATTGTAACACTCGGATCTTGATCCATTCTCTCTGATTCTCACTCTTATTCCGGCTCTTAGGCCTTCTTTTGTTCTCAAGGGTATAGTCCCTTTCAAAAAGCTATTTGCCAATAATAAAAAAAATAATATCTAGTACTATGATTTTTTATTAGAGCACTATGTTTGAAATAAGATATTGTTTAGCCTACTTGCCACTAAATAATTCATTTCTAGAAGTATTCAAGCTTAGCAGTCGCAAAGCATTTTCTTTAATATGAACTGTTGTTTGATCTTTATATTCAAAATTAAAAATAAGTTCAGCCTATCAGCCATTAATCTAATAACATTAATAAGTAGTGGATCTTAGCGGAAAGGTTTTTAATTGATGCCCACTGATGTGTAAAAAAAAGAAAATATGTAATTTTCTGTGCCTAACAATAACTATGATGTTATATGAGTACCCTAAAATCATTTTTAATAACCATATTTCTTCCCGATGATGAAAATACCTCCATAGATTTTAACATTAAAATCTTTCCATATCTCACATATCTTTCATCGAAATACGTTATGGAAAATGCCTAACGACCATTGATATATATTTCTCTGATTTGTCATTCTAGTAGTATGTTAAAAATATGAAATGTTTTAGCCTATTTGCCACAAAATATTTCATGTATGTAAGTATTTAAGCTTAGTAGTTGCTAAGAATTTTCTTTAATATGGACTGTTTAATTTATCATTTTTAATTAATGGAGCTTAGCATTTGCTAAGTATTTTACTTGATATGAACCGATATAAATTATGTGCTAGAAATAAACAACTTATGGGTAATATAGATGTTGTGATATTTTTAAAGGGTATGTACTGTCACACTTGGTTTTGGAAAGGATTGGATATCCTATAGAATATGATTATAGTTAATGAAAAATACAAGCAATCATAATCTGTAGAGATATTTATTTACATTACTAAAAAGGAAACCGAGGAGTTGTAGAGGCTAGAGGCTGATAGACTTATTCTCAACAAATAGATGAAAAACATTTGACATGCAGAGTTGTTCATTAACTCATACTGAAAATAATAACATGGTCCCTTATAAAATATAAGTACTTATTATTTTTAATTCGGTGTTGTAAAAATATCATTCTAATGGAGCTTAGTCATTTCTATTTTCATTCCTATCTAGGCACTCTAAAATTATTTTGAAGCATAAAATTTAGTGTTAGTTTTTCTAGAGTAAAGCATAAATAACTCCATAAACTTGAAAATGAAAAAATATCTTAGAAATTTTATGCCACATGTTTTTAATGGATTACAGTTATATCTTAATAATACAAATTATTATAAGTGCGAATAAGGAAAAGTTGCAAAAGCATATAAAATGGGGTAAGAACACTAAAAAGACATCAAAATATTTTTAAAAACTAGTTAATGGACCATCTGATAATAAATAAGAAAGGATTCATCACTTTGG
The DNA here is from genome assembly GCA_019776745.2 of Taxus chinensis. Lineage (NCBI taxonomy): Eukaryota > Viridiplantae > Streptophyta > Pinopsida > Cupressales > Taxaceae > Taxus > Taxus chinensis. The sequence continues at coordinate 756,722,970 of CM034151.1, read as the reverse complement.
ATGCATTAAACTTGAAATAAACAAGCAATCTAACATATCTAGTTATCCTCTATTCTTGAAAAAAAATTCAAATGAACCTAGTAAGGATTATAAGCAACACATTTGTGATTCCAAGAATGGGAGATCACCATTAATTACTTCAAGGCCAATGGTTCTTTCCATTTACTCAATGCTTGTGAGTGTAGTGTAATAGAAAAGTAAAATACATGTTATCTCAATATAATAATGAATAAAAATCTCTAATCCTAGCAATAATACTATAGTTTATCCTAGAGAGAGGAAGTGTTCTTAGAAAAGTGAGGGGTAGTGCGGTATTTATAGTTTTTCATTTGGGAAAGTTGGAGACTTTTGGTGCATGTGAGACAAATAAATAAGCCAAAAACAAATTTAGTAAGTCAAAGTAAAATTTGACTAGGCTTAAAAGAGGTTAATCATGGTTTAAGACTAGTTAAACTAGGTTAGGCTAGCTAAATCTGTTTAGAGAGGAATTAGGGTTCTAAAAAGGTCGTGAGAAATGTAATCAATCCAATGAAATAGATTGATAATATAGGAAGCAAGTAGAAGTGGTATAGAAAGGGATAAGAACAAGGTTTAGCCAATAAGAGGCTATATTATCCAGATTAGTCAGTTTATAGGAGGAATACGACTAAAAGGATGTCGTAAAATAGGAGTTAGATAGGTCAAGTTGATGGTGTGTTGTCAATTTGTAAGAAGTGAGGTAGTTAGCACAATATTAGGAATAATACTACTTTGACCAAACTACATGTGTCTACATTTTCCCCTCTTTGGGGTCACGTAAGCTACACCAATTCAATGAAATTAGACGAACACAAATGACTATAAAGATTTTTAAGTAGTGGAAGAAAAATTCATATGGTGAAGGATGCCCCCTCGAGTGTCGATAGGGTGATGAAGGAGGGTGATCCATAATCAAAAATAGGATAGAAGAAGAATAGTGTGCAGAAGAAGACACTGGAGATATAGAATAAATGGAGTATGAGGAAGGGGGATATATTGAGCTCTCTACGATGATGCTTTTCCTAAGACAATGTTTTATTACATCATATTGCTAAGAATATCCATCATCGGTCCTTATTAAAATATAAACATCAGATAAAAATGTAAAATGACAAGAAATCCATAATACAAGTCTTTATCTATTACTGAAACACCATCTCCATACAAAATGCAATGAAATACGATCAGTAAATAGGCTGATCTAACAGGGAAATGAGTACAAAAACACATACTCAAACCAACAATGTTCAAGATAGTTTAACAAATATTTTGTTATCGAGAAGAAGTCCCCAAATGTCATTGATAAGTAACAAGGGCAGAAATGATTCCCCAAGAAAATTGTACATGTATGGGAGAGATGGAGGATACTTGGGTCCAATGTAAAAGAGGTGTATATGACGAAACAGTACCAGGAAACTCATTGTGCCATAGAGTACAGACAACGTATGTAACATAACCTTTGTAAATGGTTGTAGATTTGGGTGGTTTGAGAGTCATTATTTAAAAATATGTGAAAATTTTTGGCAATATATGAGATGAGTGCCATATGAGAGACACAAATTTTAGCTGCAAATGAGATTGTTAAAAAAATTAGTCCATTTTTCAAAGTTTTACATTTTTTTTGGAATTTTGAATGATGTTATAATTTTTAAATTTTTGATGAGTTAAAAGAATTTAGGAAATAGAAGATCATTCGTAGAGTTGGGTGGTTTGAGAGTCATTATTTAAAAATGTGTGAAAAATGTCAGCAAGATATGAGATGAGTGCCATGTGAGAGAAACAAATTTTTGCTACAAATGAGATTATTACAAATTTTAGTCCATTTTTCAAAGTTTTACGCTTTTTTGGAATTTCTAATGATTTTATAATTTTAATTTTTTTGATCAGTCAGAAGAATTTAGGAAATAGGAGATCATTTGAAAGCATAGAAAAATGCCTCGTGTGAAAGAAATGGGCATCGGGTGGCAGTAAAATGCCCTGACGAGAAGAAGAATGAGCCATAAATAATTATTTAATAAAAATAATCATTGCAATGGGAAAAATAGAAGAAGATAGAAAAAAAATAGTTCCTTGAAAATTTGAAAAATTCTATAGTGAAAATAAATGACTGCGAGGTGGTAAATTAATAAAAATAATCATTTCAAATAAAAATAAGTATTTCAATGAGCAAAGAAATGTTAGAGGGACCAAGAAAGCCAAAACATGTCTTAGGGGCATCGTGACAGCTTAATATACCCACCTAGGAGGGCGTAGACCATCACGGATAGTTAATTTTCTACAGAGATCTTGCCAATTATCACCGTGAGTGCTTCATGAGCTGATTCTAGAGATGGCGAGACTTCATAGGAAGAGGAGATAAGCTGATCATATCTGATAGTACCTTTAAGATGATGTGGATAGACCCTTTGTGATTGCTTTATCCCTTCTTGTTAATTTCATTATTTATTTGTTATCCCGTAAAATTGATAAGGGCAATTTTACAGATAACCATACCGAAATTTTTGTTCTGGTCCCTCGTCGGGGATCCCTTGCGTTCGGAACGTTGTAAAATCCCTTTCCAGGAAATCTAGTTTTCCGAACTTAGTCATTTTTGGTCTTTTGGCTGGGCGCATGGAATGACTATGTAACATCAACTTTTGGTGCGCCCCCTTTAAATCCTTTGGCGCATGGTTTTTCATGTCAACAGACCTTTTGGTGCGCCTTGATATGTTGAGTCTTTCCTGCATGCACTGAGGAGCATGCGCCTTCGTGTCAACAACACTTTTGTTGCGCCACTTTTCGGTGCGCCAAAGGCGCACATATTCTAGTGTCGACATCACTTTCGGTGTGCCAAAGGCACACATAACTTCATGTTGTCAGGTGCTTTGGTGCGCCAAAGGCGCATGCTTTCTTATGTCGACAATGCTTTCCATGCACCACTCGAAAAGTTGGTGGCACATTTATTACTTCCTCGCCTATATATAGGCGCATCTGCGCTGTCATTATCACCAATGCAAATCACGTGATATTTTCTCTGAGCCTGTCATTACCTGCCCTGTCGCTTTCGATCTCGCCGTGGACCCGTTTTCACGCTTTTTCATCGTTATATCCTGGTAAGAGGTCCTCACTCTTTTATTTTTGTGTTCTTTGGTTTTGCTTGGGTGTTGGCTGGTTTTGCTTGGTTGGTGGATCATGTTTGTTTTTCCCCAACCTACTGTTGTTCTTTCCATTTTTCACCATGCTTTTTCCCCCCTCTTTCCAGATCTGCTGGGAAGGGAACTCTGTCCTGAAGTGTTGAACTCAAAAAAAGAAAAAATCTTGGTTTGGACCTCTTCATCACCCACAAACCCTGCAAAAAGAACTAAACCATATGCATATCCCTTAGCGAAGAAATCATAGCTGGAAGAGGCTGTAATGTTGTTTTTCCTTGGCGCACCCTGCATCTGTGCAACATCAGCTTAATCTGCGCCAAGTGCTAAACTATCAAGGCGTGGGCGCATTTATCCTTACAACAACATTATGTTGTGTAGACCCTCCATGCACCGCGCCAAGTTTCCTTTGGCGCGCAAAAAGTTCATGTTACACAAACCATACATGCGCCTTTGGCGCACCAAATTTCCATGCAACATGAAAAATACATGCGCCTTTGGCGCGTCCTGTCCCTATGTAAATAAGGTCTTCGTGTGCCCTTTACAAAGTGCACCCTGCAGTGTCCATGCGCCATGCACCTTTTGGCGCTGATTTAACCCTTGCAACACCCTTTTCCTGTGCACCTTACCTATTTAGCTCTGTAATTTTCTATATTTGTGCACCCTGCACCCTGAAGCCTCAAAATCGCTAACTCTTTCTTCTGTTAACACTTCAATGGAAGATAAAATGACTAATACAACCTTTTTGCGTTGGGTCTCACTTCTTCTTCGTGCAGATCAGCAACTAAGCTCAGAGTTACATATGTCAACATCAAGCAAGAGGCCTACCAAATCCAAAGGCAAGGCCAAGCTTACAGAAGAAGAAATGAAATATAAGTACCAGAGGGTCAGAATGTATGACTCCCAGGCCGAATGCGACCTGGACATCAGAGACTCAGAATTGGGGCATATTGATATGGAAGAATTCTAGGTCAGGACTCAGAAAGCCACAAGAAGTCCATGAATGGAAAAACTGATAGGTAGTGCCCTGCACTTTGCTAGAGGAATCCCAGTCAGCTCCGTTAATAATGAATTCATGATGGTGGTTGCCCGATGTTACAACAAAGACACAAGATGTGTCATGAATGAGAAGGGCGAGGTCGTAATCAACCTCACTGCCCGCCACTTTGAAATAATACTCGGCATTCCTCATCACCGGCACTTTGTGGCCATCATCCAAGACGAGTGCATTAAGGCATGGGACGACAATGAAGATCAGTGCATGCAGCTGATGAACGAGGTCTATCTAAAAAATAAAAAGGTAGTGACCCATTGGCCACAAATCATTCACCGCAGTGATTTTTCAGAAGAGCTCAGCGACACTATCACGTTCCTGAGTAGAGTCTTTGGGCTTCCTGACGCCCACTTTTTCCAAAAATGGATGCTGCGGTACTTAGAGACTATGAACAAGAATGTGCCCGATCAACGCTTTTGCTGGGTAGAAATAATAAGCAGCAGGATCTTTGAGCAGCTACAACAATTTACTACAACTGGGAGATTCTACATGAATTCCTACGTTTTTTATGCTGCAGCTTCAGAAAGGGACTATCCAGACCTGATGTGGAGTGGAGTTTGGCCTCAGGTCAAAATTTATGAATACTATCTAGAATTGAAGCTGGAAAATAGCATCCCTCAATTCAAAAAGATCAATGATGCATTTTTCTACTTCATCATCTACCTATTGAGGCCAAATATGACTTACGGTCGCACGACCAAGAGCATAGTAGTGGCCACTGAGAAATGGGGGGCTCTGTTCACCTAATTCCCCATGTTCACGTATCTGAGGGTAGCCAACTTCTTGGGAGAGCCAACTAGGCTGCCAAGGTATGCTGGGCCCAAGTTGATTTTGCTAGAGCTGTCAAGACAGCTAATCACCTACCATGAGAAGTGCCTCAAAAGAAAGAAGGGTGGAACTCCTTTCCCCCTCACAGTGGGTAGGTATACATGTCATACTCATCATAAGGAAAAAGACATGTTTGCAGAGCTGGAGCTGCTCAATTTTAAACATGACTTCCCAGCCAGGCCTACCTTTGACCCGAGGAATTGTCTGCCGAGGGCCAAGCTCGACCCAATCCACATCCCTCAGATCGAGGATGTTTACATTGACCTATATCATGAGGTGGAGCTTAGGAGGAAGGACAATTCTCGGTTGGGCTTGGCAGAAATCATCCAATACAGGGTAGCCATCGTCCCCAAAGGCTACCAAACCACCGAAGAGGAAGTGGATCAAGTATATCTTGACATAGGTGGAGACGATTGGCCTTTTGCGGCAATTGATAGAACCAAAGCTCCTCAGAAAATTGAGCTAAGGATCAAGGAAACTCTACGTAGGACAGAGCATTGGTGCCGAATGAATGGGCTCATCTACCTCGGAGTCGATTTCACAACCTCTCCATTGGGTAACGCACCTCCTAGATCAAAACAGCAGCCTAAAGGAAAGAGTAAAAGTAAAGAGGTTGAATCCAGCACCACTCAAGAGGAAGCTCCTGAGAGTCCTCCTTCCGCTGCACCAGAACAAGTTGTAACTCTGGCTCCTCCAGAGAAAGAAGCAGAAGAGGATGTTCTGATAGGCCCATCCACTCAAGATGTCGCCACTGCTGCAACAACCGAGGTCCCTTCTGTCCCTTCTTCTTCTCCTCCTTCCCCTCCTCGAGTGACTCAAGTGACCATTCCTTTGGTCGTGTCCTCTCCCCCTTCTTCTATTGTCCCTCCCACTTCTTCATCTATCTTCTCTTCTATTTCAGACCTTTCCCCCTCCATTTCTTCCCTCATCTCTGAGCTCCCTTCCCTTCCTATGTCTTCCTCTCCTGCAGTATCTATTCCTCCCGTGAGCACTTCTTCGGCCTCCCTCTCGATGCCGCCTCCAAGTGTCTCCACCTTCTTCCCTTCTACTACTGCAGCTGCCCCCTTCTTTATTTCCGGCCCTTCTCCCATAAGTCCAGCCTGGATCTCCCAGCACTTAAGTCAGCAGAAAAGGAAAGTTCCCATCGCACCGATGGACTTTTCCGTAATCCCGTCCAAAGGGGCAAAGAAGCAGAATCCTGTCACATGCTTCTCTCAGAGTGCTTCGGGAGAGAGGGTAATGGAGATCACATACCCTAATCCCCTCAAGGATAAAAAGGATCTGTCTCCGACAGATTATACAGTGACCCAAGTTTCAATGAGTAAGTCTTCAGAAAGCCTTCAGGGAGAGGCCCTATCTGCAGTCGACGCCCTCTGCAAGAAGCTTCAAGAAGCTAAAGAAGAGAAAAGGCTATTGAAGGAGCAAAACAAACATTTTCTCCAAGCCTTACAGAAGATGGGCAGTGCACCTCCCACAACTACCACCAAGACTCCTGTAAAATTGATGAATATGCAAAGATCGGCGAGCAGGGCATGGCTGTTTTTGCTTGGAGGAGCCAGATCCTCAAAGACAGTGAAAAAGTAATCGCCAAGTTCTCTGATTTGTATCTAAACATCAACAAGGTGAACAAAGAGCTCCAAGCATTAGCAGGACCCATATCAGAAGAGCTGGACCATGCTAGGCTGTAGCATGAGACCTTTCAACAAATGTTTGACTGTTCAGTCAAATATCTGGTCAAGTTCGGCGTCTTCGGCCATCCCAGAGCCCTCAATAAAGTCATTTCCACTCTGGACTACCGGATGGATCAACTAGAGTTTGTCCTTGAAAAGATTGATAAGGTGAAGGAGGAAGCCCTAGACACGATGCACCAAATGGAACAAATTGTTCTCAACATGTCTCCAGGGTTGCTTACTCCTTCCTTCACCTTAAGAAAAGTTGATGAAACCATTCAAATATTCAAAGAGATCGTGTCACGAGGGCTGGGGCCAGAGGCCACTTTTGACGCATAGTCCATCAACAACTTGCTGGCCTGTCAGGATTTTATCAGGTTCCTCAAAGAAGAAGAGAAAGAGTATTCCAAACTCCCAGAGAAGCTCATAGACGAGCGGGAGACTTGCGAGGTGATCAATGAGCGACACAAGGATCCTTCCCAGGATCAACTAGAGCCCATGATTAGTAAGTTCATGGAATACCGCTCTCAATTCCACATCTCGTCACCTGAGTAGCAGCAAAAGCAGGCTACTCCCTTCCGGCTGCAGGATGACGATGATGAATAGTGTCTTCTTCTTCTTATTCTTCTTCTTCTCTCTCTTCTTCGACTTTCTTTTCAATCTCTAAAGTATGTTAGCACAAATGATGACATCATCCATATTGCACCATGGGATGATGTCATCCATCAAATTGTCAAAAGTCAACATGACTTTTAGATGTTTTGTAAATATCTTTGTAAATAGGTGGTTGGCTCCTTTTTGCCTTCTTTTCTCTCCTTCTTCTATAAATACTCCAATACTTGTTGTATTGGGGATGGATGAGTGAATATCTTTCAGATGAAAAATAGAAGTGAGGAGAAAAGACTTTGAGCTTTTTGTAACAGAAAGAATTATCAATACAATATTTAGACTTTGTGCTGAATACATGTGCTATTTACATCAGATCTTTCTTATGTCAGATCTATGTGTTCATTCTGTTAAATCTACTTTTGTTTTATTGTCATTTATTCATCAGTATTGCTTTGTTCATTTATGCAAGTAGGTTTGGCTCTGTTTACTACCAATCCCAAAACATAAACCCTCTGACCTTTCTGCTTTGGAATTCATTTCTTTTCTTCCTTCGGACCTGCTCTTTCTTCATCTTCTCTTTCATTCCTTTCTTTTCGCAGTTGGAAACACCCTACTGGGATGAGATCCCAAACCCCCGAAGGCAAAATATTGTGAGACTTGCACAGATTCCTGCTGGTAGAATAGCAATAAACCAGTTTCGCTTTGCTGACTCAAAGAGGGGATATGCCCTGCACACTGTTGGCTCATTTATCCATAGATCTGCCCAAGCGACAGATTTTCGGACCAACATTTTTTGGCGAATCCGCTGGGGATCGAACAGATCTATCAGATCTATGATAGTGGTAGGATTGAAAATCTAAAAAATCAGAAAAATCACTACCTGTTTGGAAATCTTCATTTTTTGTTAAAAATCAAAATTTTTGCAAAAGTGATCCAAATCAAAAAATTTCTTCTGAGATCCATAGATCTGGCCTAGTTCGAGATCTTTAGTTCGCCGAGTTTTTATAAAAATCTGTATTCTGCCGTAGATCTAAGTTTTTGACTGTTTACCAAAAGTGTTGAAACCCTTTGAAAAAAGTCAAATTTAGATCCGAAAATCAGCTTGCTAATCTTCACTATCATTTTATCCTCGCTGTTATTTGTCATTAACCGCAATCAGTTTTCAAAAGAGGATAGTTTTTAAATATTTAGAAAAGTACATGCTGCTGGTTTTTGTCAGAAAAACCAGAAAATCAGCAAGTACAACCAAAAAGAAATTTTAAATCTGCACCACAGCGTTCCAGATCTGGAAGGTATGCTGGTAGGTGAGCCATTTACGCGTGGCAGGTGAGCTCGTGGAGAAGTTGATCCTACTTTTGATCGGCTTCAAAGGCACAATTTCAGTGTATCACCGATGCGCTTTTCATCACTAACTTCAGCTGATCGGTCAACCAGAAGCACCTCACCCCCATGGAAGAGCCAGTTTTCACAAGGAGCCTCTACATCCCTTTGCAGTGCTTTATTGCTCAGTGGAACCACACTCCCAGCCCGCATTCTTTTTCCAGCTGTCCAGATGGTGGTACCATGGGGAAATGCTATGGGTCCTCTCACATTACCACATCCTGTTCACGCGCTCCCTCATAGAAACCGAATGAATTTTCCCAAATTTGACGGGAGCGGAAACCAAAGCACGGATGCACACATATCTGTATTCATCATGTCGTGCAGTATCCTAGATGTAACTCATGAGGATGTGTCGGTTCACCTTTTTCTGGAAACTATACAAGGGCCCGCAGCTGAATGGTTTCGGCATTTGTCGTCCGGATCTATTACGAGTTGGGCCACCTTGCGGGACGCTTTTGAAGACAAGTACAAACCCTCAGAAGATGCATTTGCTTTGTTATCACAGATCACTCACCTGAAAAAGGAGGCCAATGAGACCATGCGTGATTTTATCGCCAGGTTCAATGCATTAATCAACCACGTCCCTGTTGCCATGCTTCCGACACCGGAAAATCAAAAGTGTTTCTTCGTGAACGCTATGAGCTCGAAAGTAAGTTTCTTGCTCCTGCAAGAGCAAGTGGCTACCTTAATTCTCGCCTAGGCCGCTGCCATCCAAATTGAAGATAATTTGATAATATCTGGTGAATTGAGAAGGGAATCCTCCAAGCCTAAATCTTTAGGCCCTTTGTCCACTATTTTGTTTAATCCAGCCTTTCAAAAGATGGTGAATGACTTGCTTGCATTGAAGAAGCAGTTGGCTCAAGATTCCCCCAGTTCCTCATACCGGGATATTCCACGGAGGAATTTCGTTCCCAACAATGTGTCACAAAGGCCGCACTTACCTACAACTGCTCCACGGTTGGCGCTTGAGGCTCCTCCAGTCAATGCTCTAGCCGACATTGAAGAAGAGGAACAAGATTACGAAGAACCTTCATCTCAAGGCGAAGATGATCAAGACGTCGGTGAACCGACTGGCGACTCTACTATCGGGTATATGGAATTTGATGAGGAAGAATCTGATGAAGAGGAAGGTACACAAGGCTATGCAAGCGGACAATCATATGTTGTTTTTACCCACTCGCAAGGAAAAGAAGAAGAGGTCACTACCCATGTGCAGCAGGAGAAGGCCGTGTCAAACGTGCCTCCAACCATTGCTAAAAGAGGTAATCCTCTTCCTACTCAACTCCCCGTTAAGTCTTTTACAAGGAAATATTTTCCTCCCATTACTCCTCCAAATCAGCCCTCTCATATTCCTATCAAGACCAGTACTCCTACTCCACCATCACGAAGTGAGAGACTCATTCCTTCACCAGCCCAACCCTTGGCCGCATTTGATATCAAAGATCATGCAAAAAAGTCCAAGATCCAAATGTCTGAACTTGAGTACCTTCAGTCAAATCCCGAAGAGCTTATAAGATTGACTAAGTATATTCAAAGCCAAGCTGTTATATCTAATCAGGTTTCCCCGAAAGGAATCCTTTCCACTTCTCCTGAATCCCACATAAATGTTGCCTCAACATCTGCATCAGGAAAGATAGAACCTTTCTATCTCTCCCTCCTAATCAATGGTCACAAGTTGAGTAACTGCATAATTGATTCCGGAGCTTCTGATAATGTCATGCCGGAAAAAGTCACCCATGCTTTGGGCCTCACCCTTACCAAGCCTTTTGGCAGATGTTATTCCCTGGAAACCAAGTAGGTACCGTTGATTGGTCAAATCAAAGACGCGTAATTTGCATTTGCAGCGTTCCCAGAGAAAAGAGTAAAGATGATCGTCCTCGTTGCCGACATTCCGGCAGCTTACGGAATTTTACTGGGGAGAAGTTTTTGCAGCGAAGTTGGTGGGGAGATTCATATGGACTGGTCTAAGGCTAGAATCCCCGTCAAAGGTGTAATGCAGACTTTGGAGCCAGAATTACAAAAGAAGTACTTGGTCACTAATTCTGAGGACCCCAAGGCTCAAATCCTTTTTGAATCATCAGGGATGGGGAACTATTTCTTGTCTACCGAGTCTGACAAAATGGTTGTTCTCGTTCAAGAAGAAGATATTAATAAGATCTAGAACTTGCAGTTCGATGGCAGCTGCGCAACCAGTGGATGTGGTGCCGGAGCCGTGCTAATATCTCCCGAAGGGGAGATTATTCTTCTCTCTTTCAAGTTGCAGTTTTTCAACACGAATAATACTGCTGAGTATGAATCTTTGCTACTTGGCATGCAAGCCGCAAAGGAAAGAGGGGTCAAAAATCTAAAAGTACAAGGTGATGCGGAGCTAGTTGTAAATCAAGTTAAAAGGATTTATCAAGTGAAGAATGAAAGGCTCAGGCATTACCGTAATGCAGTGTGGGACAACATTGAAGAGTTTGATACTTTTTCAATTGAATCCATTCCAAGAGCTCAAAATGACATGGCGGATTCATTGGCTGTTTCAGCATCCCTCATGCTCCCTCACCCAGGTTTGAAAAAAAAAAAATACACCATTGAGGTGGTTTTCCGCCCGAGCGTGCCAGAAAATTCTTAGCATTGGCAAGTATTCAACGATGATAATCAACTCATTGCCTTTCTGGAGAAGGCGAAAATTTTTAAGGAATTACATTTTGAAGGATCCACTTCTATGTGCCGTGAATCAGTCACCGACCAAGACGATGAATCCGAAGGGAACGACGACATATGTCAGCTCAAAGGAAATAAAGTTCGGAAGGGCCAGGTTTCTCTGGAATGGTTGTTCGACAGGCATGACCGTTTTGTAAAAAAGAAAAGGGGAGATGGTGCTAACTCTTCCCCAGAAACCGAACCGGTTAATTTAGGTTCGGTAGAACATCCGCAATTCGTGAACATTGGAAAATGTTGCACTCCTGAAGAGAAGCAGAAATTCGTCAAGTTGCTGAAGAAATACATGGATGTATTGGCATTGTCCTATGCCGATCTAAAGTATTTTAAGCCAAAAGATGTCCAGCATGACATCCCATTGAAAGAAGACGTCAAAGCCTTTCACCAGAAGCAGAGGCATTATAATCCTAAGATCTCAGGCACCATCCAGGCTGAAATTTAGAAAATGCTGGATGCGAGAATCATCTTTCCTATCCATCACAGTACTTGGGTAGAAAACATTTTGCCAGTACGCAAGAAGAATGGGGAAATACGCATATGCGTAGATTTTTGAAATTTGAATCAGGCTTCCTTGAAAGAAAACTACCCACTTCCTATAATGGATCAAGTTCTGCAAGCAGTAACCGGATCAGAAATGTTGTCCATGCTTGATGGTTTTTCAGGCTATAATCAGATTGAAGTCTCACCTGAAGATCAATTTAAAACAGCATTCACTACTCCCTGGGGTACATTTGCCTATAGCAGGATGCCTTTTGGCCTAACCAATGCTAGCGCCACTTTTCAGTGGGCTATGGACCTAGCATTCAAAGGTATGATGGGGAAAGTCATTTTCGTTTATCTGGATGACTTGACTGTGTTCTCTAAACAACGAAGTAATCATTGTGATCACCTAGAGCAAGTGTTGGCCAGGTGCCGAGAACATGGGATTTCCCTGAACCCAAAAAAGTCTGTTTTTGGAGTCACAGAAGGAAAGTTGCTAGGACACGTTGTTAGCAAAGAAGGAACAAAGATAGATACCGAAAGAGTTAAGGCTATTCAGAGCCTTACTCTACCTACAAGTAAGACTAGCATTCATTCTTTCTTCAGAAAGATGAACTTTCTCAGGTGTTTTGTTCCCGACTTTGCTGAGAAGACTCATCACATATTGAACATGATGAAGGGGTCACCAACTTTTAGATGGAGCGAAGAAGGAAAGAGGTCGTTCGAAGAGATAAAAGCTTCCGTCGCTCACGCTCCAGTCCTGGTATGTCCCGATTTCTCCAAGGACTTTTTCATGTATAGTTACGCATCCGAGCATACTGTGTCTGCCATCTTGATGCAAAAGAATTCGGAGGATGTTGAATCTCTGATTGCGTTCATGAGCTCTCCCCTCAAGCCTCACGAACTAAAAATGTCTCCACTGGAAAAACATGCCTTCGCCGTTGTCAAAGCAGTCAAGAAATTCAGGTATTACATTTTAAACTCTCATACAGTGGTATTGGTTCCTGACACGGAAATCAAATCAATTCTAACTCAACAAGAGTTAGGAAGCTTGCGAGGAAATTGGATCACAAAAGTTCAGGAGTATGACCTGGATATAAAACCAACCAAGCTGGTAAGAGGCAAGGGCCTATGTCAGCTTATGGCTGAAAACAAAGATTCAGAAAGCCCTGAGGAAAAGGATGATTGTTTCAACGAAGCGCAAAGCTAGCTGGAGAAATCCCATTCTCTGCCCCTGGTCCTATTTTTTGCAACCAGTGATGAGTGGTATTCCGATATTGATTTCTTCCTCACCTACGGAGAATTTCTAGCTCACCTAACTGTAAAGGATAAGCGCACTATAAATCTCAGAGCAGCTAAATATGTCATCTGGGATGATGGCTTATACAAATGCGGGATAGATGGTGTCTTCTTGCGATGTGTTGACAAGCCACAACAGGTAAAGCCACTTGAAAGTTTTCATAATTCAGCCTGTGGAGGCCATTTCTCCTCTTCCGTGACGGCACACAAGATAATCCGAGCCAGGTACTATTGGCCGACACTTTTCCATGATACAGCTGCCTGGGTAGAAAAATGTGAACCTTGCTAGCAGTTTGTCAGCAAGCCCAAGTTGGCTGCTTTTCCCCTCAGGCCGGTTGTTGTCAATGAACCATTCAGGCAGTGGGGAATTGATTTTATTGGTGCACTCAATCCCCAATCGAGTTCCGGACATAGTTATGTCCTAACAGCAATAGATTACTTCACCAAGTGGGTGGAAGCCATCCTTGTCAAACATGCCACTTCTGAGGTTGTTTGCAGTTTTATTAAAGAAAATATTATTGTCAGGTTCGGCATTCCCAATAAGATTTTTGCTGATAATTCTTCTAACTTTTCCTCATGAGAAGTTATTAGTTTTTGCTATGAATATGGGATAACTTTGGCTCACGCCTCAGATTATTACCCTCAGGGAAATGGTCAGGCAGAATCCAGTAACAAGAACTTGGTGACCATCATACGAAAACTGGTGGAGGAAAATCAACGGATGTGGCACAAGTCCTTATACGACGCTTTGTGGGTAGATCGCATTACTCCCAAGACGTCCCTCGGTATGTCACCTTTCCAAGTGTTATATGGCACTGATGCCGAGCTTCCCATTTCTGCTGAACTTCCTGCTCTGCGCTTAGCATGAGCTATCGAAGATGAAACTTTTTAAAATTCTCTTGAAAAGAGGATCATGTATCTGACAGAGCTCGAAGAAAAGAGAGTAAGAGTGGTCGACAGGATCACCGAACATCAGAATCAAGTTAAGAGACTGTTCGATAAGAAGGCCAAGCAGAGGGATTTTCAAGTGGCAGATCTCATCCTTTTGTGGGACAAGCGAAGAGAGCCGAAGGGCATGCATGGAAAATTTGATTCTCTTTGGAGAGGGCCTTTCAAGATCAAGCAGCTCAATGGAGAGAATAGTTTCTATCTCTCATATCTAGATGGAACCGAGCTCCCGCTTCCTTATAGCGGGCATCATCTGAAAATCTTCAGGAAGTAGAGCTTGCTCTCTTCTTTGTACAGTTTGCTTTAGTTGTGTGTTTGTTTTCGTTGTGTGTTTTCTTTCGGTTTGTTGTGTTTCCTTTGTTCTCCCTCCGGTCACCCTTGTTTTTGACTCTGTTACCCAATGGATAGGCACATGAGACCTGGGATTCTCTACCCTCGAGTTTGCTCAGGGATAGTTCCCAGAAAGAGCCAGCTGTTATCCCGTAAAATTGACAAGGGCAATTTTACAGATAACCATATCAAAATTTTTGTTCTGGTCCCTCGTCGGGGATCCCTTGCGTTCGGAACGTTGCAAAATCCCTTTCCAGGAAATCTGGTTTTCCGAACTTATTCATTTTTGGTCTTTTGGCTGGGTGCATGGAATGACTATGTAACATCAACGTTTGGTGCACCCCCTTTAAATCCTTTGGCGATGGTTTTTCATGTCAACATACCTTTTGGTGCACCTTGATATGTTGAGTATTTCCTGCGTGCGTCGAGGTGCATGCGTCTTCGTGTCAACAACACTTTTGTTGCGCCACTTTTCGGTGCGCCAAAGGCGCACATATTCTAGTGTCGACATCACTCTCGGTGCGCCAAAGGCGCACATAACTTCGTGTTGTCAGGTGCTTTGGTGCGCCAAAGGCGCATGATTTCTTATGTTGACAATGCTTTCCATGCGCCACTCAAAAATTTGGTGGCGCATTTATTACTTCCTCACCTATATATAGGCAAGTTTGCACTATCATTATCACCAATGCAAATCACGTGATATTTTCTCTGAGCCTGTCAGTACCTGCCCTGTCGCTTTCGATCTCGCCGTGGACCCGTTTTCACGCTTTGTTCATCGTTATATCCTGGTAAGAGGTCCTCACTCTTGTATTTTTTGTGTTCTTTGGTTTTGCTTGGGTGTTGGTTGGTTTTGCTTGGTTGGTGGATCGTGTTTGTTTTTCCCCAACCTGCTGCTATTCTTTCCATTTTTCACCATGCTTTTTCCCCCCTCTTTCCAGATCTGATGGGAAGGGGACTCTGTTTTGAAGTGTTGAACTCAAAAAAAGAAAAAATCTTGGTTTGGACCTCTTCATCACCCTCGAACCCTGCAAAAAGAAATCAACCATATGCATATCACTCAGCGAAGAAATCATAGCTGGAAGAGGCTTGTAATGTTGTTTTTCCTTGGCGCACCCTACATCTGTGCAACATCAGCTTAATCTGCGCCAAGTGCTAAACTATCAAGGCGGCGGGGCGCATCCATCCTTACAGCAACATTATGTTGTGTAGACCCTCCGTGCGCCGTGCCAAGTTTCCTTTGGCGCTCAAAAAGTTTCATGTTACACAAACCATACATGCGCGTTTGGCGCACCAAATTTCCATGCAACATGAAAAATACATGCGCCTTTGGCGTGTCCTGTCCCTATGTAACATAAGGTCTTCGTGGGCCCTTTACAAAGTGCACCCTGCAGTGTCTATGCGCCATGTGCCTTTTGGCGCTGATTTAACCCTTGTAACACCCTTTTCCTGTGTGCCTTACCTATTTAGCTCTGCAATTTGCTATATCTGTGCGCCCTGCACCCTGAAGCCTCAAAATCGCTAACTCTTTCTTCTGTTAACACTTCAATGGAAGATCAAATGACTAATACAACCTTTTTACATTGGGTCTCACTTCTTCTTCTTGCAGATCAACAACTAAGCTCAGAGTTACATATGTCAACATCAAGCAAGAGGCCTACCAAATCCAAAGGCAAGGCAAAGCTTACAGAAGAAGAAATGAAATATAAGTACCAGAGGGTCAGAATGCCTGACTCCCAGGCTGAATGCGACCTGGACATCAGAGACTCAGAATTGGGGCATATTGATATGGAAGAATTCTGGGTCAGGACTCAGAAAGCCACAAGAAGTCCATGAATGGAAAAATTGATAGGTAGTGCCCTGCACTTTGCTAGAGGAATCCCAGTCAGCGCCGTTAATAATGAATTCATGATGGTGGTTGCCCGATGTTACAACAAAGACACAAGATGTGTCGTGAATGAGAAGGGCAAGGTCGTAATCAACCTCACTGCCCGCCACTTTGAAATAATACTCGGCATTCCTCATCACCGGCACTTTGTGGCCTTCAGCCAAGACGAGTGCATTAAGGCATGGGATGACAATGAAGATCAATGCATGCAGCTGATGAATGAGGTCTATCTAAAAAATAAAAAGGTAGTGACCCATTGGCCACAAATCATTCACCGCAGTGATTTTTCAGAAGAGCTCAGTGACACTATCACGTTCCTGAGTAGAGTCTTTGGGCTTCCTGACGCCCACTTTTTCCAAAAATGGATGCTGCGGTACTTAGAGACTATGAACAAGAATGTGCCCGATCAACGCTTTTGCTGGGCATAAATAATAAGCAGCAGGATCTTTGAGCAGCTACAAGAATTTACTACAGCTGGGAGATTCTACATGAATTCCTACGTTGTTTATGCTGCAGCTTCAGAAAGGGACTATCCATCCTTGATGCGGAGTGGAGTTTGGCCTCAGGTCAAAATTTATGAATACTATCCAGAATTGAAGCTGGAAAATAGCATCCCTCAATTCACAAAGATCAATGATGCATTTTTCTACTTCATCATCTGCCTATTGAGGCCAAATATGACTTACGGTCGCACGACCAAGAGCATAGTAGCGGCCACTGAGAAATGGGGGGCTCTGTTCACCCAATTCCCCACGTTCACGTATCTGAGGGTAGCCAACTTCTTGGGAGAGCCAAATAGGCTGCCAAGGTATGCTAGGCCCAAGTTGATTCTGCTAGAGCTGTCAAGACAGCTAATCACTTACCATGAGAAGTGCCTCAAAAGAAAGAAGGGTGGAACTCCTTTCCCCCTCACAGTGGGTAGGTATACATGTCATACTCATCATAAGGAAAAAGACATGTTTGCAGAGCTGGAGCTGCTCAATTTTAAACATGACTTCCCAGCCAGGCCTACCTTTGACCCGAGGAATTGTCTGCCGAGGGCCAAGCTCGACCCAATCCACATCCCTCAGATCGAGGATGTTTACATTGACCTATATCATGAGGTGGAGCTTAGGAGGAAGGACCATTCTCGGTTGGCATTGGCAGAAATCATCCAATATGGGGTAGCCATCGTCCCCAAAGGCTACCAAACCACCGAAGAGGAAGTGGATCAAGTATATCTTAACACAGGTGGAGACAATTGGCCTTTTGCGGCAATTGATAGAACCAAAGCTCCTCAGACAATTGAGGAAAGGATCAAGGAAACTCTGCGCAAGACAGAGCATTGGTGCCGAATGAATGGGCTCATCTACCTCGGAGTCGATTTCACAACCTCTCCATTGGGTAACGCACCTCCTAGATCAAAACAGCAACCTAAAGGCAAGAGTAAAAGTAAAGAGGGTGAATCCAGCACCACTCAAGAGGAAGCTCCTGAGAGTCCTCCTTCCGCTGCACCAGAACAAGTTGTAACTCTGGCTCCTCCAGAGAAAGAAGCAGAAGAGGATGTTCTGATAGGCCCATCCACTCAGGATGTCACCACTGCTGCAATAACCGATGTCCCTTCTGTCCCTTCTTCTTCTCCTCCTTCCCCTCCTCGAGTGACTCAAGCGACCATTCCTTTGGTCGTGTCCTCTCCCCCTTCTTCTACTGTCCCTCCCGCTTCTTCATCTATCTTCTCTTCTCTTTCAGACCTTTCCCCCTCCATTTCTTCCCTCATCTCTGAGCTCCCTTCCCTTCCTATGTCTTCCTCTCCTGCAGTATCTGTTCCTCCCGTGAGCACTTCTTCGGCCTCCCTCTCGATGCCGCCTCCAAGTGTCTCCACCTTCTTCTCTTCTACTACTGCAGCTTCCCCCTTCTCTGTTTCCGGCCCTTCTCCCATAAGTCCAGCCTGGATCTCCCAGCACTTAAGTCAGCAGAAAAGGAAAGTTCCCATCGCACCGATGGACTTTTCCGTAATCCCGTCCAAAGGGGCAAAGAAGCAGAAGCCTGTCACATGCTTCTCTCAGAGTGCTTCGGGAGAGAGGGTAATGGAGATCGCATACCCTAATCCCCTCAAGGATAAAAAGGATCTATCTCCGACATATTATACAGTGACCCAAGTCACAATGGGTACGTCTTCGGAAATCCTTCAGGGAGAGGCCCTATCTGCAGTCGACGCCCTCAGAAAGAAGCTTCAAGAAGCTAAAGAAGAGAAAAGGCTATTGAAGGAGCGAAACAAACATTTTCTCCAAGCCTTACAGAAGATGGGCAGTGCACCTCCCACAACTACCGCCGAGACTCCTGAGCCTCTGAGCCAGGATAAAATTGATGAATATGCAAAGATCGGTGAGCAGGGCATGGCCATTTCCGCTTGGAGGAGCCAGATCCTCAAAGACAGTGAAAAAGTAATCGCCAAGTTCTCTGATTTGTATCTGAAAATCAACAAGGCGAACAAAGAGCTCCAAGCATTAGCAGGACCCATATCAGAAGAGCTGGACCATGCTAGGCTGCAGCATGAGACCTTTCAACAAATTTTCGACTGTTCAGTCAAATATCTGGTCAAGTTCGGCATCTTCAGCCATCCCAGAGCCCTCAATAAATTCATTTCCACTCTGGACTACCGGATGGATCAACTAGAGTTTGTCCTTAAAAAGATTGATAAGGTGAAGGAGGAAGCCCTGGATGTGATGCACCAAATGGAACAAATTGTTCTCAACATGTCTCCAGGGTTGCTTACTCCTTCCTTCGCCTTAAGAAAAGTTGATGAAACCATTCAAATCTTCAAGGAGATCGTGTCACGAGGGCTGGGGCCAGAGGCCACTTTTGACGCAGAGTCCATCAACAACCTGCTGGCCTGTCGGGATTTTATCGGGTTCCTCATAGAAGAAGAGAAAGAGTATTCCAAACTCCCAGAGAAGCTCATAGATGAGCGGGGAGACTTGCGAGGCGATCAGTGAGCGACACAAGGATCCTTCTCAGGATCAACTAGAGCCCATGATCAGCAAGTTCATGGAATACCGCTCTCAATTCCACATCTCGTCACCTGAGCAGCAGCAAAAGTAGGCTACTCCCTTCCAGCCGCAGGATGACGATGATGAATAATGTCTTCTTCTTCTTCTTCTTCTTCTCTCTCTTCTTCGACTTTCTTTTCAATCTCTAAAGTATGTTAGCACAACTGATGAAATCATCCATGTTGCACCATGGGATGATGTCATCCATCAAATTGTCAAAAGTCAACATGACTTTTAGATGTTTTGTAAATATCTTTGTAAATAGGTGGTTGGCTCCTTTTTGCCTTCTTTTCTCTCCTTCTTCTATAAATACTCCAATACTTGTTGTATTGGGGATGGATGAGTGAATATCTTTCAGATGAAAAATAGAAGTGAGGAGAAAAGACTTTGAGCTTTTTGTAACAGAAAGAATTATCAATACAATATTTAGACTTTGTGCTGAATACATGTGCTATTTACATCAGATATTTCTTATGTCAGATCTATGTGTTCATTCTGTTAAATCTGCTTCTGTTTTATTGTCATTTATTCATCAGTATTGCTTTGTTCGTTTATGCAAGTAGGTTTGGCTCTGTTTACTACCAATCCCAAAACATAAACCCTCTGACCTTTCTGCTTTGGAATTCATTTCTTTTCTTCCTTCGGACCTGCTCTTTCTTCATCTTCTCTTTCATTCCTTTATTTTCGCAGTTGGAAACACCCTACTGGGATGAGATCCCAAACCCCCGAAGGCAGAATATTGTGAGACTTGCACAGATTCCTGCTGGTAGAATAGTAATTAACTAGTTTCGCTTTGCTGACTCAAAGAGGGGCTATGCCCTGCACACTGTTGGCTCGTTTATCCATAGATCTGCCCAAGCGACATATTTTCAGACCAACAGTTTTTGGCAACTCCGTTGGGGATCAAACAGATCTATCAGATCTATGATAGTGGTAGGATTGAAAATCTAAAAAATCAGAAAAATCACTGACTGTTTGCAAATCTGCACTTTTTGTTAAAAATCATTTTTTTTGCAAAAGTGATCCAAATCAAAAAATTTCTTCTGAGATCCATAGATCTGGCCTAGTTGGAGACCTTTAGTTCACTGAGTTTTTATAAAAATCCGTATTCTACCGTAGATATGAGTTTTTGACTGTTTACCAAAAGTGTTGAAACCCTTTGAAAAAAGTCAAATTTAGATCAGAAAATTAGCTTGCTAATATTCACTATCATTTTATCCTCACTGTTATTTGTCATTAACCGCAATCGTTTTTCAAAAGAGGATAGTTTTTAAATATTTAGAAAAGTACATGCTACTGGTTTTTGTTAGAAAAACCAGAAAATCAGCAAGTACAACCAAAAAGAAAATTTAAATCTGCACCACAACGTTCCAGATCCAGAAGGTACGCTGGCAGGTGAGCCATTTACGCGTGACAGGCGAGCTCATGGAGAATTCGATCCTACTTTTGATCGGCTTCAAAGGCACAATTTCAGTGTAGCACCAACGCACTTTTCATCACTAAGTTCAGCTGATCAGTCAACCAGAAGCGCCTCACCCCCACGGAAGATCCGGTTTTCACAAGGAGCCTCTACATCCCTTTGCAGTGCTTTATTGCTCAGTGGAACCACACTCCCAGCCCGCGTTCTTTTTCTAGCTGTCCAGATGGCGGTACCATGGGGAAATGCTATGGGTCCTCTCGCATTACCACATCCTGTTCACGTGCTCCCTCATGGAAACCGAAAGAATTTTCCCAAATTCGACATGAGAAGAAACCAAAGCACGGATTCGCACATATCTGCATTCATCATGTCGTGCAGTATCCTGGATGTAACTCATGAGGATGTGTCGGTTCACCTTTTTCTGGAAACTATACAAGGGCCCGCAGCTGAATGGTTTCAGCATTTGCCGGCCGGATCTATTACGAGTTGGGCCACCTTGTGGGATGCTTTTGAAGACAAGTACAAACCCTCAGAAGATGCATTTTCTTTGTTATCACAGATCACTCACCTGAAAAAGGAGGCCAATGAGACCATGCGTGATTTTATCACTAGGTTCAATGCATTAATCAACCACGTCCCTGTTGCCATGCTTCCGACACCGGAAAATCAGAAGTGTTTCTTGGTGAACGCTATGAGCTCGAAAGTAAGTTTCTTGCTCCTGCAAGAGCAAGTGGCTACCTTAATTCTCGCCCAGGACGCTCCCATCCGAATCGAAGATAATTTGATAATATCTGGTGAATTGAGAAGGGAATCCTCCAAGCCTAAATCTTCGGGCCCTTCATCCACTACTTTGTGTGATCCAGCCTTTCAAAAGATGGTGAATGACTTGCTTGCATTGAAGAAGCAGTTGGCTCAAGCTTCCCCCAGTTCCTCGTACCGAGATATTCCACGGAGGAATTTCGTTCCCAACAATGTGTCACAAAGGCCGCGCTTACCTACAACTACTCCACGATTGGCGCTTGAGGCTCCTCCGGTCAATGCTCTAGCCGACATTGAAGAAGAGGAACAAGATTACGAAGAACCTTCGTCTCAAGGCGAAGATGATCAAGACGTCAGTGAACCGACTGGCGACTCTACTATCGGGTATATGGAATTTGATGAGGAAGAATCTGATGAAGAGGAAGGTACACAAGGCTATGCAAGCGGACAATCATATGTTGTTTTTACCCGCTCGCAAGGAAAAGAAGCAGAGGTCTCTGCCCATGTGCAGCAGGAGAAGGCCGTGTCAAACGTGCCTCCAACCATTGCTAAAAGAGGTAATCCTCTTCCTACTCAACTCCCTATTAAGTCTTTTACAAGGAAATATTTTCCTCCCATTACTCCTCCAAATCAGCCCTCTCATATTCCTATCAAGACCAGTACTCCTACTCCACCATCACGAAGTGAGGGACTCATTCCTTCACCAGCCCAACCCTTGGCCGCATTTGATATCATAGATCATGCGAAAAAGACCAAGATCCAAATGTCTGAACTTTAGTACCTTCAGTCAAATCCCGAACAACTTATAAGATTGACTAAGTATATTCAAAGCCAAGCTGTTATATCTAATCAGGTTTCCCCGAAAGGAATCCTTTCCACTTCTCCTGAATCCCACATAAATGTTGCCTCAACATCTGCATCAGGCAAGATAGAACCTTTCTATCTCTCCCTCCTAATCAATGGTCATAAGTTGAGTAACTGCATAATTGATTCCGGAGCTTCTGATAACGTCATGCCAGCAAAATTCACCCATGCTTTAGGTCTCACCCTTACCAAGCCTTTTGGCAGATGTTATTCCCTGGAAACCAAGCAAGTACCGTTGATTGGTCAAATCAAAGACGCGTAATTTGCATTTGCAGCGTTCCCAGAGAAAAGAGTAAAGATGACCGTCCTCGTTGCTGACATTCCGGAAGCTTACGGAATTTTACTGGGGAGAAGTTTTTGCAGCGAAGTTGGTGGGGAGATTCATATGGACTGGTCTAAGGCTAGAATCCCCGTCAAAGGTGTAATGCAGATTTTGGAGCCGGGATCACAAAAGAAGTACTTGGTGACTAATTCTGAGGACCCCAAGGCTCAAATCCTTTTTGAATCATCAGGGATAGGGAACTATTTCTTGTCTACCAAGTCTGAAAAAATGGTTGTTCTCGTTCAAGAAGAAGATCTTAATAAGATCTGGACCTTGCAGTTTGATGGCAGCTGCGCAACTAGTGGATGTGGTGCCGGAGCCGTGCTAATATCTCCCGAAGGGGAGATTATTCCTCTCTTTCAAGTTGCAGTTTTTCAACACGAATAATACTGCTGAGTATGAATCTTTGCTACTTGGCATGCAAGCTGCAAAGGAAAGAGGGGTCAAAAATCTAAAAGTACAAGGTGATGCGGAGCTTGTTGTAAATCAAGTTAAAAGGATTTATCAAGTGAAGAATGAAAGGCTCAGGCATTACCGTAACGCAGTGTGGGACAACATTGAAGATTTTGATGCTTTTTCAATTGAATCCATTCCAAGAGCTCAAAATGACATGGCTGATTCATTGGCTATTTCAACAGAATGGTTCTACCATCTTCCAAATGCATACATTACCAACTAGACTACCATGTGGTCTGTATTCAAAGCAAGGTTCAAACCGGCTGAAGACTATCATGCCTTGTCAACACAAATTACACACATGAAGAAGGAGTTTTATGAACCCACGGAGGATTTCATATCCAAATTGAACAAGCTGATTCGTAAAATTCCATAGCTAGACGTTCCCACTATTGATAATTAAAAGTGTTTCTTCATCAACGCTCAGCCCCTTGATGTGAGCTTCTTGTTGAGAAGATCTATTATCACTGATTTGGCCACTGCTCAAGCTACAACAACTGAAATAGAAGATGATCTTATTCTAGCCAGAAAGATTAGAAGAGAATCATCTAAGATTAAAAATCAGAGTTCTTCTTAGATTACTATTGATCCTATGATTCAGAAGATGGCTAATGACTTGATCACTTTAAAGAAGCAAATGTCTCAACAAGCAACCAACATTCCTTATCGGGATATTCCTAGACAAAATTTCAACAATGCCAATAATGCTCCCACAAGAGACTAGAATCGGTTGATCACTGCGCCCATCAGGTTATCAATTGAAGCTCCTCCTATCAACGCAGCAGTTGAAATAGTTGAGGAGGGTGAAGAACCAGAAGATCAAGATTCTCATGAAGATTTTGAAGCTTCAGGATATGATGATGAGTCTTTTGATGATTCAACTAGCGACTCCAACATTGGATACTTGGAGTACGAGGAAGGTGAAGGTGAGCATGATGCTCAATCATTTACAGTATTCACTCGATCCCTATCTCAGAACCCCAGAAAGTTGGTTGAATTCTCTAACAAGAAAAGTAAAGAAGCTCCCGTGGTTATGGCTAAAAGAGGATCTCCCATGTCAGCACAAACTGAAAAGGAGACAACTAAAAAGGTATCTTCATATTCTAATTATTTTTATCCTTCCCTCAAGGCCAGTACCTCAGCTTAGACTAGTGTAACTAGAACTGAGCCCTCCATCATTCCTTCATATACCACTTTCGACATTGTTGATCATGTAAAGAAAACCAAAATCCAAATGTCAGAAGCCGAGTACCTACAGTCCAACCATGAGAAACTTGAGAAACTTGCCAAATTCATTAGAAGCAAGGTTGTTATTCCTTCATATTCAAAAGGCATTTTTCCTAGCCCCACCCAGCCTTTACCTTAGAGTAATATGACCTTTGCTACTTCTTCAGGAAAGATTGAACCATTTTATTTGTCCTTACTTATAAATGGTTTCAAACTCAACAATTACATAATTGACTCAGGAGCCTCTGATAACATAATGCCCATGAAAGTAGCTCATGCCCTTGGACTCACCTTGACTAAATCTTATGGGTTGTGTTATTCCATAGAAACCAAACAAGTTCCCTTGATTGGCCAAACCAAGGATGCACAATTTGCATTTGTCATCTTCCCTAAAAAGAGGGTGAAAATGACTATCCTGGTTGTTGATATCCTAGATGCTTATGGTATTCTCTTTAGAATATGTTTTTGCAAAGATGTTAGAGGATAAATCAACATGGATTGAACCAAAGCTATAATTCCACTAAATGGAGTTCCTCGTGTCCTTCACCCCAAAGCACAAGCAAAGTACTTGGTCACTAAATCAAATGATCTTAAGGCTCAAATTCTCTTTGAAGATGTAGGATTGGGTAATTATTTCATGACATCTGAGGTTCCCTCTATAGAAGTCAAAGAAGAAGATCATAATGCTATTTTTACCCTTGAGTTAGATGGGAGCTATTCAACTATTGGGTAAGGTGCTGGCATGGTTTTCATATCTCAGAATTTCAAGATTTTTCCCTTTGCTTTTGTGTTGCAATTTGATAATACTAATAACACAGCTGAATACAAAGCTTTGTTATTAGGATTAGAAATGGAAAAAAAAGGAATCTGAAATCTCAAAGTGCAGGGAGATGCCGAGTTGATTGTGAACCAACTAAGGGGGGCCTATCAGGTAAAAAATGATCACCTAAGGCATTACAGGAACAAAGTTTGGGACAACATAGAATGCTTTGATGATTTTTCCATTAAGAAAGTCTTAAGAGTTTACAATGATAAAGCTGATTCTTTAGCCGTATCTACATATCTTATCCTTACTCACCCAAAGTTCAAACATGACACGTATATCATTGAGATTGTGTATAATCCAAGTTTTCCAGATAATTCAACACATTGGAAAGTGATTAATGATGATCAACATGTATTATCTTTTCTTGAAAAAGATAACAATTTTAGTGAGATTTATTTTGAAGGATCAGAATCAGCTTTCTGTGAGTCTTTCTCAAATTCATATCAATAAATTGATGGTGAATTAATCCAACTTAAAGGCAATAAGAATTTGAAGGGATTAGTTTCTCTGGAAGGTTTATTCGATAAACATGAGCGTTCCATTCAGGATTAAAGGAAATCTGAAGGTGTTTCCTCGTCAGAGGTACATCAAGTTAACTTGGGATCCACTAATCAACCACTGATGGTAAACATCAGGAAATGTTGTTCTCTGGAGGAAAGAGAAAGATTCATTTCACTCCTGAAGAGACATATGTATGTCTTTGCATGGTCCTATGCGGACCTGAAATCTTTCAAGCCTAAGGATGTGCAACATAGGATTCCTTTAAATCCTGAAGTTGAACCCTACAAGCAGAAGCAAAGGCATTACAACCCAAATATATCAGGAACTATCCTTTCATAAATTTAGAAGATGTTAGACGCAAGGATTATATTTCCAATTCATCATTCCACCTGGGTTGTTAACATTTTCCTAGTCAGAAAGAAGAACGGTGAAATTTGGATCTGTGTTGACTTCTAAAACCTCAATCATTCTTCATTGAAAGACAAATATTAATTACCCATCATGGACCAAGTATTACAGAATGTCACTGGATCAGAAATGTTATCCACACTTGACAGATTTTTGGGATATAATCATGTTGAGGTAGATGCTGAAGATCAACATAAAACAACATTCACCAACGCATGGGGAACCTTCGCTTACAGGAGGATGCCTTTTGGTTTGATTAAATCTGAAGCCACATTTCAAATAGCTATGGATTTAGAATTCAGATATTTGATGGGAAAGGTCATAGTTGTGTATTTGGATGACTTAACGGTCTTCTCTAAAAATTAAAGTGATCATTGTGATCATTTGGAACAGGTACTCTTAAGGTGCAGGCGTCATGGGATTTCATTAAATCCTGAAACATCCATGTTCGGAATAACATAAGGAATGTTTTTGGGTCATATCGTGACTAAAGAAGGAAGCAAGATCGACCCAGAGAGGGTGAAGGCCATCCAAAGCCTTACCCTACCCAAAAGCAAAACTGGGGGTGCACTCCTTTTTCAGGAAGGTCAATTTCCTAAGAAGATTTTTACCTGACTTTGCTGATAAAACCAAGGATATCCTTATGATGATGAAAGGTAAAACACCATTTCAATGCAAAACTGAAGGGAATCTTGCATTTGAAGAAGTCAAAAGGTAAATTTCTCACGCTCCCATCTTGGTGTGCCCAGATTTAAAAAAATATTTGATCATGTACAGCTATGCATCCGCACATATAGTATCAGCCATCCTAATGCAGGAGAATGAAGAAGGAATTGAAGCTCCCATCACTTTCATGAGATGCCCATTAAAGGAATATGAATTGAAGATGTCATAAATTGAAAAACATGCTTATGCAGTAGTGAGAGCAGTGAAACATTTGAGGTATTATGTGTTGATTTCTCACACTCTCGTTCTTGTTCCTGATACCGCAGTTAAATCCATCTCGACTAAACAGGAGTTGGGTAATCAATGGGGTAACTGGATAGCCAAAGTATAGGAGTATGAATTAGACATCAGACATACCAAGTTAGTACGAGGAAGAGGCATGTGCCAATTGATCGCAAGAAACAATGTTGAGACAAAATGCAAAGAAAATGAAGTTACTTCTTCAAAATTGCCCATGGCACCTTTTGTAAGAACAACAGATAAATGGTACACAGATATTGCTTTCTTTTTAACTCATGGCAAATGCCCTCTGCATTTAAGCCAAAAAGAAAAGAGAACAGTTACATTAAGTTCTGTAAGATACATTCTATGGGATAATGGTATAAACAAGAAGGGTATTGATGGTGTATTCTTGTGCTGTGTTGATAAGTCTCAGTAGGTAAAGTTGCTAGATTCCTTCCACAATATAGCATGTGGAGGAAATTTATCTTTCTCTATAAAAACTTACAATATCTTATAGGCTAAGTAATATTGGCCTACTCTCTTTCAAGATTCAACTGAATGGGTAGCCAAGTGTGAAGCTTGCCAACATTTCATTGGTCGTCCTAAGCTTGCAGCTCTTCCCTTAAAACTTGTGGTGATTGAAGAACCTTTTTTCCAATGGGGAATTGATTTCATTCGAGTGTTGAATCCTTCCTCTAGTTCTTTTCATAATTATGTGCTCACTGCCACAGACTATTTCACCAAGTGGGTGTAAGCTACACCAATCAAGCAAACAACCTTCGAAGCTATGTGTGAATTTCTCAAGGAGAATATAATTGTTAGATTCAGTGTGCCTCACAAGATCGTTGTTGACAACACTTCCAATATATCATCCCATGAGTTGAAAATTTTTTCTTATGGCTTTGGGATCACATTGGCTCATTGATCTGATTATTACCCCCAAGGAAATGGTCAGGCTGAATCAAGCAACAAGAACCTAGTGACCATAATCAGAACGTTGGTGGATGAGAATCAGAGGACATGGCAAAAAATATTATATGATGCATTATGGGAAGATTGGATTACTCCTAAGAGAGCTATTGGAATGTCCCCATTCCAAGTGTTGTATGGGATTGATGTTGAGATTCCTATCTCTGTAGAATTACCAGCCTTACAGTTGGCTAAAGCAATTGAAGATGAAAATTTTTAAGATTCCATTGAGAAAAGGATAACGTAGCTATCCAGGATAGAAGAAGAAAGGAGCAAGGTGGTGGATCACATTGTAGATCATCAGAGAAAAGTCAAAAAGATATTTGACAAAAAATCAAAGCAACGTGATTTCTAGGTTGGAGATCTAGTACTTCTCTGGGACAAGAGAAGAGAGTAGAAAGGGATGCATTGGAAAGTTTGACTCCTTATGGAAAGGTCCTTTTAAAATACATCAGCTGAATTGTGAAAATAGATTTTTTCTATCGTATTTGGATGGAGAGTTTCTCCCTCTACTTTTCAGTGGTCAAACATCTGAATTCATTCCATCAGTAATGCAATATGCTCTCTTGCACTGTATCATAATTTATTTTATGTTGTTTGTTTCCTTTATTTTCATTCCTTGTTTGTTTGTTTTCAATTCTTCTTCTTTAGACTCCATAGCCCAATGGATAAAGATTTTTGATATATGAGTTCTCTTCCTTTGACGTCTCAAAGAAAGTCCCCAACTGGAGCCAGTTGTTATCTCGTTTTTAATGATTTCACCTAAAATTGAGATAACCATAGAAAATTTTAGACAAAATCTCTTAAAAATGACAATGAAGGAGATTTTCAGGTTTTATGGGTTTCCATTGCACGGAAACATATCCTTTGCATGCTTCATGTCAATTGTTTCCCGAAACCAAAAACCCGATTACAAACCAGTGTATCATGTTTTTGGAACTCTAGAAGCATCATAACATACCTTACAAAATGCATGATCCATGTTTCTTGTTTCTGGAAACCCAAAACCCGAAATGATCCTTTGTCTCGGGCTTTCAGAAGTTGATAACATCAAAACATCTCGTGCTTCATGACAGTTGTTTCCTGCAACCTAATTTGATAGTAAAACCTTTGTATCAGGTTTTTGGACACTCTGAGCATTATGCCGTGGCATTAATGTTGAGTTGTCTAGTAGTTGGCACATGTGTCGGATGATGTGATATTAATGCTAGGGATTTATATATATATTGGTTTTAACATGTCATTTTTACCTAGTATATTTTCACTGCATGGATTTTTTGTGCATGTTCCTTCGACCTCCAAACCTGACTAAACATCTTGATCAATTTCGTGATCCATCTTCAAACATTTTTTGAATTTATTGAAGGTTTTTTTCTCTTCCTTACTGGTTTGAGGTCTTTGGGGTTATTTTTGAGGTTTTCATTTGGTGTTTCTCCATCTTTTCTTTTTCTTCCCTCTAGGTTTAGGGGTTTTGGGTTATTTTCTTCATTTCCTGGTGTATTTCCATAAAACCTCTTGTTTGGAATTCACCCTTTGGGTGTTTTTTATTTTTCCCATGGGATATACTCTTTTTATTTTTGAGAAGAATCTAAAAATCCTAACTTACAAACTTTGCGGGAATTTTATGTGTTCTGACATCCCAGAAACCTGATGCCTTTATTTCAGGTTTTACAGGGTGTCCAACATTGTTCAGCTTCCACAGAGTATCAGGTTTCTCAAAGTGCTCAACATCCTCTAACTTCTGCAATCTATCAGGTTTCTCCAAGTGCTAAACATCCTCTGAATTCCATAATCTATCGGGTTTCTCCAAGTTCTTAACATCCTATGAATTCCGCAATCTATCAAGTTTCGAAAAGTGTTCAACATCACCCTGGCTCCACTTGTATTAGGTTATGTGAAGTGCTTAACATCCCCTGAGTTCTACCTTTGTGCTGGGTTTCACAAAGTGTTTGACACGACCTAATTTCTGATATACATTGCAGTGTGTTGGGTTTCAAAAAGTTCTTTACAAGTCCCGAAGTCTGGTTAATGTGGCGGGTCTGTAGGGTTGCTCAACAAGCTTTCAAGCCCGATTGGTCAACCAAAAGTCATCTAGGAATTATTTCTTCAAGACTTCTCATGTCGGATCATGGAAAATCTAAGGATAAATCAGACACGTTAGGAAAGATGAAGTACAAGTACCAGAAGATGGAGTACCCTTCCTACATAGATTGTAATTACAACATCTGGGACACAGAGCTTGGTAATATAGACATGGAAGACTTTTGGAATAGAATTAAGGATTCTTCTCAGAGTCCTTGAATGAATTCAATCATCGGCAGTGGATTCCCTCTTACAGAAGGATTCCCAATGTCTGCTCAATGCCTCGAGTTCATTCTGGCATACGTTTCAAATTATGACTCAGCTTCCTGCTCAGTGAGAAATCAAGTAGGAGAAACCACAATGAAGTTGGATGGAGGTTACTTTGATGACCTCTTAAGATTGCCCAACTTTGAATAATATGTTGATTTCAACCTTCAATCAGCACAGAAGGCCTGGGAAAAGGATCAAGAAGATTGCATCAGGAATGTAAATAAAAAGTTCTTGATCAAGACCAAGCCAGCCATCTCTAGGTTTCCCAAGTTTGTCCCTAGGAGTGATTTCATCCTTGAAATCTTTGATATCATCACCCTGATAAGTCAAGTATTTGGAATCCCTGAGTTGAGAGACTTCTAAGGGTGGATGTATTAATTCATGGGCATCATAAAGAATAAAAACTAAGGGATCGATTGGAGCAGTCTTATAAGTGATGAGATAGACTCCTAGATGAACAGAGTCTTGTCTACTGACAATTTCTATATGTCACCATACGTCACCTATGCAACAGTCGGTATGAGAAATTGTCCAGGGCTAGATGCAAAGGGAAATAGGGAAACATAACACATATATTGGTGCTTTCCTCAAATTACAATGAAGGGGTCTGAGGATCAATTCAGAAGAGTGAACGACGCCTTCTTTTATGAAAACATATACAGGATGAACCATGATCCAAGGAAAAGAAGAGTCTCTGATGAGGCATGGGCCAAAGTATCAAAATGGGGTTGTATCTTCTTGTAATTCAAGAATTTAAAATAGCTTTGGGTGGTCATGTACCTGAGTGATCCTTTCCATTTGTCTAGGTTCCCAAGTGATAATCTGCTCCTGATGGAGTTGGCTAGACAATTGTTGGATTTTCACAAATTCCAATAGAGTATGCACAAGGCCATCGTCTCCTTCCCTATTTCCATCGGAAGGTACATATTCTCAATAGTGGTTAAAGCTGAGAACGTGGTGTATGAGTTATAGGACAAGTTGAAGAAGCACATGAAGCACATAGATGGGTTTGTTTTCGGAGGAGTCCTTAAGTCGTATAGGACCTTATATCTACATGTGCCCAACATAGAAGAAATTTGGGTTGATCTTCGGGATGAAGTTACCATTTGAAGAAAGAATAATAGTAGGTTAACACTTGAAGAGATTCAAATTTTAGATCTATCTGACATCCCAGAAGGCACCATGGAGAATGAAATTTTCCTTGATGTCTCATATGATGGGTTTAATGAAGACCAATATGTATCCCAGCCATTGATTGGTCCATTCTTGAGAAATCTTCTATCGTAGAAAGCGCTGCTCAAATTCTTGCCCGTACTAAAGCATGGATCATTTCTTGGGGAATGAGTTATAAAGAAAAGAGTTTTTCAAAGCTACCTACTTTGGAAGAAGGACCCTCTAAGTGAAAAAAGGAAAAGGATAAGGACCCTTCTAAGAGGCCAATAAAGGTTAAGTTATTCAGAAAGGGAGATGAGCAAGTGACCACATCATTGGCCACTCTCCCATAAACGGTTGAGATAATTAATTTACCTCCACCACCAGAACAAGGAAATCTTACTACAAGAGAAGAGGTTGGTGAACCTCTCATTCCCCTTTTGGTTGGCAGCTCATCAGAGGTAACTCTTCCTCTTACCTCTCAAGATTTAATTTTAGAATCATTACCCCCTCCCACTCAGCCTTCCTTGCTTTATATTTCTTCACCAAATTCCTCAGCCATGGCCAAAATCTTCTCTGACCTCTCACCTCTCCCCGATGGACCCAAGTTAACCATGGATATGCCTCCTCCTTCTGTACCTTCATTCCCTAAGTCCATTCCCACAGAAATTACACTCACAGTGATCACCACTCCACAAAAAAACCTTCCTCCACTTGCATATGTGACCGTAACACCTACGATGGGAGAATCTTCTTACAGTATGCCTCAATGGTTAATAGATTAGACCCCAATGAAGAGGAAGGTGGTAGTGTTGGTGTCGAATCGCAGCACCCCTAAATGTCTGCAACACAATGGGTTGAGACTCTCAGTGCGATCGCATAACATGGAGCTTTTCCCAAGTGTGGGACCTTGCGAAAATGGAAAAGCTCTCCAGATGAAGTCCGGTTCCTATTCCTCTGTTCAGATGCACACGTAGAAAATGTAGAGGGTTTAATAAAAAACCTAATCTAACTTTCCAAGGAGACAGGGTAAGAAAATGCATGAAATAAAACCTAAACTACAAAGGTGATGCACCGAGGAATGAATAACACCTGTCTTGCCAAATAAACACAGACCATTAAAATGCAATGCAAGATCATACACAGATAGCTAGATTCACAGTGAAAGATCAAGGGGATGCAAATGAATATAGAGAGGGTTGAGAATCATCCACAGACATGTATTAATTTTCTTCAAGGATTGATACAAAACACTACAAAATGCCAAGAGGCAAAGTTACATTACAGTTTCAAATGGGAGGTTTGAACTCCACAAGTTCACCTGCCAAAGAGAAGAAGGGAGGGGCAAAACAAAAATGTCCAACGTTTAGAAAGAATCCCCTCCTTAAAATTTATAGGAAGAATGAAAGAGAAAAGAGAGAGGAAATTGAAATCTGCCCCAACCACCCCCATTGTATTTAATTCATCTCATTATGGTGGTAGGTGAGAACCCTAGCGAACCCAAAAAGTAGCGAACTATATTATTTTATTTTAAAGATTTTTTTTCTCACCCAATTAAATATATCTATTCTTAGTTGGATAGAGGACCTCGTAAGATTTCCAAAAATTCCAACCTTGCATGAATCCGAGCTCCCAGTCAAAAGTTATGGCCATTTGAATATCTGCGCCAGGGTCTACTTCCTGTCAGCGCTCAAAATGTTGCGCCTCCTGAAGGTGTGCCATAGGCGCATCCATGTGTGTTTTGACATCCATTGTCGTGTGCCACTTCTGTGTGCCTTGGGTGCACTGTTTTCCCTATCGACATCCATTGTCGTGCGCCACTTCTATGCACCTTGGGCGCACTGTTTGCCCTGTTGACATCCATTGTCGTGCGCCACTTCTGTGCGCCTTGGGTGCACCGTTTGCCCTGTCGACATCCATTTTCGTGCACCAATTCTGTGCACCTTGGGCGCAATGTTTTCCCTGTCAACATCCATTGTCGTGTGCCACTTCTATGTGCCTTGGGCACACCATTTGCCCTGTTGAAATCCATTGTCATGCGCCACTTCTGTGCGCCTTGGGCGCACCGTTTTCCCTGTCGACATCCATTGTCGTGCGCCACTTCTGTGCGCCTTGGGTGCACCGTTTGCCCTGTCGACATCCATTGTCGTGCGCCACTTTTTTGCACCTTGGGCGTGTCAGGGATTTGAGATTCTTTGATTTATCCATTCTTCTTCTTGTCTATATCTACATGGGGGAAAGATATATACAACAATTTGGCGACTCAATGGGATCACCTGCCTGCTAGGTAGAAGATCAGTGGCCTTTTAGCAATCCATTGGGCATGGAGTCATAAGCAATAACCTAAAACCAACTTGATATCTGATCCCGATCCTAATATCGCGACCTCTTCTTCGAGAGCATGCTGAACTATGGAAATTCAACCTGAGAGCAACAAAACATGTGCTGAAGCACTTAGGGAAAAAGAAACCTAACTACAACAAGACAATGTGCATATGCACTTAGAGGAATTGAAAACTAGGCTAATATTTACAAGGGTAAACCTTTTCCTTTTAGTAGCAATGTTTAAGATGGATTCCGTTAACCGGAATCGGGAGTTCTCCTCCATCCAAGGTAGACAATTGGAAGGCATTGCTATTCTTACATCCCGTGACCATGTAGGGGCCACTCCAAATGGCATCAAACTTGGAATGCCTTCCTGGTTTTGCCCGATCTGCATCCCATTTCAGAACTAAGTCCCCTTCCTTGAAGGTTCTTGCTCTTGCTTTCTTATCAAACCATCTTTTTACTAAGGCCTGATCTTTCTCAATTGTTTAAACTACATGTTCTCTAATTTCTTCCAATTTCATCAACTCTGCATACCTGGCCTCCATTGGTTTGAACTCAAACAACTCCAACTGCTTCATGAGTTCCAATGCAGGCAGTTCTAATGATATAGGCAATACTGCCTCTTTTCCATAGACCAACTTGTAAGGGGAATTACCTGTAGACCTCTTTGGTGTTATTCTGTCAGCCCATAATGCTGATTTTAGCTTGGCATGCCATGTTCTTTGATTTTCATCCAGAGTCCTCCTGATGATTCTTAGCAAATTTTTGTTTGTGGACTCTGCCTGTCCATTACCCTGCGGGTAATATTTTGAAGAGGTGCTCAAATAGATTCCATTCTTGACAGCCCATTCTGTAATCTTGGAACCTATAAATGCTAATGCATTGTCTGATATGATAGTGGCCGGCACACCGAACCTGGTCACTATTCCTTCATAAAAGTCTAGTATGTTAGACTCATTTGCTTCTTTGAGCGCTGTTGCTTCGGTCCACTTGGTGAAATAGTCCGTTGTCGTGAGAATCCACTTGTGGCCTTGGCTTGAGTTTGGATTAATGACCCCGACGAAGTCCAATCCCCATTGCATAAATGGTTGGTCAACCAGAATTGGGTGCAATGGAAGTGCTGCTAGTCTTTCTTTGCCTGTGAAGAGTGCACATTTCTTGCACTTTCTTATCCATATATAGCAGTCACTGAAGACTGTTGGCCAATAATACCCTGCCTTCATTATCTTGAGAGCTGTTACTCGTGGGGCAAAATGTCCTCCAGAATCTCCATCGTGAAAATCTTCGTAACACCCTCTCAATTTGACCTGTCCCAATGCACCTCAATAGAACTCCATTGATGTCTTTCTTAAACAAAACACCATCAACAAGCACATATGGAATGGCTTGTAATCTAAAGTATCTCCTCTTTTCTTTGCTCATTTCTGGAGGGCATAGGTCATGTCTGTAGAAAGTGTATCATATTCTGAGTCCAACAAGGAGTAGGCACATCATCATTTTCTTGTTCTTGATTATCCTGTAGTACCAAGGCAGTCTCTTTTTCATCACTTGCTTCAACTTGTTGACTCAAGGCTAGCTTGCTCACATAGTCCCTTCCCACATACTAGTTTGGTGACCTTGATCTCGATGTCATATTCCATGACACGAGTTATCCATCCTGCACGTTTCTCATTCAAATCTTTGTTTAGAAGGAAGTCCCTGACTCCCACATGAGAGACCAATAATTGGATCTTATTGTTTGAGACTAGGTGCTTGAATTTCTTTAAGCTTCTGATTACCACAAGGACATGCTTTTCAATGAAAGAGTACCTAGTTTCGTATTCCTCCAAGCCTTGACTGAAGAAAGCAACTGGTTGTTCTAATCCTTCTTTGTTTTGTTTGTACCAAGATTGCAGAAATCGTGTCCCCACCACCAAAGGCATATAACACGAAGTCCTTGGAGAAGTCTGGATTGACGAGAGTTGGAGTTTGAGATATAGCATCTTTTATTGCCTCAAAACTTGCCTTGCCTTCATATGTCCACTTAAATGCCATACTCTTCTTTAACATCAGCGTTATTGGCTTCACAAGAGCAGCGAAATTTGGAACAAATCTGCAGACAAAATTGATCCTTCCCAAGAAGCTTTGAAGAGCCTTCTTGTGACTTGGCAATGGCAATGCTCGAATTGCTTCAACTCTTTCTAGGTCAATCATCAACCCCTTCTTTGAAACAATATGGCCTAGAAGTTTTCCCTCGTGAGCCAAGAATATGCATTTTTTAGAATTCAATGATACCCCAAATCTTCTACATCTCTAAAATACTTGCCTCAAATGACAGAGGTGATCCGCTGCATTTTTTGAGAATACAGTGATGTCGTCAAGATATATCAAAACTATTTTATTGATCAACCCCTTAAATGCCATATCCATTACCCTTTGGAAAGTGGCCCCAGCATTTGATAGCCCAAATGGCATCTTCTTGTAGGCATATGTCCCCCATTTGGTGGTGAAAGCCGTCTTGAATTGGTCATCTTCTTTCACCATCACCTAATTGTACCCTGAGTAGCCATCTAGGAGAGAGAATCTCTCTGAACCGGATACTACTTGCAATATTTGTTCCATTGAAGGAAGTGGGTAATGGTCTTTGAGAGATGCCCTGTTTAGGTCTCAGAAATCCACACACAACCTGATTTCTCCACTCTTCTTCCTGACCGGAACCAAGTTTGCAACCCAACTTGAGTGCTTGATCGGGAATATAATGCTTTCCTCTATTAGCTTATTTAGCTCTTTCTTCATTAGAGGTTCAATGTGAGGGTTGACTGGTCTCTGCTTCTGCCTGATGGGCTTAGCATCTGGATCCAATTCTATGGTATGTTGTGCCAAATTTGGATCGAATCCTCTTAAGTCTTCATAGCTCCAAGCGAAGACATCTGGAAATTCTTGGCAAAGCTGTATGAAATCTGATTTCTCCTGCTTAGTGGCCACTTTACCAATTTGAAGAGTTTTGCCTTCCCCAACTGGAATTGGCCCTGAATCTTCTCTCTTGACCTGTATGTTAGCCTTTTCCTTACGAAACTGGTCGTTAGGGTTGAAGATAGACTCCAATGTTACTAAACCCTTAGGAAGCTTGTTTGTCCACAGTTGCACTACTTGATCCCCATACTGCTGCTCTAATCTGTCCTGATTCCTAGCTGAGAATTCAGCCTCTTCTTGTAAGAAATTGACGATCTGTTGATCGTTCTCAAACACCTGCCAGCTTGTGTTATTATCTGGAACTGCTGGCCTCACAATCACATGGATATGTGGCTATGTTTTTCCCCTTCTAATGTTGTCAACCACATCAAACCTTGCTCCAACTGCTACGAGCCTATCTGCAACTTCATTTTTCTTCCTGGGTATGGACACAATGTTGAAAGCTTCGAAATCCTCAATGAGGTCCCATACCCTATTCTTGTAGCTCTTTAGCAAGTCGTTCTTTGTAGCATGTTGTCCCCTAACTTGGTTGACGATTAGCTCGCTATCTCCAAACACCTGCAAGTTCTTTATGCCCCTTTTCCTGGCCCAATGAATTCCATGAATCAATGCTTCGTATTCAGCCGTGTTGTTTGAACAGGAAAACTGGAAATGAAAAGCTGAAAAATATTTGATGTCTTGTGGTGAAATCAACATTACACCACCTCCAGCACCTTGTCTGCTTCTCGAACCATCAAAAAATAATTTCCAAACTTTGTTTTCATCCTTTTGTTCAGGCTGAATGATGTCGGGAATGGGTGAATTTTCTTCGTGTATACAATACATGCCCAATTTAGATTCTTCAATTTCCTTATATGGATCAAATTCATGACTCTTGTTTGCGCATTCATCCAAAGTTAAATCAGGAATTCCCTCGACCTTAGTACCTATTTCTAGATCACTTGAACACTCCTCCTGATCAAAAGCCGAGAAATTTGCATTGATAGGATTTGGTACATGAGGCTCAATATGGAAATTGGCAATTGGTTCTGACCTGATTATTGCTTTGGCTCCATACCTTGTCCTAAAAATCATGTGTGACCAATCTGCAGATAAATATCCACCGATTTTTGCAGTGAAGTCTCTTGATAGAAACAACGCAAAGAGTGGCGGAAGGTCAATCACAGACACATCTTGCAGAACTGTAACATTAGGACAGGAATGTAGTGTTAGGCTTAACCCCTTGATGACTCCAACAGTTCCTATTGCCGTTCCATCTAACTGTACTACTCCTTTTAGCACTGGCTCATATTTCAAACCCAGTTGATCCGCTATTTGCTTCGGCATCACTGAACTACTTGCCCCAGAATCAATCATGCAATTGTGTACCAAGTGGTTTCCAACAATCAACGAAACATAGAATGGTGGAGGCTTCAAATTTTTCCTTGTCTGGCCCCCATCATGTTGCACTGCATTAGTGAGAACTTTCTCATGTCCCCGGTTTGATACATTTGTGGTAGACCAATTAGCCATTGCAGCTTGCAATAAATCTCGTTGCCCTGGGATCGTAAGTGATTCCCACATGGAAATGTTCACATGTGTCTTCTTCATTTGATCGATGATGTTGAAAGGGGATGAATTGTCCTTTTGTTGTCCCTTACTTGGTGCAAACTTTTCAGGGGCTTGAACAGGTGCATGTGTTGCTACAACAGGTACCTTAGGTTGATTTTGCACATTTGGAGCTGCGTTTGGTCTACTAACCCCTTGTTGTGTAGGAGTGGACTGAGAAAAAACTAGATTACACGGTTGTCCCTCTCCTATATTTCTCTTCTTTAACCGTGTGTTGGCAGCCATGCCTTGAAAAGGCTGTTGGTTAACTCCACAGAAGTCTTCCGTTTGCCAATTGGCCAATGTGGTTTCTGTTGGAGGTCCTTCTTGTTGCATTTCTTGCTGTTTATTCTCTTCCTGGCTTGGTTCTTGAGGAACAACAATGGTTTGCACCATCAAGGCCTGATTTAGTGCACCATTGAAACATGCTAACTGATTGTGAGGTAGATTGCAAGGGTAACACCAGTTGTACTCCTGTGCCATGTTATTTTGTGTCGGGACCAAGACTCTTGAGGATGTCGTTACATTTGGATCATACGGTCGAAATGGCCTGGCAGCTTGAGGTTGTCCTTGGTTTGATACATTTGTAGCCTGAGGTGGTGGTCTATTTTGTTGGTATGGGGGCCTAGCTTGGTACTGTGCTTGAGGCTGATATGGTCTAGCACTTTGAGCTTGCTGTCTTTTGATAGTCACAAGCTCATTTCCAAGGTTCTGTAGCTGTTTCATAACCTCCTACAATTCCTTTGAAGTATCTGAAGAAGTTGATGCCCCATTATTGCTTTGATTTCTAGGAGTTGGAATGGGATTCAACTCTGGTGCTTGACTGGTTGTAGGATTCCCCATATCCAGATAGAGAGGCATTGGTGGCCTTGGTGCAAGCTTGCCAGCTTGGATCAAACAGTTCTCTACTCTGATAGCTGTGTCATAGGCCCCTGGCAGCGTTGTTCCTCCCATTGATTGGATCATCATGGCTATGTCTGAATTTATAGCCTTTAAGAAATAAAGGAATTCTCCTTCAGCGGTTGGTCTCACCGCTATT
Organism: Taxus chinensis; assembly: GCA_019776745.2. Classification (NCBI taxonomy): domain Eukaryota; kingdom Viridiplantae; phylum Streptophyta; class Pinopsida; order Cupressales; family Taxaceae; genus Taxus; species Taxus chinensis. Next base: position 756,683,493 of record CM034151.1, on the reverse strand, counting down.
GGAATCCTCTCCCATGTCCATTGGAATCTGAAGTTGAAATCTGTCATTTGTTCATTAGGAGCCCTTTTGATTGTTGTCAGCTATTCCAATAAAGATAAATTGTCCACCCTTTTCCCCGAATTGGTTGCAAAGAGTAGAACAAAGTTGGTTCCAGTTCGTAATAGACCCTGCTGTAAGGCTCCTAAACCATTGTAAGGCCTTGCCTTTGAAAGATGAAGCCAACAGCTTGACCGCAACATCCATTTCATTTATTTTGTGGATTGCACATGCATTAGCAATATCCTGGATGTGATCAATAGGAGTAGTATGATTTTCTCCTATAAAATAGGGTATATTCTTTAGTGCTGCAACTGGAATTTGATTCTGAGCATTTAGGGCAAGTGGAATACTACCCATGAAATTGACAAAGGGATTCGGTGGTAGATGTGCCATTATGATTGGCCTAAGAACCCTGGTCGATGTGAGAAAAGGCCTACCAGGTGGAGGTGTAGACAAAGTCCTGTTAGGTGGAGATGGTGATCTTTGTGGTCTTCTTCCTCTCCTTCCTCTACCTGGTGAAAGTTGCAAGTGGACAAATATCCCCTCTTCTCGACTATTGGACCTAGTTTGAATTCTTCTCATATGCCTGGGCAACTTTTGCTGCTACACCACTGAATTCTATCCCTTCGGAGTCGCCAGATGTGTTAGAAAAAAAAAGAGCCTCAAAAGGCAGACTTCTGCCAAGTTACACACCAAACCTGACAATATTTAAAAAATAGAATTTTGAAAGACCTGTATTTTGATATTTTAGAGTTTGGAATTTGATTCTGGAATGACAGTCCCGAAAACCCAAAAATGCCAGACTTTCGAAAACCCGAAATCCGAAAATCAAAAAACCATAAAATTTTGAAATTCAAAATCTAAAAATCTAATAATACCCTTTTGAATATTATCCCCCGATCTATCAACTGGTGAAATTTTGACTTGTTTCGAGCAATTTAGGTCCTTGAAAATTGATTTCAAAGTTCAGCCCAGAAGGTGAAAATATGAAATTGTAAAACCTGTAATTTTTTAAGTCCGAATTTCTTGAAAGCTCCTTCAAATCTGTGGAATGACCTCTTGGTCCCACCAGGTGTGCCAAAACTATTGGTGGCGAATCACAGCACCCCTGAATGTCTGCAACACGATGGGTTGAGACTCTCAGTGCGATCGCATAATATGGAGCTTTTCCCAAGTGTGGGACCTTGCGAAAATGGAAAAGCTCTCCGGATGAAGGCCGGTTCCTATTCCTCTGTTCAGATGCACACGTAAAAAATGTAGAGGGTTTACTAAAAAACTAATCTAACTTGCCAAGGAGACAGGGTAAGAAAATGCATGAAATAAAACCTAAACTACAAAGGTGATGCACCGAGGAATGAAGAACACCTGTCTTGCCACATAAACACAGACCATTAAAATGCAATGCAAGATCATACACAAATAGCCAGATTCATAGTGAAAGATCAAGGGGATGCAAATGAATACAGAGAGGGTTGAGAATCATCCATAGACATGTATTAATTTTCTCCAAGGATTGATACAACACACTGCAAAATGCCAAGAGGCAAAGTTACATTACAGTTTCAAATGGGAGGTTTGAACTCCACAAGTTCACCTGCCAAAGAGAAGAAGGGAGGGGCAAAACAGAAATGTCCAACCTTTAGAAAGAAGCCCCTCCTTACAATGTATAGGAAGAATGAGAGATAAAAGAGAGAGTAAATCGAAATCTACCCCAACCACCCCCATTGTATTTAATTCATCTCATTATGGTGGTAGGTGAGAACCCTAGCGAACCCAAAAAGTAGCAAACTGTATTTTTTTATTTTTAGGAATTTTTTCTCACACAATTAAATATATCCAATCGTCTTTGGATAGAGGACCTCGTAAGCTTTCCAAAAAGTCCAACCTTTCATGAATCTGAGCTCCCAGTCAAAAGTTATGGCCATTTGAATATCTGCGCCAGGGTCTGCTTCCTGTCAGCGCTCAAAATGTTACGCCTCCTGAAGGTGCGCCATAGGCACATCCATGTGTGTGTCGACATCCATCTGTCCATGCACCACTTCTGTGTGCCTTGGGCGCATCCATTTACCCTGTCGACACTCCGTTGTCATGCGCCACTTATGTGCGCCTTGGGCGCACCGTTTTCCCTATCGACATCCATTGTCGTGCACCACTTCTGTGCGCCTTGGGCTGCACCATTTGCCCTGTCGACATCCATTGTCATGCGCCACTTCTATGCACCTTGGGTGCACCATTTTCCCTATCGACATCCATTGTCGTGCGCCACTTCTATGTGCCTTGGGCGTGTCAGGGATTTGAGTTTCTTTGATTTCTCCATTCGTCTTCTTGTCTATATCTACCTGGGGGAAAGATATATACAACAGGTAGTTCCCCTACCAGCCTTTGATTTTAGTTCCCTCAAGGTCACTCATGCCAAGTCTGCCAAGAAACCAAAAATGGTTTCAAGGCTTTTAGTAGATGCCTCAGGGCATAAGTTTGTGGAGATCGCCAATCCTGCGGCTTACAAAACCAATAATGATATAATGGTCACAAATTATCAGATCACAAGGGTTGATATAGGAAAATTAAAAATAGAGGGAGAATAACAAGACACACAAGATGCCATGAATGTATTGTGCCAGAAGTTGAAGGAAACGAAGGAAAGCAGAGACGAGCTAAAAGAGAAAGTAGAGTAGCTAAAGAAAGTACTACTCAAGCTATCAAATCCTCCTTATTCAACACCATTGTCCTCTACCGCTAATCCTATCAGGTTTGATTTCTCATCGGTACCTAGGATTGAGAATATTTATGAGAAGAGGAGAATGGTTAATGAATGGATCAGTAGGCTACTCCTACAAGGAAAAGAGGTCATTGATGACACCATGGAAGTCTACAAATCCTTGGAGAATATAAAGAAGGATGTCAACAAAATGGATGATGAATTTTTGGTAGAAGTCGGGAACCTATAGTTAATTTTTGAAGCTCTCAATACACTGAAACAGGCTCCATCCCACATCTTGATCGAAGAAGGAATCATTCCACATGGGGAAAAGCATTTTCAACTAACAAAAACCATCAGATTCAAAATAAAGATTCTCAATGAAGCTTGCAGAAAATTGATGGAATCAAGAGATCAATTGGTTGATGCCAAAAATAACATAGAAGAAGAGATAACCAAGATCTGCTCTAAAGTGTTGAATGAAAGCTTGATTAGTCTACCCACTGAAAATCTTTACAAGAAGATTCAAGAATCAATTCAGCATGAACCAACTTATGGATTTAGTCTTGAAATCATTGATAGGTTCGTGAAGATTGAACATGCTTTGGAATCACTCAGGAAACTCAACAAGATATTGAAGAAACTTCCTGGTAACAAGAATGATACTCAGGAAACTTGTGAGGTCCTGAACAACCACTCCATCGCTCCTGATGAAGATGAGATGCAGGGCATAATCTGAAATTTCCAAGAATTTCAGGATAACCAGGATTTGTTGGAGGAAGACAAAGATGATGAAACATAATAGGCATAATGTTTCATGTCATTTCAATCCTGAAATCGACATGTCTTTTTCATTTTCGTTTCGCCATGTAGGAAGAAAACTTTGACTTGGTATCCTGCGTGAGGGTTAAGCAAAATAGGACTCTCATTAAAAGACTATTTTCTAGGATTTATCCTATTTTTCTCTCAACTCTTTTTATTATAAATAAGGGATACTTATGTATTCTAAAGGGTTGATATTTTTGGAATATTGAGAACTATTGTGAAGAATAAAAACTTTGTGTTTTATTTTAATCATTTGAGGAATAGAAACCGATGCTATTTTGTAAACTTTGTGTTGTGAGATTCATCTCTTTTAAGATATTCTTTGTTTAGCACTCTCGATTATTTTAATTGTTTCAAACATTACATTTGTTATCTAAAAATCATATGATTATTTTGTGATCTGTGTTTTCTTGAAAGAAAATATGTTCCTCTCATTTCCTTTCCATTGTGTTTCTTCTATAATAATAATTTACTTTCCAATCCATTCCATTTTAAAAACTACAACATCTTCACCTTGTGTGGATATGGATTACGGGATTCTATCCCAACCCCAATGATCAGAATAGTGTCAATATTGTATATATTATTTCTATTGTGTTTTAGATTAGTAATAAATAGGAAGCCTCGCCTGTCTTTGAGGAGGGATTTGATCCCATGTACTGTGGTTGAACCTCATATTTTGGTCTGACAAAATATCCAACCAATAGTTTTTTGTGACTCCACTAGGGAAATACGGATTGATAAGACTAAGCTTATCCTGTTGGTGTTTGGTGACTCCGTATTTACCTTATTTTCAAAAATATCTATTTTCCAGTTCAAGCTGGCTAGAAAGATCTTCACTCAGTCAAGTCAAGCCAGGGGTGAAACTGATCCGTTCTTTGATTTGCTTCAGCATCATAATTTCAGACTTTCACCCAACAGTGTTGTATCTAGCCGAGCGAGAAGTTTTTCACCTATCCAAAGAACTCAGGTTCTTCAAGAACAAGAATTTTATGTGACTTACCATGTGTTATTCTTTTCTGATACTCAGATTCCTGTACGCACTTCATTCAGAAGAATGACAACACAACTTGTGACTTGGGGTGCGGTTATTGGTTATCTTTCCCTAACTCCACCATTGCACGATCTACCACATGGGTCATGTAAGAATATTACTAAGTTTAATGGTGATGGTAAGTAGCACCCTGATGAACACATCTCTTCATTTTTTGTCACATGTGGAGTTCTTGGAGTTGCTCATGAAGACATCTTTGTTCAACTCTTCATTGAAACATTGCACGGTGTAGCAGTAGAATGGTTCTACCGTCTTCCAAATGCATGCATTACCAACTGGACTACCATGCGGTCTATATTCAAATAAATGTTCAAACTGGCTGAAAAATATCACACCTTGTTAACACAACTTACACACATGAAGAAGGAATCTTATGAACCTATGTGGGATTTCATAGTCAAATTCAACATGCTGATTCATAAAATTCCAGAGCTATCCATTCCCACTCTTGAAAATTAAAAGTGTTTCTTCATCAACGCTTAGCCCCCTGATGTGAGATTCTTGTTGATAATATTGGTTATCCCCAATTTGGCCACTACTTAAGCTACAACCACTGAAATAGAATATGATCTTATTCTAGCTAGAAAGATCATAAGAGAATCATGTCTAAGCCTAAAAAATAGAGTTGTTCTCATATTACTACTGATCCTATGATTCAGAAGATGGAAAATGACTTGATCGCCTTAAAGAATCAAATGTCTCAACAAGCAACCAACATTCCTTATCAGGATATTCCTAGACAAAATTTCATCAATGCCAATGGCACTCCGGTAAGAGACATGAATTGATTGATCGCGGCTCCTACTAGGCTAGCCATTGAAGCTCCTCCTATCAATGCAGTAGTTGAAATAGTTGAGGAGGGTGAAGAACCAGAAGATCAAGATTCTCATGAAGATTTCAAAGATTTAGGATATGTTGATGAGTCCTTTAACGATCCAGTTGGTGACTCCAGCATTGGATATTTGGAGTATAAGGAAGATGAAGGTGAGCATGATGATGAATCATTTTCAGTCTTCACTCGATCCCAATCTTAGAATCCCAGAAAGCTGGTTGAAGGCTCTAAGGAGAAAAGTAAAGAAGCTCACGTGGTTATGGCTAAAAGAGGCTCTCCCATCTCAGCACAAACTGAAAAGGAGACAACTAAAAAGGTAACTTCATCTTCTAATTATTTTTCTCCTTCCCTCAGGGTCAGTACCTCAACTTAGACTAGTGTAACAAGAACCGATCCCTCCACCAATCCTTCATATACCGCTTTCGACATCATTGATCATGTAAAGAAAACCAAAATCCAAATGTCGGAAGTCGAGTACCTGTAGTCTAACCCTAAGCAATTTGAGAAACTTTCCAAATTATTTAGAATCAAGGCTATTATTCATTCATCTTTAAAAGGTATTTTTCCTATCCCCACCCAACCTTTACCTCATACTAATATGACCTATGTTGCTTCTTCAAGAAAGATTGAACAATTTTATTTTTCCTTACTTATAAATGGTTTTAAACTTAGCAATTGCATAATTGAATCAGGAGCCTCTGATAACGTAATGCCCACAAAATTAGCTCATGCCCTTAGACTCACCTTGACTAAATATTATGGGTGTGTTATTCCATGGAAACCAAACAAGTCCCCTTGATTGGCCAAATCAAGGATGCACAATTTGCATTTGTTGCCTTCCCTAAAAAGAGGGTGAAAATGACTATCCTGGTTGTTGATATCCCGGATGCTTATAGTATTCTCTTGGGAAGAGTTTTTTGAAAAGATGTTGGAGGATAAATCAACATGGATTGGACCAAAGCTAAAATTCCATTAAATGGAGTTCCTCGTGTCCTTTACCCTGAAGCACAAGCAAAGTACCTGGTCACTAAATCAGATGATCCTAAGGCTCAAATTATCTTTGAAGATGCAAGACTGGGTAGTTATTTCATGACATCTGAGGTGCCCTCTGTAGAATTCAAAGAAGAATATCCTAGTGTTTTTTGAATCCTTGAGTTCGACAAGATCTATTCAACTACTGGGTCAGGTGCTGGTGTGGTTCTCATATCTCAAGATTTCAATATTTTTCCCTTTGCTTTCAATTTTCATTTTGTTAATACTAATAACACATCCGAATACGAAGATTTGTTATTAGGATTAGAAATGGCAAGAAAAAAATGAATCCAAAATCTCAAATTGTAGGGATATGCCGAGTTGATTGTGAACCAAATAAGAGGGACCTATCGGGTAAAAAATGATCACCTAAGACATTACAGGAAAAAAGTTTGGCACAACATAGACTGCTTTGATGCTTTTTAAATTAAGGAAGTCTTAAGAGATTACAATGATAAAGCTGATTCTTTAGCCGTAGCTGCATCTCTTCTCCTTCCTCACCCAAAGTTCAAACATGACATGTATATCATTGAGATTGTGTATCGTCCAAGTTTTCCAGATAATTCAGCACATTGGCAAGTATTTAATGATGATCAATAAGTATTATCTTTTCTTGAGAAAGATGATAATTTCAATGAGATTTATTTTAAAGGATCAGAATCAGTTTTCCATGAGTCTGTCTCAAATTCATATCAAGAAATTGATGGTGAATTCATCCAGCTTAAAGGCAATAAGATTCCGAAGGGATTAGTTTTTCTGAAAGCTCTATTCGACAAGCATGACCGTTTCATTTAGGATAAAAGTCAAGCTTAAGGTGATTTCTCGTTAGAGGTAGATCAAGTTAACCTGGGCTCTGTTGAACAACCACAGATGGTAAACATCAAGAAATTATGTTCTCTGGAGGAAAGAGAAATATTCATTTCACTCCTGAAGAGATATATAAACATCTTGGCATGGTCCTATGTGGACCTGAAATCTTTCGAGCCCAAGGATGTGCAACATAGCATTTCTTTAAAGCCTGAAGTTAAACCCTACAGGTAGAAGCAAAGGCATTACAACCCAAAGATCTCAGGGAATATTCTTGTAGAAATTCAAAAGATGTTAGACGCAAGGATTATCTTTCCAATCCATCATTCCACTTGGGTTGCTAACATTGTCCCAGTCAGAAAGAAGAACAGTAAAATTTGGATTTGTGTTGACTTCAAGAACCTCAATGAGTCTTTATTAAAAGACAACTATCCATTACCCATCATGGACCAAGTATTACAGACTGTCACTAGATCATAAATTTTATCCATGCTTGATGTATTTTTGTGATAAGATCAAGTTGAGATAGCTGTTGAAAATCAACATAAAAGAACATTCACCATGCCATAGGGAACCTTCACTTACAAGAGGATGCCTTTTGGTTTGATTAACGTCGGAACCATGTTTAAAAGAACTATGGATTTATCTTTTTATATTTTATGGGCAAGGTCATAGTTGTGTATTTTGATGACTTGACGGTCTTCTCTAAAAAGAAAAGTGATCACTATGATCATCTGGAACAGGTACTCTTAAGGTGCAGGCATCATGGGATTTCATTAAATCCTAAAAATTCCATGTTTGGAGTAACAAAAGGAAATTTTTCTGGGTCATATCGTGCCTAAATAAGGAACCAAGATTGACCCAGAGAGGGTGAAGGCCATCCAAAGCATTACCCTACCCACAAGTAAAACTGGGGTGCACTCCTTTTTTGGGAAGGTCAATTTCCTAAGAATATTTTTACCTGACTTTGCTGATAAAACCAAGGATATCCTTGCGATTATGAAAGGTAAATCTCCATTTTGATGGATCACTCAAGGGAAGCTTACATTTGAATAATTCAAAAGGGAAATTGCTCACGCTCCCATCTTAGTGTTTCTGGATTTCAAGAAACATTTCATCATGTACAGTTATACTTGCGCACATACAGTATCAACCATCCTGATGCAGGAGAATGAAGAAGGAATTGAATCTCCCATCACTTTCATGAGATGCCCATTAAAGGAACATGATTTTGAGATGTCACAAACTGAAAAATATGCTTATGCATTGGTGAGAGCAATGAAGCCTTTCAAGTATTATGTGTTGAGTTCTCACACTCTCGTTCTTGTTTATGATACTGCAATTAAATCCATCTTGATTCAACAGGAGTTGGGTAGTCAATGAGGTAAATAGATAGCCAAAGTCCAGGAGTATGACATGTACATCAGACCTACCAAGTTTAGGACGAGGAAGATTCCTGTGCCAATTGATCGCAAAATACAATGTCGAGACAGAAGAAATTGAAGGTACTTCTTCATAATTTCCCATGACATTGTTTGTAAGCACAACAGATGAATGCTACATGAATATTTATTTCTTTTTAGCTTATGGTGAATGCCCTCCACATTTAAGCCAAAAAGAAAAGAGGACATTTAGGTTAAGGTCTGCAAGATACATTCTATGGGATAATTGTATATACAAGAAGGGTATTGATGTTGTATTCCTCCGATGTGTGGATAATTCTCAGCATGTAAGGTTGTTAGAGTCCTTCAACAATCTATCATGCGGAGGAAATTTAAATTCCTCTATAACGGCTTAGAAGATCTTACATGCTAGGTACTATTGGCCTAATCTCTTTTGAGATTCAGCTGAATGGGTAGCCAAGTGTGAAGCTTGTCAACATTTTGTTGGTCGTCCTAAGATGGCAGCTCTTCCCTTGAAACCTGTGGTGATTGAAGAACCTTTTCACCATTGCAGAATTGATTTCACTAAAGTGTTGAATCCTACCTCTAATGTTAGTAATAATTATGTGCTCACCTCCACAGACTATTTCACCAAGTGGGTGGAAACTACACCAATCAACTAAGCAACCTCCGAAGATGTGTTCGACTTTTTCAAGGAGAATATAATTGTTAGATTCGGTGTGCCTCACAAGATCATTGCTGACAACACTTACAATTTCTCATCCCATGCATTGACATAGTTTTTTTATGGCTTTGGGATCACATTGGCTCATTCATCTGATTATTACCCCTAAGGCAATGGTTAGGATGAATCAAGAAACAAGAACCTAGTGACCATAATCAGAACATTGGTTGATGAGAATTAGAGGACATGGCACAAAACATTGTATGATGCATTATGGGAAGATCAGATTACTCCTAAGAAAGCTATTGGAATGTCCCCATTCCAAGTGTTGTATGAAATTGATGCTGAGATTCCTATCTCTGTAGAATATCTAGCTTTACAGTTAGCCAAAACAATTGAAGATAAAAAATTTCAAGATTTGATTGAGAAAATGATAAGGTAGCTAGTCAGGATAGAAGAAGAAAGGAGCAAGGTGGTGGATGACATTGTAGATCATTAGAGAAAAGTCAAAAATATATTTGACAATAAATCAAAGCAACGTGATTTCTAGGTCGGAGATCTAGTACTTCTCTGGGATAAGAGAAGAGAGCAAAAAAGGATGCATGGCAAGTTTGACTCCTTATGGAAAGTTCCTTTTAAAATACATCAGCTGAATGGTTAAAATAAATTTTTTCTATCATATCTAGATCGATAGTTTCTCCTTCTACCTTTCAGTGGTCAATATCAGAAGCTGTTCCATTAGTAATGCAAGACCCTCTCTTGCACTGTATCATAATTTATTTTTTGTTGTGTGTTTGCTTTCTTTTCTTTCTTTCTTTCTTTGTTTTCAATTTTTCTTTTTCAGACTCCATAGCCCAATGGATAAAGCTTTTTGATATATGAGTTCTCTTCCTTTGTTGTCTCAAATAAAGTCCCCAACTGGAGCCAGTTGTTATCTTGTTTTTAGTGATTTCATCTAAAATTGAGATAACCATAGAAACTTTTAGACAAAATCTCCTAAAAATGACAATGAAGGAGATTTTCAGATTTTTGGGTTTCCATCACATGGAAACATATCCTTTGCATGCTTCATGTCAAATTTTTCCCAAAATTTGAAACCTGATTATAAGCTAGTGTATTGGGTTTTTAGAACTTAGAAGAATTGAAACATACCTTACAAAGTGCATGATCCATGTCACTTGTTTTCCATAACCCAAAACCCAAAATGATCCTTTGTGTTGGGTTTTCCGAACTTGATAACATCCAAACATCTCATTCTTCATGATAGTTGTTTCCCGAAACTTGATTTGATAGTAAAACCTTTGTATCAGGTTTTCAGACACTCTGAGCATGATGACATGACATTAATGTCAAGTTGTCTTGTAGTTGGCACACGTGTTGGATGAGGTGTAATTAATGCTAGGGATTTATAAATAGATAGATTTTACACGTCATTTTTACGTAGTATATTTTTGTTGCATGGGATTTTTGTGCATGTTCCTTCGAACTTCAAACCCAACTAAACCTCTTGATCGATTTCATGATCCATCTTCAACCATTTTTCAAATTTATTGAAGGTATTTTTCTCTTCTTACCACTTTGAGTTCTTTGGGGTTGTTTTTGAGGTGTTCATTTGGCATTTTTCCCTCTTTTCTTTTTTTTCCCTCTAGGTTTAGGGTTTTGGGTTATTTTCTTCATTTCCTGTTGTATTCCCATGAAACCTCTTGTTTGGAATTCACCCTTTAGGTGTTTTCTTATTTTTCCCATGGGATATACTCTTTTTATTTTTGAGAATAATCTAAAAATCCTAACTAACAAACTTGGCGTGAATTTTATGTGTTCTAACATCCCAGAAACCTAACGCCTTTGTTTCGGGTTTTACAGGGTATCTGACATCGTTCGGCTTCCATAGAGTATCGGATTTCTCTAAGTGATCAACATACTCTAAATTCCGCAATCTATCGGGTTTCTCCAAGTGCTCAATATCCTCTGACTTCTGTAATCTATTGGGTTTCACAAAGTGTTCAACATCACCATGGCTCCGATTGTCTTGGGTTTTATGAAGTGCTTAACATCCCCTGAGTTCCGCCTTTGTGTGAGGTTTCACAAAGTGTTCAACATGACCTAATTTATGATATATATTACAGTGTGTTCATTTTCACAAAGTTCTTTGCAAGTCCCAAATTCTGGTTAGTGTGGTGGCTCTGTAGGGTTGCTCAGCAAGCTTTCAAGCCCAATTTTTTCACACATAAGTCATCTAGGCATTATTTCTTCAAGACTTCTCATGTCAGATCCTGGAAAATTTAAGGTTAAGTAAGAGAGGTCAAGAAAGATGAAGTACAAGTACTAGAAGAAAGATTCCCCTTCCCACATAGATTACAATTACGACATCCGAGACACGAAGCTTGGTAATATAGACATGGAATAATTTTGGAACAAAATCAAGGATTCTTCTCAGAGTCCTTGGATGAAATCAATTACTAGTAGTGGTCTCCCTCATGTAGTAGGATTCCAAATTTCTGCTCAATGCCTCGAGTTCATTCTAGCCCACGCTTCCAATTATGACTCATCTTCCCACTCAGTGAGAAATCAAGAAGGAGAAACCATAGTGAAGTTGGATGGAGGTTACTTTTATGACCTCTTAAGATTGCCCAAATTTGAAGAATATGTTGATTTAAACCTTCAATCCATGTAGAAGACGTGGGAAAATGATCAAGAAGATTGCATCAGGAATTTAAATAAAAATTTCTTGATCAAGGCCAAGCCAGCCATCTCTAGGTTTCCCAAGTTTGTCCCTAGGAGTGATTTCATCCTTGAAATCAGTGATATCATCACCCTGCTAAGTTGAGTATTTGCACTCCCTGATTCGAGAGACTTCCAAGGGTGGATGTATCAATTCATGGTCATCAAAAAGAAGAATGACTAAGGGATCGATTGGAGTAGTCTTATAAGTGATGAGATAGACTCCCAAATGAAAACAATCTTTTCTACTGGAAAGTTCTATATGTCATCATAAGTCACCTATGTAGCAGCTGGCTTGAGAAATTATCTAGGGTTGGATGCAAAGGGAAATAGGGCAATATAACACGTATATCGGTACTTGCCTCAAATGAAAATGAAGGGGTCCAAGGATCAATTCAGAAGAGTTAACGATGCCTTCTTTTATGAAAATATTTGCAAGATGAACCCTAATCTAATGAAAAGAAGAGTCTCTGATGAGGCATGGGTTGAAGTATCAAAATGGGGTTGTATCTTCTTACAATTCAAGACGTTCACATACCTTAGGGTGGTCATGTACCCAGGTTATCCTTTCCATTTTCCTAGGTTCTCAGGTGATAAGCTGATCCTGATGGAGTTGGTTAGATAATTGTTGGATTTTCACAAATTCCAACAGAGTAAGCTTAAGGCCGTCGTCTCCTTCCCTATTCCCATCGGAAGGTACATGTTCTCAACAATGGTTAAATCCAAGAAAATTGTGCATGAGCTATAGGAAAAGTTGAAGAAGCACATGAAGCACAAAGATGGGTTTGATTTCCAAGGAGTCCTTAAGTCGTACGTGACCTTATATCTACATGTGCCTAATGTAGAAGACATTTGGGTTGATCTTCGGGATGAAGTTTCCATCCAAAGAAAGGACAATAGTAGGTTAACAGTTGAAGAGATTTAGATGCTAGATCTATCTGACATCCCAGACGGCACCATGGACAATGAAAGTGTCCTTGATGCCTTGTATGATGGGTTGAATGAAGACCAATATGCATTCCCAACCATTGATTGGTCCATTGATGAGAAAGCTTTTATCACCGGAAGAGCTTCCCAAATTCTTTCTCGTACTAAGGCATGGCTCATTTCTTGGGGAATGAGTTATAAAGATTTTTTTTTTTCAAAGCTAGCTACTTTGAAAGCGTGACCGTCCAAGGGAAAAATGGAAAATGATAAGGACTCTTCCAAGAGGCCAATAAAGGTTAAGTTTGTCAGAAAGGGAGAAGAGCAAGTGACCACATGATTGGCCACTCTAACATAAATGGTTGAGATACTTGATTCACCTCCACCACCAAAACAAGGAAATATTCATATAGGAGAAGAGGTTGGTCAACCTCTCATTCCCCTTTTGGTTGATAGCTCATCAGAGGTAGGTATACCTCTTACCTCTCAAGCATTACTTTAAGAATCATTACCTCCTCCCACTCAACCTTCCTTGCTTCCGATTTCTTAACCAAATTCCTTAGCCATGGCCAGCGTCTTCTCTAACCTCTCACCTCTCCTTGTTGGACCCAAGTTAACCATAGATATGACTCCTCCTTCTATAACTTCATTCCCTAAGTCCATTCCCATGGACACTACACTCGCAGTGATCACCACTCGACAAGAAAACCTTCCTCCACCTACAGATGTGACCGTAACACCTACGATGGGAGTAACTTCTTCCAGTATGTCTCAATGGTTAATAGATCAGACCCCAAGGAAGAGGAGGGTGGTAGTTCCCCTACTAGCCTTTGATTTCATTTCCCTCAAGGTCACTCCTGCTAAGTCTGCCAAGAAACCCAAAATAGTTTCAAGGGTTTCAGTTGATGCCTCAGGGCATAAGTTTTCGGATATTACCACTCCCATGGCTAACAAAACCAAGAATGATATAATGGTCACTGATTATTAGATCACAAGGGTTGATCTAGGAAAAGTATCATTGGAGTGAGCACAACAGGATGCACAAGATGCTATGAATGTGTTGTGTCAGAAGCTGAAGGAAACAAATTCTAGCAGAGATGAGCTAAAAGAGTAAGTAGAGTAGCTGAAAGAAGTACTACTCAAGCTCTCAAAGCTTGTTGAGTTAACACCGTCGTCCTCTACTCCTACTCCTATCAGGTTCGATTTCTCATCGGTATCTAAGATTGAGAAGATTAATGAGAAGGGGATGACAGTTTATAAATGGATCCAGAGGCTACTCCTGCAAGGAAAAGAGGTCATTGATGATACCGTGGAAGTCTACAAATCCTTGGAGAATATAAAGAAGGATGGAAAGAAAATGGATGATGAATTTTTCAGTAGAAGTTGGGAACCTAGAGTTAAAATTTTAAGCTCTTAATACACTGAAACAGGTTCCGTCCCACATCTTGATCAAAGAAGGAATCATTCCACATGAAAACAAGAATTTTCAACTAACCAAATCCATTAGATTCAGAATAAATATTCTCAATTAAGCTTGAAGAAAATTGAGGGAATCAAGAGATCAATTGGTTAATGCCAAAAATGACATAGAAGAAGAGATAACACCAATCTGTGCTAAAGTGTTCAATGAAAGCTTGAGTATTCTACCCGTTGACGATCTTTACAAGCAGATCCAAGAATCAATTCAGCACAAACCAAGTTATTGATTTAGTCTAGAAATCATTGATAGGTTTGTGAAGATTGAACATGCTTTGGAATCACTAAGGAAACTCAACAAGAGATTAAAGAAACTTCCTCGTAATGTGAGCGATACTCACGAAACATGTGAGGTCCTGAGTTACCACTCCATCGCACCTGATGAAGATGAGATGCAGGGCATAATCCGAAAGTTTGAAGAATTTCGGGACAAGCACGCTTTAGTGGAGGAAGACAAAGATAATGAATCAAAATAGGCATAATGTTTCATGTCATTTCAATCCTACAATAGACATGTCTTTTTCAGTTTCGTTTCATCATGTAGGAAGTAAATTTTTAATTGGTCTCCTAGGTGAGAGTCAAGAAAAATAGGACTCTCATTAAAAGACTATTTTCTAGGATTTATCCTATTTTCTCTCAACTCTTTTTATTATAAATAAGGGATACTTATGCATTCCAAAGGGGTGATATTTTTGTAATATTAAGAACTATTGTGAAGAAGAAAAACTTTGTGCTTTCTTTTAATCATCTGAGGAATAGAAACTGATGCTATTTTGCAAACTTTGCATTATGAGATTCATCTCTCTTAAGATATTTTTATTATGTTCATAATCCTAAGCTATTATTTGTTTATCACTCTTGATTATTTTAATTATTTCAAACATTACAGTTTTTATCTAAAACTCGTATGATTATTTTGTGATCTGTGTTTGCTCGAAAGAAAATACATTCCTCTCATTTCCTTTCCATTTTGTTTCTTCCATACTAATAATTTCCTTTTAAATCTATTCCATTTCTAAAACTGCAACATCTTCACCTTGTGTGGATATGGATTTCGGGATTATATCCCAACCCCAATGATTAGAATAGTGTGATTATTGTATATATTATTTTTGTTGTGTTTTAGATTAGTAATAAACAGAAATCCTCACCTGTCTTTTAGGAGGGATTTGATCCCATGTAATATGGTTGAAGATCATATTTTTTTCTAACAAAATATACAACCAACAGTACCACATACGCAGGTCTGAGATCAAGGCTACATAGTTGAGTATGCGCCTTGGTATCACATAGTATTACCTCAGCGATTGATGATTCCAAGAGCAACCTATGAGGCAAGAGTGAGAGTGCTCCAATGGAACGTCCCAGTAGTGGTGATGAGGTTGTAGGTAGAGATGACGATAATTATGATGACGCTCCCTTTGATAACCAACATCATGATGGGGGTTGGGGACAAGGTTCTCCACCACATTAAGCAAATGGCCAGAGGCATATTCCTAGAAAATTATAGGTGATGATAGCACCCCAGGTATACTTGCATCTAATTGGGATCCCAGTTGGTATACACATTTCATTACAACAGGTACTTCTGCAGTAGGGTCCTTAACCTCATGCTCTAGGTGGTGGTGATGATGGGCAGTAAGTTGTGCTTCAACAACAGTTATAGGTGATGGTATCCATGTAGTTACAGGTGGCACTTGAGAGATATTAGGATAGGGTGTAGCTATAAATTATTACCGTATAGAGAGATTAGGAGAGAGATAATAACATAGGGTGCTAATAATTTGATCATTTTACATCATGTGAAGATACACACTCATGCCATTATTACAGAATGAGACCAGGTTTTGGGTTAGTTGCAGGACATTACCACCTAGAGGTATTATTCATTGGTCCAGTTTAAAACTATCACCTCAGATAGATATCAACAGGATCAGGAAAATATAGGTAGGGTGTTAGGTGAGTGGGATTCCACTATATGTAAAGCTACATCTTTTGGTGATACTGAGATGATACAAGATATTATGAGAGCTAGCGTTAAGGCCTCGTATTACAAGGCCGCCTATTACTATGTAGTGTCAGAGGGTGAAAGAGTGACTCAGTTCTATCAACATGACATGATACGGACATGATCGAGATCATAGAGGTCAGGGCGATTGGTGAGATTAGTATAACAACTTACTATACAATAGGGTGGTACACCTAGAACCAGGTCATCCCATTAGCAGCAGCCTCCATTTTGGCTCCCATGCCCTTACACTTCAGGGGAGGGGGAGAGTCATGGTTGGCACCTTTTTTATATAATAAACTATTTATATGTATATGTATGCCTCTGATGAAGGCTGATTTTGATCGATGTATACATTTGTATGTACCATTTTGATTATTGGCCTGCTATGAAGGCTTTATGATGATCCATCCCCTTTTGATGGAAAATTTTTGTATCTATGATGTATATCTTTCTGAGCCAAACATTTTAACATGTATATATGAACATTTGATGTCATATATTCCTATGTTTTTATGTCTTCTGATGCTGATTTAAGTTTATGGATGTTGATTAGATCATGATGTTGTATTGTATTACATATGTATGTTTGTATCATGATGGATGTTTTGATTATGTACCACATGTTTTAGATTTTATGATTTATCCTTAGATAAAATCATATGCTTTGTACATGAGATACTTGGTAGATTAGTATAAGGGATGATATGATGATATTGGTGCGGGGAGGGTGATAGATTTGTGATCATGCATAACCCCTCTTTCCACCATTGGTGATATGATATGTGATGATTAACTTAGTTTTCATGCTTGATATAAAACTTATATTTTTTATTGATATATGATGTATAGATGATGTTATATGTGATGCAATGATAGGTGATAGATGTGATAACGAACAAATTTGCACAAAAAAATAAAACACACAAGTAAAAGTGAGCAAAACTAAACAAATATATATAGACAATACAAACAAAAACATAGTCAAAAAACCATCACAACCAAATGCAGATAAGAATGAATTCAAACTTGCTTAATAATATATTATATCACTACACAATCTAAGCAACTAAATGAGCCCTTAAAAATGAATTCAAGCAATGGTAAAAATACCAATTTGTATAAGTATGAAAGACTTAAAATGAATTCAACTAAATATCATATGTCTAAAAATGAATTTTTAATCTTAATTTTAAGCAAAGTGATTTCAATCTAACTCATACAACACAAAATGATAAAGCAATCAAAATTCTACAAACTGACAACCAAAAGCAATCTAATCACTACTTTATTTTTGTGGGACAATATTAATCTATTTTCTAATTTTTTTAGTGTCTGTGGAAGAAAATTTTCAAGGTTACTGTTCACATTGATTTCGAGGTTTCCATGATGACAATGTTATGATGTTTATGTAACACCATTTCTAAACAGAGATGTTTTGATTGTTAAGGTTTTTGTGTACCATTTTAGAATGTTTTTTATATTTTTCAGGGTGTAATTTTGAAAGCAATGTATAAGATAGAAGCGTGGATTCCCCCAACGTGATTTGGGAATATACAAAAGGAAATATTCCATGCACATATGTGCAAGAAGATTAAATGTGAAGGTTCCCCTAACATTGGATGAGAATATACAAAGGTGATTCCTTCACATGAAGATATAAGAACAGATGATCCAGATCACTACTTTACAAGATGGATTTAGAAGGATTCCTAAACTTGAAAACAAAAACAAATCCTAGATAGAAGCGTGAGTTATTCATCTAATCATGAGAGTATATTGTGAAAAACCAATATTCCCTAGGTGTTGGAGACCTGTTTTCACCCAAGGACCTGCTTAATGTGTCATAATTGCATGGTTTTCACACTTGGATGACCTATTTTCTCTTGAATTCTTTCTTTATTTTTTTTATTTTTTACTTTGTTTTTTCTATTCTTTTTCAGGTTTTAACTATTTTTTAATATTTTCACCATGCTTAAGAGTATAACAAATTGAGATGTATGGTATTCATGGGCTCTAGAATATCTTCTCCATCTGAATATACATGTTTATAAGCTCCTGATCCATATTTAGTAATGACCACATAAGGTCCTAACCAGATAGCCTCAAATTTTTCCTTTCTTCTCTCTGTCTTTGACAGTATTTCTCTAGTTTTTTTTAAGAAAATGATCACCTATATCAAAATTAATGATGGATAATTTATTTTTTTATATCTTGTTGATACTCGATTTTGATATACTTTTAGGTGATTAAGCACTATCATACGCTTCTCATCCAAAAAATCTAGCTTTGTTAGCTGAGAAAATCTATAGTCTTCATCTTTATCAAGATAGTCCTTGAGAGATATTCTCAAGGAAGGATGCTCCACTTCCAAGGGTATGATGGACTTCGTACTAAAGACTAGGAAATATGGGGTCGCACCAATAAGAGTGTTGATGGAGGTTTGATAGCCCCAAAGGGTGGGATGTATTTGCATATGCCAATTATGGCCAATATTACTAACCATTTTCTCTATGATTCATAAAAGAGTTTTGTTGGTGGATTTAGTTTGTCCATTACCTTGAGGGTAAGAAGGGTGGACCACTATAGTCCTAATTTGAAAGCGTTGATAAAAGTACTTGATTTTTTTATTCTTGAAATACTTAAAATTATCTGTAACAATGGCGAAAGGGATGTCATAACATAAAATGAGGTGATTCATGATGAACTTAGAAATTTTTTCACCAGTGTTGTAAGTGAGAGGCACAACCTCTACCCATTTTATAAAGTAATCGATGGAAGTGATCATTTTGGTATGGTCATCTGAAGAGGTGGGATGGAGCTTCCCTATGAGATCCAGATCCCATATAGAAAATAGCCAATGAGTTACAATGGTTGCAGTGCCTATACCGGTGCATGTATAAAGTTACCATACTTCTGAGAGAGTTCACACTTCTTGATGAAGTTACAATAATCTTCTTTCAAGGTAGGCCAATAATAGCCTACTCTCAATAGTTTCTTAGCCAAAGTCATGTCACTAGTATGCACTCCGCAAATTCCACCATGGACTTCTTTGATAGTTTGCATAGACTCAGTAACATCCAAACAATGTGAGAGATTCCCATCATAGATATGATGATAGAGGATACCTCCGAGGAGGTTGTTACGAGTGATACGGTGGATAAGCTCTTTCTTTTCAGTATGAATATATTTTTGGGAAAATGTACAATCGTGTAGGTAATCAAATATGGTATGATACTAAGGTGATAGAGGACAAACAACTTCACATGTCAAATAAGACTCTGACATGTCATATGCAGGAACTGTTGATGTGAAATTATAGCACCCCTGAATTTCCTTAGATGTGAGTAAGGAATCTGGTGTAATCTACATAACATGGGACCATCTCTCAAGCTATGGGACTTGTAGGGTTGAGATGGTCCTTTAGAAAAAGTTAGCTTCTTCTTCCTAAACTACGTACCACAAGCTACTCTAATTTAGGAAAACTATCTAATCCTAATCTAACCTTCCAAGGGACCAGGAAGAGATAGAAATGCATGAAAATATATCCTACACTAAAGCGGTGATACACCAAAAAAGGAAGTTGCTGATCACAAATCCAACTTCCTCAAATGGAGAGAGGTGAGCAATGGAGAGGATGGACAATCTGCATCATAGACCAAATATAAATTTCATATAGAACACCACTTCGACCCATTAAACATAGCTCCCAAAACCTACAATAGACATTAGAGATATGCACACTATACCCTGCAATGATGAGAGGCAAGAAGAGAAAATAAAATAAGTGAAGGATGGACAAAATTCATCACAAAACATATTTTCTTGCTCCATGAATTCACACAGTACATCATTATTGGGAAAGAGGAAAGAAAACACCATTACAAATAAAAGAGAGGAGGATTAAATTCCACATTTGACCCTAGAGAAGAAAGAGGGAGGGGTAGGAGAGAAAAAATTACCAATGTTTAGAAAATTTCCCTTCCTTAGAATATATAGGAAGAATGAAAGAGAAGAGGGGAAGAGAATTTCGAAATGCTCCCTCAACTACTCAAGAAACACATTAAATTAACCTGCGACAATGATCGATTCTAATGCAAAATGCATGCCTCCATGTATTGTTCCTTTTAGGGAAATATAGGAAGCCCATACTTCATTATGATAGCAGGTGAGAAGCCTGACATCATGTAGTTGAGTAGCGGATGTTGAGAGATTTCCAAACAGTCCTCTCTTGCTCAAATCTGAGCTCCCATTCAAAACTTATAATCATCTGAAGGTCAGGGTTGGGTGTTCCACGCGGGAATTGAGCTTCTGCTAATGTTTTCCAATTTGCTTTGGGTTTGGAGTATATCTGTTTAAGATCCACATGGAAGCCCCACACATCTTAATATTTTCTGCTACCTTTTAGGGTCTTGGATATGCGATGTATTAACACTTGACATCATCTAGGAACATGCTACTTTGTTCCCTTGGATGAGTAAAGGGCCCCAATATATATAATGTCGAAACCCCTTTTTGGGTGGGACCTTTGTAGTTAGATCCATGTGCATAACCAATGGGCTTCCAAGACTTATCCCCTCCTTTCACTCTTGAATTTATGACAATTGGACACATGCCATTGTCTGCAAGCCTGCTTTTTTCTCTTTTTGCTCTGTATGTCTAGCCTATTTAGGAGCAACTATGTTGGACCCTAGACACGTGGAGGGCCATCACACATTTGGGGACCTATCTTATATTTTAACCTTTGAGTTACATTGATGAGGCACGTGGAGGCTTACGCTGGCTCTTCCCATCCTTAGAATTTTCAATAGCTGGTTCAACTTTCTCGGGCTCTGACAGAGTGGAGAGCATGCACTTGTTTAGGGACCCTGATTTTGTCACACATTTTGAAGGTGAGCTGATGAGACACGTGGAGGCTTCTGATGGCTCTTCCCATGCTTATACTTTTCAATGGATGTTTCAAATTTCTTGGGCTCTGACCACAAGGAGATCCTGCGCTCGTTTCGGGAACTCACTTTTGTCGCACCTTTTGAAGGTGCACTAATGAGGCACCTTAAGGATTCTGCTAGCTCTTCCCATACTTATAATTTTAAATGTCCAGCTCAAAGTTATTAGGATCTAACTACATGGAGAGAATGTGCTCATTTGGGGCCCCCACTTTTGTCGTCCCTTTTAAAGGTACACAAATGAGGCACATCGAGGCTTCCGCTGGCCTTTCCATACTTAGAATTTTTAACAGTCAGTTTAACTTTCTTTGGCTCTAACCATGTGGAGAGCTTGTGCTCATTTGTGGATCCCACTTTTGTCGCACCTTTTGAAGGTACACTGATCACACACGTGGCAACTTCTACAGCTGTGTTTATTTTCTTCGATTCAACTCGCTCTAGGCTCGATTTTGACTTACCGAGTTAGATTTTATTCAACATTTCGATTGGCCATTCATTTTCCCACCTTCCATTGACATTGTCAAGCCTTCCTATAACCTAGTTTTTTAGGATCGAATGTGAGCTCGCACGGCTGAACCAACCTTTCCATTTCTCCTGTGGAAGGTTTTTTCCAATCAATTTTTCCCAAGGGAAAAAATTGGATAACAATTTGGCAACTCACAGAATCACCTGCCTACTAGGTGGAAAGATTAGTTGCCTTGTTGCATCCATTGGGCATGGAGTCATGAATGATAGCCCGATACTGATCTTGTGCTTGAAACCTGAACCCGAAGCTTGCACTCTCTAATCTTGAACCTGCCCCGCTGCTTGTGATCTCCATTTTCATAAGAACATCTTGAAGATGAGATTTATGAGAGTAGAAAATTGTCTTGACCTGGAGCCTTCACCTGCTTCTAGAATGGATTGTTTTGAAACCTTTTTTTAGTTGCTCTGCATTTTATTTTATTGAAAAAATCAACTTCTCACATGCAAATATGAGGTTCTTTTTGTAACAACTGAAGGACATGATGCACTACATTGACTGAAGCAATGTGAACAAAAGAAATGTACAAAAGACAAAAAACTACATGCCTTAAATAAGACATGAAGGGTGTGCATGAGAACTTAATCTCCTGAAAGAAAACCTACCTACTCTACGCTAACCGGTAGCAAAGGGAACTCAAACAAATCCTACAACTAGCAAGGATAAGTAGCTTCCCTTTCTCAAAATAGGAAGCTAGGTATATGATATAGAGCTAAACATGGCTATTATTATGAGTGGAAAAACTGAGAAGATACCAATCCTCCACCCAAATCATCAAGGTATCACCTAGAAACAAGATAAATACCTCTTTTAGTTGCTTTGCATTTGGACTGAAGAGGCATTGCAGTTGATCCTTGGTACTTTGAAAGTCATCCTCATGCTCAGAAGTAAGCATGACTCGTAGCAACTCTAAATCTTGTTCCAATGAAGCCATGTACTTCATTGGGAAAGGATTGATCTGCAGAATTTTCCTATGCCATGGAAGCCCAACTTTAGTAATGAAGTCTTCTTGCAGACAATCCTAGGTGGATGGTGTGGATGAGATGAGATCTTCGTGCTATTTTCCTTCCTTTGTGGAAATATAGAACTCCTCCCCAATCTGCATCTCATTTTTATTGATTGCAACATCAAATGAAGTCAATTTCGCATCATTATAATTTTCTGTGACACATTTCTACCTATGGAGTTCCTCCATTGTTGCTTGAATACTAACTTGATCTTGGTTAGCCTCTTCCTCTAGCATGAGATTTTTCAAATGAAGATATTAAATTCTCTACTCTAGAGGACTATTTGGGCCAACAAGGTCTTCTTGATAGCTCTCTTCTGTCATGGTTTCATCAATCAAATCAGGCCCTTCAAATGGAAGAAAAAAATATTCAATAATACTTTCTTCATTAAGTGGATTTAACTCTGATTCGATCTGTTCCAGCTGCTCCTCCTCAATAGGACTTGGAGATGATTGTTATTCTTACTTCTTGATTGATTGTGTAGATTGGATTAGATCAAAATCCTCTTTAGAGAAAGTACCAATATGGACACTGCATTCAGAGCATATGGACTACTGATCTTCTTGTTCCACCACTGCTACAAAATCAGCCTTAGCCACACTAGCTCTTCAACTTTGACCTCCTTCACTGGCTTAACCATCAAGGGGATTTTTTTAATCCCTAATCTAAGAGCCAAGATTACCAAGATTTTGATCATTTCTTCTTTTTTTTGGATCTCCTTCCTTCTCCTCTCCTTGACTGGTAGTCTGATTGTTTACTCCCCAAGATGAACTTGAGACAACAATATGAGGGATGGGTTGGGTTACAACAGATTTTTCAATTGCTTGTGGTGGTGGGGATAAAAAATTCTTGTTTGTTCAGAGGGTATGGATTTTTGGAAGGGAAAAGGGAAAAATAATTGAGGTAAGATGGAATATTATAAGATGGGGAAGGGAAATCATCACTTGAGGTAGCAAGTGAGAAACTAGACTCATGACATTGTTACGATGATACTGATTGATAAAGAGAAAAGAAAAGCAATGAGGTGGTGAACTTACCCATTTACAAGGTTTTCTGGCACCAAGCTCGTACACCTCTATTTCCTTGGTGCACTACATAGTTTGAGGCATCATTTCAACCATGAATTCAAGCTTCTCCTCTAGGATTTAATGTCTTGGAAAAGTGCCTTCCCATGGACAAGATTCCCTACAACCAATTTTTAAAATCCTTCATTTGTGTTGTAGCCCTTGACTGAACCATGCCAGCCTCCATTCTTTGAATCTTCTCTAGTAGATCAGCATTCTCTATATAGATTTTATCATCATATGTGTACCCTTGCTCTTGATAAGCTCTATAGCCAAAATGGTTTTGAGAATGCTCATATGGGTATACATGATGGTTGTGAATCTGATCATAATGCTGATTTGGAGGAGATGATAAATACATTGTAGGTGGACTACATTTTTGTTGCTACAAGTGTGAATTCCAAGATGGGAATTAAGTCACGACTACACAACTTCATGAATGAAAAAATATGAAAGATGTGGAAACAAGAATGGGTGGAAAGAAAGTCTGCAACTCAGAGAATGGGTTGTTGACCAGATCGAGTCACTAGATGTGCTTTTTTATGTTCCTCCAAAGGCTGAATCTCACCAAGAACACATCAAATTGATGAAATGAAGTGGTAAGGTGCTTCAAACCTGTCCCACCCAGCATGCCAAAAATGTTGATGTAAAATTACAACACCCCCGAATTGCCTTAGATGTGAGTGGGGCATATGGCGTAATCTGCATAACATGGGACCATCTCTCAAGCTGTGGGACTTGCGGGATTGAGATAGTCCTCTGGAGAAAGTTAAATTATTCTTCCTAAACTACCTGCCACAAGCTACTCTAATGCATGAAAACTATCTAATCCTAATCTCACCCTTCCTATGGACTAGGGAGAGAGAGAAATGCATGAAAACAAAGCCTACATTAAGGAGATGATACACTACAAAAGGAAGTTGCCAATCAAACATCTGATTGCCTAAAGTTGAGAGAGGTGATAAATGGAGAGGATGGACAAGATGCATCACAGACCAAAGATAAATTTCAAATAGAACACCACTTCGACCCATTAAACACGACTCCCAAAACCTGTAATAGACATAAGAGATATGCACAATATACCATGCAATGATGAGAGGAAAGAAGACAAAATAAAATAAACAAAGGATGGACAAAATACATCACAAAACATATTTTATTTCTCCATGAATTCACACAGTACATCATTAGTGGGCAAGAGGCAAGAAAACGCTATTACAAAGTAAAGAGAGGAGGCTTAATCTCCACATTTGACACTAGAGAAGAAATAGGGAGGGGGGAAGGAGAGAAAAAATGACCAACATTTATAAAATTTCCCTTCATTACAATATAAAGGAAGAATGAAAGAGAAGGGCGGAAAATAATTTCAAAATCCTCCTTCAAATACTCAAGAAATGCAATGAATTCAACTACAACAATGATGGGTTCTACTGCAAACCCATGCCTCCATGTGTTGTTCCTTGTTGGGAAGGAAAGGAAGCCCATACTTCATTATGGTGGTAGGTGAGAATCCTGACATACTACAGTTGAGTAGAAGATGCCGATAGCTTTCCAAAAAGACTTCTCTTGCTCAAATCCAAGAACCCAGTCAAAATTTATGATCATCTGAAGGTCATGGTTAGGCGTTCCATGTGGAAATTGAGCTTCCGCTAATATTTTCCAAATTATTTTGGGTTTGGAGTATATCGGTGCAAGATCCATGTGGAAGCCCCGCACATTTTAATATTTTCTTCTACCTTTTAGGATCCTAGGAATGAAACGTTCCGACACTTGGCACCATCTGCAAACATGTTGCTTCATTTCCTTGGGTGAGAAAAGGGTCCCACTATATATAATGTCAAAACCCTTTTTTGGGTGGGAAATTTTTAGTTAGCTCCACATTGAGACCCTATGGGATTCACAGACTTATCCCCTCCTTACACTCTTAAAGTTGTGATGGTTGGACACTTGGCATTGTCTGTGATCTTGCTCTACTCTCTTTGTGTTCTACCTTTCTCACCTATTTAGGAGCAAGTATGTTGGACCCTAGACATGTGGAGGGCTAGCACATGTTTTGGGACCTGCCTTGGATTTTACCTTTGGAATTGCACCGATGAGGCATGTGGATGCTTCTGCTAGCTCTTCCTATGTTTAGAATTTTCAATAGTCGGTTCAACTTTCTCGGGATCTGACCACATGGAGAGCCTGCACTCATTTAGGGACCTCAATTTTGTCACACCATTTGAAGGTGTGTTGATGAGGCACATGGAGGCTTCTGTTAGCACTTCCCATTCTTAGAATTTTCAACGGCCGGTTCAACTTTTTCAGACTCTAACCACGTGGAGATCCTATGCTCATTTAGGGACCCCGCTTTTGTCATGCCTTTTGAAGGTGGGATGATGAGGCATGTGGAGGCTTCTGCTGGCTCTTCTTATAATTAGAATTTTAAATAGACAGTTCAAATTTCTCAGGCTCTGAGCACGTGTAGAGCTTGTGCTTGTTTGGGGACCCCTCTTTTCTCACACCTTTTGAAGGTGCACTGATGAGGCATGTGGAGGCTTCTGTTTTCCTTTCCATACTTTGAATTTTCAATAGCTAGTTCAATTTTCTTGGGCTCTGACCATGTGGAGAGTTTGCACTGAGTTGGCGACCCCACTTTTGTCACACCCTTTGAAGGTGCACTGATGAGGCACGTGGCACCTTCCATGGCTCTATTGATTTAATTCAAGTTGACTAACTCTAGGCTTGGTTTTGACTTACTAAATTAGCTTTTCTGCAACATTTCTATTGGCCATTAATTTTCCCACCTTCCATTTCTATTGCCAAGTTTGCCTATAACCTGATTTTTTGGGATCGAATGTGATCTTACACGGCTAAACCAACCTTTCCATTTGTTGTGTGAAAGGTTTTTTCTGATTGATTTTTCCTGAGGGGAAAATTGGATAACAGGAACTCATAAATACTCTACAAAGAACAAAATTTTATTTGGATTATGTGGGAAGTGTAAAATAGACGTAATTATAGTCATAGCATCCATTGATTTCGTGTGTGACTTGGTGGTTGTTAAAAAATAAATCTAAAAAATATTCCTTCAAGGTCTCGACCAATTTCTTATATGGAATGAGATTCTCAAATTTAACCTTAGACTCATCATTAAATTATTTAATGATCAGTTGAGAGTCACCAATTACTCGTAGTTTTATGATATTCCAAGTGTTAGCTAACTTAAGGCTGGTGATAAGTGCTTCATACTCTGCAATGTTATTGGTGCAAGGAAACCCCAAATAGAATTCCCGAGGAATAACCTCACCCATTGGAGTTATAAGTACTACTCCAGCTCTTGATTCACGAAAAGTAAATGATCCATCAAAGTGGACTTTCCACACAACAGACTCTTCAATATACATTATAGATGCATCTGGAAGATCCAAACACAATGGCTCCATTCCAGGTAGGGGAGATTAAGCCATTTGATCAACCAATACATGTCATTTAAAATACTTATGGTTAACAAAATAAATATCAAATTCACTAAGGATAATGATCCAATTATCCATTCATCCTATAAGGGTGGGTTTGGATAAGAGGTATTTGAGAGGTTCAACTTTTCATATTAATTTGGCATTATTATTAAGGAGGTAATGGTGCAATTTCCGAAAGCTAAATATGACTTCCAGGTAAGCCTTTTTAATCTATGGATAATTTAATTCATAGGCAATTAAGGTGTGACTGAGACAATAGAAGGCCATTTCACCTTGGTCAAGGTCGTACTAGGAAAGCAGTGCACTAATGGAAAACTTAGTGGCTGAAATATATAGGAGGAGGGGTTCGCCTTGAGTAGGTAGAATTAGATTAGGTGGGTTAACAAGGTATTGTTTAAGGAATTAAAAGGTCTTATGACAATTTGGTCCCAAGTTTAATGTAACATTCTTCTTTAAAATTTGTGTAAATGGATGGAACTTATCCACACGCTGTGAGATAAAATGGTGGATTTCCTAAATTTTTCCTTGTAGACTTCTTGGTTGTTTGAGATTTGTAGGTGGAGGCATTTATATGATAGTTTTAACCTTTATGGGGTAAACCTCGATTCCTCTATATGAAACGATGAAACCCAAGAGATTTCCTGATAGGATGCCAAAGACATACTTTATGGGATTCAAAGGGACCTTATAAACTTGGAGACACTGGAAAATGTGTCTCAACACTTCAGGGAACTCACCTCTAGTCTTTTATTTTTCTCATATGTCATCGACGTAATCCTCCTTGATATCATGCATCATGTCATGAAATATCAATGACATTGCACATTGATAGGGGGATCTAAAATTCTTCATTCTGAAGGGCATAACCTTATAAAATATTTCCACCATGGGGTGATGAAAGTTGTCTTATGCTTATTATTTTATGTTATCCTGATTTGATTGTATCTAGAGAGGCCATCCATTAAGGAAAAATTTCATAATCAGTTTTTAAATCTAAATTCATTTCAATGTTAGGTAGAGGAAAAACATCTTTGATACGTGCTTTATTGATGTCTCAAAAGTCAGTGCACATTATAATTCCAACTGAATTCTTATCTAATCTGAATAGTTAATAGATTTAATAAACTGAACTACTAATAAAATCTCAAGTTCTTCTTTAACAAGAAGTGCAATCCTTAGATGCATCTTTGTCAATTTCTGCTTGATAGGTTTTACATCTAGGTTACCACAAGCTTGTGCACAACCAATTATGTGTCTAAACTTGGCATATCTACGTATGACCATGAAAATATGTCTCTATATTCTCATAATAGTGATATGAAAACCTTTTTTTCCTATGTTGAGAATGAAGCCTCCAGTTTTATCATTCGAGGCTCTTCTTAAGAACCAATGCTAACACTAATCATCTGTTCAACAATTTTTTTAGAAGCATCTTCCATCCACATAGGATCAGGGAGTAGAGTAAGATCAACCTCCATAGATGGGTTGAGATAATCCTTGTAAGGATACTTTGCTTTTTCTATGATTTATTCATTCTACTTTTCTACTAGTGTCTCAAAGTGCTTTTCATTGGGATATTTATGCTTGTTTCTCTCGCAAGGCTTCTCTGAATTACTCTTTCCTTTGATTATAGACTTTTTATTAAAGCATCCACACATATCTACTTATTCTCCAAAATTATATACAAGAATCTAATTTGATTGAAAAACCCTTCTGGTGATCTACATTTAGAATGAAATCCTTGAGTCCCATAAATTTTGCAAATGCTTCATCATTTTCAAATAATGTGATTGTCACATGAATTTTTTGTTCCCAATCTATAAGTTCAGGATATACTAGGGTTACTTGGTGATTGGATGGGGACTTAGATTAGATAAGGTAAAAAAAACTTAATTAGGAAATAGGTTTGTGGAGGACAAATCTTCGTATAGGATATATTGGGAATCTACATCACTGTCCCAATGAGATAAACCATCCTCATCTTCTGAAGAGGTGGTGTCTATCTTAGTAGGTGGATCATCATGGTTCTTAATTCCAATACCATACATGTTTGTTTTAAAATTAGGAATAGGGATGGGTTTTATCCTCCCTTGTGCATTTATACTGCATCCATACCGATTATAGCCCATGACATACATCATGCGGTGGCCTTTAATATATTGCAGAGCTTGATGCAATGAAACAATTGTACCCTCCTAGTGGGATTTTGTTAAATATTCACCTCGTATAAGATTCCAATAGAAATAAACTTCTCCAATGGTTCAGGGCATCTATCTCGAGTGATCTTGAATTGGAAGTACGATTTACCATGTCTCTAGGGAGACACAAAAATGTAAGATTTCAACAAAGATTGTTGTAGAGTGAAATCATCATCAAGGCCATATTTTGTAGATGTGGATTCCCATGATGTGAAGGGATTAACCAATGATGGGAAATTTTGATTACAAAGCGTAAGTGCATCCAGATCTATATGTTCCTTCATAGCCTTTGTTTTCAAGGGAATGAAAATATCTAATGAGGGACATTCATACGCTGCACGTGAAAAGTTGTGTAGTTATCTACAATGTGTGAATTGTTCTGGATCACCTAGAATGGTGATTATATATCCTTCATGGCACAAATTTATACACTGATGAAAAGATGAGGTAATTTCATGCATGGCATGGATCCATAGGTGCCTCAAGAACATGTTGTAAGGTAATTCTAGGTCAAGGACATGGAAATTTTTATCATGAAATGTTGGCCCTACGTCCATTGGAATCTCTATAGGTAATGTTAATTATCATTCCTCATTCTCATAGGATGAAATGGAAATGGTATTAGCCCCTAGATCTCTGTCTAAATGACCTAGCTTCTTAACAAGCTTGAGTGTACAAATATCTAGACCATATCCACCACCCACAAGCACTCTTTTTATTTTATGATGAGTAACAAAAACTTATATATATATAAGGGTGGGTTATGCTTTGGTTCACTACGTGGGATTTCTTTTTTATCAAAGGTGATATGATCATTATAATCAAGGTGTGTGACTATTTATTGTAAATGCACGGGATATACTTTTGTTGAAACTCCTGAGCTCTTAAGTGTTTGGAACAGTACATTTTTATGAGAAGTAGAGATTTTAAGGACATCTAGGATTGAGATTCTAGCTAGAGTCTTCTCAAACTATTCTATTAAGTTATAGTGGCCTTCCTGCAGAATTGGTAGAGGGTATAGTATTAGCAAATGAGATCATCATGTACCTACATGACAACTCTTCTCTAAGATCCTAATGGTATTAACTTCATTATATAAATGGATACATCTTATGAGGGATTAAAATGGATTTTCCTCAGTAGGATAGATATAAGTGAAAGTTATATAATCATTAGAAGTCTGTCTATGATCCTGCTTCTTGTGATTTTTGTCCCCATGATTTGGAAAGGGTTATTTGAATATCCCTCTCTTTTTGTTAGGTCATTGTCCTAAGTCAAGTGGAGAATCTACTATAATTTTACACTCTTCAATGAGGTCTTGTATATAGTGCCTCAATCTGAGGCATCTTTCAGTTTTGTGTCCCTTTACATGATGGAAATCACAGTATTCATGCTCATTAAACCAACATTGTTTAGGGGCATCTTATGGATACATTACTATTGATGTTGGATAGTACACCATGTTTAATGCGTCTAGCTATTTAAGTATAGTAGATAACAAATCAATTAGAGGTGTGAATGTACATTTTGTAGGTTCCTTTGGGTGAGGTCCTTGTGAGAGTTTTAAAAGTGGACCATTGTATATGGCTTGGAATCTCTTGGAGTCTGTGATGTCATTGCCAAACTATGTTTTTTTATTGAAGAAATTTTGTTTATCCATGGATTTCATCTCATGTTGGTCCTTTATAAGGGGATTGAGTGTCTCATTTTCTATAAGATCCTTTCTAATTTGACTTCCTTTTTCTATAACCTCCTTGAAGTTAGAGCCACAGTGCATTCATAAGTGAAAGGATATTTCTGGGTTCAAATTAGGGATGAATATACTTACTAATTTTTTTCTGGTAGGACACAAGGGAAATAACTTGCTAATCCTCACCATCACTATAAGAACCCTACAAAGGTTTCGTTGGGTTTTTTCTTAGCATTGAATAAGTCATTCATGCTAATATCATTCTCCATGTTTAAGGAGAAATTTCACACAAATTTATTAGCAACTGCAGACTATGTTGTGATTGATCCCTTAGGTATACTGAAGAACCACTCTAATGCCCTTGTTCATAAGTTACGAGGAAATAAATGTATCAAGTAGTTTTCCCTATAAGCGACCTTCTGGAAAGCCATGTAGAAATATTTCCCATGATCGTGAGCATCACCCTTGCTTTTATACTTGTAAAATTTAGGCATGTCAATTTTTTATTGAAATGGATTCCACATCATATCTTTGTGAAATGGGTACGGACATAGTTATTCGTATAAATATTTTTGACTATGTCTTATGTTTTCCTCTTGTAGATTAGTAAGTGTATTAATCATTGATTACAACTCTAGTTGAATGAGTTATTCCTTTGTGGGTGATATCGGTCAGTTCAATTTAGAAATTTTAAAATTTGCATTATTGTATGGATCTAGTTGAAACTCACATAATTTTGTCTTAATTCTATCTTTTTTTAAACCCAAAGAGACTAAATTTACTAGCTTTGGACTAAGTCTCAGTATTTGTGTTTGAATGATATTTTCTTCAATTGAGGGGTCATATTATTCATCAAATCTAAGAGGTGGTGAATCCTAATGCTAACGTTCAATTTTTACTTTTTGTGAATCCTTAAACTAAGGTCTTCTCGAATCATCTGTTGGTTTCATTGGATTGTTTCCAATGTTGTTGTTACATTTTCTTGAAGTGGAAGCATATCATGTGTCAAAAGGATTATTCATGTATATGAGGGATGTTGGTGGTTGTTCTTCTATTTTTTAGTTGATGGTTTTAATCCATTCCTCACACTCTTGTGGTAACCTAGCTCCTAATTCAATAAATCTTTTGAGTACTTGGTATTTATTATAATAAAGGAACTTGTTGAAGTAAACTACGTCTAACTTTTGTTGTTCCTCGGAAGAATCAAAATCTTCTCCACTATGATCAACCAAAGGTTTTGTATCTTTGACTTGTGAAAAGAGAGCCTTTAAATTATTCCAAGTGAATGGGTATGATGCGAAAGGATTTTATTCTAAGTTATGCTCCTCTAGTTTAGATGTCATTTTCATGATTCTAGGCATTACTAGTCTAAGTTAGCACTAGGTTTTGTCTAAATGTGTCAAGTTATATGAAACCTAAGTGAATGTGATATGAATCATTTCCTAAAGTCATAATATCTCGAAAAATATGTCCTAAGCATGAATAACATACAAATATGACCGTATCCAGGTACAAGTATGTAAATACTCTAGTATTCAAACACTAAAACTATTCTCAAACACTTTATACCTTGAGCTATGATTTTAATGATAAGCGTCCAAATTATATAGTGAAAATACCCTATCAACACCTAGGTAAAGGTAAAATATCAACAATACCTGAGCACCAAATTTATATGAACACAATCTCTCCATGAGATATACTATGACTAGTTTAAATTACAACAAGATCTAGGTTTTTGATAATGGAAGTTGCAAATGTGAATAAAGTAACAACACTACATCGAAACGTTCACCAAGTCTTTTGATGAAGTAAGGTGTTAGTATGAAGATGATGCTATTGTGATATGAACAATGCAATATCAACACTCTCAAAAGGTCTTAGACGTTGTTGAGATCAAAACTAAATACAAGTATAGGAAAACGTTATTAGTCATGTGAGCAGTGGAATGATACAATAAGGAAACTTATATAGAGTTATCAAAAGATGAAAACAACATGTACATGTTGCAATTGTATATCTAAAATGTGAGTATAATAACCACTCAAAGGGGAAATGATGAAAAAATAAAATCCTAGCAATGAAGATTATCTTGAAATCAATATCACGTGGTTATCAAAGATATAAGAACATACACACACACTTTAGATGTTTAAAAACTCAGTAGCAAACATGGATGAGCATAAAAAAAAAAAACGTAACAAACACTATCTATGAAAACACTCTCGAAAGATGCCTTCTCTTGGCCCAAATGGGAAAAAATAATGCAAAAGTATAGATCAAAAGATGGAAAATAAACTTGGCAGCACTTGGGTAGAGTTATACGTTATCAGAAGGTGAGAAAGAAACCAAGTGAAGTGATACATTTTTTTAATTCCGTGATGAGAGACACTTAGATCTAACTTAAGTGAATTCATTACTGTGTTTTAAAAAAAAGGATTTGAATCCAAGTAAGTTATCACTTTGTGATGGCTTGACAAGATGCGATAATGGACTAGTAAAGTTTTCTCCTTGACAAACTGACTTTCCCAAATATTTCACTCAACTAGGTGTCAACAATTTTTATAATGCGAGCTCAATTTAACAAGAAATTTTCAATGACTAATGTTTTTTTATGTCAGCTTTACTTTACCCCATTCCAATATAATGAGAAACTAGTGCATTCAATTGTATCGTTACTGGGGTCACTATACCGAAAAATTTGAATCTAAAGTCACAATGTAAGACTAGTTAAGTGGGTAAGCAGAAATTTTCCTATTTCATCCATGAGGTTACTCAGTTGTGGATTACTATAGGATTCCTATAACTACCCCCATTTTTGTAGCTTAAGGCGTTATGCCAAAGGGGTTATGTTCTAGTTGAGCGGATAGGGACGTACCCTTTTTCAAAACTTCCAATATAATGTGATGTATGTGGTGTTTTTTATCTTACCTAGCTTACTGTGGATTTGCATAGCACACCTTTTGGGAACCTACAATACAGTACGTATTAGTGGGTTTGTGTTTCAAACCTCACTTTTTTTTACAAACGAATTTTTTATTATACAAAAAAAGGTTAGTAATATTCCAAAAGATCATAATATCATGAAAGAGAGTTTACGTATTGTTTTTGATCCCCAATATCACCTAAAAGGTGCGAAGAAAGAACATACACAATATGAAAAGCTCAACTATGAGTACCTAATGAAAATACTTAAAATAACTCGCAGAAATGAGTTTTTTTAAACCAATTTTTTAAGATTAATCCATTATAAGTTGTAAAGAAAGTGTTTGGAAAGAAAAAGAAGGTTTTGGAAGTGTTTTTGCTACCCAATATCACCTATAAGGCCTGAGGGAGTAACATACGTGCTTCAAAGACCTTACTTAATCAAGAAATGAAAAACTTAAGTAATTCAATCAAAACAATATTAAAGAACCCTATAATTCAAAGTTAAAAACCTACAAATAAGTTAGTAAAAACAAGAAAATTTGATCTTACAACTTGTGAGAAATTCCAAATATTAATATTGATGCCTACGCATCCATTCCGATGCATACAATCCCCAACCGAAGGATACACAACCTAACCAATGGGTATGCATTCAGATAGAATGTGACAGTGGGTTTTAACACCTACATACCCAAAAAGACACATATGCTAGGTTTTCGATGGATATGCACCCCAGAGAACAGTTATGTGGCCAAGGTAAAATGCTAGGACAACATAGTCTTTGATAAACTCCTATGAATATAGAGAAGCAGGTATGTTCATGGTTTGATGCATACACATTGGATAGAATGGATACATATCTCTTTGCAAAAGGTATGACAACTCAAAGTACAACCTGATGGGTACACAACCATCTCAATAGATATGTTCTTATTGCAACATGTACGTGCCTCTTCAAGATACCTATACATACCCTTTTAAAACCCTAAAAATTTCACAGAAGCAAAAAAAATTAAAGGATCAAACAAGTTAGTTTTCAACAATGAAATCCTATTTCTAACTTGGACCCATTAAATGCTTTAGCAAAAGGAAAAAAAACTCATTTAAAATGTGAAATTTGTTAAAATACAAGATTTTAAAATCTATAAAGCATAAAAATGGTTAGAAATGGACATGCAAATTTTAAAATGACCTCCATTAATGGATTATGGACTAAAGGTCCCATGAGGTGTGCCAAATGTGAAGAAGGAAAAGTTGCAAAAGCTTATAAAATGGGTAAGACCACTAAAGAGGCCCCAAAATGTTTAAACAAACTAGTCAAATGACCATCAGATAAGAAATTAGAAAGGATTCATTACTTTGCATGCATTAAACTTGAAATAATCAATCAATCTAACATATCTAGTTATCATCTATTCTTCAATTATTTTACAAATGAACCTAGTAAGCATTGTAAGCAATTGATCTGTGATTATGACAATGGGATCTCACCATTAATGGATTCAAGGCCAATGGTTCTTCCCATTTACTCAATTCTTGTCAGCGTAATGCAATAGAAAAGAAAAATAAATGTTAGCTCAATATAATAATTATGAAAAAACTCTAATCCTACCAATAATAATTTAGTTTAGCCTAGAGAGAGGAAGTGTTCTTAGAAAATTGAGAGGGGTAGTGGGTATTTATAGTTTTCCATTTGTAAAAGTGGGAGACTTTTGGTGCATATGGGACAAATTAATAAGCAAAAAAAACACTTTAATAAGTCAAAGTAAGATATGACTAGGCTTAGAA
This sequence comes from Taxus chinensis, assembly GCA_019776745.2. Classification (NCBI taxonomy): domain Eukaryota; kingdom Viridiplantae; phylum Streptophyta; class Pinopsida; order Cupressales; family Taxaceae; genus Taxus; species Taxus chinensis. The sequence continues at coordinate 756,647,402 of CM034151.1, read as the reverse complement.
GAGGTTAATCATGGTTTAGGACTAGTTAAACTAGGTTAGGCTACTGAAATATTTTTAGAGAGTATTTAGGGTTTTAAGAAAGTTGTGAGAGGTATAATCAATCTAATGAAATGTATTGGTAATCTAGGAATCTAGTAGAAGAAGTTTAGAAAGGGATCTGAAGAGCGTTTAACCAATAAGAGGTTATATTATCCCACTTAGTAGGTTTATAGGAGGAATACAACCAAAAGGATGTCGTAAAATGAGAGTTAGACGAGTCCAATTGATGTTGTGTCGTCAATTTGCAAGGAGTGAGGTAGTTAGCACAATATTATGAATAATATTGATTCAACCAAACTATAGGTATCTACAATAATTAAAAATTATTAGTTAATTCTATCACTAACTAAATATTTCTTAATGAATGCGTCAATTATATAATTGTGTAATTAAATGCTTAAAATTTGTAAGATGTCACATTTTGTTGGATTTTTTTTAAATTAATGGGAATTGTATTTTAAAAAGATCATATTTGCATTTGATAAAAATTAATAATAATTTTGCATATATCGCTCTCTTAAACTCTAAACTTTTGTTTAGAAATGTTCACCACTATTTCCTATATGGTTTTTTTTATTATGCTTCAACAAGTTTTTGTTGTTTCCCAGTGAGGTCACAAAGAAAAAAATTTCATTTTCTCACTTGTTTCTAAGGAAGGTAAACTTAATGAATTTGATTTCTCCCCGTGATTCCCCGAATAAACGTCCATTATATGCTAAAAATATCAAATTCAATTTATATCAAAATTAATAATAAATTTGTGTATATCGCTCTCTTAAAATTTGTATATTTGTTTACAAATGTTTTGTTATATTTTCCATAAGGTGTCTTACTATGCTTAAATTACTATTTGGAGTTTTCCCATGACTTTACAAAGAAACATGATTTATTATCCCACTTGTTTCTAAGGTAAGTAAAATTAATAAATTTGATTTCCTGTATCCCATGATATCCCATGAATTAACGTGCATTATATTAATGAGGGGAAAATTTAAATGTAAATATTTAAAATTTTTGAATACTACTCTTTCTCTTTAATAAGAGGAAATTTTAAAATTTTGAAATTTTCCTATTCCCCCTTTTTCATTTTTCATAATTTATTTCATTGAATTTATTGGGATAAAAAATTAATACACGGAGAAATATATATTATGGCTTCCTTTTTATTTTGAAATCACAGAAAAGAATCTCTTGAAATCAGAATACAACACGCACAAACACTAATTTACTTTTCCAAGTGCTCAATTCCTAGTCATTTTTTTGGAAGGGAAAGCTAAGGCAGTGATTATAATATCATTTGGGGCATAAAAATGAGACAAAAAATGATTATGGATTGATCACGTGTATGAGTGAAGATCATAAGGCATAAAAGGGATGGAGTCAAAAGAGACAAGAAAAATATTTTACAGATAGAATCTCACAGATAATTTATTTAAGAGAGAATATGAAGCTTTAATAGACATTATCAAGCATGTAAACATCTTAGATACTTCTAAAATAGGTATTAATCAAAAGAAACTATGTTATTATATGTGTACCATAGTAGATGGTGTGAACTTTCACCCGCCATGTAATATCCTGTTTCTTGTGTTTTGCATCGCAATTCATCCATGCCTTTCCCTCTACCTCATTTCCAGTTTCGTTTCATCAAATTTTCAAAACACTTTGTTGTGTCTAAAACCATACTGTTTTACTTCCATGAAAAAAGAAATTTTAATCCCTTTTAGAATATTTGTTATCTCTGAAAACCCATATTTTGTGTTCAAACCTAGCTAAAGTATTTGTGTATGTTAAATGGGTTCCTTTTTAGGCCTTCTATGTCTCTCTGGTTAATCCTTTGTGTATTTTTTTGTCTCCTTTTCCTGTAAGTGGTGGCATCTATCCTCAGTTGCAAAACACAAGTCACATATTCATTTTTTAATAATCTTAATGGTTTTATTTTTTATAGTTTAGGTAATGATTTTGACCTCCTTTAATGATTATTTAATATGAAAGAAATATCCATGACTAGTTATTTCAATTTTCAATGCTTATATGATTTCCGCATTAATTCATATAGTTAATTATATTCATTTTCCCACATAGAAATAGTGAAATTTAATGTCTGTAGAAAGTTTATTTTATGTTTGATATAAGGTAGAAAACTGTATGTACTCATAAATATTATTAAATATAAATGATAATCATTCTCTTTGCAATCATATATATGATTTTGTGGACCTTATTCTATGTCATATGTTTTTATTATGCTACGTATCATTGGTTGAGTTTATAATTTTTTGAAATATATCAATACAAGATTGTACTCATGTATTTATGTACCTTTTTTTAAGGTCAATCAAGAAAATATTAGTTAACCTAGCTACCACAAAGGTATATTTATTCTTTGTGGAAATCATTCGCATTGAAAATAATTAGTAATGAATTACTTGATAAAAGAGGCACCTAAAGTAACAACGTTTAAATTCCAAAATACCATATTCCAATACTAGTGGCCATTAAGCTAGATGTTTATGACATTGCTTAGCTATTACAAGAGAAAACAAGGAAAAAATTATTCTAGGACAAGACAAATATTAATGATTTTCCTTAATACATTTATTCAAACAAGAATTGAGATTAGCGGCCGCTAATATTTTGGTTAACTTGCATACGATACAACTAGTGACGAATCACCTGAAATCCAAGCTAAGCACCATTACTATATTTAGATTTTTGTATCATCATAATCAAATCCTAGCATGATATTCAAATCCTAATGGTTGCTAATGTAGAAGATTATTAAATAGCATTGGTGCAACATAGAAAATACTTGAGATTAGTGGCCACTAGGATATTTTCTTCTTTGCATACAAGACAATTAGTAATGACCTGATTGAAAAAATAACTAAGATCCATTAATATATTTGGATTTTACAATACTACCATTTAAGACTAGCAACCATTAGGGTGGATGTTTAATTTCATAATTTGATGTTCTAAGAAAACAAATATTCCAAGATAAGATTAATTTAAATGATTTTCTAGAATAGACATATTCCAAAATGAAATTTTATGCATTGTGATCGATGAGTTCAGTATCTTATTAGAATTTTGTCACATGAAATTCTAAGTGTAGTGACCACTAAGGTCATAGATTATTCCATTATGTTGGTATAACATAAAAAAATACTTGATATTAGTGGCCACTAGTAGAATTCTTGTCCTACATTTAAGATAATGGGTAATGACTCTAGTGTAAACTGAAAACTAAAAACGTAACTAATATCCAACACCATGTTTTTTAGCCTGGCGTCCTCTGAGTAAAACATGATATTTGAATTTTATTACATGATATTCCTATCCTAACACGATATTTGAAGCCGATCGGCCGCTAAGGGTCAAAGATAATTACATAACGCTAGTGGAAAATCAAAAAGAATTGAGTTTAGCAGCCGAGAGGATATTTTCTAGCTTACATACACGACAAGTAGTAATGAATCAACTAAAAAAATAACTATGCTCCATTAATATGTTTAAATATTAAAATACTATGTTGACGTTAATGGTTGCTACGATATTTTTTGTCTTGCATATAAGACAATTAGTAACGACTCAACAAAAAAACTAACTATGCTCCACAATTATATTTAAATTTTAAAATATTATCTTCAAAGATTGGTGACTACCAGGGTGGAGGCTTACTACATTTATTTGATGTTAAAAGACAAGAAAAGACAAATATTGATGACTTTCATTAATACTCGTAAATTAACATGAAATTTTAAGCCTAGTGGTTGCTGATTTCAGTATGATATTCAAAGTCTATCACATGATATTCGAAACCAAGTGGCCACTAAGGTTGAAGATTATTAAGTAGCATTGTTGAAACATTAAAGAGACTTGAGGTTATAGTTGCTAGGATAATTGTTTTCTTGCATACACGATAATTGGTAATGAATCAAATGAAAAATTAACTAAGCTCCATTATCATATTTAGAGTTTAGAATACAAGGTTCCAAGACTAGTTAGTGACTTCTAGGGTGGATGTTTATGTCATTTATTAGATATTACAATACATGAGAAGAAAAAAAATATTTTAAGACAAGACAAAGATTAGTGTTTTTTTGGAATGTACATAGCCCCTAGTATCGAATATTATTATATTCCATTGGTTCAACATAAAAAAAAATTGAGATTAGCAGCCACTAGGGTAGTTGCTTCCTTGCATATATAACAATTAGTAATGACCCGACTGAATAAATAACTAAGATCCATTCTTATATTTGGATTTTACAATACAAACTTCTAAGACTAGCGAGTGCTAGGTTGGATGTTTACTTTACTTCATTGACGTTTCAAGACAAATAATATTACATGACATCATAAATTTTAACAAATTTCTTGAATACACATAATCTAAAATGAAATTTGCATCTTAGCAGCTGTTAGGTGTAATATGTTGTTCAAATTATACCACATGATATTCGAAGGATAGCAGCCCCTAAAACCACAGATTATTTCATTGCATTGGTATAACATAACAAAGACTTGAGATTAGCGGCCACTAGGATAATTCTTGTCTTGCATTCAAGCACCTCTATCCTAAATCTATATAGATTATTTTTTACATTGATGGAAAGATATCCTAGAATATATAGATTCTAGCAGCCATTATTCTTCACTTTTACCAACAAATTTACAACTTCAAACAAACCAAATTTAATAGCGATTAATTGTTTAAATTACTTAGTGTGATGCATAACATAAACTTATATTAATGATTTATTGTTTTTTATAATTAAAGGAGGGTTAAAGGGTCCCTTTCCCTTTACATTATAGATACAATGAATGTATCATTATTGAAAACAAAAATGATCCAACAATACTTTTCTGCAAAAATGCAAGGGCCTATGCCACAAACACAAGTAGTTGGGAATACAAAAAAACCCCAGACCATTAAGACAAAAACAACAATTAGATAAAAATGAAACTAACAACGTTATATATAAACCAAAAAAAATATATAGACTAATGAATTTTATAAAAAAGGTTTTATCTCAATCACATAACATCTTCATGACCTCCACCTTAAGGGGCTTTGAAACAATTTCTGCAAGAGGTTCCATAAAAAGATGTTCTTTTCCAACAGAAGCATGAATCTTTAACCAATCATATGCATCAAAAACATGCCTGTGAAGAATATCCCAATGTGATGATTCCACTTACAACAGAGAAAAAATGACATCCAAATCAGGAAAGTGGAGTGACCTACCTGCTTTCACCAATCTCTCACCCCCATTTCAAAACTTCATACATGAAACACATAAACACGTCAAACCACTATAACAACTTTGAAAATATGTCCATGCCCAAAAAACCTTATTGTTTATAATGAGAATCATTAATTAAAGGCCACAACATACTTGAGGTTTTGTCAATTCCAACTTCCATGCCAATCCTATAAGTGTGGTCCATTTTTTCTTGCTGAGTAAAATTTTCCATAGTTCTTCTATTCCTTCATGATGCCTTTGAAGGATATTCAAACACATGGGAAAATGATCTTCAAACATTACTCGGCTTGATAAATAAATGATTTCATCGAGTCTTGGCCATGTTGGTGAATTAACCATAAACGAGCTCAAGTGAGTCGATCAAGGACCGATGCAAAAAGAACGAGCTTGAATGTAAATAGAGTTCAATGGAAAACTCGGCATAGAGTTTCGAGTTAAGGAAGAAATAAATGGATCTTCGGGACATAGCTCGATCACTAAGAGATAAATCAGTAAGCTTGAATCAATACGGCCATGATTTTCATTAGTAAGTTTTCTAGATTGAGGGAAAGGGAGCTGGTAACTCATACGCATGGCTCGAATAATGATTAACTTGATAGCTCAGATTTTATCTGTATGTAACTCAATTGGATCTACATATGTGTTGGCTGTGAGATGATTTGACCAGATCAGCCATTTTAACTATCAAGTCGAATAGGAATGGGAAAGCCAAGCCATCACATTGAACTCAGCTCGGGTTGATCAAACAGGGAGAGTTTTCTTCTTTCTACCAATAAATTGACAAGCCAGGTTAGAGATTCCACGCAGGGTTTTTATAAGAATGTGGGTACTTCACAAATTATAATCCATACAACCATGTTGATAGATGGAAAAATGGTCTTCTCGTCCTGAGTTTCATTATGCCAAATACAAATATCCATGTGTAATTAACCGGGTGGGGTTCCAAAGATGATAGGAGAAGGTGAATTTCCCACACGTAGACATTCATGTGAGTTTGGCTGAGGTGTTTCGAGTCCTCCACTAATATTCCATCTAAGCCAAGTTAAGTCGGAAGTTGGTAAACACTTGGAAAACTCTGCATAAGACTCAGTCATCTAATGAATGTAGGGGACACATAGCTCTTAATGCGGTTGGAGAAAGTGGTGCATTGGTGTGATAATAGTTTTGTGAAAGGAAAGTCATAGGAAATAGTCACGATCATGATTAATTATAGATGGAGGGCCTTGACTCAATGATTGCAGTGATGAAGGGTGTTTGGGTGCGGTAGATAACTCATTTTTAATGAGTCATGGAAAACCACACTTTCAGGTGAGCTTGGTGAATGCTCACCATGAGTTGGGAGGTGATATTAACACGAGTATGGTGGTGAGATCATTGTAATATTGAATGTGAGCTTGATGCAAGATTATAGGATATCTCCAAGGAGATATATATGCCAACTGGGTGTGAGCTCAGATGTGGGCTCATAAGTGAACTCTACATGATCTTGACTAGACAAGACGAACTCGATGTTGACACAGATAGCTCTCCGAGTCAGAGGAAATTAAACCCAGTAATAGCTCAGTGAGGATCTCAGTTCAGAGATCAATACAAAAGAATGGAAATTTGTGTGCATAGGAAGGAGAGGTGGACTAAGGGCTAGGTAAGTCGGAGGTGAGCTCAATGTTGACATAAATCGATCAGCAAAGGAAGGAAGTCATGCTCAAGTTTTGGATAACAAGAAGAATGGCTTGTGTGCCAAGAACTCAATGGGAGAGAGGGGGAGCTTGAAGGTTGGACGATGCTGAGAACTTGGACTGATATGAAGTGATGTATTGGTTGTCAACCGAGATGAAAGGCTAAGTCTGTAAAAGGATCTTAGAGGGAAGCTCTACAGAGATTGGATTGACAATGAAGACGTCAGAGAAATAATTCGACACAGTTTGACATTGTAATGGAGCTTGTTTCTGTAGGATGACTTGAAGAATTAAGGCATTTGAGCTTGGTACTTAGTGCATGGTGAGGTATCCATAGTGAGTAAGGTGTTCGAAACTAAATTACTTGAAACCACGCTTATGATTTGAAGCATCAAGAATGTCGGGAAATAAAGGAAAGCAAGCTAACTTGGTGGCATGGGGCGAGCTGCACCTTGCTATCAAATTACATTCAATAGGCTCGGGTCGAGCTATAAGTCATCGTAGGTGATAATAGAAAAGGAAGGACCTATGGTGAATTATAACCCAAATCAAGTCGACACGGTGATGAATTTGTTGTCACGTAGGAGATTAAGGATGTATAGGAAATATTAGGGTTCGATCTTATGGATCGGATCTAAGGTCATAGACGTATCATATGGTTGAGCTTAGGAAAGCTAAGAAAGTGAATTGAGGTACATTCATGTTGTATTGGTGCATGTAACTCAGATATCCTAGTTGAGACCAATTTTTTCACATTGTCAAAGTAGCTTGGGGTGTTGGAATGTCTGAAAGTGTATCACAAAATTCATAAGGCCAAGGTATTCCACTAGTGAGAATTTCAGCGATGGCTCGGCCTTCACCTAAGACTCGGTGATGAGGAAATCGTGGAGTAACTTGATGCTTAACTCATGAGACTCAATGCATATGGGAAGGGGAGATCATCAAGGACCAGGAAGTTTGGTGGTGGGTTCAACACGATTAGGTCGATAATGATCTCAAGGTGGAAAGTGAATGTAGAGTTTAGAACTCATCATGGTAAAGAGATAATTCCCGACGATAGGGCTCGGTCAGGACAAGTTCAATTTCCCCCAATGAAGGAGCTCAATGTTTTTGGTAGGGAGTTCTGTCGAGGTGCTAGTCAGCAGTAGGAGCTCAAGAATAAACAAGCTTGATGTACATATAAAGATCACTTGTTCGGAGCTCAAGAATGAAGGATGCATTGCTAGGAGTCAGAAACAGAGGCTAAGTCCAAGTTGGGAGAATCAAATCAAAACCGAGTCACTTAGCCAATATTTCATGGGCAGTGAGCTCTGTCGATGCGTTCAAACGAGGGACAACTCGATACATATCAAACAAAGTTTGTGGGGACATAACTCGGAGGTGAAATCGTACAGAGGAATGTTGGGTTTAATGTATAAGAAACAAAGGAGCTCAGTTACGATGGAGAGCTCATTTTGGGAGTTCGGCAGTAGGAGCTTAGTGTAGTTGTGATGAAGATTTTTGAGCTCAAGGTTGAATAATAGAGGATCCCATGATCGAGTTTGTTAGAGTAGCTTGATACCCAACTCGTTGAATTTTTTGGGCAAGCCAACCACCGATTTGGGTCTTTTTTTGTCCTATTTTTATGCCTTACCCCCTTCTACAAGTCTAACAGGTCAATGGGGGTCCCACCATTATTTAAATTAAATTAATTTTTTTAAAAAATGTTTTATTAATAATATTTATTAATATTTTTAAATTATTTTATTTAAATATTCTTTTAATCAATTGAGAAGATTAGGTCAACAGGCAATTGATGGCATATGATGGAAGTTTCTAAAGTGGTTAAACTAACTGTAATAAATACATCATATACCTTCAATTTATCAAATGAAGTTATCACTTCTTCTCTCCTCTCTCATAACTTCTTCTATAAATATAAGTTGGAAGATCATTCCAATGGGTTGGACAGGTTCGAGTTCTAAGACAAGTGCTCATTTTTCAATAATCCTCTCTTATGCGAGTTGTCCTTATATGTTGAGGGAACTTTCAAGCCTCCTTTTTAATACTGTAATGGACACCACTTCCTCTTCTGAATGTATGATGCATTATACACATTATTGAAGTAATAAAAGTGTATTTTTTTTACTAATATCAGTTCTTTCATCCTTATATACTTCTTTGTGCCTTTCTCATGCTTGTAGGTACACTATACAAGTTCACATTTCTATTGTAGGTTCTTAGAGTTATGTGTTTATCAAGTGGTGGAGTATTGCATGCAATTGATTTGTGGTGCTCGTTCACCATTCTCAAATTCATCCTTCTTCACTGGGAGACTGATATATTTCTCTATCTAATAGAATTTAATAGACATAACACATGCTTCTTAGTATGTGGTATTTTTTACCCTCTCTAAATTGTAGTAGGTGAAGTTGACTTCTGGTGTACAACACCCTATTTAAATCAACCCTTTATGAGTCTAGCAACACCCTTTATTTCATGCATAACCTTCCCCTAGTAGAGTTTCATTTATGCAAATATCTTTCCCTAAACCCCATGAAGATGTTAGCATAGGCGTAGATAACCGTTTTATTACACTAGGAGTATTATAACACTTATTTTAGGAAGATGAAGCCAACATTCTTTGGATATTCACCTCAAGCCAAAGTCCTACATCTTGAGAGGTGATCCCATGTTACCAAATCACACCGAACATGCTATTAACATTTTGGACATTCAGAGGCTGCAATGGTTTAGCGATAACATTTTTTTACATGCCTGGTGGGACCGATTTGGTACTTCTCTTCTCACTTACACAAGTCAAAGTACGTGACAACTCTATATATCTAGATTCTAAATCTCAATGAGTTAGCTTATGTGATGAATTAAGAAAAGAGATTCTTTAAAGAAAGGAAATTATCATCATATCAAACTTTCCTTGTCTCCTCCAAAGAGAAGGAGAAGAGGCATTTCAACATCAACATTTTCAAATTTACCTTATAGGGGTCATTCAACTCCTCCATACAGAAGGTTTCCTCCACTAAGGAATAATCAACCTCTTGCTCCTATGGCACAAAACAAAGGTTTTCCCCCTTTCAATGTAAATATTCCTCTTTTGTTGGCTCAACGTGACTCTATACCTATTGCAGCACTCAAAATTTTACCCTTTTTTTACATGGGAAACTCATGTTACTCAAGTTGAACATATTCTTGATGTAGCCAACATTTGTAAAGTATGTAATGTCATGGAGGATAACCTTATGGTTAGAATTATTGCTACCTATTTCAAGGGAAAATCATTTCAGTAATTTCGAGGGTTGAGTGTTGGCACTATAACCACTTGGGATGAGTTAGGAGAAAATATTTGTAAACAATTTGAAGACAAGAGTTATAACCTATCACTTTTAAAACAAATCACTACCACGAAGAGAGCTCCCTAAGAATACATGAGTGATTTCAAGTTCTAATTCCACAGGACCTAGAATAGGATTCTAACACTTATAATGCCTTCTCCAAATAGGTCATTCTTGTACTATTTGCAAGCCTTGAATAGTGATGTAGTAGTTATGATCCATGCCATGGGAGGGACTACATTACCTGATGCCTACGAAGTTACCATAAGAAAGGAAAATTCCTTGATTCCAGCTAGAAAGATAGCTCCACGACCGCCAATGCCATTGTCTTTGGATCTTACAAACAATTAGCCTATCCTTTCTCCTATTTCAGAAGTCTCTAATCAACCAACTTGATCTTCCTCTACATCTTAAAATGATCTATTTGGAGTCAAGTCACAACTACAAACTTTTGGAAATGAGCTCGTTACACTCCAAAGGAAACAATTTCAATATAATCGTCCATACCAGCAAAAAAACCAACAGTATCAGGCTAACTTTCCTCCTTTTCAAGGGAATAATCAGTATCAAAATCAAACTACAGGTCAAGGTAAAAATTTCAGGGCTTTGAACTTTCGGAAACCTCTCGCTGCTAGCTCATTTAGAGCCATATTACTTATTTAAAATAATCTTGTTCAAGACTACAAATGGTCCTATCCTTTTTCTCAACCACACAATCAAAATATTTTCCTAAATGGAGTTCTTGGATGTGCCATTATGGTTTAAAGCATATCTTCTACATCAGAGCTAACCAAAAATTCATCTACGTAAGAAATAACAGATCAACCACAGACACCTGAAGAAACCACTTTTCTAAACTAGAAGGCAAAAGATTTTACTGGTTAAATACAGATTCCTCATCAGTGGCGGAAAACACTCATTCTAATAAGAGAGAAATGGAACCTCAAGCTTCTAGATCTGATTAAGCATCCACTTCATATCCTTAGCCACAAGTAGTAATTGATAAAGATATGAGAAAGAAACCACCATAAAAACTTGTAATCTAAGTTGCAAAGAAAGAAGGTTCTTCAGGCATCACAGTACCCAACAAGAACTTTCTAAAAGAGGATCCTAATGCGCAAAGAAGTGTCAGAAAATTTGGAGAAACTCCCCTCATAATAGAAGAACAGATGAAGAAGACCAACCTGAGCATTACTATGTGGGACGCACTCTCAATTCCTTCTCAAAGAAATTTATTGCGAGAGGCTCTAAATAGTTTTGGTACAACTAAAAGATTGTCAGGTCGTAGAGAAGAAACAACTATGAGTTTGTGTCAACTAGAAGGGAAAGGTATTCCTACATCCAATAAACCACCATCATTCTAAATTTACCTGATCATTGGCAACCACCTGATGCATAATTGCATGATAGAGTCTAGAACTAGTAGCTCAGTTATCCCCAAACAAATTGATGATGTACTAGGCATGTAATATGTGCCGGTTGCAAGAGGAGTTGTTCAGCTAGATGACATATATGTTAAGACTATTTGAGTTATCAAGGGACTTCAACTTACCTTCATTGCATGCCAAAGTTTCTCATTCACCCAATACATATCAGTCATTGATCTCCCTCCTCTATTCACCATATGTATATCATGATATTTCACTGCCAAGATGGGCGGTTATCTAACAACTGATTGGTCATATATGATTCTAAGGACTCGATACGAAACCAAAGTGACTATAAGGGTGGGAAAAATATACCATAATCATGTAGAACCCTACACTGCTAGTCCTATAAATGGGAATTACACCATCGGAGATCTAGAAAAAGAAGATGTTGATCATGAGCTGACCACTCTTGTTGAAGAAGTCCTGATATTGTTGTAGATGAAGTAAGTGGAGATCATCAATATGATCCCTAGGTTTATGTATTGGTAGAAGAAGAATCTATTTTGTTTTTTTGGAAGAAATGGGATTGGTTATATACAACATTCATAAAGAAGATACAATCATACCGCATGTGGTCAAAACACTAAGTAATTCTGAAGGACTATGGAAATTGTTCTTTGATGTCTTAAAAAGTAAGAATGGATCCACTATTGTTGTTATGTTCATTTCTCTAGAGGGAGATAAATACTTCTCATCTTTCTGGTTGCAATTCAGTTGCACTAAAAATGTTATTGAATACGAGGCAATTGTGCAAGGAATTCAGCTAGTCCATTATAAGGTAATCAAATCCCTGACTATTTTTGGAGACAACAAGTTAGTTATTCATCAAGTGACGGAACACAGTACATCCAAAAATGATCATTTAGGATCATACAAGAACTGAGTCTGGGACTTGTGTGTGCATGTATACTTTGCTTAATGCTAAATCAAATGAAGCAAGAACTACCACCTAAAATATTTCTACAATTTAGCTAAAACAAAGCATAAACACCATCATGATAAGAATTAAACAAGGGTTAGATGCTAGCATTCATCAATACAAACTTTGAAACTAACAATGCTAAATATCTAAACTCCTCTATTCTCTAACAACAAATAAATGAATGGACCTAAGTAAGCTTCATGGTTATCAAAATAGTTGTCCTTAATGTTCCAAGAACCTAGGAATGGGGGCTAATCAAAGTTGGGCTACAAGACCCTTTTGACACCTCCCATATGACCCAAGCACTTTAAGAAAGAGGCTTAACTCTTCAAGATGATGAACTCCCAAAAGGGCAAGGTGCAAGCTCTTAGTCTCTTTGCTATATGCTTTGCATTTGCTCTCTAAGGAGTTTAGGTGTAAGTAAAAAGGTAGGTGGAGGGCTCTTTATATAGCCCAAAGGATAAAGGATTCAACACATTCTCATGAATGTGGGATAAAGGTAAAACATGATTAGGAATGGATAAGGTTGCTTTATTAAAGGTAACCTTACTTTAGAAGGGTTTAATACATGTTTAGCAAGTCATGGGAGTTGGGGGTATTTAATTAATCAAAGGTGATTAATTAATAGGTAGGTGTAAGCTTATAGAAGCCAATTAGAGGAATATTACTGCGATTTAGGCTATTATAAGGGGATTAAATCAATTAAATATTGATTTATTGGTTAAATGGAAGGGAAAGCTAATTAATTAATAATAATTAATTAGTCTAGGTAGAAGGGGTGATTTATTAACGGAAGGTCGTTAATTAGGGTATTTGTTGGATAGGCAACTTAATTAATTAGCTTAGTGTAATTAATTAATGATGATATGAGGGAAAATGAGCGCTTTTGACGATACGTCGTTGATTTGCGAGAAAGGGGATAATTAGCACAATTTAAGTATTTAAATTGCTTGGGCATAATTATAGGTGTCTACATTTGCCCCTCTTTGGGGTAGTGTAAGTGATGCCACTTCAAAGATAGTAGACATAAGATATTTTGAAGGGATAGAAGAAAAATTAGTAGGAGGGAGAGATGCCCCCTCGAGTGTCGATGGGGTGATGAAGGAAGCTGATCGACGATCGAAAAAGATGAGAAGTAGGCAGAATAATGGGGACAAGGCAGGATGCCCCGATGAGAGGGAGAATTATGGGTGAAAGGGAAGTGGTGTAGAAGAAATATGGATGAGGGGAGAGAAGAGCTTAACCTCTAGCTGCTTATTTGTTTGGAACAAATTTGATGTCATCATATTGCCATAGGAACTACATCATCGGTCCTTATGAAAAATATAAGCATACGACAAAGGTAGAATGACATGAAAAGCCATACTATGAACAATTATCCATTGCTGAAAGTACCAACTCCACGCAACATACAATAATGCAATGCAATACGAGAAGGAAACAAGCTCATATAACAGGGAAAACAAGTACAAACGCACATATCCAACCGAACAACGGTCAAGACAGTTGTACAAAAATTTTGTTATCAGTGCTGAAGAGATCCACAAGTTCGTGATTGACGAAAAGGGTTAAAAATGATGCCCCAAGCAAGGATACATGCAAGGGGAAAGGAAAATGGACACGGGGTCCATGAAAAGTGTTTGTGCGCAATGAAACAACACCGGGCAACCAAAAGTGCCCCAGAGTACAGACGAAGCAAGCAACTAGCTTTTGTGAATGGTTGTGAATCCGGTGATCCGCGAGTCATATTAATCGGGGAAGATGTGAGACAAACCAATAGGATATGGAGAAAATACCATGCGCAAGACACAAGTTTCAGCCGTAAGAAGCAAGTTACCATTTTGTAGGGTGTTTTACTTTTTAGGAATTTTTTGAAAATTTTTGCCTTGTTTTTGGATTTTTTTTTATATATATATATTTATATATATATATTGTTTTTGTTTTTTTCTCGAAACAATGTTCTATTGTTTTTGTGTTTTTCTCGAAACAATTTTCTATTGTTTTTGTGTTTTGTGAAACAATTTTCTATTGTTTTTGTGTTTTCTCAAAACAATGTTTATATTGTTTTTGTGTTTTGTGAAACAATTTTCTATTGTTTTTGTGTTTTCTCAAAACAATGTTCTATCGTTTTTGTGTTTTCTCGAAACAATTTTCTATTGTTTTTGTGTTTGGTGAAACAATTTTCTATTGTTTTTGTCTTTTGTGAAAAAAATTTCTATTGTTTTTGTGTTTTCTCAAAACAATGTTTCTATTGTTTTTGTGTTTTTAACAGTTTTCCAAAGCTATGTGCAGGTAACCAAGAAAGCATGGATGCCCCCAGCGTTAGGTGGGGAATATACAAGGGTAGAAGCCACGCACTTATGAACAAGAAGGTGAAGTCATTGAGTTGCCCCCAGCGTAAGATGGGAAATAACGAAAGACCACGTCCCTTACAGACGAATAGAAGAAGGCAAAGTTGGATCAAGGCTGGACTAGATGGTGTGCACAAGGAAAATCGAAGGTAGAACCAGGTCCAGGACAAAGACAACTGCCCTTCTAATATATAATTCTTATGAACAACGTATCCTCCCGAGGCGCCGGAAACTGGTTTTCACCCAAGGACTTGTCCAAAGTGCCATAATTACGTGGTTTTCACTAGTGGACGACCTGTTTTCTCTTTTTCTTTTTCTGATTTTTTTTTTTTGTTGATGTTTTTATATTTTTTTGTGCCATGTTTAGGCATAAAACCTCTTAAGATGCATGGAATTCATGGGCTCCTGGAGCTCATCACCATTGGGGTGAGCCAACTTGTATGCCCCTGTGCCATACTTGGCAACTATGACATAGGGTCCTAACTAGTGTGGTTCAAACTTCCCTTTCTTTTCTCACTCTGCTCTGGTGTTGAACTGGTTCTCCTTCATAACTAAATCACCCACTTCAAACTGGTGAGGGATGATGCTCTTGTTATAGTTGCGGGAGATTCTATGTTGATATACCTTCAGGTGATTAAGAGCGCGAATGCGCCTCTCATCCAGGAGCTCTAATTCAGCCAATCTTGCCACTCGGTAATCTTCATCCTTATCCAAATAGTCCCGAAGAGAAATTCACAGGGATGGGAGTTCAATCTCTAAAGGGATGATAGATTCTGTCCTGAACACTAGGGAATATGACGTCGCACCCGTAGGAGTGCGAATTGATGTTCGGTAGGCCCAGAGGGCTGGGTGGATTTGTAGGTGCTAGTTTCAACCAGTTTTGCTAACCATCTTCTCCATTATCCTTACCAAAGTCTTGTTTGTTGCCTCAGCTTGTCTATTACCCTGAGGGTAATATGGCGTGGACCATTTCAATCTAATTTGGAACCGTTGGCAAAGACCTTTCACAATTTTGTTCTTAAATGACTTCCCATTATCTGTGACAATGGCTGCAGGGATACCATATCAGCAAATAATGTGATTCATGATGAATTTAGAAATCTGTGCTCCTGTGACATAGGTTAAAGGGATAGCCTCCACCCATTTTGTAAAGTATTCTGTAGCTGTGATGATATGTGTATGACCATCAGATGAGGTAGGAGTAAGCTTCCCTATTAGATCAAGTCCCCACTTGGAGAATGGCCACGGGGTAGTGATTGGTTGCAATGGTTGCGATGGAGCATGGATGAAATTTCCATACTTTTGGCAAAGCACACATTTTCTAACATAAGTACAACAATCAGTTTCCATGGTGGGCCAATAGTAACCTACTCTTAACAGTTTCTTAGCCAAGACCATTCCATTTGTATGTGCTCCGCATACTCCTTCGTGTACTTTTTTAATTTCCTGGATTGACTCTGTCACATCCAGACAATGTAACAGATTCCCATCATAGCCACGACGATAAAGTGTACCTCCTAAAAGGGTGTAATGAGCTATCTAGCGAATAAGGATTTGCTTTTCAGAACGGGAGATATTGGGGGGTAAAGTATTGTCCTTAAGATAGGTGAAAATGGGTTTGTACCACGGGGAATAGGGACCAACAACCTCACAAGCTAGGAAAGATTCCGGTACGTCATACGCGGGCTGGTGTAGATTTTCTACGAAAAATGGCATATCATTGTTCCCTGGCGGAATACGAAGCATAGATCCCACCATTTCCATAGCATCTACCGATCTGTTATGTGCTCTTGGGATCTGCTCAAAGGTAATGCGCACAAAATACTCCTTCATAGTTTCCACCAACTTCTTGTAAGGTATGAGCTTGTCATCCTTAACTTTATACTCATCATTAACCTATTTGATGATTAGATGTGAATCACCTACAACCTTAACATGTTAAATATTCCACTTGATGGCTAGCTTCATCCCTGCAATGAGTGCTTTATATTCCGCAATGTTGTTCGTGCAAGGGAAGGCCAGGCGGAAAGCCTATGGTATAGGATCACCCGAAGGAGTAATAAGGACCACTCCTACACCTGAACCATGAAACGTAAAAGATCCATCAAAATGTATCTGCCATACGACAGATTCTTCAATGTAGAGCAAAGATGCATCTGGCAGATCCAGACTCAAAGGTTATGTGCTTTGTAAAGGTGCTTCCGCTAGCTGGTCAGCAAGTACTTTTCCTTTAATTGATTTTTGATGGACAAATTCTATATCAAACTCACTAAGTAGAATGATCCAATTAGCCATTCTACCTGTGAGGGCGGGTTTGGACAAAAAATACTTGAGTGGTTCGAACTTGGATATGAGCTTGGTCTTAGTACTTAGTAGGTAATGGTGAAGTTTCTAAAAGGTAAAAACAACGGCTAAGAAATCCTTTTCAATCTGAGGATAATTATGTTCATAGGTGATGAGGGTGCGACTCAGATAGTACACTGCTTTCTCTTTATGGCTAAGGTCATATTGGGCGAGCATTGCACCAATAGCGTATTGCGTAGTAGAAATATAGAGCAAAAGTGGTTCTCCCGGAGTGGGAGGCATGAGGACAGGTGGATTAGCCAGGTACTGTTTAAGCAAAGCAAAGGCTTGTTGTTGCTCAGGTCCCCAGATGAAAGTGATGTCCTTCTTAAGCAAATGAGTGAATGAGTGACATTTATCTACAAGCTGGGAGATAAAGCGGCGAATGGCTTGAATTTTCCCTTGCAAGCTACGCAGTTGCTTGATATTCTCAGGTGAAGGCATTTCTGTGATGGCAGACACTTTAGCAGGGTCTACCTCAATACCTCGTCTTGACACGATGAATCCTAATAGTTTCCCAGATAGCACACCGAAGACACACTTCTTTGGATTTATCCTGACTTTATATTCATGCAAGCATTCAAAGATACGCCGCAAAATGATAGGATGATCCTCTCTTGTTTTGGACTTTCCCAGGATGTTGTCTACGTAGTCTTCCAAGATGTCATGAATCATATCATGAAATATTACTGTCATGGCCCGTTGATAAGTTGCTCTCACATTCTTAAGGCCAAATGGCATCACCTGATAATAGAAGGTGCCCCAAGGAGTTGTGAAAGCTGTTTTGTGTTGGTCTTCCTTAGCGATCTTAATTTGATTATAACCCAAAAAGCCATCCATAAGTGATAGCATTTTGTACCCTGCGGTCGAGTCAACAATCATGTCAATGTTGGGCAACGAAAAGTCATCTTTAGGGAAAGCTTTATTGATTTCCCTAAAATCTGTGTAAATTCAGATACCAATAGGTTTCTTCTGGACAGGAACAATGTCCGATATCCATTCAGAATAATCAATTGGCCTGATGAATCCTGCTACAAGCAACCTTTCCAATTCTTCTTTAACTAACAAGGCCACTCTTGGGTGCATCTTTCAAAGCTTTTGTTTGATAGGCTTAGCGTCTGCGTGCACAACCAAGTTATGCATGAAAAAAGTTGGATCTAAGCTGGGCATGTCTTTGTAAGACCATGTGAACACATCAATAAACTCTCGCAGTAGCATAGTGAACGTATTTTGTTCTCTGGCTGAGAGTGATGCGCCCAATTTTACTATCTTGGGATCTTCTTCGGTACCAATATTGACATCAATGGTTTCTTCAACTAACAATTTTGATAAATCCTCCATACAAGTAGGATCGGGAGGTAGGTTGAGATCTCATCCAAGGATGTCTCTACGAGATTTTCATCCTTGGCGTGGTCACTTTGTTTGTCCTTTTATTTTCTTATTTGTTTGTCAGCCAATGCCTCAAAGAAGTTTTCACTGTGTGACTTGGACTTCGATTTTTGCCGAGGCTTTTCTTTAGAACTCTTGCCTTCACTTTTCTTTAAATTTTGCTGACCACAAAGTTCAGCCTCCTCGCCGAAGTAGGCGCAGGTGTCTAAGTCGATAAAGAAACCCTTCTTGTGATCTGCAATGGGAATTGTATCCCTTATGCCCATGAACTCAGCAATAGCCTCGTCGTTCTCGAATAAATCTAGTGGCACGTGACGTTGTTGGTCCCATTCAACAAGGGAGCAGTATACAAGGTCAAGGGTTGGTTCAGTGGGTGTGATGGTTAGGACAGCGTTATTCATGAAAAGGTTTGTGGAGGCCAGATCCTCATATTGGCTACAACAGGAATCTGTATCACTATCTAGATAATCGGAGCTATCCTCATGCTCAGAACAAGTCGCATCTTGATCGTTGGGGTGTGCTCCATAAGGGAGAATCCTAATGCCATATCTTTCTGTTTTGAAATGTGGAAGAGGGACTAGTTCTCTTTGTCCTTGTTCATTCCTCCCACATCCTAGGCCTTTGTAGCCCATGGACTACATCATTCTGCTAGATTTTTCATATTCTGGGGTTTGATAACAAGATGGCTGAGTGTCCTCAGGGACCCTAGTAGTAGGTGGATCAAGTAATTTTTCCTCAGCTAACAAGCCTCCAGGTAGGAATGACCTAATAGTGTGTTCCTCTCTAGGTCTCCTGAAGCGGTAGTTGGGTCGACCTCTAGTCTTGGGCGACAAGGAGAGGTCAGAAACCAAGCGCGCTTGTTGTACATTATACTCCCCACAGCCATATTTCAGAATTTTCATCTCCCATGAATTAAATGGAGATGTTGAAGTAGATGCCCCATGAGTGCAAGAACTAAGAGAATTTGAATCTACTTGAGATTCCATGGCCTCAGAATGAAGAGGGACAGTTATATCTGTGGAGGGACATGCGTATGTACCATTTCGTGTAAAGCTATTAAGAGCTCTACAATGAGAAAAGGGCTCTGAGTCTCCTGGTATTGTTACTGTATGTCCCTCATGCTTCAGCTTGATGCATTGATGAAATGTTGATGGCACTGCTTGCATGGCATGGATCCATGGTCGGCCTACAAGCATATTATATGGAAGTTCCAAGTCTAAGATGTGAAACTTTGTCTGATGGCAAGTGGGGCCCACCTCCATTGGCAGCGTAATGGTGCCTGCTGACTCTCTTTCTGCGTTGTCGTATGCGGTGATAGTGATGATATGGGACTCAAGATCTTCATCCGTATGTCCCAATTGTTTGACTAATTTAAGTGTGCAGATGTTCAATCCAGATCCGTTATCCACAAGCACCGATTTGATTTTCCTACGGGTAACAACTACCTCAATGTATAAGGGAAGATTATGTGTAGGATTCTCGGTAGGGACCTCCCTATGGTTGAAAGTGAGATGCTCACTTGGTGCAATATTTTCCACCGCGTCTTGAAGGTACGTAGGATCGACTTCTAAAGGAACTCCCGACCCCTGAAGAGTTTGATACAAAATTTCCTTATGCACATTGGATATCTTGAGAAGATCTAAGATTGAGATCTTAGCAGGTGTCCTCTCAAGTTGTTCTAAGAGGTTATATTTACTAGTTTGCGGGGTCAACAGAGAGGGTTCTGGAATCACGAGGTGTGCACGCCTTGTTACCGCAGCGCAGTCCTTTCCTTTGATCTGGATGGTATTGACATGGTCAACAGGGGAGTGAATACATCCGATAAGTGAATTGTAATGATTGTTATCTCTTTTGGTATACAAGTAATTTATAGCTTTATAGGTTTGGGATGACTCTCCCCGATCCGGTTTTTCCTTTTCCGACTTATCATGCTTGGGGAATGGCTCCTTATAAATCCCCATTTTCTCGTTAGGTGTTTGCATGTGGCTAGGGTTATCCACCTCTATCTCCCCGTTGTCAATGAGGTCTTGACTATAGTGGCGAAGTCAGAAACATTTGTCTATTTTATGACCTTTAACGTGATGCATTTCGCAGTATTCATGCTCCTTATACCATGAAGGTTTAGGAGCGTTGTCATCAAACGGTTGCATTGTAGGATAGGTCAGTGGGCCGCATCCAACTATTTTAGTATGACGGACAACGGTTCATTGAGGGAGGTGAATGTTCATCGCTTTGGTGGTGGTTGAATTGGGCCCTTGGTCAGTTTAAAAGGTTGGCTGGTTTGGACTGTTTGAACACGTTTGGAATCAGTGATTCTGTCTCCCACCACGATTTTGTTTTTGTTAAAGATCTTCAGCTTTTCAGCGGGTTTGACACTTTGGTTGTCTTTAGATTGGGTTTTGAGGGTGCCTTTGGCAATGAGAGCCTTTTCTATTTGAATCCCTTTCTTGATAACCTTCTCAAAGGTGCGGACACAATGCATTTGGAGGTGGAAAGCTATATCTGGGTTGAGATTAGGGACGAAAATACTGACCAACTGCTTCTCAGGGAAAGCGCAAGGGAAGTGACTAGCTATCCCTCTCCATCGTTGGAGGAAGCTGGCGAAGGTCTCATTTGGGCGTTGTTTTGTGCCGCACAAGTCTGCCATGGTGATGTCACTCTCTATGTTATACGAGAAATGATGCATGAATCTTTTTGCCAATTCTGGCCAGGTGAAAATTGATCCTCGTGGTAAGCGCGTAAACCATTCCAATGCTTGACCTCTGAGACTCTTAGGAAAAAGTCTGATAAGGTAATTATCACTATAAGACACCTCTTGACATGCCATGTAGAAATCTTTAACATGATCCCTTGGGTCTCCCTTTCCTTTGTATTTGTCAAACTTTGGCATATCAAATTTCTTTAGAAAGGGTTGAAGGGTCATTGTCTTGTCAAAAGGATAGGGGAATAGTTCTTCATATTGGTATTTCCTAATACTCCCTATATTTCTTTCTTGTATGCTTGCAAGTGTTGCTTTCATAGATTGCACTTCTTGTTCGAGCAATTGTTCTTTAGTGGGAGAAGCGGGGATGTGTACACGATGATACCCTGTGTCTTCTTCTCCTTGGTTTTCTCGATGGAGTTCGTGGATCCTAAACTTAGGCTTTGACTTTTGAACATTCTTGTTTGTGTGTTTCTGTACCTGGAAAGTAAGCAAAGCTAGTTGTCGGCTTAGGTTACTGAGTTGTTGTTGGATTGTGACTTGGTTTGTGTCTTCTTCTTCTAAAGGTTCTTCCTCTTCGTATTGTGGAGGTTCTTCCCCTGTCTCATGTTCTATTTTGTTTCTTCGTGGAACTTTGATGAGGGGTATTCTATGCCCTACCACTTTTATCATTATCTGCGTAAGAAGTGGAAGTATGCCCACCTATTAAAATATCTTCCATATTGATAAGGGGGCGTTCTTCCTTAGTAGTGTCATTTGTAGGTAATATTGGTTCATTTTCGGTGGGCAATTTGGCCCCTAATTCCATGACCCGTGCCAAAACTCTATCTTTATTTCTAAGGAGAAACTCATCTAGTAGAGTGGGGTCAAAATCAAAGTCTGCATGTGGTGATTCTAATTCGTTTCCACTATGGTTGACCATTTCTTCTATTTCCTTTTTTGCAGAAAATAGTGGTCCTAGATCGTGTCCGATAAATGGGTTTGACCCTTATTTGTTAGAGGTTTCCCAATCTTGCACCTGTTGTTCCTCATATGTTTGTTTCTTTAAACCTAGACGTGTCTTGGGAGCCATGTTTTCATGATAAGTTTCACTAAGGTAAGTTGTAGATTTGTTCAAAATTCAATGACTACCCCTAAGTGAAACACAAGATGTACGTGTTAAGAGTAAATTAACAGTGTGAGAATACCAATGTGATAGAATGATATAGTCACCAATGAAACAATCATTTGGTATCAAAACTTAATCAAATGAAGTACCTCCTAGACTACGTTTTAAAGTAATTTACGACGCCAGATGATTAACAAGATGTCTCCACTTATGCCAAGTTCAAAGGAATGAACAAGACGTAAGTAAATACATGAAGTTAAATGTGATCTCCCAATCAAGATATACGATGAGCAAGCTCAAGTCTGATTAAGACCTATATCTCAAAAAGTGTCAATTACGATTTGTGAATGACACAACAATATCACCAAGATATGTTAACCCACTTTGCAAGAAAGTGAAGTATTGATATCGAGGTGTTATTGATATAACATGCACAAATGGTAGTGCCTAGCACCTTTTGAAATCGAGGTAATAATAAAACTGAACAAAAAAATGCTCAAAGTATAGCTAGGAATAGTTAAGAATGTGTGCAGCGTAACCGTACAATATAGGTATTTATGTCGAGTTTACAAGAAACAAGACGTAAATATCAAAATTGTAATGATACGAGACAAACAAGCTAACTCCTCTATGGAAGTCCGCAGTGATGAACCACGCCTAACTACAATGATGATCTTGACGTGGGTTTCAAGATCACAATGGCTACCAAATGACGTGAAAACGCCTCCACTCACTTTAGACGTTTAACTAACCTAGCCGCAAACATGGATGGGCGTAAACAGACATAAAAGTGAGAGAAAGAGTCAAATGGAAACACAAAGGTAGTCACCCTTCTTTTGCTCAACAAAGTGTCAAAATAATGTGAAGGAAATAAATCAAGAAAAAATGACAAAAAATGCTAGCCTCACTTTGGCAGAGTTTCGCCTCGCCCTAAGGCAAATAAAAACTAGGCGAAAGTAATACATCACACGTTTCTCAAAAATAAGGTTCACAACTCAAAACTGTTTTAAAATGGTCAAAGTGGGCTCCTGGCCAAATTATATTCTCCTAGGTGGTTCTCTTTCCCTAGGTGTTACAAAGTTGCCACGAGCGAGCGCGATTTACCCAAAAAGTCACACTGACTAGTTTGAGAGTATCTCGGCTTTACTTTACCCCCTTCAAGAACAGTAGGCAACTAGTGCGTCTACGTGTACTATCACTGGGGTCGCCACAATGGAAAACTTGTAACGCTATCTCACAAAGGAATCACTAGTCAAGGAGGTGGTGTGGAGCACTTCCCGTTTCATCCACAAGGTTCCCTCTTGCGTGGACTACTTTGGGGTTCCTGGAACCACCCCCATTGTTGTAGCTTAAGGTGTTATGCCAAAGGGGTTATGTTCCAGTTGAGCGGAGAGGGACGTACCCTTTTCCGAAACCTGCAATACAGTGTTTTGAATATGTTGTTATTTTTATCTTGTTTAATTAGGTGTGGTTTGATTGAACACATTTTGGCAACCTATATAACAAATGTATTAGTAGTTTTTGATTTCCTTTTGATTCCTCCTTTCTTTGACAAGCGTTTTTAGGTCCTGCACTTAAGCGTTAGTAGTTCTCCAAGAAAATCACATTATTTAAAAGAGGATTAAGAGTTGCTTTTGATTCTCAATATCATCCAAGGATGCAAGAGAAGAGCATACACAACAAATAATCCAACTAAAAAGTAAAGAAAATCTTTTCAATCAATGAACCATACAAAATTCTTGATAAATGTTCATTCCTTTAAACCAAAAGTGAAAGATGAAGTTTCCAATTTACCAAATGTCATAAAATGAAGACTAAAGTTACTTTTTATTCTCAAGATCACCCTAAGGTGCAAGAGAAGATCATACACAAATTTTATCCCAACTATATAGAAATTGAAAACATCAAATCAAAGGACCATTGAAAAATGCTTTGTAAAAGGTTCATTCCCTTAAGCAAAATGAATAATCAAGTTTCCAAGTTTAATCCCAATGTTAACAACATAGAGATCAAAGTTGTTTTTGATTCTCAAGATCACCAAAAGGTGCAAGAGAATATCATACACATTCTTTGGTCTAAATCGAGTAAGCATGAAAAGACAACATTCATCAAAACATTAGACATGTTAGAAAATGACCAGTTTTAAAATAATAGAAAAAATTACAATTTATATAAGTATAAATCTCGAATTTATGTTTTCATTGCATATCTAACTTCAATACCTTTCCAACGCAAAAAAAATGGAGTCATTTTGAGTTCGGGAGAAAAATTTATGGCCTTCGGAAGATGGGTTACGCATATGCTCTTATGCTCATGGGTGTGCACTTGACATGCACTCAAAAAATGTAAAAAAAAAAAACGTCCCTTAATCTAAAAAATGAGAAATTTTTTCCAACCAAGATTCAATTTTGACAACAACCCATCACATTAATATATGAATATAAGACTCAACGCTATCAAACATTAACATACATGCTCAAGAATTTAAGATTTTCAAGAAATTGACAAAACTAACATGTAGAATGATGAAAAAGTAAGTTCTAAAAAATAAAACATGATGAAATCTTGAAATTTTCTCACCAAGATTTTAATTTTGACAGCAACCCACCACATTAATATGTAAATAGAAGACTCAACAATATCAAACACTAACCTACATGCTCAAGAATCGAAAATTTTCAAGAAATTGACAAAACTAGCATGTAAAATGTTGAAAAAGTAAGCTAAAAATGAAAACATGATGAAATCTTGAAATTTTCTCACCAAGATTAAATTTGGGCAACAACCCACCACATTAATATGTAAATAGAGGACTCAGCACTATCAAACACTAACTTACATGCTCAAGACTTTAATTTTTTTAAGAAATTGACAAAACTAGCATGTAGAATGTTAAAAAAGTAAGCTCAAAAAATTAAAACATGGATAAATCTTGAAATTTTCCCATCAATTCCAATTTTGACAGCACTTCACCTCCTTCATACCTACAAGGAATACCCAACACATGCAAACTCAACAAAACAAGTTAGATCAACATGTGTAAAAGAGGGTTAGTAACCAACAATAAGACTTAACTACAAAAAATTGAAATTAAGTGCAAAAGACAATGGAGTAAGTCCCACCGGGCGTGCCAAATGTGTGCATGTATACTTTGCTTAATGCTAAATCAAATGAAGCAAGAACTACCACCTAAAATAGTTCTACAATTTAGCTAAAACAAAGCATAAACACCATCATGATAAGAATTAAACAAGGGTTAGATGCTAGCATTCATCAATACAAAATTTGAAACTAACAATGCTAAATATATAAACTCCTCTATTCTCTAACAACAAATAAATGAATGGACCTAAGTAAGCTCCATTGTTATCAAAATAGTTGTCCTTAATGTTCCAAGAACCTAGGAATGGGGGCTAATCAAAGTTGGGCTACAAGACCCTTTTGACACCTCCCATATGACCCAAGCACTTTAAGAAAGAGGCTTAACTCTTCAAGATGATGAACTCCCAAAAGGGCAAGGTGCAAGCTCTTAGTATCTTTGCTATATGCTTTGCATTTGCTCTCTGAGGAGTTTAGGTGTAAGTAAAAAGGAAGGTGGAGGGCTCTTTATATATCCCAAAGGATAAATGATTCAACACATTCTCATGAATGTGGGATAAAGGTAAAACATGATTAGGTATGAATAAGGTTGCTTTATTAAAGGTAATCTTACTTTAGAAGGGTTTAATACATGTTTAGCAAGTCATGGGAGTTGGGGGTATTTTAATTAATTAAAGGTGATTAATTAATAGGTAGGTGTAAGCTTATAGAAGACAATTAGAGGAATATTGGTGTGATTTAGGCTATTATAAGGGGATTAAATCAATTAAATATTGATTTATTGGTTAAATGGAAGGAAAAACTAATTAATTAATAATAATTAATTAGTCTAGGAAGAAGGGGTGATTTATTAACGGAAGGTCGTTAATTAGGGTATTTGTTGGATAGGAAACTTAATTAATTAGCTTAGTGTAATTAATTAATGATGATATGAGGGAAAAAGATCGCTTTTGACGATATGTCGTTGATTTGTGAGAAAGGGGATAATTAGCACAATTTAAGTATTTAAATTACTTGGGCGTAATTAAATGGAGATGTTGAAGTAGATGCCCCATGAGTGCAATAACTAAGAGAATTTGAATCTACTCAAGATTCCATGGCCTCAGAATGAAGAGGGACAGTTATATCTGTGGAGGGACATGCGTATGTACCATTTTGTGTAAAGCTATTAAGAGCTCTACAATGAGCAAAGGGCTCTGAGTCTCATGGTATTGTTACTGTATGTCCCTCATGCTTCAGCTTGATGCATTGATGAAATGTTGATGGCACTACTTGCATGGCATGGATCCATGGTCGGCCTAGAAGCATATTATATGGAATTTCCAAGTCTAAGACGTGAAACTTTGTCTGATGGCAAGTGGGGCCCACCTCCATTGGCAGCGTAATGGTGCCTGCTGAATCTCTTTCCGCGTTATCGTATGCGGTGATAGTGATGATATGGGACTCAAGATCTTCTTCTGTATGTCCCAATTGTTTGACTAATTTAAGCGTGCATATGTTCAATCCAGATCCGTAATCCACAAGCAACCGTTTGATTTTCCTACGGGTAACAACTACCTCAATGTATAAGGGAAGATTACGTGTAGGATTCTCGGTAGGGACCTCCCTATGGTTGAAAGTGAGATGCTCACTTGGTGCAATATTTGCCACCGCAGCTTGAAGGTACGCAGGATCAACTTCTAAAGGCACTCCCGACCCCTGAAGAGTTTGATACAAAATTTCCTTATGCACATTGGATATCTTGAGAAGATCTAAGATTGAGATCTTAGCAGGTGTCCTCTCAAGTTGTTCTAAAAGGTTATATTTACTTAAATTGTGCTAATTATCCCCTTTCTCGCAAATCAACGACGTATCGTCAAAAGCGCTCATTTTCCCTGATATCATCATTAATTAATTACACTAAGCTAATTAATTAAGTTACCTATCTAACAAATACCCTAATTAACGACCTTCCGTTAATAAATCACCCATTCTACCTAGACTAATTAATTATCTTTCCCTTCCATTTAACCAATAAATCAATAATTAATTGATTTAATCCCCTTACAATAGCCTAAATCGCACTAATATTCCTCTAATTGGCTTCTATAAGCTTACACCTACCTATTAATTAATCACCTTTGATTAATTAAAATACCCCCAACTCCCATGACTTGCTAAACATGTATTAAACCCTTCTAAAGTAAGGTTACCTTTACTAAAGCAACCTTATCCATTCCTAATCATGTTTTACCTTTATCCCACATTCATGAGAATGTGTTGAATCCTTTATCCTTTGGGATATATAAAGAGCCCTCCACCTACCTTTTTACTTATACCTAAACTCCTTAGAGAGCAAATGCAAAGCATATAGAAAAGAGACTAAGAGCTTGCACATTGCCCTTTTGGGAGTTCATCATATTGAAGAGTTAATCCTCTTTCTTAAAGTGCTTGGGTCATATGGGAGGTGTCAAAAGGGTCTTGTAGCCCAAATTTGATTAGCCCCCATTCCTAGGTTCTTGGAACATTAAGGACAACTATTTTGATAACCATGGAGCTTACTTAGGTCCATTCATTTATTTGTTGTTAGAGAATAGAGGAGTTTATATATTTAGCATTGTTAGTTTCAAAGTTTGTATTGATGAATGCTAGCATCTAACCCTTGTTTAATTCTTATCATGATGGTGTTTACGCTTTGTTTTAGCTAAATTGTAGAACTATTTTAGGTGGTAGTTCTTGTTTCATTTGATTTAGCATTAAGAAAAGTATACATGCACACAACTTGATTGAAGATTTTAAATCTTTTGGGATCCATACAGTTCATAGAAATAAAAATTAAGATGATGATAGGCTTGCTACAATTAGCTCAAAATATGACATACTGGTTAATATCATGAAATACGGGGATAAATTTGTCAAAATGGTGGTTCATCCTGTAGTCCTTGATAATGTCAGTAGCTGGTAAGTGTTCGATAGTGACAAACAAATTTTCATTTTCCTACAAGAAGAGGCATATTTTTCTGCTAAAAATCAAGATAAGTTGCAAGAATCATATGGTGATAAAATCATACAATTGAAAAGCAACAAACTACTAAAAGGCTTACTCACTCTGGAATCCATCTTCAATTCAAATGATCAAGCCAAAAGAAAAATCTCTAACATGGTGGTCAAAGAAGAATATTTTCAGGAAGTCGAGGTAGCACATGAAAAGTTTGTGAAGATCAACAAAGTGTGTACTTCTGAAGAGAGGGAGAATTCATCATCAAAATTTGTCAAGAGTATCATGAAATTTTTGTGTGGAGCTATAAAGACCTACAGGTTTTGATCTAGGTTTGGAAAAACATACCATCAATCTGGATCCTAATTCCAAGCTAGTTCATCAGAAATAGAGGCCAATTAATCCAAAAATTGAGCAACTAATGATAAAGGAGCTAACAAAACTCATCGAGGCCTGTATAATTTTTCCCATCAAGCACTCCTCTTGGGTAGCCAATTTTCTACCCGTAAGGAATAAGAATGGAGAGATTCAGTTGTGCGCAAATTTAAGGGATTTGAACCATGCCTCATTGAAAGACCATTGTCCTCTCCCGTCAACGGAGCAGATTATTCAAATGGTGGCAGGAGCCCAAATATTTTCTTTTCTTGATGAATATTTGGGTTACAATCAAACTATAGTCCAAGAATCCAACCAATTAAAAATGACTTTCACTATCAAGTGGGGCACGTATGCCTACAACAAAATGCCATTTGTATTGTCCGATGTTAGACCTACTTTCCAAAGAGCTGTGGACATGGTGTTTAAGGGACTAATTAATGATATCATCTTGGTTTACCATGATGAAATAACTTTATATTATAAGTATGCAGAATACCACATCACGCATCTAAGAAAGGTTTTCCAAAGGTGTAGGGAATTTGGAGTTTCACTTAATCTCAGGAGGTGTATTTTTCAGTGCACAAAGGAAAGTTGTTAGGGAATGTTATTTTAGTGGAATCACTATCTATGGATCCAGCCATGATTCATTTTCTTATGTCCTTATCTCTCCCAAGTCACAGGAAGGGCCTCCATCGTTTTCTGGGAACCATAAATTTTGTGCGGAGATTCATCCCTCAATTCGCAACATTGGCTAAACCACTGATAGCCATGCTAAAGAATAACATGCCATTCTCATGGAAAAAGGAAGGATGAAAGATCTTTGAAGCCATAAAAATGGCCATTTCTCAAACTCCGACACTAGTGAACTCCATGTTTGAGAAAGAATTTATCCTTTATGATTTTGGAGGTCAAGAGAGTATTTCAGGTATCCTCACCTAGAAAAAAAAAACCTGATGGAGCAACCAATTACTTTCTTCAGTCAATCCCTCAAAGACTATGAGATAAATTACGCATTCATTGAAAAACATGTTTTTGTGGTCATTCAAGATTTTAATAAATTCAAGCACATGTTTTCCAAAAACATAATTCATCTGATGGTGTCTCATCCATGTGTCAAGGAATTTTTTTTGAACAAAGAGATGAATGAAAAGTGTCCTAGATGGATCACAAAAGTGATGGAGTATGATGTACATATCAAAGTTACTAAACTTTTCATAGGTAAAGGTTTTTGTCAACAAATTTCTATAGATGTGGAATCAAAAGGTGATAAGGACACGATGCTCCTAAACACTAATGAGAGTGATGATAAAGTTGATTGGTTATCCAAAATGAAAAATTTCCTTTTCTAAGGAGTATATCCTGTGAAAATGGATAGAAATCAAAGAAGGATTATAGAATATAACATTCTCTTTTGAAGGGATTTGAATGCTGATATCCTCTGGTGCATGGGACCAGAACAGGAAAGTAAGATACTACAAGAGTTTTAAAATGGCTTATCTGGAGGACATTATTCTACACAAACAACTGCTACCAAGATCATGCGAGCTAGCTACTATTGGATAGATTTGTTCAAATATGCCTATCTCTTGGTAAGGAAATATAAGGAATGTTCCTTTTTTACTGTCAAACATAAGTAGGCAGCTCTTCCACTGCATCCAATTCAAGTGGATCAACCCTTTGTTCAATGGGGTTTGGATTTCATCGGAATGATTAATTCTCCATCCAGTGATGGACATAAATGAGTCCTTACTTCAATGGACTATTTTACTTGATGGACAGAAGAAGTAACATTGATGGAGAGTAATGAGAATGTAGTTCTTGATTTTTTAGAAGGACTAATGCCAAGGTTTAGTGTCCCATTTACATTCATTTCAGAAAATGCAATGGATTTTCTTGGTATGAAGTTGAGTGAATGGGTTGTTAAGAATGGGTTCTACCTCATGACTTCATCCAATAAATATCTGTAACGAAATGGATTGCCTAAGTCTAGCAATTAAAAACTCATAAGGATTATTAATCTCATAATGGAGACTAATAGGAGGAATTGGCATACATAGCTTAAGAGTGCATTATGGGAATATCAGATAACACCTTAAAGTGCCATCAGAAGTTCTCGTTTCATTCTTGTATATGGAAGAGAAGAAAAACTTCCGATCTCCTTTGAGTTACCTTCTTTGAAGTTAGCTTTACAACTTGAATTTATGGAAAATGATCCTCTACCAGTTAGTTTTGCTGGACTCATAATGTTGGAAGAAGTATGAAACAAGGCTAGGAAAACTTTGGAGCAACATCAGGCTAAGGTTAAGAAATATTTTGACAAGAATGCATTTGACAAGCATTTTTAATAGGGATATTTAGTCCTCAAATGGGATAAAGGCAAGGCCAAACTAGGCAATCACGCAAATTTTTACACTCTCTGGAGCGGGCTATACATCATAACAAGTTGCAAAGAGGTGAATTAATTTCATCTATCCTGGCTCAATGTAGAAGAACTACCCATTCATGTGAATGGGATACATCTCAAAGATTTTTTTTTAGAAGCGTTATGCGACTTGTACAGTTTAGTTAGGTGTTTTCCTCTAAGTTCTTATGGACATTGTCATTGTGTGTTGTTATTTTTTTTACTCGTTTTGTTTTTTGTTGTTCTTGAACATTTTATCTTCATTGAATGGTTTTCCAAGAAGAGAAATGTTCGAAGATTACATAAGAGTTTCGTACATCTGCTTCATTCAAAATTCTATAGTTTTCATGATACCAAGCATTCAACAGATTAAATATACCTCATGCCTCACATTCAAAGAATATTGAAGACTTGATTTACTCAAGGGGATTCCAGGATGCATCACAGAAGATAAAACTACTTTCCAGATTCCAAGAATGACTCCATGCCCAATGGGTTACTTAACGCTACTAGAATCATGCTTAGCAGATAATCATCCCCGAGAGTTCACTGAAAATGTTGTCCATTTTTTCCACCTGAGTAAAAATGAATAATGAGGGTCTATAGGATAAAATTATCAAAATTTGTATATAAAATTTTCTGGAGTTTTTCTATACCTTCATGAGTCCTTTGAAGGATCTTCAAACACATGCATAAAAGGATCTTCAAACATAACTTGGTTGATAAAAGAATGAGCTTAATGAGTCTTGGCCATGTTGGTGAATTAACCATAAATGAGTTTCAGTGAGTCTATTAAGGACCGATGCAAAAATAACAATCTCGAATGAAAATAGACCTCGATGGACAACTCATCTTAAATTTTTGAGTTAAGGAAGAAATTGGTAGATCGTCACAACATAGTTCGATTGCTAATAAATAAATTGGAAAGCTCTAATCGAGAACGTCATGATTTTCATTAGAAAGTTTTCTAGATTGAGGGAAAGGTAGTTGGTAACTCAGACGCATGGATCGAATAATGATTAACTCGGTAGATTAGTTGTTTGGAGTATGTGACTCAAGTGGCTCTAGATAGGTATTTGTTGTGAGATGATTTTGCTAGCTTGACCATTTTAACTATCAAGTTGTCTAGGAATGGGAAGGTTGAGCCATCACATTGAACTTAGCTCGATTCGATCAAAGAAGGATATTTTTTTCTTTCTATCAATTCATTGACAAGACGGGTCAGAGATTCCACATTGGGTTTTAATACACAATTTTACAAGAATGTGGGGAATTTGAGAAATATAAGCCATACAACCGTGTCGATGCATGGATAGATGGTCTTTGGGTCTCAAGTTTCGTTATGCCAAATGAGGAGATCCATGGGTAATTATCAAGGTGGGATTCCAATGATGACAGTCTAAGGTGCATTCTACGCACGTGAAGATTCATGCGAGTTTGGCCGAGGTGTACTGAGTCCTCCACTAAGACACCATACAAGTTGAGTTATATGGGAAGTTGGTAGAAACCTGAAAACTTTGCATAATACTTGATACTCTAATTAATGTAGGGGAAACATAGCTCTGAATATGGTTGGAGAAAGTGGTGCATTGGTATGATAATATTTTCATGAAAGGTGAGTCATAGGAAATAGTCCCGAGTATGATGAATAAAATATGGAGGGGCTCGGATCAGTGATTACAGTGATGAAGGGTGGTTGGGTCTGGCAAAAATATCATTTTGAGGGATTCATGAAAAACCAAACTTCCAATTGAGCTCGATGCATGATCGTCATGAGTTGCGAGTTGAGCTAAACATGAGTATGGTGGTGAGATAATTGTAATATTTAAGGTGAGCTCGACACAAGATGTGATGATATATTAGATGTGATATATATGCTAACTGGGTGTGATCTTAGATGTGTGCTCAAAGGTGAGATCTATTCGATATTGAAGACATAAGAGGAGCTCAATGTTGATGCACATATCTCACTGAGTCAGAGGAAATCAAACTCAGTAAGATCTCGATGAGGATCTCAGTGTAGAGATCAATATAAAAGAATGGAACTTTATGCGAATGGGAAGGAGAGTTAGTACGACGACTAGGCAAGTTATTGATGAGCTCAATGTTGACGTAGATCACTTGGTGGACAAAGGAAGTCATGCTCAAGTCATGCATAACACGCTCGATGGCTCGTGTGCAAAGAACTTGACGGGAGAGAGGGTAGCTTGATGGTTAGGTGACGCGGAGAACTCGGATTGATGTGAGGTGATGTATTGGTGGTAAGTCGGGATGAGAGGCCAAGTCGGTAAAAGGAGCTCAGAGGGAAGCTCTGCAGATATTAGCTTTATCATGAAGATGTCGAAGAGATAATTCGGTATGGTTTGACATTGTAATGGACCTCATTTTTGTAGGACAACTCGAATAATTAAGGTAGTGGAGCTCAGTACTTGGCACACAGTGAGGTATCCACATCGAGCAAGGGGTTAAGAATGGAAAGAATCTTAACAGAGCTTAGGAGTTAAAACATCAAGTACGGTCAGAAAAAAAGGAAAGAAAGCTAACTCGGTGGCATGAGGTGATCTGGATATCATCATTCACATTACATTCAATAGGCTCAGGTCAACCTATAAGTCATTATAGGTGAGCATAGAAAAGGAAGTACCTATGGCAAATTATAACCCAAATCGAGATGGCAAATTATAACCCAAATCGATTTGTCACAGTGATGAACTCATTTTCATGTAGGAGATTAAGGATGCATAGGAAGTATTAGGGTTTGATCTCATGGATCAGCTCTGAGGTCACAAATGCATCAGATGGTTGATCTCAGACAAGCTAAGAAAGTGAATTGAGGTACATTTCGGTTGCATTGGTTGATGTAACTCGGGTATCCAAGTTGAGGTCAAGTTTTGGCACATTGTCCAAGTAGCTTGGGGTGTTCGAATGTCAAAAAGTGTAGCATGAAATTCATAAGGCCAAGGTATTTAACTGGTGATAAACTTGACGATGGCTTCACCTTCACCTCTGAGTTGATGATGAGGAACTCATGGAGTAACTCAACACTTAACTCGTGAGATTTAATGCATATGGGAGGGGTAGCTCATCAAGGAATGGTAGGGTCGGCGGTCGTTTCAACATGACTGAGTTGGCAGTGAGCTCAAGTATTAAATCGAATGCATAGTTTTTAACTCGTCATGGTAAGGATCTCATTCCTAATAGTAGGGCTCGGCGAGGACAAGTTTGATTTCCCCCAATGAAGGAGATATTTTTTTTGGTAGGGAGTTCTTTCGAGGATCTCGTTGGTGGTTGGAGTTGAGTTGATAAAAATACTCTATGTAGATACAAAGATAACTTGGTCGAAGCTCAGGAATGAAGGAGGTATCGCCAGGAGTCAAAACCAGAGGCTAATCCCAACTCAGGAGAATCAAACCAAATCCAAGTCACTCGGCCAATATTCTATGGGTGGTGAGCTCGATTGATATGCTCAAATGAGGGATAGCTTGATTTATATCAAATATAATTCTTGGGGACAATACTCGGTGGTGAATTTTGGGCTCGATGTGGAAGAAGCGAAGTATATCAATTATAGTGGAGTGATCGTTTTGGGAACTTGGTGGTATGATCTTAGCTTGGTTGCAATGAAGATTTTAGAGCTCAAGGTGGCTAAATGGGGGAGCCTATGAGTGATTTTTTTAGATTAGTTTGATACCCAACTCGGTGAGTTGGCTCGGTGAGCCAACCACCTAGTTGGGTCTTCTTTTGTCCTATTTTTATGCCTTATCCCCCTCTTCAAGTCTAATGGGGTTTCACCATTATTTTTATTAAATTGATATTTTTATTTTAAATAGTTTATTAATAAGATTTATTATTATTATTAAAAAAAATTATTTAAATATTATTTTAAATAATTGAGAAGATTAGGTATACAAGAAATTAATGGCACATAATGGAATCTTCTAAAGTGGTTCAACCAAATGTAATAAATACATCATGTACCTTCAATTTAGGAAGGAAAATTATGACTTCTTCTCTCCTGTCCCACAACTTATTCTATAAATTTAAGTTAGAAGCTCATTCCAATGGGTTGGATAGGTTAGACTCTTAAGACAAGTGCTCATTTTTCAATAATCCTCTCTCTTCTGCAACCTGTCCTTATATGTTGAGGGAACTTTCAGCCTCATTTCTAAGAGTGTAACAGAAACCACTACCTCTTCTAAATGTATGATGCATTGTGCATGTTATTAAAGTAATAAAAGTGTGTACTTTGTGACTAATATCAGTTCTTTCATCCTTATTTACTTCTTTATGCCTTCCTCAAGCTTCTAAGTACACTGTGCAAGTTCAAGTTTCTGTTGCAGGTTCGTGGAGTTATGTGCTTATCAAGTGGTGGAGTATTGCATGTAGTTGAGTTGTGATACTCGTTCAACCTTCTCAATTTCATCCTTCTTCATTGGGAGACTGATATATTTCTTTGTTTGATAGAATTTAAAAAAGGGAAGGCATGCTTATTATTATGTGGTATTTTGCACCCTCTCTAAGTCGCAATAGGTGACGTTGACTTGTGGTGCACAAAAAAATCTTTAAATCAACCATTTCTGAGTCTATAAAGACCCTTTATTTCGTGCATCACCATCCCCTACCATAGTTTCATTTCTATGAATCTCTTTCCCTAAACCCCATATATATTTTAGCATAGGTCTAGATAACCATTTGATTGCACAAGAGTATTATAGCACTTATTTTAGGAAGAGGAATCTAGCCTTCTCCAAAGGTTCACCTCGAGCCCAAGTCCCACAACTTGAGAGCTGATCCCATGTAACAAAATCACACCTAACGTCCTATTCACATTCTTTCCATTCGGAGGGTGAAGTGATTTGGTGATAACAATAAGCTAGCTTGATCAAGTGACGACCCATATCCAAACCCCAATCATTCAATGGATGTATGATATGAAGATGACAAAATAAGGTTAAAGAAATGTCCACATTATACCTCAGATGTCGCTATAGAGAAATATAATCATCTCCAAGAACTCCTTCAATAGAAACCATGTCTTGCTTTGATTCAATCAAAAAAATGGATTTCAAACAATGACGTGAAATTTTCTTATAAAATCACATTTCACACTCTCATGTAGAGAATTACATGAAAATAATTATTAGTGTGGCCAAAGAAAAAATAAATGAGAGCTCCTAAAAGAAACCCAAAATGTGTGAAAAATAAGGTAGAGCACCTAGATGGAGTGAATATGTCATTGCATGCTTGTAATTAATACTAGTTTTTTATCATCTTTAATATCAACATTTATTAGAAAGGGTGATGAGACTTGACAATCAACATATTTATTACCAATTTTATCACAAAAATATTGGTCAGTTTCTTGATTTTTTATAAACTCTACCTATTTAGTAGCTACCCTAGTAGATAAGATTTAAGGTCCAATCTGGAGTTAATGAAAGGATACAAAAGGGAATTTTAATCACACAAGATTTATTTTCCCTCAAAATTTATATTTTTTTATGGCGGTGTTTGTAATAATTTGGAAGTCTCCTGTAATATTTATTTCATTACTATTCAAGTCATTAGCCATAGACCAACAATGTGTCAGCACTTAAACTTATTGATTTATACCTTTAATACTTTACTAAATTTCTAGTCCTTAGTCAAGTTATTAATTATGCGAATAGCCTCTAGAAGAGGCTTACCCATTATTGTTTTGTAGATACCCTACTATATAAGCTTTGAGGATACTTATTCTACTATGATATAATTTTTTTGTTATGATCTAATGTTTCTTGACTATGTGCCTATTTATTATGAGAAATTGTTTATCTTAGCAACAGAAAAGCCTTCACTTTCATTAACTAACAATTCTTACCGGTTGCAAATCATTTTTGTTATATGAAAATATATGAATTATGTTTTCTACACAATATATCAAATGAGAACTAAATAAGGAGTCATCCTTCTTGAAGGTATGTTGTCGATGACTTGGCTCTACCAAGGATAGTCCACCGAATATAATATAATTAAAAATAATGATAACAAACTTGGTGAGATAGATTTTTACATTGTTTAAATAGATTCATCAACAATATAGAGGTTAGTGGTAATTACCTTCTCATCAATGAATAACTGGAAAACATAAAAAATGATTTCTCTTCACGGAATTAGTTCATTTATTTTTGAGCAAGATTTGTGTTCATCTTCACCCTTGATTTTTTCTAAATCATTTAGGATTATTTTGTTTAACGGGTAATTTCTCAAAATATGCAAGGCAAAGATGATCAAGATACGTCTTCAGGTTTAAAATATGTACTTTAATTATTATGCTCTAACTCTTGTATTTTTTGGCAAGGTAAATAGCTAATTTTTATTAGATTGATAATTTTGAAAACTTGAAACAAAAGAGCCTAGTGAGCACCAAACCAATCCTATCAATAAAAAATGGAGCTTAGCAGTTTCTATTCATTTTACTTTATATGAACCGAGATGAATTATGTGATATGACAATATATCCAACGAGTAATACATAAGGCTTCATCCTTCTAATTTTTATTCTCGAAGTTAAAATGGATTCTGAAAAAATATAGAGGAAACTACCTAATGGAAGTCATGCATCTTAGAGGTTGTAAAGAATTTTCCTTTCATTGATGTTCTAAGACAAGGGAAGACAATAAATATTCCATGAAAATAAAAATATTTAGGACTTTATTAAATACACGTAATTAAAAACTAAATTTTAAG
Source organism: Taxus chinensis (assembly GCA_019776745.2). NCBI lineage: Eukaryota > Viridiplantae > Streptophyta > Pinopsida > Cupressales > Taxaceae > Taxus > Taxus chinensis. The sequence goes on along the minus strand of CM034151.1, from coordinate 756,609,254 downwards.
GCTAGCAGCCACTGAGTTCAATATTATATTAGAAATATATTACGTGTTATTCCTATCCTAACATGATATTCGAAGCCTAAAGGATGCGAAGGTTCAAGATAATTACATAGTGTTGGTGAAAAATAACAAAAAATTGATGTTATCAGCCGCTATGATATTTACTTTCTTACATATAGGAAAAGTAGTAACGACTCAACTAAACAACTAACTATAATTCATTCTTATATTTAAATTTTACATGACTTTCTTGAGGTTATCAGACACTAGGATAATTTATGTCTTGCATAACGGACATGTAGTAACGAATCCACTGAAAAACTAACTATGCTTCATTATTGTCTTTAAATTTTACAACACTATCTTCAAAGACTAGTGACCTCTATGGTGGATTATTACTACATTTATTTAATGTACCAAGACAAGAGAAAACGAACATATTCCAAGTTAAGAAAAATATATACGACTTTATTGAATAGAAGTAATTAAAAATGAAATTTCAAGAGAACAAAATACACGTAATCTTAAGCTTGGTGCCCAGTAGGTAGATTAGCCACTGCTAAGATCCTAGTAGATGCCAAGGTTGTCCATGATTTTTTTATTCAATCACTAATTTTAAAATAAGAAACTGTTGAGGCTCGAGATTAGGAAAACATTACTCTCAATTACTAATTGATTGTAGCATATGGTAGGCATTTTGCTTTATACTAGCCGATTTGAATTATATGTTATACATTCTATAACTTATGAAAAATTTATAAGACACCTAATTATAACACCCAATCACATCACGACTTGTAATATTTATTATTATTATTATTAAATATTAAATTCTTAACCATTATCAACCTTGTTGGATTCTATTTTTCCACAATGTTGTAGTGTAACTCATATTTGTTTTTTATAGTGATGGAAAGATAGCCATCAATCCACTGAGGTCCTCTAGCCTAAAGCTATACAAATTTTTATTTACATTGATGAAAAGATATCTTGGAATATATAAATGCTAGAGGCCTCTATTTTTCACTTCTAGTAACAAATTGAAAACTTGAAACAAACCAAATTCAATAATGATTAATTATTTAAATTTCTTAGTGCAACACATGACAAAAAAAATTATTAATGATTTTTTTAATAATTAAAGGAGGGTTGAAGTATGCATGGTGAGCGCTAACCTATAAATATCCATTATTATTGACTTTTACTCTATGAAAATATTGACATCAAGATATATCATATCCTTGCTATTGTACTATTGAGAAACAATATTTATGCTTCCGAATTACTTAACAATTATTAATTTCTTTCATTCTTTCTTTCAGGTCATATGTCTTCTATTAGTCACACTCCGTTCATGAAAATTCATTTGATTTAATGAACACATGATATTAAAAAGAGAGAAAATGAATGGTTTATTGAAATACATTCCCCAAAAAATTACCACAGTGATATGTGGTCATTTTTTGTAGATAAAGACATTGTGAATGAAGTTGGTATGGTACTAACTTTAAAATTTATTCATCAGAAAACATTGTGTATTTAAGTTGAACACATTGACATTGTAATGAATAAGTGCCTTATTTTTGACATGGAGTTGGAAGTTTCATTTTTCAAGAAACTAGAAATTAAGGCTTCTAGAGAAAGTAGGACGTGTTCTTATTCTAATCATGGTTGGAATTTAGGGATGTTCATACAGTAAGACAAAACAAGCGTTGAAAATAACCTTGAAATTCATAATAACATGATTTTTGTATTGAAAGTATTATAAAGAACCGAGAATACCTATTCTATTTTTCATTATTTAAAAAGAAAAAAAATCCCCACTAAAACATGAAAAGCTTTTCACAATGCTAATTCGATATTATTTTTCTAAATTAGAGATAGATCCCTCTAAGTCAAATTTTCAAGGGCTTAAAAATAATAACAAATATGTTATATTGTTGAAGAAAAAAACCAATATATTTGAGCAAGAAGAATCTTTAACCGTTGAATAAGTAAATTTGTTTTTGTTCAATGGTGATGTTTTTTTAGTTGAAGTATCTAGGTTTCATGTAGCACCTCCAAAATATCAAAAATTTCATGTAAATCATTAGAATGTTTACCTTCTTGTCCATTCGATTGTGATTACTGCTATTCCTACATCGAGGGATGCAATTCATCTTCCCTCTTTACATTCGAGAAAGAATATTGTGTAACTCAAGGATCCAAATGACCTAAAAAAGGATGAAGTGAAGTTCTAAATTCTTGAAAGCCAACATATCATTTGTGCCAAAAAAATTAGTTAAAAGAAAATCCAAGTCATTACATATTCAACTAAAGTTTATAAAGGTTCACATAATGTTTTCGAATGCTCCTAGAGAAGACATTATTCATATTTTCAGGAAGTAAAATGAGGTTATTAAAAATAAGATTGAAACAAATTTTATTGATGTACTCTACAAGGATTGAATGATTTGGAGAACCGTAGGCTGTCCTCAGAGGCACGAAGTGGGAAACATAAAAACAAATGAGTGGAGTGTAAATGAATTTAATTTTAACACATTTGTACTTAAAATTTTATTTTTATAATATGCAAAAATTAAATATATTATTTTCTCTTTCAATCCAACATTTCGAGAAGCAATCTATTTCTATTTTCAATGTTTCTAAGAGAGAAAGTGTTTATGAAAAAGTTACATATCTATTTTTATTTGAGGACATATGGAAAAAATCGACAATAATGTTTGAGTTATTTAATTTAGGTGGGATTTATTTTTCTCCTTTAAGGATAACCATCCTAACTTTCAGGAAAATTCACTCACAAGGTTCACAGCTAATTCCTTCAAAGTTGTAAGAGGAATTCCCAATTAGGATATTTCATTACTAGCATGTAAAGTGAAATAAGTGAAAGTATGGCTAATTCAATCTATTGATGAAGGCATCATAAAGGAGAGTTTTGATTCTTACTATCAAAGAGTGAAAGATGAAAAAGGAATGATAGGAAAATTTATAAAATATTGGAAAAGTAAATATCCAGGTAATATTGTATTGGGAAAATACATTGAAAATAATATTATTGAAATTTTTTTTATGCATGAATCTAACTACTGCTAGTTGTGTGTACTATTGGGAGAAGAGAATAAAGGAAAAATAGAAGTTGATTCTAGCGGAAGTGAACAATCAACAAAATTATAAATTAATGCTGATGTGGTATAAGTTCTACCAGCGGTAACTCAAAAAATTATAGACAAATACATGATTTCAATGGAAGAACAAATTTTAGCAAGGATTGAGGACACTAAAGAGTTTACCTGTCAATGTTCATATCCCTTCTAGACGCTCCAGTAAACAATATCATCTCTTCAATCAAGTAATTGATTCAATGTAGATTGTTTAATCATAGATTAATGTAATTTTTCTATTGTAATAACTTTCGATGCAAGAATGGACTTGATTATAGTTGTCACATGTAGTATGCTAGATTGTGTAATTATTTTACTCTTACCTATTACTTCTTCAAAAAATTGAAAAATGAAAATAAAAAATACATTTAAAAAGGTAAAGACAAGGGGAATCAGTTGTTGGAGGATGCTACATATTTTATGATAGTGTGCTAGAAAATATGAGAGCTTTTGACTTATGTACAAAATAAATGATGTGCAAAATTGTGATGTTGATGATGGGGATAGAGTAAAAATCACTATGGATTAGATGGACTAACTCTCGCAGTAATTTTTGACTGCAAGAAAAATTGGCCTACGAGGAAAAACACATCATTTTCTTTATGAGAGATCTTATGAATTTTTGTCTCATATGTTCACTTGAATCACTTCCAAAATTTGTCCGATAATAGTTCTTTACGGTGCTAGTGTTACATTCTCGCATGCTTTGGTTGACTCAGGTCTATCTGCGGTTTTTTATTGTTGAATAAAATGATCAAGGAATTTTTTCAAAACATTACTATTCTCATTTGAAAAATTTACATTGATTAAGATGACATTAAACAATTCTATTAGTTTAATGTATTTTAACAGATACATACAATATTTATGCAGAGAACAAACCAATAGAGGAAGACACCATCTCTTCCTCTACACATATAAACAAAGGAAACAATGTCATTCTTAACATGTCACAACCAATTCAACTTGTTATCCTCGATGTTTCTGACCATCAAACCAATTAATCTATAAAAGGTGAGTGGGAAATATTCATTTTTTAAATTTATCACTACAAGAAATTTTCAATTTTCATTGTTTACATATTTTTCATAAAACATCAAATTTTTACAAATTTGATGCTAAATGGGGAGGCTATTGGCATGTCATGCATGAAGTCGTAGATAGAAAATGGTAAGAACCTATAAACAAAACCATTTACAAGCCCCTCATAATTGTAGAAACCTATAGTAGAGAAGTTTATTTATTATATGTATTACCCTGGCGGTTGCTATCATACTCATTTGAATTTGATTTATTTTGAATTGTGTAAATTTTTCTTTTACTGGTTAATACTAAATTGTGAATAATTGAAAAAAATACTTATGTACAGTTGGATATTTTTATCCGCTAACCTAAGCAAATAATGTCAAGCTAGCCATAGTCTAGGCAATAATGGGTTATCATAGCGTTCACCAATATAAATCAATATATATCTATTATTGTCCATCAAAGGTTTTTTCATTCAATAGAAGAAATTTTCTCATTAATTTAATTATGTCGACATGGTATTTATTATCAACTGATTAATGTTTTTAAAATTATTTAACAATATATTGCCAAGAGTTGAAAAAATAAATACTTCAACGTAATTATCCATTTGCAGTTTCTAAGCCCATCAAAACATTTCGACCCAAACTTAGTCTAGGCATTATTTGCTTAACCCTAGTGGTCATTAATATACAACTACATCTATGCAATATTGTCTACAAAAGAGTAGAAGATTTTATAAAAGCAAGTTGTATCACACATCTTTTTACCTCGACTTAAATTTTTTCTTGAATTCATTACTATTTTTGAAAATAGAACATGCATCACAAGAACTTGTGGATGGTGATTGCAAGGGAATCCAAGCCGAAATCTAAATCAATAAGTATTAATCAATTGAATTTTTGATTATTTTAATTGGTTAATATTAAATTGTGTATGATTGAGAAAAATTTACTTCTGTGCAGTTTGCCAGAATGATTATTTAAATATTTTAGATTGTGAGGGTTTTCTCAATGAGAAAAAGCAATCCCACAAGGAGTTGGGAATCATGTTTGGTAAGGAGACAATCCAATTGTGAAGAGGGCTCAAGAAATTTTTAAAGATATTGGAAACAAAAATTGAAGTGGGATTTTTGTCTAGCTATCTCTCTTTTGCTGAAGTTAAAAATTTGATTAAGGATTTGAACAAAAAAATAGCAGTTGCATTCAAAGTTTTTCTTTTTAGGGTAAATAACATTATTGCATAGAATATGAAATTAGAGTACAATATATCCAAAATATTTGGAGTAGATAGGATATGGTTTTCGGCCCTACATACACATTGTGTATTACAATGGGCCCAAAGGAAAACCCTCTCGAAAATTGTATGGTGGGGAGAAAATCCAATGAAAAAAAATGTTTCAAAGATAAGTGGTTTATGACCAATTTTTACACAAACATATTAAAAATATTGTCTCAAGGTTTGAGTATTTTAGAGGGCATTAAAAAAAAATCAAACAAAAATTATATGAGTATTAATTATTTCAAAATGTTTTTTACAATGATATTTATTCATACATTCATATGGTTCGTCTTTATTTTACATATTGAGATTACAAATTTATAAATTGAAATTTTTTATATATTCACTATGATTAAGTTTATATTTTAGTTTTATAAGTTGGTTGTATGAATTACAAAATAAAATATTATCACAATAATATTTTGACCCGTTTTTAATCACTTTTGGAAGCTTACATTAATTATGAGTTGTTTTTATTGATCTAATTGGGAAGCCTAAAAAATTACTAGTTTTAGGAGTTAAAGGTTTGATGTTTGGAATTGCTTGTATTGGTGAGAAAATACCTCGTAATATGGTTTCCATATTTTAGATCCGGCAATACTGAATAGTTTAAACAAGAATTTAGTACTAAATTGATAAGAACCTGCATCAAAATCTTTTGACAATGCTTTATGGTATCCATTTATCGATTCGAAAAAGATGATCTATATGTTCATAAAACAATTTAGTTGGTTATGAGATACCCACTTCAAGTTCATTTGGAGATGCCACCAATGTATGCTCAAAGCAAATATCCATCAATAGATAGTAGACATTTTGAGTAATGTATATGATGAAAACAATATTCTTTTTATCGATGACACAAGATTCTTGTCACAAAAAAATAAAAGCATAAATTACTCTCAAAACCCCAACATAAAGGAGATTTTATGGAAACTAAAAGACTAGTTCAAAAATCAACACATACTTATGTACATGATTGAAGAATTTAGGAGAACACAAAAACATGTGTAGATAATTGAAAACATTGAAACACACGATTGGATTTTAACTTATAAAGTTTTCCTCCAAATCCAACAATGTATTTTGTAATTATATGGAATAAAATAAGTGCCTTAAAGTTCTTAAAGATTTGCAGTGCACGATCATTTTTTTTAATTTTTTTTACTAGATATGTTTTTTCCCTAAGGGTGAAGAGTCAATCGTGGATCGTGGACCACTAAAAGAATGAATTTTACCAGATCTACATAGTTTATTGTTAAACATATTTGAAAAAAATTTAGAACCTTATTCAAAATAAAAAATTAATCCTAGCGGCCGCTAGCACATAAAAACATAAAGATATAGTGTTTATTGTTCCACATATCGATGTTGGCTCCCCAAAGTAAAAAAATGTATTTTTCCATGTTATGCATGGTTTAATATTAAAGAGATTTTGAAAATTATAGGAATGTTATTCCAAAGAAAAAAATAATCCTAGCGAATGCTAGACCGTATAAATTTCAAACATGTTATGTCTATTGATATGCAAATCCATGTTTGCTTCAAAAAAATCACAAAATGATTTTTTACCAGATCTTCATATGTTAATCTTAATGAAATTTTAAACATGATAAAATCTTGTTCCAAAGAAAAAATAAAGTCTAGCAGCCACTAGCACGTATAAAAATGAAACATTTTCTGTTTAATAATTTACAGATTGTTATTTTAAATAATTTCGATTATGGATGTCTGGACATTGGCAAGAATGTCATATTTTGATGACATGTTGTCATCATTACTATGATACATAATTTAGCTTGGATTTTGGAAGATTCTAGTTTATATTCATACAAGAAGATAACATCTTAACAAAAAGTATCGTTTATTGAGGATCCAAGAATAAAAACACGTCTCAAAAATCTTAGTACCATTTAGAGCAAGTATAATGCATATTTAAATTGTAAAAATACCCCTATTGAAGGAAGAATTGTGGCCTATAATCATGCATATTATAATTCTACTTGATACATGAATTGTGGTCTATAAATTGCAAATATAGAAGGACATGGATGATGATGTGGATGCGTCCGCGATGTCATTAAATTTATAACCCACTTACAATTATGTAGTTTGTCCATATATTTATTTGATAAGACCTTTCTGTATAATGTGTTTGACTATCTTTAGTAATGTAATTCTGTATAATGTGTGTTTATCAATAAACGGAAGCCTTTATTCATAATTTATCCAATGCATGGGAAAATTTTGATGAAGCCATTCATTTTTTAGTTCACTGATCTCCCTCACATGAACTACTTAATTGGGTTTTGTTATCTCTCAGTAGTGCACCCTGATTGAGGGATAACGTCAGGTGTTATAAGCTTTATTTTCCCGTACTTTTGTAGATACAATGGAAACACCTCAAGGCTATGGGTATCCCTATGTTGAGGTGAGTCTCTAGGATTACAAGGTTGGTTCCTTATTGATGTATCCTAAAACAGATTTATTGTGGGCTTCAAGAGAAAAAATATGGTCTTAACTGATATTTACTTGCGGTAATAAACCAAAAGAGATGAGGGCTTTGACTAAGAAACATGGACAATATACTGAGAACAGATTAATGAATCACAGACCAATGGGTTTCAGTTAAATCGTAAGGAAAAACATTTTAATGTGGAGAGATAAATCAAAACAACACAACAGCTAACATGCACACTAAGACTATGCAGGAAACACCAAAATTTACAGGAAGCCAAGCTAATTAATTTAGGGAATTAACATTAAAAACATGTAATAAAATAATACACACCACTGCAAATAATTGAAAAGGCAATAATTAGTTCTCATTCAAGGGAAAATCTAGCCAATGGCTTCAACTCTCAATACAAAAGTCCTCTTGTCATAAAAAAAATAGACTAAGTGTAACTACACTTGCATGTTATTATTAACCTTCATTGTAAATAAATAAAAGGATAAAATACCCTATTGTTAGAATTAGGAAATAATACTCTTTTAACTCCAAAATACATCTTTAGTCAAAGTGTACTTTGACACATCTAATTTAGAGATGCAATAAAATAAATTTGGGTGAATATTTGGCTAATATTAGCCCCTTGCTTGATGTGACATCTCCATTGCAAAATAATAAGGAATTTTGGAAAAATTAAGGTAATAAAGAAGCAAGGTTCTTACTTTATTTTCTTCTTTATTCTGTTTTCTTGTGAATACATGCACTTGTGCACCTACTAAAACAATATCCTTATTTGATATCATTTTCTCCCTGTCACAAGTTTTCTTTATCAAATTTTAAGGTAAACTTTTCAGAGTCTGAAGTAAAGAGTTGTTCTTGACCTTACTTCATTCACGAACATTGGTCTCTTTTTGACTTGGTCATGGTACATATTATTATTGGCCCTCTTCGTTAACATATAATAGGATTTAAATAATCATTGGGGTCCCTTTTACTTGTATGGACACATATTATTATACCCTCCTTTTGATTATTATGCGTACAGACCAAAGGATATGGTCTAAAGCTTTAATCGTTTCATAGGAAATGTTGGTCTCCCTTTGATAATTCCATGGAACATACTACTTGGTATTTTATATGATAAAGACCATTATATAATAATAATCTTTGTTAATGATTTGGCCCCTTTTACGATAGCTCAACTGATGAGGTTTGTCGTTGGCAATTTGCTATCCCTTGTGACAATTAGGGTTTCCATTCTTCTGACACAAATGTATCTTGAATTTGGTGAGTTAGCTTAACTAGACCTCGAGTGGGTTCGGTAAAACATGTCAAACCATAGTCATTTGCATTAATCTTTGAGCTCTGTGGAGATCCAAGAAAAACTCTGCCAAAACATATATCGGCAGCCATTATCGAAACAGGAAGCTCTGGTTTTCACTTTTCACTACAGAAGGCACATATTTCCTTCCTTCCCGGCATTTTTTTATGGCCATGGATTCCTGTGGCAGTAATTGAAGGTAATATTGAATCTTCGATCGCAACCCGCTTTATCGAACGCTTTTCCCTATGAATTTTGCTTAATTTCTTGTTGGTAATGAAATGAAGGACCGCCATCGAGAAATCTGGTCTGTCATGGATATTTGAACATTTTCATATTTCCATGGCTGGCCTGGAGGGATCTGACTGTGCTCGACCCTTACTAGATGCACTGTGGAAGCTTTGTTTCCTTATCGAATTCTGGGTCTTCATTCCTGAGTTCTTCGAGCTTTAATGGCAACTGATAAAAGGTAAGGTTCTCATATTTTCTCTATTTATTGTTCATCTTCAATTTGCACAAGGGTTTGAAGAACTTATTTAAAAAATAATACGCCACCATTGATGAATCTTTTGATATTTTTGTGCTCTCTAACTCCATTTAAAGGTCTTGATTTTCATTTTATGCTCAAGCTCGTTGATTCCTTCTAGATCTAGATACCTGAGATGGGTTGGCATAGGGTTTGTTGTTTTGGACTTTTCCAGCTCGTATATCTAGCTTTCATTTTTTAGGTAAGCTTCAAAACTTCCGAGCTTGACTCAAATCTAACCCTGGAAATGATTCAATATTGCTCGCTTTTTAGGCATTTCATACTTTTCTTAATGTAGCCTATTTTTCTCCATTATTTGGGAGATCTGGAATGATTTCTGTGACTTTGGTGGTCGCGGTAATAGGCGTTTTCTTGAACACGTACTAGTCTACTCTTTAATAGCACAATGTAGTTTCATATTGCTTCCTGTTCAATTCAAGGAACTAGTTGTATTTTAGCGCTTTCTCACTTGAACGAGCTCTATTTTTCACTTTTCGAGTTGGGACCTAAATGTACAAGAAACCTGATTTGTTCTATATCACCAATAAGAAAACATCTAGCCAATTAATCATTGCAACTATCAAGTCTTGTTTTTTTTCAAGTCACGAATTCTCATTTTGAGCTCTGAGTTTTGTTTAAAATGTGGAGATACTCCTTTGCTTCACTTGTTGAGATTTGAGTTGTATTTCTTGTTATTCCCATTTCGTGATTTTGAATATCTACATTTGGGTTGAGCTACGTTTTGATAGAAATAGTGTTTGTCATTCAATGTCAAGGACAACTCAATCTATATTTGATTGTTCCATGCTTTAGTTAAAAACCTTAAAACATAACTGTGAACATTGTAAACTCCCATCTTCGAGACATATCTTAGAACTCTTTCGTAATTATGCATGTGCAATTTTCTTGGAATATGGAACCACTATAGATGATTATTTAGAGCTCTGTACTTAATTGTATCTCCATTTCAAGGTTGCAACTTGAATGGATGTGGGTATTTGATTTTTAATGAAAAATCGATGTAATAACTCGACCATATAGCTTTTAACTCTATGCATGTCATAATTGATTCTTTGTTGTTAAGGGTACTCTTCCAAATTTTGGTACTATCATTGGTAAATAATTTTTATCTTTTTTTGTGAATTCTTGGACTATTTGCTCTTCTTGGGTCATCTATTAGTTAATGCACAACTATAATTGATCATTGTTGTTGGTATCCAAATTGATTCTCCCACGAGGGTATGAGCAGCATCACGAAACTGACAGGATGCTTAGAGATAGACGAATCATGATATAATTCATTTTGTAGCTGGGGAGGGGATTCAGTTGATTCTATGTCACTCAGGCATTTGGAGAAATTGATAGCACCTCATTGAGGGTTTGATCTACCCTCACTACTTTAGGTTGTGCCTTCAACTAGGGTGAGAGGACCCGTTCTGAAACCCGTGTTGTTGAAGGATATTAAGAGATCCTTCTTTGCACAATTTTCATGAGAACCTTGAGAAAATATGATCAATACAACACAATCTAACTCTCACGAGTTGTCACACTTGAGAGTGGAGATGTTTACTTTACAAGGTTCGGGTTACTAAAGACTATAATTGAATCCTGATCGTTTCTGCATACTTAAGCAATGACATTTGTTCATTTGTGGATACACAGTACAAACAAGGGTTGTTCATGTAGGATTCATCATTTGAGAAGTTTTTGGTGGGAAGTTAAGCAAGACAAGCCAGATATTTGAGAGCCTCTACAAATATTAGAAAACACATAGACAAAATGCTTCAAAATAGACAAAAATATTCCTTCAACCAGAAGGTGTGTATCAATGGAGGCCTAGAGATGCACGGTTTCATACACTCTTCAAGAATTCAACACAAAGGATCATGCTAAAGACTCAATTAAATGTTGAAAGTCCATGATTCGTCACGCTTAAGATACACTCATAGGCTTACAAACAATATTTATCAACATAATGAGAGTAAAGTGATTTAAAATTATTTATTTGCATAACAAGATAAAATCTCTTCTCATAATCAAATTGAAAATGCCGCAATACTAACACACAGATGAGATCTTTCCTGACTTAGAGGGATTTCAACATAAGATTGCAATAGGAATAAGAAAAACTATTTTAAAACATTCTAAAATGAGATAAACACAATAATGCTCATGATCAACAAAGAGTCATTAACAGTTCATTAGATTCATCAGCAGGGGAAAGTTTCCTCAAAAATCTCAGAGCTTGTCAATGTTTGTACAATTGCAACAACCTTAACGTGATTAAATCTACAACACAGGAGATAAACAGGTTTCTCAGACAGTGTCTCTGGGAAATGGTATTTCTCAAACTTTCTCAGAAAAATTATTCCCTGACCATTTGCAAGAGTATTCTCATTGCATTTATACAATTTCACTCACTCACTCATCCCAAATTTTCCCGACAAAATAAGAATATTTGAGGAATCCTTTGTTTGTTACAAGTTTGTTCCAGAAAATTGATGTTTAATAGATTTACACCCAAATGCTACCAGGTGGATAAATCATAAATTGTTCATGTTTCGCAGTCACTCAACTATGACTGGGATGCCATATCATAGCTTTTGACAGTATTTTTAATCATTCTTTTATTCTATCATGTAAGAAATCCCCTTTTTAATAAATCTTTAGTGGCTCCATATGGCTTGATCTGACAAGAAATCCTTTTCACCTTCAATAATACACCTTGAGGAATTGATACCTGCATTCGTGCCTCTCAGAAATGAGTGTCCTCACATGGTTTATACCACATATATGTGATGTGAGTCTGAGTCAACCAAATGTAAAGAGAAGCTAGCAGAAGCCTCCACACGTCTGTTTAGCGTAGCCTCAAATATGGATTCTAGAAGTGGGACCTCAAACGAGCGCAGGATCTCCATTTTCCCTGGGCCCAAGAAAGTTTCCTCGGACATTGAAAAATTCCCAATATAAAGAGGAGCCAGCAGAAGCCTCCATGTGGTTCTTCGGCACACTTTTGATATGGTGCCCAAAAGTGGACACCCTAAACAAGCGCAGGCTCTCAACGTGTCCTAGCCGTTGAAAACCATTTAAGAACAAGCAGAAGGTGCCATGTGCCTAGGGTCCGAGAAAGTTACATCAAACGCTTGAAATTTTTTTATGAGAAGATCCAGTGGAAGCCTCCACATGTCTCCTTGGTGCAACTCCAAAGGTAAGACCCAGAGATGGATCCTCAAATGAGCGCAAGCCCTCCATGTGTCTATGGTCTAACAAAGCTGCACTAACTGTTTGAAAGTATGACCATGGGCAGAGCTAGCGGAAACCTCCACATGTATCTTCGGTGCTCTTTCAAAAGTAAAGTTCAGGGGCAGGGCCCCAAACAAGCACGGGCCCTCCATGTGGAAAATATTTGAGTTAAAGTGGGCTAGGGGTGTTTTTGAAATTTTGTATCACTTAAAGAAATTGTGCATTTTTGGACAATTTGTCCCGCCCATTTGCTTTTGATATAGACTTTACATTTGGCTTTCGTGGGGCGTCGACGGTGCTACGGCTTATTTTATGACTTTCATTCTTTTTCAAAACAAATATGAGAATCTAAAAATGCCCTGGAGACACGCCTCCCCTCTTTTAACTTTAGATAAGGGAATTAGCATGGTTGCACTTCACTTTTATACTTTATTCCTTTTTCATATTAAAGCTAAAAGTTCCAAACATCTCCGGTGACCCGCCTTCGCTCTTTGACTTTTGAATGCTGACTCAAACATGTGACATTATTTGGTCCCTAGTGGAATCACAACTCAATTTATAATATTGCTCCATTTTAAAAAACAAAGATAAAATATTCAAAGTACACCGATGATCCGCCTCTCTGCCTTTGAATTTTCAAAATGCTTGATTTATGACAGGTGTACACTTTTCGGGGCCAAAGTAAGAAATTTCTCCACCATGTCATATTGTTGAATAGCGAATTAGAAACTATCGGTGCTATGGGACCAATTTAGCATTTTTTACAATTGTGAAAAAAGTGACAAGTTTACCAAATAGACCCATCGAGCCACGTCCAATTAGAAAATACCACGAATCCACACATGTTGGGACAAGATTTACAGAGGATACACAATCGTGGAAGACGCGAAACAACACAAAATTTCCCTGTGGAAAGAAGAATGTAAATAATACCAAAACTCAATGTGATCCTTGACCCAAGGAAAGGACTAACAATTGTAACCAAATGAAGGATAAATCTTTCATGCATCCATACAGGGAGATAGAGAATACTTCAAACCATGTGGACTAATAAATTTATAACAAAAAGTGCAAGATTAAATTGAGCACCAACATCGGATCCATCTCAGGGATGGGCACTCCCTGCGAGTGCCGTAAGAACAACAGACCATGTGCCAAAAATCCATTGGGCAACAGAGTTAAGAAAAATATTACAAAGCAGAAAAACAAATCCAACCTCACATGAACAAACTGAGAAATCAACAAAAACTAGACGCCAAGGACCGGGATGAACCAAAATAGAAAAATGAAAAAATGAAAAAGAAATAAAAGACTTTACACTATACAATGATGCGTCCCTTGATTCTGAGAAATCAGTCAAGAAAATGTTTCAAGTGCCTACCATTCTAAGTATGACGAACCCAAGAAGTCTTGATACTTTTTTAACAACTAGACATATGCTTGTTTTTCTTCTCTATCCAAGTTGCTACCCAGCCATATTTTCTGAGGTTTATCTTTTGTGCCTTTACCAAATCTAGAACTAACCCCATCAAACATAAGAGTCTGGGAAGAACCAATCTGCTCAAGATACTTGCACTCATGAAATTTATGCTCAAAATCAGCATGACCCAAAACGTTGTCGAGATTGACGTCTACATATAATACTTCATAAGAAGCATTGTTAGGGTCCTCAATGAGATATAACATTTTCTTATCACCGTAGAACTTCACAATGTTCCCATCAATTGGTATGGTGGCATATGACATGTCCATTTGCAGGCTTCCACCCACACTAGTTGCCCATTTTTTGGATAATAACATCGCCCATTTGGCAAGGCAGTCCACAATAACCACATTCATGGTTAAGAACTTTCCTGGAAAAGCTGCCAACTACACCACTAATCCCTTGGCATACCCAACTACTGCTACTTATCTTGAATCCATAGCAGTACACTTCCCAAAAGTTGTTATTAACTTGATATTTAACTCATTCATGACCTCAAGAGGCATTACATTACATGAGGCTCCTGAATAAAACATGCAGTTATGTACCATCCTATATTTAATAATCAAAGTGATAAAAATGGATCCACATTAAGTTGAGATTCAACTATAGAAGTTACCAAATACACCTCAGGTGATTCTCTCGGTTCCTCCAATACCTGTGGTATTTCTGATTCTGTAATAATAGAAGGAATCTCTAGATTTTTCACACTCTTGTCCTCAGCAATATTTTCTTCCTTAAATCCCAAATATTCGAATGCCTTTTTATTATGCTCAGGGATCCTGAGTAACTCAACAATGGGAACATTAAACTTGATCTGACTCAAGATTTGGGTTATGTCATAAGAAATATATTTGGGTAGGACAGTATTACGAGGGAGATTCACAGTTTCATCTGATAGTATAAGATTTTTCAGAGTCTAGGCATGGGCAGGAGCACAAGTTTTATTTGGGGTAATTAGGTCTTTTCTAGATGTATCCTTCTTAGGGGTTTCTATAACGTCCGTTAAGAACACTCGCTAAGAGACTCAAGAACAACCTAGGTTTAGTTAGAGAGATTTTGGAATAATTTTTTTTGAAAAGAGTGCCATCAAATAGGCTTCGAAACTACAGTCATCACCTTATTGTTTTAAGGTCCATTAAATTTAATTAATAACTTTTTTCCCGTTATAACAAATTCGTGATCCTGCATTAAAAATAATTGTAAAATTAGCCCAATCATGGTTAAATTCTCTCTAAGCGTTAAATTAATAAATAGTAAAATTCCTACAATAGTTAAATATTCCATAGTTGCATTTAGAGCGTTAAGGGGGCCAAAATAAATGAGTAAATACCACGGTATTTATTCCTACAAGGTTTAATTAATAACCAAGTCCCCCATTTACATGGGGTTAGAATAAACATTCCCTTACCCCAAAATGACCCTTTAAAAGTCAACCCACTTTTTTTTTTTGAAATTAAAACATTTAAATTAAAAAGGGCAATTTCCATTCACCCACTATCCACCTAATTTTTATAGGGATGAATCTCATCCCTTGGATAGATTCAATTTGGTCCCTTGATCTGGAAAAATGTTAACCAACCCTAAAACATCCTTATGAAGTCTTCCTCCACGTTTCATTTGTCTCATTCCTTTCTTTTGTTTTGCATGTTGATTAGAGGAGGGAAAGAAGCCATTGTATACACTCTTAAGCTTCTGGAAGTGGCCTACAAGTTTAATTATTTCCTTATTTTGTGTATACCCTCATTAGGGTTTCAAAAGTAATTATATATCTTAGCATACTCCATTTCAACAATGTTGGTCCAAAAAGGCTTGTGGGTATTTACCCTATTTTTGTTATTTAACTAAATTTCCATATGTTTTCATTCAGATATATACCCAAAGAAGATTCAGTCACAAATCCGAAATATACAGTCCGTTGTAATAGATGCGTAGGGGGGGAAGTATAATGCCAGCTGCAGATTTATTTTATGCTAAAGTGGGGAAAGCCAAGTACGAGGGGTTATTAGTGAGGTGAGCATGTAATATAGTGGAAAGGAGTTTGGAAATAGTTTAGGGTTAATGGGGGGTGGGGAAATTGATCCCACCTCTGTTTCTTTTGGTCTGTACACCCAAGCCGCAACCAAAGATGGTCTCTTTTTTTTAAAGTTTTTTTTTTTTTGTTAAAAAGTTTTCTCCTTTTTTTTATCATCAAAAGGAAGAATTTTATATAATATAAATTTATATGGAGACATTTCAATGGCTAAATAAAAGTACTTTTATTACTACAATACTACTAAAAATCTATTAAGATAATAATAATACTAGTATATTAATATAAAAATATTAATAGGGTTTCCATATTAATGTATTATCATACTAATAAATATTTTATTATTAAGACATTTTATTATTAGTAATAATGATAAAATTTGTGTGAAAAATAAAATAAAATAAGTGGGGCTTAAATTTCATTTCCCTTAGCAATTTGCAATGGATTTACAATAAATTCTTAAATGAGGTTAATATACTAGAGCTAGAACTTAACTTAATTCACTGGCCTATTGAGGACTATTTAAAACTTAAATTCTTTCCATCAACAATATAAGAAAAATGCACTAATATTTTAACTTTTCCAATACATGCCTTATAAGTAACACAATGAAAGTTATTATTTCTTAATACAAATTTCCTAACAATCCACAAGAGGTTTTACAACAACATTTTCATTAATATATTCTAAGACAAGAGAAAGAACAACACCCTTAATGAAGGTTGTCATTCCACTAAAGAGAGTAACAAACTATTTTCCAACTCACCCTTTTATTACATCAACTAACTTCACTAAAAGAACTTCTCATTTCCACATACATTACAACAAGGACTAACCCTACAAAGACAACTCCTTCCTTCCCTTTTTACAGAAAATACAATAACAATAAAAACTATTTGTATACAACTTTCCTTTACAAAGTATTTAAAATGTCCTCCACTTGATGTGGGAAATCATACAAAAATTGTAAATAAAGAATGAACTACATTATTAAAACTTCTTCCACTCTAAGTGGGTAAAATGCAAGGAAGTTTTTCACATGGTCACCAACAAGAATCTAATCTTCAACACCAACAATATAGCTCCTCCAAGAATTTTATTGATTCACAACAAAATAGGGGGAGAGGCAACGCTCTCCACCCAACCAAGACATCCAGTGGAGAGGAGAAGCCATTCCCTACATTGACCCCCGAGCCCGAACCACATTACAATAGAAGAATATCCCAACTCATGGCAACTACAAGCATCCACAATACATAGCATATAGTTTCACATTCATTCCATTTACATATAAACACAACAACAACTCAACAAGAAGAACACAATCAAAACAACAATATAACAAGGCTTATCAAGAAAGCCAAAAGAGTAAGACCTATGGGGAGGCCACTTGTGCCTCCCAATGGGAATGGGTGCCCACCCAAAAGACTCCAATGTAACTGACAATTTCCCCTTACAACACTTATGGCTCCCTCAAGTACCCCTTATACCTCCATAATTCTTATGCCTTTCTACATCTCTTATGTCTCCCTCATAGAACGAATAGAAGAAAGGAAATGCAAGCATCCCTCAAAACAAGGTGGGGCACCCAACCTAAACTCTGTCCACAAAAAGGGTGAACTCTTATTCCTCCCACTCCAAAACTTAGGCCTTCTACCCACACCCAATAAGTATTTTAAAGAGACAACAACATTTAACACAACATATACATGCATACAATAAAAAAAATAACATAATTTAAACCAAGGTGAAGCTCCTACCTCTCCACGGTAGAGCTTGTTCCAAGTATGAAGTTACAAGCCTCTCCAAAGATCAAGCAAGCATCCAAAAGGCTCCAAAAAAACCAAAAACTCTCTCGAAATCCTCTTACTCTCCAAAACTTGAAGAGACTAAAAATGATCATCCAACCCCAAAACAAGCAACATGAATTCAATAAATAGAGAAAAGAGAGGGAGGGATGATGTGGCTCTAAGTAGGATGCCACCTCATTTCCTCTCCACTCCACATCACTTGGTCAACCTCATATTCCAATGCACAATTAATAAGTGGTTGGAGGAATGAAAATAACCTTACACACTCCATCTAAGCCCACTCCCCCAAAGGACAAAATTAAATTTTTGAAAGAAAGTGAAATTAACATTTTACCTTTTTAACTTCCCAAAACACCTAAAAGAGCCTACATTTGAACCCCCCAACTCATAGGTAGGGTTCGTATGGGCATTTAAGAGGTGTGGGAAAAGTTTGACTTCTCCCACAAGCTTCCAAATTTGGCCTCTAAGGCCAAATTCGAGTTTCTCGTGAAGGGTAGAGTGTGCTACACTCAAAACTCAAACACACTTCACTCAACAAAAAATCCAAGGGTATATTAATTCTAGTAAATGAACTTCTTTTAGTCACATCTTTAATTAGTTTAGGATAAATTGAAATTAGCTTAATTAAGACACTACAACCCATGAACAATAAAGGGGTAAACACAATCAAAAAAATCTAAATAATAAAACAAGTGAAATTTCATTACTAAAGAACAACACATACTAACATAATAGAAAAGGGAAATTAAAACAAAACAACACATGACCCCTAGGTCACAATTTTCTCCTAACCATTAATTCTAACACACACAATTACATGTTGCCACGGTGACCCTAGTTGAATATTTATCGAATTACGATGTGGTTGGTCTCCACTCCCCCAATATTGTTGTGAATATAATATACATGCAAAACAGAGAATACCTCCTTCGGCCTCATGGCCGTATTAAAACATTCATGTCAAATATGCAATCTAAATCCAAAATCAACTATATATGAATTATTATCATCTATGCAAACACGATATCACTTATAATTTCTAGCACATTTCTATTCCACATTATATTCACGTCAAAACTATCACAACATTAATCCAATTAGCAAAGGTCTACTAAACATGATTAATATATCACATGTCATAAATACAGATAAATAATCATGTCAACAGTATATCAAGATCAATATCAAATGTTTCCAATGTCCATATGCATCATATAAGAATCAAATGAATAGTAATTTAATATCTCTGATATGTACTAACATGCTAAACCGAAAAGATATAATATATCCATAAGTGTAGTCGATAATAAAATATGTGTCGAATGGAAGTGGGCATTACATCCCCCTCCCCTTAGACTCAACTTCTTCCTGGAAGTCACTAGAACAGGTACTAAAATTACACTCGTAAAAATGTAGCATCCTCCCATGTAGCTATAGTCTCATCATATTTGTCCCACTGCACCCGAACCTTGTCAATCTATCTACTGTGAAGGCCCAGGGTCTTGTGCTCTATAATGTAGATGGGCTCCACCATCACCTGCCCCTTATCCTGCACCTATAATGCGGTCTAATCTAGCACGTGAGAAGGATTAGAAATATATCTCCTAAGCACATAAATGTGAAACACATCAGGGACGTGAGAAAAGGTAGGTGGAAATGCTAGACGATAGGCCAAGGGACCCAAAAAACTAGGAGCAAGCTTAGAACCTTTTCCAATGGATAGGGCTCTTATGTGGTCTGACATGAAGAAACACCTTCATGCCCACCTCAAAACTACGATGTGTCCTATGCTGGTCCACATACTTCTTTTGTTTGTCCTGCGCCTCCTGTAATCTCTGCCTAATCAAGGTAACCTATTGGTCCATATCCTGCAATAATGTTGGTGCAAGGAAAACCCTTTCCTCAATCCTGTCCTAACTAAAAGGTGTCCCATACTTTCTGCCATATAATGCCTGAAAACGAGCCATGCCTATCAAACTTTGGAAACTATTATTGTAGGAAATCTCTACCAAATATAGATACTCCTCCCATCTCAACAGGTGATCCATAATGTACATCCTAATCATGTCCTCTAGGATTTCATTCACCCACTCAGTCTATCTATCTATCTCAGGGTGATATGTTGTGCTAAATTTGACCCTCGTTTCGAGAGCATGTTGCATGGTTGTCCAGAAATGGGAAGTGTATAAAGGATCGCGGTAACAAATGATCTTCTACAGAATCTAATGTAATCTGACGATCGCATCAAGATATACCTGTGCCACTACACTGGCTGTATAGGAGGTCTTCACCAGTGAAAAATGAACTACTCTCATCAATTTATCCACCGTGAGCATGATGGCGTCATGGTGGTATCTCAATGTTAGTAACCCCACGATGAAGTCCATGAAAATGGTGTCCCACTTCCACTCCTATATGGTGTGAGGAAAGAGAAGGCCAACTAGATGCTGATGCTCGACCTTCACCCTCTGAAACTCTAATTAGCATTTCACAAATTTTTCCATGTCTCTCCAAAGTCCCCTCCAGTGATAAACTTGTCTCAAAGTGGCATTCATCTTCTTCACCCCGGGATGGGCTGAATAAGGTGCACGATGAGCCTCTTTCAAAATGTCCTGTCTCAAGTATCCATATCTAGGAAAATATATCTGACCTCTGTGTCTGAGAAGGCTATCTTCCTCTAAAGAAAAACCATCAAATTTCCTCTGAAGGGGTCCTTGAGACTCAATCTCCGCTCTGGCTGCAAGGTAGAAACTATCCTAAGGAAGTTGTTGTAAAATCCTACTCCACAAATCTATGCCCACTGAGGTGGCCATAGCCACATGTCTCTGTCTACTCAACGTGTTTGCAATAACATTATCCTTCCCCTTCACATGATCTATCTCCATGTCATACTCACAAAGAAACTCCATCCAACGCCGCTGATGAGCATTGAGATTGGGCTACGTGAAGAGGTGGCGAAGACTCAAGTGACTAGTCCTGAGTGTAAATCTCTAACCAAGAAGAAAATGTCTCCATCGCACTAAGGCATGGACAACTATTGCAAGCTCAAGATCATGAGTCAGATAATTGATCTCATAATCCTTTAGTTTGTGAGACTAAAAAATAACTACTCTGCCCTCCTGCATCTACACAGCTCCAAGTCCTGCCAAAGAAGCATATGTACAAATGTAGAACTTTCCCTGAGGATCTAGTATTGCAAGAATAGGTGCTGTCATAAGGCATTCCTTCAGTGTACCAAAAAAATTCTCACATCTATCTGACCATACAAACTTATTCCCTTTCTGCTGAAGGGAAGTGATGAGGTGCACAATCTAAGAAAATTCCTGAAAAAATCTCCTGTAATATCCTTCTAAACCCATGAAGCTGCACACCTCGATCACACTAGTGGGTGCTGGCTAATCCATGATAACTCGAATCTTGGAAGGAATGTCTATGATACCTTCCCCAGAAATTATGTGGTCCAAATACTTTACCTCTGTCTGAAAGAACACACACTTCTCCAAGTTCCTGTAAAGGTGCTGCTCACGAAGACACTGAAGAACCTAACGAAGGTTCTCCCTGTGCTCCTCACGCGTACGCGAGTAAATAATAATGTCATCAAGGATGATGAGCATGAAGTGATATAGGAAAGACCTGAATACCCCATTCATCAAACTCATAAACACTATGGGGGCATTTGTCAAACCGAAAGGTACCGCTATCAACTCGTAGTGGCCATATCTTGTGTGAAAAGTGGTCTTATGAATATCTACCTCCGTAATCCTGAGCTGATGGTACCTTGACTTAAGATCTATCTTGGAGAAAACTATAGCCCCTTCATCTGATCAAATAAGTCATCAATGCGTGGAAAGGGGTACTTGATCGTTACTTTATTCAGATAACGATAGTCAATACACAACCATAGAGATCCATCCTTATTCTTCATGAAGATCACCAGTGTACCCCAAGGGGATACACTAAGAAAGATTAGGTCCTTCTCCAGAAGGCCCTCTAGCTACAACTTGAGCTCAAATATCTCAGGAGTAGTCATCTGATAGGGTGCTTATGAGATAGGCTCTGCGCCCAGAACTAGATCTATATGGAAATCTATCTCATGTGGGGGAGGTAACCCCAGTAGCTCTCCTAGAAACACATCAAAAAACTCTCTTAATATGGGATGGTCACCAAGGTATGGTCCACCAGAATCATCCTGTTATCTGTCACTAATCGTAACAACATACAACTAACAACCCTGTCGCACACACCGCTTAAGCTGCATAGCAGAGATAGTGCGAATGGAAACAGGCATCCTAACTTCTGATATTACTGACTCCACCCCAAGATCATCTATACAAGTAATAGTCTTATGGTAATAGTCCACTCTAGCTCTGTGAGAAGACAACCAGTCCATTCCCAATATGACACCATAAGATCTTAATTGAAGGATTCAAATATCTGAGGTAGTGGTGAAGGGTCCCAAATCCACTACACACCCCTTAACTAAGGAGTATACAAAAATTTTTACTCTAGAAGCCATCTCAACATCCCAACTATGACCCTACCTAACTGCCACTAGCCTACAACGCTCTATTAAGGATGGTGCAAGAAAAGAATTAGAAGAACCAGAATCAAATAATATAGAGGTGGAAACACCACCAATACTACGTGTCATCTAAATCACGGTACTCTGGTGCTCAACCTGGCAGTTCTCGATCACTACATAGATCTGATGGCTCTGTGCCATATCACCAACAGTAGGCTCTGAGATCTGCATCTTACCCTTGTTAGGGTTCTATGGGCAATCTCTCCAATGATGTCCAGTATCACCACAACCATAACAAATTCCTGGTCCTCTCTAGTGGGGTGTAGCTCTAGCCAGTACTCTCAATGTCTGAACTGTGGATCCTGATGATCTGGCTATGGACTACTGAGATCTCTATTGACTGAGCTCTCGGTGCACCCTGTTTCCTAATGGGACCTATAGGATGAGGCCCCACACTCCATCCTCTCTATGCATAAAATCTCTGAGGAGGTCTGTAAGGTGGGTGGGTCTACTGCTGCTCCTGCTGTTGTGGTGGCTTGAATGAAGCTTGTCCTGAACTTTTTCCACCCCATGCAGGAGGAACTGACCCCTTCGATCTACCATTCTGCATCTACTAGATATGGCTCTGAACTCTATCTCTAGCCTGTTGCGTGTTCCCCCTTATCTCCTTTATAATATAGGCCTTCTCCATGGCCTCTACTAATGTCTGTAGGAAGTGAATGCGCACCACACCACCCAAATCCAAGTTCAGGTCCCAGATGAACCTATGAATCCATACCTTCTCATCCTGCATATAGTCAATGTACTGGAGTAGATCCAAAAATCGACTCTCATAATCAGCTACAATCATCAATGCCTGATGGAGGTCATGAAACTTGTCTATCCGCTGCTGTATAAACCTCCTGGGAAAATACCTCCTCCTAAAACGCTCCTCAAATTGCTCCCAGGTGACTATCTCTGAATCAAAGTGGAGCTTATGCTCCTTGGTCCTCCACTAGACTCCTGCTTCATCCCTTAGAATATGGATCACAACACAAGCTTTCATGTTGCTAGTACAAGGACAGAGCTTGAAGCATCTGCTCAAGCTCACCAACCAGGCCTCTACCTGAAAACCTCCTGTATCACCTGAATAGTGAGATGGTTGTAGCTTCACGATCTCCCTGATATGGTCTGCTGCTGATGTTTGACGACCCATAGGTCTCTCTGCATGCTCCTCCCTCTGTCTAGGGCTCCAAGACCTGTCCCTATGTCTTGAGATTCTATCCCCATGTCCTCTATGTGGTGACTCTGCCATGGATGAATCTGCGTGGAATTTCTCTACTCTATACTCATTTTTGTGTTGAGGGGATGCCTATTGATGGCTCCATATCATCTCCTAAGGGATCTCCGTGTATGGCGGCATTGACGTCCTGAAGTGTATGTAAAATCTGAGGTAGAATGGTTGTTATAGCTTGCTCTGGCGGTGGTTTATCTAGGTCTATGTGGAAAGACCCCTCACCTAATCCAAATCTCCTGCATAGATCAAGGCGAGAGTTAGTTCATTGTTCTAGGTCTTGTTTCAGTTTTCTAAGTTTTCTATTTAATACAATTATCAGACATTGTGGTTTTCTAGATTTAAAAGAATCAATTTTGCACTAGGTTAAATGTTCATGCTTCATGTTTTCTATGTGTGCCCAAGGGTCCAAACTTTGAACCCACGGCTCTGATACCAAGTGTAACACCAACTAAGAATGCCTTCCAAGAGACTTAATAACAACGTAGTTTTAGTTAGAGAGATTATAGAATAATTTTTATGAAAAGCATGACCTCAAACACGCTTTGAAAATATAGTTATCACCTTATTGTTTTAAGGTCCATTAAATTTAATTAATAAATTTTTTCATGTTATTACAAATTCGTGATCCCACATTAAAAATAATTGTAAAATTAGCCCAACCATGGTTAAATGCTCTCTAAGAATTAAATTTATAAACAATTAAATTCCTACAATAGTTAAATATTCCATAGTTACATTTAGAGGGTTAAGGGGGCCAAAATAAATGATTAAATACCCAAGGTATTTACTCCTACAAGGTTTAATTAATAAC
This sequence comes from Taxus chinensis, assembly GCA_019776745.2. Taxonomy (NCBI): domain Eukaryota; kingdom Viridiplantae; phylum Streptophyta; class Pinopsida; order Cupressales; family Taxaceae; genus Taxus; species Taxus chinensis. Next base: position 756,584,312 of record CM034151.1, on the reverse strand, counting down.
CAAGGTCCCCATTTACATGGGGTTAGAATAAACACTCCCTTACTCCAAAATGAAGTCTTAAAAGTTAACCCATGTTTTTTTTTGAAATTAAGACATTTAAATTAAAAAGGTCAATTTCCATTCACCCACTCTCCACCTACTTTTTGTAGGGATGAATCTCATCCCTTGGATGGATTGAATTTGGTCCCTTGATGTGGAAAAAGGGTAACCAACCCTAAAACATCCTTATGAAGTCTTCCTCCTCTTTTCATTTGTTTTGTAGGTTGATTAGAGGAGGGAGAGAAGCCATTGGAGACAATCTTAAGATTTTGAAAGTGGCCTACAAGTTTAATAATTTACTTATTTTGTGTATATCCTCATTAGGGTTTCAAAAGCAATTCTATATCTTAGCATACTCCATTTCAACAATGTTGTTCCAAAAAGGCTTGTGGGTATTTACCCTATTTTAGTTATTTAACTATATTTTCATATGTTTTCATTCAGATATATATAAACAAATTTTCTTTAATGGGTAAACCTGAAATATTTTATCAGAAAATTATTTAATGGGAAACCTGAAATATTTTATAAAAACATTCTGTAATGGGTAACCTGAAATAATTTATAAGATATTTAATATATATACCTAAAGAAGATTCGGTCACAAATCTGAAATATACAGTCTGCAATAATAGATGCGCAGGGGGGGGAAAGTATAATGCTAGCTGCAGATTTCTTTTACGCTAAAGTGGGGAAAGCCACGTAGGGGGGGTTATTAGTGAGGTGAGCATGAAATTTAGTGGAAAGGGGTTTGGAAATAGTTTAGGGTTAATGGGGAGTGGTTAAATTAACCCCACCTCCCTTTCTTTTGGTCTGCACACCCAAGCCACGAACAAGGAGGGTCTCTTTTTTTTAAATTGTTTTTTTTTGTTAAAAGTTTTTCTCCTTTTTCTTATCATCAAAAGCAAGAATTTTATATAATATAAATTTATATGGAGACATTTCAATTGCTAAATAAAATTACTTTTATTACTACAATAATACTAAGAATCTATTAAGATAATAAGAATACTAGTATATTAATATAAGAATATTAATAGGATTTCCATATTAATGTATTATCATACTAATAAATCTTTTATTATAATGAAATTTTATTATTATTAATATTGATAAGATTTGTGTGAAAAATAAAATAAAATTAGTGGGGCTTGAATTTCATTTCCCTTAGCAATTTGTAAAGGATTTACAATAAATTTTTAAATGAGGTTAATATACTAGAGCTAGAACTTAACTTACTTCATTGACCTATTGAGGACTATTTAAAACTTAAATTCTATCCATAAACAATATAAGAAAAATGCACTAATATTTTAAATTTTCCAATACATGCCTTATAAGTAACACAATGAAAGTTATTATTTCTTAATGCAAATTTCTTAACAATCCACAAGAGGTTTTACAACAACATTTCCATTAATATATTCTAAAACAAGAGAAAGAACAACACACTTAATGAAGGTTGACATTCCAATAAAGAGAGTAACAAACTATTTTCCAATTCACCCTTTTATTACATCAACTAACTTCGCTGAAAGAAACTTTCATTTCCACATACATTACAACAAGGACTAACCCTACAAAGACAATTCCTTCCTTTCCTTTTTACATACAATAAAATAACAATAACAACTATTTGAGTACAAATTTCCTTTACAAAGTCTTTACAATGTCCTCCACTTGATGTGGGAAATCATACAAAAATTGTAAATAAAGAATGAACTACATTATTACAACTTCTTCTACTCTGATTAGGTACAATGCAAGGAAGTTTTCACATGGTCACCAATAAGAATCAAATCTTCAACACCAACAATATATCTCCTCCAATATATTTCTGGATTCACAACAAAATAGGGGGAGAGGAAACACTCTCCACCCAACCAAGACATCCAATGGAGAGGAGAATCCATTCCTTGCATTGGCCCCCAAGCCCCAACCACATTAAAATAGGAGATGATCCCAAATCATGGAAACTACAAGATTCCACAATACATAGCATATAGTTTCACATTCATTCCATTTACATATAAACACAACATCAACTCAACAAGAAGAACACAATTAAAACAACAATATAACAAGGCTTACCAAGAAAGCCAAAAGAGTAAGACCTATGGGGGGGCCACTTATGCCTTCCCATGTGAATGGGTACCCACCCAAAATCTTTCAATGCAAATCACAATTTCCCCTTACAACTCTTATGCCTCCCTTAGGTACCCCTTATACCTCCATAAATCTTATGCCTCCCTACATCTCTTATTTCTCCCTCATAGCAAGAATAAAAGAATGGAAATGCAAGCATCCCTCAAAACAAGGTGGGGCACCCAACCAAAACTCCCTCCACAAAAAGGGTGAACTCTTATGCCTCCCTACATAAAACTCCCCATAGTCTCCTCCCACTCCAAAACTTAGGCATTCTACCCACATCCAACAAACATTTTAAAGATACAACAACATTTAACACAACATATACACACATACAATAAAACAAATAACATAATTTAAACTAAGGTGAAGTTCCTACATCTCCATGGTAGAGCTTGTTCCAAGTATGAAGTTCCAAGCCTCTCCAAAGATCAAGCATGCATCCACAAGGCTCCAAAAATCGATAAAATCTCTCCAAATCCTCCTACTCTCCAAAAATTCAAAATACTAAAAATGATCATCGAACCCCAAAAAATGCAACAAGAATTCAATAAATAGAGAAAAGATATGGAGGAATGATGTGGCTCCAAGTAGAATGCCACCTGATTTCCTCTCCACTCCACATCACTTGGTCAACCTCATATTCCAATGCACAATTAATAAGTGGTTAGAGGAGTGACATGAACCTTACACACTTCATCTAAGCCCACTCCCCCAAAGGACAAAATTAAATTTTTGAAAGAAAGTGCAATTAACATTTTATCTTTTTAACTTCCCAAAACACCTAAAAGGCCCTAAATTTGAACCCCCCAACCCATAGGTAGGGTTGGCATGGGCATTTAAGAGGTGTGGGACAAGTTTGACTTGTCCCAAAAGCTTCCAAATTTGGCCTCTTTGACCAAATTCGAGTTTCCCGTGAAGGGTAGAGTGTGCTACACTCAAAACTCAAACACACTTCACTCAACACAAAATCCAAGAGTATATTAATTCTAATAAATGAACTCCTTTTAGTCACATCTTTAATTACTTTAGGATAAACTGAAATTATCTTAATTAAGACACTACGACCCATGAATAATAAAGGGGTAAACACAATCCAAAAAATCTAAATAATTAAACAAGTGAAATTTGATTACTAAAGAACAAAACATACTGACATAATAGAAAAAGGAAATTAAAACAAAACAACACATGACCCCTAGGTCATAATTTTCTCCTAACCAATAATTCTAACACACAATTACATGTTGCCACGGTGACCCTAGTTGAATTCTTATTGAATTACGATGTGGTTGGTCTCCACTCCCCTGATGTTGTTGTGAATATAATATACCTACAAAACAGAGAATACCTCCTTCAGCCTCGTGGCCATATTAAAACATTCATGTCAAATATGCAATATAAATAAAAAATCAACTATATATGAATTAATATCATCTATGCAAACACAATATCACTTACAATTTCTAGCACATTTCTATTTCACCTTTTACCCATGTCAAAACAATCACAACATTAATCCAATTATCGAAGGTGTACAAAACATGATTAATATATCACATGTCAGAAATACAGATAAATAATCATGTCAACAGTATATCAAGATCAATATCAAATGTCTCCAATGTCCATATGCATCATATACAAATCAAATCAATAGTAGTTCAATATCTCTGATATGTACTAACATGCTAAACCAAAAAGCTATAATATATCCATAAGTGAAGTCGACAATAAGGGAATCGATAATAAAAATTGTGTCAAAGGGAATTGGGCACTACAGTTTACTTCAGGACACTTGTAAGGATTAGAATATTTGGCTTGGATTATGGGCCTCCCCCTTTGACAACCTTACTTCTGGTGTTGTATTCGTTCTCCAGAGAAATTGTTGCATTCATCAACAGTTGTATGTCCTCTTCGGAAGGGATCCCTCCATCATACTTCTTAATCATCAAGGCCCTTAATTATTAAATATCATGATTAGGCAGATCAAATGCTTACACCATATCAATTTCAAAAGTATTAATATGAGGAAGAGGTAATACCTGGTGAACACAATCCGATAAATCTTCAGTATTTCTGGCACTTATCAATTTAGTTGAGGTTGCCCCCTATTGTGAATTTGCATGGCTCTCCATCATGCACAGATTATCATATGTCTCATCATCATCAGCTTCATCAACTTCCTGATCTACATCACATGAGGAGTGTGGTAAAAAACACCTATCACATGAATTGATAACATTGGCCTCATCCATAGTAGCAACCCTGACAGTCAAAGGATAAGGAACCAATCTATTCTCCCTAGGGTGGGGTTGTTTATTCTCTTATCCCATGAGACCTTTCCCTCTGTCATCTAGTTTGTGATCACCTCTGGGATGATTTCTAGATATCTCCTGACCTTGTGGCTTGTGACAACCTTGGGAACTTTGTCCTATCCCTTTTTTTTCTCTGGCCATTTTATAGGATATCTCTCTAACTTCTTCAACCGAAGTTTTTACAACCTCTTCTAGATCGACAAATTTGTTTGATTGAGGCCTTTTAGGATTGATAAACTTAACACCTTCCCTTTTAGGAGGCTTTCCAACTACTTTGATATTATTTTCTATTTGTAAGGCCATGGTGAAATCCTACCTCAATGTTCCTTGGTTCTTATCTCTCAAGTAATAAGCATCCTTTGTATCAAAAGTGTCAAAATATTTTATCAAACATGACACATCACTTGGCCTTAGGATTGTAGGTAGCCTATTCATGGTCTTATTGAATCGAGTATTGAAATCATGGACATATTCATTTCAATTTTTCGTTATATTTTCAAATTCAGATAAAAGTAACCTAGGGTCTATCTTATCCCCATATTACAATTTAAAGGAATTTTTCATCTCGGTCCATGAATCTATTAAATTAATTGGTAAAGACTTGTACCAGTCACGTGCATCCTCCTCAAGAGTATGAATAAAAAACTTTACATACACGTCTTCAAACTCAATTTCAAAATCTTCCATCATGTTGAAAAATAGTTTTAAATGCTAGTCACTAGTGATGGCATTATTCCCTTGAAACTTTGGCAACCTATTTCTGACATCTTGTGGCACCATATTAGGATATCCATCCATACCTATGAAATTTATAGGTCCAAAAGTGTTGACAACAAAAGGAGCTTTAGGTGGAGGTTGGGCCATATTGCCTTGAGGTGGTGAATTTATAGGAGAAACATAATGATAGGGAAGAAGAGGTGTTTGGAGCATAAGAGTATAGATTTCAAAATAAATATTCTCTAATGACTCAGTTTCTTGGAAAACCCTATCAACCTTGGTAGAAACAGGGGAAAACTTAGAGCCACACTTTTCAGACACAAATGATGGCCCCTCTTTAGTTGGAGAACTCAAATTTATATAAAGATTATTTGGTTCAAAATCACTTGAAGACGTATGGTAATCTTCAACCACAGATTGATCACCTTTTAGAACTGATAAATCCTTTTTTGACTCATGATCTCCTACTACTTTCCAAATTCATCTTCCTTCTAAATTTTCCTCTCCCCGCTATGGAAATAACTTCCTAGTAGGGTTACTAGTGAAGAAATATATTCTTCCCTCTAGCTTTACACAGATTAATGACAAATTTCACTAGACACGGGTTAATACAATGGTAGTCATCAAAATTTCAATTCAACACGAAGTCGCCACTAAGTATTTTCACCTTAGTTGTGCAGATGCACTATAAGTAACTTGCCAAATGTCTATCAATGCTTAATTTGTACAAAAATTAATAGATCCGACCTTCCTTTACCCACATTTATAACTATTGATGCAAATTTATTGCAATAATCACTAGAAACTGTAAATACTACATAATGAACTTGTAATCTTGCACAAATCTTACAAATATCAACAAAGGATGACGTTTAAACAACTTATTTGTACTTAAATCGTGCTAGAAACATTACTAGGGTTGGTATGTGTATGCATTTGTAAAAATAGTCCCTGGCAACGAATCCACTTATGTGTTGTTTGCGGTGTTCAAATAATCCTCTGTAATTCAAATAATCCCCGAAAATGACACCACTTCGGTGTTGTTGGCGCAAAAATCCCTGGAAATGATGCCACTTGGGTGTTGTTTCCAAACTAATAGGTCCTGGTGTTAAAATAATCCCTGGAAACGACACCACTTGGGTGTTGTTTTCGCACAAATAATCCCCGGTAACAATGCCACTTAGGTGTTGGTATCCAAATTGATTCTCCTCTGAGAGCTGAGTAGCATCACGAAACTGGCAGGAGGCTTAGAGACAAATGAATCATGATATAAGTCATTTTGTATCCTGGGAGGGGATTCAGGGGACTCTGTGTCACTCAGGAATTTGGAGAAATGGATAGCACCTCAATGAGGCTTTGATTTACCCTCACTACTTTAGGTTGTGCCTTCAACTAGGTTGAGAGGACCCGTTCTATAACCTGTGTTGGTGAAGGATATCAAGAGATCCTTATTTTCACAATTTTCATGAGGACCTTGAGAAAATATGATCAATACAACACAATCTAACTCTCACGAGTTATCACACTACAAAGTGGAGATTTTTCCTCGACAAGTTTTGGGTTACTAATGACAATAATTTAATCCTGATTGTTTCGGCATACTTTGGCAATGCAATTTGTTCGTTTGTGGGTATATATTACAAACAAGGGTAGTTCGTGTAGGATTAATTGTTTGAGAAGTTTTTGTGGGAAGTTAAGAAAGACAAAGTTGGCTATACTAGATCTTTGTGAGCCTTTACAAATATTGGAAAACTCACAAACAAAATGCTTCCAAATAGAAAAAATATTCCTTCAACCAGAATGTGTGTATAAATACAGGCCCAGAGATGCATGATTTCATACAATCTTAAATAATTCAACCCAAAGGCTCATGCTAAAGACTCAATTAAACGTTAAAAGTCTCTGATTTGTCACACCTAAGATAACTCATAGGCTTACAAACAATCTTTATCAACATAATGAGAGTAAAGTGATTTTATATTGTTTATTTGCATCACAAGATGAAAGCTCTTCTCATAATGAAATTTAAAATGCCACAATACTAATACACAGACAAGATATTGTGTGATTCAGAGGGATTTCAACATAAAATTGCAATAGGAATAAGAAAAACTATTTGAAAACATTATGAAATGAGACAAACACAATAATTCTCATGATCAACAAAGACTCATTCAACGTTCATTAGATTTACCAGCAGGGGAAATTTTCCTCAACAATCTCAGAGCTTGTCAATGGATTTACACTTGCAACCACCTTGATGTTATTAAATCTAAACCACAAGAGATAAACATGTTTCTCAGATGGTGTCTCCGGGAAATGGTATTTCTCAAAATTTCTCAGAAGAATTAACCCTCAACCATTTGCAAGAGTATTCTCATTGCATTTATACAATTTCACTCACTCACTCATCCCAAAATTTCCTCCCAAAAGAAGAATATTCAAGGAATCCTTTTTTTGTTACAATTTTGTTCCAGAAAGTTATGTTTAAAAAATTTATAGCCAAAAGTTGCCAGGTGGATAAATCATGAACTCATCACGTTTCTCAATCCTTCAACTATGACCTGGATGCCATATCATAACTTTTGATAATATTTTTAATCATTATTTTATTGTGTCGTGCAATAAATCCCCTTTTTAATAATTCTTAGGTGGCTCCATATGGCTTGATCTGACAAACAATCCTTTTCACCTTCATGAATACACCTTGAGTAATTGATACCTGCATTCATACCTCTCAGAAATAAGTGTTTATGCATGGATTATACCACATATCTGCATGGAAAGTACTATTCGGCCAACTGTAAACAAGAGCCAATGGAATCCTCCACGTGTCTATTCGGCACAACTTCAAATATGGAGTCTAGAGGCAGGACATCAAATGAGCATGCTCTCCACATGACCTGGGCCCAAGAAATTTTCCTCGGCCATTGAAAAATTCTCAGTATAAAGAGGAGCCAATGGAAGCCTCCACGTGTTTCTTCGGCACACTTCTTATATGGTTCCCAAAACTAGAGACCCCAAAAAAGCATGGGCTCACCACGTGTCCCAACCGTTGAAATTTTTTAAGAACTAGTGGAAGGTCCCATGTGCCTAGGGTCTGAGAATGTTGCATCAGAAACTTTAAAAGTTTAAGTATGAGAATATCGAGTGGAATCCTGCATGTGTATCCTTGGCGCAACTCCAAAGGTAAGACCCCATATGCATATCCTCAAATGAGCATAGGCCCTCCATGTGTATATGGTCTAAAAAAGCTGCACCGGCTATTGAAAATTTAAAGCATGGGTAGAGCTAGGGAAAACCTCCATGCATCTCTTCGGCTCTCTTTCAAAAGTAAAGTTCAGGGGCATGTCCCCCAACAGGCTCGGGCCCTTCTTGTGGAAAATGTTTGAGTTAAAGCGGGTCAGGGGGTGATTTTCACATTTTGTATCACTTAAACAAATTGTGTATTTTTGGAAAATTTGGCCCACCCATCTTCTTTTGATATAGGATTTAGCCGTGGCTTTCATGGGCATCAATAGGGCTACGACTTACTTTATGACTTCCATTATTTTTCAAAACAAAGGTGAGAATCTCAAAATTCCCTGGCGATCCGCCTCCCCACTTTTAACTTTCAATGTGTTCATTAGCGGGGCCATAATTCAATTTTATATTTTATTCCTTTTTCATAATAAATCTAAAAGTTCCAAACACCTCCGACGATCCACCTTCTTGCTTTGACTTTTCAATGCTGACTCAAACATGTGACATTGTTTTGTGCCCAACAGAATCGCGGCTAATTTTATAACTTTACTCCATTTCGAAAAAAAAATATAAAATCTTCAAAGTTCTCCGATGATCCGCCTCTCCACCTTTGAATTTTCAAACTACTTGATTTATGTCAGGTATACACTTTTCAGGTCCAAAGTAAGAATTTTCTATGCCACTTCATATTGTTGAATAGCCATTTAGAAACTATCAGGGCTACAGGAGTAATTTGGCTTTTTGTACGATTGTGACAAAAGTGACAAGTTCAACAAATAGAACTGCCAGGATGCGTCCAATCTGAAAAGACCATGTATCCACAGATGTTGGGATAGGATTTACAGAGGATACACAATCGTGGAAGACGCTAATAAAAAGAAAATCTCCGCGGAAAGAAGACTGTAAATAATACCAAGGCTCAATGTGATCCACAGCCCAAGGAAAGGACTGACAATGGAAACCAAATGAAGGAGAAATATTTCACACATCCATATAGGGAGACAAAGAATACTGCAAACCATGCAGATTGAGAAATTTTGAACAAACAGGGCGAGATTAAATTGAGCACAAATAATTGCGACTACTATTTTCATGAATTTGTTTATTGCTAATTCGTATTGGATTTTTCCTTCCATTGTTTGGTTGTTGTTTGGAGATCTGGGTGAGCTTATATTCTTTATTTACTTTGAAATATGATGTTTTCCTTAATGAAAAGAAAATAAATTCAGATGTACCTTGTGCATTCTTAATCATAACTTTTCTATCAAGAAAATGATATTTATTATTCTATCATAAATTATGCCTACTAAGTCCTTTCTTCTTCCATTAGATTTTTTGAATTATACTTTTGATGCATGATTTTTCATGTGAGACTGAAATATATATTTTAATTTTTTTTTCCTTCATTGGTCGTTCATAAAGACTCGATCCTTAATTATTTTCAGAAGTTGAATCTTTCTATAAGCATTCTTTATTCTTCGTTGTAGCATTTATTCACCTTGGTTGTATTTTTCACTATAACATTTATTCACTTGGTATGTACCTGTACATGTACATGACTTGAATACAAATTTACTTCTTTATATCTGGTTTTACCTGTACTCGAATAAAATGGACAATTTTGGTCATGAATGAATTCATGTTGCATCAAAAGGATTTGTAAAAATATAGAAATGATCTTCATAATCTGGTAAATCTGTTTAAGTGAACTTGAACAACTATACTTTGGAAATTTGAACTATATGTATTTAGTTGTATTTCATCTCTATATTTATTTTAGTCCTCTATGCAATTTCAAGTACTTTGAGTAATTAAAATCTTGAATTCTTCTTAGAGAGAATGTTTTTCTTTAAGCATTTATTTCCAATGTTGTAATGTATTTCATTTTCAATCAAAAGTACTTCATTTCCTGTACATTCACAATTGAAAAAACAGTTAGAAAATAAAGGCTTACAACCTCTCTTGTATCCTGTAATGAGTTTTTTTTTTTACCGTCAATCATGATTCTGAGAACCGTACATGTGATTAGTACTTCCTTGTTTGAGTATCTAGCTCTTTTTATGAACCTTATGCCTTCTTAATTTAGGAATGGTATATGCCTAAATTGATAGCACAATATTCAAGGTTTAAAACATAGATCTCTAACAAATCGTGTTTCTTATAACAGGTACATGTGTTGTTGAAAGATGAAGGTAAAGGTGAAGATGGAGTTGTAGCTGAAGACAAAAATCCACAAGAAGACAAAGACAACAATAACCCAAGGCAATGATGGAGTATACCTTTAATATTTTTCTTTGATTTTTATGTATATGTACCTCTTAATTTGAGTAAATATAAGTTACATCCCATGGCTTGTGTGGGAAACACTGATTTTTTTCATTAATAAATTACATAAATTTATGTAATTGAGTTGTCCATTTCTTTTTGCATTTATCTTTGTAATAAATATTGATTGTATAATTAACTAAACAACTTAATACATAGTTAATAACATTTAAACATAAAGAAATTATAAGATTTTATATACCTATAACTCAATAATGAATTATTTTGTATGTAAACTACATCTTTTTTTGTTGTTTCGGAGTCCAAATCCTACATCATTTTTTATTCCTGCATTCATCAAGGCAATACACTAGTCATTTGGGGTTTCTACATTTCATTTTTCAAGATGAATGTGAATGAAAACATATGTCATGTGTTGCATTCCCTAATAGCACACAAAGCTACATGTTTCCTTTTCTGTTTCAATTTTTTATAACTCAAAAAAATAAGAAACATTCCTTCCTATCCTTAGTTAGGTCCATCATAACAATCATTTCAATCTTAAATGAATTTTCAAGTTGGCCATTTTGCATGAGTGTAAAATTGTCAACATTTATGGTGATCTGTTGGGGGAAAGCTAACTGCTAGCTTTAAGACCAGTGCCTTGCTCTTGTGTATTGGGAATGTATTCCAAAGCCTATAAATAAAATATGTGCTTTTGTGAAAAACCAACCTTTCTGAAAAATAAACTAAAGCTGGGAAAAGATCTGGTAAACTTGATCAAGTGTAGGAGATGCACGTATTGAAATTGAAAGTTGTAATGTGCATAAACTGCACTTATTGAAAGGAAATCCTAATATAACCTAATATAACCAACAAAAAAATCAAGCTAAACAAACCCCGAAACAGGCAATGAAAAATAACTTCCTTTTCTAAAAAACCAAGGCAATGAATGCAGCTTGGAAAAAATGTAACATGAAATAATTGAAAATGAGACGTGTACCTGGAATTTATTTCCAAAAATCAATCCAAGACACGGAAAACTTTTCTAACTGATCTACAAACCATTATGAGGGGTTTTAGAACCGATTCTTGATAATCTGATTCTCATTTTTGTGTTCTAAGATAAACATGAACTCAGGTACTGTTGTAACTTGCTAAAAAATTGACCAAGGACCTAATAAAACAAGGCCTCCTAGCAAACAATAAGCTGACTATTTTGATTTGTACTATATCATTGTCTTCCTTTTTATCTTTGGGTATATTCAGAGGCTGATTTGAGATGTAGTGCCCACTTCCCTTTGACACCTTTTGATACTAATAATTATACTTTTGATTATATTATAGACATAATTATGGACCTTATTATAGTACGATGATAGATGTAGATCATGGATTATTGTTGACTTGATTCAGTTGTGATGCATGATGATTATTAGAGGCATTTTGGATATTGATAATGGTATATTGTTTCATATGATTATATTATGGATGTTGTGTGGACTTGTGATATTTAGATATTGTGAGTAGACCTAGAAATAGAAATTATTGGATGATGATATAATTGTTGAGTAAAATTGTAAATGGTGTTGCTAGATTGCTTTGATATTGTTGTGATTCATATATCTAGATGATTTTGATAATTATATTTATATTATTTTCGATGTTCTAATATGGCAATGAGGCTGAAGGAGGTATTTGTGTTTTGTATGTAAAAAATATCACAACAAACATTGGGGGATTGGAGACCAACTACATTGGAATTCTAGATGAATTTAACATGTTCACCAAGGCAACTAGTATTTGTTTTTGTGTGGTTGTGTGTGTTGGGTATTTCCATGTGGGGGATCACCTTTAATTGTGACCAAGGGGTTTTATGTATTTCTTTTATTTCAGTCTCTTTTGTTTATGTTTGCATGTGTTTATTTTGTGATGCTTTTACCCCTTTCATTAATTATTAAATGGTGTGTAAATTTTAAGAGTAATCATATTATTAAAATAAATAAATCAAATATGTCATAAGAAGGTAATTAATGTGAGTTGTTGGCCAGGATTTAAATTGATATGAGTAATGTGTAAGAGATATGTAAGTGATGTGTGAATTGACTTTTGAGTGTGAAACACTCCACTTTCTTGGAAATTCGAATCTATCCTTGGAGGCTGATTTTGGAGGCTAGTGGGACAAATTAGCCTTTTCTCATACCTCTTAAATTTAATTACCAATCATACCTATGGTTGGAGAGTTGAGATTAGAATTTTATAATGCTTTTTTAGAAGGAAAATTGTAGGTTTGAATTGCATTTTCTTACGTGATTTAATTTTAGTCCTTTGGGGTGTGGGTTGGATTTGAGTGTGTAAGTAAACTGTCATATTTTTCACCCACCTATTTATTATGCATTGGAGAATGAAGTTGAGTTTTGGGTTAGGATTGAGGATGTGTGATGTGGCATCCTAAGGGGATCTACCTCATCCTCTCCTCTTCCCTCTTCTATAAAATTCGAACTCATTTCCTTGTTTTAGGTTACTTCATTTTGGAGATTTTATTCTTGGGTGAATTATTTTGTTGTTTTGGGGAGCTCTTGATTTGAAGAAGTTTTGGAAGATTTTTTCATGCTTTTGCTTGATTGTTCTGGATTTCTTGCATTGGGATAAATCCCGTTGTTTTGAAACTTCGAACAACTCCATCATTAAGAGGTAGGAGTTTGAATCTTGAAATGTTTCTCTTTTGTTTATGAAAATCTTAATGTGGGAATGTTTTGGCTTGTTTGTGGGATGTTGGGTATATTTCCTAGGAATGGTGTAGGAGAAGACTATGGGGTTATTTTGTAGGAGACACAAGTGTGTTCAGGGAGGTATAAGGGTGGAGGGAGTTGGGATTTGGGTTCCACCTTACAAAGAAATAGCTTGTATTTCTGTACTCATTATGGGGTGACATAAGAGGTTGTGGAGACATAAGGAAATGTGAGGAATAAGGGGTACTTGGGGGAGGCATAAGGCCATATCAGGGATTTGAAATTTTATATATATATATATATATATATATACGTATTTTGGTGGTTTGTTCCTAGGTGGTGATACCCATTTCCCTTTTGGGAGGCATAAGAAGCATCCCCCATAGTTTCTTTCTCCTTTGGCTTGCTTGATGAAACCTTTGTATTGTTTGTCATTTTTTAATCTAGTGGTAAACTATGTTTTGTTTTGGACTGTGTTTTATTGTGAAAATGTTGCTTGTGAGTTTATGGAAGCCTATTGTTTCCATGAGTTGGATCACATATTTTATTGTATTATGGTTAGGGCTTGGGGGCCAATGAGGAAGGATGGATTCTTCTCTTCATTGGATGTCTTGGTTGGGTAGTGAGCATTGCCTTTCCCCAACTCTTGTTGTGATTACTATATGGAAGAATGAGAAATATGCACGTTGATGTTCTAGACCTGGAAAAAAAAGATAGTTTGACAGTCCCTTGTGAGAGTTCTCTTTGTAAATAATTTTTCCCACTTGAAGTGGATGATAATGTAATAAATTTTGTGATGGAAATATGGTTTGTATTGGTTATGAAAGTTGTAATTCGAAGTGTGAAAATGATGTACTCTGCTCTTGTTTTTTGAATGAAAGAAAAGAAAGATTATATCTTTGTAAGTTGTACTAATCATTGTAAATGAAGAAGTTGTGAAATAAATCATTCCAACTAAATATATATGTTTTTCAGCCTTTACAAAATAAGTTACTATTTTTTGAAAATTGTTTTGAAATATATTTGAAATCTCTGTTTGGAAAGAAATAAATGCATGTGAGGGAAAATGCAGAAATCTATCTCTTCAAATGTGTAAAATTGGGAATCATAATTGTATTTTGGTTTTTGAATAATTGGAATTGAATCAACTAAAGGTATTAAATTTGAATTGGAATGAATTCTAATACTTGGAAGATGAAAGTGGAAAATAGATCCTTTAAAACTTGATCTTTGTTTTGCATTTTCAAAACTGGAAAATACTTTATCTAAAATGCATAGTTCAAACCCGCAACAAGGAGATAATACATTAAAAAATTAAATAGATTAAGTGTGTCCTAAATGAATTCAATTCAAATTTAAAATTCAAGGATAATTCCTTCAAAACCTTGCAAAATCGGGCTCAACCCTCTTACAGTCGTTTTTCCGTCAAAAAACATAAATGTTCAAATTGCGAATTAATCAAACAAATTGAATCTTAAAACCCTCATTAAATCCATCTAGGAACAATCTTCCATGTCTATTTAACATGTTGAGATAGGACGAAGATATAATCGAACAAATCTTATGAGTTAAAATTTACCAATTTGTACTGTAAAATCCTGTAGATCGTTTTCTTAACATTGACCCCCTAAATTTATCAAAATCAAAAATTAATGATCCCTAAGTACAGAGGACGTCCAAAGATTTCCAGAAAGTTCTCATTTACCCAAAACCGAGCTCTCTAGCAAAAGTTATGGCTTTATGATGTTTTTCTTCCTTAGCGTTTTTAAGAAAAGAACTGTGAAAATTTTCCTTAACGCGCCCACGATCTTGAATTTTTCCCTTAACTCTTAGGAAATTTTTTGGGAATTTTTTTCTAATTTTCCCCTCCAAACCACAGCCAATCAGAATCTTCCATGTGGCACCATGAGGTGTCAGTGGTGGGACGGATCTCCTTTCAACTTGCTTTCCCAGAAAATTTTGGGAAAAATTTCCAAATTTTCCATGCTGGCCTGCAACCAATCAGGTGATGCCACAAGGCATCACGAGGTGTAAGCGGTGGAGCAGTTCCCTTTTTACTTTTTACATTTTGGAATTTTTCGGTAAAATTTTCCAAATATTCCCCACCGCCCGCCAACCCGCAACCAATTAGAAGCTGCCACGTGGCATCATGAGGTACCGGTGGAGGCATGGATGAATGTTACCCTTTTTCCCTCTGGGACGTTGAATAATTTTACTCCCCGCCACCTCACCTTCCCCGCGTTGGCTTATGAGATGCCACGTGTCACTTGTGGACTTATGGGAGTGCGGGCACAAAGTTGGCTTTTGTCCCGTGCGAGAGGATTTTTCAAACTGTCTCCCGCCACCCCGCTCTCCCCGTGCTATCTTAGGAGGCGCCATGTGTCCCTTGGGGACCCGCGGGTGCGCAAGCGCAACTTTGGGTTTTTTCTCTGCATGGGATATTTTCCAAAAAGCCTCCCCATGGCCCACCAACCCACCTTTGGGGAAAAATTTCACCCCTGGGCCCGCAGGCCCGCTCTTTGGGAAAATTTTCACCCCAAGTCCCGCTGGCCCATAACTAAAAAAAAATGAGGATTCAGGAGGACTTATTTATATCAATGGAAAGGTGCAGAAATTTCCTATCCAATGGGAATAGTTTAGGAAATTTTTGAATGCATTAAGTTTGAGAAAAATCTAGTTGAACCCCTAACCTTGTTAGAGAGTGGGTATGGTGGGGAATTACCCTCTGAAACTTATTAAACCTTCTAACCCTAATGTTTGGACCTTATGACCTCTAATGATTGTCAATACAATAAAAGTATGTTCTAGTGAATTATAATTGTTCCGGGACTTGTTAGTGACAGTTGTTGTCTTGTAACCTGGTTATAGACTCTTTTAAATAGACAAAAATTATTTTGTAATTTTCCTAATTAATCCTTGGTCATTCTTGGGTCTCAAGTGGGTTGTTTTAGCAGGCGTTACATGAGATCTCTTTTTGCATCTTCAAATAATTGTGACTCATTGAAATGATGTTCCATTTCCTTCTCAGGAACATTCTGATACTTATTTGATATATTTTAAGCCTTTTCAAGCTATTGTTTATCATCTGCAAGATGTTATACAATAAATGTTATGACTAATTTTTTAGTTGTACTGTAGAATTCTTATATTCTATCCATATTCACCATGTAGCTCGAAGGTTCAGGCTCATCCTTCATGCAAGGTTGTTGTTCTTGGCAGCTTGCAAGATTTGATAATATTTAGCAATCTCCATGAATGCAACACAATCAAGGTCTTCACATTCAACTGCATCATCTTGATTAAACCAAAATTGTTATATCTTATTTTCTTGCTCATTAAACATCAAATCTTATAAGATGCAAACATGTTGCTCATGGATTAAATATGTTGATTTATCTTCAAACCTGATCTGTAAATCCTCTTTTAAAACTTGTTCTTCCTCTTTAGATGACTTTACAAGTTTAGATGAATCAGTAACTAGTATGAGCATGGTGCCTTCGTGTACACTACACTTAGAATATGTAGTTTTTTTATCATCTTGCAACTACTTTTATTGTTTTGCAAAATAAAAATGTACCTTTTGCATGGGTTCTTTCACTAAATTTGGAATAAAATAAAATTGAAACTTTGACACCCATCCTTGCAATTTTTTCAAGAACTCCATCCTATTGTTTTCTTCGATTGGTTATTCCTCCTGGATAATTTAATGATCTGGACCTTCATGAATTGATATTATGGATGAAGGAGGAGGGGAGGTCTGGTTTTAAGCTTGAACTAGCAATTTTTGAACAAATAACTTTGGTGCAATGTCTTGATTTATAACAGCAGTAGAAAAAAATCTTGGACACTTAAATTTGGATTCATTACATGATTGTGGAATATATGTAGCAGAATTTGTAGTAGCTTGAAAACATGTAAATTGATGAATGGGGTGCATTAGTTGGAAATGAGGGTATGCAGGCACTGGATTGTAATGTGGAAGGTAAGTGGGAACATCCCATTGACAGGGTTTCTCAACCTGATCCCTATCATTATCCATTGGTTGTGACTTTTCGAAATACTCCTTGATAGCTAAATATGTCTACTTAAGCTCATTAAAATTAAAATCAATATCTTTATGTTGTTCACAATCAACATAACCATCTGCATAACTTTGACCTTGAATAACATAATGATCATCATATTGATTAGTGAGGTTTGAGTTATAGGGATATTCATTCTGATATGGATCATAATAGCAATCCAAAGGTGAAGATGGACAAAAAGGATGGTTATTTGGGTGGTAATACTACTGAAAATGGGGATTCATGGCTACAAGACCTCATAATAATGATCTATTGTGGGGTTTAAGGGTAAAAAATATGAATGTAATTGAAATTTAAATGTGTTGATTCACCAAAATTGATAAGGGATTTGACTAATAAACATCAACAATATACTAAGAACAGATTAATGAAGCATGAACCAATGGGTTTAAGCTAAATCCTAAGGAAAAACAATTTTGTGTTGAGGGATAAATCAAAACAACACAACAACTAACATGCACACTAAGACTATGAATAAAACACCAAATTTGTAGCAAGGCAAGCTAATTAATTCAAGGAATTAACATTCACAGGAGAAAATAAAATAATACAGACCACTACAAATAACTGGAAAGACAATAACTAGTTCTCATTCAAGGTAAAATTTGGCCAGTGGCTTCAGCTATCAATACAAAAGTCCACCTATCATAAAAATGTCTCCCTTGTGCTTTGCTAATGCACACAATATATAGA
Organism: Taxus chinensis; assembly: GCA_019776745.2. NCBI lineage: Eukaryota > Viridiplantae > Streptophyta > Pinopsida > Cupressales > Taxaceae > Taxus > Taxus chinensis. The sequence goes on along the minus strand of CM034151.1, from coordinate 756,566,072 downwards.
AAAATTACTAACCCAACCCTAAAAAAAGACTAAGTCTAGCTACACTTGCACGTTATTATTAACCTTCATTGTGAATAAATAAAGGAATAAAATATCATGCTATTACAATTATGCAATAATAGCCTTTTAACTCCAAAATACATCTCTAGTCAAAGTGTAGTTTGACTCATCTAATTCTGATGTAATAAAATAAATTTGGGTGCATAATTTGGTTAATATTAGCCTCTTACTTGATGTCCAAGTCTCCTCTAATGTGCATGCAAATACTTTTGTCTTATAGCTCTGATGTGACAATTGCATTTATTCATCCACTGATGTGACATCTCCTTTGCAAATAATAAGAATTTTTGAAAAAATTAAGGTAATAAAGAAGTAAGAGTCTTAGTTTTTTCTTCTCTGTTTTGTTTTCTTGTGAATACATGCACATGCTAAAATAATATCCTTCTTTGATTTCATCTTCTCCCTCGCACAAGGTTTCTTTAGAAAATTTTAAGGTAAACTTTTGAAATTTTTAGGTAAAGAAGTTTTCCTCACCTAACTTCATTTACCATCAATGGTCTCTTTTTGACTTGGTCATGGCACATATTATTATTTCCCCCCTTGGAATGACATGGAAGATGATCATATTTGGCCCCCTTCATTGGCATATAGTAGGATTTAAATAATCATTGGGGTCCTTTTGACTTATATGGCACACATTATTATATCCTTCTTTTTATTATTATGTGTAGGGACCGAAGAATAAGGTCTAAAAATTTAATCACTTGATAGGAAATGTTGGACCCCCTTTGATAATTCCATGGAACATATTACTTGGTATTTTATATGATAAATACCATGGTATAATAATAATCATTGTTAATGATTTGGGCCCCTTCACGAGAATTCAATCCATGAGGTTTTTCAGTGGGAATTCGCAAACCCCGATCATAATTAGGGTTTCTACTGTTTTGACACATATGTATCTTGACTTTGGTGAGTTAGCTTAACTTAGACCTCGAGTTGGGTCGGTGAAACATGTCAAACCGTAATCATTTGCATTATACATCGAGCTCTGTGGAGAGTTAGGAAAAACTCTTCCAAAATTTATATCGGCGGCCATTGTCAAAACTGGAAGCTCTGGTTTGCACTTTTCACTGCTTAAGGCACGTATTTCCTGTTAATTTTTTATGGCCGTGGACTGCTGTGGTAGTAGTTGAAGGTAAGCTTTAATCTTCGAGCTCAACCCGCTTTATCGAACTCTTTTTCCTGTGACTTTTGCTAAATTTCTTGCTGGTAATGAAATGAACGACCGTTATTGAGAGCTCTGGTCTCTGGTCTGTCATGGGTATTTTAACATTTTCTTGTTTTGATGGCCGACCTGGAGGGATATTAGTGTGTTTGACCCTCGCTGGATGCACGGTGGAAGCTTGTTTTCCTTATCAAGTTCCGGGTCTTCATTATTGAGTTCTGCGAGCTCTAATGGCCACTGTTAAAGTGTCAGGTTCTCATATTTTCATTGTTTATTGTGAATCTTCAATTTTCACGAGTGTTTGAACAACTTCTAACAAAAATGTTCTTCTGTTAGTGATGAGTCTTCATAGATTTTCGAGCTCTGTAACTCCATTTAAAGGTCTTGGTTTTCATTTTATGCTAAAGCTCGTTGATTCCTTCTAGATCTGGATACCCGAGATGGGTAAGCATAGGGTTTGTTGTTTTGGTATTTTCAAACTCGTATTTCTGGTTTCATTTTTTAGGTAAGCATCCAAACTTCCGAGCTTCACTGAAATATAATCCTCTAAATGATTCAATGCTTCTCGTTGTTTAGGTGTTTTGTACTTTGCTTAATGTATCATGTTGTTCTCCGTTCTTTGCGAGATATGGAATGATTTCAGTGACTTTGGTGGCGGCGGCGATAGGGGTTTTCTTGAACTCGTACTGGTATACTCTGTAATATTTCAATGTAGTTTCATATTGCTTCCTTTTGAATTCAAGGAACTAGCTGTATTTTATGTTGGAAAATCAAGTCAGAATTTATTGTGCAACTAATATCTGTCTTCTCCCAGATTTAGCTCTCTAGCATATCAAATTTGCATTTAATTATGACTGTTGCACATTTACTTTTTGGTTGATTATTCTCCCTGATTATCTCTTGTCAGAGATTTTGTGTTGACTTGTAAGGCAAGTTTTTTGTGTAGGTGTTTTTTATTAAAAACATCATGTTTTATTGTAAGAAAAAGGAGGAGGAGGAATATCAGATTTGGGAGAAGAAGAGAAATGCACAGTCCCAGCTCAGTTCTGAACTGGTTTTGTTGAAAGAATTCCTTCATTTCAATGTTGTTATTGTATGCATGAAAGTTTTGTGTGCAGTTGTAGCTACTGTTCATTCCTCGAATATATATATATATGTATGTATGTATGTATGTATTGCTAAAGCAATTTGATGCCCAGATCTGTGTTATTTGCAGCCAAGTGTGTTATTTTATTTTTCTGTTATAAATTTATGTAGCTTCTCCTTTTTCCCCTGTTTTGCATCATTTAAATCCGCTGCATTATATCTTCTATTGTTGTCCAAAGATTCTGTAGTTTCTGTAGATTTTGCAGTTTCTGTAGATCCTCGCATTCCCTTCATCTGGTATCAGAGCCAAGCTAAACCCGGCTTCTATTCTTTCTCTGGGTTTTTTGTTTCGGCAGCCATTAATGGCTTCTACGTCTGGCACATCGCTGGTAAGTGTGCAAACCTCGATTTTCACAGGAAAGAACTATGAGTATAGGTCTTTGACCATGAAAGCTTTGTTTCAGTCTCAAGACATTTGGGAAATGGTTGAAAACAGTTACAAGGAACCAATAGACCATGTAGCATACAATGCTCTTACACAAGCTCAAAAGGACGTCTTGAAGGAACAAATGAAGAAGGATGGGAAAGCATTGTTTTATATCCATCAAGCAATGCATGAGAGCATACATCCAAGAGTTGTAGCAATAAAGCAGGCCAAGGAAGCATGGGACACACTCCAGATTGTGTATCAAGGTATGGACAAGGTTAAAACTGCTAAATTATAGCTCCTTAGAAGAGAATTTGAAAATTTATCAATGAGAAACTCATATTCAATAGAGTATTTCTTTACTCATGTTGTTGGTCTGATAAATCAAATCAAGTCCCATGGAGAGGTCATAGAGGATAGGAAGGTTGTTGAGAAGGTACTTAGAAGTCACCCTACTAAATTTGATTCCATAGTTGTGGCTCTAGAGGAAACCAAAGATTTGAGCCAGTTTAGTGTTGATGAACTACATGGCTCTCTTATCAATAATGAATATAGACTTAATAGATCAAATAGTTCTGTTGAAAATACATTTTCATCTTAGATTTGTGTAAATCGTGGAAGGGGAAGGAGGAGTTTCAGTCCTAGAGGTAGAGGGAGAAGTTCTCCTAGAAGTGGACATAGTAGCAATCATGCGAATGCTGGTGGTAGAGGTCAAAATAAGAATTTCAGTCACCCAAGTGGCCAAAGATTTGACAAATCACAAATTCAATATCACTATTGTAAGAAGTTTGGGCATTATGCTCATGAATGCAAGAAAAAACAATATGATCAGCGAAAGCAAGGTCAAAATTGGTCAAGTAGCACTCCCTCAGGCAACATGTTTATTACATGCACAAAGATTGTTGAAGCAATCCCTACAAACTCTCTAGTTGAGTGCAATGTTGTTCAAGAAAGCCCATGTGACATATGGTATTTAGATTCAGGTTGCAGTAATCACACGACAGGTAATAAAGATTTGTTTTCTAGCTTGGATGAATTAGTTCAAACTGATGTTACACTTGGTAACAACAACAAAGCCACTATTTTGGGTAAAGGTACGATTAATATTCTAACAAAAAAAGGGGGAGCCGAAAATTATGCTTGATGTATATTATGTTGTTGGTCTAAAACACAACTTGATGATCATTGGAAAGCTGATACAAAAGGGCTATAGAGTGTACATGGAAAACAATGAGTGTGTTATTTTGGACAAGCTTCCAAGAAATATGCTTATTGCCAAGGTACAAATGACTGCAAACCGCATGTTTCCATTCAAAATAAGGCTAGCTATGAAAGGAAAAACAGCTCAAGCTGTTCATGAGATAAATACTGGATATTCTGGAGCAACTTTTAAGGTAGAAGATACAAAATCAGCAGTAGCCAAAGACAGCTACGGAAAAGTTCAAAACAACTACGGAAATGTTCAAAAAAAGCTACAAAAAGGTTCAAGACAGCTATGAAAATGTTCAAGATAGCTACGGAAATGTCCAAGACAGCTACGTAAATGGCCTGAACAACTCCAAAGAGGGAAAAGATGTTTCTGTAGAAACTCAAGTAGCATTTCAATCAGTGGTAAAGGATGATTCTTGGCTATGAAATTTTAGATTTGGGAATTTATATTTTGGAGCATTGAAATTACTACATATGAAGAATACGGTAATAGGTTTGCTATTAATTGAGAAACCAGAAAGAGTTTGTGAAGGATGTATTATGGGAAAACAACATAGAGAGTCATTTCCTGTTGGCAAGGCAAATAGAGCTACAACTCCACTTGAGATTGTGCATTCAGATATTTGTGGGAAAATGCAAACACCGTCTATAGGAGGATGCAATTATTTTCTTACTTTTATTGATGATTTCACAAGAAAAACTTGAGTTTATTTCTTGAAACACAAATCTGATGCATTTTCTTATTTCTAGAAGTTCAAGACACTTGTGGAGAAGCAAACTGGCCACTACATCAAGGTTCTAAGGACGAATAGAGGAGGTGAATTTATATCTAATGAATTTATAATTTTTTGCAAATCTCATGGCATACACAAGAAATTTACAATGCGCTATACACCTCAGCAAAATGGTGTGGCAGAGAGGAAGAACCGAACAATTATGGAGATGGTTCGTAGCATGATTGCAACCAAACATCTACCAAATGAATATTGGGCTGAGGCAGTGGCAACTTTTGTTTACATCATGAATAGGTACCCAATAAAGAGCGTAAGAAACAAAGTCCCTCAAGAGGCTTGGATAAGAAGGAAACATAGTGTTTCTCATATGAAGGTATTTGGTCGCATTGCATATGCGCATGTTCCAGATGAGTTGAGAAAGAAGTTAGATAATAAAGTATAAAAATGTATATTTGTTGGTTACTTAGAGCAAACAAAAGCATATAAGTTGTTTGATCCTATCAATAGGAAATTTGTAATCAGCCGTGATGTTCAGTTCATGGAGGATGAAGCATGGGATGGAAGCATTGAGAGGACTGTCAGAATTGCAGCTCCTGTCCCTAATGATAATATGGCAGATGAAGTATTTCCCACACCAAATATAACTCAAACAACAACTCCTTCCAATCCTGGGATGGTACCACAAGTTACAGCTCAAGCTACACCTTCATTCACACCAAGGAGATCTTCAAGGTTGCTGTCCACACCAACAAAAAAACAAACTTCACAAGCATCTACACCGGCATCTACATCAATCGGTATCCTTGGAGCAACACCATCTAGCACTCCAAGCAGTTCTTCATCTCTGAATCCAACTTTAACAAGCATGATGCCATGAAAAACAATGATTTTGTGTGAGTTGTATAATGTTGACACAACTAATTCATTTTCAGCTTTTGCTTTAGTTTCTCATATTGATGATCCATTAACATTTGAAGAGGCTGTGAGTAGTGATATATGTACAGAAGCGATGGATGAGGAGATTGAATCCATTGAAAAGAACCAAACATGGGAGTTGGTTTATTTTCCAGAAGACAAAGATGTAATTAGTGTCAAATGGATTTATAAAAATAAACAAGATGCTGATGGGAAAGTGCAAAAGCATAAAGCAAGGCTAGTTACAAGGGGCTTTACATAAAAACCCAGTATAGACTTCAATGATACATTTTCTCCGATTGCTCAGTTGGATACAATTAGGACTATTTTAGCTATTGCTACCCACAACAAGCGGCCTGTATATCAAATGGATGTAAAGTCTGCATTTTTAAATGGCTATTTAGAGGAGGAAGTGTATGTGGAACATCCACAAGGCTATGAGCTACCGGGTCATGAAGATAAGGTGTATAGGTTGAAGAAGGCACTCGATGAATTGAAGAAAGCTCCAAGAGCTTGGTACAACCGCATTGACTCCTATCTCATTCAAAATGGTTTCCAAAGAAGTGGTTGTGAACCAACATTGTACATCAAGGTCAACAAGCAAGGTAACATTTTGATTGTTTCCTTATATGTGGATGATCTAATCTTTACCGGTGATCTAAACATAGATTCTTTCAAATCAGTAATGAAGAATGAATTTGAAATGACTAATTTGGGTCTAATGAGGTATTTCTTGGGGATTGAATTCCATCAATCCAATGATGGTATATTTATTTCTCAATCTAAATATGCAAATGAATTTTTGAAGAGATTTAATATAGCAAGGTGCAAGATATCCCCAACACCGTTTATGACAGGGATGAAGTTAAGCAAGGAAGATGATGGAGCATGTGTGGATTCTACATTGTTCAAGAGGCTGGTTGGAAGCCTTATGAACTTAACACCCACAAGGCCATATATTATGTATGGTGTAAGTCTGATTTCAAGGTTTATGGAGTCTCCAAAAGACTCACATTGGTAGGCTAGTAAGAGAATATTGAGGTATGTAAGTGGTACAGAGGATGTTGGTATACTGAATTCCTCTTTAGATGATTTCAGTCTTGTTGGGTACACTGATAGTGATTTTTGGGGGCAGCATAGATGATAGGAAAAGTACTTCTGGGTATAATTTTCACTTTGGTACAGGTGTTGTGTCATGGGCATCAAAGAAATAACCCATTGTGACGCTTTCTTCAGCTGAAGCTGACTATGTGGCAGCAATTAGTGTTGCGTGTCAAGTTGTTTGGATGTGAAGGATGTTGAAAGATTTTATGCATGACCAAAAGGAATACACTACAGTATTCTGTGATAACAGTTCAACCATAGCCTTATCTAAAAATCGTGTGTTTCACAAGAGAACTAAGCATATTGATACGAGGTATCATTTTATCAGAGAGCTTATAAGCAAAAAAGAAATTTGTCTTCATTTTTGTAGGTCTGAAGATCAATTGGGTAACATAATTACAAAACCATTGGAAAAAAGGACATTTGACTATTTATGAAGTGGCTTAGGAGTTTGTGACTTTGCACAAGTTAGTAGCTCCGGAAAACTGTTAGTTAGCTCTAGAAATGCTACAACTGTTTTTGAACAAACTTGATTAAAATTTCCATGATCTGCAGGTATTCATAATTAAGGAGTGTTAGAAAATCAAGTCAGAATTTATTGTGCAACTAATATCTGTCTTCCCCCAAATTTAGCTCTCTAACATATCAAATTTGCATTTAATTATGACTGCTGCACATTTACTTAACTTCTATATGTTTTCAACATGTAATTAAGACCATGCTAGAATGAAAGTATTTACATAAATACACAACATTACTGTAGTTTGTTGATCACGCCGAATTTGCATCTCATGTTCAGATGAGTCATCAAGAGCTCCTACAGTATGAACAGGGGTACAAAGACGACGAGATGGAGGAGTTCATGCCCTCAAATTCAAAATGGAGGGGGTTAAAGTTCCCTACATACACATAAGATGGGAAAAACTAACATCAGAATTAGCGAAAATAGAACTAAGTACATGTATCTACATAATGAAAATATATTAACTAATTTTATCAATATAGAACTATTGTTTTTACCCTGCCACACATGTGAATCAAATGAATAGGGCTACTACCTGTCGTAGGTAACTCCTGTATATACACAATGAAGGACATTATTAACATAGTTTAATAATTCTACAATGAAAGACATTACTAACATGTAATTTAACATAATATGAAATACACGATAAATTTAACGAAATTTACGCGTTGTTTGAATACATCAGTGACTTGCTACGCAAATGAAATCACAATGGCAACACCTTTATCTAATTTTCGTAGAGATGGTACAATCTGTAGTGAAGTCAACATCTTTATCAAACATGTATATCACGTGAGTTAGATGGACACATAAGAAGATACATATATTTGACTTCAAAAGTAATATATATATATATATATATATATATATATATATACATGCAAATATATATATATATATATATATATATATATATACACACACATGTATGTGACAATTTTACATAATTATCATTGTAAATTACATTTTTGAATATATGTGTATCTAGGGTGTTCGCCGCCTATGGTCGGGATGAAGATGCGCCTCCCGCGTGCTATAATATCAATGCATGTACATGTACAAATACAATTATTTCAAAAATTTAACATATATAAGTAAATCAGGTACTCCAAACTTTTTGTAACACACATAAAAAAATAGAACAAATTTACCTATGAAGTTGACACCGATGAATGTAATCCAAATGTCTCACTCAAAAAGACATCTCACATAGTGACATTATCATGTTCACCCCTAGCACTATGTGCACAAAAATTAGTACGCATGAATGCATTGTCCTCCTCGGGCCCCAAACATATGCTACCACATGATGAGAAAAGATGTGGCCTCATGCTAGTACTCCCTGAGGGAATAATCTATGTACCTCCACGAGCATCTAGCTCAAAAATATCGCTTGTATGTTGAAAAAGGGTCAAAGATAGCCCCTGAAGCATGTGGAGTGTATCAATCTCTACTGTCTCCTTCACTGCTTGAGGGACAATCTCAGGGTGAGGGGGCTTCTTTGCAAAGAATCTACCCTACTGAATAGGTGCACATTGTGTACCTGGTTGATCCTGTGTAGATACTTTTCCTCGGCCCTCGAAATCTCATAAATCAAAATAATTTACAATCTTGGTGAGGATAAACTCGCAATATATTTTCCTCGGAAACTATAGTGACACCTCTTTGTTATTACAAGGTGGAAAATCGAACACCATCCACCATCGGTCCAAAAATTTATTTTTAATCAAATCACTATTGCACCAATGGATGGGAAATTGTTTAGATGACCACAGAACAAAAATATTAGGGCGGGGGTCTATGAATAAGGTGCATATGAGATCTTTTGAAATTTCTTTTTTATTTACATCCACATATGACAATTTTTGGAATAATAAACTCTACAACCCTCTCTATAAGTTTTCCAATGATCAATTTTCCTCGTTTCCGCTATTTCCTCCAATGTTTTTGCAAGAGAGGCATGGTGGGGGTTTGTAGATTGTGCATCCCTTATTGTTTTGATTAAATCCTCAATTTCAATTTTGTTTTCAACTATTTGGGCTGCTAAATATTCTTGACTACCCAAGGGATGTTGAGCAATTGTGGGAGTGTTGGGAGGGATGATATGAATAATAGGGTTTGGTTGTGGTTGATTCCCTTGACTTCTAACTGTAACAATAAAAAATATGTACTCAATTCAAATATCAATCTATAATTATCATATTTCAATGGAATTTTGAGAAAATAATTGTGCTTACCTCTTCTCCATGGCACCATAATCGATTTAGATCTTCGTGGTGATCCAGAAATGATCCTTCGGGCTTGAGATCCAACTGAATAAAACATGCGAGGGAACGGTTAAGCTCTGTAAATCACGTTTGAGGGAGATAAAATAATAGAGGCTTGGGCTTCTTCTTTTTTTATTGTAGGCATAATGCGTACACGTTATGCTTCGGTGATTCCAGAGCCAAAAAAATTAAAAAACGAGCGTGTTTTGCTTATTTTTGGACTCTTGTCTTCTTTTTGGCCACCCAACTTCATGCACTTACACATCTGACATCTAACACCGTACTAAATCAAAACTATAATAATGTCCATAATATAGTCAGCAGTATCAGGATCAATATCAAAAGATTCAAAGGGAAGTGGGCACTACATCCCCTCCCCTTAGACTCGAATTCCTCTTGGAAGTGACTGGAAAGAGAGATAGGAACAAATGCAATAGAAAAAGGATCACTCCATTATGGGATTGATTTCTTCAAACAAGTGTGGGTCCACAAAACCCAAGTATGGTCCTATGAAATTTATCAAGAAGAAGGGAGATTGTAAGAGATGAGTTCTAAACTTTCTTCATGCAAGGCTACGAACATTTAACTCTAGAGAGTAACTTTATGCTATCAACCAAGATACGACACATAACAATATAACATGAAGAGTTCAAAAGAGTATTAAGAGTAACCATCGAGCATTGGAATAATAAGGATAATTCCATGAGTTTGAGAAAGACCACATAGTTTCCATGGAACACAACATATTGCAATAACAAAAGTTAAGGTTTCCACTAAGGTTAAGTTATGTTTTCATAGTTCACAGTTTATACAAGGCTAACCGAATCAACCGTGGCCAAAGTTTTGTACGACAGACATGTCTAATCAAGGTCCCATGATTTGAGATCAAACAAGATGAGGATAATCAATAAGGAAGGACACCTAAAACAAACAAAAAAATACAATCGAGGAAACTATTTATGGAAAGCACTTATATAACTTGATAAGGTATAGTCAAATTTTCATGGTAATACTAAGAAAATTAATGACCACAAGGTTTCCTATAGTCTGATTTTTACACTTTTGTTTCAAGATCCGAACATACCACACAAACCAAATCTAGAGACATCAACCATTTAGCAAAATAAAAAGATATATATCTCCCCTAGCAACTAACATATCAATACAAGAAGTACCATCCTCAATAACACAATGGGATTTATTTATCATATTTCTTGCTCAAGCTCAGAGTAACCATAAAGAAAGCACAAGAAACACCAAGGAGCACTCAAGATAACCAGGGAGAAAAACAAGTAATAAGGGGTTCCAACTACAATTCAAGATACATCATGACAAAAGAGAATAACATCATCTTGTACTTTCCATCCTAATGACAAGGGGCAATAATAACAAGGTGACACAAGAAAATATGAAGAAAAGAAGACTTCCCAAAGTTATTTTATATCCTTACCATATGTTGCCTTAAAATCACAATGATCTCGGTTATCAAGGAAAAGACAACATGCAAGGAGGTTGCTCCTTAAACAAGAGGTAAGTCTCAAACCAAAAAGACCACAACTCACACTCGTCGAGCTATGGGACGATAAGGGTATGATGACATAAAAATATCACAAAGAAAGTCACATACATCTATGAATAAGAAAGTACTAAGCAACTAGAACACATTACTATCCACCAAGTGTTTCACGATTCCGGGTAGGCGATAGAACTCCAGGTTCAACTATCCATTGCATTCAATACACATAAGTCTTACTTATTTTATAACTCAACTAATCAAGTCAAAATTTGTAGTTTCATTTGTTAAGCACATTCATTTATGAGTTTTATTAATTAAACTTCCTCCTATTATGACATCACAAGTTTGTGTTATAAGGACCACTAAGGGGCATGATAACTCGCCATTCTGTAAAGGTGGAAAAGAGATTAAAAAAGTATTTATTTTACTCCTAGGGGAGGTATATGGATGGAAAACAAATTTAATCCTTTCTGTTCTTCTACATGGTTTTTATTTCTTCTATTAAGCTACCAAGGTTAAAGCAAGGACCGTTTTCTCTTTCTATGTTCCAAATTATTTGTTAAACTTCAAGGCCAAATCTCCTCAATTATCGTTTTATGATGTTTGGGCGAGTAAAATTTTCAATTAAAAATTTAATGAGAAGGAAGGGTAAACATATCACACTATTCATTTTATGGGAGAGAGAGGTAAATCAACACATCACATTTTTAATTCTGAGGAAACAAGGGACATTCAACATGGAAAACACATTATTAATTTTGTAGGAACTAGGAAACAATCAACCAACATGGATCACAAAAATATTTCTAGATTTTTCCACTAATCACAAGTATCATAAAACATTCCTAGTGGGTTCTACAAGTCTCAAAAGAGGTTACAAGGAAAGCCCATTAAGGGAACATAATTACTTTAACAATGTTTGTTATTTTGGTGAAAACATTTTACTCACATGATAAGAAAAGGAAAGTTTTCAAATCTACACCCAGATTACCACATGATACCACCAACCAAGAAATCAAAATGACAAGGAAAAATTTCAATTATAAGAACAACACATACTTACCAAAAAGCATCAAATGTAAGCAGACAATCAACTATCTATTCAACATGGTTGTACGACCAAGATTTATAGTTTCGCAAGAAGAATCACATTATAAAATACCACTGAGATTAAATTATCAAGGTCTAATTATACTAACATCACTAGTGGCATGGTCCAAAAGAATCAAACCATCCATAAGTGTCTCTACGTAACCCCAAGATTGATAGGTCAATGTGAGCAAAACAAACACACTTAATTAAGCACATTGACCAAATGGGCTTAAATCTAATCATAATTACCAAGATGCATACAATCCACAAGTCAATACTTTTTATAATGAAACATGGAAATCAGGATAAAACTTAGCATGCCATTGATGAAAGGCCCTACCAAACAACCATCTTTCCAGTAATATCCACATCCATCAAAAAGAAATCCGATCCTAACATAATTCATCAGCCCACAATTAAACACCCCTACTCTAACGAGGTTTAAGCTCTTACCAGATTGTAAGAGAATCACCACCACCATTAACAAACTACCAACTAGAATTCACAAAACAACGAACTCTCTATCTAGAAAGGTCGAGCAATGAAAAAGTCACTCTAAGATCCTAGACACACTCAAGGTTCCATGCATATAAAACCATTGCATAACTTTAAGCACCTAATATGACATTCAAGACACCTAAGGTGTACCCCCATACGACAAAATGTCATAAGGAAATATCATAGAACTGACTCAACAACATGGAAGTGAGAATCACGTAACATTTATCTAAGTAGCTAACAAATAATGAGCTCTCACTCACCAGTCAAAGTAAAATCTAAGATATATCGGTGATCAAGGAAAGTGGCTTAGTAGCCACAATGCAAAGTCATAAAATTCTCACAAAAATAAAAATAACTAAAACAACCTCAGAGCTTCTCAAATCAATCATAAAATAAGATGTTGGTCCTTGATAAAATAACACAAGATTACGAATGTAAAGCACAAAATTTAACACCACATTCACTCCACAACCCTTCATGGCTGCCAATAGGGGTACTCTTCCCCGAGCTTAGTTCCAAGGACACATACGCAGGATTGGGTCATAAACGACACCCAGACTTAATGTCCACTCTCCCATATGGGTAACAAAATAAAAAAACTGACAACTAAACCATCTTTCCTAACCATTGAAGGAAGGAAGCTCTAAAAAACTTATAATTAACTCTTCCCGACCCTAGATCAAAATCACTATTGTACAACCACAAGAATCGCACCATACAATTTATCATTCTAACCACTCCAATAAGCAATGGTTTTAAAAGGGCTTAACGCATCATACAATTAAATCAAGATTTAGGACTTGTAAAACAACACATTTTCAAATGGGAGCAGAGTTTCCACTATACTAGAAGCTCACAAAAAGAAATTTAATTTGTCATTCTTGGTTACCCAGGTTTATAAAAATGCCACTAAGCAAGCACAACAATTTAAACAACTTATTATTTTAATTCTGACTGTTAAGAGTAATGTAATATTTCTTCATACGTATTTCTTTTTTCAATTTTAAAACAAGGTTGTTTTCTAGATTAAAAGTGTGATTGGTTTAAAGTTCATGTCTCAAGTTTTCTAGTGTGCCCAAGGGTCTAATATTTGAACCCATGGATCTGATACCAAGTGTAATGCCTGCTAAAACAACCCACTTGAGAACCACGAAAAACAAAACTAGGATTATTTAGGAAAAATTATGGAATAAGTTTTCTTGTTTAAAAGTTCATAAAACCCTACTAAAATACTAAAGTTGACACAAACAAGTATCAAGGTCAAAGCTTAGGTTACAATAATCATTTAAAATTAAAAAGGGTAATTTATCACTTACCCACTCCATGAACTCTCTTAAAAGATTCAACATGATTTTTCTGATAATTAGCACACTCAAAAATTCTTGAAAATGCTACCATTAGATAGGAAATTTCCTTCCCTTTCTGGTGATATAAGGAAGTTTTCCTAACTCCTCATATTTCCCAAGTTATGGGCCGGCGGGGCTTAGGAGGAACATTTTCCCAAAGGCGGGCCTGTGGGCCTTGGGAAGAAATTTTTCCCTTAGCGCTCTTCGGAAAAAGTGTATTTCACCTCCACGCGGCCACAGGCCTTTGGTGAACCTTCATGCCCAAAAGGAAAATTTTTAACTTGGGGTCCACCAAGGACACGTGTCCAAAATCCATGCCTATGAGGGAAGGCGGGTCGACGGAGGTAAAATAGGATTTTTGACTTAATTCGAAAAGGGTGAAAAGGAACATTTCAGCCTGCTCCTCACCCGATGCACTGAGACACCACGTGATAACAAATGATTTGCTATGGGCCTAAGGGGAAAATTTTTCCCAAGCGGGTGTGTAGGTCTGGTGGATGATTTAGCACTTTTCCCTTCGGGCAAAACGTGAAGTTTACTCCCGTGCCTCCGCCAATGCCTAATGGGGCCACGTGTCAGCTCCTTATTGGCTGCAGGTCAGCGGGCCGATGGGGATCATTGGGAAATTTTGACCATTGAAGAGAAAATTTTAAATTACTTCTGCACCTCCACTCTGGCATTGTAGAGCCATGTGGCAGCCATCCATTCAGTGCGAGCTGACGGGGCCACGGAGAAAAAAATTCCAAATTTACTTTTTGAACTTAGAAATTTTTCTGCCAAATAGGTATATGCAGGCTTGTGGAGCCGTAGGGAATTTTTTGACTTTTTCCCAAAGTTCTCTAAGTCAAATTCGGGCCCGAGGGTTAGATTAACAAAATTTTCCCCTTTGTTAAATTTAAATTTTGAGCCTGATATGAAGTAAAAACTTCAGAAGGTCATAACTTTTGACTGGGAACTCATTTTTTGGCAAGTAAGGACTTTTTGGAAATCTATCGAAGTCCTCTTTGCACATAAAGATTAAAATTTTAATTTTGATAAACTTTGAAGGGTTAATTTTAAAAAAATGATCTGCAGGATTCTAAAATGTGAACTGGTCTTTTAACTTATACATTTTGTTCAAATCCGACATTCTTTCTTTCACAACATGCCATACAGACCTGGGAAATTGCACTTGGAATAATTGAGGATTGATTTCAAGAGTTAAATTTTTTGATTGATTATCAATTTGAAATTCCCCAAATCGATAACAAAACGACTGTAAATTTTTACTATGCCCGATTTTGAAAAGTTTTATAAATTTTTCTCAAGTTGTAAAGTCTATTTAGGATTGTTTTGGATCATACAAGTTCAATTTAATGTTTCATTTCATTTTATAAGGTTGCAGGGTTGTTCTGTACATTTTTGATAAAAATAATATTTTCTAGTTTGAAAATTATCTAACAGAGGTCTACAACTTCTAACTCAAATTGATCCATTTAGATTCATCAAACTATCAAATATGAATACATTCCAGGGTTCATTTTAAGAGAACTCCTGGAAATCGGAGGTGGAGAATACCTGGCGAATATCCCCGGAACTGGTTTCACGGGAAGGGGAATTTTTTGGGGGTTGTATGAAAAAATTCACCTGATTATCAAGCACTGCAACAGAAGGCTGCAGACGCACGACGGGAGATTTTGCTGTCGCGCATCAAAAAATGCAGTGACGCACGTCAATAGACCTTAGTGACGCGCGTCAATAGACCTATTGACGCGCGTCACTAAGGTCTATTGACGTGCGTCACTGCATTTTTTGACACGCGACAGCAAAATCTCCCGTCGCGCGTCTGCAGCCTCCGACCTCTGCTTTCTCATCAAAAAATCTCCGTGTCGAACATCAACAAACTCTTTGTCGTGCGTCTGCTATGCGTCAATATCTATTGTACCTCCTTGTCGCGCGTCAAAAAAATGTAGTGACGCGCGTCACTAAGGCCTATTGACGCGCGTCACAGGCCTTAGTGACGCGCGTCAATAGGCCTTAGTGACGCGCGTCAATAGGCCTTAGTGACGCGCGTCACTAAGGTCTATTGACGCGCGCCAGCAAATATCCTGTCGCGCGTCTACAACCTCTGCCCTCTTCTTGCTCATCGAAAAAAACTCCATGTCGCTCGTCAACAAAATCTTTGTCATGCGTCTACTATGCGTCAATATCTACAATATATCCTTGTCTGCAAACCCTCCTTGTCGCGCATCAATAACTTACCCCCTTGTCGCGCGTCTATAATACGAGATATATCATATTGTTGAAAAATGTGAAGTAGAAGTGTTCTACCTGGCGAATAATCTAGGTTTATATAGGGGATATTTTTCAAGGGTAGCCGAAGCCGACCCCTAAAAAAAATTAAAGTGTAATTTTTAGGCGAACAGGTCACTGGCCCGTGCCAAAAAATTCGCCTTTTCAAAATTTTCAAAAATGGAATATTCGCCATATTACGAATATTCGCCACTAAAATTTTCCCTAATACATTCTAAACATACATTACAATGATATATTTCCTTCAATCCAACAATGTGAAAAGAGAATGTAGTAACACTTTCTGAAATCAACATTTCAAATGAAGCAAAGTAATATGTTTTTTTCATACGTGTTTCCTTTTTTTCAATTTTCCAACAGATATTTCATACCGCATTTCAAACACAATTTTCCAATTAAAACAATATCATATGATCAAGGAAAACACTTCTATTAATTCAAAGGAAATCTCTTAAAACTTCTTTCCCATTTATTTTCAAAATACAACATGCCAAATGCATATCTTTTTTTTTTTTTCACAGGACTGAATATAAGATATATTTTTCCATAATCAATTTCAACTTTCATAGATAAAATAGATTAGTCTTTCCAACACAATAATATACAAGATCATCCAATTCAAAGTGGGAAAAGGTTACAATAAGAAATAATCTCAACAAGGACTGTCAAAGTTGTATTTTTTTTTCTTTTCTCCAGAACAATAACATGAATATCCTCCATTTTCTTTATTTAAATTTGATCACAATAGAACAAGGGGAAAGGCAACACTCTCCACCAAACCAATACATCCAATGAAAAGGAGAATCCATCCTTCTTCATTGGCCCCCAAGCCCCAACCACACTACAATAGAAGGTTTGTTTTCAACACATGGCAACAACAGGCTTTCATAACACAAAGACAAATTTCTCATTCAAAACACAATTAAAAAAAAAAAATGCATTTTACAACCACAGAAAAAAAATGAAAACAATACTCAAGCTTCACCATGCAAGCCAAAGGATCAAGAAACTATGGTGGATGCGGCTTATGCCTCCCGAGGGGAAATGGTTATCACCACCTGAGAAAAAACCACCAAAATAAACACATCATATCAAATCCCTGACATGTGCTTATGCCTCCCCCAAGTACCCCTTATTCATCCTATTTCCTTATGCCTCCCTAAGCTCTTATAGCACCCCATAATGAGTAAAGAAATGCAAGATTTTTCTTTATAAGGTGGAACCCAAATCCCAATTCCCTCCACACTTATACCTCCTCAAAAAACTTATGACTCCCACAAAATACCCCATAGTCTTATCCTACACCATTCCTAGGCCATCTACCTAAACAACCAACCAATAAAACAACACATTCAAAGATTATAATGAAAGGAGAACATCTCCAAGAGCTAAGCTCTTACCTCTCCATGATGGAGTTTTTGCCAAGTTCAAAACAACAAGCTCTCCAATGCAAAAAAATCCAAGAGATCATCGATCAACAAGTATGCAACCATATCCAACTTTATCCCAATTTGGAAGATCTCCCAAAAAAAACCCCCAAAGCAAGTCACAAAAAATGAAGTGATAAAAGTGAAGCCCCCCCCAAAACAAGGTAAGGAATTCAAATTTTATAGAAGACAGAAGAGAAGAGGATGAGGTGGATCGATGTAGGATGCCACTTCACACATCCTCAACCCCAACACAAAATTCAACTTCATTATCCAATCCATATTAAATAGGTGGGTAAATAATATGACAGTTTACTTACATACTCCAACACAAGCCCACACTCCATAAAGATTGATATTAACAATATGTAAGAAAGTGCAATTACAACTTACAACCTGACTTACAAAAATGCATAATAAAGGCTAGATTTAGACTCTCTAACCATAGGTAAGGTTGGTATGCAATTTTAAGAGGTATGGGACATGTTTAACTTGTCCCACAAGCCTCCAAAATCAGCCTCCAAGGATAAATTCGAATTTTAAATAAGGTGGAATGTTTCATACTCCAAAAAATAACTTACACATCACTTACAACACTTAATCCAAGAGCCATCATCTATAATAAATGCAATCTTATGACCCATTTGATTACTTAATTTTAACAATATGATTACTCATAATATTGACACACAATTTAATTCAATAATGAAAAGGGAAAGCTCATCAATTTAAAAAAAAATACATACAATATTAACAAAGGACAAATTAAAAGAAAAACATAAATCCCTTGGTCACATTCGAAGGTGATCCCACCATGGGAATCCCTAGCAACAATCAAACACACAAAACAAAAAATGTTGCCATGGTGTCCTTGTTTAATTCATCTAAAATTCCAATGTGGTTGGTCTACAATCCCTTGATGTGTGTTGTGATATTTTTTATTTAAACCTGCAAAACAAAAATACCTCCTTCGGCCTTGTGGCCATATCAAAACATCCAAAATATATATAATTATAATTCCAAAATCATCAATATATATTTGAATCACAACAACATTCAGACAATCAACAATATCATTTGCAATCTCATCAACACTATATCATCATCACATTTAAGTAAATTTTCTAGGTCTACTCAACATATAAAAA
This sequence comes from Taxus chinensis, assembly GCA_019776745.2. Taxonomy (NCBI): domain Eukaryota; kingdom Viridiplantae; phylum Streptophyta; class Pinopsida; order Cupressales; family Taxaceae; genus Taxus; species Taxus chinensis. The sequence continues at coordinate 756,547,251 of CM034151.1, read as the reverse complement.
TATCACATGTCCGAATAACATCCATAAATATAACCATGTCAACAAAATGTCAATATCCATATAAATATCTCTAATAATCCACATGCATCATATATGAATACAAGTCAATATTAATCCATGATCTGACATCTAACACCATACTAAATCAAAACTATAATAATGTCCATAATATAGTCAGCAATATCAAGATCAATATCAAAAGTGTCGAAGGGAAGTGGGCACTACATAGCATCTCTATGAAAATTTCATTAATTCAGTTTTAGGTAGTGTGAATGTTCTACAATTTAATTTTATTGATTGTAATTTGTAGAGGAATTACATCTCCAAACCTTTTTCATAGAAAATCCAAATTTTTACTAAATAATTAAAATAAAATTTATCACAAAATTACCCACCACAATTACTTATTAAGGGAGTTTTATCAACATTAAGATAAACTTATATTAGTATTTAAATTCCACATTAAATACTTTGAAAATGCCACATTACCCAAAATTTAGATTTGCTTGCATATTTTAAAAAGGCATGAAATTAAAAAAAATTGAAGTACTGGATTTCACATACTTCAGAACGGTTAATCTAATATTTAAGTAATTTATAAATGTCACTATATATATATATATATATAATTTTGTCAAGAATTAAAATAAATTAATACATTGAATTATAACATATAAATTAAGTTTAAAATTAATAATTAGTTAATAATTTTTTTTGAAAAATTGTGTTACAAAGTTTAATAGAAGTTAAAATAAATAAATCATATATTTCTATTTAATATTATTTAAATATGTTAGTTATATTATTATTTTTAGTTATGTTTTCAATGCATAATGGTGATTATATATATATATATATATATATATATATATATATATATATATCATTTTATCTAGATTTCAAATTAATTACACATGTCATTTAAAATAATTTTTAATACATTAACAACTAAAACTAAGGAACTTTCATATAATTATTTATAAATATTTATAAAAATAATATTTTATACAAAACATGTTGGAGGAAGTCAATAGTAAAATACTTAAATTATGTGTTCAAATTTAACAAAGAAAAATAAAATACAATACAAATTTATGACACTTGTTATTGATCATTCGTCTTGCATGTCTTCATGATAAACGTGAAATTCATCTTGAGCCAACTCTTGGTATTGCTTTGAACTAACATCAAATTATCCTAAATCAATAAACAAATTTATCGTAGAGTCTTCTCTCTCATCCATGATATCATTGTCCACAAGATTATCATAAATTGTTGGATCATATTCATCAACAACTCTTTTTGTCTCCCTAGTTTGTTCTCCATCACACTCTTCTTGACCTTCTTCTTCTTGTATTTCTTCATATGTGTTCTCAACATGTTCTAACTCTTATTCCTATACATGTTCTTCTATATTGTCGATTATTTCAACCTCCTCAATACTATGTGTTCCATCCTCATCTGTATTATCAATATTATTTTTGTTTAAAAATGATGCATGACGATTCCACCTTGGATTGTTCTCTATGACAAAATACCGATTTTTATTTTGCATATCTTGGATGATAAAAATTTGTTCACATTGCTCTGGGAATACATATGGCTCATTTGTGTGCATAAAATTTGATGTTTTGATCATAGGAAAACCATTCCCATGCATATAAATTGTTCTACTATTTCCTTTCTCAATCAATGAAAACCACTTGACTAGAAATATAACCTTTGTAAATGTCCTAAAGTCAAGTTCCATAATTTCCTCCAAAATTCCATATTACTTCATCTTTGTTTCAATTTCACTAGAGTCCACCACATAAAAATGCGTTGATATGCCACAATCAAATGTACACCTAAGCTTATCCATCTTCTCAATTCAAAATTGTTTTCCATATGCCCACATTGATTTCTAATGTCTCGCCTACAAAATTAAAATATTTACACTGCAATATTAATAACTTATTCCTAGATCTTGATTAAAATACATTTTATAATTGAATAGAATTTAAATTGGAAATAAAATATAAGCATGCACATACCATGCCTAGATTTATTCCATTTTCTATTTCTAGTTCTTCCCTTGATATATTAAGAGGATCTCGTTTACTTTCTTGAATAATATTATCTGTCAACCAATCCGATGGGCATTTATCTAGCCATGTATTTTTATGATTTTCAGGTAACTGTGGGACTTGAATCATGGATCCAATCCTTCTATATGTGATTGTGTCAGCTTCTTCCTTCTTTGATTTGTATAGATCCATCCATTTATCCATGCATTTTATGTGATGAGCAATATAGAGGTGTATTTTATTATACTCATTTCCATCTATAAGTGAAATTTCATAAATTATAATACTTTATATGAGGATTTATAAAGGATAAACTATATAACCACTATATATTTTATAAATCATGATGCATACAACACACTTTTCTCAACCTCCCTCTTCTTTGTAGTACTTCACTTTTTAGTATATCTGGTTGAGAAGAACCCCGGATGCTTTGCACAATAGAATGAAAATATGGTAAGTTATTCGAACTTACATTCACCATTTCTTTGAATGTGATGTAACCCTTAGAAATATAACCCTCTGGTCAAGCCTTTTGTCACACAAAATTCTTCATTACCTTCATTAAACGCTCAACAAGCCACATTGATCTCGATGCGACTGGACCACAATATTCTATCTCATTAACAAGGCGTATGAGATAATGGACTTGTGGATCAAAATATATATTAGGAAGATACTTTTGAAGTGTACACATTAATATATGTACTTTATCCTTCTAATATATAAGGTATTCCATTTTAATCTCTTTTGAGGATAGAAACCTAGAATATAATGTTTAACTAACATTAATTTTGAGTTACAAGTAATTATTATTTGTATATAAACAATTATATTAGATAGAATTGAATATTTTATGATTACCTGATACATTTTGAAAAGAAATATATAGCATTGGTTATATTTTGATCAAAGGTTCTTGGAATAACAATGGGAAGTATAACATGTCTCAAAGAAGTGTACATTTATTATATATATATATATATATATATATATATATATCTCAATGAAATTTAAAGAAAATAAAAAACATTTTTACTTTAGATATAAATGTCACCTTAATCAGGTTGTGCCAATCATGTGTTTTTAGTCCTATAAGATCCTCATTTCTTGATCTAGAGAAAAAATTCTTGATTGTGGCACCATAACCTATAGCAAACCTTATTTTCTTTATGGCTTCATTGATATGATTTTCCTCCTCAGTGCTCAATCTCCAAGGAGAAGGGAGGAACGTGTTATCATCAGGATTTGGCCATAAAGGACGCATGACTTTACTCACTTCAATGTCTTTCCTCAATCGTATTCCATCTTCCTTTTTTCCAATGATAAGATTCCATAGTGATCTTGATACATTGCATCCAATGTGCATAACATCAAGTAGGTGTAAAATGGGCATACTCCTATAATACTCAAGTTCATAAAACATTGAGTACATTTTCATGCCTAGGGGTAGTTGTTATTCATGCAAAGAAAACAATTATAAATTAGTGTTATACTCAATAATGGTTTTAAAAGTATCAAAACAATATCTATATTTTTCCTCACCTCCACCATCATGATAAGCAATATACTAGTCATTTGGAGTCAAAACCTTCAGAATAGGTTCACATAGTGGTTTGGTGTTAAAATAATATCATTTTCTTACTCTGTATGGATGATTAATAGGCAATACTTTTCTATATTCATAGTATATATCTTTCTTCAGGTGTTTTGAGTGTCTCACAAATGTTTGAAATCCACATGATTGACACCCGAATTTTTCTTTTGTTTTTGTATAACCTAGTCACGTTTAATCATTATGTCATTGTTAAATTTTGAATATTTTCATAAAGTATAAAATAATTCACAATATTAAATCTCAAGAATATATTTTATATCCACTAACCACAACATAAAGATAACCCCGGTGCATCATGAATGGTCCAACACATCAATCCACAAAAGATGAAATCTCTCCTCCCAATAGGCCTTCAAATGTTATGCATTTCAAATCCCGCCCATAATTTTTTAATCTCATCAATGACGGGCCTGAAGTATACATCCATATTACGTACTTGATACTTTCCTATAACCATAAATAAGTTTAAAACAATTATATATATGATTATAAATTTAATATTTCTTTTGACACTAAATAAATCAAGGATATAAGTTATGAAGGTTAATCACCTAGAATAATTAGATTCAACATTATATTTTCCTTCTTTTATCGCCATCCATGGTGGGATATTATTGAGGATTATAACTACTGGCCATGTAGACCATCCCGATGATTGAATTGAGAATGGATTAATCCCATCCATAGCTATTGAAATTATGGCATTTCGTTTCTCACGTGAAAAATCTGGCCATTTCTCACAAAATTTCTTTCCATGCCTTATCATCCCCTACTATTTGTAAGGTTCCATCATTGCTTCTATTCTCAAAAATCCAACCCATGAACTTTGCTAATTCCATAGATTTAAACATTTTTATTAAGTTGGGGAATTAAAGAAAAATGGTGAAGAAGTTTGCGAGGAAATGTTTTTGACTCAACAACACCTTGATGCTCATAGCTACTAGTATGACATACATCACATTCTTGCAATGATTCTTTCTCACCATAGTATAAAATACAATAATTAGGACATGCATGGTAAACATTATAGTTCAATCCTATATTTTTTAATGAGTGTTTCACTTCATTGTAGGATTGAGGAAGATGATTCCCTTTGGAAGAACCTTGACATAACGAACTCTACATGATAAGGATACACCAATCAATTAGAAACATGTTTAACATTGTTGATATAAGGAAATGTCAAAAAATGTAATATTTAGTTAGTAAAATTTCATACCTCAATAAAGTAGTAAAGCTAGTTTCTAACCACCCAAATATAGCCTTTATGTTTAATAACAAAAAATTTGTCGATAATACAAATATTTCAACACTTTTATACAAACATTTTCCTTGCCATTTCATTCAATTCGGAGTCTTTTTTCAGTGAAAATGTCATGAAGTAAACTACCAATAGCTGGATCCATGTTTGGAACTTCATCATTCATTATGTTGTCTTGGTTTATATTCTCCACATGTGTATTTGTTGTATTAGCTGGAATAATAGTGGGAACCTATAATAATATTTTATATTACTAAATAATCCACAAGGAGTGGGTGAAAGAAAATCATTCTAAATGACTAAATAAGACAAGTAAAAATAATTTTTCAACATACCATGTCAGTAGGCTCCATATGTCCATTTAATTTTAAGTGAGAAATAGCTATAGAACATCCCCATCTTCTATGCCCTTTACATTTGAAGCATTCACAATATATACTTTGCTCATACCAGTCACTAGAGTAGGGTTGAGGACCACCACTAGAATCACTATCACTTGAACTAGTAGGCATTGTAAAATCTACAAAAGTTCAAAATAATATATATTAATGATAAATAATAAATATGATAATTCTTTGTGCATTTAATACAATTTATAGATTACAAATGAAGAATTTTTGAAATATATAAATAATTTGTGTATATAAAATTAATAGAATATGATTCTATAGAGCTAGTGCCAAATTTAATGGTTTAAGTTTTTTGTCAATAAGAAAACCACATTTGAATTTTGATTTTTTACAATTTAATGAAAATATTAAAGATAACTCCACATAAAATGTAGAAGAAAAATTTTATGACTTATTTTTTTGGTTTTCAAAATATTTGTACTTCAATTATTTAAAATGGCCTCCAACAATAATCATTATTATAAAGAAAAAAATATAACTAAGAAAAATAATATTTTTAACCATTATCATTATTTATTGGTAATAACTATTATTCAAAAATTCATAAGTGATTAAATTTTCTATATTTCAAATTTTTTTCTATACAATTATTATAAATATATAATTATTTATATTATTGTACATACCTTTCTAAAAATTAATATTAGTTGAATTTTTCATAATCATTGTAACCAACATTAATAAATACTAGTTGTTTCATTAATGATAACTCTAACTACTATTGTTATGTATCTGTCAAACTGGAGTCTATCCATAATTTGTGGTATTCAATTTATAAGAGCCTTTCCTCATGTCCATATTCCAAATCATTCAATAATTTATGGTTTAAACCTAAAAAATAAACATTTCAAAGATATTATTTAAGTTGCAATAGATATTGACATCGTCAGCTGTCATGAAACTAGCGAGAAGGGTGCTAGCCTCAATTTTCATGCCCAGTCATGCGTTGTGATATGCTCAAATCGGATACACAAAAAATGCACATCAACTTGAAAGGAAGATTATTAAGGTACTAGATAATATTTTTTCTATTCTTATTATGTAAATTATGTATATTTTTTATCACTGCCCCATAATAACATTTGTATAAGTTCGATCTAGTCAATCATTTACCCAAACTATTTGTTTGTTGTAAGCCTTCTTTTATTTAGTTTAGAAAATCCAATGATTGATGAAGAGCCGCCCTGCCTAGGTTTTTAATAGATTTCTTTTTTCTCTTATTATTTAGTTTGAGTTTTATAGGTTTCTTTTTAGGAATATATCTTAGTGATCCAATTGTATCGGTGAATAATAATTACATGTGTAATTATTATTATGCTAAATTAGTGAAATTACATTTTACTATGTAAATGTAAATAGTAAATGTAAAATGTGGTTAGTATGTGGTAAGTTAGTAAGTTAGAATAATAAAACAATTAATATTGTTTTATTATTATATTGGTGAGAGGTTGAAACCATACAGGTTGTATGGTTGTATCTGAAGACACATGTTGTTGTGAGGATTGTTATTATGCAATCCTATATAATGGAGTGTAATGAAATAGTGAATTAATGAAATATAATATAGCATGTTGATTTCAATTTTTGTCTGTGCTAGCTATTTCATGTAATCTGTGTATTAGATCAGAGTAATTTCTACATTTGGTACCATATTAGGTTAAATCTGTCTCGAAGAAGATCTCATAACTTTTTTTTCGCGCTCTGGGTTTCTCCAAATTTTACGCATGGAATGATTGGTTATATAGAAATATATAGTAGAAATTTCAGCAAAACCTAGTTCAAATTTTGGGAGAGAGAAACATGTAATTTACTATACAACACATTGATCACTATTGTTTTTTTTGAAGAAATCAGAGAATCAAAGGTAATTTAAATCTACATTCAATTTTTTGGATATTTAGATTTAGTAAATGGATACACCATTAGATAAATTTAATGGGCTGAATTCCATACATGGAGAGTAAAAATATAGATGCAGTTAATGAATAAAAATCTATGGAGGATAGTAGATGGAAATGAAAAAGCACCTATAGATGTAAGAAAAATTGTAGAATGGGAAACTAGAGATGAACAAATAACAAATGAAATTGACTATAATTATGAAGAATTATATAATAAGTGAAGTTATTGGAGGAAGGAGGCATAGGAGGTTGGAGGTCATTCAACGACCTCTCATCAATCACCAACAATGGATCCGTATCAGTTATGGTGATTATTTTTTTATACAGTGTGTTCCTGTTGTTTCTTTGTATTTTCGGCAGAGTGTTTCATTGCAGTGTTCCTATTGTGGTTTGCAGAGTAAAGGAAATTTCACATTGAGGGGGGAACACGATCTCAATGTTCCATTTCTAGTTTTCTACATTTATGGTATTTTCTATATATGAGCAACAGATTTTAGAAGAATTTCCTATGTCATTCCCTACAGTGAGATGTGATGAGAGATAATAATAGTACTTGGCATATCATGAAGTGGTTGTAGGTAAACCAATTGAAAACCTTCATTTTTGGTTTGTGGTACACCACTTGTAAAACCACCATTTTCGGTTGTTGGTAAACCCTATGCAAAACCATCACCCTTTTGGTTTGTGGTACACCACTTGTAAAACCACCATTTTTGGTTGTTGGTACACCCTATGCAAAACCATCACCCTTTTGGTTTGTGGTAAACCAGAACTGTAAAACCATCATTTTCAGTTTATGGTCAACCTTGTGAAAAATCATCTATTAGGTTTATGATCATCCTATAAAATCATGAGATCATGAAAGTAAGTGCAAGTAAAAAGGCAAGTTTTCCCCATGTTCGCACTAAGGGGGGGGAATGTCAGGAAATATATCTTAGTGCTCGATTTTTATGGGTGAATAATAATTACATGTGTAATTATTATTATGGTAAATTAGTGAAAGTACATTTACTATGTAAATGTAAATAGTAAATGTAAAATGTGGTTAGTATGTGGTAAGTTAGTACGTTAGAATAATAAAACAATTAGTATTGTTTTATTATTATATTGGTGAGAGGTTAAAACCATACAGGTGTATGGTTGTATATGAAGACAAATGTTGTTATGAGGATTGTTATTATGCATCTCCTATATGATGGAGTGTAATGAAATAGTGAATTAATGAAAATATAATATAGAGTTATTGATTTCAATTATTATCTGTGTAGCTATTTCATGTAATCTGTGTATTAGATCAGAGTAATTTCTACAGTTTTTAAATATTTTAAATATTTTTGTAAGGCCATACCTAAATGTGTACCTGGCTCCAAAATAATATTTTGTACCGGCATATCGACCCTTGTACCAGTACCTGTATCGGTGACCTAGATTTTTATAGATGAAATTAGAAAAGATTTTTATTTTTCTTTTGTTATCTCAATACAATGAAAACAAAATTAGTGGAGTGGCTTACTGAATAATCAACATTATTTCCCTTTCCAATTCAGTCCTCAAATTGATTTTTTTTAAGTAAAAAGAGGAAAGAAGGTACTTCCAAAACTGGTTTATTCCTATAGACATTGTGTTTTCAGCTGTGTTGTCCACTCAAAATTCCCCTGCTCTTAAGAAAGTGAAAATTTAAAATTTTGAGTTTAAGTGTTTTCTCTGTTGTACTGATAATGTGAAATGCCAAAGAAATTAAGAAAATCTGCATTTTTGGGTCATTTTGTGTGTTTTTCGGGCCTGTCAGACATTTTTGTCCCGCGTGTCCCAAGTTCAATTGGGCCCTCTGTTCCTCGATTGGCCGGTTCACCCGAAGTTTGTTCTTTTCGGGCCCGTCGGAACTTTTTGTCCCAAATGTCCCAAGTTCGCCCAGACCAATTGTTCCATTTTCATCCGATTCAGCCGAGCCGCGTGCTTTGCGTACTTTTGTCCCGCGTGTCCCAAGTTCAATTGGGCCCTCTGTTCCCCGATCGGCCGGTTCACCCAAAGTCTGTTCTTTTCAGGCCCGTCGGAACTTTTTGTCCCAAATGTCCCAAGTTCACCCGGACCAATTGTTCCATTTTCATCTGATTCGGCTGAGCCACGTGCTTCACGTACTTTTTTCCCGTGTGTTCCAAGAGTATTTGTGCATATTTTCCCCGCTTCACCCGAATCGGCCGAGCCGCGTACTTCACACTTTCGCGTCCCACATGTCCCAAATGAACCAAGTGCCATTCATGCTAATTTTTCCTGCTCTACCCAAATATCTTGCTTATTCAAATTGGTAGGTATATATTTACTGCGCATTCATTGACTTTCTCTCTCCTAAATGGCTATATAACGAGCGAACCCCCTATGCATTTTGCACACTGTTTTCCTGCTATCTTTTGCTCGAACCTTTGCAATCTAAATTCCTGCGCGTGTATCCATTTTTCTCTGCAATTCCTTCCCTAGTCTAGCTTGCAGCTTCACCCTCCGAATTACTACCAACATGAAGATCAAATTTCAGGGGCAAGAACAAATCTCACCACTAGAGTCTGTCGTTCCTGATATCGGGGACAGTGAAGTTCGCCATCTTGACTTTAGTAATTTTTGGTCGAGGATGACAGATGCAAACCCTACGCCAATGGCACAGATGATTCATGACAGTAGTTTGGCTTTCGCTGGTGGTTTCCCAATCTCTGTGCAATGTGCAGATACAGTGCTTTCATGCGGAGCTCATTTCAACCCTGATTCGAGAAAATTGACCAATATACACGTGGCAGCGACATAGCCGAGGCATTGAAGAGATTCAGGAAGTGGATTTTGAAGTCAGTGGGTCCCTCCCAGTCATAAGCACCTGTCTTCTTCTCCTTATTCGTCTCTTCTCTTCCAATTCTTTCTCTCGGAATTATTGTAATAAGTTGAGGTATTGCGATTGGCAATCCTTAACTAATCTTTAGTTAAAAGAAGTAGTTACCAAGAGTAACTGAATTGTAAACTATATAATGGCCTCTCCTCGCCATTTTGAAGGAGGAAGAACTTGGCTTATTTTCTGAAAGTGTAAATAAATCATAAAGAAATCAATACAGAAGGGATTTTCATTCTTCGTCTATCTGATCTCTTTTATCCCAAAGCTTTTCATTTAATCTTGTTAAGATCATTTGTCTATATTATATTAAGAAGCTTTGTATTCTTGCAGATGTTATTGATAGAAATTTGTGTCTTTCAAATTTCATCTTATTAGTATGATACAAATGATCTTGTTTCAATTCACTGTACCTTCGCATGCATAAAGAATTACTTTGTCATATATAATTCTAAATGGTGCCTTTCTACTCGTTCTCGTTTTCTCATTCCTCAGTCCTTTTGTAATTGATGATCCTTATAGAAAAAAATTTCGTAAATATCCAAGTTCCGCAAGAAAATCATGTTTTGTATATGTGTAAATAGGTTCGTTTCTGAATAAGGGAACCTCTCCCATTAAAGAGGAGGGAGTTCTTGTCCCCTGACTGTTGCTCTTCGTGAAGTCATATTTGACGACCAACAGTTTTTGGCGACTCCGCTGGGGAAATCATATTCCAGTTCTGTAATTATTTATCATCCTTTGATCTGGCGACTCCGTGTTTTACTCGAGGGAGAAGGGCCCTTGGTATTGAAGATTCCCAATTTCAACTTTTGGAACAGCAGGGTTTTCCTTTCCCTTCAACAAGAAATAGAAATACTCGTTCAACAAGTACTCCACCTGTCCAAGATAGAATCCCTACAGGTGGTATTCCTTCAGAGTCAATCATTCCTAATCTTCGAGCTTTGATTCTTGCTGGTGTTGCAGTTCCTCTTCAAGCCATTTTTCCAAGAATGGCGGTACCACTGCCCTGGGGTCATCGTGTCGGGCCCCTTTCCCTTCCTCAACCTTTGCACGAGTTACCCAGAGGTAACCGGAAGAACTTCCCTAAATTCAAAGGCGATGGTAAAGTGCATCCTGATGAACACATCGCAACCTTCATAGTTGCATGTGGAGTTCTGGGAGTTGAACATGAAGATGTCTCCATAAGACTTTTCATTGAGAATTTACAAGATAATGCTGATGATTGGTTCTATCACCTTCCGGCCTGTGCTATCACCAGCTGGGATACAATGAGAACTAGGTTTGAAAACCGGTTCAAACCAGCAGAAGATGTGCATGCCTTGCTAGCCCAAATCTCTCAAATAAAGAAAGATTCACAAGAACCCATGAGAGAATTTATGGCCTGATTCAACAGGTTGATTAACAAAATTCCGCCAAATACTCGACCTGTAGATCAAATTCAAAAATGTTTTTTCCTAAATGCTCAATCACCTGAAGTTAGCTATGCACTAAGAAGGGCTAATCTCGCAACATTGGCTGAAGATCAAACTCTTGCTGTTAGTGTCGAAGATGATTTAATCATGTCGGGGAAGTTGAGGAGAGACCCTTCTAAATCTAAATCTGCTTCTTCCTCCTCTTCCACCCTTGGACCTAATACTGATCCCTTGGTATAAAAACTTGCGAATGATCTCATTGCCATAAAGAAACAATTGGCTCAGCATGCTCCCTATGCAGATGTTCCAAGGAGAAATTTTTAGCCCAGAAATTGTTTGCCTGCCGCTCAAACAAGGCTAGCGCTTGAAGGACCTCCTATTAAAGTTCCCATCAATGCAACCTGTGAAGTTGAGGAACCTGAAGATGAAGAGGTTAATGAAGATTGCGAGGAATTTGTTGAAGAGGTTGATGATGAAGCATATGAACTTGAGGGATCTCGAGTTAATTTCTTCACCACTGAGGGCATTGATGATGAGGATGATTATGATGAAATAGTAGCAGACATGAATAGTGAATCATACGCTGTCATGACTCGAGAGAAGACAAATCAGAGGGAGAAAGTGATGCAGCCCACCAAGAAATCTAAAGAACTGCTGACAACTATCCCCGTAATTGCAAAAAGAGGATCTCCTATCCCCGTTTCATCTACAACAAAGGTGAGTCCTGTCAATTCTGCTACTAAATTTATTTATTTTTCTCCTTAAGTTGATAAACCTAAGATTTCAAATGATGATAGCCCATCCACTTCTGGGTCTTTTGATATTATTGATCACCTAAAAAATACTAAGGTTCATATCTCAGAAGCTGAATATTATCAAACCCATCCTAAGGCCTTTGCTAAAATGATTCACTTTGTCAATTCCCATTCTAAAACTACCTCTAAAGGCCTTTTACCCACTCCTTCTTCTGCACCACAACCTAATCTGGTAGCCGTTGTCACCTCACCCAATGACAAAATCAAACCATTATATGTGACACTTCTTATAGCTGGCCATAGGCTCAGCAATTACATCATAGAATCAGGAGCATCAGATAATGTAATGCCTGCTAAAGTAGCTCATGCCTTAGGATTGACTCTCACACGTACTTATGGATCTTGTTATTCTATGGAGAGTAAGGAAGTGCCCTTGGTTGGAAGAATTAAAGATGCACAAGTGGATTTTGTTGCTTTGCCTGAGAAGAAAGTTTTGGCTACTATCTTAGTAGCATATATTCCTCCTTCATACGGGATGTTGCTAAGCAGGAACTTCTGTAAGGATGTGGGTGGAGAAATTCAAATGGATTGGTCACATGCACTCGTACCTGTTAATGGGAAAATGAAGAATTTGCGGCCTGAGAAGCAATCTAAGTATATTGTACAAAAAACGGATGATCCCAAAGCACAAATACTCTATGAGGATATGGGGCATGGCAACTACATGATTATGTCTCCTGAAGAAATCCAACTCCCCAAAGTATCACCTCAAGATTCTAATGGTGTTTCGATTTAGAGTTTGATGGAAGTTGTTCCTCAGCTGGTTCTGGAGCTGGTGTCATACTGGTGTCACCTGAAGGAAGCCTTCATCCTTTCTCATTCAAGTTGAAATTTGAAAATACCAATAATACAACAGAGTATGAGGCTCTCATTCTTGGACTACAGGTGGCAAAATAACAAGGTGTGAAGAATCTTCTTGCTCGTGGGGATGCGGAATTGATTGTAAAGCAAGTTAGAAACCTCTTCCAGGTGAAAAATGGAAGGTTGAAACATTACAGGAATCAGGGGTGGGATTCCATTGAATTTCTTGATGCTTTCTCCATTGAAGCAATACCTAGGGAGAAGAATACCAGGGCTGATTCATTAGCAGTCTCTGGGTCACTGCTTATACCTCATCCTGAATTTTCCCAAGATAAGTTCACCATTGAGATGATCCATCGACCTAGTGTACCTGATAATACAAATAACTGGCAAGTTTTCAATAATGATCAGCACTTTCTTTCTTTCTTAGAACTCAAGGATAATTTTGAACAATTATACTTTGAAGGAAGTGACAATTTACCTCGTGAAAGTGTGCCCTTTGACAAAGCAGCCACTCAAGGAGAAGAAACGGATCAGGATGGATGTATTAAACTCAAGGGAAAAAAGATCCCTAAAGGATTGGTAAGTTTAGAGGAAATGTTTGATAAACACGAAAGGTATGTAAAGTCTAGAGCTTCTACTGGACCTCAACAATCAGCTGAATATGACAAAATTAATATTGGGAGTTCTACTGATCCTAAGCTCGTGAACATTGGAAAATGTTGCACATCAGATGAGAGGAAGAAAGCAATTGATATGTTAAAGAGGTATAAGGATGTTCTTTCCTACTCTTATGAAGATTTAAAAGCTTTCCAACCAAAAGAGATGCAGCATTTTATTCCTCTCAAACCTGGAATGAAGCCTTTTAAACAAAAGCAGAGGCAATACAATCCCAAAATAGCTAACACCATTTTTCAAGAAATACAGAAGTTGTTGAAAGCCAAAATAATTTTTCCTATCCATCATTCAACATGGATTGCCAATATTGTACCTGTTAGAAATAAAAATGGTGAGATTCGTATCTGTGTTGACTTCAAGAATCTGAATCAGGCTTCCTTGAAAGATAATTATCCTTTACCTATGATGGATCAGGTCTTACAAGTAGTAACAAGATCTGAAATGTTGTCTATGCTTGATGGATTCTCAGGATATAATCAGGTAGAAGTTAATACTGCAGATCAACACAAAACAGCTTTCACTACCCCTTGGGGTACCTTTCCTTACAAAAGAATGCCTTTTGGGCTCATTAATGCTGGTGCCACTTTTCAGAGAGCTATGGATCTGGCATTTGGAAGTTTGAAAGGGAAGTGTATTGTTGTATACCTTGATGACTTGACTGTGTATTCTAAAATAAGGGCAAATCATTTTCAGCACTTGGAGACAGTTCTGCTAAGATGTAGAGAACATGAGATCTCTTTGAATCCTAAAAAATCCGTCTTTTGTGTCACAGAGGGGAAATTATTAGGGCACATCGTCTCCAAAGATGGTATTAAAATTGATCCTGAGCGAGTTCAAGTTATTCAGAAAATTCCTCTCCCAACCAGCAAAAAGGGTGTGCACTCTTTCTTTGGTAAGATCAATTTTTTGAGAAGATTCATCCCTGATTTTGCAGAACTAACTCTGGATATCTCCCAAATGATGAAAGGAAAACAAATGTTTGGTTGGTCTTCTGAAGGGAAAGAAACCTTTGAAGATATTAAAAGAGCCATTGCTAAAACTCCTGTTTTAGCATGTCCAGATTTTAGCAAAGATTTTATTATCTATTGCTACGCCACAGATAACACCTTGGCTGCGGTTTTGACTCAGAAAGATTCTAATGAGCACGAACTCCCAATTTCATTTATGAGCTATATTCTGAAATATCATGAGTTAAAATATACCATGATGGAAAAACATGCTTTTTTAGTGGTTAAAGCTGTTAAGCAGTTTCGTTTTTACATTCTTAACTCTCACTCCATGGTGTTGGTACCAGATACAACTGTTAAGTCAATTCTTACACAGCAGGAATTTGGATCCAAGAGAAGGAACTGGGTGGCTAAGGTTCAATAATATGATATTGACATCAAACCGACCAAGCTCGTCCGTGGAAAAGGCCTTTGTGAACTCATCGCTGAAGGAGCTAGACATGAGTTACTGGAGGATAAAATTGGTCTTCCTACAGTTCTGTTTCTTAGCTCAGTTGACGAATGGTATGCTGATATCGCCCATTTTCTCACCTATGGAGAATGCCCCTCACATTTGACTGCCAAAGAAAAGAGGACTGTTAAACTAAGTTCAGTGCAATATGTGTTGTGGGAAAACGCCTTGTTTAAAGGTGGGTTAGATGGAAGGTTTTTGAAATGTGTGGACAAGGAACATCAGAAAAAGCTACTCTCAGCTTTTCATGATCAAGCATGCGGAGGGCACTACTCATCAACCGTCAATGCTCATAAGATACTTCATGGAGGATATTACTGGCCTACCTTGTTCAGAGATGCATCAAAGTGGGTTGATAAATGTGAGGCTTGTCAGACTTTCATGGGTAGACCCAAATTGGCCTCTTTGCCTCTTAAGCTAGTTGTAATTGAAGAACCTTTTCAACAATGGGGTTTGGACTTCATTAGAACACTTAATCCATCTTCTAGTGCTGGTCATACTCATGTATTAACTGCTACTGATTATTTCACAAAATAGGTAGAATCCATTCTAGTAAAGAGTACTACTTCTGAAGTGGTGTGCAGTTTCATCAAAGAAAACTGTTATCACCGAATCACTGCACCCCTGGATGTTGGTTTCATATTGGAGTCCTAGCTGATCAGCTATTTTCTTGGGCATTACTGAACTGCTTGCTCCCGAATCGATCATGCAATTATGCACCAACTTATCTCCTATGATCAATGAAACATAAAATGGAGGGGGCTTCAACATTTTACCTTGCTGTCCTCCATGATTTCCTTCAGGCTGGGCAGCATTTGTGAGTACCTTCTCTTGCATTTGGACATGGTGATTTGGAGTTGACCAGTCTTTCATGGCAGCTTGTAGCAAATCTCTCTGTCCTGGGATAGATAGTGATTCCCACATGGATATGTTTACATTTGTCTTCTTCATCTGATCAATGATACTAAATGGAGATGAAGTATCCCTCTGCTGTCCCTTAGCCTGCACATTCGTTCCTTGCAAATGAGTGGCAGTAGCTGGCATCTGAGTTGGTTTAGGAACTGGTTTGGATGCTCCTTACATGTTTGGAACTACAGTTTGTTTGCCAGCCACTTGTGGAGTGGTAGAAGGTTGTGTATTACTTGAAGCCAATGGCTGTTCTTCACCTAAATTCCTCCTTTTTGACCTTGTGTTGGCTGCAACACTTTGAGAGGGTATCTGATTCATACCACAGAAGTCTTCAGCCTGCCAATTGACAAGAGTAGTTTCGTTCGGAGATGTCCCTTGCTGAGATGCTTCCTGCTGCTGATCTCCTTCGTGGCTAGACTCTTGTGACCCACCAATGGTTTGCACCATCAGGGCCTGATTTAATGCACCGTTAAAGCACATTGATTGGTTATGTGGCTGACTGCACGGGAAACACCAATCATATTCTTGGGCCATGTTATTTTGGACTGGCACCAAAGCCCTGGATGCAGATGCAACATTGGGGTTATAGGGCTGAAATGGTCTTTTGGCAGGAGGCCTTACTTGGCTTTGATTTTGATTTGCAGCTGGATTGGATGGTCTTTGAGGTTGATATGGCTGCCTGTTAGGCTGAGCTTGAGGCTGATATGGCCTAACACTTTGGGCTTGCTGTCTTTTGATAGTAACCAACTCATTTCCCAAATTTTGCAATTGTTTCATGACCTGTTAGAGTTCATTTGAAGCACTAGAGGATGAAGTAGAAGCTTCATTTGAACTTTGATTTCTAGGGGTGGGAATAGGAGCTAAGACAGGCGCTTGGCTAGTACTTGGGCTCTCTAAACTTAAATATAATGGCATTGGGGGCCTAGGAGCCAGTTTACCAGCTTGAATAAGACAGTTTTCAGCTCTAATGGCAATACTATAAGCAGCAGGTAAGGTTGTGCCTCCCATAGATTGAATTAACATAGAAATATCAGAATTCAAAGCTTTAAGATAGTATAGAAAAGCACCTTCTGCTGTTGGCCTGAATGCCACTGGAATCCTATCCCAAGACCTTTGAAATCTGAAATTGAAGTCAGTCAGCTGCTCATTGGGGGCTCTCTTGATAGTTGTCAATTGTTCTAGAAGAGACAAGTTGTCTCCCTTCTCTCCAAACTGCTCATGGAGAACTATGCACAACTGATTCCAATTTGTGATAGAACCAGCTTCAAGGCTCCTGAACCATTGCAATGCCTTCCCTTTGAACGATGATGCCAGCAGTTTGACAGCCACATCCATTTCATTTATCTCATGGATTGTACAGACATTAGCAATGTCTTTGACATGATCTCCAGGAGTAGTATGATTTTCTCCAGTGAAAAATGGAATGTTCTTCAATGCTGCGATTGGAACTGGATTCTGTGCATTGAGGGCAAGTGGGCTGCTGCCAGTGAAATTGACGAAGGGATTTGCTGGTTGCGCCATTCTGATTGGTCGAAGAACTCTTGTTGATGCGAGAAAAGGTCTACCAGGTGGAGGTGTAGACAAAGTTCTATTAGGTGGAGATGCAGATCTTTGAGCTCTTCTTCCCCTTCTTTCTCTGCCTGGAGATAGATGCAGATAAACAAACAATCCTTCCTCCCTAGTTCTTGACCTGGTCTGTATTCTTCTCATAAATTTGCCAGGCTTGGACTGCTGAAACCAGTGGATTATGCCTCTTTTGGAGTCGCCAGATGTGCAATTTTAAAGCTCCTTCAAAGCTAGAACTTACAACAAGTGCACATCAATCTTGTTGCAATGAAATTGAAGACCTCTAAGGTCCCACCGGGCGTGCCAGAACTGTTATCACCGAACCACTGCACCCCTGGATGTTGATCAGATTTCTCTTTGATCACTCTAAGCATCCAGTGTGATTGGATAACATGGGTACTATCTCCAAGTTGTGGGACTTGCTACTTGAGATAGACCTCCAGAGAAAGCTGGTTCTTGCTCCTAAACTACCTGCCACAATCTACTCCAGTGCAGGCAGGCTAACTGTTCTAATCTAAAATTTCCAAGGGACCAGGGAGAGAAAATGCATAAAAAGAAATCCTACACTAAAGCGGTGATACACCAGAAAAAGAGGGTGTGAGAAGTAATCTCCAAATGTGTGAAATACAGAGGCAAAGTGCACACTAGAAGAGGTGATGACAGTTCACCATAATCCAGCAAAATGCATTCACAGCAATATTCCAAGCACACACAATGATAATGAATTCCTGAAAGAACATAATAAATGGACACAATATACTTGTAGAAAGTTTAAAGGGGCAAAAAGAATGCAAGGAAACACAGCAAGGGAAGATGCATCCACAAACTTGTATTTTATTGCTTCCTGGTATGCACAATTTAGTCTATTACAAGATAAGGGCCTGGATCACCATGCAAGGAGTCCACTACAAGGGCCTGCAACACACTAGCTTCACAAAGAAATTTTGTCAGAGCTTTGTTACCCAAAAACTCCCCCTTTACAATGAGCCCAACACTTCAATTTATAGAAAAATGAGAAGGAAAAGAGAAGGGAAAATAGAAATCCCGAAATCTGTCCTTCAACCACCTGTAAGAGGCATTAAATTGAGTGGAATGGGTATAAATTACTTGCAAAAGGCTCCCCATACTGTCCCATGTGCTGCAGCAGAGAAAGAATGATGACCATGCCTCTTAATTGCACTCCCAGCTACCAAATAAAACACTGTTCTGAACCCGGCCACGTTTCCTTAAAAAACTCAATCAATTTCTGATCAAATCCAGAATTTATTGATTTTTTTGCATCGGGCTCGGAACCACGATTCCAACGGTACCAATTTTGCGCGATTTCGTTGAGAAATGCAAAAGTTATGGCCTTCTGAGTGCAGGCAGCTATTTTGGGCCTGGCAGGCGTTTTCTGTCATTTGACGGGAAAGAGCATTTACTGACTGGGGCCGAACACGTTTCCTTGATTTAAATATATCTACCCTCATTAAAAATAAGAAATCCAGTTTCTGTGGCGTAGAGTACGTCGTGCTCGTTCCAGAAAGTCCAATTTTATCAAAATCGGAGCTCGGAGTCAAAAGTTATGGCCGTTTGAAGTTTCCAGACCAAACGTTGACTTTTCCTCCTGTGACACGTGTCATGATTTGATTGGTCCTCGGCTCCTTCGGATTTTCGCGCCCCACGTGTCCCTTTGTCCTATTTGGCACAGTGCTCTTTGTGCTGATTTCGGCCGAACCGGCCGGTTCGCGCCTTTTCGTCCCACACGTCCCAGAGGCGACCTTGAGCAGGACTTAGCCAATTTTCACGATTTTTCCTGGATCGACCTATTTGCCTTCTTGAACCCTTTTTTCACATTTTCTCAGAACTTACTCTCTTCCTCTTGGACAGGGGAGTTAGAAAAATATGAGGGGACCCTAGAAACATGAATTTTTGCCCTGAATCAATATAATTGCTTGCATGTTATCAAAATTACCTTGGGGGTGAATTTTGGATAACAAAAACATCTTGGTAAGGTATGGTGTACCAAACAAGATTGTGACAGATAATGCTTTGAATTTTTCTTCAACTGAGATGATGTATTTTTGTTATGGATATGGCATCTCTCTGGCTCACTCTTCAGATTACTATCCTCAGGGAAATGGACAAGCAAAATCCACTAATAAAAATATGGTGACCATAATAAGGAAATTAGTCAATGAGTCTCAACGAAACTGGCACAAGAAACTCTATGATGATCTTTGGGCAGATAGGATCACACCTAAGAGAGCCATTGGAATGTCTCCTTTTCAAGTGGTATATGGAGCAGAAGCTCAATTGCCAGTAACAGTGGAGCTGCCAGCCTTGCATCTAATGAAGGCCATTGAAGATACCAGTTTCAATGATGCTTTGGATAAGAGAATTATGTACCTACACAAATTGAATGAGAACAGATTGGAAGTTGCTGATAAGATATCTACCCATTAACAGAAAGTTAAGGTCTTGTTTGATAAGAAAGCCAGGTTCAGAGATTTCCAAGTTGGAGACACTGTTTTGTTATGGGATAAAAGGCATGAACCTTGTGGCAGCCATGGCAAGTTTGATTCCCTTTGGCTCGGACCTTTCAAGATCAGGCACTTTGCTGGTAAGAATTATTTTTACCTTGATTATATGGATGGTTCTTCTCTCCCACTTCCTTATAGTGGGCAGTACCTGAAATTGTTCAAGTCATAGATGATTAGGGAGTCCTTTGTATATTCTGTACAGCGTTTTGTTTTTCTTTCCCTTTGTTTTGGTGTGTTTTCCTCTGTATTGGTTTGATTCGATGACTCCATTGCCCAATGGATAAGGTACTAGTCTACTTCCCCGAGTTTTTCTAAGTTCTTACCTTGTCTCATTCCTTGAATTTATGCCAAGTCATCCCCAGAAGGAGCCAACTATTGTCCACTCAAAATTCCCCTGCTCTTAAGAAAGTGAAAATTTAAAATTTTGAGTTTAAGTGTTTTCTCTGTTGTACTGATAATGTGAAATGCCAAAGAAATTGAGAAAATCTACGTTTTTGGGTCATTTTGTTTGTTTTTCGGGCCTGTCAGACATTTTTGTCCCGCGTGTCCCAAGTTCAATAGGGCCCTTTGTTCCCCGATCGGCCGGTTCACCCGAAGTCTATTCTTTTCGGGCCCGTCAGAACTTTTTGTCCCAAATGTCCGAAGTTCGCCCAGACCAATTGTTCCATTTTCGTCCAATTCAGCCGAGCCGCGTGCTTCGCGTACTTTTGTCCCACGTGTCCCAAGTTCAATTGGGCCCTCTGTTCCCCGATCGGCCGGTTCACCCGAAGTCTGTTCTTTTCGGGCCCGTCGGAACTTTTTGTCCCAAATGTCCCAAGTTCACCCGGACCAATTGTTCCATTTTCGTCTGATTCGGCCGAGCCGCGTGCTTCGCGTACCTTTTTCCCACGTGTTCCAAGAGCATTTTTGTGTCTTTTTCCCGCTTCGCTCGAATCGGCCGAGCCACGTACTTCGCGCTTTCACGTCCCACATGTCCCAAATGAACCAAGTGTCATTCGTGCTAATTTTCCCGCTCTACCCGAATATCTTGCTTCTTTAAATTGGTAGGTATATATTTAATGTGCATTCATTACCTTTCTCTCTCCTAAATGGCTATATAACGAGCGAACCCCCTATGTGTTTTACACACTGTTTTCCTGCTATCTTTTGCTCGAACCTTTGCAAACTAAATTCCTACGCACGTATCCATTTTTCTCTGTAATTCCTTCCCTAGTCTAGCTTGCAGCTTCGCCCTCCGAATTACTACCAACATGAAGATCAAATTTCAGGGGCAAGAACAAATCTTACCACTAGAGTCTGTCGTTCCCGATATCTGGGACAGTGAAGTTCGCCATCTTGAATTTAGTGATTTTTGGTCGAGGATGACAGATGCAAACCCTACGCTAATGGCACAGATCATTCATGACAGCGGTTTGGCTTTCGCTGGTGGTTTCCCAATCTCTGTGCAATGTGCAGATATAGTGCTTTCATGCGGAGATCATTTCAACCCTGATTCGAGCGAATTGACCAATATACACGTGGCAGAGACATAGCCGAGGCATTGAAGATATTCAGGCAGTGGATTTTGAAGTCAGTGGGTCCCTCCTAGTCATAAGCACCTGTCTTCTTCTCCTTATTCCTCTCTTCTCTTCCAATTATTTCTCTTGGATTTATTGTAATAAGTTGAGGTATTACGATTGGCAATCCTTAACTAATCTTTAGTTAAAAGAAGTAGTTACCGAGAGTAACTGAACTGTAAACTATATAATTGCCTCTCCTCGCCATTTTGAAGGAGGAAGAACTTGGCTTATTTTCTGAAAGTGTAAATAAATCATAAAGAAATCAATACAGAAGGGATTTTCATTCTTCGTCTATCTGATCTCTTTTATCCCTAATATTTTCATTTAATCTTGTTAAGATCATTAGTCTATATTATATTAAGAAGCTTTGTATTCTTACAGATGTTATTGATAGAACTTTGTGTCTTTCAAATTTCATCTTATTAGTATGATACAAATGATCTTGTTTCAATTCACTGTACCTTCGCATGCATAAGGAATTACTCTATCATCTATAATTCTAAATGGTGCCTTTCTGCTCGTTCTCATTTTCTCATTCCTCAGTCTTTTTGTAATTGATGATCCTATAGAAAACACTTTCGTAAATATCCAAGTTCCATAAGAAAATCATGTTTTGTATATGTGTAAATAGGTTTGTTTCTGAATAAGGGAACCTCTCCCATTAAAGAGGAGGGACTTCTTGTCCCCTGACTGTTGCTCTTCGTGAAGTCCTATTTGACGACCAACAAGCTGTCAAAATGTCCTGAAAGAGACAAAACGGGGATCGAAAAGAAACATAAAAATGATTGATTTATAGCACAAAAATTTATGTTATAAATTTTGTTTTCGCTACATCAGCCAAACATAGTAGAAACAAGAGCAGGTTAAATGTCAAGTTTGAAATTGCAGTGTAGGTTAAATTTTGAAGTTATAAAATAAATTACATGTTTCTTTTTAGTTTTTTAGAAAGGCCTCTTCTACATTTCTTGGCTAGTTGTTTGGATTTACTTCCCTTTGGAGAGTTTAGTTGTATTGTTCTGATGTTCTCCCTTACTTTCGTGGGATGATATTTAATTTGTAGTTGATAAAAAAATCTATTGTTCAATGATAAAAAGTGAGGCATATTTGACACAAAAATATTGTCTGGAAAGGATTGCCAAGTAGGACGTTCAATGATGTGGTCGGGGACAAGGAGGCATGTTAATGGCTATCTTGTCCTTGTAGCCCCAAATCATTCGAGTCTCTAAACTGATTCAAATAATGTCAAATATATCAAAGCAATAAGAATACCTTTTGAATATTGGTAATACATAACAACAACATCAACAACACCATTTATAATTCTTTATATGGAAAATAAAAAACACACTAACAACAACATCAACATCACTCTAGTGACCATCAAATTAAAAAAATCAAATTATTAAACAAAAAATAATAACTTATAGAAATGACAGCATAAGTGAAATTACTGAGGTTGTTGAAGAAGTAATAATGGTGGTTGAGAATGTAGAAAGGAGGCGTGTTGGAGGATACGTATAGGGGACGACTAGAGATATCTTTTTTAGAGTGATAGGGCATGGTTTTACACAAAACTATAAGTGATAATGAATAAGTCTGAGAGTTATTCAAACATTTTAATATCATTACAAGGTTGTAGGTGTATAGGACACTCTGATAGATCCTTTCCCTAACATGCATCCTCACCAACTGTGTCAAGTTAGTATTTTTAGTAAATATAATAATAATTGGACTTGGTGGAGATTATGTGAGAACTGCAAGCAAATACATTTGATAGGTGTTTATTTGATGGATTTTCTTGTCATCTACCCCTCCCAGCTATGCCAAGAATGTGCACTTTGAAATAGAGCATGAACTCCTTGAAAATTTTCTCAAAGAAACGTATTTTCATGGAATGTTTTTCTTGTTGGATATGTATGAAAAATGTTTGAGCGTCGATAAGGCATGCACATTATTTGATATAAAACCTCAGAGAAATGTTATATTTTAGGATGAAATCATCATTGGTTACAAAATTTAATTATATTGTTCAATAGCCATGGTAAAGGAGATGTATTTATAGATCAATGTGCTATTTGGTGCTCTCACATTGGCTCTTTTTGCAGTTCTGTTTCCAAACAAGTCACCATTGAAAGTGTTTTTCAAACTCTCTACTTTGGTGGCTTGATATTGTAGGCTCGTTCAAGATCTTGTGATGGGTATCTCTTTGTTGGGTTCACGTTTTGGTTGCAAAAATTTCTTATACTCTCTCTACAACCTTGAATTTCATAGAATTTTGTCATTTTCTCCTTCTTGGGCTCAAGTTTTTTCATTACCAGCACAGATATGAAATTAGCAAAATGGATGTCCTCTGTTAGTTTCTTCTTCTCACTACTTAATTATAAATATTGAACTTGGTGATTTAATCCAACTAATGGATTAGTTTGTGCCCATATTATGAGCCATCTCCTTATCACCCAACTGATTGAGCTTATTCTTCATTTGGGATTTATGGTGATGGTTTTGTTGGAGTTTGTTACACCTATAGCTCACCATCCCTCAAATCGACTAGCTGGACATGTTTGTGACACTGGTCAAACTTTGTTCGAATTTTTGAAAACCAACATAAGATGTGGACATGTTGGCTTAGGCCACGCTAATCATTGTTTTGTTGGCTTGTAATGAAATTTCTACCTAAGTTTCCAGTTGGTATGTGGTGACTTGGTCATGCTTGGCTTATGGTTTTCAATGGGTCACTCTTAACCTTTATAGCTCGTTTCATTGGATTATTCCAACTCTTTTTGCTTCATTTATTTTTTAATTAGGTGAGTTCTCTATTAGATCTACCTTATTTTTGTAAAAACCTAACTCTATTTTGTCTTCTTTGCTCAATGATTTAAAAAAAAATTAGAACTCGTTACATAGTTCACACAAATTGACTTTAGTAACTAACTAGTTTGGTACCTTAACTCTATTTTGATTTTTTGTATGGAGGGGTTGTGGATGCACGCAAGTTATTTGAAAAGATCCTAAAAGTGTCTTTGAGCCTTGCAGAATGTGGATGAACCCACTTGGAGCACCATTTGCACTGGGGATGATAATATTTTCCAGGCATGGTTCATCTCTCCTTATCTTTCATAATTTTCATATTGTAGTTTTCCATTTGAAATGAAATAAATTTTAATTCCTTAGCATTACCATACATTTCATTATTTTATATAAATTTGTTTCAAAAAAATAAGAACTCATATCGTAACTTACGTAGTCCAAATATCCTTGGGTAGAAAAGAATGAACTTAACACTTAATTTTGAAATGATCTAGTAAGCTTCCTAACCAAACTAAATTGCTACTTTACCGTTTTTATTGACAATTTTAGGTTGTGTTCCCTATATATATGTTGACCTTTACCTTGTGAAATCCAATAAATTGATATTTTTAGAGACTTGCAAATAAACCTTCATAACTCTAGAAAGGAGACGTAAAGTTTCCTTTGTGTACCTTGTTATGTGAGGAGTCATGTCAATCCTTAGTTCAACATCGATTGATCATCTATGTTATTTTGGATGCTCCCGTAAGAGCCATGTTACCTCGTATTGCACTTTTGGGAAGTTGTTAAAATTGAAAAGTTGGATTTCATATCGACTCGCCGTTTGAACCCTGAACCACGAAATGCTTATCCCCCTTAACAAACTTCTAGTATTTTTACTAGAAAATTTCCTAGAACTTTCAGTTTAGGGAAAAAAAATCTTCTAGATAGTTTGGAAAGAGCATTTTGTAGGCCTCTGGTCGCATTTTGACTAGGTCAAACTTTACCGATAACGACCGGTGGCTGTGGAAAACCTGTTTGGCAATTCTCAGTCTTGTCGACTTTGATGAATTCTCCATATATAGAGGAACTTGTAGGAAATTTCATGTGGTGGGTTCATTCATTGAATTTTAGTTTTGGATATGGTTTTTTGAGCCCTCAAACTAGCTTTTGGTCAATTTCAACTAGGTAAATAATGACCGATGGCCTCGGAAAACTAGTCGCCAATTGTAAACCATTCACCTGTTCAAAATTATGTCAAATCCTATGGGATCTTAATATATATATGGACACGTAGAAATTTAACTGTGGTATGTTTCTCACTGGAAGACAACGTTTGAGATTTAAAATATATTGACTTAAGAGAACTGTTAAAAAAGAGATACCAAAAAAGTAAAAAGAAAAAAATGGTCTCGTTATCCCTTATGCCTACTTGTCCTTTGTACCCTAGTGAGTGGCCGAAAACGAAACAAATGTTTTAGGTTATATTGCTATGATTGGTCTCATGGTGGAATTTAAATAGCACAAGTGGTTTTCTTGTTTACAACATGTGTTTATTTTGTTGTTTATAAGGGCAAAGAAGTGGGATGTCTCATGTTATTTTACACTCCTTGTAGTAGTGAATCCATTAGTGAAAAGTCTTTGTTATTTTTTTTACAAATTTTATAAAACAATGCTAATAATGAGACCATAGTGCAGATGTAAGAGTAAAGCATATAAGAGTAAAACAAGATTTGATGTTAGGAATAATGTCACTCTTGGAGTCCTTATAACTCAATTAAACATTTTCATGTGTTAAAAGAATATGAATTTCCTTGGTGAGATCAAACTTTGAGAAAATAAAATATATATATATATATCCTAAATAATATATCTTGATATGGAAATGTTGAATGGATTCAACAAGTTATTGAACTATATTAACTATGTTAGGGAAATAAATATACCATGATCGAAGAATGTTTTTGGGAAAAATCTATGTTGAATCTAAGTCTCCCTTAAATCCTAAAATTTCTCCTTGAGATCACGTTAGATTCACTTGTGTAGCAAGTCGTAAATTTTAAACTATTGAATAATCATTTGGGAAGTATAATCTTAACATAAGAGTGAGAGAATTAGGATTGTTGTATGCAATTTGAAATATGGAAAATAATTATGTAACTTATGGAGATTATCATAAGGGATAAAGAAAAAATTAAATGGTTGAACTGTAAGTGGAATGTGAAATGAATTTAAGAATCTATAGGTGGAAAAAGGAAAAATTATCCTTGCATAATAATGTTTATTGGAATGTTAATTGTAACTAAGATGTAACCATGGTAATGATGTGTTGTGGGTTTGTCAATCCTTGGGTCCCTTTTCTTGTGGTTGGTTCATTGCTAGCATTTGATTCATTGGGGAAAGTGTGGCATCTACATGTATATGGTGTTGTCATGTGTCTATGTGATTTGATGAATTATGTAAGTGTCTTATGCTTTGTTGAGTTTCTCTACTTGGAGCCCTTGCGGTGTTGTGTAGTGAGCAATGTAAAGTAAAAAAAACAATTATCCTGGTATTTTACTGTTAATTTCTGTGGTAAAATGTTGTCACATTTGGTATCAGAGACAAGGTTCATGCTCTCAAACCTCTGGGTACAGATTGGATTTGTGATGGTGTTGCATGATGGTGGTGGATATTGGAAGAGTAATGTGATATAAGCGTGATGTGAACTATGTCGCAATTGTGAAATTGTGAACACACATGTTGTGTATGTCACTTAGTGCGTATTTTTTTTTATCATGTTGATGTGCTTGTGATGAGAGTATTCTCTCTCCTTTTCATGGATTCTATGAAGATTTCATGTGTGATGTACCAGCCTTATTCTGTGTGACAAAACAATATTATTGTGGATTGTGAAGTGTTGGAGCATTTTGTCATTATGTGATATGTAGGTGTATTGATGTATTGCATGAAAAACTTAGGTGTAAAGTGAATTATATTATATTGTGATGTCGTCACTTTATTATGATGAATTGTGTGCATCACCATGTTGTATTGCAATTTACTATATGTTGTAAAGTTACACATTGTGTTCCTCATACGTATAATTCATGTAATATCTAATTGGTTCATGTCGTGATTTAGGGGCATATAGTGAGCGTATGATCCCTATAACAACGACAAATATACTTTGGGTGCAAAATGTGGTAATGTGATGTATCGTAACCCGTGAAAGTAATGATTGCATGTTTTACCCTGTATATATACCATGCGTAAGACGCTATGGTTAATTTGTGTGAATCACCATTGTGTTAGTGATATAGTTATGTGTTATGTTGTGGACCCTACACTAACCGACACTAAGGGAAATTGGTAAAAGGTGTATGTTTGGAGTGAGAAAATGTGTACCATTGACCAGTCACTCGATACTGAGTATGAGATAGGAAGTTGAGCCTTACATAGGCTGAAAACCACCTTTTTTTTGTTTGGTATGTGTGGCACTTGCTCAACGGGTTTCATGCATATTGTGTTTCATGGACACCTTAGGCTCAGGTAGATGTGTATGCTTGTAAACATTTAGCAAGAACATGAAATATGTT
Source organism: Taxus chinensis (assembly GCA_019776745.2). Classification (NCBI taxonomy): domain Eukaryota; kingdom Viridiplantae; phylum Streptophyta; class Pinopsida; order Cupressales; family Taxaceae; genus Taxus; species Taxus chinensis. Next base: position 756,519,041 of record CM034151.1, on the reverse strand, counting down.
TATTGATATGGATTCAACCTATGAAAAAACTATGCGTGGCCTTGTGTAAAGATAAACTTGGATGATTCAGGATGCATGAAAATGTGTATTGTTGATATGATATTTTACAGAGACTGAGGATCTATGGTATCTGGAAATATATTTTACTTTCTTGAGTAACCCCCTTTGTGCACCAAATGGCCACATAGTTATAAGAAGGGGAATACACCCTTATAGCATAATGTTTTCTTCGTAAACACTTTCCATTCTTGTAGAACCAAAGAAGATTTTATTAGAGACATGTTTCAATGTATTTTTCAATTCATTGGAGGTTGATCACTAACATTCTAATTTTGGTCTAACCCATTTCCTAATTATCTGATTTGTTTTCTCAGTTTTAGTTTTTTCATATGGATTTAAAAAATTTATAGAGGTATTCATTTGGGTGAGCTTGGGGAATTTTTGCCACTTGGCATTTGATATGGATTTTTTGCTGACCTTAATTTCATAATGTGTTTTAATATGGTCATGGGATTCACCATGGAGTGGTGGAACCTATGGACCCGCTTCGTTGTATGGGGGTACGCCCCAAGAAGTTACAGATAAGGGCTAGTGGGTTGTTGAACTCATGATTTATTATGTCACTTGGGTTAGTGGTATTTATGGACTGGCTAAGCGCCCTAGGATTTCATGCCATTAGGGTGAGCGACCTCTTTTGACTCAGTAAAAGGAAACATTGCCCCTTTATTTTATTGCTTGAGGGAGGCATAAGAGACTTTCAGGGAGGCATAAGAGAGTTGAGGGAGACATAAGAGAATTGAGAAAGGAATAAGAGATTTATGTGGGTGTGATTGATGCTTTGGGAGTTATTTTGATCAACTGTTATGTGATTCTTGGCAGGTATACATGTATTTGTTTTGTCCTTCATGCTTGTTAGGTATATGTTCATTGTAGTGATGAAATTTAGGCACCTATGGAGTTGGTTCAGTTTTGTGTACTCTTGATATTATGGTTTATAAGTCTTGTGATGTAAATGAAATCTTGACACTTATGTAGCTATAGTTATGGTCTAAAGAATTTGTGAAACCTTCCAATAAATATACCTACTTTGAATTCCATGATTGTTAGTAGAACTGCTTATGTTACAACCGTACTTGTTGTGTCAGGACCATGTGTGACAAGTACAACTATTGTGAGGGATATGCTATGTTCTTGGTATCAAAATTGGTTGAGTTCTCAGATATGATCTAGTCAACTAAAAGTATGTAGCAATATGTTCTAGGACCATTAGCAAAGTTGTGTTTGACCCTGATGTCCGGTATTGTGATGTCAGTTATATTTGGCACCCATGAACATGACAGAATTTTATTGTTTTAAATTCTAAACATGATGATTATTAAGATCTCGAGATTTAAGAATTATTGTAAAAGAAAATATTAACTAAGTTGCTAACTAAACCCAGAACTTGTTTTAATTTTACAACACATTAAAATTTAAGAATTGTGGAATTTAGATTGCTTCCTTTGGTCGTGTTGTATCGAAAAGTTGTTTTGCCTAAACAACATGTGTAATTATTGAAGACCTTCCGCACTTAACCTTCAACTTTGGTTTTTGTCACATCGATGGCAATGCTCTTATAAGGGGCAGGGAAATGTTGTGCCCTAGTCAAATTAAAAAAAAAATTAAATTATGCTCAAAATGGCACAACTACGACCGTTTGAGCATAGAAAATGCGTGTGTCATTTTTTGATATAAATTTTCAGAGAAATCTTAGTATCTTAGGATGCAACTCCGGTGAATACTTGTGATATTTAGGAGTATATTATTGTATAGGCTTGATAAAGGATCGTCTTTATGATAAAAGTGGTATTTTGTGCTCTTGTACTAAATTTTTTCGTGTGAAGGTGGTTGCGAGTGTACAACCATTGATAAGCTCTGAAATTGTTCTAGAAACTTTTACTTTGGTGGCTTGTTGTTAATAGGCTTGATTTAAGAGCTGCGTGATTTTTGGGAATAATTTTGTTTGGTTCACATTTTGAATGACTGCAAGTATTTTTTATTATTCTCATTAACATTTATTTCATTGAAACCATTTGTGGTTAACAGAAAATCTTATCCTTGTGATCAGTTTTTTGGCATTGGCAGCATTTCAAATATGAAATTAGCAAAATGGATGTCCAAGAGGTTAGTTTCTTCTTCTCACTGCCTAATTATACGTACTGAACTTGGTGATTTATTTGAAGAGACAAGGAATTTTTGCCCATCTTGTGAGCCATCTCCATATCACCCAAATTAAGATCGAAAAGCTAATTAGGTTATTTGGGACTCATGGTGAGGTTTTCTTAGAGTTTGTTACACTTGTAGCTCATCGTTGCTCAAATCGACCAGGCATGGACCTATTTGTGACACTGGTCACACTTTGTTCAAATTTTTTGAAACCCAACATAAGATGTGGACATGGTGGCTTGGTGCCACACTAAGTAGTCTTTTGTTGGACTTGTCATGGAATTGCTACCTAACTCACCGGTTGGTATGTCGTGACTTGGTCGTGCTTGGATTATGGTTTTCAATGGGTCACTCTTAACCTTTATAACTCATTGTCATTGGATTCTCCTGTCTTTTGTGTTGCTTGCTTTATTCTGGTCCTTAGGTGACATGTTTTCTGTTGGTTTCTACTATTCGTTTTAAGGAGATGAGTCTAGTTATCTGCTTCTGCAAGCTGACTCCTTTTCCCAATGGATATTTTTGGCACTTGGTCTACCTTTTTTCTTGTGGCACTCACAGGGAGTTCCCATCCCCGAGTCGACTAGCTAGATGTTGGTGCTCAAAATAGTCTCACCCTGTTTTGCCATTTAAATCTATCAGGGGATTTACGGCCTCATACCATATTTTTTCTCCCCGTGTTGATGCCTCAGAGAGTCTTTGAGTTCCTTTTGTTGCCGTAATCAATTCATTCCTGGAGCTGAGGATCACGTATGGATCCATAGTATGTTTCCTTGCATTTCTCTTTCCTTATCTGGAAAGCATCTGTAATTTGGGTCTCATGTTCTTTGTTCATCTGAAAAAGTCAGGATCTCCCATTCTTTCTGTTTACCAGAGTCATTTGATTTGCTGTCCCTGTCAATTTTTGCCCTAAATAATTGAATAAAATGAATGGATCGTAGCTTACGGAGGATCCAAATATCCTTGAGCCTTGATAACAATGAACTTCAACACCTCATTTTGAGGTTATTTAGAAAACTTCCTAGACCAAACTATATCACTACAATACCCTTTTATCGACAAGTTGAAGTTGACGTTCCTAGTAAATATGTTTACCATCTCCTCGTTTAAATCAGATAAATTGTAATTTCCGGGGACTCGCAAAGTAAACCTTCATAACTCCGGAAAAAGGGTGGTTAATCTTCCTTCATGTACCTCGTTATGTGAGGAGTCACTGCAATCTTTGGATTGACCCAAAGATAAATCATTTTTGATCCTTTGATGCCCTTATAGCAGCCCTATTACACTTGTTTGTCAGTGGTAGGAAGCTGCTAAATCTAAAAAGCTGGCTTTCATTTTGAACTCGCCATTTGCAACCTGGATAGAGATATTATTATCCATATTCGCAAACCTCTAGTGTTTTTACTAGACAATATCATAGAACATTCATTTTAGGGAAAAACACTTTTCTAGTATAGTTTGGAAAATCCATTTTATAGGCCTCTAATCACAGTTTGAATAGGTTAAACTGGACCAATTAGGACATGTGGCTCTCATAAATCATGTCACCATTTGAAAACCGTGTTGTCTAGTTTTTAGTCTCGTCGAAAACTCTGATGAATTCTCCAAATATAGGTGAAACTAATACGAAATTTATTGTGGCACGTTCATACATCAAACATTAGTTTTTGGATGAGTTTTTCTGAGCCCTCGAGCTAGACTTTTGACCATTTACAACTAGGTCCAATTATGACCGATGGCCCCAGAAAACTCGCCACCAATCAGTAAACCGTTTGCTAGTTCCAAATTCTGTTAGTTCCAATGGGACTCTTGGTATATAATGGACACGTAGAAATTTAACCGTGGTGTGTTTTCTCACTGGAAGACAACATTTGAAAGTGGTTTCTTAGCCTCCGAGTCTAAATTGAACAATTTTTGTAACTAGGAGGAAAACGTAAAAAAAAAGTTGTAGGACCCTGTCGGGTTGCCAAACCACCGTGGAAATTTTTTGACACATGTAAATAACTATTTGAAAATCTATAGTTTAACTTGTTGTGTGAAATGGAACTTTTGACTAAATGATGTTTCTCTCTCTTTCCCTTCTCTTTCTCTCTCGTTGGTTACGAAATGATGTGAAATGAAACGAGATGAAAACATGTGTCTCTAAAACTCTCCATTAGAATGCAAATTATTATTATTATAATGTAAATGGGAAACTAAAAAATAAAGTTAATTATGCTAGATCTAGGTGGATCCCATGCCAGCAATTTATCATTGATTTATCCTCACATGTTTTTGCAAGATGGGAAGTAAGATGACGAAAAGGCGTGGTGAAATTATTGAATCATTATTTTAATTTTATATATTTTATTGGAAGATGTATATATGTTTAATGTAATTTCAAAGTAACAGAAAAGGTTATATTTGAAATTTTTTAGTATGTATGAGATGCTAGTTTTAGGAATGCCTTGGAAAATGTGCACTTAATCATAGGTTGAATTCGACGCATAGTTACGGATGGTAAAATGATTTGATATATATCAATTAAATGAATTTGAATTTCATATCTTGTAGGGTGTTTCTAGTGTTCAATAGATGATTAATTAATTAGTATGTTGTATTATTACCTTGTAAATGTAGTAAAGAAATGTAAACGAAAAATTCAACCCTAGTATAGGACTCCAGTATAACTACCTTTCATGCATGAATCCTTTTAGTGTAGAAAAATAAAACCTTATGATAAAATTAAATCTCTACACTTGATGTCATCCTCCTCGCATGATATTTCTTATCCCAAAAGAAATTGAAACCATAAAACGAACCTAAAACTTTTGTCCTCGATGGAACCTTTTAGCTTAGGTAAATAAGACCCCTAGTTTGTGTTATCATCATGGTCAACAGGTTTTAGCATTATCATTGTGAACCCGGCGGTTAGGAGCAAATTTGACAAACTTTACATGGAACAAGTAGAACTAAAACCTTCTTAGAATCCTAGCCGTCTATCAGGTCTTATGAAGTTCGATCCATAAATTAACTTCTTGATCGAATGAATTTCCTTGTGGGATCCAGATGACACAAATGGAGAGAGTAAAATAGTTGTTCTATGACTTAAACTCTTGTTAATGATCTCTTTAGTTCCTCACAGATAAATGTGTTACCTTTGTCCTTTTTGAAGGTCATGTAGTTTAAATTTTTTCCTCTCACCTTAAACTCAAATTTAGTTTGGGAGATGGCCCTTATGTACGTTTGGAAGTAAACCAAACCTTGGTTGATTAAGGGTTTAACTTGAGGGTGAAAATTGTTCATAAATCTTATAAAATGCAATTGTATTTAAAATATATTAACTAAAGAGAAGTGTTCAAAAAAGATACTAAAAAGGTAAAAAGAAAAAATTGGTCTCATTATCCCTTATGCCTACTTGCCCTTTGTACCCTAGTCAGTGGCCCAAAACCAAACTAAGGTAGTAGGTGATATTCCTATGATTAGTCTCATGGTGGAATTTAAATGAAACAAGTGGATGTCTTGTTTTCAGCATGTGTTTATTTTTTATTTTATAAGGGGAAAAGGAATAGGATGTCTCATGTCCAGTTACACTACTTGTAGTAGTGAATCCATTAGTGAAAATTATGTGTTATTTTGTTTACAAATGTTATAAAACAATGCTAATAATGAGACCATAGTGAGATGTGAGGGTAAATCATATAAGAGTAAAATGAAATTTGAAGTTAGGAATAATGTCACTGTTGGAGTCCTTGTAACTTAATTAGATATTTTCATTTGTTTAAATTAATATGAATTTCCATGGTGAGATCAAACTGTTGACATTTTTTGCACTTGTGTAAAAATGGGAAGCTCAATTTTTTTTTACGATGGATAGAATAGGTGAAGTATACCTAAGCTAGGGGATATCACATCAGATTATGTCATTATTGCTTATTTATTTAAAAAATATTACATGAAATCTACAACTATGTGTGTTGTTACAAAATGTAACATATCACATAGTCTGTAATTTCATGATCATCCTCAGCAAAAGAACACAAGCCCCGAAGGACAGTTGTGTTGTCTTGATGAGGACATCTAGTTGCAGAATAGGTGAAGTGTAGAGTTTTGGGACAGCAGACATAAATGTAGATCACAAGAAATCAGAGTTCACTACTAAATGTTACAATTTCTATTCAATGTTCCTTATTTTATGATTAAGACATTCAATTATGTTACTGAGTTGTTTAGTTCATTATACAATCCATACAAAATTCAGAAATACAGAAAGAGATATACAACTCATTTTTAGAATTCAATGTTTTATTCACAAGGAGAATCAAATGTTTCCCACACAAGCCATGGGATGTAACTGAAAATTAAAGTACAACTACTAAAAATAAAGATACATAGGCATGAATGAGAAAGAAAAGGAGCACGAGGGTGAACCCATCATTGCCTTGTGTATTATTCCTTATGCAAAGCATCTCCTAGCCAACTCCTTCATCCTCAAATCATGGTACCTGAAAAGTAAAAACAAATCAACCATCAGTTACGAGATCAGGGATCAAACAATATTCCTACACTATCCTACTTTGTGCATATGAATCTTCCCCTAAACATGAGATGTATTCTACTTGAAGGACAAACTGCATGCATGATTTAATCACTTAGAAAGAAGGAAGTGAAAAGAAATAAGAAAACATGGACATAAGAGAGGACAAAAAGCCTAAATATTTCCTAACTGCTTTCCTAAGTGTGCAGGTACAGGTTGCAACCAAAGAGAGAAATAAATAACTCATAAGTACATGCTAAGAAGAAACAAAGGTGTAACTCAAGGTTCAACAAACATTCTGCAAATGGAAGAGGTTAGAGCTCATAAGAGAGAATGAAAGATAGAAGTACATTTTTCTGTTTGAAAAGAGGAAGCATAATCAGATTTCAACAAGCTGAAGCTAAAAGAAAATAGGATTACAGCTGAAATAGGATGAGAGAGAAGATTCTTGAAAAAAATTGGCAGGGCTTCGCCATGTAAAATCAACATTTCATATTTTTCATCATACATATCAAAGTTGTAAATAAAAGGAAATACAATATATAATGCAGAAAAGAATTCTTTATAACTTAAATAGCTGAAGTGAATTGAAATTCCAAGATTATCTTACAAATTTCAGCTTTTCTAAGTTACAGTTTTAAAAATAAAGTAGATATGAGAACACCAAATTACTACAATGTCAATGAAGTACATTCATTCAAGCAAGGTAGTACTCATCTACAACATAAGCAGAAGCCATTACAGATGAACGAAAGAATATATCTCATGATGACATTAAAAGTAGATACAGGAACAATTTGAAGTAAGCTACAGGTCTTCATGAGCTCAACTTTTTCACAATAAGAGGGAATACTTATAGGCAAGGAACATGTCCAGGTTGAAGATGTTTTGAAAAGAGAGATAATTCTAGAAAAGTTTTGGCAGGGCTTCGCCATGTAAAATCAACTTTCAAAATTTTCCGACATGCCAAAAATACTACTATCAAGGAAATAAAAGCATATCAGTAAAAGAAACAGGTTGCAGTATTTCAATAAAGCATCTAAGTCAAGGCTTATGCCTAAAAATGGTGTTACAGCAGTTGAAGAATCATTTACAATTTCCAGAAAGATCCTTATAATATTACAAAGGACCATCTCAGAATTTTAAATAAAGGAATACAAAGATTACAGGTTCAGACTTGCATTTAGGAAATCATCAAATTAAGATTTTTTTTGCAAACAGGTAAACAATACCTCATGCTAACAAGAACAAGAACAAAAGCATGTAAAACATCATTACCTTTTCTAGCAGAAGATCAAATTTGGAGTAGAAAGGTTAAATGGTGCATTAGATCATCATCTTCAAAACACAAGGTAAATAACATACAAATGGCTCTCATATCCAAGGCAAAGATTTGTAGAGGATTCAAGCATACACATATAGTTTTTAACAAGATAACACTTTATTTTCTTCCAAAATAACTATATATTGCAGTCGGAAGATGATGGCAGAACTAGTTTCTGAGTTTGAAGGATTCAGAAAGTACAGCCAATGACATAAGTAAAAGAAAATATAAAAGCAAAGCCACTATTCCATTTCCAAATATCAAGTAAAGGGAAACTTCATTGTTAGAACAAATTCAGAGCTAAAAAAATTTATAATAACCTAGATCTAAAGTATAAATATCTATTCAAAACAGGGATATCATTTCAAGCTCATAGTAAAATTGATGAGTATAACTCAAGATTGTAATCAAAGAAGTTACTCTCAGCCAAACAACAAAATTTCCTCAATGAAGGCAGTCTCATAATAGAATTTTACATTAATATAATTGGAAGAGATACAAAAATGGAAGATATAGGTGTTCCCAATAGCCTCCAAGTAATGTATCAAAGAATAACATGGTACAGAGCTCCAAGTGATCAAAACATTGGCTGCTTCAAATAAAATCTTGAAAAGGAGGAAAGGTCGAGCTTCAAGAATAAAATGGTGGCCATCATGGAATATAGGACTCCAATGGTGAACAGGTTTTACAAGAAATCCATATCAAAACCCCTGCAATCACACAATGGTGATAAACCCACATGGCCGTAGAGGAATAAGAAAAGAAATCACAAAGAAGACTAAGTGGAGAAACTATCAAAGGTTAAGACTGTACAAAATCCGAAAACAGGATACAATTTGAGATTTCTTGATTAAAGATTTAAATTTTTGGTTTGTCTTTTGAAAGCTCTTAATCAAGGTATAAGTATATTTTGTAACCAACATACACCTACAGTCACCATTTTAATGCCATAGAAGTCAAAGTAAAGAAAAAACGTAGGCCCATAAGAACATACAGATAAAACTTTGAATGAAAAAATCTAGATCGAGAGATAGTCAAGAAAAATATGAAATACCCAGAATGTAAACTATCTAGCAAACTCTCCATAGACAGTTCAAGTAAAGCAACACAGTAATATCCAGAGAAGTAAAGGTGACACAAGCTTATCAGAGATTGGAAACAAAATCAGAGTATGTATACTACCGAGACAAACCATCAAAGGGGTCAATCTAGAGCTACAAACTAAACTGATGGTCGAAGCTATTTTAAATGGAAAAGGCCAAATCCTCACAGAGTTTCGGAGCCAGTACATTTTGATCAGAGCTTTGAATAGCGAACAGCTCGAGAATGACCAAAATCGTACGACCATGAATTCACAGTTGCATAGGGCCAAGATCTAAGAGAACAAGTATGATGTCCCCAGCGACTGAATCATAGAGGGTCTTTTCCATAAAGTCCCAAAATGACACAAAAGATATAAATTTCAGAGCTCTCATGGATGTCAACACAAAGCTAATAAGGCTGAAACAAGATCAAAATCAAGGTTCGAAGAACCAACAAGTGCTGGACCATAGAAACCCAATATGATAGATAAACATTAAAATGTAGAGGCAAGAAAGAGTCCTCAAGGACTAGTCTGAGTGAAAACCTGAGATCAACAGAACTCGATAAGGAACAGAAATGGTGACCGGAAGTGCTCACTGATGTTCCAAAAACTCATAAAAACACATTGATAGGCTCGGGAACCCTTTTTCATCAAATCAAAGTCGAGCTCGTCGATACAAGACGGATACTGAGATGCTCGACAGGCAAAATTTCAAGGGCTAGAAAACTGGGATAGATTTGAGCTTTAGAAGCTTCAACCATGGCGGTCACAAGAAAAATTTACCAGGGCTTCACCCTGCAAAACCAGATGTGAAAGTGAGAAAATGATGGACAATTTCAAGTTGTTTTAACTCACCCACCACACATTGAGCTTAACCTAATCCTAACTCACCTGGATCAAGCAATCAATGGCTCAAAAAACATTGCCAAGTACAACGGATCAATGGTCTAAGAAATAGGCTTAGAGATTAAAGAATAACCATGGCTAGCCTCCCACTGACCACATTAATTGCCATCTTTAAAACCCTAACCCCATGTTACAGATCGAATGGTCACCATGGAAAAGGTACAGAGATTGACATCCCAGGATGATCACCAACTTCCACATAGACCCGAGTTACTCTCTTTTGATCATGGGTTTAGTTACAAATGCCATTGACAATATTTCCCAAGGGTTGAGAAACCTTGGAGAAGGAAACCAGCCCACGTGTCAATACGAAAATAATTTCATTGACTTCCAAAGTATCCTAATATAGTGTATACAATCAAATGACTAAAAGGGACCGATCAACATTATATTGCCCAATGATCACCAAAAAGGTGAAAGCTTAAAACTATAAACCATGCAACGTATGCAAATAAATCAAGTGGCGAAATACTATGCATGTGTAGTAATTATCAAAAGGTGGTGGATATGGTGGCAGGTGCCATATGAAATGGACAACACCTGTAATTCTTATCCTAAGTCCACACAGGTGGCCGAACCATGGTGGAGTGCAGAGGTGGTCCACTCTTTTAAAGAAGTTGGGTTGAATTTCAAATTATATCCATGTGATCACTAGCAAACAATAATGGTTGTCAACATCAGAGTCCACAAGGTGGCCAACACTCATATTGTTTTCCATGAATTATTTTGCAAGTATCCATATATCAAAGGTAATGGTTTTTCTCACATGGAGCTGGCACATGGAGATGTACTTTTTGCATGCCTTCACAAGAAGACAGAATGGATAGAAGAAGATAGAATTTGCATACTCAAAGGAGTGAGACTTGCCTAGCAAGCAATTTTATTATTATTAGCAAAATTATTCACCCATTCTTTTCTTAAAAATAGAACAGTCAACTTCAGTTTGACTGCAATTATAAACAAAGGCTATTAATGCCTATTTTTAATTGCATCCTCTAGTTTTGTATTATTTTATCCCTTTATTCTATTATTAAATAAAGGATAAAAAATAGGATTGCATGGGCAAGTATAGCCTTAGGATATTTTTAGGAAGAGGTGTGAAAATTTATTTTTGCTATATATTGTGTGCCTTTGCAAAGCACAAGGGGATTCTTCCTAGAAGGATTTTTTTCATATATGAGTACTGAAGCACATTTTTTCCAGTTTTTCCCTCTGAGTGTGAAATATTTTCTGCCTTTCCAAGTTACTTTGCAGTCTTGTGTATGTTAAATTAATCTTGTGAATGCAAATTTCTTGATCAACCACCTTACCCTGCTGTAAAATTTCAGTCCTTTCTGCTTAAATTTTAATGTGCATGTTAACTTATTTGTACTGTTGTGATCCTCCCTCAGTACAATCAAGTGTTTTGCCCTTAAGTATTCTACAGAAAAAATAATTGGTTCATGCATCAAGAATCCTTCACAGACCAGTTGTGCATATACTTAGTCAAAGCCCTTATACAAATTTGGTGTATCACCTTAGTTTTAATCATTTTTTTCAGTTATCTTTTATCCTCAAACTCCCAGAAAGTAGTTTAGTATACACCAACAAGGTACCGGACCTTGATACCGAAAGACTCACCTTAAAATAGGTATACCCATAGACCCGCGGTGTTTACGATTATATCTATGAAAGAGAGAGATCATTTGTGCAAGCTTAGAAAACCTACAGCCATCTCTCTATAGGGTGCACTTTCGAGAGATAATAGTTTTTGGCATGTCCGGTGGGACTACGAATCAGATCTGCATGGGATTTTTCAGATCAACAGCATGGATTTACAGCAAATTAAAAGTCACTTTCAGGGAGCAGACTGCCGCTAATCTATTCTAAAGATTTCATCATCTTTTGGCGACTCCGTAAAGCTTAATTTAGACCAGTATTGTAGCATGTTCCATGCCTAAAGTGACTACAAGATCATCGGTAAGAGGGATTCCTTCTGATTTTTTTTCTTTAGCTTTGAATTCTGCTAGAAGGAGAAGAGTTGGTAATACTCTGCCTTATAATAGACCTGGTTTTGGTAACCCTCCTCCTAATATTCCTTCACCACATATAAATTTTTCAATTAATATCCCAGTTTTCCCAATGGCCCAACAACCACCGAGGAATTTTCTGCCCTTTACTAATGGTAGCCCATTAGTAATTCCAGTTTATCATGATATTCCCAACGCTGCCATGAAAAGTTTGTCATCATTTACGGGTAAAAATTAGGTTACACCAGCTAAACATATCAAAGATGTTGTAGCCCTATGTGTAGTCCATAATATTACTCATGAAGATGTAGCCCTAAGACTTTTATCTGCATATTTGAAAGGGACAAGCCTTGAAATCATATAGAAACTTAGAAATTGGAAGCATAGGAACTTGGGATATTTTAACTGAAAAATTGCTGAAACAATTCCAAGACAACTCAAATCATTTTTCTATCATTGAACAGTTATCTACTATTAAAAGAGCTCCCGACGAATTTATGTCTAGTTTCAATATCTGTTTTCCCATAGGATTGGAGAGAGAATTCCAGCAAGTGTCAAGCCTCAAGCTGATCATGCTTTCCTTTATTATCTTAGAGCATTAAACAATGATATCTCAACTATGATTCAGTCAATGGGTGGAGAGACACTCCTAACAGCTTATGATATTGCTATCCAAGCTGAAAATAGCCTGATTCAAGCTAGAAATTTATCACCAAGGCCATCAATGCCATTCTCGGAAGATTTAGCACCTATTCCTCAGCCTATTACAATCATAGAACTCACTATTGTAGCTCCATCAGATGATGTATTTAAAGCTTTGCAGACTATGGGAAATAAGTTGACTTCAATTGAGAATAAAACTACATTACCTAGCATACCCTACTAGGCTCCTTATCAGCCCTACCAACAAAATCAACAAAACAGGCAGCCCTATCAATAGAATCAGAATTATAGGCAGCCTTACCAGCAAAGGTAGTTTGATCGAAAGGCTCCTAGTTCTTCTAACGCTTTAGTTCTAGTTAATATGACTACAAAGGACTAGTGTCAACCTTCTAATCAACCTCATTCAACTGCAACTTTCCCAAATGCTTTTCTGAATCTGAATCTTGTTGCACAACCTCAATCTGAAACATTGTTTATGCCTCAAATGGAGGGTGTGCAGCAAGAAACTCATGTTCAGAAAGTCACCTGAACAGAATTTAGTCAGCTTTAATGAGGAGGATTTCATTACAATCACTACTAATGGCTCAAGGGAGGGCTGTTGAAAATCGAAAGCAACAAAATAGGCCTATCTTGCCTACCATCACTAACAAGACAACAAAACCAAAGTCAACTAACAACCATGTTGTTCCTAAAAAATCAGCAAGTTTCCCAGTTGATAAAATTCATCAAAAACAGCTACAACCTGATCCAAAAAGATTTATTATACCTCAAATACCTAAGGCAGCTGAAGCAAAACCATTTTTCGCTAAAGCCTACTCTAAGACAGTTGATTCTGTCTCTAAGATAGTTGCTTCTTTTAACCATTGTTGATGTAATGAAAAAATATAATGTTAACATCTCAATGTGGGACGCTCTACGTATTCCTGGAAAACAAGATTTACTTTCTCATGAACTAGCTAAGATGCAGATCTCATCAAATACAACAGAGAAGGAAGTTTAGAAGATATACATGGTCCTTGGAACATTTGAGCAAGACTGTATTAAGGAAGTTAAGTGGATGGTAAAAAAAATTTTTAATGCTCATGACATCTATAGAGACCACCACCATTTTATTTATCACTGATTATTGGAGAACATTTAGTTCATAATTGAATGGTGGACAGTGGTGCAAGTAGCATAGTTATGCCAAAAGCGATTACAGAAAAAATAGGCTTGTAGTATGAGCCTACAGAAAGGATTTTCTTACAACTTGATGGAACTGCAACTAACACGATTGGTATAATAAAAAATTTGGAGGTAACATTACATGTTTCTCCAAATGTTTCTATTCTGCAAGATGTTATTGTTGTGGACTTGCCTCCATACTTTGCTTTATACTTATCTAGAGATTTCACAGCAAAGATAGGAGCTTATCTCTCTTCATATTCATCCTTCTTATTTTTCACCACACGCTACAGTACTAAGGTTACTATCAATTCAAAACCATTGGCTAGATTCCATATCGAGCCTCATTCTTCAAATGTAGTAGCTAATTACTCAACTTTAGGGCAATCTAATTTTGATGATGTAGCTTTGGTTTCAGCATTGGATGGTGTTTCTAACCTGTTTATGGATGAAAAGACAATTGAAGAACACACTAATGATCCTTTTAATGAAATTTAAGAACATATTTTTGGTGTGTATTGTATGCATGAAGAAAATACACCACTTCCCTTTCTGTCCAAAAACAGACAATTCAATAGAAGGAATTTGGAAGCTTCATTTTGATGGAGCTAAGAACAAGAAAGGACAGGGAGCAGGTTTGATGCTCACTTCCATGAAAAAACGAAAGGTATTTTTTAGCGTTGAGTCTCCAATTTACATGCACTTGTAATGTGGTTGAATACAAAGCATTAATTCATGGCTTATTTTGGGCCAAAAAGAGAGGTATCAACACATTACAAATCTTTGGTGATTCAGAGTTGGTTATCAAATAAGTAAAAAACTTCAATGTTTGTAAGAATCCACTAATGAAGTCTTACAGACATAGAGTTTCAAACTTAATGGAAGATTTTGAAGGTATTAATATTCAGTCTATTCCTAGAACTGAAAACAAGCATGCAGATAGACTTGTAGCATTTTGTACTTGTTTCAAAGTGCTAGAACAGATTGAAAACAAAAAAATTCAGCCCCATATTAAGCTAATTGTCAGGCCCATTATCCACTATTGATTATACTCAATAGGTATCCACTTTAATGAAAAAATTATTTTTTAATTCGTAGGGTGATTTGACTGTCTACAAACCCTCCCGATTTACTCTGAATGCCTGAGGATTTCCTAAATTTTCCCATCTCTTGAGTTAGGTATGACATTGATGTCATCTAACAGAGTGAGATGTAGAAAACTTGAACAGGAGGATAATGAAGATCTGTAATTTCTACTTACACCACTAAATATCATCGACCTAGAAAAAGAAGATTTTCAAATAAAATTTCAATGAGCAGGAACAAAATGTGGTTCACACCATTACCATGGGAATCTGCAAAGTGGCGAAAATACACCTTAACAAGTGTACTCTCGAGAACAATGAGTGGGGAAAGTTTAGCATCGCTTCCAACTAAGAAAACTACTAGAGTGACCTCACTTACTGAGATCCAAAGCCGATGAATCCAAGTTAGAAAGAGATGCACTATGCACCATATCTCTCTCTAAGGAAAGTGTGGTCTCATAGTTTGTCGTATCTAAAGTAATAAGGGTGACCATTGCACATAAAAATTCCCTTACGAGGATCTGGCCCCTTCCGGTGCCACAAACACCTAAACAATGGATAAGACCATCAAGGGTCTCATCTTTTATGGAAGCATCGTTGATGGGGCTGTTGCTTCCTTCGATGTTGGTATCCTCCCATTCTTAGGGCCGGTGTGGACCACTCCAACAATAACATGCACCTTAGAAATGATGATTTTTTTTTTCATGTTACCAGTATTTCCGATGACCTCGAGGAATGTCATCTGCATTAGATTTTTAAGTGTTTTATACAAATCACACATGTCTACGTGGACATAGATAAGAAGATAGTGTAATAAGGGATTTGGTTTTGTTAATTTCATGAACATGGAGGACACTGAGAGAGTTATCAATAAGGTTAATGCCTATGGTTATGAAAATATTATTTTCAAAGTCGAATTGGCCACACCAAGGTAGAATTTTTTTTATAAAAAAATATTATAGCAAGGAGGGCATAAAATAAGGCATCTTTCCTTCTTTTTATGGAGTCTTTTAATTATTTATGCTTTAGGTTTTATAGGATTTTTTGTGTTGATAACATCAGTTGTGTTTCACTTGAATGAAATGATTCTCTGTTTATTTTGAATTACCTCATTTAGTATAAGGAATTATTCATTTTCACTAAAGAAAACCTATCAATATTATATGTTGTTTACTAAGCTCAACAGGTGTCCACTTTAACAACTACATTTGTATATTTTTATTTGTAGGGCGATTTGAGTGTCTCCAAACCATTAAAATTTATTCCAGAAGCGTGAGGATTCCTGGAATTTGTCTATTTCTTGAGTTAGGGATGAAAATGTTATCATCAAACAAAGTGAGATACAAGGAGCTTGAATAGGAGGATAATCAATATCTGAAATTTCATCTACCACCGCCAAATATCACCGAGCTTAGGGAAGAAGATATTCAAATAAAATTTCAATGAGTAGGGCTAGAAGGTGGTTCACTCCACTACTATGCACATCAGAAAAGTGGCCAAAGTGCACCTTAACAAGTGTTCTATTGAGTGGAATAAGTTCAGAATCGATGCCAGCTAATAACCCTACTTGAATAATACCACCTTCTAAGATCCAAGGTCAATGATTATGAGTCTAGGAGAGATGTGTAGTTTTACCTCTCTCATCCTAAGGGAAGTGCGGCGATCATAGCTTGTCGTATATATAGTTAGAAGGTCCATCACTACACATAAAAATTCCCTTACAAGGATATTGCCCCCAACCATTCATTATACACCTTAACAAGGGATAAGGTTGTTAAGGGTCTCACCTTCGCCATAAGGATTGATGTCAGGGTTACAGCTACATTTACTACTGGGAAGCTTATAATATCAGAGGCAACATGGACCACTCTAGCAACATCATATGCCATAGAAATGATGAAAATTCTATTCGAGCTACCAGTCTATTCGAGGACCACGAGCAATGTCAATATGTATGAGTTTTTCAAGTCATTTTGACACATAACACATGTCTACATGGCCATGGATCAGAAGGTGAAATATAAAGGGATTTGGTTTTGTTAATTTTGTCAATAGGGAGGATGCTCAGAGTTCTATCAATAAGCTCAATTCATGTAGTTATGATAATATTATAATCATATTTAAATGGGCCACTCCAAGGTATAATTTTTTTGTTAAATTGAAGCAAGGGAGACTTATAATTGGGCGTCTTTACTATATTGAGTCTTTTACTTGTTTCTTCTTTAGGGTTTGTAGTGTTTTTAGTGTTGATAGGATCAATTTCATTTCATTGGATGAAAATGATTCTCCTTTTATTTTGAATTTCCTTGTTTAGTATAAAGATTTATTTTATTTTTTACTAAAGAAAATCTATAAACTATTCATCATTTATTAAGATCAATAAGTGTCCTCTTTAATGAATATGTTTTTTATCTTTTTCTTTTTAGGGTGATTTCAGTGTCTAAAAACCCTTAAAATTTACTTTGGATGCATGCAGATTTCCTAAATTTGCATGTTTATTGAGTTACAGAGAACAATGATGTCGTTCGACAAAGTAAGATCCAAGGAGATTGAATAAGAGGATAATGAAGATATAGAATTTATTTTGTCGCCACTGAATATTGTCATGTTGGAGAAATAATATAGTCAAATACAATTTCAAAAAGTAGATCCAAAAGGTGGTTTGCAAGCCTACCATGCACATCAAAAGGTGGACTACATTTATTATATTCTCATAGCCTTGATCATCACCCTCTACTAGTTTACTTGGAATATCTTTAGTAATTGTCTAGGTATATTGAGGTTTAATCACATCATGGTAAATTAACCTAGAAGTGTCTCACATATGTTGAAATTTATTATCCTATTGGCTGCCATCCCATATAAAAAAGAAACATGACCGATTTATTGTTTTTCAGACCATTGTCAGCTTCAATGAAATCATTAAAATATTTTACCTTGATCTATATAGTTTAATGTTATTGACCATTTAAAATTTATAAGAACCATCTTCAAAAGCAAAGGTTAAAGCCTAGCGACCGCAAGCCCTTATAAAACAAAAAACATGTTATGTTTATTGTATTGTAGATTAATGTTGGATTCCCTAAAATAATTAAACAATATTTTAAATAATTGTGTAGTTTAATCTTAAGGAAATTTAAAAATTTATAAGATACTTATTCCCAAACAAAAATTAAGCCTAGTAGCTACTAGCCTATACAAAAATGAAACATGGTTAGTTTATATTTTTGCAGACAAATTTTTGCCTTCATGAAATCATTGAAATATTTTCTCAAGATTGACATGGTTTAATGTTAATGACATTTTAAAACTTATAATAACTTTATTCGAAAGAAAAATTAAATCCTAGGGGTGACTAGCCCATAAAAAAATAAAACATGTTATATTTATGGTTTTGCAGATCAATGTTGGATTCCATAAAATATTTAAACTATTTTCCAACAATTCAATAGTTTAATATTAAATAAATTTTGAAACTAATAAGAACCTTCAATTTAAAGGAAGAATTAAAGCCTTGTGGCCACTAGCCAGACATAATAAAAACATAATTTATTTAATATTTTGATTTTAGGATTCAAATATTTGGGAATTTGGAGTGTAGTGAATTCCACTATATGTTATTTTGCATTCCAAGATATGTGATTTAGGATTCTAATATATGTGATTCCGGATTCTAATATATGTGATATTGGATTCCAATATGTGCAATTTTGGAGCCCAGATAATTCCAATATTTAACATTTTTGAATCCAAAACTAGTAATTTTAGATTCCAATATTGGATATATATTTTTGTTTCTCATAATGGAATAAGTCCATATTTAGTGAAATAAGTGTTATATACACAATTTCATATAGTCGCAAGGAATGAACAACAACTTACTTGTAATTTTTGTGATGATTAAAAACTAAAAATAAAAAATATGGATAAATGAACCTCCCCTAAAAGTACAACTTCCCTTAACAGTTAAGACATTTCCAATCTCTAATCTGATTTTCTTGTTGCTCCAAAATTATCAATTCAGATGTATGATTCATTTCTTGTCTCCATCAAGACCTTTCATGAGTCTCGCATGAGTGATGCATGATCTTCCTAGAGATAATAAATCAAAATTCCTCTTATGTGAGGAATGAGCAACTTGTAACAAAAATCGTACCTTCAAATGGCCTATGATATTCCAAATCTCCCAATGAAACTAAGTGACGTGAAATTTTTTATTCCCCTCAACCACATGGTGACCGAAAATGTTCAACCTATTTGGCAGCCATACTCGACTGATTTCCTGCTAATGAACAATAACCCTCTTATCTTATATTTTCCATCCATGAAAGAAACCTAAAATGTTAACTCAATCTTGACCAAACATGAATAAGGCTACGAAGAAGTGATAAAGATTGATAATACTCCATGAAAATCTTTAAAATAATAGAAAAAAATTGTGAAAAAATAAACTTGGAGGAAGGAAACAACATAAAACATGATTAAGAATCATACTTGCTCGAAGTTGAATATGCAAATTGTGCACGAGAAATTATTTTATAGAAACTAAATATACACTAACTAAAATGAGAAGTAAAATAAATCCTGAGAGAGGAAGATATAATAAGCTTCCCTTTATCAGAACATGTGACCATGAGCTCAACTTAAGAACTAGATCACATGGAAAAATTTAAGACACGGCTTACTCATTTAATTTTCTCTAAATATCAGTCTAAAACAAAATAAATACCTCTATACAATCTACAATTCTCTTTAGGAGGAACCTGGGATAAATTTTGAGAATATGAACCTCTCATTCGTGCTCTCAATCAAGAACCTAAACTCATAATACTAAATTTGAATCCAAACCATTTAAGTATCAGATTGGACATGGTCTAATCCTTCTAATTTTCCCTTCTTTATTGCATCCAAATAAAGAATGCAATTAGTAAAATATTGTTTATTTCCTTAGCATGTCTTGAAGATTATTTGAAACTCTTTCTACTTCACTTAACTACTCTACCTCTACCATGATTATTGTTTAAGAAATGATGTCAACATTCCCTTCCTTATTTTTATTCATCATGAATTTTTAAAGGTAAAAATCATCATTTTGCTCTTCTTGATGACCAATTTGGGTAGGATGATATTATTTGATATCCTCTTCCATAGAAATTTCATTAAAATAAATAGTTTTATCCAAGGATGAATGTGAATAAAAAATTTAATTTTAATTTTCAAAAGTAAGAAAGAAGCTTTCTATGATCACTACTTCTTTAAAAATATTTTTCTTTTCCATGTCCTCATAAGCTGATTTCTTTTCCTCCATCACTAATTGTCAACCTCGTTGAGAATGTTCCCAGCATGCACACTGCACTCAGAATGGAGAGATTTATTATCATCCTCATCTGTCAAAAATTCTAATAAGTTGAGATCATCATGTTCATCATCATGAGGAAGCTCTAAATTTGTGGATTAATACTTTTTAAAGTCTGATTTATGACCATCACTTAAGGGAAACTTATGATGCATGGTTAGAAAATTCTTATTCTCAAAATATTCATACAAATAGGAAACTACTTCTAAATTTTTTCATTTATTAGAAGATGGTATAACCTTAGGATTTCTGATCTTATTTTTAGAATCTTCTATTCACTCATTTAAATCATTATCTTTACTTTGTAGCTCAAGAGAATGAAGGATTTTTTTTTCGTAACCTTTAGTTAATGATAAAATTATTAATGCTTCTCTAAAACCTCAATTTTTTCCTTGCATTCCTTCTCCATATATGGAATATGATTGAACTCAAATTTTGGAACCCAAAATTGCAATTGTTTTGTAAATTCATCTATTCTAGTTAATCCAATTGGCTTCCCTCACTGACTATTTTTTTACCATCTCGTCCCCTAATTATTCTTTGGAATTTGATATGAGGGGTATACTAGGTTTGAAACTTGTGTAGCAATGTTTATACGAAGGGGAAAGGTGTAAAATATATTTGGGAAGGTGTGGGGGAAAAATTATCAGCATTGGAAAAACATGGAATTTAATAATTGGGTTGTGATGGTTGACGATGAATGGACATTAGATTCTAAATGGGAAGATAAGTTGGAATACCCCATTGAATGGATTCCTACAAGTTGTGTTTATCATCATCTAATGTTGGTAAATATGAAATAAAATAAACCAATTGAGGGAGATAGTGACTTTTTACCTCAAGCCTATGTTGTGGGATAAACTAACTAGGTATATAGGCTCCCTAATGACACATATTATCTAAACTAGGAGATCCAGCTTGAAAAATTTATAGTTTCACATTAGAAACCTACCGCATAAGCTGCAATTTCTAAACATCACTCTCAAAATATTCTTCCGGTAGGAATTGTTCCCATAAGCTACATATCCTGCATACAATGCATATCCATTTTTGTGGACATAATGATCATAAGGATAACCATATTGATTTTTAAGGTTTGGATCATGGACATATTCGTTTTTGTAAGTGTTATTATACTAATATAGAGGATGATTTTGGTAATAAAGAGGTGCATTTGAATGGTAAATCTAGTGAAAGTGTGGAACCATGATTGCATGACCTCATTGAAGATGAAAAAATGGAAAAATAGGTCTTTTGATGTTTAATATGGTTTGTTTGGACAAAAAAGTTACCAAATATATTTTAAAATACCCCGAAAAGGATGAAATTTTACCAAGAACAAATCAAACTTGGAAATATTATGAAAATATAGACCAGGAAGTTATGGAACACCTTAAAAAAAATATGAATATGATCCTCCTATTGGGCATGCCAAAAAATCTTATCAATCTGAACTGAACCTTAGATGAAGAAGTGAAATCATTTTTCTACTTCGGTTGATATAATGGGAACTTCTCTTAGTTGTGGGTGAATCGGGTTGAGTATAACCTCTAGAGAGCTGGTCTAGTCCCCTAGTAGAGTGCTAGGGTAAACACAATTTACATAGTAACTATGTATTGTATTTTGCCTTAGTTATTTTATTGTTATTGAGGTAGTTTAGTTGATCATGTGGTAACTACATAGATTGTATTATTTGGTGTACTGTTATATTTGTATAACCATTTATATTTGTAATATTTTATTTATTTAGGTTCAATTTTTGTATAGTTGTAACAATCATTTTTTTTTTGTATTATAGTTATCGTATAGTTTCTGGTTGTACCTGTGCAACTTATTCTATGTTTGTACACAATTGTACAATATCTATGAATATTATTCCCATCTCTATTGTACCTAATTTTGTCGCATATCAATATAACTACGAGGCTTCCATAACTATTAAAAATTTGGTATCAGAATAATATATGAGAGTTTTTCAGGTTGGAGAGAGGTTGCAGAAGGTAGAAATATTTTTGAGAACAATTTTTCATTCTAGGAGAACCTGCACTACCTCCAATAGCTTCCCAGAACATCCCTGCATCCCCACAATCTCTTTTTTAATTCTTCAAGTGTTTGAATTTTTTTTCTTAGCACTAGTGCTTCTTACAACAGGAAAAATTTAATTGTTGGAGTACATATCTAGTTTTTAAAAAATCAGATTCAAAATAAAAAAAAAAATTATATAACAAGACTAGATCTATAAAAGTCTCCCCCACTGAACTTTACTAAGAGCTCCCCTACCCAAGCTCCTAGGTAATCCAAGCATCAAATTGTTGCAATGAGTTAATTACTGAGCTCTGTAACACCCACAACTTAGCATGCCATAAAAAACTACAATTTCCACACCAA
This sequence comes from Taxus chinensis, assembly GCA_019776745.2. Lineage (NCBI taxonomy): Eukaryota > Viridiplantae > Streptophyta > Pinopsida > Cupressales > Taxaceae > Taxus > Taxus chinensis. The sequence continues at coordinate 756,496,344 of CM034151.1, read as the reverse complement.
ATACCCTAAAATTCATGACCATATTTTTTTGGTTTAATTACAGTGTGTTAAGCTAAGTTGTGCTAACTAAATTACGGAATTTCAAAATATAAGTTTGTTCACATTCTAAATTACATATTACCTTATAAATTTATTGATTTACTCAATTTTTACTTAAATAATTTAATTCCCAAAGTCTTAAGAATTTTCTAATTTTCCCCAATTTATTTTTATATAAGTTATTTTGATTAAAATCATTTATTTACTAAGGATTATAATCGAACGTCATCTATAACATACAGTAAGTAAATTATTACTATTGATTAACCCCTTAGATTAAGTTTTATTAATTTCACTTAACAATATTTCCAAGGGTACCTTCTTAAGACCCCTTTAATTTATTTCCCTAAGCCATATTAAAAATTCTCCCAATATTAATTCCCACACGTCTCTTTTAATTTAATTATTTAAATCAACACCCACACCCATAACTTTTAAATCCCCTTTATTTAATTTATTAAAAGGCACCCATCCACACTTTTTAACATAAAGATAAATAGATTTATTTTAAAAGAAATAATATTCTAACATGTTTACTCCCACTCCCATACACATCCATTTAGGTTACTGTTGATGGAAAATCATGGCACCCCTGAATATCTGCAACTCGATGGGTTGAGACTCTCAGTGCAATTGCATAACATGGAGCTTTTCCCAAGTGTGGGACCTTACAAATCAGGAAAGCTCTCTGGATGAAGGCTGGTTCCTATTCCTCTGTTCAGATGCACACATAAAAATGAAGAGGGTTTACTCAAAAACCTAATCTAACTTTCCAAGGAGACAGGGTAAGAAGATGCATAAAAATAAACCTAAACTAACAAAGGTGATTCACTGAGGAATGAAGAACACCTGTCTTGCCAATAAACACAAACAATTAAAATGTAATGCAAGATCATGCATAGATAACCAAATTTGCAGTGAAAGATCAGAAGGATGCAAATTAACATAGAGATGGTTGAGAATTATCCACAGACATTCATTATTTACTCCAAAGATTGATACAATACACTACAAAATGCCAAGAGGCAAAGTTGCATTACTGTTTTAGATGGGAGGTTTGAACTCCACAAATTTACCTACCAAAGAGAAGAAGGGAGGGCCAAATAAAGAATGTCCAAACTTTAGAAAGAAGCCCCTCCTTACAATTTATAGGAAGAATGAGAGAGGGAAGAGAGAGGAAATCAAAATCTACCCCAACCACCTCCAGGTTGCATTTAATTCATCTCATTATGGCGATAGGTGAGAACCTTAGCAAACCCAAAAAATGGCGAATTGTATTTTTCATTTTCAAGAATTTTTTCTCACCCAATTAAAGATATCTAGTTTTAGTTGGACAGAGGACCTCGTAAGATTTCTGAAAATTCCAACCTTGCGTGAATCCGAGCTCCCTCTGAAAAGTTATAGCCATCTGAATATTTGCATCTTCAGGAGTTTGCAAATTCCTGTCGGGGTGTCGACACTTTGTGATGTTGCGCCTCCTAAAGATGCACCTCAACGCATCCATTCTCATGTGAACATACTCTTACGTGTGCCATTGGTGCTGACACTTTGATGCTGTGTGCGCCTTCTAGCCTACGTGCCTTGGGCACGAATTTTTCACATGTCAACACCTTCTGTGCAGTGACTCCATACCTGTACCCGGGGGGGACGATATCCATGTCAACACCTTATATTCTGCAGCCTTAAAATGAAGGAAATGGTGGATGAAAAGAGAATGGTGTATGTGGAGCACCTACATGTGGTGGGACCTGAAACCTGTGCAAGGGTAAGACGAAGTTTGCATGAGGGAAAACTAGAGTGTGCGTATGCGCCTATAATTTACGATCACATGGCGTGGAAAATCCATATCCATATACAAAACAGAACTGGAGCATGTGTGGTGTACATCCACATGCGCCATGCAAGGAAGAGCCAAAGATGCACAATGCATTTTAGGTTTTGAGTATCTGTGGAATTCCATGTGTCTGGTATGTTATTGTGTCATATCTACCCGGATCATGGGATAGTCACATGATAGAACAGTTACTGTAGACATGATTGGGATCAAAATAATAGTTTAACTTTAAGTTTCCTCAAGGAAAAAACAGATCAAGTTGAAGTGATAAGGATCGACAATCGTAATCCGCTAACAAATGGATTTAATCCTAGGGATTGATCCTCGGGAATCATTCGTTATAACAGCTCGCTGAACATGGGGAGGAGAAACCATATGTTGATTTCACTATAGACCCGACTGTAGCCTAGATTTGCACAGGTGAGGCTACATGGAATAAGGATGAAGGGAAGAGAGCATGGAAAGTGAACTAATTTTTATCATAACAGATCTGTAAGGGAAGTATTGGGTGGGGGTCCCTAGGTTTTATATTGTGGTGGGTTGTAAGGTGAAGGGGTTTGGAAGGGGTTAACATAGGAGAAGGTGGGTGAAGTCGCTATATTGGATGGCACATTGGATTGTTGGAGAGGGATTTTGGTAATTGCAGGTATAAGAAGAGGAGGAATGGTTAGGGATTAGTCATGAGGGGGGATCTCTAGATTGAGTAGGTAAAGTGGGGGGGTCACCCTTTGACAAATGTTGGAATACAGGGGTTCTGTAGGGGATGAGGGTGAGTTATACGTGAGGCTTAGAACCAATGGGGTTGGGTTACAGGTATACCTTTCATTGTAGAGTGAGGTTACAAGTGGTATCAGAATGGGTTGGTTTGTAAATGGTGAGCGCGGGTGAGCATGGGAGTCATGTAGGGGGAGGATTGTAGGGAATAGGTGGTGGATTCCCTGAGTTATTGAGGACCACTTAGTTAAGGTCGTAAGTGTGACTGACCTCATGGGAGGATAATTGGGTATGAGTATGGAGGAGTAAAGCCCACTGGTAGGATATTACAATTTTGTATTCACATTGGCAACTTACTTGTAGGCTGCATATGTAAGAGTATGGAAGGCTAGGTCGCAATGCGGGTTGGGTGGAATCTGATCAAGGGCTCGAGGTGTAGATTTGTGCTTAGCCATGAGTGCGACTTTCACTTCATTGAGGAGATACCAGATCATGAATACATGGAAGGGAATAGGGTTTCTTGGTCAAGTTACTAGAGTACACAAAACAATGTGGGTTTAATTTTAATTTAGGTGGTGTTAGGGGAAAAAATTTTATTAGTTAATTAATGGGTATGCATAGGGGAATGTTATGACATGGGGTGGGTCACTTACACATACCCATGGGGTAGGTATAGGTCATGGGGTGGGACCATATAGATGTGAGGATGAGTGATATAGGTGATATATATATGTGTGTGATACTATGTATGGGTGGGGTGGGGATACGGGCTATAACACAGAAGGTGGTGGGAATAAATAACTTTTTTTTTAAGTAAAAAGAACTCGAGTTGTATTTTTTTGCATAGAGACAGTGAAATTAGAAAAATCCAACTAGGGATTACTATGAGTTTCCATGGGGAGGGGAAATAAGATTGGAGCATTCACCATAATCAACTCAAATTGAAGTTTCCTGTTAGAACCAGATATATGATAAGTCTAATACGCAGAGGCATCCGTGAACGCACATAGGTAGATGTGGAGTTTGAATGTAAGCATTTTAGAGCCATTGTCAAAGTGCAATGATACGAGTGGGTGAAAATCTTTAATGCAATATGATATATTGACATAGTTACATTCCATATATTGAGGTACAGTCTAGAGATGTGTCTTCGCATTTCATCCATGTGAGGAATGCATGGTAAGATAGTGATAGATGTGGTACAAGATGATGCACCTGCGTGAGAGACTACACAGTATGAGGTAGAGGTATTCCACAGTAAAAGTAAAACTATTTTTTTGGATCAATTTTATTTTTTATGGAAATTTTTGATTTTTTCAATTATTTTTGAGGATTCATATTTATATCACCTACGACCATACTACATAGCTTCAAGTTATACACTCCTTCAGCTCTTTTAACTACGCTATGCACTACGGTTTGTGACCCAGCCCATAATCCAATAAGAAGGTGAAGACATCCTCCTTAGAGGCCCCCGAGCCCCAACCAATGGAGAATATGAATGATGAGGGAGACTTGTTCCAACTGTCACAATGGAGGGCTTCCCATTTTTGAACAATCATGACACCGGTATTTTGACCTTTACGTATAGGTTATATCAAAACTCAGATGACATTTTCCAAGCTAGAGATGGAACTATTGTCGTGACTTGTTACATTCTTTATCATTAGATGGATTGAGTAGGTGGTCAGATGGATATCATGCTTATTGACTAAGTGCTTACTAGTACAGCTTGAGATAGTGATACGAACACATTTATTCATAGTGATTGGTTACATGACTTATGCATACTATGAGGGACACATGGAGTCCACCCAATGCCTCTATTCTGCATTGAGGTTGAGACAGGTAGCACCTTACTGGTCCCTATTACTTATGCAGGATAAGATATCATGGAGACCCTTTATAGGCTCCACAGTAAGATGGAGCACCTCTCCCAGGTTGAAAGGGGAATTTATCCTCACTAGGGAGATGTTTCCTCCATTTTTTCCTGCCACGCCACTATGAGTAATGAAATATACCCATTCCCAGTGTGATTTGACAGTCCAATATACATATCATATACTTTAGGGTGCACAAATTTAACATCTATAGTCAGGTGAGGTGTTGGAATAGAGATGATAGAGCATGGTATTGTGTATGCATTAAGATGGTCCAAGGATTTTCACTCAGAAAGATTCAAATACCTTCAATCCAGCTTAAATTCAATAATACAACTCTCAGATGAGAGCTCTAAGCATGCATTCCCATAGAAGATTTTCCATGTAGGTATGGGCTTGGGTTAAAAATGTAATCTATTGATGAGTATTTACTCAAAAGAGGCACCATTCTGTCTATAGTGGAAGTTGAGGTTAGGAATGATTTTTAGAAAGAGACCCATATGAGGGTGCCACTTCATGGATTACTCAATTCTAACCGAACAATGTTTGTGAGTTTGAAGACTAAGTGATCAATTATATAGTGGAAAATGATAGGGAGATGCAAGGGTTTTTGGGATGCATGAGAATGATACAGTAAAACATGCACTGGAAACCTTCCAAGGACATATTAGGTATGGGTGATTAGAAAAGTGAGCATGAGAGATAGAGCTATTACACTCAATAAATGGTCATTTGATGAGGAAGTTTAAAATTATGCACCATACGTGCCACCAGTACCTGGTTGGTCAAATGACTTTGCATATCGAAGATGAAAAGGTCCCAACTAGTGCTATCATTTAAGGCTACAATTGATGAGGACGATAAGCACCAACAAGGTTTTCTATAGGGGATAGATGGAAGAGTACACACCTCTAAAATGCAATTTGATTCATGGTGGGTAGTGTATGGGCCAAGGGGGAGTGAAGTAGATGGAGAATCTACTCAGACTGAGATTATCCTCAAGATGGTCACATGGTTATGGAGGTTTACGATTTAAGGTGGATTAGATTAATCCAAAACATATTAACAAAGTACATAGGTTAAGTGACACACCGATGTGGAGCTAAATAATTAGATACATGCTACCACAAAATCAATTAAACCAAAATTCAAAGTGGGTAACATCACAACCCATGGCCAGATAGATGATGTCACCCCCCATGGGAAACCTCCTAACCAAGCATAACAATCAAACAAAACAAACATAGAACACAACTTGTCAAATTTGCCTTGTTGCAAACAACCAACATTCTTGTAGGTTTGTTACCCTAGCCCTTTTTATGTTTATAATGATATCATTTTCCTACAATCACAAACAACAATACCTCTTTTGCCTCAAGGCTGCATCAATAATATCAAGAAATAACACATACATAACAATCAATAATTATCATAAAAATTCATCAATTATATCAATTGTCTACAATTCCTAATTAGTTTGATTCTACCATTTCATAACATAAATGAAATCACAAGATTATTCTAAACATCCAAACATAAGAAATGCGTCACAAATATAATCTGTCAGTATAAAATAATAACAAAAAATCAACATGTATCAAACTTTCCACCAGTTTCAGCTAGCATATCATAATCCAAAATATGAATCACAACATATTGATTATCCAAATGTCTATATAGTTCATCACCCACTAAAAAAAATATAATAATCATAATGTCAATGTCTCTAATCAGCAGTAAAAAACATCATAGTGGATAATTGTCAAAGAGGAATGGGAATTAATGGATTTTTCACTACTTGGGAAAGTTTTAAAGGCTTAAAGAGCTCTACAAAATAGGCTGGTGGGTTGCAATTTACAATGTTCAGTATATACAATTCCTCTAGGAAGTTCTTATGGGTAAATCTGTTGTGACTACTATTGCACATAACACCAAATATAGTTACAATAATGTCATATGGGCATCATCCCTATAAATCAAAGGGAATAATTAAGGACACAATGCACATACTTTTAGCCATCCCATCCATCTATGAATGATTGCAAAACATAATTTTAGACATTGATATTATCTGAGTATATAGAAACTTTACATGCACACATGGTGATATTTCTTTGAGCCTGTGTCAATTATCGCACAGACCCCTTTCACTATTATTTTGGTACCACGTATCGAATTATTTCACATAATTTAATGCCTCTTTAACGTACTTCCGGGCATATCGAACGGGCGAGATTCTTCCATGTATGGATGGGTATATCATAACGACACATATATAGAAAGGTTTGGTATATCAAACTGGTAGTATATAGATCGGTAGACCTTATACATGGAGCGATAAGGGCCTTAAACGTTTATTTCACTAAATTGGGACATATTCCAATGAATTGAGAATCTAGTATTTCAATTATTGGAAGAAATGCATCTCCATTTTTTCTTATATTGGATTCCATTTTTGGCCATACTGGATTCCATTATTAGCAATATTTGATTCCATTAGTAGTAATATTTGATTCCAATATTGTCATTATTGGACTTATTTGAGTTCCAATTTATCTATTATTTGATTCCAATTTCCCTATTGTTGGAATCTTATTTTTCTATTACTGGATTCCAATACAACTATTATTGGATTCAAATTTTGCCACATAAACTTGATGCCCGCCTACTTACATAAGCCTAGCATTTTCTATCTTATATAACCCAAGTGGTTCTTAGCTTAGGTAACCCAAGAAGTTGCAAACTTACATAAGCCAAGTTCCCGCTAACTTACATATGCCAAGTGGCAGCTAACTTCCATATGCGAAGCAACAACTAACTTACATATTCGAAGTGACTGCCAACTTTAAGATAGTGCTTAACTAATTATTTTCATTTATGCCACATATCAGTCTTAATATATTCATATATATATGACTGTTCATGCATACCTTTTTCAAATAAATAAACTTTTATGTTGAAAATCCCTTCCATGAACTTCCTTGAATGGTGTTAAATTTGACGGTTGTTTAGACATTTTTTTGTGATTGTAGATGTAATATATTCATAAATATTTTCTACAACTGGCACGTGTGACTCTCATGTTTAAAAGGTGACCATAAATATTTAGATACATTTATATCAATAATTTATTTTTATTTATTAAACATAGTTATAAAAATCCAACATTGTCATTTATAAATTTTGTAAGTAGTGTGTAAGTGTGAGTGATCACACATACAAGTATAATTGGTCACACGTGTAAGTACAATTGGTCAAACATCTAAGTGTAAGCTTCAAGTCGCACATCTCTCAACTTACACTTTAAGTGTGAGTATTTAATGACATTGTTAAGTACGAGTATCAACATGCACTTCTATGTGCCAATTATGACTCCCACTTCTAGGTGCGAGTCTTGATTCGCACCGCTAAGTGTGAGTTTTAATTCACATAGCTAAGTGCGATAACTCACCTTTCAAACATTTTTTGGGTAATGGTAATTTGTCCACACTGCCCTTTAAAATGTAAAATAATGTTTATTTATACCAATTATTCTGTATAAATTTCATTACTTTTCATATATACTGATGTAAATTTTGATAATTTTTGTAATGTATATATAAATCTATATTAACAATTGAGGGTTAAATATTAAATATGTGATTCATGTGTGATGTTTTATTACAAAGATTTGAAAGTATTAATTACAAATACTTGCAACTATTTTTTGTATTAATGATAACCATTTTTTAAGGAAACCTGCTAATTAAGGTTTTCATTTACCTTAACATTAATTAGCCATTAATTTGAGCTATGTAAAATTCCCCATTTAAAAGTACATTATGAACATTCAAAATATGTGTGTTGTTTGAAGAATGTAACTATTTTCAGCCAGTAATTAGCCATTTAATGAAAATAAATGTAAAATTATGCGTGTGCCCTCTTAAATTCACTCGTCAAAAAAATTCACAGTTGGATTTATTTACATGTCACTATAAGTAGACTGTTTTTAATTTTTAATTTTTAACATTTGGCTTTCTATTCTCTTCGTCATTGCATAAATATTATTCATCAATAGAAAAATCTCATCATCGCAAGTGTGGAGAATTTTGTGCTCGAGTTCTAGAAACATTGTGATTTCCTCTCCGTGCCAAAAATCGGTATGAATTCTGACCTTCAGTCCCTCAAAAATTAAAAAATTTGATTAATGTAAAATTTTCCATAGCTGATTAGGGATTACATCCATGTAAAATTTTCCATAGTTGATTACGGCTTATATCCATGTAGGGATTTTGTAGATAATTAAAAGAAAAAGTAAATTTGTTATTCAATATTTTGTAGAAGGTAGTTTATTTAATCATATAAATAATTTTGTAATATAGTAAACATTTGTTAGAGAAGTGAAATAGAATGGAATGGAGCACGTCTCGAGAAAGAAACGACGTAGCATAATACATAATAACATGAGAGGAAGATATGCAAAAATTTTAAAAACCAAAAACAACTGCCAAGAACTTGTTTGGTTGACTCTTGATTAAGAAGCATGGTGGTATGGATGGTGGCTCAATTTTCATAGTAAAAAATTGAAGATTGGAATTGATTTATAGACATGGTGGTGTGTAGGAAGAGATGAGAAGATGTATTTTATAAAATTGATATTATTGTGTTTCTCTTATTATTGTGTATAAATAGTCCTCCGCTAAACATACTAAGCAATTCATTGGCTACGACATCGTTGACTTTTTCAATAAAAATATTTTAGAAGATATTCATGTTACGAATGAGTTTCCATTGAATATGTTGATGTTAGATTATAGTGACCTATTTGCAAGAAAATATGGTAATGTAAAAATAGGAGAACCAAATAGATTTTGTAGAAAAAAAATGAATACAAATTTGTGAAAGGAGAATTGGAGGAACGAGGAAACTATAAGATGTTGCTACTATGGAATCAGTAGCTATACTCAAAAAAATTCACAAAATGTAAATTTTCTTTGTTTGCATCGTGGCTAGATATGGCTTTTTGTCTTTTTCTACCTACGTGATTTCTCTCTTCTATGCTTCAATGCCATATTATTCCTTAAGGACCTTTTGGTAAAAGGATGCAGGTCCTTTAAAAATCCCCATATTAACCCTTATAAAAAAAATGGACATAGTTTTTGTACATTATAATATGTTGTTGTGGCTTAACCTATCTGACTCTATTATGACAATATCTTACTTTATTTTGTTAATTCCTATCGATCGATAATATTAAATTAATATGGTGTCACATAAGCTAGCATACCTTAAGCTAAAAATAATATTCTTTGACTTGTTAAATGATAGTGATCCATAAGATGAAAATTTTATATTGTGGAATTATTATATTACTGTTGTATATATCTTCCCCCCTGGTAGATATAAACAAACAGAAGAAGGTGGAAATCAAAGAAACTCAAACCCCGACATTTAGTGTGTCATCAATAGTCAAGGCACAGGTTAAAGGCACACAACAAGGAATTTTGACATGTAAATGGATGTGCCAAGGCGCAGGTTAAAGGTGCACAACAAGGAATGTTGACATGTAAATGGATGCGCTAAGGTGTAGGTTAAAGGCGCACAACAAGGAATGTTGACATGTAAATGGATGCGCCAAGGCACAGGTTAAAGGCGGACAACAAGGAATGTTGACATGTAAATGGATGCGCCTAGGCGCAGGTTAAAGGTGCACAACAAGGAATGTTGACATGTAAATGGATGCGCTAAGGCACAGGTTAAAGGTGCACATCAAAGAATGTCGACATGTAAACGGATGCACCAAGGCACAGGTAAAAAGATGTCGATAGGAAATTTTCAGTGCCTTTGGTGCATTTAAGAGTATGTTAACGTGAGGATGTATGCGCCAAGGTGCACCTTCGGGAGGCGTAACATTTTAAGCGCTGACAGGAAACAAATCCTAACCCAGATATTCAGATGGCCATAACTTTTCACAGGGAGCTCGGATTCACGTAAGGTTGGACTTTTCGGAAAGCTTACGAGGTCCTCTGTCCAACTACAACTGGATATATTTAATTGGGTGAGAAAAAATTCTTTAAAATGCAAAATACAGTTCGCCACTTTTTGGGTTTGCTAGGGTTCTCACCTACCACCATAATGAGATGAATTAAATGTAGCCTGGAGGTGGTTGGGGTAGATTGGGAATTCCTCTCTCTTTTATCTCTCATTATTCCTATAAATTTTAAGGAGGGGCTTCTTTCTAAAGGTTGGACATTCTTGTTTTGCCCCTCCCTTCTTCTCTTTGGCAGATGAAATTGTGGGGTTCAAACCTCCCATCAAAAAATGTAATGCAACTTTGCCTCTTGGAATTTTGTAGTGTATTGTATCAATATTTGGAGAAAATAATGCATGTCTATGGATGATTCTCAACCCTCTCTGTGTTAATTTGCATCCTCTTGATCTTTCACTGCAAATTTGGTTATCTCTGCATGATCTTGCATTGCATTTTAATGGTTTGTGTTTATTGGCAAGACAGGTGTTCTTCATTCCTCGGTGCATCACCTTTGTTAGTTTAGGTTTATTTTTATTCATATTCTTACCATATCTCCTTGGAAAGTTAGATTAGGTTTTTGAGTAAACCCTCTGCATTTTTATGTGTGCATCTGAACAGAGGAATAGGAACCAGCCTTCATCCGGAGAGCTTTCCCGATTCACTGGGTCCCACACTTGGGAAAAGCTCCATGTTATGCAATCACACTGAGAGTCTCAACCCATCGAGTTGCAGACATTCAGGGGTTCTGTAATTTGCCATCAACAGTTTTGGCACGCCTGGTGGGACAAGAGGTCATTCCTCAAGATTTGAAGGAGTTTTCAAAAAAATTAGACTAAAAAATTGCAGGTTTTACAATTCCAGATTTTTCACCTTTCAGGCTGAACTTTGAAATTAATTTTCAAGGGCTTAACTTGCTCAAAAAAAGTCAAAATTTTACCAATTGATAGATCGGGAGATAATATTCAAAAGGGTATTCTTAGATTTTTGAGATTTTGACTTTCAAAATTTCATGGTTTTTAGTATTTCGGGTTTTCCCAAGTGTTGAGCATGTCCCAAGTTCCGATGCGGTGTATTTCAAGTTTTGTAAGTTGCCTTGCATGACCTGAGTTTCACCTGTACCTTTGAGGATTAGTAGCTGCACAGCAAGACCCGATAACCGAATTGAAGAACTGTATCTTCCGGGTCCTTTAAATTTTTAAATTATTTTTTAATATTGCCATGTTTGGTGTGTAACTTGGCAGAATCCAGCCTTTTAAGGCTCATTCCCCAACACATCTGGTGACTCCGGAGGGGTAGAATTCAATGGTATAGCATCATAGGTTTCCCAGGTACATGAGAAGAATTCGAACCAGGTTTGATACTCGAGAAGAGGGTCTATTTGTCCACTTACAACTATCACCAGGCAGAGGAAGGAGAGGAAGAAGACCACAAAGATCACCTTCTCCACCTAACAGGACTTTATCAACCCCTCCACTTGGTAGACCTTTCATCCAATCAACAAGGATTATTATGCCAATCGGAATGGCACAACAAAACCCTTTTGTCAACTTCACTGGTAGCAGTCCACTTGCCCTCAATGCACAGAATCCAGTTCCAATTGTAGCATTGAAGAACATTCCAATTTTTACTGGAGAAAATCATACCACTCCTGGTGATCATGTCAAAGACATTGCTAACATTTTTTCAATCCATGAGATAAATGAAATGGATGTTGCTGTCAAATTGTTGGCATCTTCATTCAAAGGGAAGGCATTGCAATGGTTTAGGAGCCTTGGAGCCGGTTCTATCCAAAATTTGAATCAGTTATGCATAGTTCTCCATGCGCTGTTTGGGGAAAAGGGAGACAATTTTTCTCTACTAGAAAAATTGACAACTATCAAGAGAGCTCCCAATGAGCAGCTGACTAACTTCAACTTCAGATTTCAAAGGTCTTGGGATAGAATTCCAGTGGTCGCTAGGCCAACAGCTGAAGGTGCTTTTCTATACTATCTTAAGGCTTTGAATTCTGATATTTCTATGTTAATTCAATCTATGGGAGGCACAACCTTACCTTCCGCTTATTAGCATTTCCATTAGTGCTGAAAATGTCTTATTCAAGATGGTAAGCTGGCTCCTAGGCCTCCCATGCCCTTGTATCCAAACTTAGAAAATCCAAGCACTAGTCAAACACCCACTTTGGCTCCTATTCCCACTCCTAGAAATCAAAGTTCAAATGAAACTTATACTTCATCCTCTAGTGCTTCAAATGAACTCCAATAGGTTATGAAACAATTGCAGAACCTTGGAAATGAGCTAGTGACTATCAAAAGACAGCAAGCTCAAAGTGCTAGACCGTACCAGCCTCAAGTGCAGTACCAGGCTAGGCCACCATACCAGCCCAATAGGCCACCCAATCGAGCTGCAAATCAAAGCCAAGTAAGGCCTCCCACCAATAGACCATTTCAACCCTATAACCCAAATGTTGCATCTACTTCTAAAGCCTTAGTGCCAGTGCAAAACAACATAGCTCAAGAGTATGATTGGTGTTTCCTATGCAATGAACCTCACAACCAATCTATGTGCTTCAATGGTGCTTTGAACCAAGCCTTGATGATGACAACTACTGGCGTTGAGGGTGAAGTGAGTCAAGAAACAAATCAGCAACAAGGGACATCTCAGAAAAACACAGCTCCAAATGATACCGCACTTGCGAATTGGCAAGTTGAGGATTTTTGTGGCATGAATCAAACAATTTCTCAGAGTGTAGCAGCTAACACAAGATCAAAGAAGAGGAATATTGACGAAGGGAAGTTATTGGCTCCAAGTGATCTACAACCTTCCATCACTCCACAAGGTTTCGGTAAGCAAAATACAACTCCAAACATGGAAGGACAACCCAAACCACCTTCTAAATCAACTCAAATGCCAGCCATTGCTGCCCATGCACAAGAAAGGAATGCGTAGACTAAAGGACAACAAAGAGATGTTTCATCCTCATTTAGCATCATTGATCAAATGAAGAAGACAAATGTGAATATATCAATGTGGGAATCTTTATCCATCCTAGGCCAAAGAGATCTTCTACAAGCTGCCATGAGGAATTGGTCAACTTCAGACCAACAGGTTCATATACAAGAGAAGGTCCTTACAAATGTTTCTCAGCCTAAAGGGAATCATGGAGGAAAACAAGGTAAAGTTTTGCAACCCCCTCCATTCTATATTTCATTAATCATTGGGGATAAACTAGTACACAATTGCATGATTGATTCTGGGGCAAGTAGTTATGTCATGCCCAAGTAAATAGCTGATCAGCTGGGTCTCCAATATGAATTCATATGAAAGGGGGTAGTGCAATTGGATGGGACAGTAGTAGCAATGGTGGGAGTGATTAAAGGTTTGAATCTTACCTTGTATGCATGCCCCAACGTTACCATTTTGCAAGATGTGTCACTGATAGATTTTCCACCACTCTTCTCCCTATGCTTATCAAGGGATTTCATAGCTAGAATTGGAGGCTACTTATCTGCTGACTAGTCTCACATGTTGTTCAGAACAAGATATGGTACTAAGGTCACAATCAGATCCGAACCAATTGCAAACTTTCATATTGAGCCTCTTACTCCAAGCGAAATCAATGCCAATTGTTCAACATTTGATCAAGAAGATTATCCAAGCATAGATGAAGCTAACACCAAATTTAGAAGCATCCCAGATTTGACTCTTGATGAATGGGCAAGCAAGGTACATGCTTTTGATCCCTACCAAGAAGTAGAAGAATCTGAGCTAGGAGTCTATTGCATACATGAAGAAAACCAGCCTATTCCTAGCATCACCAAACCAAACCATAAGGATGACTATGAGATATGGCAGTTGTTTTTCAATGGATCAAGGAGTAGGCAAGGTGCAGGAGGAGGAGTTATGCTTGTTTCACCTCAAGGCATCAAATATTATTCAGCTTTTCATTTCCAGTTTTCCTATTCAAACAACACAGCTGAATATGAGGCCTTGATTCATGGGCTTCATTGGGCCAGGAAAAGGGGCATAAAGAAATTGCAGGTGTTTGGGGATAGCGAGATAATCATCAATCAAGTCAAGGGACAACCTGCTACAAATAATGACATGCCGAAGAACTACAAGAATAGGGTATGGGACCTCATTAAGGATTTCAAATCTTTCAACATCGTGTCCATACCCAGGAAGAAAAATGAAGTCGCGGATAGGATCGCAGCAGTTAAAGCAACGTTTGATGTGGTTGACAACATCAGAAAGGAAAGAACACAGCCACATATCCATGTGATTGTGAGGCCAGTAGTGCTAGATAATAACACAAGCTGGCAGGTGTTTGAGAATGATCAACAGATTGTCAATTTCTTACAAGAAGAGGCTGAATTCTCAGCTAGGAATCAAGATAGATTAGAGCAGCAGTATGGGGATCAAGTAGTGCAGCTGTGGACAAACAAGCTTCCCAAGGGTTTAGTAACATTGGAGTCTATCTTCAACCCTAACGACCAGTTCCGTAAGGAAATGGCTAACATACAGGTCAAGAGAGAAGATTCAAAGCCAATTCCAGTTGGGGAAGGCAAACCACTTCAAATTGGTAAAGTGGCCACTGAGCAGGAGAAATCAGATTTCATACAACTTTGACAAGAATTTCCAGATTTCTTTGCTTGGAGCTATGATGACTTGAGAGGATTCAATCCGAAGTTGGCATAACATACCATAGAATTGGATCTAGATGTTAAGCCCATTAGGTAGAAGCAGAGACCAGTCAAGCCTCACATTGAGCCTCTAATGAAGAAAGATTTAAACAAGACAATAGAGGCGAGCATTATATTCCCGATCAAGCACTCAAGTTGGGTTGCAAACTTGGTTCTGATCAGGAAGAAGAGTGGAGAAATCAGGTTGTGTGTGGACTTTCGAGACCTCAATAGGGAATCTCTCAAAGACCATTACCCACTTCCTTCAGTGGAACAAATATTGCAAGTGATATCCGGTTCGGAAATATTCTCTCTCCTAGATGGCTACTCAGGGTATAATCAGGTAATGGTGAAAGAATATGACCAGTTCAAGATGGATTTCACCACCAAATGGGGCACCTATGCCTACAAGAAGATGCCATTTGGGCTATCAAATGCTAGAGCCACTTTCTAAAGGGCAATGGATTTGGCATTCAAAAATAGTTCTGATATATCTTGATGACATCACTGTATTCTCCAAAAATGGAGTGGATCATCTTTTTCATCTGAGGCTGGTATTTCAAAGGTGTAGAAGATTTGGCGTATCATTTAATCCCAAAAAATGTGTAAACTTGGCTCACGAGGGAAAACTTCTAGGCCATATTGTTTCAAAGGAAGGGTTGACGATTGACCCAAAAAGAGTTGAAGCAATTCGAGCGTTGCCATTGCCAAGTCATAAGAAGGCTCTTCAAAGCTTCTTGGGAAGGATCAATTTTGTCTGCAGGTTTGTTCCAAACCTTGCATCTCTCATAAAGCCAATAACACTGATGTTGAAGAAGAGCATGGCATTTAAGTGGACATCTGAAGGCAAGGCAAGTTTTGAGGCAATAAAAGAGGCTATATCTCAAGCTCCGACTCTTGTCAATCCAGACTTCTCCAAGGACTTCATGATATATGCCTTCGGCAGTGGAGACATAATTTCTGCAATCTTGGTACAACAAAACAAAGAGGGATTAGAACAACCAGTTTCTTTCTTCAGTCAAGGCTTAGAGGAATACAAAACAAGGTACTCTTTCATTGAAAAGCATGTCCTTGCAGTTATCAGGAGATTAAAGAAATTCAAGCACCTAGTCTCAAACAACAAGATCCATTTGTTGGTCTCTCATGCGGGAGTCAAGGACTTCCTTCTAAACAAGGATCTGAATGAGAAACGTGCAGGATGGATCACTCGTGTCATGGAATATGACATTGAAATTAAGGTCACTAAGCTGGTCCGTGGAAAGCAATTATGCGAACAACTATCTTTGAGTCAACAAGTTGAAGTAGGTGATGAAAAAGAGACTGTCTTGGTACTATAGGATGGTCAAGAACATGAAAATGAAGATTTGACCACTCCTTGTTGGACTCAGAATATGATACACTTCCTACAGGCAAGCCTATGCCCTCCAGAATTAAGCAAAGCAAAAAGGAGATACTTCAGATTACACGCCACTCCATATGTGCTTGTTGATGGTGTTTTGTTTAAAAAAGACATCAATGGAGTTCTATTGAGGTGCATTGGGACAGGTCAAATTGAGAGGGTGTTACGAGATTTTCACGATGGAGATTCTGGAGGAAATTTCACCCCACGAGTAACGGCTCTCAAGATAATGAATGTAGGGTATTATTGGTCGACAATGTTCAGTGACTGTTATACATGGATAAGAAAGTGCAAGAAATGTGCACTCTTCACGGGAAAAGAAAGACTAGCAGCGCTTCCATTGCACCCAATTTTGGCTGACCAACCATTTATGCAATGGGGATTGGACTTCATCGGGGTCATCAACCCAAACTCAAGCCAAGGCCATAAGTGGATTCTCATGGTAACAGACTATTTCACCAAGTGGACCGAAGCAGTAGCGCTCAAAGAAGCAAATGAGTCTAACATACTAGAATTTTATGAAGGAATAGTGACCAGGTTCAGTGTGCCAGCCACTATCATATCAAAAAATGCATTGGCATTCATAGGTTCCAAGATTACAGAATGGGCTGTCAAGAATGGAATCTATTTGAGCACCTCTTCAAATTATTACCCGCAGGATAATGGACAGGCAGAGTCCACAAACAATAATTTGCTAAGAATCATCAGAAGGACTCTGAATGAAAACCAAAGGACATGGCATACCAAGCTAAAATCATCATTATGGGCTGACAGGATAACGCCAAAGAGATCTAAAGGTAATTCTCCCTACAAGTTGGTCTATGGGAAAGAAGCAATATTGCCTATATCATTAGAATTGCCAGCATTGGGGCTCATGAAGTAGTTGGAGTTGTCTGAGTTCAAACCAATGGAGGCCAGGTATGCAGATTTTATGGAATTAGAAGAAATTAGAGAATATGCAATTCAGATGATTGAGAAGGATCAGGCCTTAGTAAAAATATGGTTTGATAAGAAGGCAAGAGCAAAGACCTTCCAGGAAGGGGACCTAGTTCTAAAATGGGATGCAGATCAGGCAAAACCAGGAAAGCATTCCAAGTTTGATGCCATTTGGAGTGGCCCATACATGGTCATGAGATGTAAAATTAGTAATGCCTTCCAATTGTCTACATTGGATTGAGAAGAACTCCTGATTCCAGTTAACGGGATCTACCTTAAACATTGCTACTAAAAGGGAAAGGGTTTACCCTTGTAAATATTAGCCTGGATTTTAATTCCCCTAAGTGCGGATGCACATTGTCTTGTTGTAGTTAGGTTTCAAGTTCCCTAAGTGCTCCGGCACTGGTTTTGTTTCTCTCAGGTTGAATTTCTACAGTTCACCATGCTCTCGAAGGAGTTGCGGTATCAGGCTCGGGATCAGAGATCAAGTTGGTTTCAGGTTATTGCTTATGACTCCATTCCCAATGGATTTCTAAAAGGCCATTGATCAGGCAGGAGACCCCATTGAGTCACCAAATTATTGTATATATCTTCCCCCGGGTAGATATAGACAAACATAAGAAGGTGTAAATCAAAGAAACTCAAACCCCGACATTTATTGCGTCATCAATAGTCAAGGCGCAGGTTAAAGGCGCACAACAAGGAATGTTGACATGTAAATGGATGCACCAAGGTGCAGGTTAAAGGCACACAACAAGGAATGTTGACATGTAAATGGATGCACCAAGGTGCAAGTTAAAGGTGCACAACAAGGAATGTTGACATGTAAATGGATGCACTAAGGCGCAGGTTAAAGGCGCACAACAAGGAATGTTGACATGTAAATGGATGCGCCAAGGCACAGGTTAAAGGTGCACAACAAGGAATGTTGACATGTAAATGGATGCACCAAGGCACAGGTTAAAGGCGCAAAACAAGGAATGTTGACATGTAAATGGATGCGCCAAGGCGCAGGTTAAAGGCGCACAGAAAGGAATGTTGACATGTAAATGGATGTGCCAAGGCGCAGGGTAAAGGCGCACAAAAAAGAATGTCGACATGTAAATGGATGCGCCAAGGCGCAGGTAAAAATATGTTGACAGGACATTTTTATCACCTTTAGCACATTTAAGATTATGTTAACATGAGGATGGATGCGCCAAGGTGCACCTTTGGGAGGCGCAACATTTTGATCACTGACAGGAAGCAAATCCTGACCCAGATATTCAGATGGCCATAACTTTTCACAGGGAGCTCAAATTCACGCAAGGTTGGACTTTTCAGAAAGCTTACATGGTCCTCTGTCCAACTACAGCTTGATATATTTAATTAGGTGAGAAAATATTCTTAAAAATGCAAAATACAGTTCTCCACTTTTTGGGTCTGCTAGGGTTCTCACCTACCACCATAATGAGATGAATTAAATGCATCCTGGAGGTGGGTGGGGTAGATTGGGAATTCCTCTCTTTTCTCTCTCATTCTTCCTATAAATTGTAAGGAGGGGCTTCTTTCTAAAGGTTGGAAATTCTTGTTTTGCCCCTTCCTTCTTCTCTTTGGCAAGTGAAATTGTGGGGTTCAAACATCCCATCAAAAACTGTAATGCAACTTTGCCTCTTGGCATTTTGTAGTGTATTGTATCAATCTTTGGAGAAAATAATGCATGTCTATGGATGATTCTCAACCCTCTCTGTGTTCATTTGCATCCTCCTGATCTTTCACTGCAAATTTGGTTATCTTTGCATGATCTTGCATTGCATTTTAATGGTTTGTGTTTATTGGCAAGACAGGTGTTCTTCATTCCTCGGTGCATCACCTTTGTTAGTTTAGGTTTATTTTTATGCATATTCTTACCCTGTCTCCTTGGAAAGTTAGATTAGGTTTTTGAGTAAACCCTCTGCATTTTTATGTGTGCATCTGAACAGATGAATAGGAACCGGCCTTCATCCGGAGAGATTTCTCGATTCAAAGGGTCCCACTCTTGGGAAAAGCTCCATGTTATGCAATCGCACTGAGAGTCTCAACCCATCGAGTTGCATACATTCAGGGGTGTTGTGATTCGCCATCAACAATTACCTTAGCAAGTGTTAAGCTCACAACATCTTACTTAAATTTTCTCCTCAATCCGCCACTCAAAACAAAAAAAATCTATTAACTTTTCAAATTTCTAATGTTTATAATTTATTTAAATATTTTTTTACACTACGAAACTTATTTATATTTTTCTTTATTTCCTAGTTAGTATTGATTTGATAAATATGAGGCCTTTTTGCAACATCAATTTATTCTATTTAATAAAAGTCATAATTATAAGGAAAAAATCACATAAGTAGTACATCTACCATCTGTGATGCACGAACTTAATGCTTTTTCTTATTTAATTTATAAAGTTGTTCAAAAAATAACTATTAACAAGTTTTATTAAATATAGGTGAACATAATGAATGATTACTATATACAGGGATTAAGGAACACATAAAATCTACAATATAATGCATCATGAGTATCACCAAGAGTGAACAAAAAAGAAACGTGACAAAAATGGATAAAAAAAATTATGCCAAACTACAGTCCAACATATCAATACAAGGAAAATAACAAACCATGGGAGGGAAAACATCCCAAATGATCAAGTCCACAAAAAGTGAAGAAAAATCTCTAAGAGCCAACGAACAACTTAGTCTTCAAATGTTTTTACTCCTCTGGTTCACGCTCCTCATGTCATTTCATATTATCATCCTACTTGCTCATGATAGGGATGTGGTCTTCAATCTGATCTTCTTCATATGAAATATTGAGGTGGATATTATACTTGTAAATTATTTTTCCCTGCTCTAGCTTAACCACGCGTCCTAACAACTCCAAAAAAAACTTTTGATCTCTACCATATTCGCCTTGATAGAGTTTTTGGTGATGCAATTTTTATCACAGGCATCGATGAAATTCATGAAATTGTTTCCCATATTTGTTCTAACGTTGCCTAAGGCCTCCATATCCATTTTCACCTGATTCACTTTGAGAGAATTTTCTCAAAATTTGTATTCCAACCCAGCTCTGCTCTGTCTTTCCCTTTAAATGACTTCTGTTCCTTATCAAAATGATAACCTGTAGCTCCAATACAAAAATTTTCATTCCCATTAGGTACCTTACTCTTATTTCTCCAGAGTTTGTTCATATCGTCTGCAAGAGTACAATTTTTATTTGAATCCCATAATTTGGGCTCTAATTACTGTTATCTCTCAAAATTTCACCCTTTAGAGAGAAGACTGCATGGGTTCTAAGATTGCTCTATATTTTTCTCTTTTGTATATATAATGGAAACACCTCAGGTATGTGGGTATACCCATTGTTGAGGTGAGTCTCTGGTATCAATTCCGATTCCTTCTTGATGTATCCTAAACTAACTTTTAGGGGTTTTGAGGGTAAAAAGAGATGACTGTAAATGAATTGAAAATTGGGATGATACACCAAAGATGTTGAGTTCTTTGATTGAGTACATGCAGAAATATTTGAGAATGGATTTTAGATACACAAAATAATATTTTTCAGATGAATATCAATGCAAAAACACTTGAGGCAATGAGGGAATGATTCACAATAATATTGAGAAAATAAACATGCACACTAATAATATGCAAAAAAAACTAAATTTTCAGAAAGGTAAGATAATTAATTAGGTAATTTGACGTTCACAAGAAATAATAAATTATACACAACACTGCAAATAATTTTATAAAGGTAGAAATTGATTCTCATTTAAAGGGAAAAACTGGCAAAATCTACTTTAGCACTCCTGTGTCCAAAAAAGTCCTCCTTATGCCTTGCAATTGCACATAATATATAGCAAGATAATTCATCCTATTTGTCCTAAAAATATACTAAGGTTTGTAATAACACATGAATTCTATTTTTATCCTTTAATAATAAATAAAATAAAAAATAACATACAATTACAAATTAGGCTTTAAGGCCTTGAGTACAAAAATAACTGTTAGTGTAAAATCATAGCACCCCCAAATGGCCTGATTCTAAAGTGGGAAATTCAATGTGATTTCAGAACATTGGACCATCTCTCAAGTTGTGGGACTTACGAACTTGAGATGGACCTCTAGAGAAGGTTGGTTGCTAATTCCTAAACTACCTGCCATGAGCTACTCCAGTGCAGGAAAAACCTATTCTTATCCTAATCTAGCCATTCCAAGGGGACATGGAGAATGAGAGATAAAGAGAGCCTACACTAAGTGGTAATACACCAGAAAAGGAAGTTGCTGATCACATATTAAGTTTCCTGAACTAGAGAGAAGTGAGTAGAGGAGAGGGTGGAAAATATGCACCACAAACCAAAGGTAGATTCACACAGAACACCACTCTGAGACCCATTAATCATAGCTCCCAGAACCTGCAATAGACATCAGATTATGCATAGTATACCCTGTAATGATGAGAGGTAATAAGAGAAAGTAAAATAAGCCAAGGATGGATAGATGCATCATGAAAAATATTTTACTGCTCCAAAATGTTACACGGTACATCATCAGTGGGCAAGAGGCAAGAAAATGCCATTACAGAGCCATGAGAGGAGGATTAGATTCCACATTCTACCCTAAGGAAGAAAGAGAGAGGGGGCATAAGAGAAATAATGACCAACCTCTCTGAATGTGCCCCTCCATTATAATATATAGGAAGAATAAGAGAGAGAGGAGGGAAGAATTTGAACTCTTCTCCAACCACTCCTGAGAGAACATTAAATTCACCTGAAGGATCAACCACCAAATATAAATGCCCCTTGCAAATCCATCCACAATTTATAAATCCTTATTCACCACATCCATTTGCATGTTAAAAAAGGAATAATGAAGGAACAAATCAGATCTAATCTATTTTTTGGATCAACCGTATCGCATATTAATGGTCTAAAATATGTTTTCTTATTTTTATCCAGTAAGGCCAAACAATATTTTATGTTTCCATGGTGTGGAGGAGGTTGAGACCTTTCTAACGGGTCCTTTCCTGCTAAAAATTGATCTTTCAGTCAAAATATATGGCCGTCTGAAGGTTTAGGGTCGCGGGCTCACAATATTCAAGAGTCTGTTAATACAGGGTCCATGTAGTAGCCTTGCACATCTTGAAGATTCATCTCCTGCCATACGCTTATGAAATTGTGTCAGATTGAAATGTGGCGGCTTCTATGGGCTCCTCTATGTTCCTTTGTGTTTTTTTTTAATCCCTCTTGTTGGCGGAGACACTGTGTTGAACATGAGACATGTGGAGGCTTTGCGCTCATTTGGAAACTACCCCAAAAATTTTCTTTTAAAGTTGCATGGACGAGACACGTGGCAGCCTCCATAGGTTCTTTAACTTTTCAACAGCCGCCCTCACCTTTTCATACCTTAACCATAGGGTGGGATGGAGCTCGTTTGGAGACTTCCTTTCGGGTCGTGTCTTTGAAAGGTGTGCCACTTGGACATGTGGCAACTTCCATTGGCCTGTGAATTTTTAATTATCGATATGACTCCGCGGGATCGCGAGCCTACACTCAAAAATTAAGCCATTTGGAAAAAAGTAAAAAGGTTTCAAAGTCCCCCGCAAACCCTCTGGCCCACTTTATATTTGGACAAAATTTCCTCCATGGCCTCACAGACCCGCGTTTGGCAAAAAATCCCTCTAAGGCCTGCTGACCCGTAACATAAAAAATACGAAGAGTTAGAAGGAATTAATTTTATCTCTGAAAAGGGGAAGAAATTTCCTATCTAATGGAAATCCTTTCAGGGGCCTTAATATGTAAAAATTCAGATTTAAGAAAAGAGGGGGAAAATTGTGTCAGTTGACCTGAAATAAGTGTGAGATTATTTTTGTCAACAATTTGTTGACTCATGGGGATCACCTGCCTACTAGGTGAAAACATTAGTGGTCTTAAAGCATCCATTGGGCATGGATTCTGTGTGATAAACAAAAAATTGATCCCTGAACTTTGAAAATGTGATCCCTAAGCCACCTGAAAACTGTTGGAACCGGAGCTGACCCTAAACTCGCCCCACTATTCACACTCTCAGTTTTTCAAGAAAATCATGGAGATTTATTTCTGATATTAAAAAATTTTCTTTACCTGGGGATTTTACCTATTCTAGAAATGGATTGTAGGCACACTAAGCCACATAGTGATACAACCTTAGAGCAATAAAACACCACAACACACTATGTACAAAACTAGAAATTATACATGCTCCAAGTGGAACTTGCAGAGTGTGAAAAATATCTTCTGCTAATTGTTGTATATATCTTTCCCCCCAGGTAGATATAGGAAAGTAGAAGAATATGGAAATCAAAGAAACTCAAAAGAAAATGGATGCGCCAAGGTGCAGGTAAAGGGCGCACAGTGAGTGTCGACATGAAAATGGATGCGCCAAGGCGCAGGTAAACGGTGCACAACAAAGAGTGTAGACATGAAAATGGATGCACCAAGGCACAGGTAAAGGGTGCACAACAAAGAGTGTCGACATGAAAATGGATGTGCCAAGGCGCAGGTAAAGGGCGCACAACAAAGAGTGTCAACATGAAAATGGATGCGCCAAGGCAGGTAAAGTGGCGCACAGAAAAGAGTGTCGACACGAAAATGGATGTGCCCAAGGCAAGTAAGTGGCGCATGTCAAAGAGTGTCGACATAAATATGGATGCCCTTTGGTGCATGTAAGAGGATGTCAACACAAATATGGATGCGCCTATGGCGCACCTTCAGGAGGCGCAACATTCTGAGCGCTGACAGGAAGCAGACCCTGACCCAGATATTCAGACGGCCATAACTTTTCACAGGGAGCTCAGATTCATGCAAGGTTGGACTTTTCAGAAAGCTTACGAGGTCCTCTATCCAAATACAACTGGATATATTTAATTGGGTGGGAAAAAGTTCTTAAAAATGCAAAATATAGTTCACCACTTTTAAGTTTGCTAGGGTTCTCACCTACCGTCATAATGAGATGAATTAAATGCAATCTGGAGGTGGTTGGGGTAGGTTTGGAATTCCTCTCTCTCTTCCCTCTCTCATTCTTCCTATAAATTGTAAGGAGGGGCTTCTTTCTAAAGGTTGGAAATTCTTGTTTTTCCCCTCCCTTCTTCTCTTTGGTAGGTGAATTTGTGGAGTTCAAACCTCCCATCTAAAACTGTAATGCAACTTTGCCTCTTGGCATTTTGTAGTGTATTGTGTCAATCTTTGGAGCAAATAATGCATGTCTGTGGATGATTCTCAACCCTCTCTATGTTCATTTGCATCCTCCTGATATTTCACTGCAAATCTGGTTATCTGTGCATGATCTTGCATTACATTTTAATGGTTTGTGTTTATTGGCAAGACAGATGTTCTTCATTCCTCGGTGCATCACCTTTGTAGTTTAGGTTTTATTTTATGCATCTTCTTACCCTGTCTCCTTGGCAAGTTAGATTAGGTTTTTGAGTAAATCCTCTACATTTTTATGTGTGCATCTGAACAGAGGAATAGGAACCGGCCTTCATCTGGAGAGCTTTTCCATTTCGCAAGGTCCCACACTTCGGAAAAGCTCCATGTTATGCAATCGCACTGAGAGTCTCAACCCATCGAAGTTGCAGACATTCAGGGGTGCTGTGATTCACCATCAACAGTTTTGGCACACCCGGTGGGACCAAGAGGTCATTCCACAAGATTTGAAGGAATTTTCAAGAAATTTGGACTAAAAAATTGTAGGTTTTACAATTTCAGATTTTTCACCTTCCAGGCTGAACTTTGAAATCAATTTTCAAGGACTTAACTTGCTCAAAACAAGTCAAAATTTCACCAGTTGATAGATCGGGGGATAATATTCAAAAGGGTATTCTTAGATTTTTGGGATTTTGACTTTCAAAATTTCATGGTTTTTTGTATTTTCGGGTTTTCCCAGTTGCCTTGCATGACCTGAGTTTCATCCGTACCATTCGGGGATTAGTAACTGCACAACAAGACCCAATAATCGAATTGAGGAACTATACCTTCAAGGTTTGAAAATTCTATTTTTAATATTTGTCAGGTTTGGTGTGTAACCTGGCATAATCTAGCCTTTTGAGGCTCATTATCTAACACATCTGGCGACTCCGAAGGGGTAGAATTCAGCGGTGTAGCAGCAAAAGTTACCCAGGCATATGAGAAGAATTTGAACCAGGTCTGATACTCGAGAAGAGGGGCTATTTGTCCACTTGCAACTATCACCAGGAAGAGGAAGGAGAGGAAGAAGACCACAAAGATCACCATCTCCACCTAACAGGACTTTATCAACCCCTCCACCTGGTAGACCTTTCATCTCAATCAACAAGGGTTCTCAGGCCAATCAGAATGGTGCAACCACCAAATCCCTTTGTCAATTTCACTGGTAGCAGTCCACTTGCCCTCAATGCACAGAATCTAGTTCCAATTGCAGCATTGAAGAACATTCCATTTTTCACTGGAGAAAATCATACCACTCCTGGTGATCATGTCAAAGACATTGCTAACGTTTGTGTAATCCATGAGATAAATGAAATGGATGTTGCTGTCAAATTGTTGGCATCTTCATTCAAAGGGAAGGCATTGCAATGGTTTAGGAGCCTTGCAGCTGGTTCTATCCAAAATTGGAATCAGTTATGCATAGTCCTCCATGAGCAGTTTGGAGAAAAGGGAGACAATTTGTCTCTACTAGAACAATTGACAACTATCAAGAGAGCTCCCAACGAGCAGCTGACTGAATTCAACTTCAGATTTCAAAGGTCTTGGGATAGGATTCCAGTGGCCGTCAGGCCAACAGCTGAAGGTGCTTTTCTATATTATCTTAAAGCTTTGAATTCTGATATTTCTATGTTAATTCAATCTATGGGAGGCACAACCTTACCTGCTGCTTATAGCATTGCCATTAGGGCTGAAAACTGTCTTATTCAAGCTGGTAAGTTGGCTCCTAGGCCTCCCATGCCCTTGTATCCAAACTTAGAAAATCTAAGCACTAGTCAGGCACCCACTTTGGCTCCTATTCCCACTCCTAGAAATCAAAGTTCAAATGAAACTTCTACTTCATCCTCTAGTGCTTCAAATGAACTCCAAGAGGTTATGAAACAGTTGTAGAACCTTGGAAATGAGCTGGTGACTATCAAAAGACAACAAGCTCAAAGTGCTAGACCGTATCAGCCTCAAGTGCAGTACCAGGCTAGGCCCCCATACCAACAAAATAGGTCACCAACTCAGGCTGCAAATCAAAATCAAAGCCAAGTAAGGCCTCCTGCTAATAGACCATTTCAGCCCTATAACCCCAATGTCGTATCTGCTTCTAAAGCATTAGTGCCAGTCCAAAACAACATAGCTCAAGAGTATGATTGGTGTTTCCCATGCAATGAACCTCACAACCAATCTATGTGCTTTAATGGTGCTTTAAACCAAGCCTTGATGGTGACAACTACTGGCATTGAGGGTGAAGTGAGTCAAGAAGAAAATCAGCAACAAGGGACATCTCAACAAAACACAGCTCCAAATGATACCACACTTGCGAATTGGCAAGCTGAGGATTTTTGTGGCATGAATCAAACAATTTCTCAGAGTGTAGCAGCTAACACAAGATCAAAGAAGAGGAATATTGGTGAGGGGCAGTCATTGGCTCCAAGTGATCTACAACCTTCCATCACTCCACAAGGTGTTGGTAAGCAAAATACAGTTCCAAACATGCAAGGACAGCCCAAACCACCTTCCAAACCAACTCAAATGCCAGTTGTTGCTGCCCATGCACAAGAAAGGAATGCACAGACTAAAGGACAGCAAAGAGATCTTTCATCCCCATTTAGCATCATTGATCAAATGAAGAAGACAAATGTGAATATATCAATGTGGGAATCTTTATCCATCCCAGGCCAAAGAGATCTTCTACAAGCTGCCATGAAGGATTGGTCAACTTCGAACCAGCAGGTCCCTATGCAAGAGAAGGTCCTCACAAATGCTGCTCAGCCTGAAGGGAGTCATGGAGGACAACAAGGTAAGGTTTTGAAGCCCCCTCCATTCTATGTTTCATTAATCATTGGCAATAAACTAGTACACAATTGCATGATTGATTCTGGGGCAAGTAGTTCTGTCATGCCCAAGCAAATAGCTGATCAGCTGGGTCTCCAATATGAAGTCATATCAAAGGGGGTAGTGCAGTTGGATGGGACAGCAGTAGCAACAGTGGGAGTGATTAAAGGTTTGAATCTTACCCTGCATGCATGCCCCAACGTTACCGTTTTGCAAGATGTGTCAGTGATAGATTTGCCACCACTCTTTGCCCTATGCTTATCAAGGGATTTCACAGCTAGAATTGGAGGCTACTTATCTGCTGACTGGTCACACATGTTGTTCAGAACAAGATATGGTACTAAGGTCACAATCAGATCTGAACCAATTGCAAACTTTCATATTGAGCCTCATACTCCAAGCCAAATCAATGCCAACTGTTCAGCATTTGATCAAGAAGATTATCCAAGCACAGATGAAGCTGACACCAAAGTTGGAAGCATCCCAGATTTGACTCTTGATGAATGGGCAAGCAAGGTACATGCTTTTGATCCCTACCAAGAAATAGAAGAATCTGAGCTAGGAGTCTATTGTATACATGAAGAAAACCAGCCTATTCCTAACATCACAAAAACAGACCATAAGGATGAAAATGAGGTATGGCAATTATTTTTTGATGGATCAAGGAGTAGGCAAGGTGCAGGAGGAGGAGCTATGCTTGTTTCACCTCAAGGCATCAAATATTATTCAGCTTTCCGTTTCCAGTTTTCCTGTTCAAACAACACAGCTGAATATGAGGCATTGATTCATGGACTTCATTGGGCCAGGAAAAAGGGCATAAAGAACTTGCAGGTGTTCGGGGATAGCGAGCTAATCGTCAATCAAGTCAGGGGACAACATGCTACAAAGAATGACTTGCTGAAGAACTACAAGAATAGGGTATGGGACCTCATTGAGGATTTCGAAGCTTTCAACATCATGTCCATACCCAGGAAGAAAAATGAAGCCGCGGATAGGCTCGCAGCAGTTGGAGCAATGTTTGATGTGGTTGACAACATCAAAAGGGAAAAAACACAGCCACATATCCATGTGATTGTGAGGCCAGCAGTTCCAGATAATAACACAAGCTGGCAGGTGTTTGAGAATGATCAACAGATCGTCAATTTCTTACAAGAAGAGGCTGAATTCTCAGCTAGGAATCAGGATAGATTAGAGCAGCAGTATGGGGATCAAGTAGTACAGCTGTGGACAAACAAGCTCCCCAAGGGTTTAGTAACATTGGATTCTATCTTTAACCCTAACGACCAGTTCCATAAGGAAAAGGCTAACATACAGGTCAAGAGAGAAGATTCAGAGCCAATTCTAGTTGGGGAAGGCAAAACACTTCAAATTGGCAAAGTGGCCACTGAGCAGGAGAAATCAGATTTCATACAACTTTGCCAAGAATTTCCAGATGTCTTCGCTTGGAGCTATGAAGACTTGAGAGGTTTCAATCTGAAGTTGGCACAACATACCATAGAATTGGATCCAGATGCTAAGCCCATCAGGCAGAAGCAGAGACCAGTCAACCCTCACATTGAGCCCCTAATGAAGAAAGAGTTAAACAAGCTAATAGAGGCAAGCATTATATTCCCGATCAAGCACTCAAGCTGGGTTGCAAACTTGGTTCCGGTCAGGAAGAAGAGTGGAGAAATCAGGTTGTGTGTGGACTTCCGAGACCTCAATAGGGCATCTCTCAAAGACCATTACCCACTTCCTTCAATGGAACAAATATTGCAAGTGGTATCTGGTTCAGAGAGATTCTCTCTCCTAGATGGCTACTCAAGGTATAATCAGGTAATGGTGAAAGAAGATGACCAGTTCAAGATGGCTTTCACCACCAAATGGGGCACCTATGCCTACAAGAAGATGCCATTTGGGCTATCAAATGCTGGAGCCACTTTCCAAAGGGCAATGGATATGGCATTCAAGGGGTTGATCAATAAAATAGTTCTGATATATCTTGATGACATCACCGTATTCTCCAAAAATGTAGTGGATCACCTCTTTCATCTGAGGCAAGGTATTTCAGAGGTGTAGAAGATTTGGGGTATCATTGAACCCCAAAAAATGTATATTCTTGGCTCACGAAGGAAAACTTCTAGGTCATATTGTTTCAAAGGAGGGATTGACGATTGACCCAGAAAGAGTTGAAGCAATTCGAGCGTTGCCATTGCCAAGTCACAAGAAGGCTCTTCAAAGCTTCTTGGGAAGGATCAATTTTGTCCGTAGGTTTGTTCCAAACTTTGCAGCTCTCGTAAAGCCAATAACGCTGATGTTGAAGAAGAGCATGGCATTTAAGTGGACATCTGAAGGCAAGGCAAGTTTTGAGGCAATAAAAGAGGCTATATCTCAAGCTCCGACTCTCGTCAATCCAGACTTCTCCAAGGACTTCATGCTATATGCCTTCAGTGGTGGAGACACCATTTCTGCAATCCTAGTACAACGAAACAAGGAAGGATTAGAACAACCAGTCACTTTCTTCAGTCAAGGCTTGGAGGAATACGAAACTAGGTACTCTTTCATTGAAAAACATGTCCTTGCAGTGATTAGAAGCTTAAAGAAATTCAAGCACCTAGTCTCAAACAACAAGGTCCAATTATTGGTCTCTCATGCGGGAGTCAAGGACTTCCTTCTAAACAAGGATCTAAATGAGAAACGTGTAGGGTGGATCACTCGTGTCATGGAATATGACATCGAAATTAAGGTCACTAAGCTGGTCCATGGAAAGGGATTATGTGAACAACTAGCTTTGAGTCAGCAAGTTGAAGTAGGTAATGAAAAAGAGGCTGTCTTGGTACTACAGGATGGTCAAGAACAGGAAAATGATGATGCACCCACTCCTTGTTGGACTCAGAATATGATACACTTCCTACAGACAGGCCTATGCCCTCCAGAAATGAGCAAAGCAAAGAGGAGATACTTTAGATTACAAGCCATTCCATATGTGCTTGTTGATGGTGTTTTGTTTAAAAAGGACATCAATAGAGTTCTATTGAGGTGCATTGGGACAGGTCAAATTGAGAGGGTGTTACGAGATTTTCATGATGGAGATTCTAGAGGACATTTCACCCCATGAGTAACAGCTCTCAAGATAATGAAGGCAGGGTATTATTGGCCAACAGTCTTCAGTGACTGCTATACATGGATAAGAAAGTGCAAGAAATGTGCACTCTTCACAGGCAAAGAAAGACTAGCAGTGCTTCCATTGCACCCAATTTTGGTTGACCAACCATTTATGCAATGGGGATTGGACTTCATTGGGGTCATAAATCCAAACTCAAGCCAAGGCCACAAGTGGATTCTCACGGCAACGGACTATTTCACCAAGTGGACCGAAGCAGTAGCACTCAAAGAAGCAAATGAGTCTAACATACTAGACTTTTATGAAGGAATAGTGACCAGGTTCGGTGTGCCGGCCACTATCATATCAGAAAATGCATTGGCATTCATAGGTTCCAAGATTACAGAATGGGCTATCAAGAATGGAATCTATTTGAGCACCTCTTCAAATTATTACCCGCAGGGTAATGGACAGGCAGAGTCCACGAACAAGAATTTGCTAAGAATCATCAGAAGGACTCTAGATGAAAACCAAAGGACATGGCATACCAAGCTAAAATCAGCATTATGGGCTGACAGGATAACGCCAAAGAGATCTACAGGTAATTCTCCCTACAAGTTGGTCTATGGGAAAGAGGCAGTATTGCCTATATCATTAGAATTGCCAGCATTGGAACTCATGAAGCAGTTGGAGTTGTCTGAGTTCGAACCAATGGAGGCTAGGTATGCAGAGTTGATGGAATTGGAAGAAATAAGAGAACATGCAGTTCAGATGCTTGAGAAGGATCAGGCCTTAGTAAAAAGATGGTTTGATAAGAAGGCAAGAGCAAGGACCTTCCAGGAAGGGGACCTAGTTCTAAAATGGGATGCAGATCGGGAAAAACCAGGAAGGCATTCCAAGTTTGATGCCATTTGGAGTGGCCCCTACATGGTCACGGGATGTAAAAGTAGTAATGCCTTCCAATTGTCTACATTGGATGGAGAAGAACTCCCGATTCCGGTTAACGGAATCTATCTTAAACATTGCTACTAAAAGGAGAAGGTTTACCCTTGTAAATATTAGCCTAGTTTTCAATTCCTCTAAGTGCGGAGGCACATTGTCTTGTTGTAGTTAGGTTTCAGTTTCCCTAAGTGCTTCGGCACAGGTTTTGTTGCTCTCAGGTTGAATTTCTGTAGTTCAGCATGCTCTTGAAGAAGGGGTTGCGATATCAGGCTCGGGATCAGATATCAGGTTGGTTTCAGGTTATTTCTTATGACTCCATACCCAATGGATTGCTAAAAGGCCACTGATCTTCTACCTAGCAGGCAGGTGATCCCTTTGAGTCACCAAATTGTTGTATATATCTTTCCCCCTGGGTAGATATAGGCAAGCAGAAGAATATGGAAATCAAAGAAACTTAAAGCCCGACACGAAAATGGATGCGCCAAGGCGCAGGTAAAGGGCGCACAGCAAAGAGTGTCGACACGAAAATGGATGCGCCAAGGTGTAGGTAAAGGGTGCACAGAAAAGAGTGTCGACATGAAAATGGATGTGCCAAGGCATATGTAAAAGGTGCACAAAAAAGGAAAATGGATGCGCCTTAGGCATAGTGTCGACGCACCAAGGCACAGGTAAAGGGCGCACAACAAAGAGTGTCGACATGAAAATGGATGCGCCAAGGCGCAGGTAAAGTGGCGCACAGAAAAGAGTGTCGACACGAAAATGGATGCGCCAAGGCGCAGGTAAGTGGCACATGTCAAAGAGTGTCAATGTAAATATGGATGCGCCTTTGGCACATGTAAGAGGATGTCGACACAAATATGGATGTGCCTATGGCGCACCTTCAGGAGGCGCAACATTCTGAGCGCTGACAGGAAGCAGACCCTGACCCAGATATTCAGACGGCCATAACTTTTCACAGGGAGCTCAGATTCACGCAAGGTTGGACTTTTCGGAAAGCTTACGAGGTCCTCTATCCAAATATAACTGGATATCTTTAATTGGGTGGGAAAAAGTTCTTAAAAATTCAAAATACAGTTCGCCACTTTTAAGTTTGCTAGGGTTCTCACCTACCGTCATAATGAGATGAATTAAATGCAATCTGGAGGTGGTTGGGGTAGGTTTTGAATTCCTCTCTCTTTCCCTCTCTCATTCTTCCTATAAATTGTAAGGAGGGGCTTCTTTCTAAAGGTTGGACATTCTTTTTTTTCCCCTCCCTTCTTCTCTTTGGCAGGTGAATTTGTGGAGTTCAAACCTCCCATCTAAAACTGTAATGCAACTTTGCCTCTTGGCATTTTGTAGTGTATTGTGTCAATCTTTGGAGCAAATAATGCATGTCTGTGGATGATTCTCAACCCTCTCTATGTTCATTTGCATCCTCCTGATATTTCACTGCAAATCTGGTTATCTGTGCATGATCTTGCATTGCATTTTAATGGTTTGTGTTTATTGGCAAGACAGGTGTTCTTCATTCCTCGGTGCATCACCTTTGTAGTTTAGGTTTTATTTTATGCATCTTCTTACCCTGTCTCCTTGGCAAGTTAGATTAGGTTTTTGAGTAAATCCTCTACATTTTTATGTGTGCATCTGAACAGAGGAATAGGAACCGGCCTTCATCTGGAGAGCTTTTCCGATTTCACAAGGTCCCACACTTGGGAAAAGCTCCATGTTATGCAATCGCACTGAGAGTCTCAACCCATCGAGTGTAGACATTTAGGGGTGTTGTGATTCACCATCAATGTGCCCCTCACTATGAATTTTAACTCCAAGAATGGATTATTCTTATTGACCTTCCTAGGTGGATGGTGTGAGAGGGATGATGACATCCTCTTGTTCTTTCCCTTCCTCCTCCTGAGAGGAACATGGAAGATTCATATCTTCCAACCCTGGTTCCAGAGAGATGTAATGAAGAGAAGGCTTTTGTTCTTGAATTCTCTCCTTCATGGCAGCAGACTTGTGTGCTTGGAAGGTGGAAGATGGAGGATAAAATGATGTGATCTCCATGGGCTCCTCTCCATCCAAGAAATCCTCTAAGTTTGACAAGCATTGCACCTCCTTGTTTTCTTGTTTCATTCCTCCTCCATGGAGTACTCTTGATCTATAACTAGCTCAACATAGTGCCCTTCATCCTCAAACATGAAGTTTGAAAGCTCAAAATCCTCTTCAACATTAGATCTTGAAGGGGATGAAGTGGGAGGAAGAACTGAATGCTCTTTTGTGGCTTGATCCACACTTGGGGCCTCTGAAACTGTATGTTCGTTCTCCATCATGTGTTCATCAATCAAATTAGGCCCTTGAATTTATAGAAAAAATTATTCAATGATGCTTTCTTCATTGAGTGACCTAAACTTTGATTTGATATCTCCCAGTTGCTCCTCTTTAATGGGACTTGGAGCTCATTGTTCTTCCTCCTTGACTAGTTGTGTAACTTGGATTAGATCAACATCCTCTTCAGAAAAAGTGCCATAAACAGACTACTGATTTTATTCCTCTTGTTCTTGCTCTTCTTCTTCTGCAAACTGAGCCTCAGCCACCACTGGCTCTTCAACTCTGAACTCCTCTATTGGCTTAACCATCAAGGGGATCTTTGTAATCCCAAATATGGCATACCAAATATTTATATTTTCTATCATTTCTTCTCTATTGGGATCCCCTTCTTATTATTTTCCTTGAATGGATTCTTGAGTCTCTTCCCAACATAAACTTGGTAAAGCAAGAGGAGTGGCAGGTTGGGGTTCAACCAATTTTGCTATTTTTTTTGGTGGAGAGGGGAGTGGAACTTCTTGTTTGTTGAGAGGGAATGACTTCTTGCGAAGGAAAAGGGGAGAAGAATTTAAAAGAGATGGAAGACTAGGAGATAGAGAAGGGAAATCAACACTTGGGGCAACAAGTGAGGGGCTTGACTCTTGATCATGCTGAAATGATAAATTTTTAGAAAGAGAAAATGAAGGACATGGAGCTGGTGATTGACTTACCCATAGATAAGGTTGTCTCACATTTTTATAATATGCCTCAATATCCTCAATCCACTATGCAACTTGAGGCATCCTTTCAGTCATGAAGTTGACCTTCTCATGAGGGTTGTAATATCTTGGCATAGGTTCGGCCCATGGACAAGGTTCCTTGAAACTAGTCCTGAATGCCTTCATCTATGTTGTAGCACTGGAATACACAATGCTAGTCTCCATCCCTTGAATCTTCTCAAGTAGATCAACACTTTCCATGTAGATGTCACCCTTATATGCATCCCCTTGTTCTTGATAAGCTCCATATCCAAACTGGCTTTGACACTGCTCATATGGGTAAGCATAATGGTTTTGAATTTGATCAAAATGCTGATCTGGAGGCATTGGGAAGTACATTGGAAGTGAACTACACTTCTGTAGGTGTGAATTCTATGAGGGGAATGAAGTCATGTTTGCACAACTTCATGGAATGGGAGAAAATGAATGATATAGAAAGGATAATGGATGAAAAATTGATGGGATAAGGTCTACAACTCAGAGGATGGGTTATTTACCAGATGGAGCCACCAGATGTGCTTTGTATGTTCCTCAAAATTCTGAATCCTAATTAGAACACATCAACCTGCTAAGATGAAGTGGTAAGGTGCTTTAGACCTGTCCCACCAGGAATGCCAAAACTATTAGTGCAAAATCATAGCACCCCCGAATGGCTTGAGTATGAAGTGGGGAATTCAGTGTGATTGCACAACATTGGACCATCTCTCAATTTATCAGACTTGCGAACTTGAGATGGACCTCCAGAGAAGGTTGGTTCCTGCTTCCTAAACTACCTTCCACGAGACTCCAATACAGACAGAACCTATTCTAATCCTAATCTAACCATTCGAAGGGGATAGGGAGAGAGAGAGAGAAAGATATCCTACACTAACCAGTGATACCCTAGAAAAGGAAGTGGCTAATCATAGATCTGACTGCCTAATGTGGAGTGAGATGAGAAGAGGAGAGGGTGGACAAGATCCAATAAGGACCAATGGTAGATTCACATATAAAACCACTCCAAGACCCATTAAACACAGCTCCCAGAACCTGTAATAGAAATTAGGGTATGGACAATATACCCTGCAATAATCAGAGGTAAGAAGAGACAATAAAATGAGTCAAGGATGGACAGATGCATCACGAAACTTATTTTATTGCTCTAAAATGTTACATGGTACATCATCAGTTGGCATGAGGAAAGAAAATGCCATTAAAAATCCATGAGAGGAGGCTTAGATTCCGCATTCTACCCTAAGGTAGAAAGAGAGAGGGGGGAAGAAGAGAAACAATGACCAACCCCTACGAATGTGCCCCTCCATTACAATATATAGTAAGAATAAGAGAGAGGAGGGAAGAATTCGAACACTAATCCAACCACTCCTGGGAGAACATTGAATTCACGTGAAGGCTCAACCACCAACCACCAATGCCCCCCTATAAATCTACCCACAATATTTCAATCCTAGTCCCCCATGTCTATTAGCGTGTTAAAAAAGGAATAATGGTGGATCAAATAGGATTTGATCTGGTTGTTGGAGCAATAGGATCACATATTAATGGTATGAAATATGTTTTCTTATTTTCACCCACCAAGGTCTATTAAAAATAATAATTTATTTTTCCATGGCATGGAGGAGGTTTCTACCTTTCCAACAGGTCCTTTCTCACTCAAAACAGGGCTTCCAATCAAAATATATGTCCGTATGAAGGTTCAGGGTCACGAGATCACAATATTCAAAAGAGTATGTCCATATAGGGTCCACGTGGCAACCTTGCGCATCTTGAAGATTTAGCTCCTAACATTCACTTCTGAAATTACATCAGATTGACACATGGTGGATTCTACAAACTCCTTTCTTTTCTTTTGTTTTTTGTGTGAATCCCTCTTGTTGGCAGAGACATTGTGCCTGACATGAGACAAGTGGAGGCTTCGCGCTCATTTTGAAACTACCCCAAGATTTTTATTTTAAAGTTACATAGGTGAGACATGTGGTAACCTATCTAGGCTCTTAGAATTTTCAACAGCTGCCCTCACCTTTTCAGATCTTAACCATGTGGTGGGATGGTGCTTTTTTGGGGACTATATTTCGGGTCGCACCTTTAAAAGGTGTGTCGTTCGGACACATTGCAGCTTCTGCTAGCCTGTGACTTTTCAACTAACGATGAGACTCTGTGGGCTCATGACCCTACACTTGAAAATTGTGCCATTTGACAAAAATTGAAAAGGTTTCAAAGCCCCCTGCAGACCTACCAACCCGCTTTATATTTGGGCAAAATTTCCTCTGCGGCCCCGCAGACCCATATTTGGCAAAAAATCGCTCTAAGGCCCGTCGGCCTATAAATTAAAAAAAATGAAGAGTTAGAAGGAATTCCTTATATCTATGGAAAGGGGAAGAAATTTCCTATCTGTTGGAAATTATTTTAGGGGCCTTAATATGTAAAAGTTCAGATTTAAGCATAGAAGAGGAAAATGGTGTTAGTTGACCCGAAATAAGTGTGAGATTATTTTGGTCAACAATAAATCATTCAAACTGAAGTTGACTGATCTTTTTTTATTAGAAATAAGATGAATAATATTGACTAAAAATAAATCTTTCTTGCTAACCAAGCCTTCCAATATAATGCAATTTGACTTCAAATCTCCTATTCTTGTAAGTGAATGCACAAGAGATCACTAAATGAGCAAAAAAATAACTTTTGCAATATTTGAACCAATGTAGGGACCACTTGAGGTCTGATGTCGACTTTGAACTCATCACAAGTGCATGTTAACCTCCTCCTTCTACTCCCTGTGGGAACCACCTGAGTGTTATATTTTCCTTTTTATTTGGCCACCTTTTGTCAAGGTTAAGGTTATTTTATTATTTTAAGGTATTTAGCCTTTTTCACATGTGAGTTGTAATTGGAAGGAAAATTTATATTGGTCCGACTATACTCATTGTAGTGTCCACTTCCCTTCGACACTTATTACTGTTGTTTTCGATACTATTGACTCTACTTATGGAGATTCTACATTATTTTGACTTAGCATGATGTTACATGTTAGAGATACTAAGACTATTGTTGGATCTTGACTCATAGTATGTGGTGTGTGGATTATTAGTGACATTTTATATTGATGATGATATGTTGTTGACATAGTTATATATTTTAGACATGCAATATTCTCGTCATATTGAGTAAACCTTAACAATTGAACTAATCTTTTGATACTACTAATATTGATGAAATGTAGAATCAAGATGTTGTTAGAAATTGTAAATGATAACGTTACTTGCCAAGATGATGATTTGATTCATATATAGATTATTGTGCATTTATATTTTATATTTTATTTTGGATGTTTTAATGCAGCCATGAGGCCGATATGTGTATTGCAGGTAAACCTATCACAACAAACAACGGGGGGGATGGGATACCAACCACATTGGAATGCTAGATGAATTCAACAAGGGTCATCATGGAAACATGTATTTTTGATGTGTGTGTGTGTGTGTGTGTATTGTTGTTATGGGGATCACTTCCAATTTTGACCAAGGGGTTCTGTGTTATTCTTTTATTAGTTTCCTTTATTTGATTTTAGTATGTGATTTTATAGTGATGTATTCTTCTTTTATTAATTACTTGATTTGTGTCTAGGTTAGTAAATTAATCTTCTTACTAAACTAAATATTGGATGGGTAAAAAGAATTCATTTATTAGATTAGATGAATCTTGTATTATGTGTTGTAAGTTGAGTGCTTGTGATCTTGAGTTTTTTACACTCTACCCCTTCATGAAGATTCAGATTTGGCCATAAGGGCCAATTTTGAAGGCTTGTGGGACAATTTAAACTTGTCCCACACCTCTTAAATTTCTATACTAACACAACCTATGGATTGGGAATTCAAAAATAGACCCCATTATGTGTTTTACGAAGACAAAAATGTAAAATTTTATTGCACATTATTTCATGTAATTAAAGTTGTCCTTAAGGGGTGTGGCCTTGAATTGTGTGTGCAAGTAATTTTTCATTCCTCTCACCCACCAGTTTATTGTGCATTGGGGGTTGAGGTTTGACTTATGAGGTGGAGTGGAGGATGGTTGATGTTGCATCCTACATGGAGCCACCGCACCTTCCTCTCTCTCTTTTCTATTTATTCAAGTTATTTTTCTTGTTTAGGGGTTACTTGAATTCTTTTTTTGTTCTTCCATTTTGGAGTTGTAGGATTTTGGAGTGCTTGTGGATCTTGTTGGAGCTTGTTGGTGATTTTTCGGGCTTGAATAATCTTGGTGTGTGACTCTTGGGATCAAGCTCTACCATAGAAAGGTACGATCTATACTCTTGTTAAAATATCTCTTTTACATTGTGTATATGTGCACATTTTTGAATGTTTTGGTATGTTTGTCGGGTACTTGGGTATATTTCCTAAGTGTGGTGTGGGAGGGTACTATGCGGATCTTACATGTAGGGAGACATAAGAGTTTATTTCATATTTTGGAGGGAGTTGGGTTGGGTGTCCCACCTTGGAAAATAAAATTCTTTGATTTCTTACTTTTTTTTATGAGGGAGACATAAGAGATTGTAGGAGGCATAAGAGTGTGTAGGGTTTTTGAGATGTATATTGGAGGGTTTCAAGTTGAGCACATATTTCCCATTAGGAGGCATAAGTGAGCTCCCCATAGATACTTGGTTGTTTGGGCTTTACATTTATACATATATACATATATATATATGTATATATATGTATATATATATATGTATATATATATACATATATATATAAGCATATTTCCCATTAGGAGGCATAAGTGAGCTCCCCATAGATTCTTGGTTGTTTGGGCTTTACATTTTAAAGCCTTATACACACACACACACACACACACACACACACACACACACACACACACACACACACACACACACACACACACACACACACACATATATATATATATATTACCTTCTTGTGATTGGAGTTTTGTTGTTTGAGTTTTGGTGTGGTTGTTAAAACTTGGTTTTGTGATGTGGAAGATTGTTTTGTTTCCATGAGTTGGATCCATATTTCATTGCAATGTGGTTGGGGCTCGGGGTTCAATGAGGATAATAGCTTCTCCTCCTCATTGGATTATTGGTTGGGTGGAGAGTTTTTCCTCTTACCCCATTTTTTCGTTGTTGATCAAATGAATCATAGTGGAGATATATTGTTGGTGATGTGAAACTTGGAGCATTGTTGGTATCCTCAAGTAATCCTTCCTTAGGAGAAACCCTCATTTTTATTCCCAGTTAGGGTGGAAGACTTGTAATATTTTCTTCCTTTTAGATTTCATTCATGTAAGTTTTCCCACTTTAAGTGGAAGATATTGTATTAATCTTGTGAAGAAAATTTGTATTCATTATTGGACATTCAAGTTGTATTGTATGTTGAAAAAGGGAAAGAAATATTTGTTTTTGTAAAGTTATTTTTGTTGTAAAATTGAAATGAAGGTTAAGGAAAAAAAACAACTTATTCCTCCTTTTCACTTGGCTTGTAACCTCATGTAAGTGTGTTGATATCATTGGACAGTTAGTAACTCTCATTTTAAAACTTATCGGAAATATTGTAAAGTTTGGTTGTGAGAATGGTTGTAAACTTGTATGTTGCTCTTGTTCTAAATAAATTATTTGAAATATCATTGAAAATCTCTTGTGGAATGTTATAAAATTTCATGAAGAAATATTACATTTCATTGTGTTACTTGAAAGGCATGAAAAAGAAGAATTTGGATTATCTTGCTCATTTTCTTACATTGTTGAAAAAAAATTTAAAATTTATTCAAGTGGATGAAAAGAACTTAAATTTTAATGGTGATTTGCTTTAAAAAAACCATTAATCCTAAACACTAGTAGAGAAAGGAAATTTCTTCATTGCAACTTAGGATTTAGAATCATTGGAATGTGCAAAAAAATATTATTAAGCTATTGTAGAAATTCTTACAAACCCTTTTGTGACTTAACATAACAATAAGATATATTAGACTTGTTTCCTTTCAAACCTCTTACCTAAACACTAGTATTGCGATTTAGATATTATTATTATTACTATGGTAATAGTAATATTAGGATACTATTAAAGTAATACTATCTCAATTAAAAAATATAAAGGAATAAAAATAAAGTAAAGTGGTTATATATATATATATATATAAATTAGGTATTAATGTTTTTTTATAATATAAAAAAAATAAATAAAACAAATTTCTAAAAGCAAACCTTAGTGAGGCTGCGAGCACTTTTGGACTACGCATTTTTTTGGTAAGGTAGTATGGTGGGGGTGGGGTTGGCGACCCCACCCCATAGTTTTTTTTATTATTGTTAATCTCAAAAATTACAACTTATTATTTAAACCACCGTAAGGTTCCCAAACTCTGTACTTTGAACATTTTGCGGAGTGTGCACTCTTGCCACGGCCGAACCCTTTTCAAATTGTTGGATGTGTGTGTGTGTGTGTGTGTGTGTGTACATTTTCACATACACAAATGAAAATATGAATCAAACTTAACTAAATCACAAAATGGGACAAACCCATTTGCCTTCTTAGGAAAATATTATTGAAAGGAAATAAATAAATACATTTAAAACCCTAATGAGGGTATAAAAAAATAAGAAAAATAATGGAGCTTGTATGCCTCCCCAAAAGCTTAAAGGGCCTCCAATGACTTCCCCATTCTCCTCCAACAACCTGCAAAACAAAAGATAAATAATAAGTCAAAAGAAAAGGGAAAGTAGTTTTCTTAAGCATACTTTAGGGTTAGTGGAATCCTCCCTCATCTAAGGGTACTAAGTTAATTCATCCAAGGGATAAAATTCATCCCTACAAAAAGTAGGTGGGGAGTGGGTGAGTGGAATTTGAATTTAAATTTAAATATTTAAATCTAAATACATGGGTTGACTTTCTAAGGGGTCACTTTATGGGGTAGGGGTGTGTTTACTATTTCAACCTTATGTCTAATTAAGGACCTTGTTAATTTTTTTAACCTTGAGGAATTAAATAACTTTAGTATTTATTCATTTTGATCCTTTCACCCCATGTGATTTAAATGTAGGATATTTAACTATAGTGGAATTAAATTGGTTATTAAAATAACACTTAGGGAGAAATTAACCATGCTTAGTCTAATTTTAGTTCATTAAAGTATACTGTGGGTTTTTAACAATTTGTTATAAAGGGGAAAATTTTATTATTAAATATAATTGACTTAGAAACATTAATGTGACAACTGTTGTTTTCAAAACCTTTTGTGGGCATGTTTTTCAAAAATAAATTATTCCATAATTTTCTAGCTTGTCCTAGGTTGTTCTTGGGTTTCATGCAAACAAATTTTAGCGGGTGTTACAGTCATACAATTATATACATCAACATCATTGGCTTTACTTGCTTTGGTATTTTTGCCAATGATGTGGTCGAGGATAAGGTTAATGTGATAATTTGAATAAAGCAAATGGGATGGCTCCCTCTCCACGGTGACTCGACCCTTGTGGTCCTTAGCTAGCACTTGCATTGATTTTCATTGGTTCCTTTGAACCATATGTGACCATTGATCTTTTTGGATTATTCCCCATCGTTGATTATTCGTGCATGTCCTATAACGGATTGTTGATCCTTATCATTATTAAACATAGTTTTAAGTGGATGTGTGCATGGTCTTAGTGGTTGATCCTCTACCATTTTGATCTCTAGCATCGATGCATTAGGCCTTTGGTTGGCCTCTGACTCGATTCTTGGTCATTAATCTTATTAACCCTAATCAATCAAGACCATCAATTGATGGGGTGGTTGGAATTGGTCTTTGTAACGTAATCTTGTGCATTTATTTCATTCCACATTGATCTCTGCCATTGATGTATAACCCAAATGAGTTAGGGTTAGTTAGTGATTTTCTCTTAGGTATTAATGTAAAGTAAATGAGCCAAAGCTCATTATTCTTCCTGTGATTTGTACTTGCGGCGAAGCCTTCAAAAAATTTCTCCCCACTGCCATTACTGACCTTTGTGAGCTTATTTTACCTCTGTGATTGCTGGTCATTTCTCATTTTATGGTCCTCTCCGTAGAGTATCTTGGAAACTTTTTCCATTTAATCATCTCTACAATGCATCGTTTCCATTTGGCCATCATGTTTGAAGGTATATAAAATTTAATACTTTTGGTTCTTTCTATATTGAATGAGTTAATACTTTGGCTATATTCTCAGTCATTACCTTGGTGTGGAACCACTGGTTCATTTGTAGCTCTTATAGTTTCCTATCTGTGCATGCATAATATGATTATTTTGGGGTGTATGCTTTGATTCTTCTGATTCAAATTTTTCCATGAAAGGTATACGAAGTTATTTTCTAGTTTCTCTATATCGACTCAGTCATGGTATGCTTTGAAGCCATTATCCTTTTGTAGGAATTCATTGATATCCTGAAAGCTATAATTCTTGCTTTCTATGTACGTATTTGATGACTCTGACTTTTTCGTTTCTCGTTAACCCCCTTTAATGAATTTTTGAGATTTAATTTGGCCTACGAAGTACCCGTGAGAATACTATTAAAGAAAACTTATGACTGTGAAAGATATTTTGAAAGTTTTTATTCTTCTTCTTATCATTGTGACATGCTTCTCATTTAAAGCCATAATGAAGTATGAAGCTTAACTTTATTAGTTACCTGTTTTTTTTTTTTTGGTTCCCTCCATTCTCATAGTCATGTTATACCTTCTAGCCATTGTTCCTCTGAAATAACCTTATTATTTAATTGCATAATTTAAGATAAACATCACCACAACTCATGGGTCTTCTTCTGAGATCTATACTTGAGCTCTTTTGTAATGGTATCTTTGAATATTATTGGTGATCAATTTGATATCACCCCTTTTTTCTAAAAATTTCCCAATCTACCTAGTTCGTCGTATTTTCTATCTCCTCGAATGGATGTGTACATGTTATATCTTTACTAGAGAGTTATTGTAAATCCTTCTCTATGGTCATGGATTGTTGTCGAGCCATGAATTATTTGAAAATTATTTGTCCTTGAAGCAAAATTCAATCCTGAGAGAAAATGGATAAGTTCCCCTACATTTTACTGTTTGATGGGCGTGCTTTCCCCATCAAATTTTATCTCAACATCTAGAGATACGTGGTCTCTTTCGATTGGATGAGGCACGAAGGATCCATTTTATAAACATGTCACTGTTCCTACTTTTACAAAAAGATCAAATTGGCCTCATGGATCAATTGATTTATAATTGGCTGGTCAAAATTATGAGGTGGTAGGGAATTTTTTTTTTTTTTCCAAGAAGGTTTACACATGTCGTAAGCTGAGCAGTTGCGGGAAATCTGGCCTTTTGCGTTTTAAAGGTGTTATGGAAAAAAGAGTAAAAAGGTAAAAGCAATGACTAAGGCCTACAAGAGGACACATGGCCACTTGTAAGAAAAAAGTAGGAAGGTGGGCTATCAGAGCACTTTTGAGTTTGTAGCTTTGTTATGAAAAAGGTATAAAGTCATAAAGTGCAGCGCGGCCCCGTAGGGTAATAGAGAAGGACACGCGGTGGTTTGAAAAGTCAAACAAGGAGGAGCGGGCCGTCAGAGCATTTTGAAACTTTGACATTATTTTTAAAAGGAAGTAAAAGTATAAAAATGAAGTTTGCATTGAAAAGTCAAAGGCAGAGAAATGGGTCGAGGGAGGAAAATTGGAAATTTTGCCTTTTTTGTAAAAAAGGGTAAAATTGTAAAAATGATCCGCCACTCCCTCAAAGGCCCAGATTAAGCCACATGTCGAACCCACATTTTAAAGGTGGAGGGGCATGAAAATTGTGAATATTGCACATTTTCTCCCAAAGTCATAAAATGCAAAAGCCACCCCGAGGCTTGTTTCGGCTCTAATCTTCAACGTGGACAACTCTAATTTAAAGTTATGAAAGGGTAGAATCAATGGTTATGGTACAATGTATCTAGTTTTAAATCTAGTTAACGTTCCATGCCTTTAGGAGATGTAAATAAGCATCTTTTTTTATGGTGAATTTGAATGATTTCTTATCGTTTCTATAAACAAAGGGCAATTGAAGTATTGTGGAGCTTGAATTTATGAATCTGAGGAAGTGCAAGAGTTGATATTTTGAAACA
This sequence comes from Taxus chinensis, assembly GCA_019776745.2. Taxonomy (NCBI): domain Eukaryota; kingdom Viridiplantae; phylum Streptophyta; class Pinopsida; order Cupressales; family Taxaceae; genus Taxus; species Taxus chinensis. Next base: position 756,451,603 of record CM034151.1, on the reverse strand, counting down.
TATTTTTCTCAGGCACCTGTAGAAAATGAATTTCTAGATCTAGCAGAGAAAATTTCAGAGGAAAGTATGAGGAGAAGGAAGCAATAGGTGCAAAGGAATAAAAACGTGTTTCCAGAGGAGATGACTCAATGCCCCAAGTTAAAACAATGATGGAAATATCTTAAATGATTCACCTTTTGAACACCTGGCAACTTTTTGTTGTAAATCTGTTGAACACCGCTTTCTGGAAAATCATGATCAAACATGTAACAAACAAAGGTTCCTCGAATATTCTTTATTTGGGGGGAGGTTTTAATGTAAATGAGTGCTATAAAGGGCATGAATTAGTCATGCAAAAGGTGGGTTTTTTAATTTTTACGTGAAAATTTGAGAAAGCCCTTCTTCCTGAGAAACCATCTGAGAGACCTGTTAGTTGAGTATTCAACTCGAGCCTTCGTGTGTTGAATTCTTAAAGAGTGTGTGAAACCATGTAGATCTGGGCCTCCATTGATTCACACCTTCTGGTTGAAGGAATATTTTGGTTATTCTGAAGCATTATGTCTATTAGTTTTCCAATTGTTGTAAACATTCTCAAAGATCTGGTGAAATCTATTTCATCTTGCTTAATTCCCCACCAAAAATTTCAAATAACCATGAATCCTACCTGAAGTACCCCTGTTTGTGTTGTGTGTATCCACAAATGAACAAATTCTACTATCAAAATATACATAAGCAATTAGGTTTCAATGTCTTTAGTAACCGGAGCCTTGTTTAGAAAAATATCTCCATCTTCTAGTGTGACAAATCGTGAGAATTAGATTCTGGGTGTATTGACAATATTTTCTCAAGGTTTTCTTAAAAAAATTATGCAAAGAAGGATATCTTGATGTCCTTCACAAACAAAGGTTACAAAATGGGTCCTCTCACCTTCGTTGAAAGGCACAACCTAAAGTAGTGAGGATAGATCAAATCCTTGATGATGGTGCTATCCATTTCTCTAATGTCTAAGTGAAAAAGAGCCATCTGAATCTCCTCCCTGGCTACAAAATGACTTATACCATGATTTTTTTGTCTCTAAGTATCTTGTTAAATCTGTAATGCTACTCATCTTCTAAGGGAGAATCAATTTGGATACAAACACCGGATTATCATCGTTACCGGGGATTCTTTGAATTGCATAAGATTATTTGAACTCCAGGATCTATTTTTGTGGCAACAACACCATTGTGGTGCCATTGCTAGGGATTTTTTGAATTGCACAAGGATTATTTGAACTCCAGGATCTATTTGTGTAGCAACAACACTAGATTGGTACCGTTTCTAGGGACCTTCAAAGGCATTCTTATATTTTTCCTTGGTAATGTTTCTTACATGATCTAAGTGTAAATACATTGTTTAAATGTCATCTTGTGTTGAGATTTGTAATATTTTCACAAAGTTACAAGTTCTATGTGCAATATTTCTAGTTTCTAGTGGTTATCGCACTAAGTTTACATCATCAGTGATAAATATGGGCAAAGGAAGGTCAGATCTGATAAGATTTGTAGGAATAAGGTATTTATAGACATTTGATAGATCATTTATAGTGAATTTTCACAACTAAGCTGAAAATACTTAGTGGAGACTCCATGTTGTTATTAATTTTTGATAAATACTAGTTCCTTAACCTGTTTTAAGTGAATCGGTCAATAATATTTACAAATCTAGAGGGAAGAAGATATTTATTCATTAAAGGCCTTACTATAAAGTTATTTCAAGATCTCGGAAAAGCAAATTCAGAAGGTAAAAGAGTTTAGAAAGTTGTTGGAGATCAGGAATTAAGAAAAGAGATATCATTTTTGAAAAGTGATCAACCTTTGGTTGAGGACTACCATTCTTTTTTAAGTGATTCTGAATTAGGTAATCTTCATATAGATCTGAATTCTCCAACTGGAGCAGGGCCTTCATTTGTGTCTTATAAGTGTGCTTCTCAGTCTGTCCCTGTGTTTTCTATATTTGATAGGGTTTTCCACAAAACAGAGTCTTTAGAGAACAACCATTTTGAAAATTATACTCTTTTATTCCAAATACCCTTGTCCCTCATCATTTTTTATCTCCTGTAAGATCACCTCCTTAAAATAATATGGCTCAGTCCCCTCCCAGACCTCTTTTTGTTGTGAATACTTTTGGTCCTATAAATTTGAAAGGTATAGCTAGATATCCAAATGTAGTGCCAGAAGATGTAAGAAATAGACTACCTAAATTTAAAGGGAATAATGCTATCACTGGTGATCAACACTTAAAACTTTTTGTCAATATGATGGAAGAATTTAAGATTGAATTTAATGATGTGTATATAAAATTGTTTATTCATACTCTTGAGAAGGATGCATGTTACTGGTATACTTATTTACCAGATAACTCAATAGACTCATGGACATAAATGAAGAATGCTTTTAGATTACTATATGGGGATAAGACAGATCCCAAGTTTATTTTGTCTAAATTTGAAAATATAAAGAAGAATCCTAATGAATGTTTTCATGATTTCAGTACAAGGTTTAATAAGACATTGATAAGGTTACCTGTAAGCTTAAGGCCATGTGATTAATCTTGTTTAATAAAATATTTTTTATGCTTTTGACAAAAAGGATACCTATTATTTAGGGGAAAAAAACCCTAGAACTTTGAGACAGGCCTTCACCATGGCTTTGCAGATTGAAAAATAACATCAAGGAAGTTGGTAAGCATCCTAAAATGGAAGGTATCAAGCTGGTCAATGAAGAGAAGCTTCAATCAAATAAGTTTGTGGATCTAGAAGAGGTTGTAAAAACATTGGTCGGAGCTGTTAAGAAAATGTCCTATAAACTGGCCAGAGTAGAGAAGGGAATTAGACAAGGTTCTCAAGGTCAACACTAGCCACAAGGTCAGGAAATATTTGTAAATAATCCCAGAGGTGATTGTATATTAGATGATAGGGGTAAAGGGCCCATGGGATCCGGAAATAGACAGCCCCAACCCTAAGAAAAAATATTGGTGCCTAATCCTTTATCTTCCAGAGTTGCTACTGTGGAAGAGGTCCATGATATGGAGTGGTGTGATAGATGTTTCTTTCCCCATTCCCTTTGTGATGAAGACAGATAAGTTTAGGAAGTTGATCATGATGAGACAGATGATGATGCATGCATGATGGATTACTCTACAAGTTCATAGCAGGGAGCAACCTCAATTGAACTAATAAGTGTTAGAACTACTATTGATTTATGCGATTTCATTCACTAGGTTTTACCTCTTCCTCCCACTCATACTTTTGAAATTTATATGGTATAAGCTTCAAAGTTGCCTAATAATGATCTTGAGTACTTAAGGGCATTAATGATTAAAAAAATGAGGAGGAATTCCTTCAGAAGAGGACACACAGTTGTTAATGAATGTAGGAGTTACCCAAGAAAAATAATATAATACAAGAAGAAAAGTTGTCAAAGGGGTAGGGCCTCAGGAAAAACCAAAAATTCCAGTGCTTACTAGTATCCCTAAGGAAACCCCTATAAAATATTCATCTGGCAAAAGCCTTGTTTCCCCAAATAAAAATTGTGTTCCTCCCCATGCTCAGACTATGACAACTCTCATGCCATCATATAATTTTTAAATCTTCCTCGTAATACTACCTTACCCAAATATGCTCCTTGTGACATAGCCCAAATCTTGATTCAAATCAAGGTCACTGTTCCTATTGTTGAATTGCTTAGAATTCCTGAGCATAAGAAGAGGGTGTATGAGTATTTGTGATTTAAAGAAGAAAAGGTTACCCAGGCTAAAAATCTGAACAATGTAGAGGTTCCTCCTACCATTGGAGTATTAGAAAAACCACAAGTTGGTGCTCAATTTGATCTCAGCCCGTTTGTTCTAAAAAATTCCCCAATCTACCTGGTTCTATCATATTTTCTATTTTCCCGAATGGATGCATGAAAGGTTTTCTTCATTTGGATTTTTTTGAAGATCCTTCTCCATGGTCATGGATCACATCTAGGCCTTGCATCATCTGCAAATTATTTTTCCTTGAAGAAAAATTCAATTTTGGGCACAAATGGTGATTTCCCTGGAATTTATGGTTTGACTGGAATTTTTTCCCCGTAAAATTATATCTCAGCATCTTCATCTATGTGGTTTCTTTTTATTGGATGAGGCACATCGGGTCTATTTTATAACTTGTAACTTTTTGCTATGTTTGTAAAAAGATCAATTTGGCCCTGCGGCCCCGATAGTATCTGATTGGCTATCCAACAAATATGAACCGGTAGGGAAAAAGTCTTACTTTGATCCCGAAGATGGACACATGGAAATTTTTCAAGTCACAAGTAGGAAGGTGGGTCGATATAACATTTTAAAGTTTTTGGCCTTTTCTTGAAAAAGGAGAAAAGTTATAAATTGATCTGCAACCCCACATGGGACAGAATAATGTCACATGTTTGACTTAGCATTTGAAAATTCAAATCGAGAGGGTGGAGCACTGAGAGAAATTTGGAAATTGTGCCTTATTTTGAAATGGGAATAAATTCATAAAGTAAAACATGGCCCCGCAGGAGACTAGAGAAGGACAAATGGAGGTTTGAAAACTCAAATTGGCAAGGCCGAGTGTCGAGAGAAATTTGAAAATTTTACCTTATTTTGAAAACGGAATAAAGTCATAAAGTACAAAGTGGCCCCGTAGGAGACTAGAGAAGGACACGTGGAGGTTTGAAAGTTCAAAGGTGGAGGAGCAGGCTGTCAGAGCATTTTGAAACTTTGGCATTATTTTGAAAAGAAAGTAAATGTAGAAAAATGAAGTTGACATTGAAAAGTCAAAGGCGAAGAAGCGGGTTGCCAAAGGAAAATTGGAAATTTTGCCTTTTTCCTAAGAAAGGGTAAAATTATATAAATGAGTCGTAACCCCATCCAAGACCCAAATTAATCCACATGTCAAGTCCATATTTCAGAGGTGGAGAGGCGGGGGAAAATGTGAAAACTGTGCATTTTCTCCAAAAGACATAAAATGCAAAAGGCAACTGTACGATAGAAAATTTATAGGTGAGTGTAAGAATCATCAACCAACTTTTCTCTGTACCTAACCTCCCGAGGTCATGCCGAGAAAGTCAGTGAAAATGGAATATATGTGGATATGGAAAAATTAGTCGAGCAATCCCAAATACTCTATACGCAATAATGGGATCTACGAATCTAAAGTGAGGAAAGCTCTTCTAACCTAAACTGATGTTATGGATTAGTTCAATACAATAGTTGTTCCGAGGCTCCAATCGATGTCGAGCTCTGTCAATATTTTGTCTATTAGTTTTTGGACTCTTGGAAGATGACCTGTGGGTGCTTCATGTATGTTTTCGAATAGGGTCATGAAAGTGATGTCAAGAATTGTAGAGGATATATAAAAACCTATGGATGATTTTTTGGTCTGACCCAAAAAAATGTTGGCTTATTTCATTTCTACGTGCAAGAAAAAAGTTGTTCAATGATATCCTATGGGAGTAGTGAGGATATAAATACTAGCATGTGTAAGCTAGTGTCAATATTTGATTGGTTTGCAGGACCGTTTGGTTATGGGACCTGGGGATTGAAATCATGAATTCATGGTTGTTATGGACCTTTTATGGTCATGTGAAGAATCAATCTCATCTTCCAACTATCCAATAGTTTTAAGCTTTCTCACCCTCTAAATTCAATATTAGGAGTTGTACGATCTTCTCGAAATACCTTGTAAATGTCCTAGCAACTTGAATGCATAGGTCTATATCTATGTTAGTGAGAAGGTCTCCTACTCCTGGCTATATAACTAATTGGTCACAACTGAATGTTTGATTTATTTAAGGTTCTTGTATGGTCATGTAGATGTCTATCAAGGCAATCTATAATTGGGTTGGTTTGACCAGAATTTGTGTGCTTTGTCATCTTCAATGTTCAATTCTCACAACTTTTCACTAGCTTGTTGGTTTGCAGTTGTTTGGAAGACGTGGATCCTAAGTCCTTGATCTATATCAGCTAAGGCCATGTAGAGATTCAGCTGGGGTATCACTGGCTCAAATACATAATCCCTGGGCTCTCTTGGTCCTGTGATAGTCGTGCAAGATATAAACAAACTTAACTATATGAAAATAAACTAATTATAAAAATGAATCTACATTATGCCTGTTTTTGTGTTTTCATAGATATAAACTTGAATAAATTCAAAGAGCAACTAATCTAGGAATAAAGCTAAAAAGGGAAGCTAGCCAGATGTAGCTATTTCCTTGTGTATTTTGTGAACTCATGCAAGTATAAATATTTAACAAATTTGACGGAAAAGACCTTCAATCCTACCTCAGAAGTGAGAAACAAATCATGTCTTCTCAGAAGCTATCGTTTCCCACAACTTCCCCGACAATATTGAAGGCAAGAATTGACTGAAAATAAATCATTTACTACTCTAGTTGATATGTTGTAAATGAAAACTTTGACAAAAAACTTGGATCTTGCAGAACAGTGGAAAATCTGGTTGTATCGTAGCTTGTACCCTCAGTGTGATTTCTTCGTTCCTTTGTGTTCTCGTGAATCTAGAAAAGTAAGGATGTGAGAGTGGCAACAGGAGAAGATATTTGAATAATGGTAGTTTGGAGGTAAACCAAACTGAATGCAAGTAGGAGAGAGATAGTGCAAGAGAATAGATCTTGGCTATGCGATTCCTAGCAAGATTATTGCAGGGATATGATAAGACTCACCTAAAATTCTAGGACGTATTCTTCCTGTGATGAAACAAAACCTACAACTCTAAGCAGAATTAAGTTACAAATGAATTTTAATCTAGAATTGATTTTTTGCTATGCTAAGTTTTTTTCTTGTAGAATAACAACAAAAATGAATTTGAACTAGAGAGATTGAGTGATCTCTAAATCAAGAAAATGAAGAGCCTTGAATTGAGAGGCTGAGAACATATGTTAAGTCCTAACTTGCAAAGACTTATGGAGGAACTTAAAATAGGCTAAATGATAAAACATAGAGAGAGAGGGGCCATTTGCTTGTAAACAATCTGGGTATTTATAGCATTTCTACTTACCAGAAGGCAAGCTCAAATTTCCATGCTATATTATTAAAAATGGAGCACTACCATTATCAAGTGGCTGAAAAACTCTAAACAAAGCAGAAGCGGCAGAGAGTTGCAAGAGCAACTTGATTTCCACGTTCTTGAGTGTTCCAGAAGGTTTTGGAAAAGGTAGGCATGACCACTTCCCTGATCAGGGCAGAGGTTATAGGACCGTTGCCCTGTCCTGGGCGGAAGTCACAGGACCGCCGCCGAGGAAGGGCGGTGGTTCTGTAACTTAAGGACAAAAATGTAAGAAAAGGGGGGCATAGGTTTGAATGAAGAATTTAAGGGTTGGGAAAAGCATTTTAGGATGAAATTTTTCTGCTTGGCGAGCTTTCTAGATTCCGAACACCTTGCGAAGAGATGTGAATCATCATTGCATTTTTTGGTAACCAATTTGCGACTATACAACACATACAATTTTGGGTACATACATATTTCCCACTCAGAGAAGCATTTTAGCCATGAAGAGGAATAAAATGGTGGGTCCGAGTATGGCAGTCCTGAAATGGGGAGTTATAAGCTATACCTGACACATTCGTGTGCCGAAATGTTGCCATCCAAGTTCCCGCTATCTGTAAAAAAAAAAAAATACTCAAGTGTAGATAGATAAAATAAATTGAAAAATAAATACTAAGTTTAAAATGGAATGAGGACTTACCATTTGTGTGGGGGATAATGAATTACCTCCATCGGTGCTCCAACCTGCATGAAAACACTCGAAACAAGGTTAGAATGTTATATATATATATATAAGACAAACTCATTTTACTATTCATTTACGTGTATTGATTTGATAGTTTTTGAGCTCTGGGACCCACGGTAACGGTTTTCAATGAGAGTACAGTCAAAACATTCATTGTGAGATAGTGATCATGCCTCTGAGAGAATAACATCGACCCACAAAGTCTTAGGTTAGTTCTTCTTGATTTATTGTTTTAAAACCAAAAATGTAGAAATCTAGAAATCTTTGTCTTGGGGGATTTATTTTTAAAATGTCAATGTTAAATGAGTCTCTAGTGGGGGCACCTATAGGGTAGGGTCTTTTTAAAATAAAAATGGTGTATTTTCATCTTTTTAGTGTTTTTTAGGGCCTTTTGAGGCAATCAGTGATTCGGGATAGGACCGTCGCCCTGCATAGAGTGGCAGTCATGGGACTGCTGCCCTATGATGGCAGAAGTTACAGAACTTCCAATCCCTAGGGTGGCATTCATAGAACCGCTACCTTATAAGGTGGTAGTTATGGAACCTCTGCTTTGCACAGGGTGGTGGTTATGAACAGAATGTAAAAAAACATTTTAATTAATTTTTTTTGTATTTTTGATATTTTTCCAGTTCATTTATGATATTAACTTATTCCTTTTCTCTATTTTGGGTGGATTCAGAAGGAATACATTAGATAGAGTAGAGAGAGTGTGTGATTATCTCCCAGTAGTGTTAGATGCACTGACTCAGGTAGAGAGAGATATTCTACAAAGAGTTAGCATTTGGAGGATTGCACAGGTTCCTCATGTTGCACCTACTAGTCACATATTGTGTGACTTATTATCATATTGGGATGTAGACCAGAATACCTTCCAGTTACCAGGTGTTAGGGGTGAGTGGACCATCACCCTAGAGGATGTCTATCATATATTGGGGGTCCCGATTCTTGGTAGATGGTTATCTCTTAAGATAGTGGTATCGAGATATCAGATGGTTCAGCAGGCCACTTATATGGGAGATGTTGTTGTTTCCATGGGGTCAAATAAGGGGGTGAAGGTCTACTCCATTGTTGATTCCGATATCCTTGTGCTCCGCAAGGCCATTATGGGTATCCTTTCTTCACGGTTGATTGGGGACAAGGGAGGGGATACTCTCTTATACTGGTGGGCTCCCATTGTTGCAAAGATTGAGGCATATGGCCGTGTTTACACTTGGGGAGAATACATCCTTCGTACCACCTACCATGATTTATACAGGTTGGTTAGATTACAGGGACAGTCACTGAGTCACCCTATTCTAGTTATAAGTTGGGTGTATGAGTGCATCATTCCCTATGAGAGAGGTGTATAGGCAGAGGATCCCGGGGCTATCAGGGCAACGAGTTGGATAGGGATGACTATACTTAGGACGCCACACTAGCTAGTGGTTTCTTTGATTACTACAGATATGGAGGCCACTCCTTATCAATCCATGGCAGGGTTATGGGGAGAGGAGACACATGCACTGATTTCCTTCTCTTCCACGGGTCAGTTGGTAGATAGGATAGGGAAGTTGGAGGCCCACACCTTTAATAGAGTTCCTCAGTAGTTTGGCCTCTCCTATACTGACATGTTTCCTCAAACGGGGCCAGTATACAGGTCTTTTCGTGAGGCCAAAGGAGGTCCTACAGGCCGCAGTTGGACTATGGTTACTCTTGGAGTTATTATTGTAGCTAGGCAGGTGGTTCGGGCTCGAGATGTAGTAGGTTCTCCTTGAGCACCATTGCTTCAGATCAGAGCTGGTCTACTCATAGTGGAGAGAGCGATGAGCCTATTGATGTGGACTCAGACTCTGAGGATTTCATGGGAGAGGAGACAAAGGAGAAGATGGAGGGAGGTGAGATAGGTTGGATAGCTAAGGATGATAGTGACTTTGAGTGGCATGAAACTCAGAGTATTCTGAAGGCCGAGAGGGCAGAGGAGAGTGTAGAGATGATGAATCTGATCTCAGAGGAGTTTCCTTCTCAGTACATTGGAGTAGGTGATGAGTCTATGTTAGGACATCACTTCTTTCTAGAGTTTGGGGAGGCTACACAGTTGCTAGCAGCATCAGTGGTAGGTGTAGGTCCTAGAGATTCCACCTAGATGCTTGGAGATCTGAGTGAGTTACCACACTTCTCTTGATTCTATTAGCTAGAGATGTTTAGTTGATATTTTTGTTATTTTACTTTTTTTTTCTTTTTTTATTTTGTTTTTGATAGTTTTATAACTTGTTCTCTCTCTTTTTATTTACAATCACAGCTGAGGGATGGCATAACTTGATTCACCGAGTATGTGCAGACACCATGTTACTCCCCTCAGAGATAACATAGGATAAGCTTACTGTGGATGTGGGAGAGCCTTCAGCAGCTGGTAGGCATACCAATGTCGTTACCCCTGTCTGGCACAAAGCAAAGATCGTGACATCTCTCTGTGCTGAGGTAGCTGGTATAGGACTGCTGATCACTTGATGAGGAGGACTCGTTCTCACATTGAGACAACAACTACTAGCCATGATCGTGATCCCTCGTTTCACTCAGAGCACCATCATAGCCAAGGTCCTAGATGCAGTTGTGCACCCTCTTAGGGATCCCACAGGGATTGAGAGAACATGATGTGTTTTTTGGGTGATTTTGTAGGATATTTATATGAGTGTTTTTGTACTTTTTGGGCTCATTGAGCATTTTTACCATGCCTAGTGCATGATGGCATTGTATATGAAACATGATTTATATATATATATATATATATACATATATCTTTTGGATCTAGATCTTCTTGCATCTAGATTTTTTTGTGGTTTGTTTCCCATTTGTATACTAGATGTTTTGGAATCTCTGTTTTTATATGTTTTTCAAAATGTATGTAATGGATGACTAGTGATAACAAATGTTTGGAAAGAATGTTTCTATTTTTGTTTGTTTTTATAATGCTGATATGAGATGATATAAACATATTGTAGTACTGAAATTTTGAATTCTTTGGGCAATATTCGTTGCTTCTTATTGTTTTGGAAAAATGTGATGAATATGTAGTGATAATGAGATGAACTTTCCCTATTCTTAACTCCACACAACTATTAAGATGCGAGGGCTCAACACCAAGAGCTGGGAAGGGTGCAAGTTGTATGAGTTCTAATGAATGGCAGTAATGAGAGAAAGACAAAAGTATTGATAGAAACAAAATTTAGACCTACACACTTATCTTACTCAAACCTGCTACCTAGCCTAGAATGCAACTTACTTTCAAGTTTATCTAGACTTAGATCGATAGATGGAAAATTGGTTGACAAAATATTGTTTTGAGGATTTGATCTCTTTGGAACTTGGATGATTAATTTAACTTTTCACAATACACTTTGTTTTGAATTTAAAAACACTAAGATTCATTAATTCACGTGAATGGACCCCCCATGCCTTGCCCCATGCTACTAGTAAGGAGTATGGGCTTATCACCAAAGGTAGGACATAGGTGAGTAAGGGCACTTCCTTCCTTTCCCAACCTTGCACCACTAGTAAGACATGTGGGCTCATCACCAAAGGTTGGTAGGGAAAAGAGGCGTGTAAAAATAAAATATTCTGTTTTGTTTAGAATTTTTGCTTCAATTTGACTTTGACATTTTTGATCTATAATTTTGGAGTATCCTTGCTTCAAAGAGACGTATGAGGGATATATGTGACACCAAGAAGCTTATATAATAGACCATAGGTAAGAACATCTTAACCTAGTAGAAGAAAATGAGTATGAACAAGTATGCAAGTCTTGGTATAGTTTTTGTCAAGATTTTGTCTATCAAATTGATGAGATGATTTCGTAATTTTTGGTGATGTCATGAAAATTGAAGAGATATGATTTGAGTACTTTTGCCAATATTTTCAGAAGCTTGTAACCAATTACTTAAGAATAAGTTCCTTGACTACAACATTTACAAAACAAGAAAACAAAATGAATTAACTAAATGACTAATGTGATGCAGGTTGACATAATATAAAAAGAGGAATGTTTGATTACCTATGCGTAAAACCATTTAAGATGTAAGGAATTGACAATTTCCTTATATTCCTCACCTTTTAGTGTGCTTAAGAGATACCTTCCTTTTTCGTAGTCCTTCATGACTCAGTATGGGCCTAGCCACTTGGGCCGGAATTTCCTTCCTTCACCAGTTTTTTATCAATGCGATTATCTAGTCTTAGAACTAGATCTCCTTCATAGATTTCTCATTTGTAGACTTTCTTGTTATAATAATGGCACATTCAGTTAGTGTAGGATTCGTGCCTTTGCTCGGTGTTTACTCTAGCGTCATCAATAATTTATAATTGGGAGAGTCGTGCCTCTCTATATGCTTCTTCTCCTAATAACCTTTGTAATGAGATACGAAGGCTAGGTATTTCAACTTCTATTGGTAGAACTGCTTCTACTCCAAATACCAAGGAGAAAGGGGTTTCCCCTATTGGTGTTCTTACTTATGTTATGTAGGCCCACAATTCTAGGTATAGCTTTAAATGCCAATCTCATTTGTTCTCCTTAACTATTTTGAGGAGAATAGGTTTTAACGTTTTATTTGTGGCCTTAGCCTGTCCATTGGCTTGGGGGTAATAAAGAGAAGCCATGTGATGGTTTATTTTAAATTTACTATATAGTTCATGGACTTCATCATTTTTGAAGGACGTTCCATTAACTGAGATAATGACTTGTGGGACACCGTACCTACAGATGATTTAATTTAGAATAAACTTAGCTATTACGGAGCCTGGTACAGTAGTTAGAGGCATAGATTCTACCCACTTTGTAAAGTATTTTGTGGTCATTATTATGAAGTTATGGCCATTAGTTAATGAGGGAGAGAATTTCCCTATCAATTCTAGGCCTCATGTGGAAAATGCCCATGGGGTTGCGATTGGTTGTAGAGCTTGTGTAGGCATGTGAATATCGTGATAGAATTCTTGGCATTTGTGGCATTTACGTAAAAATTCTACTACGTCATGCTCTAAGGTGGGCCAAAAATATCCCATCTGATGTATATTTTGAGTAGTGACATGACCTCAGAAGTGACCTCCACATACTCTGCTATGGTATTCATAAATAATCCTTATGGATTCTTCCTTGTCAAAACATCTTAGTAACATTTCGTCGAAGGCTCTGCGATACAACACCTGTTCTAAGATGATGTATTTAGCAACAATGATGTGTAACCACCTTATTTTTCTAGATGTGACCCCTTCAGGGTACATTTGGTTCATGATGAAATTGATTACATCGGTGTACCAAGGGCATGTAGAGAGTGGGGGTGTGGTTTTGACAAAGTATATGCACTCGTCGAGAAAGTCCAGATTTACTAGATTGTCTCCATCTAACGGATTGTCATCTAACCTGTCTGTAATGATTTTTACTTTAATGGATTTCTGGTTTACAAATGGTAATTCAAATTCACCCATTAGGGTTATGAAGTGTTCTAAATTTTTAGACAAAGACCCTTGTGTGAGGAATGTTCATAAGTGATATGTCTTGACGATCACCCTTGTTTCTTGATTCAGCATGTAATGCCTTAAGCATTTTATTGCAAAGACTATGGAAAGGAATTATCTTTCTACCTACGTGTAACATGTCTCATAGTTGAGAAATGTCTAACTAATGAAGTAAATTGCACGTTCTCATTGATCATCATCTTCTTGAGCTAACATGCAAGCTAGTGAGACATCAGTGGCCCATGAGTATAAGATCAAAGGGTGATCTGGCCTAGGAGGAATTAGCATGGGCGGAGACAAAAAGAAGTGTTTGACTGCTTCGAAGGCCTCATTGTATTCATTTGTCCAATAAATTCTATAATATTTCTTTAACAAATTGTTGATTGGATGGGCAGCAAAACTGAAGTCCAGGATGCATCTTCGAATTGCACTGAGTTTACCAAGAAATGATCTTATGCCAGATTCATCTAACGGTGGAATAATTTCAAGAATAGCCCATATTTTAACTGGATCAACATCAATCCCTCATGAGGATATAATGTAACCTAGAATCTTACCTCTCATTACACCGAATACATGTTTATTTTAATTTAATGTGACGCCATATTCGATCAATCGTGAGAGAATGATACAGAGTACTTCCAGGTGATCACAACGCTTTTGGCCTTGGCCAACAAGTCATCCATGTAATATTCTATGATCTTATGAATAAGATAATGGAATATATATGTCATTTCCCGTTGGTATGTGGCACTAGCATTCTTAAGTCCAAACGACATGATAGCATAATAGTAGGTTCCCCAGGGAGTTATAAATGTGGTTTTGGCTTGATCTTCCTTTAATATTCTAATTTGATTATACCCTAAGAACCCATCCACGAGGGATAATAGCTCAAATCTAGTTGTTTCATCAACAATAACATCAATGCATGGTAAAGGGAAGTCATGTTTGGGACAAGCTTTGTTAATTTCCTAAAAATGTATGCAAATGCATATCTTCCCATTCTTTTTGAGAATAGGGATGATATTAGATACCCATTGAGAATAGTCAACCGGTTTGATGAACCCTACTTTGAGGAGTTTCATCACTTCCTCTTTTACCATGAGAGCCACTTTTGGTTTCATTGGTCTTGACTTTTGTTTAATTGGTTTTGCGTCTAGTTTAGTGACAAGATTATGTACTGCAATATGTGGTGTAGTTCTTGTCATTTATTTGTAGTTAAACGTGAAAGCCTTTTGATGTTCCTTGAGAATTCGGGTATGTATTTATATCTCCTCTAGATTTAATGAGGATCCCAATTTATAAAAATTGGGTTCTTCCGCTGTTCCAATACTTCTGTCAATTGTTTCTTCAATTAAGGAAGTGTTTCCTTATTTAAATTCAGGCAGGGCTAGAGGTAGTTCCAAACTTTCTCCGTCCTCTACCTCATAGATATTGAGATCTTTTTGTGGAGGAGACTCTATCATGGGATTCCCAAAATAGGAAGAGGAATGTGGGATTAAGGAAAGATATACTATGTGATGAGTGAGATGTAGCTCTGCATAGGTGTTTAGATATTCGAGAGTGACTCTATTACTTTCAAAGTGACCCAGGATAGAAAACTCATTCTCGGCCTCTATATGAGTTGGGAGTGGGTTTGTTGGTATTTTATGCACCAACGACTCAATATAAAGTGATACCATGAAACTTGTATCTTCCAACTAACTGTTTGGAGTGAAATGGGAAGCTGAGGTTGTTATTGAATCTATGATAAGGTTCTTCTCTCATGGGTTTTCTTCAATTGATATGAAGTTGAATCCTTTGCTTAGATCTAATACCACCATTTTGTAGAGTTGCAAATGTTCATCTCTAGTCTTATATACTTTGGAGACTTGGTTTGCAACTAGTTGTGAGTCTCCTAGCACTCTAATGTTGTTGACACCCATCCTTTTGGATATTATGAGGCCAAGGAGGAGGGCTTCCTACTCCAACCCCGTTGTTTGTACATTCAAAGTTTAATTTAAAAGTGAAAGGTAGGATCTTAGCCTCGAGAGAAGTAAAGATCACACCTGTCCCAACTCCAAAGTGACAACTAGCTCCATCGAAGTGGAGAGTCCAATAATGATTTGGAAAAATGGAATTTGGGACACCCTTAGTCTCTACTTCCTTTGTCTTAGTCACTTCCACCATATAAACTTTGTCAGCATGTATAGAACCGATTCCTAGGGTATGTGCTATACCAATAAAATCAAATGGTAGGAGAATAGGTAGATCTTTCTCTAGTAATTCGATGATTCTTGAAGTGGTTCGTAATGAAACTATTTTTATAGTGATGGACTCATCTTTGATTGTTGGGAGGCCTTTGATTAGGTTTGTGACTTCCAGTTTTTTCATAGGTACTGGCTTTTCTTCTGGATTTGTATTGACTGGTTTGTTAAGCCGATTCATTGGGAGCTCAAATTCAGAATGAATGTCAGGTTTTTCTTCAAGTCTGCTAGGTGTATGTCAAAGGGTTTTGGGTCACCTTGTGCCACAAAAACCTTTCCTAGGTGTATAAACCTTACTTATTAAAATAGCGTGGAATGGATTGCCTTTATGCGATGTATCCAAGGGCGACCGAGAATCATATTATAGTTGGTTTCCTAATCTATAATATAAAATTTGGTGAGGATTGTTTTGGGACGTAAAGTGAGTAGAAACACTATAATCCCGATTGAAGTTGCCTTGAGGATATCATAACCCCTTAGCGTGTTTCGCATTGATGAACAATTTATTTCTCCATATCCCATCTTTTTAATAAAATTGAAGGGGACTATGTTAACTGCTGCCCCATCATCGATCATTACACGCTTGACATAGTTGTTATAAACCCAGACATGGAAATGTAAGGGTGGATCACGTCTACATGATATTTCAGCGTCTGTTAGCATCTTACTTATGTCAAATATAAACTCAGTATCTCTATCTGGCTATCCCAGAGGGTAGATATCGAATTCTACATGGTTTACCTTGTATTTCGGGGGGGGGTAATGTCGACAAGATGACTGAGACCCAATGCTTCTAAGAGAGCACCTCTATGAGTAGGAGAGTTCTTCAAGAAATCCAAAAAGGAAATATGGGAGAAGGTCTTTGTTAAGCCATTAATTAAATCGTAGGTGGCTACTGGTTTTATTGGTGTTTGCTGAGTGTTGTCTGGTATTAGCGAATATGTTGGAACTAGATAATAAGATTAGTATCATGTTCTTGTTATAGTTTCTACTGGTAACTCAATGTCTAATTCTACTAACCCAACTATCTTGGCTTATGGTCGAGTTCCGAATTGGGGTGTGACCGTTGGATTTGATGAAGTCGAAGCTCCATGATTGTTATGCCTGGTCATGATACCTTTGTTTTCTCCATTTTGATCTAACCTGTTGTTGCTAGAATGGTTTGGGAGAGGATCATTGAAAATATTGAGAGGCGTGTTTATAGGAGATACCGATCCTTAGTAGTTATTTGATGCAGTTGGTGTGGAATTTGCGAGAAATATATCTACAAAGAGTTATCTTTGGTATTCTGGTAAACATTCCAAGAATTTATTTGTAATCGTAGTGAGTTCTAGTATCATGACCTCGGGTTTTATGGAAGCCACAATATAAATTAGGATTATAATTTCATGGTCATTGGTTAAAATCTTGTTGTGGCCCAAAGATTTGATTAGGATGTTCATTGTTCTAATTGTAATTTTGAGGTTGTTGCCTTTGGTTTTCGTTTTGATACTCATTTGGGCCTCAGGCAGGGCCTTGTGATTGGATTTATTGATGTTGTTGTTGTTGTTGTTGTTGTAGCTGTGGGGGATGATTAAAATCCACCACATTGATCGTTGGAGTAAAGTTATAACTGCGTTGATTATTAGCAGGTGTCAGGGTATTCACAACATTTGGCCTGTTGACTTGATCAGTGGCTCCATCTATTATAACCCCACGGTTTTTGTTAAGTATCTTGGCTCCTTGTGTAGACACCAAATTTGTGTCTCACGACACCCTGTGCCCCACATCTCATTTCGCAACCTAACCTCACCACCTAAACCTTGCACAATTATTTATTAATTACCTTATAATTAATAAATCCACATTTTCAAACCTGCCACCTCATTTTGCCACCTCATCATGACCTAGCCCTAATCCTAAACTAACCTAATTAAGACCTATAACTTGGTCTACATCCACACCCATGACTAATTACTCCTCACCCGCACCAAAACCAACCTAATAATGACTTGACCAAGCCCACAACTAATCTCTCAGGAGAAAAGGAAGGAAGGTTGGCTATTTTACCACTTTGACTTAACCGACATCGGTTCCTACTCGACCTCCGTCGGTTACATAACCACCATCGGTTCCCTGTAAATGACCTCCCCCAACCAAAAAAAAAGGATCGGAAGTCATTGGAAGGATCCGAAATTCACTTGACAGAGTAGAGACAAGTGAAGGAAAGAGAAGAGTTTTGTAGAGAAGGACATCAAGCCCAAGACTGCAACTGAGTAACCAGAGTCCAGTGACACTCATCCAAGCATTGGGAGAGAATATAGCTCATCTTTGATTGTCAGATCATCCTACCTGAACCCTGCCTTCGTCATCACAATCCTTGGACCTGTATCTTCATCAGGAACTAGTAAGTAGTGTCTTGTACGTTCTTTTAATAACATTTCTTAGACTTCTGAATCACAGTAATTATAAGTCTACTCCCAGATCCACTACCCGGTAACACCTTACATCTAACTGTCATTCCTCTACCCTTACATTGCCCCAAGAACAACCCCACATATTCTCTAAGTCTTCTCCATCACCCCTATTACCTATCCCCAATCATTTACCAGCCTAATAAACACCATAGCCATCTTATAGCCAACATTCACTAAAAGCCCCTAAATCACTACCCCTACCGATATCGGTTATCAGAAACCAGTACCGGTGACAATGACCGGCATCGGTCACTGTGACTCAAAAACCAAAACCAGCCTTTCCTCTATTGTTTTAACGAGGCAATTAAATTGTAATTTGGCAATAGCTTCTTTGTTAGAATTTGTGTTAATTCATATTAGCAGGGGAACTGACCACCTTCGAAAGGAAGTATAATATTTCCTGGGCCCAAGGCAGTTCCCTCATTTATTGTCTAACTAAAATCTGGTGGTCTTGTATTCTTATTTACAGGTATTCCTTCCTAGACAAAAAGGAGTTCTTCGCAATCGATCTGATCTCTCTCTACGGTATGCGCACACCCTCTCAACATTCAATAGGTATTCCTCCTAGCCCTAACCCTTATCTGTTTCTCAAAAGAATGAAAGGATAGAAGCAACTCTATTCTAGGAACTGAACCATTTTGTGTGAAACACCTTGATTGGTACCCCCTGTATTGGGAAAGGTCGTAGTGTTTTTATTAGGAGTAATTAATATCCCATTTCTTCCATAAGTTTTACAACCACTATCTATTGCCACTTGATCTATTCTTAGAGAATTCTCAAGTACTTCATCATAAGTTCTCAGAGGGATATTTTGGACTTCTTCCTTTATCTCTCTGCTGAGATAATGAAGGAATAAATCACATAGTTCTATTTGATCCATATTTGGAGCACTTGCAGAAGAGTATAGAACTATCTGCCATCTTTGAATGAAATGGGCAGCAGATTCATTATGCTCTTGTTTAATATGCAAGAATTATGTGATGCCCATTCTTAATAGTTTGTTCATGTCAAAATCCTTTATGAATTTTGACACAAGTTGATTGAATGAGTGTATTGAGGCTTCAGGTATTCATTAATACTAGTCAAGGTCGATACCCACCAAGGTTTTAGGGAATATCTTAGCAACAACCCCATCCCAAGGGAGTAGTTCTCGAATGGCTATGGCATAGGCCTTGATATGCACATTTGGATCTCCCTCCCCTTTGTATTTGGGTAAATTGGGAAGAGGTATTGGAAGCATGACACTTCGTATGGTGAAGTATAGGGTTTGTTTTAAATATTCTGAGTAAGTCCCTACTATATAAGTTTCGACCAATGATGGTTCCTGTGGAGGGGGTGGAGGTGGAATGGAATTTTGATATGGCATAGCATATGTATTTGCAAGGGCATAAGGAAACCCTTGTGGTTGAGTGAAAATCTCGGGAGAATAGAACATATCTCTCTATGGTGATTTTGAATAAATGTTTAGGTATGGGGGAGCATTGCTTTGGTATGGATTGTTTGGTATTAAACTGGGAGGTATCATATTTTCAACTAGAGAAACATTTGAAAACGTGGTTCTAGTTGGTGTTTATTGCAGATAACTATATGATTTTTGAGGTGACAAGCCCAAAGCTCCTGTTCCCATAAGGAGGTCAGCCTAGCTAGGGTGATCTGGGGGGTTAGGAGTTCCTACTTGCCCCGAATGTGAAGCTTGATTTATTTGAGCAAGCTCTAACCCTCTAATCCTTTCAACTAGAGCCGACATGACTTTGATTGGTGGTGATGCAGTGTTTTTTTTGGTAGTTGTGGCACCCCTTAAGGTTGTTGAGGGGTATGGTACCCTTCTATGAATTGATCCTTATTCTGCAAAGCCTCGCTAGGTGTATTCTCCATGGGTGGAGGAATGGGGTTGTTTTCTTGAAGCAGGTATCAAGTTGTGTTTGAAAACTTCCTATAGGTGGGTACATGTTTTGGAACCATTTCTCACTTTGGTGTAGCTTGCTAAGTACTCCTCATCTAAAAATGGGAGCGGGTATGACTGTCTACTGATTTGTGGTATGAAAAAAACTCGAGGAGATGAAATGGATTCTCTAGAAAATGTCATATTGTTAGAGCCTAAGAGCTCTAGTTGTTGTGTTTGTGTAAGTTGGTCTAGCTCCTCAATTCGGAACAAAGAACTAGAGCTAGTTCTTTGAGGAGGAGTTTTTGAAGATAAGTAATTGCTTGAGTAATTGTCATCCCACACAGAAAGCGATGGTGTCTGTTGTCTACTTTTCTATCCATAATATGTCTCAAGACCTGAGAGCGGTCTGTCATATGCGTCATATCCCAACATATTCGAGGAGTATATAAATACCCACAGAATAATGGGAAAGAGCCAAGGTGGATGAAAGAAGAGAAAATAAAAGAGGAACAATTGTTTGTTTCACGTCAGGTTAACCAATTTTATTGGTGAAATAGATGTGAAGGCTAATGAGATAGAGAAGATAAAAGTGAATCAAATGGAAGAAAAAGTAGGAATCTGACTCTAGATCAGAAGGTTGCGTGTTCATTCACGTCAGATTCACCAATTTTGTAGAATTATAAAAGTGATAGGTGAGCATGAGAATCATCAAGTAACTTTTCTCCGTACCTGATCTCCCGAGGTCGTGCCGAGACAGCCAGTGAAAGTGGAATATATGCAGATATGGAAAAATTATTTGAGGAATCCTGAATCCCTTATACACAATAATGGGATCTACAAATCTAAAGCGAGGAAATATCTTCTAACCCAGACTGATACCCCATCCGAATATCTGAAATACATATCATAGATTCATTTTGATAATTAGTTTATTTTCATTAAGTTTGTTTTTGATTTTTCAGAGATATAAACTTGAATAAATTCAAATAGAAACTAATCTAGGAATAAAGCTAAAACAAGCAAGCTAGCCAGATGTAGCTATTTACTTGTGCATTTTGTGAACCGATGCAAGTATAAATATTTAACAAATTTGACTAAAAAGACCTTCAATCCTACCTCAGAAGTGAGAAACAAATCACGGCTTCTCAGAAGCTATCATTTCCCACAGCTTCCCTGGCAATATTGAAGGAAAGAATTGACTGAAAAGAAATGATTTACTACTCTAGTTGATATGTTGTAAACTACAACTTTGACAAAACAAACCTGGAGCTTGCAGAACACTAGAATATCTGGTTGTATCATAACTTGTCCCCTCAGTGTGATTTCTTTGTTGCTTTGTGTTCTCGTGAATCTAGAAAAGTAAAGATGTGACAGTGGCAGTAGGAGAAGATATTTGAACAATGGTAGCTTGGAGGTAAACTGAACTGAATGAAAGTAGGAGAGAGATAGTACAAGAGAATAGAGCTTGGCTATGCGATTCGTAGCAGGATTATTGCAGGGATACGAAAACACTCACCTAAAATTCTAGATTCTATTCTTCCTATGGTGAAAAAAAACTTGCAACTCTAAGCAGAATTATGTTGCAAATGAATTTTAATATAGAATTGATGATGTGATATGCTAAGATATTTTCTTGTAGAATAAAAATGAAAATGAAATTAAAATAGAGAGATCGAGTGATCTCTAAACCAAGAAAATGAAGATCCTTGAACTGAGAGGCTGAGAACATATGCTAAGTCCTAACTTGCAGATACTTATGGAGGAAATTCAAATACACTTAATGATAAAACATAGAGAGAGAGGGGCCATTTTTTTGTAAACAAGATGGGTATTTATAACATTTCTACTTACTAGAAGACAAGCTCAAATTTTCATGCTATATTATTAAAAATGGAGCACTGCCATTACCAAGTGGATGAAAAACTCTAAACAAAGTAGAATCAGTGGAGAGTTGCAAGCGCAACTTGATTTCCACGTTCCTGAGAGAGCTGGAAGGTTATGGAAAAGGAAAGTAGGACCACCGCCCAGAGCAGGGCGGTGGTTACAGGACTGCCAACCTGTCTTGGGCGGCGGTCACAGGAACACCACCCAGGTAGGGTGGTGGTCCTCTAACTTAAGGACAAAAATACAAAAAAGGGGGGAAATAGGTTAGAATGAATCATGTAAGGGTTGGGTAAAGCATTTGAGGATGTAAATGTTCTACTTGGCGAGGTTTCTAGATTTCAGACACCTTGTGAAGCGATCTGAATCATCATTAGGTTTCTTTGTAACCAATTTGTGACTGTACAACACATACAATTTTGGGTACGTATAGCAACCCCAGGCCTACTTCGAATCAAATTTTTCCACGTGGATAGATCTAATCTAAATTTGAGAAAGGGAAAATTCAATGGTTGTTGTGCATTGCATATAGTTTTTCCATCATTAACATTCCACGACTACGGGAGATGCGAATACGCATTGTTTTTAATCATTTTTGATGAAATTCCTTATCGTTTTTGTCTACAAAGTATAATTGAATGAATGTAGAGCTTAATTTTTGAGTCCAAGGAATTTAAAGGTTGATATTTTGGAGTTATAATTGCTTAGGCACTTGCAAAAATATGAATTACTAGAGAAATTGGATGCAGAGAAAAGTTGCAAAGCAAAGAATGGAAAAAGGAAGAAATGATGAAGGTTGTATGCATGAAGGATGAAAATGTTCTCCCAATTAAAACAATAATGGATATATTTGTAATGATTCAAATTTTTGAACAACTGATAAAGTTTTGTTGCACACTTGTTAAACGTCATTTTCTAGAAATCATGATAAAACATGTAACAAAAAAAGGTTCCTCGAATATTATTTTCTTGGGGGGAAGCCTGGATGTAAATTGGGTGTTATAAAAAGAATGCTTTAGTCATACAAATGGTCGGTGGTTAATTTATGTGAAAAAATATGAGAAATCCCATCTTCCTGAGAGACCATTTGAGAAACCTATTGATCTCTTATGTTTTAGATTTAATCATGTCAAGTTGGTTGCAAGTGTACATCCATTGACAAGCTCTGAGATTGTTCAAGAAACCTTCCCTTGCTGATGAATCTAATCAGTTCTTTGAATTAATCTGTGTTAATCTTGGGAAAAATTTTGTCTGCTTTATTTTCAAAATTTCTGGAAATAGAATTTCTTGTTCTTATTGCAATATTGTGTTAAAATCCCATATAATCACACATGATTTCATCCTTGTGATAGTTTAGTGGAATTTTCAATTACATTATGAGAAGAGCCTTCATATTGCAATGAGATAAACAATTTAAAATCACTTTATTGTCATTTTTTTGATAAAGATTGTGTGAAATCCTTTTAGTGTATTCTAGGCATGAGAAACTAGCGGTATATAATGTCTAATTGAGTGTTTAGTTCGATCCTTCATGTTAAATTCTTGGAGATTGTGTGAAAGCATGCAAATCTGGGCCTCCATTGATGCACACCTTCTGGTTGAAGGAATGTTTTAGCTATTATGAATAATTATGTCATTTATTTTTCCAATTATTGTGAAGGTTCTCAAAGATCTAGAAAAATGAATATTATCTAAATTAATCTCTCACCAAAAATTATTCAAAAGAAATGAATCCTACCTGAACTACCCCTGTTTTCCCTATATGTCGACAAATGAAAAAATTCTACTACCAAAATATGCAGAAGCAATTAGGATTCCATAATGTCTTTAGTAACCTTAACCTTCATTAGAAAATATCACCATTCTTTAGAAGTGACAACTCGTGAGAGTTAAATTATGGTGCATTGATCATATTTTGTCAAGGTTTCCTTTCAAATTTGTGCAAAGATGTATATATTCATTCTCCTTTACCAACATAGGCTACAAAATGGGTCCTCTCACCTTTGTTAAAAGGAATTACCCAAAGTAGTGAGGATAGATCAAATCCTTTCATATGGTGTTATCCATTTCTCTAGCATCTGAGTGACAGAGAGCCAGCTGAATCACCTCCCCAGATACAAAATGACATACATGATGATTTATCTGTCTCTAGGATTCTTGTTAAATATGTGATACTGCTCAAGTTGCAAAGGAGAATCAATTTAGATACCAACACTTTTGGTTCCGCTGATGGGGAATCTTCAAAGGTATTCTTATATTTCACCTTGGTAATGTTTTTTACATGCTCTAAGTGTATATACGTTATTTAAGCGTCATCCTTTGTTGAGATCTATAAGAGTTATGAAGTTACAAGTTATGTGTATAATATTTCCAGTTTCTGTTGGTTTTTTACACTAAGTTTACATCATCAATGTTAAATAATGGTAAAGGAAGGTCATATCTATGAGGCTTTGCATGGATCTAGTGTTGATAGACATTTGACAGATCAATTTTAGTGCAGTTGCACAACTAAGGTGAAAATCCTTAGTGGTGATTCTGTGTTGAATTAGTTTTTGATAAATGTCAGTGTCTTGACCTCTTTCAATTGAAACTTATAACTAATATTTGCAAATCTGGAAGGAAGAAGATATTTCTTCATTAAAGAACCTACTAGAAGGTTGTTTCTAGAATTGGGAAAGACAAATTCTGAGGGAAGAAGAATCTGGAAAGTAATTGGAGATCAAAAATCAAGAAAAGAGTTATCAATTGTGGAAATTGATCAACCTCTCATTCAAGATTTCCATATTTCCTCTAATGCTTCTGAATCAGGTAGTATTTTTGTAGATCTGAATTCCCCATCTAGAGAGGGGCTTTCATTTATATTTGAAAATTTGTCATCTAATTCTATCCCTATGTTTTCCAAAGCTGATAGGATCTTCTAAGAAACAAAGTTTTTAGAGAACATCCATTTTGAAAATTGTACTCCTATGTTCCAAAGACCCCTTGTCCCTCATCATTTTGTATCTCCTGTAAGATCACCTCCTCAAAACAACATGGCCCAACCCCTACCCAGACCTCCATTTATTGTTAATACCTTCGGTCCTATAAATTTTATAGGTATGGATGGATATCCAAATGTTGTGCCCTAAGATCTTAGAAATAGACTGGTTAAATTTCAAGGAAATAATGTTATTACTGGTGATCAACACTTAAATATTTTTGAAAATATAATGGCAGAATTTGAGATTGAATTTGAGGATGTCTACATAAAATTGTTTATTCATACTCTAGAGGAGGATGCACGGGACTGGTATAAATCTTTGCGAGAAAACTCCATTGATTCATGGACATAAATGAAGAATGATTTTAGATTGCAGTATGGAGATAAAACAGACCCTAGGTTTCTTTTTTCTGAATTTGAAAATATTAAGAAGAATCCTAATGCATTTTTTCATGATTTCAATACTCGGTTTAATAAGACCTTGAATAGGCTACCTGTAATCCTGAGGCCAAGTGATGTTTCTTTTTTAATAAAATACTCTGATGCTTTTGATAAGAAGGTTTCTTATTATTTGAGGGAT
The DNA here is from genome assembly GCA_019776745.2 of Taxus chinensis. Taxonomy (NCBI): domain Eukaryota; kingdom Viridiplantae; phylum Streptophyta; class Pinopsida; order Cupressales; family Taxaceae; genus Taxus; species Taxus chinensis. The sequence continues at coordinate 756,426,322 of CM034151.1, read as the reverse complement.
AAGAACCCAACAACATTGAGGCAGGCTTTCACCATTGTATTATCCACTTCCCTTCGACACTTTTGATATTGATCATGATACTGCTGAGTATATTATGGACATTATTATAGTTGTGATTTAGTATGGTGTTAGATGTCGGATCATGTATTATTGTTGACTCTGATTCATATATGATGCCTGATGATTGTTAGAGACATTTTATATAGATTTTGACATTGTTATATATATATATATATATATGTATATATATATATATATATATATATGTATATATATGTATATATATATATATATATATATATGGATGTTGTTAGGACATGTGATATTTGGATATAGTGAGTAGACCGATAAAATTGAATTTAAAATTGATGATTATATAGTTGCTAATGAAATTATAAGTGATATTGTTGATTGTCTGGATGTTTTCTTGATTCATATATATAGTGATGATTTTCAAATTATAATATATTCATTTGGATGTTTTGATATGGCCACGAGGCCAAAGGGGTATTTGTATTGTGCAAGTTAAAAATATCACAACAAACATCGGGGGATTGGAGACTAACCACATTGGAATTCTAGATGAATTCAAAAATGTCACCATGGCAACTTATATTGTTCATGTGTGTTTGTTTGATTGTTAGGGATTCCCATTGGGGGATCACGTTTAAATGTGACCAAGGGTTATGTGTATTTATTTATTTGGTTCCTTTTTATTTATGTTTGTATGTGTTTATTAAGTGATGTGTTTACCCCTTTCATTATTTATTAATTGTGGTAAATTAATGTGAGTAAACATGTTATTAAAATTAATTAATCAAATTGGGACATAAGAAAGTAATTATTAGAGTTGTTCGCCTAAAATTAAAGTGTTGTAAGAAATGTGTAAATTAATTTTGAAGTATGAAACACTCCACCTCCTTTCGATTGTGTAAATTAATTTTGGAATATGAAATTCGAATTTGTCCTTGGAGGCTGCTTTTGGTAGCTAATGGGACAAGTTAAACTCATCCTATACCTCTTAAATTTATATGCCAACCTTACCTATGGTTAGAGGGTTTAAATATAGCCTTCATTATGCATTTCTATAAGTCAAGTTGTATGCTTTTATTGCACTTTCGTACATGCTTTCAATTTTATTCCTTATGAGGTGTGGGTTTTATTTGAGTGTGTAAGTAAAACTTTTATTTATTCACCTACTTATTTATTATGCCTTAGAGATTGAAGTTGACTTATGAGTTAGAGTTGAGGATGTGTGATGTGGCATTCCAAATGGATCCACCTCATCCTCATCTCTTTCCTCTTCTATATATTCGAATTCCTTGGCTTGTTTTTTGGGGTTTTTTTTGGCTTCACTTTTATCACTTAATTTTTGGCGACTTGCTTTGGTTTTTTGGAGATCTTGCAAATTGGGAGAAATTTAGAGATTGTTACATACTTGTTGATTTTTGATCTCTTGGTTTGTGTTGCATTGGAGAGCTTGTTGTTTTAAACTTGGAACAAACTCCATCATGGAGAGGTAAGAGCTTAGCTCTTGGAAATACTCTCTTTTTATTTATATGCATATGTGAATGGTTGAATGTTCGAATCTATTGTTTTATTTGTTTGTTGATTGGGTAGATGGCCTAGGGATGGTGTAGGAGAAGAATATGCAGCATTTTTTGGGCAGCATAAGTGATTTGGGGAGGTATTCGTGTGGAGGGAGTTGGGATTTGGGTTCCACCTTACAAAGAAATAGCTTGCATTTCTTTACTAGTTATAGGGTGCCATAAGAGGTTGGGGAGGCATAAGGAAATGTGAGGAATAAGGGGTACTTGGGGGAGGCATAAGCACATGTCAGGGATTTTAAATGATATATATTTTGGTGGTTTGTTCTCAGGTGGTGATACCCATTTCCCCTTTGGGAGGCATAACAAGCATCCCCCATAGTTTCTTTCTCTTTTGGCTTGCATGATGAATTTTGAGTGTTGTTTGTTGTTTTTTTCTATGGTGGAAAATTGAAGTTTTGTTTTGGATTGTGTTTTGAATGAGAAATTTTTCTTTGTGTTGTGGAAGCCTATTTTTACCATGACTTGAAAAAAAACATTTCTTATTGCAATGTGGTTGGGGCTTGGGGCCCAATGAAGAAGGATGGATTCTCCCTTTTCATTAGATTTCTTGGTTGGGTGGAGAGCATTGCCTTTCCCCTGTTCTATTGTGACCAAATTTGAGAATGATGGAAATTCATACTTTTTTTTTGGAACTGAGAAAGAAGATAGTTTGACAGTCCTTGCTAAGATCATTTCTTAGTGATACCTTTTCCCATTTGAAGTGGATGATCTTGTATATTATTTGTAATGGAAATATGGTCTGTATAGGCTATGAAAGTTGTAAATCGAATTGTGAAAGAGATATACTCTATTGTTCTGCTTTTGAAAGAATGTAAAAGAAATCATATTCTGTATATTATAATTGAGGAATGAAAGAAGAAATTGTAAAGGTATCTCTTTGAATCAATAAAGGATTTTATTACTTTACTCAAATGGAATTATTGGGTATGGAAATCTGATTGTTGAATGTATTTTGAAATTCTGTTGGAAGGATGAAAAAGTGAATACATATGGAGATATGTCATAATACTCTATTTTTTTTCCAAAAAAAATGTTCTAGAAATCAGAATTGTAATTTGGCATTTGAATACTTTGCTTGAGTTAGCTTAGTATGTTAGATTGGGTTGGAATGAATTCATAGTTTAAAGTTGGAAAATGAAAATAAATCTATTCAAATTTGAGCTCTGTTAGATAACTTTCATACTAGCAATTATTAATCAAAAATTGAATAGAAAGACCCTGCAACATCAAAAAGACGAATGAAATATCCAATTGGACATAATGAGATCAGAATGATCCCCAAACTAAACTAAAACACTGAAGAAATTTTTAAAGAACCTTTCAAATCGAGTAAAGGCGAAATTGCAAGTTTTCTACTATGTGAACATTGATAATTTTTTTATGTAAATCAATCAAGCAAATTTAATCTTTCAATCTATCCTAAAATATTCCAATTGAAATCATCCATGTCTGTTTGGCATGTTGAGAAAGAATTAATGGAAAAATTGAACAAAATTGTTAAGTTAAAAATACCAGTTCACTTTCTAAGTGACAGAAAGAGGTTTTCTCAAAATTGACCCTTTAAAATTTATCAAAATTAAATTCCTAAGGTTTTTTTGCAAAGAGGGCGTCGAGATATTTCCATAAAGCTCTTGTTTTCCAAAATCTGAGTTCCCTATCAAAAGTTATGCCCTTCTGAAGTTTTTACTTCATTTTGGCTTCAAAAATAATCTAACTGTTAAATTTAAATGAATAAAATATTCTTGGGCGGACCCATTGGCTAAAACTTTCTTCTTTTTTCCCAAAAAGTGCAAATTCATGAAGTTTCTCACCACTCTACTAATCCGCAAGCCTTCATTTTGTCTAAAAATGATCTAAGTCCAAAAAGTTAATTTGGCAATTTTTCCTCTCTGCCGCCCTGCAGCGAATCATTGATCGACACGTGGCTTCGTTGGGCGCCGACGGAGGCTCAGATGGATTTTAACCTTAAGCACTTTCAAAAATAAATTGGGAAAAAAATTGTAAGTTTCCTCCGCAGCCCCCGCCGGCCTGCAGCCAATCAAGTGCTGCCACATGGCTTCATGAAGCGTTGGTGGAGGAGCGGATCTTTTTAAGCCTTAATGCTTCAAAAAACTTTTGAGAAAAATTTCCATAATATCTCCATTGGCCCGCCAACCCGCAGCCAATGGTTGGCTGACACATGGCATCTTCTCGCATCGGCGGATGCGCGGGTTCCTTTCGACCTTTTGCCTTTCCTTTTGAAAAGTCAGATTTTCCAAATGTTCCCCACCAGCCCGCTGACCCGCAACCAATAAGGAGTTGCCACGTGGCCTCCCTGGGCGTCGGCAGGGGTGCGGGTGTAAAATTTGTTTTTTTCCCAAAGGGCGAAAAGTGCTAAAAGCTTCCCCAGGCCCGCAGACCTGCTTGGGCAAAATTTCTCCGTTGGGCCCGCAAGCCCGCCCTTGGGAAGATTTTCCTCCCAAGGCCCACCGGACCATAACTTGAGAATTACAATGAGTTAAGAGGAATTCTTTATATCAATGGAAAGGGGAAGAAATTTCCGATCTAATGGGAGTGTTTTCATGAAGTTTTAATTGTGTTGATCATGGGAAAATTCAAATTGAATCTTTAACCGAATTCTGGGAGTGGGTAAATAAGAATTTACTCTGATAATTTTAATTATGTATTCTTCCCCCCTTATATTTAAACCTTGCTCTTGTCTTGGATCTCATGGAATTAAGTACCTCGGGTATTTAATTGTTTTGGTACCTTAACCCTAAAAATTTTAATTAGGGAATATTTAGCTAAAATGTCAATGTAATCAGTGATTAAATTAATCCCTATGGAGTTTTGAGCTAGGTGTGGATTTACTACACTCATTGCTTTATAATGTGGAATTAGTAATTGTTATAATGGGAAAAGCTATTAGTTGAATTTTATTGTCCTTGAGACTTTGGTTGTTAACACTTTTAAAAAAAAATATTCCATAATTTTCTAACTAAACCTAGGTTGTTCATGGGTCTCAAGGGGGTTGTTTTAGTGGGCGTTACACTTGTGTTGTCGCATTTTCTCTTTCTTCATCATCGTATGAAAGTATGTTGTTTGGATCCACATTACTCATCGTCTACCATTTCCTTAATACTCTCATTTTTGCATTTTTTAGGTTTCATGTGCAAGTTTCATAATGGTTATTCCATTCATGCATCAAATGCATTAATTTGGTATTTTTACGGGTTTTAAATCTTGTTCGAGGTTATTAGTTAGTGTTTTCTAGTGTTAGTGGTTTTTTGGCCCCTACATGTGTGTTCTAGAGTGTTTTACAGGCTCAGGTTGCAGTTTGAGGTTTCATATCAAAGTTTAAAGTGTGTTTTTGAGGATTCTATGAAGTTGGTTTTTAGACCCAAACTTGGCCACAGCTTGTCGAGCTGGGAAACAAGCTACCCCAGCTTGCCCTTTCTATTGATCTCTACAACTCGAATGCTTGCCTTAACTCTCCAGCTTGGTCTGTTTTGTTTTCTCTATGACGCGTTTTACCAAGATCTTCGACCACTCGTGTTTCCATCTGACTCGTTCTTGACTGCTCGACCTCTTCGAGATGCCTCGACTTTCTATCGACCTAGTCCCCTAGCTCGTGCTCTCTAAATCATTTTTTATATCTTCAACCATTTATCCTCGGTTTGGCTTCCACGCATTGGTTCAGCTCCTGACCTATTCGTGCTTCTGTGTTGCTTTACCGGAGCCCTACATTTTTCCCATGCATCATGTTGTTCCCTTGGTTCTCATTCTCGTGTGTTGGTCTTCGCCATTACCTCGACTGGCACCCTACACTCCCCACGTTGGACTCTGCATGCCCCTGGTTTGCTCATGCTTGACCTACTTTGGATGATCCGTCGTCTCATGCACCAACCTCTCTGTGAATCTTGTTGATCGTGCCTCCCTTATGCGTTGGTTACTATGCACCCTCGGCATGTGTTCATCTAGGTGACCCCAACGACCAACTCAGTCTCTGACTCAACACGTTCCTCAACCGATCGACTTTTCCCGCACCTACCATGTTCTCCACGCATCGTCAACAGCTCACCCCAACAATCCCTCTCTCATTAACTCACCTCAACTCAACGATCACCCCGTTGATGAACTCATTCATAGTCTAACTCGTCAATTAGCTCGACGCATGACTCACCCATCTCTCCTTATAGAGCTCTCCAAGTAGCTCGGCCTACAATTTCACAGAACTACCCCTCCAACTCACCCCTTGGCTCAGGAAACCTCCTCACCCCTTTTGAAGTTTTTTTTGCCCTTTTTTTCCTTTTTTGTGAATTGATTAAGCTCAATTAAGGGAAAAATTAATAAAATTCATCATTATAAGGGGGGAGTTTTTTTTTCGAACCTCTTTTTAGGGTTATTGGGATTTTCCGGGCCACTTTTTTGGCTCGCCTGTTGTAGTGCTCTTCTTCACTTGTGACTAGTGAACACGCCCGCCACAGCCTTGCGGAAAGAGAGCCCTTCTTTTTACGATGTGAGATGCATTCTCTCACACTCAGTAGTGTTGTACCTATGTTGCGCTTACACCCATTTGTGTTTTATTTCGTGTCATTCTTATTCTTCCAACTAGGACTTATTGTAGTCTCCACTCTCACACAATTCATCTCCTACTACAAGGTGAGTGGTCAACTATCCCACATCGCACGAACACACCCTATTGTAATCATGCACTACCTATAAAGTGTCGCAAATAGGAGGTTATCAAATAGGAGGTTATCATTGTTCTTGAGTGTTGTATTGCACACAAACATATTCTCAGTTGGGTCCAATGTTTTTCAATCGTGCTTAATCCACATAGCCTCTTCTTATACATATTGCACTTCTTTCATACGCATCATGGAGAATGTTCTTTCTAGATTTAAGCATCGCAGGATCATTTTACAGCCTCTACCACTTCTTTTTGGTATAGATAACTACACATCATGGTGTGCTTCTATGGAACGCTACTTTGTTCATGAGGGCCTTACTCCCTTTCTACATGGGCCAGTTCCTGCACCCACTTATTCTTGTCATCTTGAGTAATATCTTGACATGTGCGACCATGTTGTTGGTCACTTGATGTTAGATGCTTCCATACCTCTCTGCCTTCATGTGGCAGACTCAGATCCTCCCCACACCATATAGAGCATCTTTCAGTCCTTGTTGGGAGACCTTTCACATATTTTCGTTGTTGTTGATCTAGTTGTCTCCTCTTCTTCTTCATGTGATGACACTTCTGTTGGCACATACTTGTTTGTTTATATCCCTAATGAAGAGGATTGTGCTTCTAGTTCTGATGACAAAATTACTACCAAAGGACTTATCTCCTCCTTCTCTTGACCATATTCCAGAGTATGTCAACACTACTTCCTTCTCATCAAAACATCAAGAAATCTTGCTCCCAACCTCATACAATCATTGTATCTTCCTCCTTTCCACCTCTAGTGTGTGAAGCCATTCTCACTCCTCCTTCATGTGATTAGGTGTAACTAGTCATCTTTCATACCTGCTAGATCAACCTTTTGAATCCATATGGAGGAGGAAAAGTAAAAGCCAAAAAAAAAGTCAAAAGCCATATTATCACAGAAAAATCAATAAAAGGTAATAGAAAAAGGCAACTATTATAAGAAATAAAAGTTGGTTACAAACATAAAAGCATTATATTATCATATTGGCACCATCTCCTATTTTGGTGGAATGCTCAAACTCCACAAATGGCCTTGTTCAAAGGATTAAGCTCATTTGGGGTGAGGTAGGTTTTTTGACTAGAATAAGAGATCTCATATTTTTTTACATAGAATAAGAGATCTCATAGCTATCATTCAATGCCCCTAGCTACTCATAATCCTTGTAGTGTGCTTATAGCCCCTTAATTGAGGTCTTGAGGAATGGAGAAAACATCCCGAGGAGGTAAGATTCACATTTACTATCATTTATTATCATAGTTGATATGATATATCCTTCTACTTCACTAGTTTTTCTTCACCAATGCAGACATATTTGGGTTTCTCCCGCTCCTTGATGTCAAAAACTTTTAATCTTGTCCTCTGATTAGTGTGTCTCAATTTTGATAAAGAACTTGTTTTAACCTTGGTGGTGTCCTTTTTCTCTTGTTTACATCATTATATTCCCCTTGGGGAACATATGTATATGTCAGAATTCCTTTTTGTCTAATGAATGTTGGAGTAACTTTCCAAGGAGCAATGGATGTAGCTTTCTCTGGCTATATTAATGATTTCATTATTGTAAATCAAGATGATGTGATTGTTTTCTCTAGAAAAAGGAGTGACCATCTGTAACACTTAGAAAAAATGTTGTTAATATGTAGGGAGTATGGTATTTCACTAAATCCCAAGAAGTGCCAACTTGGAGTTCTGAAAGCAAAGCTACTTGGACACACTGTGTCAAAAGAAGGCGTCATGATTGATCCTTAATGGGTAGAATCCATCAGTAAAGTCACTATTCCAAGAACCAAGAAGGGAATTCAATCCTTTTTTGGGAAGATTTATTTTATTATGAGATTTATCTACAACTTTGTTTAAATAACTATCCAAATCACTAGCATGCTGAAGAAATATCAAAGTATCAAATGGGAATAAGCAATTATTCATGATTTTTCTGGGATCAAAGAATCATTAAAGAATGCCCTTGTTTTAGTAGATCCAGATTATAATAAGGCTTTCCAAATGTTTTATTTTTCTTTAGAAAGTACTATTGCATATGTGTTGTTGCAGAAGGATGATGAGGAAGCTGAAAGACCAATTGCCTTTTTTTATTAAAGCATTACAAGGAGCTGAGCTAAAGTATACTATCATGGAGAAGCAGGCATTTTATTTGGTAAAAGAAACAAAGGTCTTCAATCCATATATTCTGAGTTCTAAAGTCATTTTTTATGTTCCCCACACCATGGTGAAAGATATCCTATCATAAATGGAGGTTTCAAGAAAGATATGCCGATGGGTAAAAAAATTGTAAGAGTATGATATGGATATCCAAAAAACAAAGTTGGTTAGAGGTTTTGGCCTGGAAAAACTAATGGCAAAGAGCAATCTACAGACAATTGAGGTAAATGAAGTTGAAGAAAAAAGGCTGAATGTACTTGAAAAAATAACAAATTCTTAATGGTACAAGGACATAATTTGTTATCTCAAACATCTACAGTTCCCTGAACATTTGAGAAAGAATCAGAAAAGAGCACTTAAGTTATCTTCCCAAAAATATGTCATTACTTATTTTGGGTTATCTTGGAAGAACCCTGAGGGATTTCTCTTAAGATGCATTACTGAAGTTGAAGAACCTAAAATAATTGTTGATCTCCATGGAGGATTTTTTGGGGGGAATTTTGCTGGAAGATTCATAGTTCATAAGATCTTAAGATCTGGTTATTGGTGGCCAATTCTTTTCAAAGATACAACTCTGTTGGTAAGAAAATTTGAAAGTTGCCAACAATTTTCTAGAAGATGAAAAGCTTGAGGCTCCCTTCCCTTGCATCCTGTATCAATTGAATCCCCATTTAGGCAACGGGGAATGGACTTCATTGGTGAGGTTTCATATCCTTCAAGTGCTAGCCATAAGTGGATTTTAGTAGCCAGTGGTTACTTCACTAAGTTGGAGGAGGCAATACCCATGAAGAAAGCAACTCACCAAATTGTCATGGATTTCATTATGAATCATATCATTTGTAAGTTTTGAGTGACTACTAAGATAGCTTATGATAGTCCCATAAGCTTCCAAGCTAAATATTTGGTGGCCATGTGCTATGAATATGGAATCAATTTGACAAATGCTTCCAATTATAATCCCCAAGGAAATGGAAAATCAAATTCAAGCAATAAAAATATGTTGAAGATAATCAGAAAGAACCTTGGAGTTGAACAAAAGGAAGTGGGGTGAGTAGTCGAAGTTTACTATTTGGGCTGATTGAATCAATGTTAAATGAGCTAGTAGAAAAAGCCCATTTGAGTTGGTGTATGAAACTCAAGCTTTGTTGCACCTGCATACTCAATTGTCTTCGTTTCAATTTCTTTAACAACTAGAAGATCAAGAGGTTAGTCTCTATGATTACCACCTCAATCAGATTGTGCTGTTAGATGAATAAAGAAGGGAATCCCATCAGAGACATGTAAAATTCAAAGAAAAATTGAAGAATTTGTTTAATAAGAAGGTAACTCCAAGAGCTTTTAGTGTGGGATATGTTGTGCTATTTTGGGACAACAGACACAAGAATAAGGGAAAACATGGAAAGTTTCATGCATTGTGGATGTGACCTTATTCAATTGACATTTGAATTGGTGAACATACCTTCTTCTTAAAAGACCTAGATGGGGAATTTTTTGAGTTTCCTATTAATGGTAGGAATTTGAAACATTTCCTTGATTGATTTCTCATAATCGAGGTATACACCATTATACAGTGTATAGTATTTTGGTTTCTTTCTAATTTCATTTTTTTCTGTTTCGGTTCATCTGGTCCTTAGTGGTCATTTTTGTTGGTTTCTCCGTTTACTCCTGGAGGGTTGGCTCATGACTTCATTGACTAATGGTATATTTTTGGCACTTGGTCTGCTATTTGTTCTTATGGCACTTATTAGGAGTGCCCATCCCCGAGTTAGAGCCAATGTTGGTGCTCAATTTGATCTCACCCCGTGTGTTCTAAAAAATTCCCCAATCTGCCTAGTTCTATCTTATTTTCTATTTCCCTGAATGGATACATGAAAGGTATTCTTCATTTTTATGTTGTTGAAGATACTTCTCCATGGTCGTGGATTACATCTAGGCCTTGCATCATTTGCAAATTACTTTTCGTTGAAGAAAAATTCAATTCTGGGCACAAATGGTGATTTCTCTGCATTTGACAATTTTACAGGCGTGTTTTTTTTGTAAAATTATATCTCAGCATCTTCAGCTACGTGGTTTCTTTTGATTGGATGAGGCACATTGGGTCTATTTTATAACTTGTAGCTTTTTGCTATGTTTGCAGAAAGATCAATTTCACCCCGCGGCCCTGATAGTCTCTGATTGGCTATCCAAAAAATATGAAGCGGTAGGGAAAAAGTCTTACTTTGACCTCGAAGATGGACACGTGGCCTTTTTCAAGTTACAAGTAGGAAGCCGGGTCAGCGGAACATTTTAAAGTTTTTTTCCCTTTTTGTGAAAAAGGAGAAAAGTTATAAAACGATCCACAACCCTACAAGGGACAGAATGATGTCACATGTTTGAGTGAGCATTTGAAAAGTCAAATCAGGAGGGCAGAGCATCAGGGGAAATTTTGAATTTTGCATTTTTTTGAAAAGGGAATAAAGTCATAAAGTATAATGTGGCCCCATAAGAGACCATAGAAGGACACATTGAGGTTTCAAAATTCAAATCAAGAGGGTGGAGTGCTGGGAGAAATTTTGAAATTTTGCCTTATTTTGAAAAAGGGAATAAAGTCATAAAGTACAGCAACGCCACGCAGGAGACCAGAGAATGACACGTGGAGGTTTGAAAAGTCAAAGGTGGAGGAGCTGTCCATCAAAGCATTTTGAAAATTTGGCATTATTTTGAAAAGAAAGTAAAAGTACAAAAATTAAGTCTTCATTGAAAAGTCAAAGGCGGAGAAGTGGGTCGCCGGAACAAAAATTGGAAATTTTTCTTTTATTGTAAAAAAGGGTAAAATTCTAGAAATGAGCCGTGACCCCATAAAACACCTAGATTAAGGCACGTGTCAAGTCGGTATTTCAGAGGCAGAGGGGTGGGGAAAAATGTGAAAATTGCACATTTTCTCTAAAAGTCATAAAATACAAAAGACAACCCCTGGCCCGCATCAAATCAAATTTTTCCATGTGGACGACTCTAATCTAAAGTTGAGAAAGAGAAGAATCAACAGTTGTGTATTATTGCATCTGATTGTACCACCATTAACATTCCGCGACTCCTGGAGATGTGAATACACATTGTTTTAAATCATTTTTGATGAAATTTCTTGTTGTTTTTGTCTGCAAAGTGCAACTGAATGAATTTAGAGATTAATTTGTGAGTCCAAGGAATGTAAAGGTTGATATTTTGGAGTTGGAATTGCTTGGCAACTTGCAAAAATGTGAATTACTAGAGAAGCTGGATGTAGAGAAAATTTACAGAGGAAAGAATGGGAAAAAGGATGAAATGATGTAGGTTGCATGCACGAAGGATGAAAATGTTCTCCCAGTTAAAACAATGATAGAGATATTTCCAATGATTGACCTTTTTGAACAACTGGAAACTTTTTGTTGCAGACCTGTTAAAAGTTATTTTATGGAAATCATGATCAAACATGTAACAAACAAAGGTTGCTCAAATATTCTTATCTTGGGGGAAAGCTTGGATGTAAATTGAGTGTTATAAACAGCATGCTTCAGACATGCAAATGGTCGGGGTTATTTTATGCAAAAAATTATAAGAAATCCCAACTTCCTGAGAGACCATCTGAGAAACTTGTTAATCTCTTATGTTTTAGATTTAATCATGTCAAGTTGGTTGCAAGTGTACATCCATTGACAAGCTCTGAGATTATTAAAGAAACCTTCCCCTGCTAATGAATCTAATCAAATTCGAATTGATTTGTATTAATCTACGGAAAAATTTTGTCAGCTTTATTTTCAGAATGTCTAAAAATAGTATTTCTTATTCCTATTGCAATCTTGCATTAAAATCCCTCAGAATCACACTGGATCTCATCCTTGTGATAGTGTAGTGGAATTTGCAATTTCATTATGAGAAGAGCCTTCATCTTGTAATGAGATAAACAATTTAACATCAATTTATTGTCATTTTGTTGATAAATATTGTCTGTAAGCATTTGAGTGTATCCTAGGCATGAGGAATCAAAGGTCTTTAATGTTTAATTGAGTCTTTAGCTCAAGCCTTCATGTTAAATTCTTCAATATTGTGTGAAACCGTGTAAATATCGGCCTTTATTGATGCACACCTTCTGGTTGAAGGAATATTTTATCTATTCTAAAGCGTTCTATCATTTAGTTTTCCAATTGTTGTGAAGGTTCTCAAAGATCTGGAAAAATCAAGATTATCTTGCTTAATCTCCCACCAAAAATTATTCAAAAACAATGAATCCTACCTGAACTACCCCTGTTTTCCCTGTATGTCCACAAATGAATAAATTGTACTGCCAAAATATGAAGAAGTAATCAGGATTCAATAATGTCTTTAGTAACCTTAACCTTGTTTAAAAAATATCACCGTTCTTTAGAAGTGACAACTTGTGAGAGTTAAATTGTGGTTTGTTGATCATATTTTCTAAAGGTTTCCTTTCAAATTTGTGCAAAGAAGTATATATGCATTCTCCTTCACCAAAAAATATTACAAAATGGGTCCTCTCACCCTATTCGAAAGGCACGACCCAAATTAGTAAGGATAGATCAAATCCTTTCATATGGTGCTATCCATTTCTCCAACATCTGAGTGACAAAAGGCCAGCTGAATCACCTCCCTGGCTTGTTTCTCTAGGATTCTTGTTAAATCTATTATGTTGCTCAGCTTACAAAGGAGAATCAATTTGGATACCAACACCACAAGCATTAGATGAACTGGGGGAAACACCTAAGCTTTATTTGGGAACTTTTTTGGATGAGTCTCAGCTGAATGTGGATCCATTTTTCACTACTATGATTATTAAAGATAGGTTATTACATAATTACATGTTTGATTCAGGAGCCTCATTTAATGTAATGCCTCTTGAGGTCATGAATGAGTCAAATATCAAAGTAACAACAACTTATGGGAAATTTACTACCATGGATTCAAGAGAGGTACTAGTAGTTAGATGTGTAAAAGGATTAGTAGTGAAATTGACAGCTTATCCAAGAAAGTACTTAAGTTTGAATGTGGTCATTGTGGATTGTCCTGCTAAATGGGTGATGCTATTATTCAGAAAGTGGGCACCTAGTGTGGGTGGTAGTGTGCAAATGAAAAATTCTTATCCAACCATACCCATTGAGGGCAGCCCTGTAAAGTCATATGGTGAAAATAAAATGTTATATCTAATTGAAGACCCCAACAATGTTTCTTATGAAGTATTGCACACAGAAATTGATATTTATAACTTTGTGAGCTATGCTAATTTCAAATATTATGAAATTAATCAATGTAGATATCATGAGTAGATTGATTTTCCTGGGACATTGATGTTTGATGCAACCTCGAGAGATATTGAAAAACTTGACTTAGGCATAATGGAGAATCCTAAAAAAGTGTGGCCAGATAGCAACTTGGATGGAAAATAGAAACAATCATATGACTAGTTGTTAAAGACGTATCAGAACTGCTTAGCATGGTCATGTCCAGAATCAAAGGAAATTGAAGATCTTCCTTGATTGTTTTCTCTGAATCAAGGTGGACATCGTTATATAGTGTATAGTATTTTAGTTTTGTTCTGCTTTCATGTTTTTATTTTTATTTTTGTCTCGGTCCTTGGCGGTGATTTTTGTTGGTTTCTCAGTTTTTTCCTAGAGGTTTGGCTCTTGAATCCGTTGCCCAATGGTTTTTTTGGCACTTTGTCTACTCTTTTGTTCTTATGGCACTCACTGGGAGTGCCCATCTCAGATTCAGAGCTGATGTTGGTGCTCGATTTGATCTAACCCCTTTGTTCTAAAAATTTCCCAATCTTCCTGGTTCGTCTTATTTTATATCTCCCTGAAAGGATGCGTACAATTTTTATCTTTACCAGGGTGTTATTATAAATCCTTGTCTATAGTCTTGGATTGCTGTCGAGCCATGAATTATTTAAAAATTCTTTGTCCTTGAACAAAAATTCAATCCTGGGTGTAAATGGAGAAGTTCCCCTGCATTTTACTATTTGATAGGTGTCTTTTCCCCGTCAAATTTTATCTCAACATCTAAAAATACATGGTCTCTTTTAATTGGATGAGGCATGACAGATCTATTTTATAAATTTGTCACTTTTGCTACTTTTACAAAAATATCAAATTGGTCCTGTGGATCCATTGATTTCTAATTAGCTGGTCAAAATTATGAGGTGGTAGAGAAAATTTCTTATTTTTGCCTAGAAGGTGTACACGTGTCGTAATCTGAGCAGTAGCGGGAAAGATGGCCTTTTTTGTGTTTTAAAGGTGTTATGTGAAAAAGAGAAAAAAGGAAAAATAAATGCCTAAGGCCCACAAGAGGACACATGGCCACTTCTAAGAAAAAAGTGGGAAGGCATGCTGTTGGAGCACTTTTGAGTTTTTAGCTTTGTTATGAAAAAGGAATAAAGTCATAAAGTGCAGTGTGGCCCCACAGGGGACTAGAGAAGGACACGTGGTGGTTTGAAAAGTCAAAGGTAGAAGAGCAGGCCATCAGAGCATGTTGAAACTTTGGCATTATTTTGAAAAGGAAGTAAAAGTATAAAAAAGAAGTCTGCATTGAAATGTCAAAGGCAGAGAAGCAGGTCACCGGAGGAAAATTGGAATTTTTTCCTTTTTTGTAAAAAGGGGTAAAATTAAATAAATGAGCCGCGACTCTATTTAAGGCACAGATTAAGCCACGTGTCAAGCTCGTATTTCAAAGGTGGAGGGGCAGGGAAAAATGTGAAAATTGCACATTCTCTTCAAAAGTAATAAAATGAAAAAGGCACCTCCAGGCCCATTTTGGCTCTAATCTTCCACGTGGATGGATCTAATTTAAAGTTATGAAAGAGTGGAATCAATGGTTATGGCACGATGCATATCACTTTTCTGCCATTAACATTCCACGAAGGAATCAATGGTTAAAAATTATGCCAAGAAGGATATCTTGATGTCCTACACCAACAGAGGTTAAAAAGGGGTCGTCTCACTGTGGTTGAAAGGGACAACCTAAAGTAGTGAGGATAGATCAAATCCTTAATGAAGGTGATATCCATTTATCCACTACCTGAGTGACAAAGAGCCAGCTGAATCTCCTCCCCGGCTACAAAATGACTTATACCATGATTTTTCTATCCCTAAGTATCTTGTTAAATCTGTGATGCTACTCAACTTCCAAGGGAGAATAAAATTGGATACCAACAACTATTATGACTACATGATTCAAACTCAGTTGTTCCATCTAAAACTCTATATTTTATTTTTTTGTTGATGATGGTTTTTTTGAGGTAACTCAATTTTCATCTTAGCTACAAGTATGAGTTTGTTTCAAATGTTACTTTTTTATTTGGATGGATTTTAAAGATTACAATCTCCAATGTAAATTTTTAGAAACTTGGTTCTGAAACCTGTAGAAGCTAATCATTTTCTTCTTCACTCAGAAGTTTATCTAGAAGCTTTTTGTACTTAAATTTTCCGTGAATAATTTCAAAATGTTGTTATAACTTTATAAAAATTCTTTCTGAGGCCCTGTATCTTCCTGATAATATTTATAGAAACATCATGGAATAAATTGAAGAATCCCATTCAGAGATACATAAGAGATTATCATTTCTCCTTCATTTATAATGTTATTAATTTATAGCTTAACGTTTTCTGTAATACATGGCATATTTCCTTAATTTTTCCTGAAATGAACACTTAGTTCCTGTAATGAATAGTGAAATATGAATATTCTGTAACTCTTATGTAGCATTACTTAATAAGCTCTGTAAATTGAAAAAACTTGTAGCTCTCTTTTATGCTCTTATAAATATGAATATGCTACATTATTCTTTCTTAAATCTGAATTGAATTTCTGCAATACTTCTCCTTACTTAGATTTCTATTTGATCATTACATTATTTTATCTTTTGTCACAGCTTTCAAGCATGAATTAGTTATGAAATAACATGATCAAAAGATGTAAAATGTCTATTTTACAAGGCAAAGCCCTGTCAAAATTTTCTTAGATTTCCTTTTCCATTCTATTTCAGCAGCAATTTCATCTCAATTTCTAAGTTAATCCTTTTAATGTGAGCATGGAACTTGAATTCCAAACCAATGTTGAAGCCCTATAATTGTTCTAAAAATAACTTGATCACTCTCTAAGTTTCTACTTATTTCTTTTGATACTTGTTGAATTTTAAATTGAAACCTCAATAGGATCACTCTTTTGTTGTTTGACCTTGACATTGAACCCTTTACATGTTTTATAAGGTATGACACCAATGATGTAATCTCTCATAAACATGACTATTTCAGCTTTTAGACCTTCAATTAATTGTGCATTTTCAGAAATAATATATCTTCTATTTATTTAAAAAAATTAGTTTTTGTATTCTTTTTTATGAATGACATAGCTTCCTTTCTGTATAATTCTACTATCTAGAAAAGATGTTCCCTTTCAGCATGCATTATATCTAAAATGATTCCATATCTCTTGTTCTTTTCTTTCATGTACTAAATTTTCTTTTCTATCCTTTCTTCACATGATTAATTTCTTCTTTTGTTGCAACCTGTACCTACACATCTTAGAAAATACTTAGAAAAGATTTAGGCTATTTGGCCCTTCTTGTATTCAGTATTTCTTCTTTTCCCTTCTATTTCTTTATTGATTATGGGGACCACATGTGTTGTTTATAGAATATTATTACTTATCTCCTATGCATTTATCTTTTCTATGATCATACCTCCTAATATCAGGAGATTCATTTGCATGAAGATAGATAGTACAAGAACATGATTTAATCCTGAGCTCATGACTGACAATCTCTTCTCTATTTATTTTTCAGGTATAGTGCAGTGTTGAATAGAAAGGATGAAGATGGAGCAAAAGATATAGTGAAGATGTAACGCCCGTAAAAATTATGTTCAAGGCACCTAGGGTGTACCCCCATATGACAGAATGTCACAAAACAAATAGCATAGAACCAACTCAACAAAAATCAAGAAAGAGCCACATAACATTTAGCTAAGTATCCAGGAGATAAACGAGCTTTGAGTCACCAGTCAAAGTAAAATCCAAGAAATATTAGCAATAAAGGAAAGTGGCTAAGTAGCTGCATTGCAAATTCTTGTAAAAATATAAATAACAAAAAGAGCCTCAGAGCTTCTCAATGCAATCGTAAAATAAGGTGCCAGTCCTTGATAAAATAACACAAGTTTACGAATATAAAATAATATAAGTCCACATCACATTCACTTTGCATCCCTTTATGACCACTAATAGTGGTACTATACCTCAATCTCAGTTATAAGAATGCATACGCAAGGCTGGATCAAAAGAGAGACCAGAATCTAATATTCATTTACTCATATGGGGACTAAGTCACCAAAGCGGCAACCCAAACTTACTCGTCCAACCACCTAAAGGAAAGAGGGGAAATTTTAGACGACTAAATAACTTCTTTTTATCTCTTTCTGGCCCTAGCACACAACCACAAAATCTAAAACCCAAGATTCACACCATAGAATTTATCATTCCAACAAGGAAGATTCCAAAAAATGTTTTATCGCATCATACAAATAAAGAAAAAGTGAGTACTCATCAACATCTTTTCAAATACAAAACAAGTTCTTGTTCATCAAAATATCATAATAATATCCATTTAATTTTGACTTTTTCAGTTATCAAGGTTTGACAAAACACCACTCAGGGAGTTCAATCAATTTGAACAACCTTATTATTTTAATCACCAAGGTTCAAGTCTTGCTAACTAGTTTCTATTTCCAATGTCGGCCCAGGGTCCAAGCATTGAACCCATGGCTCTGATACTCTTGGTGTTTGTTTGGGCTTGAAGAAGCTTGGTGTATGGCTCTTGGATCAATCTCTACCATAGAAAGGTAGGAGTTAAACCCTTGTTAAATGTTTTCTTTCATTTTGTATGCATATGTGCTTATTTTGAGTTATTTGGAATGCTTGTTGGGTGCTTGGGGTAGATTTCCTAAGTGTGGTGTAGGAGGGGACTATAGGGATATTACATGTAGGGAGGTATAAGAGTTTATTTCATGTTTTGGAGGGAGTTGGGTTGGGTGCCCCATCTTGGACAAGAAATGCTTGCATTTTTTTACTTGATTGTTTTTATGAGGGAGACATAAGAGATTGCAGGGAGGCATAAGAGTATGTGGGAGGCATAAGAGGGTCTTGAGGGAGGCATAAGAGTTGTGTAGGGATTTTGATATGTTTATTGGAGGGCTTTAAGGTGGGAACCTATTTCCCAATGGGAGACATAAGTGACCTCCCCATGGATCTTGCTCCTTTGGCTTTTACATTTTGAAAAATTGTATATTTTTTTAGGTCTTATTGTGGTTGTAGTTTGAGTTGTTTGTGTTTTTGGAATGGTTGTGAAATCCTTGTATTGTGATGTGGAAGCTTGTTTTGTTTCCATGAGCAGGATCCATTTTTCATTGCAATATGGTTGGGGCTCGGGGGCCAATGAGGAGGATAACTTTTTCTCCTCATTAGATTATTGGTTGGGTGGAGAGTGTTGCCTCTACCCTCTTTTTTGTTGTTGATAAAATGAAGCATGGTGGAGCTCTTGTTGGTGATGTGAAACTTGAAGCATTGGTTGGTGTCCAAAAGAAATCTTTCCTTATGAGAAAATCTTCTTGTTATTCCCACTCAAGGTGGAAGACTTGTAATATTGTATTTGTTGAAAATAAATGTTGTATTGTAAGTTTTAATATTATTTGAAGGAAGCTCATTGAAGATTTGTAAACTTTCCCTTCTCTTTAAATTTTAGTATGGAAAGAAAAGAATCAAAATGGAAATCATGTGTTAGAGTTTATTTGAAAGTTGTATTCATTACTAAATGTTAAAGTGGTATTGTATGTTGAAAAAAGGAAAGAAAGATTGGTGTTTGTAAAGCTATCTTTGTTGAAATAGAAAAGAAGGGAAATATCTTATTTCATAGGGAAATATCTTATTTCATAGAAGTTGATTTATTTCCCACAAAAGTGTGTTACCTTTGTTATAAATAAATTATTGAAAATATTGTTGAAACTCTCTTGTGGAATGTTAGAAATATTGCATGAAGAAATATTACATTCCATTGTGTTATTTGAAAGGCATATAAATGAAGAAGTTAGACTATCTTGTTCATTTCTTGCATTATTGCTAGAAAGTTTTTTGTACAAAATGAAAATGATTCTCGTAGTTGTTATTATTGAAATGGGAAATGTTTAGATTGAGTAAATTTTACTACGAAATGAGTAGATGAATTTAAATCTCTCAAATGGAAACTTTAGGCACATAAATTCAAGTTCAGAATGAATCTTAGAACACTCTAGTGACTTTTTTTTGAGAAATATTGGAAATGAAGGTTCTATTTTTAAGAAACAGGACCACCGCCTTGTGTAGAGCAGCGGTCTCGTAACCACCACTCAGTCAAGGTTGCTTTCTCAGAATCACTGCTCAGGCATGGCAACGGTTCATGAATCATCACCCAGGTGGGGTGGTGGTCCCAAGATCACCGGCCTACTTTGGGCAGTGGTTCTGTTATTGACTATGGAAAAGGTAAATCCATGCCTGTGCAAATTTTAACTTGGTTAAACAAAATTTTAAGTTTTCAAAAATTACAAGGAAACTTCCAACAAACAAATAATGGCTAAATCTCATTGTTTAAAGCAAATAAATATTCAAATGGTAAATTAAAAGTAATCATTCTTGCATATATTAATGGGGAGTAGGGTTTTTCCCAAATAAAGAACTCAAAATACAAATAAATTTGGAGTAACTTCAGATTTGGAGTGGAAACCCCCCTTCAATCTTGGAAGGAAAGAATTTAGAAGTGATAAATCTTCCACCTAGACTAAAATAAGCTTGATTTTGACAATTCCTCCATAGTTTCTTCCTTCCTTGCTCCCATGGCTTCCATTTCTCCAACCTGCAAATTAAACAAAAACAATGTGAACAAATGAGGAGAATAGGGTAGGAAAAGGATTTAATAAGAATGCATAATGATTCTTAGGGTTATTTTGGAACCCTGGGATCTAGTGGCCACAAGTGAACTAATCCAAGGGTTGAGGATCAACCCTACAATTGTTTGGTAGGAATGAACATTATAGATGTTTTAAATATACATTAAAGATATGTGTAGATAGGTGAATGGGGCCATTTAAATACTTGGGGTGCAATGTCACTATATAGTTCTAGTATGTTTTAGGAAATTAATGAAATTGACATTAAAGCTATTACGATAATGAAACTAAAATAACTAAGTATAAGGTTAATTTATTTTGGGTTTGAATAGTAAGTAAGGAGGAGAAACACATTTAACCAAGTAAATTAAATTATGGCACCTTCCTAGTTAAGTGTCAATTATTTGACCTTAGAAATAAATTAAGAATATTTAACCATTTAACTTTAGCCTAGTCCATCCGTTTTAAAGTAGAGTTTATTGTTGTAAATTAATTTAATGTACCCTAGGGGTTAACACCCTTGCAACCTTTTAACTTAAAAAAAAATTCCACAACTTTCGGGTTAAGTGTTTAAGGTTTTTAATATGTTCCTATAATGTCATTTTTGTGGCCGTTATAGCTTACATATTGCCTACTTAGCATACAATCTATCTTATATATGCATGTTTTTTTTTCTTGTACTAACACTTGTCTCCTAGCCACTTTGTTTGCATGTTCCTTGGTTTTTACTAATCACATTCCATTCCTCCTATAGGGCACATTTTTAGAACAACAGTCGGTCCTCCTTTGGGTTGCATACTCCTTCAAAGACATCACATGCACCCCAACCAAGGGGGGGGGGGCATCATTTGGGTGAATCAGTGACCCCATACCACATCATACAATCACAATTTAGTATATAACAATACTAGTACAACATAATTTTCAGTATACAGACAGGGCTCAAAATCAAACTTGGGTCCTTAGCAGGGCACAACACATACACTAGTGCCCAGTCTACGATAATAGCGCCTAGGCACCCCTGACCCTTCCTGAATGCTTGTGACCAGGGGGAACTTATATATTATTTTGCAGTTTAGGACAATCTACAGAAATCCACACAACGGATTTTATAGGGCACACATTCCTTAGCATTTGGCATGCATGTGTTACACAGTTTCACGTTGGATCGAATTGTTCAAATTTTACACAACATCTATAGTGGTGTTTTACATTGTGGGAAGTAGTTAAAGGTTGGAGGATAACACCAAAATTTTCTCCCTACACTTCTTCATATCATTGGCATCAGATCATCCCAAAAACTCATGGCCGATACAACTTGTCACATCCCGCAAATCCATTCTATGTCAGAGGAAAGATAAGTCGTAAAATGCAGATTTTTTTATGAGGGAAATGGTACATACACTATTGCATAGATGAGTATTTACCTACACATGTGTGTTTATATCCTGAAAAGGATATACACACTTACACGTAGTCGCGAGTATTTAGCTACACATGTGTGTGTATATCCTGAAAAGGATATACACACTTACACGCATGCACAACTGCGCAACATTGCTTGTCAACCGGTGTTCGTAAATTATTTAACATTTTACAACTTTTCTTGCTTTGTTTTTATTGAATGAGGTTATTTTAATTTTTTGTGAGCATTGGTTCATAATATATGTGTGTGGTTTGGTTGCTGTACCTAGCTAGGGGATTACTTATCTTATTGATGGTTCACAAATGAATAGTAAATTTGTTTTTGGATGATTTTACTTTCTTACTACTAAATATGTTTACCCAATATTGATAAATATGCCTCATGTTGGGATTGTAATATTCATTACAAAGGAATATTGATTGGAATATATATATATATATATAATATATATAATATATATATTATATATATATATATATATATATATGTCTTAATAATGCATGGTGTTGATTTTGTCAGTTATGGATCATAGTGCATAAGAGGGTCTTCAGTACTGTGTCGGTAATGCTATATGAAATCAACAAGGGGTAACATTAATTATTTGGATAAAAAACTTATTATTATATGTGATGATGATACTGATCATTAGTCTAAGACCACATGGTTGACACGTATGGGGTTGATTGCTATTATGATCTTTGACTGGACTATATAGCAGACTATTTATAATTGTTTCATTTTTCTGAATGGTCTAAGGGCATAATGAAGGGCGTAGTAATGTTACTCGTTCTGGTGGTATTAAACCACACTCCTTAGGGAGGGAATTATTATGAGTTTATCATTATTTTATTTTGTGACTATCCATAGTAAACCAAAAAATCATTAAAATCAATTTATAAGGTTTAAGTTGATCATCAAAAAGACCCCGAACGAATGAAAAAGGGTTGTTTGATAATCAAATATTCGACCAAAATCAGTTTGGATTCCACTATGTAATCATTGAGGCATCAGATTAGTTGACCCATTGTATGCATAAAGGTTTTAAATTGGTGAATGGTTTATTGGAGGTTACTATCATGCAAGCTTTGGTGATGGTAATTGTTTAAATTTAGGTTCAATTGTTCGTCCACCACCATATGGGGAGGGAAATTACTGAGAATTTAATAGAATCATAACGTGGTACTATTTTATTGAATGTATTTAATCATGAAGGAAAGAAATTTAAACAACATGTAACCTTATTAATGAACTTTGATTGCTGCAATCTACAACCTTGGTTGTTGTTCCAAAACTCAAATTTTCACCTATTCTGTAATTCTGGTCTTCCTCAATCTAATAAATCTTTCCTTAAGGGATTTTGTGTTTTCTTGCTAAAGATAAACATAAAATCACAAACTATGTGATATTTTACGTTTTGTAACAACACACATAGCTGTAAATCACACATAATCATTAATTTACTGGTACTTAAAACATAATAATGCTTAATGTATCGCCTTAGTTAGGTTCACTTCACCAATGCCATCCATCGTAATGAAGTTTCGAGTTGCCCATTTTTACACAAGTGTGAAAATTATCAACATTTCTTACGATCCTATGGGGGAAGCTACCTGCTAGCTCATAGACCAGTTCCTTGTACTTGTCCATTGGGCATGGAGTCCAAAGAATGTAACAAAAAATTTCTTTTCTAAAGGTCCAACCCTTCCAAAACAAACTAAAACTGGGAAAGGATCTGGTAAACAGGACCATGTTTATGAATTTACTTTATTGAATTTGAAAAACATTGCAATGTGCATAAACTGCAGTTATTGAAATTGAAATTGAAATCCTACTTTAACCAAACACTGTAGGATTTTCAATAATAGTGTTTGAGAAACATACCATTCATAGGAATGGGAAGTTCCTCTCCATCTAGCCTTGAAAGTTGAAAAGAATTATGTTCCTTGCAAGCTGAAATAAGATAAGGACCACTCCAAAGTGTGTCAAATTTTGTGTGATTTCCTGCTTTTGCCTGATCTGAATCCTATTTCAACACAATATCTCCTTCATTGAAGACTCTAAACTTAGCCTTCTTATCAAATGTCTTTTTAATCTGCTTTTGATTCTTTTCCATGTTCAAATGAGCTTGATCTCTCAGCTCTTATAATTCCATCAATTATGCATAACGAACATACAATGGTTCATTCTCGAGTAGCTCCATCTGATATAGAAAATCTAAAGAAAATAACTCAACTAAAATAGGCATTCTTTCCTCTCTTCCATAAACAAGCTTGTATGGTGAATTGCCAACTAATCTTTTTGGAGTCACTCTGTCAGCCCAAAGTGTTGAATTTAACATTAAATACCAAGCTCTTTAGTTATCCTTTAACGTTCTTCTAATGATCCTCAAATTTTTATTACTACTTTCAGCTAACCCATTACCTTGTGGGTAATAGTTAGATGATGTACTTAAATAAATTCCATGTTTAATAGACCAATCTCTTACCTTTGCATCAAGAAATGCTAAGGAATTATCTAAAATGATAGTTGTTGGAACCATGAATCTTCAAACTATACCTTCATAAAAGGATAGTATTGAAGTTTTGTTAGCCTTGTTTAAGGCTATCGCTTCAGTCTAACATGTAAAGTAGTCTCTAGTAGTCAAGATCCACTTGTTTCCTTGTGAAAAAGGTGGATTTATCATGCCAATAAAATTGAGACCCCACTGCATGAATGGATGATCCATTGAAATTTATTGTAACGGAAGCAAAGCTAAATGTTCCTTTCTAAAAAAGAAAGCACATTTCTTACACTTTTTAATCCATTCCAAACATTCCTTAAAATTGTTGGGCCAATAGTAACCTGATCTTGTAATTTTCAATGTTGTTGTACGTGCTGAAAAATGACCTCTTACAGGTCCTTCATGGAATTCAGATAATAGTTGATGAATTTTATCATAATCAAAACATCGCAACAATATCCCATTAATATCTTTTTTAAATAACACATCAACATAAAAGTAAGGTACAAATTGTAACCTAAAGTATCCTCTTTTGTTCTTATCCATTCCTTCCAAATAAGTACCATGCTATAAATATTCAACAAAATTAGTCATCCATCTTGATTCCTAAACTTATTCAATAACTTCTGGATGCTGATTTTCTAATTCTTGACAAAAATTTGATTGCTGATACGAAAATTCAGCATGTTGTTCTGAAATTTTTAGTTTAGTAGCTTGTTGTTTTTCCATATCATCAATCAAATGTTAACATAAAACTTTTCCTCATATTGTCTTTGTAACACAAATGTCGACATCGTATTCCATAACCTTCGTTATCCATCCTAATCTCTTCTCTTTCTATTATTTATTTAACAAGAAATATTTTACACTTGCATTAGAAACATGGACATGTATCTTATTGTTTGAAAGTATGTACTTATAATTTTTTAGTCCTCTAACTACTAAAAGTACTTATTTTTCAAGAAAAGTGTTCCTTGTTTCATAGTCATAAAAACTTTATTGAAAGAAAGAAATTGGTTGCTCAATATTTTCATCATTAACCTAAGTTAATATGGCTGAAATTGTTTCAGCTCCCTCCTGCAATTGCATACATTGTAAAATATTTCTCAAATATTGGATTTGCAAGAGTAGGAGCCTGTGAAATGGACATTTTAATAGCTTTGAATCCTTTTCTCCCTTATTTGGTCCAAGTGAAAGTATTTTATTTCTTTAGCATAGATATCAAAGGTTTGACTAATGCTGCAAAATCTAGAATAAATATTCTAACAAAGTTGATTTTTATGAGAAAACTTTGCAGTGCCTTTTTATGATGAGGTAAAGGATAACTGTGAAATAGCTTCAATTCTGAAAGCATCAATAGTTAAACTATTTTTAGAGACAATATGACCAAACGATTTACCCTAATGAACTGAAAAAATGGACTCTTTGGGGCTCAAGGATATTCTGAACTGTTTACAAAGCTGAAAAATCTGCCTTACATGTATTACATGTTCATAAGAATTTTTTGAAAATACGGTAACATCATCCAAATAAACCAATATGCATTTATTTATTAAGGTATGGAAATCCATGTCCATTGCACATTGAAATGTTGCAAAATCATTTAAAAGGCCAAAAGTCATACTTTTGTAAGCATAAGTACCCCACTTGGTGGTAAAAGGTGTTTTCTATCTATTCTTAGACTACAATCTGATTGTATCCACTATCACCATCCAAAAGAGATAGTCTATCAGAACCTGAAACTGTTCTCAAAATATGATCCATGTTAGGTAGTGGATAATGATCTTTCTATGATGCCTTGTTAATATCTCTAAAAACCACACATAATCTGATTTGTCCATTCTTTTTCCAAACAGGAACAAGTTTGGCTGCCCAGCTTGAATGCTTGACTTTAAAAAGAATACTTGATTCAATTATCTTAGATAAATCATTTCTCATTAATGGCTTACTTTTTTTATTTAAAGGCCTTTACTTATGCCTAACTGGCTTGGAATTTGGCTGTAACTCTATTGTATGCTAAGCTAAAATTGGATCAAACCCTCTTAATTTTGTACATAATTGGATAAATGATTGTTTTTCAGATAAAGAACATACCTTTCTAATAAGTAGCTTCTTGTCGTCATCCACAAAAATTTCTTCATAGTTATCCATGTGAATTGAAATCTTGTCTTTGTCCTTTCTTAACTGATCATCAAAACTGAAAATGTCTTCCAAAGTGACCAATCCTTTAGGCAACTTGTTTTTTTTTAACTGAATAATCTGATCACCATAGAATTTATATAGTTTTTCCTGATTTACTACAGAAAATTCAGCTTCTTGCTGCAAAAATTTGTAAATATGTTTATCATCTTCGAAAACCTATCAATTATCTCGATTGTCAGGCACTGAAGGTATGATAATTAATTTAATATGTATCTATACCTTTTTTTCGATCTATTTTAGTACATCAACGCTAGCAACAATTGTTGCAAGTCTATCTGCATGTTTATTTTTAGCTCTTGGAAAAGATTGAATGTTAATAACATCAAAATCATCCATTAAGTTTGAAACTCTATGTTTTTAATACTTCAACAATGAATTCTTACACACATTAAAGTTTTTCACTTGATTAATAACTAATTCTTAATATGTGAAAACTTGTAAAGTGCTCATACCTCTCTTTCTAGCCCATTGCAAGGGATGAATTAACGATTTGTATTCAACCACATTACAATTACAAGAAAACTACAAACTTAAAGTTAAAAATTACCTTTCATTCGAAGGGGAAGTAAGAATTAAACGTATAACTTATCCTTTCTTATTTTTAGGTCCATCGAAGTGAAGCTTCCATAGACCTTCTATTGCTTCTTTTGTTTTGGACAACAAGGAAATTGGTTGTTTTTTTCATGCAAGCAATAAACACTGAACAAATCTTCCTCTACTTCCTTAAAATGGTCCTAATCATGTTATTCTTGATTATTTTCACCCATGAATAGATTAGAAACATCATCAAGTGTTGAAACATGAGCTATAACATCAAAATCATACTGATCTAAAATTGGGTAATTTGCTGCAGCATTTGAAGCATGAGGCTCAATATGAAATCTAGCAAGAGGCTCTGAGTTTACGGTAACCTTGGTTCCATATCATGTAGTAAAGAACACAAATTGTGAATCTGAAGAAAGATAACCTCCTATTTTTGCTATAAAATCTTGAGATAAACATAAGGAAAAATAAGGAGGCAAATCTACAACCATCACATCCTGTAGAATTGTAATGTTGTGACAAGCATGTAAAGTTACTTCCAGGTTTCTGATAATACCAACCATATTATTTGTTGTCACATATAGCTGTAACATGATTTTCTCTATAAGCTCATACTGCAGGCCCAACATTTTTGCAATTGCTTTTGGCATAATTGTGCTACTTACACCACTGTCAACCATGAAGTTATGAACTAAATAATCTCCAATAATCAGAGATAAATAAAATGGCAGTGGCTTATTGATATCATGAGCATTTAAGACCTTTTGAACCATCCATTTACCTTTTTTTAATGCAAAAATGTTCCATTGTTCCAATGACCATGTCCACTTTCTGAACTTCATTTCTACTTTGAAGAAATTTGCAGCTTAGAAAGTTCATGAGAAAGCATCTCCTGTTGTCCTGGAATACTTAGAGCATCATGTTATCTCTCGAAAGTGCACCCTGTAGAGAGATGATTGCAGGTTTTCTAAGCTTGCAAAATTTGATCTCTCTCTTTCATAGATACAATGGAAACACCTCAAGTCTGTGGGTATACCTATTTTGAGGTGAGTCTCTGGTATACAGGATGGTTCCTTGTTGATGTATCCTAAACTGCTTCTGGGTTTTAAGGGTAAAAAATGACTGTAAAGTAATTAAACCTAAGGTGATACACCAAATTTGTATGAGGGCTTCGACTGAGTCTATGCACAATTAATATGTGAAAGGATTCTTGATGCATGAACCAATAGTTCTTCTGCAGAATATCAAGGGAAAAACACTTGGAGGTATTGAGGGAGATCACCACAACAATACTGCTAAGCTAAACATGCACATTAATATCATGCAGAAACTACTAAATTTTGCAATAGGGTAAGATGATTAATCAAGGAATTTGCATTCACAAGACTAATATAAACATACACAAGACTTCAAATAATTAGGAAGGTAGAAAATACTTCACATTCAGAAGGCAAAACTGTCAAAATTTCTTCAGTGCTCCTATATCCAAAATGTCCCCCTTGTGCTTTGCAAAGGCACACAATATATAGCAAAATTAATTTACCCACCCTTCCTAAAAATAGCCCAAGGCTTGTACTAGCCCATGCATCTTATTTGTATCCTTCACTTAATAATAGATAAAGGAATAAAAATAGAGCATGAAATTACAAATAGACATTATTAGCCTTAATTACAATACAGTCAAACTAATGTTGATTATTCTATTTTTAAGAAAAGAATGGTGAATAATTTGCTAAAAATAAGATTGCTTGCTAGGAAAGTCTCTCTCCATGGACATGCAAGTTTATCTCCTTCTCTGTTTTGGCCTCTTGTGAAGCATGAAAAAATAACTCCTTTGTTTTGTGATAGCTCCATGTGGGGACCACCCTTTGATATATGAATTTGTCTTCGTTTGAGTTTGACCACCTTTGTGGACTTAGCACATTACCATGGTTTTAGATACATATGGGGGAACCTTTTAAAAGTCACCACACCATGCTCGGCCACCTTTGATTATTTTCATAGGCTACACTATATAGTCTACCACCTTTTGATTATACACGACCATATAGTACTTGTCGACATTGTATGTCTGAATAGTATATAATTTAGAAATTCACCTTTATTGTGATCATTGGGTATAATTTGGTTAGCTTCTGAATTATTGAGAGCATACAATATGGTTAGATTTTGAAAGTCATTGCAATGATTTTATTTTAATCTGATGACATGGCATGGCCCCTTCTCCATGGTGACTCACCCCTTCATGCATTTTTTCAGTGGAAACCTAACTCGGGTTGAGTATTTATCAAAATTTGGTGATGATTTTAAACCGCCAATCTATGTACTTTGAGATCAAAGGATGCCAATCTTTAGACTCACGGTTAGGGTTTCTGACTGTGCATTAAATGTGGTCAGTGGGATTGATTGTAGTTAATTGTTTTGAGCCTGGAGCTCGATCCTTTTCCCTTGATCTTTGTCCTTTTGATTTTTGGTCATCGATCTTGAACCGTGGTTGAGTCTTGTTGACTCGTCGGTTGAGTTTGAATGCTAAAAGGTAACTTCGACCCATAATGATCACTTCATTTGGTTTTCTGGTGATGCGGGCAAAGCCCTAGAAAAATGGTTTTTGACGTCATTTTTGGTTTCTTTTTGAAGCTCTGAACTTTTCCATTATGGGTAACTTTGAAACCCGACCCCTCTGCATTTTGTTCTCCGAGCTTGATTGAATATGTATCTTTTTTGTTCTGATCTATATATTTTTAATTCTCTAGTTTCTTTATTGGCCGCCATTGATGAAGCTCTGAAGCTCAACTTTTTAAAAGGTTTGTTGGCCACTCGTCTTAACTCGAGCTCTCTGCAGGGTGTTATGGCCACCATTGTTTGATGAGAAGGGTAAGTTTTGATCTCTGAACATGGTAATTGATCGTTGTTTATTCATTTTCACTTTGTTCTTTGAGAAATGTTAATAATTGTTCTCTCTGTATTTACTGGGTTTTTATGGCTCGTCCATGGTCGAAACCTATTTTGGGTTATCATTTTTTTGCCTTGAATTTGATGGTTCTCTAAGGTCTAAGGACTTGATAGCTCAATGTTAATTGGTGAGTTCTTTCTGTTATTATGATTTCTGAAGCTTTGTATTTTTTATCTCAAAATTCATTTGGGTGCTCATTCTCACTGTAGATGGCTTTATATTCACTTCAATTTCTTGTATCATCCATAAAGTAGTTTTCTTATTCTCTGAGTATTTACCTCTATTCTCGAGATTTGTTTTAATAATGAAATTTTCTTTTACTTATCATTCAGAACTGGAACTGTGGTTTCACTTTGATAGTTTCCTTCACTTATTACATTGCTTGTACCTTATGACTCCTCTAAACTCATAAACTGGTTCGACCATCATCCTGAGACTGTAATATATTAATTCTTTTGAAGAAAAATGAAGTTTTACCTTGCTGGAAACTACATCTGTATTGTTTGATGCTTTTGTAGCTGGGATCTCATATTACACTGATTACTCAACCATTCCTCTATGATTTTTTGATTATATAGTGTCTTGAATTGAATCCTTTCTAGGTTGGAACCTTGCTAAATATTTGTATCCTTTCCTTTTGAGACTTGATATCTGATTGTTTGACTTTTTTGTGAATCTTTAACTTGGATATGAGAGCCATTTGTGTGTGTATTTACTTTGCATTCTGAATATGATGATCTGATGCACAATTTATCCTTTCTACTCTGAGTTTTATCTATTCCTGGAGTAGGTGATGATGTTCTACATGCTTCCCTTATTGTTCTTGACAGTATGAAATATTGTTTACTTTAGATGCAAAACAAATCTCTGAATTTGATGATCATTAAAATGAAAGTCTGAAGTTGCATTCTTTTGTATTTCTTTATTTCAAATTCTGAAATGGTCCTTTGTAATCTTGTAAGTGGTTTTCTGGAAATTGTAAACAATTCTTCATCTGCTATAACACCATTTTTGGGCATAAGCCTTAATGAAGATGCTTTGTTAAAATACTGTAACTTGTTTTTTTTACTTAGATGCTTTCATTTCCTTGATAGTAGTATTTTTCACATGCTGGAATATTTAAAAAGTTGATTTTACATGGCGAAGCCCTAATTTTTTTTCATAATTCTTTCTTCCTTCCATTTCCATCATAGTTGTGTATTTTTCTGATTCAAAATACAGAAAATAACACTTCTGTGCTAGAGTTGATTTGGTAATTCAAAGCTAAAACATCATAATTGTTCATTTCTGATCATGCAATGCTTTTCTGTATCACTTTACTTAATTTACATAATCCTTTTAAAGCATGTGATAGTTGAAAACAACATGATGAAGAGTTGTAAATGTCCATTTTACATGGTGAAGTCCTGTCAAAATTTTCCCAGAATCTTCTTTTCATTCCTTTTCAGCTGTAATCTTTTCTTTCTAGTTAACTTCAACTTCTTGAAATCTGATTCTTCTTCTTTAGTTATAGGATAAAACATGTGCTTCTATCTTCCAGTATCTCTTATTTTTGTAACTTCTTCCATTTCAGAACAATTACTGAAATTTTGAGTTACATTCTCCCTTCTTTCCAGCCTGTACTTATGACTTGTCTATTTCTTCCTGGCTGTAACCTATACCTACACACTTAGGAAAATAGCTAGAAAATACTTAGGATTTTTGGCCTCTCTTGTGTCCATGTTCTTCCCTTCTTTTCTCTTTATTTTTTCTGGGTGAATAAAGCATGTATGCATTTTGATCTTCAAATAGAATATATCTCCTATTATTAGAGATTCCTTATGCATAAATTAGGAAAGTATAGGGATATGAATTGATCTCTAAGCTCGTAACTGATAGTTATTCTTTTCTTCTTTTTAGGTACAGTGGCTTCTAAAATGAAGATGAAGAAGGAACAAAAGATGGAAATGGAGATGGTTCAATCGGAGAAAGAAACCCCTAAGGCAATGATGGGTTCACTCATACTCCTTTGCTTTCTCTTTCATGCATGTGTACCTTTTATTTCAGTAGCTGTACTTTACTTTTCAGTTACATCCCACGGGACTTGTGTGGGAAACATTTGAAAATTCCATATGAATAAAACATTGAAATCTATAAATGATTTGTATATTTATTTCTGCATTTCAGCTTTCTGTATGGATTATATGATGAACTAAACAACTCAGTCCATTTAATTGAATGTCTTAAACATGAAGGAAAGAACATTAATGAGAACCTGTAACATTCGGTAATGAACTCTGATTTCTGCAATCTTTACCTATGTTTGATGTCTCAAAATTTAACACTTTACCTACTCTATGATTTTGTGTCTTCATCAAGACAACACAACTGTCCTTCGGGGCCCTTGTCTTCTTTTGCTGAAGGTATCATGAAATTGCAGACTCTGTGATCTGTTATGTTTTGTAACAGCCCACAGAGCTACAGATTTCACTTAATAATTAATTAATTTAGCAGTAACCAATAACATCAAAACTTCTTTAGCTTAGGTATACTTCACCAATGCCTTTCATCATAATGATGAAGTTTCGAGTTGCCCATTTTTGCACAAGTGAAAAAATTGTCAACACATCCCACATTGAGATATTAACATTAAGATTTTTCATTACATATACAATGTTAAAAGAAGCAACATTTTTCGAAACAGATTTTATTGTTTTAGCATAGGCTTTAGCAAAAACTGACTCTGCTTTAGCTGCTCTTGATATTTGAGGTATAAAAAATATTCTTGGATCAGCTTGTAATTTTTTTTGTTGCTCTTTACCATCTCAAAAACATGTTGTTTGTTTTGGAACAACAATGTTATTTTCCAATTTCTGGGCTATACCTACTGTTTTATCATACATTGTAGGCAGAATGGGTCTATTTTGAAACTTTTGACTTTCCTGGGCATTTTCTTGGGCCCTAAGAGTAACTGCAATAAAATCATCTTCATTAAAACTAGTCAGGTTTTGTTCAGGTTCTTTCTGAACATTAGTTTCGTGGTTTCTCACCCTCCATTTTAGGTATGAACAATGTTTCAGCTTAAGGTTGTGCAACAAGGCTTATATTCAAGAATGCATTAGGACAATTTGTAGTTGTATGAGGTTGATTACAAGGTTGAAACCATTATTCAGTAGCCATAATAACTAGGAATAAAGTGTTAGATGAACTAGGGAGATTTTTGGGTCAAATTACCTTTGCTAATATGGTTGTCTATAATTATGATTCTGTTGATAAGCCTTCCTATTTTGCTAGCTTTGATGATAAGGAGCTTGATAAGGCCTGCTAGGTAAAGCAAGTCTATTTTTAATCAAATTTAGCTTGTTTCCCATATTTTACAAAGCTTGAACACATCGTTTGAGGGGGCTATAATAGTAGGCCTCCAAAATTGGGATAGGTTGTGGGATAGGTTGCCAAATCTTCTAAAAAAGGCATTGAAGGCCTTAGTGCTAATTTTTTTTGGCTCAAATAAGATTGTTTTCATCCTTTATAGCAATATCATAAATTTTCAGGAGGGTGTCACCTCCGAAAGACTAAATCATAGTTGAAATAACATTGTTTAACGTTGTAAGATAATAAAGAAAGGTATGGTCAGCTTGAGGCTTGACACTACCTGAAAGTTTTTCCCAAGTTCTAGAAAAATAGATATTGAAACTGGCCATAAATTCATGAGGGGATCTCTTAATTATAGACAATTGTTCTATGAGCGATAAATGATCTGAATGATCTTCAAATTGTTTCAGCAATTTCTCACCTAAGTCATCCCACATTCTTATGCTTCAAAATTCTAAATTTATATATCATTGCAAGGCTTTCTATTTAAAATACGCATCTAAAAGTCTCAAGGCTACATCTTTATGTGTTATATTATAGACTGCAAATAGGACTGAACATTTTTGACGTTTTCCGTAGGAGTAATATGATTTTAACTAATGAATGAAGGAAAAAATTTCATGGCACCATTAGGGATATCATGATAAACTTGAATCACTAATGGGAAGGCCATTAGTAAAGGTCAAAAAAAATTCCTATGCGGTTGAATAGTAATTGGAAAACTAGGATCTGAACAAAGAAATTAATATGTGGTACAGGAAGGGTAGGAGGAGAGTTGTTAAAACAAGACCTATTATAAGGTAGGGTGTTAGCAACTCTTCTTCTTCTTGCAGAATTAAAAGGTAAAGAAATAAACTCAGAAGGAATTTCTCTTACCAATGATCTTGTAGTCATTTTAGGCATCGAACATGCTGAAAACAGGTTTCAAATCAGCCTTACAGAATCACCAAATAAATATTTTAATCTTTAGAATAATTTGTTGTAGCTTATTGCTCTAAAAGCAATTTTTATTTGTTGTGAATATATTGTAAATTGTTGTAATTTTCTCACAGATCTGGTTTGTGGTCCCACCGCGCGTTCCAAAAACTACTATCTCTTGAAATTTCATCCTGTAGAGAGATGACTATAGGGGTTCTAAGATTTCTCTGGATCTCTCTCTTTCATAAATACAATGGAAACACCTCAGGTATGTGGGTATATCTACTATTGAGGTGAGTCTCTGGTATCAAGGCCAGTTCATTCTTTATGTATCCTAAACTAATTTTTAGGGGTTTTGAGGGTAAAAAAGAGGACTACAAATGAGTTGAAAATAAGGGTGATGATAAACCAAACTTGAGGGATTTGACTAAGTACATGAACAAATATTTGAGAATCGATTTTGAATACACAAACCAATAGCTTTCAATAGAATATTAAGCCAAAAAACTTGAGGTATTAGGGAATGATTCACACCAATATTGTTAAAATAAACATGTACACTAATATTATGTAGAAACAACTAAATTTACAGTAAGGTAAGATGATTAATTAGGGAATTTGACATTCATTAGTAAAAAAATAAAGTATACACAACACTACAAATAATTCAGAAAGGTAGAAATCAATTCTCATTTAAAGGGTAAAATGAGAAAAATCTACTTAAGCACTCATGTGTCCAAAAAATTCCTCCTTGTTCCTTACAATTGCACACAATATATAGTAATATAATTCATCCTATGTACCCTAAAAATAGAATAAGGTTTTTACTCACACAATAATTCTATGTTTATCCTTTAATAAAAAAGATAATAAAAATATCATGCAATTACAAATCAAGCTTTAAGGCCTTGAGTACAAAAATAACTTAGTCAAAATGCAGTTGATTTATCTATTTTAAAAAGAAATAAGATAAATAATCTTGACTAAAAAAAATATTGCTTGATGACCAAGCCTTCCAATACAATGGAATTTGTCTTCAAATAGACTATTCTTGGAAGTGCATGCAAAATAGATCACCAAATGAACAAAAAATAATTTTTTGGAATATTTGAACCAATGTAGGGACCACTTAAGCTCTGATGTTGACTTCTAACTCATCACAAGTGAATGTTAACCTCCTCCTTCTCCTCCCTGTGGGGACCTCCTAAGTGCTATATTTTCCTTTGTATTTGACCACCTTTTGGCAAGGTAACGGTTATTTGATTATTTTAAGGTATTTGGCCTTTTGCACATGTGAGTTGTAATTGGGAGTTAACTTTATATTTTTTGGGGGGTCCACCTTATAATAGTTCAAAATATAATAATATGACTATAGTCAATGAATGTAGTCATATTATTATATAACTATAGGCATCGACTATAGTTATAAAATTATATACATCAACAAGCATTGGATTTTCTTACTTTGGGATTATTGACAATGATGTGGTTAGGGATAAGGTTAATGTGATAGTTTGAATAAAGAAAAGGGGATAGCCCCCTCTCCACGGTGACTCGACCCTTATGGTCCTTAGCTGACACTTGCATTGATTTTTAATGGTTCCTGTGAACCATCTGTAACTCTTGATCTTTTTGGATGACTCCCCTATCATTGATTATTCGTTCATTGGCCTGTATTGGATCTTTGATCTTTATCAGTATTAAACATGATTATGAGTGGATACGTGTATGGTCTTAATCATTGATCCTCTACCATTTTGATCTCTACCGTCGATGCATTTGGCCTTTGGTTGGCCTCTAACATGAGTCTTGTGTGTTGATCTTATTAACCCTAATCATTCAAGACAGTCGATTGATGGGGTGGTGAGCATTGGTATTTTCCATGTAATCTTTTGCATTGATTTCATTCCATGCTTGATCTCCATTTTTTATGTATAACCCGATCAAGGTAGGGTTAGTCGGTGAGTTTGGATTGGGTATTAAGGTAAAAAAATGATC
The DNA here is from genome assembly GCA_019776745.2 of Taxus chinensis. Lineage (NCBI taxonomy): Eukaryota > Viridiplantae > Streptophyta > Pinopsida > Cupressales > Taxaceae > Taxus > Taxus chinensis. Next base: position 756,390,043 of record CM034151.1, on the reverse strand, counting down.
CCGAGCTCATTATTATTTTGTGATTTAGACTTGTAGAAAAGCCATGGAAAAATTTCTCCCCACTCACCATTATTGATCTTTGCGATCTTATTTTACCTCTGTGATTTTTAGTCATTTCTCATTTTATGATCCTATGCTTATAGTATCTTGGAAAATTTGGCCATTTAATAGTCTCTGCAACACATCATTTCCATTCGGACGTCATGTTTGAAGGTATATAAACTTTAATCCTTCTAGTCTATTTTGTATTGAATGAGTTAATAATTTGGCTATATTTTCAGTCATTACCTTGGTGTAGAACAACTGGTTCATTTGTAACTCTTATAGTTTCCTATCTGTGCATTAATAACATGATTATTTTGGTGTATGTGCTTTGATTCTTCTTATTTAACTTTTTCCATGAAAGGTATCTGAAGTTCTATTATGGTTTCTCTATATCGACTCTAGTCATGGTGTGCTTTGAAGCCATTGTCCTTTTGTAGGCATTCGCTGATATCCTCGAAGCTACAGTTCTTGCTTTCTAAGTATGTATTTGATGATTCTGACTTTTTCGTTTCTCTTCAATCACCATTAACAAGTTTTTGAGATTTACTTTGGCCTGTGAAGAACACATGAGCATACTATAAAATAAAACTTGTGATTGTGAAATAGCTTTTGAAATTTTTAATTATTCTTCTTATCACTGTGACATGCTTCTCGTTTAAGGACATATTGAAGTATGAAGCTTAATTTTATTAGTTCCCTTTTAATTTTTTGTGGTTTTATCCATTCTCACAGTCTTGTTATAGCTTGTATCCATTGTTCCTCTAAAATAACATTATTATGTGACTCCATACTTTAAGATAAACATCTCTGCAACTCTTGGGTCTACTTCTGATATGTATACTTGAGCTCTTCTATAATGGTATTTTTGACTATGATGATTGCATGTTTTAAACTCAACTGGTCCATCTAAAACTCTGTATTTTATTTTTTCATTGATGATGGTTTTGTGGAGGTAACTCGGTTTCATCTCAGTTGCACATATGAGTTTGTTTCCAATGGACCTTTTCTCTTTGGATGGAATTTCACACTTACAATATCCACTGTAAATTTTTAGAGACTTGGCTCTGAATTCTGTAGAAGTTGATCATTTTCTTCTTCATTAAGAAGTGTAGCTCGAAGCTTTTTGTAAGTATAATTTTCCATGAATAGTTTGTACATGTTGTTATAGATTTATAAAACTTCTTTCTGAGGCAGTGTATCTTACTGATAACATTTATAGAAACATCATGGAATAAATTGAAGAATCAAATTTACAGATAGATAAGATCTTATCATTTCTCCTTTGCTGATAATGTTATTAATTTGTAGCTTAACTTTCCTTGTAATACATGGCATATTTCCTTAATTTAGCCTGAAATGAACAATAAGTTCCTCTAATGAATAGTGAAATCTGAATATTCTATAACTCTTATGTAGCATTACTTAATAATTTTTGAAAATTTAAAACGGTTGTATCTCTCTTTTATGCTCTTATAAATATGAATATGCTACATTATTCTTTGTTCGATCTAAGTTGAATTTCTACAATACTTCTCCTTATTCAAATTACTATTTTATCAGTATAGTAGTTTATCTTTTTTCACAACTTTCAAGCATGTATTAGTCGTGAAATAACATGATGGACAAATGTAAAATGTCTATTTTACATGGTAAAGCCATGTCAAAACTTTCTCAGAATTCCTTTTCCATTTTGTTTCGGCTGCAATTTCATCTCCATTTCTAAGTTAATCCTTTTAATATGAGCATGGAACTTGTATTCCAAACCAATTTGAAGCCATATACTTATTCTAAAAATTACCTTATCACTCTATAAGTTTCTACTTCTTTTTTTTATACTTATTGCATTTAAAATTGAAACCTGGATAAGATCACTCTTTTTTTGTTTGACCTTGACATTGAAACCTTTACCTATTTGATAAGGTATGGTACCGGTTGTTGGCTGCTCAAAATAGTCTCACCCCATTTTTCCATTAAAAATCTATCAATTTACGGCCTCTGCCACATTTTATCCCCCCGTGTTGTGCCTAAGGAGTCTCTGCATTCCTTTTGTTGCCATAAATAATTGTTCCTGGGCCGAGGGTCATGTATGGATGCATAATTGTTTCCTTGTTTCTCTATTTATCTAGAAATGGTCTGTAATTAGGGTCCCCCATTCTCAGTTCATCTAAAAACTCGGGCTCTCCTGTTCTTTCTATTTTCCATAGTTAGGATGTGTTGTCCTTATCATTTTTTCCTTAAATACTTGAATAAAAATGAATGGATGTAGCTTGGAGCAATGTATTTGAGTCTTGTAACATTTCTAAATTCTTTTTCCTTGGAAAAATATTCATCTCCAGGCTCAAATGGTCATTTTCCCACCATTTTATAGTTTGACGGGTGTTTTTCCTCCCGATTAAATTTACATCTTTGCATTAACAAGAAACATGGCCACTTTTGGTTGAATGTGGCTCAGCAAGGCACTCTAAAAAATTCTATGGATCACCTTGACTGAAAACTAGTTCACGTGGAGGAACGTCACTCATTTTAAGATTTTATTTTGAGGTTTGGCCTTGGAGTTGCGCCGAGATGACACATGGAGGTTTCCACTACTTTTCCGGGACTTAGACAATTTTTTATGCAGATGGTACAGTTTATTGGAATAGGGACACGTGGTGAGCCCACGCTTGTTAAGGATCTCCGCTTTGGGTCTCTCTGTTGAAATTAAACCATGAAGACATCTGGAGGCTTCTGCTGGGGGGCTTCCCATACTTAGTCTTTTTTCAAAAGGTTTTGATTGGCCTAGGACACATGGAGGACTAGCCCTTGAATTTCATTTTAAAGAAGCGCGAGGAGGACACTTGGAGTACTCCGCTCACTTTGTATTTTTCTTGGACTTTTTAACAGCCAAAGGACATTGCCTCAGACCCTGACACATTGCACCTTCCACTTAGCTTTAAGCATTCAAACAAAATTTTCTGGGCCAAGACACGTGCTGAGCCCGCGCTCATTTAAGATCTCAACTTTTGAGAACTATCATCACCAATCCGACACTATGATAATTCTTCACCCAGAACTTCTCATGCTATGATTATTTACTAATGCACAGCCTTTAGTTTGGTGGATGTAATCTGGAAACAAAACAACAAACCATAACACAAGAATACCATCGACTATGATAAGACGGAATGATGAAAAATCTGAAATATCAAAGTAAATTATAATATTAACATGAAATTGTTACAAATCTCACCCATGAGGTACTTCAAGTGTTATTGACTTCACTTGCCTTCCACCGATACTATGGGAGAAACTTTACAATTACACCTCTTAATGGCTTCTTCAACACACCTTTAAACTGATGGCTTCCTCTACACACTTACTCATACAATATTTCTCACTACTTCCTTCTATGCTAAATGAGGGGGGTGGCCTCTTTATTTATAGACTTCTAGGTTTATCCATCTTATCTCTAAGATAGGATAAGAAATCCACTCTGACGAATCATATTCCATACCTTAACTCTTATCTGTATATGTAATCTTATCTTTTAAGATAAGATAAACCTTATCATTTCACATGGGTTCCACATTTTTAGACTTTTTACAAATAAAATATACAAAATATTTATGACCTCACTCCTTGTCCTTATTGACCAATATAATATTTCTAATTCCTAATCATGGAGACCCTACTTCTCTACTCATCCCAACTTTGACATTTTAACATTACCAGGACCACTTACGACAAATATTTACTTTTTACAAACATTCCTATTGTACTTTGACTATGACCGTAGCTCTACATTATTGGCGGCACCGGTACTGACGGTGCCGTTATCTTCTATCAGACGCTACTACTAATTACACTTAACAACATCCTATTCCTAATACATACATTAATGAAATAGAAATTACGGAGGAAAATTTTAGTGTTGACAGAACCATATCAATATGCGCCATTGTGACGCATGACAGTTTGAAAAGTCAAGGGGCAGGGAAGCAGACCATCAGAGGTAACTTAGATTTTTTGCCTTTTGTTACCAAAAGGATTAAAACATCAAAATGGCCAATAGACACGATAAATAATAGTAAAAAAATGTCCCCAGTCAACGGCGGAGGTGCAAAATTCCACGGGAAATTTGGAAAATTTTCCTTTTGTGGAGAAGGGAATTAAAAGTAAAAATAGGAAGTGTGGATCCATTGGGACCCAGAACAGAGACTAGAAGAGGATGGGCGGAGCTACGGGGAAAATTTGGAAAAAATTTCCTTTTCCAAAAAAGAGGTGAAATAGTAGAATTTGGCCGTGGTTCCTTTAGGACCCACCTGTAGGACATGTGTTAGGATTATTTCTCAAGGGCGGGGGAGTGGAGAAAAATGTGAAAATTTTACATTTTTACAAAACTTGCAGAAGGAAAAAAGGAACTCGAAGGTCTGCTCTAAATTGGATCTCCCATGTGGATGGTCCAAATTCAAAATAGAAATCAATGACAACTTTTCCTCTGTATCTAATTTTTCTACCATTTTCACTTGAGAGCTCTTGGGGATGCGTATTCCAAATGAAGAGGAACATTAATCTCATATTCCTAGTTTGATGGGGAAATATCTCTCACCCATTAATATGCAATTTGACTATCATTTTTAGCCTGATTTTTCTTTCCTTGGCATGTGAAAGACCTGTTGATATCTGGGTTTGGTGAGAAAAATCTGGGGACGTATTTTCCATGAAGATGTGACATGACCTTTGGGATTAATCTGATCTTCCATTTCTTCTTCCTGGGCACACAAAGAACCAGATTGGATAGAATAGTTGCGGAAGTTGTTTGTGAGTAAAGGGAAAAGTGATCTACGAGAGGAAGGAGTTGAATGCAGGAGATGTTCGAAGAGATCTGCCCCCTGAGCACCTCATAACTTTTTACAGATCTATTTCTGGGAATCACGATCAAGATCATGGCGAGCACTGGTCCACTAAATTTCTCTAGTTTTTGGGGAAAATTATCTGTTGTCCAATGATATAAATAGGAATAATTTTTCCATGAAAATGGTTAGGAGTTTATGAAGGTAGAAGTGTTAGGAGGTAGAAACTGATTTCCTAAGAGAAAATTTTGATAGAGCCCCTCTTTCTGAGAAACTATCTGAAGAAACCTGTTTATCTCCTTTGTGTTAAATTTGATCATGTCAAGGTGGTTGCGAGTGTACAACCATTGACAAGCTCTGATATTGTTTGAGAAACTTTCCCCTACTAATAAATTTAACCAAACTCAAGATAATCTGTGTCATTCTTGAGAAAAAATTTGTGTGTGATTCGTTTTTGAATGTCTGCAAGTAGTTTTTCTTGTTCTCGTTGCATTCTTACATTGAAATTTATGTGAATCACACAAGATCTCATCCTTTTGATAGTTATGTGGCATTCACAATTTCACCTATTAGAAGAGCTTCCATTTGATCGTGAAACAAATAAATTTAAAATCACTCTGACTCCTAGCATGACTATAAGATTGTTTGTTAGCCTTTGAGGGTATCTTAGGTGTGATGAAACAAAGATTGATAATGTTTTAGTTATGTTTTCCAATTTGAGCCTTAATTTTGGATCCTTGAAGTTTGTATAAAAAGTCCTAATCTGGGCCTCCATTGGAGCACATAGTATGGTTAAAGGAACACCCTAGCTACTCTAAAAGTATTCTACTTTTTGAGATTTCCATTTTTTGTAAAATTTCTCAAAGATTTGGCATAATCAAATTTATCCTACTTCACCTCCCACAAAAATTCATTCAAAAACAATTAATTCATACCCATACTACATCTGTTTATCATGTATGTATACAAATGCATAATTTTTACTCCCAAAACATATAGAAAATAATCAGGTTTTCATTGTCTTTAGTGGCCTGAACCTTTCCTAGAAAATATGTCCATTATCTAGAAGTGACAACTCGTGAGAGTTAGGTTTTGTTGCATCGATCATATTTTCTTCAAGGTCTTCTTAATACTTCATAAGGAAGGACATCTCCATTTCCTCCATAAAAAATTAGGCTACAAAAGGGTCCTCTCACCCTATTTGAAAGGCCCCAACCATAAAGTAGTGAGGATAGGTCAAATCCTCTTGAGGGTCCTACCCATTTTTCCACATCTGAGTGAAAAAAAGCAAGTTGCATTTCATCCCAAACTATAAAATGCCACATTACATGCTTTTCTTTCCTCTAAGCTTCCTGTCAAACCTGTGATGTTGCTCAGCTTCTGAGGGAGAATCAATTTGGGTACCAACACCTTAACTGGCAACGTTGTCAGGGACATAGTGGTTAGAGTTCATATTCATACCCTGGTAAAATATTTCTTATATGCTGCAAGTGCTGTGTGTAATTATTTCAGGTTTCCACACCTAGTACGCTAGCTTTCACTGATAAATCTGGGTAAAGAGAAGTCAGAATATTTCCATTTTCATTTTCTAGTGTTGAAAAACATTTGATAAATCATATTTAGTGCATTTGGACAACTAAGGTGGACATCCTAAGTGGAAACTGCTTTTTGATCTGATTCTTAATGAATACCAGTGTCTTAATCTCTATCAAGTGAGATCTGTTACTAACCTGTGCAAAGTTGGAAGTAAGAAGGTCCTTCTTTGCTAGGCATCCTACTAGGACACTATTTCTAGAGCTAGGAAAAGTAAAGTCAGAAGGAAGAAAATCCTGGAGAGTTGTTGGAGATCATAAGACAAGAAAAGGGATCTCCATTAATGAAAGTGATCATCTTATTATTGAATACTGCCATTTAAGTGCTTCTGAATCAAGTAGCCTCTTGTGGAATTGAATTCTCTAACTGGAGAGGGTCCTTCATTTGATTTGAAAATTTTGATTCTCATTCTGCCCCTGTCTTTTCATAATTTGATAGAAACTTCGAAGAAACAAGGCCTTTAGGGGATATCCATTTTAAATTTATACTCTTGTGTTTCAAATGCCCCTGCCCCTTATCAATTTGTCTCTCCCCCAGGGTCACCTCCTCAAAACAACATGTCCCTGCCCCCACCTAGACCTCTATTTGTTACAAACACCTTTGGTCCTATAAATTTTATAGTGATGGATGGTTACCCAAATGTAGTTCCCCAAGATGTAAGAAACATATTACCCAAATTCCAAGGAAACAATGTTATAACTGGTGATCAACATCTAAATATTTTTATCAATATGATGGAAGACTTTGAGATTGAACATGAAGATGTATATATCACATTGTTCATCCATACTCTAGAAGAGGATGCCAAGGACTGATATAAAGCTTTGCCAGATAATTCCATTGATTCTTGGACAAAGATGAACAATGCATTTAGATTGCAGTATGGTGATAGAACTAACCCTAGATTTCTTATATCAGAATTTTAAAACATCAAGAACAATCCTAATGAGTTAGTACATGATTTCAACACAAGGTTTAACAAGACCTTGAGGAGATTTCCTGTTAGCTTAAGGCCATGTGATGAATCATTTTTGATCAAATATTTAGATGCATTTGATAAAAACTATGCTTACTAGTTGAGGGAAAAGACCCCTACTAATTTAAGGCAGGCATTCACCATGGCTCTGAAAATAGAGAAAAACATCAAAGCAATTGGAAAGCCTCCAAAAAGAGAGGGTGTAAAACTAATTAACTTGGAAAATCCTCAAACAAGTAAGGCTGCTGATTTGGAGGAAGTTGTGAAAAATTTGGCAGGGGTTTTCAAAGAAATATCATACAAATTAGCATGAGCAGAGAAGTAGATTGGGCAGAGTTCACAAGGTCAATACAAGCAATAGGGCCAAGGCAAGTTTACAAATCACCAAAGATCTGATGATAGAGGCAAGGAACCTGTTGGATTTGGAAATAGGCAGTCCCAAGCTAGGGAAAATAGAATGGTACCTTATCCTTTGGTTGCAAGAGTTGTTGTTGTAGAAGAGACAAATGTCATTGATTGGTGTGATAGATGTTTCATGCTCCATGTGAGGAAGATAAGAAAGAATAAGAAGAAGAAGATGATGACAATGATGATGATGTTTACATGATGGGTTTCTCCACGAGATCACAACAATGAGGAACTTAAACTAAGGTAATAAGTGCTAGAACTACTGCTGATTTTTGGGATTGCATCCATCAGGTACCTATTCTTCCTCCCTCTCATACTTTAGAAGTAGATAATGTACAAGATTTTGAATTTCCCAATAATTACTTTGAATATTTGAGGGCTTTAATGATAAAGAAGTATGATGGAGGAATCCCATATTAGGAGGATAGACAGTTGTTGATGAATGTTGTTGTGACTCAAGGAAAGGAACACAACAAAAGAAGTAGGGTTGTCAAAGGGATAGGGCCTCAGGCCAAGCCAAAAACTCCATTGCTATCAAATGTTCTTAAAGAGGCTCCTAAAAAAGATGCATCTACTAAGGGCCTTGTTTTCCTAAACAAAACTTATACCCCGCCTCATGCCCAAGCTTTCAAAAATCATGTCCCATCTAATGAGTCTGTTAACATTCCTTCTAATGACACCTTACCAAATTCTATCCCATATGATATTTCCCAAGTCTTGAGTCAGATCAAGATCTCAGTTCCAATTTTTGAGTTACTTAGGATCCCTAAGCACAAGGAGAGGGCATTGGAGTATTTTGGACTGAAAGAGAAGAAGACTTCCATAGGTAGAAACATAAACATTGTGGAGACTCCACCACTCATTGAAGAACTAGAATCACCGCCAGTATCAAAAGAGCTAGATGAACCACCAGAGGTTTAGTTGGAAACATCCTTGGTAGATTATCAACTGAATGTGGATCCATTCTTCACCACCTTGATCATTAAGGATAGATTTATGCACAACTATATGTTTGATTCGGGGGCATCATACAATGTTATGCCTCTGGAATTTATGAATGAACTGAATATCAAAGTAACAACCGCATATGGGAATTGCATTGCAATAGATTCCAGAGAGGTTCTAGTGGTGGGATGTGTGAAGGGTCTAGTGGTACAACTTGTTTCCTATCCAGGCAAGAATTTGAATCTTGATGTAGTTATTTTTGATTGCCCAGCCAAGTGGGGTATGTTGTTATCTATAAAATGGGCTGCAAGTGTTGGTGGGAGTGTTCAAATGGATATGTCCTATGTCACCATCCCAATTAAGGGAATCCTTGTCAAGTTGTATGGGGAAAAGAAGATGTTACACCTTATTGAAGATCCCAACAATGCATCTTGTGAAGTTTTGTACAAGAGTGTTGATGCTTATAACTTTGTACGATTTGCTGATAGAAAAGATCACAAGAGTGAAGAATGCAAGTTTTTTGAACAGGTAAGCTCTCCATGGACCTTATTGTTTGATGGAGCTTGCTCCAAGTTTGGAAATGGTGCTAGTGTTGTTCTGATCTCTCCAGGCTAAGAAGAGTTTGTCTTTTCCTTCAAACTCAACTTTGATTACACTAATAAAATTGTTGAGTATGAGGCACTGTTGTTAGGTCTGAGGATTTCTTGGAAATATGGTGTTAAAGATATCATTGTCAAGGGAGATTTAGAATTAATTTCAAAGAAAGTAAGAAAAATGTATGCCAAAAAAATTAGTGAATGAAACAATACAAGCCTGTAGTTTTGGATTTTAATGAGATGTTTGTTTCTTTCAACATTTTGCATCATGATAGGAAGTTCAATGATTTGGAAAAAAAAATTGCAGTGTTAGGATATCGGTTTGATAATTATTCAGTGTCCCTATATTTTGAATATGATGTTGAGGTGTTAACAAGGCCATTTGTACCTGATAATACTATGCATTGGTAGGTATTTGATGATGATGCTCAGGTTAGAAGATGTGTGCAGAATAATGGAGAGTTTGCTGATAAAAATATTGATTGGGAGCCAATGGTGTACATAGAAGATGGTAAAGAAACCTTTTTTCGTAAAGGAATCATCCAACTAAATACTATTACCATACCCAAAGGGCTGGTTGCTATTGAGTCCAATGTTGATAATTCTTATCGCATTATTAACAGATGCATGACAACCTCAAGGGATATTGAGGAGCATGACCTTGGCACAAACGAGAAACCAAGGAATATTTGGTTAGATAGCAATCTTAGAAAGGAGGAGAAGTAGTCCTACATCCAATTCCTGAAAAGATATAAAGATTGCATGGCTTGGACTTATTCTAAGTTGAAGGCATATAGAGAGGATCTGTTTCAACATGAGATTCCCTTAGAATCCAATGAAAAACCATTCAAGAAAAAAAAAATGCCAATCCTATCTCTTAAGATGCAAGAGGAACTGAAGAAAATGAGGGATGGAGGGATTATTCAGCCCCAAAAGTTATTCTTATTGGGTTGCAAACCTATTACTAGTTATAAAGAATAATGGTGACATCAGGCTATGTGTGGATTTCAGAAATCTTAACAGAGTATCAATGAAGTATAATTATCCTTTACCAAACATGGAAAACATGCTACAGCTACTGACTTGTTCTTAGTTACTTTCTACCCTGAATGGTTTCTCTGGTTATAATCAAGTTGTGGTGAAGGAATCATAAAAGATTAAAAAATCCTTTACCGCCCCTTGGGGAACATATGTATATGTCAGGATGCCCTTTGGACTGATGAATGCTGGAGCAAATTTTCAAAGAGCAATGGATGTTTCTTTTGCTAGTTACATCAATGATTTTATTGTTTTCTACCAAAACGATGTAATTGTGTTCTCCATAAAGAGAAGTGATGACTTACTGCACTTGGAAAATATGTTGATAAGATGCAGAGAATACATCATTTCACTCAATCCAAATAAGTGCCATTTTGGAGTGTAGAAGGAAAAGTTGTTTGGTCACATTGTGTCAAAAGAGGGGGTGATGATTGATCCAGAAATAGTAGAGGCCATCAGCAAGGTTCCAATCCCAAGAACCAAGAAAGAAATTCAGTCCTTTCTTCTTTGGGCAGAAAAACTTCATCAAAAGATATATATCAAACATTGTTGACTTGACTATTCCAATCACTTCCATGTTAAAGAAGGACCAGGTCATGAAGTGGGAGGATGTCATTCAAGATTTCAATGGGATTAAAGAGGCATTAATACATGCACCTGTTCTAGCAGCTCCAAATTATAAAAATCCATTTCAACTATTCTCTTTTGCTTTAGAGAACACTATTACATTTGTCCTCTTGTAGAAAGATGATGAACAGGCTAAGAGGCCAATTTCCTTTTTTAGTAAGGCATTGTAGGGGGCTGAGTTGAAATACACTATTATGGAGAAACAAGCATTTACAAAGGTTTTCAGGCCTTACACTATTGGTAAGATCAAAAAAGGTTTTCAGGCCTTACATTTTGAGTTCTAAGATTGTTTCTTATGTTCCCCACACCATGGTGAAAGACATCTTATCAGAGATGGAAGTCCCAAGGAAAAGATGCAGATGGGTGAACAAGTTGCAAGAATATGACATGGATATCCAAACCACAAAACTAGTGAGAGGTTTGGGCTTGGCTAGGCTTATGACTGAGAGCAACTTGCAAATTTTTGAGGTGAATGAGGTAGGAGAAGGAAGGGTAGATGTATTTAAGAAACTAATGAGTTCTGAGTGGTACAAGGATGTGATTTTTTATCTTAGACATTTATACTGCCTTGAGAATTTGAGTAAGAAATAGAAAAGGGACCTTAATTTGGCTTACTAAAAATATGTCATTACTGATTATGGGTTAGGTTGGAAGAACCCTTAGTGAGTCATCTTAAGGTGCATTGATGAGGATGAAGCCCCCAAAATATTTTCATATATCCATGGAAGGGTTTGTGGGGGGATTTTTGCTGGAAGGTTCACAACACATAAGATCCTGAGGGTTGGTTACTGGCAGCAAACTCTCTTCAAGGATTCAAATCTTTTGGTTAGAAGATGTGAGAGTTACCAATGCTTCTCTAGAAGACTGAAAGCTTTAGGATCCATTCCTTTGCATCCTATATCAATTGAAGCTTTGTTCAAGTAATGGTGAATGGATTTCATTGTTGAGATTTCATACCCTTCAAGTGCTGGCAAAAAATGGATTCTTGTAGCCATAGATTACTTCACTAAGTGGGTGGAGGCAATCCCCACCAAAAGGAAACACACCAAATTGTCATCGAATTCATGTTGAACCATATCATCTGTAGGTTTGGGGTGCTAGTCAAAATTTTTGCTGACAATTCTATGAGCTTTAAAGCTAAACCCTTGGTGGTAATGTGTAAATAATATGGGATCAATTTGAATTATTCTTTTAATTACAATACCCAAAGAAATGGACAAGACGATTCCAGTCATAAAAATTTGCTGAAGATTATCAAAAGAACCTTGGAGTTAAATAAGAGAAAATGGGGTGATCAGTTGAAGTTTCCTATCTAGGTATACTTAATTACTGTTAAAAGAGCCACTCGAAAGAGTCCATTTAAGGTGGTGTATAGAACTAAGGCCCTGCTACCCCTGCATATGAGATTGTCCTCATATCAGTTCATGCAACAATTGGAAGATCAAGAGTTAAGTCCATATGATACCTGCATTAACCAAATTGTTGAACTTGATGAAGAAAGAAAGGCATCCTAGCAAAGGCACGTAAAGTTCAAAGAGAAGTTGAAGAAGTTTTTCTACCAGAAGGTCACCCTAAGAGCTTTCAATGTTGGAGATCTCATATTTCTATGAGATATCAGGCATGAAGATAAGGGCAAGCATGGAAAATTTGACGCTTTATTGATGGGCCCTTACTCCATTGATATTATAACTAGTGAACATACCTTCTTCATGAAGGAATTAGATGGGGAATTTCTTGAATTTCCTGTTAATCACAGGAATTTGAAACATTTCTTGGATTGATTCCCCATAATCAAGGTGAACATCATCTGTATAGTGCATAGTTTGTTTCTTTGTTTTCTATTTTTCATGTTTTTTGTTTTTTCACTCCGAAGCTCTTGGGGATGCGTATTCTTATGATTTTTTATCATTTCTTGGAGTCTCCTACATGCAAAATGAAGAGGAACTTTAATATCATATCTTGGTTTGGTGGGGAAGGTCTGTAAATGTCTCTCACCATTAATATGTAATCTGACTGTCATTTTCATCCCGATTTTTCTTTCCTTGGAATGTGAAAGACATGTTGATATCTGGGTTTGGTGAGAAAAATATGGGGACATCTTTTACCATCAATATTAGACATGCCCTTTAGGCTTGATTTGATCTTACATTTCTTCTTCCCGGGCACGCAAATAACCAGATTGGACAGAATAGTGGCATAAGTGGTTGGAAAGTAAAGGTAAAAGTGATCTACCAGAGGAAGGAGTTGAATGCAGGAGATGTTCGAAGAGATCTTCCCCTTGAGCACCTGAAAACTATTTATAGATCTGATTCTTGGAATTGCGATCAAGATCACAGTGAGCACTAGTACACTCAATGTCTCTAGTTTTTGGGGGAAAATTTTATGTTGTCAAAATATAAATAGGAATGATTTTTACCTGAAAATGGTTGGGTGTTTGTGAAGGTAGAAGTGTTAGGAGTCAGAAACTAATTTCCTAAGAGAAAAGTTTGATAGAGCCCGTCGTTCTGAGAAAATATCTGAAGAAGCCTATTTATCTCCTTTGTGTTAAATTTGATCATGTCAAGGTGGTTGCAAGTGTACAGCCATTGCAAAGCTCTGAGATTGTTCGAGAAACTTTCACCTACTAATAAATTTAACCAAACTTGAGTTAATCTGTGTTATTCTTGAGAAAAATTTGTGTTTACTTCGTTTCTGATTATCTGCAAGTAGTTTTTATTTTACCCGTTGCATTCTTACATTGAAATTTGTGTGAATATTACAAGATCTTATCCTTGTGATAGTATGGTGGCATTTGCATGTTCATTTATCAGAAGATCTTTCATTTGATAGTGAAATAAAAAAATTAAAATCATTGTGATTCCTAGCATGAATATAAGATTGTTTGTTAGCATTTGAGGGTATCTTAGGTGTGATTAAACAAAGATTGATAATCTTCAATTATGTTTTCCAATGTGAGCCTTCATTTTGGATCCTTGAAGTTTGTGTGAAAAATGTTGATCTGGGCCTCTATTGGAGCACATAGTATGGTTAAAGGAACACCCTAGCTACTCTGAAAGCATTATGTTGTTCGAGATTTCTATTTTTTGTAAAATTTCTCAAATATTTGGTATAATCAACTTTATCCTTCTTCACCTCCCACCAAAATTCATTCAAAAACAATTAATCATACCCATACTACCCCTATTTATCATGTATGTATGCATAATTTTTACTCCAAAAACATGTAGAAACAATCAGGTTTTCATTGTCTTTAGTGGCCTGAACATTGCCTAGAAAATATCTCCATTATCTAGAGTGACAACTCATGAGAGTTAGGTTTTGTTACATTGATCATATTTTCTTCAAGGTATTCTTAATACTTCACAAGGAAGGACATCCCCATTTCCTCCATAAACATCAGGCTGTTAAAGGGTCCTTTCACCCTGGTTGAAAGGAATAACCATAAAGTAGTGAGGTTAGGTCAAATCCTCTTAAGGGTGATACCCATTTCTCCACATCTAATTGACAAAGAGAAATTTGCATTTCATCCCTGGCTACAAAACGAAAAATTACATGCTATGCTTCCCTTTAAGCTTCCTTCCAAACCTGTGATGCTACTTAGCTTCTAAGGGAGAATCATTTTGTGTACCAACACCGGTGATGTAATATCTCATGAACATGACTGTTTTAGCTTTTAGACCTTCATTTAATTATGCATTTTCAGAAATAAAATTCTTATTTTTTAAAAAAAATAGTTTTTTGTAATCTGTTTGATGAATGACATAGCTTCCTTTTTGTATAAGTATATTGTCTTTTAAAGATGTTCCCTTTCAGCATGAATTAAATCTAAAATCCTTCCATTACTCTTGTTCATTTCTTTCCTGTACTAAAGTTTCTTTTCTATCCTTTCTTGACATGATTAATTTATTCCTTTGTTGCAACCTACACCTGCACATCTTATATAATATTTAGAAAATTAGGCCTCTCTTGTATTCCATATTTTTTATTTTCTCTACTCTTTCTTCAGTGATTATGGGGACCACATCTGTTGTTTACGGAATAGTATTCTTTAACTAATATGAATTTATATTTTATGTAATCATACCTCCTGATATTAGGAGATTCATTTGCACGAATATAGAAATTACAAGAACATGATATAATCCTAATCTCATGATTGATAGTGTATTCTTTGTTTTTTTTTCAGGTACAGTGCAGTGTTGAATAGAAAAGATGAACATGGAGAAAAATTTGGAGCAAAGATGGAGAAGCAGGACAAAAAAAGGAAATTATGGGTTACATCATATTATTCTACTTTTATTTTCATGTACACACACCTTCTATTTAAGTAGTTATGATGTTTACTTAAGTCACATCCCATGGCTTGTTTGGGAAACATTTTAAATTCCTTATGAATAAAACATTGAATTCTGAAACTGATTTGTGTACTTCCTTATGTATTTTAGCCATGTATATGGATTGTATAATGAATTAAACAACACAATAACATAATTGAATTTATTTAATCATGAAGGAAACAAATTTAAAATACCTGTAACCTTAGTAATGAAATTTGAGTGCTACAATCTACAACCTTGGTTTCTATTCCAAAACTCATGTTTTAACCTATTCTGTAATTCTGGTCTTCCTCAAACTAATACATCTGTACTTAGGGGATTTTGTGTTCTCTTGCTGGAGATAAACATAAAATCATTGACTAATGATTTGTTACATTTTGTAACAACACACATAGATGCAAATCACATGTAACCATTAATTTTCTGGTATTGAAAAAATAATAATGGTTAATGTTTCCCCTTAGTTAGGTTCATTTCACTAATGCCATCCATCGTAACGAAGTTTTGAGTTTCCCATTTTTAAACAAGTGCAAAAATTGTCAAGAATTCCTTTTCCACTCCTGGTTTACCATTCTTAAAAATAAAAATAATTATTCCATAATGTATCGGGGTATCTATATTTCCCTATTTAAAATCATTCATTGATGCAAAGATTGACATAAACAATAAAAAAGGGAAGGCTCATAGAAATATTATTCGTAAACATATTAAGCATAATGAGATGGTGAGTAAGTATCTTTCCATAATTCGATTCAAGAGTAATGTACCTCATAAAGTGGAGGTAGATGTAGAATCTATGTATATCATCTATGAGAAGGTAAACCATTTCTTTACTATGGAAGAAAATCACAATTTCATTCTTACATCTAGTGCGGTCTTTGAATATCTTTCAGAACTCTATCTCCATTTGATTAGCCTACACTACAAAATAATTTGAAACCTAAATTTCCATGTCACAGATCACCATGCTATTGTTTTTCCATGCCCAACCAAATTCAAATGAAAGATAAGGATCAGAACCCCATGATTTTTGAGATGAAATTCCTAAACCCCCCAATTTTTAGAATGTTCCATAAGGAGTGGCTTTCCTTCAGGGCACCATAGATCATGGGCTCAGTTATCAAATGACCACCACCCATGGTTTTATTTGACTGAGATTGAAAATTGAAAAGACAATGGCCAAAATGAATTGTAAGAGAAAAATTAATACAAATCCCACCATACATCCTTCACGAGGGAATAGTCCTATTAACCATAAGTATAACAATGACATCCCAACGAAAGAAAAAAGCCACCGAAATATCAATACTTAATTTTCTTAATGAGATTAATAACATTGGTTATTTCATATCCCCTCTCACACACTTTAAAATTACTACCTTTAGCCCCCAATTTGGCAATATAATCCTCACATTTATTACCCTTTCTCAGGGTGTGAATAATTAATCAAATTTAACAAACTCTTTCAGGAAATTTTATTTAGTGTCTTTAACGATATTGATTATGGTCCAATTATTCTATATATCCTTTATCACATTGTCTAGTGTTAAAATCATGTTTTCAACAACTAACTAGAAAAACATGTTGACATTGGTGCATAAATCCTTAATCAATTATTTCCTCTATAAATCCTGCATGTGGGGAGGGTCATGTTAAGCATAAGTATAAGGATTACATCCCAACGAGGGAAAATATCCATTGGCACATCAATACTTAATCTTGTTAATTATATTAATAACATTAGTGATATCATCTCCCCTCTTACACACTTTAAAATCACTAACTTTAGCCCTAAATTTGGCAAGATAATCCACACATTTATTACCTTTAATCGGGGTGTGAATAATTAATTACCTCTATCAAACTCTTTCAGAAAATTTTATTTAGTATCTTTTAGGATGTTACTTATGGTACAATTATCAATTATATCCTTTCTCGCATTATCTAGTGTTAATATCGTGCTTTGAACAACTAACAAGAAAAACATGTTGACATTGGTGAGTAAATCCTCAGTCAAAATTTTCCTCTTCAAATCCTTTTCAAGACAAAATATGTTTGGACAGTGAATATGTTTGGTCAAAGAACGTATATGCCAGTTGTTATACTTATGAATTATTTTCATTAATCTCCATAAATGTATGTAGGAAAATCATTTATGTGAATACAACTTATCTTGGATGTTTACAAGACATCAAATTATTTTAGAAACACGTTGAATATTTTTCATTCAAAAAACAACATATTATAAGTACAACACAAAAGGTATTTTGTACTAAGTAAGAAATATTTCAAATAAATATAATTTTTGTCCTCCAGTCGTTACAATTTATTTCCAGTTAAGGCACAAAGTCTTTATGTTGTTGACCTTGGGGAGTAAATCCTTAGTCCAAATTTTCCTCAAAAATTCCTTTGCAACACAACATATGTTTTGACAATGAATATGTTTGGTCCAATAACTGATATGTCACGTGTTATACTTAAGTATTGTAGTCATTGATCTCCATCAATGCATGTAAGAAAAGTGTTTTTGTGAAAGAAATTAATCTAGGACATTTAAAACACACAAGACTATTTTAGTAACATGTTCAATATTTTTTAATTCAAACAACAACATATTTTAAGTACAAAATAAAATAAATTTTGTAGTAATTACCAAATCTTTCAATGCTTTCAATAATAATAACTTCTAACATCCACGATGGTAGTCAAACTTCTATTCTAGAAGTAACAAATTTAAAAAATAGGTTACAAATTTCCTTTCAATCTAGAACTATTATACCCTTTATTTCTATATCAATTCAATCCTCCAACCTGGAGGAAGTTCATTACGAGATTAATAGTGGAGATAATAGTGGAAACTAAACTCAATGTATTTGTTTAGCTTATTAAGTGGTAGTGACTCTTTATCTTGAAATATTATATTCTTCAAATACATTCTCCCGCTAAGCTCAAACTAGGTTGAATTAATTTGTTAAATCCCAGAGACCAATAAAATCATAATAATATCTCACTTTCTTTTATCAAAACCATGAGACTGTGAAGATCCAAATATTTTGTTGTGTCATAAGCTAGTGGACACTAAGTTGAAAATATCATTTAGTAACTTGTTAAATGAAAGTGACCACTACACTTGAAGTAATATAAACAACCAAATGCTGATTGTACCTATAACAAAAAATATTAATTCAAATTAATATATATACCCACACCAGTCTGAAGTTATGTAAGGGTTCAATACAAGAAGAAATTTTAACATCCACGAGGCTAGTTAAAATATGAAAAATTATAATATTCTTCTCATGTACCTGTAATTATACCTGTAATTGTGAATGCAATTATACCTAGAAGAGAAACCAAACCCAATAAGGATATTATCCTTTCCACATACATTTAATTCTATCTACACTTAATTTTATCTTGGTTTGAACTAAACACACTTCTCTCTGTTGAAAAAAATAGACCCCGGGATGGAGATGACTCATCAGGATGCATTTTTTTTCAAGAAAACTATGTCCCCATCTTATTCAAGCCAAACAATGTTTTGTGAATTCACATCACCAAATCTCACAAACAAAATCCCATAATAAGTGTTGATTGTGCTCCCTATAACATCTTTGTGCTTAGCCACTTCATTTCCATGTGTAGAATGAACAACCTTGGAGAGCCTAAATATAACAAATACAAGTTTCAATAAAGAAATTCTAATAAGATATTGCTTTATGATTTGTTGTCTGATAATCTATACAGTATGAAATCATGTCTAGAAATGTTAGTTATTTCACCTTCATTTTGTTTGCAGATTCTTCCTTTATAATATATATTAACTAAATACATCTAATATTACAAACATTTAAACCTTAAACCTCCACTAAATGTAGTAATTAAAATAACATTAGCTAAATAATGTTGGGGTTAGCTGAACATTAACTAAGATTAAAAAAAATTAGGTTCTGTTGAGCAATAACCTCTTTTGGCGGTGGTAAGAGGATAAGGCATTTGTGGTTTTTTTGGGAGTTTATGACATTCATAGATTGTGTTCATGTGATGGATGAGATCAATTAATGAATATTAATAATTAAGACATAATTCATTTAAAATCTTGGAGACATGAGTTGAAGATTTGAATGAAGGTTTTTGATATCTCTATTTAAGCATCATCTATATCGAGCCTTTGACAATCACTATAAAAAAATCCCTGTTCACTATGGGTAGCACCAAAAAATGCATCATGCCTTCTTCCTTTGAATACATCGATGCCAACTCGGTAATTTGGAATATATTGCATGATAGTGGTGTTATGTTGTTTATGGAAAGACTATCTGGTCACTCTTTCCGAGTAACATGCAGTGTGCTGAAAACCTGGTAGAAAGGAAGATTCAAAGACGGAAAGACTAAATTTTTTATTTCAAAAGAGTCCATTTTGGATGTAATGGGGCTCCTCACAGAGGGAGAAATTTATTTTTAACACTTTATTTAGGAGGATATGGTTGATTTCTTGTATCTTGGTGAAAATCTGACAATGTATCACTTGGGCTATGAACGAGACTCACTTCGAGAACCTTGAGATATGGTTGTTGATTAATTAAGGATGTACTTCACACTTCAGTGATGCTAAAAAGTGATCTATGGACCTCATATTTTCCTTCTTGTGCATCTTCAATATGATTGGAAGGTAAAATTTGTGAATTTCCTTTTTTAGTTGCTTGAGAAGTCCCTTAAAATGGCTATAGAAGATGATGGTCCTTTCCTACACAAAGACCTTCTGTATTTTATCTTTAAAATGGAAGCGTCCCAGAAATAAATCTCACCTTTCCCCTTTAATTCAGGTGAACAACGTCATGTCCCCCATCCTCTTCCGATTCCATCTCCCTATATCCATTGTTGTTGTCACCACCTTGGTCACCCTTCCGACTCTGCTTTGGACATCATGATCACTAGCCCCCATTCTTTTCCTCTTAGGTCTCCCTCATCTTCGTTAGTGGATATTAACCCTACAGATACCTCAGACCACTATTTTAAGGTCTCTAAATAACTTTCAAACCCAACATCTACTTCCTCTTCACCTCTTGCAGATTATTCTGTGGCTTCTCCTCTCATCACCACTGACATTGTAATGGCTAAAACCATTTTAACTCAGCTAATCATGGAAGCATGTGCAAATTTTGTCCAAAATTTTGCATGGAAGTTAGCATGAAATCATAAATTCCATATGTGTTATGGGATTTCTCCTTAGTTTATGCTAATTATCCAATGTTAGAGAAAATTGGCTTCCATACTGCCACTTCGAAACACAAGGAGCATTTAGATAATTTATCTCGTTATCAACATGAGGTCATTGAATATTATGTTTCACTCTGTATCTATTATCAAGGAATTGAAAATTCACATGGTCATGACCTAGAGGAAAATAAATGAATAATTCCTGTAACACATTAAGTTAGTGGATGTGATGATTTAAGGCCTACTGCCGATGTTAAGGATAAAGCAACTACTCTCATGAATATCCATAAAATGTAATTTGGCTTTTTCCAATTTGGGAATTTTTGGTTTTTTTTGTTGCATAAAGGATTGTTATATTATTTTTTCAGTATAATACATGGCCATGATGGATTTTTTGTGCAAATATGCAGGTCATTTGTGAAAACCCACTTTTAATCTAATTCCAAATAGTTTTATGTTTTGGCATATCATAGTCGCAACCAAGCTCCTAATATTTTAATGAGTTTTATTACTTCCATAAGATTTCTATGCTCCAAATTTTATGTCTTGGGATAACCTAGTGGATTCTCAGATGAGAGTATCCTACTTTATTTTGATAAAACCTAGTGACTACCAAGCTCAAAAAATTTATGGTTTGGCATAACGTACAGTTGTGTAATAGAAAAATATAAATTTCTTACTAATTATGTGGTAGAAAAAACTTAACTTGGAATATTATATTTTGGGTTTATCATCAAAAAAGTTATTAATATTTTCCTCTAATTTATTAGATGTTGTAAAATATCTTAATTATGAAACATTAAACCCTAGTGATGAAATCACCAAATAACATGTTGTGAAAAAAGCTAGCATCCGCGAAGATTAAAATAATATATTGTTTAAGTACCTAATGGCCACTAAGCTCAAACTATGTTGATTGAAATTTGTTAAATCCCAGTCACCAATAAGATTTAAACATTATGTTTTTGCGTAACTGATTAGCAACCAAGATAATAATATCTTGTTTCTTTTGTTTAAACCTAGTGTAACACAAACTTAAAACACACACAAATACACCCTTAAAAAACTCTGATAATTTTTTTTTTACTTACTTATAGTTCACACGTCAACAAAGGAGACTAGAAGGGGCTACAACCAACTCTCATTAAGCTTAAAACAACATCGATCACATAGGAAACAAGAAACATATACACCCAACATGAACAAATCAATTTTCTCTATTCAACACAGGATCAGAAACTAGTCCAACAACAGAACAAACTTACGATTAAGGGCATCCCATGGTGAAATTATTTTTAAGGTTTCTTATTTACGAAAACATCTTTTAATACTTAACTTACTTTCTAACAGTTTCATGTTATACAAATCAAGAAATCATGTTTCCTCTTGATATGATTCCTCTAATTTGTTAATGTATTCTTACGCTAAGACCCATTTAAAAGATTCATCGAAGTTACATTATTTACTTGTTTGATTTTTTTTTTTATTTAGAGGAACTATTATCTCTCGAAAGTGTACCTTACAGAGAGATGGATGCAGGTTTTCTAAGCTTGCAAAATTTTATCTCTCTCTTTCGTAGATATAATGAAAACACCTCAAGTCTGTGGGTATACCTATTTTGAGGCAATTCTCTGGTATTAAGCCTGGCTACTTGTTGATGTATCCTAAATTTATTTTGGGTTTTAAGGGTAAAAGATGACTGTAAGGTAATTAAAGCTAAGGTGATAAACCAAATTTGTATGAGGGCTTTGACTGATTATTTACACAATTGATATGTGAAAGGATTCTTGATGCACAAACCAATAGTTCTTCTGTAGACTATTAAGGGGAAAACACTTGGATATATTAAGGGAGATTATCACAACAATACTACTAAGCTGAACATGCACATTAATATCATGCAAAAACTGCTGAATTTTTCAACAAGTTAAGATGATTAATCAGGGAATTTGCATTCACAAGACTAACAAAAACATACACAAGACTGCAAATAATTTGGAAGATAGAAAATACTTTACACTTAGAAGGAAAAACTAGCAAAAGTTGCTTCAGTACTCCTATATCCAAAAAATTCCTCTTCTTGTGCTTTGCAAAGGCACACAATATATAGAGAAATAAAATTTACCCTCTTCCTAAATATAGCCTAAGGCTTGTACTCACCCATGCATCTTATTTTTATCCTTTATTTAAAAATAGATAAAGTAATAAAAATAGAGCATGCAATTACCAATAGGCATTATCAGCCTTATTTACAATACAATCAAACTGAAGTTGCCTGTTCTATTTTTAAGAAAGAAAAGAGTAAATAATTTTCAATAATAAGTTTGATTTCTGTGCAAGTCTTTCTCCTTCAAACATGTAACTCTTTCCTCTTCTTTGTTTTGTCTTCTTGTGAAACATGCAACAAATCAATTCTCTGCCTATGAGTAAATAATTCAAATATTTGCAAAATAAAAATCCAATGTGGGGACCATTGTGTTGAAAATGTTTGCACTTGTGCAAAAATGGGCAACTCGAAACTTTGTTACGATGGATAGAATAGGTGAAGTATACCTAAGCTAGGGAAGATCACTCAAGATTATGTCATTATTACTAATTTATTTTTAAAAGATTACATGAAATCTACAACTATGTGTGTTGTTACAAAACATAACAGATCACATAGTCTACAATTTCATGATCATCCTCATCAAAAGAACACAAGCCCCGAAGGACAGTTGTGTTGTCTTAATGAGTACATCAAATTGCAGTATAGGTGAAGTGTAAAGTTCTGGGACAACAGACATAAGTGCAGATCACAAGAAATTAGAGTTCATTACTGAATGTTACAAGTTCTATTCAATGTTCTTTCCTTTATTATTAAGACATTCAATTATGTTACTGAGTTGTTTAGTTCATCATACAATCCATACAAAAAGTAGAAATGCAGAAAGAGATATACAACTCATTTATAGGATTCAATGTTTTATTCACAAGGAGAATCAAATTTTTCCCACACAAGCCATGGGATGTAACTGAAAACTAAAGTACAACTACTGAAAAGAAAGATACACATGCATGAAGGAGAAAGAAAAGGAGTATGAGGGTGAACCCATCATTTCCTTGTGTATTCTTCCTTGTGCAGAGCATCTCCTAGCGATCTCATTTATCATCAAATAATGGTACTTGAAAAGCAAAAAAAAATCAACCATCAGTTACGAGCTCAGGAAAAAAACTATATTCCTACACTATTCTACTTTGTGCATATGAATCTTCCCCTAAATAGGAGATGTATTGTACTTGAAGGAAAAACTGTATACATGCTTTAATCACTTAGAAAGAAGAAAACATGGACATAATAAAGGCCAAAAAGCCTAAATATTTCCTAACTATTTTCCTAAGTCTTCAAGTACAGGCTACATCCAAAGAGAGAAATAAATAAGTCATAAGTACATGCTAAGAAGAAGTAAAGGTGCAACTAAAAGTTCAACAAATATTCTGCAAATGGAAGAGGTTAGAGCTCAGAAGAGAGAATAGAAGATAGAAGTACATTTTTCATTTTGCAAAGAGGAAGCAGAATCAGATTTAAAAAAGCTGAAACTAAAAGAAAAAAGGATTACAACTGAAATAGGATGAGAGAGAAGATTCTGGAAAAAAATTGGCAGGGCCTTCGCCATGTAAAATCAACTTTCAAAATTTTCCAACATGCCAGAAATACTACTATCAAGGAAATAAAAGCATC
Organism: Taxus chinensis; assembly: GCA_019776745.2. Classification (NCBI taxonomy): domain Eukaryota; kingdom Viridiplantae; phylum Streptophyta; class Pinopsida; order Cupressales; family Taxaceae; genus Taxus; species Taxus chinensis. The sequence goes on along the minus strand of CM034151.1, from coordinate 756,365,705 downwards.
TAAGTAAACAGAAACAGGGTGCAATATTTCAATAAAGCATCTAAGTCAAGGCTTATGCCTAAAAATGGTGTTACAGTAGTTGAAGAATCGTTTACAATTTCTAGAAAGCCACTTACAATATTATAAAGGATCATCTCAGAATTTGAAATAAAGGAATACAAAAGATTGTAGGTTCATACTTGCATTTAGGAAATCATCAAATTCAGATTTTGTTTTTGTAAACAGGTAAACAGTACCTCATACTAACAAGAACAAGAAGGCAAGCATGTAAAACATCATTACCTTTTCTAGGAGAAGATCAAACTTGGAGTAGAAAGGTTAAATGGTGCATCAGATCATCATCTTCAGAACACAAGGTAAATAACATACAAATGGCTCTCATATCCAAGTCAAAGAGTTGCAGAGGAGTCTAGCATATAGATATAGTTTCGAACAAGATAACACTTTATTTTCTTCAAAGTAACTATATATTGCAGTTCCAAGATGATGGCAAAACTAGTTTTCTGAGTTTGAAGGATTCAGAAAGTATAGCCAATGAGATAAGTAAAAGAAACTATCAAAGTGAAGCCATTGTTCCAGTTCCAAATAACAAGTAAAGGGAAACTTCATTGTTAGAACAAATTCAGAGCTACAAAAGTTATAATAAACCCAGATCTGAAGTATAAATATCTATTCAGAACCAGGGATATCATTTCAGGATCGGAGTAAAAGTGGACGAGTATAACTCAACGACTATAATAAAAAAAGTTACTCTCAGCCAAAGAACAAAATTTCCTTAATGAAGGCAGTCTCGGAATAGCATTTTACATTAATATAACTGGAAGAGCTACGAAAAAACGAAGATACGGGTGTTCAGAATAGCCTCCAAGTAATGTATCAAAGGAATAACATGGCTACAGAGCTCCAAGTGATCAAAACGTTGGGCTACTTCAAATAAAAACTTGAAAAATGAGGAAAGGCCGAGCTTCAAGAAGAAAATGGTGGCCATCGTGGAATATAGGACTCCAATGGCGAACATATTTTAGAAGAAATCCATATAAAAAACCCTTGCAATCACACAATGGTGATAAACCCCACATGGCCATAGAGGGAATAAGCACAGAAATCGCAGAGAAGACTAAGTGGAGCGACTATCAAAGGTTAAGAATGTACAAATCCGAAAACAAGGATACAATCTCAGACTTCTCAATTAAAGATTTAAATTTATGGCTTTGTCTTTTGAAAGCTCTTAACCAAGGTACGAGTAGATTTTGTAACCAACATACACCTACAGTCACCATTTTAATGCCAGAGAAGTCAAAGTACAAAAAAAAGCGTAGGCCCACAAGAACATACAGATAAAAACTCTCAATGAAAAATTCAAGATCAAGAGATAGTCAAGCATAATATGAAAATACCCATAACGTAAACTATCTAGCAAACTCTCCATAGACGGTTTGAGGAAAGCTAACAGTAATAACCAAGAAAGTTACGGTGACACAAGCTTATCAATATCAAGCAAAATAGAGTATTTTATCACTACTGGGCCCATCCATAAAAGGGGTGAATTCAAGAGTTACCTCTGAAACCGTGGTCGAAAGAAGTTCAAATGGTAAAGGCCAAATCCTCGAAGATAAAGGAGCCACAAATTCTGATCAGAGCTTTGAAAAGGGAGCAGTCCGAAAACTAAAAAATCGTACAAGCATGTATTCATAGTTGCACAGGGATCGAGCTCCAAGAGAACAAGAATGGTGACCTCAGCGAAGAACACAAAGGGTCTTTTCCACAAAGGTCAAGCTCGAAAAGAAGAAACCGAGCTTCAAAAATGACCACACAGAGCTAATAAGGCCGAAAGAAATCAAAATCGAGCTTCGAAGCCCCAACAATAGCGGATCTCATAAAAAGAAACAAAGATAAACACTAAAATGCAGAGGCAAGAAAAGAGTCATAATACCAGTCTGAGGGCAAAGCCAAATTAACAGAACTCGAAAGGAACAGAAATGGTGTCCAGAAGTCTCACTGAGTTCCAAAAACTCATAAAAACACATTCACAGGTAAGAAACCCTTTTTCATCAGAAAAGTCAAGATCTCGTCGATACAAGACAGAATACTGAAATATCACATGAAGATTTCGAGGGCCGAAAATGAACAAAGCCAAGCTCGAAAATTTCAACCATAGCGTCCAAGAAATAATTTGTCAGGGCTTTGCCCTCAAAATCAGATGCGAAATGACCAAATGAGGGACTTCGAGTTGTTTTAACTCGCCCACTTGAGCTCAGCCTAACCTAAACTCACTTGGAGTTAGCGATCAACAATAAAAAAACATCAAGTACACAGATCAATGGTCTAGGAAACGAGCTCAAAGATCAAAGAATAACCACGGCTAGGCCTCCCACCAACCACATTAATTGTCTAGCTTTAAAGCCCTAACCACAGGTTACAGATCGACCATGGTCACCATGGAAAAGGTATAGAGATCGATGTCCCAGGATGATCACCAACTTCCACACAGACCCGAGTTACTCTCTTTTGATCAGGGGTTGGTTACAAATACCAACTGACAATATTTCCCATGGGTTGAGTCCCCGTGAGGAGGGGGCCAAGCCCACGTGTTAATACGAAAATCATTGACATTGACTTCTAAAGTCTGTAATATAGTTTATACAATCAAATGACCAAAAGGGGACCGATCAACATTATGTGCCCAATGATCACCTAAAAGGTGCAATTTCAAACTACTTGCTACCAACTATGGCAAAAAACCGACACATATATACATGTGTATAATTATCAAAAGGTGGTGGATATGGTAGCATATGCCATATCAAATAGTCGACCCCTTAAGTCTTATGCTAAGTCCACAACAGTGGCCAAACCATGGTGGAGTGCATAGGTGGTCCCCACTTCAAGGAGGTTGGGTTGAATTTCAAATTTTATCCATGTGATCACTAGCAAACACAATGGGTGTCAGCATCAGAGACAAAGGTGGTGCCAGTCAGATTGTTTTGGATGAATTATTTTGCAAGTATTACAAATAAATGTAATTATTTTGCTCACATACGGGGAGCATGTATTTTTGCATGCCTTCACAATGAGGACATAATAGAGAAGAAGACAAGAGTTGCATGCTCAAAGGAGGGAGACTTGCCTAGCAAGCAATCCTATTTTTTGGAAAAATTATTCACCCATCCTTATTAAAAATAGAACAGTCAACTTCCGTTAACTGAAATGTAATCAAAGGCTATTAATGCCTCTTACACTATTTTTGTATTATTTTATCCTTTTATTTATTATTAAATAGAGGATAAAAACTAGGTTGCATGGGCAAGTACAACCTTAGGCTATTTTTAGGAAGGGTGGGAAAATTTATTTTGTCTATATATTGTGTGCCTTTACAAAGCACAAGCAATTCTTGCTGGAGGACTTTTTGATATATGAGTACTGAAGCAAATTTTGTCAGTTTTTCCCTCTAAGTGTGAAGTGTTCTTCTGCCTTTCCAAGTTACTTTGCAGTCTTGTGTATGTTAAATTAATCTTGTGAATGCAAATTCCCTAATCAACCACCTTACCCCCTACTGCAAAATTTCAGTCCTTTCTACTTAAATTTTAATGTGCATGTTAACTTATTAGTACTGTTGTGATCCTACCCCTCAGTACAATCAAGTGTTTTTTGCCCTTAAATATTCTACAGAAAAAACTATTGGTTCGTGCATCAAGAATCCTTCAAATGATCAGTTGTGCATATACTTTGTCAAATCCCTCATACAAATTTGGTGTATCGCCTTAGTTTTAATCATTTTTTTCAGTTATCTTTTACCCTCAAACTCCCAAAAAGTAATTTAGTATACACCAACAAGGAACCCGGCCTTGGTACCAGCGAGACTCACCTCAAAATAGGTATACCCACAGACCTGAGGTGTTTCCATTGTATCTACGAAAGAGAGATAGATCATTTGTGCAAGCTTACAAAACCTATGCAGCTATCTCTCTACAGGGTGCACTTTTGAGAGATAACAATTTTTGGTACATGCCCAGTGGGACAATGAATCAGATCTACATGCGATTTTTTCAGATCTACAGCAGATTTATAGCAAATTAAAAGTCACTTTCAAGAGCAGACTGCAAGCTAATTTATTCTAAAGATTTTATGATCTTTTAGCGACTCCGTAAAGCTAAATTCAGACTAGTATTGCAGCATGTTCCATGCCTAAAGTGACTACAAGATCATCGATAAGAGGGATTCCTTCTGATTTTGTTTCTTTACCTTAGAATTCTACTAGAAGGAGAAGAGTTGGTATTACTTTGCCTTATAATAAGACCTGGTTTTGGTAACCCTCCCTCCTAATATTCCTTCACCACATATAAATTTTTCTATCAATATCCCAGTTTTTCCAATGGACCAACAGCCACCCAGGAATTTTGTGCCCTTTACTAATGGCAGCCCTTTAAAAAATTCCAGTTTATCATGATATTCCCAACGCTGCCATGAAAAGTTTTGCAATCATTTACAGGTGAAAATCAGGTCACACACCAACTAAACATATCAAAGATGTTACAGCCCTATGTGCAGCCCATAATATCACTCACAAAGATGTAGCCCCTAAGACTCTTAGCTACATCTTTTAAAGGGGCAAGCCTTGTAATGGTATAGAAACTCTAGAAATTGGAAGCATAGGAACTTGGGATATTTTAGGTGAAAAATTGTTGAAACAATTCCAAGACAACTCAGATCATTTGTCTCTCATTGATTAGTTATCTACTATTAAAAGAGCTCCCAATGAATTTATGTCTAGTTTCAATATCTGTTTTTCCAGAACTTGGGAGAGAATTCCAGCAAGTGTCCAAACCTCAAGTTGATCATGCTTTCCTTTATTGTCTTAGAGCATTAAACAATGATATCTCAACTATCATTCCAGTCAATGGGTGGAGAGACCCTCCCAGTAGCTTATGATATTGCTATCCGAGCTAAAAATAGCCTTATTCAAGCTAGAAAAATTAGCACCAAGGCCATCAATGCCATTTTTGACAGATTTAGGTGCCTATTCCTCTAGCCTATTACAATCATAGAACCCACTGTTGTAGCTCCATCAGATGATGGTATTTAAAGCTTTGCAGACTATGGGAAATAAGCTGACTTCAATTGAGAATAAAATTACATTACCTAACAGACCCTACCAGGCTCCTTATCAGCCCTATCAACAAAATCAACAAAACAGGCAGCCCTATTAACAGAATCAGAATTATAGGCAGCCCTTACTAGCAAAGGTAGTTTGACTCCCAAAGGCCTCCTAGTTCTTCTAACACTTTAGTTCCAGTTAATATGGCTACAGAGGAGTGGTGTCAACCTTGTAATCAACCTCATTCAGCTGCAACTTGCCCAAAATACTTTTCTGAATCTGAATCTTGTTGCACCAACCTCAATCTAAAAACATTGTTTATGCCTCAAATGGAGGGTGGGGCAGCAAGAAAACTCATGTTCAGAAAGTACCTGAACAGAATTTAATCAGTCTTTAATGAGGAGGATTTCATTACAGTCACTACTAGGGATCAAGGGAGGGCTGTTGAAAATCAAAAGCAACAAAATAGGCCTATCTTGCCTACCGTCACTGACAAGATAGTAGCTCCAAAGTCAACTAACAACCCTGTTATTTCCTCAAAAAATCAACAAGTGTCCCAGTTGATAAAAGTCATCAAAAACAACTACAACCTAATCCGAAGAAGATTGTTTATACCTCAAATATATAAGGCAGACTGAAGCAGAATCAATTTCCGCTAAGGGCCTACTCCAAGACAGTTGATTATGTCTCTAAGACAATTGCTTCTTTCAACATTGTTGATGTAATGAAAAAGCATAATGTTAACATCTCAATGTGGGGACGCTCTAAGTAATCCTGGACAACAAGATTTACTTTCTCATGAACTAGCTAAGTTGTAGATTTCTTCAAATACAATAGAGAAGGAAGTTTAGAAAACAGATATGGTCCCTTCGAACGTTTGAGCAAGACCCGTATTAAAGAAGTTAAGTGGATGGTATAGAAGGTTCTGAATGCTCATCGTGACATTAAGAAACCACCACCATTTTATTTATCACTGATTATTGGAGAACATATAGTTCATAATTGCATGGTGGACAGTGGTGCAAGTAGCATAGTTATGCCAAAAGTGATTGCATAAAAATTAGGCTTACAGTATGAGCCTACAAAAAGGAGTGTTATTACATCTTGATGGAACTGAAACTAACACGGTTTGTATAATCAAAAATTTGGAGGTAACCTTACATGCTTGTCCAAATGTTTCTATTCTGTAAGATGTTACTGTTGTGTACTTGCCTCCATACTTTGCTTTATGCTTATCTAGAGATTTCACAACAAAAATAGGAGGTTATCTCTCTTCATATTGGTCCTTCTTATTTTTCACTACTCACGTTACGACACTAAAGTTACCATCAATTCAGAACCATTGGTCAGATTCCATATTGAGTCTCATTCTTCAAATGCAGTAGCTAATTACTCAGCTTTAGAGCAATATGATTTTGATGATGTAGCTCAGGTTTCAGCATTGGATGGTGTTTCTAACCTGTTTATGGATGAAAAGACAGTTGAAGAACACGCTCATGATCCTTTTAAGGAAATTGAAGAACATCTTTTTAGTGTGTATTGTATGCATGAAGAAAATACACCACTTCCCTTGTTGTCCAAAACAGATGATTCGGCAGAAGGAATTTGGAAGCTTCATTTTGATGGAGCTAAGAACAAGAAAGGACAGGGAGCAGGTTTGATGCTCACTTCCCCGAAAAAATGAAAAGGTATTTCTTAGCCTTGAGTCTCCAATTTACATGCACTTGTAATGTGGCTGAATACGAAGCATTAATTCATGGCTTACTTTGGGCTAGAAAGAGAGGTATCAGCACATTACAAATCTTTGGTGATTCTGAGTTAGTTATCAATCAAGTAAAAAACTTCAATGTTTGTAATAATCCACTAATGAAGTCTTACAGACATAGAGTTTCAAACTTAATGGAAGATTTTGAAGCTATTAATATTCAGTCTATTCCTAGAGCTGAAAACAAGCATGCAGATAGACTTGCAGCAGTTGGTGCTAGTCTCGAAGTGCTGGAACAGATTGAAAAACAACAAAATTCAACCTCATATTAAGCTAATTGTCAGGTCCCTCAACACCCTGATAATGATTTAAATTGGCAGGGTTTTTTGAAAATGATGATCAAATCTGTAGGTTTTTCAAGCAGGAAGTTGAGTTCTCTGCAGTTAATCAGGATAAGTTACAACATTTATATGGTGATCAGATTGTTCAGTATGAAGACAAATAAATTACCTCGAGATCTAGTCACATTGGGAAGACATCTTCAATACTGATGATCAGTTAAGAAAAGAAAAAATTAAGATGTCAACACATGCCGATAACTATGAAGAGATTTTAATTGATGAAGGGAAAAAGTTATTTCTTGGAAAGGTATGTTCCTCAGCTGAAAAAACAGTCATTTATTAATCTTTGCAAAAGAGTTTAAGGATGCCTTTGCTTAGAAATACCAAGACCTGAAAGGATTTTGATCCAAGTCTAGCACAACATACAATCGAGTTACATCCAAATGCTAAGCCCTGTAAGACAAAAACAAAGGCTTGTAAATCCAAAAGTAGAACCTCTGATGAGGAAAGAGTTATCCAAGTTGATCAAATCAGGTATTATTTTTCCAGTTAAGCATTCAAGTTGGGTAGCTAATCTTGTTCTTGTTACGAAGAAGAACAGTGAAATCAGACTATGTGTAGATTTCAGAGATCTTAATAAAGATTCATTAAAAGATCATTACCCACTTCCAAATATGGATCAGATTTTGAGAACGGTCTCAGGTTCATATAGACTATCTCTTCTGGATGGTTATAGTGGCTATAATCAGATTTTAGTCCGAGAAGAAGATAGATAAAAAAAAAGCTCTTACCACCAAGTGGGGTACCTATGCTTACAAAAGAATGTCTTTCAGTCTTTCAAACGTCTGGTGCAAACGTTTCAACGTGCAATGGGCATGGACTTTTCAGAGCTTGTTAAATAAATGCATTCTCGTATCTATTTAGATGATGTGACTGTATTTTCAAAAGACCCAAAAGAACATCTGATGCATTTAAGGCAAACCTTTCATTTATGCAGGCAGTTTGGAATATCTCTAAATCCTCTAAAGTCTATCTTTTCAGTACATCAAGGTAAATTACTTAGTCATATTGTTTCGAAGCAGGGTTTAGCAATTGATCCTTTCAGAATCAAAGCTATATCACAACTATCATTGCCTCATCATAAGAAGGGCATTGCAAAGTTTTTCTTGGAAAAATCAACTTTGTTAGAAGATTTGTTCCAGATTTTGCAGCATTGGTTAAACCATTAACAGTTATGTTAAAGAAAGAAAAAACTTTTTCTTGGACCAGCGAAGGAAGGGAAGGTTTTGAAGCCAATTAAAATCAGCTATCTCTCAGGCTCCTACTCTTGCAAACCCAAATTTCAATAAAGATTTTACAATGTATGCACTTGCAGGAGCTGAAACAATCTCAGCTATCTTGACTCAGGTTAATGATGAAAATATTGAGCAGCACCAATTGCTTTCTTTGGACAGAGTTTGCATGATTACGAAACAAGGTACACATTTCTTGAAAAACAAGTACTTTTAGTAGTCAGAGGACTAAAGAATTTTAAGTACATGATTTCAAAACAATAAAATTCACATTCTTGTTTCTCATCCAAGTGTGAAAGCTTTCCTTTTAAATAAAGAATTGAATGAGAAAAGAGCAGGCTGGATAAACGAAAGTTTATGGAATATGATGTTGATATCTGGGTTGCTAAGACGGTTCGAGGTAAAGATTTATGTGGACATTTAATCGTTGATATGGAAAAACAAGCAGGCTATGCAGATCTCTAAAGATTCAAAAACAACATGCTAAAGTTACGTATCAACAATTGAAGTATTATGGTCCAACCAGGAAATCAGCAAACCTGAACTTGCTCAAGAGATCCAAGAATCAAGGTGGATGACTTGATTTGGTTAACTACTTACAGCATGGCACCTATCCTGAAGGTATGGATAAGAATAAACGAATATATTTTAGATTACAAGCCATTCCTTATCTTTTCGTTGATGGTGTATTGTTCAAAAGGGATATAAATGGGATCTTGCTGAGATGTGTTGATTATGATAAAATTCAGAAAATATTATCAGAATTCCATAAAGGACCTACAAGAGGTCACTTCTCAGCACGTACTACAACTTTAAAAATTATGAAAGCAGGTTACTATTGGCCTAACATATTCAAAGATTGTTTTGAATGGATTAGAAAGTGTAAGAAATGTGTTTTCTTTGTTGGAAAAGAACGTCTTACTTCGTTGCCTTTGCATCCTAGTTCATTTGATCAACCTTTTATGCAGTGGGGTCTTGATTTTATTAGAATGATAAACCCGCCTTCATCACAATGACACCAAGTGGATCTTAACCGCTACAGATTATTTTACAACAATGGACTGAAGCAATAGCCTTGAAAGATGCTAACGAAGATTCGATTACTACCCTTTTATGAAGGCCTAGTTTACAGATTTGTTGTTCCAGACAACGATTTATATCAGATAATGCTTTAGCATTCCTCGGTGCAAAGGTAACAGATTGGGCTATCCAAACATGGAATATATCTGATGTTTTTCATCTAATTATTACCCACAAGGTAATGGCTTAGCTAAAAGTACTAAAAAGAATCTGTTAAGAATCATCAGAAGAACACTCAAGGATAATCAAAGAGCTTGGCATCTTATGTTGAATTCTGCACTTTGGGTTGACAGAGTGACTCCTAAAAGATCAGTTGGCAATTCGCCATACAATCTTGTGTATGGAAAAGAAGCAAGAATGCCCTATTTTAGTTGAGTTACCAACATTAGATTTACTGCATCAAATGGAGCTACTTGAGAATGAACCATTACAGGTTTGTTATGCAAAGTTAATGGAATTACAAGAGTTGAGAGATCAAGCTCATTTAAATATGGAAAAGAATCAGAAAATAAATCAAGAAGACTTTTGACAAGAAAGCCAAATTCAAAGTCTTCAATGAAAGAGATATTGTGTTAAAAATGGGATGTTGATCGTGCAAAGCCAAGAAAACACTCAAAACTTTGATACACTCATAGAGTGGCCCTTACAATGATTTCAGATTGCAAGGAACACGATGCTTTTCAGATTTTGAAGCTGAATGGAGAGGAACTTTCCATTCCTATGAATGGTATGTTTTCTCAAACAATGTTATTGAAAATTTACAGTGATTGTTAGAGTAGGATTTTTCAATTCAATAAGTGCAGTTTCTACACATTGCATTGTTTTTTCAATTCAATAAGTGCATTTGTGCACATGATCTGGTTTACCAGATCCTTTCCCTAGCTTTCAGTTAGTTTTGGAAGGGTTGGACATTTCAGAAAGGTCAGATTTTAGTTATATGCTTCAGACTCCATGCCCAACGAACAAGAGCAAGGCACTGGTATATAAGCTAGCAGGCAGCTTTCCCCACAGGATCGCCATAAATGTTGACAATTTTTGCACTTGTGCAAAAATGGGGAAACTCAAAACTTTGTTACGATTGATAGAATAGGTGAAGTATACCTAAGCTAGGGGAGATCACATCAGATTATGTCATTATTGCTGATTTATTTAAATAAATATTACATGAAATCTGTAAACTATGTGTGCTGTTACAAAATGTAACATATCACATAGTCTACAATTTCATGATCATCCTCAAAAAAAGAACACAAGCCCCGAAAGACAGTTGTGTTTTCTTGATGAGGACATCTAATTACAGAATAGGTGAAGTGTAAAGTTTTGGGACAACAGACATAAGTGCATGATCACAAGAAATTAGAGTTCATTACTGAATGTTACAAGTTCTATTCAATGTTCTTTCCTTTACGATTAAGATATTCAATTATGTTACTGAGTTGTTTAGTTCATTATACAATCCATACAGAAAGTAGAAATGCAAAAAGAGATATACAACTCATTTACAAAATTCAATATTTTATTCACAAGGAGAATCAAATGTTTCCCACACAAGCCATGGGATGTAACTGAAAAGTAAAGTACAACTACTGAAAAGAAAGATACACATGCATGAAGGGAGAAAGAAAAAGGAGTATGAGGGTGAACCCATCATTGCCTTGTGTATTCTTCCTTGGGAAGAGCATCTCCTAGCCAGCCCCTTCATCCTCAAATCATGGTACCTAAAAAGCAAAAACAAATCAACCATCAGTTACAAGCTTAGGGATCAAACCATATTCCTACACTATCCTACTTCCTGCATATGAATCTTCCCCTAAACAGGAGATTTATTCTACTTGAAGGACAAATTGCATGCATTCTTTAATCACTTAGAAAGAAGGAAGTGAAAAGAAAGAAGAAAACATGGACATAAGAGATGCCAAAAAGCCTAAATATTTCCTAACTATTTTCCTAAGTGTGCAGGTACAAGTTGTAGCCAAAGAGAAGAAATAAATAAGTCATAAGTATATGCTAAGAAGAAGCAAAGGTACAACTCAAAGTTCAGTAAACATTCTGCAAATGGAAGAGGTTAGAACTCAGAAGAGAGAATGAAGATAGAAGTACATTTTTCAGTTTCAGCAAACATTTTGCAAATGGAAGAGGTTAGAGCTCAAAAGAGAGAATGGAAGATACAACTACATTTTTCAGTTTGCAAAGATGAAGCAAAATCAAATTTAAACAAGCTGAAACTAAAAGCAAAAAGGATTATAGCTGAAATAGGATGAGAGAGAAGATTCTGGAAAAAAATTGGCAGGGCTTCGCCATGTAAAATCAACTTTCAAAATTTTCCAACATGCCAGAAATACTACTATCAAGGAAATAAAAGCTTCTAAGTAAAAGAAACATGTTGCAGTATTTCACTAAAGCATCTAAGTCAAGGCTTATGCCTAAAAATGGTGTTACAGTAGATGAAGAATCATTTACAATTTCTAGAAAGCCACTTGCAATATTACAAAGGACCATCTCAGAATTTGAAATAAAGGAATACAAATATTGCAGGTTCAGAATTGCATTTAGGAAATCATCAAATTCAGATTTTTTTTTACAAACAAGTAAATAGTACCTCATGCTAACAAGAACAAGAAGGAAAGCATGTAAAACATTATTACCTTTTCTAGGATAAGATCAAACTTGGAGTAGAAACATTAAATGGTGCATCAGATCATCATCTTCAAAACACAAGGTAAATAACATACAAATGGCTCTCATATCCAAGCCAAAGAGTTGCAGAGGATTCAAGCATACAAATATAGTTTCGAACAAGATAACACTTTATTTTCTTCAAAATAACTATATATTGTAGTCCCAAGATGATGGCAGAACTAGTTTCTGATTTTGAAGGATTCAGAAAGTATAGCTAATGAGATAACTAAAAGAAATTATCAAAGCGAAGCCACTGTTCTAGTTCCAAATAACAAGTAAAGGGAAACTTCATCGTTAGAAAAAATTCAGAGCTACAGAAGTTATAATAACCCAGATCTAAAGTATAAATATCTATTCAGAACAGGGATATCATTTCAGGCTCGGAGTAAAAGTGATGACTATAACTTAAGACTGTAATCAAAGAAGTTACTCTCAGTCGAAGAATAGAATTTCCTTAATGAAGGAAGTCTCGGAATAGCATTTTACATTAATATAACTAGAAGAGCTACGAAAAATGGAAGATACAGGTGTTCAGAACAACCTCCAAGTAATGTATCAAAGAATAACATGGTACAGAGCTCCAAGTGATCAAAATGTTGAGTACTTCAAATAAAATCTTGAAAAGGTGGAAAATCCGAGCTGGGAGAAGAAAATTGTGGCCATCGTGGAATATAGGACTCCAACGGTGAAAATGTTTTAGAAGAAATTCATATCAAAACCCCTACAATCACACAATGGTGATAAACCCACATGGCGATAGAGGAATAAGCAAAGAAATCACAGAGAAGAATAAGTGGAGCAACTATCAAAGGTTATGAATGAACTCATTTGAAAACAAGATATAATCTAAGACTTCTCAATTAAAGATTTAAATTTCTGGTTTTTCTTTTGAATTTTCTTAATCAGGGTATGAGTAGATTTTGTAGCCAACATATGCATACAGTCACTATTTTAAGGCCATAGAAGTCAACGTATAGAAAAAACACAGGCCCGCAAGAACATACAAATAAAACTCTAAATGAAAAATCTAGATCCTGAGATAGTAAAAAAAATATGAAATACCCAGAACGTAAACTATCTAGCAAACTCTCCATAGATGGTTCGAGGAAAGCTAATAGTAATAACCAAGAAAGTTACGGTGACATGAGCTTATCAATATCAAGCAAAATAGAGTATTTATACTACTGAGGCATCCATAAAAGGGGTGAATCTAGAGTTACCTATAAACCATGTTCGAAAGAAGTTCAAACGGTAAAGGTCGAATCCTCGAAGATAAAGGTGCCATAAATTCTGATCAGAGATTTGAAAAGGAACAATCGAAAACCAAAATCGTACAAGCATGTATTCAAAGTTGCATAGGGCTGAGCTCCAAGAGAATAAGAATGGTGGCTTCAGTGAAGAACATAGAGGGTCTTTTCCACAAAGGCCATGCTTGAAAAGAAGAAACTGATCTTCAAAAATGACCTGAAAGAGCTAATAAGGCCGAAAGAAATCAAAATCGAGCTTCGAAGCCCCAACAATGGCGGATATCAGAAAAGAAAAGAGATAAACACTAAAATAAAGAGGCAAGAAAGGATCATAATACTAGTCTAAGGGAAAATCCAAATTAATAGAACTCGAAAGGAACAAAAATGGTGCCCAGAAGTCTCATTGAGTTCCAAAAACTCATAAAAACACATTCACAGGCAGGAAACCCATTTTCATCAGAAAATCCGAGCTCGTCGATACAAGACGGATACTGAAATATCACACGAAGATTTTGAGGGCCGAAAATGAAAAGAGACGATCTTGAAAGTTTCAACCATGGCGTCCAAGAAATTTTTTCCATGGCATTGCCCTCAAAACCATATGTGAAATGACCAAATGAGGTACTTCGAAATGTTTTAACTTGCCCACTTGAGCTTAGCCTAACATAACTCACCTGGAGTTAGTGATCAACGATTATAAAAAATCAAGTACACAGATCAATGGTCTAGAAACAAGCTCAGAGATCAAAGAATAACCATTGCTAGCCTCCCATTGACCACATTAATTGTTATCTTTAAAACCCTAACCATAGGTTACAGATTGACGGTCAGCATGGAAACAATACAGAGATCAACATCCCAGGATGATTACCAACTTCCACATAGACCCGAATTACTCTCTTTTGATCAAGGGTTGGTTACAAATTCCACCAACAATATTTCCCAAGGGTTGAGTCATCGTGGGGAGGGGACCAGCCCACGTCTCAATACGAAAATCATTGCATTGACTTCCAAAGTCTGTAATATAGTTTATATAATCAAATGGAAAAAAGGGACCGATCAACATTATGTCCCCAATGATCACCTAAAAGGTGAATTTCAAAGTACATGCTACCAACTATGCAAAAACTGACACACACACACACACACACACACACACACACACATATATATGTGTGTGTGTGTGTGTGTGTGTGTGTGTGTGTGTGTGTGTGTGTTGTGTGTAGTTATCAAAAGGTGGTGGATATGGTAGCATGTTCCATATCAAATGGTCAACCCCTTAAGTCTTATGCTAAGTCCACACAGTGGCCAAACCATGGTGGAGTGCAGAGGTGATCCCCACTTCAAAGAGGTTGGGTTGAATTTCAAATTTTATCCATGTGATCACTAGCAAACAGAATGGGTATCAACATCAGAGACAAAGGTGGTTCCAGTCAGATTGTTTTGGATGAATTATTTTGCAAGTATTACAAATAAATGTAATTATTTTACTCACATACAGGGAGTTTTATTTTTTCATGCCTTCACAACATGACAGAATGGAAAAGAAGAAAGAGTTGCATGCTCAAAGGAGGGAGACTTACCTAGCAAGCAATCCTATTTTTGGACAATATATTCACCTATCCTTATTAAAAATAGAACAGTCAACTTTAGTTGACTAAAATTTAATCAAAGGCTATTAATGCCTCTTGCACTATTTTGTAGTATTTTATCCTTTTATTTATTATTAAATAGAGGATAAAAATTAGGTTGCATGAGCGAGTATAGCCTTAGGCTGTTTTTAGGAAGGGTGGGAAAATTTGTTTTTCTATATATTGTGTGCCTTTGCAAAGCACAAGGGATTCTGGCTGGAGGACTTTTTGATATATGAGTATTGATGAAAATTTTGCTACTTTTTCCCTCTGAGTGTGAAGTGTTTTCTGCCTTTCCAAGTTACTTTGCAGTCTTGTGTACGTTAAATTAATCTTGTGAATGCAAATTCCCTAATCAACCACCTTACCCTGCTAAAAAAATTCAGTCCTTTCTGCTTAAATTTTAATGTGCATGTTAACTTATTAGTACTGTTGTGATCCTCCCTCAGTACAATCAAGTGTTTTTCCCTTAGATATTTTGTATAAAAATTATTGGTTTGTGCATCAAGAATCCTTCACAGATCAGTTGTGCATATACTCAGTCAAAGTGCTCATACAAATTTGGTGTATCACCTTAGTTTTAATCATTTTTTTCAATTATCTTCTGCCCTCAAACTCCCAGAAAGTAGTTTGGTAGACACCAACAAGGAACCGACCTTGATACTGGAGACTCACCTCAAAATAGGTATACCCACAGACCTGAGGTGTTTCAATTGTATCTATGAAAAATAGATCATTTGTGAAAACTTAGAAAACCTACAACCATCTCTCTACAGGGTGCACTTTCGAGAGATAACACATTGTCCATGTGTACATGCTCTTACATTGACATCTCTTCCTAAGTGGTCACATGAGTGAAACTCTTTAAATCAACTCCAACCTCCTTGAAGTGGGGACCATCTCCAACTTGCTTGATTTGGCCACCTTAGTAGACTTAGCAATAAAAAGGTCGACCATTTTACATGGCACATGCCACTATATCTCCACCACCTTTTAATTAATTATATGCATGTGTATACTTTTTGGTATTTTGCAATTTGGATATACTTGATTTAAACTTCACCTTTTCGATGATCATAGTCAGCATGCATGGTCGGGATTCGCATTATTTAAGGTCTAGACTATAGTGAAATGTCAAATTTGTAAATGATATTAAATAATAAGGCCGACCCCTTTTGCACGATGACTCACCCCTTGGTATGTTGGTCGGTGACTTGTATAACTCTGGTTGAGTTTGTTTTGATTTTGGTGATGGTCTTGGGCCATTGATTTATGTCCTTGATGCATTTGATGCCATTGATCCTTGACTGCAAGTTAGGGTTT
This sequence comes from Taxus chinensis, assembly GCA_019776745.2. Lineage (NCBI taxonomy): Eukaryota > Viridiplantae > Streptophyta > Pinopsida > Cupressales > Taxaceae > Taxus > Taxus chinensis. Next base: position 756,349,312 of record CM034151.1, on the reverse strand, counting down.
ACCCCTATAATTAATATGGCTGGTGTCATCCTGATTATGGTGGTTTGCTTCGAACTTTGAGGATCATTTTTAGCCTTTGATCTTTTTCCTTCTGATCTCGAGCCATTGATTATTGACCCTTGGATAGGGTAAAGTTAACTCACCTCTTGAGTTTGCATAGTAAAGTGAGGCGCAACCCTAATGCATATTTCATTTGATTTTTCACTATGCAGGTGAAGCCCTGGTAAAATTTCTTTTCAAAGCCATTGTTTGAAGCATTTTAGCTTGGTCTCTTCTGCAAAAATGGCTCTCTATCATTTTTCGCTTCTCCTGAGCTCTTTGCATGGTTGTATATATGATCATTTCTAAGATTTTGAGTGATTATGGGAGTGCCACTATTGATTCTTCTAGTTTTTAGCTTCATTTGGTTTCTGTTTTACTTCGTTGGATGGCCGTAATGGTGGTGAGTGTAGACACTAAAATTAGGTCACACTCCCTGTTCGTCCCTCAACATATAAGCCCCCCTTTATTGCATCTAACTAACCATGACCCCCTTTACCCTACTAATATTAATTTAATTACTTTAATTAAATTAATTCATTATCCTCACCATATTTATTATTTAAATATCTTAATTTAAATAATATCCACATATGCACCTTACCTAGACACCTCATGAAGTTAACTCAACCTAAGACCCGTTCTTAGCAAATTACCATAACTAACTAAGACTTACCCAAAAACTGAAAAATCAATTCCTACACTCCCTCTAACCACATTCCTGCATGCTCACAAGAAGCTTCCAGTCTAATCCGTGGGATAACGACTCAAGATCCAAGGAAATCAGGAGGATCTCCCTAAGATTAATAAACCTAGAAAATCCTGCCTTGACCGATGCCGGTTACCCCTAACCGTCGTCGGTTAAGTCCGGACCGCCGTCGGTTACCCCTTTTAACCCCAAAACAACCTTATTCTCGCAGGAAGTTGGGAGCAAGTTGGAAAAAAATGGGAAAAATTTGATGAGCAAGAACACATCCTAGAGAGATAACGCATCTTCAGAGAGCCAATTCCAACAAGAACTGACATCCAAATAAGGAAATTGAGGATCTTCTCCTTCACAGCCTTCCCAACCATATTCTGATCTATCCAAGCAAAGAGGAGTGTGCATGCAGCTCATGTAGAAGCTTTTCTTCAGTTGGTGATCACTTGCAGCCTTCAAACCCATCATTAACACCTCCATCCTTCACACATAGACTTTCAGGAATGAAATCCAAGTAAGTACAACATCATACTTTCCTGGTTATTTCACTCTATCATTATTTTATCATCCATTGTTTATCTTTCTCCCTTATTGACCATCTCCAACATTTTGTACCTTCATAGACCCATCAAAACCTCATAAAAACCTATTCTAGTCACCCCAATACCTCGTCCTAACCAACCAAACCCTTTTTGCAATCACAAAGGAGACCAAAACCCTGTTTTGTGACGTTTCTAGATTCTACAGTAACCAGCACCGGTTATACCTAACTGCGATCAGTCACCCCCTGACCGACACCGGTCTCTGTGTTTTCCTACACAGTCTTAAACATAGACCTATCCACCATATTTTACCTCACCCTCACTCACTTGTGACCTACCCGAGACCTTTATCAGACCTGCAGAACCCAGAAACAACCTTTTGACCCATGGATTCTATTCTAGCTTAGCATGTTAGATTATATTTGTTTTCTTATTGTGTTTTTAAATGAGATACCTAAATCATTTCAAAATAACAATAGGATTTACCTTGTTTTCAGCATAATTTTTTTTAAAAATAGTGGAATGACAGCCATCTAGGAAGTACCATACATCCCGGATCTAGCTCACGCTAGGCAGTTCACTGCCCATATTATTTAACTCTTTCTGGTGGTTTTACTTTCATTACAGGTAGTTCCTCCTAGCCAAAAGGAAGATCTCACAGTTAGCTGTGGATTCGGAAGTCATACGCGCACAACAACCCATCAACCAAAATTTGAACAGGTATTCCTCCTACGCCTGTTACCCTATCTGTTTTGTTAACAATTCAAAGAAACAATCTGAGAAAAAGGTGAAACATTTTGGCATGCCCGGTGGGAACCATTCGGAATTCCTTGCATTTCATTCATTCCTAGGAAAAAATTGTGTGTTTGTTTCACTTCTAAAAGCGTATTTACTAATTTTCTTCCCTGGTAATCCACTTCTTCTTTCTATTTTCTCTAAAGGAGACTTTTCTTTTGGTGTAGTTATAAAGAATCATTTCTTCATGTTTTCTGCATTTTAGTGAAAGAGAATCTCTCTTCCTCTTCATCTTATTGTGTCATCCAATTTCATATTTTCAATTTGGGTTTAAAATCATCGCATTTCATTCTGATTTTCTGCATTAGCTCACATTAAATGAGGGCAACCTATATGTTAGAAGTCATTACCAGCTGATGCTTGACAAACGAATCATAGAAAAACACTTCTATCCTTTTCTCTTTCTCCGTGTCTTACTAAACCACACAAAAATTCAAATACATACATTCTTAAACAACATCTTACCTGGAAGAAGCTGTAGGTGATCACACGATCACGGTACAGTGGGCACCCAGCTCGCTGCTCTGTCGAGTCATACTTCAGAGCGAAGCCTGCCCCCACCATAAAAAACTTGAAACCTCACCCTTTAGATCTCTTTCTTTGTAGGAAGCCTTCCTCACCAAGAAATTCTATTGTTTTGTTCATAATAGTTAGTCCACACAAATAGCATAAGTTGAACAAACATAATAAAATAGGCACTCTAGGAATGTTCTTTCTTAGTGTTCTGCTTGATTTGTGTTTTGAGGTGAGAGCTTTCGATCGTTATTTTTGTCTTTCCTCACACACTCCCAATCATAGTCGGTGTATTTTGACTTCATCTGAGTGTTTTTGGACCAAATTTACATCATTCCCAGACTTCTGGGTTTGATTCAAAATCATATTTCTAAATCACAACCATTTTTCTCATCACTGTTTCAATGTCACAGTAACCATCATCGGTCACCCCTGACCACCATCGGTTACACCCAACCAACATCGGTTTCAGGCTATTTTGTTAACCTAGTCAAAAGGACATTCTCACTTCACTTTTTTCCACTTTACAGTTTCTATCACTGTCTTTTTTATTCCCATTGACATTTTACACATCCACATATTTGGCATACTTGGCAGATTTTGGTTTGTGCCTCGCTGTTTACTCACTGCCTATTTTCTACAGTGACCGGAAAGAGTTACCCCTAACCGATGTTAGTTTTTCCTAACCGGCATCGGTTAGCTTGTTTCACATTCCACCCACCATTAGTTACTTCATTCATTTTTTCCCTGTTGTTCTCTGTACCATTTACAGAGAAGTAGCCCCACCTAATAAGTACTGGTTCACATGGTACTGACCCGAAGACAAGAGAACGCCCTCATTTTCCACGCCAGTTGCCAGCCACTCCCACCTAGTCCTTCACCACCCTCTATTTTATCACCAGCCATGGATCCTATCCATCATACTAATATCGCTAACGGAGATGAGGAGTTCGCATGACTCCTTGACTAGAACCCTGCCGCATTGCAGTTTTACCTCTCCCACTCATCCACCCGAGACACCTTGGGTCAGTTGATATACGGCATGCCTGTATCTATCCCCCCGACCCTCGCATCCACTTTTGCATCAGCTCCATCTGGTTTAGTGCTGCCCACTTCCACTTTACCCCCAGTCGTTTCATAGTTAGGTCATATACCCGCTATGACTGCCACGTCTGTTACCTCTATAACACCCATTACATCCACCATACTCTCAGTGACTACCCCAAACATGACCTCATCCGCCCCTAATGTCTCATACATACCCGTAGCTACATTACCACCTCCAGTGTCGGTGACTCCTACCCCATTTCAAAACGTGGTTCTTTCTATTCCACAATCATTAGCTCCTATTGCCACTAGGGTTACCACGACCCTTCCACCCCCATATACATACTACCAACAACCACCTATTTCATCTATCATTCATTCAAGGTACATACCCCCTATTTCATTACCTTCTTCTCCACCACCTTACATGGCAGCCCCATATATAGGAATGCCACCCCCATTATATACCCAAAACCAACCTCCTCACGTTATAGGAGGCATCCAATCATCACAACCCACCAATGACCTAATTAAATTGATGATGGAAAAGATGAAAACAATGGAGGCATCAGTTTCTAGCTCCTGCAACACTCTTACCTATGAAAATATTTGCAACGAGCCTATTCACCCATCCATTCCCATCCGTTCATACCCTGTGCATTAGGAAATGCCAAAATTCAATCGTTTCAATAGTAAGGAAGACCCACAACAACATTTGTGCTCATTCAAAAACAGGTGTTATCTGATTGCTCATGATGATGCCTTACTTTTGAGAACTTTTCCCATGTCCCTCACTGGACCAGCATTAGATTGGTATAGTGGGTTACCCAAACACTCCATATTTTCATTCAATCAGGTAGCCCAAGCTTTTTTGGATCATTTCTCCATCAATATCACCAAAAAAGTTACCATGACCGATCTATATTCCACACGTTAGTACGAGGATGAATCTATCACAAATTTTGTTGCTCGTTGGCGCAGCCTGATCAATCAACTTACCTTTCAATTTCCACAGAATGAACTCATCGATCTCTTCACCTGAGCTTGCGCCAGACATATCTCTTTGACCTTGTAGGTCCAAACTTTCAGAACATTTGATGAGGCATTCACTATGGCATGAAAGCTAGAGATTCGGGCCATCGAAGAGAAGAAAATCCTATTACGAAATAAGAATTTGGCATTCAAGTCAAATGAAACCTCCTCTTCTTCCAAACCTCCAACCAATTATTCAAAGGCTAAAGGTACCACTAACGCGAGTGGTACTCAAGGCCGGCCCAGCTCATCCGTCCAATCAGGCTACACCCTCATCTAATCTATCACTTGTTCATGATTTTTAATTCAGACAAGAGCAACGAAAAGATACCCCAATTAGGGAACCTTACTCTTCTATCTTAGAAAATCTTACCAAAGCTAGTGCCATCACTCTTCCACCCATAAAACCACACACTGGTTTTGACCCTGCTCGCCCCATGCTCGCATGGTATAAGGAACAAGAGTTCTGTAACTATCACTGAGTGAAGGGTCATAGTGACGAAAAATGCATCACTTTTAAGAATATTGTCTAAGAAATGCTCAAGAAAGGTGAGTTGACTATGGATAATCCCAACAACACCCCCAACCAAAATTTACAAATCTTTAAAAAACCATTTCCCAATCATGCCCCTTCATCCAATCAAACCAGTGAGACATCCAATCACGATACCCATACTCATGAGGTTCATGCAATCTTTAACGAGGTACATGTCACCTCTCATTTACCTCACATCCCTTCCATAGAGGAAATCTTAGCCCAAAATCCTCCTTCCACATCTGAACCAATCGTCAATGTTCCTTTACCAATAGAAGAACACCTTTCTTCTCCAACATCACCTATGGAGGAGTCTTATGCTAACATTGAAACCATCTCACTCCTAGCTTCTCCACTTAGAGAGACTTTACCTACCATACCTCCTTAACCCATAGAGGAGCACCCATTACCTCCTCCACCTACAGAGGAGCACCTATTATCTTCTCCCCTCATAATGGAGCACCCATTACCTCTTCCACCCACAAAGGAGCACCTATCCATTTCTCTACTTATTGAGGAACTCCCATCATCTCTTCCACTCGTCATAGACCCGGTGGAGATACCTTTGTCTCTTGGCGAGCATTCTCCATTAGCTACCCAACATCGAATAGAGCTAATTTTAGCTCTCTTACCCACAGAAGCTGAAGCTGGCTGATTCCCCATCTCTAAGATGTATTTTACGGGAATTCCCATTAGGTCCTCACCAACTCCACCCACAAACGTGCCATTCTCACGTTTGGATGATCACTTAGATTATGTGGATAGAGCTTTGTTATGGGGGGGGCCTCTTACTCCCTGTTTCAACACAAATGCAGAGATCCCTCGAAGACACCTCCACCATCTACCCAAGCACATTTCCACCCATCAAACCACATACAACCACTGATGTTGCAACCCCTTCCATGATATCTGTTAGCACTCACACCACACCCTTACCCATAACCTGACCTACTGCCTAAACCCAAACTCATACCCACAATATTTACCTCCACTAAACCTATTACCACTTTAGGGGTCACCCCGACCACCAGCCTTACTCATCCACCTATTAAACTAGATTTAGCTACATCCTCTAATGTCAATACCACACCTACCATGACAACCAAACCAAATAAACAAACTCATCAACCTCACACCCCTACCGCACCACTCACACCTGCACTTGTCCCGTCTGCCTTAAGACCTCAGCTGCCCAACATGGTCAAGCACCCTTCACCAATCCATAAACCAATAACACAACCACCCATTCCTACCTCACAAATCTCTAACCTACCCAGGCACACAACATGACTCATACCCGCACTTGTAGTCTCTTTACCACCAATACCTCCGATACCTTCAGCCATTACTTCACTACCCACTACACTTCAGTCATCGTCCCTCACACCTCAAGCATGACTCGCGTCACCTACCTTCATAGCACCCCCATTATCCCCGTTGGTAACTCACCCTCTTCCTCCATATGCTTTTCTATCTAGACCTCCTACACCCACATCACCTTTACCCAAGAAGGTGTAACCCAAAAATAAAACCCCACTACCCCACAACAAGGTAGTTAAAACAACCTCACATCCTCCTACCCGTCCATCTACTGTACCCATACCTAAATGAACCCGAATGATACCTCAAACCACACTGACGCCTAAATCCACAGCTCGACCCCTTCCTAAAATTCAAAAAATAATTCCCAGAAAGCCAACCACACCTACACCCAAACCCACATTCACTTCCCATTGTGATACCACTAGCAGGGTCTTATGCCAAAATTTTAACCAACCTCCTCGAGATTTCTGTTATCACATTACCACCACTCTGACCTTACAACACCCTCAAACCCAAGCCAAAAGGGTTTGATGAAACTAAAATTTGTGCATACCATCATGTGTGAGGGAACGATGTGGAAAACTGCAAGGCCTTGAAAACCATCCTTATCCAATTGTGTCCACTAGAAACCAACTTTGATGATGATGACCTTCTAGACGAGGACCCTACTTCACCTACACCCATTTCCACACTACCCACTCAACAACCACAACCTCCACCCTCATAGCTCCCAGAACCACACACAAAGTTTGAAATTAATATGGTTCGCATCAGAGAACTTGCCACACCATCAACCAAATGTCCGTTGCACCCAACTAACCTCACAGAGATTTTCTCCTCCATTAGGTTTTTGCCCTTCATGTTGTTATACCACTTACCCTACACCTTATCCATTTGAAAAATTCCCTCAAATCAACATGGTACATGTCACTATGCATGCGTAAAAGGGTAAAGACAAGGCAACTAACCCACCAACCAATCCTATACCCAACATACCAATCTGCCTCCGTACCTAAAATAACTATCCGCGGCCCCACATACCCCATTTCTAATGGCGTCACACATCGTACCATGCTCAAAAAATTACACCAATCTCCCCTCAAAATGTCCTTATATGACCTCATTCCAAACCTTGGAATCCCATCGTCAAGCCCTAATGGAGGTTCTTCCAATCTATCGAGGTTTTACCCAATGACCCTACACCCATAGCCTCCATTATCACACCCCATCATGTGGCCTCTCTCACCAAATTACCAACTTCATCCCCACCTCACCTTGATCACCAAGTGGCTTCCCTCAGCTTCTCAGAGGCAAAGATCATGCCATACCAAAATGATGACCTGGACCCAGCCCTCTTCATCTCTGTCCACATTGATGACATATGGGTGTGCTGTGTGATGATTGATGGAGGTGCTAGCATTAACATCATTTCATCCCATGCATTCTCTCAAATGCGCATACCTGATAATTGCATGTATAAACATTTGGTCTTGTTACGTTCATTAAATGACACTATCACCTCTACACTAGGCACTGTCATCCTTCACATTTGCGTGGGTCCCCACACTATTCCAGAATTGTTTTATGTTTTGGAGGGTGAATTCCAATATAACTTGTTGCTTGGTAGACCCTGGATCCATGTCATGGATTGTGTTCATTCCACTTTGCACCATTGTGTAATTTTTGAACACGAAGGACACACTTATACCATTCTAGCTGACCCATCACCCTTCAAAACATGTAACATACTTTAACTGACCCAATGATGTACTCATACCGGTCAAGCCATCTACTTCCGTAACCAATACTACTTCACCTACACTTACACCCACACCTACATGTACCACCGCTACTTTTACCGTACATACCTCCCCTACTCCTACCATCATAATCACCTCCACGGCTGACCCATTAGCTTCCTAATCTATTAACACCACCTCTGCATCAACCTTCAACACATCATCCATACCAGCTACCCACATACCAACCCCTGATCCCTTGGAAGGTGTTTTTCAATGCCTCACTCTGGGGGAGTACCGCTTATACAACGTCAACACATTCCTTACTCCGCACGAGTATAGAATCCTTCACCAACACCCTTGCTATGATCACCATATAGGAGAACACCTCCTTTATGATCCTCCTCATCTTCGTACTAGTATCACTTATGGGGGACTTGATACTACCACCTACACACTTGAACCACCATCACAACCCCACCCATTTTCCGCAGACTTCTAATCACTTACCAATCGCTGTTTTGCCCACACCTTCCTACAACGTTGTGCATGGAAGGGTTTTGGTTTTGGCTTTTACGAACAAGGTCGCCATACCATTATTCCATGTACCATCCACAAACATAATGACCGTAGTCGTATCAGCTTCCTGGAACCTCCTACCAAACATGCCCACATTGAACTTATTCAGGACCCTGGCCCTTCTTCACCTTCATCACCACCCTCACCGATGGAGTCAATGGATACTGAATCTATCCCTCCTAATTTTTTTTTCATAAACACCATTTCCTTGGAGCCTTTGACTTATCAATGCGAAGGTGAGGCCCCTTCCACTCTTCCATTCCTGTATCCTAAGATGATCGATGACAACACACCTAAAATTAATGTCGTTCAATGTCAGGATGATGAATCCATACTCACCTACGTTGGTGCAGAAGACTCATATATTCATCGGTCGTTACCTTCTAAGACACAAACCATGTTGAATGAATCGACTATTGAGATCAACATTCATACTCAGGATGACCCGCACATCCTAAAGATTGGACAATATTTAGATGCTGTTGAACAAGAAGCCATCACTTCTTTTCTTTGAGATCATAACCACGTTTTCACTTGGTCTTACGCAGACATGCCCAGTATTGACCCCACCATAGTGGTCCACAATATCGTAACCGTTCCCGATGCCAAACCTATCAAATGAAAGATGAGGAAAATGCACCCTCGCATTGCTATTCTCGTCAAAGAAGAACTTTAGCATCTTCTTTTCATTTCCTTAATCTTACCTATTGATTATCCTCATTGGATTTCTAACATTGTCCCTGTTACTAAAGTAACAGGGGGACTCCGCATTTGCACGGACTTCCGTGACCTCAACCTCACCTTCCCGAAAGACGACTTCCCTTGCCTGGTATTGATCAACTGGTTGACCTTACCACGGGTCACGAGATGATCTCACTCATGGATGGTTTCTCGGGTTATAACCAAATTTTTCTTGCCCCAAAAGATCAACACAAGACCACATTCATTACCCCTTGGGGAACCTTTACTATCGAGTCATGCCTTTTGGCCTTAAAAATGCTGGCGTTACATATCAACGTACTATGACTTACATCTTCCATGATATCATGCATCGCATATTGGAAATTTAAGTGGATGATATCTTGGCTAAATCTAAACGCTGCGCCGAGCACCTTGCTATCCTTGAAACCATTTTTGACTGCCTCACTAAATATTGTGTCTGACTTCAACCAAAAAAGTGCGTCTTCGCGGTTCTCTCAAGAAAACTCCTGGGATTTATTGTTTCCCTCTGTGGTATAGAAGTTAAACCCACTAAAGTCAAGGCCATTATGGAAATGCCTCCGCCCACGAACCTCAAATAACTTCTTAGCTTGCAAGGTAAATTGCAATCCATTCGCCGTTTCATTTCACAATTATCAGATCAGTGTCAACCATTTCATCATCTGCTTAGGAAGGATGTCTCCTTTAAATGGGATGATGACTATCACAAATATTTTGAGGCCCTAAAACAATACCTTCTCCAACCACCCATACTCATTCCACTGAAAGATGATCAACCTTTTTACCTATACATATCAGCTACTGATCATTCCTTGGGAGCCATGCTTGCTCATTGTGATGAACAACATAGGGAGCAGGTAGTTTATTACATAAGATGTACTCTTTTGGACTATGAAACCTGATACAACCACCCAGAAAATATTTTCTTAGCCTTAGTTTTTTTTGCCACTAAACTCTGCCATTACCTACTCAACCACAAAACCTATGTTGTGACCAACACCGACCCTTTACACTTCATGTATGCCAAACCTTATCAAAATCAGTGCACCACGTGATGGCTTATGCTTTTAGCTGACCTTGACCTCGAATTCATTCACCAAAAGTCCATCAAGGGCCAAGCTATAGCTGACCAACTGGTTGACGCACCTATTGTCGGGGACCAACCCTCTAATTTTGACTTTCCCGATGAATCCATTGCTACCCTTTCCCTGGATGAACCCCCTTACCAAATGACACTGTTCTTCGACGGTTCCAAGTGTTCAGTGATGGGGGTGGAGCTGGTGTTATCCTCATCCCTTTGGATGGAGAACCCATGCCTTTGTCTTTCAAATTAGACTTTGAATGCACCAACAATATTGCTGAGTACGAAGCACTCGTACTAGGTCTCCAGACCGCCTATGCCCTCGATGTCAAATCAATCCACATCTTTGGTGATTCACAATTGGTCATAAACCAAGTCAATGGTATGTACCAATTTCGTAACGAGATACTTCAAAAGTATAAACATCATGTAGACATACTTTTGACCACCTTTGATCATTACACCCTTCAAACCATCCCACGGTCAACCAACAAATTTGCAGACACTATGGCCTGCTTAGCTTCCCAAATACCCACTTCCCCTACCGATTCCAAAATATTTGTCACTGTACAATGCCTCCATTCACCTTCTTATTTACCTCACGATGTTTACTCAATCAGAACTGACACCCTTGACCCGAGTGACCTTTGGTATAAACAATACTCCGACTACATTTCCCTCTCCATCCTACCTCCTGATCTCACCCGTAACGGACAATGTGCCTTCCTTAAGAAGGTCTCCCATTTCTTTATCCTAGGGGGACTCCTCTATAAGCATGGCTTTGATGGTATTCTCTTACGATGCCTCACAAGTTCTGAAATTCCTTATACCATCAAGGAGGTTCATGATGACATATGTGGAGGTCACTTTAGTGGCCTTGCTGTTGCTAAGCGTATTCTTTGCCTAGGCTATTACTGGCCGACCCTTAACCATGATTGTTGCGACTATGTAAAATGCTGCATGAAATGTCAACAACATTCCAACCTTCATCATACACCCAGTCATGCCTTACAGGTCGCACTCGTGACCTTTGGCCCTTCTCTCAATGGGGTTTGGATCTTGTTGGTGAGATCAACCCCCATTCTTCACAATGCCATCAATGGATCATAACTGCTACTGAATACTACACAAAATGGGTAGAAGCCATACCACTCATCTCCATGAAAGCTGAGAAAATATGTGAGTTCATTAACCATCACATCATTTGTTCACTTTGGTGTCCCTCATCACCTCATCACTGACAATGGAAAACAATTCAAAAACAAAACACTGCAAAAAATTTACGATGCCTTCGACATTTAGCTTAGTTTCTCATCACCTTATTACCCATAAACCAATGGCCAAGCTGAATCCACTAACAAAACCCTCAATAAAATTCTCATGAAAGTGGTTGATAATACTGGGAAGGATTGGCATACACACATTCCTTTTTCCCTATGGGCTTACTGCACTAGTATTCGCACTTCCACTGCAGCTACACCCTTTTCACTGGTCTATGGTACCGAGGCTGTTCTGCCTCTTGAAGTCTAGATCCCCTCACTTCACATTTCTCTCCATGACATGCTTACTAATGATGAATTTCGTCAGGACCGCTTAGCATAACTAGAGTTATTAGACGAACGTCATCTTAACGCTCTGGATCACCTTCAAGTTTATCAACAACGTATCAAACATGCTTATGAAAAACGTGTTCATGAATGAACCTTCCAAGTTGGTGACCTTGTTTTGAAAGAAAATCAACATGTAACCAAGGTAGAAAAAAGTAAACAGGGAAAATTCACTCCTAATTGGCTTGGACCATACATCGTAACTCATACCTATGGATCGGGTGCCTATCGTTTGTCCTCTCTTGAGGGTAAACCCGAACTTGAGCCCCTTAACACATTACATCTTTGACCATTCTATTGTTGACTCATTGTCCTACCTCACCCTTGTGTCTCTTTACAGGCTCATCCCTTGAGCACTATCCATTCCATCCATCTCCCTAACAATTAAACAAGAATCATGTGATTACCCGTCACCCTTTTTCCTTATCTTAAATATGTGCACCACGGCTCTGCACATGGCATGATTCTCATGGATAATTTTCTGTCTTCTTTTAGATGAGATCCCATGGTCGTTCACCCTTTCCTTCTCAACAAGAACCAAATGCTTCATTATAGTCTCGTCCATGACTTAAAAGCCAAAAAAAAAAACAAAGATGAATCCCTCAGAAGGACATCTTCCAAAATAAGGGATTAACTCCTTGAGTCAAACTTCCAATATAAAAGATGAATCCCTCCAAAGGACATCTTCCACCTTCCATTTTCGCTATAAGTAGACTTCTCCCTCGAAGGACAGCTATAAAAATCTCGCAACTCTCTACATAGTCTTTCCAAAAAGAGGACTATTTTCTCAAAAATCAAAATTCAGAAGCTTCCCGCATCGATCAGCTTCGTGAAGACCTCAAGGAGACATATATTCCTCCCGTATAGACTTCCCACATTGATCAGTCTATCTACAAAGTCAAAAAGAAAAGAAAAATAAAAATAAGCTTTTTCGTCATGGACTTGCCTATTGTGATCTTGGCTCTATTGCCCAAGGCATTCTACTTCCCATTTTATGACCCAATTACCTGCACCTCTTTACCCGTTGTCTTTTCACTTCATACCTCAAGGGACCTACTGAACCTATGACATTTGGTGATCATGTGACTATTCATCACTCTTAGAATTATCAATCATGTAATGTCTTAGGGTCTTACGTTCATTAGCCTATCTATATGATGTGTTTCATACGTTTTGATCCTTGCCAATCAGGTGGCTTTCTTGCCCCCTCTTATCTTTTCTCTTCTTCATTACCTTTTGATATTCTTATATAGGACTTGGTCCTCGATGCTTACCTTTTGGGGTCATCCTCCCCTTTTGCCATAGTCGCCCTCACCTGCAACATTTTTACCATCATCTACCCCCACCTATTAAACCCAAACCCACAACATGACCACAAACCTACCAACTCATTTTCATATTCATCCCTAGCTTATGGGAGAACTACATTATCGGTCTGAGGTCCCTTTTCACTGGGACTATGTAGGCAGCACTTCTAGGGCATGGGGCCCTAGAAGGTTAGCTCGGCCACTCTTTACCCTAACCATTTTTCCCCACTTTTACCTGATTTCCTATTCATCTCAAAAACCTCGACATCTAAACCATATACCACATAACTTGTGCCACTTATATTATTTCACATTTTCATACATAACCAACATTTTCCAATTTTTATACCATCGTATACATTTATATTACCATTTATTACCAAAATACCAAAATGGACATCCATGCCTAAACCAACCTGACTCATCCATGCCTAAAACCTGACCTAACTCAACTTGACACCATGCCTAAACCACTGACTCCATCCATGCCTAAACCAACCTGACATCAACCATGCCTGAACAACTGACTCTAATCCATGCCTAACCTGACCTGACTCGATCCATGCCTAAACTGACCTGACTCCATCATGCCTAACTCACCTAATTTCCACCCATATCAAACCAACAAACCCATATCTCATCTACTACAAAGTAACAAATCCATATCTCATCTAACACAAGCCATAAACCAATATATCATAAACACATTAACACATCACCAAATACCATGTATCTCCTCATATATACATGTGTGTATCAATACAATGTACACCTGTATCACATAAATGTGTATCTCCAAAATAATCATCATCGGCTCGCAGGCCACTACCAATACAATACTTCAAAAATATGTACAACACAATTAAATAGCAAAATCGCAAGGCCGGTCTCATATATAATACATACAAAATGACTTCAGCATGCAGGTCGGTCCACAATAGGTCAATCATCTCCCCATCTGATGTCAGGGAATGCTCCCTGTGCTGTGTCTCTCCCAACCCCTCTGCCACACTTGTCTAGGGCCCAACACCTGCCTCACCTCCTACTGATGGCCCCTCACCTGGGGCTGGCCTCTGCACACTAGTGGCCTCACCATGACCCTATCCCTGGGCTCACCAGGCCCCCTGTACTCTCCACACTGTGAGTGCAGGATCTAGTCCTCTCACTGGAGGCCTGTTGTGCTTTGTACTCGGCATAGGAGGGCACATCTAGCTGGCAGCTAACAAATGATCCTGGTAATACCATGCCTCTCCTAAGGCATCTCTGAACCTGGCCATGGGCACTGTCTGTGGAGGTGCCATAGGTCCCGCTACCTGCGTGGGTACCTGTATAATGGGACCCTATCCCTGAACCTATCCTAAGCCCTGTGCTAGGTCCTAGAGCCTGAGTCAGCCCTGGAATCTATGCCTGTGCCTGTAGCTGGGCCTACAGGGTAGTAATCTATGCCTGTGCTGCTGTTAGTTGGCCCTGCAGACCCGTAACCTACCCCTGCGCTGTGGCCAACTGGCCCTGTAAAGCCTACACCTACACCTATAGGGTGGCTATCTTCCCTCCATCTCTTCCTACCTCCTCTCCATCTCCATCTCCCCTACCTCCACCTATGCAGGTACCTGTCCCTACCCTTCCTAAGCCTGTAGTGTCGGTATCTGGGCCTGTAATGTGGCAACCTGTGCCTCTGTACCTGTATCAGCTGCCCCTGCATGATCCCAAGCTATGTCACCAAAGTAGCCACCTACCCCTGTAGGGCGTCTCTCTGAACTGTGAGGGTGGCTAAGTCTGGCTACCCTGGCCTCGGTGGTATGGCTCTCAGCTGTGCCACCCACCACTACCTGTACCCATCTGTAACCCCAACATCATCAATCTGTACATCTACTACAGGCTACTCCTCCTATCCATTCAGCACTGTGGGTCATGGTGGAGACATAGGTCTCTCCACATCATCTCTTCGGTATTGAGGGAACGAGGTGGTACACCCTGGACCAATCCAAACTAGCATCTAACCCACTCTATGGGTATCCACTCATGCTCTCCCACTCTCCTCCCCTCTATCCACAGATGTATCTGTAGCCTAGCTAGCTCCATAGCCATCTGTCTGTATGAAGGGAAGCTCACATACGGCCTCCAAATGACGTCCACCCCAGACAACCCCTCCAGTAACCTCCTGTAATAAGCTACATCATGCGTAGCTCTGACACCTCGGGCCTCTCCCATGGCCAGTACCCACCGCTTGTACCCTAACTCTCAAAACTCTCCATGGGAATGCATCTACCTGGGGCATCCCCACTGGTTGAACACAAACAATGTGCTCGTACGCCCAACAATGAAGTAGTATGATGCAGCAGATGCTGAACCTCCGCAGTCACCCGTAGGCCCATAGCTCTTTATACACCTATGTCAGCAATGCAGGTGCCCATGTGAACCATGTCCAATGTATCATCATGTCATGGAGGACTCCCATTAGTGACCTTGGGAATCTCCCCCCCTCTGCATCCGGTAGTGCAAAGCAACACACTGCCTCCATCACAAGTACCACTAACCTCATCTCCTCTAGATGAGCTCTATACATCACTCCATAGCTCATGCTAGCACTATGGAACGTCAGGTATCTGCTACACCCTCACCAAAAATAGGTGCCAGTAACTCCTCAGATGCCTTTGAAGAGATAGAATACACCTGGGCCCCCAATATGGGCAACCGCAGGATCCTATAGATGTCCTCCAAGGTGATCGTCATCTCACCCATCAGTAAATGGAAGGTATTGGTCACTGAGTCCCATCTATCGATGAGGGAAACCATAAGACTCACCTCCTGGACTACATGCCGGTAGTGCCTCACCCCTATCAATCCCACCTCTGCAACATGCTGCCACTCCACCTGCGTAGCACTCTCCCATACTCTCAATAACAAGGGTGGCACCTGGGCTCTCATCCACAGCTCATCTCTCACCTGCATCCCACAAAAGCAATGCATTAGTATACCTTTCTCAACTTACCTATTTTACCCCACATCCTAACCTAATTTACCCAAACCCATCCACCTAAAACTATCTACCCTAACCCTCACCCAAACCTACCCTAACCCTCACCTAAACCTATCCAAACCTAAGGTTAACCGACACCGGTTAACATCAACCAACCCCGGTTATCCCCTGACTGACCATGGTCTCCCCTTGACCGGCATTGGTCACTGTTCTTATGACCGATACCTGGTCTCTACCCACCGACATCAGCCACCAGGTAACCGACGTCAGTCACTATCACACCACCTGCCCCGACTTTCCAACCCTACTTTTTCCCTTCCTTGACATTCTACCCACCCAAATCCCTCTTTACACCCTTAATTGTTCCTACATTACCCCTTTTTCCCTACCCCCTACCCTTCAATATTACCTTTTCCCTCTCTTTTTCCCATTTTTGAGATATTCTTTCCCCCCAAACCCCCCATTTTTCACATTTTTTATATTTTACCCAGATTAACTCAAAAATCAAAACCAAAGGTTCAAATCCTACCTGATCTCACTGCCGCCATCATGGTGGAACCTCTGGCCTCTGTGCCACTCCTCTCGAGCCCTCTTCGGCCTCTGCCATTGAGCCTCAACTGACCTCCAACTCTCTTAACCAATCCTCAGCCACACGAATCGTGCCACCTGATCTTGCGGCCCCACCTCTCACTCAACCACTCTCACCTATGTGGCTCACCAACTAATCTCTCTATAGTAATCTTTTGACCTCTTCCTCTGACACTCTCTTTTGTCCTTTTATCCTTTTCACAATGCATAAATGAATTTTCAAATGTGGGTTTTCCACTTTTTATACCCTACCTGACACGACCGACATCAGTTAACCCTTGACCACTGCTGGTCTGTTACCCTAGACTACCGCCGTCGGTTCCTCTCCACCGTCATTGGTTCATACTGACCACTGTTGGTTACCTTGCCTACTCATTGCCCTCACATTTACCTCATTTTCCTTACCTCCCCTTTCTTTTTCCTTCCATACACCTACCTAGACCACTTTACCTTCGCTTCTGGCCCTCCACCTTCTTCAACCTCACCGCATCCACTGTCGACGCCTCCTAATTTTACCCCTACCTTGGCCTTACCCATGTGCCGTGACCTAGATATTTGAACCTGGACCATTGCTAGTGACCTTTTGACCTCATGTGTTTGCTATACCTTGCGGCACTGTTACCTGTGTTGATTGACCTAATGACCTTACCTAGCCTATTGCCATGACCATTTATCCTGACCCTACCTTTGGTGTACTAGAACATACCTAAACATTTCCTTGTACCTAACCTATGTTGTGTTTCCTGACCTTATCCTATACCTTGGATACCAGATTCACTTCACCCTTGTTTGGATAAACCTATCGACCTTAGACAATGTAGAGTTTTCCTGCTCTTCAACCCGGTAGCGTGCTACAGTTTATACATGTGCGTGCATTTGACTGTTGCTACCTTTGACCCTGACCCATTACCTAGATCACCCAAGTAGACCTTTCACCTCTTCTCCCCTACACTCACCTGCCTTTTCCTCACATTTACCTTTTATCAAACCACTCACCGCTTCAGCCTACTGCCTCGTCAGTTCCTTGGTTTGAGGGGGATCACCTTCACCCTCACATGGGGCAACCACATCTTATTTTTGTTAGCATCGCTTACCAATACAAGCTACACAACAAAAAGGGGAAAAATGTAGACACTAAAATTAGGTCACACTCCCCCTTTGTCCCTCAACATATAAGCCCCCCTTTATCACATCTCACCTAGCCATGACCCCCTTCACCCTACTAATATTAATTTAATTAATTTAATTAAATTAATGCATCTATCCTCACTATATTTATTATTTAAATATCTTATTTAAATAATATCTACACAAACACTTCACCTAGACACCTCATCAAGTTAACTCAACCTAAGACCTATTCTTAGCAAGTTACCATAACTAACTAAGACTTACCCAAACCCTAAAAATCAATGCCTACACTCCCTCTAACCACATTCCTGCATGCTCACAAGAAGCTCCCAGTCTAATCCATGGGATAACAACACAAGATCTGAGGAAATCAGGAGGATCTCCCTAAGATTTTAGTAAACCTAGAAAATCCCACCTTGACCGACGTCGGTTACCCCTAACTATTGTCCAATTAAGCCAGACTGCCATCGGTTACCCCTTTTAACCCCAAAAAACCTTATTCTCAAGGTTGGAAGTTAGGATGCAAGTTGGAAAACATTGGGAGAAAGTTGACGAGCAAGAACACATCCCAGAGAGATAACACATCTTCAAAGAGCCAATTCCAGCAAGAACTAACATCCAAGAAAGGAGATTGAGGATCTCCTCCTGCACAGCCTTCCCAGCCACATTCTGATCTATCCAAGCAAAGAGGAGTGTGCATGCAACCCATGCAGAAGATTTTCTTCAGTTGGTGATCACTTGTCAGCCTTCAAACCCATCATCAGGACCTCCATCCTTCACACATAGACTTTCAGGAATGAAATCCAAGTAAGTACAACATCATACTTTCCTGGTTATTTCATTCTATCATTATTTTATCATCCATTGTTTATCTTGCTCCCTTATTGACCATCTCCAACATTTTGTACCTCCATAGCCCCATTAAAACCTCATAAAAACCCATTCCAGTCACCCAATACCTCGTCCCGACCAACCAAAATCCCTTTGTGCAATCACAAAGGAGACTAAAACCCCATTCTGTGACATTTCTAGATTTCACAGTAACCGGCGCCAGTTATACCTAATCGCGGTCGGTCACCCCCTGACCGACGCCGATCTCTGTGTTTACCTACACAGTCTTAAACAAAGACCTATCCACCTAATTTTACCTTACCCTCACTCACCTGTGACCTACCCGAGACCTTTATCAGACCTGCAGAACCCAGAACCAACCCTTTGACTCGTGGATTCTATTCTAGCTTAGCCTGTTAGATTAGATCTGTTTTCTTATTGTGTTTTTAAGTGAGATACCTAAATCATTTCAAAATAACAATAGGATTTACCTTGTTTTCAGCATTAATTTGTTTAAAACAGTGGATTGACAGCCATCTAGAGAAGTACCATACTTCCCGGATCTAGCTCACACCTAGGCAGTTCATTGCCCATATCATTTAATTCTTTCTGGTGGTATTGTTTTCATTACAGGTAGTTCCTCCTAGCCAAAAGGAAGTTCTCATGGTCAGCTTGTGGATTCAGAAGTGATCATAGGTGTAACAACCCATCAACTGACATTTGAATAGGTATTCCTCCTACGCCCGTTACCCTATCTATTTCGTCAATGATTCAAATAAACAATCTGAGAAAAAGGTGAAACAGTGAGAGCTTGGAGCTCATTTTTTGTATTATTCCTTTGGTGGCCACCGTTGTCAGTGTTTTTTGGGGTTTCCTGTGTCTTCACCTTCTGCATAGTCGTGTGATATTTTTGGTAGATAATGTCATTGGCACTTGAGCTCGAGATTTAGCTATTCTTGGTGTTTGAGTTTCTTCTCTTTTCGGGCTCTGTGAGGATTGTGTATCTTGATCTATTTGTACTCTGTGATCATTCCTCCTATTGAGTTTGAATTTTAGTTCTCTGTAAATGTGGTGACTACTTGTGGGTTAGAGCTCATCCTTTGCTTAAAATATCTTTGTGCCTTGTGGATTTCTACAAGGGTTTTGCAAAAGGTATGGTTTTCATTGACATGAGCTTGAGAATCTACTGTGTAGCTATCATACTGTTCCATGAGGGAAGTAAGTCTTGACCTCCTTAGGTGTTATTGTTGCTTCTTCATTACTATTTTGACCTTAAAACTGATAATCTATTTTTTCTTTGCATTTCCTGTGTTTTTATGGCTCGGCCTTGGTCATTTTTATTTGAACCTCATTCTGAGCTTGATATTCTTTCTCTAAACTTGATGATCCCATGAGGTTTTTAATAGATCCAATTTTAGTCAGTGAGTTCTTTCTCCCTCATTTCTCTGATTTCTTAATACCCATTAATGTTTTTATCAATGGTCAAGATCTGTACTTACTCTGATACTATAACTTGAATATGATTTTAATGGGAATGAAAATATCTAAAATACTGGAATATTTCTTTTACTTGGATATGTGTAAGTATTTTGATTCAAAGTTTTTACACCTGAGTTTGTGTTCTAAATAATATGTCAAGCCCTATTTACTTGTTACTATTATCCATTCCTTATAAAATTATCCCTTGAATGTAGACTGTTGTACTTTTTGTTGTATAAAGAGGCCTCCTTTTGATGATCATTTAAGCATTTGTAATCATTGGACCTATATATGAATGTGTTTCTGATTCTAAAATTGTTCTTGGTCAATCCTTGAGCCTTTTCTGGAACTTATCGGCTTTCTAACTCTGTTAGTAGCCTTTTTCTTATTGTGGGTTCATTTTCTTCAATGCTTTGACACCTTGGGGTTTGCTCTCTATTTGAGCTTGTGGTGTCCTCTTCTGTTATGATCCAAAATTAGTCAACTCTTTCCATTAGTTTCAGCTTTGTTTTATTGAGCCATGGTTAAGGAAATACCTTTGATCCTTTGTGTGTTTTTCTAGTTCTATTTAACCATGAATCTTGCATTTAAATTTTTCTTTGAAGTATAATGTAGAATGATGTGTACTTTGATCTGTCCTAGATTTGGGATCGAGGTATTTATGTAAACTTGAAGTTGTTTGGGCTACACTTGTAGCTCTTTGTCACATATATCTACTATGTCATTGATTTTCTCTTATATCCTTCCTGATTCTGAAGTTTTAGCTCTTTGAGGATTATGTATCTTTTGATAGACAGGTAGGCTTGTTCATTTGATTTTTGAACTAGTAGTATTAACACTTTGACTATTCTTGATTTCATGAGATCTTTGTACGTTGTATGTTTCTTTCTAGAAATTACAAGCAGTTTAATTGTTTTTTGATACTATTTTAGGCATAAGTCTTGATTCAGATGCTTGTTAAGATCTCTCTAACTTGCTTCTTTTACATAGATGCTTTATTTCCTTTATAGTAACATTTTTGGCATGTTGGAAAATCTGAAATGTTGATTTTTCATGGCGAAGCCCTGGCAATTATTTTCCATAATTCTCTATTCCATCCATTTCAAACTATAGTAATTGTATTTTTTGATTTAGAATATAGAAAATAACACTTCATGTTTGAAGCTGGATTGGTAAATAAAAATGATAAATCATATATGTTTATCTTTATCATGACATGTTTTACTGCTTCTTCGTATCACTTAATTGATTTAAACAATTCTTTTAAAGAATGTAGTAGTTGAAAGCAACATGATGAAATTTGTAAATGTCCATTTTACATGGCGAAGTCATGTCAAAATTTTCCCAGAATCTTATTTTTTCATTCTGTTTTAGCTATAACCCTTTTTGTCTAATCAACTTTAGCTTCTTCAAATCTCATTCTTTTTCTTCAGTTGCAATCTAAAACATGTACTTCCATTGATATTCTCTTTTCTATACTGTAACCTGTTCCATCTGAAGAAAATATTGAGTTTGAGTTACATTCATTCTTCTTTCAGCCTATACTTCTGAATTGTCTATTTCTTCTTAGCTGTAACATGTACCTGCACACTTAAGAAAATAGTTAGAAAATACTTATGCATTTTGGCCTCTCTTATGTCCATGTTTCTTCTTTTCTTTTCTCTTTATTCTTTCTGAGTAAGTAGAGCATGTATGCAGTCTGATCTTCAAGTAAATTATATCTCATGTTTTTAAGAGATTCATATACACGAACTACGATATTAAGGAATATGAATTGATACCTGAGCTCATAAATGATGGTGCATTTTATTCTTTTTAGGTACAATGACTTCCACAAAGAAGATGAGAAAGGAGAAAAGGTTGGAATGGAGCTACTCCAAATAATGAAGAAGGTAATGATGAGTTCACTCATAATCTTTACTTTATTTTTCATGCATGCGTACCTCTTATTTCAGTAGTTGTACTTTACTTTCCAATTACATCCCACGGCTTGTGTGGGAACATTTGAAATTTTCTTATGAATAAAAAATTGAATTTTGTAAATGAGTTGTATATTTTTTTCTACATTTCAAATTTTTGTATGGATTGTATGATGAACTAAATAACTCAGTCATTTAATTGAATGTCTTAAACATGAAGGAAAGAACATTAATGAGAACCTGTGACATTCAATAATGAACTTTGATTTCTATAATCTACACTTATGTTTTATGTCCCAAAACTCAACACTTCACCTATTCTGTAATTCGGTGTCTTCATCAAGACAACACAATTGTCCTTCGGGGCCCTTGTGTTATTTTACTGAAGGTATCATGAAATTGTAGACTATGTGATCTGTTATGTTTTGTAATAGCACACATAGCTGCAGATTTCACTTAATCATTAATTAATTCAGCAGTAACCAATAATATCAAAACTCCCTTAGCTTAGGTATACTTCACCAATGCCTTTCATCGTAACGACGAAGTTTCGATTTTCCCCATTTTTGCACAAGTGCAAAAATTGTCAACAGGAACATGATTACACACAAGGCCATTAACCCAAACACAAGCTACAGGATCTTATCTCATACCTTCATTACATGAGGAGGTGAGCATAAGATCAAACTAAGGCTAATTGTGATTTAGTTTTGGAACAAAGAACTTCCTTTGATAAAGGAACAACGTTAACAACACTTAATAAAGAATTGGAAAGAACCTTGGAAAAAACTAATGAAAGAAGGTAAATTTGAATTTCCTCTTCAAGATTTTATTATTTATTAACCAGGATATTACTGAGGCTTGAAATATTTTTCATAATGGTTAAAACAAATTCACTTAGGCTTCACTTGATAAGTTTGACAAAATTATACATATTACGTTTTCAAAATAGGTGAGATATATTTAAGGGTTTCTAAATGAATTTCCTCCTACTATAAGATGTAGGATTCTCCCAAAATTTAACCATTCATTATAAAACCACTCGGTGATACTTAGTATTACGTTATTTCCACAATCAGAAGGGTTTTCTAACATAAGGTTAGAACTCGGTTTGCTTACCATTATCCTTTTTGATAACTATAAATAGAAACATAATTTATTATAAAAGACGACACACAATCTAAAGATGGCTAAAAAGTCTATTGTAGTTTGAATCGGGGTTAAATAGGTAAAACAATATCGGTCATATCGTGGATAAAATATGTTTCAACATTGTAATCATACAATAAGATGATCATAACAACTCAATGATCATTTTATTTTAATCATAAAAATATTTCATAAGTTTTAGCTTCAGTGAATAATGGAAACCCTACTCCACAAATATAAAAATAGTAAGGCATTTTCCTTCAAAAAAATTCTCCACAATTATCATTCCAAAGTCCTACTACACATTAAGCATTCATACAATAGCATGTAACATGCAAAACTGAAGCAACTTCTAGCAATCCTTTTTCTCTCATTTTTTTACCCGTAAAATCCATCTACATAATTTTAATCCCGAGTCAGCTTGTGAGAACCGAGCATGATAAAGAATACACAAAGAAATAAAATGCTACCAATAACAATATCATAAAAAGAACCTTTTAGTTAATGAAAAGGGGGAAATTCCAAGTTCTAAATACTAACAACGCCATTACACATGCTAGAAAAATACCATGTCAAAATTAACATCATATACTAACTACTAATTACCCCCTTTAAAGAAAATTTACCCCACAACAATCATACACCTAATTAATTTCCAAGAACACACAGAGTAAGATCAAAGGAACAATTCAAACATCTGATAATCTTGTCATGCTATGAACAACAATAAAATAATAAAATAAAGGAAATAACTCATATTTAGTAAATCAACACATAAAACATATCTAATGCCATTGTCTTACAAAGATTTAAATTATAGTCCAATCAATTTGTTTACCCTTAAGCCTATATCAAAAGAATTTAAGTAAACCATCCCAAAGGAACCAGGACTATAAAGGGGTCAAGCAATTTAAGTTTACTCAAGCAATAAAAGTGTCAAATAATATTAATCCTTAATTCATATACCAACATCGGTGATATTTGGTCATGCCAAAGTCTATAATGATAACACTTAACCTAATTAGATGCAGGTGTAAAATAATATTGGTCATGAATTATTACATTCTCCTGAATGATATCCTATCCTACCCATTTTTAGATATACATGTAACTTTAATACTCTACATCATAGGTATACCCTTGTTCATACTAGAGGTGTGGAACTGCACATTTCAGTAGGATTCCAAACCATACTCCCTAAGTTAAGGTTTAATTAACCACATGGAGAGATACAAGACTTTCATACATATAACGACAATAAATATTTATTCCCTTCCACACTGTGAACAATTAGGAAAATATATTAAGCATACAAAATTCTAATAGTGGCCATAACTCAAACTAAATCATCTAACATCCAAGGTGTTGATTTCTATTAAAGAATAGGTTTCGAAAAATATCATCAAAGCATAGTTACGGTAAAATACCTAATGAATTATACTAGAAAAAGAATCTGTAATTATATTTTATACCCATCTCATAAATGACGAAATATCTTAAGAATACGTATCCAAAAAACCAAAACTTATACCGAGCCTTCATTTAATAGAACTAATAAATATATCCCATATTCTAAGGACCCAGGTCAACAAAAACGCCCCAGTTTTAAGGATTGAACTAAACCACATTTAAATAAAACAAGAATCTCATGTGGGTGCATATGTTGGTTGAGTTCTATGACATCTGTAATACTTTAGTAGGTTACTAACTTCAAAACATCCCAGGTCGAATAATACCCATTCGGATTTAGATACTAATAAAAAGAAAAAGATAGTGGAATATGCAGACCAATAGGCACCCAATCCACCCAGTTCATAATTATTTCAACTAAACCCAACACATGTAAAAACCAGGTTCAAAAATTGGAGAAAGTCAGTATTAAAACAACACCATTACCATCAATAATACATATTTTATCTTCTCATTTCACAATGAAAAGGGAAGACAAGGGAGGATATAATTCCTTGTAACCATTGGGATACAAGAAGCATTAAGAACAAGTGAAAAATCAAGTGCCAAGACCATTTGCAGACCCAAATCTAGCAAGGAATCGTCCAAAGAAATAGCTAACACAAGAACAAAACTAAAAACATAGCATGGAGGATGAGAATCGATTGAAAAACCACCATATAAACCCAAGCAACAACCACTTCAGTAAATAAAAGAAAATTCCTCTCATGCTATGGTTAAAGTTAGCATATCAGCTAGATGGGTAGAAATTATCATGCCTGGAAAATGTTTCCACATGTTCAACGCATCCGACAAGGCCCTGGATGCAAAAAACTTGACAAATATTCCACTTTTTACTTGCTAGGGGTCCAAAAACAGTCCACGGATCAAGTTTTGGCATACACAAGGGGTTTTCCACAAGGCTAGGAGAATCTACACCAACAAATAACATTTTTTCCTATAGTTTCAGTACCTTTCTAGACAAAAGAAACTGAAATCCCTCCACAAGATTCACGTGGCCAGAAACCAAGGAAAAAAAACTTTTCAGATGTTCTACACAAATCCCCAACAAGATTCCCTCACAGAAATTTTCCACACAGTCAGCAAAACATGGTGTGAGCAGGTAATAAAAAAACCAGGGTAGAAAATGTAATTAAAACTTGTAATAAAAAAGGCACCCAACATTCATCTTTACTTTCAAAGTCTTTTCAACAACCCCCAAATGCAAATCCTTTACAAGAGAAGCTCAAAATAATAAATAAAATAAGTTTCGGCCACCCACAACAAAAATCCCAACATGTCTACCATTTAGGAGGTTTAAAGGAATGCGAAGTGGCCATCAAATCCACCCACCTCCAGCTAAACAAGGAACCAAAACAAGGAGTTAATATTCACACCCCCCTTCATGCCAAACATGGTACAAAATGATTAAAAGAGAGAGGAAAGGTCGGTGGCGGGGCACATTAAATCCACCATAAAATTTAGCAATTAAAACAATCCCAAGCATATAGGATTGGTCGGCCAAGGTGGGATGCGGTGGCTGAAGTCTTTAATAAAATATTAAACGTGAAAGCTCCTCCTCTTTTGCACAATTGAGGCTCGCTCTATGGAAGTGACCAACGAAACAATAGAATATTTTAACATTAATTAAAGATGATATAGATAAAAATTGACATTAAAATAATAATAAAATATAATCATTGATTGAAAATTAAAATAATAATATCTTTATTATTATTATTATTATTATTATTATATAGCCTAAAATAGTTATTATTTATAATCACAATGGTCGGCATTCAGGATCAAAAATTTAAAATAATTATTATTATGGATATTCCTTTTAACCAGACACACCCTAACAACAACAAAATGCCATTCCAGTCACCTATTTGGATTCGAGAACATGATCTTCCTTAAATAGGGTAATCGTAAAGGACGCTTCGGAGGCCCCCAACTATAAGCATCGATAAGGACATGGGGAGAGAAGACGGGGAGGAAGGGTGCTAATTATTCTTTGCGATAAGGTCTAGGTCAACTAATGGTCAATGGGAGCACACACACAACATTCCCATGCTTATCAACATGGTCGTTGGAGCAAGAACTGGGGTAACGTCGAACATGGAGTTACATTCTCCTCCCCTAAAGAAATCATCTTCGTCAATGCAACATAACATTGAAGGATGGAAAGGTGGTAAGAATTAAGGAACAGATAAAGGAAAAAGTGCACCCTATGGTTAAAATTTAATCATTAAAGCATAGCCACGAGGAAGCTTTAGAAAAATTTTAACAAAATTTTAACTTTCAAAGTTATGTGAAAATTTAAATTTCCCTCTTATTCATTATTTCATTCGTCTCTTTCCGTTTACATTATTCATAATTCAAGTTCTTTAAAATTTCATTGTTGTAGAGTTTTAGTTTATTCATTCTTGTGGGTGCCCAACATGAAGTGCTATCACAACACCTTACCAGTGTCATACACAACACTAATGATTCACAAGGATAATTTTTACATACTTTCATGATGGTACCACACCACAAGATCTTAACCAAATTACAGAATAGAACATGCACGGTTCACATAATATATAACTTTTCACACATCTATGACTGACATACAATACTCGAAAAAAAGTGTACTACAGCAACCAGATTCCACAGTTCCACAGATGAAGATTTCACATAACTCATAATAATACCTATAGGTACATAGTGTCAAAAATGGAATCAACACCATATCCACAGCATCACCAAAACATATCCAACTGACATGAGTAGCACATACATGATAACACCACAACTAAACCATCGTAACAACTCTGCATATTTTCCGGAGCATCCATCACACACATAAAATGCTTATGCCTCCGTCAAGTCTCTTATGCCTCCCTCAATCTCTTATGCCTCCCTTAATATCTTATGCCTCCATCAATATAGTATTCCTCCCTCAATAAGTAATACATAATTAAATTTTACTTTTCTTTCCGTAAAGAGGCTAGTTTATCTATAGCCCTAGGCACCAGGGTTCATTTTAAGAGACCTCTTGGAAATCGGAGGTGGAGAATACCTGGCGAATATCCCTGGAACCGGTTTCGTGGGAAGGCGAATTTTTTGGGGGTTGTATGAAAAAATTTCACCTGATTGTCAAGTGGTGTGACAGAAGGCTGCAGACGCACGACGGGAGATTTCGCTGTCGCGCGTCAAAAAAAATGCATTGACGCACGTCAACCAGACCTCAGTGATGTGCATCAACAACCTTGTTGACGCGCATCACTGAGATCTGTTGACGTGCGTCACTGAGGGTGTTGTCTGACCTCAGTGACGCGCGATAGAGAAAGTGTTGACATGCGACTTGGGCAAAGAAGTTGACGCGTGACACGGGTAGTGTTGACGCACGTCACTGAGGATGCTGTCGGATAGCACCCTCAGTGACGCACGTCAGACGCACGACAAAGAGTTTGTTGACACGTGACACGGAGATTTTTTGATGAGAAAGCAGAGGTTGGAGGCTGTAGACGCGCGACAGGAGATTTTGCTGTCGTGCGTAAAAAAAAATGCATTGACGCACGTCAACAGACCTCAGTGACCCACGTCAACAAGGTTGTTGACGCGCGTCAATAGCTGTACTGACGCACGACAGAGGAAGTGTTGACACGCGACTTGGGAAAAGAAGTTGACGCGTGACACGGGCAATGTTGACGTGCGTCACTTAGGTCTGTTGATGCGCGTCACTAAGGATGTTGTTGGATAGCACCCTTAGTGATGTGTGTCAGACACATGACAAAGAGTTTGTTGATGCGTGACACATAGATTTTTTGATGGGAAAGCAGAGGTCGGAGGCTACAGACGCGTGACAGGAGATTTTGTTGTCGCGCGTCAAAAAAAATGCATTAACGCGCGTCAATGCATTTTTTTTTGACGCGGGACAACGAAATCTCCCATCATGCGTCTGCAGCCTTCTATCGCACCACTTGACAATCAGGTGAAATTTTGTCATACAACCCCCAAAAAATTCACCTTCCTGCGAAACCGGTTCCAGGGATATTCGCCAGGTATTCTCCACCTCTGATTTCCAAGAGGTCCTCTTAAAATGAACCCTATATTGTTGTTCATTGTGTGTTATTGTTTTCATTGATGTCAAGTACAATGATGTAAATGGGTGTAATGATTTCATGTGAGTCTCCATGAGGTGCCAATCAAATGTAAAACATGAATTTTTATTGGTATTGACATGTCTGGTGTTGTTGTATACAGACCTGGAGCATGATTCAGTGTGTATGGTCATAGTTTGAGTCCTCCTAAGTTGAATGTATGATGTCATGAGGTCGATAATGGCTGGTATTATGTGAAAAGAGTTTCTAAGAGTCTGTATGAGGTAAATTTGGTCTCTTCATGGTTTTTCTTAGTGTGAAGCATTCATTCTATGTATATTCTTAGTTCTAGAGCATGTGGTATGAC
The DNA here is from genome assembly GCA_019776745.2 of Taxus chinensis. Lineage (NCBI taxonomy): Eukaryota > Viridiplantae > Streptophyta > Pinopsida > Cupressales > Taxaceae > Taxus > Taxus chinensis. Next base: position 756,319,769 of record CM034151.1, on the reverse strand, counting down.
AGGGAAACATGATTTGTAGACTTGATAAGTATTATTGGATCATGGTAGAAGCATGGTGTCTATTTATTTAAGGTGTATGGTGAGCTTAGTTTAGTTCTTATAGGTTTGGTGGTGTTTCATGGTCCTTGGTAAGTAAACAAGTGAAAACAAACTAGGATTGCATCGGTAAGTATCTATAGATAGAGAGTTTTAGAACTATTTGAGATATATGGTGAGTATATATAGTTATAGTATGTTTTTCATGGTCCTTAATAAATTTTTCATGTCATTGTGAATAAGGATTTGTAAGATATGATTTTTTGGGAAAAACTGGGTTTTCTAGAGTGAAGATTTGTGCTAAAAGCTAGCCTTCTGATGCCTGTTTTGAATTGTGTGCTTTGTATGGGACGTTGTGGATTTCATGGGTTTTTTTAATTTATATATTATAATTTCAATAAAATATTATGTTCATTTCATCATCACATTTTTATGAACGAATGTTAAGAAAGTAGACTACTTTGATTAGTTTTAAACCCTAGCTCAAAATTGATAGGAGAGATCTTCATTTTCGAAGCCTAGAATGATGTTTTTTTTCTAGAATGATGATTTTATGTTGAAGATGAATTATCCATATTTCTATAAATGTAATATAGAGAATGTGATGTTTTTTGGACCCCACTCAAACATGCAAGTTTATGAAAATTTTTAATTTAAGGAAAAGTTGTCCAAAACAGGGTTGAAAATAAATTGAAATTTGTTTTATCCTTCTATTTTTAATATCCCATGGTGGTTTCAGATCATGGTAGATGTTCTAGAGGGAAAACTCTTCCCTATTTATAAATATTGGTCTATAGCCAGTTTTGGAGTAGTTTCAGAAATGGACTTGGTTGAAGGCCTTCCACTTGGAGTTGGAAGGAAATATAAGATGTTATGGAAATAATATTGAAAGAGATTTATAATGGTATATGTTTTGTTTCATTATTAGGTGATTTTATAGGCCATATATCTTAGTTTTTGAGGAAGAAGGTTTTACGTTTTTCAGGATATGATAGATATGGATAGAAGATGGAGGTAAACGATGCATAAGATGGATTAGTCAATGCTTGCTATCAGTTATAGATTGAATATGGATGAATTTTATATCTATTGAATTATTTAATAATTCATGAAATTTTAATAAATGGTTCAAACAAATTGTGTTTCCAAAATGGCTTTTTGTGCAGATTAGTTTGGTGAAGAGGAAATTTGTTTTGGTTTCTATGTATGGATGTTTCATGACCTATAGAAATAATTAATTTGATATAAAGGTTGATATATTTACAATGAGTGGTTACATTCCATAGTTGATATGTTATTGGTTGATCTCGAGGCCCATATGCGAAGACTGGTTCCTCGAAACATATGTTTTTAGAAGGATATGAGCCTTCTTGGTATTAATATGAATAATTTGATTACTGAAAGTAAAGGAACAACTATGGATGGTATTTTTATGTCATATGTGGCATATATGAGGATTTTGGAAGATTGAATAATCATGGTGATGAGGTTTGTGGTCTTTGATAAATCAAGTGATGGGGTTTTGAGCTATTATTGAGTTTGTTTGATGTGTTTGAGCATGACGGATCTAAATGTGTCCATCATAAATGTTTTATGAATTTAATGATGTATTTTTAGGTTGTATTGGTAGATCGATTGATGACGTACATACTTGTTTCATGTTTTTGAGTTGGGAAGTGTATATAGTGCATGTTTTGGTTCAAATTTGAACTAGTTGAGTAAGAGGGAAAAATGTGACCTATATGAAAGTTTGAGAGTTGTTAAAGGGCATGAACTCGGAGGTGAAAATTATTATGAAAATATAAAGAGTGATGAAGAGCTAGTATGAAAGGGTATTTATCCATATCAATTCATGAAAGATCAAGTTTGAGTGATATAAGTGAATGAGGATTCGAAAACGGTTTGAAGGAGTGTGAGATAAATTTTTGATCTCCATCAGTTTTTCGAAGAAACAATACTCAAATATATTAATATTCATATGTTTCAATTAGTTATTGATCATATTAGGGGTTTGTATCCTCCTTGTGAAGTAGGTTCTTCACTCAATTAATGGTTGGTACTCCTTGTGAATTTGATTCTTCACTAAATTTCTTTTCTTTGTGTAATATAAGTAGAGTTTTAGTTGGTTTTCTTCCCCTTTAGGTTTTCCCACTTATATCTTGTGTTCATGTGTACTATTTCTTGGTTGTTTTTATATGATTTGATGTTTCATGATGTTAAATTCACATTAATGGATATATTGATGTTAATGGTGTATGAAATTAAATATGAAATTATTTAAGAGTTTAAAGAATTGATTCAACCCATCCCCCCCCCTCTCAATTCATTTTTCTTCCAACAAGATGATGGTTTTGTTAGATAGAGGTGTAGATCTAGACACAATCAGCCCTGTAGGATAATTTCCACAGGCGTTGATGACATTTAGAGGATGCATGTTTTTACTTTAAGGAGCTTGATTATGAAGTATGGAAGAATATATGACTCTATGAGTCTTACGATGGAATTTTACATGATATTTATGTTCTACATATGTTATGAAAACTTTTAAATCATTGATCATAATCTTATTTTCAGGAGGGTAATCTGTATCAACTACATTAGCTGTAACATTATCTTGATTTTTAGAACTTTGAGTGAGATCATGAATAGGCATATGATTGCAGAAGATATTTATATTTTCATTAGCCTAGTTGATGGCTTCATGATGATCCTTCTTTTGAGCCATGTCAGGATATTTTATTACTTCGATCAAACGCTCGCGACTGAGGGCGTCATAGTCAAAGTTGGCTCCCAAGAAGAATTTGATGGTATTCGTTTATAGTGCACGGCAGTTCTCATGTCATTGACCCTAATTGGATTGCCACTAAAAAAATTACTCTCATCATGTTGATGAAGAATGGGTCGAGAAGGATATAGTATTGTGGTAAATGGTTTACAAAAATAACACTTCAACTATTCCTTACTCAGTGGTTGGTTAAAGTTTTTTTTTAATATTGGTAAATAGTTTTTTGAAAGGGACTATACCCTTGTGAACAAAAGGAGGCCTAAAAGCCTGAATAAGAGAGAGGAGCAGAGAAGCTGTATCAAAGCACAAAAGTTACAGCAAAGAACACCGAAGCCAAGAAACAGCAACACAAACGAGACTTAACAGCAAAACAACGGCAACAAAACAGCAAGCCTACAGCCAAGAAGCAGTAGTAAAACTGGACTACTTCTTGGCCGCTTGATCAATACTCATCTTTACTTTTTTCCAAGCATGGTACATACCCAGCGTGGTCATATGAGCAGCATCCGTCTTATCGAGCTCCTCTCTGGTTCTTTTACTCTCTTTCTCATTGCCCCAAAGAGTCATCGGGACACCGCTGAGATGCGAAACACTTCTTGCATGACCTTCGATGAATTCCTCTATGGCCCTGAATGCTGCAATATTATACTCATGCCTAGTCTTCGTTTTCCCAAGGCGGGAGTCAAGGGAGGTCAGTTTTTTGTATATTTCATCAAGCTGGATATTGCCAATGCTCCCCTTCTCCCTCAATGCTTTTTTTTGCCTTTTTGCTTAGCAAGATTTTTTACCTCATCCTTCAGCAATTTAAGCTCAGCCTCTAAGGCCTCCAACCTTCTAGAAGGGTTATCCGTTGGTGCCGCCTGGGGACTGGCACTACTAATGTTCAGCAGATCACGAGCAATGTCATCCAAAGGTTCATCCCCCTCAGCAGTAGACTCAAGGTTGAGTCTCCTAGAAGCCCTGGTGACACGTTTAGAAGTAGAGACAGTGTGGGTGGCAGGGGCAGCAGCAGGAGGAAAAGAAGGAGAAGCATGAGCAGCCTGCATGGGGGCATCAGCACCGGAGGCGGGGGGCAGCAGCAGGGACAGCAGGGGAGACAGGACTGGCAGCAACAGATCCCAAAGCCAGGCCGGGAGAGGAAGGGAGACCAGGGAATTTAATAAGGCAGTGCTTGTGAATAAGCAGAATAAGCCCTTGGTGAAGGGGAACCGCCCGGGTATGCTTCTGGAACTCCAAAATGGAGCGCTCAAGAGAGTTTAACAGATAGTGGGGAAAGCAAACCAACCTACTCCTACGAAAGTGATTCAAAAAGACAAGGTGCTTGGCAGGGACAGTAACAAACCTGCCTTCCAAGGAAATGTAGCGAATCATCATGTGGGTGACTTCATCATACGGAGAAGGAATTGAATTAACAAGCAGACCCGCGGTGTTGAATATAAGCTTCTCCTCCTCCTCCACAAATCTTCTCTCTTCAGCCTCTTTGATAACCCTCTTGTTGAAGAAGCGGTATCCTTCCAAGCTGAGGCCAGTCGCTTCGGCTATGAGTTCGTCATTAATTAGAATCTTCTGCCCTCCATAGTCGACCATCCTCTCATTCCAATCCTTGGCAAAGCGAACAGAGATGCTTTGATCATGCCCTTGCACTCTCTCCACAAAGTTGGTGAATCCGCCAATACCAAGAATGTTCCAGAGCTCAGTGTTGTCTTTCCAGTCAGGGTCTGCACACGGCTCAATCTGGCAGGGAGGCCCCTCCCATCTTCACAGGGATGTGCTGGTTACAACAATTTTCAAAATACCTTTGGGCGTTGAGAGTGATTCGTTTCTCGCCGTTGCGGGTCGCATAAAAATGGGAACTGTAGCCGTTGGTCCTCCCACGAACGGCTGTAGGATTGCCGATCTGAGTCTGCGTGAAGTCGCGCGTGAAAACCCTTATCCTGTCAGCTTTCCCCTTGTAGTTATCTTCGGTTTTTCGCGGAGCTTGGCAACCGAATATCAACAGCTATTGTACTTCCCGCGTGCGCTGTTTTTAAATTTAGACGGCTCCACTTGAAGTTCCTAAACAAAATCTTGCCATCATTTGGAGTAGATATCATATGCCACGCCAAAAAAACTAAAACAGCACCTGTGGAAGAATTTATGGATTTCCTCCAAAGATTAAAGTATATCTTTAGAGATTGTTTGCGTGTGAAGGTCCGCATGTATGCTGTTGTGAAGCTGATTAGGGATACTATCATTATCCCAAATAGTGAAATTTATATTAATGCCATAATTGGCCATTGCATCGGCCAGCTTGTTACCTTCCCTGTAAGTATGTATGATTCTGATGCTGTTGAAGGTATGACTGATGCTTATGGACTCAGAGATAAAATCTTTGATATTCCAGCTAGGAGAAGAGGACTGATTAAGCAGATTAATAATATTAAGGGAGTCCCCTTCAACAATGAGGTTTTGGATATTTTGGGCCCGAGCAACTCTCAAACCCCAGAGAACAGATAAAGCTTCTGCAAAATGATTGGTTTGGATTCCCATTTTTCCAGCATATGCAACAATCAAATTACCTTTATGGTCCCGTATTGCTCCTCCTCCAGCAGCTGTTCCAGGGTTCCCCTTAGAGGCACCATCAAAGTTCAGCTTGAACCAATTGGATTCAGGGGGATGCCATTTGACCAAAGATCTATCCACACTATTCCCGGGGTTGTTCCAATATCCGATCTGCCAATTTGATAAGATGTGCTTTTCATTTTCAGGGTAACAATTGTTCTTAGGAGGTTTAAATCTGGCCATGTCCTCTTTGATGCCTTGGGAGATCTTGCCAGTAGTGAGTTTAAAATTCTGCTTCTTATTTCTAAAAACTATATTATTTCTATCCTTCCAGATCCTCCAAATTAAATGCGGGATGGCTAATTTCCAGATTCTTCTGATAGCACAATGTCTGAATGGTGGGTTCCATTGGTTCCACAGCTGAGTAAGATCCTCCGGCATCACCCAGAGAGCTTCAAATTTGGAAAGGACAAAGTTCCAAACTCTAAAGGCATAATCACAGTGTAAGAACAGATGTCTAATGTCTTCATAGTTATTCCTACAAAGGTGGCACCAATTGGGAATGATAAAACCTCTTTTCATCAAATTATCAGTGGTGAGAATTTTGCCTCTGATGGCCAGCCAAAGAAAAAAATTTATTTTGGGGGTTAACTCAGGCATCCAGATCAAGTTCCAGTTAAAGTCAGATTGGTTACTGTGGAAAAGACTGGTATAACCAGATTTGACTGAGTATTTACCCTCGTGTGAATTGCTCCAGATCAGCTCATCCTTGGAATCCAGCTGACACAAAGGGAAGAGATCCAAAAGGTCTTGGAGGGAGGAAATAATCTGTTTCAGTTCAATACTCTCCATAGTAAGTCTTTTCCAATTCTTGTTGGTGCCATTTCCATCAATGTAGTCCTTAACTTTAGTTCCATATTTTCTTATAAGACTGTCCTTAGCAGTCCCAAATCTCTCCAAGAGATTATCATTGGACCAGTTATCCTCCCAGAAGTTAATGTCGCTGCCATCCCCAATTTTCCATTTGCTTCCCTTCTTAATGAAGTTTCTACTCTTAACCAGATTATTCCAAAAAATGGAACCATTGGGGAGTTGCTCATCATGCAGATAGGAGTAAACAGCTTGCTGATTCAAGTATTTTGTTTTAATGACATCAATCCAGGGTTGTTTCTCAGAAAGCAATCTCCAGCCCATCTTAGCAATGAGTGCCTCATTCATTTTCTCAATATTTTTAATTCCCAGCCCTCCCCTAGATTTAGGGGTGCAGACTTTATCCCAGGCCACAAGGTGAAATCTGAACTTTTCTTCCATGCCTTGCCATAAAAAATTTTTCTGAATCCTTTCAATTTTCTCTCTGAAGGAGGAAGGAATTTTGAAGAGTGACATGATATATATGGGCAAACTTTGGAGTGTGCTTTTAATGAGAAGGCACTTACCAGCACTAGAGAGAGTGGTCCCTTTCCAACCGGCCATTTTTTTTTGAAATCTCGTCAATAAATCATCCCACACCGTGTGAGAGACTTTCTTCGTGCCAAGAGGGAGGCCTAAGTACGTTGCTGGAAGAGTACCAATTTTACAGCCCAGAATTTTAGCAATCTTGAGTTGTCTTTCCCCAGGGGTGTTAAAGAAAAAAAGGATGCTTTTGTCGTAATTGATCTCTTGCCCGGAAGCAGATTCATAAAGCTGCAGAAGAGCCTTGATAGCTTTAGCTTCAACCACTGAGGCCAGAAGAAGAAGGATAGTGTCGTCTGCAAACTGTTGATGAGAGACAGCTTGGCTGAGAGAAGTGGGTTTAGAACCGTTTAAAAGGCCGTCGTCCACCGCTCTGCTAATTGTTCTACTAAGGCTGTCAGCCAGAAGGATGAAGAGAAGGGGGGAGATGGGGTCTCCCTGCCTTAGACCTCTGCTGCTGGTGAAGAATCCCACAGGCTCTCCATTAACAACCACAGAGAACCTGGCTGTAGATATACATGATTTAACAATTTTTCTAAACTTCTCAGTGAACCCAAATTTAGATAGAATCCTATCAAGGAAGACCCAAGAAACTTTGTCAAAGGCTTTATTCATGTCTAGCTTAAGGATCATGTTAGCCTTTTTGTTATTTTCCATAGAATGCATAGTTTCGTGTACCATAATCACACCGTCTTGTATTATCCTGCCTTTAATGAAGCCACTCTGCTGCTTTGAGATGAGATCCTTCATTATAAGCTGCAGCCTAGAAGCAATAATTTTGGTGAAGATCCGAAAAATAGCATTAACCAGACTGATGGGTCTGAAATCCTTGAAATCTTTTGCATTCATTTTCTTAGGTGCCAGCACAATGTGTGTGTTATTGAGCTCTTTTAGAAGATTTCCCGATCTAAAAAATTCATTAACCGCTTTGAGAAGATCCTCCGAGCATATTTCCCAGAATTTCTGAAAAAAATTAATGGAGAATCCATCCGGTCCAGGAGCCTTATCCCCCTCAAGAGAGAAAACAGCCTTTTTTAGCTCATCAAGCGCGACCGCTTTAGTGATATCTCTGAATTTCTGGTCTTCAATATCATTCTGGGGGATTGCCTCTAGCATGAAGGAAATAGCTTCCGGATTGCTGACATTACTCTCTCTAAGAAGATTTTTGTAGAATTCAAGTGCTTGCTTCTTAATGCTGTTTGGATTTTTAGTAATACTTCCGTTGCTTTTAGAAACCTCTAATATCCTATTACTGGCCCTGTGCTTTAGAGTGGTCATGTGAAAGAACTTTGTATTCCTGTCCCCCTCTTTAAGCCAGATAGCTCTTGATTTAAGGCGCCAAAAGGATTCTTCTCTACTGCATATCGTGTGTAACTCAGAAAGAATTCTCTTTTCATTTACTTCATCTTCAACTGATCTCCCCATAGTATCCATTTTTAACTCAAGATCCTGAAGCTTCTGTTTTAATTCTTTCTTTTTTCCGAAGATGTTTCCAAAAACATTTTTGTTCCAAAGTTTGACTTGCTTTTTGACATTTTTGAGTTTTTGGACCAATCTGTACTGGGCAGTTCCTTCCCCATTCCAATCCCACCATTCCTTTATTCTATCATAGATATCAACGTGCTCCATCCACATTTTTTCAAATTTGAATGAGCTTCTTGCAGGTTTGGTCCAATTTAGAAAGCTTAAAGCAATCGGATTATGATCCGATCCAATTCTGGGCAGGGAAGAGAGGTAAAAGTCTTGGCTAAGAATCCAGTTTGCCGAGATAAGAGCCCTGTCCAGTCTCACCTGAATGAGCCCCTTTCCCACCCTTCTATTGTTCCAAGTATACTTATTACCATGCAGATCCACATCAATGAGGTTTTGTTCAGTGATAAAATCAGCAAGATCCTCCATACCATTAGAGAAGGTGGGGGTTCCCCCAAACTTTTCGCCTGGGTTTAGAGGGGAGTTGAAATCTCCCATGATAAGCCAGTTAGCAGAACTGTGCTGGTTTCTAAAGATTTTAAGATCAGCCCATAGTTTTCTTCTACCACTAGCAGAGTTAGGGGCATAGATGTTAGACAAGATCCATTCACACTTTTTTTCAATAGTGACAAACTTAATTGCAAGATGATTAAAATTATCACTAAGGATCATACCAGTACAGTGCCTTTTATCCCAAAGAGTTGCCAGCCCTCCGGAAGCACCCTGAGAATCAACAGCCGCCATTTCAGAGCTATCCCAAAAATTATTTTAATATTATCCATGGACATTGCTTTCATCTTAGTTTCTTGAAGAATCAAAATGCTGGGGTTACTGGAGTCCCGTAACTCCTTGATGTTTCTTTGCTTAGAGTAACCGTTAAGGCCTCTAATATTCCAAGATATGATCTTCATATGGAATGGTTGGTAGTTGGATTTGCTTGGTGGTTCAGCTGTCGCTGAACACCATCTGCAATATCCCTCTCTGTTTTCTTAGCTCTGAGAGTTTTTTTAGAGGGTCTTCCTCTTTTCGAGCTTTCTCCAAAATCAGCTAATCGTCTAACTGAAGATCTGGTTTTTCTGGAGGTAGAGGTGTCCCAATTGTCAATTTCCTTTTTCTTTTCACTATAGAGTGATTCTGGGATCCTTTCAAATCCTTCCATTCTTTTTTTTTTCTTTTTTGAGATGACCAAAGTGAACCCAGAGTCTGGATCTTCCTTTTCCTTGGCAGGCGTAATCTCCCCTTCCTCTTGTTCCTTGTGAATATTGACAGGAGTGTGATTGTAACAGACCTGCTCAGTCACTGTTGACATGCTGATGTATGGCAGCGGATCCTCAATTCCTTTCTCTCCAGAAGGGAGAGACTCCAGGGGCTCAAACACCCTCATATCCTCCTTGATACAAGCTTCCTTTCTAACGAAAGGCAGGATTTCTTTCTCTTCTGAACCAGAAGGGATTAAAAAGGTCTTCTTTTCCATGGTAGGCGTGATCCTCCCTACCTTTTGTTCCTTATGGATACTGTCGGGAGTATGACCAGAAGCAGTTTTGAGGCTGCAACAATCCTGCGCAGACGCTGTTGAAATGCTGAGGAATGGCAGCGGATCCGCATTTCCTGTCTCTCCGGAAGAGAGGATCGCCAGGGGTTCACTCACATCCATATTCTCCTTGTTGCAAGCTTCCATTCTAATGAATGTCAGGATTTCTTTCTCATCTAAACCAGAGGGGATTAAACCTTCTTATTCGTTCACTTCCAAGGAAACCTTAGCAAGGTCATCCTTCACAGAAGTTTCAAAAGGTTTGTCCGGAGATGCCTTCATAGTTTTGACCACTACTTCATTGGAAGCTATTGAAGCATCTTTGGGACGCCAGACAAGATGTTTCTTAATATGAGTTCTAAAACCCCCTTTTTTCTTTTTTTTCCCCCTGCTATTTAACTGCACATTTCTTTGGCTGGGACCTTTATCTTCAGTTTTCCTTTCCTGGCTTGGATCCATGTTGTCTTTGTTTAGATCTGCGTCAATCTCAGGCTAAACAGGAACCAAAAGAGGGGTCTTCTTCTTGTTGCAGTTTTCGTCAGAGTGACCAATGCTTTGGCATCGCTTACATCTTAAGGTCTCAACTTCAATTCTTTGAGTCCAGGATCCAAATCTAGTTTTCAATATTATGTGCTCTGGAAACTCCTGATCAATGGCTGAGACAATGCAGAACCGGGCAAAAGCAAGCCTGGATCTGTTTCTTGTGGGTCCATTTAAACCAATAGGTGAGCCAAGGGATTTTGCAATATTTAACAGTATTTCATCATCCCAAAGATGTAATGGCAAACCTGGTAGTCTACACCAGATAGGAATGGTGTTTATGTTTTCTGTATTTGGATCAAAACCCGGATACCATTTTTTCAAAAAAAGACCCATATTTCCCAACCACCAGGGGCCTCCAAGTAACACCGAATCTAAATCCTCTTGTTGGTTAAATTTAGCCAAGAAAAAACCTTTTGGCATAATGGTAATGCTTAGGGCTCCCTTGGGTTTCCATTTTCTCAAAGCCCATTTTCTAATGAAATCAATATTAGGTCTAGAGCCAAGAAAATTACCAACGAGGGAGAGGTTTGTTTTGTTTAAAGCTCTATCAACAAAACCATCTGGGACCCTAAGACAGGTGGCACCCTCTTTGTCCATTTCCCATGTGAACTGTTCAGTGCTTTTCGGACCCACCTTGAGGTTAGGGCTTTGAAAAAGCTTATTCCAAGCCAAAGGTGTGGATCTCAGTATTTCCTCTTTTTCTCTGCTAGCCGTCCGATTGCAGTCTGAGATCTGCTTTTCCTCAGCAAGTTTTGTCATATTGCGCAGACTTTCCGCAGCCAGAATTGCAGAGACCGCACTGGCAGTACCTCCCGCTTTTTCGACTTTCTTGCCCGTGTCTTCAAACGCCCTACATGGGCTATAGCTCAGCCTTTCCTCAGCATTTTTAACCGTGTTTCGCAGACATTCTGCAGCCAAAGCTGCGGAAACTGCGGAAACCGTGTCCACGAAGATCTCTCCATCGCTAGATCTCTCCATTTTTTTAAGTTCTTAATGCTATAAAATGTGATATCTATTTGGTTAAAGTTAGATATCTATTTGTTTTTTATTTTTTGGTCAATTTTTTAAAAAGTTTTTTTTGAAAAATTGATCAAGGGGAGAGTATTTAAGACTATGTCATCTTTCACATTATTATTTTTACAACACTAAAGGATTTGGACTTATTTTTTATTTCATGTCTTAGATGGAGCCTTCTCAAAATCCTGCATAATATAGTCTTTCATTTTGGCTTGTTCAAATGCCTCTTATAGGGAAGTAGGAGAAAACAACCTCACCCTGTATTAAAGGTGAGGTTTAAGATATTGTAAGAAAAGTTAAAAGAGGCTATCATTGGGCATGTTATGCTCTACTCACGTGGATAGGGTGTTCTAACACTTGATAAAGGATTGTGTTGATTTGTTCTCAGATTTTTGATAATTGATGAAATCATTAACATTGTTTTCGGGTAGGTCATGATATTTGAATTCATTTATTAAGGATGTCACTAAGGGAGTTTAACTCGACTATGCAGTTAGCAGGAAAATTATGGTACTAATATAAAACATATCTTGTAAGTGTCTTTGCAAGAATTTTTGGTGGAAATGTATGAATCATTCTTGATCCATTATTTTTAAATATTTCTAAAGACCTGCATATAAAGGGTGGGATAAGTAAACCCATCATAACATATAGATGCAACAATGCCACCAATATCCATATTATAAATATAGGGTGCTAAAGACTCTTTTTGGATAAATCGTAAGAATTTGTTCTAAATTTTGATTGAGTGATGGGAACCCCATTAAAACCATTTGGAAAAAAGTGGGTGTGGTTCCCTAAGATCCCATTAGAGGTAAGTTGATTGACTGAGCCATGATGGATTGTATTTGGATAAATTGAGCTATTTGTTTTGGATTATTGTTGGCTCATTTTATTAATGAGTTAGAGAATAAGGTAAGGACAAAATTATAAGCATTTTCAAATGATCCTATATTAACAAATTTACCCTTTTCCTCCTTATGGTCAAGTTGTTCAGATAAAAAATTGAGAAGGTGCTTGTCAAGTACATTTTCTGATTCTCCATTATATTAAGGGAAATGAGATAGAAATTTATAAATCTTATGAGGATGTTAAAAGGTATCATCATTATTTATGTCTTCTTCCTCATTGTTAGGTAGGCCATTGCGGTGGGTAGAAAACTTCCTTCTAGATTCTCATAAGATACAATAGTACATACAAAAGAGAAATCGATTGTCAAGATGACATGTCGCAAGAAACATTTGCATAATAAAGTTAGAGGACCAGAGGCCCAAATACTAATTGATTGATTTATTATCTGGATGAGAAAATGTCTTAAAATGAGTGATACATATATAATCGCTAGTATATAAAAATTTAAACAGGAGTGGAAGGAATCTAGAAGTAGATATGGGAGGGTAAACAAAATCATCCATGTAAATAGGTCTTCACATGCACTGAAAGCATTCAAATATGTGAAAATAGAGATAGACATGATTTTCTAAGGGGGGTGGTGTCTTTGTTGATGGGTTTATGAGGTTTTGTGGTTTTTATATAGATTAATTTGAATTTGAAGATGGATGATATTAACGAGTTGTTCTTGACTAGAATTTTTGTAAGATTCACATCAGGTTCACTCAAGAAAATATGTAGGCCAAAAAAGTGTCTCAATGTTGGACTAAAATAATGGCTAAGTACAATCCATGTACGGAAGTTGAATACCACATATAGGAGGGTGCAAATTGACCATAAACAAAGTGACTAGAGGCAATGGTAATATGTTGAAGGATAGACGAGAGTATAGAAAAAAGTACACGTATAATTAAAATGCACCAAGGGTATGTGTGGTAGGGATGAAGAGATCATTGGGATGAGGTCTGCATATACATACACATAGATTCCATGAGTTAGTAGCATTTCCAGTGGATGATAAAATAAGGTAAAAGTAGAGTGCATGTATAATTCAACACAAGTATATAAATATACATGAAAAGGATAATGCCTTTGCCACAGATAAAACACATATAAAGGAGGAAAAGAATGTTGCATGGATAAAGATAATTAGATTAACAAATCATTGGTAGGATAAATCTATTTATAGTGTGAGTTGTACTTGAAGTGGGAGTCTAAGGGAATTCGTTATATATTTAAGATTTTTATTCTTAGGATTCAATCATGTACATGGTGAAGGACAAGTTACCACGATATATAAATAAGCGACGTGTTCCTTCTAACACACACAAAGAAAAACATATAATGGTATGATGAAAATTCCATAGTACTAAGTGTTAATGATGATTTATCAGTTCTATTAGTGTATAAGTTATGGGTATGTGATTAAGTATGATGTGTATAGCTTACATGCATGGATGTAATTAGTTATGAATATATGTAATAGATCTTATTATGATTGTAATGGATAAATTGTTATGGATCGCACATATTAAAAAGGATGATTATGGTATAACTTTTCTACGGATCTTGTTATTAATTTTTTATATCAATGAATGATTGATCTCATTATACAATTTCATGTTATATTTATGATCCTGCTATACCTCATAGCTATATTTATAGATGAGATAAATGATTAAGTATATAACACACATCTTGATAAGTAAGATAGAGAAGGGACCTGATATTTGCATGTGCTTCAGATGAGTGCTTAGACATTTGTCTAAGTAAAGTTCCAGCGTACCCAAATTACTAAGGTTTTGGAAACTATACTCCAACATTTTGGTTCCATTTATGGTATCTTCTTCTATTCTTACCTAAAATATGTGGTGTTTTTATGGTGTTTTGGTTGTCCTCAAAGAATATAGAGTATTGGGTACGCAACGTCCATGACGAATTTTCTCAAAGATATAGGAATGGATGGGGTTTTAATTCATATAGATCAGTAGAAAATAATCTATATGATTCATTACATAAGACATTATTCAATATTCTATCAGTAGATTTATATGAATGGTTAGTAGCTTATGTAAAGAATAGGGGTGTCTAGCTGGGAAAGAAGAAAAATTGGACCCAGGATAAGTACTAAGAACTCTCTGATTTGGATGAACTATGGACTTGAGATGTAGATCATTGGTGGAAAGGTGTGATCTATAATTATACCTTCGAGTTAGGAAATGTTTTAGTGGTGTATATTCCTTAATTCATGAATATTGTGGTTTTTAAAATTTGAAATTGGTGAATTTTTAGGGTAGGAATTAGGATGGGGTTACTAAATTTTTCTAGGTACAAATTAATTTTAGGTGTCAATTCACAATTCTTGTGAACTAGAAAATAGTGATATTCATCTTTATGATTTCATTCGATAGAATTTTTGTATGCTACCTGTCGATATTATAATCTATGATGTTGGTTAGTAGCATAAAACATGCTACCAACCGACAACATATTTTATGCTACTTATCGATACCATAAAAAAAAATCTACTAAATGGTATAATTTTATAGTGATGTCATTATAGATTATCATTTTAACTGCTAACATCAAAAGAGTTTTAAAAAAATAGAAAAAATTATTTAAATCTGTATTTTTTTTCACAAAATATCACTTTTTTGACTTTTTTCTTTGCGCCATATTTTGTGAGGAGAGATTTCTCGTCAAGCCACTCATTTTAACTTCTATTTTGAAAAAATTATTTTGCTAAAAATTACATGTGTTTTTGGCCGGCATCACATACTATCCATGAAAAACATAATATATGTTGTCGGCCAGTAGCATAAAAATGCTACTGTCCAACAACATATTTTACTTCGAAACCCAATTTTCATATTCGTCATCATTGCGAAAAATAATTTTTCACAAATTCACCAAATAATTTCTATGTTTTTATGGACTCTTAAAAATTTCCCAGCTTGGAGTATGTAATCTCAACATATTTTTTACCAGAGAAATAAAATTTCTAGTTTGTGTGTGAGCCAAGGTGATCAAATTAATGCTCACTACCTTTAAAAAAGATCTTGATGATTGAGATGGGAATTGAAATTTTTCCTATGGTTATCTAAATGCTACCATTCACAGGGGAAGTAATGGGCTTGGGAAGGATGACATAATTCCAAGTATAAGAGAGAGATAGGGAAGTGATGCATAATAAAGGGAAGTTGATGAGGTGATAAGAATGAGAGGAATGGGGCTGATCAAAAGTGATGAGAACCCTACAAAAGGTGAGGGACCATGGGACCATGTCCTTAAGATATTAGGGAAGAGTAGTATAAGGACCCCATTAGCATCTAAAATAAGTAAGTCTAATGAAATAATAATAACCTTTGGCGCACACTTTACATACCTGAAACCCCTATCTCTTTCTCATGGTGTTTAGAAGTGTTGAGAATCAAGATGTTTTTAAAGAAGACAATCATAGTGATAGGGAGAAAGAAGGTCATTGAGTATCATCACATTAATTTGGAGATAGAGGTAAGAAGGTATTAGTAACAACTCATGAGGCACAAAAAGTAATGTAGCACAACAGGATCTCATGTTTGGACAAAATTTGTTTAGAATTAATACGATAGGGGAAATGTCTGAAAGATGCAGTGGCGTACTACCAATTAGAGTTACTTCCATTGGGGGGATAATGGGACAAAAATTTGGCATATAGTTCGACACTTTTATAGGGAACACAGGTAGTAATCCTACCATTCCCTAGGTTGATGTAAGAGGCTCACGAGGATTAAGTCCTCCACTGCATGGAGGATAGAGATTAGGATCTAGCCCTATTTTAGGACAGTGGCCTAAACCACGAAAACCTTAGCAACAACCAAAAAAAAAAACTACTACAAGATGTCACTCCATCTACCAGAGTATAGGGTATTTCAATATTCCAGGGATCGTGTGCATAAGTGTGAACCATTAAGGAGGGCCAAGGGCATCAGAGCCTCAGATATCAGAGCTAGTCAAATTTCTACCACATTGCAGAACTACACGTGTTGGAAATTGTTTCTTTGGTGTTCTTGTTGATTCCATTTAACATTGATGTGAAAGGGTCTCCTAGTGTGCATAATTGATTACATGATGTCAAAAAATGTGAAATAAGTGAATTTTGATAGGTAGTGCTCTCTTTTGGTGTCTTGGTGAAGTAACATGTTCTTGATACGTGGTTCAAGGAAGAAAGATATTGTGTGGTCTTTTGAGTGTACACATGTTTTTGATATATTGACTAATATAATCAACTACCTATGTTAAAGGTTTCAATTATTTTTTAAGATGGTGAACATGTCAGTTTACTTGAAACGCGTGGTGATACAAGCCCAACTAGACCTAGTCACATACCTAGAACAATAAATATGGTATGGTAACATGAGCTATGATAGAGATAAATATAGTATTAACATCTGAGGTGTGTTTCTATATGTCATATATTAGTTTTAGAAGGTGTATAAGGCCATATTTCTGGTTCATAGTGTAAGTTCAAGGTCCTCAGAAGTAAGTTCTACAAGACAAGGTAAGTAAAGCATGGGAAAATCAAGGTGCATGGTGAGTTTCATATGTGATTAAGAATTAATGAGAATTTAAGACCATAAAGAGGGTAATATTATAAGCATGTGCCAATTTTTAGATCAGGAGTATGATGACAAAGCATGAAAACCTATTTTTAGCTCTATCAATTCTTGAGAACTGTCTTTTCCAGCTCAATAGTCAAGTTTGAATGCTCACCCAAATATGTGTAATTTTTATGGGGTCCTGATATTTTAAGTATGTTAAGGCATAGATATAAGAATTTTTTCAAGTAGAATGAGGTAAAATGAAGATCATACTTTTATGAACAATTATTAAGAAGCTAAGTAGGTATAAACCCATCTAAAACCCTAGTCTTATAGTGATGGATAAAATATGAATATTTTGGGAATGTTATGACTTGGGAAGGATAATTTGATGGTTTAGGGATGTAGAGGACTCTATATATCTCATGTTAGTGGAATTTTTAGGTTCCAGGTGTATTGATATGCTACATAAAAATCCTTTTATTTGATAATTTGCAAGTACAGACATGTGTTGCAGGTTTAATGTTTAAAGACCAATTATGGGAGCTAGCTTGGGATGTGAGCTAAGTTTCTGTGAACATATTTAGCTATGTTATATACAAAATATGTTATAAATCCTTCTTCCAAGTTGACCTACCACTAATTCCCTAAAGAGGCTAAAACCAGTGGTAAAGGTCTAAGAGGTGTTTTGTAGAAATTCATGTTGTTACAATGTTTTATGAGCATGGTAAGATTGTTGAGGTTAGAATTAATGTGTTAGACATCCTTGTTTAATTATAAGTGGTGTATTCATGGTTAAATCCTAAGGGTCTGTTATCTCAATTTTTTCCCTCTGGAAAAAAATTGGATCACCCAAGACCCCGTGTAGAAAGAAATTCAAGAAACAGTTCCCTTGAACGAACCCACACTTCAAATCCAACAAACAGGTTGTAGGCGGGATATAAAATGGAATAATAGGGTCAGGGAATAGAAGAAAGTGTCAAAGAAACAAGAGGCTCAAAGGAAAAGGAACAATGAAGGATCAAAGTCTTTGGGCTCTGCAAAGGACTCAGAACGAGCCCCAAAATTTTCTAAGTATAGAGAGTCAGCGGAGGGTGCCAAGTGTCTCAACGGTGTACATTCAAAAGTGGGACCCTGAGCGGAGATTCAAATGAGCACGGTCTTGCTATGTAGTCTAAATTATAAAGATGGGATAGAGCGGGACCAAAATTGGTTAAGTATAAGAGTGCAGGCAGAAGGTGCCACGTGTCTTAGTGACGCTCCTTCAAAGGTAAAATCCAAAGCAGGTTTTCAAATGAGCACGGGCCTTCTGTGTGTCTTAGGTCCAAAAAAGGGACAAAGTCAGGGGGTTGAATAGTCAAAGTAGAGGTAGGCTGGCGGAAGGAGCCAAGTGTCAACATGACGCTATTTCAAAAGTAAAATTTGGGGCGGGTTTCCAAACAAGCGTGGGGCCTCCACGTGTCCAAGGTCAGAATTTTGACCCCGCCAAGCAAAGGACTCAGAAAATATACAAGGGGACACTATGGAGCCTGTAGAAGCCACCACGTGTCAATCCGACACAATTTCAGAAGAAAAAGGAAGGGGCCAAATCTTCAAGGTGTGTGAGGCTGCCACGTGGACCTGGTACGGACAAACTATTTCAAATATTGCATGCCTACAACCCAAATATTAAAATGGCCATATCTTTTGATTGGAAACTCATATTTGGGTGAGAGAAGACATTTTCAAAATGTCTCAATACCCTCTACACTATGGAAACATAAAATATCATTCTTAATAGTATTTAGTAGGTAAAAAATTAGAAAACGTCTTCATTCCATTAATATAAGATTTATTCACTCCAACAACCAAATCAGATTTGATCTTATCCACCATTCTTCCTCCTTCAACGTGTCGAACAAGTAATTGAGTTAGAATTGACATATTGTAGGCTGATTTGAGAGGGGATTTGATTGATAGTGGTTAAGATTTCAAAGTAGGATTCAATGCATATCTCAAGGTGGTTGAAGAAGGATTTGATTTCTTCTTTTCTATCTTTTGTTCTTCCTATATATTGTAATGACAGGGGCATATTCAAGGTGGTTGGTCATTGTTTCTCCTTTGACCCCCTCTCTCTTTCTTCCTTAGGGTAGAATGTGGAGTCTAAGCCTCCTCCCATGGCTTTGTAATGGCATTTTCCTTCATCTTGCCCACTCATGATGTACCGTGTAACATTTTGGAGAAATTAAATCTGTTTCATGATGCATCTATCCATCCTTGGCTTATTTTTTTGTTTCTTCTTACCTCTCATCATTTCAGGGTATTTTTTGCATACTCTAATGTTTTTTGTAGGTTCTGCGAGCTGTGCTTCATGGGTTTTGAAGTGGTGTTCCATGTGAAACCTATCTCTGGTCTGTGATGCATTCTATCCACCCTCTCCTCTCGTCACCTCTCTCTACTTCAGGCAGTCAGATATATGATTCAACCAATTTTTTTTGGTGACTTAGTGTAGGCTCTTTCACCATCTCTCTCTCTCTCTCTTTTTCCCATTGGAATGGTTCGATTAGGATAGAATAGGTTCTTCCTGCACTAAAGTAGCTTGTGGTAGGTAGATTAGGAAGTAAGAACTAGCTTTCTCCAGAGGTCCATCTCAAGTTTTTAAATTCCCACAGCTTTAGAGATGGTCCCATGTTGTGCAATCATACTGAATTCCCCACTTCACACCTGGGCCATTCGGGGGTGCTGTGATTCTCCCCTAAAAATTTTGGCAGGCCTAGTGGGACAGGTTTGACACACCTTACCACTTCATTTAGCAGGTTGGTGTGTTTCTGTTAAGTTTTATCCTTTAAAGGCACATTCAAAGAACATCTGGTGACTCCATCTAATCAATAACCCATCCTCTGAGTTACAGACCTTTTCCATCCATTTCCACTCATTTTCATCCATTTTCTTATTCCATCTCTTTCATTTTCTCCCATTCCATGAAGTTGTGCAATCATGGCTTCATTTCCTTCTTGGAACTCACACTTGCAACAACAATGTAATCCACCTCCCATGCATTCCCCAACTCCTCCATATCAACATTATTATCAGATCCAAAATAATCAGGCTTACCCATATAAGCATTGCCAAAACCAGTTTGGCTATGAAGCTTACCAAGAATAAGGGTATCCATACAATGACAATAGTCAAATGGAAGAAGTTAATCTGCTAGATAAAATTCAAAAAATGGAGGCTGGCATGGTTCAGTCAAGGGCCATAACACAAGTGAAGGAATTCAATATTGGTTGCATGGTACCTTGTCCATGGGAAGGCCCTTTTCCAAGACATTACAACCCTCAAGAGAAGCTTGACTTCATGATTGAAGTGATGTCTCAACTTACACATTAGATTGAGAATATTGAGGCTTATGAGCAAAGTTTTAGATAGCCTTATCAATGGGTAAGTCAATCACTAGCTCCATGTCCTTCATTTTCTCTTTCTCAAGCTTTATCATTTCAATAGTGTCAAGAGTCTAGCCCCTTAGTTTCTACCCAAAGTGTTGGTTTCTCTTCTCCATCTCCTGATCTTCCATCTCATCTCAATTTTTCTTCCCTTTTCCCTTCCAAGTAGCCATTCCCTCCAAATAAACAAGAAGTTTCACTTCCCTCACCACCACAAACAACTGTAAAGTTGGTTGAAGGCCCATCCACCCCTCCTCTTTCTTTCCCAAGTCCATGCTAGGAAGAGACTCAAGTATCTAGTCAAGGAGAACAGAAAGAAGGGGACTCATATAAGAGTGGAGGCGGAAGGTGCCACGTGTCTTAGCGACCATCCTTTAAAGGTAAAATCCAAAGTGGGTTTTCAAATGAGCACAGGCCTTCTATGTGTCCCAGGTCTAAAAAGGGGACAAAGACAGGGGTTGAATATTCAAAGCAGAGGTAGGCCGGCGGAAGGAGCCAAGTGTCAACACGATGCTATTTCAAAATTAAAATTTGGGGTGGGTTTCCAAACAAGCATCAGGCCTCCATGTGCCTAGGGTCAGACTTTTGGCCCCCCACCAAGCAAAGGACACAGGAAAAATACAAGGGGACACCGTCGAGCCCATGGAAGCCACCACGTGTCAATCCAGCGCAATTTTAGAAGTGAAAAGTAAGGGCTAAATCTTCAAGGTGTGTGAGGCTGCCACATGGACCTGGTATGGATAGACTCTTTCAAATATTGTGCACTCGTGACCCAAATATTCAAATGGCCATATCTTTTGACTGGAAACTCATATTTGGGCAAGAGAAGACTTTTTGGAAACATCTAGACACCCTCTACACCATGGAAACATAAAATATCATTCTTAATAGTCTTTATTGGGTAAAAAATGGGAAAAAGTCTTCATGCCATTAATATAAAATCTATTCACTCCAACAACCAGATCAGATTTGATCTGATCCGCCATTCTTCCTCCCTCAACATGCCAAACAAGTAATCGACCCAGAATCAAAATATTACAGGCTGATTTGAGAGGGGCATTGATTGATAGTGGTTGAGATTTCAAAGTAGGATTCAATTCATATCTCAAGGTGGTTGAATCAGGATTCGAATTATTCCCTCCTCTCTCTCGTTCTTCGTATATATTGTAATGAAGGGGGCATATTCAAGGTGGTTGGTTGTTGTTTCTACTCTACCCCCCTCTCTCTTTCTTCCTTAGGTTATAATGTGGAGTCTAAACCTCCTTCCATGTCTTTGTAATGGTGTTTTCTATCCTCTTTCCCACGGATGATGTACTGTGTAACATTTTGGAGCAATAAAATATGTTTCATGATGCATATGTCCATCCTTGGCTTATTTTGTTGTCTTTTCTTAGCTCTCATTGTTGCAGGGTATAATGTGCATACTCTGATGTTTGTTGTAGGTTTTGGGAGTTGTTCTTAATGGGTTTTGAAGTGGTTTTTTGTGTGAAATATATCTCTGGTCTGTGGTGCATTTTGGCCACCCTCTCCTCTGCTCATCTCTCTCCACTTCAGGCAGTCAGATATGTGATTCAACCACTTCCATTTCTAATGTATCACTACTTAGTGTAGGATCTTCACCCTTTCTCTCTCTCTCTATCCCCTTAGAATGGTTAGATTAGGATAGATTAGGTTCTTCCTGCAATGGAGTAGCTTGTGGTAGGTAGATTAGGAATCAAGAACTGACTTTCTCTGGAGGTCCATCTCACGTTTTGCAAGTCCCACAGCTTGAGAGATGGTCTCATGTTGTGCAATCACACCTGGGTCATTCGGGGGTGCTATGATTCTACCCTAATAGGGACTAATCAACCTTATTAGATTTCAAAGAAGGTCTAAGGAACATGTGTGTAAGTGAAATTTATTCCATGTAACATATGCATGGGAGTTATAAAGGAGGTTTTCCAAATCTCTTGTGAATTATTCTAAGTGATGGTAGAGTTTGAAACTAGATTTTTAATTTTTAGATCTTTATTTCTACAAACATGTTCTTGAGACCTAATATATCTAATTTGAGCAGTTTCAGAGATGGAGGTGTTTTGGGGTCTTATACCTTGATTTGGTTATTTTTATGAGTTGTATAAGGTGTTTGATGATGAGTTATTTTTATTGATATGATACATGTGCCTTGGTAAATATTTTTTGGGTGTGAAGTTCAAACTTATTAGTCTATGCCAACATAGAGTGGGTTGTCTTTTCTTAGCTCTCATTGTTGCAGGGTATAATGTGCATACTCTGATGTTTGTTGTAGGTTTTGGGAGTTGTTCTTAATGGGTTTTGAAGTGGTTTTTTGTGTGAAATATATCTCTGGTCTGTGGTGCATTTTGGCCACCCTCTCCTCTGCTCATCTCTCTCCACTTCAGGCAGTCAGATATGTGATTCAACCACTTCCATTTCTAATGTATCACTACTTAGTGTAGGATCTTCACCCTTTCTCTCTCTCTCTATCCCCTTGTAATGGTTAGATTAGGATAGATTAGGTTCTTCCTGCAATGGAGTAGCTTGTGGTAGGTATATTAGGAATCAAGAACTGACTTTCTCTGGAGGTCCATCTCACGTTTTACAAGTCCCACAGCTTGAGAGATGGTCTCATGTTGTGCAATCACACCTGGGTCATTCGGGGGTGCTATGATTCTACCCTAATAGGGACTAATCAACCTTATTAGATTTCAAAGAATGTCTAAGGAACATGTGTGTAAGTGAAATTTATTCCATGTAACATATGCATGGGAGTTATAAAGGAGGTTTTCCAAATCTCTTGTGAATTATTCTAAGTGATGGTAGAGTTTGAAACTAGATTTTTAATTTTTAGATCTTTATTTCTACAAACATGTTCTTGAGACCTAATATATCTAATTTGAGCAGTTTCAGAGATGGAGGTGTTTTGGGGTCTTATACCCTGATTTGGTTATTTTTATGAGTTGTATAAGGTGTTTGATGATGAGTTATTTTTATTGATATGATACATGTGCCTTGGTAAATATTTTTTGGGTGTGAAGTTCAAACTTATTAGTCTATGCCAACATAGAGTGGGTTGTTAGGAAGACTCGTGTATAAAGGTTTGTTGTTTTGACTCATTTGAGATAGTGGTGATGATGGATGTGTGAGCGAGTTATAGGGGTGTGTGAGAGTTGTATAAGATATTTTTAAGGGCTCTAGAGTGGAGCAGAGAAGAGGATGATAAGATGAGAAGGGTATAGGAGTATGTTATACAATTTCACTTGACCTAATCAACACTATATGGTGCATGTATGACCGAAGAAGGAAAGAGAGAATGTTGAGAAGGTTTTGAGTGAAAGAGATGAAAAATTAATAAAAATAAATTGGTTTAGCAATAAGGACATCAAGTGATCTTAATTTTTATCTAGCTGAGTGGGTGCTTGGTCATCTTGGTGGGTTGTACCATCCTTGTAGATTTTTTTCTCTATTAAATGAGGGGTTGGTACTCCTTTTGGGGTTGGTTCCTCACTAAATAAATCTCTTGTGATGTGTAATTGTTAATAGTGTAGTCTTAATTCAAAATAAATTAATTTAATAAATACTAAAATACCTCATTCATTAAAAGGTTTAAGGAAACCTGTAATGGATGGTTGACAATATGGTCCTTGTTTCACATACGGGAACTCCACAACTCTAATAGGGGTCAAAATCATATAGATCATCGACACTCAACATAAATATGTTAGATAGGTAATGATGAGATACTTGTACAATGCCAATCCCATGATTCAATGAACTTCCTTACGTGGGTTTCATCTCACTTTATGATAAGAATATTTGAAATAAAATGAGATTAGATGAGATTAAATAAACAATATAATCAAAATGAAGATAAAATTTGAATAACATTGATTAGATAAAAATCCAGTTAGATAAAAATGAGATGGTGGGATCATGTTTTATTTCCATTGGTGGAGCTCAAATATGGGCACTACTCCATAAAATGTGCCTACAAAGAAGGATCCACAGAAGACAAACTTGGAAGACATATGGTTAGATAAGATAAATAAATAGGATTGATCATAAATATGATATAAAATATGATGGGTGTATTCAAAGGAAGATATTTTTGGTGATTCATTTTAATTTAACCAATAGTTCTAATGTGATTATGTGGATCAATAATTTAATTTAATGTCTTGTTTGTGATATGATAATAAAAAACAAAAACAATTAAACCAAGCATGGGAGATTACCTAATGTGTTTATAGAAGAATGGATGTGACTAACACTAAATGGATATCAACATGGTAATCAATAGATGTAAGTGATCCTAGACATGTATACAACTTCTCAGAGTGTCAAGATATGACAAGAAAGGTCATATGGTTATTTCCTATAACTCTAGAGGAACAAAGCTTCATTACAATCAATTTCACACCCTTAACCATAGTAGTCAAATTGGGTATATAGGATCGGTAGTGATTCGGAAGATTTTGTTCAACCTCCATGGAAGAGGTCTAAGCCACCTCTGAAAGGGTTTGATTTGGGATTATTCATATGGGATAATTAATGGGACGTGGCTTCGAGGATAGGGAGTAAACAAACTTATCCAATTTAGGATTTGAGATAGGAGAACAGTAAGTAGGTGGTTATGGGGGATAATTTTAATAATTACGAGGGATGTACCATGAAGTAATGAGGAATATAAATAACAAGGGGTTACAAACTTACGATAGTGATGAATATTAAATTAATATTATAGATAAAGATAGGTGACCAAAGGGTGTGACACCAAGAGGTGTTGTAAATGGGTGTCTACATTTTCCCCTTTTATTGAGTGGCTTGTAATATGTAAGCTACGAGATAAAATCAAGAGGTAAAATTATATTATATGTTGAGGTGTTCCTTCCCAGATTAGGGATTGATGAAAGAAAATATGTCAGATAATAGTTTAAAAGAGAGGGTGGTTGTGATAACTGATGAGATTATTTTCTATGAAAAAATAGATTTAAAAACTATTAGAGCTCAAAATTTCACTTGTCCCAAATAAGAATTATACATGTATTTGAGTAAACGTGGGACTATATCCAAGTTTTGGGACCTTGTGCTTGAGTCAAACCTCTAGATAAGGTCAAGTTCCTCTACTTATTTCTACTTCTACAACTACTCCTACAAAGGTAAATGCAACTATCTAAATATAGTCTATGATTCCAAGGAACCGGGGTGAGAAGGAGATGCATAAAAATAAATACTAAGAAAAAGGGAGGTGATAACACCAGAAACAGTTGATGAACACTCACAGATGAGTGAAAATAAGGTAAAATCAAGAGAGGAAGAGAAGTCATACATTCCATTTTCTAAAACAACACTTACACACTCATCTTCATAGACCACAATAGAAACAAAACCTGCAAGGGACATAAATAATGCACACCATACCAATATTGTAAAGGAAAAGAAAGAAGATGCAATAAAATATAAGCTAGGGCAGAAGATATCCACAAAAAAAGACTTTTGTTTCTTCAAAAGTATGCACTGTAAATTAAAATGGTGGAAATAGGAAAGAATCCATATGTAGCAAGTTATGTCTTAAACATGTAACTCAAAATGAAAAGGAACACTACTCTAAATAATCCTCTTGTAATCCAAGAGGGTCCAACCTTTACAAATGAGCATTATTCAATAATTTATAGAAGAATACGAGAGAAGAGGAGGGAAAAGAGGAGGAAAACTTGAATTTCTAATCAAAACCACAAATAACATGTAATAAATTCCTATAAATCCACTTGTAACTTTTTCAAATCCATCTCTTCCATGTTAGTTTATTTGTGGAAAAACAAAATGGGGAAAATATCATGAAATCTAGGTGTTTGAGTCGATTGGACATGTGCATTAATGACTAGATTAACTTTTCTTGATTGACATATACAAAATCTCATACAAATATTATTTTCAACTGTTTAGTGTGTTTCCCACATTAATAGCTTTCAAATAAGACTAGACGTACATGAATTTGAGCTCTGTGAAGGAAGTAATGGCGATTTTATGTTTTGAATATCAAGAGGAACACACAAGACATGTGGTGTGATCTGATAGGTTGCGAGAGTTGGCTGAGTATCTATTTTTTTGTTCCAACCACATTTCATCTGCTCATTTTCCATAAGGATTAAGTGCACAACTACTACATTTCAATTTTCTGCCATCATTTGTATTTTATCTTACAAGTCTCCAAGATTGACACATGACATGCTAGTATCGGTACAAGAAGGTTTCATCCTAGTTACATGTGTGACATCCTAAGGAATGGGAAAGTAGAATGCAATAGGTTGTGAGAATTCACAAGAGAGTGTGTGAGGATAGAATAAGGAATGCATATTTACTAAGGCATGTAAATACGTAAGGAGGGAAAGTTGAGTTGTGCAAGACAATGACACACAAAAGTAAATACAAAAATAGATGCACAAGGGAATATCACTAGAAGGAAAATTCACTTGTGTGGGATGTATTGGACTTGAGTAGAAAAGGCATGTGTGCGTTAATTTTCATGTCGGGGACTTATTAAATATGAAAACAAGTTTTCTGGTGCACACGAAATGATTCCCATCGACCAAGAAAGGGAAACAAATGCTTGAAGAATACACACAGAGGTAGAATGGAAAGATTTAGTAGAATATAAGAGGGGAAAGTGAGGGTGTGTGAAATATGTGTAGAAGGAAGTGAAGGAAAGGGAAAAATTAAGGGAGAGGCATAAAAAATGCACGAGTGTGCGTGCAAATAATTACAACGAATAAAATGCACCAAGGAAGAAAATCATCTGCGTGTGCAACCTTTAATTTCAGGGTTGTAATAGAACTGCAAGTTGTCAAAATAACCAAATGGGTTATTTTGGATAGTATAAGTTGCTTAATATGATCTAAGGAATTAAAAATAAATGGCCACACACAAAGTGAACTTAAAGATAGGTTAACAAGAAAAAAAGTGATAAGTGGATCCAATGGCTTCTCAACTTATGGACATATGTTTCCAAGTATTTTTATGGACTACATGTTCCAATCAGAATGGGAAATCAAATATAGGATAAACGGATGGACCAAGGGGTCCACTAGCACTAGGTAAAACAAAATAATATGTACGGGCATTGTGTTTGATGATCCTTGGGAAACAAAAAATCAACCTTAAAAATAATTGAAAGGCTGCAAAGATTAGATGAGATAATATATGGATCATAAAATTCTTGATATGATGATCAATGTATCAAAAGGTGCCCCAAAACTGAGCACAAAAATTATGGCCACATAGTTTGCTTTGTGTTAGATGAGATATAAAATGATTAAGGATGTGATAATTATGTTTAGATAAATAGGATTGGATGATGATATAGTTAGAGATAGGTAAACCATGAGATGAAAACAAGTGGTTTGTAAATGGGATATTGAGATGAGGAGAGGAATTATGAAAATATTCCCCGAGTGGGTAGTTTTATTTTAGATAACGAGGAGTCTAGTGTTCATGCAACCTCAGGGAATAGCAGTGAAGTGGTTGAACCTATAGGTGAATGTTCATGAAGCTTATTTTATGGATATTATCAATTGTGAGGAAAGGGTAACTGACTCAGTTGATTCCTTAAATGTGAGATATTTTATCCATCCTATGAATTAATCTATAGCTTTGAGGATCCACTTATGGCCCACACTTTAAGGAGGTTTGATCATGCCAATAAATTTGAGACACCATTACGCAAAAGGATTATTCTCTTAGATTCGATGGATGAGAAGTGTTGCTAATTTATTTTTTCCTATGAATAATGCACACTCTTTAAAATTTTATAACCACTTATGTGTATCTGAAAACAAGGTAGGACAAGAATGTCCTAATCCATTGATTTTCAATTCTATTGTCTTAGTAAAGAAATTTCCACTTGTGAATCCATCATGAAATTCCTCTAACACTTTATCAAATTACGCATCATCAATACATCTTAGCAGCACACCATCAACATTTCTTTTGAAGATAACCCCATTAATGAGTGCATAGGAGATAGAGTGTATCCTCAGATGTATCCTCTTATATTTTCTCAAGCTAGGAGGATATGCGCCAGAGAATAGGAATGTTTTCATGTCATCAAGCCATCTATACGAATCAATATTTTTGACCTTTTTGGCATGAGTGCATGGAGGCTTCTCCTCCATGAAACAAGAGGTTTGTTGATCATTTTGCGCATCCTTATCAAGTTTATCACAGAGTTATCTTCCTCTCACGAACTTGGTGTCTTTGATAGTCACATTATACTCCATTATTTTATCACCCATCTAGATTTGTTATAACTGATTTTATCTCCCATGATGAAGTCTCTCACAACCATTTTGCAACACTATAACCTTGGCATGATTTTTGGTTATAATACTCTTGAACTTATTTAGTGCGTGCATGATGGCGAAGACCTATTTTTCCACGTGAATATATTTCAATTCATAATATGTAAATATCTAACATAATAGAGTCATTGGGTGCTCTATTCCTTGGTCATTTTCTTGTGTTAATAAAATAACATTATTATTAGCTCCATAAGCATAAACGAAAAAATTCTTATATTATTCTAGGTTGATAAGTGTTGGGGCATGCACCATTTCTTTTTTATCTTGTTGAATATTTATTTTCCTTATATTTTCCATTTGAAGGTTGTAGTCTTTCTTGAGCATGAGGGTGATAGGGCTAACCAATCCTATCAAGTTAGGGATGAATCTCGCAACAAAGTTGTTCTTACCTAAGAATGATTGCAAGGACTTTTTTTGATCTGGAAAAGAGAGAGAAAGGATGGCCAAAATTGTTTCTGGATCAATGGAAATTCCTTCCTTTGAGACAACATTCCCCAAAATATTTCCTTGCACAACATAAAATTTTACACTTCTTTTGGTTAAGAGATACCCTAAATTCTCTACATATCTCAAAGAATTTCTCAAGATGATCGATGTGATCTGTGATTTTATTTGATAAAATAGTTATGTCATCCAGGTACACTATGAAATACTCATTGACGTACCATTTAAAATCAATGTCCATTTCTTTTAAGAATGTAGTACCTGAATTTGAGAAACCAAAAGGCATTTTATGATAAGCATATGTTCCCCATTTGGTTCTGAATTGATCTCTTTATTTAACCATGATTTGGTCGAAACGTAAGTATCCTTCAAGAATTAAAAACATTTATGCATGGGACACTCTTTTCATAATCTGTTACATAGAAGGTGAAGGATAGTGACCCTTGAATGATGCCTTGTTCAAATCTATGAAATCAACACAAATTCTGATTTCACCATTCTTCTTTCTCACCAGAATAATATTTTCTACCAAAGTAGAGTATTTTATGGGAAATATTATCTTTTCCTCAATCAATGTAAATAACTACTTCCTCATGAGGGACTTTATCTTAGGATTGACAAGCCTTTTCTTCTTTTATATGGGTTTGATATTAAGATCAATGTGAATGGAGTGTTAAGCAACACTAGGATCAAATCCCTTCAAGTCCTCATAATCCGAGGAGAATATGTCACTATAATTTTGAAAAAATGAGATGAAGGCGTAATTTTCTTCTTGCATGCACTACCTTCCAAGAAACAACTCTCTTTCTTACGCAATAATTACTTGATAGAAGTATTCTTACATTTTATGCATGTTCTTTTCTTTACACTTGAACTCATCATAAGGAATAAATATATGCTCTAAGATGACCAATCCTTTTGGTACTTTTTTTTCTTATTTGAATAACCTGATCACCATAGTTTTCATACAAATCAGATTTCAGTTGTGAAGAAAAATCAACTTCATTTTAAATGAACTTCACAAATTGTACATCACTGTCAAACACCTGCCTTCTAGTTTCTTTGTATGGAATAGATGGCATGACCACCAACTTAGTTTTCTATGCATTTCCTTAGAAACAATCCTCATCTAGTGAGAATTATGAATCAAGGGCTGCCATATGATATGTTTCTTTGTTTAATTTCCCTGGCACTACCTACAGATTAATGACATCAAATATATCCAAGAGGTCTAAAACTCTATGCTTGGAAGCTTTAATAATATTTTTTTGTTCTTTTATTTGTCACCCGATGGGTAAAAAATTTAGTGTCCCCAAAGATCCAAAAGGATTTAATTTGTCTCCTCTCAATAATAAGAATACCATACACAAAGGATTTATATTCTTCTTCATTGTTGGAGCATGGAAACTATAATCCATGTTGAATTAATAACTACTCATTCTTAGGAGAGATAATAAAAAAAATTACACGTACACCATTCACACTTCAAGAACCATCAAAGAACATTTTTTATAATCCATAAGCATCATCCTTGAGTGGGGTAGGCTGAGTGGATTCTTCTTCAAAACTTCACTAAGTTCTAAGTCTAGTTTCAATAGTTATATCATAAGGATCAAATTCATAGTTCTCTTTGGCCCATTCAAATAATAATAAATCAGATATTGAAGGAGGATTATGCTAATCTTCTGTAACTGGCTCTTTCTCTAAGTCTTCTTAGATGAGACAATTTAATTTGAGGGGAGAGGGGTCATATAAACCAACATGATAGGAAAATATGGGCTGGTCTTATATGGTAAACTTGGTGCCATACTTATCTCTTAGAAGCATATGTGACCAATAATAAGACAATTAACCACACACCTTGGCAATGAGATATATTGATAGGAAAATAGAAAATTAAAGGAGGTAGGTGAATGAATGACATAATTTGAGTTATACTTATACTTAGACAGGCATGAAGGGTCATATCAATATCTTTGATGACTCCTAGGATGCTGAAAATTGAGCCATCAAACTATAAGAATCCTTTAGAAACATGGTTGTACTTAAGAACTAAGATATCCATAATTTTTTGAGGCATGATAGAATTATTAGCCCCTAAGTCAAACATATAATTTTGCACAAGCTTTTTTCCTGCTATTAAATAAATATAAAAGGGTGGGGTTTTTGAAAAATGTTCTTACTTTCTTCTCCTCTTCTTGACATATATTGATAACAACTTGAGTTATTTGGATGATTGGATCGGCACAATGGATTTTTGCAAGAGGCCACAGTGAGATGGAATGGCGGAGGCATCCCACATTATGACATTAACATTTTTTTCTTCAACTAGTCCATAATGCTGAGTGGAAGACCCATGGACTTACCCATTTGAGGTGTACCATTCTCTTTTCTTGAATATTCAGGCATTGAGATAGGTACCATGGGCCACGTAAAGGCTTGACATACCAAAGGAGGATCATGTGAAAATTCATTTGGAACCATCTGGGGAACCTCATGCACATAAACATGCATTCCATTAGTAGTAGATTGATTAACATTTGCATCCTTATACTTGTGAAGTGAATCACACTAATTGGAAGAAGTTAAAGGCACTATGTTATCATCCAATATTCTCTTCTTGGACCTTGTATTGTCAGCAACTTATGTGCATGGTCTATTTGAATTATCCATGACTTGTTTCATTACGTAGAAGACATCAACACTAAATAACATAAGGTTAGTCTCTGGAATGACTTCTAGAACTTATTCATTATCATGTTCCCACACATTCATGGATGGATCTTGACTTGAAGTAATCTAAATCATGGCTTATGCGTGTAGTGCATTTACACATTTATATTGATTATGTGATAGCTTGCAAGGAAAGAACCATTCTTATTCTTGAATCATATTATTTTATAATGGGGCCAATTGTTTTGTTGAACTAGGCAGAGGTAGATGTTACACATGAAATATTTTCTAGAGAAGAAGGTGCACATTATTTCCTTACCATCTATCATTTTGTTGGTTTTACATATATCTTTGATTTGGATATTGGTTTGTAAAGGGCTTATGGCTTTGATTTATTCCTTAATTAGAGTTATTTTTAAAGGCTTATACCTACATATTTTTTAAGGATATAACATTATTGGACATATTTCTAATCAATATTTTCATTTCTTGATCCTCATTTTAATTCTGGGGAAAGTAAGATGTAGATACAATGGGTTGGAAGATTTGCTCAAGAATGGGTGAAATGGAAGGTTGACGAACTTGAGGCAACTTAGGAAATAAGGCATAAGCTATCTAGGGGATATATTCCCATCTTTGATAAGATAATTTTCTTCCCTAATGGCTATTGAATAGGCATTAGGGAGCTATACAACACCCATAGACTGTATCATGATAGTAATGTCAGAATTCAATGCTCTTAAGAAATAAAGGAAATGACCTTATGGATTTGGTCTTAAGAGAAGAGGAATTATGTCTTAAGTCTTCTAGAATCTGAAGCTGAAGTCATCCATGAGCTCATTGGGAGCTCTCCTAATGGATTTTAATTGTTCTAATAAGGATATGTTGTCAACCTTCTCCTCAAACTTACAAATAGCAATGTTAAGCCCATCCCAATTGAATATACGAAGGTCTCAATATTCTGTACCATTAGATCTCTTTTGCTTTAAGTGAAGAAAATAAAATCATAACTGCTAGATTATCCTTTGTGACTAGATGAATTGAGAAAACATTTGTAATGTTCTAAATATGATCATAAGGGGTGGTATGATTCTCACTAGTGAAAAATTGTATACTCTTAAGCGAAGGAACTAGTATGTCATGCTTTGCTGGAAGGGAAAATGGATTAACACCATCAAAGTTGATAAAGGGAATATTTCTATGTTGTTCCATTGATATGATGGGTGTGAAGATATTGGAAGAGCGCACGGAATCTCTACCAAGAGGATGAATGGAAATATCCACATACACATGAGATAGAGCTATGTGTGTGACTCTGCTACTTCTTCTTCTTGGAGAAATATACAAATTTTCAAAGGATTCACCAAACTTCATGCCCTTCTTAGTTTAAATCCTTCTCACTAAATAGGTGCTATGACTACTGAAACTAATAGATATGAATTTTGGTACTTTCCAGATGTGTTGAAACAAGCCTCTAAAGGATGAAAATCACTAAGTCATACACTGGAACTTAGTAACAATAAAATGTGATCTTTCAATACTACTTCCACTAGGTGTTCCAAAATTGTTGGAGTAGTGGAGGCACCGAGATGGATAACACATTATGCTAGGAGAAATTAAGATATATATCTCTTAAATTTGTCCTAGCAGCCATGCCAAAACTGTTAGAGCTCAAAATTACACTTGTACCAAATCAAGATGATCCAGGGTTTTAAGACAACATGGGATTTTCCCCAAGTGTTTGAACCTTACACTTGAGATAGACCTTCAAATAAGTATGGATACCTCTACTTATTTCTACCGCTACAACCAATCTTAGGAATGGAAATGTAACTATCTAACTCTACTTAATGATTCCAATGGACCGGGGTTTGAAGAAGATGCATAAAATGAATTCCTAAGATGAAGGGACATGATAGCACTAGAAATAAGGGGATCAATGTTCACATATGATTGAAAATGAAGGAAAATCAAGAGAGGAAGGGAAAACATGTATTGCACAATCCAAAACAATACTTACACACTCATTTCCATGTAGCAAAATAGAAAAGAAAATTACAAGGGATATAAAAAATACACATCATACTAATATTGTAAATGTCAAGAAAGAAGATGTAATAAACTATAACCTAGGGCAGATGATATCCACAAAATAATACTTTTATTACTTATAAAGTATTCACAATAAATTACAATGTTGCAAAGATGTAATAATCCACATGCATTAAGCAAGATTTGAGGACTACAACTCAAAATGAAAAGGAACACTACTCTAAATAATTATCTTGCAATACAAGAGGATATAACCTTTATAGATGAGTATTATTCAATAATTTATAGAAGAAGATGGGAGAAGGGGAGGGAAGATACGAGAGAAACATGAATTTCCAATCAAAACCACCAACAATATGGAATAAATGCCTAAAACTCCATTTGTAACACTGAAAAATCCACCTCTTCCACATTATTTTGTTTGTGGAAGAATAAAAGGGGGAAAATCTCATGAAAATTGGATGGTTAAGTCAACTAAAAGTTTTCATTAATGACCAGAACCACGTTTCCCAATTTTCACCTACCAAATCCCACCCAAATATAATTTTAAAAATTCCAGGGTTTTGTAAACATTAGCAACTTTCAAACAAGACCACGCACACATGATTTAGAGGTATTTGAAGGAATTTATGGTGATATTAATTTGTGCAGTACAAGAAGAACATGTAAGAAACATGGAAAAATGTGATTTATCATGAGAGTGGGATGATTATCTATTGGTTTTATTACTTCCATGTGTCAGATGTTCATTCACCATAAGGATTTTACGCTTAGCTAGCCCATTTTAATTTTTCGCCATTATTTTTATTTTATATTACAAAGCTCTAGAATGGACATGTAATGCATTAGGATTTGTGTGAGCAGGTTACAGCCTAGGCACCTAACTAAGAATAAGAGGCATGAGTAGATAAAATGTAGGAGTATGTGAGAGTGCATAAGAGAGTCTACAAGGATAAGAGAAAGGGCTACATATTTACTAAGGCATACAAATACAAAAGGAGGAAAAGGGGAGGCATATAATTCAAGGGCGCATGGAAGGAGATACAAGAACATATATGAAAGGGAAGAGTGATAAAAATAATGGTTGCACTTACAGGATGCACGGGACTCGAGAAGAAAATGCATGCATGTGGGAATTTGCATGTGAAGGACTTATAAAAATAGAAGACAAGTCAACATGTGCATGTTATTGTCACCCTTAAAATTCCCATAATTTTTCAAGTCAAGTTTCAAAAAAATTGAGTTGGTGCCTATTTTTCAAATTTTCCCCCCTTGGCAAAATTCATCAAACACAACCTCACATAGAAGGAAATTGGAAGTGGTGGGTCATTCGTGCAAGCCCACATTCCAAATCCAAAAATTAAGGGGCAAGGTCAGTGAAGGAGGCCAATGGCATCAAAGGAAATCAGAGCACACAGGAGAAGATTGAAGAAAGGTAGTGTTCAATCAAGGCTCAAATCGACTAAGTATAGAAGGACCACGGAAGGTGCCACGTGTCTCTTCGACACAACTTTGGTATGGTGCACAAAAGTGGATACCCCACACTTGCACCATCCCTCCACGTGTCCAAGGTTTGGAAAATGGACAGAGCCGACCATTTAATCGACTAAGTATAAGAGGGTCAGCGGAAGCCTCCACATGCCTCATCAATGCAACTTTAGAAGTGAGACCCAAGGGATAGACCCCAAATGAGCGCGAGCCCTCCACATGGTCAAAGCCTCAAAAATTTTAATCAGTCATTGAAAGTTCTAGCCAGCGGAAAGAACCACATGTTAGCTCAACGCAACTTTAGAGGTGAAATACAAAGTGAGTCCCCAAAAAAGTGCGTAGCTTCCATGTGTCCATAACCCAACAAATTCATGCCTAAATAGGAAAAAGGAACCCAGCCTAAAAAAATGGAGAAAGAGGAGTGGGCCCAAATTGGCTTAGGAAAGGAGAACCAGCGGAAATCCCCATGTGTCCCTTTCGCACTCTTTCAGGGGGTGAATCAAAAAGAAGGTCCCAAATGTGCGCCATCTCTCCACGTGTCTCTTTGGTGCAATTTTGGTAGGGTATACAAACGCATAGACCCAAAACATGTGCAAGCCCTCCACATGGTCAAAGTCTAAAAAGACAAAGTTGATTGTTTCATCGGCTAAGTACAAAGAGTTGGTGGAAGCCTCCACACATCCCAATGGTGCACCTCCAAAGGCCAAATTCAAAGCAAGATCCTAAGTGAGTGCAGACTCACCACGTGTCTCATCAGTGAAAAATTCAAAGGCGTGGCCCAAAGAGAGACCCTGAACAAGCATCATCCCTCCATGTGTGCCAGGTCTGAAAAGGGGAAACCGGCTGTTGACAATTAAAAGCAGGGAGGCAGGTCATCGGAACACTTTAGGAAAATTTGTTTTATTTCCAAAAGGGATTAAAGTTACAAAGTGAACCACGGCCCCACTCATTCCAAAGGATAAATTCAAATGTTGAGCCCGCATCGAAAGTCAAAGCGGAGAGGTGGGTTGTTAGGAAACTTTGAGATTTTGAGTCTTGTTTCAATAAAAGGCGTAAAGTGATAAAGTGAACCACAGACCCGCTCATGCCAAGGAATAAAGTCAAATGTTGAGTCCGCATTGAAAAGTCAAAACAGGGAAGCGGGTCGATGGAGAACTTTGAGATTTTGATCCTTGTTTCTAAAAGAAGTAAAACTATAAAGTGAGCCACGAATCCGTTACCACTCAGGTAAAGCCACATGTCAGACCTATATCAAAAGTGAAGTTATGGGCTTGCAGGCCTATAGGGAAATTTTAAACTTTGCATCTTTTGAGCTAAAGGTGCATTTTCAATTTTGGGCATGCGGATCCATTTTGCAAAAATTGCATTTTTGCCATTTTTGTACGGATTCAATTCAAATATTCAAATGAGCATAAATTTCACTCGATTGCTCGAAATTCAACAAATTTTATACTATTAGAAAGGTCTTGGTCTCCTCTACACCATGGAAGCATAAAATATTATTTTTAGTAGGATTTGATGGTTAGAAATCTAGAAAACATCTTTCATGCCATTAATATGTGATTTGATTGCTTTAAAGAGATCAAATTTGATCCGATATTTCATCCTTCCTTCTCCAACATGCCAAAAAGACATGGATAATGCACTGGATATCTTGATTTGGGTGAAAATCTATAAAACATATTTCATGCCATTAATATGTGATTATACTTCTTCAACTAGATCAAATCTAATATGATCTTCTATCCTTCCTTCTTCAGCATGCCAAAAACATGTAGAACTAGATTTGACAGATTGTAGGTGGATTTGTAGGGGCATTGATGTTTGGTGGTTGAGATTCCAAATCATATTTTTGTCCTTCTCTTCATCTATAAATGTAAGATCTTGGCTCATTGCAAATTTTGGACTATAATACTTTTGAAGTGTAATTATAATCGAAAGCAAATCAATACAGAAGGATTTTCACCTTTTCTCTATCTTCCTCCATTGTCCCTTCTTGCTTACCTAAAATTCATGGATCATTTATCTTCTATGATAAGAAACTTTGTGTTCTTATTGATATGATTTATATAACTTTGTGTCTATGGAATGATATATTATGTTGTGAATGTGAATGATTTTGTTTTGTATCACTGTTTCTCAGTACATATAGGGTTAAACTCTACTATCTATATTTCTTGAAAGTACTGTTATATTCTACTCCTTCCTTTCTTCAGTTCTTCCATTTGTTTGTATTGATAATCTATTTTGGTATAAAATCATTTCAAGATGTCAGAGGTCCAGCCATAAGATGAAAGTTGTACATTTGGATATAAGCTTTGTTGCTTAATTGTAATAAGTCAACCTCTCCCATAAAGAGGAGAGACTTGTTGTCCCCTGACTATGGTTTTGTTAAAAGTACCATTTTAAAACCCAATAGTTTTCGGTGACTTTGTTGGGGACTTCATTTCAATGTATCCTTTTCTAAAACAAATTCAAGATCATTTTTGGTCTGGCGAAACTACGATATACACGTGGGAAGAAATATTTAGGGGTTGAAGATTCTCATTTTAAAATTCTAGAGCAACAAAACTTCTCTCTTCTTCTAGCAAGAAGGAACATAGGAACTCATTCTAAAAGAACACCTCTTGCTAAAGACAAAAATTCCAAGAATAGCATTCCTCCTGAAAAACTGAGTCCTAATCTTCATGCTTTGATACTTGTTGGTGTTTCAGTTCCCCTTCAGACAATCTTCCCACAGATGGCAACACCTCTACCTTGGGGACAATAAATTGGGCCTCTTATTCTTCCTCAACCATTACATGAGTTACCCAGGAGTAGTAGGAAATTTTTTCTTAAATTCTGAGGTGATGGGAAGGTATACCTGGATGAACACATTTCAGCCTTCAATGTTTCATATGGGATTCTTGGGATTGAGCATGAATATGTTTATGTCAGGATCTTTGTGGAAACATTGCAGGATAATGTTGTTGATTGGTTTTATCATCTTCATGTTGGGTCAATTATTGATTGGGCCACCCTAACAACTTAGTTTGAACAACATTTTAAACTGGTTGAAGATGTGTATGCTCTATTAGCTCAAATCTCTCATATCAAGAAGGAACCATTCAAGCCCATGAGATAATTTGTGGCCAAATTCAACAAGCTCAATCATAAAATTCCAGAGAACACTCATCCTATAGACTAAATCAGAAAATGCTTCTTCATCAGCATGAAGTAAGTTATGCACTAAGAAGAGATAACCTTGCAACTCTGGATGTTGATCAAATATTGGCTATCAGTGTTGAAGATGATCTAATCATGTCTGGTAAATTGAAAAGACAACCTTCCAAGTCTAAACAATCTTCTTCTTCCTCTCCTAGAGCCAACTCAGATCAATTAGTGCAGAAGTTGGAAAATGATCTCATTGTTATCAAGAAGTAATTGTCTCAGCATGCTCCTTACCAAGATATTCCCAGGAAGAATTTTAAGCCTAGGAACCAGTTATCTCCTTCTTAGAATAAATTGGCTATTAAGGGCCCATCTATCAAGGTTCCAGTCAATGAAACTTGTGAAGTTCAAGAACCTGATGATGAGGAGTTTAATGAAGCCTTTGAAGACCTAGAGGAAGAGGTTGATGAAGAACATGAGGAACTTGGTGGATCTCAAGCTCATTTCCTCACCACTAAAGGTATGGATGATGAAGATGAATATGATGAAATAGTGGAAAAGATGAATAGTGATTCATATGTTATTATGACTTAGGAGAAAATGAAAAGAAGAGAAAAAGTGGCACAGCCTGCTAAGAAATCTAAAGAGTATCCTGTAACTATTCCAGTGGTTGCGAGAAGAGGATCTCTTATTCCCACTTCCTTCACATAAGAGGTGAGTAATGCTCATCCTTCTCCTTCTACTTCTATTTCCAAAACTTATTTTCCTTCAACTCCTAAAAATGATAAATCAAAATTTTCTCCTATTCCTAGTAGTGATGCCCCATCCACCTCTAGGTCTTTTGATATTATTGATCACCTCAAAAATACCAAAATCCAAATTTCAGAGGTAGAGTTTTACCAAGCCCATCAAAAATCCTTTTCTAAAATGATTAAATTTGACAATTCCAAACACAAAGGCTCATCCAATAATTCTAAAGGTATTTTTCCCACTCCCTCATCCTCACCTCAACCAAGTCGTGTGGCTACAGTCACTTCCCCTAATGAGAAAATTGAACCATTCTATGTGAATCTCCTCATAGCTGGCCATAAACTCAATAATTATGTTATAGATTTAGGAGCATCAGACAATGTAATTCCTGCAAAAGTACCTCAGGCTTTGGGCCTGACTATAACACGTACCTTTGGTTCCTGCTATTCCATAGAGAGCAGAGAAGTACCTCTGGTTGGGAGAATTAAAGATGCACAAGTATCCTTCGCTGCTTTTTCAAAGAAAAGGGTCAAAGCCACTATTTTAGTTGTTGATATTCCCCCCTCTTATGGTATGTTGCTGAGTAGAAATTTTTGTAAGGAGGTAGGAGGTGAAATTCAGATGGACTGGTCACATCCTGTGATCTTGGTCAATGAAATAATAAAAAATCTGTTACCAGGGAAGAAAACTGAGTATATTATGCAAAAGAGTGATGATACAAAAGCACAAATACTCGATGAAGATTTAGGGCATGGTAACTACATGATCATGTAAGAAGATGAGGCAAAAT
Source organism: Taxus chinensis (assembly GCA_019776745.2). Taxonomy (NCBI): domain Eukaryota; kingdom Viridiplantae; phylum Streptophyta; class Pinopsida; order Cupressales; family Taxaceae; genus Taxus; species Taxus chinensis. The sequence goes on along the minus strand of CM034151.1, from coordinate 756,279,800 downwards.
TTCCTAAGGGAGTGATTCATGATCCTAATGGCATTTGGACTCTAGAATTTGATGGAATTTATTCTTTAGTTGGCTTTGAAGATGGCGTGGTTTTGATCTCTCCATAAGGGAATATTCATCCATTTTTTTTCAATATTTATTTTGAAAATGCAAACAATAAAGTTGAGTATAAGGATCTCATCCTTTGGTTGAACATGATGAAAGAAATGGGAGTGAAGAATATTCATGCTTGTGGTAATGCAGAGTTGATTGTGAAATAGGTAATATATTATTACCAAGTCAAGGATAGGAGATTGAAACATTTTAGAAATCTTGTCTGGGATTCTATCGAGTTTCTTGATGCTTTCTCCATTGAAGTTGTGCCAAGAGAAAACAATACTAGAGTTGATTCTCTAGCTGTCTCAGGATCTCTGTTGATTCCTCACCCAGATTTCTCTCAAGAGAAATTAATATTGAAATGACTCATAGGCCTAGTGTGCCATATAATGCAAGCAACTGGTAGGTTTTTAATGATGATCAACACTTTCTCTCTTTCTTGGGGCTTAAATATAACTTCGATCAGTTATGTTTTAAAGGAAGTGAAACTCTACCTAGGGAGTATGTTCCCTCTAAAGAAGAAGATATCAAAGAAGAAATGTACAAATTTCCTCTCTCTCCTATGATTGGAGAATTTCAATACAATGAGATGAAGATCATTGTGGACCATTATCTTGTTGTTTTAAGTTATCTCAAAGATTAAAAAAAAGTGCATGTTCCTGAAGAAAAATAAATTAATGAGATTACTATTTCCCCTATTATATTTATGGATAAGATGAGCACACATGAGCCTTTTTACAATCCTTCAAAGAAAATAGAAAATGGAGGACCATGCCTAGAATCTTTTCTTCACAACTATGGCATTCTTGTCTCAGCTCACCCTTCGAAATGCAAAAAAAAGGAAGATGATGATGTTATGATCAATTTTTACTTAGTCTGATAAAATTTTAGTTTCCTGCTAATCACAAAGACAAATAAGTAACTCAGCTTGTACCTAAGAGTCACAATCTTCCAGAATCAGGTAATGATTTTTCAAAAGCAGAAAGTATGTTTTTTTAGAGACATGGTAGAAATTACACATAATGTTAAATCATCCAGTACCTTTTTCCAAGTTCCCCTTGAAGATGGTTTCAAGGAAAATTCAATGGAAGGGTATGTTTCTCATGAGATGTGTCATGATGATAATTGTAATCTTCATTCATATGCTAGCATCATTCCATCAAAGCATGATGCTGACACTATAAGGATTGGATTTTTTCATGAATCAAGTTGTTAGAGTTCAGTGATGTGCAAAAATCAGTATGAAGGAATTCGAGGGTCATACAAGTTTTTGTATGGAACTATTCATCCATAGAAGAGGAGCCTTAGGAAGACATTCAGTTCTTCACAGGAACTGAATACTTTTAGTATTGAGTATCACTATCTGGATGGTCTTCTTTACTCAATTTTTCTTTTCAAGCCGCATAGTGTTCCCATGATATTTTGGTACGCCCAACTACTCATTTTCAATTCACAGGTGCCTCATACTTTCACTATGTTGTTCCACAGAGGTACCTATTTTTCTTAGCCTGTCTCTAGAGTTGTGTAATTTTGTACAGTATTTCTTATTTCCCCTATAAATATTCTCTTCTTTCTTTATTTTAGATTTTTTCCTTTCCTATTCTTTTTTGTGTTTTTTATTTTGTTTTTTCCTTTTTGGTTTGTTTCCCTTCCATGAGTGTTGTCTTCTATATTGTTTTAACTTTGAATCTACTTTCCCAAGGGATAAATAATTGGTCTACTTTCCCAGATTTTTTCTTGGTTCTTGATCTTGACTCGTTCCTTTTTCCAAGCCAACCCATCCCTAGAAAGAGCTAGTTGTTGTCATCCTCAAAATTCCCCTCATTTTTCAATTCAAGTTTCAAAAAATTTGAGTTGGTGCCTATTATCCCATTTTTGCCACCCCGACAAAATTGATCAAACACGACCTTGCATAGAAGGAAATCAGAAGGGGCAGGTCAATTATGCGAGCCCACATTCCAAATCCAACAATGAAGGGGTAGGGTCAGTGAAGGAGGCCAATGGCATCAGACAAGATCAGAGAACACATGATAAGATTGAAGAAAGGAAGTGTTCAATCAAGGCTTGAATCAAATAAGTATAGAAGGACCTGTTGGTGTCAAATCGCAGCACCCCTGGACGCTGATCAGATTTCTAGTTTGATCGTTCGAAGCATCCAGTGTGATTGCACAACATGGAGCTTTTCGCAAGCGTGGGACCTTACAAAACGGGGAAAGATCTCTGGATGAAGGCCGGCTCCTATTCCTCTGTTCAGATGCACAAATAAAATGCAGAGGGTTTACCAAAACCTAATCTAACTTGCCAAGGAGATAGGGTAGAGAATGCATAAAAATAAAAACCTAAACTACGGAGGTGATGCACCGAGGAATGTTGGACACCCGTTTTGCAAAATTAAACACAGACCACATAGATGCAATACAAACACCATGAATAGGTAACCAAACTGCAATGAGAGATCAAAAATGACAGCAATGAATACATGAAAGGGTTTAGAATCAATCACAGACATATATATATTTCTCAAGGGTCGATACAGTACATTTCAGTGGCCAAGAGGCAAAAAACGACATTACAATCCATACGGGAGGCTTGAAAGCTCCAAAAATTCTCTTGCCAGCAGGAGAGAAGGGGGGGATGTAAAATGAAAATGTCCAACCATTTTTTAGAGCCTCTCCCGGCCATTTATATGAAGAAAATGAGAGGGAAGAGAAGAATTCGGAGCTTCCCCAACCACCTCCAAGACTGCACCTAGCTTCCACAAATCATGGCGGTAGGTTAAAAACTCAACAAACTCGAAACATGGCGAACTGTCCATTTCCGCGTCGGGATTTTGTGCCTGTCGGGTTCGGGATTCCCTTGTGCATTTGCATCGGGTTTGGAGGATGGCTCGACATGCTTTTGATCCGTGTTTTCTCGACGTGTTTCTCCGCCTCCGAAACCCGATTTGCTTTGCGTCGGGTTTTCCAACCCTTGCGACATGTTCTTTGGCATCGGGTTTTCCAACCCCTCCGACATGCTTCTGCGACTTGCTTTTCCGCCTCCGAAACCCGATTTCCCTTTATGTCGGGTTTTCCAACCCTTGCGACATGTCCTTTGCTGTTGGGTTTTCCAACCCCTCTGACATGCTTCTGTGCCAGGTTTCCACGCCTCCGAGACCCGATTTGCTTTGCGTCGAGTTTTTCAACCCCTCCAACATGCCTTGCGTTTATCTATATTTACCCGGGGGGTAAATATATACAAGAATTTGGTGACTCACGGGGTTACATGCCTACTAGGTAGAAGATCAATGGCCTTTTAGTGATCCATTGGGCATGGAGTCATAAGCAACCCTGAAACCAACTTGATACCTGATCCCGAGCCTGATACCGCAACTCCTTCTCCAAGAGCACGCTGAACTGTAGAAAACCAACCCAGGAGCAATGAAACCTGTGCCAAAGCACCTAGGGAAACTGAAACCTAACTACAACAAGACAATGTGCATACGCACTTAGAGGAATTGAAATCTAGGCTAATATTTACAAGGGTAAAACTTTTCTCTTTTCAGTAGCAATGTTTAAGATAGATTCCGTTGACCGGAATTGGGAGTTCTTCTCCATCCAATGTAGACAATTGGAAGGCATTGTTGTTCTTACATTCCATGACCATGTAGGGGCCACTCCAAATGGCATCAAACTTGGAATGCCTTCCCAGTTTTTGCCCGATCTGCATCCCATTTCAGAACTAAGTCCCCTTCCTGGAAGGTCCTTGCTCTTGCTTTCTTATCAAACAATCTTTTCACTAAGGCCTAATCTTTCTCAATTGTTTGAATTGCATGTTCTCTAATTTCTGCCAATTCCATCAACTCCGCATACCTGGCCTCCATTGGTTCGAACTCAGCCAACTCCAACTGCTTCATGAACTCCAATGCAGGCAGTTCTAATGATATAGGCAATACTGCCTCTTTTCCATAGACCAACTTGTAAGGGGAATTACCTGTAGACCTCTTTGGTGTTATTCTATCAGCCCATAATGCTGATTTGAGCTTGGTATGCCATGTTCTTTGATTTTCATCCAGAGTCCTTCTGATGATTCTTAACAAATTTTTGTTCGTGGACTCTGCCTGTCCATTACCCTACGGGTAATAGTTTGAAGAGGTGCTCAAGTAGATTCCATTCTTGACAACCCATTCTATAATCTTGGAACCTACGAATGCCAATGCATTATCTGATATGATAGTGGCTGGCACACCAAACCTGGTCACTATTCCTTCATAGAATTCTAGTATATTAGACTCATTGCCTCTTTGAGCGCTACTGCTTCAGTCCACTTGGTGAAATAGTCTGTTGCTGTGAGAATCCACTTGTGGCCTTGGCTTGAGTTTGGATTGATGACCCCGATGAAGTCCAATCCCCATTGCATAAATGGTTGGTCAACCAAGATTGGGTGCAATGGAAACGCTACTAGTCTTTCTTTGCCTGTGAAAAGTGCACATTTCTTGCACTTTCTTATCCATGTATAGCAGTCATTGAACACTGTGGGCCAATAATATCTTGCCTTCATTATCTTGAGAGCTGTTACTCATGGGGCAAAATGTCCGCCAGAATCTCCATCGTGAAAATCTCGTAACGCCCTCTCAATTTGACCTGTCCCAATGCACCTCAATAGAACCCCATTGATGTCTTTCTTGAACAAAGCACCATCAACAAGCACATATGGAATAGCTTGTAATCTAAAGTATCTCCTCTTTGCTTTGCTCATTTCTGGAGGGCATAGGCCTGTCTGTAGGAAGTGTATCACACTCTGAGTCCAACAAGGAGTAGGCACATTATCATTTTCCTGTTCTTGACCATCCTGTAGTACCAAGACAATCTCTTCTTCATCACCTGCTTCAACCTGTTGACTCAAGGCTAGCTGTTCACATAGTCCCTTTCCACGTACTAGTTTTGTGACCCTGATCTCGATGTCATACTCCATGACACGAGTTATCCATCCTACACGTTTCTCATTCATATCCTTGTTTAGAAGGAAGTCCTTGACTCCCGCATGGGAGACCAACAATTGGATCTTGTTGTTTGAGACTAGGTGCTTGAATTTCTTTAAACTCCTAATCACTGCAAGGACATGCTTTTCAATGAAAGAGTACCTTGTTTTGTATTCCTCCAAGCCTTGACTGAAGAAAGCAACTGGTTGTTGTAATCCTCCTTTGTTCTGTTGTACTAGGATTGCAGAAATTGTGTCTCCACCACCGAAGGCATATAACATGAAATCCCTGGATAATTCCGGATTGAAGAGAGTTGGGGCTTGAGATATAGCCTCTTTTATTGCCTCAAAACTTGCCTTGCCTTCAGATGGCCACTTAAATGTCATGTTCCTCTTTAACATTAGCGTTATTGGCTTCACAAGAGCAGCAAAATTTGGAACAAATCTGCGGACAAAATTGATCCTTCCCAAGAAGCTTTGAAGAGCCTTCTTGTGACTTGGTAATGGCAATGCTCGAATTGCTTCAACTCTTTCTGGGTCAATCGTCAACCCTTCCTTTGAAACAATATGGCCTAGAATTTTTCCCTCGTGAGCCAAGAATATGCATTTTTTGGGATTCAATGATACCCCAAATCTTCTACATCTCTGAAATACTTGCCTCAAATGACAGAGGTGATCCGCTGCTATTTTTTAAGAATACAGTGATGTCGTCAAGATATATCAAAACTATTTTATTGATCAACCCCTTAAATGCCATATCCATTGCCCTTTGGAAGGTGGCTCCAGCATTTGATAGCCCAAATGGCATTTTCTTGTAGGCATAGGTCCCCCATTTGGTGGTGAAAGTCATCTTGAATTGGTCATCTTCTTTCACCATCACCTGATTATACCCTGAGTAGCCATCTAGGAGAGAGAATCTCTCTGAACCGGATACTACTTGCAATATTTGTTCCATTGAAGGAAGTGGGTAATGGTCTTTGAGAGATGCCCTGTTTAGGTCTCGGAAAATCCACACACAACCTGATTTCTCCACTCTTCTTCCTGACCGGAACCAAGTTTGCAACCCAGCTTGAGTGCTTGATCGGGAATATAATGCTTGCCTCTATTAGCTTATTTAGCTCTTTCTTCATTAGAGGTTCAATGTGAGGGTTGACTGGTCTCTGCTTCTGCCTGATGGGCTTAGCATCTGGATCTAATTCTATGGTATGTTGTGCCAAATTTGGATCGAATCCTCTTAAGTCTTCATAGCTCCAAGCGAAGACATCTGGAAATTCTTGGCAAAGTTGTATGAAATCTGATTTCTCCTGCTCAGTGGCCACTTTACCAATTTGAAGAGTTTTGCCTTCCCCAACTAGAATTGGCCCTGAATCTTCTCTCTTGACCTGTATGTTAGCCTTTTCCTTACGGAAATGGTCGTTAGGGTTGAAGATAGACTCCAATGTTACTAAACCCTTAGGAAGCTTGTTTGTCCGTAGCTGCACTACTTGATCCCCATACTGCTGCTCTAATCTGTCCTGATTCCTAGCTGAGAATTCAGCCTCTTCTTGTAAGAAATTGACGATCTGTTGATCGTTCTCAAACACCTTCCAGCTTGTGTTATTATCTGGAACTGCTGGCCTCACAATCACATGGATATGTGGCTGTGTTTTTCCCCTTCTGATGTTGTCAACCACATCAAACGTTGCTCCAACTGCTGCGAGCCTATCTGCGACTTCATTTTTCTTCCTGGGTATGGACACAATGTTGAAAGCTTCGAAATCCTCAATGAGGTCCCATACCCTATTCTTGTAGCTCTTCAGCAAGTCGTTCTTTGTAGCATGTTGTCCCCTAACTTGGTTGATGATTAGCTCGCTATCTCCAAACACCTGCAAGTTCTTTATTCCCCTTTTCCTGGCCCAATGAATTCCATGAATCAATGCTTTGTATTCAGCCGTGTTGTTTAAACAGGAAAACTGGAAACGAAAAGCTGAAAAATATTTGATGTCTTGTGGTGAAATCAACATTGCACCACCTCCAGCACCTTGTCTGCTTCTCGAACCATCGAAAAATAATTTCCAAACTTTGTTTTCATCCTTTTGTTCAGGCTGAATGATGTCAGGAATGGGTGAATTTTCTTCGTGTATACAATACACGCCCAATTCAGATTCTTCAATTTCCTTGTATGGGTCAAATTCATGACTCTTGTTTGCCCATTCATCCAAAGTTAAATCAGGAATTCCCTCGACCTTAGTACCTGTTTCTAGATCACTTGAACACTCCTCCTGATCAAAAGCCGAGCAATTTGCATTGATAGGATTTGGTACATGAGGCTCAATATGGAAATTGGCAATTGGTTCTGACCTGATTGTTGCTTTGGCTCCATACCTTGTCCTAAAAATCATGTGTGACCAATCTGCAGATAAATATCCACCGATTTTTGCAGTGAAGTCTCTTGATAGACACAACGCAAAGAGTGGCGGAAGGTCAATCACAGACACATCTTGCAGAACTGTAACATTAGGACAGGAATGTAGTGTTAGGCTTAACCCCTTGATGACTCCAACAGTTCCTACTGCCCGTTCCATCTAGCTGTACTACTCCTTTCAGCACTGGCTCATATTTCAAACCCAGTTGATCCGCTATTTGCTTTGGCATCACTGAACTACTTGCTCCTGAATCTATCATGCAGTTGTGTACCAAGTGGTTTCCAACAACCAATGACACATAGAATGGTGGAGGCTTCAAATTCTTGCTTGTCTGGCACCCATCCTGTTGCACTGCATTAGTGAGAACTTTCTCATGTCCCTAGTTTGATACATTTGTGGTAGACCAATTAGCCATTGCAGCTTGCAATAAATCTCGTTGCCCTGGGATCGTCCAGTGATTCCCACATGGAAATGTTCACATGTCTTCTTCATTTGATCGATGATGTTGAAAGGGGATGAATTGTCCTTTTGTTGTCCCTTACTCGGTGCAACCTTTTCTGGAGCTTGAACAGGTGCATGTGTTGCTACAACAGGTACCTTAGGTTGATTTTGCACATTTGGAGTTGTGTTTGGTCTACTGACCCCTTGTCGTGTAGGAGTGGACTGAGAAACAACTGGATTACATAGTTGTCCCTCTCCTATATTTCTCTTCTTTGACCGTGTGTTGGCAGCCATGCCTTGAAAAGGCTGTTGGTTAACTCCACAGAAGTCTTCCGTTTGCCAATTGGCCAATGTGGTTTCTGTTGGAGGTCCTTCTTGTTGCATTTCTTGCTGTTGATTCTCCTCCTTGGCTTGGTTCTTGAGGAACACCAATGGTTTGCACCATCAAGGCCTGATTTAGTGCACCATTGAAACATGCTGACTGATTGTGAGGTAGATTGCAAGGGTAACACCAGTTGTACTCCTGTGCCATGTTATTTTGTGTCGGAACCAAGGCTCTTGAGGATGTCGTTGCATTTGGATCATACGGTCGAAATGGCCTGGCAGCTTGAGGTTGTCCTTGGTTTTGGTTTTGGTTTTGATTTGTAGCCTGAGGTGGTGGTCTATTTTGATTGGTATGGGAGCCTAGCTTGGTACTGTGCTTGAGGCTGATACGGTCTAGCACTTTGAGCTTGTTGTCTTTTGATAGTCACTAGCTCATTTCCAAGGTTCTGTAGTTGTTTCATGACCTCCTGCAATTCCTTTGAAGTATTTGAAGAAGTCGACGCCTCATTATTGCTTTGATTTCTAGGAGTTGGAATGGGATTCAACTCTGGTGCTTGACTGGTTGTAGGATTTCCCATATCTGGATAGAGAGGCATTAGCGGCCTTGGTGCAAGCTTGCCAGCTTGGATCAAACAGTTCTCTACTCTGATCACTATGTCGTAGGCCCCTGGCAGCGTTGTTCCTCCCATTGATTGGATCATCATGGCTATGTCTGAATTTATAGCCTTTAAGAAATAAAGGAATGCTCCTTCGGTAGTTGGTCCTCACAGCTATTGGAATCCTGTCCCATGTCCGTTGGAATCTGAAGTTGAAATCTGTCATTTGTTCATTAGGAGCCCTTTTGATTGTTGTCAATTGTTCCAATAAAGACAAATTGTCCGCCCTCTCCCCGAATTGGTTGCAAAGAGCTGAACAAAGTTGGTTCCAATTCGTAATAGACCCTGCTGTAAGGCTCCTAAACCATTGTAAGGCCTTACCTTTGAAAGATGAAGCCAACAACTTGACTGCAACATCCATTTCATTTATTTCGTGAATTGCACATGCATTAGCAATATCCTGGATGTGATCAATAGGAGTAGTATGATTTTCTCCTGTAAAATAGGGTATATTCTTTAGTGCTACAACTAGAATTTGATTCTGAGCGTTTAGGGCAAGTGGACTACTGCCCGTGAAATTGACAAAGGGATTCGGTGGTAGATGTGCCATTATGATTGGCCTAAGAACCCTGGTCGATGCGAGAAAAGGCCTACCAGGTGGAGGTGTAGACAAAGTCCTGTTAGGTGGAGATGGTGATCTTTGTGGTCTTCTTCCTCTCCTTCCTCCTGCCTGGTGATAGTTACAAGTGGAAAAATAGCCCTTCTTCTCTGAGTATTAGACCTGGTTCGAATTCTTCTCATGTGCCTGGGCAACTTGTGCTGCTACACCGCTGAATTCTATCCCTTCAGAGTTGCCAGATGTGTTAAAAAACATGAGCCTCTAAAAGGCAGGACTTCTGCCAAGTTACACACCAAACTTGACAGTATTGAAAATATAATCCCCCGATCTGAAGGACCCAGAGGTGAAATTCTTGACTCTGGAATTCGAGCCTTGTTAAGTGCAGCTTGAGAATCCCTGATTTCAAAGTTCAGCCCAGAACTCAGGTGATGCATATGCAATTCACAAAACCTGAATTTCCATAAGTCTGGAACTTGGGACATGCTTGAAAGTTCCTTCAAAACCCGAAATGGAATGACCTCTTGTGTTTTGATGTTCTCGGGCCTGCCAAAACTGTTGATGGCGAATCGCAGCACCCCTGAAATGTCTCTGCAAAATCAAAATGGGTTGAGACTCTCAAGATGCGATTTTGCATAGATTTCCCTGGAGCTTTTCCCAAGTGTGGAAATTTTGACCTGTTTTGAGCAATCTGATAAAGCTCTCCGGAAAATGAAGGCCGAGTTCCTATTCCTGGTTCAGATGCATACAAAAATCCAAAGGGTTTACTAAAAACTGCTAATTTCTAACGAGCCAAGGACTTCAGGGTAAGAAGATGCATAAAATTTTTACCTGGAACTGACAAAGGTGATGCCACCGAGGAATGCCAAGAACTACCTGGTCTTGCCAATAAACAGCAAACCATAAAAAAACCTGCAAGATGCATGCATCAGATAACTAGATTCATCGTTCGAAGCATCAGGATGCGATTGCACAACATGAAGCATTTCCCAAGAGAGGGACCTTGAGAATCATGGGGGACAGCTCTCTGCATTAATTTCGGCTCCAATTCCTCTGATACAGATGCACGACTGTAAAATGCCAGAGAGGTTTACCAAAACCTGCATCTACAGTTTCAAATGGAGACAGGTTTGAGACTCCACAAGTTTACCTGCCTAAACTACGAAGAAGGTGAGGGGCAAAACAAGGAATGTTGGACACATTTAGTTTTGAAGCCCCTCCTTACAATTTCCTAGGAGGAAAAAGAGATTTGTGGAGCTTTCAAGCCTCCCGTATGGAATTCGTAATCTGCCGTTTCTTTCCACTTGGCCACTGCAATGCACTATATCAACTCATGAGCAATCATATATGATGGTAGGTGATTGAACCCCCAGCAAACCCTTTCAGGTATTCATTGCTGTCATTTTGCATTTCTTATTGAAGTTTGGTCTCACCTGTGCATGGTGTAAATATTGCATCTATGTGGTCTGTGTTGGATTTTGCAGGACGGAGTCGTCCAACATTCCTCGGTGCAAAACCTCCGTACCTTTAGGTTTTTATTTTTATGCATTCCCTACCCTATCTCCTATGGCCAGTTAGAATAGGTCTTGCGCCAGACCCTCTGCATTTTTATTCGTGCAGCTGCTCAGAGGAATAGGATGCGGCCTCCATCCGAAGAGCTTTCCCCATAGGCGCAAGGTCCCATGCTGTGGTCGACAAATCTCCATCTTACGCACTGGATGCTTCGAAGGATCAAACTAGAAATCCCTGATGACACGTCCAGTGGTACATGCGCCATTTCGTGCGCCAACAGGACCACAGAAGGTGTCACTCTACCTCTGTCAACATCAACTTTGGTATGGTGCACAAAAGTCCTGACGCAAAACTTGCGCTAGCCCTCCACATTTCCAAGTGTCTGGAACACTCATTGAGTCATGCACCATTTAAATGACTAAGCACCAGATGGTTAGTGCAAGCCTCTACCTACTTTCAACATCGCATTTGAAAAAGTGAGACCTAAGGGACTTTCCCCAAATCAGCACGATCCGCATCCACATGGTTAGTGCCTCAACACTCAGTTGTCATGCAGCCATTGAAAGTGTCCAAGGGCAGCATCCTTTACCCGCGTGTCAGCTCGACATCCATTTCTAGTGGCCACTTTCAAAGTGAGTCCCCAAACAAGCGCATACATTTTCCATGTGTTTAGACACCAACATAGTCATGCTCCTATTTAAGCAGAAGCGACCCAGTAAAAAATAAGATGAAACAGGGATTTGAGCCCAAATCGGCTAAGTAAAGGATTTCTAACGAAAAGCTTCTGCTTGTCCCTTATATGCTACCTTCAGGGGGAAGATATATACAACAGGAAGGTCCCATAACTTGCGTCATGACTGTCCACGTGTTTTCTTAAAGTCTGGATCTTTTGGTAGAGTGCACAAAAACTGATTCCCCAAATATGTGTAGGCCCTCCACATGGTCAGAGTCTAACAGAAGAAAAGATGTATTCTTTAGCATCGATCTTAAGGCTGTTTGACAAAGAGCCAGCGAAATGCCTGGTCACGCATTCAAATGCACACCTCCAAAGGCCAAGTTCAGAGTAGGATCCTAAGTGAGTGTAGACTTACCACATGTCTCATAGGCGCAACTTCAAAGGCACAGCCCAAAGAGAGACCCTCAACTAGTGCCATTCCTCCACGTGTCATAGGTTTGAAAAGGGGACACCGGCCGTTGTAAAGTCATATGCAGTGAGGCGATTCATCAGTAGCATCTTATTGGACATTTTGTTTTCATTTTTATCTGAATGGATCCTTAATTTACAAAGTTGTAACTAAATGGCCCCGCTTGGATGCCATGGGATATTAGTTACAATATTGAGCCCTTATTTGAATGCAACTTATTAAGTTGAGCATGCAGGTCGATCGGGACACTTTTAGATCTAATCATGCATTGTTTCCATTGAAAGATGTATAAGTGATACAGTATAACTGCGGCCACCATGACTCATGCCAATGGAAAAGGGTATAACAAACCCTGATCACTTATCTAGAAAAGTCAAAACGGTTCACTCCCTCTGGAGCAATACCTTGAGATTTTGAGCATTGTTTCTAAAAGAAATAAAAATTGGTTTAGTGAGACACGTTAATGCTATTACCACTTCATCTATATGAACGTCTCAAACTTATAGCAAAAGTGAAGTTGTGGGGCTTGCGAGCCTACAGGGAAATTTTACACTTTGCATCTTTTGTGCTAAAGGCATATTATCAATTTTGGGCCCATGGATCCATTTTGTGAAAATTGCTATTTTTGCCATTTTTGTACACATTCGATGCAAAAATTTAAATGAGCATAAAAAGTAATCGATCCAGTTCTATGAATTTAGACAAATGTATGTACTATTGGAACAGGTATTGGTCTCCTCTACACCATAAGGATGCACAAAACTTAAGGGTTTTTGGAAGTAGGGTTCAGTAGGGTTGCTATAATTTGGAAAAAATCTTAATTAAGAAATAAATGACGTGTAAATGACCTGCTTCATGAGGTGTGATACATCGACGATGTGTAGTTCTATCCATCCTTGGTACATGCCAACATGCCATAATTGTACCTTTGTGAATCAACTAGGTTATCTTCATTTGAGTGATACAGTGTTGTAGTTGACATGTTTCAACACCCGTTAGCATATGTGTTCGGATTGCTTCAGACCTAGATCAAATATGGACTTGATCTTAGTATCCTTTCTCTTTAGGTCAGATTCAGGGATGCCATTTAGACATGTAGGAACTAGACTCAAAATGACTGTAGGTGTAACTGTAGGCACATTCAATCGACTTAGGTCAATTGAGCTTCCAAATCAGATATATTTACCTTCTCTTCATCTGCGAGCTGGTTCCCTTATGCCATAAATGTAATAGTTTGGCACATTGCAAATGGGTTATGGACTCTAATACTTTTGAACAAGTGTAACTGACAGAAGTCGTGAAGACCATTCTAGATAACAAAGGAGTGGGGTGAAGGATGTATTCTGTCTTCCTCGATTATGTCCCTTCTAGGAATAGTAACATGAACAGTATGTTGGATCATTTATCTGTTGTGCCATAAGTATCACAATTTGCTGTTCTTATTGACATGATTGTACTACGTCACCTAGTGTCTAAGAAATGGATATCTTCAGATGAATATTGGTAATGTAATATTCAGATAGGTTTCTTATGTAGAACACTCAAATACTCACTAGATATAGGGTTAAGACTCTCCAATCTATACTTAGTATAAGTACTATTAGTATTCAATACTCTTTAGTTTATTCATGAGAGATCGGTTTGAAACATTTAGTCATTGATAATGAGATATTGGAAGTTCACCGAGTCATTTCATAGTTGTCATATGGTTATCAGCCATGAGATGAAAGTTGTACATGGAATGTGTTTTCTAATATTATCTGATTTCTTTAGAATAAGAGAACATCTCCCATTTTAAAAAAAGAGGGACTTGTTGTCCCTAAACTGTGCTTTAAATGGGAAAATGTTACAAACAGTTTCAAATTTTCAACTACATTTTCAAGGTTTTTGGAACAATTTCCAGGAACTTAGCTCACTCAATGTGCAGACCAATGTGCACGATGGGACAATGAAAGGACTTCACTAGAATGCACAGGGGAAGTGGAGATTCAGTGAAATATGCATAGTAGGATTTTCAGGAATCTTGGATGCATAAAGTCTCCTTAAGAAGATCGAGCATATTTTAACACATTATTGTTTCTATTCAATCAAATACGACACCTGGAAAGGACATGGAGGAACTCATTAATGATACGTGCTACCATGTGTCACTTTTTTTCAAGCATAGAATAGAACTCGTAAGTCCATTAAAAATAACCAATGGTGATGGTTTGTGGGGTTATGACATAAGTATCTGAAGAATCCCCTAAGTTCTTCATAGGAATAATTTCGGCTTTCACAAAGTGCACTCAAAGATAGGTTAACGATATCAAAGTTATTGAATAACTTTGATACACATGGGCTTCTTCAACTTATGGATAGTGTGTTTCCAAGTAACTTCATTCTTCTTCTTCGCTCTTTTTCATTCCATGTTGGGTTACATGCACCTAATACTATGGTTTCTCCTAGGGACATAATTGGGTACTACACCCCAAATAATGTTGGAGAGAAATCAACAAAGTAAATATGTGGGCGGTTATTGTGCACAGATTAAAGCATTGGGAAACCAAAATTCATCCCTTTATAAACATAATTTTAAGTGTATTCCTTCCTTGGATGAGATACATAGATCTTTCATTTTATTCTTGATAGTAATATGCAAAGTATTTTATAGGTTCCCCCAAACCGAGCTCTACAATTATGGCCAGTTACAATTTGATTTCTTTATCTTGAGACATAAAATGACTGAGGACTCGGTGATAAGGATGTTTAGATACATTGGATTGCATGCCAACATGAAACACAACATGATTTTGTCAAACCACAAGACAAAAACAAGTGGTTTTTAATGTTAGGATAAAATATTAATTATGCATTATATGATCTATTATTTAATTAATTTTATTAATTAAATAATCATATGGTTATATTATAAACCATAATATAAATGTAAGTTGTTATATGGTTTTAAACCATGCTTGTCTTTTTGTCTCACAAGGATAATTGTTACATTTATTTGTGCTTCCCGGATGTATTATTGGAAGCATATTGTAAGTATGGTTTTACCTGTGCAACATATTTGTTTGTCTGCACATTGTTGTCCAATATGTATAAATATTGCAGCACTCCATTGTAATGGTTAATCAATTTCACATTAATAAATTATACAGGCTTCCGTCCCTGTTTGTGAAATTACATTTGGTACCAGAGCGAATTGAAGCTCCTGGCAAGGTTGGAGAAGGTTGCAGAAGAAGGAGAATTCGTGGAGAAGAAATCTGCAACAAAAGGAGAGCCAGTGCTGCCTCCTGCAGCTTCCCAGAACCCCCTGCAAACCCACAACCTCTTGTTCAGTTCCAGGTGTTTGGAACGCAAATTTTTTTTGCACTGGTGCACTCAGCACCAGGCAAAATTTGCTTGCAGGTATAAAGAATTTAAAAAAAAAAAAAAAATTCCCCCATTAGGGGTTTTGTCTCTAATTTAGAGAGGCTATTTAGTCTCTGCTACATTTTAGCAGACCACTAGTTTTGGAGGTATGTGTGTATTTGCACCTGCTGAGTGAGTTTGCATACAGGACCTGTATGTGTATGGATTTGTGAAGTTTGAATGAAGCAGTGCAGCAAGTTTCAGTAGTGAATGCATGATCACGTAAGCCCAAAGGCCTGCAAAATTGAGAGGAACAGCGTGTGAAAAACAAGCCACCTGTCAATAAGGTGCATCAATGGTGGATTCAATCAGGGCGTAAAAATCAATAAGCCAAAACAAGAAACTCCACCGGCTGGACTGCAGACCTGCACAAAGAAATAAGCAAGAAAGAAAAAGCAAAGCACCACTCCGACAAGAATATTCGGCAGGCAGTTTTTCGGTGATGGTCCTGATGCTCCCGGTATGCATCCACGTGGATTCCTGGAACCTTGCACCTTTCTGTAGCATCCACGCCAAAGCCTCAACCATTCTAAACAGCGTGGGCGTAAGTGTGCCATATATATGGTCGCTAGCTCGACATAAGGGTTCATTCTGCCCTGCAAGCAACTACAGGGTGGTTACAGAAGGCTTGTAGCCTTAAAAAGTGGCAGTGGGCATCTTCTGCTAGACCTGCACACAAGAAACACAATTTTACACGCCAGCTTCCACGGACCAGTAATAGGAAGAAATCAAAACAAGGAGAAGTATTAAAAGGCATTTTTTAAGATCCATAAGCATAGAGCGGCGGCCAAAGAAAAGGAAAATAAAAAGGAGATAAAGAAATAAAACACCTCAATCCGTGGAGGAAACCCTAATCCAACTCAGCTCCACGCAAGCCACATGGGATCACTGCTAGGTCGCATTTTCAAAGGTAGTCATTTATTTTACATATATAAATACAAGTTTGTTCATTTTTCTACATCAAGCGCCCTTAAGTGGCCAAGTTGGGTAGTGAATGCGCCTTGGGAGTGAGAGGTGCGGGGGTCAAATCCTGCCCCAACACTCAAAAACTCATTTTTTGAAATTTGGCAGAATTTTTGGTGGAACTACTAAATTTAGCAAATTTTTTGAATTTAGTTATAACTAACTAAATTTAGCGAGAGAAATCCCTAATTTAGGGCAAAAAAAAAATTCTCCCATTTGGTCTAGTTTTTCATTTTGGACATTTTTTGCAAAGGGAGACCCATCTAAAAATTGCATCTTCAGCTTCTTTTTTGCAATTTTTAGCATTTTGGGTCGTATTGGGCTCAGGAGGCCACCAGGACCCGCGAAACAGAAATTTTTTGCCTGCCATTCAAATTTTCCAGTTTTTTGAATGTAAATTGTATACTGCTGCATATTGTACTAATTTGTAGGTTGCCATAGTCAACTGCAAACTTTGTAACTGCTCAGAAACTGGCAGAATTGTAATAAAAAACAATAAAAAAAAAATTGGTTCTGTAACACTCACGAGATCCTAGATCTCATTCGCAGCGTTCGGTATATACGGTGCCTCTGGGAAGCGCTTACGGGTAAAGTCGTCGCGACTACTACTGCACTTAACGCCTAATATAGCTGCAACAACGTCATCTGGGCATCATCCCTATAAATCGACGGGGAGTAATAAGGTCACAGTGCACACACTATGAACCATCCCATCCGTCTGTGAATGATTGCAAGACATAAATCCAGACTGAGAAACTATCCGAGTATATAGCGAAGTTACGCGCGCGTATGAGGATATTTCTTTGAGCCGGTGTCAATAATCACACAGACCCCATCAGTATTGTCTTGGTACCACGTATTGAATTCTTTCACGTACGTTAACGCCTCTTTCACGTACCGCCGGGTATATAGAAAGGGCGAGCTTCTTCCACGTACCGACGGGTATATCGGAAGGGCGCGTATATAGAAAGGTTCGGTATATCAGACTGACGGTATATAGATTGGGAGACCTAATACCTGGAGTGATAAGAGCCAAACCCTGTCAGTGATCTCTGCAAAATGGGCACCAATGCCCCCAAATTTTTTCTTCCGGATTCACAATTGCTCAGAGGAAGAAACTATGCTGCATGGAAGACAAAAATAAAGACACAACTTGAGTTTGAAGAAATCTGGCCTGTTGTGACTGGTACTCTAACCAGATCACCAACTGATACAACACAACAACGACAGTTTGATAGAGCAGATCAGAAAGCAAAACTCATCATCTTGTTTGGAGTGTCTGACGATGTGCAAGCCCACATTCGAGATGCCACAACAGCAAAAGAAGCGTGGGATAAGCTGAGCACAATATATGAGGCCAAGAACAAGAATGTCATACTAAATTTGCAGAGTCAGTTACATACATTGAAGTTCAAGAAGAATGAGAAAATTGAAGCTTTCCTAAGAAGAGTTGCAGAGTTGAGGGCTTCACTTCTAGCCCTAGGAGAAGAGGTCAAAGATGAATCTCTCATTCCCATTGTTCTGAGAGCTCTCCCTTCTTCTTACCGCATTTTTGTCACAACTCTAAACTTGTCAGATACGACAATTAGTTTTGACAAGCTGGTAAACCTACTGCAACAAGAGGAAGCAATGCACAATAAGGATGATGAAGAGGAGCAGGCACTGTCTTCACATCAAAAATGGAAAGGAAAAGGTAAAGGAAAACCTAAATCCTATCAGAAGTCCCAACATCAGAATCAGTATCATGGGGACAATCAACAGAAGAAGCAATGTCCAATTTGCAAAAGAGGACATGACTTAAAAGATTGTTGGTATAACACTTATAAGAAAGGTTCATCAAGCAACTCTGGACCACAACAACAACAATCTTACAAGGGACATTCTAACAACTATCACGGGTAGAAAAAGGGGAACTGGAAAAGAAGACCCCACCAGCAAGGTAATATTGCTGAGCAACAAGAACAGTCAGACAATGAAGACTTCTTGTTCACTGCTCGATCAAGTGAACCATCCACGTCATCTAGTGATGTCTGGTATGTTGATTCGGGAGCCACTCGACACATGACCGGCCACAGAGACTGGTTTATTTCAATGAAGGACACGCCATCAAAAAATCATGTTTCGTTGGGAGATGATTCTTCATATACAGTTCAGGGGATTGGAAACATTTCTCTACCCCTTGGTTCACGCAAATGCAGACTATCAGATGTCCTATATGTCCCTGGGTTGACAAAGAATCTTCTTTCAGTTAGTCAACTCCTAGATCACAACCTGAAAATTGACTTTGATAGTCAATCCGACAAGAAAACGTGTTTGATTCGAGATAAATCCAGAGGCTCAAAAATAATTGCAAAAGCCTCAAATGTGGGACGTATGTTTCAACTTGATTTCATTCACAAAAACGATCAAGCACTTGTGGCTAAAAACTCCACCTCAGCCCAGTTGTGGCATCGGAGATTTGGTCATGTAAGTTTCAAATATCTCGAAACACTTCGCCGGTGTAATATGGTACATGGGCTACCATCTCTTCAGAAGGATACAGACAAGTGTCCTCACTGCTTAGCAGGA
Source organism: Taxus chinensis (assembly GCA_019776745.2). Taxonomy (NCBI): domain Eukaryota; kingdom Viridiplantae; phylum Streptophyta; class Pinopsida; order Cupressales; family Taxaceae; genus Taxus; species Taxus chinensis. Next base: position 756,260,773 of record CM034151.1, on the reverse strand, counting down.
AAACAACACAGAGTTTCATTCCAGAGGAGTACATTCCGAGCTCATGGTAAACTTGACCTGGTTCATACCGATCTTTGCGGTCCACTGCAGCCAAGTCATTCTGGGTTCCAGTACTTCATGCTTTGTGTTGACGACTATTCACGGAAAATGTGGATTTTTTGTCTTCGCAAGAAAAGTGAAGCATTTGAAACCTTCAAAAAGTTCAAAGTAGCAGTTGAGAAAGAAACTGGTCATCACATCAGAACTCTCCGCTCAGATCGAGGGGGGGAATTCACCAGTGATGAGTTCAGAGACTACCTACAAACTCACGGGATTCGTCGACAAATGCCTCCTCCTCACACACCGCAGAAAAATGGTGTTGTCGAGAGAAGAAATCATACTATCATGGAAATGGTGCGATGCATGATCGATGATTCTGGACTTGCAAAGACATTTTGGGCAGAAGCAGCAAAAACAGTAGTGTATTTGTTGAACAGAGCACCCACAACTGCTCTTGATGGAATTACACCACAAGAAGCATGGTCAAAAAGGAAACCATCCATTGCACACCTCAGAGTATTCAGGTGTAAAGAAAGCATGCACATACCCAAACAGAACAGAAAAAAATTGGACATGAAGTCACAAAAACTCATCTTCATTGGGTACAGTGAAGAGACTCTTGGGTATAGATTGATGGATCCTAAGACCAGAAAAGTCTACACAAGCAGAGATGTTGAGTTTTTCGAGAAGAAGGAAGTAGAGACTCCTCCTCCGGACTCACATGATGTAGATTTTTCACCCGTTGTAAAAATTGAAGCTAATGTTCCCTCAAAAGATGAAAGTGATGATGGGGATGATGGTGTTGATCAGATAGAACCACAACCCATGGGAACAGTTCAGCGTATGCCTAAATGGTGTACAAGTACATTACGAGATGCAAGATTGGATGCTCCACCAGATACATCCACTCCTGGACCATGGACTCGCAGTAAAGCAAGAGAAGAAGTTAACTTTGCTTTGATGAGTAGAGTTATTGAATCAGATGAGCCCTCTACAGTTCAGGAAGCCCTACAGTCAAAAGCTTGGAAAGATGCCATGGATTCTGAATATCACTCAGTGATGAAGAATAACACTTGGAAGCTTGTTGATCTTCCACTAGGGAAGAAACCCATTGGATGCAGATGGATATTCAAAACTAAGTACAAAGCAGATGGGACAGTGGACAAGTACAAAGCAAGACTTGTAGCAAAGGGGTACGCACAAAAAGAAGGCATTGACTATGAGGAGACATTTGCTCCCACAGCTAAGATCAAAATGATCAGGATGATCTTTACTCTAGCTGCTCAGTTTGGATGGAAAGTTCACCAAATGGACGTAAAAAGTGCCTTCCTAAATGGAGATTTACAAGAAGAAGTCTACATGACTCAACCTGAGGGATATGTTGTACCTGGTCAAGAAACAAAGGTATGCAGACTCAGGAAATCTCTGTATGGCCTCAAACAGGCACCCTGGGCATGGTACATCAAGATTGATGAGCATCTCGTACAACATGGATTTGTTAGAAATCCATACGATCCCAATCTCTACCTCAAAAAGAAAGGGGGGAGATGGTGATTGTTGTTGTCTATGTCGACGATCTAGTCATCACTGGCAGTTCAGTGAGGATGATCGATGCAACGAAGAAATATCTTACTCGATCGTTCGACATGACCGATCTCAGGCTGATGCACTATTGTCTTGGATTAGAAGTGTGGCAGAAAGAGAATCATATTTTTGTTTCTCAGATGAAATATACCAAGACTACGCTCGAGAAGTTTAGGATGATGGATTGCACACCAATTGCTACACCTATGGAGAACAGATTACAGTTATCTCGTTCAGATCCATCTCCTGAGGTAAGTGCCACTCTCTATCGGCAGCTGATCGGGAGTCTCATTTACCTGACTTACACTAGACTAGATATCAGCTTTGCAGTAAGTTATCTATCCAGGTTCATGCAAGAACCCAAAGTTTGTCATTGGAAAGCAGCAAAGTGCACATTTTGAGATATCTCAAAGGATCAGTGGATCTTGGTCTAGAATACAAGAAGAACGAAAACTTCTTCTTGACTGGATATTCGAATTCAGATCATGCAGGTAACATTGATGATAGAAAATCCACTTCTGGATTTGTATTCTTTATGGGATCTGGACCAATATCATGGGGAAGTAAGAAACAACACTTTGTTTCTCGCTCTTCCACAGAAGCCGAGTATCGTTCTACAGGAGAAGCTTTCTGTGAAGCGATTTGGCTACGTCGCATACTGGAAGGACTTGGAATACCACAGGACAAACCGACCACCATGTATGTTGACAATGAAGGTGTTCTCAAACTTGTTCGCAATCCAGTTTTTCATGAGAGAACAAAGCACATTGAGGTTCAGGTTCATTTCATACGCAAACATGTGTTGAAGCACAACATCCAGCTTCAATTTTGTCCAACTGCTGAACAACGAGCATATATTTTCACAAAGTCACTTGCACGTGACAAGTTTGAGTTGTTCAGATATTTCCTCTCCTCATCTCTTCAGACAATGCACAATTAAGGGGGGGAATGTTAGGATAAAATATTAATTATGCATTATATGATCTATTATTTAATTAATTTTATTAATTAAATAATCATATGGTTATATTATAAACCATAATATAAATGTAAGTTGTTATATGGTTTTAAACCATACTTGTCTTTTTGTCTCACAGGGATAATTGTTACATTTATTTGTGCTTCCCAGATGTATTATTGGAAGCAGTTGTAAGTATGGTTTTACCTGTGCAACATATTTGTTTGTCTGCACATTGCTGTCCAATATGTATAAATATTGTAGCACTCCATTGTAATGGTTAATCAATTTCACATTAATAAATTATACAGGCTTCCGTCCCTGTTTGTGAAATTACATTTAAATGGGATATTGAGATGAGGAGATGAAATATGAAAATATTCCCTAAGAGGGGTATTTTGAATATATATAATGAGGAGTCTAGTGTTCATGCTACTTTAGGTGATAACAGTAAAGTGGTTAACCACGGAGGTGAATGTGTATGAATTTTATTTTATGAATAAGATCAAGTGTGAGGTAAAATCATCTTTCCCCAATCTTATGATGAATTAAATTTTTCCCAAAAATTTGGTAATAAACAAAGTGGGTTTATTGGTTGAAGAGAGTCATTGGCAATGTGAAGTTGTTGACGATTCACTAAAACCATTTTCTAATGAGGAACTTAAAAATTACCATTTAGAAAAATCATGCATGAAACAAGGGGTAGAAACCTTGACATCAAAATGGTAGGGAACACATGGACAAAGGGCAATGTCAATGTTTATAGCCTACAGATGATTATTTTTATAAGGTAACTAAGATGGAGGGTCCAATGAGAGCCTCATATGGCCTGTGGGACCAATGGGTCAAAGGCATATAGTGTAATAAGTGTTAGGTTCAAATTCAAGTTTGAAAAAATTTGGGCATCAAACAATGGTTTTGTACAAAATTTGAGTGATAATTTTACACTTTATGAAATATTGGATTTATCTTATAAGTTATCCCAAAACGAGGTGACATAAATGGCCAGACTATGCAGGGTGGACTTTTAGAAGTAATATGGAAAATAAATGATAGGATAACTGACAGGGGGTAGTGTCATATAGATGTATACTTCCAAGGTCACTTAGAGGGAGGATAATTCAATGTGAGTATTTCAAGGATTCATAATTTTTTGGACCAATGGGTCTAAGATTTGTATCAAAATCAATTATATATGTATGTGGTGATAGTGGTAGAAAAATGAATCTAGGTAACCCAGAAAGTAAAAAATAATTGAGTTTATGAAAAACCAAGATGAATCACTTGCAATTGGAGGAAATCATCATTCATTTAAAGAAATATCAGATGATTAAAAGGATCTCCAAAGATTGTGGGGAGGTAAAATTAGTGCCTAAAAATTGGTGAAAAGTTACCATCGTAATTTCATTGTTACTGCACACTTTTGTGAAAAAGATTTGTGACATTGATTATTTTAGTGACAAAGAGGAAAATGGAAGCCGTTGGGGGATCTAAGAGAAAAAGGAGGCCAAAAAAGGAGAGAAGCGATCATTTTCTTTAATTTTAGTATTTTTTATTAATTTTAGATTTTTTCCCCATTCTAGGGCATGTCAGTCTAATAACAGGAATCACCAGATTGTGTATAATAGTATACAATTTAAAATACCGACAATTTGAGGGAATCTCTTATGACTAGGCATTTATGCATTGTGGTTTGATTAAATATGGTAATTTGATAAATTTTTCAATAAGTGGTATTCTAATGAATGTTTTATGTCTTTGTGGATGCAAGTGAGAGATAAATTTAATATACGGGATAGGATCCCAGTTATTTAAGATGATGTAAGGTAACCTTTGTTAGATGATGATTGTGCTCATTTAGAGGATGTTGGCTTAGGAGTTTGTATTATTGCAGATGGATCCATGGGTTGTGGGGGTTATTACTCTCTTTGTTAGAGAGGTGTGATCATGTGATAGGGACATTTTGGTTATTGATAAATGAGATGATCGTAATGTTGGAGGACATTCAGAGGATTATGATATTTCCTATATAAGGAGAGGATATATATTTTACAGATGATATGGAAATGCCTCAGATTATAAGGAGGTTATATGGTGAGAATGAAGATGAGGTGACCTTCTCACCATATGTATTTTCATATGGGGAACTATATAGCCAAGAGGTATAGGGCCGAGCACTTATGACCTTGATGATGATAGCCATTAATTGTTATGTTTTTCCCAAATCTTCTAGAGGTCAATTTTATTATATGGTGATAGGAGTATTGGTAGATATGATGGATCACTTGACACTTTTTTCATGGTATTTTACATTACTAACAAAGAATTATAGTTATTTATGGTCATGAATGATTAACAAGAGGTTTAGTATTGATGTGGGGTTTTTAATACAATGTTGGGCACATGAGAGAATTGTGATGGCTCAGACAAGGGGATTACTATGGGTTAGTCTCATAATTATTGAGGATACTATAGGATTTATGAGATGGAGACCAGATATGGGAGGAAGGGTTGATGAGAGGTTAAGAGCATTATAGATATCTCCTATCATAATTACAAGGTGAAGATGTGAGATGGAGGCCATACAACATATTCTTAGTATGGCAGAATGAGGATGGTGAGCTCATATCCACCTAACAAGAGACATGGGTATATGACTGACAATCGGGAGAGTGTGATTTGATTATATTTGGTCACATCATGTGATAATTTGGGTTGATTCTATATGTTCCTGAGGTTGCTACTTCCTATAGGTGAGATGACGGTTATATAGATACACTGCTTCCATGATTTAAATAGCTTTTCCAAATGGCATATAATTTGGGTTTGATTGGATTGGATGATCACATTATATCCACATTGGTGCATGATTCAGGTTTTTCCAAGGTATATGTTACATGGTGATAGGGTCATCTTGCTATGGTTGACATAGGGGTACGAGCCCGTGTCGAGGTGGCTCCTTAGGAGGATAAAAATACTTTGAAAGATTGTTGTGATGTTTCTACTTGTTTTTTTATTGATGTTTTTGGTACCCAAATCAGTCCAATATCACAAGTAGATCAACATCAACAGGCTAATCAAGATGCCTAGAGAAAGATAGACAAAAATTAGAGTCATTTTATATGAGGGGATGAATTTGACAATCTCTCTTTACTCATACTTGAGGAAATTTGGATAACACCTCACTAACGGTATGACCTACACTGCTACTTTAGGTTCTTCCTGCAATCAAGGTGAGAGGACCCATTTTGTAACATGTAATTAAGAAAAGTAATTGATAGACAACAATATTTGGACTCCTTTTCTCAGGGAAATTAGAAATGGTCTCAAGAAGATATGGTCAATGCAAACATTATCTAACTCTGATGAGTTGTCACACTAGAAAATGTAGATATCTTCTAAAGGAGGCTTAGGTTACTAAAGACACTCAAAATTTTGACTTACATCTGCATATTTTTTATAAAGGATGTGTAAATTCAACAAATCTCCTTATTATTTACGTAAACAACACAAGAAGGGGTAGTTCAAGTGGATATTATGGTTATTAGTTATGATTTTGATGTATTTTCAGAAATTTAAGAAGGATAAAGTTGATAATACAAGAACCTCAAATGAACCTTACAAATATTGTAGATAAATGCTCTTAATGGTAAAGTATGGATCACATAGTCTAAATAATTCCTTCAACCAGAGGTTTTATACGCATAGAATCCTAAGAACACATGATTTCACACAAACTTTGAGAATTCAAACAAAAAAAATCATGAAAATTTCTCAGCAAAATGGTAACAATATTTTCAAATACATTCCAGATACACTTAAGAAGTTACAATGATCTTAGTTCAAACAAATAAAAATTGATTTTAAATGTGTTTATCACATTATGAAGGAAATCTCCATCAATTATGTAATTGCAACTACAAAATTGTTATTTTTTTAACTACAACTTTATATAATTCAGAGAGATTATTTAACATAATAATTCAATAGAAATGTAGACAATTGATTAAAAAAATCATTTTGAAAAAATAGCAATGCTTATGAGACTACACACAAATTGATTCAAGGAACACCAATTCTTCAAGAAGGGGACACAATATTTATGACCTCAATATTTTCCAATGACTGTATAGTGCAATCATCTTGGTGAAGAGGCATGGGAAAAAATGAATAGCAGTTTGGGTACCTCAGATTGGTTCAGTTTTTTGGCTTGGTATAAAATGGTTTTTTACTTTCTTATCTAAAGCTTAGAAAATTTAACCCCCACTATACAAGAATATTCTTATTTAATTTATACAATTTTACTTGCTCACTCATTTCCCATTCCCTCCCCAAAGCATGGGTCCCAAATAAAATATTCTTCTTTATAGCATACGATTTGATTTATTATTATTCTCTTGGAAATATATCGTCTTATGTTGCAAAGTGGAAAAGTTATGAGCTAGTCACATTTTTTTACTTCCTCAGATATGACTGGGATGCCATATCATCCCCTTTGAGAAATTTTTAATGATTTGTACAATTTTTGAGGAAATAAACCTTTTTTTTATGATTTTCGGGCACCTCTATATGGTTTGATTTGACATGTAATTACTTTTATTTTTTAAAATCCATCTTAGAGAACACATCTTTCCTTTCACGCCTTTCTGAGTTGATAATTCCCGCATAGTTTCTCTCATATAAAACCAATCATCATCTTTTTCCTAGTGCCAATTTATTCCATAATTATTTCTCCCATATGGATATCACATTGGGATCTTAGAGGATATCTTACCATGATTACACTCATCTCATCTTGCTTGCCTCAAATTTCTTATAAAGGTATACCGGTTTCCTCTACCAGTTCACATTTTCTTTTCTAAGTGCATGAATTTTAGGGAATTTTATCTGCAACATGGAAAAAACACTAGTGGTATCCATCCTAAAAGAAATATCCATAGTGGATTTGCATTCAATTTTTTATCTGTCGAGTCCAAATGAGGCATTCTTAAAAACATTATTTGAAAGTGTTGATCCTACAGATTACACTGGGCTTTTAACAACTCAAGCATTTTGAGTTGCATTAGTTATAAGACTTAGCAAGATAATCCCAACCTTTTTTGCATTCCAAATGATGTATTTTCATCTCTTCAGACTAGAGCTTTAAAAGACTCCTGACGAATTGAAAAAAAATTGGCTCATAATTAGTCCTAGTGTGCAATGTTTAACCAATTATAAACGCTCTTTCATTTGTTGTGAAGGAAATCCCCTTAGGGACCTATGTTTTTAATAGAGATATCACACTAGGCACTATGCCTACCCTCTTTCCTAGGATGAATGAAACAGAACAAGGTGTATTAATCTTGGATAACAAACCTTCAGGGACCATACCTTCTCATCCTCCTCAAGTATCACCATATTTCATGAAGAAATATAAGGGTGAGTCTAGCTCCAGGCCTCCTACTCCATCTACTCCAGGATCATTTGTGGTTACACTTCTAGGTCAAAATTTCAAGCTAACTTCCATTTTTAAGCAATGGGGAAAAAGGCTTTCCCTAAAGGAGGTCTGGATATGACTGAATCGGTTGCCTCTTATGATAGGAGAACACAATTTTTGAGTTTTTTTTTATGGTACTTTGACAACTATTGATGAATTGAGGTCTTTGGGTATGTCTCACACACTGACAGGAGACATTTTGTTTCTATAAATTACATTAGGGACAGATAAATTTGTTTATAGGAAAAATAAGCCAGTGAAGAAACTGTTAGAATTTGAGGATTCTAATAAATACAGATTTAATCAACTTACATATTACATAATGTTACAATAAATATTTAAATAAATATTACATCATAGCATAAGTAAATAAATAAATAACACAGGTGACACAATATTTATGGTGGAAAACCCCAATAGGGTAAAAACCGCTTTGAAAATAACATTTTACTTTAAAGAACTTATTTTACATCCAGTAAGATCACATCCTCCTTTTAAACCCTATTTACCAAGGGTAAAACCAAATCACTTGATTTGCACACATTTGATATATTTCCTGGATATATCAAATGAGGACCTAAAGTCCTTTTTATATAAGGTGATCGGGTATGTCTCCCGACCCACCTTTTCAACCTAAAATGGTTGACACATACACCTAGGTTTATAATATTTAATAATAGAAATATAATCATTTCATGATATTAAATATTTAACCTAAAGTATATACCTAGGTTAGCATATTTAATAATAGAAATAGAAATATTTTATATTATTAAATATTAACCTATATATATATTTTTTTAATTATTGGCAAATAGTTTTTTGAAAGGGACTATACCCTTGAGTAAAAAAGATGGCCTAGGAGCCAGAATAAAGAATCAGAATCCAAATGTGACAATGAGGCCCAAAGTAGCCAAAAAATAGCTACCAAACAAGACAAAACAACAAAAACACTGAAAAGAAGTAGTAAAGAGACCGCGAAAAAACTGCAGAAAAACAGACAAGTACAGCAAAAGCACCAACATCTACTTCTTAGTAGCTTTGTCGATGTTGGTCTTGATATTATTCCAGGATTTGAACATACCAAAAGTTTTCATGTGGGAAGCGTCAGTCTTATCTAGTTGATCAATGGTCCTTTTGCTTTCCTTATCATTGCCCCAAAGTGTTGCCGGAACTCCGCTGAGATTGGAGACACTTTTGACATGTTGCTCAATGAACTCCTCAATCGCACTGAAGATGGCCATATTGTAGTCATGACGAGTTTTGGCCTTCCCTAAATGGGATTCTAAGGAATTCAGCTTCTTGTATATATCATCAATCTGGTTGTTATCAATATCCACCTCCTCCTCCTTCTTCCTCTTATAAAAGTATTATTTTGTGCTAGTTTCTATTTGCTATTTGAATCCCCTTTGGCGATGAGGGTGTTTGAGCACCTGGCACTTTTTTTTAATGCTTGAAAATAAATGACACCTACCCACCATTACTTCACCCTGCTGGCCACCTGTCTTCCTTTAATTGATTTTTTTTCTGACTCCTTGGCCTGTGTATGCCATTTGGGTGCTAGCCGCTTGCTTTAAGTGGGTCGTTTTTTTCTCTTTTTTGCTCTGTTTTATAATGGTGGACCTGCATACTTACCTTAGTTGTTGGCCATTCATTTCTGGTATGCATTGTTTGACTTTGGAGATGTTTTGGAATTGTGGAGGTTAGAAGTGCCTTTTCTACTGAAGTTATTTTGATGGCAGATGGGTTTGAAAGAAAATTCCTTCTTCCTTTTGTTGCTGGCCCTATGGGTTACACTGGAGGGAAATAACTTGGAGTCCTATCAGAAAGGAAGGGACAAAAATCTTTAGGCCGCATGGACTGCTTGGAGGAGGATATCATCCTATGCGTGGCTGTGGGAAAAGACATTGAAAATTAGGCATGTTGGGTCTTGAATTTGAAGTGTTTTCCTACCATTTTTCAATTCCATGAATTAAATTTTTCTTCTCCCTATAGTGGCACCTAGAAAAGGATTTGGAGGTTGTTTATTTACTTCCTTAAGTGTGTTAGTTATCCCTCTATTTTTCCTTCTTCTGAATCGTTGTTTTCTTTGGATGAATGGCTTGAAAAAAGGGGGAAAACCGCATATCCCTTTGCTCTGTTATTTTAGTGGGATCAGAGAAATATTATATGACTAGGGTACATACCTTCAGCAGTTCATACCTAGTTATATTTCCTTTTCCCTTGAATGGATTTGCCTTCCCCCTTCCTTTGTTGCATTTTTTTTATATAATGATTACATGGAATTAAAATCTCTATGCTTTTTCGGTGTTGTTTGAGAATGTCAAAAAATGGTTAGCTGTACTTTCTTTTTCTTGCTACTTGGTTGTGTGTTTAAATTTTGATACACACACACACACACACACACACACACACACACACACACACACACACACACACACACACACACACACACACACACACACACACACACACACACAAACACACATTTAAGTATTTTATTCATCCATATTGTGTTTGAGAACGTTTTTTCTTTAACGTTTTGCTAATGGGGAAACTGTTGGGGTTTTAATCTCCATTTTTTGGCAATCTCGAATAGGTTGACAACATATTTCCCCAGTTCGATGCCGTAAATAAACATAGGGTTTAAAGCTCATAGATGGTGTGAAAACATATCCTAGTTAATATAAATCCTGGTATAGATTATTTTTTTGGGATATATAAATTATTATTTTTATCGTCAACCTGAGGAATGGATCGATTTTTTTTAGGCTAAACCCCTGAATTGGGGGTGTCTCATATTTCCTCCTTGGGTTGTAAGCTCGAACCCTCCTACTATTCTTAAAAAAAAAAGGTTTTCATTGGAGGGTCTTACAAGCGTTTATGTGGGGATTTGTTCTTAATGTTTTAAAATATTAGGTTTCTGGGACCTCTTGGAGTATCTGGGTGAAGAGGAGTCTTTTTAAGTCAAACCTTGGAAGGGTATAACTTGTATTGGTTTATGGCCTTCATGAAAGAAATGATGGTTCTGGGTTTAAAACCATGACTTGAGAGTGTCTATGTGTGTTAAGAGGTTGGTTTGGTTAGATTCAATCACTTATTGTCTGTCACATAGAATGCGATTATAAACAATGTGTGAGGACATGGATAGATTGTTTACGATGTGTACTATGGTTCGACTTGTCTAAGATCAATGAACACTACTAGGTTACAATCCATTAATGATTGCTTGCTATTAAGCTATGTTTTCATCATTATCGAGACGTAATCTTAGTAATCATAGCATCCTTTATTGATGAAGGAATGGTTTTAAAGTTATTATTGTGTGTTTCATTCAAATGAAAATATGTTGATTGATGGATTTGGATCCTTATTAAAATATTTGGTTTTTCATATAAATGGAGGGATTGGGTATTGGATTTTAATCACGTAATCCATAGGTTTACATGATTGAAAACTCAATATCCTAGGCCCTTTTTGTTTTAATCTTTCAGGTCTTGCCTTGTTTTTTTTTTCGAGATATCGTTATTACTAGAATGTTTGACTTCATCCTTGTTGGCTGGTGTAAATATTTACATCATGTGAAAAATGTTGATTAGTGGTTTGTGATTTGATCCATTCTTGAAGTAGAACATTCCTTTCATGTCAGTGTTAAATGTTAGCTTATTGTTTCAATGTATAGTCTTCACATGCTCAATTCTCGCGAACTGACTCAAGTTAATACTTGTGTAGATGGCTTGTGCGTGTTGATAAAGGAAAGATTTGTGAAGGTTTCATCGGGTTATTTTTTTTGGTTCCTTGTACGAATGTCAAATGTGTTGTAAATTCTTGCAATGGTCCTTGTAATGGAGTTTGGAAGGCCTATAGTCTTGGATTTTCGTTAATTGTGAAATAAATTTGTCTTGTCTTTTTGTAGTAAAAACTTGTAATTATCTTTGTGAGAAATAACATTCAATCTTTAATTGTTATGAGTATTCTTGTGGTAATATTATTTATCATTCATGAAAATGTTGTGGCATGGCTTGACCAATTATTTTTAACCTTCTTTTTGCTCAGCCAAGTTCATAATAGAAATGTTATAACCGTGTTTTTTTTAATCTCGATTGGCAATGGCAGTTTCTGCTTTCGAGTCATAAAACTTTCATGTTTTTTATAATCCTCCATGGTATGGGTATCTATGCTATTATATGTATATTTCAATGGGTTAGAAATCCTTTTTCTAAAGTTAATCAAAATAAAATAAAACGAGTACATAGATGAATAAATAAACAAGATGATAATGAAGTTGAGCCTTGTTGCTAGATTTAAGAATCTTAAATTGGAAAGAAATGAGTTTTTCTGCTGGTGTAAGAGAATCTACCATCGTTAACCCTTAGCTACGGATTAAAATTTATCCTCATTGTTGTGAAATAATAAGTATTTTTTTAAAAAAATAACATTGTTGGCTTTAGGAGATGTAGTTAGATCTTAGTCAGTAGGGGAGTTTGAATAATAACACTTTAAGTCTTGTGCTTATTTTTTTGGGGACCGCATGCGTATCTTTTTTCAAACTTAATCAAGAGATTGCTAAATGAAGATTTTACCCAAATCCAGTTGGTCTCTTAAGTCTTGTTAAAAGTACCGAATAATAACTAAATAGACATGTTATCCAAAATTCACCCCCCCAGGTTGATTTTGATAACATGCATCAAATTATTTAGTCCCAGGAAAATAAATTGATTTAAGGCCCAAAATCATGTTTCTGGGGTCCCCCTCGGCTTCTTTCTAACTCTCCTACCAAGAAGAAAACCCAACAGGTCAGAAGTGTGAAAAAGTTGCAAAAAATCCAGGCTTGGTGCCAAAATGGAGAAAATCGACTAAGTCTTAGCCCAGACAGCACTTGGGACAATTGGGTTGTCGGGGCCCGAATCGGTTGAAAAGCCTCCAGGCGGTCCACATAGCACTTGGGACAATTGGGACATCGGGACGCGAAAAGGTGAACCGGCCGAAAGGGGGAAAAAATGCCTGAGTCTTTGTTTCGCACAGTTGGGACATCAAGGACAAAAGTAAGTGAAGGACGTGGATCGGCCGGTTTTGGCGCAAGTCAGTCCATTTCGGGCGGGCCGGAGATATTTGTCCCAGACAGTCCGAGACAGTTGGGACAAAAGTACGCGGAGGACGCAAACCAGCCGGTTCGGCCAAAACAAAGGACTTCAGTTTGGGGACATCCGGGCCAAAGGTACGCGAGGGGACGCGAAAAGCCGAAGGAGCCGAGAGCGAATCAAATCTTGCCATGTGTCTTCGCCGCAAAGAGGGACAAGGAAGCCCAAATCGGGCGGTTTAAAGAAATTTGTCCCAAATAGTTTGGGACATTCAGACCAAAAGTACGCGTGGGACGCAGGGAGCCGAATGAGCCGCCAACGAATCAGAGCGTGACATGTGTCACAAGGGGAGGCACAATAAAAATTTTGACTAAGTGTTTTTGGGCCCAAAAGTTCAAAGGGCGAGGTTTGGAGGGTCGGCCCGAGCCAATAGACACAGGACACGTGTCCTAAGGCGGGGAAAGTGTGGAGCTCGGGGGAGGAATTGGAAAATTTAATAGAAGTTTTGGCCGAAAAATGAGAAGGTAAAGGTTCTCCACGCCCCCTGTCGACGAACCAGATGATGCCACGTGTCCCAAGTTGCGGGGCGCGGGGAGAAAATGGGAAATTTTCCTAAAGTATAAAAAGGTCAAATTTTCAAAGGGAAGCCCATGGGAGGTGGAGGAGAGAGAATGGCTCATCCAATCAGTGCCCGACATGTGTCATCAAAGTGGCAGTGCGCGGGAAAAATTCAAACATTTTCCCGCCGATTTGTTTTGGCTCGTTTTTGCCCTAAATCTTCAAACGATCATATCTTTTGATCCAGAGCTCGGATTTTCACGTTCTTTACATCAATGGAAAGCTGATGAAATTATATACATGATTCCAAGGTCAATATTGCATTTTGGTTCAGTTTGGAGAGAAAAAATAAGGAAATGACTCTGGCACGAACTGACGTTTCAACAACTAGTTTTAATGCGCATGGGTCACATTCTTCTTCAACAGGGCCAGAACTGACGTTTCAACAACCAACTTAAATGCAAAATACAGTTCGCCACTCCTACCAAGGTTCTCACCCACTGTCATAATGAGATAAATCAAATGCGACCTAGAAGTGGTTGGAGCAGATTCAGATTTCCTCTCTCTTCCCTCTCTCATTCTTCCTATAAATTGTAAAGAGGGGCTTCTTTTTAAAGTTTTTGTTCATCTTTTCAGCTCTGCCCTCCCTTATTTTCTTCTCCAGGGTTGAAAATGGAGTTCGAGCCTCCTCCCTGCTTTGTAATGGCATTTTCTACCTTTTACTAATGAAATGATGTTCTGTGCAAACTGCTGGAGCAACAAAAAACATGTTTTGTGATGCATCTGTCCATCCTTGCTCGTTCTTTGCTTGTTTTCTTCTTGCCTCTCTTCATTGCAGGTATTTGTGCACGTTTGAATGTTCATTACATGTTTGGAGCTGTGTTCATGGAGTTTTGGGACATTTTCTGTGTGAAATCTATCCTTAGGTTTGTGATGCATCTGTCCATCCTTCCCATTGCTCACCTCTTCTTGTTCCATGGCAGTTTTGATAGATGTTCAACATTCTCCTTCTCTGGTGTATCACCGTTTTAGTGTAGGATTTTGATTTTTTTTTCCCCTTTTCTCTCTCTCTCTGTCTCCTTGGCATGGTTAGATTAGGATTAGATTAGCTTGCCTGCACTGGAATAGCTTGTGGCAAGTAGTTTAAGAGCAGGAACCAGCCTTCTCTGGAGATTCCTTTCTCATTCTTGCAAGTCCCACACTTGGAGGAAGGTTTCGATGTTGTGCAATCACACTAGATGCCTGAAGATCAGCTTAGAAACCTGATCAACATCCAGGGGTGCTGTGATTTTGCACTAACAGTTTTGGCACACCCTGTGGGACACTGAGGTTAGATTATTTCATCTTCCAGAGGTGTCTCATTATCAACAACAAAGTTTAAGCCACCGTGCGCCTACACTAACAGTTTTGGCACGCCTGGTGGGACACTGAGAGGTCTTCCACTTCTTCTTTTGTAGGTTGGTGTGTTCCTGTGAAGATTTCAGCCTTTGGAGGCACTTGCAAACACATCTGGCTACTCCATCTGATCAGCAACCCATTTCTGAAGTTGCAGACCTGTTTTCCATCCATTTTCTATCCATATTTATTTCCATCTCTTTCATTCTTTTCCATTCCATGAAGTTGTGCAATCATGACTTCATTTCCATCATGGAATTCACATTTTCAACAACAGCAGTATATTCCACCTCCAACATGTTTTACAAATCCTCCAAATCAGCATTTTTAGAAGATTCAAGATCAGTATGCGTACCCATATGAGCAGCAGTGCCAAAGTCAGTTTGGATATGAAGCATTTCAATCACAAGGGTATGCTGGTTATGAAGACAATCAGATGCAAGATGCTGGTCTATTGGAGAAAATCCAAAAGATGGAGGAAAAGATGGTGCAGTCCAGAGCAATAGCTCAAATGAAAGCATTTGGAATTGGTTGTGGAGCACCCTGTCTATGGGTGGGACCTTTTCCAAGGCATTACAGCCCTCAAGAGAAGCTTGAATTCATGATTGCAACGCTACCATTGCTTACAAAGTGGATTGAAAAAATAAAAGTGTATGAGAGGAGTATTCAGAAACCTTTTCAACGGGTAAGCACACCATCTCATGCCTTTTCTTTTCCTCTTTCCCAATCTGTTTTATCTCAGCAGTGTCAAGTTTTAGACTCCCCATCTGCTGTCCCAAATGTTGATCCCATTTCTCCACCCCCTAGTCTTCCACCTCATCTCAATTCTTCTTTCCTTTTTCCTTCCAAACAGTCATCCCCTCCACAAGAGCTAAAAGAAATACCCCCTCCTCCAAAGAAACAAGAGTTTCTACCTCCACCACCATGAAAAATTGCCAAATCAATTGAGTTACAACCCATCCCTCCTCTTGCATTCCCAATTCCATGTGGGGAAGAAGAGATTGCAAAAATCAGTCATCAAGGACAGCAAGAGGAAGAGCCAAGAAAAGAAGAAATGATTAAGAGCTTAGTAAGTTTGGATCTTAAATTTGGGATGACAAAGATCCCCTTGATGGTTAAACCTACAGAAGAGGCTAAGGTTGAACAAATATGGTTAAGCCTTTAGAAGAGGTTGGAGTTGGAGAACAGGTGGTGGTTAAGACTGATTTTGTTGTAGCAGAAGAAGAAGATCTTGCAGTCCCAACTTGTCCTCTAGAGCAACAGATTGAAGAGTCTAACTTGACAAACTTCATGCTGGAGGAAGAGTCCAATCAAGAGCAAGATTGTCTTCAAACATTGGAGGAAGGAGGAGCTGCTCCAGATCCAAAAGAAGAGGAGCACATTCTAGTTGTGGAGGAGAAAATTGCAAATCCAAGGGATTTGAGCACAAAATAGGCTACAGGAGAACCTTCAGTTCTTCTTTCTACTTCACCTCTCTCAAGTTCTAGTATTGAAGAGGAGTTTGATCTCTCAAACTCAATGTTGGAGGGTGAAAGAAACCATGGTGGTCAAGTTACAGATAAAGAAGACACCATGGAGGAAGTGGAGCATTTGCAACAGGACAGCCATGAGGCAGTTTATCTGTCAGATTTGGAGGACTATTTTGATGGAGAAGAGCCGGTTGATTCTTCACCATTCTCTCTTTCATCATCCACATTCCAAACACTTGAGTCTGCTGTCATGAAGGAGAACATTCATTTGCAGCAGCTTGCATCTTATAGCAGCTCTTTGGAACCAAGATTGGAAGATTTTAATCTTTCATGTTCTTCATTGGAGGAAGAGAAAGGACAGAGGAATTTCACCATTTCTTCCACACCATCCATTCAAGAGGGTCTACAAGAGAACTCCATTTTTGGAGTTGAAAATCAGAGCTATGGGCATATCAAACGGATCAGACCTTGCCCAATCAGGTATTTGGCTTCATTGGAGCCAAAGGAGAAGTCACAACCAGTCATACTTGCTTCTGAGCATGAGGGTGAGCTACAAAGTACCAAGGATCAGCTGTCATACCTCTTCAATCCAAATGTAGAGCAACTAAAAGAGGTATTGAATTTGCCTTCAGCTGACACCTTGATGATTTGGGTGGAAGACCAGCTTCTTGTTGATTTTCCATTCATCCAATCAGCCATGTTCAGTGCCAAATCAATTGCATGGCTGCCACTTTTGAGAAAGGGAAGCTATTTCTCACAACCAATTGCAGGGTTTGTTTAGCTTGCCTTTGTCTCCAGTTAGAGTAGAGTAGATAGGTTTGCTTTCAGTAGAAGAATTGCTTATGCACACTCTGCATGTTCCATTTGGAGCATGTATGATTTTCAGTTCTGTACATATCTCGACTAAACCTCTGGTGAAAAGGTATTACATGTTACAAAGAGATTAACTATGGGAAATAGTGTAAAGGCTGAAGAACTCATTTAAGAGTTATTTGGTGATTCAAATCTAGAAGCATGTTTTGACGAAGTAGATGAGACAAATGTGGAATTTTTTTAACATGTTTGCCTAGAGAAGGAGAAAGGAAATATTGTCTATATTGTGGATGATTTTGAAGTGGAACAGTTGGACATAGATCATTCAGAGGGTACGCGTGAGGTCTTAGACACTATGGATTAGAAAGCATGCTCCTACCATGAACTTATGAAGATGAAGAAAGTGAACGATGACACGGATGGTGAACCTAATGAGGCCATAATTAGAGATTATTGGTCTTACTATGAAGTTGCTAAGATAATTGAGTTGCTACATGATTTGTAGGAATTGTTTCCTAGGGGCTACCATGATTTGAAAGGGGTATATGAATCTTTGGGTGAGATGAAAATTAAGTTAAAAGAAGGTGTGCACTTGGTTAGGAAGAGACCTTATAGGATGAACCATAACATGCATGTAAAAGTTAAATAAGAAATCGACAAGATTTTGGAATCTGGCATTATTGATCCCATACAGGAATCAGAGTGGGTTAGCCCTATGGTAATCAACATAAAGAAAGATGGAAGAATCAAGATTTGTGTGTGGACTATAGTGGAGACTAAATGCTACATGTGTGATTGATCCTTTCCCTACACCATTCACTGAGGAAATATTGGAAGGCGTTGCAGGGCGTAAAATTTACTCTTTTACAGATGGATTCTCTTGGGTATCATCAAGTAAGAATTGCTAAGGAGGATCAAGAGAAGACAAATTTCACCACTGAATGGGGAAGTTTTTCATACACAGTGATGCCCTTTGGATTGAATAATGTGCATGTAGTATTTTCATGCATTGTGGTTCAAGCATTCCAGGATTTTATTCACAAATTCTTACAAGTTTACTTGGATGATTGGACTATGTATGGGCTTATCAAGGATCATTGTGAAAATTTGTGGTTAATGTTTGAGAGGTGTAGATATAGTTAAGCATCTCTTTAAATATTAAGAAGTGTGTATTTTCTACACCTTTTGGAACTCTGCTAGGGCATATCATCTACAAGGAGGGTTTACTAGTAGATATGACTAAGGTTGCAATCATTTTAGGCTTGAGGAACCCACCAGTTAGAGTGAGGTGCATGGATTATTGGGCCACATAGGGTATTACAAAAAAATTATCAAAGGATATGCTAAGATTGTCATGCCCTTGGAGAAGTTATTAAAAGGTAAAGGGAAGTTCTATTGGGGAGAACCGAAGTGTGCATTCGAAGTGCTCAAGGATTACTACGACACCTATTTTACATTTTCCTTCCTGGAATCTACCCTTTCACGTACATGTGGACACCTCTAGCATGACCATTAGTGTAGTTATAGCTCAGCCTAGAGAAGGTATTATAGATCATCCTATTTGTTTTGCTAGTAGAAAGTTGACTTCCTGCAGAACATAATTATATAACTACATAGTGTGAAGCTTTGTCAATGATCTACGCATTGCATAAGTTCAGACAATACTTACTAGGCAACACCTTTTTTGTTCTATAAAGATCACATGGCATTGAAACAACTTGGTAAATAAGCTCATTTTATAGGGGCACATATGTCGATGGGTTCTATTATTCCAAGAGTTTTACTTTACAGTTGTGGTAAAACCAGGTAAAAATAATTCTGGCCTAGACCACTTATCAAGGATTCAATTAGGAGACGACATGTAGAATATTGAAGATACAATGCCAGATGCATAGTTATACAGGTTAAACCACGTTCACCCTCAGAATTAGAGGATATTTTTTTCTTTTTACGCATAGGTATAGTACTAGAAGGAATGAAATCCTTGGAAAAGAAAGAACTTACAATTCACACCGCACCTTTCATGTTGATCAGTGGTGACTTATACAAACTAGGCCAAGATGAAGTATTTACACTGGTGTGTACTGGATCATGATCACATGACAATCATGGAGGAGGCTCATGGTGGTATTGCAGGTGGACATATGCAGGTGACGCCACCCGTGCACATTCTACTCACTGGTTTATGGTGGGAAACCTTGTACAAGGATTACAAGGAGTATTATAAGGTGTGTGATCACTATTAGTGCCTTGGAAAACCTGGGTAGAGAGATGAAATGCCTTTGAGGCTTATTACTAGTGCAGAGCCTTTTGAAAAATGGGAAATATACTTTGTGGGTCCTATTTCCCCAGCCACACGTAGAACTGGATCATGCTACATCATCACTTGTACAGATTATCTTACAAGGTGGGTGGAAGCAGCACCTACAAAGGATTGTACAATCAGCTACAACAACAGGTTCTTATGGGAAAATATTCTTACCAGGTATGGATGTCCTTTGATTTTGACAAGTGATAGGGGCACTCATTTCTTGAATGTGAAAATCAGGATATTATTGGATGAATTTATGGTCACACACCACAAGACAACACCTTATCACCCTCAAGAAAATGGGACTGGCTGAGGCTTTTAACAAGATATTGAGCTAGACTTTGACAAATATTTGTGATGTTGGAAGGATAGATTGGGATGATAAAGTTTCTATTGTACTTTGGGCATATAGAAAAACCTATAAATGGTTGAATAAGGCTACACCCTTTTAGTTGGTGTATGGCACAAAAGTAGTTCTTCCCATGGAATTCATGTTACCTTCTTTGCATATTGTGTGTGCGGGAGGTCTAGCTGATGAGAAAGCATTGGAAGAAAGAATTGACAAGTTGATACAACTAGATGAGAGGTACCCATAGCATGTTGGAGTCAGAAGCAAGAAAAATCTAGGTAGAAGGCATGACATGATAGGCACATCAAGGACAAGAAGCTTGAGGTTGGGAAGATGGTACTTCTTTATGATTCAAAGTTTCTGCACCACCCAAGAAAGCTTAAGGTGCATTGGTTGGGACCGTATGTTATCACTCACATACTTGAATCAGGTGCTTTCTAGTTAGAGGTGCTTGATGGAACATGGTTACTAGGTTACTTCAACGGGAGTAGGCTGAAGCCCTACTATAAATAAGCCTTCTTGGTGTTTGTAATAAGGTAGTATTTCCATTTAGAATAGATTTCCCTTACTATATTGTTTCCTTTAATATGTGTTTCCTTCTTCATCGCTATGCTTTGTCAATTTAGTTCAGTGTTATGTGTAATAAGCGTGTTTGCATTGCACAGAAGCTGATTACTATCTCAAGTGTTTTTATGTGTAGAGGACTGCACATACCCTTAGTGTGGGGTGGATAAAAGAAGGTTAGTCTAGTACAGAAAAGAAATAAACTCACAGGTGTCCATAAAGGGAACATGTTTTGAAAAGTGATGAAAACTTCAAGAGGATTGCTCAAAGTTAAAGACCACACATAAGGCATTGAGCGCTCAGTATAACTCAAGGAGGCTGCAACATTTGAGACTACATATGTTTGGGTCACATTGGATAAATACTTTGGTGTAAGGAAGCACAGGTAGAGGAGATCTGTGACAGATAAGTAGTGGCGTGTACCAAAAAGTTATGACTGAGGTGCCAAAGTTTGAGGTGTGAGAGATTGGGGCATGAGACAAAGAGGTGTGACACACACTTAAAGGAAATTAACACATGTACAGTGGTAGGTGGAGAAATTAATGAAGGGGATTTTTGAAACTTGGTTTAAAGTTGGACATGTGTAATGAAATTTGTTACCTTGCGAGTTCGAAGAAAATTGAGAAGTGTGAAGAAGAGATGGAGATGACAAGCACTCTGTAGAGTGAGTAAACTTGTCACATTTTGAAGCATTGTTTGAGCATCTAGGTATAGAAGAAGGATTCAAGTGGTGGAGTGTGTGCATGATGGGAGGGTGACTTAGGTTTCATTTGCATGAAAGATAGGGTTTTCATTTGCACTCACAGGATCGAGAGGAACGATGGCACCATGGAGGGCTCCAGTTGTGGAGAAGGAGGTTGATGACCCAATAGAGGAGTGGCTGGTCGAGATGTTATATCCAGAAGAAGTTATTGAGGGGTGGCCATGGACAAAAAATATTACATAGTGTAGGGTTTCAGAGATCAACCACCGCACTAAGAAATGCCTGAAGGACATCACAACAGAAGTTTACAGGAGGAAAAATCAGTGATTGGTGGATGACACTAGGGTCTTGGATGATTCTGTGAAGAAATTACTTGAAAACGTGGGGGTCATGCAAATTCTAGAGTTTCCCTATTTTGGGAAATCCTGAGTAGTTGTACCAGTGGCTCATGTCACACGTCCATGAAGACTTTTTCTACTTCATGGGCAGGAGAATGAGGATCACTGCCAAGTTGATTGGGAAGGTGACAGGGCTGTGACTCAGGCTCAGAGATCAATGGAGACCTATCAGATGATGAGGGAATTGATGCCACAACAGCCCTACATTAGTATAAGAAGGGGGGACAAGCCTTCAAAGGTCACCAATATTATAGACATGGCCACCAGAGTTGTAGCAATGCACTTAGCAGGGAGCAAGATGGGTGCCACTGAGTGATGGAACAAGGTGAATATGCACTGGTTGCATATAGCACACAAAATGGTCAACAAGACATACTACAACATTTCAGGTATGTCATCAGAAATCTTGGTGAATGAGGTGCGCGTCCAAGTAGATAAAGGTGAGAAGATTACCTGGGGCACAATTCTATTATTGATTGTATTTAGTGAAATTGGAGTACCCGACAGACCTAGGGAGAATATCTGGGAGTTTCCATTGGAGAATAAGTCCCCAACAAAGAAATATTCCAAGTACACTCTACAAGGGACTACTTCCAATACATACAAGGAGTTCCTAGACAAGTGGTTCAAGAGACTATGCAGGGAATTTGAGGGAGAATGGCACATTCCATGTGAATTACCAAAGGTGTTGGAAGGAGAGGCTGAATTTGTGGTTTACCAGCATTTCAGCTTGGGGTGCTTCCATATGAAGTCTGGAGAGAAGAGCCCCTGGTGTAAGTTTCCCTTTGCATTTACTATAAGATACTTTAAAGATTTTGTAAACAGATTCCATGACGCGCCAACTCTAGTTTGACGCAGACAAGGTGGACGCAAATATTCACATTCTGTGCAAAGACATATGTATGGCCAGGGAAAGAGGCCTATGTGGAAACCATGGAATCAAGGCAATGTGGACATCACACCGGAGAGTTTGGCCATGGGGTAGATTGAACTAGCACATGCATATATATATATATATATATATATATATATATATATATATATATATATATATATATCTAAGGCCAAGGTTCAAGGATGGAAAAATTGTGAAGGGCACAGATATGGAAGTTCTAGGACCTCTGAAGAAGGGGAAGATAGTAGGGACTTCAAGGCATTTTACATCTGTGCCCCCTGCTCAAGAGGATCCAGTGCCTATAGGACTAGAAAATGTCCTCAAGTAGGAAGAACCAGAAGACAAGCACTGACTTGTGCATACCAGGAGAGTTCTATGGAAAAGGCACACATCCAAGAGACACTGGTGCATAGGGACTTCATAACCAGTAAGGAGATCACCATGCATGACTCCTGTGAAGGACGAGGGGGAAGAAAGGAGAAAGCACAGGAAATATGTTCCTGTTAAAGATAGTGAGGAGGAATCCCCATAGCCAAGCACACAGGAAGAAGAGGAAACTCCAAGTATGGGTGGGCATAGAGCAGAGGCCACCCCCAGTGTGGAAATGTAGGAAGATGAAGATATTGGTGAGCATGTAGTCTATGAGACTATAGACCCAAGCGTAAGTATTCATGAATGATGCTCTTGGTGAAGGAGAGAGAAATGCCAGTGGAGACACAAAAGTCATAGTATGCCCCACGGAGAAGGAAGGAGAGGATGAAGGGGAAGTGAATCAGGATTTCAGAGGCACTATACAATAGGATGCAGGCATGTGAAATACCACAAGATACGAGGGTGCATCTGCTCATGAGGATGTTGGTGAGCATGCAGGTGGGCATGATGAGGAAGAAGTAGTAGGTACTCAGAAACTTGGGTTATATGGATGACCCTTCAAAAATTATTCACGCCCACTTCTAGAGTAATCTACCAAACAAGCAGTTATATGGCTGGGATTGGATGGACCTAGAAATGGCCAACACACGCACTCACAAACAAGCTATCCTGGAGTATGCAGACTCACATGGATGAGCCTAATTTTGATGTCTGTGAGGAGGCGTGTAGTTTGAAGAAGATGAGGAAGGTGCCTTACACATGTCATGTGACTATTAAGCCAACACATTTTTCAGACAAACAAGTGGGTAACACATTGGTCAAAGTGTCAATAGAAGTAGCACGCTAAAATATTGATAAGGCAGAAAAAATATGGGTGCTATTAGAGGATAAGAAGGAAAAAGACACAAAGATCAAGTTCCTCACTCAGGAGTGAGATAATGTAGTAGCTGAGGCCCAGAATGTTAAAAATATGGCAGAGCAGATCACAGATGATATTTTACAGAAGAGACCCAATTTTTAGGAGAAGGTGCCTTGGGACTTCAAGTCTGAGTTACACTATTTGTGCATGATAGTTTACCTACTTCTGGAGGAAGGAACAGTAGTGCACTCCCTAAGAAAAAGGATGTTGTGGAAGAAGCATCAAGGGTCAAGGATTCTATTACAAGAAAGATATCCAACTACGAGGAAATTTTACAAGCCTTAAAAGATGAAATGAAGAAGGTAGATACAATATTGGCCATGTGTACAATGCCTGATAACTTAATTCAGGAAAGGAAAAAGGTAGAGGAGAATGAAGTTCTACAGGTGAACAAAGGATGAAACACTCAGGTGCATAAAATGAGTTACCTTGGTAGAAATAAAGTGTGACATGCGTAGGATGCTGCGAGGAAACAACATATGGATCAGATCAAGGGCATCGAGAAGCTCATTACCATGAAGGTGGATGTCATGGAAGGGATGGTCTCAGGTATGGCCAACATCCTTAGAATTTTGAAAAGTGAAGGAAAAAACATGACTATGGATGAGTTAGATGACATCATTGTGGACATCCCTGACAAGACCAATGCAATGCTTAAGGACTGGTATGAGTTTGAGGGAGAAATACAAAGTGAATATCCAAAATTCATTCTGCCAGAAGATGAGAAGGGTACATAATAAAATGGCTCACCATATTCTTTATTCCTTGATTCTTTCTTTCATTTATCCTATATTCTTTGGAGCAACAAGGTGATTACCCATTTCCATGGGATGGAAATGTACTCTAGTGTGGGGTAATGTTGAGTGGACAAAAATGGCCTAAGTATTGGGCACACGAATGTAGGGCACTGGAAGAGCGCACGATGCTATGATAGGATTGGAGCACCCAGGATCAGGACTTAGCCATTTTTTGGATAAGGGATATTTTTGGAGTTAGCATGTTGAGCACACAAAGACATGAAGACTTGCGGTCCACACAATGGTATTTTGGGAACAAGTGACAACTGAGTGCCATGCATAGTTTAGGCTAATAATAGGATTTCTACTCAGAGTTAACTATAGGAAGTCTATTGTTAGAGAACTTGCATGTTGTGCATCCTATTGTAAAGGTGCATGGCTATTATTAGCATGTGACCTATTTTGAGAAGTGCATGGGTGGTGAAGGGAAAGTCCCCACCCCTATATATATGTATTGATTTGCACGGGTTAATGTATGAAAAATATGGTAGAGTTATGATGTTGGTTTTGTCGCACACATGACTCATGGAGATACTTATGTAATGTAAGAAGCTTTTGTGTTTTACAGTACTTAATACAATGGTTCATATTGGATGGATAATGGTTGTTGAACATGACTGAATCTAGTTCTTGCATGGTAAATCTTGTTATAGTCATTGTTTAGTTCATTCTATATCCATTATAAGAGCTAGACCTAGTTTATGCACTATGCGTTGTTTACTATTGATAATGAGTGGGAAAGGGAATGAGAATGGAGGTAGGAGAACTAATACAAGACCAAATAGAATTTGATGAGAACAAAGTGTCATGAAATCCCTTGGTCAAAAAGAAAGCTAGAAACTCCTTCTTCTTGTATTGATGCTTGAACAAAAGTTGTACATAGTGTAGGAATGGAAGAAATTTGAGAGGGGAAGAGAGTAGAAGAAAATGGCTATCTCCTTTGCTTTCTCTCAAGGTAGAATGCACTCTTGAGTCTACAAGATCAATCGCCACCAACCCTTTGAAATGGGAATGGCTTTACAATTTATTAATAGAATAGAATATGACTCTTCATCTTCCTCATGACCTTTCAAATACCTTAATATGACTTAAGACTGTTCATATTCCACTTCAAATATTTAAGTCCCTTTTATAATAGCAAGGTGACTTAATTTACATTATGTTTCTAAAGTCTCTTAAGTCATATTAAAAAAAAAGTGCAAACCCCAAACGCGAAATTAGAATATTGGAAAGTGAGAGAAAGTTGGGGGGAAGAGGAGAGAGAAAGAGGGGGAGAAGAAGAAGAGGAGATGTCATTCCTGATGAAGTCCGTTGATCCTCGTTGATGGAAAGCTCCAAATGCAGTGAAACTCTGAATCTTCGAACTCCTTGCACACTGTGAAATTCCTCCAAATTATCTCACGAACGCTCGCTAAGTTGAATGAACTAAGGTGGATCTTGAATGCCCTGTGAAAAAATGACTAGGATGCTCCGAACAATGATGTCCCCCTGAATGATTATCCTTGTACATCCCATTGTGCCAAAACTTCTCTTTGAGTGTAACTTACTATTTTTAGTAAGTGTGAAAAAGGCAACTCTCTCGATCCTTTGCTGAGAGTGTTGTGACCTTGATTCCCCTTTCTCCCTGCATTCCTCACTCCTTTGGATCAAATTTCTATTTTTAGCAGGTGCTCGAGGGCCCACTTACTATTTTAGGGGATAGTTGGTGACGTAAACGTGCCCCAGGTTACCTAAGCAAGTAAACGGATGAGAGGGACACTAAATTGAGTAACCAATTTTAGGTGTCTACATTTTGCCCCCTTTTTGTCAAGTAACTTGCGATAAGCAAGGTTTATGAGACAAAAAACAAGGAAGATGGAAGAAGAGAAGAATTTGTGGTGATGTGATCCCCCTCAAACTAGGGATGGGATGGATGAGAGAAACAGACGATCCCCAGTTTGAAAAAGGTAGATGAAAACGAAGGATGCCCCAGTCGGATGTCTGGAGTAGATCTGATCATTGATGATGCATAAAAATAAACAAAAAGGCAGTAACCTAAGGAACTCACATTGGTAGGGAAAAACTAGCCGGTCTCCTCATGAGACGACGTTAGTGCCTACAGACCCATGAGTGTAAGGAGAACTGCAAAATAGTCAGCCTCTAAAGAGAGACACATTGGTAGGGACAACTAGACGGTCCATAAATCAGACGACGGTTAGTGCCTACAGAACCCGCGTAACTCTAAGCGGCCAAACAAAAAGCGAGTGCTCCACGCAAAGGGAACAAACTCGAAATAGATGGTGATATCGAAAATATGCACTAAAAGGAAAAATTCAGCACACAACAATGATCAGATAGATAATCCAAGCATCAACACTAGGGCAAGAAGACATGGAAAATCGGCGGCGATCAGACTAATCGGCGCTGACCTAAATAGACCGATAGATGATGAATAGATGTGATTGGATAGATATAGACTGATAGATGATAAAATAGATGTGATTAGATAGATATAGACTGATAGAGGATAAAATAGATGTGATTGGATAGATATAGACTGATAGATGATAGAAATAGATGTGATTGGATAGATATAGACTGATAGATGATAAAATAGATGTGATTGGATAGATATAGACTGATAGATGATAAAATAGATGTGATTAGATAGATATAGACTGATAGAGGATAGAAATAGATGTGATTTGATGTAATTGAATAGATATAGACTGATAGATGATAGAAATAGATGTGATTAGATAGATTGATATGTGGATATAACCTTGATAGATGGATGTAATGTACCTTGGATGTACATTGTGATGGATAGACTTATATATAGATAGATGCAATGTACCTTGGATGTACATTTTAATGGATAGATAGATGGACGTAATTGTAATGAGAAATGAATACAGATAGATGTTTTGATAGATAAGATGAATTTAGATATAAGATAAATTTTGATTGAATTAACATGTGAAATGTCAATTTAACAGGATGCAAGAGCCAAGAAATGGGGAATACCCCTTGCAAGAGCCAAAGATGAAAGCGGAAACAACCGTGACTTAGAAGAGAAGATACTCAGAGAAGAAGAGAAATGATAAGTTGGACTTCCAACCGACCATAGATAAAATCCAGAAAGGAAACCGAAAGACCAAGCATACAAGGCCCTATATAAGATTAAAATAAATCTGACACTAACTAGTCGCAAACCAGATCTAGGATAGAAATGGAAAGAAAAGTAAGTAAGTATCTTGTCGGAATTTACAGGGGACAGACTACATGTCCATGATAGGAAAATAGGAGTCTCCATATGATCGACAAAAAGGTCCTAAATCTCAGCTTCATGATTTTGACAGAAAAGCAAACTGATCAATGCGGGAAGTTTGCTTGATATGGAAAGACTGATCGATGCGGGAAGTCTTTCAGTGATGCTAAAAAAGTGTATAAGCTGACTGGAAGGCTGATTGATTACAAGAAGCCTTGAATACTTCTTTGAGAAACAACCGTCCTTCAAGGGAGCGGTCTGTATTTTGAATTTTAATGATAGCCATCCTTCGAGGGTATGGTCTATATTTTTAGAATTTTTGATTCACTTGATAATATAAGGATAGCTGTCCTTCGAGGGATCAGTCTATATTTTTGGATAACATCTTTTTTTTTTTCCTTCTTCTCTTTTTTTTTTTTTTTTTTTTTTTGAAACTTTTTGGAAGAAGCTGAGTTTCAGACCTAGATAGATCAGATGGAGGGGAAAAGAACATAGAAGAACATGCACTCATGCCCCGAGCAGATCCGATTAAGATAAGTACTTGGGACAGATGAGGTGGTGATTAAGGTATTCCTACCATGAGGAGGAACATATCCAAAAGAAATGTGCAATGAGTAGAGCCGCGATACTCATATTTAAGGTAAACGAGGCAATAGGCGGAGAGCCACACAATTTCAAATCACCACGAAAGTAGATGACTGGTTATTAGGACGGATGAAAGATCTGAGTTGCGACTAGATTTGTGTAAGATAGATTTTAACAATAGAAGGGCCGTAAATGCAAAGCATTCAGAGGTTCCGCCTCAAGGATACCATCCATGGAAGATAAACGATAAGCCCCAGACCCATATTTATGAGTGATAATGTAGGGGCCCATCCAGTTGGGAGCAAACTTACCACGTTGACTTCTTTCGAGTGTAGTGACATTTTGATTTTCCTTAAGAACAAGGGTCACCAATTTTAAAGTCACGGTGTTGCAAGTGCTTGTTATAAGCACGCTTGACACGCTCGAGATAGACTTGATGATGCTCAAGAGCGTTGAGACGCCGCTCATCTAATAATTCAAGTTGTGCTAGACGATTTTGACGATAATCCTCATCGGAGACAAATTCTCTGAGAGAAACACGGAGAGATGGGATTTGGACCTCCAAAGGAAGGACGGCCTCAGACCCATAGACGAGAGAGAAAGGAGTAGCACCAGTAGGAGTACGAATGCTAGTCAGATAAGCCCAGAGAGCAAAAGGGATATGTAGATGCCAATCCCTACCAGCTCGACTAGTTACCTTTGCGAGGATATTACGCAAAGTTTTATTGGAAGCTTCGGCTTGACCATTAGCTTGAGGATAGTATGGAGAAGAAAAACTGAGCTTGATATTGAAAGCGTTGTAGAGATTCTGTAAATCAGCGTTCTTGAAAGACTTACCATTATCTGTGATTAGCTTATGTGGAACGCCAAAGCGACAAATGATGTGTTGATAGACGAAATCAACTATGGGTTTAGCCTTTGTTGAAGAAAGAGGGATAGCTTTCTACCCACTTAGTAAAGTACTCAGTGGCAGTAATGATAGAATGATGACGCTGTGAAGAACGGGGATTGATGAGACCAATAAGATCAAGACCCCACTGCGAAAAAGGCCACAAATCCGCCGCAGGTTCCAAAGCCTGACTAGGGATGTGCGTGAGATTGGAATGTTGCTGACACTTGACGCATTTCTTAGTGTATTCACAACAATCTTGATTAAGAGAAGGACAATAATATCCCAAACGTAAGATGCGCTTAGCTACAGCTAAACCACTAAAATGTCCACCACAGATACCGTCATGGACCTCCTGAATAGCTTTGGATGATTCATGGGTTTTGAGGCATCGAAGCAAAATACCATCAAAGCCGCGTTTGTAAAGAAGGCCGCCTAGAATAGTATAGCGGTTGGCGCGTTGGACAAAAGATATTCTACCATTGGAAGTCAGATCTGGAGGAAGCACCGAATGAGATAGATAATCAACTATCTGTTAATACCAACTCATCCTGAGGATGGGTTGTGACAGCATTGATTGACGTTAATTTCCCAAGATGAGATGGTCGATCTAATCGTTGCACAGCCACATAAAGACGTGAGTCTTCGGTAAAAGGTGGGATAAGGGAGGCTAAAGAGGCCATGGTATCCGCGAATCGATTTGCAGTGCAAGGAATAGCTTGGATCGTGAACTTATCGAAAGATTGGAGCTGGGCAAGGAACGATGTCACGATATTTTTGAAGGATATCATTCTTGCATTGATAGACACCCGTGACCTGGTTAACGATGAGTTCAGAATCACCAAAGATGTCAATATGACAAGTGCCGAGATTAATGGCATTTTGAAGACCTAAGATAAGAGCTTCATACTCAGCCATATTATTGGTGCACTCAAAGTTCAATTTGTGTGCAACTGGGATAGGCGTACCCCAAGGAGGAATCATCACGAAACCCGCACCTCCCCCTTGCTGGGCATTTGGATCCATCAAAGAAGAGCTTTACTTTTAAATGGAGATATACCAAAATCAATTTGTTGGATATACTCATCAGGGAATTGAGCAAGGGGCTCACAAGTGTCTGGAAGAGGAGCATCAGCTAATTGATCTGCAATAACCTTACCCTTGATAGACTTTTGCGGGATAAACTTGAGGTCAAATTCTGTCATGAGCATGATCCAACGAGTGATACGATCATTGTGGTAAGGTTTTGCATGAATTTTCTTAAGTGGATTGACACTTGTGACAATATAAGTTTTGTGATTAAGGAGATAATGACGAAGCTTAGAAGTTGCGAAGAAGAGAGCACAACATAGTTTTTCAGCTTCGGAGTAACGTGTTTCATACTCATGGAGGGTGCGACTGATGGAATAGACAACTTGTTCTTTACCACAAGTGTCCCGATGCGAGATCATGGCTCCCAGAGCATGGTCAGTCACAGAGATATAAAGATAGAAAGGCTCCCCCTCGCGTGGAGGTGTAAGCACAGGTGGAGAAAGAAGATAAGCTTTGAGATCATCAAAGGCCTTTTGGCAATGCTCATCCCATTCAAAATGAACATTCTTACGGAGGAGATGGTGAAAAGGTTGACAACGGTCCGACAATTGGGGGATAAAACGACGTACCGATTGAAGACGTCCTTGGAGACTACGGAGTTGCTTCAAGTTAGAAGGGGGAGGCATCTCAAGGATAGCTTTTATTTTTGCGGGGTCGACTTCAATACCCCTGATGGAAATGATAAAACCTAAAAGTTTACTAGTGAGAACGCCAAACACACACTTAGCTGGATTTAGACGAAGACAGAAGCGGATAAGCCTCTCAAAGAGAGGTGCAAGGATGAAAAGATGATCCTGACGACGCTTGGACTTGCCAAGGAGATCGTCAACATAATCCTCTACAGTTTTGTGTAAGAGGTCATGGAAGATGTAGGTCATTGCTCGTTGATAGGTTGCTCCTGCATTCTTAAGACCAAAGGGCATGACACGATAGCAAAAGGTCCCCCAAGGGGTTATGAAGGAAGTCTTATGTTGGTCTTCTGGTGCGATGAGGATTTGATTATATCCAGAGAAACCATCCATAAGAGAAAGCATCTCATGACCCGCAGTTAAATCTACGAGTTGGTCGATATTAGGAAGAGGAAAATCATCCTTTGGACAAGCAAGATTGAGATCCCGGAAGTCGGTACAAATTCGAATTTTCCCAGTAGCCTTAGTTACTGGTACTACATTAGACACCCATTGCGGATAATCGATGGGTTGGATGAAGTTAGCCGAGAGCAAGTGCTGTAACTCTTCTTTAACAAGAAGGGCTACTCTAGGGTGCATTTTACGCAATTTTTGCTTGACTGGTTTGATGTTGGGTAGAGTAACGATATTGTGGACCACAATATCGGGATCGAGTCCTGGCATATCCTTGTATGACCAAGCAAAGGTTTGACGATGTTTGGAAAGAAGAGCGGTAAAGTCCCCTAATTCCTGTGGATTAAGGGATTGGCCGACCTTAATGATGCGAGGGTCTTCAGAAGTCCCTATATTAAGGTTGATAGTGGCTTCGTTGAGAAGGGTAGACGTGTCAGAAGGAATAGTCTTAGGGAGATATGAATCCTCTGCCCCAAGATTGGTGAGGAAAGAATCATCATCCGCACAGTGGATAGTGTTGATAGTGGGAGGATCGTCTCCAACTATTTCAGGGAAGATTAATGGTATAGAAGTGGACCGATTGTTAGTCTCATAGACTAACGGCCCTAAGGAAATGGTATTGATCCAAAAAAAAAGTTAGGTGGGATGGCGATGTCATCGTCCACATCAAGTGATGCTTCT
The DNA here is from genome assembly GCA_019776745.2 of Taxus chinensis. NCBI lineage: Eukaryota > Viridiplantae > Streptophyta > Pinopsida > Cupressales > Taxaceae > Taxus > Taxus chinensis. The sequence continues at coordinate 756,228,513 of CM034151.1, read as the reverse complement.
GACTTAGTGGGGGAAGGTGGTTCTTCGGTAGGAAGAGGCTCATCAAGAATAGTGACGGTGGCTTTTGAAAGAGGTTTAAATCCTAAACCAAATTTCTGATGTGGCATGAGAGTAGGAATGGATTTCAGGTCATGTATACCTTGTTCATATTTTCCCAGGCCAAAACCTTTCCACGCGCATCGATATAGATAAGTTTTTGCAAACGTTGGATTCTGTAGATAATCAAACCCTGTTAAGTAAGGTTTGGTCTTAGGAGGGGAATCTGGGCGATAGTGAGGTGTATCAAGACCACCGTAGATGAAATTAGTCTGTTGATTGGGCAGACCAATGGTGACGACGCGACCGAGACCTGGTTGATATTCAGGTTGTTTGTCCGGTCTACCATACTCATTAGGTTTGAGATGGGCATCGAAAGAAAAGAGAGGAAGCTCTCCTAGTGAGAAATGCTGCAATGTCTCTTCCAGATTTCATAAATCCGGTAGTTTGGTTGCAGGTATGGAAGAAGATGAGGCCCCGTCAGGAGAACATGCATTTTCTTTTAAAGGGGCAGATCTTGTGGTCATGTCGCATTGTGCGGAAGGAAAAGGATCTCCTGGATGAGTATATATTTTGCCCTCATATTGATATTTTAGGCATCGATGGAGGGTGGAGGGGACACAATGCATTGCGCGAATCCAGGAGTGTCCAAGGATCATATTATAGTGGAATTTTCCTTCAACAATGTAGAAGAGTTCATGAAGCAGCTTCTTACCTACTCGAATGGGTAAGACCACAGTTCCTAGAGTGACTGCTAGCTGATTGTTAAATGATCGAAGGGCGAAAGGTGGGGGTGACACCACATTCTTTGGTAACTTAAGTTGCTCAAACGTGTGCGAGGAGATGACGTTGAGTGCAGCTCCACTATCAATCATGACACGTTTTAAGGTAGTGTTATTGATTTGGACTGTGATAAAGAGGGGAGCCTCCAAATCCTCTGAAGAAAGAGGAGGAATTTCCGAATCTTCAAAAGAAATGGTGGTTGATGGTCTATTCAATCCAACAACCAACTCGAAGGGATGGGGCTCATCGGAATTCACTGCGATGCGACGCAGATTATCAATTAGAGCCTGGCGATGTTGTGGAGAGGATTGGATGAGGTCAAAAAGAGACATTTTGACCGGAGCCTGGGTGAGTTGTTTCATAACACTCTCCTCAACAGACACGGGAACTTGAGCCCGAGGTGCAGCACGAATAGAGACCTTGGGTCGTGGGGCTGATGAGGAAGGAGACACGCCTTCAGGGGCTGCAGAAATGACAACCCGTGGTCTAGATACTGAAGATGAAGATGGGTTATCATAGTGTTGGGTTCTAGTGGCGATATGGATTGTGTCAATTTGAGAAGGTGGAAGATCAAGTGGGGTGGAACAACTAGAGGTCTGAGTGGATGGTTGAGGTTTGGATGGGGCTAAGGTGACAGGAGGTACTTGTTCCTCCTCCTCCAACAAAAGGTCACTTTCTTCCAGAAGGTTCTTGATAACGGCTTGAAGAGCTTTACATCCCTCAGTATCATGACCCGGGGTACGGTGGTAAGCACAAATCAGATCAGAGTTAAACTAGGTAGGTTTGACTTCTTTAGGGTTATAAGGTTTTATTGGAGGGAGGGTTATGGATGAAGATTGGATAAGTTGATGAAGGATTTCGGTGTAGAATCCGGTAGACGAAGATGAGGATAGAGATGATGAAGGTGGTTCTTTTATATTAACCGACTACCGAGGTAGAAGAACTTGCATGTTAGGCTTAACAGTCTTTTTAGGAATCCTCTTATTTGTTTGGACATTTGGAGGAGCAGTCTTGGGCACTTGAGATGGGAGCAAGTGAGACATGATTGACTTAGGTGGAGGGGGAGCCCCTAAAATAGACTTTGAAGGTGATGGAGATGCGACAAATTTCTCGGTTTTTGGAGACAAAGGGGGTTGTTTGGTTGAATTTACTGATGATTTAGGCAATGTAGATTTAGACGAGGAAGAAGCCCCCAGAGTAAGTGTAATCGGAGGAATATAGGGTGTCTTGGTTTTTGGTAATGAAGATGATCCTGATAGAAGAGGTGGCGTCTTGTTGGTAGGTAAATCCGCTTTCCGGGGTGTTGGTGAGGAATGTGTTGTAGAAGAAGATGATGGCTTTGATAAGTGTGTAGAAGAAGACGCCTTCTCAGTGGGAAAATCCAATCGTTTATGAGGCGTGGAGAGAGATTTTTGTGGAAGAGCACCAAGAGTCTTGATGGTCCGAAATATGGGCTTCCCTTTTTCAGGGATGGTGACAACTTCAACGGCATAAGGTGATTGTAACCTTTTCGGAGGAAGAAAATGGGGAGATACTGATGGTATAATGTTAGATTTTGGTTGTCTCGGTTTAGGTTCAGGAACCGAGCGTATAGATGTTGGTACTACTTCTTTTGATTTTTCCTTAATAGGTGAAGTAACATTAGTGATGGAAGAAGTAAGTGATGGAGAAGTTCCTTGCGAGGGGACCAATTTTGGTGTAGTGATCATGGGTGGAACTACTGTAGGAAAAGAGATAGGAAGAGTCAAAGTCGAAGACACTTCCGTCGAAGTCGGCACGATTATAGGTATGTTCACCAAGGGCATAGTTGTAGCGGGAATGGGAGAAACAGAAGTGGATGTGTCTGAAGTGGAAACTCGAAGGGATGTAATTTCCTCGAGCATTGAAAGGATGTCTGATGATGAGACAGATGAGGAAGACACTGTCTCGGGTATGGGTGGGAGATCGGACAAAGGAGCGGAGAGAGATGAGTCCGTGCTTAGCAATGTAGGAATATTCAAAGGTGGGTTATCTGAAGATGGAGGAATTCCAGTGATTGGTGAAGTGGAAGAGGGTTCTGATTCGATTGCTGTGTTTGTAGATGACGTGGTTTCAGAAGCGGATTCTTCAGTAGAAATGAAGTTGATAGTGTGGGTGTTTGGTTTTTGAGATTCCGAAGAATTATGATTTGGGGCATGATTGGGGAAGGGTTGTTTAAAAACGTCCAGTGCTTGATTTGGGGGAGCATTTGGGTTATCCAGAATAAGCTCACCTTTATCAATGAATTTTTGGACAAGGTTTTTGAAAGTCTGGCATCGTTCGATGTCATGACCCTTGGTTCTATGATAGTGGAAAAAATCGTTTTCCCTGTACCAAAATGGACGTTCTTGGCTTTCATCGATGTTCCTAATGGGGGGAAGCTCAATCATTCCAACCTCCAACATTTTTTCTAAGATAGAGGCATATGATTCCCCCAATGGAGCGAAGGATCGAGATGATGAAGCCCCTTTCCGAGAAGATGAGGAATCTCTTCGTGGTGGTTGATTAGGAGTACTATCGGTTCTTGATGTTTTTAATACGATAGCATTGGTGGACCCTTGATTCTTATCTTTAGGAGGGAAAGAATTTGGTTTGGTGAACCGAGAGAAATCTGGTTTAGATTTGGAGCGAAGTTTTAGCTTTCCTTGTTCAATGGCACGAGATTCGAGTTTGCGTGCCATCGTGAAGGCTTCTTCGAAGGTATGAAAAGTTTGGATCCTTAATGTGGAAGAAATGTGACTAGCACAAGATCAGGTGAACAACTCGATCTGTTGGGATTGAGGAAGGGAGAAGGAAAATTGGTTGATTATCCCTCTCCAACGAGTGAAAAAGTCTGCAATAGACTCATCGTCGAATTGGCGAATGTTGTAAAGATCTGTAATTGAGATCTTATGCGCAATATTTATTGAAAAGTTTTCAACAAACATCTGGGCCAATTGAAAGAAAGAAAATAAGGAATGTTGAGGAATATTATTGTACCAGTCCAAAGCAGGACCCGCTAGAGACATAGGAAAGGTACGGAGCATGAGTTCCTGATCCTGGACGATGAGGTAGCAAGCATGTTTGAATGCTCGCAGATGTTGTTGGGGGTCTTCCCGACTATGAAATTTTGAGAATTTGGGAAGTTCCCATTGGGGAGGATAAGGCTTAAAAGCCACCGAAGGATGAATGGGTTCATTGCACACCTCTTCAAAGGAGTATGAAGGACGGGCTCCTTTTGTGGAGGCTTCCAAGTCTGCAATTTTCTTGAAGAGAATTTGAACCACATCCGATTGAGGAGGAGGTACATTGGTATGTCCTACACAAGAAGCAAGTAGTGGATGTTGTTGAGGTGTTAATGGGGGATTCATCTGTTGATTGGTGGGGGTGGTAAGAGGAATAACCAGGGGTTCTGGTGACACCTGGTGGGGTATTTGCTGTGAGGTAGCTTGCGTATAGGCAGGCTGTGAGATAATAAATGGTTGAGAAAATAAAGGTTGGGTGACGGATGGAGCCTGTGATTGATGGACTCCTATGTTTGTTGATTGGATCGGGACAGATTGAGGAATATGGGTGTTGGTTGGATTGGACATGTTGGGGAACAAGACTTGAAAGGGGCCTTCTACTACCGGGTCAGGTATTAAGGGTGCCGATGTTAGCTGACGGGCGAAGGTCACAGTTGCTGGAATATTGGAAGAAAGGACCCCCTAGAGGGCGAGAAGTAGGAGCCAACTGACTATTCAGAGGGGGTTGGCTCATGAAGATGGTACTGACCTTGGGACACAATGGAGGGCATAGATGAATTAACAGCAATGTGCGGGTGTGCAGATGCATTCATTATAGCCAGGGCAGAAGACCTCTCAGAAATGGGGTTGTGGAATATTCGAGGGTAAGTGCGGTGTTAGGGATAGGTAAGACTAATTGAGAACTAGTCGACATGGTAGGTGGAAGAGAGAAAAGGGAGGCATAGGGGGCCTCGCCCTTCTCCGTGGCTCGAGGCAAGAGAGATGGTGGAAAACTACTCTACAAAGGCCTGGGATGATCCACGAGGATAATTGTACACTTGTTGGATTGGTGGGTCTTGGTCAGATATTTGGATCGACTTGTGTACTAGGTAGTCCATGAGGGCTATTGGATTGCGATCGAGGGAAAGCCTGAAAATTCAGGATCCCCGCGAGAGGAACATACTCCGAGCCAGATGATATATCGGAGGGACTAGGAGAAGCTGGACGTGATGGAGGCGCTTTGGTTTGATAGAAGGGATTATACGACCATGACGGGGGAACCAACTAATAGCGGTCCCGAGGAAGATTGGAGGGGTGCTGAAACATCCACGCTGGTGGTGATTTCGGAGGAAGAAGGAACCTGTTGGGCCATTTTCCTAGATTGTGACCGGGGTGATAACCGTCATAAACAAGCAAGAGAAAGAAGATTGTCACTAACTAATGGCACAAACAATTCAAGCAGCGCAAGTGATTATCTCCTTTAAATTTTGATGCTTTTAAGAAAAGAAAATGTTAGGGAAGGCTTTTTTAGAACAGGAACTACTCAGATAGCCAAACTAAGGATGGTTTGGGTAATGTTTGGTGAGGAGTCCTGAAGGCACTTCAGTAAAAGACCGGTACGTGGCTTGATATAGGGGCCTACCCCCGCACTTCACACACCGCTGCGATAAGGGAGTCGGGTGCTTTTCCAATATATACCAAAATCTTTCGTGAATTTATAGTGCGGCCCGAGTACCGCGTAGGCTCTTCCTCTTGGATATCACTTCCAAGTAGGCGAGGCCAGGGAAGGAGTTTTGTTTAGATGCTTTATACCTAGTGATTTTGGCTTTGTGTGCAAGGGTGAAAAATAAAAATCAAATAGTGTCACTACCGATTTTGATCAATTTTCCAGCCTATTTAAAACTAGGTGAAAAGCATGCAGCAATGACAAAGGAAAATGTTCTTTTTAAGCACTTAAAAATGAAGTGTTTGATTTCGATGAAAACAAGCCAAACAGATTCTTTCCCTAAATGTGATTAGGTTCTTTTTAAGCACCAAAAACTGAAGTGTTTGGATGTGATAGACAACCAACAAAGAAATCCTAAAAAGGAGAAAACACCGAAAAAGAGGAATACCTGTAGGTTTAGCTCTCCAAGGTGTGTGGACTTCAAAAAGCACGTTGTTGAGCTCTTCCCCTCGAACAATCCCACGAACAAGCAAAGTGCTCTGCAAGAAAAGGTTAAGCAAACAACAAACAAGATCCGGAAAGATACATCTAGATAATGGCGAAACGAAAAATTTCTATTTTAAGGAAATAGAAAAATTTCAAGATAATGATTTCGCCTAAAAGCAAGATTGAAATGATGAATAGAAATGCTCAAATAGGACTGATAGAAATCAGTGAAGAAAAAGAACAAAGCTCAAAACTAAAAAAAGAAATGAACTTACCAAAAAGGGACTTTGGTTGGGTCCCACCGGGCGTGCCAGAATGTAGATCAAGAATTTCGCGTTTGTTACCTGTCCAAGTTAATGCACCAAACTAAACACAAAAACCCTGAAAAACCTCAATGAAATTGATACCTGATGAAGATGCGGACGGATGAGGAAGCCGATGTAGATAAGACGGGCGCACACGAGCAATTCGCACAATAGATCCGAATAACCTGCAAAACACCGATGCTTGACAGAAAAAGACCACGTTAAAAGATATTTAAGTGGACTGCCCGAGAAGCGATAAGCTTCCTCGGCGGATGTCAGTCCACGTTTTCAATTAAGAAAAGAAGCATACATGATAAAAGATGTAAATAAAGACTAGATTTTCTGATTGCAGGGAATAAGAATCTAAACAGCAGACAGAAAGTACAGAAAACAGGGAACTATGAAATGAATGCTGGATTTGTGTTACATGTATCCTTTTACCTATCTGTAGAGAAATTGGCGTCGACTGGGTAGAATCGGCATCGATTGAGACTGGTCGGCGTCGACTGACTAAGATCGGCGTCGATTGAGATGGATCGGCGTCGACTGGAGGCAGATCGATCGATCAGGGACTGTGCGATAAGATTCGGGAATTAGAAGATGAATGTGGTCTGCGGGATGTGCCGAAGTTGGCGAGACACTGGAACAGAGTCACCAGATGATAGATGGTGGTGAGCGATGCTGATGTGACAGGGACAGAGTAACGGTGCTCCTCTCAGGGATTGATTCGGACAGGATCTGCCCTAATTTGATACAATTGATGCTAAGAAGATCTCTCTTTCTCACACCCTGTATCTCTCTCACTCTCTGTTCGTGCGTAAGTGCTCTCTTTTCGGTCTCTTTTTCGGTTTCTTTCCCCATCCTTAGAACTGAGTTCTGGACTTCTTTTATAATCGGCGCCGCTCCTAGAAAATCGGCGCCGACCATATGGGTCGGCGCCGATCGCGGAAAAGACTCCCGAGATGGCCAAATTTATTGATTCGAGGAAGATAAGACTTATCCCGACTACGGGAAAACATCCCGCTTAGGGAAGATTAAAAATAGATGTGGTGCATAGATAGAATAAATTTGGGGTGGATAAGTGATTAAGGTGCATGGGAAGAAGTGTAATTAAATATTTAATATTTAATTACTCATGGGTAAGATGTGATGGGATGAATTAAATTTGGAATAAGTGATTAAATCACAAATTGGATAATATCCCAAGGGGATAGTTGGTGACGTAAACGTGCCCCAGGTTACCTAAGCAAGTAAACGGATGAGAGGGACACTAAATTGAGTAACCAATTTTAGGTGTCTACAGTTGGAATAAATATTGATCATAAATCTGCATATGAAAAAAGTTGATCCTATTTTATATACATTGTTAGTTGATAGTTTGATTTATCTATCTATAACTAGATCAGATATTTCCTAAACAAAAGGAATTAATTCAAGGTTTATGCAGGAACATTTTTTAGAGATCATTGGAATCTTGTAAAAATATTTTTTAGATATTTGAAAGGAACAATCAATTATGGGTTGTATTATAATAAGAATGGAAATGCTATCTTATATGGATTTTTTGATTCTAACCATACTGATGTTGTGTTATAAAATATACTGAATATGGGTTCAAGTTTTTTGGTATAGGAACCATTACTTGGAACAACAAATAAAATCAACAGTCTCCATTTTTTCTACTAAGGTAGAGAAGTACAATGGAAGAAGTAAATAATCCATGTGGCTGTAATGGCTGTTGATAGAGATACACATGGAAGCTAAAGGAATTATTTAACTTCTATGTGGTGGTCAGAGTTGTATAACTCTTGTTTAAGAATCTAATTTAACATCAGAGAAAAAATAACATTGAGATACATATACCCTTCACGCGTGAGAAGGTGCAAAGTGATGAGATATATCTCAAGTTCATGTAAACTGAAGAGCATGTTGCTGACATTTTTACAAAGTCCCTTAGTGCTGCAACTTTTTGTCACTTTCGTAAAAAGCTTGGATTGTCAAAGTTTTCATTGAGGGGGAGTGTGCATGAAAATGTCACCTCCTAATGGAACTTGGTTTTTGTAAAAAGACCTTTGGGAATTTGTAAAATACCTTCTGGCAAGAATAAAAATACCTTTAGGTATGTATACCTCCTTGACTTATTTTTTAGAAAGAAGTGTAGAAAGATCTTAAAGGTGGTCTTCAGTAAACTCTTTAGTGCTATTGAGTTTACTGGTAAACATCCAGTACAAGCATATTGTTAAGAAGGTCCTTGGTTGTAAAAGGTTCCTATATTCTTGGGTTCAATAACATTTACTGAGAACCAATGAGAACATGTAAAACTCACAAATCATACTTGGCCACTGATCATGGAATTCTCTTTGGGATTTCTAAGTCCTTTTGTACCAAAAGGTAAATTGAGTATGATGAAGGTGTTATAATTCCTTCAACCGATATGCTATCCTAAAACCTTTATGGTTTAAGGATTGTAAATCATGTAGTGTACCATAGGTAGGTAATCTATTGGCATATGTTATGTTATCCCACTTAATATTAAGGGGGAGTGTTGGAACATAATGATTAAGTGGTCTAGCCAACTCTTAATGTATATGTGGCCAAAATTGGACGGTTGTAAATGAAAATGTGGAAATGATGGGGATCTAGACCTTTGGCCTGGAATAAGATGCTTCAAAGCCCTAACATCAAAGTGGGTCCGAAAATTACTGGTCAGTTCACGTGGGAAAAGGACAACGAGGGTGCCACCTTCCTGAGGGTCCCAAATGGATGTGTTGATAGAGCCTTAAGTAAAGTGAATCTCTCCCTCGTTGGTAAGTTCCTTGGCTCTAGACCTAATATTGATTTCATTAGGAAATGGGCTTTGAGAAAGTGGAAACCTAAGGGAGACCTGAGCATCACCATCATGCCAAAAGGATTTTTTTTGGAAAAATTTAATTAACAAGAGGATTTGGAATCGGTGCTTCTGGGAGGACCCTGGTGGCTGGGTAATATGGGCCTTTTTTTGAAAAAATGGTATCCTGGATTTGACCCTAATACTGAAAATATAAACACCATTCCAATCTGGTGTAGGCTACCTGGGATACCATTGCATTTTTGGGATGATGAAATTCTGCTAAATATTACAAAATCCCTTGGTGCCCCTATCGGGCTAGATGGGCCCACGAGAAATAGATCCAGACTTGCTTTTGCTCGTTTTTTGCATTTTCTCTGCAATGGAACAAGAGTTTCCGGATCACATAATATTGAAGTCTAGATATGGGTTATGGACCCAAAAAATGGAGTTTGAAACTTTGAGATGTAAACATTGTCATAAGCATAGGACACTCTGACAAAAGCTGTCCCACGAAGAAGGCCTCTTCAATGGAAGCTGAATAGCCTATGGAGGGCTCAGTTCTGAACAAGGATGGTAGGGTTCCTAGCACGGATAGCCAGAATAAAGACAAAGCCCCTCGTTAGAGAGGAGTTGGATTTTAATAGAAGGGAAAAAAAAAGGGGTTTTAGAACTCAAATAAGGAAACATCTGGTCTGGCGTCCCAAAGTTTCAACAACAGCTTTTCCTGAAGCACCTAACAAGGAGAACTTGGAAAATCCTGTGAAGGTATCCATGGTGGTGAACGAGCAAGAAGGATCTGTGAAAATTAATTAAAGTCCCAATTGAGCAATTTCAGAGCAGTAAGGAAGTCGAGATAGATAATCAGTTGTGCATCATTAAGGAATCTTCGAACAAGGACTATATGATTTTTAAAGAATCTTTACAGAAAAATACTCCTAGGGGAGATGGTAAATCATTTGCAGATTTGCCTCCTTTCTCCAGTAGCATATCAGCGGTTTCACCTACTTGCTTCAGCACCAAAATAGCTGATACACACACACCTGACAGGATTCAGAAAGAACGTGAAGAGGGGAGAAGTCACCGCCTATCAAGGATGAGGAGGATCTAGACTCTAGATTCACAAAGGTCATTTCAAAAAATAAAAAAAGAAATGAAAGGATTTAAAATGATCCCAGAATCACTCTACAGTGATAAGAAAAAGAAAAAAATACAACTGGGACACCTCAACATCCAGAAAAACTAGATCTTCTACTAGACAATTAGTTGACTTTGGAGGAAGCACAAAAAGAGGAAGGCCCTCTAAAAAGGATCTTAGAGCTAAGAGAACGGAGAGAGAAATTGTAGATGGCGTACAATGACAGTTGAACCATCAGGTAATTCCAACCAATATTTCCAAATGAAGATTATTTCTTGGAACATCCGAGGCCCTAAATGGAAACTCCAAGCAGAGAATCATCAAGGAGTTACAGGATTCTAGTAATCCTAGTATATTGGATTCTGCAAGAAAACTAAAATGAAAGCTAAGACCCTAGAAACTAATAAAAAGAGTTTATGGGGATAACTCTGAAATGGCAGCTGTCGACTCCCAGGGAGCTTCTAGAAGGACTGGCTACTCTTTGGGATAAAAGGCACTGTACTGGTACGGTTCTCAATGCTAGTATTAATCATCTTGCAATCAAATTTATTGCTATTGAGAATAATGGTGAATGGATCCTTTCTAACATTTATGCCCCTAATACGGTTAGTGGTAGAAGGAATCTTTGGGCTGACCTTAAAACATTTAGAAACCATCATTTGATTCTACTAACTGGCTTATTATGGGGGATTTAACAACTCCCCCACTAAGCCTAGGCAAAAAGTATGGAGGTATCTCCAGCTTTTCTACTAGTATGGAGGATTTTTCTGATTTTATTGCTGAACATAACCTCTTAGATGTGGATCTTCATGGGAATAAATACACTTGGAATAATAGAAGGTTGGGAAAGGAGTTTATCCAGGTGAGATTAGATAGGGCACTAATTTTAGCGAGTTGGATTCTCAGTCAAGACTTCCACCTCTCTTCCTTTCCCAGAGTTGGATCGGATTACAATCCGATTGCTTTAAACTTTCTCAATTGGACTAAACCCACCAGAAGCTCATTCAAATTTGAAAAGATGTGGATGGAGCATGAAAATATCCATGACAAGATAAAAGAATGGAACTGGGGATGGAATGGTTGAAGGAACTGCTCAATTTATATTGGTTCAAAAGCTCAAAAATGTCAAAAAAGCAAGTCAAAATCTGGAATAAAAGTGGTTTTTATGGCAATGTGTTTGAAAATAAAAAAAAGTTTCTATAAACAAAAATTACTTCAGGATCTGGAAATAAAAATGGATATTATGGGGAGATCGGATGAAGACGAGGTCAATGAAAAGAATATTCTTTCAGAGTTGCATACGATCTGCAATAGAGAGGAATCTTTATGGAGACTTAAATCTAGAGTTATTTGGCTTAAAGAGGGAGACATGAATACGAAGTTATTTCATATGACCACTTTGAAGCACAGAACCTGTAATAGGATCTTAGAAGTTTCTAAAAACAACGGAAATATCATAAAATATCCCAATAGTATTAAGAAAGAAGCGCTTGATTTTTTATAAAAACCTTCTTGAGGAGAGGAATAGCATCAATTCTGAAGCTATTTCTTTTATGTTGGAGGCCATTCCCTAAGATAAAATTGAGGAACAGAAATTTAGAAGTATCACCAAAGCGGTCATGCTTGAAGAGATGCAAAAGGATGTATTTGCTTTAGAGGGAGACAAGGCTCCTGGTCCAGATGGGTTCTCCATAAATTTTTTCCAGAAATTTTGGGAAATCTATTCGGAGGATCTTCTCAGAGCGGTGAATGAATTCTACAGAACGGTAAATCTTTTGAAAGAGCTTAATAACACTCACATTGTGCTGGCCCCAAAAGAAATGGATGTTAAAGATTTCAAAGACTTCAGACCTATCAGCCTTGTGAATGCCATCTATAGAATTTTTACCAAAATTATCACTACTAGGCTTCAGCTCATTATGAATGAAATTATCTCAAGGCAACAGAGTGGCTTCATTAAAGGTAGGATCATACAAGACGGAGTGATTATGGTTCACGAGACTATACATTCTATGGAAAATAATAAAAAGGAAAATATGGTCCTCAAGCTTGATATCAATAAAGCTTTTGACAAAGTCTCTTGGGTTTTCCTTGACAAAGTCTTAACTAAATTTGGGTTTCCGGAAAAATTTAGAAGAATTATTAAGGCTTGTATCTCTACGGCCAGATTCTCAGTGGTGGTTAATGGTGAGCCTGTGGGTTTTTTCACTAGCAGCAGAGGGCTCAGGCAAGGGGACCCTATCTCCCCCTTACTCTTCATTCTTTTGGGAAACTGATAGCCTTAGTAGAACAATTGGAAAAGTTGTTAATGACAGGCTTTTAAAAGACTATTAGTGCACAATCACAGCACCCCTAGATGTTGATCAGATTTCTAGTTTGATCATACTAGCATCCAGTGTGATTGCACAACATGGAATCCTTTCTCCAAGTGTGGGACTTGCAAATATGAGAAAGGAATCTCCAGAGAAGGTTGGTTCCTACTCCTAAACTACCTGCCACAATCTATTCCAGTGTAGGCAAGCTAATCTAATCCTAATCTAACCACCAAGGAGACAGGGAGAGAGAGAGAAGAGAAAAAGAACAAAAGTATACACTAAAACGGTGATACACCAGAGAAGGAGAATGTTGAACATCTATAAAAAACTACCATGGAACAAGGAGAGGTGAGCAATGGGAAGGATGGAAAAATGCATCACAAACCCAAGGATAGATTTCACACAGAAAATGTCCCAAAACTCCATGAACACAGCTCCATACCTGTAATGAACATTAGAACATGCACAAATACCTACAATGAAGAGAGGCAAGAAGAGAACAAGCAAAAGAACGAGCAGGGATGGACAGATGCATCACAAAACATGTTTTTTGTTGCTCCAGAAGTTTGCACAGAACATCATTTCAATAGTAAAAGGCAAAACACCATTACAGAGTAGGAGAGGGAGGTTCGAACTCCATTTTCAACCCTGGAGAAGAAAAGAAGGGAGGGCAGAGCTGAAAAGATGAACCACCTTTAGAAAGAAGCCCCTCCTTACAATTTATAGGAAGAATGAGAGAGGGAAGAGAGAGGAAATCTGAATCTACCCCAACCACCTCTTAGGTTGCCTTTAATTTATCTCATTATATTGGTGGGTGAGAACCCTAGCAAAAGCGACGAACTGTATTTGCATTAAAGCTGGTTGTTGAAACGTCAGTTTCAGCCATTACCACGCGTCAGAGATGTTTCTTGATTTTATCTCTCCAAACTGAACCAAAATGCAAGCTTGACCCCGGAATCGTGTAGAGAATTTCACCAGCTTTCCATTGATATAAAGAAAGTGAAAATATGAGCTTTGGATCGAAAGTTATGGCGATCTGAAGATTAGGGCAAAAATAGGCCAAAACGGATCAGCGGGAAATATTTGAATTTTTTCTACGCTCTACCACTTGGATGACACGTGTCAGGCTCTGATTCATTCGCGGGATCATCCTTTGAAAATTTCTTTCATGCCCTTCCTTAATTTCTTGCCACTTGGACACGTGGCACTATTTTATTGGCTCGGGCCTGAGGGGCGCACTTTGTCCTTCGAAAATTTGGTATTTTTCACTTTGGGAAAATTTTCCCATTTCTCCCCTTGCACTCCGCCAATCAAGTGCCACATGGCACGATTTCATTGGACATGGGCCCTTCCTGACCATTTCCCTTTTGTTTTTTGCCTTCAGAAAAAAAATTCAAAATTTTTTCGCCGGGCCGATGAGGTGAAGACACGTGGCGAAATTTGATTCGTTGGCGGCTCTTTCAACTTTTCGTGTCCTACGCGTCCCTCGCATACCTTTGGCCTGGATGTCCCAAACAAAAATCTCCTGCTTCGGCCGATTCGGGCTTCCTTGTCCCTCTTTGCGGTGAAGACACGTGGCGAGATTCCATTCGCTGGCGGCTCTTTCAGCTTTTCGCGTCCCACGTGTACTTTTGGCCCAAATGTCTCGGATGAAAGTCTCTTGTTTCGGCCGAATCGGCCGGTTGGTGTCCTCCACGTACTTTTGTCCCAACTGTCCCGGACCGAGCGAAACAAAAGACTTAGGTAATTTTTTCCTCCTTTCGGACAATTCGGCTTTTTGCGCCCCGCACATCCCGATGTCCCAACTGTCCCAAAGACCACCACGTAGACTAGGACTTAGCGGATTTTCTTCATTTTTCGGCCCCAAGCTTAGTACAACGAACCTCAGTACGACCCGAACCCTTCAAACCCGAAATGCCTCAAAACAGTCCTGCAGGCCATATTTTTGCATTTTTTCCATTTACTCTAACTCGTTGGGATTTCTTCTTGGATGGGAGAGTTAGAAAAAGGCCGAGGGGACTTCGAAAAACATGATTTCAGGCCTTGAATCAATCTACTTGCTCGGGACTGAATAATCTGATGCATGTTATCAAAATTACCCTGGGGGGGAATTTTGGATAACAATTTTGGTGACTCAGCGGGGTCATCTGCCTGCCAGATGAAGAATGGCCAGCTGCTTGTAGCAATCCATTGGGCGTGGAGTCATGATTTATAACCTGGAAACTAATATGAACTTTGAAAACCTCCTCTCTGAGCCACTTGGAAACCCGCTGAAATGGAGTTGTTCTCACCAAAATCCCACTGAAATGGACCGTGCAAGAGAAAAACTAGCACCACAAAAACTATGTACAGAACTGAAAATCATACATGCTTCAAATGGAACATGCAGAGTGTGCACAAGCACTTATTCTACTGAAAGCAAACCTACCTATTCTACTCTAACTGGAAGCAAAGGTAAGCTAAACAAACCCTGCAATTGGTTGTGAGAAATAGCTTCCCTTTCTCAAAAGTGGCAGCCATGCAATTGATTTGGCATTGAACATGGCTGATTGGATGAGTGGAAAATCAACAAGAAGCTGGTCTTCCACCCAAATCATCAAGGTATCAGCTGAAGGTAGATTCAATACCTATTTTAGTTGCTCTGCATTTGGATTGAAGAGGTATGACAACTGATCCTTGGTATTTTATAGCTCATCCTCATGCTCAGAAGAAAGCATGACTAGTTGTGACTTCTCCTTTGGCTCCAATAAAGCCAAATACCTGATTGGGAAAGGTATGGTCCATTTGCTATGCCCATAGCTCTGGTTTTCAACTCCAAAAATGGAGTCTTCTTGTAGACCTTCTTGAATGGATGGTGTGGAAGCAATGGTAGAATCTTTGTGCCTTTTCTCTTCCTCCAATGAAGGACATGAAAGATTTAAAATCTTCCAATCTTGGTTCCAAAGAGCTTCTATAAGATGCAGGCTGCTGCAAATGAATGTTCTCCTTCATGACAGTAGACTCAAGTGTTTGGAATGTGGATGATGAAAGAGAGAATGGTGGAAACTCAACCGGCTCTTCTCCATTAAAAAATTCCTCCAAATCTGACAGATAAACTGCCTCATGGCTGTCCTGCTGCAAATGCTCCACTTCCTCCATGGTGTCTTCTTGATCTATAACTTGACCACCATGGTTTCTTTCACCCTCCAACTTTGAGTTTGAGAGATCAAACTCCTCTTCAATACTAGAAATTGAGAGAGGTGAAGTAGAAAGAAGAAATGAAGGTTCTCCTGTAGCCTGCTTTGTGCTCAAAGCCCTTGGATCTGCAATTTTCTCCTCCACAACTAGAATGTGATCCTCTTCTTTTTTCTCTTCTTCTGTTGCCACAAAATCAGTCTTAACCACCATTTGTTCAACCTTAGCCTCTTCTGTAGGTTTAACCATCAAGGGGATCTTTGTCATCCCAAATTTGGCAGCCCAAACCCTCAAGTTGTCTGTCATTTCTTTTTTGTTGGGCTCCTCTTCTTGCTGTCCTTCATGGCCGATTTTTGCAATTTATTCTTCCCCACATGGAATTGGGAATGCAAGAGGAGGTATGGGTTGTAACTCAATTGATTTGGCAATTTTTTGTGGTGGTAGAGGAGGTGAAACCTCTTGTTTCTTTGGGGGGGAGAGCATATTTATTTTATCTCTTGTGGAGGGGATGACTGTTTGGAAGGAAAAAGGAAAGAAGAATTGAGGTGTGGTGGAAGACTGAGAGGTGGAGACATGGGATCAACATTTGGGACAGCAGATGGCGAGTTTAGAATTTTCAATTCCAAATGAGATGGTGTTGCTTGAGTAATGGGAAGAGAAAAACTAGATGATGGTGTAGAACTTACCCCATTGACAAGGTTGTTCAACAACAAGTGTATATGCCTTTATTTCTACTGTCCATTGTGCAAGTTGGGGCAATATCTTCATCATGAAGTCCAGCTTCTCCTGAGGGCTGAAGTGTTTTGGAAAAGGGGCCTCCCCATGGACAAGGAGTCTTGCAACCAATTCTGAAAGCTCTCATTTGAGCTGTTGCTCTGGACTGCACCATATTTACCTTCATCTTTTGGATTTTCTCCAACAGACCAGCATCTTGCATCTAATTGTCTTCATTATATGCATACTCTTGCTCTTGGAAAGCTCCATAGCCAAACTGATTTTGGCATTGCTGCTCATATGGGTATGCATGCTGATTTTGAATTTGTTCAAAATGCTGATTTGGAGGATTTAAAAAACATGTTGGAGGTGGGAAACATTGTTGCTGTTATTGAAAATGTGAATTCCATGATGGAAATGAAGTCATGATTGCACAACTTCATGGAATGGAAAAGAATGAAAGGGATGGAAAGAAGGATGGATGGGAATGGATGAAAAACAAGTCTGTAACTTCAGAAATGGGTTGCTGATCAGATGGAGTCGCCAAATGTATTTGCAAGTGCCTCCAAAGGCTGAAATCTTCACAGGAACACACCAACCTACAAAAGATGAAGTGGAAGACCTCTAAAGTCCCACAGGGCGTGCTATAACTGTTAGTGCAGAATCAAAGCACCCCTGGATGTTGATCAGATTTCTAGTTTGATCATACTAGCATCCAGTGTGATTGCACAACATGGAATCCTTTCTCCAAGTGTGGGACTTGCAAATATGAGAAAGGAATCTCCGGAGAAGGCTGGTTCCTACTCCTAAACTACCTACCACAAGCTATTCTAGTGTAGGCAAGCTAATATAATTCTAATCTAACCACCAAGGAGATAGGGAGAGAGAGAGAGAAGAGAAAAAGAACAAAAGCCTACACTAAAACGGTGATACACCAGAGAAGGAGAATGTTGAACATCTATCAAAACTACCATGGAACAAGGAGAGGTGAGCAATGGGAAGGATGGACAGATGCATCACAAACCCAAGGATAGATTTCACACAGAAAATGTCCCAAAACTCCATGAACACAGCTCCAGACCTATAATGAACATTAGAACATGCAAAAATACCTACAATGAAGAGAGGCAAGAAGAGAACAAGAAAAAGAACGAGCAGGGATGGACATATGCATCACAAAACACATTTTTTGTTGCTCCAGAAGTTTGCACAAAACATAATTTCAATAGTAAAAGGAAAAACACCATTACAGAGTAGGGGAGGAGGTTCGAACTCCATTTTCAACCCTGGGCCTCATTTTTAACTTTAGAACAAGTGAATTTTTTTTTTTTTGATAATTGCATACTGGTTCTAAATACATAATTTAGAACTCACAATTCAAATAACCATTCATATAACAAGCAACCATATGCAGCTGTAATGACTCGGAGTACTTCCGATCTATTCATTCCATGACTCGGTAATCTACCGATCTATTCATGAGTAATAAGAGTCGGTGTTTTTATTTAACACATCACTCTTGCGGTTCTCTTCCCTAATCTGGGAATTCAGAATGCTCTGTCCAAGGAATCTAACTGAATAACTGTTACCATTATTCATCGGCATCTCATCCCTTAGACTAGGTGAATCAGGACAACGCAATCAGCAGCTTGCGATACTTTGGCCAAAGATTTGAAACATACTGTTCATGTCTCGTATTCCTTAACGGCATACTCGTCAATCTGGAATACGTCCTTCACCCCATTCATATGTTATATAGAATGTCTTATACTGATTACTGTCAGTCCTTTCTTTCACAACTGAATCACTCGGAGGCAGATTAACAAGGTGATAATGTTATATGGATGCCTACGAGGATTAGGGATATGATGACATACTGGTTCAACCTTGCAGTTCAACCAGTGTGTCATGACACCCCAAATCTTCGAGGCAGTCATATAACATGACCACGTTCTTAATCGGTCCCTGGGTAACTCGTGCGAAATCAAGTGTAAATCTCAACGATCAATGCAAGGGGTGTCGCCATAAGTCACCTGCATTGTTGTAACTTCGAGAAGATCCTAATCTTCTCGGAGGTACAGCCCTGCAGTCGACTTTATGCCGTCAACCTTTAGATCCGCCTCGAGAAGATCTACCCAAAACAAGCGTTACGCACTAGAGTTTAAATTACTTCTTAAGACTTTTCCCTAAGGTTAGCCTTTCCAAATCCCTGGATTCATTTTCTTAAGACGACCCTCCTCTATTATTCCATTACTTGGTAGAGGTATTATGGTCTAGTTTCTATCAAGGAGTCATTAGAATACATCTGATTCTAAGCAACAGATTCAGACAATATCTCATAACCTATGCTTGAGATTGCCACCTGAAACTCCATTGATTGCCTATCAGTTCTCTTAACTGAATTCATATCATACCTTTCATTTTAAAGCTATGAATGATTAAGAATCCAATCTACTATTGTCCTGTTATACTTAGGACTAGGGATTAGTAATTCAATCCAACTTGTTTAGCGTTATCTTTTAGGCTCAATTTTTAACCTATCTTCTAGAGAGACAATATTTAAGTTACAATATTGCATTATCCAGATCAAATTAGAACTACTAAATACTCATAAGAATTTAGTCTAATTACTTACAAGCTTTCATTGTCAATCACAAAAGCATCCATATTATACAAAGATAACTATGCCTCTTCGTTACGTAAACCGAAGAAGTTCATCATTCATAATAGAATACAACACATAAGTATCAAACACTTATTTTCATTCCTTTCGAAACTCGTACAATTACATTTTATGCAACAGCATACTTGATATAATGCTAACGGAAAAGAAACATCTTTTCTCATATAGTACATCCATAAAATCAAGCTGTAATTCATAATAAATCAAATAAACTATCTGATCGGACTGCCAGATCTGCATTGTATTTACCTCTTACGGCAACCATCTGCAAAAATAGTCAACATGAGTCAGTTCAATGAACTGAGCATGATAAGCACTAACTTTTAAAACAATTGCAATCCATCAATTGTTTCCATTAAACACCCTGTTTAAATGAGATCAAATATCCAAATAAGAAAACATATTCAGGCTATGTCCTTGTAATACTAAATGATTACAAACATGTAACTCTATCATTGTTACAGAATAGTCTTAAACACTTTCTAATTTTTCATCAAATATTAAAGAAACAAGAACGAAGGCATATAAACAATCATTGAATCCAAATCACGACACTGGTCAGATTGTTGCATTCTTTCAAAAAAAGGAAATAACATAACAATTTGGAATCCTACCAAAACGTTACCAAATTAATTTCCTACTGATAGTTCATTATCAATAATATTAAATAAAGGAAGAGAAAGAATCAATCCATTCATACTTCCCTTTTTACATAAGTTCATCACTGTACTGCCTTCACTTATGAGAACAGTCAACCAGTATATAAATGAACAAGTTAGACAGGCCGAAATCAAGATCACTGTTCTAAATCACGAAAATAGAAACCCAGCAAATCTCTTGTACAGCAACTAACACATCAACTATCCATAAATCAGTCTGATGTCCAAAACTAGTTTCTCCTAAACACAGTAAGGCTTTCGAACCAAGTTCGAAAGCAAGAGCTTCAAGCGTATTGCTGTAATCAACAACTCTATAACATTAAGCCTTTTAAGGTTTCCGAGAAACTATGCTATGATGACCACACATTGATTCCAATTCATGTTCAGTCAATCGAACTGAACAAACAGAAAGGAACTTAGCATACTTATACTTTCTCAGTCTATCGGGCTGAACAAACGGAAAGGAACACCATCAATCGATCCCTACCTTGGTGCATGCAAATCCCTAGTGCAACTCACCCAAACAGGGCCAGAACACGAAAACAGTCATCAATGACGCATATAAAAAAATCAGACAAACAATCAAGCTCTTATTTCAACCAAGAAACCCGACTGTACTCTGCCAATAATTTAGCACAAATAGAACAGGTTGAATATGTAGTTGATCACCTAAGGAATCTGTACCACCAAAGCAACATGCAACACAAAGTACTCCAAGAAAATACAGAGGTCTTCAGTACAGATTTTCCCTTCAAGTCACTGGATCAACACTTAACAACTGTATATACACATTTTAACTTGAACAGTGACCAAAATAGAAATAGAACATTGAAACGTCTCCTCACAGTCGTTCGGAATTCAATCCTAATAAATCCACTAATTCACACTACATACTGATAACGGATTTGCGCCCATAATCACAAACCCAACAACAGTATAAAAATAGAATTAATTGATAAATCCTTCCATGCCATTCAAGACAAACATTCCGAATGAAACAAGTATAAGCAAATCAATATACTCATTCCAAAACAATGAAATAAACTGAGCTGCTTCGAAACCTTCGAACAATTTTCGCAAGGAAAGGCAATACATCCACAAAAAGTCAATACTCAGTATTTACTACAATAACAGTAGCCACAAAACCTGTCTTTTCCACAAGGCTTCCACGACAATATAATAACAAAACTCAAGATGAATCTACATTCACAACAGTAGATTACTGTAAACGATTCAATCATGAAATCCACTGAGTCGTTAAAGACTACGGTAACTCAACAGTTGCCTATTCCAAGCCAGAAATTAGAAAACAATGAAACCCACAAAGTATCATTAGTCGCTGTTAACAAAACCATGACAGAGCTTCGAAAATCTTCAAAAGCACAGAACAATCAAATGGTACACCAGTATCATTCCCTACTGTCTCACAACAGCATTGACGATCAAAAGTCGACAGCAAAACAGTGATCTATACCCTTCACAAGTATATTCGACGGGCTCTCGCCAAACAGGCCGAGCATTCAAACCTTTATAAATATAAATCTCTCATATTTAAACCAGAAGGAATACACAACAAACAGAGTTGAAGTTCGATTTCAACAAACACCCAACAAGCGGAAATTGCCAAAAATCGAACCAGAAGAGATACAGAGCCAAAATCAACTAAATCTTCATAGAAAATTTATCTAATCTTCACAAACAAATGAACAGAGTTGTTTTAATGAAGACATTTGAAAGACAGCAAAATATTTAAAGGATAGGGCCTAACATGCCTGTATTTTGATCGAATTTCCGAAGAAGACAACAGGAAGAGCTCAAACTTCCTTTTCTTTTTCCCAAATACAGCGACCAACAAAATTTCGCTGTCCCATTTACAATATATCCTCCATGGCAGAGAAAAGAGCCAGAGAAATTCATTCTCGCCATGCAACTCAAAGAGAACTGGTGCGAAGAACCAGTAAACTAGCAGAGAGAGAGAGAGTAGACCGAAAATCGCGATACACCAAACAAACCTTCCAACTTCTCGTTTGCATGCCGTTTCGCGAGCTCCGGGCTCGACTCCCTAAACATTAAATGCCATTAAACCAATTTTCCCGCCTAATCTCTACTCCCACCGACCGCCAAAATTGGCGACAGTCCATCAAAATCTCAAGTTCATTTCAAAACTTAGTAATTGCCAAGTCTGCCAAGGTTAGCCGCCGCCTAAGCCTCCGCCATCTGCCTGTCCCTCATCCTTATCCTTCCCATTTATTGCCATAGAGAATAGCGCCCATGGTTCGCCACCCTTCAAAGGCCCCTTCCCATAAACTCTTAGTTAGCTAGGTTAGTATCTTAGGTTAGAGTTTTAGGGTAAGAACCATGCTAACCATTTTGCACTTAGTTATTATTTTAGGATCATAACACATAGCCTAGGTCTAGGTTAGACTAACAATAATCTAACCCCTAGGTTAGGTTATTGTTTTAGGTTACTAACCCTTAGTAATTCAGTTTGGTCCTTCTCCTGAAAACTCGGAGAGACCTGCATCATACTTTCTAGAACAGAGCCACTCCTGTTCTTATTACAGAATTGTATGTCAATGAATTATTACCTGGTCTTTAATCGAGACCTTCCAGATATACCAGATATCGGGAACCGTTTCATTTCTCAAGATCAGCCTGAGTCATACTCCTGACCAGCTTACCAAATGCTTCCATACCTTGCAACCTGTTCAAGGTTCGGGATCTAATTTTATCACTTCACAAAATTAAAGCATTACTTGGATCAATTCCTCTGGTCCAAGTCTAGATATTATTGATGAATACCTGTATAATTTCATTCCGTGATCAGATTAATATTCAGTCACAAGATGAAATAAATAAAAGAGTCTATTAATATTTTGACTCAGTCAAGATCTGCAATCTGCAAGAAATTTAATACATATCAAGCATGATTTCCGAATCGAGGTACACAATCCATTTACTAGAAATCACATATCAACACTTGAATGCTTAGGAGAAAGTAACAACAGTTCAGGGTGTTACATGCTTCCCTCCTAAAAGGATTCATCGTCCCGATGAATTACATATTAAACTTAACCTTCCGGTCAATCAATTTATTAGTACACAAACAATGTGTTTACTTCCATATTTAATAGTTTCAGAAATCAATGTCACCTCACTTTTATTCAACCTGAATAAAGTCTGCCTTAATCAGGCTTTCATAAATACTTAAAAACAATCAGTTCATAAAAGTATTTCATCAACAGATTTCATTCTGTTGCAAAAAGAGAAGGAAAAGCAGTTTTCATCTCTTCCAGGTTTTCCCAAGTTGCACTTTCTTCGCTAAACTGGTCCCACTGGACCTTACATTGCTGAATATCTCGATTCCTTAAATGCAACTGGCGAGTTTCCAGCACCCTTGTGGGTTTAACCACGATTATTCCTGGGTCTTGGACCTGCAAGGAATTCCAATTTAAAACATGTGACAGATCTGAAACGTATTTCTTAAGCAAAGAAATATGGAAAACATCATGCATACGAGATAGAGCAGGAGGCAATGCTAAACGATAAGCTACAGGATTGATTATCTCGACAATTTCAAAAGGTCCCACATATCGTGGTGACAACTTGGCAGCCTTGCCAAAAGTTATAGAACTCTTTCTGGGTTTAACACGCAGAAAAACCTTATCACCAAGCTCAAACTTTCTATCAACCCGCTTAAGGTCAGCATAGCTCTTCTGTCTATCCGCTGCTTCCTTTAATCGTTCACGAATCAGCTTAACTTGCTGTTCCATCTCTGTGAGAATCTCTGGTCCAATTACCACTCTATCCTCTACACTGTCCCAACTTACAGGGGTTCTGCACTTTCTTCCATAAAGTGCTTCAAAAGGTGCCATCTTAAGAGATGAGTGATAAGTGTTGTTGTATGCGAACTCAACTAATGGGAGATACTCTTCCCACTTATACTGTTGATCCATGCAATACATTCGCAACATGTCCTCCAACACTTGATTTACCCTCTCAGTTTGCCCATCCGTTTCTGGATGATATGCAGAACTGAAGTTTAGTTTCGTTCCTAGGGCTGCGTTAAGCGTTTGCCAAAACCTTGACGTCATTCTAGGATCCCTGTCAGAAATAATCAGTTCAGGTACACCATGCAATCTGAAAATTTCGTGTACGAACCTCTTGGCTAGCACTGGAGAATCATCCTTTAGATTTCCAGCGATGAAATGAGCTACCTTAGTTAGCTTATCTACAACTACCAGGATAACATCATGTTTATTCCTGGACATGGGTAGTCCTTGTACAAAATCCATGGTTATTACTTGCCATTTGTACTGCGGTATGCTATGAGGATACAACAATCCAGCAGGATGCATATGCTCTGCTTTCACCCGCTGACATTCCAGACAATGAGTCACAAAATTTATCACATCCTTTTTCATACCTTTCCAGAAGTATTGCTGTTTCAAATCAGCTAACATTTTTGTGATACCCGGGTGTCCAGAGAAAGGTGAATTATGAAATTCAACTAACAACTTCTTTCTCAAATCATCCAGCACAGGAACATATACCCTATTTTCATAACGCAAGATTCCTTCATTATCTAAATGAAAACCTTCATACCTTTTATCTTTAGGTTCTGCAGCAAGCGCTGCTTTTACTTGCTGAAAATATGTATCTGATTCTGAGGCACTTTTTACCTCGTCTTTAAACTGAGTTCTTAATGTTATAAGAGCAGAAATGTGCCTCCTACGACTTAGAGCATCAGCTACTCTATTCTCCTTTCCTTTGATATAACTGATATCAAAGTCATATTGTGATAGAAATTCTAACCACCTTCTTTGTCTGGCATTCAGATTGGGCTGAGTAAAAATATATTTCAGTCCCAAGTGATCAGTTTTCAACTCAAAAGGTTTCCCTAGTAAGTAGTGTCTCCAGACTTGAAGTGCGTGAACAATGGCAGCAAGCTCCAGATCATGAGGGGCATAATTCAGCTCATGAATCTTAAGTTTTCTACTCTCATAAGCAATGACTTGATCATTTTGTAGCAAAACACCCCCAAGACCTTCCCCAGAAGCATCAGTTACCACTGTAAAATT
Source organism: Taxus chinensis (assembly GCA_019776745.2). Taxonomy (NCBI): domain Eukaryota; kingdom Viridiplantae; phylum Streptophyta; class Pinopsida; order Cupressales; family Taxaceae; genus Taxus; species Taxus chinensis. The sequence goes on along the minus strand of CM034151.1, from coordinate 756,203,644 downwards.
TCCATTAGGGTCTGGTACAGCCAATATAGGTGCAGAAGTCAGCTGGTCTTTCAGACTTTTGAAAGCCGCTTCGCACTTGTCATTCCACATGAATTTCTTATCCTTCTTCTGCAATGAAGTTATTGGTGCAGCTACCTTAGAAAAATCCTTTACAAATTTTCTATAGTAACCAGCAAGACCCATGAAGCTTCTTACTTCATGCACATTCTTTGGTGTAGGCCACTCAGTTATCGCCACTATTTTCGAAGGATCTACAGCGATTCCTTCCTTGCTTATGACATGACCCAAATAGTGAACTTCTGAGTCAAAGAAAGAACATTTGGATAACTTACCATACAGCTTTCTCTTTCTCAAAATTCCCAAAACTATCTTCAGATGCTCATTGTGCTCCTCAACACTTTTAGAATAAATGAGAATATCGTCCAGGAATACAAGTACAAACTTGTCCAGGTATTCTTGAAAAATATTGTTCATTAAATTCATAAAGGCTGCAGGTGCATTAGTTAACCCAAAGGCTAGAACTGTGAATTCATAATGTCCGTACCTTGTTCGGAAAGCTGTTTTATGAATATCTTCCTCTTTAATTCTTAGCTGATGATAACCAGATCGAAGATCTATCTTAGAATAAACCGCTGCTCCACGCATTTGATCAAACAGATCATCGATCCTAGGAAGTGGGTATCGGTTCTTAATTGTTGCTTTGTTCAACATCCGATAATCAATACACAGTCTCAGAGTTCCATCCTTCTTTTTCACAAATATAACAGGTGCTCCCCAAGGTGAAACACTTGGTCTAATCAATCCTTTAGACAAAAGTTCTTGTAACTGAGCCTTTAGCTCGACTAACTCAATAGTAGTCATCCGATAAGGTGCCTTGGAAATAGGTTCCGTTCCAGGCTTGATTTCTATAGTAAAATCAAATTCTCTCTTGGGTGGTAATCCTGGTAATTCCTCAGGAAATACATCCCTGAAACCTTGTAGCAGAG